>OU426909.1:2887500-5881598 GCA_911387775.1 Thymelicus sylvestris | reverse complement strand
GTGACCTGAAAATCTTTGTACCAAACCTTTTGTTCAGGACAGCTTTTGTACGTTTCTATTTCTAAATCATATAAATCCAAGCTATATATAACTTGTAGTTTTACCTATGTCCTGCCTATCCGTGCCGCTGGTGATTTTAATAGTTCATTATACCATTCCATTCTTACTAATATTGTTATTAAATATTAATATTATTACTGTTACTTAAGTCAGCCGCCAAACGATTCGTCGTGTTCCGGCTGGGGGCTTGAGAGCTAGTTCTTTCTTTGTTTTTCTTCTCTATCTTGAACGGCAACGCATCAGTGATGCCTTGTCTTTGGTGGTGACGATAACCAGTTACCATCAGGTGGATCGTCATATCGTGTTTCGGCTATTTATATAGAAAAAATAATCTAAAAACATCCAGGGCAGACTTTCATGTGAGAAACATTATAGTTTTTCCGTCTTTGTTGATTGTGTTGTAATAATAATTATGTGTGTGTGTGTGTGTAATAAGTGTTTGTGAGCGTTTATTTCATTTGGTATTTTTATAAAATTTTCATCGCATTATATCGCGTCGTAACTCATACCTGAGCATTTATTACTTTTTAAGGTAAGGTAAGTAGAAACTTATCGTAGCAATGAACTTAGGTGAAGCTTTCTTTCTAGCTGTATAATTCAACATATTTCATATATGTTGCATGTGTCATATTTCATTTTTAACCGACTTCAAAAAAAGGAGGAGGTTCTCAATTCGACTGTATTTTTTTTTTTTTTTTATGTTTGTTACCTCAGAACTTTGGACTGGGCGAACCGATTTTGACGATTCTTTTTTTAATCGAAAGCTGATGGCTGTCATGTGGTCCCACATAAATTTTATTGAGATCTGACAATGGCATCCATGAGAAAACTACATAAGTCGTAAATTTGTGTTAAGATGTGCGCGACAAATTGACGAATAACTCAATATCACGTCAACCGATTTCGATGATTCTTTTTTTAATAGAAAGCTGGTGCTTGTTATGTGGTCCCACATAAATTTGAACGAGATCTGACAAGTAGTTTTTGAGAATTTGAAGTCGGTTATTTTTTGTTAGTAAAATTTAGATTATAAATAGGCAAATACCTACTTAATATGTGCCTGTTATGTATCCCACAGACTCTGCCCTCTCAAAACCCTGTCCAATGAGTCTCCACGAATTGTATAGTTACTCTCAAATACTTAAGTCCTGCAGATACTATATTACTCCCTGATTCAACCATTCCTTGAAATATGTACCAAATTCACCTCTATTACCTAAACTATAAGACTAATTATCTAATACGCGTCCTTGAAGGCGCTTATGACATTTTGGAATGTCCATAAAAATAAGATCGATGCTCTTAAAATGGTCATGAAATTCCAAAATGTTACCTTAGTTACTAGAAATAGAGTCTACTTTTATATGCACAGTAATAGTGATAGACCAATTTAAATATGGAACACTCAAAGATGGTTCTCTAGGGAAAAACTGGGGGGTGAGCGCAGGGGATTTTCGATGGCTTCCACAGCAATGTTAGGAGTAATAAGGTTGAAAATGGGTTGAGGTTTGTTGGACTTAATACATTCTGTTTCGTTTGGCTCTGATCGATTTGCTCTGGGGAGACGGGGAGACTGGGGGGACTTGGAATAGTGGACTGTCTTATAGCTACCTACATACATACCGAGAGTTTTCTCTTTGTATGAAATCGCTGCCTTTGTAATCTAAGGAGCTAGGGATTGTTCCCCGTATTACGGCAATGTTTTAAGATTCGGTAGAATTATTGGAGTGGCATTTCACTCTGGTTGCACGTTTTCTTCATGGTTGGCACCAAAGAAAAAGAAGGGAGAGAGCTGGATTATTTCTGACTCTCCGATTGAAGTATAATGACCACTTGAAGTATAATGTACTAAAGTACCAAAACAGCCCGCTCCGGACCGTCTCCATGGCGAAAAAATTAGTTTAACAAAGGGAGGTTCTATTTTCAAAATCGAGCCCCCATTCTCAAAATCGACTGAGGCCGCGTTCCACTAGACGCTCACAACGCTCACAACGATCAAAATATCATAATATTTATCATAACGCGGCCTGAATCTACTGAAAACTGTAGCCAATTGGCTATAGTTGATTGCGCAAACCTCGTCTGTTGTTGGGCAAGAAACAAGGGAGGTTGGACTTGCTTGACTTGGCCTCAAGATGGACTACCTACTTACCTACTACCCCTTTTTTCTTGGTCGGCAACGCATCAATGATGCCCTTGGTGTGTCTGAAGTCCATGAGCGACGATAGCCACTTACCATCAGGTGGATCGTCAGCTCGTTTGCCGGCTATATCCTTAAAATAAAAAAGAAGAGTCTCTTTTAATGCACTGGGCTACTGGGTACAACTACAGATAAAGATGTGTTCTTACTTTTTTCAACTATAATGTTATTTACCAAACCTGTGATGATGTAAGCTCGGATGCGTCAATGATAACCCAGAACTGGTTCCCGGGAACACCGGAACCCACATCACGGAGCGGTTTCTTATCAACCGGGTCATTCTACTATCACAGACAACTACAGAAACCACAAAAACTTACCACAGAAAATTGTATTAAGTTTTTCGATCACATTTTTTTCCGTTTGTCAATTTACTTGGATGTTTATGCCGGTTGCGTTACTACTAAACCTATTTTGATGCAGTTGTTATATTATGTTGTGTCAGATATTATATTAAGTTAATATTGTGATAAAAGACAATATTGTGAAATGAGGCCGAATCTGTAAATATTGTAAAATATTTTTAAAATCTCGTAGCCTGGTGCTACGTGGCTTTCTCTGGGAAGCGAGAAGTCCCGTTTCGTAAAACTTTTACGGTAAAAGTAGTGGATGAATTGACTGCATTTTTATAACTTACTTTTTTATAACTTACTTAAGTCATTATTGTAATAGATTTAAGGTATTTTTTGTATTCCTTGCTTCTCCGAGGTGGGCGTAAATAGCGACGACACAGTTTAATACTATTGTCGATGTTTACGATCATTTAAATTGTGAAACTGTTTTTCTTTGTGCCAAATAAATCTTTAAATCTCTTTCTTTGTCATTTTTATTCAAGGTATTGTATACTCGTAGAACTTTTGACTCCGAAGTTCCCATGCAGTAACTACTTGAAATTCCAATCGCTACAGAGTGAATTCTTGCTTGTGACACTTCTTTTTCGCTGCCATGGAAACAGCTACTACGGAAATTTTTAGTCACACATGTTGTGATTGTGTTACTTTTGTGTTACATGTTGTGATTGTGTTACATTTTTCCAGTAAAATAAAATGTCTCAGAATAACCCATCATTCTTATCTCTTAGTACGCTGAATGGTACCTACCACTCCGCACCTTACCTCACCGTCGCCTTATCACTATAGAAGTTTAACTTCAGTTGAAACCAATTATAAACTTTACAAAGTGCTCACTGGCTTGTGTCATCGATTCTGAGATGGTCTGGACGCATGTAGGTTGATGGGTGACCGCTACGGAAAAAAATTTTTGAGCCCTTCCGTACATAAAGGCTTACACCGTTGGCAATTTTGTACCAGTTTCGAGGATAGATTACCCCTGGGTTCTGGCTGGCTATAACCAATTAATGGCCCAGTACTAAACACGGCTCTCTCCTCTTGTAGCGCCCTAGAGAGTATTCTCCTACGTTGCTCAATGTGAATTGGGTGCCAATCCGTGTCGAAAGTCATGTCGCTCGACGACTTCCGATATGACTTGAAATAGCGAAAAATGAGATATAACGATTTTGTTTTAGATTATTCATGATAATTATGTTGACGTGGACTAAATGATCTTTTTTGTTATTTTTAATGAAATCGTGTTTTATTTTCCGTAACACTTTCAACACCCATTGATAGATTACCCATAGATAGTTTACCACGTAGGTATTTCAAAATATCACGACTGATCACCAGATACGAGACACACTTAGATAGATATCTATCTGAAACATTCCTTCCGAACCAGATCCTACAGTGTTTGGCCAATCGCAAAATAATCTGAAAGATAGCACCAATTTTAAGACATGTCAAGTGGATCAAGCGATCAAATTTTTATTAGATAGTAAGGGCTCAAACAGTGACTGATAAGATACTGATGTTTTTGCTACCAGACCCCTATCTTGACGGTAGCCAATGATCTGCGCCGAGCTAAGCCAATGAGCTGCTTTGATATTATCTTCGCTTTGTCTTTAAAAGATAAAACAAAGATCTCGCCCACAGATTTACATTACTCTGATTAAAAAAATTATACGAGAAATGTCATCGTAATTTTAAATATAAAAACCTGCGTGTCAGCCCACGCGCAATGTAGGGTTTCCTAGTAGTAATTAAGTTCATCGACTATTACTCATTAACTACTCAAGTTAACCTGGCTGTGATAGTTTTTCATTAAAATTCGTCGTACTGTGGTGATTTTTTTTTTTACATATTCAACACCTATATTGACAATAGGCATGATGACAGATTTTGAAATACTGTTCTGTATTGTTGGGAAATATATTATAATTACAACGTATATCATGTTTCCGCAAAAAAATAGGTTTAGTATAAAATAAATACATTTCAATTTATAAGTTTAAAATTCGCACCAAAACGCTTCAAAGTATCAGGGCGTGGTTATGACGTCAGTCCTCAGGAAAACAAAAGACAATACGTCATTATTAGTATGGTGATATTCATTTGTTTTAAGAAGTGTGACTTAATTCGCGCTAATTGAGACTGACTGGCGTTCAAGCTAACCTGGCGGCTTGCCGTATTTTGTATTTTTATTTTATCAAAAATATTGTTAATCTCGCTTATAATAATACGATAAATGCGTGTTTTGTAATCCATTAATAGGGTTTTATTAAATAAATACATATTTTTAGTGATTTTTACTTACTGTCATCATGCTTATTGGCAATAGCGTCATTGCCAAATGGCAAATGCATCACCGATACGTTTCAGAAGGGGGAAGTACTTACAATTCGTTGAAATTACAATCAACGACAAGTCTTTGCTAAACGCTGTACCAACGTTGCTACAGAGCTATCTCCAAAACTGGGTTACTTATCAAGATAATGGGCCGATAATCCATTCCAAAGATAATTCCGTATGTTTGTACTGCACTCGAGATGCTAGTCCGACTGGGACTAGAATCTAATCTACGCTATAGGGTTGTCAATTTGCGTTAAGGAAATTTTGGAGACAAATAATGGGATCGGAAAACTTTTCATAACGATTCTAATCTATTATTTTGTATCTATCATCCGATTGTAAGCAAGCAAAACAAACACGCACTAAAATAAGTTCGAATTACTAATTTTAGAAATTATAGCGACTACGAATTAAAACCTATAAATTACTAATCCTATTTAACTATTCCTTTTTTACAACTGCCTGTTTTAAGTACCTATTTGTTTGTTTGTTTTAAATTTTAATTATGTACTCGTATTTCTCAATATGGTGATTTTTATAACATACCTAATTACCTACCCCTTTCGCGCGGGGTACGTAGCAACTGCTTACGTAGCAACGTGGTTAATCCGGCACTGCCTACATTAATTTCTTGATACAGGATTATCCATCTCCCCTTATATAATAATGGATCGTTGTGTTCATCGAATCCCACGGAAATTGCCTTGTAGTGCACTATGTATGCTAGTGCAGGGTGCGATTGTGTGGAATAAAGAAAAACTCATAAATATCGAAACTTCTTCGAGTCGACAACCAGAATGCAAACAGCCAGAATGGTGCTAATGTGTTACTAATATGGCTCGGCCGGCGCACCTATCTATCGTGAGTGTGTTCGAAAGGAAATGTTATGATTCCTTAATAGATTACAGCTATTCACTTAAGATATTTCTTGGATTTTGAATAAAGAGTAATGTGTTGTGGTACAATCTGACATTGCCATAATAATAGGTTAATATGAGTAACTTTGGTGAACGAATGTATGAACACTTTTGTTTTGTGTTCTTCTCTAATGATTGATTTAAGAGAACAAATCAATCATTTCAAATTTTTCATGTTTCCCAGCTAAAATGTATAAAAATTCATAACAATTCATAAAAAGTCCTGTCATTTGATGCTCGTGTATCTCACAATGTGAGGCACTAATAAATGTCTTAACCATATTGGTTTTTCTCGTAAATTATCGTAAATTTCATTAAAAAACATTAAAGAAACCTCTTTACAATACTTACCTTCCACCTGTTCTATTACATACTTAGTTCAATACATTATACATGGTGTAAATCCCTAGCCTACATAATAAATAAAGCAAGCAGCACATGACCAAGTAACGCACATGTTCGTATTTAGCTCATAAAATTCCGATTACGTATTGCATTCCTGGACCTGCGAGCTACAATTAGATATATGACCAGCAGCTTCCCCGTAACCGTGGATAGATTTCCAAATCACCTCGGCAAGTTGGTCATTCTTAATCAGCAACGCCTCTGTATAATAATAATGCTTGTTCACTAGCATTGCTTCGAGGAAGCGTTGGCGACGAGAGTTGAATTAAAACATCCTCTTACTCCGGCCAGTTTGACTGACCCGCCACGTTTCTCCTCACCTTGTTAGAATGTATGAGGAAACGAACGGTGACTGAGGATTAAGGGTCAGGTGTAACTGGACATGAGTTTGATAGACTAGCGGTACCGTTATGCGGCTCGATGATTGAATACAAGTGAATGAACACAGCCCATTCAGTAGCTTCGAAGAAACGTAGCGGGATTGTTGTTAGGGATAATTGGATGTGTTGGACCAATGTCCAATCCCAATTCTGATTCCAAATCCCAATTCTTGATTTCTGGACCATGTCCAGAAATCCCAATGGATTTTAGGACATATTCTATGTAGATTGTGTGATAGCTTACAAGATATTTCTGCTTTTATGTTTAAAGGCGACAGTCGGGCATATTATCCACCACGGGCGTAGCCAGGTTTTAGTTACGGGTAGCCAGGTTTTAGTTACGGGGGAGGGGGGGGGGGGGGTGTTCAAGTTTTGGGGGGGGGGTGTTCAAGAAAATACAACGACTAAAAGTACATAAAATAACCCTAAAGAAAATTGAGACTTTATTTTTTCTCACGACGTATGTAGTGCCATTTATTATTATTGAACCCCCGAAATCCCCCCCCCTGGCTACGCCCATGTTATCCACCTGCTAGTATAAGTAAGACTAAAGGCACTTACTTATTTACGTAATATTTTGTCATGGTTAATAAAATGTCAAAACTAGTAGGACAGTGTTTGAAACCCAACTAGTAGTTTACGCAATGAAACGGAATGGATACACTAGTTTTATTCTGAGAAACTACTATAACTATTACTATACTATAAGTATTGGAGCGGCTTAGGATACTAACCCTAATCCCACGCCGGATGCGTGTCGTAAGAGGCGATTAAATCCGGGTCGGATATAACTGGTGGTAGGGCCCCTCGAGCACCTTCGAGGGATTATATTCGTAATATTGATTTTAATTGTTAATTAATATCATTATTATGTGTCGTCCATGCCTACCTACCGCGACACAGGTGAAAACCTACTGCGGGGGTATGTAAGCGTTAATCATTACATACTATTATTATTTCTCCATGGGGTTCGCCTGGATAACTACCACCCTTGAGCATGAGTCAGCCGCCAAACGATTCGTCGTGTTCCGGCTGGGGGCTTGAGAGTCAGTTCTTTCTTTCATTTTCTTATCTCTTTCTTGCCCAGAAACGCAACAGTGATGTCTTTGCTGTTGCTGATGTCCATGGGCGACGATAGCCACTTACCAACAGGCTGATCGTCAGCTCGTTTGCCGGCTATTTCCATAAAAAAATATTTTGTTGCAACCTATTTGGTTCTAACAATAACAAACATTTAAGCTCATACACAATCGTCCACTTCTCCCTTCCCCCCAAACAATTTGTGTCTTTGTCATGATGGGCTTAAATTTCGAAATACTAGGAGCTACTACTAATTACTAGGAGCGAATAATAATAAATGTATATCTTGAATTTGAATTCAGAATATTATAGCAGATAGAACAACTGAGGTAAGGTCTTATATATATCCTTAGCAAACTTTAAATGTCTTGGATCCACTTATCACAAAAAATAAAGGCATACCAACATTACTAGCGCACGGGCAATTCACATTGCAGAAATGCACATTAGGAATCAAGCTTCTACAACAGTCAAGATCACCTGTCTCATTCCACAAATGTTCAAGCGTAAATTTTCTGGCGGTACTTTTGCAAAATTATCCACATACAAGTAGCGCAATGTGGTCTGACTCAATACAATTGCTCTAAAATACCGAATCATAAGTACTTACAGACCTTACAGTGGAACAGTTTCGAATTCCATTTAAAGAGAATGAAAGCCAGGCGTTTCTACTCAATTGATATGTCATCCGGAGATCATCATGAATCTTTAACTCTAGAAAAACAGAAATGTCATAGATATAAAAGGAATTCGTAACACGTAAAAAACTACACTTAAAAAAATATGATCTAACGTTAGCTAAAAAACGATGTCTAATCACACAGGAATAAGACTAACCATTGTTCAATAAGAAATCGGCAAAATAAAAAGCCTAAAAGAAATGACATCTCTGGACGAAAGGAAGTTAAAAAAAATCAGGGAGCACGGAAGCGTCGGCCGTTGGCTTTAAGATGCGGTGCCCATACTGATGTGCCTCACGAGATGTAAATGTGGCTGAGAAGAGCCTTAGAACGTGTAGGCATAAACTTTATATAAATGTCATGAATGAAAGATAGACAAGCGACGCTCGGTTGAATTCTGAGGATGTAGTTGACGTAGCTCAGATTCATATGGCTAAGGACGCTGTGAGAGAAAGGGAGATACAATTTGCCTATTTTAATGTATGTGGAGTTAACAGCAGAAAAACAGATATTACCGACATACGTTAATAAAATAGACATGATAAAAATAAATTATTAAATTAATCAATTAATATTCATAAGATTGACTAATGAATGACTAATATTGTGTCAATTTAAAAAATTCTTGATAAGAAAATTTCATAGCGTAAGATTAATCTTTTTTCGGATTTCATAGAATCTTTAAAAGTTTAGCGCTAAAGCATATCCATGATAGGAATTGATTGCTTGATACAATGATTAGGCTGTATTGGCCAGTCTTCCAATGTGCTATTTAGAAAATTATCTCTATTTACAGAAAATCCAGATCATAAAGTTTTAGACTCTACAGATTACATAATGGCAAGAATTTCCTCAATAAATCGTCACCGAGATCGAATAATTCTACATACGTCTCAACTCTCAGCCGAACCACTTAGAATTTCTCTCACATCTGTTAAAATTCCGATGTGACAAGTTTTAGTGGTCAGTTGTTGACAATTTGAATTTAACAAACGGCACTGAGCGAGAAGAGAATATTTGATCGGATGACGTTGGAGATAAAATCTTGTATCTTTCGTTTCATAAACCTTTACTGGACTGGACTAGCGTGGAATACGAGATTGGAGAAGGGCATTAATTTGCAAATTGTGCCTCTGTGTGGAATAGCTAATCTAAACGTGAGTCATGGCCGAAGCAGATCTTGTGACATCTCGGCGTGGTTGTAATCAGCATACGTTGAATAGGTGGAAAACAAGCTATTGATGGGGTGAAAGTGATTAGACGACTTGTTACTTAGGTTACTTAAGATTTAAATGTTGATTGTTGAGAAAATAAAACGGGAAAAGTTTCCAATAGATTCAAATAGTGTGAGGAATACGATTGTGACTTAAAATTTTGTGAAGTGAAAGCTTATGAAGTTAAAATTATTATTACGATTTTTAAATTGCAAGCACAGTTAGGAAAAATGTTGATTTTCGATACACAGCTAGAGATAAACAGATGGAAGTGTAAATAATAAATACAGACATTAGGCGCTCCACCCACTGCACCGCGCCCCGTCGCGGTGCTCGGGATGGCAGATTTTACCATTGTATGCAAGTATCTCAATTTATATAGAAATCACGCCTAACACAACACACTGCCGACGCGGCACCGCGCGGGAAATTGCCCCGCGCGCAGTTGTGTTATCCGTCGCTTTGCGCACCGCGGCGGGACGCGTCTTCAGTGGGTGGAGCGCCTTACAGTTTTTAGAATACCTATGTACATATTCGTACATTCTCTAGAAATCCTCAATACATATAGGATAGTACAGCATTTACCACAAACAGTAGCCGTGTTGTATCAGCCCGAAGTGAACTGGCTGCATTAATCTTCTAGATATCGTATCGGATCGATCACGTAACTCAAAATCAATATTTAACGTGAAGATATATTTTAAATCCGTTCTCAGGATACTCGGATTTATTGCTTTATAGTTTTTTCCACTTGGACCTGTTTATGTACAGGGATACTTTTTGACGTGATAACGTCTATTAAAACGATGAGCGCCGGGCGCATCTATGAAAAAATGTAGCGTTCCGCGAGCGAGAGAGCGGCAAAAGCGAGAGAGAGGCACTATCGGCTACGATCAGCGTATCGTAGCCGATGCCGTAGGCGCGCCGTAGGCGATCGTAGTCGAGTGGAGCGGAGCGGGGCGGGGCGGGGCGGGGTGGAGCGGAGCGGAGCTTTGTCATGACGTTGTCACGTTAAACTACCGTCCGTAAACCGACTTTACAGACAACCATTTTTTTATTAACAAAACAATAATCATGTTTAATGAAATGTAATTGAATCATAACAGAAATCAAATTGATTCTTTAGCTCTTTGTAACTCTGAATAAATGCTATTTCTTTCCTGCTTTTAATGATGACTATGTCTGGTCTGTTTTTGCAGTTTAGACTCTAGATCAGTAGATCTAGACTGAAGTAAGTATACTTCCATACCACAAATACATCATGGCAGTACTTAGTGTGCAAGTTGTAATAAATACATTAATCGACGGATAACAGATGACATAATTAATTCTTGATAATAATTGATAAAATTAGTTACAAGATTTATACACTACGATTAAAATTTAATAAAGACATATTTAATCCAAACACAAACTTTTTTTGGGAAAAAAGTGTATATTCCCCTCTTTGAAGCATGTATTTCTATTGTTCTAAAGATATTAAAGCTTGTAACTAGTAACAGGAGAGTGCCAAGTGGAAGTGTCCAGTATCTGTCCGCACTCCTCACTCCGACAGTCTGTTCCCGGTATCACACAATGCCACATTGTGTGATCTCGCTTATCAATGGTCGAACATGACACCATGCGAACAGAACGCCAGTGCCCAGTACCAACGCCGAGCGACTATCACACGGACATTTCTAGAAAACTCTGGATTATTGTGAAAAGTATATTTAATTTATAATGATAGGCAGTTTGACTTTTTAGGGTTCTGTAGTCAAAACACAACCATTACAGTTTCTTCATGTCGGTTCGTCTGTCCTTCCGCAGCATAGCGCAGAGACCCTTAGTGCTAGGTAGACCAATAAGAGTATTTATTTATTTATTCTTTTTGTAAGACCTATGAACAGGTTTTTACTGGGCGGACTCAATGCCTAGTGGCATTCTCTACCAGTCGAACCAGGATGATGGCGAGAAATTTGTGGCACGTGGCAAGAATGATTGATTCGAAAATCAATATTAACCAGGACTAAAATATAAAATGTATATATATGTATAAATACAAGTTAATAACAGTATGGTAGATAGCCAGGCTCCAAAAGGCATTATAGAAGCTTTGCTTGCCAAAAAAAGCGGCCAAGTGCGAGTCGGACTCGCCCATGAAAGGTTCCGTAGCAGCAAGTAACATAATATAAAAGTTCTTGAAGTTCGTTGTAACTTTGATCGAGGTAAATTGCGGTTTACGATTTATGACGTATTAAAAAAAACTACTAACTAGATCTCGTTCAAACCAATTTTCGTTGGAAGTTTGCATGGTAATGTACATCATATATTTTTTTTAGTTTTATCATTCTCATATTTTAGAAGTTACGGGGGGGGGGGGGGGGGACCACACATTTTACCACTTTGGAAGTGTCTCTCGCGCAAACTATTCAGTTTAGAAAAAAATGATATTAGAAACCTAAATATCATTTTTGAAGACCTATTTATAGATACCCCACACGTATGGGTTTGATGAAAAAAATTTTTTGAGTTTCAGTTCTAAGTATGGGGAACCCCCAAAATTTATTGTTTTTTTTCTATTTTTGTGTGAAAATCTTAATGCGGTTCACAGAATACATCTACTTACCAAGTTTCAACAGTATGGTTCCTATAGTTTCGGAAAAAAGTGGCTGTGACATCGGACGGACGGACAGACAGACATGACGAATCTATCCATCCATTTGGCTACGGAACCCTAAAAATTGACCTATACATCTAGTGATACAATTAAGGAAATCAGTATAATACTGAAATTCTACATCGGATTTGTAAGCCGTACTTTTACCTAGTAGTACTTGTACTTATCTAGATTGTCACGATGACAAATCTTTCCAATATTTCGTGAATAATGTCGCCTGTTCCTGCAATACTCTTTCTGGGAAAGCGGAAAACTTTTGGGAAGTCCGGAGTCAAAGAATCGTTGTTCAAAAGTAAACCAAATACTTCTTGATTACCTTGTGTGACTGTGACCAGTACGTGTGAATTGCGGCCCTATTCTGGAGGTTTATCGCAGCGTTCAACGATGCAGTGTCGAGTTGTAAAGGAATATAATTATTATCTATTATTATTTTGCATGATGCATCATGGAATAGACAAATAAGAATATAGATCTTTTTTTGTATCCTTATTTTTGTATCCTTATCCTTATTATTTATTCCTATCATATCTACTTCGAGTTTTGCATGAATGAGATGGATGGACGAAGCGCTCATCAGTGCCGTAACTAGCCTCTTAAGCGCCCGATGTGAGCTTCTACAAATGCGTCCTTGGAAAATTTGTTTGTGGTCCTTGTCCGGACATTTCTGCGTCTCCCTAGGTCTGCGTCCTGTGCTTGGGCATCGCTGGCACCGCCCTAGTTAAGGCACTGGCGCTCATAGCCCGGATGGGTGACCGCTAGTGGCAAAAATTTCTTGAGAGCTTCCGCGCTTCGGCATGTAAAGCCGTCGAACCCGGTTGGTATCGTAAGATAAAAGTCGGACGGCCTCGGACGGCATAGAGTTCCGATAATTGAGTTGGTCACTTACCCCTAAGCCAATCTGCACTGGAACAGCGTGGTGGAGTATGCTCTAGGCTTCCTCAAGAGGAGAGACTCGTGCTCGGTAGTGGGCTGAAGCCAAATAGAATGGAAAAACTACCAGAATAGGGCTGTCATGCCCGCCCGCAGCTATTGTTCCATCCAACTGATGGATTCTGCGTATCAGAAGATCACGGTCGCGCGCTGCATGCTAATCGGATGCTAAATATTTTAGCTATCTGTATCGGAATCGTAAGACGAGTCGTCATTCAATTTCTATTGTTTCGAGTAATTTTTCCTTTGAAGGAAGGAAGATTGTTTTTGTAATCATTCAATCGCATTTATAATTATTTACACGGATAAAAATAGAAGAAATGGGTCTTTGTACATTAAACATTGATATTTCACGGAAATTTTAATGAAGGTTGGTTTTGTTATCGATATAGAGGCAATACGCCATTTGCTTTTATTTTTTATCTGTCTAGACTGTGTGTCTGTGCGATTAGATCTTTGGGCATATTTGAATCTTTTATTGCAGTTAATTATTATCTGTACCCGAGGGATAGGTACTTTAGTACTTTAATAGAAATAATTTAAGTATTGATTTTGCGCGCCAAAATTACCAAAACATTTGACAGGTCATAAAATACTGCCAGTAACGTTACCACACCACATAACAGCAGTCATGTCAGTACGAAGCCCATCGATTTCTCCATTGTCCATTATGCACGGATTCTGAGTATCGGAGATCACGGACAGGCTTGTGGAATACTAATCAGGGGCAGATGAGTTGTAAGGCTGACAGTTCGCAGAGATGGGTTTGAAAGTAATTTTGGTATAAACACATTGAAGTATAATGTCATAGAACAGACATCTCGAATAAAATGTGTGTTCCAACGGGAGGTTCTCAAAGTTGAGCCTCCGTTCTCCTTTCAAAGTTTTTCACTGATGAAAAATGACAATAAAATTATGATGACGTAATTGTCTACTAAGTATTTTTCTTACTTTTAAATTAAGATTTAATTGAAATGTCGGAGGAGTGAATTCATAAATGTTGGCCTTGACCGTGGGAGGCTTCCATATACCTACATAAACCGCTTGAATAACCACAGAATCTACTCAAACAAAAGACAGCTTTTAAATTGGAACCAGCGCACGATTCGACAGTGCGTTAGAAAAGTAACTGTATTTGAGGTTAAACCTTGGTTTGTCTACTAGGAGGCTTGGGTTCGAAGCATTGATATGAGTATATTGAAACTGTTGAAGGCGAACTTGCTTCGTTAACACAAAACTTTTTGAGAAATCCAGCGTATCTGTTATTTAGGTACTATGTTCTTGAAGGATAATTTTATTTTTAACCGACTTCAAAAAAGGAGGAGGTTCTCAATTCGACTGTACTTTGGTTTTTTTTTTTTTTTTTTTTTTATTGTTACCTCAGAACTTTGGACTGGGCGAACCGATTTTGATGATTCTTTTTTTAATCGAAAGCTGGTGGCTGTCATGTGGTCCCACATAAATTTTATTGAGATCTGACAACGGCATCCATGAGAAAACTACATAAGTCGTAAATTTGTGTTAAGATGTGCGCGACAAATTGACGAATAACTCAATATCACGCCAACCGATTTCAATAATTCTTTTTTTTAATCGAAAGCAGGAGCTTGTCATGTGGTCTCACATAAAGTTGAACGAGATCTGACAACTATGTAGTTTTTGAGACTTTGAAGTCGGTTATTTTTTGTTAGTAAAATTTAGATTATGTCCCATAGATTTTGAGAGGTAATCTGCTGTAAGTACTATCGGCAGAAGGAATAAGTACGTGAAAAAATGCCTCAGGTGAAGATATTATGTAAATGCAAGTTCTCAGCTTTCTTCTAAAGTGCTACCCTCGTTAACTGTGCCTATTTACATAGCATTATGAGAAATCATGTGGTTCGTCATTATCAAACATCTGTATATCAAATAAATTGTCAGAAGTTATTAAAAATATGACCCATTTGTCTGCAAAGCATCTACAAGTTGGGAAAGCATTCCACAACATGATTGTAGTCCATCGACCATCGCATCTTCTGCGCATTTGTCCAAAACAAAGATACGTGCGAAATTATCTGCAATTTTCTACGTTTTTATAATTACTGTTACAAGGTACATTTTCTTTCGCCAGCACTTTGCAAACCTGCGCATATTACGAGTATCTCCCTCAGCCATCGGTTTACACAGACATTATAATATCTAAATGAATCAAAAGCATTCGACCAACAAACAACGAGCCTTCTCTTATGTAATTTATTCATCTAAAAAGCAACGCGCGGGTTCTCACGCGCGTTCTTCTATGTGTGTGAGCTGACCATGTGCTGGTAAAAGGTTATGAGTTTATCCTCTTAAATATACATCATCCAACGCTCAAAAAAGATCCTTATTTAAACTCGTTAGAGTTGCAATTATTTTGTCGTGTTCTCTGTCAGTTGTGGCGTTTGGATTTTGGATAGAGCTCAATTTATTTCATTAGGAGAAGGCAGGATACATGTCCCTCGATTTCTTCATGGGCTACTGAGCCCGGCTGCGCTGTATGTTCAGACAGGAGGAAAAAACGTAATGGGCCCCTCATCTTGGTTCTTTTATGCGAAACTGGCGACACCAGCCATTAAGTCGAAGAAACGAACGGGGCTCTTTATCTTCGCCGGCTTATTTCCGTTGGAATAAATTAACGTTTACCTGGTTGACAATAAATACCACTTGTTTCGACTGAGTAACTTGGAAACATACATGTAGGAGTACACACTTGAGGTGTAACGTGTCGACTGATAACATTGTCTTCGCAACTACGAGACTAGTTTTGATCGTGTGAAATAGAATTCATGTTTTAGGACTTCAATATGTTGGAATTTGAGACAAGTTGAAGCTAAGAAAATAATGTTTTACAAAATATATCTATAAATGTCTTTACTGACTTTCAATATTTTTTTCATTTTCCCTAATTTTTAATCCTTATTAACTATTTTTGTTTAAATGCTTTTTAGACCCCGTATGAAATAAACAAATATGAGAGATAAGTATCAATCAGGAAAACAAACAAAACAGTCTTCTTCTTAAATTCTTAATACTCCACACACGCAAACACACATTCAAATAGCGTCATTAAATAAAAAATATTCAAATTCTACTGATGAACGGCCGATATAAACACAAAAGTGTGTCGGGTGCGTTGTGTTAATAATAAGGCTCTGGGCTCGCAAGATGTTTCCACGGTCTACTGGGCACGAGGGTCTCAGCTCCTGCAAGCGTTCTCCCATCACATGCCCGTAATAGATTTGAAAGGTGTAGAGTAGGTAAAATTAATATATTATTCAATAATTAAATGTTACACAATGTATGTCTTTGTCTTATACTTATAGCAAGGATCGATGAAATAATGAATTGTTTGTAATCTATGTAATTAAGTAAAAGGTATTAATAAAAGTGAACCATCAAAAGAAACACCTAAGGTGTATAGTTTTATTACTCGATTAATAATTCTAATTAAGTAACCTTTTTCATTTTATCATGGAGGTAGGTAAATAAGTAATACACATATTTGCGGTACTTAATTTATTTAATGAAGCCCTTAGTTCGCAATGTGCTTTAGTTATGAAGAAGAACTAGGAAGAAACTCCATAACAGCACAGAATTACCGCTTTAATATTATATCATTCCACATATCATATTTTTATCAATCATTTATATAATATAATTAATAAACTGGCAGTGCTACAATTATCACCTTACTATACTAGTATGGCCATATAGAACTGAGATACAGAAATAATTATATAAACTGGCAGAGACACATTATGCTTCACAGCATTACAATTATTACAACAGTAAAATATAATACTGGAAGTAAGGTAGGTAGGTACTTAACTTCTGCATTTGGAGTAATTCCTTGTTCCACAGTCGTCACTGACTTAATTAATCACCACGTAACATTAACACCATTAAAAAACCATTATTATAACCATTATAACAATTTAATAACAGATATTAACTTTACTTCTTATTCGGTATCCTACCGGCACAGAATTGAGAACCGATGGTACATCGTAGCTTCTTTTTATAGTTCCACCCTCAACATCAACTACTCTGAAGTCACCTGATCGATTACTCGTTGAATATTGCCATATGCAATTTATATTAATGAAATACCAAATAATTTATCATACTGGATAAACATAATTTTACGTTAATTTACAACAGTTTATAAGTCTGTAATAATAGCTAATAATATATTAATATTTCAATGGTCCAAGTATAAACAATTCAACTTCCTTTCGGAATAATTGCAACACAAAGCATCAGTCACCTCATTCTCGTAAACATTCTAATTTTACAAGTTATATTTATCGTATTTATTTATACTAATCTATTACGGCCAGACTGACAAGTACTTCGTCCCCGAAGTACCATAGGTGTACCAGAATCTCAAAGCAAAATGACAGAGGAAAAACATTTTTGTTTACGTGGTAATGCAAATTTGACAAAATGATAAATTCATCTTCTTCGTAAATAAATCTGCAAACATAACATCAACAGAAGAAGTTTTGTTATCAATTACAACTTCCAAAAATTGTTGCTGATATGAAATGAAAATTTAAAAGTAATTACGTCAAGCGTGATCAATTTGATGTTACTCGATTTTAATAATTATGAAATTAATAGTAAAATAACTTTCTTTCATAATTTTATCATATTTAACAATATCGATTTCAATTTCCCATTTTGCCATCAGATTTCGGTAGACCGATAAGTACAAATCTTTTGTTATTTTTTACATACACCAAATATTTGTTAACGTGGTAATGCAAATTTGTGAAACTGATAAATTCATCCTCTTCGTAAATAAATCTCCAAACTTAAACATCAACAGAACAAGTTTCCTTACCAATTACAACTAGCAAAAATTGTTGCCAATATGAAATGAAAATTTAAAAGTAATTGCGTCAAGCATGATCAATTGGATTTAATAGTAAAATAACTATTTCATAATTTTATCAGATTCAACAATATCAATTACAATTTCCCATTTTGCTATCAGATTTCGGTAGACCCATACAAACATTTCAGTGAACATACTTTTTAAACTGGTCCAGATACTGGAATATTATTCATGTTATATTTATGAAATTCATTATTATATTGACATAGGGGAAGGTCGATTAATTTGGACCACTTTTTTTTTGTTTCAACTGCAGATACAAAATTTAACTGGTTTTATGGTGATTGAATAATAACAACCTGGCATTTATAAATTTCTAAAAATTCAACAAAATGTGAGATAGTGTCTTAGGTCCAAATTAGAGATCGGTCCAATATACCCGACTTTCCTCTATATCAAATATTTTAATTCCGCTCAGCCATACTGTCATATTTTAATATGGTAATAAAATTATTAATTCGTGATTGTATCTTATAAATTCCAATCCAATAATAAGCTGTTTGTCAATTGCATAGACATGTCAAACCACATCCACCCGCTGCGCGTGGGCTGGTTTTCACCAAACAAGAGACCGTCCAGCGGAACTTATTTATTGTTTGGTTTTGGTCAGTTGTATAGACATGTCAAACCTCATCCACTCACTGCGTGTGGGTTGGCTTGCACCAAACAAGAGACCGTCCAGCGAAACTGCGAAACTCATTTATTATTTGGTTTCGGACAGTTGCATAGACATGTCAAACCACATCCACTCCCTGCACGTGGGCTGGTTTGCACCAAACAAGAGACAGTCCAGCGAAACTGCGAAACTCATTTATTGTTTGGTTTCGGTCAGTTGCATAGACATGTCAAACCACATCCACTCGCTGCACGTGGGCTAGTTTGCACCAAGCAAGTGACTTCCAGCGAAATTTATTTTACTTTCGTATAAATAATTACTTTCAAATAAATGATTCAAACATTAGCACGTTAAAGCATGACCTTTATGAGTCTTACCAGACTTAAAACGACTGACTGATTACTTCATAGTATATCTTGATGTTTTGAATTTGATACCAGTATACCGGTAGTCACTGGTTTCTGGATTGAAGACTGATTGGTTCATCTCGTTGTAGTACATGGTAGTTACCATCATCATACGTCAGCACCATTGCTTACCTGTAACCAAGAAAAGAGAAACGAGAGTATCTTGAAGTTCGGCCCTTCCTATTCTATTGTTAAAATATTTTTCAGGCATTGAGGGTCACTTCACAAATATTGAGGGTTGCTCAAAAAAATGTTGAAGGTAGTTTGGAATTATTGAAGGTAATTTGTAAAACTTTTAACGTTAATGTACCAAAATGAAATGGATCAGATTATGTCATCAATATTATTACATCTGTAATTAAAACTCACTCCACGCCTATTAAATGACACCCTTAAACAATGTCAAATTATTTTTAAACCACTTTTTTTTACAAAAAAATTCAAACTAATGAGCAAAAGAATAATTAAACCTCACTCCACGCTTATTAAATGACACCCCTAAACAAGGTCGCAATGTGAAATTATTTTTTAAACCACTTTTATTATTAGAAAATTCATACTAATGATATAAGAATAATTAAACCTCACTCCACGCTTATTAAATGACACCCCTAAAGAATGTCGCAATGTCAAATAATTTTTTAAACCACTTATCTGAGCTATTATTCACCTAGCATTACACCGTCACGATCACATAGTTATTTAGAATTGTAATAGTAATGGAACCTTTATCATCTTAATATTAAACTCAAAATCGATAAAGAATAATTACTACTTTCTAAAGCCACAAAAAAGGAAATAATACAGATCACCTGTTGTGTCGTATCCTAAGCCTGGCACAATGGCTTCACAGGAGCAATCACCATCTATTTCGTCAGCATCATTATTTCACCATCAAAACGGCACCGACTCGAGGAATCACCAACGAATAAACTCTTTCAGGAAGTTCCAATGCGCAATTTTCTGAAACTTGAGAAAGTAAATATTAATATATTGTAACAGCAGGGCAGAATCCCACTTCTGATAATAGATTTGAAAGGTGTAGAGTAGGTAAAATTAATATATTATTCAATAATTAAATGTTACACAATGTATGTCTTTGTCTTATACTTATAGCAAGGATCGATGAAATAATGAATTGTTTGTAATCTATGTAATTAAGTAAAAGGTATTAATAAAAGTGAACCATCAAAAGAAACACCTAAGGTGTATAGTTTTATTACTCGATTAATAATTCTAATTAAGTAACCTTTTTCATTTTATCATGGAGGTAGGTAAATAAGTAATACACATATTTGCGGTACTTAATTTATTTAATGAAGCCCTTAGTTCGCAATGTGCTTTAGTTATGAAGAAGAACTAGGAAGAAACTCCATAACAGCACAGAATTACCGCTTTAATATTATATCATTCCACATATCATATTTTTATCAATCATTTATATAATATAATTAATAAACTGGCAGTGCTACAATTATCACCTTACTATACTAGTATGGCCATATAGAACTGAGATACAGAAATAATTATATAAACTGGCAGAGACACATTATGCTTCACAGCATTACAATTATTACAACAGTAAAATATAATACTGGAAGTAAGGTAGGTAGGTACTTAACTTCTGCATTTGGAGTAATTCCTTGTTCCACAGTCGTCACTGACTTAATTAATCACCACGTAACATTAACACCATTAAAAAACCATTATTATAACCATTATAACAATTTAATAACAGATATTAACTTTACTTCTTATTCGGTATCCTACCGGCACAGAATTGAGAACCGATGGTACATCGTAGCTTCTTTTTATAGTTCCACCCTCAACATCAACTACTCTGAAGTCACCTGATCGATTACTCGTTGAATATTGCCATATGCAATTTATATTAATGAAATACCAAATAATTTATCATACTGGATAAACATAATTTTACGTTAATTTACAACAGTTTATAAGTCTGTAATAATAGCTAATAATATATTAATATTTCAATGGTCCAAGTATAAACAATTCAACTTCCTTTCGGAATAATTGCAACACAAAGCATCAGTCACCTCATTCTCGTAAACATTCTAATTTTACAAGTTATATTTATCGTATTTATTTATACTAATCTATTACCCGCATGCCACTAACAACTTTTTCTAGAGTTTTCTTGATGATTATATCGATATTGATATCAATACATATGTATATTTTGAGTCAAACTACGTCAACTTGCAAGCTGGATCAAAACTAGATATATCCAGTTGAAATTTAACATATTGCTTTAGCTCCGACGACGATGTTTTTGTAATAAATAGGAGTATTAGGAGTTATGACCTGTTTCACCCTCAGGGTTGGTTCCTGTCGAGGTAGTGAAAAGCACAGTCATAAATATTTTTGCTTTAGTTAAGAAGTGATAAAAGATGGATAGAAGCATGTTTTTATGTCTTTTCCTAGTGAATATTTTTGTAAATAACCGACAAGAGTGCAGATGCATCACGTAATTCTGCAATCTATTGCCACCTTGACATCGGTAACTACTGGCATCACCGATGCGTTGTCAGCCAAAGAAGATAACAAAAGAAGTTTATAGTTAGATACTAGTGTTTATCAGTGCGTAAGTGTACTAGTGTACTTTGGATATCATCTCCAATTACCATCAGATATAGTCAAGTCAATCATTAACTTATCTTAATAACCTACCAATTCTTATTAAATATCTAGTCCTTTTTTCATTTGTAAAACGCGATGGCATATCCTCGGTCCTTGTCGCACACGCTAAGATGGCCGACATGGTCTGCTGCGCTCGAGGGTCCGTTAAGACCTAAGATGGAACAAGCTACAAGCCTTTGTTTTTAGAATTCCTTTGTCTTGCATCTCAGAAAAAATAAAACAGTCGTTAAGGCTTGAGAGGATGTTAAGGTTCGAATTGAAATTATTGGTTTGAAATTTTTTCAATTAATTCTAATGTGTAACGAAAAATTATTGGAGTTGATATGTCAGTTATCAATTTTAATTATTAATTTTAAATATTGAAAGCTCAAAGCACACTGGATTTCAGTAGGTAGTTCCTACTTAATAACGCAATATGGTCTTAAAATATAGATACCTAGTTAGTAGTCCCAAAGGGCAAAAGAGATATTATTCAAAAGGAATCCAAAAAAGGTACATAAGTACTTATTTCTTAATATTTTTAAAAGTTAGGGCATACGTCTACATTCATCTTCATTATTAAATTATACTACCGAAAACCGATATCCATTAGTAGATAATAACCAGTTATTCACCGTCTCTACCCCGTCTACTTGTCTCTACTCGTAAGTAACGTTAATATTTAAATAAATAAGAACATTAGCAATGCAATTTATTTTGTATCAACCATAAAAATAAGCTGAACATGGCAGTGTTGCCTGCCGATAATGGCTGTAATGGAGTGTGTCGGAGACAACTCGCTATCAGCTTCCGTGCGATTAGCATTCAGTCACCTGTCTGCACCAACCAACTCACTTGTTTAGCAATTTTAGAATTTACTCACCTACCTAATAACTACGGACTACGGATGACAACTATACCTACCTACCTCAAATACCTACCTCATCTTTCAAAAGTTTTTTTGAATTATGTATTACCAAGTACATTTTTTATTAACGAATAAATAAAAAAATACTTTAATGCATATGTAATAATTTTGCTGCACTTTTGACAAAAAAATCTCAAAAAAATTAATTTCTTACGTTGCGTGGAGCTTACTTAATCCTTTAAAAAACCTATAATTAATTATGTTTTTTTAATATAAAAATTTAGAAAATATATTTTATTTGATATTATGTTGCGTATGCATTTACATCTTTTCAATGGAGCGATTTAAAACCGTGAGTGACATGTGATGACGTGAGTTGGGGCGTTATCCAGTTGCAAACAAGAATTTTATTTTGACGAAAGGTTCTTTTGTCTGCATGAAATTTTACCACCCTTAAAACATAACTTTGAACATCAATATAATTAGTGAATTTCTTCTAAATAAATTTACATACATTCCACAAAAACAGTAAAAGAGTTAAAAAAGTTTTTTTTTGCTTCGAACAGGTGAGAACGTTGAATTTTAATTTAATTAATTTTCATCTAAAAACGACGGATCATTAAAGACCACAGTTAAAGACTCATTTGATATTCTTTGATAGTATGTAATACTTTTTAATTTAGTATTGATACTTTTTCCTCTGAAAGTCTAATTACTACGAAGACCTGTTATCCGAACAATGGAGGAAAGTAAAGAATTCAATTTAGATAAACAAGAAGACCTGTTTTAAAGAGCACAATTTTCAATTTACGCCGCGAGCCATCCCACGCTATGCATTATTCATCGAGTTCAGTGTATGGCCATAAACAAAATAAACGATTGCTGTATAAAAATTTTACGTCAAACATTATGCAGGCAGTTAACCTACATTTTAATTAATACCTGCCATTATTTCTGAGCTAATGTAGATATTTTGTCTGTGGTGTGGCGATGGTCACGCGATCATCGTTTTGTTATGTATTGTGTACCTCCCGCGATGTTTACTGGAAAATGTAGTTTAGAGGTCTGTAGTTCGGGAGTAAATCATATTGGTATAGGTACCTACTTAGGTATTTGGTAAGTGGATTTGCTAGTTACTTTTTTGTCAAGCAAAAAATCCTTTTTAAGTGGAAACTGTGGAATTCTTCCCCAGAAAAACCCGCTTGGTGTACATGAGAAGGTTCTTGAATTTAATGTTAATACCCTATGTGACGTTACGCTTGACTTGAACTTCACTTGGCGACCAAGGAGAAGGCGAGGGTTAAGGTCGTAGACGTAAACGGAACGAGTTATTATTTAGTTTTTCGCGAAAACGCCAGAGTTGAAAATTGTATCGTTGTAATTACCTAATATCGAATCTCCCACAAGTCCCGCAACCCTTTTTTTTTCCTACATTGCCGGCGTATGGCAATGAATGATATTATAATGTAAGAAAGAGGTAGATATGTTACCAGCGCGCTGAAGACGAAGAGCGTAAGAACAGGCAATTGACCGTTCTGCTCGTAGTCGCTCTGTCAGTACAAGACGATACGCATGTCCTTGTTGTCAGAAATGCTTGACATTTGACATACAGCGTTAAAATGCCTTCGTGTATTATACCAATGTGATTGGTGTAGAGAAACAAAAGATAAACGTGTGTGTGTTGTAGCTCTTTTCGGAACAGTTTTTTTTTTTTGGTTTATTTGTAAGGGCATAACGTATCTATATTTTTTAAATATCATTCACGTATGGCTCCTGTAATAATACAAGCAGTATTATTGAGGTCAAGATTTGAAAATTCGCTAGAAACAGTTTTGTTTCCGGCAACGCGTCTCCGGCAAGTTAGTTGTTTTCATCAGGCTATTAACACATTGTATTTTTCATGTTTAACTTATACATTAAAACCTTCGTGAGCATAAACTTTTTGAAGTGAAAACTTCTTTAGTACGGGGGTGACTTGAAATTTTATGAAACGAAACTGTCCAGTGGAGACTAGAAATGAGTGGAGACTGACTTGAGTTGAGTTGAGTTGAGTTGAGTGGAGTGGAGTGGAGTGGAGTGAAGTGGAGTGGAGTGAAGTGGAGTGGAGTGAAGTGGAGTAGTAAAACCTACAATTATCATCTTCCCGAAATTTTACATTCGTCTCATTATCTTGAAAACAAAATTTTTGAAGGTTTCACTTCTAACACGTGTGAATTGCACACATTTTAATTTTTAATATGTAAGGAACCTTTCGCTCTGCCAGTTACCTATCACTGTTATACAATTCACAAGTTTTATAAAAATAGCACTATTAAATAAGGCACGACATGTTACTTATACAACGATATTACCATATATTACATGTCAAAGTTCTTTCATTTACTTCTTTATACATATAAAAACAATATCTAACAACCTTTGCGTTGTTTTTATTGCACGCAACGCAAAACACATCATGTAATCTTTCATAAATATTTCCAACGCTAGTAACCACAGTAGGTAAATAGTACAAAACTCTAATAAATCATAATTTGTAATTCGTAGGATTTACACATTTTTAACATTAGCGGCCTACCTTACAGAAGTATTTTACTAATAATTATAATTGGCTCCGTTGATTTTGTTTCATTACTTTTATTAGAAAAACAGTTGTTGGGTAACAAGTGGAATATTTTTTATGTGATACAATTTACAAAGCCTCAGTTTTGGCTTGACGGATCTGGATGACGGGGGGGGGGGGGGGGGGGGGCTAGAGCTTTCTTAAATATCTTTGTGATATTTCAAAATAGCAGAATAGCGGTCCTGATGCATTGCCTACCAAGATAACAAAGTATGCTAATTGGTTAATAAAATAATCTTCGTTAAAAAAATAAATCATGTATAAAAATAAAGCAATGATTATCCATATTACTATCATCAGCGCCCAAAACGAAAACAATGTTTTAAAAACAAAAAGCAAATTGAAATTCGAATGTCCGGCGATTGGTCATTGGTCGGCGCGACGTTGCCACTTCGGATTCCCGCCAAGTGGGCATCTTGGCACCTGTCTCTTTCAGGGTCAACCACTTTCACGTAATGCTATCTCTTTCTAAGCAAGTTCGCAGGATCGTCTCGCTTGAGGACGTAGCTCTGAGATAATTTTATCTGAGCTATTCGAACTCCATTTTTCGAACGTGATTTTTTTAATAAGTGCTGAGACTGCTAAGCGACCGAGTGTAACAAATGCAATGAAAAAGCAGGCAGTATGTACTTAAGTTAGGTAGGTACTACTGTTAAAATAATTTGTTTAGTTTCAGTTTAATATCAATGAAGAAAACAATGCATGTAGTTTTCATTTATTTCTCATGGTACCTATGAGGTCAAGGTTGCTTAATTTTCAGAGCGTTTCTTCTCGGGTTATGTTCCTATTTCTTTCTTCTAAGTATTTTATTTGTGTGCAATAAATACTTACTTAAACTGAAATAGGTACACTCATGATAATAAATACGTAAGGATCTACAGTCTACTGGAAAGTCATAAGTACCGTTTTCAGTGCATATTTTTCATCTACAGCATCAGCCTAGGCATTATTGGCAGGCAACTGAGAGAGCGATACATTTTCCATTTTATTTAGCATACTATAATATTTAAAAAGCATAGATAGCTACAATACTTCCTTGCCGAAATACTTTTGTAGGAAAAATATTCTTGAGCGGAACTGGTTGGAAACCTGGTCATTTCCATGCGGCACTCTTCATGAGTTCAGAATTTCAGATTTTATTACCTAGGATCCGTACAAGTTAAAATTAAAAGAAGAAGCTTGACCACACCTAAAATTTAAAACTATTTTTACTTTACCTAGTTCAGTACCTAGGTATTTAATGTTAACACGCAAAGGAAACTCGACACCTTCGTACCGATTCATATCAGAAATTAACTAAGTTCCTGTATATATTTAACCAATTTATTTCTGTCATACCCTAATTGACTAAAACTTTTTAATCTGTGTCATGAAATAAATTTATAGTGGTAGTAATGCATTTTTATTCAAAGATAGGTACTTACTCGTATTACTAGTTCTAGTAGGTACTAAACTTAGGTACATACCTACTTGGTATAGAAGTTCGCTTGTTATCAAAATTGTTGTGGTCTATAGATTAAAGCCGTATTATGTTGTACAGAAACAGGACTAAAGAAGCAACGTCTCAACTCAGAGTCATTAACGGTTACTTAAGTCGCTCCTTAGTACAGTATTTGTATGGTGATTCTTTACTAAGGAGCGATTTAAGTAACCGTTAGTGACTCTGAGTTGAGACGTTGCTTCTTTAGTCCTGTTTCTGTACAACATAATACGGCTTTAATAATTTAATAATTTTAAATTTTATATTGCCAGCAACATTTCATCTTAACCCAGAATTGTCTCAATGCTGGGCTTAGGAGACTACCTCTTCTCTACTCGTCTTACATTGTGAAGGAGTAGGTACAGGCTTTTCTTATGGAAGTAGCTAATAAATAAGTCGACGATCCACCAGATGTTAAGTGGCTAACATCGCCTGTGGACATAAGCGCCACCAAATGCATCACTGATGCCTTGCTGGCCTAGAAAGAGAGAAGGAAAAGAAAGAAATGGATCTCTAGCCCCCAGCCGGAACACGACCTGAATAATAATAAAATCGATAGGAACGTACATAGGAGCTTACGCTACGGGCTACCAGTACATCGGAGAGAGCTAACAGACTACGAGTCCGAGTCGTCTCGCGGCAAACTCATGCAAAAGGTGGTGGCAATGAAGGCGGACCAACGGCGGAGGCACGAAGAAATAGTAATAATAGTATAAATAAACTATTAACTGCTCTCTAACAAAGAGCGGTGTGTCAAACACTTTTGAGAACATTAATTGGACAAAGATACAAGCTACCAAGGAAACTACTCGGCATTTTACTATATAGGGATATCAACCACCTAAATAATAGGCGTACCTATACCTACCTTTATTATTAGTAACTTAAACCCTAATTACACGCTTTATTTCATCTTCGTTTAATTTCTCTTTTCCTTTATAGTTTTAAAAGTTTTATTATAGTACCGCTTGTGGTAATAAAAAGTTATTATCGATATTAAATAATCCGTGTGCGGTTATAACGGGCGCGGGTGTTCCAACTGTCGAAGAAAGGGCTCGTCTTGTCGGCGCGTGCGCAGGATGCTAGAAAGCTCATAGAGGCGGCAGTACGTAATTGAAATCAGTATTGTTATTTCTTTAATTTTTGTGTCAATATACGTTAATTAAATCCGTATTATTACTATTTCTTTCTTTCTTCTTCTCTGTTTCTCGGGCGGCAACGCGTCGTGATGCGTTTGGTGTCGCTAATGTCTATGGGACGATAGCCACTTACCATCAGGTGGATCGTCAGCTCGTTCACTTCTTACTCTTCTTCTTCTACTACTACTTCTATAAAAATGTTATTAATATTATTAGTGGTATTATATTAGCCTGAAGACTCCTGGCTAGCTTCCACTCTTGCTTGAGTTCCGAGTGGCTTGAAAGCAGTTTTCTTGGCGCTTCTTTCTGGAAAAACATCAATTATGCCTTCGGTCATCGGTGTGACTGATGTACATAGGCTACAATGACCACTTACAATCAGGTGGCAGCTTGTTTGTCAGCGATTTTCATCCTAAAAATGGAACGAGTCCTTGTCCACGGGCAAACGAAAGACAACGGTCATGCGGTCGATTACCTACACGTTGGACATACGTTATAAAAACTGGTACAAAAACTTCCATATTACAATGTTCCCAGTCAAATTCTTCAAATCTCCTTTCTTTGTCTAACTAAGGTATTATGTTGCTATAAATAATTGTCATGTAACTAGCATTTCAATAAAGTGATAAAAAAGCAAAATAGGTTATAATTTAACAACTTTATGAATTATGAATGACTTTACTCATTTTTAATTGATTCATCAACTCCCAAGCAATATGGCTAAAAGTAGCTACATGTTTTTTGTTAATAACAGTTGGTATACATTTTATAACGCAAAAACTTAGTGATTTTTGGAAATGTATACAATTACCTATCTACTACTTACATAATACTGTTACATGACGTCTGTACTTTTATTTTAAATTCTAGTTAGGTACACACAAAGACGAATTAAAGTAGTAGAGGTAAGGTTAAATATGAACAATTGAGTGTAAAGAGTAAATTAAAATAAACTTATTTGCATTTGTATTGGCAATGAAGGACACAAGGACAACGCATGATTTACTGAATAAATGAAAAGACTGATTTACTTATTAAACGTTTGTTCAACACAGAAATTTATAGTTATTTAATTGCAAAAAGGACTCCTATTATCATATTATAATAAACTGTAAAGACACATTAAATTTAATTTTAATCACAATAATTGAAACTATGATCTATGTACCTAACTGGGTCAAAAAATCAAAAGTACTTTACACAAATTAAAAGTTGGTTTTTGTATTAGGTATACAGAAAACATTGAAAATTATACAGATTATTTACAATTATACCTAATTACCTACTTTTATACTGGACGTATTTTTTGATGTACCTGTCTATAGCTTACACAGTCTTCAGAGACAGGTGCGCACGCGTCCCCTTTTGAGAAAAAATAGCTTGTGAGGGCGCGGGCCCTCCGTGACACGAAGGTTTTTATCGCCGCATCGGTAAGTGTTAGGTCACGTACCTAGAGAAATTACAAACGTTAAGCCCTAATTGAGGTAAATAACATGATAGACTTACATAAACAACTGAAGATCAGCGAGAAAGTTCATATTGTAAAGGTGCGCTTTGTGCATGGAGAAAATAATTCCGTAATTATTATAGTACCTAATTATGATTATTAAAATAAAAATTAATTAAGAATATAGGGAATTTGAGGAGTGCTATTAATTTGTTGATCTTTGTTCTTTTCATATTGAAGATTATGACGTCATTATGATGTTTTAGCCAATACAATTTTTTTTTGTTCCTAGCACAGCACATAAAATGACACCCTGTAATAGCATGTATTATGTGGAATAAATACTTTTTTGAAGTCGGTTAAAAATTGTCGTTTTTGCGTGATTAGTTAATAGTTATACAATGAAACATAACTACTTTACTTCTATCTTCTATATTAGTATAGTAGTAGTAATAGGACATCTAGATTCTTTCGAAACTTTTATGATTGTATCAGTATCACTTCGCCCTACCAGGCTGGCATAGAATATAAATAGTTACTTATTCGTTTACAAGGTGCAGTAAGCGTTATCGTGACTTAACTCATTCGTCTATTGTGCGGGCCGGGCGGGTTAAAATAATTCATTCTCGACACACAACTGATTAATTTGCAAATTCAATTAGGCTTACTCGATACAAACATCTGCCCTCTTGGTGAATTTTCCAAGAGACGGTTAACTGCGACGGGTCACAGAAGGATGGGGTTCCGTGGTAAAGGACATTCGTATACAAAGGGATCTTAAATTTGAATTTTTCGTGGAAAAAAAACTTCAGATTCCCACAATTGGAGGCGTAAAATATTCGTTTTATATCATTTCGATTTTATTCCGTTTCATTACATATTAGTAAGATTTAGATAATGTAATTTATCTACACTAATATACCTAATTAAGCCGACGAGTTTGTTTCTTTGAATCCACTTAGGAAATCTCTGAAACTGTCAGTTAGATTCCAAAAATATGATAGCCACATTCACGAGGAACTAAGAGGAGTTGTTTCTGGGGTATTTATGGATTATACGACTTAGGATAACTGAAGCGAAGCGAAGGCGACGTACTAGTTCGTACATCCGATACACTCTGGTTTAATAATACATATTAAATAAGAGCTTAATACGAGTAAATACCGAAATTTTGAGGCATTCTGCAAAAATATTGGGTTGGCTTTTTATGCTATGAAGGAACCCTAAAAATTAAAATAGTAATGGATTTTACAAGTGTTCACCTGGAGCAAAACCATGTAGGTACGTACACCTGCTAATTTTGCCATGAAGCATGTAGTTTCAAGTTTCAATTTTGTTTCAGTAAGAAGGTTATAATGAAAAATAACAAGAGAACATTTTTAGGGTGTTTGGATGTTAGAATATTTGGATGTTTGGATTAAGATGTTATGATGATTGGATGTTTGTATTATCATCGCTAATACAAAATCGCGAATCGTCGTACAGATTAAAATGAATCTTGGCCCACAGATAATCCATGTCCTAGACAAAAAAATGTAAATCATATTTCCTTGGGATGATTGGGACGATTATTTATAATAAATGTTTTTGATTTCGTTTTGTGAAACCACACTTTCGTTCACAAACTAATAAAATACAAGCAAGTTAATTTCACTCGATACACGCTTGAAGTAGGGCCATTATTCTGTATAACGTAGAGATCGAACCCAAATGTTAATATTACAAGAAGCGTCCGCAAATGTTTTGCCTACGGCGCGTGCGCAGGTTAAACAAGCTTCGTGAAGAATAATATTTAACCTCGTTACCTTATGTCAACAGTGTCAGCTCATTTACCCAGCGAGATATTAACGGACCAAAAAACGGAAGATTATGTAAAATCTCAACTTTTAGGCAAAGGCTACTATACTGTAGATGAGTACATAAATGACAAAGACGCATGGAAATGACCACATCTGCAACCAGTTCCATACAGGCTAGTGATACTTTTTTGTAAGCAATATACCAATGTATTTTATTTTTAAAAGATGTGCTGAGGAGTTTCTTTCGGCTTTTCTTCTCCTCCATGACAAAGCACATTTCCAAAAAGCTGGTAAATTAAAAAAATGACGTGCATAAGTGTATCAATGATACCTACATGAATAAATGATTTTGAATTTGAATTTGAATATTATCTACGTTTCGTTTCGTCTACGAGTGTTCCCCTAGTGGTCACTATTCAGCCATAATCATTTTTAAAAATGATATAATAAGTTTTTTATAATACATTTTTTGACGTGATAACGTCTATTAAAATGATGAACGCTGGGTACACGCACGAAAAAGCATGACTCACTGTCACGTTCCGCGCAAGCGAGAGCGCGGAACAAGCGATAGAGAGGCACGATCGGCTACGAGCGGCCGAAGCGCTCAATTTTATCTATAAAGTAAGCAATCATTTCATCAATGTTTGGTAATGACGTTGTCACGTTAAACTACCGTCCGTAAAACGACTTTACAGACAACCATTTTTATAACATAAAAAGTTTCAGTAAAAAGTATTAATATAGCTTAAAATATAATTATATTGAAGTTTGACTAAATCCCACTTGAAGGTAATCGATGTAGTTGTCGGTGGTAAACCGTTATTACGTTAAATACTTAAAAAGCCGCTCTTGACTTGACCTTACAAATAACACTACTTTACAAAAAAAAAGTTTTTCTTTTACCCAAAGATAATTCATATTGGATGTGTTTTCTACCTACCCCCTTAGTACAAAAATATATGTCTCATATTTTTATCACGTCAAGTTTTTGATATACCCACATTAATCTAAGTAAGCTATCTTGTTAGTAGTGTATGTGGTTATGGTTTGTGTTTATTGTCTTTAAGTGTTATATAAACATTTTCATTTGTTTTAAAATGTCATGAAGGCAGTGTAAATTAAACCCAATTAACTTTTACTCCAACTCGGATGGGCTGCGTTCGGGAAACTACGTCATATCTTGTCGTCCAAAAAGTTACCTCAGTGCCTGAAGTCGAAGGTGTTCGAGCAGTGTGTGTTGCCAGTGATGACATACGGATCCGAGACGTGGTGCTTCACTATTGGCCTTATGCATAAACTTAGAGTCGCCCAGAGTCGCCCAGCGGGCTATGGAACGAGCTATGCTCGGTATTTCTCTACGCGATCGAATCAGAAATGATGAAATCCGTAGACGAACGAGGGTGACCGACATAGCTCAGAGAATTAGCAGGCTGAAGTGGCAATGGGCTGGCCACATAGTTCGAAGGACCGATAACCGTTGGGGAAGAAAGGTCCTCGAATGGAGACCACGCCTCGGTAAAAGGAGCACAGGACGCCCCCCGACCAGGTGGACCGACGACCTGAAGAAGACAGCGGGTATCCGCTGGATTCAGAAGGCTCAGGACCGGTCAGAGTGGCGGAAGTTAGGGGAGGCCTATGTCCAGCAGTGGACCTACAAAGGCTGATGGATGGATGGATGGATGGAACTTTTACTATGTTTGTGGTCAAATTATTTTGTCAAAAAAGAAGAGATCAATCACTGAGGCCGTAAAACGAGCCTATTTCTAATACTTTCAAATCTTGATAAAAAATGGGTTCCTGGTGTAGTTTGCAAAAATTGCAGAAGTACATTATTAAACTGGGCTGCCGGGAAAAGAAAACATTTGCGATTCGGTATCCCAATGATATGGAGAGAACCAACAAATCATACTCCTGACTGTTACTTCTGCATCACTGAAACTACAGGTTTTAACAACAAAAAACCGAAAGCACACATACATAAAATACACACACAATACCCGGATGTTACTTCAGTCACAAAACCTGTGCTGCATTCTGAAGGAGTTCTTTATCCACCGTTACCCAGCAGTAGCAGTAAGGGAAATGAACCGCAGACATGGAGTTGGAAACAGATCCGGTTTCGAGCTAGTACATTGATTTCGAAGATCTTCCCGGGTTAGAATCGAATTGTGAACCACACTTAATATCACAGATTTCAGAGAAAAATTTTGATGGTCACTTATCCAGCGTCGAAAAAGATGCTTGGTATTCATCTAAAGCGGTAGTTATAAAATTCTTGGGAAACAATAAATCTGAGAATTATGCAGAAATTGTTTCCAATTTATTGAGAAATTACCAAAGAATGGGAGTGAATATGTCGTTAAAAATTATTTTTTTACATTCTCACCTGGATTTTTTTCGTGAGAACCTGGGAAGCGTGAGTGATGAGCATGGCGAACGTTTTCACCAAGATTTGAAGGTTTTTGAGGAAAGGTACCAAGGGTTTTCGGATAAAAATATATTAGTGGATTACTGCTGGTCTATAATAAGAGAAACTGATACTAATGAGTATAAAAGAAAGAGAAACATAATCCATTTTTGATTTGTTTATGACATAAATATATAAAAATGATAAAAAGTAAATATAATAAATATTTACGAAATTGGACGTCCTAATTTTTTTCCAACTTCAGTTTTTGAGTAAGGGTTCATAACTCAGCCGATACATATCAGTTTCATCTCTGGGTAAAAAACCTTGTAAAGTAGTGTAATTAAGGTAAATAATACGTACTATAAATATAAAAAAATCATGGCTTCGAATCAGTACAATTACGAATATGTACACTACATTGTACACCCAACCTGTAACCAAATAAAGTTAATGCGAACTAATCACCATAGCAACGGCTCCCCAACGGAAGGGTTCTCGCCGGAAATGAGGTTTTATCCCCCTGCCCGGAAGTTGTAGGGATACCCGACGGCGATTGTCTTGGTTCTGCGAGACTAATTTGAACTTATTTAGTTTCTTCCGTTAATTTGAGTGGATACATCAACTTTTTACCTGGACCTGGAAGGCTATTCTCTAAAATACAAACTCGAAATCGAAGCTCACTCAAGTGAGACTCGAAAGCGAGCTTGTATCATCTTGATATGTCATTCTCTAATCATCTAGTACGCACTTGCGAAGTGAAGTGAGTCTCGAACTCGAACTTCAAACGACTAAAGATAGGAATTTTGACACACATCGCGGATTCCGCAGTCGAATTACAAAACAGAATAGCCTTGCTGGTCCTGCCAGTCCTTTGTTGAGGTCCTGTCACTAGTTAATGTAACATTTTTTAGTCATGACATAATTCGAATGCAATAATAAAAGTGACAAAACTTTTGCTATTTGTTTACTTACATATTTCAATTTCAATCAAAAGCTCCACAGTTAAATTAGCAGAAATAAAAATACCTATAATAGTAGGCTTAAATCATAAACAATTGAATGTCACTACGATTCTTTATTGATTATTTAAATCATAAATAATTGAATGTCACTACGATAGTAGTTTTTCTTCAACCCTTTTTGTTTTCGGCCAGTGCCAGAAATAATATTATATGCCAACAACTGTGCTTCTCCCTGGCCAGTCTCAAACAAAATATCCAAGTTTTGGTTAGGGACTAGGGTTACCACACCCCTCACTTTCTCTTTCCATAGCAGTGTCGGAGGATATGATAATATACGGTGCACACTGCACTGCTGGACAAATCTCTTCTTTAGTACGATAAAATGATCTGTCAAAACTATATTAGTACTTTACAGATGGTCCTAAATTTAATTGAGTAGTTTTCCACCCTCCTTTTCCTCTAATCCTATTACCCAACTAGTACTGGGTTTATTCCGCTATATCACAATGTTGTTAATTTATCCACTTGAGAGAGGGTGGCTGGTTGGTTTCGCTTGACTTTTCCGTTCCATTGCCAAACTATTAGGGTGTGGCATAGTGTGGCGTAATAGAAGTAGGTATCCGATACGTTTGGGTGTCGTTGGATACGTATATCCGATTATCCGAGATCTCTGAGAACATCCGTGAGGGATGTACTTAATAGACTACGTTAGTCTAGTTACTGTTAATCTACGTTACTTAATATTTTGGTAAATTAACTATGTAAGTTCGGTGACAATGTTCTATCCAGTTAAAATGTGTAAGTAGGTATGTTATGATTATTAGTATAATATGTAAGTATGTAAATGTAGTATGTATATATTAGGTTATGTGTATGTATGTATTGGGTTGTATGTATGTATGTATGTATGTATTACATTATATGTATGTATATATAAATTCGTATTTATATTTTGTTATATGTATTTATATATAGTATTTAATTATGTAGGTACGCACTAAGTTTGCCTCTTTAAATCTCTATTCCACTTAATGGGCCTACTGGAAGAGATTTCTTAATAGGAATAAGTAGTGCCCTTGTACAAACTGTCTCTTGAACTGTATAACCTATAAATGTTTGTGTGTACAAAATAAATAAATAAATAAATTTATGAGAGCAAGATGTTGAATTGTTTCAACAATCTATCTTATTAAGATTAATAAACTGATTACATAATTTGAATTAACTTGTAAAGCAAAATTATGATATTCCCTTTACATTTATCTGTCAGCTAAACACAGACATGAAAATTATTTTCTACACTAAAAAAAAATTTTTTTTTGGTTCATGGAATATAATTTTACTTACAATTAATTAAAAACCTATTTAAACAAACGTTACTATTTAAGAAAATTTACCTCTTTACAAAATAATAAAGCAATTTTCATTAAAATTTTAATGAGGTAAGATTACTCTAGGTATATATGTCTGTGTAAGATTACGAAGATGATAAAAAAGTCTATAAATTCTATAACCCTTTTCGGATACACAGACTCACTTGTTTCGTATATCTTTGCAAGTAATTTTAACATCATTATCGTATTACAAGTCAAATCTAGCGTATGCTGCAAATACCCCTTGTTTTGACCTCTTGTACAACGCAGGTGGGGTGAAATCACCCTCACTGAGGGTGGTTTTAGTTCTCGGGTTTAGCTTTGAACATATTTTGATGATTTGTACCCCATTAAATTAATACAAACACAAAACCTTGTTAAACTTCCATAAACCACCAAGTGTTAGATAATTCTGCAAAAATAATAGGTTCGTGTAATAACAGAACAGATCAATGTCTGCACATGGAGTAGGTATGGTGCAGGCGCCATGGGTGTTGAGTACCTACCTATAATATGAGGGACGACTGTAAATTGTTTTAAGCTCAGATTTGCTGGTCTATTTTTTTATGCGCCATCCCTTTAGGTACCAGAAATAGCCCAAAAACGATTTTTGGGTTTCTTTGTTTAAAATCAGATTCTTCTATGTCTGATAAAATAATAATAAAGAAACTACATACTCATACTCGTAGCCCACACTAAGAATACATAATAATATTATATCCAGCCCGAGAAGAGAACTTCAACGTCATCATTCAAACTGCCTCGCAAGGAATCGAACTCAAGACACTTTGAACGCCAGTTTGAGTAGCCTGTCTAGTAGAATACATAGAAAATGTCTCAGTAGTCTTTGTTTAAGACGCATTATCTTCAGAAATAAGACAATTGATACATAAATTCGATCTTTTTCTTCTCTCTTTCTTGGCTGGCAACGCATCAGTGATGCCTTTGATGTTGCTGATGCTCATGGGCGTCGATAGCCACTTACCATCAATTGGATCATCAGCTCGTTTGCCAGCTATTTCCACAAAAAAAGAAAAACCCATAAGTCAAACTATGTATTCAATTATCTTAATTTCCTTTGTTCAAGACTTCACGCCACTAGCCTTCGACGCATGAGCCAAGCCGCAAGACGCAAACTGGAACCCACAAGCCGCAAGACGCAAGCTGGAAGCCGCAAGACGCAAGACGCAAGACGCAAGCCGCAAGCCGCAAGCCGCATTGCTAATGGCAGATACCATTACTCGAGCCACGTATGTCCGTTCTTCTGGGAAGTGGGCGCGTCGGTTGCCATGGCAACGCGTCGCATCAACACACAGACACGTGTGAATATCCAGGTGACCTAGTCTAACCGCAGTGAGATTTAAAGGTGAAATTGTAATATTGGCAAATTCGCTGATATCTAGATGTTTTTCTGCCTATTGAGTACTTAATTTAGTTAGATCAATGCCTTTTAATTTCCTTTTTCTGCACCCTGCCTCTCTTTAAAGTCCGATTTAGACGTATTAAGTAGTTAAGTAGATAACTAAATTTTAACTAAATTTTAAGTGAATAATTTTTAGTGTGCGTCCACACGTAAAAATTTAGTAAAGCTCTTCATACAGTTCTACTTAATTATTTGGGTATTTTACAAAATGTTAACTAAATTTTAACTAAAAAGTGCCTGTCCAAACGTGTTAAGTGATAAGCCCCGCCCACCTACTTAACAGAAAATAGAAAAATTTCTATATTACTTGTTTACTAAATTTTAACAACTAAATTGTCCGTTTACACGTATTAATTCACTTAAAATTTAGTTAATTACTTAAAACTACTTAATACGTGTAAACCGAACATTAGGGTGCCGTAGTCGTCCGCGGCATAACGTAGAGACATAAAGAGAGACTTAAGGGTTTCTGCGTTATGATGCGGATGGGCGGACGGATGGACATGACGAAACTTAATGGGTCCGTTTTGAGTATGGAACCCTAAAAATGAGGTCATATTGTATGAGAATATAACCTCAATCGATACGTACAGTCATTCAATCAGCTGTTAGACCATTAACAGACGGACCTACAATTATATGTACGACTACGTTTACGTAGTTAAAAATAAGTAATAGTTAGTATTTGCATATGCGGTATATTTACAGCCGCAACAGTGTAAGTTGATGACATAAGTTGATATCCTAGCGATACTAACCACGCGTACTTTATGTAGCTAATTGCTAGTAAAAGGGCGTGAAATTTAATGACGATCTGGGAATAGTTATAAATCGTGCAATTTAGTCAAATAATTCCCGATGTAAATTTCAGGCAAGACAGAATAGGGTTACATAGTTTTACATTTTTAGAGAAGTAGGAAATAAGATTCAGTAACAACTTTTTTTTTAAATTTCTACCCACAGGGAACATTCTACACCTAGAAGATCGTTATATAAACTTCATAAGTTGCCTTATTTCCGCTACGAAATTTCCCAAATTCAAAATCAATATAACAAATCCAAAAACAGAGATGTTTAATAAAAAAATAAGGTGCTTTTAAAATTACAATAAAAAATTAAGAATGAATCAGTAAATCGCAATATTGATGGCCCTAAAGGTTCAGGATTTGGGCGAACATCTGCCACTATTGTCAGTGATAGCCAGTTGTGGTAAGGGCGCCTGTACAGTTAAAACTCCATCTTTTGAAAGCGTAGAGTTGATCGTACCAGGGTCCACGCCTTTAGGGAACTTGAACTCTCTGTAAAACTGACGCAGCATCGAGCTAGTGTCCGACTTCTCTTCATGAGCTGCTGATATGACGAGGAGCTCATTTTGGATTTTCACAGTTACCTGCAAAGAAGTTTTATTATAGGAAGTTAGGTGAGGCAAAGGCATGGCAGCGCGAGGTGAGATGAGTCATGAGGTGAATTGTGGTGAGAACAGGAGAGGAAGTGATGAGACGATGCCCTCCTTTTATAAGACTCCCTAGTCTTATAAAATACAGATAATAATTTATAAAACAACTAGCTGCCCGGAAAGACTTCGTCCTGCCAATTTTTTTTTGAGATGTAAGCTATCCTATCTTTCAAGTTGGATCAAACTGCACACGGTGTGCAAATTTGATTAAAATCGGTTTAGTAGTTTAGGAGTCCATCGCGGACAAACAACGTGACACGTAATTTATATAACTATACTAGCTGCCTGGACAGACTTCGTTCTGTCAAAAGCTTTTTTTTATTTTGAGATTTAAGCTATCCTATCTCTCAAGTTGGATCAAACTGCACACGGTGTGCAAATTTGATTAAAATCGGTTCAGTAGTTTAGGAGTCCATCGCGGACAAACAACGTGACACGTAATTTATATATATTAAGACTAGCTGCCCAGACAGACTTCGTTATGTCAAAAGGTTTTTTTTTTTGAGATGTAAGCTATCCTATCTTTCAAGTTGGCTCAAACTGCACATGGTGTGCAAATTTGACTAAAATCGGTTCAGTAGTTTAGGAGTCCATCGCGGACAAACAACGTGACACGTAATTTATATATATAACTATATTAAGATTTAAAGATGAACTAGGTGTTGGTACAAGCTCATACGTGCTAGTTTCGAACATGTATAACAGCACCATAAAATATTAAACTTAAATTAAGTGAAAAAATGGTTTTTGCAAGTTGCAGACCGAAGACTTCAATAATTCTGACACAGACCTCAGATGGATCAAATTGGCTGACATCAAACTGCAGCTTCAAAGTCTTGTTCTCCCCTTCGCCTTCAACTAACGGGGAACTGGCCAGAGACTCCCAGATCCCTTGGCCTTTTGAAGGACTCTGCCTTTCAAGTGATTCATTGGCAGTTGCCATCTCTGCGTGCAAAGTTGATGACTGTGCGTACATGCGCATGAGGTCTGAACTAAGACAGAAATGTGGTTATTAAACAAGAGAGTCTTAGGATATTTACGTATATCAACATACGATCACAACATCACAACCACCATTCATTTATACCATTATTAATCCGCAATTGGCCAGCGTGGTAGACTATGGCCTGTACCCTCACATTGTGAGAGGAAACCCGTGCCCAGCAGTGGGACAACTATGGGTTGTGGCTTGTGTGTCAAGTAACGTACCACAGTTTACTCATTTCCTCATCCATCCTTTTCATTTCAGCTATAAACTTTTCTTTTACAGAGGATATGGCGTCTTCAAATACGACCAAATCTGTGCATTCTATAGGAATATCTATATTGTTGTCTGTATTCTTATCTGCCATTTTGTCCTATAAACAGTTTAATGTAGGTACTATTTAATTTGGATAGTTTTATAAATTAGGTATATTTAAGGAATTTAAGTTATTAATAATAAGATCTGAGAATAAAATAAATATTTACGTTTACTTGGATATTAATGACCACAGAGTACTTAATCACTACGTTTTCAGGGGCTACTCACTTTTGTTTCAACGTCAAATATGACTTATGTAAAATTTTTAGCCAATATCTGTCATATTATGTCATAAATGTATGAAGCTTACAATTATTGAATTTATACTTTATTCATTAGAACTTTACATTGCTATATTCTTTTCATATTATTTTAGATGTCGACAATGGGTTAAAGCCATTGGAGACGAAGATTTGGTATATTTGCCTATTGAAAAGTTACACCAATTATTTGTGTGCGGACGTCACTTCAGCATTTAATACCCAAGGAAGCAGATTATTTAAAAATGCAGTGCCTTCCATGAACTTGACGCGTCCACCTCTAGCAGACAACCTATTATCCAATTTCCCATTATGAATAGGAAGTGAAAAAGTATTGACAGGGCATTTTCGCCAAAAAGTGTACATTTCTTAAATTGTAAAATTTTTATTTTTTGTTGAAATTTTTACGATTTTTTGAATTACACTGTATTGTTATGTTATTTTCTTGCCAGAAAATATAATTAGGTGATAAAATACTTACTGAAATTAAAATTACAGGACATTTTCTGCAAGGCGGAACAATAAATTGTTCCATTCGGTGCCCAATACAAATGACAATATAAAGATATTTAAACACAGTTTTGGTAAAATTAGTCTTTAATTAGGTTCACTGGGGATACAGGAATATATTAATAAAAAAAAAACAGTAAAATCACCCTTAAACGTAGTGTTAGCGTGTCATTTACCTACGTCAGTTACTATTTGGTCATTTTACTTTATATTTTTGTCTTTTAAAAGCAAAAAAACCAAACAGTCTAAATCTTGGTATTTTTAAAGAGAAAACAAAACTATTCCTTAATTTTATAAAATAAAATAAATAACTTTTCTTTGAAAACTAATTAACAATAGGATATTTTATTTTTCCTTTTTTTGGGGACAGTCACGGAAAAGAAAGCTCGAAGTAATGGAATGGAAAGTAAGGTATCAGACACACACACTGTTAACACAAGTCCCCAAATAGGCGGCAGAAGTATTTTAACCACTAGACTATCACAAAATTAACTTTACTATAAAACTATAGTGTACTTACTTATTAAATAAGTATATTTCATTCATATTCATGGTCACATTGAAGAAAACATGATTTTTCGTTTTTCACGTTTATTTGGCAAAGTAGGTACTGATTTTACAGAAAAATGTTTTTCTACAAAAGTTGAAGCCCATTAAAAGACTGATATTTTATGTACATTATATTTTTCTGGTAGAGCCAGTGGTTTGGGAGAAAAATGCAAAACTCGTTCCGCATAATTTCTGAAAATTACTCAGCGTATTGAAATACGCAGGTATTCCATACCAAAATTTAGATCAATCGGGGGTATGGGCTAAAAAGAAGTTTATCCATATTAATACCTATTGATAAGATTATACTTATGTGCAGTTTTATGACAAAGCTGGCCGGCTTCTGTCGCCTTTTGTGACACCCTAGTATGCCAGCATGGGATTGGGATCCATATTTTTCACCCCAATTTAAGCGTCGTAAAAGCCACCCCAATACAGTTGAATATACTCAAAAACAAAAGAAGACTAAAACAAAAATAAAGCTATTTTTAGGAATAAAGTTTCCAAAAACTTTTGCCGCAATAAATTATAGCGAATTATTATTATTATTAATTTTCATTACTTTATTCTACATAATATAAAATTTCTTATCATTTTTGACATTTTCTATTGATAAGTCCATTGATGTTAATACTTTATAATTTAATTGCATAATTGTCATACTTTGCTAATCTTTTAAAATTAACATTCTTTCGTTATTGTTTCTTGATGTATAATTATTTTATTATGGACCTAAACTATTATTATATGCCCGTATGTGGCAGGGATATAGCTGATAATTTTTACCTATATTATAACATACTTACCTGTGTACCTATATTCCACAATAAATTGATTTGATTTGAAAACAGTTCATATAATAATCTAACAGCAATTAGAAAAAACCATAATAAAAAATATTTGAAGTCAACCAAATTACCACAGCGTAACATCAACTTTATCTATTCCATTCCGCTACTTTTGCCTTCCACATAATACGTTACCACTAGCATAGTTTCGGAACCGAAGTAACGGATTCCCAAATAGAATATTGAAATTGAAATTTTGATTAAATCTAATTATATATACTAGGAAAATGTTAACATATAGGTTTCGTTAAAACATTAGCTTTTCGATATAATCATTTCCATAAAAATATATTTACATTTACCTTGAGAAATCAGCTGATTCGGAAGGGAACTTCAAAATTGCTACGAAGTCGACTCAACTTTATTTACTTAATCCCTGGAAAACTACTGAAAAAACACTGACATAACCGTGCACAGATTGTCATGCGATTATCCAAAAATGATTTGCCATGCGTAATATTTATCAGTTCTCATGGTAGAATTTACAAAAAATACAAAACCGCGGTAACGGATGGTGGAATTCCACCCGAACCCTTTTTTGAAATTTTTTTTAAACTCTTATTTCTGCTAATTAGCAGTCAAAAACTGAATAAAAAATGATTTTTTTATATTGTCGATATTCAGTTAATGTTATATAGCCCCAAATTTGAATGCTATCGAACATACAAAACATGTTTTATCGCATGTTTTGTAGTCGAAATCTGCAGGGGACATCGTAAAAACGATGGTCTTATTTTATAAAATTATTAATAAAAATTATATAAAGCAATAATTGCAACTTTTTTTGATGTTCCCGTAAAGATTATTAAACAGAGAAATAGAAAAAATTTTATCTTTTGGGCATTATAATTAAGAGAATTCGAAGTATGAAGTCAGGGGACACGGTAAAAACGAAATGTACACTTTTTGGCGAAAATGCCCATCATCTGGTAAGTAACTTATCATAAATTCAACTATAGATAGACCATATAAAAATATATTTAAGGGGCTCCTGAGAGGATGCTGGCTCAATGTATATACCGATTATTTTAATTCTTTTTTCAGGAGCTAACTGTACAGCACAATCAGACAAAACTTCTCCTAAAGAAACAAACAGTGAGTACCTGTATCCAGTCTTAATTGAAGCAACAGACTAATGTGAACTTACAAAATAAAGAGGTGAAACCTTGTTATATTGTGTTAGCTCTTGTATGTTTGACGAGTATTTTTATTATGTTATATAAACTGTTTTAGATAGATGAGATGCTGGTAGTTAATCTTTTGGTTTGACGCCGCAGATATTTTTATTTTTGACATATGGTCTGTCGTTCAATGTCGATGGAACAGTAAAAATGGTTGTAAACTTTTGGATATAAATTATGTAATTAACTGGAATTATACTTATAAATACAAATGTAAAGGTTGAAGAGTTCACTGTTTTATTTCCCGGCCTGATGCTAACAGGTCAGAAGAGGGATTCGTTGAAGTTTTATGCTTCTATAACTCCACGTCCATAAAACAGGTCAGACAATTGGTGTATATAATTAACACATTAATCTCGTTAAACGTGCGTCCGATTTGGACAGTGGCGTGAAAATAAGTGTTTTTAATACTTTAACATCCATTTCCCGATGATTGAAATTTAAATATTCAGAAATTTTTTTTCCCCTTGCCTACAATTTCCTCCTTTTGAATCTCAGACTATAGAACTTGAATATACCCATTTAGAATAGTACCTAATAAGAATAAATACTTATTTTGTTATTTATTTTAAAATATATTCGTGAGCGGCTAGGCTAATATGGTATAATAAGCATAACAGCTTAATGCATTTAGTCGAATTAGTAGACAAGTTAGTTAAAACGTCAGTACTGCTCGTATTTTATTTATTTTCAGTCCGAATAAATCACATAGCAGTGACAAATGCAACTACTTAGTGCTTGCAAGCACAGAAGGAGATGAGATGACTAAAAGCGAATCTGTAACAACTGCAAAGAGGCAAAGTATAGAAGCACATTAACGACGCAATCACTCAGGACACTCTCGTTCATTCTCAAGTCTCAATGAAGCTATTGCAACAGAACTGGAGTTCATAAGAGTACTACTTTTACTATTAGTTTCAACTTATGTATTTCTAGAACTAAAGATGACACGGTCACAGGCTTTCAACGGGCCTGCGAACTTTTGACACCTGATGTAACTAATTAGTAGTTACAAGACAACATTTCTTATTGTTGTTCTGAAAGAAATTAATTTATTACGATCAAGATCTGTTATCAACTAATTAACTCACATCTTGATTGTAATATTCTTTTTTTTTGAATGTTTAGATTTTAATACAGAAATTTTGTAATGATGGGATTGCTGAATGTTACTCTGTGATAAACATCGTGCCCGAGTTCGATTAAAATCAATATACTCAAACAATAGATATTTAAATGTAATAGGTACCTAATGGTTCAAAATGTGCAATTGCTGATGTGAATTATGCTTTGTCTAAACGTCTTGTGTGAGTTAAAATAGTACCAGAATTTCCCAAATATACTTTTACTTGGATCAACCCCCATGACAGGATAAGTTACGTTTAGCATTCCCAGGTGACGAATTTTATAATTAGTTGTTGATAGAGATGCTTGCAGAGCTGTAATTAGCTAACACTAACTAGCTGTACCCGCGACCTCGTTCGCATGGGAATATTTCCTGTGTAAATCCCGATTTCCTGATTTTAGAATAAAATAAGGTAATTTTTAAATTTAAGGATAAAATTACCTTATATGTTCTTCTATAACCTCGTCTATATTATACTGAAAGTCCCATTAAAAACGTTTCAGTCGTTCCAAAGATAAGCAAAGACAGATAAAAGACTTACAATCAGTGTTTAAGTTTCATGTAAATAACAATTCTATTTATATGTATAGATTGTAAAAAGATGAATGCTTAATCTGAAATAGGTTACGAGGATATATAGGACATTAAAAAAAGGATTTTAACAAATCATTGCGTTTTACAAGTAAGTATTCTTCACAATGAACTTGTAAGAATATAATTATAAAGTTATCAAGATAATTTCTTGAATATTGGATCTAAAGCAAAATGTAGTGTTCTAGAATTGTTTTATCGGTTTGAACATACAATCAAAAGGTAGGATTTCAAGTAAACCTACTCCCCGTATCTAATAAACTTTTACAAATAATATAATATTAGTAATATCAAAAATAGTGGTTTAATTTTTTTTAAGGCAGTAAAGATAAACAGGATTGATATTGATTCTTAGATATACCTATAGACTTTGGTAATAATGCATAAAAGCAAAGAATCTTTTAATTACAAGTTTTTAAAGAACTATTTTATTACTTTGACACAGGTAGTTTCGAATGATGTTTTATAAGTCTTGAAGTCGACACATCCAAGGCTTGAGTAGTTTTTGATAATTAATTGTTTATTTTATTTACTTACTTAAGCCATTAAGGCTTAATCTTAGTATTTTTGAATTGCTTAACAACGCCATCTACTGAAGTAGCTCTGTGTCATTAAAGCATTTAGTTGCTCCAAATAATAATACTATTATTACACGCAAATCAATGTCAGGAAGAGTCAATGATGTTGTAGCAGTTTTTCATTGCCTGAAAACACGGATAAAACCACATTTTCTAAAAATGAAACCTAACTAGATCGATTTATTGCCCCCAAACCCCTTGCATATTAAATAATATGAAAATATAGACGCCGTTTCCGAGATTCCGAGAATATAATGTATGTGTACAAGAATTGCTCGTTTAAAGGTATTAAATTTAAATACACATTCAATGATAAAATATTGTAAATAAGTAGTGTACAGGAAAGTGCATACTACAATTTACTTGTTGTTTGTACGTACTGTGTAGTACCGGGTATAAGTCTTCTCTAAATTGAACCTTTGGTCTGGAAATGAATATCTATTTTTTTTATTCCCTGCCCCTTTATTTACATTTTACATTAACAAAACACGGTTTTCTATGTCGATCTGCCTTTCTCTTACCTAATGGAGTTTTCTGCTACGTTGTTCGGTGTGTCCATGTTTTGTCTAGGCATTTCTTATTTACAACAGTTATCTAGTGGTCTTTTTTTTTGTATTATTCTCAGTTTTAGAAATTTACTTTTCTTCATGGCATACTGACAAGACAAGATTTAATTTTTAGTCTTTCAGAATATACTAATGTTTGAATCGCGTAGGTTAGACTTGATTATACTTCTATGATGTTATATTTTATAGTACTTCTGTCTATTGATTTTGTTTTTTTACTGTTTGTTTCGAAGTTATCATTCAGTCATTTACCTACTTGTTCTAGTGTTTTTTTTATTTTGATTAGAGCTGTGTTTCATAATTATTGTCTCCATGCATTTTGGGTTTTTTTATTTTCAGGCTCGTTAACATGTTATTTAAATATATTACAAATTCAGCTGCTCTAAATGCAACTAAACAGAGCTTTGTCATCGGCAAATCTCAAATGTATTAATCTTTTATGGAGTACCTATAGACTTTTTCTATTCAAGTTGATGACTTTTGTTAAGAACACAATAAATTTAAACTTTAACGACTAGGTATCTTGGATTAGGATAGGATGGATTAGGTAATCTTGTCTCATTCTTTTCCAATATGACACTTTCCTTTCTTCTTGTATTTGTAATTTTATTTTGTTTACACTCTTGGGTTTAATGTTTATAACACAACTAGTAGACCTGGCGTGTGCTACAACGTTAAGACAAGAGATACATAATTGTGTGAAGTAAAGACGAGTGTGATTTTATGATATAATATATATATATATTTTTAATTGTTCTAAAGATTGTGTTGTTGAGTTATTATCTTTTTAGCGGCATTTCTTTTAAAATATTTGGAAAGAGCAGTTTAAATATTATAGAGAATACACTGACCGAGGGACATTTAACTGTGTGTGGTGAGTGTTCCTTGTTAGAATAACCCCTTATATTTTTGCGGCTTCATTAATATTGATGTATTTGTTCTTGCTTTATATGTGACTTACCAGAATAGCCCCTTCAGTTTTTGTGGTATTATTTATATTTATTTATAGCATGTATTTTTTTTTCATAATAATAATATATAATATATTCATACTAGCTGCCCGGACAGACTTCGTTCTGTCAAAAGTTTTTTTTTTTTTGGATCAAACTGCACACGGTGTGCATATTTGATTAAAATCGGGAGTCCATCGCGGAAAAACAACATGACACGTAATTTATAAATATTAAGATAGTAAAATTCTGATATATTTGACAATTTTTTTTTGTCGATAGTTATTTAGAAAATTCTTTGAAGCCTTTACAAAATAATTTAGAAATCATGAGTTATTCTCCTTTACCGACAGTTACGTGATAGTAAAGAAAAAAATATATTACCTACTTATGGTAATAGTCACTGGGTGTATTACTGAAGTTAAATTTATTTATATATTTGTAGAACTCATTTATAATTTGGTCAACGTTACAAAATTAGGTGATGATTTTCATTTTTTTTATAATCTATTAATATTCGAAAATTCCATAACATATTACAGTTATAGAGGAAAATAGTGATAATAATTAATGTAGCAATTGTATCTCTAATCGTGATTTGTAGATCTCTAATAGTGATGTGTGATAGTAGTAGGAAGTATGAAGTTGATTTTAGAAATTAGTGGATTAAAATGCATTTTAACGTGTTAAATAAGAAGATATTCCACTGTCATATTGTAAGACTCGAGAGTTGAGGATTTATCTGTGAGCGAATTCGTTCATGTTCAGTGTTTAATAGAAACTATAAGCATGACTCAGTAACTCATGATATTATTCATTTTATAAGATGTGTATGTATATTATGGACTGAAGTAAAATACTATCAGTACGAAATTCAAAGCAATATTCAGATTTGTATGAAGTATATGGATCAGCTGTGGATTGCAGAGGCCACAATGACCATAATAAAGTTAAAAGTCGATCAGCTGTGGATTGTAGAGGCCACAATGATCATAATGAAGTTAAAAGTCGATCAGCTGTGGATTGCAGAGGCCACAATGATCATAATGAAGTTAAAAGTTGATCAGCTGTGGATTGTAGAGGCCACAATGATCATAATGAAGTTAAAAGTCGATCAGCTGTGGATTGCAGAGGCCACAATGATCATAATGAAGTTAAAAGTCGATCAGCTGTGGATTGAAGAGGCCACAATGATCATAATGAAGTTAAAAGTCAGTCAGCTGTGGATTGTAGAGGCCACAATGACCATAATAAAGTTTTTCAGTAAAGTCGATCAGCTGTGGATTGAAGAGGCCACAATGATCATGATAAAGTTTTTCAAAACTTTGATATGATTAGCTGTGGATTGAAGAGGCCACAATGATCATATTAAGGTTTCAAAATTTTGATATGATTAGCTGTGGATTGAAGAGGCCACAATAATCATATTAAAATTGTTCAATTAAAGAGGTCACAATGTTTTTTAAAACTTTGATGATTAGCTGTGGATTGAAGAGGCCACAATAATCATATGAAAGTTCTTCAGTATATTAGATCAGTTGTGAATATCAATAATATAGTATAATATTTCAGTCCATACGAATGTAAAATTTACTTATTGTGTACGATTAGAAATCAAAAGTCAAAGAATTAGATCAATAGAATGAGACCACAGTTTTGATATACAATGTTGCTCAATTAATAATGAATAATTTTATGTAATATTTTCAATTTAAGAGATAATATAGTTATGATATGGATTAGTAAACATGTAAGGTTAAATTTATAATTCGTGTTACAGTTCTGGCTTACAATACAATTGACTGGTAATTAATTAAACAATTTATTGATTGTAATTAACTTTCACGGGACGTGAAAATGTCAGGAAAGGCCGACTGTTAGCTCTTGTATGTTTGACGAGTATTTTTATTATGTTATATAAACTGTTTTAGATAGATGAGATGCTGGTAGTTAATCTTTTGGTTTGACGCCGCAGATATTTTTATTTTTGACATATGGTCTGTCGTTCAATGTCGATGGAACAGTAAAAATGGTTGTAAACTTTTGGATATAAATTATGTAATTAACTGGAATTATACTTATAAATACAAATGTAAAGGTTGAAGAGTTCACTGTTTTATTTCCCGGCCTGATGCTAACAATTGTGTAAAAAAATTGTAAATAATGATTTTTTTGAGTAATAAGTAAGAGTATTTTAACAATTAATTATTTCGTGTAGTCGATCTGATAGATCTTGTACCTTGTTGTGAGCTCCTATATAGGTAGGTGTTAACAAATACTTGGAATTGTTAAATAAAATTATAATATTATTCAAGTGTGGCTTTTATTTTAATCTATAATTAAGGATAAAAAGGTATTAAAGCCTAACAGCCATGAACAGTATAAAAGTACAACACTAGTTATCGATAATATTAAGCCCATCACTAGTTGTCGGCCTTGTCGGTATGTTGGCGGCCTTGTTTCCGGTTTACCACAGATGGTATTAAATTAAATTCGCACAGAGTATTTAAAACACTATGGCTCATCGTTTATCCTGTAATGTTGGTATCGTTTATACTGAAATGTTTACCTGAATTTTTAGCTATAGACAATGTTCTATGTGGCGTCTCTTAAAACGTAGTGATTAAGTACTCTGTGTACGTTTTGTTAATGACAAAACATTTTACGTCATTGCATTTTAACATTGACATGTTTGTTTGATTAATTCAGTGACCTGAAACACACCGACGTATAATATAAATAAAATAGCAATGATAATAGAGTCTTCAATGTTGGTAATACTCATAATTAGGTACACATGGCAAAACTGACATCCGACTCCTACTTGCATAGGTATTTAATACTGGTATCCACCCATTAACATTTTGCTTAGGATAACCTACATATGTCCACGAAAGAATAGTTGAATTAATGTTATCCCAAGCTTACCGCATCTAAATCGGCTAAGCAGTTTCTGAGATTAGCAGATGAAAACGCACAGACTGAAACAGACTAAAAATTCTTTTGGGATCTAATATGCTATTAAAAAACAGCTCTACTAATAGTTCTTCTCAAATATCAATTACAATGATTAAATCCAAATTCAATCACCATTATATCATATTTCATTATTTTTATAGCAATCCACTCAACATAAAAACTCCAATTACGTGTGACCTTTTGCCATGTTGTCATCACGGTGCTGCGGTGTTGCCAGATAACAAACGTCCCCCCCGAGATGTGGTATTTGGGCCCCCGCCCCGGCGCTATGGCAACCGACGCCTAAACATGCAGCCCTATTAATCTCGGAGTGAGGGCGTGTCAAATTGGATGTGTAGCCAGGTTTCCTATACGATTTTTGAGGATTTTCAATTTGGACATTTTGTATTTTATTTTATTGTCTTTTGATCTCAAAACTCATAGAGACTGCGCACTTTGGATGGTGGCTTCAATAACCCGTGAGCACAGGTTGGCCTCTAGAGCATAGTATACCTACCACCACGCGGATTGTTGAAAGGATTTTCATGTCGCCTTCGACATGGCTTAATAACTATACGAGATTATTTATTTATTTACATGCCCTCCGAAGCATGGAAACGCTCAAACGGAAACGCTCGTTTTTGTCACCAACTGGTTGTGGTAATGAATAGATCAACTACCAACCACGCCCGCTGTTACTTGTCGATCAATTAAGATCGATGTTTTTATTATTAAATTAATATTTTGACTTGTAAAATATTACGTAAGAATGGGTTTACCCACTCCTACTCTCCAAGGCATGTAGAGATTGTAGAGATTTTGAGGACCCCTCCCCTTCCTCTCGGGACCCTTACATAAGGAATAAATAACCCCTTATGCAGCACTAAACGTTAATGCTAAGAAGTATTTTTAAATTTTCCACTCTTAAAACTCAACATGGTCACTCTACTAACTCGTGAGTGCTCGGTGTCGGAGGGCGCGAATCGCAGCCAAATTGGCGGGAAAGCTGCTCGTTTGACAGATCATTTTTTATTCCGTTCGGAAATTTGGCAGCCATTGTTCCACTGATTACCAGGTGGTGAGGAAGTGAATATTTGTCGGAAAGGTGCATGGCCGATAAGCTGATTTTTGTTACAGTTACAAATCAGAGGGGAGTGAACAGACATAATGAATGTTCGATCATTATTTTTAGATTTTTATTGCGTCAGATATTTTCTCACTACGTAGTACGTTGTAATAATTCCCATTTATTTTAAATACGCAATATTCCGTTGATTCAATAATGTTGACAAAATAATATACTTAATACATAAATCTGTACAGAGTTAATATTTACTTGCGCTTTTCCCGCGGCTTTGCCGGCATTTTCGCGGGACATCATGATCTATCTGTATACAAAATTTCATGAAAATCAGTACTTTTCGCGTGCAAGAGTTACAAACATTCACGTTTATAATATTATGTAGTAGGATTTACAACGCTGCGTATACTTACGACCACTATTCGTTTCTTACCGGAAATTTCAGGGAAATTATTCCGGAAATGTTCCGGAGACACCATAAGCGTTAAGTAATATTCTTATCTTAAATCAGTAATAATTTTTAAATTTTTTGTAGTTTTTAACTATCCTTATCCTAACTATTTTAAAACTAGTTAGAATAATAAAACTTCCTAAACCCAATAAACCTTTAATTAATAAGTAATCACGAAAAGATCTTATTTAAAATATGTACTTACTCAATAAACAATTTTATTGCCACATCGGAAACCCCGCGCAAAATACAGAGCAATACTCTGTGGGGCTGCCACAGATAACAACACAATATTATGCTGTGTTCAGACTTATTAAAAAAAGATAATAAAGGGGCGAGCTGGTAGCGTTTTTAATTCCCGTAAAACGCTATATCTCGGGGGAGAGCGGGTAAACATCATTACGTGACAACGGTTGTTAGGAACACACGCTAGCGTCCTCATATTTGCCCAGTCATGTCAACATGGTAGGTAGGTATGAGGTAGGTGGACATTAAAATGGTATTGCGCATGTACAATTACATGCACAAATCAATATGTAATGGGGTATTTGTAACAATAATGGACAGGATTGCAGAACTTTTTAGATTTCGTTATCTTGGTAGGTATTATAAATCTTGTAAAGTAAGGAAATATTGGTATGTATGTTGGAAATAAAATAAATATGATTATTATTTATGGGAGCAATCTGAAAGTAGTTATATTTTTAGAGATAAAAATAAATTTCCAAATCGGTTGACAAATGACTGAGTTCTGTTAGAAGTCAGTTGAGAATGAAGTCGGTGTAAAATGAAACTATCTTTAATGAATAAAAGACACCGAATAAGACAAATCATTGCGGTATAAACTTTTATTCATATTTAATGCAGTATTTAAAAAACGTTTTTATAAGACTGTTGTACCGTCCGTTACAGCAGCAAGTACCTTTTCGTGTGTAGTATTTGCTTCGGTGACCTGGATGTAATTAACAAACCATGTAAGTTAATTAGAGATACGCCTATTAATAATAATGAGAATAGCTGTTGCCAAAGTTTATAACATATCCGTATCGTAATGGCAATTCATATCTTACACCTGTATGACAAAATTTGCTTTTTTCCCTCTTCCTTTCCGCCAATGCATCGGATAATCTTTGGTGTATGTCCATGATGTTCATGGTCGACGGTGACCAGTTACTTACAAACAAGAGGATCGTCGTTTTGTTTTCTAGGCTGTTTTCATAAAAAAAAAAACATATTTTCACCTTTTTATAATGAGTTGAATAAAGAACTTCCATATTATTCATTCATATGATAACATGCATTGTAGAAGTTTAATTGTTCTGTCTGAATAAGTAATCTATACCAAGAGGTGATAATAACTCTGTAATTGAAACGTAGGCGTTGATACGCTACTTGTTATCGATGTTTTTCTTCGCTACAAACATACTATTGCAATTATAGTTATTACATAAATTACATTCCGGGTCTTTTGTTATTTAATCTGTAATAAATATACAGAAATATGCGTTTTCAATAATCGCGTATTACTTATTCTATTAAGCATGAACTTACTAGTAAGTAACACGTTCTGCTTCGGGATGTATTTCGTTCAGAAATATAAGTCATCACTTCCGAAACAATTTTATGTTTTATCAAGGTTTTTATACTAAATTTTTTCATGTTTTATAGACTTTTCTTAATACTTATTCCCTTTTCCAGTTTCTATCAAATATCTTTTTTTCCGGTAATAGGTATTTGATGTGCCCCTCATTAAAAAATCAGAAACAAGAGAAACAGGAATCACAAGGAAGACAGGAAATACAGGAGAGACAGGAAACCATCCCTGAAACAAATCAATATCATTTGTTTCAGGTGCGGGTACTAAATAAGTTTATCAAAGCGAGCTACTAGCTTCCTAAGCTGACTAATTAGATGTATTGTATTTGACGACCTAATCGCCGCGCGAAGGGTCCTGGGTTCGGTTCTCGTTTTGTGTGTGTTCTTGTCTGTGTATGTTGTACTTAGCACCCACGACACAGGGAATCGTAGTGTGGGGATAGCCCCACACTGCTATGAGTATGAAGCGTTATTTATTTGTTATTATTTTTACCAGGTTAACATAAAATACAGGTAAAATCGATGCAGAGGAGAATAGCCATCCTCCCCGCGCGGCCGCGGCGCCGCTCGACCGAACAATCAGTAAATTGGTCTGCATAAACACAAACACGTTAACCTGGGGAAAACTACCCCTACTACAGTGACGTCATGGCATGGTATTTATTTTATTTGCTCTTTATTGTAAACCTAAATTTTTTATAGATTATTGTTCTCCACATTCTCTAGGTGATTCATATAAAAGTCAATTAATTTTGAATAATTTAGATTTGATAAATGATAGGATCATTTACCTTTCTAAGATTCGTGACATATCAAGTGGTGTAGAAACAAACAGATTTAATAAGATGTTATGACTGCTATTTCATACAATACAAATTACAATACAAATTATCTTTATTGTACACAAAATTACAAATGAAAAAAACACATTTGAACATAAACATACAATTGGCGGCCTTATCACTAAATTTCATCAGCCCAGAATATCTTAAAGTCAACTTAAAAAAGTCAACGTAAAATTAGGTATGTGGAATTTTCGGTCTTTAACAGGTTCTGATGCTAGGAAAAACTTCACGACTAGCCTTAGAAGAAAGGTTGTATAGAATTCTGATTCTTAGGAAAAGTGCTGACAATAAACTATGTGGTATTGAGCTCAATAGGAACTAAGGAAGAAAGTTATCATTGACTTAAGAAGAGTAAAAACATATCCTACTAATATTATATGTAAATGTGAAAATTTCTATAGATGTTCGTCTTTCATGCAAAAACTACTGAACGGATTTTCATGAAACACACAGGTAGACCATGGTCTGGAATAAGACATAGGGTACTTATTATCCCGGAAAACGCGGACAAAGTCGCAGGAAGAGTGCTAGTTTTGAATAAAACAATTCAATCGTAATCTCTCATATAAGCAAACAAGTAGTAAGGGTTAGAGTTTGTACGCAAACTGTGCGCCGACACGCAATCGCCCGGAGATCGTATCGCATCCCCGGTGGGATAAAAAATATAGAGGGATATCGAGAAAAAACAATGCATTAGGAAATTGATTTATGGCTGTGATCCCTTGATTATATTGTGGAGTTGCTTGTTGCAGACTTTATATTCCCACTTAGATGTTCTAACTATGTCTACACTCACATGTTTTGTGTCTAATGTAGTAAGAGTAACATAGTCTTTTAAGGTAACAATGTAAAGACGTTTGGGATGGAATATATTTAATTTTATTCATCTTTAACTCAAATCCTATAGATAGCTCTGACTAGTGAAAGTATAAAACTTTTAGCTTTTCTATGTTCTGTACTATTCAGATTAATTCTAACAATTTTCATCCACGGTAATAAGATGTCGGTTTTGTAACCTTCCTAAAATGACCTTCAAATGTATCTGAAGTGTTTTGGATGTAGCGTGAGAGTGGTTATGTAATAGTTTTCCCGCTTGGAAAGGCTCAGTCGAGAAAACAACTTTTGCAAAGATGGAGAACCACCTCTACAAGAAATAGAGGTTGCGAACGTCTTAAAAATCCTAGATAAGATTCTCATAATCGACTAGATACAAGCAAAACGATATTGAATTTCTGATTCAAACAAATCGAAACTCAGTTCCCATGAAAGCATTAAGGGAACATTAAGAGAATGAACTTTTAAAAGGCGGAGGTGTCGACTCTCCCCAACGTCCTCAACCCCTCGGCCAAACATAGGTGCGGCTACCCTGCTCCGGGATACATTAACGAGATGATGTCGGATACACGCGACCAGATGCTTTTTGTTAACTAGATAACCAGTTAATTAGCTTCAATAAGTGATGATGAACTGAGCTTTATTCACTGTACGTTCGAATGCGATAATCTCTATATGTACTATATTTTTTAGGACTTCTAATCTTGCCACTATTTGTTATTGAAATATGAATTTAAGTTAGTTTAAAAAATTATTCATAGTTAACAATTTGTATTTGAATTAAATGATTATCTGACTTTAAGTTAGCTTTTAAACTTAGTATTATCTATTGAAATCAGATCATAATTATCATCTTCCTGAGTTATACATAATATGACAAAGAAGGGGTATTCTACGGTGTTGGTTATTCAATAATATTCCTTTTACTTTGCTCCATGATGTTATATTTCCAGTTCTCCTAACGTTCACATCAGTAACAATGTGTACGCGTCCGTGATCCCTATTCGAATCCCATAGAATGTCCCACACGTATTGTTCTAAATGGATTGACACATTCCTTATTCTAAATATTTAGTTTTCTTCATGACATGACAGCTTCTGCATCGGCCGATCATTGTAGAACCAAAGAGGCCGCTCGCCGTCACATATAATAACTACTAAATAAAATATCCAAACATTAGATAATGGGATGGGTTCATGCTTTAGTTTAGGCGAAGGCCCCGTGACCAAAAGGTGCGTGCACAACAAATGATGCATTAGCGATGTAATTCGTGCGCACGCGCAACTGATGGTTTATTTTCCTATTCATTGTTATAGCGGAAATTAGTGCAGTATCAAAATCCATCAAGAAATAAATGGCCTGGATTTTGCAGAATCAAGAAGTAAAATAATAATAATTACGTGCATAATAAAGCGTCACTTGATAGTACAGTCACCTGCAGAGAAAAGTAACCCATCTGTTTACAACGCAATAGGTTATGGAAACGTTGCTGTTCGTATATTTATAATTAGATGGGTTACTTTTCTCTGCAGGTAACCGTACCTGAGCATACTTGTATGATGATAAGGTTACCTATTGAAAGACCCTGAAGTTTTGTGGTGGAATCAAATCATCCCAGGTTCAGATATTTATAATATATTGCAGGGAAATCCAGGAATCCGCGAAGAATGTCTATGATTGGTCGTAATTGTTCATCGAATGTCACGTGATCCATCTTCAAGTACCTACTTAAGAAGCTTACCGTCTATGTATACTGACTGTTGTGTATATGTGTACGTAGCCCGAGTGCGGTGTGTAAGTAATTATCCTTCGCTGTATCTGTGGCTGTGGCTCGTGGCCACATCAAAGCTTAAACTCGACAAAAAACTGAGTGATCACTATTCATATCACAGGCGCATGTCACGATCCCATTATACCGTGCACCGCGTGATGTGCCGACACTCCCGACACTCCCGACGCATCGCAGGCGTGATGCACTCATTGTACATGCAACACGGTACGGCTCGAGTGCATCTCGGTTCAACACTTACAGATTATTGTTTGGATTGTGCTTTAAATTAATTTTATACAAAGCCGCTTAGATTAAATATGACGACCCGTGTGGTTAACATGCCAGATCGCCGTGCCAAGGTTCCTGGGTTCGGTTCTCAGGCGGAAATTTGAATGATGAGTTTCAATTTGTGTTCTGGATTTGGATGAATGTGTTCTTGTCTTTGTGGTGTCCATGTCAACCACGACACAGGAAATCCTAGTTTGGGGCTAGTGTCTACCTAGCTTTATGAATGAATGAATGAATATTTTATTTGCAAAAATTGTGGTTAATATAGAGGTCTTAATTTTAGATTTTTGCAGCTCACAATGTACCATGTTGATGGTGTGCAAATTTATATAAATTTATTAAAATGTATTTACATGATATTTCAATAACTTAACATTATGTATTTTTACATTATGTATTATTACATTATGTATTTATTTATTTATTGTTCATCCTATTTGGAGTACTTTATAACTGACTTAAAAAATTACAGAATTGTTGCATAAAACGGTTACTGTAATATAATAGATCCACTAATTTTATCTTACAAAGACTCTCATGCAGTGTAAATTCTCTTGTTCTGTTACAATAGAATGATAGTGCGTGATACTATGATGGCAGTGACACACTGGGCTATGTGGAATTACATCTTGTTATTACCGGTGCGTTGTCATTTCCAATGGTTCCGACGCGTCAGTCCAAAACAAAGCAAAAACTATTCGAAGTGTAAAAGCAGTAATCCATCATAAGCCCTCAATCAAAGAATCAAAGTACCTCGATTTTTTGCAATTTTTTTGATTAAAGATTAAGCATTATGTATCAGATACGTGATTATAATTCTTGACAAAAAATAACCGACTTCCAAATTAGGGATAACTCAAAAACTATTCGTGAGATCTCGCTCAGATTTAAATGGAACTACTTACATGACAAGCACCAGCTTTCGAATATAAAAAGAATCATCTAAATCAGTACACCCATTAAAAAGTTATGAAGAACATTACATACAAGTATCTTTACATACGAGTAGATACCAATTGCCAAAATACATTTCCTGTTTTATGTTCTCATTACAATTCTAAGTTGAAGAACTAACAGTGGGTGTCAGTGAGTATCTATTTTTAACCGACTTCAAAAAAGGAGGAGTATTCAATTCGACTGTATTTTTAACCGACTTCAAAAAAGGAGGAGGTTCTCAATTCGACTGTATTTTTTTTTTTTTTTTTTTTTTATGTTTGTTACCTCAGAACTTTGGACTGGGCGAACCGATTTTGATGATTCTTTTTTTAATCGAAAGCTGATGGCTGTCATGTGGTCCCACATAAATTTTATTGAGATCTGACAATGACATCCATGAGAAAACTACATAAGTCGTAAATTTGTGTTAAGATGTGCGCGACAAATTGACGAATAACTCAATATCACGTCAACCGATTTCGATGATTCTTTTTTTAATAGAAAGCTGGTGCTTGTCATGTGGTCCCACATAAATTTGAACGAGATCTGACAAGTAGTTTTTGAGAATTTGAAGTCGGTTATTTTTTGTTAGTAAAATTTAGATTATTTTATGTTTGTTACATCAGAACTTTCGACTGGGTGAACCGATTTTGATGATACTTTTTATCATCAAAAGCTGGTGCCTGTCATGTGGTCCCACTCAAATTTAAGCTAGATATGACTAGTAGTTTTTGAGTTATCCCTAATTTTGAAGTCGGTTATTTTTTGTCAAGAATTATTTCGTAGCTAGTAACGGGTTGGCGACTCTCTATGTCTCTGACATCCAATGGATTGTGATGACAACTAACATAAAATCTATGAACGAATTCTTGCAACAGAAGCACCAGAAATAGCTTCTTGTGTCGGACAACATGGTCAGGCACACAGTAGGGGTATATCTGCTGACGAGAAATCCTTTGGAGTCACAGATAATAGAATTAGTGAGGAGACGCGATCCCACGCAGTGTCGCAATCCAATCATTTGTACAACTGTTATGTTCATGGACAAATTAGACTGTTCAGTCTCACGACGTTCACACAAATTATGTAGTTGAAAAATTACAGTTTCTTTACGGGATGAAGTTCGAAAATTCTGTGGATAATAACAAAAACAGTTACTAACTAACGTTCTAACTAGTTTCAATTTTCACTTGTGTATCAAACTACGAGGTAGGTCTATTATCAGTGTTTTAACGATGTTTTTTACTAAAACAGTGGCACTTAGGACAGGAGTCGTCAGTCTGTGAACAATCTAAGCCGTCGAGATGCTTTTTGTTTCACTTGACATCTTTACTGAGCTGATAATGTGCATACCCAGGAGATGAATCCAACATCCTTGGTGTTTCTTGCCTTACAAATGTGATAGAGGTGTTTTTATACTAATGTTTTATGTGTAGGTAACTATAATTAAAATTATACAATATACTAATGCCTTCAATATTTTGGGGACTGATATCTTATACAACCATATAAAATTGGACGAAACAGATTCAAGGGTAAAAATTTTACATCCTAATTTAAGCCTTCCTTGGTTCACGAAACCTACGCCTTTGCTTGCACTTAAAAAATTACCAACATCCTGTAAAAAAGACGGCATCCTGTAATATTAGCACAACATTTTATATAACCTTTTTTACATGTGAACCGATTCAGATAAACCTATTAATTTTACTCGAGTCTTTCTATAATACATCAACGAAAACTGGTACCTATATTATATTCATTTCTGTGATTAGTTGACGCAGAAAGACTAACATTGTGAGAGGTCACCAGTAGCTCGAGCATGAATATTTGCGAGAAAGTATTCGTATGGTTAACGTAAGCAATTTGTATGGCATTTTTTCAAAAGCGCCCCTATCGTGCGTAAATGGTACTAAAATGCCATACAAATTTGACAAATTGCTTACATTAACCATACGAATACTTTCTCGCAAATATTCGTGCTCGAGCTACTGAACCCAACACAGTAGGTAGTACCTACTGATACGGGTAACGAATAAGTTATTTAATATACTTTATTCTTAATACTTTTATTTCTTCTACATAAAGTTGACTGTTCTTTCTAATACCATCTAAGTCGATGTTCAGCGCGTGCGCACACGATAAAACTAAATTCCTGTGCAAGAGCCTGTGTTGATAAAGGCTAAAACGTTTCGGCTGCACAGATAAGTAAGGATTAAGATTTATGTTTTTGCGGATACAAACATAAAAACAAATTTAGTTTATTTCTAAGATGCCACCTTGTTGTACAAATCCATATGTGAAAGTGTGTATGTTTGCTTGTCCGTCTTTCACATCACAACGAAGCTGATAAATGGTATGGTTTTGTGTGTGGAGTTAGTGAGGAGGGTGGAGAGTAACGTAGGCTACTTTTTACCGCGGCAAAACATCCCCATGGGAAGATCGATATTTTGTTAGTTGCTAGATATTTAGTTCCGGACGTTGTTAGTAGATGGCGTTAGTAAAATTCATTTGCAAGTTCTGAATCACGCTATCAAATGATACATGTTTACTTAAGTCATAGGCAACTAAATCTAACTAAGTAAAAGTAAGTAGGATTTGTAAAGAATCGATCTCTACCGCGGGCGAAGCTGCGGGCAAAAGCTAGTATTGACATACGTTCAAAAGTAATTAAACTAATATCGGCCGCACTCAGAGTCACTTAACGGTTACATAAATCGCTCCCTTAATAGTAGAGAATCACAATACAAATTCTGTAAATTCTGTGATAAGTGACTGTGAGTGCGGCATTAAGACAGGGTTCTAGAACCCTACTCGTAGATGCGCCCTGGTTTCACACGCCCATAAAAAAATCTACTGAGTTTTCTGTCTCTTATTCACCATTTCACCATTATTTAGTGCTAAATAGTACTAAATACACAACATGGAATATTAAAAACTGTTAATTTTTACGCTTTTTTGTCACTTTAGTTAACCTTTCTAAAATAACAAGAAAGCGTTCAAAATTAATTTATATAAATTACCGATTGATAATTAAGTGTCCACCCGGTGGTGACACGTCACCAAATGGATGTTTGAGACACCAAAGGTGACACTCGTTGACAGTTTGGCCGTATTGGGGCCCATCGTATCCCATTCCGGCAAACCAGTTTCGGTTAAGGATTATATTACCCACGTCTTTAATTCTTTTTTTTACTTACAATAACTTAATGCTTGACCACAATCCCACCTGATGGTAAGTGGAGCTGTGGTCCAGGATGGTGAGCGCACTATCTTAATAAAAGCCTATTCACTCTTTTCTTGAACACATCCACGTCATAGGTCATTCAGTTGGGTCCACCGCAATACTCATCACTCGCAAATACATACACGAGTCGAGTCACGAGCAAAAGAAGTTGGCTTGACATAAAAATGCATGTGGGTAATCCCTTATTCTTAAAAATATTGTTAGTATATCCAATTCATAAATTAAACGCAGATTCAAATCATTGGAGTGAATGACCCATTTCTTAATGGGTACATAATTATTTTTATTCGTTTATAATTTCAATGGACAAGCAATCCATATCATAAGGCTGCGTTTACCCAAATAAAGCGGCTGTTACTACTAAAATCGTTATCGTAAACATTAACGAACGCCATTTATGACACAATTGGGGGTTAATAACATTGGGGAAATAAGGCTGCTTACAAACACCGTGATCATTATTAATTAGAAGCGTCTATTTTGCAACTTTCCAGGACTCTACATTTCAGGGCAATACAGAGCTTCAAGCTGTAAATGAATATCTTTCATGTGTACATCACTCTAATAACATCATCGAGTGATATCGCTTTACAGGAATTCTGACCCATAAGTAGTATAGTATTGGGCATTCTGCCCCACTTGTTCGCTCAGGCGTCTGCCTTCGCGTCGTGGGGCAGAATGCCCAATAAGATTTCTGGTAATGTGGGACAGAAAGCTTCATTAAAATTTCATAATTAGAAATGCAAAATAACTGTTTGTTGTTGTAAATAACGCGGTTTCAGCTGAGAAAGGAAACAAAACAATATGTAAAAATTATTTATTCCTAGTTATAATATTAATGTTAATTACAGGTTACAATCATTTGATATAAATGTAGGATGGTCCTCACACAGTTCATCCACCGAGTGCACCAAAGATTGAAGCTTACGCCATTGCGGTGTATCGTCTTGAGTCTGGAATTTTATCCGTACTAGCGCTTTCTTCCAAAGCTCTTGTGCATCAGTATTGCGCGCATCGTTGGTTTGGTAGACTTTCAAATCGATAAGGTACTCCCCCGTTGTGTTGATCGCCCGACGTTCGTTGCCGTTTGCAACTCTGTTGACGAAGTACGTGGACAGCACGCGCGATGGAGGATCTTTGGATTTGCCGCCATCACGACTAAGATTGAAGATGTCCACAGTCTTCCCTTTTTTTCTGTAACAAACATAAATAACCCGTATAAGCATAAAATAACTTACTGATGGTGTCGGTTTTTAAAATCATTACGAAAAATAACACAATAAATACAAAAATTGTATTAATTTACATACTGCATGGTCATGTAAATAAAATGTTGTTAATTGTAAGTGAGAGTAACAATTAAATAATATTAAGAATCAATATAGTCTACCTCAAAGTCAAGTTTACCGAAGAATAAATAAATTTTTACTCTGCAATCATAAGATTAGTGAAATATATTAAAATAAATCATGAACAAAAATAAATATAAACTTGATCGGCATTTGCAGCAATAACCAGTGCCTATTACTGGTTATTTCAAAATAAATAAAAAATATCTCCCATAATTTATATATCATAAACTATTTCAGTAACAGAAAATGAATGTGTGTAATAATAAATCAACTACTGACCACAACGCCACATAAATATATCGAACATAAGTACAAAATTTTAAATATTATAGTTTAAATATAACGAGTAGACGTAAATTTAGTATGATTACCTTATAATGGCAGGCGATTTCTTCGTAGATTTACGCTTGCTTGTAGAATGTTTCCGCAGGAGCTCGGCACTGTGTTCAACATCTGTAGAGTTGCTGCGTTGATCGCACTCAGAGTCCGACCTGTAAATTGTTAAATTTTAATTAGATATTATTACTTGAAATACCTATACTGAAAAAGGATAAAATGTTAAGTTAATGTTTATCTACTTGGAATGAACTAGTAATAATAAAACTATTAACTCGCACTTATAATTAATCTATTGACGATTATAACAATTATGAGTAAATTAAGTTAGTGAAAAATGTCAAAGTATTTGGCTACATGTTGTATCTGAAATATAAATTGGTTGAAGTAAAATATGAAAATTAATAAAAATTATAAAGACTTACATTTTAAATGGCAGCCACTTGAAGTATAATTACCAATACAACCACTGTTTGGATGGACTGAACTGCAGAGTGGAGGCACTCGGCGCTGGTTGCACTGTAGTCGTTGTAGGAGTACTTTGTTCCTATCCGAGGCTCGAATTTGATGTACCGAGCTCCGAAAACGTTAGCTTATAAGTCAGAAAAGACATGTAAATTTGGTAAAATGAAATGTAAGTGTGTTTAGTAAAAATAATACACAAATTAGACATTTCTTATTTGTACGTATTACATTTGTAAAAAAATGATAACTAAGAATGTTCTAGAATCATTATTTGCTAACGCAACACAAAGACTTAGGGCTACCAAAATAATTGTCATACATGTTACGTACTATGTATAGACTGATGACTCCATTTTTACACTAAAATATGTGGAAGTGACATCCATAACCAAATTAGCTGCGTAATAATAAAAATTCGTATTGCTGAATAACACTTTTAAATAGGTGTGCATTAATCACAAGTATTGTGTTGAAAAATATGATATTTTTGTTAGGGTTGACAAACGATATAAATTTAAAACATTCCAACTTAAATTGTAAAAATAAAAATATATGATTAAAAGGACTTGTTATTTACGTTTCATTGGGTTTTTAGGGTTCCGTAGCCAAATGGCAAAAAAACGGAACCCTTATAGATTCGTCATGTCTGTCTGTCTGTCTGTCTGTCTGTCCGTCCGTATGTCACAGCCACTTTTTTCCGAAACTATAGGAACTATACTGTTGAAACTTGGTAAGTAGATGTATTCTGTGAACCGCATTAAGATTTTCACACAAAAATAGAAATAAAACAATAAATTTTGGGGGTTCCCCATACTTACAACTGAAACTCAAAAATTTTTTTTCATCAAACCCATACGTGTGGGGTATCTATGAATAGGTCTTTAAAAATGATATTGAGGTTTTTTGTATCATTTTTTTCTAAACTGAATAGTGTGCGCGAGAGACACTTCCAAAGTGGTAAAAAGTGTGTCCCCCCCTGTAACTTCTAAAATAAGAGAATGAAAAAACTAAAAAAAATATATGATGTACATTACCATGCAAACTTCCAACGAAAATTGGTTTGAACGAGATCTAGTAAGTAGTTTTTTTTTAATGCGTCATAAATCGTAAACCGCAATTTACCTCGATCACAGTTACAACGAACTTCAAGAACTTTTATATTATGTTACTTGCTACTACGGAACCCTTCATGGGCGAGTCCGACTCGCACTTGGTCGCTTTTTATTTGTATTTGTGTAATTACATATCGAGAAAATATTGAATAATCCGGTAAATTAACAGACCATTAGCACTCTTAAATAAATATTCTATACCTATTTTTAACGTAGATAACTTTGTATGTAATAATTAAGTAATAAATACAACATTTTGTTCCAGTAAATAGGTAATAATAATACATAATTATTTACATTTGGATGTCAACCCTGATCGAAATGAAAATCTTGCAAAATACCGTTAAGTACTGCAACCGGATGGAACACGACACTTTTGTTTTGACAAAACACAATAGGTATTGGTACTATTTGCACGCAAAATGTGTATTTTAATTTATATTCAATTCGATTACTGAGTACAAGTTATAGGTATTTATAATAATGGTAAAATCGATAGCAAAATTATTATAAGGTAACTATTATGTTAAATATTATATTCTATTATATTTCATTAAATTTTTGTTGTCATTATCAGTATTATTATAATAAGTTTGTGTTTTTTTTTTTATTTCAGACCATCACTTATTATGAAATGTGAGGCAGCAGAGGTGCTGGTTTGAACCAAATATTTTATTTGTTGACTACATTTGCAGGTATAGAAATACCTACTTAACGAGGGAATGCTAATAATTTGGACATAATTAACAGAGACGACATTATTTTATTGTGAATATTGGGTATGTATTTAGTTGTTATTTCATATTACTATGATAGTTTTCATTATTTTTATCGGATTGAGTATTTTCGCGGTTCCTAAAAGAAATTATCCCTTCTATGATGAATGACAAAGTGGCTTCTAATATTATTATCTCCTCGCCCTGCTCGTGGGCTAAGTATTAATTGTTGGTTCGATCTCCACATTAAAATAATATTAATGTTCTTAGATCTATTCTATTACAAAATCAATTGTAGATGTGTCTTAGTGATTATTTTTGTATCTGTTGTTAAAGATTTATTCCCGTAACAAAATAATTAAAAGTGTATTAAAATTATTATTTAATATGTGTTATTAAATTATGTTCGTATCTTATTCCAGAGCACGTCACTTTGATGAGAGATTGAGAGATGCAATTGAAGATGTGAAGTTTTGAAGACCTACGGCAGTAATTGGTAATAAAGTCTGATATACTTAGCAGCTAACTCAATATTTCTGAATTAGGTATATAATAATTTTTATTGTTATTGTGATTCTAAAAATGCCAATCTGTTCGGTTTGCAACATTGATGTGAATTCACGCTGTTGGATTAGCCATTTGCGAAGTAACAGACATAAAAATAATAGTACTATTCGTATCAATGACAACATTGAAATTATACATTCCTGCTTCAAAGGACGTATTACAAGTTATCGGATTACTACAACTAAACCCGAAGCAAATATTTACCCAGAATGTTTCTTAAAAAATATTCATGATCAAGTTAAATCTTTAATAGATAGCTCGCTTCAAAAACATTATTCTGTTAAAATAAATTTTGAATATTTCGGAGTCTTTTTAATGCTGAAGAATGATCTACAAGAGTTGAAATCTTTTGCGACAAAAAATTTTATCATTCATTTAAATTACAGTTTCAAGTCCACCTATGAAAAAGTTATAATAATATTATTAAAAAAAATTGAAGAGTTTCAAGAAAGAGATAGTGGATGGACGTTTTTAAATAATTCACATTTAGAAATTAATATTAACAAATATCAACCTCTTAGTGGATCACGATTTATAGATATGTAGAGATATAATATGTAGAGATTATGTAAATGTTCTTAGTAAAATATGTACTTAGGTAAATATAAAAAATAATAAAGTTAACAAACATTTCTGTAATTGATTTTGTAATAACTATAAGTAACCTATGATTTGTATTCAGTCAGTGTCCAAGTTTCATTACAACTTAAAAATGTACATAAATAAGATTGTAAATTATAGAAGTTATTAGTAAGTTTTTATGTAATATTATATACTTATAAATAAACAACCTTTGTTAAATATAAACTTTGTTTTATTGATCTATTTAAACTAATAATATTATAGTTTTTTTTTTACCGAAGGTGGCTTCTACCTATGTCTTTAGAAGGATTTCCTTGATATTTTTTTTGTATTTTATTCTTAATACCTAAATATTTAGCTTTCACAATTCATGACAATGACTTATACTTGCGTAATAATAATAATAATGCTCCGGAATGGTAGGTATTATTGATACACGCGACATGTTATAACATGTTACAGTTCATCGCACTTTATGAGAAGGTATGATATATTTATGCAGACTTGCAGTTTACAATTCATACTAAATTATTTTAATATATTGAACTATAAAACTATATCTGAAAGAGTGATTTTCAAACAACTAATCTATATCCTTGATTGAATGCTAAGTTAACAATTTTGGATTGATTTGAATATATATAAAGTTGATAGTTAGTTTATTTTTTATTATTTACGGAATATTAATAGAATTGAGAAGTTGTTTTTACAGTATTATACCTAGTACTTGTGTTATTATAATAATCATGTGCACGGTAAGTAAAGTAACTATTTGAATCTGATATAATATTAGTGATTTTTGTGTGTGCACATCAGATTTGAAAATAGATAATTTTTTTTTTCAGGTATCTGATTCAGAGATTGTGTTTAGCCAGTATGCTCAGGATCCTTACGAAGGATTTTCCGAGCTGAATCGCTGTGAACCCGAGCAATACAAACTAACGAAAGAGAAAAAGTCCAAGCAACGTCGTCGAGAAACTTTGAAAAAACATAACGCTACCCAATCTTTTGTAATGAGCCGATTACAACGACGAGGCATTAGGTTAATAAAAATTTCTGTTATTGATCTCTGCAACAACAATTCTCAAACAAGCTGCAGCGATAGTGAAAGTGAGAACGTTGTGATAAGTGCGCAGTACATTGTTAAGGATGCCATGGATAGTGTTATGGACGATACAGAATCGCTAGTTAAGAAAATATCGAAATCTTTAATAGACAATGATTTTTAATAAAGATACTATTGTTATTGTAAGTTATTATTTTATTATGTTTAAAAAATAAAAATGCATTTTTACTGAAGAAATTATTTTTATTTATAAAACCAAAACAAAACATTTTAGTGCCACCCTAAATGCTTTTTTATACATAACACATTTTTTAAAGCACAATGATTTGTGTGTACATTACAATTTAAATTGTTATCACAGAATTTTTTATGCAATTCAAACATGTTAGGACACTGATCTTCACCAAGATCTGACACTTCACAATTTTCGCAAATGTTTTTTATCCACATAACCTTCTCCAAACCTTTCACTAAGATATTTTTGTTTTCTAGATAGGGAACGATTATACGATGAAATTCTCTATAGTCAATATGTCCTTCGTTCCAATGAATACCTCTATTGTTTTCCAGCCACTTTACTTGTCTTTTTTCATCAGTTGTTAAATATTTGAATAAATATGGGGGTTTTATTAAGAATAATTGCGTATAATCACGTGTTGCGAACGCTAATTCTTTTACTATAAAATTATTGTACTGATCTTTAAATCCTTGAATATCCACTATGATGGTATCCTGCTTCATGATAATTTTTTTACAGTATTACTCAGTGGCTTATATTCAATTATACAGTCGTTTAATATAAGACAGTACGCGCCGGTTTGATCTGGTATATCAGAATCACTTTCAATTTCCACTCTAACGTCCACAACCGGACCTGTCTTCAAATTGTCTACTTGTCTAGAGCAGTCGACAACAAATAACGGCGCTAAATCTTTAAATTGTTTTTCACTCAACAAGGGCTCTGGACGACGACCATAATATGACTGTTGAAATCTAACATATTGTTCGTATAATAAGGCAATGTTGTTGTTTGCAAAGTTAACATTTAGGTTCTCATAAGGGAAGTATGTTGAATTGAGATAGACTCTAACACTGCGAAGAAGACAGTGATCGAACTGAGACATGTCAGAACTTGCATTATTTTTTCTATTTGTTTGTAGACCAATAATAATATATCTTGGTTTTTCTATTTGTGACGAAGTTTTAATTGCCCAAGTATGTTTTGTAGTTTTAGGTAAAGCTGGATATTCATACAGATCCCAATTTCTAAATATCATTTGAAGCGGTTTATCTCTTTCTAACAGTTTCAAAAAATTAAGCTTTTCTCTGTCAGATATTTTAATGTGTGGTACTCGCCAAATAATTTTATTTATTTGAACGTCTTCTACAAATTCACCGGTATTGAGTTTCACAGCATTCAAGTTTGTGTTACTTCTTAGTAATATTAGTTCATGTCTACTATTTATCACAACTTTTTTAAAATCTTCTGCAAAGCCCATTATGTTACAGAGTGGTATAGAAGCAGAAAATTTACCTCCATTTTTTATACCATCAATATTCCACCCCCAAGAATAAGCTATCTTAGATTCACTTTCGTTCATTGATATTAAAGATTTCATGGTGGTCGTAACGCCAGCATTCTTTATTTTATCAATCTCCACTCCGTTTAGCTCATACCTTATATCTTGAAATAAGTACAATAAAGCGTTATTTGTAAATTGAACACTGGTGACAGGATCCTTAGAATCTCGTTTTTTAACGATAACATTCCCTTCCAAATACAAGGTGCTTGCTGATGGTAGTACATATAAATCCTGTTGATTGATTGGTATGCGGATTTCATCATTTCTATTAAAACTAGTAATGTAGGGTTTGTAAGAATGATATTCAATTCCTTCCACACTATTGTCGTAAGACGGAGTCGATAAAACGTCTAAAATATTCATTTTAATAAGCCGATCGCTTTTAAGAATGCCTTATTGCTTTTCGTTAATTTTATTTTCTTTTTATTACGACCTCTTGTATGATTGATTTCTTGAGTCAAACTGATACGTGTAGTTGGTTGTTGCGTATATTTATTATAGTCAATCATTTCTTCTTCTAAGATGTAAATACAGCTGTACCTCTTCACCACGTAAATTTATTAAATGATTATTTATATCTAAAAGTCTAATATTAATGCAGCTTATGTTGCTCTGGTTAATGGGGAAGTAAATTGCGTTTTTAGGTATTTCTATAATCCTATATCCAGGTGGTACGTTTAGTGCAAATTCATGAATAATATGACTTGATTCGCCGTTTATGTATGAGCCGCTTACGATATCACATTCAACCCTGATCACGGTTGTTGGTAAAATGTTTACTGGAAACTGTGACACATGCCATTTATTTGCTTTCAATATTTCTTTTTTAAACCCTAACAAGTTTCTAAAGGTATTTTCCTCAGAAAAATTAATATCTTTTGTACAGTACAAAATTGCTTTCAATGTGTTGTTATTACACTGTAGATTGATTGACGCATCCTTTATTTCAGATTTTAAATAATCATTGATATCTTGTAATTCATAAGTCCCTTCAGGGATTTCAATAACGTCATTAGATCCATAGAATAACTTATTGTTAGTTTTATCAATATTCGGAATGGAATTAAATGTTGAGATATGCAATAAAGCACATTCATACTGTCCATCTAATTGCAGAGTGTTTGGATAGTACGTGGATAAACTTGACGAATTTCCTGTTATCGACAAAGTGAGTGACATATTGCAAATGGTGAAAATAAAAGAATGATACATATTTTATACATTTTTATTCCAAAATTGCCATAGATATTTTAAGCATAAATGACCACAATTAACTGTATTAAATGACTGATATCTTGTGTAGTTATAACAAACATTACAATTCTTAAAATAACGAATTATTTCTTTAGGCGGTTTCAGATCGCCAAAACTATCAAAATATTCACAATAGTCATATATTTTAACATAAGCCACCCAATGCGTCCCCTTGTTCTTAGACTCGTCCAAATTAACAATACCACATTCGATCTCCTTTGGTGTTCTTGGTAATTGATCTCGCATAAAAACTCCTCTGAAGTGGGGGATGTCACATGCGTACTCTATTATATCTATATTACTTAGAGGACGATTAGGTAGCTTACAATTCAGTTTTTTGAGGGCTTTATAAATAATCCGTGACCATTTCTGTGCGGTTTAATGTATAGACCCTTGCCTAATACTACACCTTCCATAGCTTTGTTATGTCGTTGTGTTTCTTGCAAATTTTGCTGAGCGGATTTGTAATCATTAATGGTTTTCGCAATGCCAGCTGCACCGCCAGCTAAGGTCCCTAATGCCGATAAACCAGCAAAAATTGGAATCAAAGGTAGAATACCTCCAGTTTTTGGTATGGGTATTACACGTGGTATTCGAATTTTCTTTTTATTTGGAAATACTTTTTTAGCTGCTGAATAAGCAGCGTCGATTAAAGATTTACTATCGTTGTGTTTAAATTTCTTGATTTTTGATCTTATTTTAGATACAAAACTTTTAAACGTTTTGACGCCAGCCCCAGTTTTAAGTTTGGCTTTCATAACTTTACTCACTAACCACGAACTTAGTTTTTCGCCTTTGCAAGCATCTTTTGACTTAAGGCGTTGTTTTGCCATATTTAGAAGTTGTAAATCAGCTTTATGACGATTAGGTAGGTCTGTATGTTTTGCATATGCTATGTCGTGTTGCATACAAGCGTCGTCTAGCTTATTCACCCCTCTATCACCCCGTAGTAAACGTTTCTGAAGTTTTGTGCCAGGTCCACAGTAATTATAACCAGGCAAATGAAGTTCAAACGGTAAATTATTAATGATACTATTAACTAGCCCACCTCCTTGCATCGCCAAAGTTGCAATGAAACAAATACGACTAAACTTCTTATTTAATAACAATTTTAGTCTTGAATTGCAGTTTTTTCAATCCAACTATTTTCATCATTGCTTAAACCTAACCATTTCACAAACAGCTTATTTCCTTTCTTTTTTATAACTTTTTCAATCAAATAAGCATCAGGATATTTAGTCTTTTGCAACTCGTGTTCGTAAAATATTCCCAATATAGTTTGCTTACGTTGATCTTCTAAGTGATACGTAACTGGAACTGTGTTATTAATATTTTTTATCGTAAATAGTTCAGTTGACCAATTCGGAGTATACCCTTTCTCAAAATGCTGTTTGTATTTACTTATTCGAACATAGTCACCGACTTTAAACTTTGGTCCTCTCCTGGATGATATATATTTGTGGGTTTTTTTAATATTTTGTTTAATTAGAGGTTCCTTAGATTTATCTACATCGATTGGTTTACAATTGATAGTACGATGTTTCGTATTATTGTATTTTTTTAAGACAACTTCTAGTAATCCTAACCAACGATAACTTCCATGTAAACTAAAATATTTATATAATTTATTTTTGATAGTTTTAATTAATCGTTCGACAATCGAAGCCTTTTTGGTAGAAAAAGTTGAATAATGGTTTATATTGTTTGTCTTCATGAGATTCCGAAATACGTTATTATAAAATTCTGTCCCTAGATCAGTTTGCAAATTAATCGGTTTTCGATGACTATTGTATAATATAGATTCGAATGCATTGGTAACACAAATTTTATTTTTTGATTTGATTGGCACCGCCCAAGCGTATTTAGAAAAGCAGTCAATCACAATTAAAATGTAGTTGAAACCTTTATTAAACTTTGTTAAATTTTGCATGTCTATCAGATCGGCTTGCCATAAGTCATCTATTCCCTTTAGAATAACAGGTCTTCGAAGAAAATTTCTTCGTGCTTGTTTGTGTATTTCGTTAACTATTTGTTGTTTCATCATTACGAAGATTTCTTAAGTAATTTATCAATTTCTGATTTGGTATAAAACTTATCTTCCAAATGAGCCAAAACGTCTGATATCTTTGTTTTTATAGTAGTTTGAACAAAATTTTGAATATGTGTCATGGTTTGTGAACGCAATGTCTCATTCAGTTTATGTAATTCTTTTATCAAATTATCCTGAAAATTATCAACATAATCCTTATTCACAGCATCGTCTGCTTCTATGGGTAATTTAATTCCTCTAAGTCTTGACGATTTTAAATCAAACTCTCCGTTTTCTGTTTTTGTTAAAGCGTTATCATAAACGTCAAATAGTTCAGACAGACGCATTCTTTTATGAATATAGTGCCCGAATTTATCCACATTCATGTTGAAAGTGTACTTTATTCGAAGGTTAGTAGTGTAATGAAAAAACATCCATCATCAGCAAACATTTATTTAATTATTTATAATTTTACTTTCACGCAATTCTTCAATAATTGATATAATTTCATTGTCTAATCCAGTATTGCCAGCATCTCGAGACGCAATTAATAATTTCAACCTCTCCACCAATTCATTTGGATCGTCCCAATACACATAATCTATGTTTGTTTTCCATGTTTTCATTAAAGGTAGACCTTTTCCTTTGTGTTGTGTTTGAAGTTTAAATAGGGGTTTTACAATTTGTAAATATTTTTGTCCTTTATTACTCTTTATTGGTTTACTTGGATCACAGTCCCGTCGATGTGCATTGGTGTCAAGTAACATTGATTTATAATTTTGCATATCATTGTCTGTGACTAAACTTAAATCAACGTCTTTTTTTAGCAGCAACTGTTTTATACCTGGTGTACTATGATATTTGCGTCCAGCTACTGTGATATAATCATCACCAATTGCTACGCAAGCTGAACCTAACATTAATTTTCCGTTTTCTATTCTGACGCCAAATGGAATATCTTCTAATGCTTCTGATGATACTGACCAGGATGATGTATCGCGATCTGGTTTACTTTCTTCAATTGATTGATATGAATAATCACTTTCGGCGTCAGATTGAGATTCATCTGGATCGGTGACTTTTGCAGTGTTAATTTTAGGGGTAACATTTTCTTGAATAATGCTTTTTATGGATGGTGTTTTAGTTTCTTCGTCGTCTACAGTAGGAAGGAGAGAATGATTATTTGCGTTTGCAATTAAGTTGAGAGGTTTAGTCACAGGCTTGAAAACTGTCTCCAATGCTTGCTTATTATCGATGTCAATATTCCTCATAATTTTTACTTTTTTCTTTACAGCTGCTGCAGCCTTCACAATTTTTCTTTTCATTGATTGTTCCATAGTGATAGCAAGATAGTGATCGATTGAGCGTCGTATAAAGAATAACGATTTCATAAAAGTAATTTATTTAAATATTTTTTGTTTTAATCAAACACCACAAAAGTGTCAAATTTATTTCTGTAACATCCTTTATTTTTAGAACAATCTTTATTAATTACAACATAATTAAAGGGTTCTTTCCAAATTTCTGAACACATTTCGCGGAATTCTGTCCATGTCATATCTGTGTTAACATGCTCCTCATAAACGTGTTTTAAATTTATTTCGTCTTGCTTAAAAAGGATAATCAAGTTCGCATTGTCTCTAACTAACTGTTTAGGAATTTTACTATACGTTTGGTTCAGATAAAAAGCATCAATATTTTTGTGTCTTCCCATCGAAAAGTAATCACGCATATTATTTTGATTTTCACAAGCAACATCATCAAAAATAATAATTGAATTTGGTTTTGCGTCCTGAACCCTTAATACTTCCTCATTTCCCTGATATTTATGAAGCGAAATAACAGGTATAAGATTTAAAACATTTTCTAAAAATATGTACTTCGGTTGTTGTAAAGTTTTCGAATAAATATAAACATTTTGAAATCTCAAGCCATTTTCATGTAAAAGGAGACCAATTAACAAATTTGTTTTTCCACAGTTGGAAGGCCCGCATATGATGCAACGTATTGAATTAGGCAATAATTCGCCATGACGAGAATCAGCCTTACAAACTTCCTCACAGATTGTGTTAAAACTCAGCGATTGTGGTTGTTTTACAAATTTCATGATTTGAGTGGACGGTAGTTTGATTGATAATGAGTAATTATACTCATCACATTAACATTTATTAGCGTATGTAGTAAGTAGACTGAATATCTCATCCATCGACAACGCAGTATAACGCTTTACTACCAGAAACAGTGTCAGGCATTCTGTTCCGCGTGGAGGAGGCGTATAGAAGAGTGAAACAGTGGAAAAAATGTATCTATAAGCCCTAATTACCAGAAATCTTATTGGGCATTCTGCCCCACGACGCGAAGGCAGACGCCTGAGCGAACAAGTGGGGCAGAATGCCCAATACTATACTACTCCCATAATGTAAAACGGAGTCATAAATCTTTATTCTTAAAATTTGTGACTATCAAATTACGTGTTTGTTACAAACACCCGTTTAATGTTTATTTCAAGGACTCCTGAAATAACACGGTTTCCTAAAACCTTCTCCAGGCAGTATGCTGTCTCAAAGTAAGGTGTGAGTGAGTTAATACATAATACAATATAATAAATACCTTTATTAGTAAAAAATGGTTAGCCATGTTAGCTAGTAGTTAGTTGGTTAGCAATGGAGGTTAGCCTACATAGGCCTTAGTCACCTGGAACGGTCTTAAGTTACCACCACAATAAAACAAGCATCTAAAATGATTTAAATGATTAATTATTACAGCTTCTTTTAGTAGTTATCACTAGCTCCTCGTTACCAGGCTACCACTCTCTATCTTAAATTCACCTTGATATGTTTTTACGTGTTTCGGTGGCAGTCTTAGCTTCTCTTCGCAGGTTATTACTCTTAGTAATAAGCGGGTCTCCACGCAACTTTCTTGCCAGCGACACAACGGTGATAGCTTTAACTTTACTGATGTCCGATTAACGCTCACCACTAACTATCAAGGGCATCAAGTGGATTGTCTGCACTTTGTCGGCTGTCGACAAACATAAAAAAATTAAAATAAACAAACTATGGCTTTACACGTTACCTTTGTCCTTATGGTTCGATTAAGTAATGTTCGATTAAGTAATGTTTATGACAACTTGCCACAGTTGTCTTTGTGGTTCGTGTACACACAGCCTTAAAGTTACTCTGCAACAATCCTCCCAGTTTAGTGAATACAGCCTATACCCAGTGCGTTGCTCCAATCCTTAAGGCGATGTAAAGTGGCCGGTCGGTGCGCGGTGCAGTGACGCGCATCTCGTATTATTTGCTGATTATGTTCGTAGAAACGGGCGCTCAGCGCGCAGTATGCGCCCTGAATATAAACTTTGCGTTGTAGACTGGGAGGTGAACTATATTCAATAGAGATCTATTATAATTTAGTTATTTATGTAAATTTTACTCACCACAATATAAAATATTATAGTTCAAATAGCAAACTTAATGCTAAATGCATTCTCTACCAGCTAAGCGAAATATTTATACGAAGAGCGGTTTGATATATATGTGGTGAAATAAAGTAATTTTTGAAGTGAAAACTTCTTTAGTACGGGGGTGACTTGAAATTTTATGAAACGAAACTGTAAAGTAAAAAGAGACAAACACATAAATTCTAAAGTGAGATAGGAAGCATTGTACAGGGGTAGGGTAGGGGAGCGGAGTGGGGTGGAGCGGAGCGGGACGGAGCGGAGCGGGGCGGAGCGGAGTGAAGTAGATTAGTGAAACCTGCATTTATCATCTTCCCGAAATTTTACATTCGTCTCATTATCTTGAAAACAAAAATTTTGAAGGTTTCATTTCTACCACGTGTGAATTGCACACATTTTAATTTTTTATTTTATTTAATATTTATTATAGTTACCTAAAACAAATGGTATAAAAAGCGAGCTCAATCAAAAAAATTAACGGTAAATGTTTACTAATTAGTAAAGTTCAGTTTTTCATTTATAGAATCAATTTCAAAGTAACAACTAGGTACTGTTATAAATGAATTTGCACAATGCAACTCCAGTAGTAAATAGTGGTATTTGCATAATTTTAACTGTTTACAGACATGCAATTACAACATTTATATCTTTATTTTGTTTCGTTGTATTATATTTATTTCTAGTTTAGTTACTAGTTAGTTTAACTTCATCACTATTTGTAATGTAACATATGAGCACATACCTCTTTGAAGGTAACTGTATTTCTTAAAATACTTCTATTTTTTTATTGTTCATTTATGAGTAGGTAGTTCAGTTGTTCAGAATTTTGAAACTTATTGTTAGTAGCTAGATTGTAAGTGTTGATTCCAATAAAATCGTCTGTTGAGTGATTAAATTGGACTTCTGGTTTGCGAATTAATAATTATATTCTCGTTGAAAGAAAATTAAATGTTGCTTCGGTCGTTGAGAGGTAATCGAAATCATGTTACAGTTAAATTCAATCAACTGAACAATGATTCTTCATCGTATACACATTTATATATGTATTTATTTGTCCATAAACGTACAGTAGGGTTGAGTCCCACCCTACCAACAAGGGTATGGCCGGGTGATTCTTAAAAAGGGAGGATAAAACGTGTCCAGTCCAAATACTTCTTCGTAATACAACCATAATCAATAGCAATAAGGTTTTAAGATACTTTAACTATCGGCACAACTATTTACACACCAAAAAAGAATCTTAAATATAGTATAATTTGAAATTTAAGCCAAAATCTGCCTCAAACGTCATTATCTCGCATGTCCTATATGACTGCACGTGGATATTTCATCTAATAAAAAAATCAAACAAACCGAAACATTTTATTTGTAAATGCAAAATCGTCCTCAAATGATCAAAGTTTCTAATGACCGTACAATATAGACATTTCATTCATTCTAATATAGGAAACCAATACGACGTATAGTTTGTTATGAAAAAAAATCATTATCCGCAGCAAGGATTGATTCGAATTATTCTCTGTGGTTTTCCAATTCATGTTGAGTTTGAAGTATGCGGTACGCTTCTCGTACCTCCCCCAGTCGAGCTGCACGCTTTGAACGGACTGGACGTATCGTATTTGTCGACCAGGTAAGCTTACATTTCGTTCTTACAAATTTGTTATGAAAGAAATCATTACACTTTTGCCGTCTGTTGTTGCAATTAATTGTCACATCAATCACATTGTGTGCTATTATTATGTATTGAAAGTGAACTTATTTATATCCATGTGTTTTAAAGCAGAATTTATTCGGTTTTGACAAGTTACAACCTGTTTTCTTCAATTCGTCATTTTCATCATCATCATTAGCTTCAAAATGTGTGACTAGTTCTGAAAAAACAAGAAGAAACGACGCGCCCTACATTTGAGCCAATTGTATTAGAAGATGCAAAAGAGTCAAAAGACAAGATAGAGGGACAGACCAAGATAGAAAAGTTGCGTGATCCATTACGTGATCAATTTTCTCCTGCTATGAAAGCGGTGGTAAGAAGGATACGCTATAATCAGTATAAGAAGAGGTGTGTGTTGATAAATACTATTGTGGCAACACTATTTGTGACGAGCGGAAGATTCCATCGCCGCGCGCGCCTGGACCCCGAGCAGCTATGAAGCCGCCCCCGCGCCTCGCGCCATTGCGAGACCGGCTCGGACGGCGAACGCACGCGCTTTCTCTCACTTAATAATTTGCTCATTTCAACCGTTAACTTTTTCAAATCTTGTTAAATCTTGCATCAGCTTAAAAGTTGTACTTTAATACGTTCTCAAGTAAAATTTCTCAAGTCAATTTGTAGTACAGTAATAATAATTGCTTAAATATTGTTAATTAGAGAATTTCGTATCAAATTAAACTAATATATCGAAATCGTGGGTGTTCACTCATTTCTCTACAACACTCACCCACAAGTGGTGAACCCGACGCAGAAGAAAGAATACGAAGATGGAAAAATCAACGAGCAACGGAGCAACCGCAACCGCAGGCGCAGCGTCAGATGTATTTCGTGTCGCCGTGCGCGTGCCGCCATTTTACCCAGATGACCCGGAACTTTGGTTTGCGCAACTAGAAGGTCAGTTCATCATTTCGAACATTACGCACGATTCAACCAAATTTTATCATGCTATTGCTCAACTGGACCACACTATCGCCGCGCACGTTAAAGATATTTTATGCAAACCACCGCCGACTGGAAAGTTCGAGAAACTTAAAGAGGAGCTTATAAAGCGACTTAGCGTTAGTAAGGAAAATAAGCTAAAACAACTTCTTATGCACGAAAACATGGGTGACAGAAAGCCGTCCCATTTTCTTAGGCATTTGCAAAACCTAGCTGGTCCTACCGTTAGTGATGACGTGTTACGCACATTATGGTCAGGTCGCCTACCCCACAATTTACAAACGATTATCGCTTCGCAACCAAGGCTATCGCTAAGCGAGCTTGCAGAGCTGGCAGATCGCGTGCATGAGATCGCCCCATCACTACCATGCCACGTGGCGTCAACAACAACATCACCATTAACATCGACAGAGCCACAAGCTACATCACGCATCGACGAGCTAACTCAAGAGATAATGTCACTAACGCAACAAGTTGCTAAGCTAAATACATATGTTCACAGTCGTGCGCGCTCGCCGTCCGGGTCGGGTCGAGGTCGGTCACGCAGCAGAACACGACCACACCACCTACGCAATCAGAGCCGCAGCCACTCACAGCGCTCACAACCACCACCAGACCATCCTCACTGCTGGTACCACTACACCTATGGAGCCAAGGCCAGGAAGTGCAGCGAGCCATGCCAGTTCAAGTCGGGAAACGCCACGGGCAGCCGGAAGTAGCGGCCTACGACTGCCCAACCCAAACAGGCCGTCTGTTTGTCACTGACCGGGTAACGAAGATGCAGTTCTTAGTGGACACTGGTTCGGACTTGTGTGTCTTCCCACGGTTATCAAGTAAGATGCCTTGTATTCAATCTAAATATAACCTGACAGCAGCAAATGGTACTACCATACATACTTATGGACAAATAGACCTACATCTTGACCTCGGACTGAGACGAGACTTCAAATGGAAATTTACTGTAGCGGATGTGTCTAAACCGATTATTGGAGTTGATTTCTTATCTTTCTATGATTTGCTTGTAGATTGTCGCAACCAGCGACTGATTGATGGGAGGACGTCGCTCTCAATCACTGTACCTCGCAGAGTCGTCCCTGAGGACATAGCCTCCATCAAGACGGTCAGCGGTGAGTCTGACTACCACAACATTCTGAGGGAATTTCCTGACGTGACACGTCCTGCTGGTATGGTACGTACAATTCAACATAATACAGTTCATCATATTAATACAACGCCAGGCCCACCAGTGGCATGCAGACCACGTCGCTTAGACCCAGTACGTTTAAAGGCTGCAAAGCATGAATTTGATGAGATGCTGGCGAGTGGTATTGCTAGGCGATCAGAGAGCCCATGGTCATCCCCACTGCATTTGGTGAAGAAGAAGGACGATGGTTGGAGACCATGCGGTGACTACCGAGCACTCAATGCACGAACCATCCCCGATAGATACCCAGTACGACACATTCAGGATTTTTCACATCAATTATCAGGTTGTAACATATTTTCAACAATAGACTTAGTGAAAGCATATAACCAAATACCAGTTAATCCCGAGGACATTCAGAAAACTGCTATCACCACACCTTTTGGTCTTTATGAATTTAGCCATATGACTTTTGGATTGAGGAATGCAGCACAGACGTTCCAAAGATTTATTGATGAGGTTCTACATGGTCTGGAGGACTTTGCTTATGGATACTGCGATGACATTTTAATATTTTCACAATCTGAAGAGTCACATAAACATCACTTGCGACAAGTACTTACACGTCTGGAAAAATATGGAGTACTCATAAACACTACCAAATGCGTTCTAGGTAGGCCTGATGTAACATTCCTCGGCTATAATGTTTCAGCAGCTGGTACCAGGCCCCTGGAGTCGAAGGTGCAGGCGATATTGGAGTATCCAGTGCCCAAAACGGTGAAAGAGCTACGAAGGTTCCTGGGTATGCTCAACTTCTACCGCCGCTTCATACCCAACTCAGCAAGCCGCCAAGCACCACTCAACGCCCTGCTATGTGGCCCAAACATGAAAGGCTCACAGGTAGTACAGATGACACCTGAGCAATTGCAAGCCTTCGAAGACTGTAAGTACTCACTCGCTAATTCAACATTACTGGCACACCCACATCCAGAAGCTCAACTAAGCATTGCAACAGACGCATCAGATGTGGCCATAGGTGCCGTCTTGCAACAAAAAATCAAAGATACATGGGAACCATTGGCTTTCTTTTCTAAGAAATTAACTACACCGCAGAGCAAGTACAGTCCTTTTGACAGGGAGCTCTTAGCTATGTATGAGGCAATTAAATATTTCCGCCACATGGTTGAAGCACGTGATTTCTCAATCATCACAGATCACAAACCTCTCACACATGCATTCAGAATAGCAAAGGAGAAATGCTCACCTAGGCAGTATAGACACCTAGAGTTTGTAGCCCAATTCACCACAGACATAAGGTACATACCAGGCAAAGACAACATTGTCGCAGACACACTATCACGAATCGAAGAGGTTACACAAGGTTTAGATTATGAGACACTTGCACGAACTCAGGATGAGGATCCAGAACTGCAAGGTCTCCTGCGAACAGGTTCATCTTTGAAACTCAAAAAAATTAGAATACCAGAGACAGATACATATGTATATTGTGATGTTTCATCTCAACCTCCACGACCATACATCACACCAGCTCTTCGACAGCAAGTTTTCAACTCAATACACAACTTAAGCCATCCCGGCACTTCAGCTACAGTGCGACTGGTCGCACAGAGGTACGTGTGGCCAGGGATACGCCGTGAATGTAGAGAGTGGTCTCGAAAATGCCTATCATGTCAAGGCAGTAAAATCACCCGACACACCTCAGCTCCACTATCCTCTTTCCTTCCACCGACATCGAGATTCTCACACATCCACCTCGATATTGTCGGTCCGCTAACATGTTCTCATCGTTACAGATACTGCCTCACCGTCATCGATCGATACACGCGATGGCCTGAGGCGTACCCCATCGAGGACATCACCGCGGAGACCTGCGCGACCGCGCTGGTTTCCGGTTGGATGGCCCGGTTTGGTTGTCCGCTCAAAATCACAACCGACCGGGGCCGCCAGTTCGAGTCACACCTGTTCCGCGCCATCGCCGCCATGGTTGGTGCGCGCCACTACCGCACTACCGCCTACCACCCTGCTGCTAACGGCATGGTCGAGCGCCTTCACCGCCAGCTGAAGAGCGCCATCATGTGCCACGCTACACCTCAATGGACAGAAGTTCTTCCACTGGTACTCCTGGGCATACGGAGTGCATGGAAGGCGGACATCCAGGCATCACCAGCTGAACTGGTCTACGGAGAGCCACTCAGACTTCCAGGACAGTTCTTATCACCTTCCGAAGACTACAAGGCAGCAGACTTCACGGATCTCGCGACGCGCCTTCGAAGCCACATGGCCAAGCTCACCCCTACTCCTGCGTCATGGCACAGAAACGGTCCATTCTACATCCCCAAAAACCTCGCTGACTCATCTCATGTTTTCCTGCGACAAGACTTGGTGAGGAAACCACTTGACCCACCATATGCTGGACCATACAAGGTGCTAGAGCGACACCCCAAGTACTACAAGCTGGATGTACGAGGTAAATCAGTAACTGTAAGCATAGACCGCCTGAAACCTGCTTATATGGCCCAAGAAGCGAAAGCACCGTCACAAGCACCTGAGACGCTACTGTCACCACCTCCTGCTACGACAGGCGACCAGAAGAGGACCAGATCTGGCAGACGGGTGAGGTTTCCTGATAGGTATCGCCCGCAGTAGCGGTCTCAGCAGGGGAGTACTGTGGCAACACTATTTGTGACGAGCGGAAGATTCCATCGCCGCGCGCGCCTGGACCCCGAGCAGCTATGAAGCCGCCCCCGCGCCTCGCGCCATTGCGAGACCGGCTCGGACGGCGAACGCACGCGCTTTCTCTCACTTAATAATTTGCTCATTTCAACCGTTAACTTTTTCAAATCTTGTTAAATCTTGCATCAGCTTAAAAGTTGTACTTTAATACGTTCTCAAGTAAAATTTCTCAAGTCAATTTGTAGTACAGTAATAATAATTGCTTAAATATTGTTAATTAGAGAATTTCGTATCAAATTAAACTAATATATCGAAATCGTGGGTGTTCACTCATTTCTCTACAACACTCACCCACACTATTAATAAATATAAAAAGAAAATTGAAAGCCAAAAAAAAACATACTACGATTAAATAAAAAAAACTTCAAGTGCAAGAAAATACTAACAAACATAGTCAAACAAACATCTACAAGTTCGTAAAACAAGGTAAAACTAAATTATCATCTTTATGCATAATAGCAGATCACGTAGAAGAAGTTCATAAATATAATGATGATTCTAATAGTTCAATAAGTGCTGGTAAAAAAGAGCTTGTGACGAAAAATAAAGTTTAGATGCAGAAACGGTATCTGAATGCTCCACTAAAGATACTTCATCAAAAATTTCTTAATGCCATTAGCATTAAAAGTTTTTAAAATGAAAGATTTAAGATTTGATGATAAATGTTCCATCCATCCATCCATCAGCCTTTTGAGGTCCACTGCTGGACATAGGCCTCCCCTAATCTACGCCACTCAGACCGGTTCTGAGCCTTCTGAATCTAGCGGATACCCGCTGTCTTCTTCAGGTCGTCTGTCCACCTGGTCGGGGGGCGTCCTGTGCTCCTTTTACCGAGGCGTGGTCTCCATTCGAGGACCTTTCTTCCCCAACGGTTATCAGTCCTTCAAACTATGTGGCCAGCCCATTGCCACTTCAGCCTGCTAATTCTCTGAGCTATGTCGGTCACCCTCGTTCGTCTACGGTATTCATCATTTCTGATTCGATCGCGTAGAGAAATACCGAGCATAGCTCGTTCCATAGCCCGCTGGGCGACTCTAAGCTTATGCATCAGGCCAATAGTGAAGCATCACGTCTCGGATCCGTATGTCATCACTGGCAACACACACTGCTCGAACACCTTCGACTTCAGGCGCTGAGGTAACTTTTTGGACGACAAGATACCACGTAGTTTCCCGAACGCAGCCCATCCGAGTTGGATTCTACGAGTGACTTCTTTCTCGAAGTTGGACTTACCCATTTGGATCACTTGTCCCAGGTAAATGTACTCGTCTACAACTTCGAGAGCAGCGCCGCCAACAACAACCGGTATGGGTGTGACATGGACAATCGACATGATTTTCGTCTTGTCCATGTTCATCTTAAGACCCACCCGTTGTGAAGCGCTGTTAAGTCCCCGAGCATTGTACCAAGTTCCTCCAGGGATCCCGCCAAGAGGACTATATCATCAGCATATCGCAGGTGTGTGATGTGTTTGCCATTTATGTTTATGCCACGTCGTTTCCACTCCATCAGCTTGAACACGTCTTCCAACGCAGCGGTGAACAGTTTTGGGGTTATGACGTCCCCTTGCCTGACACCTCACTGCAGTTGGATGGGGTTCGTTGCTGTGTTGTGTACTCTGACGGTCATGGTGGCTGATGTGTATAAACATTTCAACACCTCGATATACCGGTAGTCCATCCGGCACCGCTGAAGAGAATTTAGTACTGCCCAGGTCTCAATAGAATCAAAGGCTTTCTCATAGTCCACATAGGCAACACATAGCGGCAGATTGTACTCCTCGGTCTTCTGTATAATCTGCCGCAATTTGTGTATGTGGTCATATATGTTGTGTTTTAAATAGAAAATTAATAGTATATTACTTAATATTAATCATCTAAAAATTATATTATTTTACATAATATGTTATATACGTTCCATCTGTGATTTTATGATTAAAATATGGTGTTGATTATTAATTGAGTTGTTTTATTTCATTATTTATGTAACTTTTAATTTATTTTTTTCATTATTCGTATTAGTCGTCATTTTTCCTCAGCACAAAATCATTAACTTCCACACGTTGTCATTATCTTCATCAGTATTTTGTTTTTAATCGGATTTATCTCAGAAAATATTAACTTCACAATGGTGCCTCTTTTATCAATTTCACTTATATCAATCAAGAAATCATTCTGGCATAAAATAATTGTTGTGCCACAAGGTTTAATTTTTTTCGATAAAATCTTCAAAAATATATTCCGGAATAAGAATCACCCGGCCCCCTCTGGTATGGTGGGTCTGCAGTGCATAGCAAAAACTATAAATATTTTTATCATCAGCTCCTAGTCTAAACAGATCATAACAATGTAGCTACGGGATGCCGGCGCGGGCTACACAACTCTATCATAGACAACAGGTACTATGGACTCCTCTTATCGTGTCATCGCGCATATTGAAGCTTTGTCCTAATAATGAGCTATTAAAATGGCGAACGCCTTTATTGTTGTGGCACACATAGGGCATGCAATTATCCGTTAATTTTAGTATCCGGATATTTCGGATAATTTTTGAATACTATCCGGATATTATCCGGATATCCGGATAATTCTTTTAGAAGGCTGAATTCAAATAATTTATAGATTAAATCAATATTTTTAATTCAAATACTTATACAGAATTAAATTCAAAACTTCGGTAGATGTATCAGCGCGCTGCTAAGCTTTTAATGAGTTTCACCCTGATATGGCATTTGGTCATTATGAAGTACCCTAAGGGTACTTCATACTTTTCCACCACATCGAGCTGGTACTGTCTTTATCTAAAACCTAACGCATACCAATATCTATCTTGTTGCTAGTTCCTATCACTGTTTTTTTTTTTCGGCCGACGAAAAATGGGAAAAGACGAAAGACGGGCCACATGATGGTAAATGGTCATCGTCGCCTATGGACATGAGCAGAATGGCAGAGCCAGAATGAGCAGATGCCAGAGGAATCGCTAATGTTTCCGGGCCCTGAAGGAGAACTCCTTTTACATCTTTTTTAAGAACCCCGATGTTTCTCTTACTTTCCGAAGGTCGAATGGCAGAGAATGCTTTTAGCATTAAGTCCGCCTTTGTACCTTTTACATAGTTGTAAGGTTTAAAATTGTTTTAAATAAACCCCATGTCATAGCGCTCCGGGAATACCTCAGAAGGAAGCTCATTCCACAGTTTGCACGTGCATGGCAAATAAGATCGTGAGAATCGGACCATAGAGGTTCTCCACGAGTCCAATCGGTGTGGATGAAACTTCGGCGAGTGGTGCAATAATGAAAAGGTGAAGTAGGCATCAAGTCAAACTATTCCTCGGAGCACTCACCGTTGTAAAGTCGGTAGAACACCCAGAGAGAACCGATAGTTCTTCTGAAACTCGGGTGTTTTAACCTGTGAGTGACTCGTGGTTCGTTGACAACTCGGACCGCGCGTTTCTGTATAGCATCGAATGGGTTAAGCTGGTATTGTAGTGCCCTTGCCAAGAGGTGGGAACAATACTACATGTGAGGCCTGATCTGAGCTTGTGTAGGTGCCTCGCAGTGAAGTACTGCTTAGCCCGGTTCAGGACAGAAAGCTTCTTGGGAGATTAGCTTGGCTTACCTTCTGAATGACGCTGATAATGCTCATCACTCGAGACGTCAACTCCCAGAGTCCCAAAACGTTTACTCACGATGAGCGCGATACCCTGGATTTGAGGCGATATGACAAATGGGGTTTTCTTAGCGGTAAACGCGCAAACTTGTGTCTTCACAGTCCCTTGGGAACGCCGGTATTTATAGGTTTCATAATTATCTGAGCAACAACCGTCTACAATTACCTTGATGTGTCGCTCAGATAGAAAACTGGCTACCCAACTGCATAACATCTCAGAGATGGTAACTTCGTGAGAAGGCCCCTGTGCCAGACCCGGTCTTCATTCCTTAGCGATATCTAGGTTGACTGCCAGAGCTTCCCCATTGCGATCAAGAGCCTGAGCCCATCAGCACTTAACATTAACTAGAAGATCACCAGCTAAACGACCGTGGACAAAACCGTATTGTCGATAATTGATCACCTAATGATCTTCCACATATCTTAAGATCTGCGTGTTATTTCTGAAGCAGGGAAGTTATCGCTATAGGCCTATAGTTAGCCGAGTCACTAAGATCGCCATTTTTGGTCGTCTGGTTAACTCGACTTCTTGGTAAACTGTATACTGTCACCGAAGGCAAACCCTCAAGAAGGAATCCTTGTTCCGGGAACACAACTATGCACGGATGTGTCCTTAAAAAGTCCAGTTGTCAGTAATGTTGACAACTAGAACAGATTTTTTTACTTCGTACTCTGTCACTCATTCTTTTCAATATTTATGGGGAGTATACCATGCTAAAAGCCTTTGTCGTAGCTTAAAGATCAATAACCTGAGTCACAGATGATACCAATGGTTTTGCATCAAAGGAGACGGACCTTGCTCACCTTTTCCGCATAGCAGAGCGAAAGAGTGAACTTATCGGACTCACTCTCGACAAGAAGAAAACCGAAATAATGCTTATCGACACAACTGATCAACTCTCTAGGAGTAGAGAACTTGCGTACGTTGAATTCGTCAACGAGTTCGTATACCTCGAAGGGGTACTTAATATCCAATCAAAGAGGATGTGGGAATGAAATCGAGTCAAAAGCAAGAAACATGGCTAAAAATGCTATAAGCAAATTAATGAAATATGGCAAGATCTAAAGATCTCTAATGTCACGAAGACCAGCTCAAGACATTCGTTTTCTCGATATTTTATATGCCAGGGAATCATGGGCGCATAGAGCAAAAGAGTGAAGGAAAATAGATACTTTTGAGATGTTATGTTCGATCAGGAAGCGTTGCATACCACGGTCTGTCAAGATTACGAAGATATTATCAGGAAATCCTTGTGTGTTTTGGTTTACTGTTCCAATGCAATCGTCCTTAGAAGGTTGGTCACCAGGAAAAGTGAAGGGAGTTGATAAGAGCAGTGAAGGACTTTCATCAAGGGCACGACCCTCAGTAATAAGGATGCGACACAGAAGTAAAGTATCAATTATAAAGTGATAGTGGCTTTGCCTTTTATTTCTCCCTCCAGCAGTTCCCAACGCTGTTCGATTTCTGTAGTCAATTGCTATACAACTGCTCGACTTCTGCTCAGTTTTTGAGCAGTGCTGTGCTTTATACTAAGCTTGGCACGGCATGTAGATTCGACAGAACCAGGTTTCTCCTTGAAGGAGCACCGTGAGCGAGTGCTCAACCACCCAGACCAGACGTTGCCTTTATTACCTACCTACATATTATGTATTGATTACGTCGTCTTTTCTGTGTTACTATTATTGAAATTGCAAACATTTTTAGGACATGGCTTGTACACTTGCATTTATGGTGAAGAAATATCGGGTTGGCGATTCTTATTTGACATTAAGTCGTATTTTATGCGAATATTGTATCTATTCTACAGTAATACAGTTTAAAATGTTATATCTCGGTGCTTTTTACATATTTCAATTGAAGAAACGTATAAAATAATAAAATTAATTATTATCCGGATTATCCGGATAGTAAAAAGCCCAATATCCGGATATTAAATTCGGCGGATATCCGGATAATTCGAATATCCGAATATCCGGATAGCACGCCCTAGGCACACATCAATTATATTTGAGCGGCTTGATTGACCACTGATTCGATCATTTACTAACTACTTAATGTGTTAGGTACACTTTTGAATCCTTAATCATTTTATCGAGCGGGATTAGTCGCTCATATTACATAGGTATATATACTGAGTTTAGGTTTCTGCACTTTTCCGGAAAAACTTAGGGTGACTTAAAATTATTCGAAAAAAAATTCTTCTAAATCAACCTTACCGTTAGTTGTTTTGACATGATTTTTTCGTGTTAGCAAAGTGTCAGTCATCTAGTAATTATGTTTGGCTATTGTTAGAGCAAAGTCCAAGTCTAAGTACGCTTTATGTCATCTCAGCCTTAGCGTGGAGCCGCACTACGGTTGTAACCGCCGTGGTTTTAACCACCTGTCAACGCGAATCTTCACCGAATCCTGGTGGATAATAATCATCTAAGAATTCTAAGAATAGGCGTTACTAGTTTGGCGCAACACTTCATGATAATGTCGCGCACTTCCGTGACCCGAACCCATAAATTGTTCCTCAATCAGACATCGCTCAACGAAGCTAAAGAAGTTTTCATTTCAGAAACCCAATATCGTGAGATGTCATTCTCTTGTGACCACTTACCATCAGGTAGCTTATAAAAGTACCGTTGTCCTGGACATTTGTACCACCAAGAGTATAACCGACTAAAAAGTTACTTGATTATCAGTTCTTCAACATTGTAACCAAAGTAACATTAAAAATACGCCCCAACTCAGAGTCACTAACGGTTACTTAAATTGCTCCTTAGTAAAGAATCACCGTACAAATTCTGTACTAAGGAGCGGTTTAAGGAACAGTTAGTGACTCATTTGGGGCGTTCATGTTCGAATCTTTGTAAGCAATGTAATAATAATTAATAATAATAAATAATTCTAGCACTATGCGTAAATTCTCTTCAATTTCAAGTTAGAAGCTTATATGTATGATCTACAAACACTTGACATTAATAAACCACTTCTTTCGCCATTTCATCTCCTCCATGACAAAACACCTTTCCGAAATGGTCGTAGATTAAAAAAAATTAAGTGCATAAGTGTATCAGTCATTCCTATATGAATAAAAGATTAATTTCAAATTTTGAAACGTTATTCACATAAGAATAACCAGTTCCAATAACAAATTAGAACAATGATCGAATCGAGTAGGTAAATAAAGTTAGAAAATGTAGTCCAATGTACACTGAGCTCCAGCCAGCGCCATGTTTCGCGGAAGGGGATTAATTTATGCAGCAAGAGTGGTCATAAATAAAGAAAGGAAAAATTAAGAAAAATGAAAGGAAAACCCATTTTATATTTGTTTTTATAAAAAAAATTATACACAGCAAAACCAATACCAAGAACAAACAAAATAGCAAAACAATGATCGAAAAACGGAGTAAGTAGACGGTAGAAAATGTAGTACTAAACACTGAGCACTAGCGCTGTTTCGTGGAAGGGGATTATGCAGCAAGAGTAGTTATTTCAGGACGGAGCGCGGAGGGGTCGGAGGGTAGATGTCCATTTCCCGTTTCTCGGAAGCGCAGGCCGCAATCTCCCTCTGCGGGGAGCGAGCGATCGATATGTAGTGCTGGCATGATTACTGGGTATTACAGGACTGTCTCTGAGTTAACTTTTTATTTATTTATTTAGAATTTATTGAAACATACAAATGTAATGGACAAGAGGCGGACTTAAAGCTAACTATGTAGGTATGTACCTAACAAAATCCTAAAATCACCGTGTGAATAGAGTAAGAAATATGAAATGAAAACATTGTATATTTATTTTTAATAGTTGTAAGAGGCGACTTAAGTTACAACATTAGTATTGGTCATTAAATAAATCATTAATATTATTGCGATTATCTTGCTATGATGCCTACCTTGCTAGCTACCACCCTCATGCTTGAATCGACTACCAATAACTCGTCATGGTCATGGCTGGGGACTACAGAGCCAGTACTTTCTATCTTTCTTCTCTCATCTTTCTTGGCCGGCAACGGTGGCATCGCAACCTTAATGCCTTTGTTGTTACTGATGTCCATGAGGGAGTATGACTATTAGATGTTCAAATAGCTGATTATATTTCCATAAAATAATACACCAAATCAAATTGGTCCAAATCAAATCATCATCAAATGCGTTAAGATGACTTTTTCGTCCACTTTTATCCTTGATCTATATTAATTTATGTAATATGATATTTATGGTGTACAATCAATAAAGAGTTTATAAATAAATAAATAAATAATTTCCAGTATAAAAATTTATCCTACCCACCTTCAAAGAGCTTGGTCGCAGTACACACACCCTTCGTCAGGTGAGTCACCACACGGCAGCTATCTGTGTGTCTATGTGTGGGTGGCGGCGCTAGTGTGCGTGCGAGACTGGCTGGCGTCGGCGGGTACAATAGAATTGGCTTGAATTGGTCAATGTTAAATAAAAAATTATGAAATAGGAGGAGAACAGGTGAGTTTGCTGGGATTACCTTAGGGCCTAGGAGATCAAGCCAGAGGATCCTGGTGGCCGAAACCTATTTACGTAGGAATATGTACTTATTAAAACGCTAACTTAGCTACTGACTGACAGACAACGTTCTAACTAATTAGGTGGACCTAGAAGACTAAAATCTACTCTTCTACCGCTTACCGAGGTATTTCGGATTTAATGCCGGGTCATTGTACTCACGATGACATCTCGTTCTGTGAATGGACCTGCCTCGTAACGCGAGGAAATTTCGCCATCTGCATTAGCTTTAAACTTAATAATAATAAACTTTGTAGAGCCCAGCTTGGATTGAGAATTTTTTTGGTAAGAAGAGCTTAAAGCTTCAACTAATTTAGTAGCATTTATTATATTTTAATCCCATTAAGAATGACAACATTTACCTTCAATACAGAAAGTGTAGCTAAATGAGGGTAGATATTAATATTTATAACACAAACCAATGCTCTACAAGAGGAGTATAGTAGAGAGGAGGCGCGGGCGGTGTAGTGTTTAATATTTCACGTTTCAGGCGACTCTCGGGGGAGCGCGGGCCAAGATAAACCCACTATACACTACAGACGTATTATATACACGTGTATACAATATACAGTATACACAAGTTTTTATACATAGGGTAAAGGAATTGTTCGTGACTACGTTTTCGTTTGTATTAAGAGTGAGTTTGAGGGGGTAGGTAGATATTTGTTATTTATTTAATTATGAACTAAGCTTGAGATATACCTAAGGGTTTAGGAAGTTAGATGTAGTTGGTTAGAATATTGTCTCTATATTTATTGAACGTTGAACGCGCTAATCTCAGGAACTGCTGGTTCGAATTGGAAAATTATTTTCGTGTTTGACAGTCCATTAATCAAGGAAGGCTTTAAGGCTATATAAGATCATATATTTAAGTAGTTAGTTTTTTCCACAAATTAACGCGGGTGAAACCGTGGGGCACAGCTAGTTCAACATATTTTTAATCTTGTTTCAGCTATGTTTTCTTTTCTTGTCAGTAAAACATTGTGTCCATAGGTAACAGTGAAAACTTAGGCAGGCGGCTTGCTTGTCGGCTATTTAAAAAAAAAATGTTAAAAAGCAAAATCATCGTCAACCATCGTCTCCGCTAAAGCACTCTCTCTCCGCCTTTTATCACAACTCTACATCTCTAGTCATTTGTTTTCCCACGCAAATGCACAAAAACATAAGTGATTGCCAATCACCGATGAATAGGCAATATAAGCAATTAGGCATGCGTTACATAATTACACAACGCACGTGTAAACACTGCTTTACGTGTAGAGTATAGAGTAGGTAAGTGTTCGTATGTTACGCTACGATTTGAAGCTCAATGCACCTTAATCTCTAGTCTATGGGTACTTGTATATAAAACTATTAAGTACTTATACATTCAGTATATTTCTTGATGTAATTGTTCCCATAATAATTATTTTTAGATATTTTTATAAAGTCGTTTGTTCCTGCTAATCTCAGCAACGACTATCGAATTGAATCCGCTTCCCATTGTTCTATTAAAGGAAACTTTTGGTACCATATTATTATATTTAAATTGGTTCACAAATAAAAAATGTATCATGTCAATTAAATAATCCCTACTAGGTATATGGCTTCCTGCGTGGGTAGCTCTAATGCACAGGATAAATACTCGTAATAATACGTTCACACCTTCCTATATGAATTGCGAATATATTTTATCTATGTTGAAGGTTGCACAGACACACATGAGAGTCATCCACACTTCAAAAACAATTTTTTATCATAAAAATGTTTATTAACCCAGGGTCCAAAAGACCTTCAAGCTGGACCACCAACAGAGCTACCTTAACTATAACCTGAAATAATTCCGCCATTTCGTTAATTTGCTAGATTAAAACCATTAAAATGAAGGATGTTCCTATGTCCACTGGGAAATAAGGCTAAATGTAGCGTTTCGTTCGTGTGATAAAATAAATTGTTTTTTAATTGGATCACGCGAAAATTAATTATTGCCTTTTCCGCCATTTATATGACACATTGTCGGCTTCGGTTATCATACGTAATATAGTTTATTTTGACTATGTTTTTATAGTAAGTTACTTAGTTTTAATAAAGTTGTACACTTATAATTATTAAATTTATTTATAATAATTTGTAATTATAATATATTGACAGTATGATATTGGCAACGTAGGTACTTTATTTTAGAGACTTTAAAATTATACTTATACAAATGATATTGTATTTAGCCGACTTCATAGAAAAATATGTTAACAAAATTTTTATTATGGTAAATAAAAGCATTAAGAAACCGATTGCAGTAATCAGCAACATTATATTGAAGAAAATGAAACACGAATTAAAGTAAATGGAATATCTTATAAATACATCGCAACGAGATAGGTACTCAAATATTCTTATTAATTCACACTCAATACAGCTTATTGTAAACACAAATAGCCCCAACCTCTCCTTTAATATTTTATCCGTTACGTCTCTTCCCCTCGTCTTTCTCCCAAAGGTCAAGCAAGAGTACACGTTAATTTGAAGGGTCACTCAATTCTTTGTCACGGCAACACCAATCCCATTTTTTACATCGTCCACTATTGTCCAGTATGGTCCAGATGACCCCTGGTCACATTACAGGGGTTAAGTTTGAATGAGCGGTCACTCGATAGGGTTAATATGATTCCTGTTAGTGTAATGCTGTGTATAATTTTCTCGTCTTAATAAATCTTTGTGTAGAATCAAAATGGCGGATGATGTTTCATCTAGTAAATGCATTCTGTATTTATTATTATTAATATTTAACGTATTTTTTGACGAAATCTAAAAAATAATAAGTTAATTAGTTGATGAAGGCTTTAGAATTATGCATTTTTTAAAACTTTAAACTTAAAGTATCCTCGACACATCCATTATTTGTTCCGTCGCTGGGCTTCTCCGTTCTTAGTGAGTATTACCAAGTTTGCCTCTACGTCCAAATTAGCCGACTTCAAAGCCCTTTGAAAACAGTAGGAATCTATGAGAAATTGTCTGCTTGTGCTCCAAGGTCCTCGTATACAAATGTACAAAAAATGTGCAAAATTATTTAAACAATTTGCTTTTTATTTTGTAGAGATTTTTTTTCAAAAATTATGGAAAATCCTGTAGTCACGGCACAAAAAAGCATATAGCTAACTGTATTTTATTCGTTTATTTTGTTTTACGTTATTTTAAAATCTAACTCTACACCTGAAATATTTTATTTTTTCTTACCTGAATGTTTCTTGAAATCATAATACTCTCTGGTTTGAAATCGTTTGTTGACAATTCTAAATCTTTTTTGGCCAATATTTTCAAATGTCGGCAACACAAGTCTATGTTTATTTGGAATTTTATCTTTTCTTTCTTTTGAGTCGGACGTTCGTGTATTGAATATTAACAAAAATATTATTATTATTTTTAATTTAAATTTTGCATCTAATCTAGCTGCCAGTAGTCTGAACGTTGCAGTTGTCATTAAAACCCAAGTTACGGAACCAATCAATTCCATGGCGGTAATGTAAGCAGTTTTCTAGTATGATAAACGATTAGTAACATCAACTGTTATCATGAAATAAATAAGAAAAAATTTGTAGGTACGCAGAGAAAAGTAATCCATCTGTTTATAAACACACAGTTACAAATGGGTTACTTTTCTCTGCAGGTGACTGTACCTACCTACTGTAATAGATTTCTAATAGATTTCAGTCAGGTGAAATCATTATAATAATATTAATAATAAAATCATTAATCACAGCGGAATTTAACTTGATAGCCGTTTTGAATGACTTATAGCTTACTTATTTTATGACCTTATCGCTATTACAGTGAAATCTGTGAGTTTTATCTGAGATTACAGAATTACAGTGCTGTTACCAAGTAACAAGATTGTCAAATGTGTAGAGGAAAGGAAAAATAAAAAATAATATTATGTAATGAAACTAATGAATGACTTAAATAAATGGCTGAAAAAATTATGAATTGAAAAACTGAAAATAAATAATTTACATTTAGGGCTTGTTTCACAATCTCCAAGTAGAGTCGAATAAGCTATTCGCCGGTTAAAGTGACGTTAAAGTGTCATTTTACATACACGAAATGTCAACTTAACCAACGAATAGCTTACTTCGGACTTACCAACTGTTAAGTCTATGTTTCATTGTGTATAAACTAAAATAACCGATTTTGATGAACAAGGTGTCAATCAAGACGTCACTGATATTATATGTATTAAAAAAGAGGCACTAAATACACTGTCGTCTCTTAAGAGAACGTCAGAAAATCTGGTAGGTACTTCGTGCATGCTAATACTTATTCATGTACCTGAACCATGTACCTGTACCATGAATTAGTCGACAATCTAGTTTAGCCTTTAGGGGACATTAATTAATTACGTAAGGGTCTAAAGGGGAGGGGGAAGTCCTCAGAATCTCTAACTATTTTAGAGAAGGGAGGGGGTAAAGCCAATCTTACGTAATAATTTTACAAAAGAAAAGAAAACTTAAGAAAAGTAAGAGAAAGATAAATACTAGATAGAGTAGATAGACTAGCTACGGTACTGCAATGGTGCTCTGACGTTATTAATTTTCAATTCTTATAAAATCCTTTCGTTCTGCGTCTTCGTACACTTTTTAAGGAAGCTCTACACCGAAGGGACAGTTACTATCGTCCAGCTGTTGCGAATAACAAAAGATATCGCAAAAACCGTTACCTGCGGATTTAATTGCCCATATTTGCATAAACACCTCGAACCGCCTAAAGGGATAAAGGAATGAATAGGATCCCCAGTGATTGATTGCAACTGGATACAGTTGTTTAGGGTGCAAGAATGTTTTGCTAAAATTATCTGAGCAAAATAATGCTTTGATAACGGAATAGTTGAAAAAACTTCATAAGAGCCATAAGTCACCAGGTAGCTGTGATGATAGCGCTAACTAGCTAAACGGCCAAATGGCCAATAGCTATCTATGGCCAACTGACAACGAATTGGCCATGTTTTTTAAACGAAATATTTAGCTAGGTACATAGTTGACCATTACGCCATAGTGTCTTAGTAGCGGTGTTTAATTTCTTCATATTCCTAGGTCTAATAATACTTATTATAGTCCATAAAAATACTTGTAACGAAATAATAGACTAAAATATAGGTCCATGATACAACTTTGGCCCGTACATAGACCATGGCCGTCAAGTTTACTGGATGTCGCATCAAGTGCGCTGCAAAAAGGCTGCAAACAAGTTAACTTGATCGTGTATGGCCAGCATTAAGCGATATCAAGATTCGATTTGAGATGCTGAAAATGTCAAATCTTATGTAAAAAATGGCATTTGTTAAGATCTGGGATCGGTTGACCCGAGTTCAGTATTTAATACGAGCCTTAGACTTGAACAACTTCGGACACTTGCTTGAGTCAACCGCCAAACTAATTCTCATGTTCCGATCGGAAGCTTGAGAGCTTCCTTCTTTTTTCTCTCTTCTTACATGACTGGCAGCCCGTCGGCAATGTCTGTGATGTTCCTGGTGTCCATGAAGGTTCTGTTCAGCTAATTACATCTATACTAATATTATAAAGCTGAAGAGTTTGTTTGGTTGAACGTGCAATCTCAGGAACTACTGGTTCGAATTGAAAAAATATTTTTGTGTTCGATAGTCCATTTATCGAGGAAGGCTATTAGGCTATATAACATCATATATTTTAGTAGTTAGTTTTTTCCACAAATTAACGCGGGTGAAACCGTGGGGCACAGCTAGTAAAAAACATACGATATTCCCGTGCGAAAAGAAATACTGAGCATGACACATCCTGAATCTAACTAACAACATGCGACGTCAACCGAGCAAACTTTAGAAGACATTTAAAAACAAAACTAAAATTCAAACCTGAAGTGTGTCACACAACATAAAATGCATTTCTCGCTACATCATAAAGAACCGCTAATCTCATTGAGACAGCATCCCCAAATCCCACGTATGCATTAAACAAACACGCAGACAAAAACGCGCAAATTACCATAAACATCGCATTATATCACGGCGGTTAGAAACCGGTTTGGGTCGGTTTGGGCCGGTTTCGTCCGGAAACTGTTGGATCTATAGTTCCGTGACACCGTCAGACAATCGGCCCATTGTTTTTTTAAACTTTTTAGAGGCAAAGGACTGTTGACCGAACTGGGGTATAAGACGATTAACGATTGAGAGAGGATAGAGAATTACGAGTCGAGTAGAAAGGGCTAAATCTTAGAAATAAATTTGAGTAATTATATGTAAGTCACTAAATCGATATACGAGTACAACAAGGTATTAAAAAAAGAAGAGTATTTTAATAAAGTAACTTAATTGTGTAATAATTTTCTTAATTTAATTTAGCTACCTTAAGTAAGATACTGAAGTTGTTTAGTGTTTGAATTGTGATGTTGATAACATTTGCTTATTATTTTTTGATAACATGGATTTTTACGATTTAGCGCTCTCTTTTAGCCGGCATCGCGTTATTGCTTTTCTTTGTGCCCACAAAATAGATAATAGTGTGTTACTGATGTCAATCTCCAGAAGTGGACTAATAAGGGCTTGTGGATGATTGGATGGATAGCGGTCACTTACCTCATCGGCTCGTTTGTTCTTTATTTGTAGAAAATAAAATAAAAACATCAGCTCGATAAACAGAAGCTGTAAATGATATGCCATTTCTATAAAATTTCAATTCTACGGTCGCAATGGACGCACAGACAAGGGTTAGAGGTGAATGTTATGATCGTAATAGTTGTACGTGTTAGCTAAATCTTTTGTTTGGACATGTAATTGATTTCGTTTCTTCCCATGGGATGAGGAAGTTACAGGGAAGTCAGGGAAGTCCAATTCATAAATTGGACTTATAGTAGTCCCCTTTATAGAGCGAAATCTGACCAAAGATTTTATAACAAGAACTGTTCTTGTTATAAAATCTTTGAATCTGACGAGTGGTTTTTGAGTTATTCCTAATTTTGAAGTCAGTTATTTTTGTCAAGAATTATTTAGATCTTTATTCTGTCGGATACTCAGACACGGTTACTTCGGTTACGGTACGTACTGCTCGTCGTGACATCAATCGCGGAGGTCAGCTCACAACTCTTCATCTCCAGATTCTCACAGACTATGACTCAGATACTCGGAAATGGTCGTCAACTGTTTCTCTCGGTCCAGACTCGAGACCGGTGTCTAACGAGAATCGTTACCGAGAATTGTGGAATGAGATGAGAAAATATATTTTGAGAGCGGTTCTAATGGCTGACATTGTATTATGCCGCTGTTTGAGTTTCTTATTTCTCGAAGACATTTTTTGAGTTGGTCATATTAATTAATCTTAAAGATCGAGACAGAAATGTAATTTTATCCTCTCTTCATAAACTGCACCGCTTAGAATCGACCCCGGAATTGCTTTACGAGGAACATGTGTGTGTTTTACAAGAAAGCACAGCTATTATTATACTTATAGCTTATCCCACAATATTCTTTTTTTATTACAATTTGCACCCTACCAACATCTCTTGATTTTTCCCTTTGTAATCTTCCCAAAGGTTATCGCGAAGAAATTGCGAGTTAGCGATAAGATCGCCATTTGTGCATAGAAAACATGATATAGTTAAGCTTTTCTAACTAAATATAGCAATAATAAAGTGTAATTTTTTTTATTTTTTTTTAAATATTGAAAGAATACTTTATAGGTATGAAGTGTAATAAATACATAAATAGAGCAAGACAAGCACCCAAGACTGATAAACTGAGAAAGAAACTGAACTGAGGAACTGAACTGAGAAAGATGTGTGTCAAACTTTTAGTACCTATAAGATGAGACTCATGTCCCACATTGAGCCAGTGCCAGCAGTACCTATGCGCAAACCAGACCACAGAGAAAATAAAGATTGGCTTTCTGATCTGTGTAACTAACCGAAAAATCGATTGCTTGATAACTGCTCGTCCGCATCTGCTTCACTGATAACGAACACGTTCACTGATAACCACCCGTTACAACAGCTGTCACTGATGCAGACCAAAATCAACCTTACTGCCACGTAATAAGGGCTCTGAGACAGCAAGTTATAATTGCAGATGCATCTTAAGCTATGTCTAATTGAATGTTCAACTTTATTTTCTTATATGTAAGGTATATTTTTATTGTGATACTAATACAGCGAAATAACTAATACGTTGAAAAGTGATTTTAAGTTCGTTTTTATTCGTTGTTATTATTCGTTGTTTATCATTTAGGTACAATATGTAGTGCGATGTTTCCGCAGTCATAATACCTACTAAAATACCGCCAGATGAACAGGCGAGCCATCCATCCACCCATCTGTCTTTGAAAGTCCACTGCTGGACATAGGCTTCCCCTAACAAGCGCCACTCTGAACGGTCTAGAGCCTTCTGAATCCATGGGATGTTCTCCTACAACTTCGAGAGCAGCGCCATCAACAACAACCGATACGGGTGTGACATAATATGGACACTAGTGTGAGGTGTTATCAGAGGCGTAGCTAGCGCCGCATCATCCGTATCAATTAGGTATACGGGGCCCCCAGCGTATAGGGGCCCCCACTAACACTCCCAAAAAAGCGCGCCAGCGGCCTAAGACTGCTACAGTTGCCATTAGTTTTATATTTGACAGCTGACGTTGAGGGGGCCCCACAACAAATATTGATATGGGGCCTCCTTAGGGCTAGGCTACGCCACTGGGTGTTATTCAAGAATTGTACGAAGTTCCTCCAGGAAACCCATCAGGATGACTATAATAATATCATCGTTCGTTAATATCATGGTTCGTTAAACCACAGTATAAGGAATAATATAGTTAAACTGAACTTCAGCATAACCATATTTTAGTACAGATTTCTTATTTGTATCTTACAGCATATCTTAGTCAATCTTATGAGATTCCATTGTGATTATTCCTATAAGAGTTATTCTTAACGTCCAATAAGCTTAACAGTAAAAGAAGAGCAGTAAAAAAGCTTCATTACTGTAAGCACTAGCAGAAGTGATATAGCTACTAATAAGAAATGTTAACTGTACTCGTAGACATGATTCTAAACCTTCTGTAATCTGTACTAATATTATTAAGCTGAAGTCGTGTTCCGGCTGGCAGCTTGAGAGCTAGTTCTTTCTTTTTTTTCGCCCTTTCTTGGCCGATAACGCAGCAGTGATGCCTTTAGTGTTGCTGATGTCCATGGGCGACGATAGCCACTTACCATCAGGTGGATCGTCGTTTGCCGTCTTACTCCATAAAAAAAGAGTAAGTGCAAAGTCCTCCACCAATCCGCACTGTAGCAGCGTGGTGGAGAATGCTCTAGGCCTCAACAAGGGGTTGAGGCCACAGGTGTAAGGACTTTCAATGGCGATGATATTGGAACATTAGTTGGAAAAAGGTCTATGGATAGATATTGAACTTGCTTGGAAATTAGTGCAGTAGTGATGTATTAATTATAGGTGATGTTCATGGACAACGATGACCAGATAAATAGAAATAACGCCCCAACTCAGAGTCACTAGGTAATGATTATTTAAATCGCTCCTTAGTACAGAATTTGTATGGTGATTCTTTACTTAAGAGCGATTTAAGTAACCGTTAGTCACTCTGAGTTGGGACATTAGTGTCGTAAACTTCGATCAGTAATAACAGTTCTGTTATGTCGTAAGACACTTATATAGTGTTTGTCCAAACCCTAAACAATAACTTTCAAAGAATCCCATGATCACTGACACAATAATACAATAATGTGGTCTAATGCACTTTCTCATCTGCCAATGCATCTTGCAAAGATACGTCCATTGTTCGCTCTCATTTGCATAACCCTGCGATGCGGCGGACAAAGCGCACTCTATCTATCACCGGTCCAAACTGACCCATTTCTGTTTCGCAAGCCCTTTACGCAAAATTTCCCACTGACCGAACAAAGACCATCTGTCTATGACCAAACCCTTTGCTACGATTTTTATGGGAAATAACTTTGCGTGCTCCAATTTTTTGCATTGTCCGAACTGCTTGAATAGACCAACGGATTCGCCTTTGGCGAATGTTTATGTGATTTTAATATAATACACACTATAATAGAATGGTCTTTATTTGTGTCTAGAAGCTTTGTCAGAGTTATGACCGTTACACTGTGTAGTGTAACGTGATGTTTACAAGACTGGTTGATGTCAAAGTGAAAGTTAAGTAACGACGTGTATGCATACAATATTTTAATACATAGGTCTTCTGTCGCTTACGTCATGGCCAGAATAAAATATTTATGTTTAATACATTTTGCACATGAGACCTAATTGTTAACAGTCTTCTGCAATCAATTTTCAACAACTAGGTCTCAGATGATGCACATAAAGATGAAAATAAAGAGGTAATAGCTACTATTAACAATAAGTTGACGGAATGAAGAAGTTTAATAAATTCGTTTCCTGTAATGAAGCAATTAGTTAAATTCAAATTCAAATTCAAATTCAAAATCATTTATTCATGTAGGTATCATTGATACACTTATGCACGTCATTTTTTTAATTTACCAGCTTTTCGGAAAGGTGCTTTGTCATGGAGGAGAAGAAAAGCCGAAAGAAACTCCTCAGCACATCTTTTAAAAATAAAATACATTGGTATATTTCTTACAAAGAAGTATCACTAGCCTGTACGGAACTGGTTGCAGATCTGGTCATTTCCATGCGTCTTTTAGATTCATAAAGTCATAATAATACCTAAAATTGTTATTCAAACAATAGGCATTAGATTTATTTTAAAGCCTTCATCCTAAATATGCAACAAATAATTATAGATTAAGCATTCTTCCCTAAAAAATAATTCATACAAATCTTTAATAGAAAATTGTTACAAATCGGTCCACTTTCTTTACAAAGGTATATAAATCGTAAAGTCCTAAGGTTATCACTACATCTTAAATCTAACCGTTAAAATGCCGCCGGTCTCGTTATAATTGTCCATTCGCTGGGCAGGGTCACTCGGACCCACCGCGCAGGTAGCCAACCCGTGCTAACCTGCGAACAATAGGGTCACGACAACCCTTTATGCCACTTTAAACACCCTGAAATTGGTGCTGCGTGAGCGATGGGGTCAGCGGATGACCCAACTGACCCCTCCTTAGAAAACCACCCTTTTCTTACAAGGCATTATTTGTAATCCCTTTCGCGAATCTATTTTATTGTTTGTCTATTCATAGTTCGGACGCGTATTGGTGAAATTTTTGCGCTCGTGAGAACGTTCTAGTTTCTTTGCAAAACTGTAACGTTGGAAGGACAAAGCTTTCGTCCTTTATGAGAAAGTTGTCCAGTAGACAATGGAGTGGTCTCTTTTTAATGATTCGCTTTGTATTAGGTTCTTTGATACAGTTTTTGTGTGGACGTGGACACCGATGACCGTTGGCCAACGGATTTGCCGATAGCATATAAGGCGGCAGCGCAACGGTTATCGTGCCACACCTGATGCGATGCCAATGCCCTATGACGTTTGCTAGGTTTTCTCAGTAAAATACCAAATAAATAAAGCATTGAATTGTCGAAAATGTCGAATGAATTGTTTGGCAAATAATAAGCTCGACTACCAGTAGAATAAAAATAGACTAATTTATTGGTTTTATAAAATTAATTAAAAAATAAAGCAAATAATTTATTTCAAAACTTTCTAAATAACCTTATTTCTCTATTTCATGGGAAAAGGTTTAGGTTACGTTAGGATATAGATAGACATCTTAGCCAGATCTAATTTGAGTTGGATATTTCGCGATTTACCGAATTTTAAATTGTAGTAACGCTAAAGCAAAGCAAAGCAACAACCCATAATTGTCCCACTGCTGGGCTCGGGGTCTCCTCTCACAATGTGAGGGGTATTAGGCCATAGTCTACCACGCTGGCCAAGTGCGGATTGGTAGACTTCACACACCTTCAAGAACTTTATGGAGAACTCTCCGGTGAGCAGGTTTCCTCACGATGTTTTCCTTCACCGAAGCAAGTGATAATTAACTTGTAATACGCACATAATATTTGAAAATTAGAGGTGCGTGCCAGGGTTTGAACTCGGGCCCCTTCGTTCGGGAGACCAATGTTCTACCGCTAGGCTATCACTGCTGTATGTAGTAACGCTAACGTCTACATTAACCGAGCTTAAACGAGCTCGTAATTACGTACCGTAAGCGACTACTTGAAAGTCAGTCAAATGGTCAACATTGCCTATGCGTCTGTGTCTACGATATTAGATACGAGTATATATCACAGACATCTATTCAATCGTACAAGATCTATCAATCGATTGTTGATTTCAAAGAAGTGCATAAATTAGATGTGAATACCTAAATGAAAGGTCCTTTTATACAAATAAATCGTCAGTAGCTGTTATCGACGTTTACAAATTGAGGGAGACTGACCAAAGCCAACCAAAGTTACACATTACATAAAATACGTATCGTAAAAAATCGAGTTAAAGATGACATTGAATGCGATTTTTAATTTGGTCAACAGCTGTTTGACTACACGTTCGAATTTCTTGTATGAGCTATTTACTTAGTTTACTTGGCACTTGCTACAACAAAAGGCTACTAAGGTGCTTTTCACACTGCTCTAGCGAACCACGATGTCTCGGCAATAGCAACATGGCTGGCCATCTCATGAGGTACAGTTATGGGAAATTGCATAATGATCTTCGCTTGATCAAGGCTTGAGAGTCAGTTCTTTTTTCCTTTTTCTTCTTTCTTTCTTGGCCGGCAACGCATCAGTGATGCCTTTGATGTCGCTGATGTCTATGGGCAACAATAGGCACTTTCCATCAGGTGGATCGTCAGCTCGTTTGTCATTTTCATAAACAACCTGTACCGTCAACGTATCATGGTTTTAGTGTAGAAGGCGTAGAAAATAATATGAGAATTGGGAGAACCTACCTCTTGTCTAAACTAACATGAACAGGAAGGTTTTGAATTTTTGTTTGTTTATTTGTTTTCTTTTTGCTTGTAAACTCAAAAACTACTGGACCGATTTCAAAAATTCTTTCACCAATAGGATGCTCTGTTGTTTCTGATTAACATAGGCTATAATTCATCAAAAAAATGCGGGATCTATACGAAAACCAAAGTAAAACGTGGCCGGTTACTCGTAAGAAATAATGTAGTTATGTGTTGCTGATTGTGAGTTGTGCTTGTAAATGCCCACTGTGAAGTAACCCGCTGGTCCCCGGATGCAGCGCGGCGGCCGGCGCGTGCGCAGCCAGCGACAGGTGCTGCAGGGGCGCTGCACTGTTGGTTATTTTTTTATTGTATTGTATGTTATTACAATAAGACACAAAAATATTTTAATAATCAAAAGAGAATGCTCATTTGTACTGGGTCACATGAATGACAAATATCTTAGTTTTTTTTGTTGTCTAGTAGTCTAGTGTAACGTAAGCATTATTTTTTATATTCGATGCATATAAATCCTTGTTTCCATCAGGCGCAGTACTAAAAGTATTTTTTTCATTTCCACTAGAAAGTTCTAGTCCCTTTTACCTAAGTAGGTATAAGTATAAATATTATCCTAAGATTTCACAAAATTGTATGAACTTGTATCCAGTGAGTACTCTTGATTATACATACAAAAATCATGAGTACCCTTTTGCATTAAAAATGTTTAGTATCCTCGTAGCGTCTAATAATCTTCTTCATCACTTTTTCTTTATCTTCGCTTTTAGTCACTTTTTGTTGTATAAGCACAGGTTATGTTATGTATACCTATGCCATATTAAAACGAAGATCACACATCAAACAGCTCTCATTAGGGCTTGAATATCGGAATCTCGGAATCTCGAAATATCGGAATCTCGGACCGTGAAACCCGATATTACAATTCCGGTACTGAGTGCTTCGATATCGTAATATCGGAATCAGTAATTTTTTTTATTTTAATTTAAACAAAATGATTTTAATGCGTGCCACGAGGTATATTGGCCACTAGGTCATAAAATTGAGCAAGTAAGTATAAATATTTTAGCTGTGTAGGGAGGTAGAGTTAATATCTTTAACCGTATTCCTGTTGTGAGTCTGCTCAGCCTACTGCACGAATAATGCAATACGGAAAAAATCTATTCCAAACATAATTTATCTCCTTAATCTCGGTATACCTAAGTTAATAATTTCATCATCTTCTGCAGATCATCTGTACGAATCTCTAGTTGCTGAGCATTCGCATCTAATTGTCAATGGCCATTCACCGCAGATACCTAATTGAACATTGTATATCGGAGGTTCACATCTACAACAAAGGTTTTTAAAACCTTACGATGTCTAGACGTGAACAAAGCTAGTGGACCAAATGGTATTCCAGCTCTCTCCAGTTATCTACTGTTTTGCCACGCTTGGTTCGTCTCTCAATTAAGACGAGCATAGTGCCTCAGGCGTCGAAGCTTGCCAACGTGCAGTCCGTGCCCAAGAATGGCAATCGAGCTGACCCTGCTAATTAACGGCCAATTTCAATTACCAACATACTCAGGAAGATTATTATTGCACATGCGCCTCGTTGCATACCTAAAACACAATGATCTCCTTAATGACCCTAGCGCTATAGCCTAACGCATACCACTCTACCGCATTCTAGCGTATCTCACCCCCTCGTATCTGGGGCGAGGACCTTAAGAATAATGTAGAGGCGGTTGCCTTTAGCCCTTGACATCTCGAAGGCCTTCGATACGGTTTAGCATATTAGCCTATTGATCGTGCTTCCTGCGTATGTCCTATTCCCTGGCCTGATCAGCTGGGTTAAAGACTTTCTGAGTGAATGTTCATTTAGAGTCGTTATCAAAGATTATTCGTCCCAAGCAACCATACATCACATATTACAAACAATGCCGGACTTTCTCAGAGATCTTTTATCTCCAGAACTCTATTCCTGCTGCATATCAACGATCTGGTGGAGCGATACCTGCCAAGCTTCCGACCAGTAACGACCAAAATACAGTCTGAAGAGAGGCCCGGGTTAAAAGAGTGAATCATTGCCTGAAGTTACCGAATACGGCGACGCCAACCTTGTGAAATTCAACGCCACAAAAACAGAAGCATTTATTTCAGCCCTACTTTTCAGAATGTATCCTTGAAACACTCCCACCGCAAGAAATTGAGATATCCTTGAATCTTAAATTTGAGCGGTGTATTGAATCCAAAGTTAAGGCAGCTGCCAGCAAACTAGGCGTCCTAGCAATTGGTTTGCGATATTTCAAGTCACTTCAGCTTTTATCCTTGTATAAAGCATAGCTTCTGCCGTACAGCTGTCACATTTGGTGCAGCTGAATTTCATCTATCAGTAAAAACTATTTTGCGATTCAAAAATCTTAAAAAAATTAAGGTAGTGAATTTTTAACGCGAAAACCAAACCGAATTGAATAGATTTAGGTGCTGTTTGCAACGAACGGGAATAACACAGTATTAAAGACGTTATTATTTCATTATCCTATTGATTAAAAACCTTTTTGCTATCCAAGACGTCCTACTTTACAATATAAAATTAAATTTAAATTATTAAAAAAAAATTGTATAATTCCGATATTGATATCGGAATTCCGATATTAGCATCAAATATCGAAAATCAATATCGATATTGAAAACCTTCCGATATTACAAGCCCTAGCTCTCATGCAACTAAAGAGTCACTAACGGTTACTTAAATCGCTCCTTAGTAAAGAATCACAATACAAATTCTGTACTAAGGAGCGATTTAAGTAACCGTTAGTGACTCTGAGTTGGGGCGTCAGTGTCCCAAAATTAAACTGATAATTAATCTTAATAATTATATAAATTACGTGTCACGTTGTTTGTCCGCGATGGACTCCTAAACTACTTAACCGATTTTAATCAAATTTGCACACAGTGTGCAGTTTGATCCAACTTGAAAGATAGGATAGCTTACATCTCAAAATAAAATAAAAAACTTTTTACAGAACGAAGTTTGCCCAGGTAGCTAGTATAATTTTAAAAATAAATGAAACGTTGTATGCCTCTGATGCTTCCTCTCACTAACGGCCGCGAAAGCTTTTATAAAGTACCTACCTAGACCATGAATCTTGATACTTACTTACATTACTTTTATCATAACAATCATAAGTGCATGCTTATTATTTATTGTAATGCCTATATTTATGGCAGCAAATTTTCACTGTTACGGCTATTATTAATTTATTATAGCATGCAAATTTAAATATAATGATAATTAAAATTTGTTTTAATGACAAGGTATAACTAGACTATAGCCTAGTTTTAGTGTCATTATAATTTTATTATGATCCATGTGAATTCAGTAATACTGGATCGAAAAGTCGATATAAAATACAAGAATAAATTGTGAGTAATAATTTAAAAGGTAATTTAATGGTTAAAAGTGCGCGATTATATAAGTTTAGAAAATGCTATATTTAGTTTAGTACTATTTTACACAGTTTTTTCTTAGGATTATTACCTTCATACAATGTGTAAAAATGGATGCCCATTTAATTTCATCATGATTTAAAAGCAAGTATCAAGTGCACTAGTCCGCCGTACACACAGGTGTGGCTGAGAACGGACGCAATGCCCCTATCTCCCACGCGGTAGTGCTTCCTTCGTCTCCACTCCGATGGTTTTGTTGTAAAATAATATGAGTACGCACAATAATAGGAATAATACTCTTTAGTGCCTCTGCGACTCTGACAACGACAAAAAAGTCGCTGCGATTTTTTGGCGCAACCAAGATACGAAATAGCAATTTAAAGCTATGAATTTTCTATTAACTATGAATTTTCTTTGCGCCCGATAATCAGACATTAGTCGCATTCTTGTGAAGCGTTCAGACCGAAGGCTGTCAATCGCTGATCGTCTGATTTTATTTAAGTAGCTCTCTTAAAGTTCCAGACGTTCCAGTAGCAGAGCAAAGCAACAACCCATAATTGTCCTACTGCTGGGCTCGGGGTCTCCTCTCACAATGTGAGGGGTACATGCCATGGTCTACCACGCTGGCCAAGTGCGGATTGGTAGACACCTTTGAGAACTTTATAGAGAACTCTCAGGTGTGCAGGTTTCCTCACGATGTTTTCCTTCCCGGAAGCGAGTGATAATTTATTTCTAATACGCACATAATATTTGAAAATTAAAGGTGCGTGCCAGGATTTGAACTCGGGCCCCTGCGTTCGGGAGACCAACGTTCTAACCGCTAAGCTATCACTGGTCAAGTCACGTTCCAGTAGGTAGATAACCAACTAGTGAGATCCCGGAGCCTCACCATATGCAGCGGATGGCCGGTTTTAGTAGGTAAAAATCCTACATAAGGGGTTCGGGTATCTTTCGAAGATTTCCTCCTCGAAAAAAAAGATAACCAACTAACTAACTCGTACCCACTTCGCTGGGCGTCAAACATTTTCACTTGTGATGAAGTAAAATATATAATCACAGTCAAAAATAGCCAATACCAGTCAAGAATAATGTAGTTTTATTGGCGAAATAATTTTTGAAATCGATCAAGTATTTTTTGAGTTTATTCGTTACAAACATACAAAACTACAAATCTTTCCTCTTTATACTTATTATTATAGAAGTATAGATTCAGACTAAAAAGAGAAAGGAAGAAATGAAAATAACCTTTCATCTAGGCATTATTACGGGCCATCTAAAAAATATTAGCCATATTTAGTCCCCCTCAAAACGCCCTGGTTCTCAATAAGGCGGCACTATAAAATTACGGGGTACCATGTGCGAAGACACCCCTCGGTATAATGGTGTCTTGCACCATGCCTTGTAATCGTTAAAGACGGTTAAATAACGCGGGAGTACAAACTGGTCACTATTTTACGTAATTTTGCGTAAACGCATTTTTAGACAACGTATTTTACTGATGTTATATGTTACTAGCCTTTGCCCGCAGCTTCGCCCGCGGTAGTGATCATTTTTTTACAAATCCTACTTACTTAGGTACTTTTATTTAGTTAGACTTAGTTTGCCTATGACTTAAGTAATTTACATGTATCATTTGATAGAGTGAAATGCAAATGAATTTTACTAACGCCATCTATTAACAACATCCAGAACTAAATATCTAGCAACTCACAAAATATCGATTTTCCCATGGGGATGTTTTACCGCGGTAAAAAGTAGCCTACGTTACTCTCCACCCTCCTCACTATCTCCACACACAAAAACAATACCCTATAACAGCTTCGTTGCGACGTGAAAGACGGACAAACAAACAAACAAACACACTTTCACATTTATAATATTAGTATGGATATAATAAAATAAATAGGCTAAGAGAAAATATTATATAATTATGAATTTTTTTACTTTTTGGAAAAGTTATACCTCAAATTGCATTAACACATTCAGTGCCTAATACACGGCGCCGTGGAGCAGTAGTAGGCCACTCACACGGCGCCGTGGGGGAGCGGGGGGCTGAGCACACGGCGCCGTGGAGCGCACCCGTCTCGTTTCGATGAGTTAGTACGCCGCCGGCTTCCAAGGCAGGGTCACGTCGCTTATGCAGCCACGCGCTCGATTTGTTGATCTTACAAATACCGTTTATGGATTTTGAATAGCGTAATATTTGTATTTTATAGACGATTGTAAATCACACTTAATTTTCGCGCCAAAATGAGTGAAGAGCCGGGTTCGTCGAAGTGCTTTTCTAGCGATAATTCTTCGATTTCTGGTGCTAAAAAACGCCGAAAAACAATCATAGACAGTAGTTCGGACGAAAGTGATTGCTCAAGTGAGGAAAGTGATTGATCAAGCTTAGTTGTAAGAAATAAATAATTTGTTTCCTGTTTTTCATTTTGATTTTCGGTTTATGTATGTTTTTCTTTTGCTTTTATTTTTTATATAATTAAAACTAAACACAATTGATTAATTGTTTTATTTTACCCATAAACCTAATAATAAGTTATAAATAACCCATAAAAAAGATCAATACAAGATAATCTCTCCTCCCCACGGCGCCGTGTAGTCAGCCACACACATGCTGCCAGGCCGACTACACGGCGCCGTGGATTATCCTTTTTTTTACTTAAATTTGTTCCAAATTACATATTTTTTTAATAAACCGTCCTAGGGTGCCATCTATTAACTATAGACACATTTAAATAATTTGGGCCTACGCGAACATCTCTGATGATAAGGTGAGAATCCAGCCTAAATCTCATTATTAAATAGGCATTGAATGTGTTAAGAAACGTACCTAGATAAAGTAGTGGGTAAAATTAATTTACAAATTTTCGCATAAAACATTACCAGGATAAAATAGACACATTGGGATCCCGGAAATATCCATCACAACTATGGTAATAATATGCAACAAATATCTTCGAACAAAACTTTTTTTCGTCCTTTTTCTACCTATTTTCTTTTTGAGAACTATTGAGGCATTGTATTGTTTTGTTATACACCAAGTACTTACACAGATGAGTCGATAAGGCCATAAACAATTAACGAATATTATAAAAATGGAAAATAAAGTCTAATTAATATCGTCCAATGTAGAATATACGTTGAAATAAAAATTAGTACCTACCCTAATTGTTTTGGGTCTAAGGATAGATTTTCTGAAGCGAAACGAGGAAGGGTTACTAGGCTCCCATAAAACAAAGGTACCTACTATACATATGTCGGTGAGGCCACGAATCTCCAGTGAAGGTCCAGGGACGGACCTCTTTATTCTACAACGCTTGTCCGATGCAGAGGTTGGCATATAAGAAACGACATGTCATATTTAGAGGAAGGAATTGTCAATAAGATAGAACGGATGATCACGTAGTGTTGAAGTACTTGGAAGTATTGATGTGAACGTTAGGAGAACTAGAAATATAATATCATGGAGCAAAGTAAAAGGAATATTATTGAATAACCAACACCGTAGAATACCCCTTCTCCCATACATACATATGTATAATATGTACTTATCTATACTAAACTTGGGGCAGCTGTTGTAGACACGAGATGACCTGAACCCCAACCGCAGACAACCTTGAGCTTCATTAAGGTAACATAATTTATACTACATCCGCAATTAGAGCTCTTAAAATTAAGACAAACTTTTTTTAGTTCTACTCTACCGCCACATTCTAGATAGAGGTGTGTCTCTACATTACAGTAGAGTCTATCTGTACAACTCATTGTCAGTAACAATACATAATTATGCAGCCAGCAAATGGACTTCATTAATGCCGTAATTCCAAAGCATACGATGTGCAGAATTCAATCTCATATTACCTACTGGAGTGTGAGCCTACATCATGTAATTAACTCTACTACTAATTAAGCCACGAAAGCTGTGAAGCCTTTTGACTTAAACATACTGATTTTAAGTAATTTATTGTATTAGTATGCAGATAAGTATTTAGTAAAAAATGTCGCTAATATCTTCTTCGTTTCATTTTAAATCCGTAGTCCGTATCCGTAGTTCCGTACCATCGACCAATCGCGTAAAGAACATCAAAATTCGTTTTTCAAATAATTGCAGCTGTCAACCTGTTAGCAATAACGATAATCATCGCGCCATGTCACTTTAACAAGACGATGGACAATTATCATAACCTTAAAATCGGGAAGCTGACAAAAAACGGTATTGTTTGCAAATTTCCGTCGCTGTCCGACGGGCATGTTACGTATTCGATTTTTGTAATCGGATGCTCTAGAGGGCGGCACGAGCGCGACAGGTGTCGCTCCAGGTGCAAGGAACCAATTTATTGCTTACGTAACTTGCCAGTATTATTTTTAGTAGTCTCATCTATCCACAGACTACATACAATTTACCATAATGCTAAGTGTGCGTTTAAAATACAGATAAATATTGTGAATTAAATTGGCATTTTTGTTTTAAAATGCCGGCGAAAAATTGCATTTTATCGGCAGCCCGGAAAAATTAATGGTGGGTATTAAACTTAATTTATATGATGCTCATTGATATTTAAATAAACAAGTGTTTTTCAAAGAGGAAATTTAAAAAATAAAATACAAAATTACGAAAAAACAAAAGCGAGTTCGACATCGATGCACGATCGCTACTTTTTTATTTAATAAATAAACATTTAATTTAACAATGACTACTGGAAATATTGATTTTCATCCGTACGTAGCCATAAAATCAACAAATCCAATACCTATTCATAACATGATCAAATATCTTCAAAGAATTAAATTTTATTTACAAAATTAATCAAAAAAAGCATACTTTTCATTGCAACTTCTAATATAACTATTACTTTAGCGATCATTTATACATACATATATTACCAATATAAAAAAATAGCGAGTATTAAGTTGAAACCTCTAGACTTCTAGAGGCTCTAGAGAAAGTGCCTACACAAAGGGTGGGTCTAGATAATCTAGCAAGGTCAGTGACACACCAGATGTGCTCGCATCTGCCGCAACGCTCCGTTGTGTCCTCGCCCTTATCTGGATACCTGGGGCGCGATTGCAGGGTTTTTATAATATCCTGGTACTAGGTGTGCTAGAACGTCGATCAAAATGAATTGTTTTTTTAATGTTTTTTTCAAGTTCTAGAAAGGTGTAACTTGAATTTTATGAGCGGAATAAAATAAAAAATTAAATGTGTGCAATTCACACGTGGTAGAAGTGAAACCTTCAAAATTTTTGTTTTCAAGATAATGAGACGAATGTAAAATTTCGGGAAGATGATAAATGTAGGTTTCACTAATCTACTTCACTCCACTCCGCTCCGCTCCGCCCCGCTCCGCTCCCCTACCCCTCACTCCCCTACCCTACCCCTGTACAATGCTTCCTATATCACTTTAGAATTTATGTGTTTGTCTCTTTTTACTACACAGTTTCGTTTCATAAAATTTCAAGTCACCCCCGTACTAAAGAAGTTTTCACTTCAAAATAAACTTAGGGTCCATCCATAAATTGCGGGACACCCAAGGGGGGGGGGGGGGGGGGGGGGTTTGATGTAGTGTAACATTGGGTGACAAGGGGTGAGAGGGGATCTTAAATTTCGTGACGTCACATTTCAAAATCCTATAATTGATATGTCATTGTATAGGTAAATATTAAAATGGAAATAAAACTTATTTTGGAACTGCTGTTTTAACTTAAAGGAGGACTAATTGACCGATTTTAATCAAAATTGCACACCGTGTGCAGTTTGATCAAACTTGAAAGCTTAGGGTGGCCACTCACGGTCGCGCCATTTGGCGTGGCTGCTAATGACGTACCTATTAGGGCTTCCAAATATTCGATAAAATTTATATTCGAATATTCGAATATTTTTTGGGAACTATTCGAATATTCGAATATTATTCGAACATCAAAAAATTCTTTAATAATCACGTGTTTATTAAACTTAGGAGTAATTTGCAAGTACATACAATATTTTGATTTTGTTCGTGTTAAATGAACGAATGTATGTTGTAGTTTCCATAAATAAATAGTTGATTGTCTCTGAAAATTTATGGTTTTTAAGGAAAAGAAAAATACCAAGTTTGATGATTTCGTTAATTTATCTAACTTTATGAATTTTTTGTGAATTTTCAAGTATACCAAGGTAGCCAGCCATAGCCTGAGAGTACTTAATCACTACTCACTACGTCACCTACGTGTCATCATCCATCCACCCATCCATCAGCCTTTGTAGGTCCACTGCTGGACATAGGCCTCCCCTAACTTGTGCCACTCTGACCGGGCCTGAGCCTTCTGAATCCAGCGGATGCCCACTGTCTTCTTCAGGTCGTCAGTCCACCTTGTCGGGGGGCGTCCTGTGCTCCTTTTTCCGAGTCGTGGTCTCCATTCGAGGACCTTTCTTCCCCAACGGTTATCGGTCCTTCGAACTATATGGCCAGCCCATTGCCACTTCAGCCGACTTATTCTCCGCGCTATGTCGGTCAGTTTTGTTCCTCTACGGATTTCCTCATTTCTAATTCTATCGCGTAGAGAGATACCGAGCATAGTACGTTCCATAGCCCGCTGGGTGACTTTGAGCTTATGCATTAGGCCAATAGTGAAGCTCCACGTCTCGGATCCGTATGTCATCACTGGCAACACACACTGCTCGAACACCTTCGACTTCAGGCACTGAGGTAGTGTTTTGGACGACAAGATATGACGCAGTTTCCCGAACGCAGCCCATCCGAGTTGGATTCTACGATTGACTCCTTTCTCGAAGTTGGACTTACCCATTTGGATCACTTGTCCTAGGTAAATGTATTCGTCTACAACTTCGAGAGCAGCGCCATCAACAACAACTGGTACGGGTGTGACATGGACATTGGACATGATTTTCGTCTTGTCCATGTTCATCTTAAGACCCACCCGTTGTGGGGCGCTGTTCAAGTCCCCGAGCATTGTACTAAGTTCTTGCAGGGAACCCGCCAAGATGACTATATCATCGGCATATCGCAGGTGTGTGATGTATTCGCCATTGATGTTAATGCCACGTCGTTTCCATTCCATCAGCTTGAACACGTCTTCCAACGCAGCCGTGAACAGTTTTGGGGATATGACGTCCCCTTGCCTGACACCTCTCTGCAGTTGGATAGGGTTCGTTGCTGTGTCGTGTACTTTGACGGACATGGTGGCTGATGTGTACAAACACTTCAACACCTCGATATACCGGTAGTCGATCCGGCACCGCTGAAGAGAATTTAGTACTGCCCAGGTCTCGATAGAATCAAAGGCTTTCTCATAGTCCACATAGGCAACACACAGCGGCAGATTATACTCCTCGGTCTTTTGTATAATCTGCCGTAGTGTGTGTATGTGGTCTATGGTACTGTAGCCTTTTCGGAATCCTGCTTGTTCGGGAGGCTGGAAGTCGTCAAGCCTGCGTGCAATGCGATTAGTGAGGACCCTAGAAAACAGCTTATAAACGTGGCTCAGAAGTGCGATGGGCCTGTAGTTCTTCAAAAGGGCTTTATCGCCCTTCTTGAAGAACAGCGTCACCACACTTCTGCCCCACGCTTCCGGGGTAGTCCCAGTATTGATGACGGAATCGAACAGCTTTTGGAGCGCCACAAGGAGGGTTTTCCCACCAGCTCTCAGCAGCTCTGTTGTGATCCCGTCATCACCCGGTGCCTTGTTGTTTTTAAGCTGTTTCAGAGCCTCCCTAATCTCATACAGGCTGACGTCCGGGATATCTTCGGTATAGTGCCGGGTCAATTGAGCTCGCTTGTCTCTCTCCTCCTGGGGAGGTGGAGCTTGCGAGGAGGCATACAGCTGTCCGTAGAATCTCTCAGTTTCTCTCAGAACTTCGGGCTTCGTCGAGACTATGGTGCCGGACTCGGTCTATAGGATAACTACGAGTATATCATCGGCATATCGCAGGTGTGTGATGTATTCGCCATTGATGTTGATGCCACGTCGTTTCCACTCCATCAGCTTGAACACGTCCTCCAATGCAGCGGTGAACAGATTTGGGGATATGACATCCCCTTGTCTGACACCTCTCTGCAGTTGGATGGGCTTCGTTGCTGTGTCTTGTACTCTGACGGACATGGTGGCAGATGAGTATAAACACTTCAACACCTCGATATAGCGGTAGTCGATCCGGCACCGCTGGAGAGACTTGTGAACGAGAAACCCGACACCACCTTGGGACAGGTGTTCGCCCTCCCGGTGATAGAACAAGTTTCCGGATTTGAGTATAATCGTGTCCTCCTCCCCCTGTCTTCGGACTTCAGATAAACCCACAATTCTCCAGTTTGACTTGTCTATATCTTCTTCCAGCTCTTTTACCTTCTCGTCGGTCCTCAGTGTCCTGGTGTTATATGTTGCCAGGTGCAGAAGTCGTCGTTTGGATTTGTAGCCCGATCTCTACCGGCGATTCTTAGCACCCCCTGCCCCGCCGTTACCATAGCCGCTACCGTAACTAGGAATAGCGGGGCTGCCGGGGACCGGGGGCCGAGGCTCATTCGTGACTAACATGCGGAGGTTTACCTACGTGTCATAGCTTTGAGTATTTACGAATTTCCGAATCATGTTTCCAGAGGGCGACTCTTTCCATGTTCTCATAATTTGCGCTGAGATAGACCTCTATTCCCGTATATACAAAGTTACTCTATGCAAGTGATGTAACACGCCAATGCCGGTTACAAACGCAACGCGACGCCGACCGACGTCCCGGGTATTTCCAAAGTCCGAACACTTCCATATTCTGAAGAATTGCGCACTCTCACCGCTCAAAACGACATTTTGAAGGTCACGCGCCACCTCGTTAACTTTAAAATTGTATTTTGACTATTTTATGCACATTGGAATCCGAATTTGGTGTCGAGTTAGGTTTTGTAGAAATTGATCGAATATTCGAATATTCGGTCCTTGTATTCGAATATTTCAGCGAATTTATTATTCGAATTATTCGAATATTCGAATATTCGATGAAAGCCCTAGTACCTATGTCAAAATGGCGCGATTGGACATACAGATTTTTTTATCACGCCATCAGTTTTTCACATTCACGATCAAATTTTGGCTGTGTATCACGCCATTTGACGCAATGGAATCACCGTGAGTGACCACCATTACATCTCACAATAAAAATAAAAGTTTTGACAGGACGAAGTCTGTCCGGGCAGCTCATTAAGTTTTTAAAAGCCTTTATTCATGCCATCGATATATAACTCTTGACATGAGTTTTAAAACTGTATGATAATAGAATCTATTTAAGAAAAACATACTGGTAACATTTCGCACGCCAGATATTTAGATTGTGGTTACTATTATCACGGCAAGTATCTGTTGAGCGGACGTGACGCGGGAAGCAGTGGCCAGCCGCACTTGATAAATGAGTGTTTCCCATGATCTCGTGTCCTACGTGACAATCTGTGTGGTTACCGTATCGCTTATTTATAGAATTGTTACAAAAATACGATGTTGTTGTCTAAAATCACAAACATACCACCATTGAGCATGAGTCAGCCGCCAAACGACTCGTCGTGTTCCGGCTGGGGGCTTGAAGCCAGGTTCTTTCTTTCATTTTCTTCTCTATTTCTTGGCCGGCAACGCTTTAGTGATGCCTTTGGTGTTGCTGATGTCCATGGGCGACGATAGCCACTTACCATCAGGTGGATCGTCAGCTCGTTTGCCAGTCCTTGGTCTGTCTGTCTGTCTGTGTAGAATGAAGTATGCAGGATATGATTCTAGATCCCTCTGTAATCTATACTAATATTATAAAGAGGAAAGATTTGATTGTTTGTTTGCATAGAATAAGCTCCGAAACTACTGAACCGATTTGAAATTATTTCACTGTTGGGAAGCTACACTATCCCCGGGTGACATAGGCTATATTATATTTAAAAAAAAATTGGGATCCTTAATAAAACTCCAATAATGTAACTCAAGGTTTAAAAAAATAAGAAAACCGAAGCAAAGTGAGGGTGGTTACTCGTGTTTAATAATACATATTGTTTAGCCTTAGGTATTATCAATGTTAAATCATACCGTACTTAAACAGGTATCGTGATACATTGATAATAACACAAACGATCTGTAATATCAATAATTACAGAAGGTTTTATAATCATGTCCTTCATGCGTAGGTAATTATTTTGACGACTGTACCAAGTTTCATCTTTAATCCGTGCAACGATTAGCACGTGTAGAAAAGACAAACATCCTTACTTCTTAACAAACTTTGACAATTATACTATGTATTAGTAGGATAGGATAAGATAGGATAGTAGGATAATTTGGCTCGCTTTATTTTGAATAGCTTTTCCTTACCTTAACAAATAGTACCCGCATTTAAAACAACGGTGGTTTATTGGCTATCCATAGATTCAAGTCAATTCCACAGTTTTGAGTCGAAGTAAAATAATTCTTGACAAAAAATAACCGACTTCAAAATTAGGGATACCTCTAAAACTACTCGTCAAATATCTCTTCTATTCGTCTTTTAAGTGTGGTCACATGACAAGCACCAGCTTTCGATAAAAAAAGAATAATCAAAATCGGTTCAAAAAGTCGAAAGTTCTGAGGTGGTAACAAACATACAAAATACAGTCGAATTGAATAGCTCGTCCTTTTTTGAAGTCGGTTAAAAATAAGGCATATTCGTACATTAAAAAGGTGTGTTCACAAAATAGCTATCGATTCACACAGAACAACCTCCACCCCCGCACGCCGCACCCCCGGTGCCAGTGTTCCGTATCTCCTCGTAAGGGTGTGTTCCTAAGATAAAACTATTTTGAAAATGTGCTGAAGTAATTCATATATTTTTTTTGTAAAATTATCCATTCTTCTAGTAATTTAAGTGCATTTACTGTAAAGTTTTACAATAACAATTTACATATATTTTTTTGTTAATGACTTGATTTAATTTGATCTTTATATGTTTAATGAATGAATGAAAGTTTATTTGCAATAATTGTGGTTACAAAGTATTTTAATTAAAATATCGTCTCAATGGCATGCAAATGTCAATTAATGCTAAGTAGAATTAGATTAGATTGTTCTTATGACTTATATTACAAAACAAGTTCCTTATTTCTTTATTCTCTTTTCTTCAAAGGGTGAGGTAAAGTGTTACCACCACGCTGCTCGCCTGTATTTTGTCGGCTATTAAAAAAGAAAGTAAAGAAGTTTAAGAAGATTATATCCCAATGTTACAACAGTGTGGACTCGCCCCTGCCAATATCCGTACGTCCGAGTCCAGTACAGTCCGGACTTACAAGGCTTCCATCTCACGTTACGCCGACCGGATGGTAATGATGGTATTATTCGTATTCGGTATTCGTTACAGCGGACGAGGAGTACACTTCCGATTTTGTGTTCAGGAAGAGACATTGCGGTTAGGCCCGCAGTGCTGACTATTGCGAAATGGGGGCATGACTACATAGTTACCTACAATACCTTAATTAGTTTAAAAAATAAATATTTGTCTCATTAAACTGTAAAATACATTTTTAGGCGTAGTTTCCTAATCCTAGCTAATTAAAATTTCTTTAGTATTCGGAACCTATTCTGTAATTTAGCCTTTTAACAAACGCTAGAAGGAACCTACCTGCTTAAAAAAATTCAAGATTTTATTCACTTTGTAGATTTGCTACCTAATTAATTATGTACAATTGTAAACCCATGCCAAATTACAGCTTTCTACGTACTACATAAGAGCTTTCTGCTACTTATGCTACGGACGGGCGCGGCGGAGGTACATGACATGACATGGTTCCGTTTTGACTACGGAATCCTAAATTAATTATGGAACCCTAAGTTAAATAGATCAGATGCAAATTTGGAATTAAAAAACTGGGTCTGTAGACTTCTTTTTATTTCTTGCTAAATTTCATCGATTTATTTCCTGTATTCTTATATTTTCGCAGACATTAAGCAAGCACTTCTTTACCAACACGGAGTTGACAACATAAAAAAGCACTCTTTTGAACGTTATTAAAAAAATATCTAATAAGAATTAACGATTATTTGAATAATCTATCAGTAATTTGTGTTTTAAAAATCCTAATAGAACCATTTACTAACGGAACAGACGAATTGTGCATCGAAAATCACTGCTAAATATGCAATTCAAAGAATAAAATGGTCCTCAGTCGCATTTAAAACAATAGAATTCACCAATTACCTTGACCCCTGACTCCGATCAAATACAAGCAGAACAGGCATCAACTTATACTGGTTTTTGTTTTTTTTTACCGTTGATCATTTGAACCTCTCGTCCCATTTGCATTAGTTTTGTTAAACATTTAACTGTATCCTGTGTCGGAGGCTATACATTTTCGGTTAATAACACACTAGTATGGTAATTGCTAATTTCTAATCCTAATTAGATGGAGGTTACATCCGTTTGATCAACCTTTGAATGAAACTTATTGGATCCTTAATATCTAATTGTAAGTATAATTTATGGGATACAAAGGACTTCTTCGTTTTGTGTAAACAGTTTATTGCATGGTGCTGTTATGCGATGGAAGATGCTACGTTAGTGGAAAAACAGTAACTGTTATTAGAATGTGGATTCGTATCATACTGCCTAATATCGATAATTAGTACTTGACAGTGAAGTTTGCCAAGCCAAGCTACCTTGCTAAAACCAACGCTGAAATATTTTAACGTCATTCGCTAGTGAATGTAGAGCCAGTTACGAGTAACTAAATAATTATTGTTTCGACTGTAGTTTACAACGCGTCAGTGATACCCATCCATCCATCCAATGTTACAAATATGCAGGAGTGGCGGTAGCTATCTAAGTAGGTACTTACTTCCTAACCAGAGGCGGTACAGCCATACAAGCCGAAAACCCTTGCTATCATTGCTGTACTATCATCACTCTGCAGCTGTTAATACTCATATTATTTGTTGGTAAATATTATACATATGGAATTGAGTGCTCTGTGTTATCGGGCCAAAGATTCTGAGATCCTGGGTTGTACGACACAACTGGGCTTGCCTTGTTCTGAAGGCCTGGGCACGCCACTGTTACTTATAGTAGTTAAAGTCATGGTTCAGAATGACTGTTAAAAAAACAAACGTTTATGTTGTATTTTATTTTTTAGTGCGTCTTCCCTGTTATGAACCCGGAAACTCTTACAGCGCAGAACTTTTATAAAACTACTAGCTGCCCGGACAGACTTCGTTCTGTCAAAAATCTGCAAATATTGCGACTATAAATTGAGATGTAAGCTATCATATCTTTCAAGTTGAATCGAACTGCACACGGTGTACAAATTTTATTAAAATCGGTTAAGTAGTTTAGGAGTCCATCGTGGACAAACAACGTGACACGAAAATATATAAGTACTAGCTGCTCGGAAAGATTTCGTTCTGTCAATAGTTTATTTATTTATTTTGAGATGTAAGCTATCCTATCTTTCAAGTTGGATCAAACTGCACACGGTGTGCAAATTTGATTAAAATCGGTCAAGCAGTTTAGGAGTCCATCGCGGACAAACAACGTGACACGTAATTTATATATATTAAGATTAAGATTAAGATGTACTTTTTTACTGCATTGAAATCATAAATTTAAATAACGCTGAAACTCGCTTCCAAAGGTTTTCCATCGCTTACAGAACCTTAAAACTAGCCTGGAGAACCTATAAACCATTAGAATTCCCTGTGGCTATTTCGCTATAAAATAGATCTTTGTATAATCTAAGCTAGTGAAGTCACCCCTAGCAGCTGCCGTCTCACCTGCCTCCGAAGGATTTTCCGAGCAATGACCTCCACACACTGTAAAAAATGATCCCCCACAGATAATGCCTTCCTAGCATATGTTATGCGGATTATAAGAAGTTCTAGGGTTTGCCTACTGTAGATTTTTATCGGATTTCGTTGTTGGTGTCAAATATAATAGTATGCTCACTGGACAAAATGGCTATAAGCCAATAGGTATAGATAGATATACTACTAAAAGAGCACCCGCTTATCCTTCACATGAGCATGCTTATTTTTAGCAAAGTGCATTCTCACACGCTATTAAATAGCTATTGCTCCATTGAGTATACTTGTGTGCTACTAATGAGCATGTCTAATGTCTATAAGTATCTTAAAATTTTGAAAAAAAAAAAACTAAAAGAATCCTTGAAGTTACTAACGCCCCAACTCAGAGTCACTAACAGTTACTTAAATCGCTCCTTAGTACAGAATTTGTATGGTGATTCTTTACTAAGGAGCGATTTAAGTAACTGTTAGTGACTCTGAGTTGGGGCGTTAGTCAATATAGAACTTCATAATAATTTTCTACTCGTCAATAATTGATAATAATAACAATTGAATTCCCCGACTGTTTACATACACTGGTGATTCACGTCAGTCAGACAGTTCACAGTGATCGACACAAAATATAACACGATCTGTGACGTCACGCCACAGACAGACATGACTCAAGGATCATGAATCATGATTCATCTGAAGCTCGGATGAGAACAAAGACAGATAATTTATTAATTATAATTAAAAGTTAAGGAGGAGTATAGTGGTTTAATCACCTTAATATTAGTGTAATGTTGGAGTGTTCTTTCGTTCGACGACCTGTGTGGCGATGGTTACCATGCCAGACCGACGCGCCAAGGGTCTTGGGTTCGATTCCCAGCGAGGTGGTTAGAATTTCTGTACTCGGTCTGGGTGTGATGTCCTTGTCTAGTGTGTTGTCCATGGCACCCACGACACAGGAAAACCTAGTGTGGGACTATGAGTGTGAAGCGTTATTTTATTATTCGTGAGTCCAAACCAACCTTGGTGGAGCTTAGATGAATGAGCAGACGTGCAATCTGATGGTAAATAATCACCGTTGCGCTTGGATATCGGTAATCCTATAGCCATCACCGCCAGTCAAGAAAGAAGAGAGACGAAAGAAAGAAGAAACTGGCTCTCAAACCCACAGCCATAGCACTACGACTCGACGAGTCGTTTGACGGCTGCCGTAAGCCAGAGGGTGGCAGAACTCCAGGTACCTATAGCAGGCATAGCATGGACAGCTGTCCTCGTGGGATTGGTAAAAATACATTTTTAACCGACTTCAAAAAAGGAGGAGGTATTCAATTCGACTGTATTTTTTTAATGTTTGTTACCTCAGAACTTTTGACTGATTGAATCGATTTTGATGATTCTTTTTTTAATCGAAAGCTGGTGCTTGTCATGTGATCCTACTTAAATTTGAGCTAGATCAGACGAGTAGTTTTTGAGTTATTTTAAAGTCGGTTATTTTTTTCTTGGTAAAATTCAGATTATTATTAAAAAGTTCTGATTTGTTAAGGGGTAGAAACTAAGTACGGGAGGCAATGGTACCAACTACCATGAGATCCGTTAAGATTTTAACACTTTTTAAAATGATTGTGGTAACTTTCTTTTTCTTACCAGTTGCACAAGTAAGCGCAATTTAAACAACAAAGCAAAGCAAAAGCAAAGCAAAATTGTCCCACTGCTGGGCTCGTTGTCTCCTCTCACAATGTGAGGGGTACAGGCCATAGTCTACCACGCTGGCCAAGTGCGGATTGGTAGACTTGACACACCTTTGAGAACTTTAAGAAGATCTCTCCGGTATGCAGGTTTCCTCACGATGTTTTCCTTCACCGAAGCAAGTGATAATTAACTTCTAATACGCACATAATATTTGAAAATTAAAAATGTGTGGCAGGATTTGAACTCGGGCCTCTTCGTTCGGGAGACCAACGTTCTAACCACTACGCTATCACTGCTTTCAAATTCAAACAGAATTCCCTCTTTTTACGACATAATTAATTCTATGAGCAATCATTTTCCTTATAAAACGTTTTACAACCTATCAAAGTCCTTTTGAAATATACCGAATTGTTTTTATTTAGGAGTTGCAATTGTAATAAAATTGTAGATAAACTCTGGATTCCAAAGAACTACAGATGCAAATTACCCTCGTTTATTTTTACGTGTCAAGGCATTTTAAAATGTCCTTATTGGGTAACAATTGCGATGTTTTTTTAAGTACTTCGAAATTATGTTCATGACCTGTAAACTTCATGTAACATTATTATAAAACCTATAATCGGACTATGATAAGTTCCCATAAAGCACTTTGAGATTGAGAGGTTTACCGTAACGTTATGAAAAAATACGATTTGACGACGCTGTAGCCTAATTGGTAGCTACCCTGCCTGCGAAGTGAGGGGTCCCGGGTTCGATTCCCGGCCGGGGCAGATATTTATGTAACAGATAAATATTTGTACTCGGGTCATGAATGGTATAGTGATGTGTTATAATTATATTATGTGTCGTCCAAGCCACCCGCGACACAGGTAAAAACCAACTGCGGGGGTATAAGTGTTTAGCGTTTATTTATTTTATTTATTTATATAAACAGCACGATAAATGTAGCAAGGATTTGTGATCATTATGAATCTAATAACTAAAATATCTTTAAATTAATTAGATACAAATAGAAATAAAACAAATGTCTTACAAGAATAGCTCTCAGTAATTCAATACAAGTAGAAACTTGCAACAGATTAAAAAAGTGATTCCTCGAGTGCATTGACACTGCAGGTGCGTTGTTTACGTATGGCTCTTGGCTCGTGCCTCGTGCCTCGTGCGCACACACCTTGCGTTCTGGACCAGACCAGTCGAGAGATCACAAGATTGCTTTGTTTTTAAGGGTCAGCCGACCTAATGAGACCATGATATATGTACCGACTAACTACCTCAGTCTTAATAAAATATTTGAGCTTTTTATTTCATGTCCAGGTGTTGCCTTAATTATGTCAATTTGTTGAATTTCTTATTTTTATCTTCCAAGATTTTAACAATTGGTTTTAACAACGAAAGAAATTTTTAGATTTATTTTTTATTCTACTCATGTTACTTAGTTAAAGACTGAAATTAAGCAAGCTATTCGGAACAAAAGGATCGTTTATATATATATATATATATGTATTGTCGGGACAATAGGGAGAGACGGGTCTCTCTCTCTCTCTGTAAGTCGGTTTCCTCATTGCTGAGGGTCGTGACCACCACTAAGCACTTTCTTTGTTATCTCTCTCCAATTGTTGCCATATATTGTCCCGTAGACAACTGGAAACAATTTAAATTTTTACCTAGTCGTCAGCGTTAGCAATTAAAGTGCCCGAAATACTAATTTTAACGAAATATTTTTATTTTTAACCGACTTCAAAAAAAGGAGGACGTTCTCAATTCGACTGTATTTTTTTTTATGTATGTTACCTCAGAACTTTGGACTGGGCGAACCGATTTTGATGATTCTTTTTTTAATCGAAAGCTGGTGGCTGTCATGTGGTCCCACATAAATTTTATTGAGATCTGACAATGGCATCTATGAGAAAACCACATAAATCGTAAATTTGTGTTAAGATGTGCGCGACAAATTGACGAATAACTCAATATCACGCCAACCGATTTCGATGATTCTTTTTTGTAATCGAAAGCAGGTGCTTGTCATGTGGTCCCACATACATTTGAACGAGATCTGACAAGTAGTTTTTGAGACTTTGAAGTCGGTTATTTTTTGTTAGTAAAATTTATGTATTTTCTATTCGTGTGTTCTTTTCATCTAATCTAACTCTAGTAAATTATACAGAATTCGTTGGTAAATCGAAACATAATATAAATCGAATCGTGGATTCCAGTTCGATATTTGAATAAGACAAAAAAACTATTCGGAAAACTGTTCCATTATGAATTGGCGCCAAGCTCAGGCATTCAGGTAACAGCGACGGTCATTTGCATTAATTTACATTAAGTCGCATTAAGTTGGCTCGCTCGGTAAACAACGGAAACGCGATTCTAATCAACAATACTTTCAATAAGTAAATGTTGTATAATGTGGCAATATTAGGATATCTCATCAATACCAACGGATGTTTGATGAATACTTTGTAGAAAGAGTGGAAACGATAAAAAGCCGCGCTGAGCTCATAGTGGAATGACTGAATCTTTCTACAGCAGTGGATCTTAACCTTCTAAGGCTGAGAGACCATGTGACAAAATTTCTGTTTTGCCATGGACTGTTTCTCATTTTTTAATCTCAATTAAATCTTATAAAAGCATTTTTAAATTGTTAAAAGCCATATTTTTTCCGTTTTTTTTTTGTTAAATTTTATATTACAGTCACTTCGTATTTAATATTTTTAGGAAGACTTCGCGGACCACTTCGGATACTTTCAGGAACCACCAGTCATCCGCAGATCTTAGGGTACCACTACTCTACTGTATCATAGTGCTTAACAATAATAAAATTAAAGTCTAGCACAAAATGCAGGCTTCACTCGTAAGCAGACCAAATAGTCGTCTTCACTAAACTCAAGTCAGTTATGTCTAAAGTGAAATCCCCTCAATTGACTAGAAATCTACAAGACTAGTAATATTTCTTCAATCATGATTATATAGAAGCTTCACGGATATTGCGGTGTAAATGACACGGTGTGGACACATTTATGACAAACAAAGCAATAGGAAAAATGTAGTACAGAACGCCCCCAACCAGATGGACTGACAAGTCTGACAACCTGAAGAAGATAGCGGGCATACGCTTTATTCAGAAGGTTTAGGAAAAAAAGAACTCGTCAGTGAAAATTACGAAGATTTTGACATTTTAATAGAGAGGTACATAAATTTCCAAAGGCATTAAATACGATTTGAAGGGTGTATGAAGCTGCATCCATTTTGAATCCAAACCAAGCTTGAGTTGAACGACAGATGGGGTTATATGACGAAAAGGCTTGGAGTTCACGTTTAGTTCTGGTAATAGATTACCTACGGATCGTTTTTGTATCATATCCAGCATACCTAACTCTCATTTAACTGGTGTCGCTTTGAGAGTTTCTTGGTGGTCATACTAGCATGTCATATTGATATTACTAACAAGAATATTTTATACTGGTGGTCATAATTTTCGCGTGTGAATTACCCTTACAAAAAGTTTACTGTCAACCCTGACAGACAGTGAATATCACCATAGCCAGCAATGATGTTATAATGTAAAAAAGAGGTAGATATGTCCCTAGCGCGCCAACGATGAAGAGCGTAAGAACAGGCAATTGACCATACAATTGTCATTACAAGACGATACGCACAGAAGTCAGAAGTGCTTGACATTTGACATACAGTGTTAAAATGCCTTCGTGTATTATACCAATGTGATTGGTGTAGTGAAACAAAAGATAAACGTGTGTTGTAGCTCTCTTCGGAACAGATTTTTTTGGTTGATTTGTAAGGGCATAACGTATCTATATTTTTTAAATATCATTGATAGCCAGTTGCTAGTTACCACATATCAATTTTCCGCTACCAGCACCAACAATTGGTCACGCGTCGCCAGCGCACCACGACAAGTGGACCATTTCTGCAGATTTCTCGCCACTGTAGCGTGCTGCGTGATCTATACTTAACCTCTAATTAAACTTGACAAGCCGTTACGTCATATTGTTAACTGTTAAGTAATTGTTAACTATATCTAATCTATATCTAGTAACTATCTAGATAGGTAAGTAACCGTTTTTAGCAACAATTTTTTTCAAAAAGAATCTATCATATTTTTGAAATCCTCCTGGGCGGGTTCTCGTTTCGTTCTTGGTCAGCAACGCGTTTTTGCATGGAATACACATAGGCGTCATTGACCATCACATGGCTTCACCGGCTATTTAAAAATAGCAAGCTACCAAGTTCACTGTCTTGCCTATGTTGGTTATATTTGTCGTCATAGGAAAAAATAAGTTTTGTCGGAGCCTCCATGCCTCCATTGATCGACCGAAAAACTTTCAAATAGAGTCACCCACCGGCTGCTGCTGCTGCCTATGCTCATTTCATCAAAATCATCCGATTTAAATAACAAAATTTTTAAATTATTAAGTATTCAATGGTAAACAATTTTAATGTCTAAAAAACTTAAGAGTAGAATCTAATCTATCTTTGATTCCGAGTCCGTTTTTCTCTAAACGGCCTGTTCCTTTTACACGGATGCAGTAAACATAGCTAGGTACAACTTCGCAGAATTCTGATAGAGTTTCCAATAAAATTAATCTCGACGATATCAATGATATTATAATGTAAATAATCTAAATTTTACTAACAAAAAATAACCGACTTCAAATTCTCAAAAACTACTAGTCAGATCTCGTTCAAATTTATGTGGGACCACATGACAAGCTTTCTATTAAAAAAAGAATCATCGAAATCGGTTGACGTGATATTGAGTTATTCGTCAATTTGTCGCGCACATCTTAACACAAATTTACGACTTACGTAGTTTTCTCATGGATGCCATTATCAGATCTCAATAAAATTTATGTGGGACCACATGACAGCCATCAGCTTTCGATTAAAAAAATAATCATCAAAATCGGTTCGCACAGTCCAAAGTTCTGAGGTAACAAACATAAAAAAAAAAAACAGTCGAATTGAGAACCTCCTCCTTTTTTTGAAGTCGGTTAAAAAGACGTAGATATGTCACTAGCGTGCCGACGACGAAGAGCGTAAGAACAGGCAATTGACCGTTCTGCTCGTAGTCGTACAAGACGATGCGCACGCTTTTGTTGTTGTCAGAAGTGCTTGACATTTGACATACAGCGTTAAAATGCCTTCCTGATTGGTGTAGTGAAACAAAAGATAAACGTGTGTGTGTTTTAGCTCTTTCGGAACAGATTTTCTGGTTAATTTGTAAGGGCATAACGTATCTATATTTTTTAAATATCATTGGACGATATATACGTATAGATACTTATTTGTTTATAGTTGCAGGAATTTATACCCGAATGGCTTACTAGAATCACCGTGAAATAATTTTGACCTTTGTCAATCAATGACTATTTTGATTCGCCAACAACGTGTCGAAAATGATAAATTCGGTGTTAACTGTTCACGATAATATGGTAAACGGTTGTTACATAACATTCACCATTATCCATACATCCATTCCTCCAAGTAGTTGGTGTCGTAAAAACTGATAAATTCAGATAAGACTCCAAACTCTTTAAAATCTTATTAGACCATAACAAACCATGGCATAAAAACTATCACATCGTATATTAAAAAAGAAAGCGCAGGTAGCTATCAGCTGTGGCCGACAGGTTGATGCGCCAGTGTGCGTGAGACGAGATGACTGACGTCTGTGTGTGCGTGAACAGATGCTGCGGACATCTGCCTCGGCGCGTGCGCATGGCTGCATAGTCTTGATACTTGATATTTGATAGTCAGTAGTCACGTATCAGACAAGGTTAGATAAGACTTCTTAAAGCAGTTATAGTTAATAAATGTTACTACCGTTTGGGTTTCAAGGTAATGTCAATTAAAAAGTTTCGTAAACATTTATTTTATCCGAATTAAGAAAGTTCAGTTTAAGTTTTCCAAGTGACATTTTTTTAAGACTTTTGTTAGTAACACCAGGCTATAGTTTTGGAAAGGAGTTTCTTAACTCACGGCATCTTTTATCTTACCTAGATAAACTATAATAGATAGGTACAATTTAATTATATACAGGAATACAACAGGTAGTCGTTGTATTAAATCTCATAAGAACTTAGTTTACCTTTACACAAAGGTACCTAAACTCGTCTAATTATGTGAAGAATTTAATGTGATAATAATATGTGATATGATATTAAATTTGCGGTCCACGATGTTACATGTTTAGATAAGTTCTGAAACTCAAGATTAAAAGTCAAGGCAGTAAGGGGATCCTTAATCCTTGAGGCAAAGACAACCTCATAATTAGGCCATGGTGCCTTCTGCTAATAGGTCACTGACTCTGTATAGTCAGCAAAAGAGTTAGATACAAAAATAGGGCATGATACAAAAAGGTTTCTGACTCTTTTTTTGACTGTATCATCCAGTTTAACCCTGAAGTTATTTGCATGTTGTTAGAGTATTTACTCCACGAGTGTTTACTAGTTTTATTTGAATTGTTTCACAAACAAAAAGAGATAATATGTTAATCTAAGAATCCAAGAAGAAGTGGATACTAAGTGGTAGGATTTCCGAAGCATGGTTTCTTGATGAAAATGAAAGTATTTCATAATGGTATTTATACCTATACCAATAATAACGAAAGTATTTTCAAGAACAGCTATTATAAATCGATTATTGTCTAGTAGCACTACACATTAGTAGGGAGGATATTACAGAATTATCTAGAACAACTGATGTACAGATGTCCGATAAGTTACTTATTGGATTTTAAATTGAGATAAAATTTAATAGAAAGTTTGCAAGTATAGTTACTTATTGGAAAGGACCATGGATAGTTAGATAGGTAGCCTGCGTTAACACAGGAAATTATGCTCCCGAAGGATAAGGAATAAAAGTAATTATGAAGGTTCTATTCTGAGATTAGTAATTAGGTCATTATTATTACAAACTGAACCGATGCGAGAGCGGGATACTATCTAGTATAAAAATAATATTATTATCTCAAAGTGCAGATGTGTACAACCTTAAGAGATTGGAATGTTTTTTTTTTCAATTAATACCGGAACAAATGGAATATATTAATTAATCATTGGCTCACGTCAAGTATCAAAATCAGCACGAGCCATATAATTGGCGGTCAGCTGCCGGCCATCTCGTCTGCCCGTCTGTCTGTGTGAGTAGATCAGCTGATTGACTCAAGTTAGATAAGGTAGCGTTTCAAACCTGTGACGTTGTTCAATTTAAAGTCAATTCATTTATTTCATGTAGGAATTAATCAATACAATTATGAATGTCAAATCTTATCAATCTTGCTAGATTGAAAGTTACTTTATTAAAAAAGTAAAAGTAACTCCTCTGGACACTTCTATCATCTATTGCTTTTGACTATGCTCCCAAGATCCTCACTATAATGCCGTTCACAGTTCGGTCTCGGTTTGATAAAATATTATGCAGTACAAAATAGTGCATTCATACTATCCGTGACAGTCAAGTTTCGCTCCAATTGTATAATTTGTACGTGATACGACTTTACCAGACCGAGATCGGATCGAGAACGGACTGTGAACGGCATTATAGTGAGGATCAGCCTTATGCTTCCCTTTTTACATAAATTTTTGAAGGTTTCACTTCTACTACGTGTGAATAGCACACATTTTAATTTTTTATTATTATTTTTTTAATAATACCTCGCTCCGCTCACAACTTGCACCACATGATGAGTCACTCCGACATTGACCATGTAATCTCACAATTAAACATCTCGTGCGAACATCACATGCCGTTGCATAACGCTAATGGTAATTGCATCATAACTATTACACTATAATTGTAGTTTAGTTAACTACCTACTAGTTGTAGTTCAGTTCGCATATTTGTAGTAACGCTCTGAATAACTCCTTACTTTAGTTACTTTGTTACTTAACCTGTTATTTTCTAATTGATAGTCACGGGTCTCTTTTTAACACGTTTCTTTAACTTAGGTATAACTTAACTAGTTTTCACCAGAGGTTTCGCGATCGATATAATTATGTATTCACTAAAATAGACGGAATGATTTCTGTAAGTATACAACAATTTTACAAATTTTAGTTTAAAAATATTAATTGCTTGATATTTAGAGATATTTATAAATTTTATTAACTTCTCCCTTTTCCATATTTTTCCCTATAAGCATATTAATTGTTTAAACTGGTATAATTTATTTATTTCAGTGTATAACAATGAAATTTTAGAATTTCGAATTTGGATTGAAAGTACAGCTGAGCACAAAATTCACTAAAAAGAATATTTGGGTTGTAGAGTAAAACATGTATCTAATGAGCATACATCCCTTTCTTTTTCTTAAAAATAAAAAAAGACAGCTTGTTTGTCTAAACTTTGTCTTTTTCTTGTCCGGTAATTTTGTCACGTCATTGAGAAACAAAAACTGTCCCAATTAAACTGAATAAAAACTGTTACTAATCGATATTTCCTCTTCTTGGCTCGTGTTTGAGATTTTCGTTTTGTATCCGTTTAGTGGGAATTAATCGTTTTTGAAGCTGATGATATGTAATTAAGCTGAAGACTATTTTGATGATACAATTTAATTTAGGTACTTAAATTAACTGTCAGACAGTGACAGAAATTGTTATGATGCTGATTACTTTTTATTTGCCTACTTAATCTTAAATGTGGCTCAAATAAAAAGACACTTGAGTAGCCCGAGCAAAATTAAGTTCAATCTTTTCCCAAGACATCTTTGGAAGCTCAAAACAAAGTAGTTGATATTTTATCAGGCGTTATATTATTTTTTACCCCTGACGAAAAAAGAGGGGTGACGTGTCTGTGTATCTGTGGATCTGTATGTCTGACCTGTTTGTGGCATCATAGCTCCCAAACAGATTCAATGAACCGATTTTGATAGTTTTTTTTTGTATGAAAGTTGACTTAATCGAGAGTGTTCTCAGCTATTAGTATGATAGGAAAGTATGAAAATATAATTATGTTAACCAGTGGGGTAAGGGTTCATTCGGCTACCTGTCCGTTAAGAAGCCAGTAGAACACAAAAAGAGAAGTGACGTGAAAAAACTGACGCCAGATGCTGACAAAGGTACTGCTAGTACAGTCGTTATCATAAATTAATCTGAATATTCGGAATTTTGACTTGGCTAGTTTTCATTAGTTAGCAACCAACAAACCAAATTTTAGAAAAGTAACATACATAGGTATTACATCAAACTAATATACTGACTTAATAATTATAATATAGCCTAGGTAGGTAGGTACATACGTGAAAACTAATCAAGTCAAATGTAGAGCTTAAATTACAATCATGTTCTTGTGACTAAAATTTTAGGCTTTTCTACACAGAACTTGGCACCCATTTAAATCTAAAAAAAATCTTTTTTTTTTAATTGGCTCTCATTTCACATTTAGGTATGTTTTTGATGAGATAAAACCAATTTTCAATAAATATATAATGGTTTTTTTTTAAATTAAAGATGATCGGAAAATCGGATTGCTACAAAATATTGAATAAATAAATAAACAAATAACACTTTTGTACGCGCCAGTATCGGAAGCGAGCCAGCACGAGCCTCGACCAATAAAAAGTGTTCGATTGTTTTCGATCCGCGGCGGATCAACGGATCACGGCGCAACGAACTTAGTTTTTACTACTATCAAAATATTTTAGCACCCTACAATACAGTCTCCACCAATCCTCACTGGAGCAGCGTGGTGGAGTATGCTCTAGGCCACATCAAGAGAGACCCGTACTCAGTAGTGGGCCATTAATGGGTTGAAGCCAAATTACAGTCTCCCAATCCTACGTCTTACGTATTTAGGGTTTTATTGTCTAAATTCTTAGTTCCCAAAGTGGTCCGGGTGGACCCCCAGGGGTCCACGGGAGACTCGAAGGGGGTCTACGTTGGCGTGACAAAAAATCAATTAATTAATTAACCAATAAATTCTCACTTTTTTTTCGAAAACTATTAATCTCTTTAAAATCTAAACTCGGCCGCAACGCAAACTATAGTTAGATCTAATCTTCGAATTTTTTGTCGAGTTTTGTGAATATGGTAGAAATGTAGCTACAGGGGGTCAATCGGAACCGGCTAAATTTTGACAGTGGTCTATGAGACTCTAGGAACCTCTGGTTTAAATGGATCCCTTATAGTTTCGCCATGACAATCAGTTCGTCCGTCCGCATCATAGCACAGAGACCGTGTCGTAAAAAGCGACTAAATCCGGCTGGGGTCTTGAGAGCCAGTTCTTTCTTTCTTTCTTATTCTTCTTCCTTTCTTGGCCGGCAACGCATCAGTGATGTCTTTGGTGTTGCTGATGTCCATGGGCGACGATAGCCACTTACCATCAGGTGGATCGTCAGCTCGTTTGCCGGCTATATCCATAAAATAAGATAAATGCTTAGTAAGTTAGTGGTTATATAGTTAGTTAGTAGTTAGGTAATGGTCGATGAACTTACAACGACGGATCTCTATCGGCTACCCAGCTCGTAGCGGTTTCTTTGAAACATCAAAGGATTTTAATTCTGTTGGCCACATCTTCACCACTCACGTGTCCAGCGGGCTATGGAAAGGGCTATGTCGACCCTGTAGCCTAGTTGGTAGTGACCCTGCCTGCGAAGCGAGGGATCCCGAGTTTGATTTCCGGCCGGAGCAGATATTTATGTGACAGATAAATATTTTGCACTCGGGTCATGGACTATGATGTCGGATGGGGGTTGTGATGTGTTATAATTATGTGTCGTCCATGCCACCCGCGACACAGGTGAAAACCTACTGCGGGGATATGAGTGTGTAAGCGTTTATTTATTTATTAGTACCTACCTATGCTCTGTATTTTTCTACGTGATCAAATCAGAAATTATGAAATCTGTAGACGAACAAGGTTAACAGACACAGCTCATTGAATAAGCCGGCTGAAGTGGCAATGGGCTGGCCACATAGTTCGAAGGACCTATCACCATTGGGGAAGAGAGGTCCTCGAATGGCGGCCACGTCTCGGTACAGTAGCATAGGACGTCCCCCGACCAGGTGGACTGACGACCTGAGGAAGACAGCAGGCACCGCTGGATTCAGAAGGCTCAGGACCGGTCAGAGTGGTGCAAGTTAGGGGAAGCCTATGTCCAGCAGTGGACCTCCAAGTGTGGATGGCCACATCTTCAGCCTAACGCGTTAAGTATCATTACTATTACACATTCATAGGCGCATTGCATTCTCGTTAACACAGATGTAATAGGGGCATCAGATAGACACGAAATCACTCTAAAAAATCTAAATAATCCACTTAGTCTCTCAATTTTCGAGAGTCGAAAAAGTTTTTCGATTTTTTAGTGAGAAAATTTAAAAAAAAACGTATATTATCAGCCAATTTATAATGAAGGCAGGCATGACAAAATAAAATCGATGAATACATTATTTGTGGAGTGTGCCGTGTGAAAGTGGACGAACATCTGTCGAACTTTCCCAAGAATAAGGTCACACCTTAACTGCGCTGACCATGGGCTGATACTTAGTAAAATAAATGTTATTTTTACTTGCAAAAAATATGATAAAGCTTCGTGTAAATATATTTCTTTGCTGTGTGGCTCGTCTGGTGGTTTTTTGGCATTCACATAAAAAATCGAACGGCTGTGATGAATACGAAGCGCTCGGCGGCATGTGTCGATTCAGTGATCGACAAAGTTAAACAAAAAAGTTCTTGACCGCTACCGTGCTTTGGAGCCAGGGTTGGATTTAGGTACGTTGAAAAATATAGTACAAAACAATGAAAAGTATAGTATTTATAAAAAAATTATAGTAGGTACACTCAGTGTTGCAAGCAAAAAATCGGTAGATCAACTGCTTTTGCTTTTGCCACAAAATACTTACGTATTACCTACCTAAGCCAGCCAGTACCTACCAGGCAAATAAAATTAGAAATAGATAGAGCCATATCTAATTATGATCATGACCAGGTGATGTGATAAGGAAATCGTAGAAATCCTGACTGAATTTTGCCTAACCCACCCTCTTCGAGATTTTGTACATAAGTGTTAGGTATCTAATATATAAAATTCTCGTGTCTTAGAAGTAGAATTCCTCCGAAACGGCTCGACCGATTTTCGTGAATCTTAGCGTGCATAGGTATCTGCTAGGGTGGAGAATCGGACAACATCTATTTTTCATCCCCCTAAATGTTAAGCCCCCCTAATGTTACCCCTAATTTTTTATTATTTTTTTTAAACTTTTGACAGAACGAAGTCTGTCTGGGCTGCTAGTTTAAGTATACCTAATGCCTAATGTTGACTAGGTAGGTACCTACGTGTTAATTGAGTAAAGTTTCACTGGACGTATGATATTTTGTTTTAACCTTCTAGGTGGGTATCTACTGAACTAAGGAAGGGAGTAAGGTGATCCATTAATTTCAAGTACCTACTTCTTATAATGTATGTCTTTGTGCTTCAGAGGGCACTTAAAGTGCTCTAGGCCTCCTCAGCAGGAGAGACCTGTGCTCAATAGTGGGCTCTTAATAGGCTGAAGCCATAAATAAGGGTACCTATCCATCTCATGGTGCATTCTGCTGAAAAACGGAGTGGTCGATCAGTTTTTTTTTTTCATGTCATATAAAATACATTGAGCCGAGAAAAATATTTCAAAAGCCATACACTTAATCGAGCATGCTTAATTTTTTTTATTTCAAAACAGTCACCCATAAAGCTAGCTATTCACTGAACGGAACGTTACCGTATGTATGTACCTACTAAATAAATAACAGTCGATCGATAAATCCGTCCCCCAATCAGTACCCGATCTCGAGATCAGAGCAACAGCTGTTCATTGGATGCTGTGCGGCGGCCCCGCCTCTCGGGAGATGCACCAATCATAAACAGCCGTCTTAAATAAAACATCGCCGCGTTACTCCTATATTATATTCGGTGTTCGTTGCTGGTGCCCCATAATGTTTAGTTATAAATCTTCTTTAGTTTAATCGTAGTATTGAAAAGAATACCTACATTCAAATTGATATTTAATTCTAACTTGTAAACGAATTATACAGCTAAATAAGAGCTAAGGTAAATAGAACGTTGGTCTACAGTGATCGCTTAGCGGTTAGAACGTTGGTCTCCATAACGCAGTGGCCCGAGTTTGAATCCTGGCACGCAACTCTAATTTTCAAATAGGTATTAGGTATGTGCGTAATACAAGTTAATTATCACTTGCTTCGGTGAAGGAAAACATCGTGAGAAAACCGAAGAGTTCTCCATTAAGCTCTCAATGCCCGAGCCTACACTATATTCACATTCGGATCAGAATTTACGTACACATTGTGTTGCCTAGCAACCACAAACAAACAGGTGCATGAAACTTTTGGTCGTATAAAGTGCGTTTGAACTAAATCTGGAGTTCGCAAGTCGCGTTCCGTTCCACTCTTTATAATTTAATTTCTTTTTAAACATAATATTTATTTGGCAAAAGTTTAAAAATAACATTGAATAGTTACGTATAAAATCGATATAGACTGTTTTAAAATACATAAACATAAATATAAAATGTTATTCAGCTTTGTTTAATGAAATTAAACCTATAAATAATTTTATGCTCATGCATATTGAGTGGAATGAAATATCTGTATAATCTGTACAGTGCCATCTCTGAAGAACTTTTTTATGACGTGGCGAAAATTAGAACTAATGCCGTTTCATTCATAACTTACTAAATACGTCTCGAATTGCGCACTATGATTGGTCCAATCATCCGACAGCGCCCTCCTTAAAGTCACAGATAAGTTGATTTCACTGTATTTTGAAATATAATACGACCAAGTTGCAAAGCATGTAAGCGCCATTATAACTGTGAGGTTTTCGTAGTTATTTCTATTTATAGTCATAGGCAAGCCGACCTTGAAACAATAATTTTGTGCAAAGGTTTGAAGTCGCTTCACGAAATTAAGGACGTGCGAGCGTGAGTTATTCAATGATGAAAATTGTTTTAAGATGTTGGTTTTTACGTCGTTTTCTCTTAGTGTGTTGTTGTTATAGGTCAATAGTAAAATAATGAGGATGTCACAAACGTTATAATGATTATTTAGTTCTATAATAGTTATTTGGTGTGCGAAATACAAATCAGTTTGTGAAAACCCTATAAAGGAATTTTTATGGCTTATTGACAAAGATTCTGATGCGAGTTTGACTCAAGTTATAGTATGTAGTGAGACTTATTATTATGAGTCGTTACTTTGACTTTTGACTTTGAATTATTATAAATTATTATTCCTGAATATTTACCTACTGTGGTAGGTATGCTAAGTGGGAACCCATTTTACGTGAGTCCAAATCAGATTTGATAACTATGATAGGTACTAAATAGGTAGGTATAATACCACAGACGTGTTTCTAGCATAGAACAATGATAAATAGAAGGAGCGCCATCTCGAAGGGAAAGTTGAAAAAGTGTCCAGCTGTTTACAGAAAATTGAGGTTCCAATAATGGCCATTTCTGAATGGCGCTAGTGTGATACAAATAGCGAACCATGAACATAGCTGTTGTAGACGGAGTGAAGTTTGCTGAGTTATGCCTAAAATAGTGCATCCGCAGCGTCACCGTAATGAATGGCGCTAGTGCCGTTAGCTGCTAGTGTAATTTTACGCGTTTTCACGGACACTTCATATACAGAGATAGCATTGCTTCTCCTCTATTATCCATGGTTTCTAGATACATAATAAGATAATATCTTACCTATGGAGGGTATTCCATAGTCTTAGCACATAGGTAGACCATGATCTGGAATAACATACCTAAGTATATAGCGTATCTATAACTTATTGTCCCGGAAAACGAGGGTAAATCTGCGCTAGTATAAAAATAATGGTAGGAAGTCAATTAATAATGGATAAGTAGGTAGTTACCTACCTAACAATTTTTGGATTACTCCCTAGCTCCCTAGATACAATAATATTATGTTTTAAGTGGTGTAATCTATGCAACTCGTAAGGCAACTAAACATTCTTGCTATCCGACACTAGATGGCCCTCATTACCTAAATAGGTACTACAACCTATAAAAATCTGTGATTAAAGAATGTAAGTATATTTGGTAAATTAATAAAACAAAACAATAGGTTGTGTTCGTTTATATTGTATAAAGGTTCTTATGTTCAATCATTGGCGAGGTGGTGGTAACTTCTGAAACAAATAATAATATGTATTTGTGTTAGTAGGTAATAAAATAGCCGTGGCATGATAAATTTTATTAGTCTCATCAAAAAAAAAAAAATTTTTTATGTGAAATGAGACTCAAGTTCAAAAAAAAGAATTGAAATCTAATTATGTGCCAAGTTCTGTGTAGACAATCCTAAAATTTTTGTCACAAGAACATGTATTTCTAGCTCTACATTTGACTTGGGTAGTTTTCACGCTACTAGAAGAAGCTAGAAGCTTTTTTCTTCACTGCCGCTAGATGGCTCTGCTTCGGTCCAATACATATTTTTTGTTTGTGCACATTTACTTTACACCGCCGTTATGTCAAATAAAACTTGTACTGCACACTCACTACTTGTTTATCGGTTATTTACATTAAAAAATAATTAGAAAACACAGCTGTTTACAGATTATTAAAAAAAATTGGTAGGTACTTACAGGTTTCCTTGAATCATTGATCTGGTTGTGTTTAAAGTCCTCAATTCCATTTGATTACATCAAAGACATTTTACTACCTCAGAAACAAAACTTAGAGCGCACTTCAACAATTTCTCCTTATCTATAGTATTGTTTCTAATATCAGCTTTCAATAGGTCAATAGCTATGCTGTGACCGGACTCCTGATCTTTGGCCACATAACAATTAACAAAATTTGCAAGAGCTTCAATTACACATTTATAATTAATATCCCTTGTCGCACAACAAGCCGTGTGGATGGCTACTACGAAAAGAAAAACAAGTATGAGTTTCATTTTGATCACAATATTTTTATAACTTCAGTAGCGTACCTACCTAAATCTACCTACGTTATTATAAGTATGAACTTCTATGCACCTCTTTAAATAATCCCATAGTCGCTGAATAAGAATGTAAGTAATTTTGCTATTGGAATTTGGAATGCAATAGTTAGGTAGTAGATGGATTTTATAAATTATTTAATAAAGATAAATACATAAATGTGTACGTGAAGTATGCAATAAGAATGATTTGAAAGGTAGGTACGTTATTCTTATCAGAAAGTTTCGCTCTAAAAAATATAATATAATAGAAAATATTAATTAGAAGACAATGATTTCAAAACTAAGGATAGGCCACCAGGCGCCGGTACATTCTACACAAATTTTGATCAATTTAAGAAAAATAATAAATCATTAAATGATATAATAAAATTTATTATTACATTATTTTAATTTAGTATCTGCATTATTTTTGAATTACTTTTATTATTACGACAATGACATGTTTTTTTTTTGTTTTTAGCGTGCAAATACCCTGTCCTTATGTATAAGTCAATGACATTGACAATAATAGGGGTAAAAAAAGGAATATCATTGTATTAATTTTATATATGACATGATTTAGAGAAACATACCTAATATACGAATAGATACATACCTAATATTCTTTTTTTATCTTCAGATTTTAAATCTTTAGAGCTCGAAATTTTAATGCATATTTCTTTCATTCTTCTTTCTCTTGGTCAGCAACGAGTCAATGATGACTTTTGTGTCGCTGATGTCCATGGGCGACGCTGGCCAGTTACCATCAGGTGGATCGTCCGCTCGTTTGCCGGCTGGCTTATGTTTTAAAAAAGCATATTATTCCCACTGGCTTTTCAGTTTTAAGTATATATTTATACTTATGTAATAATATTGTAGGTATAGGTATAATTATCTGTATATTTTATGTATTATATTAATATTATATATGCATTTGAATATATATTTAAGTATATGTATGGAGAATAATTTATTCTATATTTTTATGTGCACGCTCTATTTGCCTCTCGTATAAAAATTCAACTACCAGGTCTGCTGGAAGAAATTTTATTTTGAAATAAGCAATGCCTATGTACTATTGATTTAAATGCTGTTTTAGTTTAAGTTTATTCGTGTACATTAAATTTTAAATAAATAAAAATAAATTCGTTTTTGGAAACTAATGAGTTCCTATATTTTTTTATTCAAACGATTATTAGCCTCATCATTTAAAAAAAAATCATATAAGGTACTAAAATGTCGACAAATAGGTAAACCGCCTTGTGGTAAGTGGTTGCCGTTGATGGTAAGTGGTTGTACATCCAGAACACCAAAGGCACCACCGATGCATTGCTGACCAAAAAAGAAGAGAAATTTGGAGAAGAAGCATTCGCAGATGACACAAGCAAGATGGCAGTAGCCTACCAGGAAGGCTTTACGGAAGATACCAATAATCATAATGTTTGCTGGTAAATATTATATAGATTAGAATAGAATAGAGTGTTATGTGATGTCGAGCCAAAGATCCTGAGATCTTGGGTTGTACGACACAACTGGGCTTGCCTTGTTCTGAAGGCCTAGGCCTCTGTAAGTATCGTATATCGTATAACCAGAAATAAACTAAGTACAATAGTAGTCGTCAGTTACTTTTTACTCCATCAGACTGTTGGTGATTGAGAACGCATCTTCTCATGGGATTGCTAGTAGACATTACAGGGTTCAGTCAAACAACTTCTTGTTCCAACTTCCATCATCAGGTTCTCGTCATCATATGAAATGTAACTACAGTGCTAATCAATACGAATCCTTGTTTTTGTTGCTTTTAATAATTACCTAACATTATGTATTACAAAAACCGCTTTTCTTCATACATTCATTTATCCGGATTTTCGATTATCCGAATGCCTAACCACAAGTCCGGTTAATCGAGTCTCTACTGTATAACATATCAAATTAAATCGAATTGACTGTCGATCGTTAATGTATTTCCCTAGGTTTCAGTGGGTAGATAAAAACTAGGGTGTGATAGAGGAACCAATCAATCAAAGAAAAATAAAAATTTGAATGAAGAGCAAGGGGCGTAGCTACCGCCGTATTAGCCGTATTAATTAATATGAGGCCCCCAGCGTATAGGGGCCCCCACTTACACTCCCAAAAAAAGCTCGCCAGCGGCCTACGAACGCTACAGTTGGCACTCCTGTTGAAGGGACCCCACAACAAATATTGATATGGGCCCTCCTTAGGGCTAGCTACGCCACTGATAAACAGTTTGAAATTTCTGTTCACGGTTTGGGCTTGAGTGTTTCCCCTTGTCTTTGTACCTATGTCGTCCATTGCACCCAATACACAGAGAATCCTGGAGTGTACTATGAGTGCGTAGCGTTTATTTATTTAATATTAGATTATTTTTATGAAATAAAACAAAAAATGGTGAGAGTTCAATTTTAATGTATTTTCAATAATTGCTGATGTCATGGTTAAATCTGAAACAATCATAATTTTAATTAGTTAGTTGTATTAGGTAATCAGATATAAATCCTCAACAAACTTATTAAGAATAAACTAATGATAATTAATTAAGAATAATCGTCATGGCCTAAGAGTGTTACAAGATGACAGAAAAAAATATTGCTGATTTGATCATTAAATTATATAAATACATTGCATACCACATAAATAATTAGATTGACCACTAAATTCTTTCAGTCCCCTTAATCTATCTGTGTATCTATAATAATGCATCTGTAGTTATGATGATAGTAATTTCCGTATGTAGGATAGAGCAGAAGGAGAGCCATCTCTGTGTATGAAATGAGTCCGTAAAAATTCGTCCAGTATCGGGTGGCACTGCGGAAATGCCATATTTTTTTATATTTTAACTCAGCAAACTTCACTCCGTCTGCAACAGCTATGTTCATATCGCTATTTCTCAGACACTAGCCCCATTCTGGAATGGCCATTACTGGAACCTCTATTTTCAGTAAACAGCTGGACACTTTCAGCTTTTCCCTCATATGAGATGGTTCTTCTTCTACTCTATCCTCCATGAATTTTTGGTATAAGGTTGGGTAATAGTAGTCGATCACCGCCTTCGTATATTTGTGATGTGAGGTAGCTAGGCTGTGAAAAGGAAGAATGAGAAGTTAGAAAAAAAAACCTTTTTTAGGCCTCGCATAATCCAGTAACTAAAATGCCTCGCTCTCCAATTTAGCAACCGAAGATACTTACTAAGCAATTTAACAACCGGATTGTTTTAAGTAATTGTACTTATAGGTGTTATAGGAGATGAGTGCTGTTGAAAGGGTTACAGACTACAGATGTTCCATGTAAAAACATTTTTCAAATCAAGGGTCCATTGCTTTGTTAATTATTAAGTTTAATTCATTACGAAGAACGATGCAACTTGCTCTCTAAATAAACAATTCACATTTTTACGATATATACCCTACCTACACCTTTATCGTTAGAACTGTAGAACATTTATTATTACTTACACTTATCGTTTTGCAGCATCAGCAACACTGAATATTTGTTATTGAGTCTCAACTGCTGTTTGCCCTGGCAACAAACAAGGTACTACGTCTAGCGCAAGTTGCTTGGCACAATCTAAAAATTTTGACTGAATAACAGTCAGTTCAGTATCCTCAATGGATTCACTGTGTAGATAATCCTTATCCTCAATGGATTCACTGTGTAGATAATCCCCTTTGATAGTAAAGCACATGATAAATTTCAAAACTGCTTGTGCTAGACAGCCTACGTTAAGTGCAAGTGTTGCGCTACTTGCGTGGATTGTTACTAGGACAAGAAAGAGTAGTATGAAAATCTTCATTTTGTTTATATTGATTGTATATTTATTATTTACTTGAAGAACGTAAAAAGGAAATGTAAAGCTGCTCCTGTCCTGTGTCCGTTCTGCCCTTTTTATAACATTCTCGTAATCGCTACGTAAAAATGTAAGTAATGTTTAGTTTTGCTCAGAATGCTCAGAATGCAACAAACGAAAGATTTTACAAATAACTGAACAAAGATAATTGCAGAAATATGTAAGCATATACAATGTTGATCTATGGTAAGCATGCAATAAAACTGTTTTGGTAAAATAAAATATCGATCGTTGTAGGCTGTATGCAAAGTGGGTGGTGGTCCACCACTGGTGGAAGACACTAAAACATCGCAGCGCGCAAGGTGGCGAAACCGGGAACTTTTGGCCGACGAACGAACGCACGTAGCATTAGTGTTTAGGTGTTAATTTCATTGATTTATATAATATACAGCAATTAACGACACTTACCCGTCATGTTGTTAATTGTAAAAATTATGGCAAAATTTTGAGTGCATTTTTTTTATAAATTTCCACTAGGTATAGTTTGATGTAGGTAATTAAACAACGGAACCGGGAAAAAACGGATAATTTTAATAAAATGACTTGTAAATCTATTCAAGCAATAATAAAAAATATCATAAATTTTATTTATTTATTTATTTATTTAATAGGTTCACCAACAGTGAACCTATTAAACTATTTTAGTGTTAACAGATATACAATCTGTAGTTTATTAAATGTGTAAGGCTTTGACTTGACTCGTCGGTTGTATCCCGTACTGACACTTATGACGCCATCTAGTGTCGAGTAGATGAAGAATAGATTTTGCTCAACAGTTTCACCAAAAAAACATTATAAAATAGTAAATACCTACATAATATGTAGTAAAATCAAAAACATATTAATTTATCCCTGTCAGTCACATAATGTTTCTTGAAAAAATAAAAATAACAAATATGTACATAGGTATTACCGCTTAGAATGTACAGCTGTTAATAACGACAGGCCTGCTATTTACCTAAATAATGTCTTTTCAATGTTGGTCATAAAAAATTAATATACCTAAGGTACGTAATAAAAATGTGGTTAAAGAATTTACGTCCTTGTAATTCTAAGTATATACCTATATATCTATAATTTACATGGCTGGAACTCCAGCTGGACTGAAAGGAAAGTCCCTAATATTAATCAACGGTAAGTTATTAATCGATTTATTTTTGTCATAAACTGTGATGGTAATCTCCATCGACCTTGGAGCATGAATGTTCATAAGTTCGTATAGTTTGAAAAATCGTAAGTACCTAGGTACCAACTTGTGGCCTACCCTACACTACAGAAACGGAACCGGAACCCTAAATAGAACTATGCTCTATGACTTTTGATGTCTATACTCTATTTTCAGTATACAAAGTACTCTGTGATACTCTATGGACGGGTGTCCCTGAATAAGTCTGAAAGTCTGAATCTGAAACACAGAGTACTTAATCACTACGTTTTAGTCTGAAACTCCCGAAGTCCGTAATCACGTAATCCGTAATTGGACCTACTTACGCAAAACGGAATCAATCCACACGATGACAGTTTCGAGAAAAATCCGTTTAAAGCTGTTTAAGTTAAAATTTTGTATGCAATAAAATTTATTGTTATTTTGAATAAAGTTTACTTACAAAATTGTAGGAAATAATTTATTCTATGTATACAAACATAATATTGATGAAAATCATTAACATTTTCAATAGTAATATAAAAATAACTCATTGGTTCTTTTTAGCAAAACTCTCTGTGTGTGGGTTGGTTCCTTGTTAGTTTTATTACTTTACCATTATTTTATCTGAAAATAAAAAATCTCATATTTTCTTTTAATTATTTTACTCAAATACAAATCTAAAATTCTTATATGTAGTAATTTTACATATGCAATAAATGAAAACTTTCAAAAATTTCTATTTAGTACATATTTATCTGTAGTACCACACTAGTACTTAAACTAAATCCAATTTTATTCTATTTCGAAATCAGGTTGACCACAAAATCCATCAATGTCGTCCTCTATGTCAGCATTACCGATAAGTTTAACGTAAAATTCGTGCGAGTCTTTTGGAATCAGATGTAGCATGCTTTTCAAATCATTTATCTTCGCGTCCGGGACAGATTTCCCTGTTGGCCAGAGAGGCTCCATTATAGCTTTTGTTATTAAATATTGTCTTCCTCGTATATTTTTTTTAATATCTACTACCCTAAAATCTTCAACCAAATTATTTTTCATATATATTTTGAACATTTCATCCTTTTTCAACATAATTTCTTTCGTGTTGAGCCACGAAACATTCTCGCCATCAATCGTTTTCTTTCTGTTTATTATTATCCGTTCTAACTTTGACGATGACCAGAATCTTCATTTTTCATCCTATGAACATGCATAGGTTTATTTTTTTGCAATTTTTCATAATCTGAATGTAATCATCTCAACACGAAAGAAATTATGTTGAAAACAATGATATTATAATAGAGGTAGATATGTTACTAGCGCGCCGAAGATGAAGAGCGTAACGTTAGCTAAGTAGCCCACCTGCTCGCAGTCACTCTGTCAATACTCTGTCGATACGCACGCTTTTATTGTTGTCAGAAGTCCTTGAGATTTGACATACAGCGTTAAAATGCCCTCGTGTATTAAGCGTAAATGCACTAATTACACAAGTAAAAGAAATAAAATTCATGGAATAACATACCACACGTCAGTTATCATGATTTATTGCATTTTATTTAATTTCATTATTTCTCTAACAAAATAAATATGGCGGCATGACAACGCCGGCCGAACGTAGGGCGGACATAGATTAACATACAGAAGTGACGATATATTGATGCTGTCCCCATTTGTATGTTCATTGTTAAGTACAGAAGAAACGATGGATAATTTTCTCACGAGTACCAGTATCATAATAAAGCCGTACCGTATTAGTATCGAGTATTGTAATAGAGCCTAGCAAAAAGAAGTTCATAAATAATATAATATAATATAAAAATAAAAAGTACATGTATAATACTTAAAACTTTTTTGTATCCGTCGATAAGCAAATAAAAAAATTGAACACTTATTGTAAAAGTATTCCGGTTTGGTTTAACATATAAAATTAACGTAATAATGTGGTTAACTGCTGTTATATTAGATTTCCATCGGACGAACTAATGCGCCATAATCTAAATTTTACTAACAATAATCAAAATTTTACTAACAAAAAATAACCGACTTCAAAGTCTCAAAAACTACTTGTCAGATCTCGTTCAAATTTATGTGGACTGGGACCACATGACAAGCACCTGCTTTCGATTAAAAAAAGAATCATCGAAATCGGTTGGCGTGATATTGAGTTATTCGTCAATTTGTCGCGCACATCTTAACATAAATTTACGACTTATGTGGTTTTCTCATGGATGCCATTGTCAGATCTCAATAAAATTAATGTGGGACCACATGACAGCCACCAGCTTTCGATTAAAAAAAGAATCATCAAAATCGGTTCACCCAGTTCAAAGTTCTGAGGTAACAAACATAAAAAAAACAGTCGAATTGAGAACCTCCTCCTTTTTTTGAAGTCGGTTAAAAAATAACCGACATCAAAGTTACTCAAAAACTACAATTCAGATCTCGTTCAAATTTATGTGGAACCACATGACAAGCACCTGCTTTCGATTAAAAAAAGAATCATCTAAATCGGTTGGCGTGATATTGAGTTATTCGTCCATTTGTCGCGCACATACCTAATACAAATTTAAGACTTATATGGTTTTGTCATGGATGCCATTGTCAGATCTCAATAAAACTTATGTGGGACCACATGACAGCCACCAGCTTTCGATTAAAAAAAGAATCATCAAAATCGGTTCGCCCAGTCCAAAGTTCTGAGGTAACAAACATAAAAAAACAGTCGAATTGAGAACCTCCTTCTTTTTTGAAGTCGGTTAAAAAAGAATCGTTGTTGTTTAAAATTAATGTTTTAAAGAAATGCGTTTTATTATCTACCTACAGAATAAATAAGATGCTATGTAATAATAATGAATAAGACGCCATACCTACTGCTTAGGCTGACTTACACATGAAAAAGGTCGTGGTCCCTATAAATACGCGTATTTACTTTATTCGTAAATGTGTCACCATAATTAATATTTCATCACCGAAATCCCAAAATATTGCTTTAAATAGTTTTGAAATTACAACTTCCTTCCTTAAGTTTATTTTTAGGTACTTTTAATCTACTGACTGTACTGAATTTGTTAGTCTTTGCCGAAGCCAGCCAATCAAATCATCTGCACGATAATCTCCACAATATTGTGCAAATGGACAGAGTTGCCAACTCTAAATTTTTTTCGATATCTTCACAGTTTTTAGTTTAGACCACCAAAATTAAATCTAGTTTAAACTGAAAATCAAGAGGATGTGCAGATTGAAGACGAGTCAGTTTTAGTAGAAATAGTTAAGATTTAAAGTTGATTTACGAATATAAGTATAATTTTCATAACGGTAATATTAAGTTGTTTTGCACAATTTCATTTGTTGGCAACACTGGTCAACGTTTGGTGACGCGAACGACAAACACTAGCTGTCTTTTTCACTATTATGCTTTTAGTAAAGCTATCCCTTTTACATCATTTACCAATGTAGTGATTGCCCGATTGGTGTAGGGAAACAAAAGATAAACGTGTGTGTGTTTCGGAACAAATTTTTCGGTTGATTTGTAAGGGCATAACGTATCTTTAATTAATACATCATTGGTTGAAAAAGGATGAAATGTTCAAAATGTATATGAAAAATAATTTGGTTGAAGATTTTAGGGTAGTAGATATTAAAAAAAATATACGAGGAAGACAATATTTAATAACAAAAGCTATAATGGAGCCTCTCTGGCCAACAGGGAAATCTGTCCCGGACGCGAAGATAAATAAATGATTTGAAAAGCATGCTACATCTGATTCCAAAAGACTCGCACGAATTTTACGTTAAACTTATCGGTAATGCTGACATAGAGGACGAAATTGATGGATTTTGTGGTCAACCTGATTTCGAAATAGAATAAAATTGGATTTAGTTTAAGTACTAGTGTGGTACTACAGATAAATATGTACTAAATAGAAATTTTTGAAAGTTTTCATTTATTGCATATGTAAGATTACTACATATAAGAATTTTAGATTTGTATTTGAGTAAAATAATTAAAAGAAAATATGAGATTTTTTATTTTCAGATAAAATAATGGTAAAGTAATAAAACTAACAAGGAACCAACCCACACACAGAGAGTTTTGCTAAAAAGAACCAATGAGTTATTTTTATATTACTATTGAAAATGTTAATGATTTTCATCAATATTATGTTTGTATACATAGAATAAATTATTTCCTACAATTTTGTAAGTAAACTTTATTCAAAATAACAATAAATTTTATTGCATACAAAATTTTAACTTAAACAGCTTTAAGGGGATTGCCTTGCCCGATGACCTTGAAGATTTGGTCCCTCTACTAGTATTTTTTAACTAAGCGCCATCTACCGACCAACGACTATACTACAATAAAACTAACTGAAGATAAAGCAAGGAAACATGTGGCACAGAGTTGTCATCGTTCTTGCCTATTTTTGTTCGCTCTCTGAGAGATTTTCGAATACATTTTGTTCCTATAGTTTTTGTAGTCTTGTACGAGTATCTGCCTACATGATAATAATTTATTTATTTTGAACTACGCTATGCACTATGCCTGCTGAAATAGCTTTCATTATACTAAATGATACATTCTGAAGACTGATGATGACCAGGTAAGTACTGATCAGTTTTCAGTAACGGGAATAGTTAGGATGACCTAGCTTTCAACATTTATCTAATTGAGCACGGGTGCTACTACATGAAACATTCTGAAGGTCTGATGATGACCAGGTATATACTTATCGGTTTTCAGTAACGGGAATAGTTAGGATGACCTAGCTTTCAACATTTATCTAATTGAGCACAGGTGCTACTACATGAAACATTCTGAAGGTCTGATGATGACCAGGTATATACTTATCGGTTCTCAGTAACGGGAATAGTTAGGATGACCTAGCTTTCAACATTTATCTAATTGAGCACAGGTGCTACTACATGAAACATTCTGAAGGTCTGATGATGACCAGGTATATACTTATCGGTTCTCAGTAACGGGAATAGTTAGGATGACCTAGCTTTCAACATTTATCTAATTGAGCACGGGTGCGACTACATGAAACATTCTAAAGGTCTGATGATGACCAGGTATATACTTATCGGGTCTCAGTAACGGGAATAGTTAGGATGACCTAGCTTTCAACATTTATCTAATTGAGCACAGGTGCTACTACATGAAACATTCTGAAGGTCTGATGATGACCAGGTATATACTTATCGGTTCTCAGTAACGGGAATAGTTAGGATGACCTAGCTTTCAACATTTATCTAATTGAGCACGGGTGCTACTACATGAAACATTCTGAAGGTCTGATGATGACCAGGTATATACTTATCGGGTCTCAGTAACGGGAATAGTTAGGATGACCTAGCTTTCAACATTTATCTAATTGAGCACAGGTGCTACTACATGAAACATTCTGAAGGTCTGATGATGACCAGGTATATACTTATCGGTTCTCAGTAACGGGAATAGTTAGGATGACCTAGCTTTCAACATTTATCTAATTGAGCACGGGTGCTACTACATGAAACATTCTGAAGGTCTGATGATGACCAGGTATATACTTATCGGGTCTCAGTAACGGGAATAGTTAGGATGACCTAGCTTTCAACATTTATCTAATTGAGCACAGGTGCTACTACATGAAACATTCTGAAGGTCTGATGATGACCAGGTATATACTTATCGGTTCTCAGTAACGGGAATAGTTAGGATGACCTAGCTTTCAACATTTATCTAATTGAGCACGGGTGCTACTACATGAAACATTCTGAAGGTCTGATGATGACCAGGTATATACTTATCGGTTCTCAGTAACGGGAATAGTTAGGATGACCTAGCTTTCAACATTTATCTAATTGAGCACAGGTGCTACTACATGAAACATTCTGAAGGTCTGATGATGACCAGGTATATACTTATCGGTTCTCAGTAACGGGAATAGTTAGGATGACCTAGCTTTCAACATTTATCTAATTGAGCACGGGTGCTACTACATGAAACATTCTGAAGGTCTGATGATGACCAGGTATATACTTATCGGTTCTCAGTAACGGGAATAGTTAGGATGACCTAGCGTTCAACATTTATCTAATTGAGCACAGGTGCTACTACATGAAACATTCTGAAGGTCTGATGATGACCAGGTATATACTTATCGGTTCTCAGTAACGGGAATAGTTAGGATGACCTAGCGTTCAACATTTATCTAATTGAGCACAGGTGCTACTACATGAAACATTCTGAAGGTCTGATGATGACCAGGTATATACTTATCGGTTCTCAGTAACGGGAATAGTTAGGATGACCTAGCTTTCAACATTTATCTAATTGAGCACGGGTGCTACTACATGAAACATTCTGAAGGTCTGATGATGACCAGGTATATACTTATCGGTTCTCAGTAACGGGAATAGTTAGGATGACCTAGCTTTCAACATTTATCTAATTGAGCACGGGTGCTACTACATGAAACATTCTGAAGGTCTGATGATGACCAGGTATATACTTATCGGTTTTCAGTAACGGGAATAGTTAGGATGACCTAGCTTTCAACATTTATCTAATTGAGCACAGGTGCTACTACATGAAACATTCTGAAGGTCTGATGATGACCAGGTATATACTTATCGGTTCTCAGTAACGGGAATAGTTAGGATGACCTAGCTTTCAACATTTATCTAATTGAGCACAGGTGCTACTACATGAAACATTCTGAAGGTCTGATGATGACCAGGTATATACTTATCGGTTCTCAGTAACGGGAATAGTTAGGATGACCTAGCTTTCAACATTTATCTAATTGAGCACGGGTGCGACTACATGAAACATTCTAAAGGTCTGATGATGACCAGGTATATACTTATCGGGTCTCAGTAACGGGAATAGTTAGGATGACCTAGCTTTCAACATTTATCTAATTGAGCACAGGTGCTACTACATGAAACATTCTGAAGGTCTGATGATGACCAGGTATATACTTATCGGTTCTCAGTAACGGGAATAGTTAGGATGACCTAGCTTTCAACATTTATCTAATTGAGCACGGGTGCTACTACATGAAACATTCTGAAGGTCTGATGATGACCAGGTATATACTTATCGGGTCTCAGTAACGGGAATAGTTAGGATGACCTAGCTTTCAACATTTATCTAATTGAGCACAGGTGCTACTACATGAAACATTCTGAAGGTCTGATGATGACCAGGTATATACTTATCGGTTCTCAGTAACGGGAATAGTTAGGATGACCTAGCTTTCAACATTTATCTAATTGAGCACGGGTGCTACTACATGAAACATTCTGAAGGTCTGATGATGACCAGGTATATACTTATCGGGTCTCAGTAACGGGAATAGTTAGGATGACCTAGCTTTCAACATTTATCTAATTGAGCACAGGTGCTACTACATGAAACATTCTGAAGGTCTGATGATGACCAGGTATATACTTATCGGTTCTCAGTAACGGGAATAGTTAGGATGACCTAGCTTTCAACATTTATCTAATTGAGCACGGGTGCTACTACATGAAACATTCTGAAGGTCTGATGATGACCAGGTATATACTTATCGGTTCTCAGTAACGGGAATAGTTAGGATGACCTAGCTTTCAACATTTATCTAATTGAGCACAGGTGCTACTACATGAAACATTCTGAAGGTCTGATGATGACCAGGTATATACTTATCGGTTCTCAGTAACGGGAATAGTTAGGATGACCTAGCTTTCAACATTTATCTAATTGAGCACGGGTGCTACTACATGAAACATTCTGAAGGTCTGATGATGACCAGGTATATACTTATCGGTTCTCAGTAACGGGAATAGTTAGGATGACCTAGCGTTCAACATTTATCTAATTGAGCACAGGTGCTACTACATGAAACATTCTGAAGGTCTGATGATGACCAGGTATATACTTATCGGTTCTCAGTAACGGGAATAGTTAGGATGACCTAGCGTTCAACATTTATCTAATTGAGCACAGGTGCTACTACATGAAACATTCTGAAGGTCTGATGATGACCAGGTATATACTTATCGGTTCTCAGTAACGGGAATAGTTAGGATGACCTAGCTTTCAACATTTATCTAATTGAGCACGGGTGCTACTACATGAAACATTCTGAAGGTCTGATGATGACCAGGTATATACTTATCGGTTCTCAGTAACGGGAATAGTTAGGATGACCTAGCTTTCAACATTTATCTAATTGAGCACGGGTGCTACTACATGAAACATTCTGAAGGTCTGATGATGACCAGGTATATGCTTATGGGTTCTCAGTAACGGAAATAACGGATGACCTAGTTTGATGACCCTGTTTTAATGTTGCCATTGTGACTGTTCCTAAATTACAATAATTAATTAATTCTATAGGAAATAAGGTTAGGGGGGGCGTAAAGAAAACTGCAGAGTTTAGGATTTTTAAATATCATCGTTATATTAATCCTTTATAGATTGGGAAGTACAAGTAATACGTCTGTATCCTACCAAGAAGATATCGAGAAGAACAGCGTGTGACTAAATGAGTGGCCTTTTATAAGGTTGGATTGAACATCAATCTTTACTTATACTGATACTTAGTTTTCGTGATTATATTTTCTTAGTAAATAATCTACATAATATGATTTCTTTGTATGTAAGTAAGATTAGCAAATGATATTAAATTAATTGAAAAAATAATACAGACATTGTTACAAATTAAAGGTAGCAAAAATTTTGTGAATATGAAATGAAAAGTTACATCATACAAGTTCACGTAATTAAAAATAATAAATGCATTTCATTTCATTTCATTTCATTAATTGAAATGGTGGAGGAGCAATTTATTATTATTATCTATTTGTTCTATTCATCAAATGAATAAAAAATACTAGTATACAGATGGCAAATTTTAAATTATAGTTGCATAAATTATTGTTAGTCACTATAATAATTAATTATAATATAAAAAATATTATGTGCTTGTCTAAGAAATGTGTAGCTTATTTCACCTAAATACATGAAATTTGACACATTTATTAAAACCCCTTAGCTTAATTAAAATTTAAAATTTCATAAATGTGGCTAAAATTGTTTTTGATACATTAACGGCTGGTCACGGCTAGACTGAAAGTTAATGATAATTAGTGAAACAAGTGAATAAGCGATTCCACTGTGTAGAGTAATTTTACAAATAACAATAGGTATATTCATTATCTATAAACACTAATAATTTCTAGACAAAAAGTAATGATATCTTATCAAAAACATAAATGTGAAATGAGAGTTAAAAAGACAAAAATTTTAGTCACAGGGACATGTAATTGAAACTTTCAAAGCACCATGGCCGCCTATTTCTTATATTTTGGAAAAAAGTAAGTTAGATCTATAACTCGTCTTCCAGATATATTTTTTGTTTCTGCTTGTGATTCTTCTTCAATAATCAAATCTTGTAAATCTTCTTCATCTTGTTCAACCTAAAACAAACAAACAATGCAGTGTCAAATTAAATTAGCTAGGGAAACTATCTAATATCTAAAAAATACCACAGTGTAAGCAAACAGACTAAGTTACCGGCAAAATTTGCTTTGCCCCCTCATCAACTTTCGTCCCAGACAGATCATATGTTTCTGTTAACGACTGAAGTTCCTGATTTTGTAAATCTGAGTTTTGCTGGTTCCTGAACTGCCTGAAACATAATAACTTAAGTGAGCGAACGTAATGTTTTTGCTGCTACAGTCAGTAATAAGCCATACACAAAAATTCAAATGAGTCCAAACACGATGGTTCTACGATATGCCATCACTGAGATCCTTTACCCACCTTCGGAGTCCACCATCAGGTAGGTGACATCATCAGTCACCAAGGTATCAATGAGACCTTTCAAAGGAGTCCAAGCACGATGCTTCTACATAGTGACGTCACTGAGATCCTTTACCCACATTAAAAGTCCACCATCAAGTAGGTGACATCATCAGTCACCAAGGTCTCCATGAGACCTTTTAAATGAGTCCAAGCACGAAGGTTCTACGTAGTGCCGTCACTGAGATCCTTTACCCATCTTCGGAGTCCACCATCAGGTAGGTGACATCATAAGTCACCAAGGTCTCCTTGAGACCTTTTAAATGAGTCCAAGCACAATGGTTCTACGTAGTGCCGTCACTGAGATCCTTTACCCACCTTCGGAGTCCACCATCAGGTAGGTGACGTCATCAGTCACCAAGGTCTCCATGAGACCTTTCAAATGAGTCCAAACACGATGGTTCTACGTAGTGCCGTCACTGAGATCCTTTACCCACCTTCGGAGTCCACCATCAGGTAGGTGACATCATCAGTCATCAAGGTCTTAATGAGACCTTTCAAATGAATCCAAACACGATGGTTCTATCTAGTGCCGTCACTGAGATCCTTTACCCACCTTCGGAGTCCACCATCAGGTAGGTGACATCATCAGTCATCAAGGTCTCAATGAGACCTTTCAAATGAGTCCAAGCACAATGGTTCTACGTAGTGCCGTCACTGAGATCCTTTACCCATCTTCGGAGTCCACCATCAGGTAGGTGACATCATAAGTCACCAAGGTCTCCTTGAGACCTTTTAAATGAGTCCAAGCACAATGGTTCTACGTAGTGCCGTCACTGAGATCCTTTACCCACCGTCGGAGTCCACCATCAGGTAGGTGACGTCATCAGTCACCAAGGTCTCCATGAGACCTTTCAAATGAGTCCAAACACGATGGTTCTACGTAGTGCCGTCACTGAGATCCTTTACCCACCTTCGGAGTCCACCATCAGGTAGGTGACATCATCAGTCACCAAGGTCTCAATGAGACCTTTCAAATGAGTCCAAGCACGATACTTCTACATAGTGATGTCACTGAGATCCTTTACCCACCTTCGGAGTCCACCATCAGGTAGGTGACATCATCAGTCACCAAGGTCTCCATGAGACCTTTTAAATGAGTCCAAGCACGAAGGTTCTACGTAGTGCCGTCACTGAGATCCTTTACCCACCTTCGGAGTCCACCATCAGGTAGGTGACATCATCAGTCACCAAGGTCTCCATGAGACCTTTTAAATGAGTCCAAGCACGAAGGTTCTACGTAGTGCCGTCACTGAGATCCTTTACCCATCTTCGGAGTCCACCATCAGGTAGGTGACATCATAAGTCACCAAGGTCTCCTTGAGACCTTTTAAATGAGTCCAAGCACAATGGTTCTACGTAGTGCCGTCACTGAGATCCTTTACCCACCTTCGGAGTCCACCATCAGGTAGGTGACGTCATCAGTCACCAAGGTCTCCATGAGACCTTTCAAATGAGTCCAAACACGATGGTTCTACGTAGTGCCGTCACTGAGATCCTTTACCCACCTTCGGAGTCCACCATCAGGTAGGTGACATCATCAGTCACCAAGGTCTCAATGAGACCTTTCAAATGAGTCCAAGCACGATACTTCTACATAGTGATGTCACTGAGATCCTTTACCCACCTTCGGAGTCCACCATCAGGTAGGTGACATCATCAGTCACCAAGGTCTCAATGAGACCTTTCAAATGAGTCCAAGCACGATACTTCTACATAGTGACGTCACTGAGATCCTTTACCCACCTTCGAAGTCCACCATCAGGTAGGTGACGTCATCAGTCACCAAGGTCTCCATGAGACCTTTTAAATGAGTCCAAGCACGAAGGTTCTACGTAGTGCCGTCACTGAGATCCTTTACCCACCTTCGGAGTCCACCATCAGGTAGGTGACGTCATCAGTCACCAAGGTCTCCATGAGACCTTTCAAATGAGTCCAAACACGATGGTTCTACGTAGTGCCGTCACTGAGATCCTTTACCCACCTTCGGAGTCCACCATCAGGTAGGTGACATCATCAGTCACCAAGGTCTCAATGAGACCTTTCAAATGAGTCCAAGCACGATACTTCTACATAGTGACGTCACTGAGATCCTTTACCCACCTTCGGAGTCCACCATCAGGTAGGTGACATCATCAGTCATCAAGGTCTTAATGAGACCTTTCAAATGAATCCAAACACGATGGTTCTATCTAGTGCCGTCACTGAGATCCTTTACCCACCTTCGGAGTCCACCATCAGGTAGGTGACGTCATCAGTCACCAAGGTCTCCATGAGACCTTTCAAATGAGTCCAAACACGATGGTTCTACGTAGTGCCGTCACTGAGATCCTTTACCCACCTTCGGAGTCCACCATCAGGTAGGTGACATCATCAGTCACCAAGGTCTCAATGAGACCTTTCAAATGAGTCCAAGCACGATACTTCTACATAGTGACGTCACTGAGATCCTTTACCCACCTTCGGAGTCCACCATCAGGTAGGTGACATCATCAGTCATCAAGGTCTTAATGAGACCTTTCAAATGAATCCAAACACGATGGTTCTATCTAGTGCCGTCACTGAGATCCTTTACCCACCTTCGGAGTCCACCATCAGGTAGGTGACATCATCAGTCATCAAGGTCTCAATGAGACCTTTCAAATGAGTCCAAGCACAATGGTTCTACGTAGTGCCGTCACTGAGATCCTTTACCCACCTTCGGAGTCCACCATCAGGTAGATGACATCATAATTCACCAAGGTCTCCATGAGACCTTTCAAATGAATCCAAACACGATGGTTATACGTAGTGCAGTCAATGAGATGCTAATACCCACCTTCGGAGTCATCATCATTTAGATCTCCATCCGCCGTCAAACGAAATTCTCAAGATAGCTAAAGCGTTCAAAAAATAAACACACTAAAAATAATGTACTCAATATACTTACCAATAGTTTTGGAGACCTCGGTCACGTGTTTCACTTTACATTTTCATACAATATTTAGCCACAGTCAGTCTTACTCTATGATAGGGTCAATAAACTAAACGAAATTATAATCTACTTTACATATATTTACAAACTTAATTTCTACTGTTCTTTTACGAAATATTTATATTTGTACTATTTACAATATGACTTCATTCAAAAAATTTTCAAAACGTGAAGTTTTAGTTTTTATTAGGAAAAAATAACGCGCGTACAACCCACCCGTCACAACAGTCATCGAGACACTGATCGAGCACGCGACGCAGGGCTTAGCGGGGGCGCTCCAGTGGGGTACTGGTGAAGTTTTGGGTTTTTATTCATTATTTAAAAATAATAAAAGAATTAAGAAAAAAACAACAATACAAATTGTGAAACACGTCATTACATATTTTTTAGTACAAAATTCATGCCGAACTATATATCCGTTACAAAGAAAGTTTACAATTTAGGTTGAAGAAGGACCTATTTAACAAAATTTTTTCCCAATATTTGGGAGAGGTTATTAAAATTTTAAACAATACAATATCATTGTGATGACCTTCAGTATACCATATATTTTTTATATGGAAATCGCACAAAAGGATTCATCTGCAGTCTTCTTCAAACTTACAGTGTTTTTGAGATTTGAGCGAGCCAATCCCCTTAAACGGATTTTTCTCGAAACTGTCATCGTGTGGATTGATTCCGTTTTGCGTAAGTAGGTCCTAATAACCAGTTAAGAAAATGTTGCCATTATTCATACCAAACCAAACTTATCATACAAAATTTATTTATGTTCATAATTTTTTTATTGAATTTAGAAATACTAGTGACTACAATATTAGGTAGGTAGGTATCACTGACTTGAATGAATAATTTTATCAAGAAATTTACTAAACAACACAGATTCAAAAGACATGATTACTAAAATGTTATAAATACAGTTATATCAACAAGGAACCAAGTAATGTGAGCCTATAAAAACGATAAGATTTATTATGCAAACAAGAATCAACCTGCATGGTCCCACATAATCGATGAAAAAAATATTTTACAAGGGATCATGTGGTATGGTTCTTTATGAAAAAAAACTATTTCAATGATTTTTTAGATTGACAGGTTACCATGGGACATGGATCTTGTTCGTTTAATGAATAACTGTTGATAATGGAGTTGATAACTTTGTCATAGAAATGTTTTATTCAGTCAAAATTGTCAGATCATTTTGAACTTTACAGAGTCGATAGAAGGTGTATTTTAAAAGCTTTCTGTATACTCATCTCATTTTTGGCATGTGTGTGGGTTGGTTCCGTTTTGCGAAAGGAGGTCCAATTAATCGTATGAAATTCATTCAGTTTTATTGAAATTGAAGAATAATTGAGTGATTTGATTTTGATCTATCGGTTCACTTCTCTGTGTGCACAGGCGAACTGTGATTTATTATTGTGAATTATTATGAAAAATAAGCAGTACCTAACATAAGCAGTTGAATTTTGTATTACCTACGTACCTACCTATCGTTTTACAAAATTGAAGATAGTTGAAGAGTAGGAGTTGTAGCATAAATAAAAAGATTTTACAATTGCTATTCGATGAAAGAATGAGTATCTATCACTGGAAATTGGGTGATATAGCAATGGCTAGATTGTGTAAAAGAGTGTATGCAAAAGTTCAAGTTGTGAAAAACGAAGACGGATTGTTTTACGATGATATGGGTATGTATCCATCCATCCATCAGCCCTTGGAGTTCCAATGCTGGACATAGGCCTCTCCTAAGTACATCTTGTCGGAAATGTCGGAGGCCGTCATAGGGGGTAGGATGTATCATGTAAAAGAGAGAGAGAGATGACGCTATATTTCGCTTGACTATGAAGAACATTACAAAATATTCTGATGGGCTTGGAATTTTTTTGAAACCACTGCTAGCAATCCTTTTATAACTGGGCAAAGGTTCTGTCTGTCTGTCATATTACTACTACCAAATCAAGCTTAATTTCACTGTCTACATGGAATGTGATTATCTTGACACCATCTTGCATGTATGCAACTTTATAAATGATTAATAACATATAATTATTTTGTATTGTATTGTATAATCTCATTCCTAAATTCAGCACTGGAACCTAATTTATGTATTTGACTTAAAAATAATTATAATTTAAAAACAGTTTTAGGAATAGCAGCAGATGGCGATGGAATCACAGTGACGGAAGAGTTATGTTACTATGTGGAGATAATGAGGACTAAGAATAGATTATGGTTGCCGTACACTAGTCTGCACTTGGCAGAAAGATCCCGACCCTTCTATGGTCCTAAAGAAAAGTTGCCGCAGGTTAAGCCTCCAACCACACCTAGAAAGGTAAAGAAAATACCAATTAAAAGTATAGCAATTTTTTTTAGACGAGTAATTTTTTGTAATCAATCTTAAAGTCTTAATTGTTTTTATTTTGTAATTTACAAATAAGGCTGTCACAAAATGAAAAAAATTAAAAAACAAATAATCATTTAATCTCACAACAAATTTCTATTACTATTAATTATTTTTTAAAGTAATTTAATTTCATAAACAGTAGTGCTAACCTTTGATTACCTTTGTTTACCAAACCATTGCCATTGTTCACCAAATAAGTCTAGTTTAAAAAAGGACTATAATCAAATCAGTCAGTAGGGCCCCATGGTGGACATTAAGAAGGGGGACGGTAGAAGTCATAAAAACACATGTCTGCATAAAACATCTGGGACCAATGTAATGTAAACAAAAAACCAAAGAAAGACCTATGTTTCTAGAACTTTTTTCACAAACAAACGTGCCTGCTTATTATTAATTAATATTATTAGTAAATTGTTCTATTACGTAGGGGGCGCTAGTAAAATGAATTTGACCACCAAATCTATTGATGATTTTCGAGAATACTATTATATTAAATAAATACTTTTATGCTGCAAAACTTTTGTATTGTCCTTTGGTACCAAAGAATCACCAGTTACTTTACGAAACGCCTGATAAAAACGAATAGCAATTGTGTGAGGACTGAAAGTGCGCGGTTGCTATTTATAAACACAAAGATCTTGTTTCGTGAAAGAAAATGGACAGGTTAATTAATGGTATTTGACCATATAATATAATTAACATTTTAAATACTAAATAGGCATTGTTAAATTACAGCGTAAAATAATAGAAGACCACACAGTCCCACTGAGCGTAAAACCATCGAAATTAAAGGCACCAGACCTCAACACCTCTTTCGAAATCCGAACCATGCCCTTAAAGCAGGGAAAGTACGAAAACGCCTACAATGAATTCGTTAGACGAGGGAAAGAGAACATATTTGACGACTGCTTGCTTCTGCTAGATGAGGAAAGGGACAGACATATTCTGGAGTACGTGTATAATGTTGACGCGAGTACAGAGGATAAGTTTGAAATGGTGATTAAAAATGTGATGACGGAGAACGAAGTGGAGAATTATCTGCGTCAGTGCTGGCGGTACAACTTCGTGCAAAAACAAATGGATAGCCGGGACTCGTCTGAATCTGTAAGTATTTTATATTTAATCCATAACTTTATCAGTATATTATATTTAATACTTATTTTTTATATCTATGATAAAATGTCCAAGTGCGAGTAGGACTTGCACACGAAAGATTCCGTACCACAGTGCGCAATATTTAGCAATATTGTTGAAGACCAAAAAAAAAACATATTTCTTATATGGACACTGGGGAACCCCCTTTTATAACTTTTATTTTACTTCCGTTATTTACATCGACAAACTTCAACGGACAAGACGGTATTTTTATTATTTTTAAAAATTATCGCACACTACGTGCGAAGTACCTGATAATTATATTCTCGGAGGACTTTTATTGCGATTTGTGGAACTTTGTCCTTCACAGGTGAAAAAACTTCGTCTGAACTAAAGAAATGTTTCTTTTTTTTAATCTCAGAAGCACTCCGAAGCCAATCTGCCAGTGACTATCCACACGCCCTGGTGTTTGGTGTGCGGGGAGGGAGACAGGCTCCGGGATTGTCCCAACTGCCCGTCTGCCTTCCATCTGGCTTGCAGGCGAGAGTGGCTCACTACCATTATACGTTAGTAGCCTTGTTTTTGAAAATGGTTTTTTCTGTTTTTTTTTAAGTGAAAATTCTAATAAGAAACAAGAAACGTCATGTGTCTTGTAACGTTTTATCGTCACGACTACTCTGAAAAAAAGACGTCGTACAGAATTTTATATACCTAAGTAACTTATGTGGGGACTAATTAAATAATTGAATTAATTATTAAGTTAGTGCTCTGCATCTTAGACTTCATCGCCACTAAGCGCTTAATAAATAATAATTATCAAGAGCTGTCATTGTAACTTAATTTAACTCAATTAAGTATGAAAAAATAAACGGTGAAAGAAACTCCCTAGCACATCTATAGGCAAATGTCACCTGATAACAACATCTTTTAAAATTTCAGACCGAAAGAACCCTCCAAAAAAGACCCAGAAACCAGTAACACTAGTGGAGAAAATACTGTCCAGCACTCGCACTATTTGCTCCGTGCATAAGGAAAAGGAGAACTTCGAGCTTTGCCCCAGTTGTATGTGGGGACCACGGGTTGGGTATGACTGTTTTTAATGTCGATGTAGTGTGACAAGGGGTGGAAGGGGGTCCTAAATTTCGTGACGTTACTTTTAAAATCGAATAATTTTTCACGCACTCGGGGAGGTCTCACAAATGTGACCAGCTGTGATAAGGACGGAGGAAGGGGTAAAAATTCACGAAATGCGTGTGACGTAATTTATGGATGGCCCCATACAGACATTGCCAAAATTAAAAAAAAAACTGTTTTCTTAAATATCTGCTAAGTAGTCCACCAGAAACAATTAAGGAATCAAGATTATTTAAATATATTAACATAATATTCATAACATATATTCTCTGTGTCCAGTTACGACGACATAGTGTGGCACAAGTTGGGCGCGTGTCCGTGGTGGCCGGCGCGCGTGCTGCCGCCGGGCGCTACGCCCTCGTGCCTCCTGGCGAGGGCGCACGCCCCGCACCACTGGCCGCTGCGGTACTACGGTGAGGATTTTTTTATGGACTTATGATCCACCTGATGGTAAGTGGCTATCGTCGCCCATGGACATCAGCAACACTGATGCGTTGCCGGCCAAGAAAAGGAGAAGAAAAAGAAAGAAAGAATAAAGATACTTTCGCTTCTTCTCTTCCATGGACAAATCAACTTTCTGAAATGGTGGTGATTATGATGTGCATATCAGTGACTTTTTCTTATTTTTGAATTTTATATCTTATCAAAAGAACTTGATTTTTACCTTGCTGCCAGCTGTCTTACTTGGCTTATGGTTACATACACATGCTAATTAGTAATACACGAATATACGCTATTAAGCAGCTTAGACTTAAGCAACGGTGGGTGTTCGGTGGTTGGATGGGTGACCGCTAGTAGCAAACATTTATTGAGCGTTTCCGTGCTTCGGAAGGCACGTAAATCGTCGGTACCAGTTGTTATCATTAGATGCCATAAGACATGTCCACTGATCCCTCAACCAATCCGCACTTTTGCTGCGTGGTGCCTCAAGAGTAGAGACCATGAATAGTTAAAACACAGTAAAATTTTAAATAAATAAATATTTAAAAAAAAAACAACAAAAAACAATGTTAAAAAAAAACAATATAACAAATATAATAATAATCATTTTTTCATAACGCGCGACGCGCCTGACGTTTTTCGCGACCGTCGTCTTTGTGTCACCGCCGTGTTACAAATCTTAAAATTTCACTCTCATCATTTTTCCATTTATTTCATAGCGCGCCTAAAGAAGTATAACTTCAATACAAAGATATCTCCACACAGGTACATTGAACTACTCGTGGGGTGAGACCCGGCGAATGTCCCTGCTGCTGCCGTCGCACGCGGCCGCTACGAAGTCGCGGGACCCCGACGTTCACCAAGCATTACTCGATGCTTGTGATGACTATATTGCTGTATATCTTACTTAGAACATAATAAATATTATTTTTTTAGGTGAGTCCTATTTGATAAACAATCTTACAGCGTCTTTTTATCGTAATTTGTAATTTAAAAATAAGACTGACACAAAACGAAAAGAATTTAAAGGCAAATAATCATTTATTGCCAAAACTAATTTGTGTTTACTGTTTATTCATTTTTATTTTTATTTAAATTAATATTTCAATAAAAAGTAGTGGCAAGATTGTTTGCCCAATAAGTTAAAAAATCGGGATTCTACCTCAGAAGACATAATGGTATTCATATTTTACATACATATAGGTATAGCCTGCCTTTATAACGGGTAAGGAGTTAGGGTAAGAACCCTTGAATTGTTAATGGGTTACTTCCGTTACAGCTTTTTCATTCCCTATTTGTAGCTTTCAAGCCAAAATTTTTAAAAAGGATTTTATTTTCTACTAATTGTAGTACATGTTTTGATGCCATTATTGAGTGGGTAAACTCTGTACCTATTTTTTACTGAATAAATTATTGTGATATTATTTTAAGTATCTACTATAAGTATAAACGTATATTGTCTCAAAGACATTAACAAAGATAAGATTTTGCATACAAGCTTTAATTATTTTATAGTTTTATATAAGATGACTTCTTAAGGTTCTAGTGTGTGAGTTTAAGATTTCCTGATCTCAGCTATAATAAACAAGTAATAGATTTTGTGATAGTTATTTTAATAAGTATGTAACTTAGGTAGGTACTTCAAGTTTTATTATTGTTTTTGAATATTATTGTTGTTTTTTACTATATGGTTGGTAACTACTTTAGTTTGTTGTTTAATATTTAAATTTTGTTATTTGTTTATTGTTGATTTGAACCAAAGTTAGAAATAACGAAAATAAAATGCTTATTATTTTGTCCTAATTTACCTGTAACTATTATTAAACATTTTTAGTGAGGTTTCTGTAGTTAACTACTCAATGGATGATGATGATTGTGCAATATTTATAAAATTCAGATATCAGCTACTTACCTAAAGTATTCTTATAAAAATGTTGATAATTTATTACACTGTTACTGTACTGGCTTTTTATTAAGTTTCATTATCATTAGATTGTAGGTATGTAGCTATTATTTAATATAATATTTATTCTGAGATACCGAATCAGCGTCACGCGTAATAAAGATATTTAGCAAAGATTATTTATTAGGTACGTCGCGGTCGCCGTTTAATTTGTTTTAGATAAATACTTAAAAACCGTTTAAAAATCGATCAATCATTCTTAGACAAGATATTATAGTCTAATCTTAGCCCTACTCATTTACAGCTTAAGGCGAGCTTATTCGACCGTTGTAGGCATTTTGTTCACTTCCCTTTACCCCGCTCCCCTGAGTGTAAACTCGACCGTCACGCCGTGAGCCGGCCGCGCGCGGCTGTGAGGTTAATGACCCCGTGCGTAGCTGTAGATCCTACATAGCCTAGTTGGTAGTGGACCTGCCTGCGAACTGCGAAGCGAGGGGTTTCGGGTTCGATTTCCGGCCGGGGCAAATATTTATGTGACAGATAAATATTTGTACTCGTGTCATGGCTGTTATTGTGATGTGTTATATGTGTAGTACATGCCACCCGCGACACAGGTAAATACTTGTAACCTACTGCGGGGGTATGAGTGTGGAAGGGTTTTATTATTATTATTATTATTATTATTATTATTATTATTAGTAACTGCTCTGAGTTGGGGTGTAAGTATACTTTATTTTGATTTATTCATTGGAATTTTAGGTGTAATAAAATAAGAGTAATGATAATTTTAGCTTATCCAGTGGAGACTAGAGGTGAGTGGAGACTGACTTGAAATTTTATGATACGAAACTGTCCAATGGAGACTAGAGGTGAGTGGAGACTGACTTGAAATTTTATGATACGAAACTGTCCAGTGGAGACTAGAGGTGAGTGGAGACTGACTTGAAATTTTATGATACGAAACTGTCCAGTGGAGACTAGAGGTGAGTGGAGACTGACTTGAAATTTTATGATACGAAACTGGCCAGTGGAGACTAGAGGTGAGTGGAGACTGACTTGAAATTTTATGATACGAAACTGGCCAGTGGAGACTAGAGGTGAGTGGAGACTGACTTGAAATTTTATGATACGAAACTGTCCAGTGGAGACTAGAGGTGAGTGGAGACTGACTTGAAATTTTATGATACGAAACTGTCCAGTGGAGACTAGAGGTGAGTGGAGACTGACTTGAAATTTTATGAAACGAAACTGTCCAGTGGAGACTAGAGGTGAGTGGAGACTGACTTGAAATTTTATGAAACGAAACTGTCCAGTGGAGACTAGAGTTGAGTGGAGACTGACTTGAAATTTTATGAAACGAAACTGTCCAGTGGAGACTAAAGGTGAGTGGATAACAAATAAGTAGGTACTTACATACAAAATTGACTAATATCATCTAAATACTAACAAAAAATAACCAACTTCAAAATAACTCGAAAACTACTTGTCAAATCTCCCTCAAATTTATGTGGAACCACATGATACGCACCAGCTTTCTATCAAAAAAAGAATCATCAAAATCGGTTCACCTACAAATAAGTAGGTACTTACATACAAAATTGACTAATATCATCTAAATACTAACAAAAAGTAACCAACTTCAAAATCGAAACGAGCTTTTTTTTCAAAATGGCGGACTTGTAGGTATGCCAGGTTCCGTACAAAAATCTTCAAACCCTTTGGATAAGATATTTTACAAGTATGTTGAGAATGATAAAAAGTATAAGAATAATTTAAAATAAAATACCTAAAGATAAGTAAAAAATAATAAAAACAAAAAAATTAAAATGTGTGCCATTCACACGTGTTAGAACTTAGAAGTGAAACCTTCAAAAATTTTGTTTTCAAGATAATGAGACGAATGTAAAATTTCGGGAAGATGATAATTGTAGGTTTTACTATTCCACTCCACTCCACTCCACTCCACAAATTTTGACTTTTGACTTTTTTGCCTTTTTTGACTTTAGACTAGACTTTTTTGACTTTTTTTGACGTTTTTGACTTGACTGTTGACTTTTGACTTTTTTGACTTTTTTGACTTTGACTTTTCTTACTTTTTTCACTTTATTGACTTTTTTGACTTTTGACTTTTGACTTTTTTTACTTTTTGACTTTTGACTTTTTTTACTTTTTTGACTTTGTTGACTTTGTTGACTTTTTAGATTTTTTGACTTTTGACTTTTTTGACTTCTTTGACTTGACTTTTTTTACTTTTTTGACTTTTGACTTTTTTACTTTTTTAACTTTTGACTTTTGACTTTATTTACTTTTTTGACTTTTGACTTGACTTTTTTGACTTTTTTGACTTTTGACTTTTTTGACTTTTTTGAATTTTGACTTTTTTTACTTTTTTGACTTTTGACTTTTTTACTTTTTTAACTTTTGACTTTTGACTTTATTTACTTTTTTGACTTTTGACTTTTTTGACTTTTGACTTGACTTTTTTGACTTTTTTGAATTTTGACTTTTTTGTTTTTTTTTACTTTTGACTTTTTTGACTTTGACTTTTTTGACTTTTGACTTTTTTGACTTTTGACTTTTTTGACTTTTGACTTTTGACTTGACTTTTTTGAATTTTGACCTTTTTGACTTTTTTGACTTTTGACTTTTTTGACTTTTTTGACTTGAATTTTTTGACTTTTTTGACTTTTGACTTTTTTGACTTTTTGACTTTTGACTTTTTTGAATTTTGACTTTTTTGACTTTTTTGACTTTTGACTTTTTTGACTTTGACTTTTTTGACTTTTGACTTTTTTGACTTTTGACTTTTGACTTTTGACTTTTTTGAATTTTGACTTTTTTGACTTTTGACTTTTTTTACTTTGACTTTTTTGACTTGACTTTTTTGACTTTTGACTTTTTTGACTTTTGACTTTTTTGAATTTTGACTTTTTTGACTTTTTTGACTTTTGACTTTTTTGACTTTAGACTTTTGACTTTTTTGACTTTTGACTTTTGACTTTTTTGAATTTTGACTTTTTTGACTTTTGACTTTTTTGACTTTTTTGACTTTTTTGACTTTTTTGACTTGACTTTTTTGACTTTTGACTTTTTTGACTTTTGACTTTTTTTGACTTTTGACTTTTGACTTTTTTGAATTTTGACTTTTTTGACTTTTGACTTTTTTGACTTTAGACTTTTGACTTTTTTGACTTTTGACTTTTGACTTTTGACTTTTTTGAATTTTGACTTTTTTGACTTTTTTGACTTTTGACTTTTTTGACTTTGACTTTTTTGACTTTTTTGACTTTTGACTTTTGACTTTTGACTTTTTTGAATTTTGACTTTTTTGACTTTTGACTTTTTTGACTTTGACTTTTTTGACTTGACTTTTTTGACTTTTGACTTTTGACTTTTTTGACTTTTTTGAATTTCGACTTTTGACTTTTTTGACTTTTTTGACATTTTTGACTTTCGACTTTTTTGACTTTTGACTTCAAGAAGTTTTCACTTCAATAATCATTTTTTCAAAACAATTTTCAAAAAAGAAAACTGTCTCTCAAGCTCCCAGCCGTCACGACGAGTCGTTTGGCGACTGACACATGCTCAAGGGTGGTAGCTATCCATGCGAACCCCATGGAGAAATAATAATAGTAATAATGGTATTAAATTTAAAATCAATATTACCAATATAATCCCTCGAGGGGCCCTACCACCAGCGGGCCGGATTTAGTCGCCTTTTACGACACCCATCCGGCTTGGGATAGTATTAGATAATAATTGTGTAATTAGCACTTGACTTATACCAATACCCAAATACTATAATAGTAACTAAAGTATAAAAACGAAAAATTTTTATTATTTCAAATTACAGCAGTGTGGATACTTTGGACAGTACCTAATACGTAATATAAGTTCAGAAGGCGCGCGCGCCAAATTCGAAATTAAAATTAGTGTCGGAAATTCGACAACGTGCGGCTGCGATGCCGATTAGCACAGGTCCTACCTCGAAGGCGACTGGCGCGAGAGTAAAATTGAGTAAATTAACGCGTCGGGCGTTTCGTTGCTAGTGGAAAGGGAAAAAATAGAAATTGAAAGGGAAGTTTTTCAAAATTTCAAATTATGATCAGAAAGAAATATTGGTATCTATAGGACCTATACTGTGGTATATTTTTTATTATCTGGAAGCGATTAAAACGCGAATAAAACGCAATTTTTATGCCAGATTAGACCCCACTTTGTGATTTATTTCTATCCAATGAAATAATTGCTATCGTGTATCAAGTATGAGAGAACGAAAGAACAAAGACTGTAAAATAACATATATTTTTTTTAGAATTGTATTATGTACCATTTATGAACAAAACACCTTCAAAAATACCATTTCTTGGGATAATATCGCCTTAACAACGGGGAGAAATTAATAGATTTGTAGAAGTCTCATTAAATTGTTTATGGTGATATGCAAAAAGCGTATCATTTTTATTTAATCAGTCACGTACAGTCGTATTTTTTCGGCGTTTCTTGTCTTTGATAATGGAAGCAAGATCAGTGAGATTAGGAGGTATGGATATTAGACAGATATTTAAAAGAACCCGGACTTCATTTTCATGCGGTTATAAAATCAATTACAATGTTATACAAAGTCATTGTTGTTTTGGAATGATTGCCGTTGGCCGTAGAAGGCTTTATTGTCTGTAGTCATTTATCTATTACTTGATTAATATTTTACAGACACCTATGAAAAACTCTTTATATATTTTTGATAAAATCATAACTATAATAAGCTTTTTTTTATAAGTTGTGCAATTATAAATTTTATCAAGTTGAAATATTTTTAATGTTTGTTTTTTGTGGATAATATTAACCTTTTGACCGCCACAGTTTTCTATGCTAGACAAGCACTTGCGGGCCCTGTACGCCAGGGTCTTTTATGCTAGACAAAACACCCGTCCCACAAAAATATTAAATAAAAATAAAATATAATTGGTATTTTAATTCAACATTCCACAAAATAGAATATCGCAGCAACATATGAGTATAAAAAACATGTTTAGTAAAATAACCGTTTTAAGTATTTGTGGTTTTATTTATAGCATAAACTTTTTTCGTATAGGCTTTTTGATTAATGTTCGAGTAGATAATGTTTTTAACTTGCTTGAATCAATCATTGCTTTAGTATTTTTAATTATTTTCTAAGCTGATCTAGACACGCGGAGCGTGTAAGCCAATTTTCTAGCTCACAGTTGGCGAGCAGCACCGTGTGTAATATTACACGAACCATTTGGAGCCACTTTTGACCACCTCATAACTCAAAAACTATTCAACATAAACCTGTCAAATTTGGCTCATTTATTGAGACTTGCGAAATACATACGTCTTCCAAATTTCATAAACACATCTCAAACGGTTATTTAGATATTAACGTCCAAAAATCGAGAAATTTAACACTGACTGACCTATAGATCAAAACTATATCCAACTTCCAGGTGACCTAGAAAGTTAAAATTTGGCATGCAGATAGGTAGTCGGGTGAATACAAAGGAATAAATCTGAAAGTACTAAATTTTTATCATTTTATGATAATTTTTCAAAAAATTGATTCTATTAAGAACACTTATAACGTCTGAAATTTATGAACAGCAATCAAAATTGATGACAGGTGGTCATTATGTGGAATATTTAACAAGTGGAATACCACCCTTAATTTTTTTTAATCGAAACATATCAGTTTTAGTACTTTGTGAAGCTTTCAACGGGGGAAGATGTTCAGTGTCCCAAGTGCCTGTTGGAAGTGCATAGCAAAAGTACGTATTATTTACGTACAGATTATTGAGACGTCAGTAGCCGTTATTTCCAGTGTATTGCATTGTTTCATTTTTAATGTGTGAAAAATTATTCTTCTTTTATCTTGTATGGCATGTGCACCACTAAATTTTGTATTATTTCCGAAATTATACCAGTTTAAAGTGATTCGAAGTATTGTTTCCAAATATATTATGGCACGTTATCTCATCGAACACGAACTACTTATAACTAATAAGAGTATATTCGACTATCGTATTTATTATTATTATTACTACTATCGTATCGTATCGTATTTATTATTATTGTAACAGACTGGGATTTAGTATTAATTATTATTTCAATATTTAGCGGACATGAATAGTAGAAGATCATTACTTATAAATAGTGAAGTAATAGGTATTTTGGACCACGGTGCACTAACTACGGATTTAGTTGAAGGGCACTATTACAGTTCATGTATAAGGTAACAAAATTAATCAGTAACGTTATGAATAAGTACCTACTAATAATTTCTGTACAAAAAGTAATGATATCCCATCAAAAACATGAATGTAAAGTAAACGCCAATTTTTAAAAAAAGAATTGAGATCTAAATGGGTGCCAAGTTCTGTGTAGAAAAGCCTAAAATTTTAGTCACAAGAACATGTAATTCAAGCTTTACATTTGAATTGGCTAGTTTTCATTAGTTAGCAACCAACAAACCAAATCTTAGAAAAGTAACATAGGTCATCAACCTAACAGACTTAACAAAGATAATTATACAAATATAATATTATAGCCTATAAGATAGGTACGTGAAAACTAATCAAGTCAAATGTGGAGCTTGAATTACATGTTCTTATGACTAAAATTTTAGGCTTTTCTACACAGAACTTGGCACCCATTTAGATCTCAATTCTTTTTTTAAAAATTGGCTTTTACTTTACATTCATGTTCTTGATGGGATAATGTTATTATGCAATTAGAAATAGCTTCTTACATAGCTTCTTTTGTGCACATACACTCGGTTTGTTATCAAACATCTAGCTACCAAGTATCCTCCCTGCTCAGGCATCAAAATGATTTTTTTTACGAAATAGCCGGCAAACGAGCTGACCATCCACCTGATGGTAAGTGGCTATCGTCGCCCATGGACATCAGCAACACCAAAGGTATCACTGATGCGTTGCCGGCCAAGAAAGAGAAGAAAAAGAAAGAACGATGATTGTTTATAGGAATAAAAATCCATGTTAATTTTTACGATGGTCACCGCTTAGTCATGTTTGTTTATTTACGTAATTCAAAGTCAAGAGGTGAGTGCACTTGTTAAATCACTTACCGCCATACCGATTTAGTGCTTGTTCACACTGAACTCGCGGGTGCGGGCGCGGTCGCGAAATATCAAACATATGACCTACTATGAAAGTGTTCACACCAAAACGCGCGCGCGGTGTATGTAGCGTTTACCGCGACCGCGCCCGCGCCCGCGCCCGCGAGTTCAGTGTGAACAAGCACTTACTGTGAGCGTTCTATTAGGTACCTACATGGATAAAAGTACCTCAATGATTGTCCCGCTTATATGCAGGTAGTTTAGGTATGTTGATCAAATCCGCGCGTATAACTATAAAATAAAACAATAAAGTTATATATAATTAATATCTTTAATCATAATGTAATAAAAATAATACTTTATACATTTCAACGTCTAGCGGAAGCTTCTATGATCTGCTAATGGCTTCCATTTGTACTTAGATAATACCTGAACTAATAAAACAATATTTATATTTTATTTACATAACTTTAATACAAACTATTGTTCTTTACAGTCAAGGTCAACATATAGGGTTGTACATAAAATGAACGGACAACACGTACAAAAAATGAACGAACAATTTTATCATTTACATTCAATCTCTTGCATTATAATTTTTTATCTACTGTCTATGAAAAATAATATAATTTCAAATACAATACTGAGACACAATTTGTTTTGTTTGTTATGCAGTCAACTATGACAAACAAATTGTATCTTATCACCGATGCTTCGCACACAAAATTTTAAATATTATTTTAAGACATCAATAACTAAACGAGAAGGAAGTATCTTTTAATTAAATTTTATAAATTGCAGTAACATTTAAAATTATATATATCTAGCATTTAAACGCATTCGATGTAAATAGGAAGGTAAATTATAAACAATCTAAAACTCGCTATCTAGTGCATGTAATTTTATTTTCAATTATTTAACTAATAATCTAATAGCCAGGCAGGCTAAGTTTATTCGATACACTAAACATTCTCTAAAATAACAATTATACCTTACACGTAATTCTTACAATTTTATTTATAAGGCGAGAAGCAAAAATCAGAGTATCAATATGAGTGTTTATAGACATGATATCTAAATAAACGAATTGTTCACGAGAATTACTCTAAATTAAAGTGATCAAATGAACCAGTTAATATTAGTTTTTGCTCGCTTTATTATATCTTTTTCTTTACAGCTTAGCAACTATAAGTCATGCAGTAAAAGAATTGTTGAATCGCTTATTTTAAAGCGTGACTTAAATGCGCTTACCTACCCTTATTAGGGAACAATGACAATCATTTATCTTAACATAGGCTGAGAAGGAAAATAGAGTGACTATGTATAGCACCAGTATGATTAATTTAGTCTAATAAACAATGGTGCTTCGACGCTCATTTCCACTCATATTCACACTCTAATAGCATTGCAGACACTCGTACATTACATTGCAATACACTAAATCAGTAAAACAACATCACAGTCATCAAGAAGTACAAAAATAGCCATCCACATAACTCGACACATGCGTATCAATGGAACCCATTCAACACATACTGCTACGAAGATTACGAGTACAAAAGTGTTCCATCATAAACGCATCCATAAATATCATTATTGAAAAAAAAAACAACAATAAACTGAGGTTACAATCACAATTTAATTCATATTTGATGGAGAGATTTGAATGAATGAACTATTAAGAAACATATTCACGAATATGAGCTATCCTCGCAAATCACTAGAACATTTTGCCATAGATTTATTGTTAGATCTTCAACACGTCCAGATTTTAGCATTCTTTTTCTAATACCTACCTATAAACGAGAATTTCGGAAGTCTCGAAAACGGCTCCAACGATTTTCATGAAATCGATCTAGCTAGGATTAATTTTTAGAAAATGCCGTTTTATCACTGTTTTTAAGCAATGAAGAACTGCTACAATATCATTAGAATACGAAGGTAAATTTCGCCGCCATCTACAGATACAAGGTTATAATAGCTCGGGCGGTCCCGAAACCAGAAGACCCCGGTTCGAGTCCAGATGTCTCCAGTCCGATTATTTTTTCCCCTTTTTTTCAACTTCCTTCTTTTATGAGAAAAACTATTATTGGGAGCCCTTTATCAACTCATCTAATTCCTAAGTATATTAAAAAAAAACTGAAAACTGACGGTAGTTTTTACATTTGTAAAGAAATCGACATTGTGCAAATATTTTTATCTTATTGGCGATGTTTCGGTGCAAAGATAAAAATCAAATAATTAAAAAGATATGCAAAATATAATTTTTCCCATAGAAGATCACAAGAATTCTATATCGGAGGACGTAGAACATACATCACACTGGCATTAAAGAAAAAAGTTACAAAGAAAATTTTTATTTGAAAATCAAAGTGATCATCTTTCTTGGAAATGGGATTTTTAAAATTAAAGTCTAAGCTACAATATCCTTTTTACCTTGTCAACGGTACATTCGAGCAATAGTTGCAGAGATAACCGTGTCATTGTCACACGAAGAGGCATGCTGATTACACTTTTATAAATTTCAAGACTCTTATCAACCTCACTTTGACTTTGTGATTCTGATAATACTTTCAACAAGATATCTACAACGTGTTACAATTTATGCTGAAGACAGACTTAAGACAAAAAGGATTTTTGTAGAGCAAACAAATTAACATTTTGTCGCTTATGATATCTATTTATAAATTCTTGAATACAGTTCAAGTAATTATGTAGAATGTAGTATAATTGAATATCTATAAATCAGCAATGAAGTTGAATACAGATTTTTTTAATTCTTACATCCCTAGGGCAATTAATTTAAAATTTATTAAAAATAATTGCATTTACATCCCGTTCTGCGTTCAATTCGTACTTTTAGAGAATAAATGATGAAAATGATATCCATCAGAGAGACAATAAACTTCTTTTTTGTTGTTTTTTTAATTAAGAATGTTTCGCTCTTACATATTATGTAAAATAAAATTAGCTTATAGGAAACTAACTATTCTAAGGACATTAACAAAAGATTTGCATTAAATAAAGTAACAGTTTGCATTAAATAAAGTTACACTATTCGAACCAAATGCAAATATCGCAGCCATTTTTAAATTCTGCAGAAAAGGAAAGATTGTGAAAATAATTTTTATTTTATTCCGAATTTATGCGAAATTGCAGATATTTTACCTATATGTTTTACAGATACACAATACACATTATTTTCAAATATACAACTTCATTTATATTGTCTTAATGGTTGTATATTAATAGGTATATGTTTTATCGTTTTCGTTTTTCATAACAACGAAAGAAACAAAACACTTTATAAGCCTTCTATAACTTTGCTTGTTTATGAATAAGGTTTAACTGTAACCGTTATATTTTATGTATCCGGCGATTTATATCGGTTGTATATCGCCATAAAATCCAAAATCGGATATAATACCTGTTACAAGTCAAATTAACAAGTATAATATCGTATATGTCGCATTTCTCAACCACAATATGGTGCACATTAATATAAGAATTGTATAGAATCAGAGGCGGCATATAAAAAAAATGTTAAAAATTATATTTTAATAATTTTAAAAACGTTACTTATGCGTTTTTTAAATAGTTACAAGTAAAACGAAATTAAAATTACCTTTGATTCTATACAACTCATTGTTTAGAGTCAACAAACACGTTAAATCCGTAACATACCCAACATTAAATAAATGGGGTCACCAAACACCATTATACATTCAAATCAACACTTACGATCACAATCCAAGTTTGATCCGTCTAACTCTCCTGCCACTTGAGATTAATTCAATTGTACATTTATACATTAAATATACACGTCATTTATACAGTTCAATTATACATTACACTTATTGTCACGCGGTTGTATAGACCGGGATGGGCCTAATCCCCTGGCCCAATGATTAAAGCGCTCACAGCGAAGAACAGGAATACTAAACCACCAATTATAGTAACTGTGAACAAAAAAGTAAAATAAGAATCACATAAAGGCTGTTAACGGCCGATTTCTATAACCTATTTGAAAATGCCGATAAGATCTATCAAAGATATATAATTAATAAGGATAGGTTAAACGGGCTGTTAGTGTTGAAGTCGATTATGTTAGCTACATATTAATATTTTAATTTTTTGCAAGTGCAAAAGTCAAAACTATTACATAATTTTTTTACCGTAATAAAAATTACATAACAATGTAATGATATTTTTAAAAAGTTTCAGAAGGTTATCATTATACTGTCAGTTAGGTAATTATACAGGTATTATTAAAGTTACGTTATTTGTAATTAATTTTCTACAAGCGAAGAATAAACAATTTATGCAAATATGTTGAAATTTTAATTTCTCTCAAACTTTTTTTAAGACTTTTTAGGTGTACTAAATAATACACAACAAGTAGACAACTCGTTTTGGAGACAGTCTCCCAGACTCAGAATCAACATTTTGTCATTTTTTATACACGGTAATATTCGAGTGGATATTCAAATTGACTTTGACAAGATAAAGATAAATAAATAAACGCTAACACACTCATACCCCCGCAGTAGGTATTACCTGTGTCGCGGGTGGCATGGACGACACATATAACACATCACAATCACACCCATGACCCGAGTACAAATATTTATCTGTCACATAAATATCTGCCCCGGCTGGGAATCGAACCCGGGACCCCTCGCTTCGCAGGCAGGGTCACTACCAACTAGGACATCTTCATCTTTGACAAGATGATGAAAAGAAGAATGGGCCCTGCATAAAACCAACTTGGGCACGTTGTTTCATTAGGCATCCTAACACTTTCCCAGCTCACATTATGACAAATACTTTATCAAAAAAACAGGTAATGTTACTCACCAGTCCTCACAGATATCTTTTGCGCGACCATCCTACCACCAATGACCGCTAGTCCCGTGCACAGAGCGTGTCCTAGCGACCCCCCAACAACCACCCCCACTGCATTCTCCCTAGTCGCCAACACCACTGTCGCCAGCTGCGACCGGTCCCCCCACTCCGCGAGGAACGTCAACGACGCCGCTTGGAGAAGAACCTTGATCACCGCGTTACGTTTCTTCCTTTTATTCTCCGCTTGACCTTGTTCGAGCATGTCTATCGTTTCTTCTTTCTCTTCCTGCGAAATTGTTTGTGTTTAGTAATCAACGATTCTAGTTTTTTGGGCAGGTAATATAATATCATAGTTACTAATTACACTAACATTGTAATAGTTACTTAAAGTATAATTTAAGCTGCTGAACAGCTGACACTATAGTGATGTGTAATGACTATAAATTTAAATTCGGTACGTGAGACTATATCTACTGAATAGATGGGATTACACGGTGTCTATAATAGGATTGTCTAATCTTTATGGAGTACTGGACTATTTTATTTTCTTATATTCTATGAGGTTCTATTTAACATGCTTTTCAATAATAATTTACTGTCATCAAAATACATTATTTAGTATTTTGATGAACATGCTTGATGTATTTTGGTGGAAAACATAGTTGCCAGAGACTAAAATACATATAGATAAGATATGGATACATGGAATTACATACAGATAACTTGAGTTTAGTAGAAAAATAAGTAGTGGTCTTATGTTTGTTTGTGTTAATGCTACGAAAAGTGGAGTAGAGTAGAGTAAGAGCCGTAAGAGGACTAAGAGGTGAAATGTAGTGGAGTAGAGATTTGCGGAAAAATCATCGAAAACATTTCATCGAATTACATTTCATCGAACATATTTCATCGAAAACAATTAATCGAATGTTATTTCATCGAATGACAATATATCGAATTACAATATATCGAATGACAATATATCGAATCGAATGATATAATTTTCATAATATGATCATTAATAAATATTTTTTATTATTTCAAACGTCACACATCCTTGAAAGGCAGCACTAAGACGTTAGCAGCATGCAACATGCAGCAAGCACAGTTTCTGTCACGGCTCCGGCGCTGTGGGGCTCCGGCGGTCCCACGCGAGCTTATCGTCGCAGATGCTTTTAATGCTCGCCGCAGCAGCTGAGGCTGGCCGGCTTCGGCTTGCTGGCCGGCTGGGCCGGCCAGCCTCAGCTGCTGCGGCGAGCATTAAAACCACCTACTCCTTAGCTCGCGGGCCACCTTGCCCCTCCGGGCCTACGCGGGTTTACATTACACTCTAGGGGTAGGGCAAACAAGACTACGTGGAGTCGGTTTTTCAGCGATTCGTTTCTGTCACTAACGTAAACGTTTTGAAAAAAAAAGATTCAAGAAAGAAAGTAAACCTAAAATTTTTATGTACAGAAAAATGTTAAATTGTTATTGTTCAAAATATAAGAAATACAAAAAATTTATAAAAAACAAAATTGTTTCTGTTTATAATAAAATCTTTAAATCTTTTTAACAAGAAAAATTGCTATTCGAGATCGCCATTCGATGATCTGCCATTCGATGAAATGACATTCGATGAAATGACAATCGATGACTTGGTTGTTCTACGTTATAAAATTACCTACATATAATATGTTGGGTAGAGTAGCATAGACGAGACTGGGCTTGCATAGGTATGGGGATGATTGCAAGAGTATCGAAGTATGACAGTAATTATAAACATCGAATAAAAAATATTTAAAGACGTGCAAATTTTAAAGCTGCTTCACTTTTGCGTGGGTACACATAAATACACGCATGCGCTTTAAAAAATATAATTATTAAATATTTATTTAAATAAGTGCTGAGGAGTATCTTTCGCGGTTAAGGACAGGTCCTCAAGATAAAGTACCTTTTCCAAACGATGGTAGAGGCAAAATATCACGTTCATTAGTGTATTGAAATATCCACATGCTTAAATGATTTTGATTTTAAACTTTCAATTACAATTCAACATACAGGTGATGTTAAAATATATATTTATTTAAAAACATCGAGAAAAATCATAACCTTAAATTAAAAACAAATATAATATAAAATATCCCTCCTAAATTCCTTCCTTATATATAAATTACGTGTCACGTTGTTTGTTCGCGATGGACTCCTAAACTACTTAACCGATTCTGTAGTGAATTATTCAAGACCTTTGTAGTGTAAGTGTGTACTAATAAAATATTGTAACATAAACTTTATGTACCTAATCATTGAGTACCTACCTACATCATAACACTTCATTGTATAAGTATTACTAATAATAATAATAATAATAACAATAGTAGGGAGAGGGGGGCACATTCGAACACTTTTTAAATAAATTATTATATTTCTCGTATAGTATTACCAATCAAGGTTTATTTTATTTTAGTATTACATATGGGGTTTATATATATATATATGGGGTATACCCCTCACATTGTGAGAGGAGACCCCGAGCCCAGCAGTGGGACAATTATGGGTTGTTGCTTTGCTTTTGCTTTGCTTTTATGGGGTTTATACTACATACCAAAGATTATATTAATTTATTTGGACTTGCTAAAGTAACACAATTTCGTTTTTCTTTTTAGCTCTATTTTGTTCAAATGTGCCCCATCCGCGGGGCACATTTGAAACCCCTAGGGGCAGTTTTGAAAAACCAGGATTAAATGGAAACGATGTAACTTAGAATATAATCAACAGTATATTTATGTTATTTGTATCTAATATTATCATAGTACACTGTTATTTATTTCTTACAATAACTATTAATTGAATAAACCTTATAAAATTCTGAACGGCCTGGGGCAGTCTTGAACAAACGTAACAAACATATTTCTATAACCAAGATCAAATTAGATATTCCGAAACAATATTGAAAAGTAATAACATTCATTAGTATCTTAAAAATATGAAATTTTAAAGAGCCTTAGGGAGATACCTACTTTAAAAGTGTTGAATATAAAATAAACAATCTCAAAAAGCGGTCCTCAATGACTGTAAAGACAATAAAAAATGAAATCGCTTCCTTGTATTTTCATAAAATAAATACCCATATGTTATTTATATGTATGGGGCACTTTCAATATTTGATTCAAAAGTGCCCCAGTGATTTTGTTCAAATTTGCCCCAATACCAACCTTCATTATTAAAAATTTCTAGACGAAAAACTGACTTGTGTTTAATCTATATATATAAAATTGAAAAGAGATACACTGATTAAACAAAAAATCTCAGAAACTACCGAACCGATTATAATGAAATTTGGCAGGGAGATAGTTTATGCTAAGGAGACGTCAGCTAAGAACGGATTTTTGGAAATTCATCCCCCAAGGGGTAAAAATACTGGTTTTAGCTCATTTTCATACAAACCAACTTCGTCAGTTTTAGAGTTATGAATATGATTTTTTTTATGGATGTCTATAGTAATTAACAAAAGTTAACTTTAACAATTTTTTTTGGAAAATCATCCCTTAAAGGGTTAATTTCTTGGATGGAACTTAGTAGGCAACTTCGTCATTTTTGAAGTTAAAAACATGAAAATTTACATATTAGTTCAAGATTAGGAACAAAATTTAAAAGTAATGCGGTTTTTTGGAAAATCATCCCCTAAAGGGTTAATTAAGACGGCGTAAGTTAGTATGGCGACTTCGTCAGTTTTGAAGTACGAAGGGCGAAAATTTGTATATAAGCTTAAAGTTAGACACAAAAAATAACTGTATCACTGTTTTCTCGAAATTCATCCCTTAAAAATAGGGGTTGGTAGTCAACTACATACAAATCAACTTCGCCAATTTTAGAGTTTTAAATATGAATTTTTTTATGTAAGTTTATAGTAACAAACAAAAGTAAACTTTAACAATTTTTTTCGGAAAATCATCCCTTAAAGAGTTAATTTAGTGGATTTAATTTAGTATGCAACTTCGTCATTTTTAAAGTAAGAAGGGTGAAATTTTGTATATAAGCTTATAGTTAGACACAAAAAATAACTGTATCACTGTTTTCTCGAAATTCATCCCCTAAAAATAGGGGTTGGAAGCCATTTACGTATAAATCAACTTCGTCAGTTTTAGACTTATAAATATGAAAATTTTTATGTAAGTTTACAGTTGTGAAAAAAAGTTAATTTTAACACGGTTTTTTGAAAAATCATCCCTTAAAGGGTTAATTTAGAGGATTTCATTTAGTACGCAACTTCGTCATTTTTAAAGTTAAAAACATGAAACTTTATATATTAGCTCCAGATTAGAAACAAAATTTGGATGTACATACATATTACGTTTTTTTGGAAAGTCATCCCCTAAAGGGTTAAATAAGAGTGTGCAAGTTAGTATGCTAACTTCGTCAGTTTTGAAGTAAGAAGGGTGAAATTTTGTATATAAGCTTATAGTTAGACACTAAAAATAACTGTACCACTGTTTTCTTGAAATTCATCCAATAAAAATAGGGGTTGGTAGTCAACTACATACAAATCAACTTCAACAGTTTTAGAGTTATACAATATATGATTTTTTTATGTAAGTTTATAGTAATAAACAAAAGTTAACTTAGAATTTTTTTTTCGGAAAATCATCCCTTAAAGAGTTAATTTAGGGGAATGAACTTAGTAAGCAACTTCGTCATTTTTAAGTTAAAAATGGACAGGGAGCAGGAGCGGAAGAGGAAGATAGAGAGGGACAGGGAGCGGGAGAGGGAGTGGGAGCGGGACAGAAATTGGGAGAGGGCGCGGGTGCGGGCGGGAGAGGGACTGGGAGTGATAGAGGAAGATATATGAAGTGGGAGAAGGACCTCGCGATGGAAAGGGAGAGGGAGAGGGAAATGTGGTGGGAGAAGGACCTCGAGCGGGAAAGGGAGAGGGAGTGGGACAGGAAGAGGGAGAGCGAGGGGAAGTGAGACAGGGAGCGGGAGAGGAAAAGGGACAGGGAGCGGGAGAGGAAGAGGGCAAGGGGAGAGAGGGAGATGGAGAGGGAGAGGGAAAAGAAAAAAAAATGTTAATGTTGTTTACTATTCCAAACCCGCTCCAGGAATGATCTGTGATTGTATCTTAAGTTTCAGTATGTAAATTCCTAAATATAAATACTTCAATATAAATGAACCTGTTTTTAAATTTTCTTTTATAAGGGATACTAAATATTATGATAAGCATAATTTCCGCGTGCGAAGCTGCGGGCAACAGCTAGTGATCTTATATTTGTAAATACTGAGTCTATATATATGCAACACTATTAAATAATCACAACTTGATAATAACACTTACGTTTTCAGTAATTTGCTTACAAGCAAAAAAATATTTGTTTATTTTCGTCTCCGTAAAGTAACCGGCAAATTTTTTGTAAAATTACCCTAACGTTGACGGTAGTTGGGCTCTGACAGATGTGTAGTTCGGTTTTACCAGTAATAAAAAGGTTATGGAGGTTGGGAAAGATAAAGAATGCGTTCATAAATCGAATAATTCAAAACTGCCCCTGTACTAAACTGCCCCCCTCTCCCTATAATGTTTTTAGGTTACAATGATATAGGTACGTACGTCACTGGTAAATTGAAAATGAAAGCACTCAGAAAAATATCTTATCATAGAAAGCCTGATTTATGTGTGATAGTGTTATGTTGAAGCACAAAGTGTATGTAAATACAGCTAATGTAAACAGCATTTAAATAATGATAATTGTGTAGTACCAAATATCATACAAATAGGTATATATTTTTATACGACGAATCGATAAGCTCCCTATAAATAAATCACTAAAACTTATTAAACAATAAAAAATATAGGTACAATACATGTAGGTATTTGAAAAGACAATGCAGTGACGACAAGATACGACTGCTCATAACAATAATTGATATAATGATATGAAATATGAACAAGCTCGTTAAAATACGACCATTCACAAACAATTATTCATAATTATATTAATGGTAATTAAGCAAATGATCAAAATATCAATTTTAAATCGTAACGCACTTTTAGTAAAATGATCTTCAAGATAATTATTACAATTAATGTCGATATATTACTCAGTTGATAACTAATTATCATTGCCAAAATGCTTTGGCCAGGAGAAAATATACCTTTATAAATCATCGTGATTACCCGGTGCAAGTAATGGTCGAACTTTAAAACGCCTACATACAATATCATCAATGCAAATGCTGAATTCCTTTGCTATACGAACGAACATTCTATAAGGCGAAAGCTGAAGGGGTGATTCTTAAATGTGCACAACATAACTTTAAGGTAAGCTAAAAGAAAATATACTATGTGTCATTCGTACTGCCAGGCATAATGACGTAAGATCACCCTCAACGGTTCTGATTGAGACGAGGGGCCTGGCTCGGGCTCCTCTGGCGTCCTGGGAGCTTCGGGCACAGGACTCGACGGTCCAGGACTTTGGCTATGGGTCGAAGTCGCCTCCGTGGGCGACAAAGATCGCTCAACTTTTGGTGACCCCTGCATACCGTCACAGAATAACAGTAGTCTAATTTTAAATCCCCACAGAAAAAAAAACCGTGCTGCTACAAAAAAATCCACAACACTTATCAGAAAATTATTACGTGACAAATTGCTTGACTTGACAATGGAAGAGAAAAAAATTCAATATAAAGGAATTCAACATTTGTACGTAAAATTACAATTTATTACATAGGATGTTAGTAAAATTGAAGTAGATACCTTATCATTTATTTTAGAAGTGATATGATAAAATGTCAACTTTGTTCGATAGATTAATAAACCTTGGAACTAATACATTCTAACTTATACTCCAGGCACATTCGGTTTGGACTCGATGTAAACAACCTGTTGCCTAGCAAGCACAAACAAAAAACAGGTTCATTAAACTTTTTGTCGTAGTTAATAAAGTGCGTTTGAACTAAATCTGCAGCTCGTTATAATGTTCGTAGCATTGAAATAAGACCAGCTGGCAAGACCGTTAAGCCGCGCTCCGTTCCACTCTTTATAAATTCAGTCTTTCAAATTCTAAATTATTTATTTTGCAATAGTTTAAAATAACACGGAATAGTTACATATAAAATCGATATACTCTGTTTTAAAATACATAAACATAAATACAATGTTAATCGGCTTTGTTTAACTATTATTTAATTTCTTATAAATATTGGGTGGAATGAAATATCTGTTTAATCTGTATTTCGAAAAATAATACGACCAAGTTGCAAAGCATGTAAGCGCCATTATAGCTGTGAGGTTTGCGTATTCACTATTTAAAGTCATAGGCAGGCAGACTTTAAATTTTGTGAAAAGGTTTGAAGTCACTTCACGTAATTAAGGATGTGGGAGCGTGAGTTATTCAGTGATGAAAATTGTTTTAAGATGTTAGTTTTTAATCTCGTTTTCTCTTAGTGTGTTGTTGTTATAAGTTAATAGTAAAATAATGAAGATGTCACAAACGTTATAATGATTATTTAGTTATATATAACAGTTATTTAGTGTGCAAAATACAAATCTGTTGGTGAAAACCCTACAAAGGAATTTTTAATGGTTTGTTTACATCGAGTCCAAACCGAATGTGCCTTGAGTAACTTTAGGTACATTTTGTTTTCAATATCCCAATATTTCCGAAAACTTTCTCATATTTTTTTTCGTTTTTATGTTATTATTATCAAATCAGCAAGCAACCAGTTATAATCAGTATTAATATAAAATCTATTATCTTCGTCCAAACAACAGATTAGGTATTTGTCACATGGATAAATATGACAATGATTAAGCACTTCATTCCGTAACAAATAATTAATTAAATGCCTTTGTAGCATGACAATTTTTCTCCATTTTTCCAAATACTTATTAAATTATTAATTCTTTTTATAAAGTTTGAAAACTAATGATGGACCTACCCTCAATATAGACGACAATCTACCCACATTAGAGCCTTTGGAAACAGCGTATTTTTGAAGTGTGGACGACGCTCTTCAAACGCGATCGAATGAGGAAACGCCGCGTCCGCCTCGTCATTTACAGCTCGGAAAACGCGCGGATTCCGCGCGTCGCGTCGGACGCGCTTCTAAAATACGCCGAGTGCAAAGACTCTTAAACTTACTCATCACTAATTTAAAAATGGAAAATCTACGAACCTGATCCTCTCTCCGTTTGAGTTCACTCTGAACCTCTTCCAATTCCTCCTGTCCCTCATTAGGATCCATTTTCCATCCATCCCTTAACATCTTGAGTCCAAATATTGCGAATAGCGCTGCGCTGATATAATGCGTATATACCCTGGGTATCACTGTGGCTACCCATCCGAATGCAGCAGAGAGAATAGTCATGAATACCAAAGCGGATATAGCGCCAGCGAAGACAATCACTCGAGGGTGCTTCATGGCCATGATTGCTGCGATGAAGAACGTCTTATCACCGAGTTCGGAGACTATTACCACTGAGATCGAAGCTACGAAGCCTTGCCAGAAGCTGCCTTGGACCGCAGCTCTCTGAAAAGAAAGACGTACTGGTGTTAAATATCATCTTGTTCAAATGTTACGGCATTATTCAAAAATACATTAAAACCAATTTTTAACAGACTTCAAAAAAGGAAGAGGTCAATTCGACTGTATTTTTATGTGTTATACCTACCCATATAACTTTTTACTGGGTGTATAGATTTTTATGATTCTTTTTATATTCGAAAGCTGGTGCTTGTCATGTGGTCCCATTTAAATTTGAGCGAGATCTGACAAGTAGATTTTGAGTTATTCCTAATTTTGAAGTCTGTTATAAATGTTAGTAATATGTTCAATGTTGTATCTGAATAGTTTTTCATAAGAGTGAAAAAAACAAAACACTTGAAGCCGCCTATAACTTTGCTTGTTTTTATGAGGGGGTTAGGGTATCATTTAAAATGCTTATAGCCTGATGGCTTGTGTGAAACTTTTATAATATAACGGCTTCTGTCTATTGAACATTTTAAACTAAGTTAGGAAACTGAAGCGTTGCCGCAGTCGCTGTTTGGATAGGTGGCCGTTTAGTAGCGAAATTACGGTAAACATGTTTTCATATTAAGATACAATTAATGGCCGGTCTCAATAATCTAACAAACACATACTTGCAGTAGAAATAGCTACAGTTTGTATAGGTATATCTATATTTTTTACAACAACCTAAAACGAACAGAACATATCTATGACATTGATCTATCTTTCGGAGAACCTCATCCTACCATATGTATGTATGTTGATCGAATAACTCGAGGAATAACCGAAATAACTGGGCTACAGAAAATCAATATTAATAATACAAAGGCAGTATATAATTTTATTTTCTATTGTTAAAAAATTGTTTATCCGTTAACCTCAATTTCGGGCACCGTTGCATTCATTGTTAAGTACACAAAGGATCATTAACATTGACGTGACATCATCACACCACGATCTGGTCTAGTTGTACCCTTTTGTTTGGTCTAGTTATACCCCAGTTGTTATCCCCTTTTGACAATTGGTTAAACAAAGTATTAAAATGACCGCGTTTACGGTTACGGAATACAGTTTAGAAAATACAATTTTTCCATTAAATTAACGTTTCCACCACCAACCAATGAACCATGAAATTTTATATGTACACAAACACACACACACTCACACACAAACACACGCGCACACACATACATACACAAACACACATACATTCACACTCACTTATTTTTTTTTTTTTACATAAACACACACCCACGATAATTATTAATAGGTACCTGCTGCTGTTTAACTATTTAGTATTTGTTAGTAGTGTTTTTTTTTTCTTCTTTCATAACTTAATTTAAAAGCTATTAGTAACCCTACATTTAAGATTGTAATTGTAACAAAAGAATTGGGAAGGAACTGTCTCCCAGGCCACAGCTCACGCTTTTCTGGGAGTCAGGGCTCTTCGTTTGAAATGTACTCTTATTTATGGTCAATAAACGTTATTATTAAACGTTATTATTATCATGAAAGGTATCTAGATAATCCTTCGAATTCTGGAAGGTATGACCTAAGTGTTGTTGCTAAAAATAAATTGTTTAACTCTTCCTTTGAGATGGAGAATTCCATACAATTTTCAAGACAGGTAAATCACATGGAGATTAAAGAGAATATTGAGTGAGGAAAAGCTAAATGTTACATTTTCGTGCATTTTCCCAAAAGATTTATGTAAAAAATGGGCGCCACGCACAACACTAACTTTAAGGCGATATTATCCCAAGAAATGGTATTTTTGAAGGTGTTTTGTTCATAAATGGTACATAATACAATTCTAAAAAAAATATATGTTATTTTACAGTCTTTGTTCTTTCGTTCCCTCATACTTGATACACGATAGCAATTATTTCATTGGATAGAAATAAATCACAAAGTGGGGTCTAATCTGGCATAAAAATGGCGTTTTATTCGCGTTTTAATCGCTTCCAGATAATAAAAAATATACCACAGTATAGGTCCTATAGATACCAATATTTCTTTCTGATCATAATTTGAAATTTTGAAAAACTTCCCTTTCAATTTCTATTTTTTCCCTTTCCACGAGCAACGAAACGCCCGACGCGTTAATTTACTCAATTTTACTCTCGCGCCAGTCGCCTTCGAGGTAGGACCTGTGCTAATCGGCATCGCAGCCGCACGTTGTCGAATTTCCGACACTAATTTTAATTTCGAATTTGGCGCGCGCGCCTTCTGAACTTATATTACGTATTAGGTACTGTCCAAAGTATCCACACTGCTGTAATTTGAAATAATAAAAATTTTTCGTTTTTATACTTTAGTTACTATTATAGTATTTGGGTATTGGTATAAGTCAAGTGCTAATTACACAATTATTATCTAATACTATCCCAAGCCGGATGGGTGTCGTAAAAGGCGACTAAATCCGGCCCGCTGGTGGTAGGGCCCCTCGAGGGATTATATTGGTAATATTGATTTTAAATTTAATACCATTATTACTATTATTATTTCTCCATGGGGTTCGCATGGATAGCTACCACCCTTGAGCATGTGTCAGTCGCCAAACGACTCGTCGTGACGGCTGGGAGCTTGAGAGACAGTTTTCTTTTTTGAAGTTATACCATATTTAGGCGCGTTATGAAATAAATGGAAAATTGTTTTGAAAAAATGATTATTGAAGTGAAAACTTCTTGAAGTCAAAAGTCAAAAAAGTCGAAAGTCAAAAATGTCAAAAAAGTCAAAAAAGTCAAAAGTCGAAATTCAAAAAAGTCAAAAAAGTCAAAAGTCAAAAGTCAAAAAAGTCTAGTCAAAAAAGTCAAAGTCAAAAAAGTCAAAAGTCAAAAAAGTCAAAATTCAAACAAGTCAAAAGTCAAAAGTCAAAAAAGTCAAAAAAGTCAAGTCAAAAAAGTCAAAAAAGTCAAAATTCAAAAAAGTCAAAAGTCAAAAGTCAAAAAAGTCATAAAAGTCAAGTCAAAAAAGTCAAAAAAGTCAAAGTCAAAAAAGTCAAAAAAGTCAAAAAAGTCAAAATTCAAAAAAGTCAAAAGTCAAAAGTCAAAAAAGTCAAAAGTCAAAAAAGTCAAAGTCAAAAAAGTCAAAAGTCAAAAAAGTCAAAAAAGTCAAAATTCAAAAAAGTCAAAAGTCAAAAGTCAAAAGTCAAAAAAGTCAAAAAAGTCAAAAAAGTCAAAAGTCAAAAGTCAAAAAGGTCAAAATTCAAAAAAGTCAAAAGTCAAAAGTCAAAAGTCAAAAAAGTCAAAAAAGTCAAAAGTCAAAAAAGTCAAAAGTCAAAAAAGTCAAAAAAGCCAAAAATGTCAAAGTCAAAATTCAAAAAAGTCAAAAAAGTCAAAAGTCAAAAGTCAAAAGTCAAAAGTCAAAAAAGTCAAAAAAGTCAAGTCAAAAAAGTAAAAAAAGTCAAGTCAAAAAAGTCAAAAAAGTCAAAAGTCAAAAAAGTCAAAAAAGTCAATAAAGTGAAAAAAGTAAGAAAAGTCAAAGTCAAAAAAGTCAAAAAAGTCAAAAAAGTCAAAAGTCAACAGTCAAGTCAAAAACGTCAAAAAAAGTCAAAAAAGTCTAAAGTCTAAAGTCAAAAAAGGCAAAAAAGTCAAAAGTCAAAATTTGTGGAGTGGAGTGGAGTGGAGTGGAATAGTAAAACCTACAATTATCATCTTCCCGAAATTTTACATTCGTCTCATTATCTTGAAAACAAAATTTTTGAAGGTTTCACTTCTAAGTTCTAAAATGTGTGAATGGCACACATTTTAATTTTTTTGTTTTTATTATTTTTTACGTATCTTTAGGTATTTTATTTTAAATTATTCTTATACTTTTTATCATTCTCAACATACTTGTAAAATATCTTATCCAAAGGGTTTGAAGATTTTTGTACGGAACCTGGCATACCTACAAGTCCGCCATTTTGAAAAAAAAGCTCGTTACGATTTTGAAGTTGGTTACTTTTTGTTAGTATTTAGATGATATTAGTCAATTTTGTATGTAAGTACCTACTTATTTGTAGGTGAACCGATTTTGATGATTCTTTTTTTGATAGAAAGCTGGTGCGTATCATGTGGTTCCACATAAATTTGAGGGAGATTTGACAAGTAGTTTTCGAGTTATTTTGAAGTTGGTTATTTTTTGTTAGTATTTAGATGATATTAGTCAATTTTGTATGTAAGTACCTACTTATTTGTTATCCACTCACCTTTAGTCTCCACTGGACAGTTTCGTTTCATAAAATTTCAAGTCAGTCTGCACTCACCTCTAGTCTCCACTGGACAGTTTCGTTTCATAAAATTTCAAGTCAGTCTCCACTCAACTCTAGTCTCCACTGGACAGTTTCGTTTCATAAAATTTCAAGTCAGTCTCCACTCACCTCTAGTCTCCACTGGACAGTTTCGTTTCATAAAATTTCAAGTCAGTCTCCACTCACCTCTAGTCTCCACTGGCCAGTTTCGTATCATAAAATTTCAAGTCAGTCTCCACTCACCTCTAGTCTCCACTGGACAGTTTCGTATCATAAAATTTCAAGTCAGTCTCCACTCACCTCTAGTCTCCACTGGACAGTTTCGTATCATAAAATTTCAAGTCAGTCTCCACTCACCTCTAGTCTCCATTGGACAGTTTCGTATCATAAAATTTCAAGTCAGTCTCCACTCACCCCTAGTCTCCACTGGATAAGCTAAAATTATCATTACTCTTATTTTATTACACCTAAAATTCCAATGAATAAATCAAAATAAAGTATACTTACACCCCAACTCAGAGCAGTTACTAATAATAATAATAATAATAATAATAATAATAATAATAATAAAACCCTTCCACACTCATACCCCCGCAGTAGGTTACAAGTATTTACCTGTGTCGCGGGTGGCATGTACTACACATATAACACATCACAATAACAGCCATGACACGAGTACAAATATTTATCTGTCACATAAATATTTGCCCCGGCCGGAAATCGAACCCGAAACCCCTCGCTTCGCAGTTCGCAGGCAGGTCCACTACCAACTAGGCTATGTAGGATCTACAGCTACGCACGGGGTCATTAACCTCACAGCCGCGCGCGGCCGGCTCACGGCGTGGCGGTCGAGTTTACACTCAGGGGAGCGGGGTAAAGGGCAGTGAACAAAATGCCTACAACGGTCGAATACGCTCGCCTTAATGTTATCGGAATTACAGAACCCTTCAAAGTTTTACCTTAAATTGTCTCAATAGATAGGCACCGAGACACAAATACTACAGGGTAAGGATTAGGCAAGAACTATTTTGGTATAATGACAAAATACTTTTTAAAGTGGGTGAATATATTATTACGTCACAGGTAATTAAAAACCGGTCAACTGTCGTCTAAAACAGTACTTAAGCATTTATTCAAATGGTAAAAAAACATTACTATATTTTTTACTACTACTATGGAGATACTTATAAAAATTACAATAAATAATAGATGTATCCTGTTGGCTCAGAGTTAGAAGTAGGAAAAAAGTAGTAGATTCTGTCTATTTTGCAGTAGCCAGCATTGTTCTTATATACATAATTACATGCAAATCAAGTTGATTCATTAAACCCACCTCCTTTTGAACATATTAATTGTGAAGGGAGTAAAAATAAAAAAGTAAAAAATATCGAAAATGAGAACAAAGAAAAATTTTATGTAACCTATGATAAAAACAAAAACAAGATATTAAAAATCACGGGTCATTGCTAAAAAACCCGGTCTGCTCTTAATTTAAAATACTTATTATTAATAATCCTTTAAAACGCAAAAACAATTAACATTACTCATTATCATAAATTGCCAAATTGTGAATTTTATTATAGAACTTAACATTATTGCAAGGTGCAAGGGAAAATTTATTACAGAAATTAATAGAATAGAATAGAATATAATTTATTTCTTCAAGTTAACACTGCAGTACAAAAAGGCAATATGACATCTTACACTATACTTATAAAAAAAAAAAAAGAATGTTGATTGTAGCACATTAACATTATTGCAAATTACTAGAAAAAATACAAACGCGTTTAATCACACCGTCTCGCTAAAATCATGCGGTCTCAACCAAGCCAAAAAAGTTCTGGCAAACATAGTGCTTCTATTTTTAAATTACAAAAAAGAAACATATTTATTTTGCTACTTGAATCTTAAAGCAAGCACTTCGTAACAGTCAAATCCAGCCAAGACCGTAAAATCCGCTATCGTAACGCCTCAATGTCAACAATACTTATATAGGCTTATCATGTGTGTGCGCTAAAATTTTGCACGCTGAGATAGTTCCAGACGACTGGTTATGTTTGTCATCAGTTGTCGGTGTAAGATCGCGGCCCAGTTTACCGAGTAAATCTGATTGAAATTTAAATACATTTAATCTTACTTTAAAAAAAATCCACCCACTTCCTCTTAACTAAGTAATGTCGTCTACCGGAAGGTTGTCTGAAAGAGATCGCTACCTGAGATACCTATAAGACCGCGTTTTGTTACAAATTTTATAAATACATTTTAATTGTGTGCAGTGTATAATACAGAACACTTAAATAAAAAAATTAAAACATTTTAAATGCCAAGGGAGAGCACATCAGTACTTCTGACCCAGGAGGTCAAACCTCCTGTTAACGCTTAGGAAGTAGGTATATATTTTTTCACAATATACAGATAATTGTTATAAAAAGACATGATGGCTATTATTAGTATAAAAATGACATATGACATGCGTATTTAATGTGAATACTTGGTGATAGTTTGAATTATCTGTAATCATCTTTGGTACCTATTAAAAAAGTAATCTAGCATCACCATAATCATGTTATGTGGTAATCTTGTAGGGTGCGAACGCGAAGTCAGTCAAGACTCAAGAATTTTTTGTGGCTTTAGGCCGGATCCTCACTATAAGGCCAGATCATTACTATAATGCCGCTCACAGTCCGTTCTCGATCCGATCTCGGTCTGGTAAAGTCGTATCACCTACAAATTATACAATTGGAGCGAGACTTGACTGTCACGGATAGTATGAATGCACACATATATTTTATACTTCATAATATTTTATCAAACCGAGAACGAACTGTGAACGGCATTATAGTGAGGATCTGGCCTAAAAAATGAGATTGGAGCGAAACTTGACTGTTACGGATAGTATGAATGCACACATAAAGGACATTCTGAGAAAAGGACATTTTGCGAATCGGACATTCTGCGAATAGGACATTTTGCATCCGCCGGACATTTCGCGAAAAGGACATTTTGCGCCTAAAACATATTTTTTACTTCAAAATATTTTATCAAACCGAGATTGGAGCGAGAACGAACTGTGAACGGCTTTATAGTGAGGATCCGGCCTTAAATTAGCTACTATGAATGCAAAACTAACTGTAAGTACTGCAACTGAATGATTTATAAAAAAATAATACGTTTTTTGGATCAAATAGATATAAAATCAACTATTAATTCGCTAATTAAGAAGATTTCTATTGTTAATCATGTATGTACAACATAATTCACCTGGTGGCTATAATATAAACATAGTGAAATAAGTAATACTCAGTCATACCAACCCAATGATTCCTTTAACCACAGGAGACATGATAGTAATTATAATAGTACTGTAACTTATAAACCTTTTCAAATAAACATGAACCTCATATCAAATCGCGAAGATAAACACATAGTTTCATAAGTCATAGCTGTAAACGTTATTTATTTTCACAGGTATCAACTTCTCATAAGCAAACAGCTATATCATTACAAGATTGTATAATTTGTTATAATGCTGTAATAAAAATAAATATTTAAACACGGTAGTTAAATATAAGAGGAAGTGAACATGCTATGTTAATCTTTAATGAAAATCTAGTTAATTATGTTGTGTAGTTATAAGATCGTGTATTTCAGGTTTTGATAACGTCCGTGCAAATAATAACACTTGAAAACCTAGTCATTATTTCTACAGATACAATAAGAGCTAAAATCTAAAATGAAAGATCAAAATTGTTTTGACATGAGTTTGGTACAAAAACAGATACAAAACGGATCTGAAGTCAGCCAAAAAATTAAACATTTTATCATTGAATTTTGTTTACATAGGTAATTTTTTTGAGTAAAATAAATAAAATATACCTAATGAGTTTATCATTAAAGAAAACGGTATAACTGTACGCAATGAGTGCGAGGTAATACAGGTATGCCTTAGCAAATTGTCCTGTAAGACCGAAGTGATGAAGGGTGGAATCTCCTTATCGTCCTGTAAGACCACACCGATGAAGGGTGAATTCCATGAGTTTCATGAAGAAACGCACATAATGTTAAGTGCCTGTCAATAACCTATCCACACGTAGGTACTTGCCCTATCTTTCAATTGTCAAAAATTTCCTGTTATTGTGATAATGATGCAGTTCGATAATAGATTATCTTTTAGAAAAGGTTATAGTTTCTACTTTCTATACATTAAATGCAAACATTTATTTAAATTGTAGATTTTTGGACCTGCTTATCATTGTAACTCGTATCTGGCAGTCGAAGCTTTTTTTATTGAAAACAAAAATAAATAAACTGCATAATATAATTCCTTACAGAAAGCGAGTTAATACGTGCAGTCATGCACTGCAGATGGAGTAATATTTCCTCTCCATTAAAATCTAAATCTACCCACTGTTCTCTAAAACTTTAAGCCCAAAGAGAATTATAGCCCATAAAATCAGAAAGTTATTCAGCTAAAAAAGAAATTCTGATCGAAATACAAACAACATATATTTTTCCAGCTTCACGTGGAAGCCATAACAAGTTGATTGGTATCAGTGAAAATGTTATTTTTGGCGAAATGCGTCAATGGCAATGAAGTCTGGAAAATCGCACGATACCTAACGACCTTCTCTCTATTTGGCCTATTTATAGGCTATAGTTATATTCAGGAGTGGAATAATAATAAAAAAAAAACAAATATCATGAACACCTATTTTTAATTTATTTTAACATTTATTTAATACAACTCAATCGTCCAATCTCCAAACAAAGAAAATGAATCAAACACTTACAAATCAAAAATAATGGATCGAGACACCGTCCTTTCCGTCTAGTTGCTCCGAGCGCCAAAGAAAGAGTGAAACCGGGCTACTGAGGGTGCCTGCTTTTATACCCGTTCCTACCCTACCCTACTATCCTATCTCTTATACGGCCTCTCCTGACGTGGAGTCGTCCTCGACGATACCCTGGACGTCTTCAGATCTGGGGTCTTCATCCAGGTCTAACAGTGGCATCGACCGTCTATGCCAATTAATAAGTTTAATGGTGACGTTTGAGTGGTCTTTTGTTGAGTAACGTTCAGTATCAGCTGAAGTCTCCACAGTGTATTAGACCAGGCAGAATTCAAATTCGCTTCGATACGTAGCATGTTTAGAAGTGTGCGTACATACCTTTCGACCTGGCCATTGGCCTGGTGCATCTCGGGTGTGATGTAGTGTATGTCCGCACCCAGTTCCTTAACCCAGCTGGAGAACTCACCGGACTCAAACATGCGTCCTCTATCCGTTACCATTAATTTTGGAGCACCAAAAAGAGATACAGCATTCATCAGGCAGCGCTTTAGCTCCGGAGTGTCTTGACGATAAATGGGATAGAGTAGGCAGAACTTAGTGTACGCGTCGATAATTAGTAAAACGAATTTATAATTCTCAGATGTCGGTAATGGACCCAAAGCGTCGATGTGAACGGTGGCAAACGGCTCCGATGGTTTTGGCCACGAGGTAATATTCTGTAAGGGTTGCCGGGGTACGCGTTTTTTTGAAACACAAGTTATGCAGTGGCTAATATACTTCCTGACAAATGATCTTATTCCTGGGAACCAAAAGTGTTTTTGTATGAGGTCTATTGTCTTTTCGGCATTTATGTGCTGATGTTCGTCGTGAAAAAGCCTTAAAAGACTCAGCCGGTGGCCCTTGGGGATGTAACATAAAAGTCTCGTCTCCTCACCTGTAGGGCTGTGTTTGTAGCAGAGAAGTCCGTTGTGAACGACATACCGGGTGGAATCTAAATTTCCTTCCTGGAGCTGCACCATCAGCTTGTTGGTCTCGTCGTCGGCAGATTGAGCGATATGGGCCCAATTACGTGGTCGCGATACTTGACTGACTAATACTGGAGGATTGCGGCTTAAAAAGTCGACGTGAGGCATCATAGTACCTGGTCTGTATTCTATTTGGAAGTCGAAATCCTGTAGGTACAGCCACCATCTGGCTACTCGTGGTAATAAGTCCTTTTTCCGTTCCGTTGACTTTATCGCGTTACAGTCCGTCACCAACTTGAAGTGCAGTCCAATGAGGTAATGCCGGAAGTGCTGAAGAGCTTTGACGACAGCCAATGTTTCCAGCTCGTATGAGTGGTACCTTACCTCGGCATTCTGAGTGACTTTGCTGAAATATTCAACGACGTGTCTACTATTGTCTGCATGTATTTGTAGCAGTATGGCGCCGTATCCGGAACTGCTAGCGTCCGTATGGACCTCTGTTTGATACTTTGGATCAAAAATCGCTAATACAGGTGCGTTGGTTAAAGTGTCGATAAGGTGCAGTCGCACTTGTTCTTGCTCCTCTCCCCAGTTGAATTTAACTCCTTTCTTGGTTAGGTGAGATAGGCAAGCCGTTTTAGTTGCATAATTTTTGATATATTTACGAAAATATCCAGCGAGGCCTAGCAGTTGGCGCACTTGCTTCACGTTCTGAGGGACGGGAGACCTCCTGAGTGCCTCCACCTTATGCGGGCTCGGTCTCACCTGACCCTTGGTGATCACACGTCCCAAATATTCGACTTCGGTTTTTAAAAACGAACACTTTCCCAGATTTATTGAAAAGCCCGATTGTGTAAGGGTGTGTAAAACCTCACGAAGCAAGGAAATCCCTTCGGTTATCGATGAACTCATAAGGAGCACGTCGTCTATATAGACAAGTACTCGTCCGGTGGTGATGAAGTCCTTCAGAGTATTATTTATTATGCGCTGGTATACTACTGGACTATTGGATAATCCGAAAGGCATCTTAAGGTATTCGTAGTGATTTTCTGGAGTTACAAAACCAGTATAATGAGTACACTGTTTATTTATTGGTATTTGGTGGAACCCCGTAGCCATATCAAGGCTAGAAAAGTACGTGTAGTTACCCAATCGATCAATGTGATCATCTATCAGAGGCAACGGGTATCTATCTTTAACGGTAAGTCTATTTAGGGCGCGGAAGTCGACACACATACGGTCGGAACCATCTTTCTTTTTGACTAAAATTATGGGGCTAGCGTACTCGGACTGGGACTCCTTAATTATTCCTTTTTCAAGGAGGTCGCTGACTATCTCTCTAACCTTTAATTTTTCTTGATGAGATAACTTGTATGGACGATAAGCGACAGGTTCCGGGCTAGTGAGTTTGATGGTCATTTCACCAGTCGTAACCGTAGTTGCGGCTGTGCCCGAAATTAAAAAGTTAGCGTACTGTCTTATCACCGATACTAATGAGTCGTAATCTTTGCCATTAAGTGGAGTGTCAAGCTTTAGAGAATCGTGAGGACGTATTTCGTTGACAAGCTTATTATGCGGGGAGCGCGTTAAATATTGCCCATCCTTCGTTCTTATGTAAACTACTCCTTCCCTATTGAGGATATCAGTGCCTATCACTATAGGGGTGTTCATACAGGAGGATGGTACGACTATCAGGTCTGCTTCAATAGAGATTTCACTAAGCTGAATGGTAACGGTCACGAATGAAGTGGCTACAATCTCATGATCGCTGATACCCTTTAATACGCAATGAGTAGGTTTAGGTTGACAAGGGAGGTAACGTAAAACGTTGGAAGAAATCAGAGAAACGTTGAGAGCCCCGCTGTCTATCAAGACATCCATCGGTACGCCTTCTATAACTGCTGACATAATGTCGCGAGACTGAGAATTACCACGATCCTTACATAAATTAACATTACGGTGATTGAGGGTATTTGATCTATTTTTCGCGAAACAGTCATTCTCCGTATGACCTACCTTCTTACAAAATGAGCATTGCAAACGAATGTTCTGATTCGGAGCCGGATTACGATTAGTGACCGAATTGTTTCGCTTACAGTGACGTGTGAAATGGCCTTTAATACCACAGGAGAAGCACTTGACTTCGGATTTGAATGGTCTTTTAGCGGGCAACCCACTATTTCGATTGTCGAGTTTTCCTTTGACGGGCTTGGTGTAAATTGCAAGGAACGACACTAAATTTTCAACGGTTAACTTAGCGTTAGCGGCCGCGGCTCGAACCTGAGGATTGTCAATTCCGCGTATGACAATCAAGACGCGTAACTCGTCGCTTAACCCCTGAACAATTCTTAACTTCAATAAAGTGCGCCGTCCGTATTCCGCGTAGGTCGAATATTTATCAGACGTCGTGTTCATTGCATCGTATAAAATGGTAGCGAAATCTAACTGCTGAGGGCAGAGTGGTACGAACTCCCTCTTGAAATTTGACCACGTACGGCTGTTAGTTACCCATTCTGACAACCATACGCGGGCGTCACCTTTAAGGCAAGACGCTACCCGTGAAAGACACTCGCAATCAGACCAACCATTTGCGTCACGAGCGCGATCGACCTCCTCACACCACGCAGCGATGCTGTTAATCGTGGGGTCGAAGTCAGACACAAAGTAATTATTACTTCTGACGGGTTGTAAGGTCTTAAGGACCTGTAACAAGTTTGAAGTACTCGAGTCCCGATTTTGTGTGTCCGCAGCAATCGTGCTACCCTCTCCTACCTGCACTCGGAGCGAACAATCGTTTGAGGGAGTATTTCTTACGGATGACGATAATTCTGATGGGCACACTACCGGCTGACCAGTTGATGTTGGAGGAACAACGTCAGGGTTATCTGTGACTTCTTTACTACTCGCGGACGGAAGGTTAACGTCATTTGCACGAGACGTTATTTCTTTATTCTCAATCGCGCTTAACCTCTCTAATATGGTGGACAACGTATTCCTTAGGTCGCTATCGTTTGAAGCATTGTGATGACGAGGGGAAGGCGTTCTACAATGGCGATTACGTATTTCACGCGGCGGGGAGCGAGAACGACGCCTTCGTCGCGAATCGTACCGTGATCTACCGGAATCAACACCGCGATGTTGTGACGTTTCGCGAGAATCATTACGATTTCTATGCCGAGACCTATCACGAGATCGGTGCCTAGATCCACTGCGAGGCATTATTCGCAAACTCAAAAACAGAACAGTTATAAAATGCACTCAAAACAAAAAAAAAGTTAAAGCAGTATGTAAGTGAGATTGGAGGTTGGAACGAAGACTAAGGCAATGTGAGCTAATGAGTTAATATCCCACTTCTGAAGTTATATTCAGGAGTGGAATAATAATAAAAAAAAAACAAATATCATGAACACCTATTTTTAATTTATTTTAACATTTATTTAATACAACTCAATCGTCCAATCTCCAAACAAAGAAAATGAATCAAACACTTACAAATCAAAAATAATGGATCGAGACACCGTCCTTTCCGTCTAGTTGCTCCGAGCGCCAAAGAAAGAGTGAAACCGGGCTACTGAGGGTGCCTGCTTTTATACCCGTTCCTACCCTACCCTACTATCCTATCTCTTATACTATTTATTTATTTATGGTATTTATGTTATGGGCCTCGTTGCCTGAAATAAAGATTATTATTATTATTATTATTATAGTATACCTGGCCGTGAAAGTTTCGACGCGAAAAGATTTATTTCCTTTATAAAGACTTTAACCCGGATCTGCTATATCCGCAAAATTAAATTAAAGCTGAAAGCATTTTGTTAACACAAACAAATTCTATTATCATAATTCTGAACTTAATCAAGGTGGTACACTCACATATCAAAATAAGTCATATACGCCCCAACTCAAAAGTCACTAACGGTTACTTAAATCGCTCCTTAGTACAGAAGTAACCGTTAGTGACTGAGTTGAAGCGATAGACTATTTCCGCCAAATCAGTTCAAAAATCGAAACTAAAGCCTGTGCAGAATCAAGTGGTGATACAAATGGAAAAAAATAATAATTGGGAATTAAATTCAACAGAATATTATATTAAGTATAAACACACAAATTACTGATACACATACTATATTTAGACAAGCACTAACTTATGAAAAATAAAAAATACCTTTCAAGAGCAAGATTTAATGGAAATTCACAAAAGCAAACTTAAGTCATACAAATTAAAGTTATGTATTACTTAAGCAACATAAATTCGAGTTGGTAATTATTTGATAAATTTAGTTTTTCAGCACAACTAATTAAAGTCTTCCAAATGGAAACAATGTGTCAAAAATAAAGTAACAGAACAAAATACGTATACTTATGTAAACTATATAACTATATATGCATTAATTAAATAAATTGATCATATTTCTGTATACTACTACAAACTGTAGTATGATCAGCTGGTGAGTAAAATCACCAAAAATAAGTAACTGCGCAATTGCAACTACCAAAATAATTGTATTAAATGTATTAAGGTCATTCCTCCTGTAGACACAGACAATAAAGTTTACACAGTTGAAAATAACCACAAAACATTGAAGCTGAAGGCTAGAATCAAAATAATAATGGTTACATGAGTTGCAGTTTGCAATGCCCAAAAGCGTATTTAGTTCAATAATTAGTTATGAACTATTTTTTGATGCTGAAATGAATTGTATCTAATAACATTTTAACACTAACAAAAGCGCGCCTAGCAAAGCGAATGAACAGAACTCAAATACTCGTAATATAACGTACAGAACAATGCTCAACACTCAAAGCATTTATTTTATGGAAATAGCCGGCAAATGAGCTGACGATCCACCTGATGGTAGAAGAAAGAGATAAGTAAAAGAACGAAAGAACTAGCTCTCAAGCCCCCAGCCGGAACACGACGAGTCGTTTGGCGGTTGACTCATGTTCAAGGGTGGTAGCTATCCAGGCGAACCCCATGGAGAAATAATAATAGTAATAACGGTATTAAATAACAATTATTAAAATCAATATTACCAATATAATGCCTCGAGGGGCCGTTTAAGTTTTAAGTGACATAATTAAATTACTTATTTGTAATTATAATGTAATTGCCTTGTTGGTTACTCTAATAAAATAAAATATTTTTGAGTTCTTAGTATCAAATCAAATGCTCAAATGCTACACTTCAGTAAAATAGGGAGTCTAAATCGAAATGAAAGAGAACAAAGTAAGAAGTAATTTTGTGTGAAAAAAATAAATTACTCTCAGATATTGTAATTATCTAGTAGTAATGTGTAAATAAATAAAAACTAGGACAGGAAAAAATATAAAATAATATAAAACAATAATATAATATAGAACAGGATAAAAAATCCCTAGAAAAAAATAATTCCAATTGACAATATGTATCATACATTTTTATGTAACAAAGTATTTTTCTATATGAGCACAAGCTCTGATAGCACGCGATAAAGATAATACTAGGAATTACTAAGGAATTTAAAGAGAATGAACTGAAAAGATAATGATCGTAATATTTACTATAACAAAGATTTAGGGACGCATTGGGTATCTCATCGTAGTTATAATATTTATATACAGTAGAAGGTATTTATTTGTGATACTGTATGATGTAACTGTATGTACACTTTACTAAACTATTTTGTACGGTAACAAAAAATGAGATATACAATTGACGAATGTATAAGAGAAGCAAAAAATGTTCGAAACCTGCAAATTCATAATATTACATACTATTATCTTCTCCTCAAAGTTTCAATTATGATTACGGTCGAATTCTGACCAGTGGACGAAAACTCGTCCATAAGGTCTATTTTTAAAAAGTCTCAAAATAGGCTAAGCTAAGCTTGGTTTCTATACCCGACGTAATTTTTCCTATAGGTTGATATTAGTTAGGAAAATATCGTATCACTTGTGTGTATAAATATATGAATCTACGTTATCAGATATGATTGTATTCGTGACCTAAAATACAGTGCTTAAGTGATTTAATGATCTAGATTTTGTACGAAGAGTACCTTTTACAGGTCATATTACACATGAATTATTATTGAAATTTATATAACAGTACTTGCGTTAAGACTCATAACAATATGTCTTACTCAATCTTATCACAGTCAATTCAACTTCTATATTTTACTTATACATACCAGTGCCACCAAGAAAACTTGTTAGGAACTTAGTACAATAATTATTAGATTCCTAATCATCCTACTAATATTATTAATTTGTAAGATAGTGAGGATGTAACTGTTTCAAGCCAAAACTACTGAATGGATTTTCATGAATTTAACACAAAAGTAGACCATGATCTAGAATAGGAAAAAGGTAGGTACTTATGCCGGAAAACGCGAGCAAAACCACGGGCACAGCACTACTAATTGATAATAGTTTCACCACAAGGTGCCTTGAAGACGTTGGATCGATGAAAGCCCATATCGCAGTGACCTCTAAACCAACGAAATATGTAGGTTTTAAGTGCGTACAAACAATACCTACGACTCCTACGAGTATAAAGGCCATGGTTTTGTGAAACCGAAATAAAACTGTGCATACAAAACTTCTTTGGTTCAACCGCGATGATTAGAACTCGCTATAGACTATACTTAAAACGGTTTTAATTAAATGCTTTAATGTCTTTCGGGTGCTACATGCTGAACTGTAAACATCGTTTTCGGGTATAAAAATTAAAAATCCTAATCTCAATTGCCTAAGGTCGTACCTGAAATGTTCTTATTACATCAATGACCGTCATAGCAGTTAGTTTCCAATGGGGATTTTTTCGTATTTGTCAACAAAGTAGCCAAGTGTATGACCAGGTACAGTTAAGGATCCATTTGAGATATTTTTTCGGCAGGAACAATTTTATTTCATACGGAATACACTTACAATACCACTAAGACAGCATTTAGTGTTCTAAAACTGAAGAATTCTGTATCATTTGGGATCGTCACAAGTAAACTCCCAAACATAGATGAAGATGATGAATATGGGAATGGCATCGAAAAATAAGTGCGTGGGTTGGATTCGAAAACGCTTTCGGACGTTGAAGGTCGAAATCAATCAATAAATAACCTAGTAGTGTAGCGTTCAGGCCTACTGATAGCTAGTTAAGATTGGAAATAATTGTTAGCGATAAAACTTCATGAGTAGTTCCATGCTTTAAAGGGGTGTTTTAAGCAATCGTTCCTATTTCTTATACGTTTTGAGCGTTTTGGCTTGGTCTATACATGACATGGTTTTATAATGTGGATAATTTGATTTTCATTAAAGGTTCATTTAAGTATTTTTGACTTTTACCGCCTATATCAATGATCTCTACCTCTCAAAATGATGTTGTCTTCGAACGACTCCTTAGTCTATGCTTTTACTGCTGCCTAATGGACCTTTTCTGTGTCAACTTACCTATCATTGGAAAGATGTTTCTATTTTTGTTTATTGACATCTAGAAAAGTAGTACAAGTTACTATGGTCTTTTGACCAGACAGGCGATAGACAAATTCAAGGAACAGTAAGTGTAGGCGCTATGCACACATGAACTGCAATTTAATATAGCCATAAAGGTATAGCATATATCAGCGTTATCTTAGTTTAAGCACAGAAGACATAATAACAGTATTTATAATAGTTTAAGTTACATTTCACCTATACGCTATTTTCAACAACCATGTGCGAGTATGATCATGTCCAAAAAACTTAATGCGTCATCTTGATAATAAATCATACATATCATCAATGTGGGCGACTTAGGTAGATAGCTATTCTAAATTGGAGAGTTATGAGTTACTAGCCATAAAATCAGGTTCTCATAAGAATAAAGCCGTCCTCAGTACTGAGCCTCCTCATATACCAGAGGTGACTAAACTATGGAATCAATAAGCAATGCCGTGAGACACCGTTGCCGATTTGTAATGTAACCATATGTTACTGCAGGTCATACAATTCGTTGACGTCCTATCGTATATTGACACTGCCATCAACATGGTAAGTGTAAACGCGTGACGGTGTACTGTAAATTGGCAAAATCACATTTGTTTCTGGAGATCAGGCTGAAATATAAAGTGACGCACGTATAATAAAGTAGAGCAAGTCAGCGCAACAAACGTTTGCTTTCGTTTTGATCCAAAGAGAAAGAAAGTCTATACTAATCTAGTCCAACTATAAATTCTAAGACTACTACTAATTTGTAACGGAATTTCTAGCTCAAATCCATCCTATGAGCGGTTCAACTGGTTACGCCGACACACCTTTGAGGCAGGGGCTACGTTTTATACAAATATTACTGCGACATAATTATATCACTTGATCAGATTAAATGAACTAAACTTTCTGTTCTCTTCTCTGTACTTTCGTTAGGAATTCCATTTGTTCCAAATACACTTATTTCATCAGCAATTCATCATTCGTTTGTCTCAGTATATAGGTACCATATAAAAAGAAATACACGTTCAGATGGAATGTGTATTTCTTTCGCTCTTCATATTGCAGGACCTTGTACTTTTTGCAGTCAGTGAGCTCTTAACAAGATTTAGAATTCACTAATAATATTTAAACGCTAGTATCAAACACATATTAACATACCTACATGTTCTAGTCATATAGGGTTGCCTAGTACTTTGGAACTTGAATATAGGAGATTGCTTTTTTACTTTGAAAGGAAATAGCGCCGAGATTATATTTCCATCAGCAGAATTTGCAAATTACAAGAAATTTTACTATTCTAACTTAAATTTATTTAAAACTTTACAACTGGGCATATAATGACCGGATTATAGCATACCCACGTTTACGTTCCTGCCTGGACTTTAGGAATAACAATAGGTCGCAGATATAGGATACAAAAATAACAAAACGTCGCAGCTATTTTGTTTCTCGGCCGACAAAAGTAAGTCATCGCATTAGATCTACCAGAAGCTACCGACAACCATTGCAGATATCTGACAACCTTAAAAATTTAGTACAATGACTTATGAAGATACTCAATGAGATGATAAACACGTAATAACTTGAAGTTTAAAAACTCATAATCGTTGACGATTAAGCGGCCTTGAAACTACCACTTCATATTACAGAATAAATAAATAAGTACAAAAAAGACTAACTGTTTTTGCACGAAAGACGCAAGCGACCTGTCGACAGGCAATTGTTGACGTGTTGTTGCTGATATCAAAAGAACAATCATTGAGGTGGAAGGACTAAGTTAGGACCAGAAAAAAATCAGTGAAAAAGACACAAAATCAAGACAGTCAAATCAAAATCAAAATTGATGTAGGATCAAGATTCTACTCACTAATCGACTTCAAGAAAAGGAGGAGGTTCTCAATTCAACTGTATTTTTTTTATGTGTTACCTTACATTTTTACTGATTTTGATGATTCTTTTTATATTAGAAAACTGGTGCTTGTTATGTGGATTGTGGTCCCATTTAAATTTGGGATCTGACTACTCGTTTTTTGGTTATCCCTAATTTTGAAGTCGGTTATTTTTTGTCAAAAGTTATTGGATTATAAATGTTACATATAACAAATTTTCTAATAGGAAATTGTTATTTTAACTTACATTTAATGCTTAATTATGTTGATGTTAAGGTCAATAAAGATTCGAAAGCTACTTTAGTGTAGGGAAATATCATTTTGAACCCTTCTCAGAAATCTGCACCCAACCCAGCACTACCGAAATAGGCTGCTGATTATGTAAATTTGGTTTACAGTATAATTAAAGTGTGATAAAATGCAATGTCACAACAAGTTAGTCAGCAACCATTTCAATTAGGGCACGGGCTTTCACTTATGTTATTTTAATACAATGAACATGATGTTGTCATTGTAGCGTTCAACCGTGAAATTTTTAAACTAATCATGTGACCCGGGCTCCCGGAACTAATAGTAAAATTTAACTTAACAAAATTGTTTACTGTTAACCTTTTGAATGCTTCGACCATAATATTTTACAGAAAATTAAATGGCTTCACCTCATTAATGGCCCACGACTAAGCAAGGGTCTGTTGAAGATGCCTACTGAGCATACTCCACCACGATGGTCCATTGTGGATGGTGGTGGATTGGTGCGGATTGGAAAATATAATATCTGATGGTAAATAGTTACCGTCACCAATCGACATAAGCAACAGGGGAATTGCCAATGCAATGCAGGTCCAAAAGGAGAATTTTAGAATACAATCATGTCATGACAGCGCTCCGCGAATACCTCCGAAGAAGACTCATTCCATAGTTTGCATGTATGAGGCAAAAAGGGTTGAATGAGAAGAGATTATTTACGAGTCCAATCGATCATAAGACACAGCAGGATCTCAGATCTCACAATTGTCACTTTTTCAGATCAATTTATTAAAATAGGCCTTATGCCAGACAAGATCACCACTTAACACCAGGTGGTCACTCATATTATTGTCAAATATTGACTCGATAATTACAAGAATAAATATTACTGGCATTTACTAGAAATAATCTATTGTATGCCAATGAAGAGGCAAGAGATAATATGACAGAACGTGCAGTCTTTACGCATTATATCTATAGTTTGTAACAATAATGCTTATCAGTGTAAGTCTTTTACGGCTTTAAGTCTTACACCACTTGTCATTCTGAATTGTAATCCATGACTTATTTGAACAAGTTATTTTTAATACCTTTTAAATTATTCGTACTAATAATAAAACTGTGACGAGGACAAATCTTTTTTATTTGAACCTTTGTTATCGATGAAGAAGTTACATTCTTTATATGAGCTGTGTCTTTCTGTGCGAGTGTAATCTTAAACAATTCAACAGCTTTAGTATTTTTCTTGTCATATTGTTAACTTATTGTTAATTATGGATCATTATTTATTTAGGAATAATAATAATAACTTTATTTCCCAAATACATAGGTATTACATTTTATATGTATGCAGTAAGTTGACATAAGAATTTAAATAGTTCGGCGGAGATATGAAAAATATTTGATTTGGACAAAATGATTTCCTTTGGGAAATGGGATAAAGAAGTATGGAGAATATTAGTAATTCATATTTTTACTGTTTTTATGTAACTACTAATAGTATCAATAATAACCACTTACCGGGGACCCCACTAACTAAAAGTGGGGCCTAGGTTTCCCGAACTTGAGTAAGAGATTAGCGAAGCGTAGGCAGTTAGTTACTGGTTAGAAATATTATTTATAAGTTGGTCAAATAGGATGTCCCATAACTCGGTTTCATCACATTTAACATCAAGCTGCGCCCGCTGCGGGCCACGGGCCTCTCCTAATAATTAATTAGTTCCACGACTCCGTAGAATGACTCAATTGTGTTAAATAACCTAAAATAAGCATGTCATGATTGACATAAATATGAGAGAATTGTTCGAAGATCTTTCAAAATGTATGGAGTCCTGGGCATATAGCCATGCTCTGTATAGTCTGTGTATACTATCCACATAGGGCAACACAGAAGCCAAGGTGGACAGTTCACAGGACAGAATACTGGCTTTAGGAGAACTGTATTTTTGTATTGAATGTATTGTGATGTATATAATGTAATGTATTAAATGTCCTTCAAAATGGAAAAATATTACAAATAAAAGGGAAAAATAATTGAATGAAAAATTGAACTTCCTTACTAATTTACGAAAGTATTATTTATCTACTGAAATTATAATCATTCTTCTCTTATTTATAGTCGTTTAAAAAGTAAGTAGAGGCAAAAAAAATGCAGACGGGGACTTTACCAATGAATAAGTTTATGTTAGTAGATTCTAGAGGTAGTGTATTGAAATGTCTACAAGTAATGATTTCACTGTTTTCTAAAGGTTAGATTAGTGGTAGGTAGAATACTAAATTAAAATTTTACCAGTGTTCTGTCATACTGGTACTTCTACACTTAGAAATATTTAAAGATGTTGACTGCACGCAGATACTAAATAATTACAATGCTTGCTCTACTATATTCAGTTAGTTTTTGGCGGACGAGTTTGTGTTTTTATATAAATGTTTATTTCACACATTTTAGGGGCAAAAGGTAGGACGTAAAATTTTGCATGAATTCAAAAATAAATTTTGTACTTGACATTTGGAATGTAATCTTAATAACGAAATCATTAAAATACGTATTTCGGGATTTGTAAAGTCATCCCCTATAGAGGTCAAACTCAAGTGCACAAATTTATAAAATGCTTGTAAACATAAACAAAAAAGGCTAACAAATACTAAATATAAATTCACAGCGTAAGTCGAATGAAAAACTGTCTATTCCGGTCTTCATTTTACGTCACATACAGAAACATTTTGGCTATTGACGAAAATTGTAACGCGAGTAATGGACTTGCTCATGATTATCATAATTTTACGACAGATCTTGGACTGTCTTACGCCCCAACTCAAGAGTCACTAACGGATACCTTAATCGCTCCTTAGTAAAGAATCACCATACAAATTCTGTACTAAGGAGCGATTTAAGTAACCGTTATTGACTCTGAGTTAGGGCGTGAGTCACCAATGTTTAACACATTTATGCATTTGTATATTAACGATAACCTTAATACACATACAGACTTGAATGATTTTATTATCATAACAACAAAACGTTTATAGTAAGACTCGCGTTTCGTTAATAATAGTGAATTCATATTTTATAAACAAACCTTCAAGACGAGATCTGTCAACCAGGACCTGATGTCTGGGGCCGATGTCACGTCGGTAGTCGGCATAATAGTTGTCGAAGGAAAAAAGGTAGTAAAATCATCCTCCATAGTACTGGTAGGTAGAAACGTTGAAAAATCCGTGAAATTCATTTTTACCAAAATAGTTACTGGCAGCACGAAAAAACTACAAACGCCAAACACAAACGTTTAAAAAGAAAAAAAAGAACACATTTAAAAAATAGCGCGCCAAAAGCGACGCTCACACCGCAACTGCGGGACACTGGACATCGCAACGGAGTTTTAAAAACTGATAAACATATCAAGCGAATATCTGATAATATTTAATATAACATTTTAGTATCAGTTAAGTGCGATGGGCGACCACGCGCTCTGCGTTACGCGACTCGACTACATAGTTTAACTAAACACATTGCTTGTTTTAGAGGAAAACCTCACGAATACATTCAAAGTGAGTACATTTGAAGGCTTTAGGTGGTAGACATAGGTAAGGCTAGGTCTCATTCGAGTCTATCAACTGGTTGCATATAAATAAGAGTTGTAACATCGATTTAGCAATTTTTTTCCTTTCGTAACCAGCGGCAACTTATAAACACTACGCATTATATCAATTTCGTAAATCGATTAATTTTGTAATTTAATTACACAGATAGTTCGTTTATAATATTGAAAATGTTATCGAGAATATTGATGCGTTATTGCCGGCTATTTCCATAAAAAAAATTCACCAATACTTAATTCGAATTTGAATCGATTTAATTAACCAGCCCTTATTTAATTTATTTTTTACGGATATAATTAATCGATTTAATTAATCGTGAGGGTAAAATTTAACATATTTTTTTTTGTTAAGTTTGAAGAAATATATTATTTTTTATCTTGCTAATTAATTTAATTTTGGTGAACTAATAGTAAAACTATGATATTTTTTATAAAGAAAATAATTATTTGGATGTGTCCATCATGCTCGAAAAGTTTGCCTAATCCTAATAAAATTTGACGTACAAGGGTACCTACATCGTAGGATAGAGATAAAATTCTTGTACTTTACGCCTAGTATACCCTAAACAGCGATATCGCGGATACAGCGAATAAAGAAAAAACAAACAAACAACATTAATTCATATTTAAATAACTTCAGGAAACGATGAATTTATTATAAGATTCGCACTCTGCCTCAAGTCATTTCAACCTTGTATCCTAAAATAAAAACGTACTAACATATTTGGCAACGGATATAAAATGAGGACACGCTTAACTATCAGTTTTAAAAGTTAAATAAAACCAGTCTGCAAGGATGTTAGTCTTTCCAAAGTAAGACTTAAGGCGATATTATCCCAAGAAATGGTATTTTTGAAGGTGTTTTGTTCATAAATGGTACATAATACAATTCTAAAAAAAATATATGTTATTTTACAGTCTTTGTTCTTTCGTTCCCTCATACTTGATACACGATAGCAATTATTTCATTGGATAGAAATAAATCACAAAGTGGGGTCTAATCTGGCATAAAAATGGCGTTTTATTCGCGTTTTAATCGCTTCCAGATAATAAAAAATATACCACAGTATAGGTCCTATAGATACCAATATTTCTTTCTGATCATAATTTGAAATTTTGAAAAACTTCCCTTTCAATTTCTATTTTTTCCCTTTCCACGAGCAACGAAACGCCCGACGCGTTAATTTACTCAATTTTACTCTCGCGCCAGTCGCCTTCGAGGTAGGACCTGTGCTAATCGGCATCGCAGCCGCACGTTGTCGAATTTCCGACACTAATTTTAATTTCGAATTTGGCGCGCGCGCCTTCTGAACTTATATTACGTATTAGGTACTGTCCAAAGTATCCACACTGCTGTAATTTGAAATAATAAAAATTTTTCGTTTTTATACTTTAGTTACTATTATAGTATTTGGGTATTGGTATAAGTCAAGTGCTAATTACACAATTATTATCTAATACTATCCCAAGCCGGATGGGTGTCGTAAAAGGCGACTAAATCCGGCCCGCTGGTGGTAGGGCCCCTCGAGGGATTATATTGGTAATATTGATTTTAAATTTAATACCATTATTACTATTATTATTTCTCCATGGGGTTCGCATGGATAGCTACCACCCTTGAGCATGTGTCAGTCGCCAAACGACTCGTCGTGACGGCTGGGAGCTTGAGAGACAGTTTTCTTTTTTGAAGTTATACCTTATTTAGGCGCGTTATGAAATAAATGGAAAATTGTTTTGAAAAAATGATTATTGAAGTAAAAACTTCTTGAAGTCAAAAGTCAAAAAAGTCGAAAGTCATAAATGTCAAAAAAGTCAAAAAAGTCAAAAGTCGAAATTCAAAAAAGTCAAAAAAGTCAAAAAAGTCAAAAGTCAAAAGTCAAAAAAGTCAAAAAAGTCAAAAAAGTCAAAGTCAAAAAAGTCAAAAGTCAAAAAAGTCAAAAAAGTCAAAATTCAAACAAGTCAAAAGTCAAAAAAGTCAAAAAAGTCAAGTCAAAAAAGTCAAAGTCAAAAAAGTCAAAAGTCAAAAAAGTCAAAATTCAAAAAAGTCAAAAGTCAAAAGTCAAAAAAGTCAAAAGTCTAAAGTCAAAAAAGTCAAAAGTCAAGTCTAAAGTCAAAAAAGTCAAAAGTCAAAAAAGTCAAAAAAGTCAAAATTCAAAAAAGTCAAAAGTCAAAAGTCAAAAAAGTCATAAAAGTCAAGTCAAAAAAGTCAAAAAAGTCGAAAGTCAAAAAAGTCAAAAAAGTCAAAATTCAAAAAAGTCAAAAGTCAAAAGTCAAAAAAGTCAAAAGTCAAAAAAGTCAAAGTCAAAAAAGTCAAAAGTCAAAAGTCAAAAAAGTCAAAAGTCAAAAGTCTAAAGTCAAAAAAGTCAAAAAAGTCAAAGTCAAAAAAGTCAAAAGTCAAAAAAGTCAAAATTCAAAAAAGTCAAAAGTCAAAAGTCAAAAAAGTCAAAAGTCTAAAGTCAAAAAAGTCAAAAGTCAAAAGTCTAAAGTCAAAAAAGTCAAAAGTCAAAAAAGTCAAAAAAGTCAAAATTCAAAAAAGTCAAAAGTCAAAAGTCAAAAAAGTCATAAAAGTCAAGTCAAAAAAGTCAAAAAAGTCGAAAGTCAAAAAAGTCAAAAAAGTCAAAATTCAAAAAAGTCAAAAGTCAAAAGTCAAAAAAGTCAAAAGTCAAAAAAGTCAAAGTCAAAAAAGTCAAAAGTCAAAAGTCAAAATTCAAAAAAGTCAAAAGTCAAAAGTCTAAAGTCAAAAAAGTCAAAAAAGTCAAAAAAGTCAAAAGTCAAAAGTCAAAAAGGTCAAAATTCAAAAAAGTCAAAAGTCAAAAGTCAAAAGTCAAAAGTCAAAAAAGTCAAAAGTCAAAAAAGTCAAAAGTCAAAAAAGTCAAAAAAGCCAAAAAAGTCAGTCAAAATTCAAAAAAGTCAAAAAAGTCAAAAGTCAAAAGTCAAAAGTCAAAAGTCAAAAGTCAAAAGTCAAAAGTCAAAAAAGTCAAAAAAGTCAAGTCAAAAAAGTAAAAAAAGTCAAGTCAAAAAAGTCAAAAAAGTCAAAAGTCAAAAAAGTCAAAAAAGTCAATAAAGTGAAAAAAGTAAGAAAAGTCAAAGTCAAAAAAGTCAAAAAAGTCAAAAAAGTCAAAAGTCAACAGTCAAGTCAAAAACGTCAAAAAAAGTCAAAAAAGTCTAAAGTCTTAAGTCAAAAAAGGCAAAAAAGTCAAAAGTCAAAATTTGTGGAGTGGAGTGGAGTGGAGTGGAATAGTAAAACCTACAATTATCATCTTCCCGAAATTTTACATTCGTCTCATTATCTTGAAAACAAAATTTTTGAAGGTTTCACTTCTAAGTTCTAAAATGTGTGAATGACACATATTTTAATTTTTTTGTTTTTATTATTTTTTACGTATCTTTAGGTATTTTATTTTAAATTATTCTTATACTTTTTATCATTCTCAACATACTTGTAAAATATCTTATCCAAAGGGTTTGAAGATTTTTGTACGGAACCTGGCATACCTACAAGTCCGCCATTTTGAAAAAAAAGCTCGTTTCGATTTTGAAGTTGGTTACTTTTTGTTAGTATTTAGATGATATTAGTCAATTTTGTATGTAAGTACCTACTTATTTGTAGGTGAACCGATTTTGATGATTCTTTTTTTGATAGAAAGCTGGTGCGTATCATGTGGTTCCACATAAATTTGAGGGAGATTTGACAAGTTGTTTTCGAGTTATTTTGAAGTTGGTTATTTTTTGTTAGTATTTAGATGATATTAGTCAATTTTGTATGTAAGTACCTACTTATTTGTTATCCACTCACCTTTAGTCTCCACTGGACAGTTTCGTTTCATAAAATTTCAAGTCAGTCTGCACTCACCTCTAGTCTCCACTGGACAGTTTCGTTTCATAAAATTTCAAGTCAGTCTCCACTCAACTCTAGTCTCCACTGGACAGTTTCGTTTCATAAAATTTCAAGTCAGTCTCCACTCACCTCTAGTCTCCACTGGACAGTTTCGTTTCATAAAATTTCAAGTCAGTCTCCACTCACCTCTAGTCTCCACTGGACAGTTTCGTATCATAAAATTTCAAGTCAGTCTCCACTCACCTCTAGTCTCCACTGGACAGTTTCGTATCATAAAATTTCAAGTCAGTCTCCACTCACCTCTAGTCTCCACTGGCCAGTTTCGTATCATAAAATTTCAAGTCAGTCTCCACTCACCTCTAGTCTCCACTGGACAGTTTCGTATCATAAAATTTCAAGTCAGTCTCCACTCACCTCTAGTCTCCACTGGACAGTTTCGTATCATAAAATTTCAAGTCAGTCTCCACTCACCTCTAGTCTCCATTGGACAGTTTCGTATCATAAAATTTCAAGTCAGTCTCCACTCACCTCTAGTCTCCACTGGATAAGCTAAAATTATCATTACTCTTATTTTATTACACCTAAAATTCCAATGAATAAATCAAAATAAAGTATACTTACACCCCAACTCAGAGCAGTTACTAATAATAATAATAATAATAATAATAATAAAACCCTTCCACACTCATACCCCCGCAGTAGGTTACAAGTATTTACCTGTGTCGCGGGTGGCATGTACTACACATATAACACATCACAATAACAGCCATGACACGAGTACAAATATTTATCTGTCACATAAATATTTGCCCCGGCCGGAAATCGAACCCGAAACCCCTCGCTTCGCAGTTCGCAGGCAGGTCCACTACCAACTAGGCTATGTAGGATCTACAGCTACGCACGGGGTCATTAACCTCACAGCCGCGCGCGGCCGGCTCACGGCGTGGCGGTCGAGTTTACACTCAGGGGAGCGGGGTAAAGGGCAGTGAACAAAATGCCTACAACGGTCGAATACGCTCGCCTTAATGCCACAGAATGACTTCACATAGTTATCATCGGCAAGTAATGAAAACCTCTATTATCTAAAACTTAAATTTTTTTTTGCATGAGCAATGCGTTTCCCATTTATTCACTTTTATCGTAGACGTTGTAAACTTTTATACTCAATTCAATCTATGAAAGCATAGCATCTCATAGCTCGATGGCGTGTGTCGATTTTATGTGTCACTAAGGCCTTCTGTCCACGTCACACGCACGCTATCGTCGAAATCGTACGAAATCTGTCCAAAGAGCGCCATCGTCGCGTTTGCCTATCCTATGATAGTCTACTCGATAAGTTCAAAATGGTTGAAATTAGAGATACTGCTCTTAAAAATACGTGCGATAGCTCATTCTGTTCGGAATGATGTCTAGAAAAATGTTTCGGAAGCGTTTACCAGCACGTAAAAAATTGCAAAAGTTATTGACAAAATAAAGTTGAAAAAAAAAAGGTATTTTGTTTTTGGTAATCACTTCGAAACTATTAATATTTAAGAAATTTTAAAACAAGATTCTTAAAGTAGAGGAAATTTCCAAACAATGACTCGCGACTCTCGGAACTCTATCTCCATTATTTATAACTTTAATTTAACGCTGAAACTGGGTCTCCACGCTGCATTTTTAGGTTGCGCGTGCGGCGTCAAAACCGAGTTCGTCACACTCAATAATTTTTAAGGTATTAATTATTAATTTAAAAAAATAAAAAAAATATGGTGTATTCGAAACACTTCAAAGAATTTGCTCCCGTAGGAAATTTTGCTTAAAGTTAATTTTTCAACAAGGTAGACGATTGTTAATTAACTAAATTTTCTCGAACTTCCATTTTCATTGTACATTAAAAAAAATGTTTAAGTAATTGTCCTATAAATTTTTCGCTTCGTGGAGCCCTTCTTATATACATGCTTAACGAGATCACGTCATAAAAGTTTAAAAAGTTTTAATACTTTGTGTATAATAATTTTATAAGTTAAGTAATTCGGTTTCGGTTGTTAAGATAACAGGATAAATCAGTTGATAAGTTTTGCCGTAGGCGTTGGGACGACATGAAAACTTCCGATACTTTGATTGGCCACAAAGGCATTAACCCCAAAACCAATCTGCACTGGAGCAGCGTAGTGGAGTATGCTTTAGGTCTCCTTAAGTGAGCCATTAATAGATTAAAGCCAAAATTATAATTTCCCTACGAGGTCTTCACACGTAGCAAACGGTTTGATTTACAATCAAAACATTATTATATCACCAATCAACATGGAACTTTCATGATTATTTTAGACGCGTACTGTCGAATGACCTGGTTTCTGAGGAATTCCCAGAACGCTATGATATTGGGTTCAAGGAGTTTTTTTCTATAAATAATCGACAGACGAGCAGACGAGCCACGACATGGCAAGTGAGCATCGTCTTTGAATGTCAGTAAAAGCAAAGGAAAGGAATCACTGGTGCAATGTCGGACATAAAAGGAAGCGTGATACAGGAGTTACAGGACCTCCAACAGGATTTTTTGCCATTTGCTCCATTTGCCATTTAATCTCGTCTGCTGTTCACCAGGATGCACTGAGAATAGGGCAGGTTGGACTTGCTTGGCTTGGGCTGAAGGATAGACAGAAGGCCTTACACCTCAAAGTGTTAAAAGAATTCTCCTTCAGGATCAACATTGCCGGCTTCTATTGGCCTAACAACTGTCTGAACCACAGCACAATTGTCTGAAAATGTTGTTGGCTTATTTTGTCACCAATTTACCATCAAGTGTTTTTGCGAAGCAGTAAAAGAAAGAGGCAATATAAACCATGACCTACACGGCATTGTTAACTACTAATTATTTACAAAATAGCCCAATACCCGTAACCAAATAACCAGGCATCCGTAACCGGGCCATTGTTTTAGTAACCGACTAGCTGTTGCCCGCAGCTTCGCATACGGAAATTATGTTTTACCTTATTTGTACCTCTTGCAGAAGAAAATTTAAAAAACGGTGAATTTATATGGAAGCACTTATATTTAGTAATTTATATACTGAAACCCACGATAAAGTCACAAAGGATTCCTCCAGGAGCGGGTTTTGAAAAATAAGCAATATTCACATTAATTTGTATTTTTTTCTTTTTTTTTGCAAAATTTTGAAAAACTGAAAAATACAGGTTCCATAAATTTAAGCAAGGAATATTTGATGCAAATTTGAAGCAAATCGGTTGATGTTTTAAAAATATTCCATACAAACTTTCATCCCGTTTCCCGGGGAAACCTTTTAATTTTCCGGGATAAAAAGTATCCTAAAATATGACCCGGAGTATTAGTAACAACTTTACCAATTTTCATCGAAATCCGTTTAAGGGTTTTCATGTGATGCCCGGACAGACAGACAGACAGACAGACAGACAATAATTCTAAAAAAAATATTTTTGTACTCTAATACGTTATTGAAGTGCCCCCTAATCAAAATTTTTAAAAAATATTCAATGTACAGTAAAATTGCCCTTTGAGTTTTATTATAGTATAGATTTATATACTGAAACCCACGATAAAGTCACAAAGGATTCCTCCAGGAGCGGGTTTTGAAAAATAAGCAATATTCACATTAATTTGTATTTTTTTCTTTTTTTTTGCAAAATTTTGAAAAACTGAAAAATACAGGTTCCATAAATTTAAGCAAGGAATATTTGATGCAAATTTGAAGCAAATCGGTTGATGTTTTAAAAATATTCCATACAAACTTTCATCCCGTTTCCCGGGGAAACCTTTTAATTTTCCGGGATAAAAAGTATCCTAAAATATGACCCGGAGTATTAGTAACAACTTTACCAATTTTCATCGAAATCCGTTCAAGGGTTTTCATGTGATGCCCGGACAGACAGACAGACAGACAGACAGACAGACAATAATTCTAAAAAAAATATTTTTGTACTCTAATACGTTATTGAAGTGCCCCCTAATCAAAATTTTTAAAAAATATTCAATGTACAGTAAAATTGCCCTTTGAGTTTTATTATAGTATAGATTAAAATTACTTATTTCCGTTTCGAAATATATTTGAATGATGATTTTACTCAAATCATTTTGAAGTTATTGCTTATTGACCATTATATAGTTACTGCTCAGATACCACTGCCATATCCACAACAAATGACAAAAGCCGAGTGATATTTTTAGTTAATCTGAATAACATACAAGGTAGGAGTTTTGGGGTCACCAACCTGAAACTATTTCAGTCTCTAATTTATTTGTGTCGCAAATCGCGTGGTCTTCAATAATTATAATCCGACGTTTGACTGTGACTACAGACGGAGGGCTGTGCTTGCTAAAGACATAAGAATATTCACTACAATAGAAATGTCCCGACGCTTTCATTAACTTTGTGCCATACCATACTCTACAATACACTTTTCATTGGATCAATTAATATACGTATATATTTACGTCTTCTTACTAACATGATTACTTGAAACATGGTTTTATGGAATTAGCCAGAAAACCAGCTGACGATCGACTTGATGGTAAGTGGCTATCGTCACCAATAAAGGCAAGGCATCACTGATGCGTCCAAGATAGAGAAGAAAAAGAAAGAAAGATCTGGCTCTCAAGCCCCCAGCCGGAACACGACGAGTCGTTTGGCGGCTGACTTAAGCAAGAGGTTGTGCTATCTAGCAGGACAACACGACACCTATCTGGCGTGGCATACGTAAATTGTTAATTTATTTTGTTTTTTATCCCTTCATTTGATACGAAACTTTATAATCTGCAGAGTATTTTTCATGTACCCCTTCCATTCTTTGACTTTAGTAAACCCCCAAATATCGTATAATTTCTATATGATTCTTTATTCTATGGCAATGGTGAATGCGTACATTTAGGCGATAAGCCACAACGACCAGGAATTTTGTTTGGCAAGGTCAACTTTCATGGACGGTAGACACTATACTTAAATAATGTAACCATGTATCCAATTTATATCAATAGAAATAGAACTATGTAAAATTAAAAAAATGGTAGGTAAAACCCAAAAACGAGTTGCTAGACTTTCTGAACAATAACAATAAGAAAGGCAGCGCAAAGCTGATAGATTTGGGCCAATTTTTTTTGAATATGTAACACATTACACAACAATCTGTTTTTAACCGACTTCAAAAAAAGGAGGAGGTTCTCAATTCGACTGTATTTTTTTATGTTTGTTAGTTACCTCAGAACTTTGGACTGGGCGAACCGATTTTGATGATTCTTTTTTTAATCGAAAGCTGGTGGCTGTCATGTGGTCCCATATAAATTTTATTGAGATCTGACAATGGCATCCACGACAAAACCACATAAGTCGTAAATTTGTGTTAGGATGTGCGCGACAAATTGACGAATAACTCAATATCACGCCAACCGATTTCGATGATTCTTTTTTTAATCGAAAGCAGGTGCTTGTCATGTGGTCCCACATAAATTTGAATGAGATCTGACAAGTAGTTTTTGAGACTTTGAAGTCGGTTATTTTTTGTTAGTAAAATATAGATTATGAAATCTTCAGAAATTCAATTCTTCTTTAAAATCTTAAATAATTTGGATGAAGGTACAAATAGTGGGTAGTGTGGGTACTATTTGTAAATAAGATTTGAGAACTAAGGTTACTGTGTGTGTAAATAGGTCAAATAGAGAGAATTCTATAGATTTAGTAGTGTCACCTAGTAGCAAAGTTTGGCAACCTACAACTAATAAGGATTTAAGAGATAAGTTAGCCAAAGTAAAGGAATAGGATTAATCTAGTATTCAATATTTGTATGACGCATACCATTATGTCTCATGAAACAACGTAAATATACTAGTATCAGCAACTGCTGATGGGGAATGTCCTTGTTTTCAATTACTTTCGAGTGCTGTAGGCCTTTATAATATTAGTTCACGTAGTAGCTGCCTCGAAGTTATCTTAAGACTACTGATGACTTAATTATTACCTAATACAATAAGCGATAGAAAAATTTAATAAAATTTTAAATAGTTCTTTGGAGCGGCCTATGAAGTTAGATACTAGGCCTATAAAAGTCACCAAAAGGTGACCCTACCAAGTCGCTACATTGTCAACAATAGTCTGCTACGGGGTTAGTACCAGATTGGTACGGTATCACTACTAGGTTGCTACAAGGTCGCTACTAGGTCGATACGGCGCTAGTACTATGTCGATACTGTCGATACGATGTCAGTAGTAGGTCGCTACGGAATCTACGGAGTCGGTATCAGATTGCTACGGTATCATTACTAGATTGCAACGGGGCCGCTGCTAGGTCAATATTAGGTTGCTACGGGGTTAGTACCATGTTGCTACGCAGTACGTCGCTGGTCATCCAATTTCTTAACTCAAACATTTATCATATTTAATTATAAAAAGAGGATTTATAAAATATCTTCCATAAACATTCTCAGTATTTTCAAAATCACATTATGACATTGACACAATAACATATACATTCATCAACTACAGTACACGCGTTGCACTGAGCAGAATGAGCAGACATTGTCTGACACGTCTTTATCTTACTTCTTACCACAAATAACATCTCTGACTCGAGTGCTGTATTGTTTAGCCACGTTAATTACATAACGTCGATACAAGCACCAAGGTTAACTGTTACCTTATAAGTGTAGCGATAATAAAATGTGTTGTTTAAAAAAACGTTCTTTTGAAATATACATAATGTAGAGAAATGAAATGAGCGCGGGGTATGAGGACAAAGAAACGAAATATTAAGAAACGACAGAAAGACGTGTTAAGAGATTTTAAAAGTATTTAATAAACATTATAGACGTGCAGATATTTGGAGTTTAATTGGCAATCACGTAGAAAACATTATTGATATTATCATATGGAGATAATGGAACTACGACCCAGTGGCGTAGCTAGCCCTAAGGAGGCCCCACATCAATATTTGTTGTGGGGCCTCTTCGCTGTTAGCTGTCAAATATAAAAGGAGTGCCAAATGTAGCGGTCGTAGGCCTCTGGCGAGCTTTTTTTGGGAGTGTTAGTGGGGGGCCGTATACACTGGGGGGCCCGTATAATTGATACGGCCGATACTACGGTAGCTACGCCTCTGCTACGACCCCTGGCACGGTAGATCATTGTCAAGTAGGTAACATTAAGTAATTTGAATACAGCGCCATCTATCCACTCCCTGCATATACATATGGGTACCGTGTGCATCTGAACTGAGGGCCCACTTTTTGTTTTGTTTTGTTTGTTTGTTTGTGTTGTATTTTCCTAGTGAAGGAAATAAATGAAAATTTATATATATTAACAGAACCCTGTATTAATAGTACAGAAGTGTAATAAATAAGACTTTCTCAATTTACAAAACTAAGTTAATTATTTTCCTATTCTGCAATCATGGTTACCCTACAAAATTTGTTCCTACTAAAAATAAAAAGTTAATTTTCTCGTGAAGTATGGCATTTTGAACAAAAAACCGAATGTAAAATTTTAGTTAAAAATTAGTAAAAACTTTTCAGCTAATTTATTTCAAACTAAGAGGTTGCACCTAGTCGATAAAGCCGAAAGTATTGGGCCCTCAGATTAGAGGTTATCCGAAAATTCGAAGCCGTTTTACCATTCAATCGTTACTTTTTTATCACTATTTCTTTTTTTAACTAATTCATAGGGATGTTATCTAAGAGGTTTCCAATGTACATTTATGCTTTTCTTCCTTTAAACCTATATTTCGCCTGGGCTCTTAGTTCATAAACGTCTGGATTGAGGGCCCAAGTAAAACTGCGATAAGTCTGTAATGTTATTCTCTAGCCAGTTGAGAATGATATCAATCGTTTTAAGAAATTCTTAACTAAATTCTAAAATAATAATTATTGACACAGAGGTAGTACTTTCTGAGATATATACCATGCCACATTCTGTAGGCATCTAAACTGAGGGCCCAAAACATTTGCCCATAACATCTTTAATTCACGTTTAAGAAATTTATGAGTGTTTGCTTTAAGTTTTAACTATTTTTAACTAAATCCTCTATAAATTTCAATTCGCTACGCCGAGAAAAAAAAAGTGGGCCCTCAGTTCAGATGCACACATGGGTACCTACCTATTTTGAGATTACAAATATACATACTGTAAAATTAAATATAATTTTATATTAGAAGATTATTAATAAAATATGTGATAAGGTTAATTTATCTATGGACTTTATGGTGTTTATAATAACATCTTAAATTGTTTCCTTTTAGAAAATTAGGTCTAATCAGCGATTGCGTGAACAGTAAAAATGTCAACGATTGCATGTCCTCTTCTCTGTATTTCAGAGTCAATGATTTCACAGCCAAGGACTTGATTACCCTGTTTCTGGCAGGTAAAAGTAATTTTCAATTCATTTGAATCATTTCATCTTGTTCAAAACCTAAGTGATAGCTATTTTCGTGAAAACTGGAATGAATCCTATATTAGAGAATTATGATCCCATTAATCACGAAACTAATAAAATCACTAAATACCAAATAAATAGCACATTACATTATTATGCAGAAGCATAGAAGAGAACTTAGTCATTTAGTGGTTACTTGCTCTATCAAGAACGAGAAGCAATATAAATGACAAAAGACTGTACAAGATTTGATTATGGACTATCGCGACTGATGCTGAATAACTGATAATTATGGAATATGGACTATCGTTGGACACAATTTTCAAATTACATGTCTACTATGTCGATCTGCCACTGCTTACTACAATACTTGTCAGTAATAAACTATTGCAAACAGAATATAATAGCAGGTATCATTCGAAACATTTTCATCTCGTGTGTTTACCTAAAATGTATCTTTATAATTTTCTATAACAATGATTGTAAATGGTTGTAAATAGAATATTATTTGTACAACAAATAAGGCCTGTTACCACGCTCATTCATACATTTCGCACTGAAAATACGTAATTTTACTAAATACAAATATAATGCCAAGCTACTCATGGCATGGCTGACGTTTAGACTATAAAGGAGTCTGCCCAATACAGCGTACCATAACCGTGCCAGGAACATATTCCAAAAATATTATGGGTCTTATATAACTATTTTTGGAATTAGGAGTCCGTTTGCGAAATATTTGGCTTTAAAGTGCTAATTTTGATTAGAGTCAAGTGTCCCTCCCACCTGCTGACTAAACGGTTGGAGTTGGACAAGTGAAAATATTCTGAAAAATACGTTATATGTTGAATTTACAAGGAAAACTATCCGCGCTATGTTAGCATAAGTAGTTAATGTGTAACAGTCGATAAACCTACTACTTCGGAACCCTACATTGCGCGTGGCCTGACACGCACTTGCCCGGTTTTAATATAACATCCATTAAAATAACAAGATAGAACAATATGAACTACTAATGCATAATTTATGTCTAATTAAACAGTTGTTAGAATATTGCTTTAACATTGGACCTTGAGCTAAATGGGGTTAATTAAATGCCGAGGAGATTTAAAAGAACAAAACAGAAGAGTAGTGAAAATAAATAGCTTGTAATTTTCATTACATAACCCTCATAATATAAGTAAGCGCACGTCTGGCACCATGACATTCGAGCCACACCCTCACGTGACCTACAGACATATAATCCAGCCGTCAAAGTCAGTATTATAGCCACCGTTGCGATGATTAGGGGAAACACGGGTGACCTAGAACGGTGACGTCAAACTTAAGTACATAGTACCCACACTACCCACGTATCCATCCATATACATAAAATTCGACTTTTTTGCTATGGTAACCGACGATAAGTTTGGTAATTTTTTGGGCTAAGTCTAGTTAGTTAGTGTTATGTCTCGAAATGCGAATCAGCAGGGTAGTTAAGCATGTTGAAGGACTCCTCAGTTCTGTCAGTCAATGCTGTGTACTTTAATGAGCTCCGAAAAAAGTACATAACGTTGTACACAACATAACAGTTGAGAAATAACAACGAGTCTTATGGCAATTTTTCAGGCGACACAACAATATCCAAAGTTTCAATGACGACAACAACGCACTGAAGCAACCTTGTAGACTTCGTTCTAGACCTTTATAGACCGTTCCCTTCAATCTGACCGGTAAGAGCTTGCAGCCATAAAATATGAATGGAATCAGAATTAGTTTTGATGACGCGCAATCTCTTTGAGCGTACAGATACAACGATGAACCAATGACGTCAACAGTTCAAAAATACTTCTATTTTTTCGTATGGTATACAGAATATATTTATTTATGCTAGTCTAGACTTCCAGCTCCGGTGACGCTCACACACAAAGAGCATAAAAAATAATGGACCGAAGCCAACACCATCTGCGTTCGTGACAGACTGACCATGAATCATGATCATAAATAAAATATTAGGGCGTATCCACGTAGAAAGCAGATTCCATTGCTAATTAGACACGTGTGTTTATCGGCGCTAGTTGAACACAAAGTATAGATTTGTGATAATTTTACCTGCGCTCACCAGACATTACTTTAGAGTCTTTAGACGCGGTTATCCTCATCACTCATCGAACCTTAACCCAAGGTTTTTTTAACAGCTAACAGAGCTACATTACGTTAGTGTAGTAAAAATAAACGAGGTAAATATATAATGGTATAGATCTTCAGACATGTGCCTAAAAAATACACTTACAATATACCAAATTACCATCATACCATACACATACCAAATTACCAGCACCAACCCTACTTTCACTCCGACCGCGACTCAGAGCAACATTAGGGTACGTTGACTAGGAGTCTACCACGGACCTAAAAAAAAGACGAACGTTATCCCAACAACAAATTCAGTGAAGCACCCATAGTAATACCAACTCTCTATTCGTACAAGTACACACACCCACACATTGACACCATACTGCTTTGACATTGACACCATCGCGAATCAAAAATTACAAAATTACGCACACATGGCAAGCGGGCGGCCATTGCTATGCTTCACTCTCGATTAGACGAGGTTACGTCCGTCTTTTTTCAGGTCCGTGGAGTCTACGAAGACATTTCATACTTCAGCCTTAGCAAAACAAGATCTATATAGAACATTTTTGGTAAAGAAAACATCAAATAAGGTGTTTACGAACAACGTGGCTGACGAATATGTTACCTAGTAAAGATCAGTCGTGGTCATGACAGCATTGCTATACTTATGAAGTTATGATTCATGCACGTAAAGAAATCAGAACAATAGCATTACATGAGTAAACTTAACGAGCAAATATTTTCTTTGAAAGTCAAAAGGAAGATGTAGGATGACGTACCTATCAATAAAGGCATTCATTTCTATTTGTGGTTTCTCCAAGACTTTAATATCACCTATAACAACTAATGGGAGTAATAGCTATCCGAAAAATTATGCTAGATTTGAATTTCCATTTGCGTGTGTTGTCAAGCAGTGACTATTGAGGATGCTCTTATGTTACTACCACTTAGGTATGTAGGTGTATTCATTACTTTATTATACCAGCACGCACTCAACGAACGAAGTTATTACATTAACTACGTCACTAAAAACGTACGTATCTAACCAGGTAGATAAATCATGATTACAAAATACTATTTGAATGTCTAAATGCAGTAAAAAGTAAAAATCTTTTGTCTCATGAATATTCAAACATTTAGAGTCCGTTCAGACAGACCGGCTCGGAGAGGAGAGCAGATTTTTATCACGTTGGAAACAAGAGTTTTGAGTAATTGTAGTAAAGTTTATTTTTGCATGTGCACCTTTTTTGTCATTAAAATGCTTGAACGCGCTTCGTGTGAAATAAAAAGAGGAGCCGACCGGCTTCGATTGCGTGCTATTTCTCGCTCGCGCAGCCTGGCGGCTCCGATTGCGTGCTCTTTCTCGCTCGCGCAGCCGATCAGCTCCGATTTACCCATATTTGTTTCCGCTTGCGCTTACGTTTGCTATGTTCTATTTCAAGTAATCTTGCTAACAAATATATTTCTTCATCGGAGCTATCTAAATCCATGTTTCGAAAAGCACACGTTAACACACCGAAAACAAAACTTGGACTGCGCGGAATACTGGTACTGCCTTTGTAGTGTATCCACCCGTCTCTGAGCGCACCCGACCGGCTCCAAGCACATCCGACCGCATCCGCCTTCAGATCTCTTCAAGCCGGTCTATGTGAAATAGTTGGCGGCTCCGCTCCGGCCAATTACAAGCGTATACGATCCGCTCTGTGTGAAAAGAAAAGAGCAGGCCGATGCTCTCCGAGCCGGTCTGTCTGAACGGACCCTTAAAGTTAAACGTCTTTAAAGTTAACTGCGAACAAAACAATTTAGTTCCAAAACAATTAACATTATTCTAAGACAGTATTATTAGGTATGTCCGTTTCTTATGGGACAATTAGTGAACAAAAGACAGGTAATTATATTTTTTACACATGCCCACTGTCTAACATATTCTCTGTGGTTTTCCTTCAAGGGAAATCCCGAGAACAATCTGATACTAATTTAAGTCAAAGTCAAGGCTTCCAAACTAATTTGTTTAACATGGGGAAGAACAAGGAAAAACTATTTTTGAACATTATGATATCAAAAAACAAAGGGATCATTCGAAACAAAAAAAAAGTAATAATGATGGAAATATTGTTAGAAACCATTGAAGTATAATGTCATAGAATAGACACCTCGAACAAAATGTATGTCCCCGCCGCGCCGGGAGGTTCTATTTTCAAAATTGAGCCCCTGTTCTCCTTTCAAAATCGAACTAATCCATTGAAGATTGAAGCCGCGCGGCGCCAATGCATTGGAACATACATTGTGTTCGCGGTGTCCATTCTATACGCTAGTAATAATACTTCAATGTTAGAAACAATATTTTTTTCCTAATAACAGTATTACAGCTTACAGCGCCATCTATTTTTACACTGTCAAACTAATAAGACAACGAAACAGAGGGCACCACTTGCGATATAATATTTATAAAATATGAAATCTGGTAGATTAGTCTTTCTTTAGAAATGTTTACAGAAAGGAAAGTTTCTGATCAATCCTAAATAAGTAGGTTAGGTACACAATACATATTTAGAGCAGTACGAACTAATGCCCCAACTCAGAGTCACAAACGATTACATTAATCGCTCCTTAGAAAAGAATCACCATACAAATTCTGTACTAAGGAGCGATTTAAGTAACCGGTAGTGACTCTGAGTTGGGGCATAAAATTCATTAATTTATTCAACAGACTCATTACTGACAAACCATGGCTATAGTTGTGAGAAAACGTGTCCCGGATCCATCTTGGCGGGAAATTAGTGATCCTTTGACAAAAACAAGCCTCAGTTGTTAAGGCGTTACCTTAGGCGTATATGCTTATTCAGCTATTTACATAACAAATATATGACCAATTTACGACAAGGCATTTATTCATGTACTTACTCCATTTTACGTTAGTCATTAGTACTTATTGTCAGTGAGAGATATGAGGGAATTACTCAGCTAAGTCAGCTAACAACATAAATTTTATACAAATTACGCCAGCGTAAGTTACCAAACTATGAAAACATGATTCACACGAGAAACTGGTATTAATCATCTTAACAAGCAATCAAACAATAGAAAGCAACTAATTGGTTCTAGTTTATAAATACATTGAAATCTTGGCATAGTATAAAAGTTTTCCTTAATATTTGGATGCGAGAACTAATAATCAAGTATAAAAATTTATAGTAAAAAAAACTCCTCTTAAAAGCAAACCTACTGAATTTGTGTTCTTCAACAATGAAAACACTCAAATATCGTTTTAAACAAAAACCGAAATAAGTACCTAATATCGGTTTTTTAGAAGCTAGAATGCCACAGACGGACATACTAATAATACATAATAAAAACAAGGGATTAAAAAGTTCTAGTATTTTGTAAAAAATTTAAACTATTTTGATTAGCATACGTGCCTACTATTTATTCACTTGCATTTAGAAAATTTCTGAATATGTATGATAAGCTTGTTAATGTGTGACCTAAACGAAACGAAAAGAACGAACCATGTGCTAAAGACTGGTCCGATTTTTTCAGGGACCCACGAAAAGAAAAGCAAAACTGTTTACAGGCGATTTTAATGGCAGCAAACTGATATTATACCTGCCACTATATTATACCTGCCACTATATTATACGCTTATACTCGTACCTGGCTCCCCAACAACTGAAACGAAATAATTAATACTAATCTATAATTCAACTAATCTCTAATGGCTCTAATAAAGTTGCATAATTTCTTCTTCTTCTCAAGTCCAAACCAAACTCCTGCCACCCAGCATTAACTTCTCAACCATTGAGTCAGTGACATTAGATGCCTTCCATAAGTAATAATAAGTATGGTTGTCGAATTTCAGCCTTCCGCTCAGCTTTTGAATTTGTCTGTCGAGCTTTTTTAGACCTATGACCAAAGGGTGTTGAAAGACTATGCCTACCAGTAATAATTACTGGCTCTCTGACAGTGCGACAGAAATACATAAATAACAAAGATATTAGTTTGACAACACAAATCTATGTTTGAAAACTATACAACCTAACAAACCAAACTTAAGTGTAGTATCAGGTCATGGTTATCATAAAAATGCAATGTCATCAGAACTAAAGATGGACAGACTCAAGATGGACGGAGCCTTACACACTTCAGGCCTGGTCCATCTTTCCCTTCCCTTTGCCATCTACAAACATAGAAAAAAAATATATAAGAGTAATTCCAAAATATTTCGTATACCACTGGATTCGATAAATAAAATTAATAAAACGACATTACAAATAAAATTACGCTTCTCTTGACAACATAAACAAATTTAAACAAGGTCAAATGATGGCCACCAAAACGTTAAATACAAAAACGACCAACAATACTGATTTGCCTTCTTAATGCTGCTTATAAATAGTTTTTTATGGTCTATTAATCATTGAATCGAAGCTATTCGAGTGGAATAAAATGGAATTATAATAATTGGAGAATTGGGCAGACTTTTATTTGAATGATCACGTCTTGTCTTGTTGATCTTGTCTCTTGTCTCATAGAATTTTTCAAATCTGTATATACTCGTACAGTCACCTGCAGAGAAAAGTAACCCATCTGTTTACAACGTAAGGCGATTATCACACGGCACCGCGCACCGCCGCGGTAGGCGGTGAAGCGGATCTCATGTTGTATTGGGGTCTATGAAGTATGAAATCCGTTGATGCCATACACGGGCACCGCACTGCTCGACCGCACGGTTGATATCGTATAGAAAAATGTTTTCAGTCCACGATGAGTTTTAAATCTTGAATAACTTGTTAGTTGTATTCTAGTTGTACCAATTTTATAGATAGAACGTTTAAGCACTGAGATGGAACATTGAGAACTGATACGGCCCATCTCAATTTCATTGGCCTGGCTGTCCTCTAAACCGAAACTGAAAGTTATTTGAAGGTGCCCTTTACCGTTAAATTAACAGCTGAAGTTTTACATTATTTTTGCATAATTTATCAAAACACTTGTTCACTGTGGATAATGTATATTCAGATGGATAAGAGAGAAAAATACCTATATACCATACCATTATATTATTATGCAAATTCCAATAAAATCACCTTGAATACTTCTTCAATGATCTTCATGTCGCTAACATATATATGTCATATATGTACATGTATTCGATTTATTACAGATTTGCACGCCTAATACTGCCGTAAAATAGATAAGGTAGGTAATATGTATGTGTGAAGTTATTTATATACTGATCTTAATCAGTTGCTGTCATTGTAATAATAAAAAATAAGTAATTGTGCGCTGTGACGCGGGTGGCATGGGTGGACAAACGCTAATGTAACTTCACACACATGCATGATAAATGAACCGAAGACTTTCCATTATTCAGTTTTTTTTTTTCAGATTTTCCCTGCTTTTTGACTCAAGCATTTTTTTTACATGTTGCCGTATAGCTAGCCAAATGAAATTTTCAGGGATAATTCTACACAAATTATATTATAGTTTTTAAGATAGTTTGTGGAAAAAAAATACGAGTGAAATATTATTTCTGCTGCCTCTAAAAATTTGTAAACATTTCATTTTCTAAATAATCAACTGTTTTCTAAATAATCAATGATTTACAGCAATACAAAAGGCATACTATTGAGCTAGTTTGAGGAAAAAATCACGAGCCTAGACTTAACAGTGGCTGTATTTTCAAGTTTTCTCAAAGAATTTGATTTCTTCAAAAAAATCACTAATTCCCAAATATTAGCTGAACCACTAAATATTGCTGAAGATCCTAGGCGACCGTTGATCCACCACCCCTGATACACCGTGTATATAAGAGGTATAAGAATTAACACATGGGATGGTCATCAACTCTCCACTAATCCATTCGAGAGTATCTGGGAGTATACCAAAGTACTTCAGACTTAATCAGAAGAAACCCATGCACAGAATCGCTAATAGATAACCAATTAACAATTACTTCCTATCGTCAGCACTTCACATTGAGTGACTATTAAAAACAAATATCTGCTTCACTTGATATAATAATCTAAAATCAACAGTATTCAGTTTACATAAGGTTGTGTTTGCATTGACTTATTAAAATATATTTTTTATAACTTTTACTCTACACGGGGTAGAAAAAAAGGAAGGGTTTGTACGAAAAATATATCTTTATCAGACATTTTGCTTATCGCATTTAGAATGTGATTTAATCTTGGAACATGAAAAAGTCTCTTCAGAGAGGTGAATCCTTTAATCCTAATACAACATTATGCGCACTAAAAATAATTTTGTACAAAAATTAAAGCTTAATATAGCATAACATAATTTTATTCTCACTTAGAACTAGAGGGTGCTGCTTAGTTTTATCTGACTGTGCTTATCAGTCAATTAAAAAGATATTTATAATAATTTTATAACATTAGGATAAAACAAAATGTCAGCAGAGCCAAATCATACTACTAAAATTCTATAGTAGATGCTTTACATTACAGTAGATGCTTTTTGCATAACATTAACAGTAAATTAACGCCCCAACTCAGAGTCACTAACGGTTACTTTAATCGCTCCTTAGTAAAGAATCACCATACAAATTCTGTACTAAGGAGCGATTTAAGTAACCGTTAGCGACTCTGAGTTGGGGTGTAAGACTTCATAAACATAATTTTATCATCTATACATATGTTTAACAGTTCAAAGATTAACTCATTGCTCCAATTAAAGGTTATTACTTCCAAACAAGTGATAAATTCATATTGCAATGTTCAATACAAAAATTGCCAGAATTAACAAGGTGATTAATGATAATGTTACACGCTGTAAACAAATTTTAACTCTTTAGTTGCCTGCTGACTTATCAAATAAAAAAAAGTTTGAACATTGTAGTTTTAGTTAGCCCTAGTTCAATGCAGTTCACAAACCAATATTTTTTTAAGTAGCCTGAATATAATATGCTATTTAATAATAGAATAATACATGAATGTAACAATAAATAGATACATTTTTACTCCAAGATATCAATCAGGTTATCCAGTTTTATTATGAACCTGTTAAGAATCACAACTCAATAAAATAGAATCCTCAACAACATAATTATTATAATTTAACGGAAACACCGACCCGGTTGATTTATTCTACTCCTTAGCGGTACACATAATAAAACGAAGCAAAGCACATCATTTGGACCAAATGGACCAAATAACTTCCTTGCATTGGAATGTTCAAAGGTGGTGATGTTTAATACGAAACACATTATCACATGATTTACAAGCTAGTCATATATTGTTATAAGACTGAGTATAAGCCAAGTGTAATTGCTTGCTAATATAAGTCCAATGATAATAATAGAGTTACATACCTCTGGAGCCACCGATGATGATGGTGGCAATGGCACTTGGCCTTCTGCAGCTGAGATTGCCCATGTTGCCACAAATGCTGCTGTGGCGAACAAAATACTTCGTAGCCGCAGCATTTTCAACCTGAAATTTGTATTTAAAAATAGTAAGTAACAGGGAATATAGGAATATGATTACAATGCTTGATATATTTGTGTAATGGAACAGTTAATAAAATAAGACATAAATGTTTGGAAGACTTCAAACTAAACTATGTGGATATTTATTTATTTAATTGGAAGATATTTATTTATTTATTTCAACTTTATTGTACAGTCACCTGCAGAGAAAAGTAACCCATCTGTTTACAACACAAAAGGCAACGGAAACATTGCTGTTTGTATATTTATAAACAGATGGGTTACTTTTCTCTGCAGGTGACTGTACCACACAAATGTATAAAAACAAAAGGCAGGCTTAATGTTAAACGCATTCTCTACCAGTCAACCTTTGGGCAGTGGTTATGGTATAACATAGTGTCTCCACCAATTTGTACTGGAACAGAATGGTTAACTAGTGAGGAGTTATAAGGAGACCTGTGCTCTAGGCTGTCATGGGCCATAAAGGGGTTGAAGCCTATGATTTAAGATTAAGATACAGTATTTAATTTAATGACAGCTAAATTTTTTGACTGCTTAGCTTAAAACCATGCTCACCACTATATACTATACTATGGTGCATATTACATCCCATTTGGAATATTTTGTCAATCAATACAATTGTTATTTTACATTGGCTTATTGGCTTCATCACATAGATGAACCACAACTGAGCAAGGGTCTCTCCATTCAAGTCTCCTAAATTATGTTATTAAAAGCAAAAAGAGTTATTATATTGAAATTATTTTCAAACTAATCGAAATAAGACGAAAAAGCACTAGGTAACTACACACTGACTATAAATTACGCAAAGCTAATAATGATTACAAATGGCATTGATACTTAGAATGATTATTAGTGATAGTATCAGGAATCAATTACCGTGGAGTTATCAGCGTTTAAGTTTTAATCTGAATAGTTAATTATTATGCTCCCATAATGAATCTATTCACGTGTTAGAGGATAACGTTGACTTGATCAATCCGTGATGTTTGGTAGCTTGAATTGTTTTATAATAGATAGTAAACTAGTTAGTGAGTAAATCCACAGGCCATGAAACGTCACCGGTTTATAATACAGTGAATGGTCACGGTCAATCTCAATAAACCGAACCAGAACTTACATTTGACACTTCGAGTTTTTCAGTTATCCGAATATTAAATAAATGAATGATATTTAACACATTACATTAAATTAAGGTTTAACCGTTTATCAACATAATATGAAATTGCTTAGTATATAATTCAGTTTGAAACGTAAGCGTAATTTATAAGAAATTAGAAAATTATTGACACAAACGACTCTCCGCTTACTGAAAAATAGGGATGTTCGATCCGGATCGATACTTGTGTGGATCGATACAATGGCATACGATCCGCTCGATATTTGTATCGATACAATGGCATTCGATCCACTGGTGGATCGATACACATGCAGGGTGGATCGGATCGGATCAAAATTATTATGGAATTGAGGTAGATTTCTTTAAATCAGTGGTTGGTGCATCATTATTACACGAACAAGAAGGCTTCCACACATGTTTTAAGCAATATTTGTCTGAATTTTTGTTGGATAGTAAGGCTTATCCATTAATTAAAGTATTGGTTAGCTAGAAAAGTTATTTGGGGAAACTCTGCGACATAGCTCTTCGGTATTTAGCAGTGGTAAGAACTTCAGTGCCCTCCGAATGGCTTTTCTCGTTAGCCAATAGCATTTTAAGTGAAAGTAATCGATTTGATCCTAGGCGCTTATCCAATTTACTATTCCAGCGTAAATTTAAGGATTGGCAAATGTAATTTATAAGCTATGCATAATATATATTTTTTATTTGATTTATAATGAGTTTAAATACACGAGAGTTCTAAATCAAATATAGTGTTATAAAGTGAGATATTATTATTTATATGATGTTCCTACTACATACCACATTGTTTTAAAAAAACCTTAAGTAACTTTTTCAATATTTATTTACACAATATTTTGAATAAAATTAAATCTGATATAAAATTTAATCTAAAACGATTGATCTTAATATTGGCTTAATGATCTATCTTTATTTAGAAAATCACTGAATTAAGCTTGCCGATAGTTTATATAACCCTAATTAAAATATTTTATTCGATTCTGGATCGATACAAAACATCATATTAAATTATATGGTATATCTACATAAAATATCATCTTTAATTTTATTAACATATTTCTTTCTTTTTTCTCTTTTTTGGCCGACAACGCTTTGGTCGCTGACATCCATTGGCCGCGATACCCATTTACAGGTATAATATAAAATTATATGAATAGATATTTGGACTATTAATTATATTCGGATATTCATGACGATTCGAAGTATCGATATATATCGATATCGGGTGTTTTATAAAACACCCGGATCAAACATTCAAATTAAAAAATTACTTTTTTTTTTCTTCTCTCTTTCTTGGCCGGCAACGCATCAGTGATGCTTTTGGTGTTGTTGATATCCATGAGCGACGATAGCCACTTACCATCAGGTCGATCGTCAGCTCGTTTGCCGGCTATTTCTATCAAAACAAAAAAATCATTCGATACTGGATCGATCCAGAGTATCGTATCAAATCACTTGGATCGATACCTGGATCGATACACTGCGATACGATCCGTATCGATCCAGAGTATCGATACAAGGCACCTGGATCGAACATCCCTACTGAAAAATGACAAGAAAGTGACAACACTGACGTCAGCGTCACTGACAAGTAATAACTGACAAATTAGGGCTGCGTTCCAGTAGACGCTCACATCGCTCACAACGATCAAAACGCGTTCCACATGGCGACCACGGTCGTCATGGTCGCGGCGAATACGTCATTGATGACGTCATTAATTTCGCTCACGGCAGTTCACGGCACGCTCAAAACAACCCACCTCACGGGGTGGGTCGAAGTGCCCGTTCCACTTGGGTGTATGATTGTAACACTCACAAGCTAGTGGAACAGGAAAAACCGCGGTCGTGAGCGTGATCGTTGTGATCGTCAAGTGGAACGTAGGGAAAGTCAGCTGTGTTCAGTCAGCCACTGCCCACTACCAAGAACATTTTCAGTCTATCAATCAATCCGTCTTCAGTACACACACACACCTTCGAAGCTTAGGGTTCAACTTTAAGTTCTTGGGAGATTGTGACTACATTTTCTAGCTTGGCAATACCATTAAAATAAGATAATCTGTGATTTTATTCGTTTATTCTATGGGAAAAACCGCGCTAAATATATTTTCTTTACTCTATGGATTTAGTATACAATAGTGATGGACGTTGAAAAATAACATCGATGTTTTTTTCGATGCAATGCATCGCATAGTGGCATCGATGTTATATCGATGTTTTCCATACATCGATTATATTTTTTTAACAAATTATATATGAATGTGGCGCATACCAAAAAATTATCCTGAAGTTAGTAGACAGTTAACTATTTTTGGGTTTTTCTTAGTAATGAAAACAGAATTAAATTCATTTTAAAAATTACGTAAAACATGATGTAACTTTTGAAAGAAAGAAAGAAAATACATTTATTTGCAAAAGATACACTTAAGGTTATACAATACTTATACAAGGTAATAATATCTTTTCATAATATCGATAAAAATAGCAATGCAAATATGTGCTGGCAACATGTTTGCATTTGTGTTGTCAAAGTAGTCCGTCGATTTATGGATTCGACTATAGTGCTCTCTAACTAAATCTGCCCTTGGGCGTATAGTTGGTAGCATTGAAAAAGGAGTATAAAAATTAAAATGGTATATTATATGTAATGTTTTATATTTCTAATAATATAATATATCGTTATTACCTTTGATGAACTTAATAACGACGCTATTATTATGTCCATAAAATGGTTTTTGAAATATAAAAGACACTTATTTCAATACTACCAACAGTAGCTCGAGCACGAATATTTGCGAAAAAGTATTCGTATGGTTAACGTAAGCAATTTGTATGGAATTTTTTCAAAAGCGCCCCTATCGTGCGTAAATGGTACTAATCGGCAGCACGAATATTTGCGTCAAACTTGCGTATCGCAAGCGTATCGCCGCGTAACGCTACGTAAGCATTTTGTATGGAAATCGGTAGCACGAGTTTTTTTTTGACATACGGACGCTAGCTGGCTAGCGTCATCTTACGAATGTTTTTTCACGGAGAAATGTTGCGTGAGAAAACTTTCGTATCACTTTTTAGTAGTGAATTTCAGTGTTTTAATTGATTTTAAAACTAAATTGAAGTAAAATTGCAAGAAAAACCTATAATTGAACGTATCTCAATTTATTATTACCTTGTTGCACAATTGATTGGAAGCAGCGGAGTAATTGAATATAGAGTAGTTTCTAAGGAAAAAATTATTTGTTTCAATTAAAATAAGTTTAACATTGTGTGACTAATACAATAACTAAAATAAAAATAATATTATGATTGTCATAATATGATGATTGTCTTATTTAATTTGTTTCCAGTGAAATAAATCGCAGAGTAGAATCACTAAATTGCTAGGTGCAATGAAATAGTATTTGAAATTGATATATTCTTAACAATGCTTCGTTTTAAAATCTAGTGCAATTAACTTCGTCGTCTTTAAAATCAAACTAAAGAATTATCCTAAAAATCAAGGTAACAAAAACCTGCTACGTGAAGTGATAAATAGGTTTATGTAAAATACAAATGCATTTCCTAATTAATTCATTCTTTCATTAGTATAACAAGATTAGTTTTCTGCTATGTATTAGTAAAATACCTAGAAGCGATTAGAATATACACCAACATCTATGTTAAATAATAAGTCACACTTGAGGCACCAAATAAAAGAAGATAATGAACAATAATATCTTTATTTATTTATTTATTATATTTATTTACCGTACAAAGTAACATACAATATTTCTATTGCACATCATTTTTAACTAAATCACTAATTTTATCGACGTAAAAAGACGCGCATTCGGTGGCTGATGGTCGTCAGTCGTTCGGCCACAACTTCAGCAATGTAGACAAGAGCTCTATTGTAAAGCGCACACTAAATGAGTTGAAGTTCACTGCATTGCGCGAATCCAAGTTATGATCAAGAATCAACCACTACTTCGTCTTCTTCACCAACTACTCCACGACATCGGAGACCTTCGCGATGTAATGGAGATGAAGTCGAGAAGCTTTGTTTATCTTAAAGGACACTGGGACGTTGTATCCTATATACAAATAAGTCCTTAATTGATGGGTACTTTTTCATAAACGCCGCAATCACTATTATTAAGTATCACATAGGTATTTGTATGTGTATTTTGAATTACTTTAACTTATAAAATTATAAAATTCACAAAATATTTTGACAACATTAAAACAAATATAGTACCGCAGATCGCTAAAGGCGCCAAACCACAGGTTAGGTAGGGACACAGAGTACTTAAACGGTAGAGATTCAGCTTGACAATGTATGCGTTCGAATACCAAAATTCAAAGAGACACGGAAATATTTTTATTTTTGTAAAATATATCATTAAGTTAATGTAACTTAATGTTAAGTTTATTTTTATTCAAAAGTTAATACAGCTTGATGTAAAAAGTGTGATTTCATAAAGTTTTAATGAAATTTATTTACATAATTATTGTTTTTCAATTTACATGTAACTTTTGAACGCACCATTCATTCGTTCATTCATTCACTTGGTCACCTTCTTATTTACGATAGGATGACGTCACTTGCGAATTGACGATACTACGACGAAAGTAAGTAAAATAACTTGTGCTGCCAACTAACGTCTAAGTATCGTGAATTCGATACGGAGACGCTACGAATGTTTTAAAAACTCGTGCTCGCTGTACAGTACGCCCAAGTGCAGATTAACGCTTCCCGCCCACGACTGAATTTTTGTAGGAGAGATAAGCAGGTTTGCCTCTTCGATGCATCGAATAAAAAACATCGATATTTACTCGATGTTGACGTATTGAAAAAACATCGGATTAAATCGATGTATCCATACTTTACATCGAGTGTTTTTAATACATCGATGTATATCGTCCATCCCTAGTATACAATACAAGCAAGACACACAAGTCTCAATTCTAACCTATAAAAATGCCTTTAGATTTTAGAAGATTTAATGGACCAGAGAATAGTGAATCGTATAAACATTACATAAAGAAACAATTGAAATCGATAGAAGAACAATATAGAGAACTTTTTAATGAAAACGGAAAAAGGAAAGATGGGCGCGCATTTGATGAAGCGCGAAGTTTGTGTAGGTTTTGTACGTGTTTTTTCGTTTGTTATCAATATTCTGAGCGGCATACCTATTCTAATCAAGTGTAATATTTGTTTTTAGTTGGAAGAGCAGAAATGATATCACAAGCAAAAGGTTCTGCGTACATAGAATTGGATAGAACAAAAGTTGTTTGTTCAGTTTTTGATCCAAGAGAAATACCCCACCAAAACGAGTTCAGGTAAGCTTTGCGAAAATAAATCTATCAAATTAATATTAATCCTCCCTTGGGTAAATAAGAGAAATGCAAGTAAGAAGTGCTAATGTTGTTTCAAAACGTTTTTCTGTGAATATTACCTAAGGAATCAATAAGCTTGTATGAAGTTAGATTTTCTGATTATAAACCTTTAGAAGAATGTATTCCACTCATATCTCTGCAATAGAATTCTTTATAATATTGGATAACTAATTTCTGTTTTTCAGTGAACTTGGCCAACTATTTGTAGAAGTGAAATTCGCGCCATTTTCGTGTCCTCGAAAAAGGCGGCCGTATGTGCCTGATACAGAGGAAAAGGCTTTGTCAGCAGATCTGAAGAAAGCTCTAGAGCCGGCTGTGTGCAGACAAATGTTTCCAAACTACCAAGTAAGTAATGTTTTGCATAATAGTGCTCTTCCTCTGGCTTTTACTCCATTTTCCGAGATAATAAGTACCCTATGCATATTTCCACATCATGGTCTACTTGCATGCAAAATTTCATGATAATATTGTTTCATATTTTATAATATTAGTAGGATAGTAGGAATTTTAGCAGATTGTAGTACAGTAGACCCCTGGTAATCCGACCCCTGTCTAATGCGGCACCCCCTGTAATCCGACATGGTCTATTATTTATTTTATTGAATATTTTATATTAATTATGATAATTAATATAAAATATTTTCAATAACATTATATTTTTTAGATTGTAATGATGACATTTTATATATTTGTAATGATGCAATTGTTATGGTATGATGCACTAAATTATTTATTTTTATATTTGCATACCTCAACAGGTGGAACTTGGCGGACTTAAAAATGTGATGTTATCTTTTATGTACCCATGTTCATGCAAATAAAGAATTTGAATTTGAATTTGATTTTTTTGACAATCTTCGCTAATGCATGATTGAACAAGTTATAACTTGTACGCACCACCACTATTGTGCTCGACGTGTAGGGTTTTGTTTTAATTCTGACTGCTTAGTTTGAATTTGACTATACATGTGATAGCGGTGAGGTCTAGCATGTGTTCATTGTTTACTGTAATTTTTCGAATTACAAGGTAGTCTTTTGTAAAAAAATCCGGACTATAGGGGGTCTTAGGCAGTACTCTATAATCCGACAAATTCAATAGTCCGACACTGCCCTGCAAAATGATTGTCGGATTACCGGGGGTCCACAGTATTGGCCTTTGTTTTAAGTAATTACATTAATCATCATAATGCAGAATTGTTCCATTGGAATTGCATCTCCTCTCACAATGTGATTGGTATAGCCATGTTCACCATGCTGGCCAAGTGTGAATTGACAGACTTACTAACCAGATTAGTTCAAGATAAAGTTAAAGATGTTTTTTTTTATCATTTCATTATATTATGTTATTAATTAATCATGTTTATATTTGTTTCAGATAGACATATTTGTGTTTATTTTGGAGCATGATGGATCATGTTTAGCTGCAGCAATCAACGCTGCAGGCTTAGCTTTAGCAGATGCAGTGGTTCCCATGTACGATATTATCACAGCTTGCTCAGCTGCAGTTATTGGAGATGATGTATTTGTGGATCCAACTGAAGCTGAAGAGAATCTGGCTTTAAAACCACACAGCGAAAGTACAAATCATGGCACTGTAACATTGTCTATGCTACATGCACTCAAACAAATATCAAATGTACAACTAACTGGCTCTATAGACGTTACTTGTGTCACAAATGTCATGGACACTCTAGAAAAAGAATGCACAAAAATGGTACCCAACATAAAACAAATTCTTGTATCAAATGTTATGAAGAACCTAGAAATAAAAAAGGTTGCAGATAAAGAAAGCAAAAGATGGGAAGATCGTTTAAATGTAAAGCTAGAGGAGTGGAAAAAATTAATAAACTCTTGATGTTATTCAGAACTTGTCTTTTATTTAATTAGTAGAATAATAAGTAAACCTTAATCAATTGCAGTCATTACACATACATTTACACTTTTACTTCACAAAAATTACACCCAAATCAGTAATAATTTTATTAATGCTGGTTTTCATTTTCCACACAAATTATTTAATTTTTGTTTGACATAATGTGGATTAAATATAATGATATCTTTAGTTATTCATTTAAACAAAAACACTGAAACTTGTTTATGAATGTCATGATGGCTACAAAATTGATAAGTTATTATTGAAAGATTATAACTATAGAATTTATTAGTCCTCAGGCTTCTCTGGTGGCGGGCCACAGGGTTGTAACATTCTTTCCATCAGGTTAAACTTCACGCGAGCCTTCGATTCATTCTCCACGATAGCAAAATAGCTTAGTAAATCCGGATGTCCCATGTAACTGCAGCACGAATCCCTGTGTTGGTTTGTCAACCATTCATATTTCGTAGTATCTGCGTGTCCAGTACCTATATACTTGCTTTGTAAATGCTCTAACTGGCTGTGGATATTGTAGCGTTCACCCATTTTTGAAGTTGTTGATTGAGGTTATATGTATGTTATTATACGATACAATATTAGCACGAAGATTAGATTTATAAGTTCCTGTTAAATCGTATTCTTAACTGCGTTATGAATGAATTATAATAAACTTCAAGTTTTTCAATATAAACTTATTATTTTAATAACAACGCACAAACGTATTTTAACAACTATTGTCTCCTCTAATCAATATGACATGATTGACATGACATTGACATTTGACATATCTCATCTGTGTGAAGAATCACAGACTAATAAAGGATTTCATGGCACCACTGATGTTACGTCTATGGCACTTTTTCGTACTCTGTTTTGGTTACCATGACATTAATTTGTTTACTTGTTGTGTTTGTCACTTTTGTGGCGACTGGCGCTTTTTTCGAATGTATTTGATCAATATTTCTTTATTAATTTGCAGTTTGCTTTAACTACATCATTTTGTGAAATTGAACATGATTAAAGACATTAAAGCTGTTAAGCTTATGGAAAGTGCAACTAAATTAGCAGAGTTAAAACAAGATGAAGCACAAATGCGTAAACAAGCCAGAAAAATATTAAAACAGAAGTTTGACCAGTCGAAGAAACAAACTCATTTGTTTATGCATGAAAAATCTCTGACTGAAATAGTAGGGATTTTGTAAAAATTTTACCTCATCATGACCTCATCCAATTAGTACCGTGACAAATAATAATATTAGGTACGGTACAAAGGGTTGTAATTATTGTGATTTTGTACCGTACCTAATATTTGCCACGTTTTCTCTCATTAAATTTTATTCTACTAAATATGAGAAAATCATAAAAGGCAGACGTTAACTAATTATGATAATGTTAATCATAAAATTGTATGTTAATATTTATTCTTAATGATCATTTCAGCCTACGCCAAAAAACTCAAGTCACATAATATACGCATACTATCATAATAATTTCATTTGGAAAATAGAAAATTTAGATTTTTTATATAATCTAACACATCTACATTTGCAATGGAATAGAATAAATAAAATAGAAGGGCTTGAAAAGTTAACAAAACTTAAAAAACTATACCTGAGCAATAACCGCATAAGCGTTGTTGAAAATTTAGAGTGCTTAAAATATTTGGAAGAGTTGCATATTGAAAAACAAAATATTGACAATACTGATCCATTATGTTTTGACCCAAGAACTATGATAGCTATTGGGGTGAGTATAAAATGAGGAGCGTCGGAACAAAAACCGACAAATCACATTTTGTAATTTTTTTTTGTTATGATACCAATTTGGTTGTTCTCTTACATATCTTGCTCTATGTAACATGGTCAAAAATTGATAAAACCGGTCTAAATTCGTCTGCGAAATAATTGATAGATTTCGTTTAGCTCTAAATTAGAAAACCATGAACTTAGACATATTTTTACGTTTTCCACAAAAACACAAAGGTGATTTATCGGTTTTTGTTCCGACGCTCCTCAAATATAACATTAATTTATAGATTATCAACCATATTAACCTGGCTATTTGTACTCATGTAGTCTTTATTGTACTCATAAAGTTAGATATTAGTATTTTAAGTTATGTCTCATGAATCCATTTTAAGCTATTGCTGATTGCTACAGGCGTCATTAAGAGTTATAGATGTGTCTGAAAATAAAATAACCGATATGTCTTGGGCTAAACCTCTACGAAGATTGGAAGTCTTGATTGCTAAGAAAAATAAGATAGAAAATGTTGAGGTAAGTAGTACGTTCTGAACTGAGCTTTCGTAAGACCGGTTCTTAATACAGTTTGTACATGCTTTCATTACTTTTACAGGCTACAGCTGACAATCTCTGCACATTACTGTGTCTCGTGGACCTTAATTTTATAGGGAACCCAATGACCAAGAAACATCGATATAAAGAAACTATTATTGCTAGATGTGCTCAATTACGTGTGTATATTTTTTCTATTATTATGACTTTTGCTACAGTCTTCATTTGACCATATCTACATAAAAAAATGTTATTTAAATCTTTAGAATTTATTTAAGATTTTCTGTTACACTTTTTTATTTTTAGGTATTCTTGATGGTGCACAAATCCACAACACCTCAAGAACCTTTCTCCAAAGCTTCGACAAAGCGGTTCGTCTTCGCCAACTGAACCAAAAACACAAACTGAGCTTAACACAACAAGGAGCTGATGAGTTCTTCGAGCTAAACATGCTGCCCGGCCCCAGGGCCCAGAGTGCTCTGTCTATATCTGAATTCTCCAATCAAAAGCCAAAAAGTAAGATATTATTTCTATTATAATATTATATGTATAATATACTTATTTTGTGATGTAATTTTACATTTTATCTAGCCAGAAAAAAAAACAAATTTATCCACATAATATTGTCTGAAAAGTGTATGAAATGCTAATTATTTGTTCAAGATTTACTAGCAGCTTATATCAGGTTTAGTAGTTGTTGAATTGACCAAGTAAAGTCTATGCCAGTCTTAATTTTTCAATATTTTTGTCTCTACTTTGACATTATTTGACAATAACATTTGGGGGTTTTGTTGAATAATATTATGAATATAGTATGTACAAGGAAAGGCCGAAGCTAAGTCGAACTGATTAACGTATTTTGCAGTGAGTGCTGTTGATGCCTCCTACACATTTATGCCTCGAGCATTTTGGCGTACGAGACAACCGCCATCACCGCCAGAGGACGCTACTGCGCCGTTTGAACCACCACCCCTTCCGAAAAGCCCGCACATTGACAATTCCTCTCTGCCGGTTAGAGGGATATTGAAGAAACCCATGCCAATGAAATATATATAATTTTGTATTTAAATTTGGATAAAAAATTGTATCATTCATGTTTTTTGTGTAAAATTTTGTATCGTTTTTTAAAATACCCTATGTCGTATTATGAAAGGAGAACCCCATTTTCCATAGAGACACCGGCCCAGATTAGACAAGAATGAAAATTGGTGGTCAATAGGCTTGTTTCCACTAAGAATAAATCCGATGGATTAGAGTTTCTAATGATTAACCATGATAATTAGTAAACAAAAATGCAAATTTTGTATTAAAATAATAAAAGATTAATAATATTTTTGGAAAATAAAATCGACAAATTGAGGCGTTTAATCATGTGACATTAAACACCTATCAGAGAAGCGCATGGAGGCGTGACGTCACACCTCGCGAAACACTACGTTGTAGCTGTCATTTTCGTATAAAGTGAACAGGTTATTTGGAGTTTTCAGCAATTCTTGTTAAATTAATACAGTTCGTTTTTAGTTTAATCTTGAAAGACAGGTATAATTTGCCATGGAATCAGGATTTAACAAAGCAAACAGCAGTAATTTGCCCAAAATTGACGCCGTTATGCTTGGCAAATTTTTTGCAATGATCACCGACTTTTGTTCATCGGAATTCCGCATTATTCTAAGTCCGCAATGTTAAAACTTCTGTGTAAGTATAATGTGAAGAACAAACAAAGTCTCATTTAATTAGCAGTTAGCAGTTACCAGTCAGAGTCGCATTTACCTACTATGGAATTTAAATATATAACTTATTTTGAGGTTAGCGAATACAAAGTTTTAATAATATTTTAACTCAAATACATCATAAAACCCTATTCAAGTCATAACATTTTATAGGTTAGGTATGTGTGGTATATTATGGTAGATTTTGCAAAATTCATTTCTTTTACTATACATTTATAAATATATACATCAAGTTGTGTTTAATACTTAGATCAAAATGATCTTCACAGAAATAAATTGTGGAATCAGTTGATAAAGTAATCTAAGAGCATCTTGCCTCCTTGCCATATTTAACCACTTTCTTCGTATTTGTTTATTGTTTGGAACGTATATGAATAATTTGTTTGGCGTTTTTATCGTTGTACTTTTACATTGGGGCACTATAAAGTTTTTATAATGCGAGGAATTCATTATTTATTAAAAAACACAATTGACTTTCATATACAAACATGGCTGTTTCGCGAGGTGTGACGTCATTCAAGACGCCATGACAGTCTTGGCCTTTTTCGCGGTCAATTTCAAGTTCATTTCTAAAAACTCAAAATACTAATGTAAAAGACTTATTTTTCTTAGAATAATATTTTTTTCGGGTGAAATAGATGCTAAGCTATAGTTTTAAACTAATTTCCAAATTTTGTCAACTAGCCTATTAGATCATTGTAAAAGCTTTAATTTCTCCAATTTTCACGTCTGCTAGCAATGGCCAACTAATGAAATCCTAGAATTTCCACCTAAATATGGTTATGTCACACTCATGTCACTCACAGCAATATATTATGCCTGTTACTAGGGACTTACTACCTCAAACCAAACGCCTACTCTAATATTGACAGTATTAGGAATAATTATGATCATAAGACTCAGTAAAATTAAAGTTACATAAAAACACTAACAAAATACAACTACTTAAACAGTAGGTAATGGTTGAAACCTGAATTACAAAGGTGGGTGAATATTATTATTAATAAAAGCTATTTCATGTTTTAAAGGGATTTTATTAGTTATCATCACATCATAATATTATATTAATATTTCGTCTAGAAATTGTGCAGTAGGTATACGTATTGTATGGGTACTGCAACGTCTGCATCCTACTGTTCTTCTAGAGGTATATAGGGTACGTCATCCAGTGTTCAGAAAAAGGTCAGTCACAAAACAGGCGATCTCGGAGACCAATATTCTTGCAATATTTGTTTAAAAAACAACAACAACAAATCCAGAAGTTATAGCGAAAACACATTCACCAAAACACTAGTACGAAAGCGAATGCAATAGAAAATTAAAATAACTGTGTGCGTTTCGATATGTTTCAATAGTAAATAGGACTGCAAATACGATGAAAATATTAATTTAATATTAAAAATACACAAAAGATGCAAGATTATTGACAATGGTGTTATTTATAATTGCTATGGTAACCAAAATGACATTAGATAGGTTAGATTACAACAGAGATCTTTGTTGTCAATCGATTCAAATGTCTCGAAATCGATGTCAAAATACTAGAATTGTCTTTTAATTAGCGTAACAATTTAATGATAATTATAAATATATTACATAGTTTAGTTATACAATGAATAAGAAAACATGTAAAAAAGGAAAAAAGGAATTAATCTTGTACTTACAATGAATAATAAATAATTCATAAAATATATTATTAAGTTCCCTAATCGATATATGTAATCGATTTAATCGATTATAAAATCGTTTGTAATGAGGTAAATACTATGAAAACTTTTTTGTATTATTTTGTTCATTTAGGAAATGCAGATGAGGCTCAGATTTAAACGTGTTTATCTAGTAAATAAGACGAATTTTTTGGTATATAGTTTACTCTTGTCTTTTCTTATGCCTACCACAGAACACATATAATTCGTGGCCGGAAATCGGGGTTCTCCTTTATGGTTTTTATATTTTTCTCTCTTGTCCGTTTGACTTTATGTAAGTGTCAAATCTAAGATGTCAAGCACTGTCAAATCTGTCAACAGTCAACTTAGGTATTTACATTTGAAATTTTAGGTTATGTTCCGTGTTCTTTAATATTATCCGTTATTTAATCGATTAGTTTAGTTTTAATTATGTAGCAGAAATAAAATTGTAATAAAATCAATGAAGAACTATATTTTTAGTAATTAAAAAAATGTCCATTCTACCCGATAATATTTTGGATGCCATTGAGGTGTTGAACGAAGAATCTTCAGGTAATTATTTAATTTTTCATACCAGTGAAAGAAACAAAACACTTTATAAGCCTTCTATAACTTTGCTTGATTTTATGAATAAGAGGTTTTAGTTGTTTTTTCTTATTTATAATAGCTTACTAATACATAGACTTGTGATATATCTATTTCTTGGCTTAAATATAACTTTATACAGGTCAAATATTACTTTAACAGCTTTGTATCTTGGCAGTGAGTTGGCAGAAGTGGAGTCATTGGATCCTCTGGAGTTCCATCGGGAGTATGTGTCAAAGAACATCCCTGTTATCATCAGAGGTGGGTGTGCCGACTGGCCGGCTGTATCCAAATGGAACGCACATTTCTTGAGGTATGTTACGTTTTTGTTATAACTTAACGCTCATTGCTCAAGCACTAGGTACAGTCTGTTAAACACAATAATTTAAATTAACTAAAATATCATTATGACCAAACTTTAGGACTGTAACATTTGCCTACTTATTTATCACTAGTTTTCGTCCACAGTAAAGTGGTTTCTCAAAATGAAATCACAAACATAAACACCGTCATCATCCCAGTGGAACTTACAACCACTTTATACTTCAGACATTAGTAGATATTAGTTTATAATATACTTATTATCTATACTAATACTAGTTGCCCGGACAGACTTCGTTCTGTCAAAAGTTTATAAATTGAGATGTAAGCTATCCTATTTTTCAAGTTGGATCAAACTGCACTTGGTGTGCAAATTTGATTAAAATCGGTAAAGTAGTTTAGGAGTTCATCGTGGACAAACAACGTGACACGTAATTTATATATATTAAGATTATAAAGAGGAAAGATTTGATTTTTTGATTGCATTGAATAGGCTCCGAAACTACTGAACCGATTTGAAAAATTCTTCCACTGTCGGGAAGCTACACTATCCCCGGGTGACATAGGCTATATTATATTTTCAAAAAAAATTGGGATCCTTAATAAAACTATATTAATATAAACCAAGGTGTAAAAAATAAGAAACCGAAGCAAAGCGAGGGCAGTTACTCGTATGAAATAAAGGTGATGGTTTTTATTTATTTAATAATGACTTTTGATTCTATTACAGAGAGAAATATGCAGACAAGAAAGTGACAGTTGCTCTCACACCCAATGGGTTAGCTGATGGTATTACAAGAAATGATTGTGGAGTGGAATATTTTGTGATGCCATATGAAGTTAATATGACCATAGTTGAATTCTTAGACACATTAGAAGCTAAGAAGTATGTATTAGCATTGAAAAAATACTGTATTTTTTGGATGAAATGTTTTATTAGTGTGATGTAAGTTCTAATCAATAAGAGGGTTTACAATCTAGTTTCAAGTTGGCAATGTGTATGTAACTCATTGTTTTAGTGACCACTTATCAGCACATGTGACATCTTATTAGCAAGCTATTATTTTGGAAAAGAGGATGGAAAATATTTTAGTCTCACCTTTTTTACTTAATTTAATCAAAAGATTTTTTTACTTTGTTTCAGAGACAATGTAATACCCTACATACAACGTCAGAACTCGAACTTGACTGAAGACTTTAGTGAGCTCTTAGAACATGTCCTTCCAGAAGTGCCCTTTGCAACTGCAGCATTCAACAAACATCCAGACGCTATCAATTTTTGGATGGGGGATGAGAGAGCTGTTACTTCTAGTAAGTAACAAAAGTAGAGAAACTACTTTATTTATTTATTTGAACATTAATACAATATACAACAAAACAACATAGACGAGAATTACATAAGAAGAAAGGTAATTTGTCATTGTAATTAAATATGCAGACTACATGCATAGAGAAAAAAGTGATCGATATATATGGAATATACAGTCATTGGCTACGACAATAATTTACTTGGGCATATTTTTATTGGGCTTTGTATTGTCAGAGACAGAAATAATATTGGTCCCCTGCTTGTCTCTGGCTGACACACATACAACACATTTGTGATGCATTTGGTGTTATTTATGTCCGTTGACGACCGATCCCACTATGTGTAGTGGCTTATCTATCGTTTGATGGCAATTTGCTAATATTGTGTCAATTTTTTTAGTAAACAAATCATCAGTTTTGGTTTTAACTTTCAGTGCACAAAGACCCGTACGAAAATATCTACTGTGTAATTGATGGTTACAAGGAGTTTGTATTAATACCACCTACTGACTTACCATACGTCCCTTACAAGAGGTATCCTCAGGCTGAATTTAAGAAAACAGAGAATGAATGGGAAATTGTTCCCATAGACCCTGTTAGGGTTATTGGTGATGATGAAGAGAAAATTAGCAATGGAAAAGATGATAACTTGGGCTTACCATGGATTTGCATTGGTAAGTTTCTTTTTACAAAGTTTATAGTTAAGAACCAGACGTTTAGATGTATTTTTACACATCACATCTAATATGTACAATAAGTTGCTTTAAATAAGTTTTTTTTATTGAAATAGCCGATAAAGAAGCTGACGATTCCCCTAGTGGTAAGTGAGTATCGTCGCTCACAGATATCTGTAACATCAAAGGCACCATAGCGTTGAAAAAGGTTGTTAAAAAAGGGAAAGAAAGCCTGTGTTTCGGTTTGTAAATATCACCATTTGTATTTATTTCTATCTGTGGCCAGGATGCTCAAGCGACCCCAAAATCATTTACGCCGATCTGTGACAAAATTTATATTATTTCAGATCCTCTTTGCCCGGATTTATCAGAACACCCAGAATTCAAAAAGGCCCACAGATACAAAATCCGTCTCAACAAAGGCGATTGTCTATACCTCCCTAGTCTATGGTTTCATCACGTGACCCAGAGCCATGGTTGTATAGCTGTCAACTACTGGTACGATATGGAGTTTGATATCAAATATTGCTACTTTAAAATGCTGGAGAAACTTTGTAATAAGTATTGAGAAATGTAATTAGTAGTTACAAAAAATTCAATACAGTTATTGTTATTAATATGAATGTATAAATATAATGATCAGTGTTAATTTGTGTATCATTTTCCATAAACCATAGTAAACATATTTTAATAAGTAATTTTGTAGTTGATGATTCAAGTAGAAAAAACAAATCAAAATCGGTTTTTTAGTTATCGTCTGAGATACAGATATAGATTAAAAATAAATGACAGTTATAATAAAAACAGATTTTATTGAACATTTCTGATTATGATATTAAGTGCTTAAAATACTTGAAAACTTGTCTGAATTTGCCAACATTGAAAATCACCAGCCAATTTAAAATGCTTGATTGTATATTTGTAGATGAGCTGTGATATTGCCTCATCAGTTTCACATTCTGAAATGGGAACAATTTTGATTATTTTTGTTTCCTGATATAATTCAGCCTTCCTCCCCACTGCCAGGGTGGGTTATCGAACAATTACGAGTCCGAACCGGACTTTACTGACTTAATACGAAAATCTTTTCGAATGCAGATTACTGTTATCTATTGAATTTAACTGAGATTGGACCAGAAGTCTCACTTTTATACACCTTTATCGCCAAATTGTTTTATGGATACCTAATCGCCAATCGTAGTTGGTCCTTCGAGCCGGCTCCACTTCAGGGAGATAATTATACGACACCAAAACATTGTGTACGGATTTAATTACAGTATATTCCGTATAATTACCAATAGATTGGGATAAACGTTTATCCTTGGTGTTAGACTGACGTTCTTGCATGCACCCCGCGGGGAGCAGACCCCCACAGTGTTCATTGATACGCAGTAGTCGCCGGGGGTCCACGCGCGCATCACTACAGACTTGCACGTCGTATCTTTGCATAGTTTCAGTGTTACGTTAGCTGTAAATAAAGGCTAGTAGAGTTACTTAGCACAAAGTGTTTTCGGTTGACGGTCGATTGATAAACGATTACACACTCATACCCTCGCAGTAGGGTTTAAGTTAACCTGTATCGCGGGTGGTATGGACGACACATATAACACATCACAATGACCGTATCGTCACATAAATATCTGCCCCGGCCGGGAATCGAACCCGGGACCCCTCGCTTCGCAGGCAGAGTCGCTACCAACTAGGCTACAAGGTCGTCAGATTGATAGTAGAATTGATCAGCTGATAGAAATGATCAGCTGACTAACGGATCAATTGATGAATGAATCAGTCGACGATTTATTGATATTATTTGTTGTTTTAGAAGCGCTCATAAATCGGCGGAATCTTGAGCACTTCCGTGCTTTGGAGGGCACGTAAAGCCATCACGGTCGGTCTGGTCGTTATCGTAATAACAGCCGTTAAACCATGAGACTTTCGGGCGGTGTGAAACTTTTGACACTTGGGTTGATCTCTTACCTCCAACAATCCGCCCTGAAGCAGGTTGGGTTCGGCCTCCAAGAAATACCCGTGTTCAGTTAATCATTAGGGGCCATCAATAAATTACGTCACATAATTTTATGATTTTTGACCCCTTCCCGTCTTTCTTGTACAATGCCAAAATCGTCCTCCCCCTTAACATATAACGTAATTTATGGATGGCCCCTTACTGGGTTTAAGCCATACATCATCTATACAGTCACTCACGTCCACTATACTCGCTATCCGGCCAGTAGTGGGGCAGGCTGGCTGTGAGCAAGGCGCGTTGTGCTGCGAGTTCTGCGCCCACACAGCGGGCGGAGTCCCCTCCCTCCAGCTGGCAACAGACGCCGCAGCTGTGCATCTCGCTTAGCACTCCGCCCTGTCATAATAACTGTTAGTATAGTCATTGAACTATTTTATTACCGTTCAAAACACCAAGACAATCGAAACATCAGCCACCGTTTGCATTAGGCGCAGCCAAAAGTAATCTCGGTCATCACTCTACTCAGCGGCGGTACAACTCTCTGGCCAAAACTACAGAAATTGACTTAATATTATTTAGTAACAAAATTTTATTTTTTAAAAACTGTGTAAAGAAATCTCTAAGCAGTAGTCAGCATTCAACTTTTTAATTTAAGTTTGTGTATTCAATTTTAAATAAGTTAGCTATCAAAAATATATAGAAATAGGTTTTATGTTATAATTCTTTGTCCACGATGCATGCCGTGGTAACGTATAATTAAGGCAACATTTAGTTCTTAAAATATTTGTATGACGTATTTTTGTAAACTTAATGTGTCTTGTTGGTTATCCATAAATAAATAAATAAATTACTAGCGTACCTTTAGAACAAACAAGGACTCGATTGTCACGCAATGAGTTGTAGCTCATGAGCTACAAACTCTATGATTGACTATCCCCCTTATAATAACATGTCATACCATAATATATACCTCACCTTTATTATAATATCCAAAAGTTATACAGGTATGTATGTTTTATTTTAACTTATTATTTTTGTAACCTGTCTTGGCCTCGTCAAATTAATCGAAAGAGAATACCCATCCACAATCCTCTTTTTACACTCCTGTGGCATCACAACAAAGAAACAACAATGCACCGAACAATACCGGTCCTTTCTTAGAACAGCTGCACTCGCGAAGCCCTAGGGCTGCGCACTCGGCCGCGTGGCAGCTCCCGTCGGGCAGGCAGCGCCCGCCCAGCCCGCACCGACATTCCGCGGTGACGTTGCATGCGCATTCTTGATCTTTTGTTGTGCAGTCCTAAATTTTTTGTTAACTTTAGGTGTGTAGGTCAATGAAGGTAAGTCAGAAAAAGAGATAACGTAATAATTATTAATTTTAATAGTAAAGCACGCACGTGGAAGCCTTTGTTAAAGTATACGTAGTTAAAGTACTCAAAGGAGAAGTAGAAATGCGATACCTTATATTTACATTTATTTATGAAAATAAAATATTGGAATAGAGTGAGGAACGTTTCGATAAAATTAAGTACATACTGTTAAGATTTATGAGTCCCTAGTTCCGGCTGGGGGCTTGGTTCTTGGCGTTCTTGCTTTCTTTTTCTTCTCTCTTATAATGTCATGTCATGGCAGGCAACGCATCATTGATGCCTTTTTTATCGCTTAAGTCCATGGGCGACGATAGCCACTTACTATCAGATGGGCCGTCAACTCGGTTGTCAGATATTCCGTAAAACAAAATGTCGTCATACTCACGATGCCACTGCCAGTGATGTTCGCGAACTCGCACATGGAGGTACAGCAGAGCCCTTGGGACGGGTGGCAGGCGGCAGAGGGCGCCACGGAGCAACCCTCCTTGTGTAAGGCCCTGTTGCCACAATACATATCACTGTATACTAATACATCATACATGTAGTGGGAATAGTAGAACTATGGAGAGTGAATTTATGACACTAATAGCCTTCGCAGATTGTCCGTGTCATAATAGGCTCGTATATACAATATAGTTTTTGGCTCGCAGCTTTGCCCGAGTTTTCGGGGATAAAGTACCTACCCTATGTTTTATTTCAGATCATAAGTCTAAGTACCTATTTGTGTGCAAAATGTCATGAAAATCTGTAGTTTTTGCGTGAAAGAGTAACGTAATAAACGTTAAAATTTATAAATATTAGTATAATTTCTTTTATTGAAGTGAAAACTTCTTTAGTACGGGGGTGACTTGAAATTTTATGAAACGAAACTGTCCAGTGGAGACTAGAAATTAGTGGAGACTGACTTGAGTTGAGTTGAGTGGAGTGGAGTGGAGTAGTAAAACCTACAATTATCTTCTTCCCGAAATTTTACATTCGTCTCATTATCTTGAAAACAAAATTTTTGAAGGTTTCACTTCTAACACGTGTGAATTGCACACATTTTAATTTTTTATTTTTCTTCTCTCTTTCTTGGCCGGCATCGCATCAGTGATGCCTTTGTTGTTGCTGATGTTCATGGGTGACGATTACATGCGAGCCATACGAGCAAAGAAGGAATATATAGTAAAGTGGTCGCCGCACCGTAGTATCATAACAAACGAAACGAACCCATCTTCAAAGACAAGAGCGCCGCCCGCGCGCGGCGTGCAGCACGGGTCGCGCCGGCTGCAGTGGGACGGCAGACCGCAGTCGCACGCCTCGCCTTCTTCCACTATACCTGAAGTGATTAGCTGATAGTACAGGATTAACAAGAGATACAGTGACACAAGTCATGAAGTCACTTTCAAGAGTTACAAGAAGTTTGTAAAATTTAAACTACCAGGTCTGGCATTTGTTATATATATAAGTATTTAATTTTCTCAAAAATTCCAAAAAATTATATGTAAAAAATAGATATTGAAAAAGCGTTAAACTTTGCTCAATTATTTTATAGAAATATTTTGTGTTCGTCTGATAATTCTGTCAGTCTGATAAATCTATGGAACAGAAAAATATGAAAAAAACCTTTATTATAAGTTTTTGAAGTGAAACTTCTTTATAGACTTCAATATAGGGGTATTAGGAATTTTCTGTCACGAAAAAGCGTTACCAAAGCGTGACGTAGACGTAGCCGATATATCGCGTGGAAAATTTTGAAATAAATATTAAATATAAATACGTTGCCATTCGTTTTAAATATTTAAAATATTTTTTTTGACATATTTTTTGAATTTATTTTTGAATTTATTTTTTGATGTTTTTAGAATTTTTTTTTGTTTACTTATTTGAATATTGTTTTTAATTTTATAATAAAAATTGTTTTTGAATTTTTTTTCTTATTTTTGAAATCTTCTTTTTGAAAACAGAATGTTGCCACTATTAAATATAATTTACTCTGCTACTACTTTATCTAAGGAAAATTAGCTGTATTTTAGGGTAGGTATTTCAAATTAAATAAAATCGCATACATCCACTTAATGTTTATTTACTAAGCTATAAAAGAATTGACAAGCATAAGAAATCTTTTAAAGAAATAGAAATTTCAACACTTTTCCAAAAAGGTCCTTCGGTACGATTTAGGCGCCTGGTTGCCTAAGTCGTATCGCCTATAGCCTAAGTGGTAGGTACTAATGCTGGGTACTGCCTAAGTGTTAAAAAATATACGGAACCACCTTGATTTTTGCTACTTCCTTTTTGATTGGGACCGTACGACAATGTCTTTTCCAGATTAATTGTAGGGATTTTTGATATTTTTAATGATTTATAATTTTTGTTTACTTTTCTTCTAAAACCACCACTTTTGTTAATTCTTTTCCACTTTCCGGGATCCATAACTATGAATTAAATTAAAAATGGCTTCTGAGTCATATAAAAGTTATTTATTATCATTTAAATAATTACATGAATTATAAAAGTCATATAAGAATAAACTTATTGCCTAAAAGTTACATAATGATTGAACTAAACGCCTTAATAAGACTTTTTTATAATAGTTTATTATACAATCATTATAGGACAGTTAATTATTTAAGCGTTACATAAAAGTTTCCAAAATTACACAAAAATAGGAACTCCTGACTATTATCTGACTATAACGTTAACTCGACTCAAAACTTTATCATGTAAACATATACCCTACGCGTTTTGCAGCCGAAACAAATGTAAACAAACCATAAAATTGGTTTTCTAGGGTTTTCACCAACTGACATAAATTTGTACACCAAATGCGTTTTATTTAGACAAACTACTCACTATGTTATTTGTGAATACTTAAATAAGTACATATTGATCGATAACAATTATAAACTCCGAGTAAACGTGGAAACAAACAAAATTAAATAACTCTGTCATTATTCAAACACTTTGCTGTAACAACCTTATTTCCATGATGCGATTTGAAACCTTTCAACATAATGTACAATTTTACGTATGCCTATAAATAGAAATGACTACCAAAATCTTTACAGAGTTATGGTGCTAAATTACTTTGCAATTTGGTCGTATTATTTTCCGAAGTTTAGATCGTTTACTAATCTGTGGTATGGACGACACGGACGTTTCATTACACACGGAAGTATAATTTATTACAATAAATTAACCAATGATAGTAATGGTTTTCTTTATTTAAATGAATTTCACTATATGATATTTAGGTAACAGCAACTAATCTAAGCGGATTTAAATTATTTTAAGCTTCTTTCAAATACCCAATTATAATTTTGGAGGATAAAAATTTAAAGGAACGGAACGTACGAACCGAAACAATGCCTGATTGGCCAGATTGGCTGACGTGACGTCGCGCGTCATCCGCTATTTGCAGCAAGCAAATAACAAACTGAAAATAAAATATTTGAAAAAGTCAAGAAGTTAACTTAAAGAAAAACGTGAAATAGTTATGTGGAGGTGAAAATACTTGTGTCTCATTGCTAAAATGAGGGAAGAAGGCCGTAAAATATATTATACTGATAAAACATTGCATATCGAAGGTACGTATTCACTAATTACTTATTATAGGTAGGCTATATTGTTATTCACAATCAATCCTTTTAAAATCAAAGCTCCTCAGAAATAATCCATAGTGTGGATTAATGCCCTGGCCAAGTGCGACCTCAATGTCTTTGAGAACTATTATGCAGGTTTACTTACTATTATGTCTTGTTATCTGCCAATCCACACTTGGCCAGCGTGGTGGACTATGGCCTAAACTTCTCATTCTAAGAGAAGACCCATGCTCAATAGTGGGCCTTGATGGGTCGAGATTATGATGATATGTAATATATTATGTTTTAAGCAATACATTAATGGAGCTAAAGCTGTGGGTATTGTCTTGTAAAAAATATAATATAATTATGTGAAAATCTTAATTTAAAAAGCATACATTCTTTAATTTTTAGGTCATACAAAAAGTAAGGTCTGGCAAGATTTGAGCATTACTTCAAGCCGTGAAGCTTTCTGAGAAGTGTTGTCGATGGGCTTAAAAGGACCTTGTGGAAAAAAGAAAGCGCTTAATAATAGTGCATATTGGTATGTTTTTTCACTTTATTGAATAATTGTCATGTCCAAAACTGTACAACTGTACAAAAATAAATCTGTAAAAAATTTACACACAGTTTAACATCCATGACCGAAGTACAAATATTTATCTGTGAAATAAATATCTGCTCCAGCTGGGACTCGAACATGTTATCCACAGCTCGGCAGTTAGGGTAACTGATCACCATGCCACGGCTCCTTCAATATAATGTATCTGTTTTTTTCTTTTCAGGTAATGAAGATGGATTTTTAGAAGAGGGCCATTTAATTTTTGAAAGCTAAAAGGCAGATGGGAATTACCACAAGGAGATGAATGTTACTAACAATCTATGGTTGTCCGTTGTACCAACATGTGATAAAGTTTTGTATATTTATTCATGTTTCAATTACTGTCCTTGAAGAACTGAACTTGAAGAGTTTAAAACTTTATAGTCATTTTACCTTAATAGTCATATTTATTTTGTTAAATGATAATTTTGAAATAAAATTGTAAAAAATACGTTTACGTTTTTTTGTTACTTCACCCTATCACTCTATAGCTGCAACTGTGTGCCACCAACAACTCAGTGGCTCATAACAGGGCACAGGTCTCCTCATAACTGAGACCCATGTTAACACCTCAATGCTGCTTAAGCACGGGGCACCTCCACTGAGGAGGAAGGTTAGTAGTCAAGCTTTAATAATGTCGACTATTTAATTAACGAGTATATACTCATTAATTACTTAGCCCATAAGTTCGATCAAGAAGTTTTTTGTCACTACAGTCGTTTATTCATTACATATTCCAAATGCTGGGCATACCATAGCAAGATTAGCAAGCATTGCTTAACTCTGACGATTGGAACTCGCCTCGAGAGGCGAAGCTCTCTTGGTCCCGTTTTACAGCATTATTCTACTAAAGTATCTACATATAAAATAAATATACTTTATCTTTGAAGGTAAAACAATGTAATTACGTACTAATTAAGCAATTTTAAGGTTAGGGTATAAAGGTTTAAATATGAAATCAATAATTTTATGATACTATGTATTGTATGTATTTTATGCATTAACTTATCATTAAATTAGTCACTTGATTTATTAGTAGCAAAGACTAAGAAATAAAGGAAAAAAATAAATATTCTCATAAAACCACAAAAAGTTTTATATCCCTGGTTGTCAGTGGTTGCTAGGCAACGGTTTGTCATTAAACATTTCGGATGCAAGGCGCGCAGAGTTATAGTGGCAGATACGTTTATACTACGTCGTATAAATTCGTTGAGACGACGTTTACCAGACGTATTTATATGATTTAAATTATATATAACTAAAGCATCATATTGAATACCACTTTACAATTATTTGGTTGCTACAAAACTGAAACAAAACCCTTATACGTCTTTTAGTTGTATTATATGACTAGTTTGCTACTTGGGATTTCGGCGTTTGTTTTAAATTTTGCCCCACTTTTTCCGACTTTACTTTTCAGGGTTCTTTGTATGAAGAAAAAGATTTTCTATTTGTTCATTATTGTTTTATTATTCAAACAAACCAGAGTACAATTTCCTCACCATTCCCACAAAACGGCCGCTCCTCCTCCACCAGACAGTAGCTCATGCTGCTGAGCGTGGCCGCGATGAGCCGCTTGCTGCACATGGAGAACTGGAAGCTGTGGCCCGCGGCGCTGGTGGACGACTGCGAGCCCATGAGGTAGCCGCGGCACTCCGGGTTCGGGAAGTTGTCGTCGTGGTGCGCGCCGAAACTATGGCCTGGGAGGTTCGGTGGTGGGGAGTGTGACATAGATACCTAATAATAAAAGGGTATCTGCACTACCCGCACAGTAGGCATTCACCACCTAGCCATCAAGTGCGCGAGTGTGTTCTAGTACTGAAAACCACTTTGTGTTTTATTTCTAATACCTAATCAGGTAAACGCAGACAGCACAGGGAGATTTGGTCATTATGGTCCCTACGATTCTAAACGCTTATAAACTACACACTCATAGCCCCACACTAGGATTCCCTGTGTCATGAGTGCCATTGACAATAGGTACACAAAGACCAGGACGCACACTCATACCGAGAACAGAAAGACAAACTTATCATTCAAACTACCTCGCTGGAAATCGAACCCAAGATTCTTCAAACGACGGTCCAGCATGGAAACTATTAGGTACACCATGTTGATAAATATTAAGCCTGCCGCTCTAATATTCGAATTTGAATTGTCACAACAATAAAGCAAAGACCTACATCCCACATACCCATCTCATGCGCCAACGTCAGCGCAGCGATCCTCTCAGGCACCCGTTCCCTCTCGTCGGTTGTCGCGTGCGCCAGCGCCAGCGTGTTGAACGACCGCCCGTACGCGCGCCGGTCGCACAGCCCACCCGCCGCGCCGCCCAGCCCGCCGCCCAGGGAGGTGAAGCTAGCCAGGTAGGACATATTGCCATGTTGACTCACTCGCACTTACGTCTTAGGGCTAAGAGCGAGTGAGTGCCCAATATGTCAACGAGTGCAATGTACTGCGAATACTGTAGTCTAGTAGCCAAGTCAAGAAGGAAACAGCCTTATTGTCAAGTAAAAATAGATGATCCTTAGCCCAGTTGGTTGCGACTTGTGAGCCAGTTCTTACTTTTCTTCTTCTCTTTTCTTTCTTGACAACGCATAGCTGATGCCTAAGTTGTTTCTGATGATCCTTTGCGGCCGTGGCCTGCACTTACCATTAATTGTCTCGTCAGCTCGTTTTTCAGCAATTTATATAAAAAGTTACTAAGCGAGCTAAGCCAAACGAAGGTATTACTGACCTCAATCCAAGAGTCCTATTATGAAACGCGTGCCCAGAGAAAGCAACTCCCAAGCACACTTCAGACAACCGCCGCAGCCGAGCGAACCTCATGAGGTAGTTGCGGCCGTCGACGGAATGTTCCTTGAGAAGATCTCCAAACACTCTAGTGTTGGTCTCGTTTGACGTCAGCACTAAGATATACTTAACTGAGAAACCTGTAAACCAATTTACTGTTAATGCCGTGCATTCACTAATGGGGGACAATAGTCTTGCAACATTTGTATGTTGTTGTTGTTGTTGTCCGAAATCCCCCGACACATTCAATTTTCGATCAGCAACAACATCATCATACTGAATTACCTAGTTAAGTAAACATATATACTTAACTTAATAATTTAGAACTTTAGATGAACTACAATTTTAATATATTAAAGTTTATAGATCTACGAATAAACAATAAAGCAAATCAACAAAAGATACCTACCGATATTGTCAGGAATCCCATCCTCGTTGAAATCAGCATTCCTGAATATGATATCAGCTTGAGCGACAGCATGCATCATTCGTCTCACGACGTGGTTCAGGCTGGAGTTGGCGTCTTTCTCGAAGAACTTCTTGTCTGCGAGCAGCAGGAGATCGCATATCCTGGCTCTTGCGACACCTGACTTGCTGCTATAGCTCTCTATATCGAATGGCAACTTGGCTAGCTGGCTGTAGAGAGCGCCGAACTAAAAGTTGTATTTTGATTGTGTTAGTAGCTTCTTAATTTTAATTTTTCAATAATTATGAGGTTGGCTGATTTTTACCCACTAATGGCCCATTACTGAGCACGGGATTTTCCTTAAGGAGGCCTAGAGCCTACTCTCCCACACTACTGTGTTAGTCTTGTTAGGCTGGTGCCAGTGGTGCCAAATAATTGATTGTGTAAATGTACCTACCTATTCCTATCCTGCTGTTCCGACAAAAAGTGCTGACTATATGCCGTTTTAGTGCAGCAAAAGTACCATAAAGGTTCTACATGCAAGAAAATAAGTATAAGTAGTATAAAGAGTTCTTAATGTAGATTCTATAATAATTTGAATATTGAAATTCAAAATCATTTAATCGTGTAATTAGGTATCATTGATACACTTATGCACATTTTGATAGTACCACCATTTCTGAAAGGTGCTTATTATTCATGGAGAAGAAATAGCGAAAGAAGGAAAGAAAGAAATGAATAAGTTTGTCAAACTTTATAAGTCCATCATCACCTGATCACCTGGGCATGGTCGCGGCGCGGGCGCACGGGAGCCGCCATGTTGTCGTTTTCGAAGGCGCCGAAGAACTTGCTAAGGTCATCCTTGCCATAAGGGTCTGCGTGGAGGGTACGATTTCCTGGAGTTTTAAGTTTTATTTTCACTATAAAAACCTCGGGATTTTGGACTTATGACTTCGGTATATAATTTCTAGCCAATAGTTTCTTTATTGGTGGTAGAAGAGCCTTTGATATTGCAGACGAAAAATGACCTGACGAGTCACCTTAGTTAGATTAGAAATCATCGTCATCCGTAGATATCAGTAACACTAAATACATCACCGATTCTTTGCCAAGAAACAAGCGGCAGTCCCGCATTATTTCTGCTCTTCGACCAAAACACAAAAAACATTTTACTGTCGATTTTAGGAGCAGAATAGTAGCTAGCCTACTACTCAGGTAATAGAAACTCTTCCAGAATGCAGACTGAAACACGAGACAGGGGTCGGCAGGCAAAGTTACAAGTGGAATACAAAATACAAGACAGTAAAATTTACTAACAAAAACAATCGACTTCAAAATTACTCAAAAACTACTTGTTAGATTTCGTTAAAATTCATTTGGGACCACATGACAAGCACCTGCTTTCGATTAAAAAAGAATCATCAAAATCGGTTCACCCAGTCGAAAGTTATGTGGCATGAGGTAACAAAAATAAACAAAAATAAAAAAATACAGTCGAATTGAGAACCTCCTCCTTTTTTTGAAGTCTGTTAAAAACTTTATTTACCCAAATGCAAAACACCATAAAAGTGGTGGTCATCTCCAATGTATCCCTCGGCAGACCCCGCTGCAGGATCCTCTAACGGGAAACCGTATGCCATAGTGACGTCAGCTAAAGGAAATGCCTGGATGGAGTTGCCTTCCTCTGTTTGCTCTGGATCCAGGAGCAGCGTGGACTGATGACTTGTAAGAGTGGAAGATCCTGAAAAGATAGACCTGAATGAGTCTTGCGCTTCCAATTTTTTTTTTTGTTTATTAATTATATTAATATTCTTTATACAATTATTAGGTGCCAAAAAGTGGACTTTATGCTGAAAACATTCTCTGCTAGTCACCCTTAGGAGTTAGGACAATGGGAGAAAAAAACACGGTGTTCAGATTACAAAAAAAAAATATTATAAGGTTTTTGATTAATCTTTTCAGTGATATCAGGTTTAGTCTGGGCTTTCTTTTGTTGTCGTAGTGATATTTGTTTTTCAGTTTAAAATCATAAGACTTAAGTACTTCAAGAGAACACAAAAGCGAGTGCGGAATCGTCAAATTATATTGAACTAGCTGACCCGGCGAACTTCGTATCGCCTAAGAATGTAGCAAATCAGAGATCATTAAAATCCCTCTCGCTCTCCCTCTCGCTCTCCCTCTCCCTCTCCCTCTCCCTCTCCCTCTCCCTCTCCCTCTCCCTCTCCCTCTCCCTCTCCATCTCCCTCTCCCTATCGATCTTACTCTCCCTCTCGCTCTCTCTCTCTCTCTCCCTCTCCCTCTCCCTCTCCCTCTCCATCTCCCTCTCCCTCTCCCTCTCCCTCTCCCTCTCCCTCTCCCTCTCCCTCTCCCTCTCCCTCTCCCTCTCCCTCTCCCTCTCCCTCTCCCTCTCCCTCTCCATGTCCCTCTCCATGTCCCTGTCCCTGTCCCTCTCCCTGTCCCTGTCCCTCTCCCTCTTTCTCTCCCTCTCCCTCTCCCTCCCCCTCCCCCTTCCCCTCCCCCCTCCCCTCCCTCTCCCTCTCCCCTCCGCTCCCCCTCCCCCTCTCCCTTTCCCTCTCCCTCTCCCTCTCCCGCTCCTGCTCTCGCTCCCACTCCCCTCCCCTCCCCTCCCCGTGTTACATAATCGGGATCCGCCGAACATGCGCGAGCTGTCCGGCCGCGGGGCCGATGATGATTGTTGCTACTCGTACAATCACGTTGTTACGTAGTTCCTTTACTACGTAATATGTTCTGAATGGAATGTCTGATTTGAGTAATTCAAAAAGTTATCTATAGGTATTGAAACAGTTTTGAATATAAAATGATTTATTTGGATAAGGATTAATATGAAGGTATGGTTTTCATGATCTGATTTTGGTCATCTTTTTTATTAACATTTAAAATGTAAAAAGTGGTTATAGTGACATAACGACAATAGTTGGACATATACTATCGCGAGGTTTTTTGTAGATATTGATGTGTTCTATAATATTGTAGAACATTTTTTTGTTCTATCATCAATAGTTTCCGCAGCGTATGCGATGTAAGAAATTTTTAAGCAAATTTTTTCACACTTTGGTTCACGTTACTGATGTTTTGGCAAGGATCCCTAATGTTTTCTAGTAATAAATATAGCCTATGTTACTCATGAATGATGTAGCATTCTAATGGTGAAAGAATTTTTAAAATCGGTTCAGTAGTTTTTGAGTTTATTCGTTGCAAACATACAAAAATACAAAAATATAAAAATACAAAGCTTTCCTCTTTATAATATTAGTATAGATTATCGATATTTTTCATGTCCAGTTTAACGACCTAACCAGATGATGTGTGCATTACTATCAAGATAGTCAATAGTCAGTATACATAGTAATAGTAGTAGATGGTAATAGTGACTCAAGAGTTGTGTCAGGTTCCGTTAATTAAGGCAATCTGTGCGAATATATTTACCTATATCTATTATTATAATTAATGGACACTTCAAAGATAACCCGTTTTTGTCGTACATTATGTTTATTCTTCTGACGTATAAGCGCTCTTACACACGAGCAGCACGTTGCAGTTGACAGAGGCAACTGCAAACGTCGACGCTTGCAGTCGACGCGCCGACAGCAGGCCGACAGCAGGCCAACTGCATGCCGACAGCAGTTCGATTGCAGAGTGCAGACGCCGACATTTTAACTTAGTATAGGGCCAGATGCAAAATTGATACATAATCTGTTAAATGTAATTTGAGTTATTTTCATAATGCAATAAAATTAATAATTCACTTACCAATGGTGTTTTGTTCATCCATGGATTTATTCTTAAAATCATTTACATCTTCCTCACATACTCAGTTTCATCCATGCTCAGTTTTTTTATAGTTTTATTACTATATTCTTGCAATTTATAATTCCAACTACAAGGATACTTTTTTATTGCCACAATTAGCAATTTCACATCAATATAGTCACTAGAACTCATTTTATAAATCTGCGACACTTGCTCTCTCCGGAACTATATGCAGTCAACTGACAAATAGCTATAGGTCGACGGCTGCTGTCGGCGTGCAGTTAGCGTTAGCCTGCTGTCGGACTGCTGTCGGCGCGTCGACTGCAAGCGTCGACGTTTGCAGTTGCCTCTGTCCACTGCAACGTGCTGCTCGTGTGTAAGAGCGCTAAGGTAGCGTACGTGTAACTGATAAAACAGGCTTTATATCAATTTGTATTTGATCTAATCCCATTTACTATGTAGATGTAAGTACCTGTTTGGTGTTTTAATAAAGTGTGAAGAGCTTGTAGTCCGATGAATTTAATCGTGGCAATTAAAAGTAAGAATTTCAGCTGTAGGAGTGTCTACCTCTATTTGGATCAGTTAGATATCCATTCGTTCATTCACCCATCCATCCAACAACCCAGCCTTTCACTAAGCCATCCATCCATCCAACGTCAGGTTCACGCCAATCCTATGGTACACCCTGAGGAAAAAGTGACGTCGCTTTGGCGTCGGGTCCCTCTTTCAGTACCGTGAACTCTGTACTGTGACGATGAACTTGCGTCATTCGTATTTTTGTTATACCTGATAGGGAAGTCGTAGGAAGGTTTTGGACGAATGAGATGTTCCGAATTCGAACCCTGCCTCCACAGAAAGTGGAAGTGTAAGATGTGTATTATGTACTTTCATTTATGTCTCTCCTCATACACCTCTTATTATTATTCATTGATGGACAAATTCTAAATGGTTGCTGTTTGATTTAACATGTTTTAAATTAAATTGCTTTTAATCTGAGCTGAATTTGATATTTTTGCGACTGCTTTTATCTTTAATACTTAACGAAAATATTACAAGTTTGCATGGTTTGCGCTAGATATACCAACTTACCTATGTAGTTGTCGATTTACTGTTATAATTGCCGCACAGAACAAAGAGTCGACGATGTTAACTGCACTTCTTTACGTGTGGTTACGCAAAACCAGTCTGTTTGCGAGTTTAACTAACAGGAGATAATGACTATAGGTCGTATTGAATACTAATTCTCCGTTAAGTCTTAAAATCGTAAATCGTGTCTTATGCTCAAACACAATTAGACAACTTGACTATATTTAAGTCCATGAACTTGACCAATCTTATGTAGCTCACTTGGTCTTGTAGCACACTTATTGTCAGTTGCCTTTTTACTTTTGCTGAAGGATTCTGGGTTTGATTTTTGGGATAAACATTATTGTAATTTATAAGTTAACTAGCTGCCCGGACAGACTTCGTTCTGTCAAAAGTTTTTTTTTATTTTGAGATGTAAGCTATCCTATCTTTCAAGTTGGATCAAACTGCACACGGTGTGCAAATTGTAGTTTAGGAGTTCATCGCGGACAAACAACGTGACACGTAATTTATATATATTAAGATAAGATTTGGCTTTTGGATTTTTTCGTTATGTTTGGTTATGCACTATAACAATATTTTTCAATATGGGAGAATTTAATTTATTTAGTAGATTTTACACGAGTCTGCTTATTTAAACCTTGGGGCAGCGAAGACCATGTCTACAATGTCTTTTGCTCTTGACAGTGATAATGCATTATGCAAGTAAAGAGCTCTTCAACTAAATCTGCACTTGGACGTGATTTTGGCAGCATTAAAATAAGTGTCTTTTATATTTCAAAAACCATTTTATGGACATAATAATAGGTTCATCAAAGGTAATAACGATATATATTAAAACTTAAAAGATAATATAACATTCATATAATAATTACATTTAATATTACATTTTAATTTTTATACGCCTATTTCAATGCTACCAATTACGCCCAAGTGCAGATTTTGTTGAAGAGCACTATATAGTAATAATCATACTAATAAAAAATAACCGACTTCAAAATTACTCTCTGTGGGACCACATGACAAGCACCTGCTTTCGATTAAAAAAGAATCATCAAAAAATCAGTTCCCCAGTCGAAAGTTCTGAGGTAACAAACAAAAAAAAATTCAGTCGAATTGAGAACCTCCTCCTTTTTTAGTGGTTACATACCAATGGTCCTCAGTTGCAGACAGAGCCAATGAGATTCCTTGCCAAACTTGCCATCAACAATCATGTAGCCATAAGACCCACAAGTCTTCTGATCAGCTGCCTGGTTTCCAGGGGATAAAACGCTAGCTATCACCAAAACCGATATGAAATATGACTGAATCATTATTATTCATTATACAATTTTGAATTCTCTGTGTATTTCATACTGATTTGTCATGTTTTGTTGGCATGTGTTGTCAATGTCTTCTCCTAAAGAATAGAAGAAAATAATATGTAGAAAATCTAGAAACATAATGGTACAGATAAAGTCTATACCTACACATGCTTTATTGTAGCACACGATTTTAAACGAGTTTATACACACAAGAACTCAATGCGTATATTATGTATAATATTTGGTAGTACGGTACTTAGCGTATGCATGACGTGTACAGTGAAACCAAAGATGTATTAATTAAAGATACGTTATGCCCTTACAAATCAACCGAAAAATTTGTTCCGAAACACACACACGTTTATCTTTTGTTTCCCTACACCAATCGGGCAATCACTACATTGGTAAATGATGTAAAAGGGATAGCTTTACTAAAACCATAATAGTGAAAAAGACAGCTAGTGTTTGTCGTTCGCGTCACCAAACGTTGACCAGTGTTGCCAACAAATGAAATTGTGCAAAACAACTTAATATTACCGTTATGAAAATTATACTTATATTCGTAAATCAACTTTAAATCTTAACTATTTCTACTAAAACTGACTCGTCTTCAATCTGCACATCCTCTTGATTTTCAGTTTAAACTAGATTTAATTTTGGTGGTCTAAACTAAAACTGTGAAGATATCGAAAAAAATTTAGAGTTGGCAACTCTGTCCATTTGCACAATATTGTGGAGATTATCGTGCAGATGATTTGATTGGCTGGCTTCGGCAAAGACTAACAAATTCAGTACAGTCAGTAGATTAAAAGTACCTAAAAATAAACTTAAGGAAGGAAGTTGTAATTTCAAAACTATTTAAAGCAATATTTTGGGATTTCGGTGATGAAATATTAATTACGGTGACACATTTACGAATAAAGTAAATACGCGTATTTATAGGGACCACGACCTTTTTCATGTGTATGTCAGCCTAAGCAGTAGGTATGGCGTCTTATTCATTATTATTACATAGCATCTTATTTATTCTGTAGGTAGATAATAAAACGCATTTCTTTAAAACATTAATTTTAAACAACAACGATTCTTTTTTAACCGACTTCAAAAAAGGAGGAGGTTCTCAATTCGACTGTTTTTTTATGTTTGTTACCTCAGAACTTTGGACTGGGCGAACCGATTTTGATGATTCCTTTTTTAATCCAAAGCTGGAACCTGTCATGTGGTCCCACATAAATTTTATTGAGATCTGACAATGGCATCCATGACAAAACCATATAAGTCTTAAATTTGTATTAGGTATGTGCGCGACAAAAAGACGAATAACTCAATATCACGCCAACCGATTTAGATGATTCTTTTTTTATTCGAAAGCAGGTGCTTGTCATGTGGTCCCACATAAATTTGAACGAGATCTGAATTGTAGTTTTTGAGTAACTTTGATGTCGGTTATTTTTTAACCGACTTCAAAAAAAGGAGGAGGTTCTCAATTCGACTGTTTTTTTATGTTTGTTACCTCAGAACTTTGAACTGGGTGAACCGATTTTGATGATTCTTTTTTTAATCGAAAGCTGGTGGCTGTCATGTGGTCCCACATTAATTTTATTGAGATCTGACAATGGCATCCATGAGAAAACCACATAAGTCGTCAATTTGTGTTAAGATGTGCGCGACAAAATGACGAATAACTCAATATCACGCCAACCGATTTCGATGATTCTTTTTTTAATCGAAAGCAGGTGCTTGTCATGTGGTCCCAGTCCACATAAATTTGAACGAGATCTGACAAGTAGTTTTTGAGACTTTGAAGTCGGTTATTTTTTGTTAGTAAAATTTTGTTTATTGTTAGTAAAATTTAGATTATGGCGCATTAGTTCGTCCGATGGAAATCTAATATAACAGCAGTTAACCACATTATTACGTTAATTTTATATGTAAAACCAAACCGGAATACTTTTACAATAAGTGTTCAATTTTTTTATTTGCTTATCGACGGATACAAAAAAGTTTTAAGTATTATACATGTACTTTTTATTTTTATATTATATTATATTATTTATGAACTTCTTTTTGCTAGGCTCTATTACAATACTCGATACTAATACGGTACGGCTTTATTATGATACTGGTACTCGTGAGAAAATTATCCATCGTTTCTTCTGTACTTAACAATGAACATACAAATGGGGACAGCATCAATATATTGTCACTTCTGTATGTTAATCTATGTCCGCCCTACGTTCGGCCGGCGTTGTCATGCCGCCATATTTATTTTGTTAGAGAAATAATGAAATTAAATAAAATGCAATAAATCATGATAACTGACGTGTGGTATGTTATTCCATGAATTTTATTTCTTTTACTTGTGTAATTAGTGCATTTACGCTTAATACACGAGGGCATTTTAACGCTGTATGTCAAATCTCAAGGACTTCTGACAACAATAAAAGCGTGCGTATCGACAGAGTATTGACAGAGTGACTGCGAGCAGGTGGGCTACTTAGCTCACGTTACGCTCTTCATCTTCGGCGCGCTAGTAACATATCTACCTCTATTATAATATCATTGAGTGAAACCAACTTATCTGCGAATTGAAGGAAGGCACTGTCGGACACATTGGACCAATCATTGGACGCAATTCGAGAGGTAGTAAATGTCAAATGAATGAGCACAAAGAACTTATGAATGACGCGGCATTATTTCCAATTTTCGCCATTTCACAGATAAGTTGGTGGCACTGTACGTACGTCTCACCTATAGAGTAGGTAACTGTATTGGACTCACCATGGCGTCCGCGCTTCGCATACGCTTAAATCACTCAAACGCCCACGCTGCTAGAGAAACGCGCAAAGGTACCTACTATATATCTACGAATGTCAAGTGCACGATAGTAAACCCAGTTTGTAATGAATGAATGACTTGCGAAGTGAGAGGTTCGATTCCCGGACGGGGCAAACATATATATAAAATATTATTCTCGTGTAGTACTCGTAGCTGTAATCATAATATATTGTGTATGGCCTCCTAGATAGTTAAACTTGTGTGTAAGTGAGTGCGTAATCGTTTATCTATTGTTTACTGGCGGTAGCTGAATCTAGTTGAATCTACAAGAAAACGATGTCTACGCCTCATAAAAAGTCCTGAAATTAAGTCCGCGATAGCATAATTCTATTATGGTTACTTTAATCGCCCCAACTCAGAGTCACGAGCGATTTAAGTAACCGTTAGTGACTCTGAGTTGGCCACTAACGGTTACTTTAATCGCTCCTTAGTACAGAATCACCATACAAATTCTGTACTAAGGAGTGATTAAAGTAACCGTTAGTGACTCTGAGTTGGGGCGTTAGTTACATGTATAGGTACCTAATGATAAACGAACTTTTGGTGACATACTTCATTCATTCGTTGATAATCATTTAAAGTAAGTAAGTAGGTAAGTAATCGAGTTCAACAGGTACGACACAAAATTTTCGGCACTTTCGGCACTTAACACAAAATAGATAGACAATATTTTTTTCTAAAGAATCTAAAGATGCACTGTCTGATGCCATACTTAAAATAAAAAATCTAATTTGGAAATGTTTGGCAATAAAAACGGCATTAGAATTCGCTTGCGCATAAGACAAATCCTGCATCATTAGTAGTAGGTACATCATTTACAAAGCTCATTACTACGATTCATTATAATTACACATCATATATGTATGTTATTGTAATTATACTAAGTAATAACGATTTTCTTACGCGTCCATCTATTTAACATACGGATCACGAAGCTGCGAGCTTTATTTCTGTCTTATTAGCAAAGCGCGCATCGGCCGAGGTGTCAATGACTAGTCAATTGAACATTGGAGCCGTGTTTCCTCGCATTCGCCTTCTCAGACATACATTACGTGCAGCGATTAATATAAAGAGTACTTTCATTTAAATTATTCTGTTTCATTCAAATGCAATTTTCTTATTCCACGAAACGGTCGGGTAATAACATGTGTCGCCAGTCGCCTGAAGCTTGGTCTTGGGTATATGTTTAGCAATCTGTGGATGTTTTCTGGTATTTTATGAGGTAATAAGGCTTCAACTCATTAATGTCGGAGGTGTTAAGCATATTGCAGTGAAGGGGTTAGTTCCTAGGATGTGTGGCCTCCGACACGGCTTGAGGATTGGACCAACGGTTTTACGTGCCGTCCGAAACCACCACGGAAACGTTCAAGAATTGAAGACTGCAGTTGCTTAACTTGCTAAAAAAATTTTTTTTATGGAAATAGCCGGCAAACGAGCTGACCACCTGATGGTAGGTGGACGTCACCCATGGACATCAGCAACACCAAAGGCATCACTGATGCGTTGCCGGCCAAGAAAGAGAGAAAAGAAAGAAAGAACTGGCTCTCAAGCCCCCAGCCGGAACACGACGAGTCGTTTGGCGGCTGACTCGTGCTCGGAAGGGTTATGTTTTTCGCGCGTATCTTGCGTGTGCGTGTAATATTTTTTATCAGCTCTTCTATTCTATATTTTTTTCTTCTATATTTTTTATCTTCCAAATCGCTGAATGACTAAATCTTAATATAATTAAGATGAGTTTGTAGCCTGTAATTATAGATGTGTGTGATGAATAATTAAATAAAATAAAAATAAAATAAAGATATCGTTAGATTCGTCTTGATAACCCAAGTGTTCTTAGATTATTATCGCATCCACTAACTAACCTATCCATTGTAAAAATATCATCACTTTATTATATTTATAATATCAAAAATTAAACCAATATTGATTTCGCTAAAATTCATAAGCACTACTTTCCTCGTTTTTTCATCTCAGAATTATGTAAGACTTCTGGTCCTTACTTTGCTTGACCATAACATTGATGCCCCTACCAATTTGCATTGGAGAAGCTTTGAATGCCTCAAGACGAGGCTAGGCCCCTGCTCTGCTGTGCCTGTGGGCCATTAACTAGCTAAAATGGTATATCTCATGCCTATAGGCAGAAATAAGTACTTAATTGTTGATGATGATGATGATAATTAAATTAAGTAGGTGATGAATCTGTAAGGTTAAGGCGACAATACTGCTAATTGAATACAAACAACCATTGAACAGAACTTACAGACGATGTCATTCGAAATTCGAATCCGGCCGGAGCCGCGCGCTTCTGCTGAATCAAAAAAATCTCTGTTTTTTTTTATATTTAATCTGTGATATAAAAACTTTTTTCTGTTAACAAATATTTTAATTTAAAGTAAAGTTTTAAATACGGTGAAAAATGTTGAAATACACAGTGAAAAAATATTGTTCCGAGGGAAGCAAAGTCAACCAGATTATTGTAGCTACTCTCAGTAAGTACCTATTGGTTTTTTAATTAATAAAAAAATTACTAAACATTTTTGTCACAAATACTTTTAAATAGGTATTTTCTTATTTAATTATTATTTATTTTATTTTGGATTTTGTTTCTTATTCTCTGTATTTTTAATAATCAATAATATCATTGATTAAAAGTTGAAGTACCTATACGTAATAGAAAAAATATTAAATAATATTTTTTGTGATAAAAATATATGACTTTTGTATTAAAAAAAAATAAAGCATTCTTATTTTAAATCTTCGTTCATTCATTCATTTACTGGAACCAGTTTTCCAGTTAGTGCTGTGCTTAGTTTGAAAGCATTATGTTATTTGCATGCAGAACCTAGTTCAAGTGTAATCTGTCAATCACTAAACTTCGTACCAGCTTTCTCGAGGCGATCCTACGAGTATAATCTCATTGAAGAATGCTTGATTGAATATTAAGTGATTTTATTGAATCATTTTGTATTATATTCTGTATGTCTGTATGTGGCATCGTAGCTCCTAAATGGATAAACCAATTTTGATTTAGTTTTTTTTTTATTTGTTTATAAGGTGACTTAATCGAAAGTGTATTAGTGAAAATCAAACTCTCGGGGGCTTTTAAACGGTTTTATTTACCTTAGCCCTGTTTGAGTCAAATCTTGCGGGCCTAATTAGACCTACTTCCACCATTGACGTAAATTATATAGACAGGCTGTTCAGTACTTACATTTTGTTCACCTGTGTTGACCCCAACTGGGGCCAACTCAGTTTAGTACTATAATCGGCTGCGAGCAAGTGCTGTCACCATAGCTGTCACTTTCGTAAAACTCCGACTGTTCAAGAACACTTATTATTCTGTATTGTGCACAGTTAAAACTTTCTCATTATTTACGTTTGAACTTTATTTCACTTTATTTAATCATAATCGGTAAGTAACTATATTTTTATTTACAGTCTTAAAAATTATTTAGTGTCAAATATTTATTACCGACATCTTGAACCAAACTTGACAGAACGAACACAGAGTACTTAATCACTACGGAACAGGGTTGCCAGACGTCGCGGAGTGAGAGAACAAAAGGACAAAGATGCGGAAATTGTGGTAGAAACTAGAAAGTGATTTCAATACGTGACTTTTATATGAAATTGACTTACTTTATTTGTTTTAGATATTATATGTACCTATTGAATTAACGAAAATGCCAACTTGTACATTGCGGTATTGCAAAAATTATGAGCAAAAAACGAAAACATTACCTGAAAGGATAACTTTCCACAGGTAAGTTTTAACGCTTTATATTACTTCACCTGTATGTTTGTTTGTTGGTTTGTTTGTTTGTAACTTCTCTTTGGACTTGATTTTGGCTCACTTGAAACGCTCAGATTTCTTTCAAACTTCGTGGACTTATTGAGGACCAATGACAATTTAATATTTAAAGAAAAAAAAAAGAAAGAAAGAAAGAAAGAAATTACCTACATTTCATTTAAAAAAATCAAACTAAAAAATTAATAAATAAATAATAGTTTAAAAAAACTAAAAAAACACACTTATAGAAAATCCAAGTGCATGGTATTAATGGTAGAAGGTATAATATCATTATTATTATTATTATTTAAACTTAATTTTTAAGTTAAAGCTCGTCCTCTTGGGACGGTATTTAGGAACCTAGCATGGGCCTAAACCAAATGACTAGGTAACTTAATATTATTATTATTTTAGGTTCCCTCGGCCTATAAGGTGAAGTACTTAATGTGATTATATATGACAATCAGTCGGGATTTAAAGAATTGATAATAAACTACGTGTTGCTCTGAAAAACAAAGTTTTATTTAAGCTTATCATACATTATGAGTTACACTAAATACAACCTAAATCACACAAACCTACCTGGAAAACAAAGAAACGACAATTAAAGTATTTAAATTGCCAATTCCTCTTTTTGATGTTTCTACAAAAATACACTATAATATTTCAATGAGGCTACAGTGTAATTTATTACGATACATTTCTTTTATTTTAAGTGCACAACACACATAAAAATATTTTAACACAATCGAATGATATATCCTGGGACTATAGATAACACAAGTTTTATATACTTAAATGGAAAGATCCCACGCATATTGTAATAAAATGTAAATTCTGGAATAAGAAACGATTTTTTGATTTTTTTTTTGATGAATGGATGAACACTACAAAAATGGTCATTCCGTTATGACGTAATTAATCCTCAGGTACCTCTACAATGTAATCCAGACAGAGTAATATATCCATGGTATATGTCCAGTTATAGTAATGTATCCATGATCTCTTTCGGAGTAGGGTGTTGGCAACACTGGGCGCATAGTGACTCTGTGATTGAGTTCTCTGTGGCACGAAAGTGTGACACGAAATTTCTTAGAAAGAGCGCGTCCATATAATTTACGTCAATGACTTCCACTCCTTAGGAGTTGACATTTTACACACTGTTTAGTTTTGATGACAATGATTTTTTGTTACAAGCTTGACCTGATAGTACACCCAGGTTTGGCTCCAGCCAAGGGAATTCCTTAGTGGCTAACAGCACAGTCCAAATTTTTTTCTTCAGTATCTACATTGAGAGTATAGAACCGTGTATTTTTTTTAAACTATTTCTTGATTAAATTTAAATTCAAGATTATTTTGTTTATACCTACATAATGTATTTTTTAATTAATTTTGATTCTAATAGTGTTACAACTGCTTTGTATGGGAAGAACATAAAAAGTGTAGGTACATATATATATGATCTTATATAATGTACTAGCTTTTGCCCGCAGCTTCGCCCGTGGTAGAGATCGATTCTTTACAAATCCTACTTACTTTTGCGTATGACTTATGTAAACTTGTATCATTTAATAGCGTGATTCAGAACTTGCAAATGAATTTTACTAACGCCATCTATTAACAATACCCGGAACTAAATATCTAGCAACTAACAAAATATCGATCTTCCCATGGGGATGTTTTACCGCGGTAAAAAGACTACGTTACTCTCCGCCCTCCTCACTATCTCCACACACAAAAACCATACCATATAACAGCTTCGTTGCGACGTGAAAGACGGACAAACAAACAAACAAACACACTTTCACATTTATAATATTAGTATTAGTATGGATATAACAGTGAAAAAAATTCGGAACATGCAATTCATACGTTTTACTCAAATCCATAATGATTAAGGTCGAATACCACTGTAACAACATTAATGTCGTTAAATGTCAATCGGGAATTAAACCCGGGTCTTAACAACTTAAACGGAAATATATTAAACTTCATCCGGAGGTTTTCGGAAAATCCGGTTAGGTACTTATATACCTCCATAATTATCTAGTACAGTAGGACAAATCTGGATTTGCATTCTGCGTTTGAATGGCAGCCTACATTATGACCATCTGAGCAAATATTGATCTATTGTCGAACCAAATGTTTAGCGGTGTCGAGAATAACTACTTATTTCAATATTTAATTTTGCACTAAGTAGTCTACTAACCTTAATAGTTTATTACTGCATAACTGTATTTTTATGATTAGACTACCGCTCTGCATGCGTGTTTGCCTGCGTTTTATGGGATAATAAGCAAGCACCCTTTAACTTTATTACAGATCAATGGCCTACCAGTTTGCTAAATTTCATGAAAATCAGTTTAGTAGTTTTTTCCTGAAAGAGTAACAGATTTCCATAAAAGCTTTCACATTTATAATATTAGTAATTTAGTAGGATTTAAAAGGAAAATAATCACGGCTACGTTAGCTAAGTATGCTACATAGCTTTTCCTAAAATTCACCAGTTTGACATTGAAAAGGGATGAATTTTAAACTTAAAAATATACAATAGGGATGTTTACACTATCAGTAAATTAAAATAAATTTATGTTTAAAGTATCAAGGAAAACATTTAAACACCTAAAATATTATTCTTTTGTCGAAATCAATCAATATAAATTAAATATAATTATTTTAAAATGTTAAAAATAGTACTCACTGTCACGTGACCTCAAACGCAGTTTGGAGCTTATGACGTCATTGTTCCTATTTTATATGAAAGTGCAACTAACTTCAGTCGACAGATAGTATTGAATATCTGCTAGTGACGTCACGTGACGTTTTTGGCGGGAAATTTGAAAATGATTGTTATTTATCAATTTTTGTCTTTAAATTGAAGATTATTATTTTTATAATATTTTTTTCATGAATCTTAAGGTTCTATCTATAAAATGAAATTGAATCCTAAAATTAGTCAACATCCCTATTTAAAGTAGTCTGTATTTATCTACCTTCAAAATCTCCATAAATTACATACTTACTGGTATTGTAAAACAACTACTTGAGAGTAACTTGAACAAAAATAATTAAAATGTCTACTCATTAGAGCCGATATTCAGAAAAGTTAAACAAAGTTAACTAAGGTAATTTTTGACATATCTGGAGTGGTAAGTCAACCCCCATCCTATCTTTCCTTTCAGTTTGTCGTACTACTTTTGGGACAACCTGTACCAATATCCCTATCAGGCCTATTTTGGGTTAACAAAACGTGAAAACAAATGTTCCCTAAGTAACGTTATTGGTATTATTACCTTACAAGACCACTTATACCTTGGCATGTCTCGAGCGATGTACTTTTAAACAAGGCGAATAAATCTCTTGTTAACGGGTATTGAATTTTGATATAAGATTTCTGAGTAAAACTTTTGAGGCTTCGGCGCCCTACTGCGAGGGCTCATACATTTCAACGCACTTAAATTAGTGAGATGATGCCTGATGGACTAAGATTGATTTAAACAAAGGTTCTCGGACACGAATTTTGAAATGGTATATTTTAATTTGTTGGTGTCATTAAGAAGATTACAGCCAGGGCTGGATCTAGGGAGGGGGGAAATAATATAGCATGATTAAAAATAAAATAAGAGCTCTCACAAAGCGCCTAGCATGTTAGTTTGAGCGCTGAACCGATTTTGCTTTCTATGCGTTTATGTACGGGTAGATTTTTTTTAGTGATCTGCCCCGGTTCGAAAAAATCATAGATTCGGGGCTGAGTACAGCTATGTACATAATAGTAATCGTATAGAGTTATAGACTATAGTGCGTCGGAAAAATGTGAATACACTGTAATACCTATGTAAGTTCATAGTTAGAAACCAAAATTAACTTAAAGGGACAGAGAGAGGGAGCGGGAGAGAGAGAGGGAGCGGGAGAGAGAGAGAGGGAGCGGGAGAGAGAGAGGGAGCGGGAGAGAGAGAGAGAGGGAGAGGTTATTGGGGATTGTTAGGCGATACGATTAGCTAGCTACAGGTAAGAATGATACCCAATCTGATTTTATAGATTTTATTAAAGTTTTACATGTCTTCACATTTATCTGACCAACTATACCTACTTGTCATATTATCCAATGCGTTCAAAGCTTTCTTTGTGGCCAATAATGCGCTGATAACGCTAAATGTTATTACATACATTGCATAACTTATTTGAAGATGTATCGATGTTTGTTAAGTACTCTTTCACACAAAAAGGCGCTCCACCCACTGAAGACGCGTCCCGCCGCGGTGCGCAGAGCGAGCGACGGATAACACAACTGCGCGCGGGGCAATTTCCCGCGCGGTGCCGCGTCGGCAGTGTGTTGTGCTAGGCGTGATTTCTATATAAATTTACATAATTGCATACAATGGTAAAATCTGCCATCCCGCGCACCGCGACGGGGCGCGGTGCAGTGGGTGGAGCGCCAAACTATGCTTTGAACGGATTTTCATGAAATTTAGCACACAGTAGACCATGATCTGTGGGACATACCTACTTAATATCCCAGAGAACGTGGGGAAAGCCGCGGGCATAGCACTAGCTTTTATTATAATAACAGTATTTTTTTGTCATGAAATACTGCCAAAGCTACGAATATTTTTAACCATTAAACAGTTTTTAGTCTCACAGGGAATCAGGCAAGACTCATTGAGGTAGGTAACATTCCACATGGATTATTATATTATATTACTAGCTGCCCGGACAAACTTCGTTCTGTCAAAAGTTTTTTTTATTTTGAGATGTAAACTATCCTATCTTTCAAGTTGGATCAAACTGCACACGGTGTGCAAAGATTAAAATCGGTTAAGTAGTTTAGGAGTCCATCGCGGACAAACAACGTGACACGTAATTTATATATAAGTACTAGCTGCCCGGACAGACTTCGTTCTGTCAAATTTTTTTTTTATTTTGAGATGTAAACTATTCTATCTTTCAAGTTGGATCAAACTGCACACGGTGTGCAAAGATTAAAATCGGTTCAGTAGTTTAGGAGTCCATCGCGGACAAACAACGTGACACGTAATTTATTTAAATTAAGATGAAAGGCTCTATTCTACTGAATAGGCTAAGGGCCCGGCCACAGCTACTAGCGCCGCGGATTGCGGCGCGGTGAGCGGCGCGGCGGGCGGCGCGATTTGCAGTGGTATGCCACAGCTAGATTAGTTGCGACCGCGGCGGCGTCAGCGGTGGACGTACTTACACTACTATATAATAATATTATATATAATAATATTGATAAATAATCTGTAGATAAATAGTAACATTGTTTTGTGTTCCTTTCTTGTGCTCTTTATGTATACCTATTATGTTTTGGTGTACAAACAATAAAGAGTTAAATGTAATAAATAAATAAATAACATAACAATGTAAGCAGGTAATTTCTTGATACCGGCCATGTTTGTAATTATAAGAAAAACGAATACAAAAGGGTATGATGGAATGAGCTGTCACATGGATTATTAAGAAAATATGATGAGAACTAGTCTTTGAAGCAACCGATTGTTTTACTATTGTAAATGAAATAAAGATAAATATAATACATCAAGAATAAAATGTAATAAATAATAAGATAAATATAATACATGCTGAGTTCGTCCACCGATACGGCCGCGCGCGGCATTTGTTTCACTCGCGCACCGCGCAGTCCGCCGCCGCCGCGACGCTCACCGCGCCGCAATCCGCGCCGCAATCCGCGCCGCAATCCGCGCCGCAAAACGCGCCGCTAGTAGCTGTGGCCGGGCGGTAAAAAGTCATTGTCCGACCCACAATTAATCATCGTCTTTTGGTCTAAAATGATGTAAAAAAGTCTATGACCCCAATCAAAACTTAATCTAATCTGCTATAAAACAAAAAAACCGGTATCAAATTCCCTAAGAACATAAATAGAATGTTACAATTTTACATAACTTAAAAATACCGGTTACATGACGTGTCTAGTTAAATGAATGGAACCGGCTGATCGTGAGGCTAACGAGCTAAAAATAGTGGGGACATGTAAATAGCTAGTTGCCATGGAAATCCAGCTTATCAGTATTCAATTCATTCGAACACTATACACTACCTGATTGCATGGCGTACCAAGGGGAGGGGGACAGGAAGGGACAGTTCCCTGGATTTTTATTTATTTATTTATTTATTCTTTTGAAACACCTTAAAGTAGGGGTTACAAGGGCGAACTTAATGCCTAATGGCATTCTCTGCCAGTTGACCCTGGGTGATGGTGAAAATGTGAGGTAGGCAAAGAAAAGAAGAGAAAAAAAAGAAAAAAATTATAAAAACCAACGGGAAGAAATAATACAATACACATATATCAGATTTTGTATGTCTTTTGTTTCTTACTACATACCTAGCTAATAGTAAGCTACTGGAAGAGATTTCGTTTCTCTGTTTAATGTGCATGAATTATTAAATAATAGCAATTGGTGTCCATAAAAATTCATTAATTAATTATGTTTCGTGTAGAGAGTGAATAAATTGACCGTCATATCCGAAGCTGTGTACGCCCATGATTGTATCTAGATAATGGTATTTTTAACTTTTATGTCACTATTTATATTTCAAAGGATTTTCTAATAATATGTCTGGGACGATAAGTTCCTAATTACAAATTAACTAGGCTACTGTAACGAGGGTACAGTTTTACTTATCTTTGATGTTATTAGTGACTTGTCCTCACTTAAATGAATTGTATTACAATAACACATCATACACTATCGCATTAGGATTTTTTGTTGCGGTGGCATGTGCAACAAAATTCGTTAAAATATAATGCTCCGTTTTTAGGGTTCCATAGCCAAATGGCAAAAAACGGAACCCTTATAGATTCGTCATGTCTGTCTGTCTGTCCGTCCGTATATCACAGCCACTTTTTTCCGAAACTATAGGAACTATACACAGCGGTGATAGCCTAGTGGTAGAACGTTGGTCTCCCGAACGAAGGGGCCCGAGTTCAAATCCTGGCACGCACCTCTAATTTTCAAATATTATGTGCGTATTACATGTTAATTATCACTTGCTTCGGTGAAGGAAAATATCGTGAGGAAACCTGCACACCGGAGAGTTCTCCATAAAAGTTCTCGAAGGTGTGTGAAGTCTACCAATCCGCAATAGGCCAGCGTGGTAGACTATGGCCTAACCCTCACATTCTGAGAGGAGACCCCGAGCCCAGCAGTGGGACAATTATGGGTTGTTGCTTTGCTTTTGCTTTGCTTTTATAGGAACTATACTGTTGAAACTTGGTAAGTAGATGTATTCTGTGAACTGCATTAAGATTTTCACACAAAAATAGAAAAAAAACAATAAATTTTGGGGGTTCCCCATACTTAGAACTGAAACTCAAAAATTTTTTTTTCATCAAACCCATACGTGTATGTAATAGGTCTTCAAAAATGATATTGAGGTTTCTAATATCATTTTTTTCTAAACTGAATAGTTTGCGCAAAAGACACTTCCAAAGTGGAAAAATGTGTCCCCCCCCCCCTGTAACTTCTAAAATAAGAGAATGATAAAACTAAAAAAAAATATGATGTACACTACCATGCGAACTTCCACCGAAAATTGGTTTGAACGAGATCTAGTAAGTAGTTTTTTTTAATACGTCATAAATCGTAAACGCAATTTACCTCGATCAAAGTTACAACGAACTTCAAGAACTTTTATATTATGTTACTTGCTGCTACGGAACCCTTCATGGGAGAGTCTGACTCGCACTTGGCCGCTTTTTTATATTTTCTTCGGAATAATATTGAATGACGTTATTCATTTGCCAGACTTAGCACGGTTTCAACCTCCTGCCAGAAACTTAAACATTGATTAGAAAAACCAATTTCTTAGGAGAAACCATATTCTTAATCCTAAGAAAATGGTTTTAATTTTATTTTTATTATTTCAAGTTACATTTACAAACAATTACAACTCGGGATGAAATGAACAGAACCGTAATAAATGCAATATGATTAATCGAAGATTTAATTACATATCGCATCATACGGTCTGTTAGACGCAAAGGTGTGGATTTATGGTGTGGATTTGATTTAAACAAGGTGTATTATTTATATAACACGTAATGTGTTATATAATCACAAGCTTATCTTACCATCAGCTAATAGGTATACCATGAAGAAACTACCAGGGTGTACGGATTTTGAAGATTATTTTTATATTCCAACGCTGGTGCTTATAATATGGTCCTGTTTAAGATATGATGAGTATTTTTTGAGTTATCCTTAATTTTGAAATAACCATTTCTTATCTGTTAGCGTTCACGCCAAACAATGTCTTCAAAATGTATGGGAAACAATGATATTATATTTTACTATAATACGAGTACTCACGATATTTATTTTGTATTCCGATATTTCGACCCAGTTGCATGGATCGTGGTCACGGATGAGTTAATAAATATCGTGAGTACTCGTATTATAGTAAAATGTGTTCAGTCCACGATGAGTTGGGTTTAAAAAAAATGATATTATAATGTAAAAATGAGGTAGATATGTCACTAGCGCAACAACGATGAAGAGCGTAAGAAGTTGTAGCTCTTTTCAGAACAGATTTTTTGGTTGATTTGTAAGGGCAAACAAAAACAAAATAGTTACGATTTGTTTTTGTTTTTTTTTTACTAAACGACGAATTGGTGCCGTGACCACCTTATAAGACAGGTCAACGACTTTATTATTTTATTGCCTTTTGTAAACAAAAATATCAGGCGTTCCCATCTACCCATCATTCATGAAAACAATTCTGAATTCATAGTATGTGCGTACAAGTGATCAAAGTGGAATTTAATTGATTGTACATAAAAACTCAGTGAGATTCTAGAACTGACAGTAGACAGGCCGGCGACCGGACCGGGATCGCAACAACAAAACAATTAAATCAGCTGTTGTACTAGAATCAAAGTGCACCATTCATTGTTATTGCGACCCTAGGGACCAATTGATGTGTCTATCTTTATTGGCGTAAGGGCAATATAGATGCTAGACAGCTAGAGGCTGCACTGGTGTAAGGCAACCTTTCCGACTCATGCTTGGCGTGAGATATACCGGCTTCAACGCCTTCAACCAACATAGGAGTAGAGGAGCCACCAGCCAACTGATTGTATTTAAAAGCTATCCTGTAAAATCCTTGTCATTTCTAATTATTATTATTATCCTTCGTTTTAATACTGCCATAAAAACGACGATTGACATCACGTGGACGGGACAGGGACGGGACGTGGACAGGGCATAAATATACGTGCGTGCCGCGTTCCCGTCCCGTGCGTGCATCCGTGGCGTAGCTCGCGTAGGCGCTACCGTTTACATTTTCTATGAAACGATGTTTCCAAAACTTCACGTCCCGTCGCGTCCACGTTAAGTATGCATCGAAACATGCGTAACATAGCGTAACATGCATGTATGCATATAATTAATTAATTAAAATTAATGATAGGTATATCAACAGCAAATTACAGCCTACAATATCCAATATTATTATAAACAAATATTACGGATCTTGATATTATACATAATATGTAAGTAGAAAATATTTACACGTGCCATTAAAAGCCATGCTTAACGTCACGTCCTTGACTTCGATTGACCATGTAATTAATAGGGAGCGATCACTATCCCCGTGGAATTAATTGTAGCCGTATGCAACTCCTACATTGTTGTCAAGAGATTCAATTAAAACAAACAAATGTAATGCATGTGTAAACAAATCTATAGGTATATAAAACTGTAACCGATCGATCAAATCAAATCAAATCAATTTTTTTTATTCAAAATTGGTTTGGTTTACAAACACTTTTTGAAAGTCATGCAATTTACGCCAATGCTTCAACAAGGCCCTACTGTGAGAGGGCCCGGGAGAAGAATCAGCAAGAAACTACCGAGTTTGTTTTTTTCCTGCTCACAGTTACAGATAGCACTTATCATATTTTACTACAATCTATATTCATAAAACTCATGTCCGTTTGTAATATCCTTTCTTCATAAGAAGTTTTAAATGATGTGTGTATAAGTAAGATATCTGATTGTGAGACAATTTAGGACTTCTATCTACATAATAGAGATGGGCAAAGCACCGGGCTTAACCCCGATACGGTTAGCAAAACAGTTTTGTTTAAATTTGATTTCATAATATTTTTTTTCAAAGTTCAGTTGTTTACTTTGTACCTTCGTCCTTGGGTTACAAAAAAGTACATGAGTACCTTTCAACTCCTTTGGTCCAGTAGTTTCAGAGTAAATTGGCTGTAAAGGGCGGACAGACACACGAGTGGTCCAATAAAAGTTCAGTTTTTCGATTTTTCGTACGTAACCCTAAAAACGGAAATGGTTAGCTGGAACTGTGGCCCACTGTACCAGTTTGCATTTGTTTATTATTCAAAATTAGGTTGAAAATAGTAAAAACCCAAAAATTTGGGTGTTGATCGGGTATAAACCCAAAACACCTGGGTTTTTACCCACCGGGTTTAAACCCAATTTACACTGTTATTACAATTAAATGATAGCCAAAATAAATTAAGAAAATAATTGGTTTTTCTTTACGGCATTTCTTCTCCAACATGACAAAGCACTTTGGATACCTACATAAAAATGATTTTGAATGTTTAATTTTGTTTATTTCCAGTGGTCCTACCAGTCCTATCTTATGGCACGGCTGTGGGCTGGCTGTCCCCCATGGGTCCCCGGCTCATGTCCAAAGACACTCCAGCGGCTGCTCCAGTACATGCAGACGTCGTATCCTGGATGGCATCCATCGTGTACATCGTTGGAACACCGAGTGTCTTCCTGTTTGGGTTTATCGTAGACAACTTTGGAAGGAAAAAAGCATTGATGCTCACTTCTTTTTCTATGGTCGTGAGTAGAATTTGTTCATAATGTTAATTTTAACCTATTTAATAACCTATAGCAAGATTTAAAACTACTTCACCTCGCTGCTCCATTGGGAATAACCTCGCATGATGTAGTCGAGGGTACTGAGACCATTAACTCAGTAAAAGCCCATTCACTATTTTATGCCAGTAAGGAACGCGCCATCTGTGAGACCATTAACTTGGTAAAAGCCCATATGGCCCATATGTGAGCCATTCACTATTTTATGCCAGTAAGGAACGCGCCATCTCGTTTATAAATCCGCTATTCACAACAACGAAAATCGTTCTCTAAATCGGATCATAATTGTTTCAGTTATGCTGGAGTTTAAAGCTGTACTCGACAGAAAAATGGGCGCTGATCACAGCCCGAGCGATCGTCGGCTTCGGAGTAAGCGGTTGTTATGTGGTCACGCCACTTTACATCAAGGAAATAAGTGAAGACACGATCAGAGGCATGCTCGGGAGCTTGGTGGTGTTGTCACAAAACTTGGGGAATCTCTTAGTATATATCCTGGGGGAGTACCTGTGCTACCATGCGACGTTGTGGATCTGTCTCTCCGTACCTCTGATCCATATACTGGTGTTCACTGCGATGCCGGAGACACCCTCGTTTCTACTAAAGCGGGGGAAGGTGGAGGTGAGATTTTTCGACAATTTTAAGTTTTCATCATATTTAAACTTTTTTTTTAACTTGCAAGGTTTGATGCTTTGTTGGTTAGTTAACTTGTAAGTTTGTTCCTATAGGTCAAATCTTGTTCAGTTAATCTTGCAATAAGAATGTATACTTTATACTCAAGGACACCAGAATGTGATGAGGTAATTAGGATAACTAGTAATATATTTTTAGGAAGCTCGTGACACATTGGCGTGGCTTCGCTGTCGACAGAACACAGACGTAGTGGTAGAAGAAGAGATGCAACGCTTGATTCTTGAGCTGGAGAATAAAAGTACTGGAAAGTTTTTCAGCACGATCAAAGAAATCGGTGAGTTTTTGTCAGGAATATTCGTTAATCTCACAAGTCTCAAAAGTGTCTGTCTGAATGCTTTATTAGGTCGAAGTCGAACACAGTTTTGTTTTTAACCTCCGACAAAAAAAGTTAAAAGAGGCGTGTTATAAGTGTATCTGTGGTGGTGGAGACGTGTCTGTGTATCTGTGGATCTGGATGTCCGTCTGTGGTATCATAGCTCCCAAACGGATGAACCGATTATGATCTAGTTTTTTTGTATGAAAGGTGACTTAATCGAGAGTGTTCTTAGCTATGTTTAATGTATATAAAACTGTCGGGGTTTTATTAAATTTAAAATATATTAACACTAGCTTTTGCCCGCAGCTTCGCCCGCGGTAGAGATCAATTTTTTACAAATCCTACTTACTTTTACTTAACGTAAACATGTATCATTTGATAGCGTGATTCAGAACTTGCAAATGAATTTTACTAACGCCATCTATTAACAACGTCTGGAACTAAATATCTAGCAACTAACAAAACATCGATCTTCCCATGGCCTGGGGATGTTTTACCGCGGTAAAAAGTAGCCTACGTTACTCTCCACCCTCCTCACTATCTCCGCACACAAAAACCATACCATATAGCAGCTTCGTTGCGACGTGAAAGCCGGACAAACAAACAAACAAACAAACAACCTTTCACATTTATAATAATTAAGGATTAGTAGGGATAGTATGGATAGTATGGATAATGAAAATTGTACGTTAAATCTTCGAATAATACTCTTCTCAGTCTCACTTCACTTCCAGAAATTATGTTTACGTTTACATGATAGCTATTTGTCTGCAATGGAAACAATTGTTGCTCCGTTTCATTTTCATGTTTACCACAATACTCGGTAATCACAACACAGCTGCACAGTAAACAATTGATTGTTACTAAGCACCTAACCCTCAAAAGTCGTGTAACAATGTAAAATAAACAGTAAAATAAAAATTAAAATGTAAAATAGTCGTGTAACAATGTAAAATATAATAATATACAAGTATTCCATTGTAAGTATAATATTGCAAGAGTTCAGTTTTTGGTCAGGAACAGGCACAGATACCTGCCATATACAGCCATATACCATGATACAGATACCAGATTTTGGTTGATACAGGCTTTTGGAGTTGCTGGTGTCTGCACCGGAGCAACATAATGGATACTTGGGGTTACCAACTGTCAGGACCTTTAGATTGTCAGGTTTTTGTTTAGCTTTTTGGTTTGTTTGATGCGTCACTTTTGAAAATGTCGGCAAAAGGACGCAGAAAGACCATATGTCTATTGAACAAGGGGTATGTCGACGTTGAGATAAAAAGTCCGGATTTTTTTACATTATAGAAGTAATTGTTCGGACTATTCAAATGTTACGTACATACATCTAGCAATCCTCAGTTACGAAAGACTGAGCCATTATATTGTTATGACCTTTATATCGTTAACCTATAAACCTACCTACCCCGTTATACTTTTAATATTACCGTAATGATATAAAGTTACAAGCCACACCCTAACAATACTCCTTAAGCTCCAATAACATTTTCCCCCAAAACCCTGGAATCGTAATATCACTTAATGAGCAAACACCGGTGACCCATAACTGGTGTTGCTACCTTACGTCGTTAGCGGAGTGGACAAATATACTCCAGTAATCAGTGTTTACTTGGTAATGACGCTCGCCACTGTTTGCGTTTGTAAGTGGTCGGGAAGAAGGATCAGGTTTGGGGGGTTGAAGATCGCCGGCGATGTTTCTAGATTGTTTTATTGAGGATTTGAGTTACATGTCGCTGAAAAACAAGAAATAATTTATTTATTAAAATCCTAATACTATACATATTTCATTACATTAGTATTATTGTTTATGTATAGTATTTTTTATAACTGTAGTTGTAAGTTTTTTATATTGTATTATTTTATTTTGTATTAACCTGTATGTATTAGTTTGTAATATTTTTTATATGTGTATTTTATCTATGGGCCTTAGTTGCCTGATAATAAAATTGAAATATATAAATAAAATAAATAAAAAATTACCTATAGATTAGCCTAAGTTAAATGGAACTTGATTATTTAAAATAATTATATTAATTATTTAAAATAATTATTTAATTATTATTATTATTTATTTTAATAATTATATTAATTATTTTTTAAGACACGTTTTTTACGTAGGATCCTTTAATGACTTTCATAGCCAACCCTTCTGTTTGTATCTTTGTATACAATATAGCCTAATGTTTGTTTGGGAATTTTGGAATTAATATAATTCTTTGGGCATTACCTTTTCGATGCCTCCAATGAACACTACGCTAACTCCAATATCGTAGGTTTACAGAAGGAGCATTTGATAGCGGTGTGTCTACCACACGATTGCTGAAAGTACATAATGAGGATCCGTAACGTTTTTAGTTGAGAATGCAGATGTATAGAGCTAAGAAATCCTTAACAGACAGTGTAAAAATTTTTGTTCTACGACAAAAATTGACGAAGTTATGACCAAATTACTAGCAAAGTTCACTGCGGGCCGCCGCGGTAGGCTGTGACGTCACGATACCGGTCGCCGCCAGTTAGCCGCTGGCAGCGATACGGCGCGTAATGTTTTGTTTGGATAATTTGTGACTTTGAAACAAATTAAGTGTCCGATTTGTGCCTAATTCACCTTTTAACTATGTATCAATATTGTATATTGCTTAAACGTTCAAACACTTCTATGAAAACGCCAAAAAAACTATTTTTTAACGTGCCGAAAAAGCCAAAACTTTGTAGAAAATGGTATTCCGTTGTAAAAAGAGATAATATATGATTTATCTTCAATAGTAACTGAGCTAGGGAACCATATCTTTAACTTACATTAATTTCGTAGTTGTATCTATATGTATAGCCAGCTGTGGTTCGGCTCAGTAACATTTTTTTCAGTGGGAGATGGCTCCTCGCTGCGTCTATGGAGCCACATCAAAAATGCTACGCTGTGTTTGCAGCCTCCTTTTTGAGCAGCACAGTCATAGAAATCCACCTTCTCAACCGTCCAGCAGCAATACGCTTTACTTTTTAGGGTTCCGAAGTAAAATCGGAACCCTTGTAGTTTCGTCATGTCCGTCCGTCCGTCTGTAATTTGGCATGGACATACACATTTATTAAAACTCCAGAATCATGGAATAAAATACTGAAAAACTTTTTTTTTCAGGGTACCTCCCCTACACAGGTGTGAGGATGAATTTTTTATTCGTCGCGTACCCTGTAGTGTGGGATATCGTTGAAAAGGTCTTCGAAAAATATTATGGATCTTCTAGGACCATGTTTGGATTTAGGGGTGCGTTTGCGAAATATTTGCCTTTATAGTGCTAATTTTGGTCGAGCCCCTACTACTACTCAACGGATGATTTGTAACGATGAGTGAGAGGGAAATAAAAGCGGCCAAGTGCGAGTCGGACTCGCCTTTGAAGGGTTCCGTAGCAGCAAGTAACATAATGATAGGTAATTTGCAGTTTACGATTTATGACGTATTAAAAAAAAACTACTTACTAGATCTCGTTCAAACCAATTTTCGGTGGAAGTTTGCATGGTAATCAAATATATTTTTTTAGTTTTATCATTCTCTTATTTTAGAAGTTACGGGGGGGTGGGGACGACACATTTTACCACTTTGGAAGTGTCTTTCGCGCAAACTATTCAGTTTAGAAAAAAATTATATTAGAAACCTCAATATCATTTTTGAAGACCTACCCCACACATATGGGTTTGATGAAAAAAAAAATTTGAGTTTCAGTTTTAAGTATGGGGAACCCCCAAAATTCATTGTGTTTTTTTCTATATTGTGTGAAAATCTTAATGCGGTTCACAGAATACATCTACTTACCAAGTTTCAACAGTATAGTTCTTATAGTTTCGGAAAAAAGTGGCTGTGACATACGGACGGACAGACAGACAGACATGACGAATCCATAACGGTTCTGTTTTTTGCCATTTGGCTACGGAACCCTAAAAAAAACAGCTATTGACAACCAATATTTAGGTTTCTGTCATAGATCAGCAAGTGTAGGGATGCACTATAAAGAACAAGTAGGTTAAAAAGTCATCCGCAAAATGATCTACATACCTATACCGAAAACAACATTCGTTTATCAATAAACTATAAATACTTCATTCATAAGTTCTGAATACATCCCTGTATGTATACTTTACATTCATTCTTTCTTACCCCTACCTACTACTATCAGCTTAGAAGTTAGACGTAAAGATTCCTAATAAATACCTACCAACAGTCAGCCTCAGAAACAGCTTAACATTATAGTACTTTGTAATAGTAACTGTTTCAACGGTTTCCGAACAACATTATGACAAATTCAAGAAATATGTGACAAGGTACTAAAATGTTAAGCTACTTCTGATGATGATCGTACACGTAGATAAATAAACAGCACCTTTACCTTTGTGGTTTCCAACCACGGATGTAGCACTGGTAAACTTAGAATGATTACCTAGGTAATCAAAAACCATGAAAGAATCCACTTTTGGAAGTTTATCTGATTGAGCTCTAACAAAATCAGCTTCTATTTTATTAGTACTTAGGTATATTATGTACGTTTTATACTTAATATTAAAAAATAACAATCCTTCATGTAATTTAATTGCCGACTATAGTGACCAACTGCGTCAGATCGGCTCCGTCGAATCATGAATAAGGAGTGCGCGTAGCCGGCTGCGCTCGGTCCGACATAATGACGTCACACGGACCCGCGTACTTTGAATTTTTGCGGTCGGAACGGCAATGTTCATTACTTAATATCTTCGTAAGTAATGGTCCGATTTGGATAATTCAAAAAGGTATATCATTCTTACGCCATAAAGAATCACGTGGATAATAGTTCTATTGAATTTGCTACAACTTTACTGATCCTCATTACTTAGCGTTATGTAAACCTCATAACTTCTATATTTCTCGTGATATTTAAAAAAATGGGGTGCTTAATACTTATAAAATACTGAAGCGATTTACGTAAAAAACGAAATCTTCGTAATTTTACGTTAGAGTAGTGTTCATTGGAAGCATTGTTTTATAACATTTACAGTTTCGGACCGCAGCACCTTCCGCGCATTCCGGATAACTCTAACCATCACGATAGCCCGTGAGCTGTGCGGCTGTCTCGCCGTGCTGCACTTCGCGTCGCTGATCTTCAGCCAGGCCGGCGGCGGCTGGGTGATGACCCCCAACCAGCAGGCCATCGTCCTGGGGGCCGTGCAGATGGTCGGCTCGTGTACCGCTTCTAGCTTGGTGGAGAGGACTGGACGGAAGGTTTGTGGGATAATTACTCGTAGTAATGGACAGGTCCATTAATGTTTTTAGAATACTTCGTTTATTTAGTTAGGATTTTGGGTCAAACATTGGATGAATTAGAATTACCTACTTAAGCCCAGTGCATACGTAACGGGTTTTTTCCCGTATGGGACGGGACGTGAAGTTTTGGAAACATCGTTTCATAGAAAATGTATGCGATAGTGCATACGCAGCGGAATCCCGTACGGAACGTGGCCCGTACGTTACGGGAAAAACAACGTCGCCGACGTCCCGTACGGGAAAATACCCGTTACGTATGCATTGGGCTTTAATCTTATCCAAGAGAGTTGATACATGCGTATCTACTTATTGCTTTAATTTCCTTCGAAATTAAGCTGCTTCAGGCTAGGATCTCCTGAACGGCTGTAGTAACTTAGCGTGATTTCAGTTTTTTTTAACTGTTACTTAAATTTCTTTCATCGTGTACCGGGTCCAAGTGATTCATCTAATTCTACATCTAATACAAGCCAGTTCTTTCTTTTTTTTCTTTTTCTTGGCAACGCATCAGTGACTACATGAAAGGGATCACTGATGTCCATGGGCGATGATAGCCACTTACTATCAGGTGGATCGTCACCAAAAAAACTTGCTTAACGTTTATTTAAAGTATCTATCCATGGAGCCAGGTCCTCCTCGGCACCACTTGCCTGGTATCCGGCCTGTCTCTGGGCGCGCTGGGGGCGTGGTTCTGGGTGGGCAATGGGTCAGCCGCCTGGCTGCCCGTGCTGGCGCTCTGTCTGTGCATCTACTGCGACGCGGCCGGACTGCAACCCGTGCCGTTTGTGGTTATGACTGAGATGTTTGCTTTCCAAGTGAGTGTTCACATTACCTACTGGTATTATTCTAGCCATATTGGGGCGGCTTAGAATACTATCCTCAATTCCACGCCGGATGGGTGTCGTAAGAGGCGACTAAATCCGGCACTCTAGTGGTAGGAATCTTGAGGGATTATATTGATAACATTGACTTAAATAGTTCATTAACACCATTGTAACTATTATAATTGACGACCCTGTAGCCTAGTTGGTAGCGACCCTGCCTGCAAAGCGAGGGGTCCCGGGTTCGATTCCCGGCCGGGGCAGATATTTATGTGACAGATAAATATTTGTACTGGGGTCATGGGTGTTATTGTGATTTGTAATATCGTCCATATACTGTCGTCCATGCCACCCGCGACACAGGTAAATTCTCTATGGGGTCCGTCTGGATAGCTACCACTTCCTGGAGTAAGCCACCAAACGGCTCGTCGTGTTCCGGCTGGGGGCTTGAGAGCCAATTCTTTCTTTCTTCTGTCTTTTTTTAACCGGCGACGCATTCGTATTGCCTTTGGTGTTATTGATGTCCATGGGCGACAATTTCCCAGATATTTGCTGATTAAAATGTAAAAAGTCAGTCAGCTTTACACACTGCACTATTAGCTTGGTGATACTAAGAATCAATTATACTTTCCAGTTCCGAGGCACAGTAACATCAGTAGTGATATCCTTCGCATGTGCGCTGGTCTCCATAGAACTCAGGGTGTTCCACCCCCTGGCCGCGTCCCTGGGGCTCCACGCGGTCTTCCTCATGTTCTCCACCGTGTGCCTCGTCAGCACGGTCTACATCGCTTGCTGCGTGCCCGAGACCAAACGGAGAAGTATCGAGGAGATATACGCGGAGCTGGCGGGGAAGAATGTGAAGGAAGACTGCGAGGCTTCTGTTACTAGGCTGTAGGTCATGATGTCGTTTAGTGTAAGCTGCACTTTATGGATTGAATTTGTTTGTGGCATGTTAAGCGCCATTTTATGTTTTTTTTTTGTTTTGTCCCAATGCCAAAAGATCACAAGTATCTACTTACGGAATCGTTGTTGATAACATTACAATGTCAAACATGTTTGAGTTTATCTTAAAACTTGTCTTGAATTATGTTGATAATTGGAAAGATCTGTGACCGTTTATTTACGTTTTCCAACTTCCTTGGTTTCACAGATATATCCGTCAAGTTTTTCAGGAACTTGTCTTTTAGATATTTTTCAAATAGGTACTGTACAAATCCAAGGACAAAAAATTGTTGTAAAACTTTTACACCAGTGGGAACCCACCATAAGACAAAACAAGTTGTTCTATTTGTTCTATGCGATGCAGTGGCGGCCTAAGGAGGCCTCATATCAATATTTGTTGTGGGGCCCCCTCGACCGTGCCAACTGTGGTTGTAGGCCGCTGGCGAGCTTTTTTTTGTGAGTGTTAGTGGGGGGCCCCGTATAATTGATACGGCTGATACGGCGGTAGCTACGCCCCTGATGCGATGTGTTCGAGATATTATAGGTATCCAGTTGAATGATTTTTTGTGCAAACGTTAACTACCGGCGTAATATTGTAAAAATGCATAAAAAAGCAAAAAAAAAGCAACAACCCATAATTGTCCCACTGCTGGGCTCGGGGTCTCCTCTCACAATGTGAGGGGTATTAGGCCATAGTCTACCACGCCGGCCAAGTGCGGATTGGTAGACTTCACACACCTTCGAGAACTTTATGGAGAACTCTCCGGTGTGCAGGTTTCCTCACGATGTTTTCCTTCACCGAAGCAAGTGATAATTAACTTGTAATACGCACATAATATTTGAAAAATTAGAGGTGCGTGCCAGGGTTTGAACTCGGGCCCCTTCGTTCGGGAGACCAACGTTCTACCGCTAGGCTATCACTGCACTCAAAAATGCATAACGAATGTATAAATGAAAAAGATTATAATTCGGTTTTATTTAGTTATAAATCCACTAAAACCATAATATCTAATTTAATTAAGTAATTTGCTTAAACAGTCCAATTATTGAGTTTTATTATTGTAAGAATTTTATTTATGTCACCCAATATTAATTTATAATGTTTTAATACTTAAGTCACAGAAGACAATAGTACAGTCACCTGCAGAGAAAACAGATGGGTTACTTTTCTCTGCAGGTGACTGTATGTGTGAATAGACTTCCGAACTCTCTATTATGTAGAATTACATACTTAGTAAGTAAGAAATGCAGAAATAAAATTTTTGTCTCTGCATTAGAATAAGTAGCTATACCAATATTTATATTAACAATACAATTGAACCAGTAAAAACGTTTCATAATTATTATAGTGGGTATAGTCTTAATTGTAAGAAAAAAAACTTATGATATGAAAATGATATTATCACAAAGTGTTTACCATTGAAAAATTGTAGGTTTTATATCAAATTGAAATTAAATCAGCTCCAGTGATGAGTCTACTAGTTATTCGTTTGAAAACTAAAGTATTATATTTTAGCCATAGGTATTGGGGCGGTTTAGAATACTAACCACAATCCCACACCGGATGGGTGTCGTAAGAGGCGACTAAATGCAGCCGGTAGGGCCACTTGGAGGGTTATATTAGTAATATTGATTGTTAATTAATGCCATTATTCGTTTATTACTATTATTATTTCTCCATGGGGTTCGCCTGAATAGCTACCACCCTTGAGCATGAGTCTGCCGCCAAACGACTCGACGTGTTCCGGCTGGGGGCGGATGTCCAAGAGCGACGATAGCCACTTACCATCAGGTGGATCGTCAGCTCGTTTGCCGGCTATTTACATAAAAAAAATTGTAAAAGAAATTTAGAATACTGTCGAACTTGCCTGCAAGCTATGCCCACTCATTATTATTTTCATTCAATTATATTAAACATCTCTGTATAAAATATTGTACACCTGCTTGGAATATATAATACTACTAGCTGCCCGGACAGACTTCGTTCTGTCAAAAGTTTTTTTATTATTTTGAGATATAAGCTATCCTATCTTTCAAGTTGGATCAAACGGCACATGGTGTGCAAAGGGTATAGCCGGATAGCTTTGGGAAAAGTGCCCCCAAAGCCTGGGGTTCGAAACTATGTCCAAATGGTACTTTATATAGAGATAACATGATGTGCAAAATTCCACCCCCCCACTACCCCCCAGGGGGCTACGGCACCCAGTTAAACCGAAAACTGTTTTATTTTTTTTCTCCAAATCTATGTAACTGACGCAAATCAAATTTTGCACAAATATTGCGGTGATATAAAGTAATAATATAAAAAATCAAGAGCTCTCTAAGTACTCCCTATATTGAAAAAAAAATAAAAAAAGGAAATGAAACATCCTGTATAATGATTTCCTTTGGTGGCACAAACACCGTTTTTTTTCTGAATGTGTACCAACATCCAACCTATGTAAAACCCAAGTTTGGTCTGTCTATCATAGGTGGAACACTATTAAATAAATTAACTTATAACGTACTTTATCTAGAATCTTGTTTATTTTTCATATAATGGGTTCTAAAGAAGAGTAACATAAAAAGCTTATTGTTAATAGACGTATATACAAATAACTTTAAAAAAAACTTAAATCCTCCTATTAATCGTCATCACTATTTTCGTTAATAACCGTAGAATTATCTATGTTATAATCAAACATATTTGTCAGAATTTCTGCAGGTTTTATAATTCTGGAAATACATCTGGCATGAGATAACTAATAAATCACTGTAGCAGTGTGTGAGCAACAACCGGCAGTGCGATTTCCATTGGGGCATGTGCAGGAGTGGGTGTTGATACCTCTGTAATTATTGTGATTGGGTTGATAAGTAAGGAAAATATGATAATTCTTTTTACTTATATGTCGAGACTGGATATGAATTCTTAAAAACTCATTTTCTTTCTAAAGATTATTTCTTTGAATACTCTAGTATTCAAAGTTATTGACTATCATGGCGGATTTTATCTTTAAATTGGATATTATTTCGTGTGTGTTTTGACGTCGCTAAAGAGGCTTTTACGAAATAATATCCAATTTAATTGTATGTCAATAACTTGACACAGTTAGTAAAGGCAAATGAATGGATAAGAAAAAAAAACCATTTTTAAAAATATATCAAGTAATGTCTTATTGGACTTTCCTGAGCTAACACATAAGGATCTAGAAATATTCTTTGGCAGTTCGTATCAGTTAAAATAATAAATATGCTACTTAGCCGAACTCCAAAACACAGATGGCTCCATTAACCTTGAATACTCTAAAGAAAATAAGCTTTTCAGAATTCATATCCAATCTCGACATATAAGTAAAAAGAGTTATATTTTCCTTACTTATGAACCCAATCACAATAATTAAAGAGGTACCCACTGCTGCACATGCCCAAATGGAAATCGCACTGCCGGTTGTTGCTCACACACTGCTACAGTGATTTATTAGTTATCTCATGCCAGATGTATTTCCAGAATTATAAAACCTGCAGAAATTCTGACAAATATGTTTGATTATAACATAGATAATTCTACGGTTATTAACGAAAATAGTGATGACGATTAATAGGAGGATTTAAGTTTTTTTTAAGTTATTTGTATATACGTCTATTAACAATAAGCTTTTTATGTTACTCTTCTTTAGAACCCATAATATGAAACATAAACAAGATTCTAGATAAAGTACGTTATAAGTTAATTTATTTAATAGTGTTCCACCTATGATAGACAGACCAAACTTGGGTTTTACATAGGTTGGATGTTGGTACACATTTAGAAAAAAAACGGTGTTTGTGCCACCAAAGGAAATCATTATACAGGATGTTTCAATTCCTTTTTTTATTTTATTTTCAATATAGGGAGTACTTAGAGAGCTCTTGATTTTTTATATTATTACTTTATATCACCGCAATATTTGTGCAAAATTTGATTTGCGTCAGTTACATAGATTTGGAGAAAAAAAATAAAACAGTTTTCGGTTTAACTGGGTGCCGTAGCCCCCTGGGGGGTAGTGGGGGGGTGGAATTTTGCACATCATGTTATCTCTATATAAAGTACCATTTGGACATAGTTTCGAACCCCAGGCTTTGGGGGCACTTTTCCCAAAGCTATCCGGCTATATCCTTTCATTAAAATCGGTTAAGTAGTTTAGGAGTCCATCGAGGACAAACAACGTGACACGTAATTTATATATATTAAGATAATAGATATGAATATAAGTCAAGACATGTCAGAACTTAGTTCTTTATCGGGTTTATCAGACTTTATATGCTCCCAAATGATGTAAGAGGTATCTATTAGAAATTTAAATGTAACGGATACTCGGATGATGCGATTCGTATTTTATAAAACATCGGTATTATAGAGGTCGAAATATCGATTTAGAGCCAGTTCCATAGATCGTGCTCACGGCGAGAATGACATACGAATTGATACGAATCATGCATGACTACCAGTTACATTTAAAATGTTCAGTGTCCGTGATGATATACCTAAATTTTAAATTAAGTATACCTACTGAAAGTCACTTAGGTACTATTTTATTTAAATTTATCAAACGTAAGCTATTAGTTTTTAGTACTCCTATTACGTATTGTATAAAGAATTATTTAGTAATTTTATCTTTTATCATTAAATCTTGGGAGTGATAGCGATTGACTGTACTTAATAAAAATGCTTTTAAAAACTTATCATAAAAGTATATTTATAAATCATGATTATTTTATAAGCATTAACTACAGAGTTTCTTGCCCGTTCTTCTCGATGCAAATCTGCCATTGAAAAGGCGGTGAAAAATATTATTTGACAACTTTTAAGTGCCATGTTAGGCCTATGAAAAAATAAAGTATTTTGAATTCAGAGTTTGATTTATTTAGTTTAGTAGGTACCTAATAATAACCAGGCCTTTACCTAATTATAGTACAGGATCCGGTATTACAGGCGTTTCTACACCCATCTGTTTACCGGATAAAAATTGTTTTATATCAAATATCATATATGTAAAGAAATGGGTTGCTTAAAAAAATATATTCAAGGCTATGATTAATCAATATACAGAGTGGAAAAAGAGTGTGATTGGAGGAAAAGTACCCTGAATATTAATGATGGCAAATTTTACTGAAAGGAAACATTCATTTTTTTTCACGAATAAGTAAAATAACAGAAACGCCTCTAATACGGATCTAAGACTATTATACTATTTTGTTCGAGCCAACAATGACTTTTTTAAGCAACTTACACTCCAACTCAGTAACTAACGGTTACTTAAATCGCTCCTTAGTACAGAATTTGTATGGTGATGCTTTACTAAGGAGCGATTTATGTAAACGTTAGTGACTCTGAGTTGGGGCGTTTGTTATTAATTGGGACCAAAAAGAAATAAAACACAAAATCACAAGCAATGGAATGTTTATATTTGCAATGACACCGTCCTTACAATACATAGATGTTAATATTTAAGCCTCGTCTAGAAAGACAGTCTTACTTTGTTTTTCAAATTCATTTAAAGTTAACAGCACAAAAGTAATTGAATGGTAATGTAAAGTTTTATGACATATTATAATCCTTCAAACTTGGAATATTTCGTTGTTATCACAACCGTCTTACAAATCGCTTCAGAGACAGAATTAAATATTAACAATAATAATCTGGGAATAAATAAACAAATACACCGGTTTCGGATTAGATCTAAGTTTTATAAAAAAACCGATTTTCAATAAAAACACAAAACTGCCTATGTTGTCTTTAAAATTAGTGCATTGTATTTTACAACATGGCCAAAATTTTTTTTTTTAATTATGATATTCTTAATGTTAAACCAATTAATTAAATGACATTTAACTTACATTATAAAATGGACAATAATTTACGGCACCATAATATCAGTTATATCTCAATCTCAACTAGTCAATTTTCTAACTTGTTTCTTGTTGAGTACATTAAATTAACTAACAACACTTAATATTCCCAGATTACAAAAAAAATCTTCAATGTTTTCTCATTCTCTTTATATTCTCTTCATTTGACAATAAAAAAAAACACGAATGACCCTAATCAAAAGTTTGTGTCCTTACAAAGCAAGACCACCTTTCTTTATCAGTCTGAAGCATTTATACACAAATACAAAACACTGCGTAAAATACATGAATACAATACATACAATACACATGTGTACGCCCGACGTATACAACAGAGATACAAATCGCAGTTACAAAATGACGACATATTTAGAAACAGAGTGTATTTTGTGCTTCATCTAACGATACTCACGTAACAGTATATAATAACGTCGCTTATTATATTATACGTACTACATACTACTCTATATTATATGAAATCTATTATATATATTCACGGTATAAAAGATTATGTATTCAAATACATTTTACTTTAAGAATGCACTGTTCATGGTCGGACATACGTCCACGGGTATATCGACTACTTAAAAAAATATTATGGTATTTATCTATGGGAGATTTGGATCAAATAAGTACAATTCGGCTTATCACTACTGATATTAAGTCTATATTACGCTTTGGGTTCAATTTAACCAATATTATAGAACCTATCCGAATTAAAGTAACTAATTAATTAAATATGTAAATAAAAACGTAATTCCATCACAATTTACGGCAAGACGTTTATCAACCGTATGTATATTGCACTTAAAGTCTAAAATTAAATGATATGCAAATACCTAGCCTAGTGAAAGAAATGAAAGAGTGGAACGACTCATAAACAAAGTATTTTAAAACAATCCTAACGGATACGAACGAAAAATAAGTGTAATACCTAACTAGAAAATTTATGCAACTTTATAAAGATGTGACTATATAATATTATGCACTTTATAGGATCATTACTTTATATTTAAAGTAGAATAACTCAACCACAATCTGACAAGGAAGTAAGAAGGATAAAGAACTAAACTAATTTGGTTTACAGCAATTTGGCTTTCCACATATTCGGTGGTTGACATGATTCATTAATAATAAAAGAAAAATCAGTCTTAATTCATAAACGGCGTGTCCAGGGAGCAAATCTGAATTTTATTTATTATAACACCGAAAAAAATCCTTATAAATTTTATTCATAATATAAATTTAGCGCCAACATATTTTTATTAACGTTTGATTAAGTAATTTTTAGTTTTGCAATACCTATATTTAAATTTTAAAGTATACAATTATGTTCAAAGTAAGTACAAAAGTGCTTAAATTATATCGATAACACGTTAAGAGTTACTAGTTGAAAAAAAAATTTAACCAACAGCAAATATTGTTATATAATGACGTGCAATTTTATTAATTTATTCTCTTAGATAAATATGTTTTAATGCAAACTTAAGTACATCAATTGATTTATTAGAAATAACTTATTGACAAGGCAGTAGGTAACAACATCATCCATTCAGATCATTTATTTATTTAAAACAAGTTTACGATATAAAATTAGATACCATTTGAAATAATGAAATGAACTAATTATAGCGAAAGCTGCTTTAAGTCGTAAAAGATTTGGTGTAAAGTTTTAAAATGTAAAAACAATCAATTCATAGACAGTAAATAATCATTTGATTATTTATTAAAATCAATAGATTTTTGAAATATCATTTCAAAGGGTATGAAAATATGAAGTAAAATTTAACTAATGAAGATAAAGGATATGACGTGGGAAGAATCAATTGACGATTTTGTACATTTTGGAAGGAATTGACAAATGGAAGACAGAAAAGGAATTAAAAAGAGATGTGTGTACTAAACATTTTCAGGTCTGAACTGTAGTAGACATGCGCATACGCAATTTTTTTTAATTAACTCAAGTACAAATTGGGACTAGATATAAGGCGAATAAAATTATAACATGTTTTTATATCCATACTAATATTATAAATGTGAAAGTGTGTTTGTTTGTTTGTTTGTTTGTTTGTTTGTTTGTTTGTCCGTCTTTCACGTCGTAACGGAGCGATGTTATGGTAAGATTTTTTGTGTGGAGATAGGTAGGAGGCTGTAGAGTAACGAAGGCTACTTTTTACCGCAGTAAAACAACTCATTCCCATGGAAAGATCCATTATGATGCGTATTTGTCCATACTTCTATACTTCCACTAGCTATTACCCGCGGCTTCGCCCGCGTGTTCAAAGGGAAGTAACAATGAGTTGTTTAACATGCATGACTCTTTCCTAGATATAATAACATAATAATTAATAATAATAATTCATAAATAAGTAACAGATCCAAAATCAAATTAAGTATGGAAGTTTGGAAGTATGGATAGTATGGATGGAAATGGAAGTATAGAAGTATGGACAAACTAGCTATTACCCGCGGCTTCGCCCGCGTGTTCAAAGGGAAGTAACAATGAGTTCTGTTGTTTAACATGCATTACTCTTTCCTAGATATAATAACATAATAATTCCATATTCCATACTAATATTATAAATAAGAAAGTGTGTTAGTTTGTTTGTTTGTCCGTCTGTCACGTCGTAACGGAGCGATGTTATGGTAAGATTTTTGTGTGGAGATAGGTAGGAAGCTGGAGAGTAACGTAGGCTACTTTTTACCGCAGTAAAACAACTCATTCCCATGGAAAGATCCATTATGATGCGTATTTGTCCATACTTCTATACTTCCATTTCCATCCATACTATCCATACTTCCAAACTTCCATACTTAATTTGATTTTGGATCTGTTACTTATTTATGAATTATTATTATTAATTATTGTGTTATTATATCTAGGAAAGAGTCATGCATGTTAAACAACTCATTGTAACTTCCCTTTGAACACGCGGGCGAAGCCGCGGGTAATAGCTAGTACATAATAAATACAAGAGCAGTTTTTTGTAAAAAAGTTGCAGCATTGCAATTATATTAATTTTATTATCGTTTTTTCTTTTCATACAACAGTTTGACACTTTTAAAAATCTGCTTCTATTCAATTGTAGACACCGTTAAAATATTCTCTCTGCTTTGCATGTTAAAATTAATAGCTTTGATATGATTTTTTGCCAACGATACCTCAGCGAATTGAAAAAAAATCTCATGACGTAATGGAGACAATGAATTATAAAAAAAAACAAATCCTTCGACACAAACCACAAACATAAACAATTGACACATGTTTTATCTGTGACCAGCCACACATTCACAACATACATTATTATGCATAGTTTAAATCTATCAAAATCCTATAATAAAAGGAAAGTTACTTACTCTACTAGTCAAAGTCATAATGTCCATTGTATAGTTATAATTTATCACTTTTTTTTCTTTTTTGTTACTTGCTTTTGCCTCAATGTCTTCAGTATGCAATATATTTCTAAATATAACTACGAAATTAAATCAAATGACTTTTACTCATTGAGCTACAATAACACGTTTATTATTTTTTCTGTAGCAGTTACTTTACTTATTGATGTATTTACAATATATCGGTATAAAATACATCAATCGTTAGTACCGTCTACTTTTGAATATAATATTAGGGTTCGCGATGACATAAGTTTAAATCAAATATTATTCGCACATTCGTAACAAAATCTACCACGATCATCCCAGAGAAGAAAAAAATAATTATTTACTACCAAAAAAATGGTTGACGAAGGGAAAAAATGTGACTGAACAGATTTATCTTAGCCGATGTATATATTATAGCATATTTCGGTACATAAACAAGAGGTTCATCCACCCTAGACGGTCCCGCCCTCACAATGGAGCAACGTGGAGACAATGTTCCACGCTTCCTCAGTTCTTATACTCGTACAAGTCCCCTTACAAGTTGTAGTACATTATAACTTCATAATGTTACAAACTTGGCTATTTTGTTGTAATAAAAGTACATATCTACATTATATTTAAATAACCTTATGGTAACTTAACGACCAAACATGTTTATAACTATTTGAGAGGTAGCTATAATAAAGGAATCTATTCATAAATATTCAGATTAATTTTCACTACGTCTTGCTAAACGAAAGTTTGAATTAAAATACCAAAACTATTATTATAATGCTGTAACTATTAAAAATATTATTAATTATACTTTTAAAATAAGGTAATCTAATGTAGGGTCAATTCATATTTTTTTAAATTATATTTCATGTTTGAGTTTTCGTAAAAAATACGCATTACTGAATCGATTTTAATGAGGCATTTACTGCTGAAAGATTTGAATCACTTTCACTTCACTTCCACTACAATTCCACCAACCACTAAACCAAACAGGCTTAAGGTCGGGGTTTGAATGCATTTTGCTCTATCTATGCTATGGTTTCTCAACATAATACATTGTGTAGAGTACGGCAGACGTAACTTGGCGCGTCTGAACTTCGCGCAGAAGGCTGCGCAGTAACACAATTCGCCAATGCTCGGTACGCAGCGTATTATGTCTCAGTCACACGTTAGCATGTTCGTGTCGCTATCTCTGTCTTACATGCGCTAAAGTTCGCAGAGGCTATGTTCAGACGCGCTAAGATACGTCGGCCGTACTGTACGTCCCTTACCTACACTCTCATAACAGTTACATACAACATTAAATACATGGTAACATGCTTGTATAAATATATCAGTAACAGTAATATTCTACATATACAAGAAAATGGCGTTTGAAACATACATAGAAGGCATTTCGATTTAAACAATTGTAGATGGTACTTCTATTATAATTATCTAAACTATTAGTAGAAATGTTATAAAAGTGCAGTTTTAGTGTTTCATTTTGTTTTTATCTGTAGCTATTTATAATAATACTAGCTGCCCGGACAGACTTCACTCTGTCAAAAGTTTTTTTTTATTTTGAGATGTAAGCTATCCTATCTTTCAAGTTGGATCAAACTGCACACGGTGTGCAAATTTGATTAAAATCGGTTAAGTAGTTTAGGAGTTCATCGCGGACAAACAACGTGACACGTAATTTATATATATTAAGATTATAGAAGAAGTTGAATAAAATAACATACAATATCGACATCCGGCATAAAATACGTAGGATTTTGTTTACAGCTTTGAAGTCTCACTATCAAGAAAGATGAGAATTAGGTCTTAAAATACTATTTTAAATTGAATTTTCACCTTAATTTTGCACAGAATTTTGGCGATAATTGGATTCGCAATTAATACATTTATTTATCTATTGAAAAAATAGGATACTGTATAAATAAGAAATGAGAATCACGCCATCTATAAACGCTGTATGCGAAACTTACGACGGGTTTAATATTTGTTTATGAATTTGTTAGCGTGCTAATATATGAGGAGTGATTTTTCAAAAGGCCTTATTTCCAATTTTCACTTGATTCTAGATTTTTACGGAATCCTGTAATCAAGGCAAAATCACACCTAAAAGCGACAACTGTTTAGATTAAAACGCCGTATTTCTTTTAGTAAAACGTACATCAATATTTGTTTTTTTTTCAAAACGGCACATTTCCACACAATTTTATTATCAGGTCAATGCTTAGTATAATTTTAAACAAAACGCCGTATTTCCCGCATATTTTGTAACGTTATTCTAAAATTTGAAACAGAACGTCATATTTCCTTTACTTGAACTAATCCACAAAAAAAGCTTGTGATTGGTGAGAAATAGGTGAGAACCTGTGATGAAATCCACTTCGTCCACTTTCTTTCAAGTTTCATGGTAACACCGCGAACGTAGACAAATTAAAAAAGAGTTGGTTATGCTGTTACGTCAAAACGTAACAGCACGCAGTACGTAAGAAACCCACATTTTGAAAAATCTCACGTGAGATTGGGGGTGGGGGTTGAATAAAATCTCACGACATCTCACCAGTGGGGGAGGGATGAGAGGTTTGATACCTTAGATTTGTTGTGGCACACTTGCTGCATGTTTTTGCTATCCTAGTGCTGACTGCAAGGAACTTCGTTCCATTTCAAAAAACTTGTTCCAAAAAACTTGAGAGGTGTCAAAGGACACCCCCTTGACACCTCTCAAGTTTTTTTTTCATCTGATAAGACGCTTTTACAAAGTGGGTTCCATACCTACCCACCCCAGAATGAATGTAACAAAAAGCCTAATTTCCTTTGTGTATAACAAAAGGGCATAATTCCAATTTGTTTCATACAAAAGCTCTTATTTCCTGTGGTAGCAAACAAAAGGTCATATTTCCAAAAGTTTTTTATTTAAAAAAAAATAAAGACCAAAAAAAACTTATAATCAGGATGCCCTCTGTCTTTAAAGACAATTTTACAACGATATTCACTAATTTAAAAATTTTAAAATAATATTTCTACTTGTCAAAGAAATTTAAGAGTTTCTGAAAATTTGTTCTTAATGGAAATAAGGCCTTTTGAAAAATCACTCCTCATATATACATTCTCTTTGTATAACTATTGTGAATATCAGTATGGTAATTGACTTGTGCAGCCTACTGTCATCAGTCTCCGTCAGGCGTAGTGATGTATTGATCCAACGCCAGTCAATATAGATTATGTTATAGCAAAGAGCACCGTACGCGAAGCATTCGTCTTTCGACACTTGGGCTGAACAGTCGGTTGCAAAAGTTATGTCTCTCTGGAAGTTAGTAATATTAGAACCTAATTTTAGTGTTAAGATTATCTTGTAGAAAAGTATAATAAAATAGCTGTTGGATATCGTCGTTTCATTGGGCCGAGCCCAATAATATGCACAGTTATAACATTCTACTAAATTATACCCAGTCGTTAATATGATTGTCTCTGGTCTGTTTTTGTAGTTTGTATCTGCACTTAGTTACTTTTATTCTACGCAATACATTTTTATGACTTTTTAATATTTCAATAATTGATTTGAACGTGAAAAATTTGCATTTCTATCGATTTCTCCTTTATAGTTTTAATGAAATTCAGAAACATAGTTATTTATTTTAAAGGCATCAGTTTTAACTTGGAAATTGGAATTCAAGACAAACAACTTTGTTTGTCTACATAAGTAACTAAGTAAGATAGATACGACAACCAACTACCAAAATCAACGACCGTGCACACTAATAAAGTATAAATATACTTATAAATACGTATAATAATGTATAAATTAATTTATAAGTACATATATAAAGGAAGTTCACATCACTTGTCACAATTCTCAAAGGCATTCGGGTTAAGAAAGTTCGGGGTGACCTACTCGCTAACTTTAGGAGTAGCATATAGTATATAATAGGTATATAACAGTGTGTGTGTGTGTGTAAAGCTATGTGCGAGGGTAGTAGTGGCCAGTGCGGGCGGGCAATGGCGGCGGAGTGTCCTGTAAATTGTCCAAAATTAATTATTAACCAAACACATCACAATCACGGAACACACTTCGAATCGACGGAATTAAATATTTTGAGAATAATTTACTTATTTTCACGTATATATTATACAAAATGTATTTTCGGGCATAAAGGTAAAATCAATTCTCATTTTATTTGGTACAAAAAATCATCATTATCATCAAAAATACTATAATTAGGAAATAGTTATTAATTTTTTTATTAATTAAAATTAATTTTTGTCTATGATTGCGAGATGGATTAATTCGAATGTCTAGAATAAATCTGCACAATGAACCATGGTTACTTTTTTATTAATTAAATTAGAAATATTTTTTACACATTAAATACATAACGCAAGATGTATCAAAAATGCAAAGAAAAAAAATTATGCCATAAAAATAATATGTACTATTACAGCATGCAAACCAAAATAAATAATACAAAAACCAAAATATGTATGTAAAACGAACCTTTAGCTATATGTACTTGAAAGCAAAATTTTACGACTGCGTTGTAACACTAGGAGCCATGCTCTGAAATAAAACCATAAAACTGATTGCAAACAAAAAAATAATATAACTCAATTTATAAAAAAAAAATTACGGCATTGAAATATAGAATAGAAGAAGAGAAAGAAACATAAAATAATAAAATAAACATACAACAGATTTACAGTTACAACTCATTAAAATACTGAAAATAACTTTAATATATAAACATTTATTAGCGGCATAATATAAAACGAAAACTCCAAAAAAAAATCTACAAGTCATTGATTTGAATATTTTTTCCAACTGAAATAAGTGTCTTGGTAAAGGCCAGTGCTTGAAACAAAAAACAAAAATAAAATAACATGTAATCGTAAAAGCAGCAATACAAAAGCAACTGTAACGCTACCGCTACAAGGTCGAGACTCACCTGTACGTTGTTGTCGTGCAGGTAGTGGCGCGGCAGCTGCGGGCGCGGGCGCGGCATGGGCTCGTCGCTGTCGTCGTCCTCCTCGAAATCTAGAAAAAAAAATATTCGTTAACTTTGGAGACATTAACCAGGTGTTTTGCAATACACAAAAAAAAAAACAATTTTTATGTAAAAAAAACTGGTTTTATTTTTAAGTAATATATTTTTTGTTTATTTTTTTTACACGATACAATCGGAATTGATGGTATGACCACTAGCGTCCAGGAACGTCCTTAGTACCACGGAAGCTAATCGAGAATGGATGGATTCTTGCTCCATATTCTGAGGTTTATCAATAAATCATACTCAAATTGTTACTTAATTTTATAATGAGATTCGCTTTCATTTTTACATAATAAATCAAAAATAGAGTTCAACCGTTTTATCAAAGGTACTCAGATTTTCTTTCAGAATCCCCCTTTGATATTCAACAACTTTTCAAAAAAGAAGTAAATTAAAGTAAATAGCATTTTTTTCAATTTAGTAATATCAATCAATCGTTGTCTGTACCTACATAATCTTAGTTTTTTTAGTTATAACTTCAATTTTTTTTATTGAACACATCAAGGCATCTAAACACTTAAACACGTTTTTAAGACCACATCTTTAAGGACTTTAGCGCTCAAATGGGGACGTTATTGCTAATTTTGAGAAATATTGGTATAGAATATACAGAGTGGTTCAGTATTTCAGGACCTATTTAGTGACCAAAGTATACCAAGTACTCAAACATTTCGAAGTTAGTTACCTCGCCATTTTAGTTATATAAATTTGTTTTTTGATACAATATATTTATATATATTAAAACACATAATTATGTCACTATACTGTGGTTGGAAATATGAGATGACAACATGCACAATTATCATGCATATAGTTAAAAAATAAGATAAACTTATTCCGTATCCCTTTACTATTTGGCATATAATATTAAATGGTATGTTAACTGGTATGATACAATAAAATAAATTTATCTTTTACAAAAAATAAATAATAAGCTGAGCAAACTACAGTATCTTGACGCTAATTTAAAAAGTGAGAACATTGATAGACAATGTAATGTACTTTGAATATATGTATACTAGCTGCCCGGACAGACTTCGTTCTGTCAAAAGTTTTTTTTTTGAGATGTAAGCTATCCTATCTTTCAAGTTGGATCAAACTGCAGACGGTGTGCAAATTTGATTGAAATCGGTTAAGTAGTTTAGGAGTCCATCGCGGACAAAGAACGTGACACGTAATTTATATATATTAAGAAGATTAAGTTTATAACATAATATGCCTGTATACATTTTCTAAATCGCAATTGATGTCTGGCCACAATATCTTGTAAATAGGTATGTTTTGAAGCAGTGTTATTTAACTAAATCGTTATATCCTACAAATATTTTCTATAAAATCTGATCCTATAAGCATAAGCTGTGTTAAAAATGTTACAGTTGATCTCATTTCAACAACAATACTGTACTGTAGATGAGTACATAAATGACAAAGACGCATGGAAATGACCAGATCTGCAACCAGTTCCGTACAGACTAGTGATACTTCTTTGTAAGAAATATACCAATGTATTTTATTTTTAAAAGATGTGCTGAGGAGTTTCTTTCGGCTTTTCTTCTCCTCCATGACAAAGCACCTTTCCGAAAAGCTGGTAAATTAAAAAAATGACGTGCATAAGTGTATCAATGATACCTACATGAATAAATGATTTTGAATTTGAATTTGAAAATATATTTTTAATACAACCAACAGAGTGCTGTGTGTCCAATCAAATAGTGTTGTGTGTCCAATCAAATAGTGTTGTGTTTGTATGAGACAAGTATGAAAACTACTAACCTCTCTGCTTTCTTACGTCCAAGCCGCTTTTCACAGTGTCTTCCGTGTCCGAGCCCTCTGCAAAACATTTATTGACATAAAAACAACACACACACACCGACACAATGCATGTTTCATGTAGAAAATGTATCATCGTATCATGTTTTGAGTTGAATTGACTGTTTTGTAATATTTTTAAATGCCATAAAAATTAATGACTAACGCCCCAACTCAGAGTCACTAACGATTACTTTAATCGCACCTTAGTAAAGAATCACCATACAAATTCTGTACTAAGGAGCGATTTAAGTAACCGTTAGTGACTCTGAGTTGGACAGTAATTATTTCACATATAAAAAACAATTTTGACAAGTGTCACAAAAACACAATTATTGTATAAAAACAATTGTTTTTAATTTGCAACAATATTTAATTCAATTATTCCATTGTAATTAACTTCCCCTTTCAATTATTGAATGTGTAACTTTGCCTTGGTATTTGTGGCTTACAGTAAAATTTCTATGTTATAAAAAAAGTCAGAAAATCCATCAATAAGGCATGCAGAAAAGTTACAATACGTGCTAGAGTCTAAAATATGTAGAATATCAAAACATGCAGACCTAGTAATTTGGCGTGTAAAATATAATTACAGTATTTTTTTCGAAATTGATTTGGACCAGTTTCTTGGATTTTCGAGAATAAATGCGGAAGATTGTCACAGTAAGTTTGACTGCGATCTATTGGTCAAGTACATTTACTATGACTACGATTGCTAGATCAACTCACATTAACTGCGATTACGATCAATTGATTAAGTTACACAAAATGTGACAACGATCAAGAGATCAACTCATGTGAACTGTGACTATGATCAGTAGATCAAATCTACGATCGATTGAGTGACTTATTGTAATTAAACTTTGCACGACATCTTTATGAAAATGTATAACTAAACGAATATGATAGTGATAGCTAAAACCTAATAATGTATAGTTGCGTATGAGAGTAGCGCATACATACAATCTTAAATGATTTCATGAGAATTGCATTGGAAATGGAAACCTAGTGGGGGGAGTAACACTGTAATATTGAATAGTCACACATCCTATGAATAAAATTCGTTATAAAACGATGGGAAGTTTCACAAGTATTTACTTCACATGATGTACACACGTAATACGTAATATAAGTGATTATGGCGTGATAGGTGATATGTCAGTTTGCATTTAAAAAATAGAAATGTTACTTAACACTTAAAACCAATAAGGGTAGAACTAATGTTATCTATCGATCATGAGATAGTAATGTCCCTATTTATTGTATTTTTTATACACAGCTAACAATATGAGTAAATGAGTCCATCTGTCCTTGAGTATAATACAACTAATGGTTGTACAAAAAAATGGACCAGTATTTATGCTATGCCCGTTTCTACTCAAAACTTAAATATAATGTCCAGTTTCAGAAATCATTACCCTTTATATTATTGTTGACATGAATCTTAGTGATCACTCAAATATGTTACCTAATGAATATCTAGTCACTATAGAGTCTGAATCCTAGTTTTACCGCTTGGAATCTTTAGTACCCTGTACAAGTTCTAGACTCCTCTAGGCGCTGAATAGCTTTACTTCTTCGGACTGAAGCTATATTCTCCATAAGCTGCACATGGGTTACATAAAACTTCATTAAACTACATACATTTGAACTTTACTACATTCATGTGAAGTTCAGGGCAATGTTGCCACAGAGTAATACATACATGAAGAGTAAGTTTCAGGATTAGAATATTACCTTTTAAACTATTTTGTTTTTGAGTGTATGTGCGCACCCGATATTTAAATTACCTATTATTTTCTTCCAAATATGTCTTGTTATAACATAAGTAACCAATGTACAGATAAAACAATACAAATTTATATGACAAAATTTTCAATTGAAATTGTCATTTAAAATTGGCTGTATGCGCTCATTGAACGATAAAAATATATTGAATATTGAAAATTTATTTTTTTATAAATCTACTCACCAGAATTCAGTTCTCTAACGAGCGTAGACATGGCGTTTGTAACGGAGTCGGCCGCGTATAGTAAGTCACTTCTGAGGCTTCTATTGTCTATGCCCACTATAACAAAATAACACATAAATGACGTCACAAACTCTCGACCAAATAACGAGGTTAATAATTATTCAATTACAATAACCTTTTAAATTGTTATGTGTAATATGAGGATAGTGCAAAAAGTAAACGAAGTCGCACATTGCATCATGGTAAACTTAGACTATACAGTCTGCGATTAAATTAGGACTTGTCTAAAAAATTGAATATACTTACTGGTAGTCGGTCGCTGGTTTTGATGAAAGTTCCTCACGTCATTCCCCATACTCTCCATGCCACCTAGAAGAATATATATAGTGTTAGCAGTTTCTAATGGGCGCCATTGACGATGCGATCGATCGGTGCGATCGGTTCAAAAGTGCCACTCATGAGCGGTAACAATCTTAACATACACTACCGATCCGTCGTTGCGATCGGTCGGCAACGACGGATCGCACCGATCGATCGCATCGTCAATGGCGCCCATAAGAAGATAACGGCGTGGAGGGGGCAATGCCAATAAATAGACGTGCGCTGGACAGTAACAGCCACTTTGCCATCGGACGTTCTTGAGTGCGGAAGCTCTGCCAGATTGCGTATCAGTCGTTAATGAAACGATTTGTTTTGTGAGGTTTTGATTAGGTTGTGTCATAATAAAAATATCAAGTACTAAATTAAAATAAAAAGGTGGTAATTATTTTTTTAAGCGTTATTTCTATTAGTTCCTATAAATAGATAAATCACCCTGTCATAAGTTCTTGTTATTTTTTGTGTTACGGCTTTCGGATTTTTCCCTTAATTCAGGTATTTATGTGACAGATAAATATTTGTGTCGCTCTTCGTGTATTTCGGTTTGGCCTAATGGTTAGCTGGCAGAGAATGCATTAAGCATTAAACTCGCCATTTGTACCTTAATCCTGTATTGTGGTCAATAAAGATTAAATAAATAAATAAATTAATTTGTACTCTGGTCACCCGCGACAAAGGGTAACCTACTGGAGGTATGTGTGTGTAAGCGTTTATTGAACCGTATCGTGTACCGACCGAGGCTGTGCGTCATGTCGATCCGCTCGCGCTCCCCGAGCGACGGCGTCTGCGGCGCGCTGCGCACCGTGCCGCGCGCGCACCCCTCCCTGCCGGCAAACATGGTTACGGATAGATTGTCGGATACATGTGAAGACATGCCATGTTTTAATAAACTTTTATCTGTAGCTAGCGGACACACGATGTGTGCTACTACGCTAAAAAAACCATAAACGTGTACTTGTTATGTACGCGCGTGAGAAGTTATACTTATTTGGTATCAAAAAAAGGAATTTCAAAAAAACAATTAAAAAAACAATATTAAAAAAAACAACATTAAAAAAAATCCAAAACAAAAATAATAAAAAAAAATTCAAAAAAAGAATAAAAAAAAATATTTCAAAAAAAAATAGAGAGCCTAACAGTTGGCAATGTTGTTTAAGTCAGGTTACCTCTCCGGGGCGGAGGGCTGGGGCTGTGAGCCGGGCAGCGGGGGGCTCTTGGTGGAGCGCGGCGAGGAGTTCGGCGTGGAGCGCGGGGACGATTGTTGAGTCTGAAATAAACGGTAACAGATAATAAAACCTTCATTTTCTAGTTATTCTTAAACAATACATGTACGTTTTTGAAGTTATATTTCTTTGGGCGCGTTATGAAATAAATGGAAAAATGATGAGAGTGAAATTTTAAGATTTGTAACACGTCCGTGTTGACACAAAAACGCCGGTCACGAAAAACCGCACGCGCGTTTTTAAAAACGCTCGTTTTGAAAAAATGATTATTATTATTATTCGTTCGGTTAAGATTCTGTAAAAGTTTTGAGCGAAGGCAGTGCTGGAGAATTTGAAGACTTATTGAATCTTTATTTCATACAAAAGAAGAAAGAATGTTGCTTGTTCAAATCATTACGAAGGCATCGTTTTGTGGAAGTAATAAGACACTTCAGGGGATTGCAGGAGGAGTGTTAATTTACAAAATTTACACAGTAATAATATACAGATTATGAGAATGCGATTAGCCGATATAAGAAAGGAAAGAAAAATCACACGTGGAATAGATGGCCAAATAGAGAATACTTAAGTGATGCTTATGTTCTCGTACGGTTTAGTATCCATCTCGAGTGCTCACGTTTACTGCTCTTATTGCGACGCAGTTGGACAGCGATTTCAATTTATTCAATGTTCAATTTTGTATGGAAGGTTCGACATGTTTACCATGGAAGACGTTTTTATGACTTGTGGAATAGATGATGATAGTTTTAGTGAGAACCACATGCAGCCATAACGAAAACAATATCGGAATTGTTTAGTTTTAGAAAAGCTGTTGGATGTATCCTTTTTATCCATTCATAACGCTTATGGAGGGACCTTTCTATCAGAGAGACTTACGAAGACTGGAATGGTGGAGAAACTATAGCTAGCATTAAAATCTCTTCATCTTCGATACTCAAACGATTCTAATCTACTAGTCACCAGTGAAGTTGAAATAGTGATACAGAGTGAATTGGATAAGAGACGTTTCTTAGATTCAGACAAAGAAAAATTAAACTAACGGTGGTCGACCGTGGCAGTAGACTACTGCTCGCGAATGTATTTGGGTTGAAACTGTTGAAGATTTTATCCATTACAAAGGCAATATAAACACGAATATAATTACGGATTTAAAGAAGATTGGAAATGAAAGTGGCAAAAATAATTACTACGAGTATATAGACAGATCAAAGCATTTTGCTCTGAGTCGAAACAAAGACGGCTCTTAAGTGTTCTCCATTTTCGGTTACGGGATTGAGACCTGAACACAGGAGGGCTTATTGCGGCCATGCCAATGTTTTTGGGATGTCGTGTGGAAAGAAAATGCTTCAGATAGCTGGAAATACTTGTAGCACAAATATATAAATCTCGCGCAACCACATTTGCTTTGGGACCCGAATTTCCACTTTCTATCCATGCTAAGTACTTAAATTTTTCAGTCAGATTGCTGGAAAAGTCGTTGCTGGCAAGGTTGACGGTGGGCAAAATGGAATGTCCTAGTCCATCTTGGTGAATTGGTTAAATTGGCGCTTATCTGGAAATCAAGTTGAGCGACGCTGTATGTACTACCAGGGACAGCGCCCAGAATGAACTGTGAATATACGTAGACGGACTGAGTATGCACGGATGTGCAACACATCGTCGGGCAGAAGATGTACAACGACTAGGGAATCGCGACCCTAAGTAGTGGGGAGTAAGACGCCAAAAGAGGAGATAAACAACATTTAAATGATGCGTGGCATTGTTGAATCAAAAACAAGAGATGGTTGGAAACTGGCCACGAGTCTTGCTTTAAATGAGTAACGTTAGATAGGCGAAATCCATGGAAAATTGTTAGATAGTAAAATATAAATAATTATTACAATCTGCGTCATCATTTATAGGTTTACTGCTGCTACATAAGGACCCTTGAAGACGAAATCTCTAATATTGATGAACTGCGACCGTGACGAATTGTTGTAAAGTTGGTTCTCTCTATTTCAATGTTGTCCTACAGCTCCAATATTGGAAACGCTTTCTCTCATAATGATTTCTGTCATGATTTCCACGGATAATATGGATGGTTTTTGCCAGTTCACTCAAGTTGGAAGCAGAGTTATGAAGCTTTGTTCGCGATCGACTGCAGTAAGGGCTGCAACATCCAAATCAGGTGAATGTATCAAGGATGCTGCCGTATCGGCGCAGAGTTGAAGGTTATTGAACAGCCAGTGAGAAGGGTTTCACATGCTGTTGAAGCTATTGAGACGTCGATTGTGACGAATGAGGTGAAAGATTGAATAATTACAAAACAATATTCATTTATTTTTCTATTATAATGATCAGTGAGAATTTATTTCTATTTCCATAAAAAAAAAAAAAATTGCTTAAGTAGATTGAGGACAGGGGCCTCTCTACTGTGTGTGGACTAGGTTGAGGACAGGGGCCTCCCTAGAAAGGATTCACTAGTAGATGGAGGACAGGGGCCTCTCTACTATGTGATGGATAGGTTGGATAGGTTGAGGACAGGGGCCTCCCTAGTTTTTCTTTCTTATGTAAAGTGTTTTGTTATTATTTTTAAGGTCGAGGCGACCTTGTTGCAGAATGGCCGTATCGGCGCGTAAGTCGATATTTCATTATAATTCGATTACGAATTTACTTCCATTTGTTTACTCGATAAGATACCCGATACTCGATACTCGATATCACCCTAGTAAGATCATTCAATGAATCAGACTGACAGCTGCGAGACTGCCGGGAGCTCACTTCGATTTGAGCGGCCGAACCGTACGGACGTCTAAACGTGACATGGTTCACGCCTCAAGAATATCGGTTTATTTAAACAATCAGTTTATAATAATTGAACTATTTTCAGGATTCATATTATTATTATATAAAAAAATCAAACAGAAGAAGTTCTAATAACAGAATCGGACCAGGGGTTATGCGAGGCTTGGGGTGGCTGATTAAGGGGAGGTTGGAGGCCACCGGGGGGGTTCAGCTCTCATTCCTGACTGTAATTGTCAGAAATTGGTACTGATAATACCAGCTGCTCCGATATACATTTATTTTTATATTTTAAGCTTATATTACCATCATTTTCATACAAATCCTTATAATACGTAAAATTAAAAAAAAAAAATGCTTCTAAAATGTTTCTTGGTTAAACAACCCCATGTCCTATACAAAAGTCTATAGTGACCAAACTCGCCGGGACCCCTTGGGTGTTAAGAGATATCTTAGTAAATATGATGTCTTAGTTCTCATGCTTTCAACAACCCGATTGACATTTGATTAGTTCATTTTTAAGTGATCAGGCTTTCAGAAACCGTATGCGCTTTATTATTGTATGTAGTATGATTTAATTATTAATTAATTTATTTACAAATATATAGTCCATTTTTTAGCGGAGACCAAACTGATAAACAAACAACAGTCATACGGAAATCTTACTAGTTTCACGACACGCACACGCTTTGAGTGTAATATACCTTTAAGATATGTTTATCACACAAATAACTATTGATATCACACTGAAACTTCTTTAAATTCACCGTTTAATCACTTTAAACTCTCTAAAACACTAAACATTGACAAAACTTTCCTGCGCAGAAACCAATATATCGATGACAATTTGACAGCTAGGAACTTAAGATTGTCGTTGATTCGTAAGGATTGAAAGACAAATCGATTATCTAAATCGTTTGAATGATTTCTTGATCGATTTACGGCCGGTCTCAATAATGTACTAACAGATGGAAGGCTGTGAATAGGGCTACCATTAGTATGTTATCTGTCATATTTGTCAATTTTTGCCTCTGAAAAATTGACAAATATGACAGATGACAGCCCTATCCACAGTCTTCCATCTGTTAGTACATTATTGAGACCGGCCGTTAATAATATTTTAACTTTACGCTTGAAAAATTAAAGACATATTTTTAAAACTGTAATGTTATTTTTGTTTCTTTCTATTACTCTAGGTTAGGAGCGATCCATAAATTACGTCACATGTTTGGGGGGTGGGGGTCAATGTAGTGTGACAAAGGGTGGGAGGGGTCCTAAATTTCGTGACGTCACATTTCAAAATCGAATAATTGGTATGTATAGGTAAATATTAAAAAACAATAAATGGAAATAAAAGTTTTTTTGGAACTGCTGTTTTAAATTTATAATTCCTAGGTGTAAAATTTCATAATATGTGACGTCACACTAGGGGGGAGGTCTCATAAATGTGACCAGCTGTGACAAGGACGGGATGAGGGGTCAAAAAATCATGAAATTAGTGTGACGTAATTTATGGATGGCCCCTTACAATGACAATGATTTTTCGTTCGTATCATGGCAAATAATTTTAAACAGAAATATTTAAGTAGGTACTTATCAATTCACATCATTTTCTTTAACAGACACTTAATTTTAGTCGCTGTATCAGTTGAACCGACTCCAAGTTTCATTATATTATAGGTGCCACAATCAGACAGCGAACATGAATCAACTGAATTCTATGAATACTTTTTTCAATGTCTTGTATCATTTATTTATGAAATATGAAAGATTTAATTTTAATTTATCTATTTTTAAAGTATAATGCTATATTTATATAATTCGGTTCAATGAATCGTATTCGTTAACAGTTAATCGATTTTAATTCGATAGTTCCAAGCCTAATTCAATCGTGAATATTGTTTATGGCAAATTGACATTAGAAGTCGGCCATATTTGTTGACATCTTTAGACTCGACCAAAAAAATGGACTATATGTCACCTTATAGATATCAGGGTCTGTAGTCTGTACTTATCAGAATTCAAACTATTTGAAATCAAAAGATAAAGTTCAGCACAACACTTTTATTAACATAGTAGCACTTGAGTAATGTGATACCTTGTATCCCTACAACCTTTTAAACAGAAGACACATAGGGAAACTTAACGCCTAATGGCATTGTCTACGAGGTCAACCCTGGGTGATTCATCCGTCCACAATACCTTCAACATCCGCATCAGCCCCTCGAGCTGCTGCATGAGGTGTTTCCGCGACTCCTGCAGCGAGGACAGGTGGCCCTCGAGCTCGTCCTTGCGCTGCCGCAGCGCGCGCAGCTCCGACACCAGCGGCGGGGCGGAGCCCCCGCCCGGCGCACTCGCCGCTTCCGCTTCTTGTTGACGTCTGGATTGGGATTTAAAAAACTCAGAAAAACTCCTAAAAAAGTTAAGTTTGTCGGTTGAATGTGAAGACATGGCTTTAAAAAAACTCTTAAAAATCAGATATGGCAACACTGTAACAGAGTAAGGTAAGGAAAAAAGTATTGTATTTGTCTTATCTGTGTATTATGCCGTGACTTCTCCAACTTCAGATAAGAGTATGCCCTATTTGATTTTTTAATATTTATCAAAATTTGACATGTATCGAATATATGACGAAGCACGCATAATTTTTACAAATCCGACTGGCAGTTCCAGAGACTAGCATGTTATAAAAATAAACAAACAAACGAAAAAATCTCTTCACTTTTATTATTATATTTACATAGTACAGATAAGATGTGAGTGACGTCACCTCAACCTAGCGATCTCCCTCATGATCTCCCGGTTCTTGGCCTCCAGCTGCGAGATCAGCTCCCGCTGCTGCCTCGCCGCGTCCACCTCTGACCCCTCCGATGATGAGCGACCCTGCGACAACATCATTTTATCATCATCATCATCAACAAGCCGTATTGGGGCAGGTTTGAATGTTACCAGAGTTTATGAACCTTTAAGAAATTTATGGAGATGTTTTTTCACTTAAGTATGGAAGTAAATGTCTGATGCACATTTTTGAACGAATAGTTTTATTTTTTTCCCTTACCAACTCTGGAGTTAGCGAAGCTGATCTCCCTGCACGAGGCTGTAAACAAAATCAAGTATTGCAACTAATTAATTAAAACGTATTAAACAATAGTGAACTAAGATAACGAAATTCAGTATTGCATTGCTAAATAAAATAAGGTTACAACTTCAAATATTTTACTGGCAGTGAAGGAAGTAAACTGTTTAAAAATAAATAAAAATATAACGTTACCATAGTACGGTTCTCGTGAGCCAGCCTCGCAGCGTATCTCGCGATCAATCTGTGTTCGTCGTCCACTCCGCGAGACAGGTGCTCTGCTATACCTACAAAATTATAATTATGTTATTTAAATTGTGCTATAATCCTCTCACTCTAGATTCAAAGAAACACTTTCGCCTTCAAAGTAGTTGTTTGCTCCATATGTAAAGAATCGACTATTTTTTAATGGAAATAGCCGGCAAACGAGCTGACGATCCACCTGATGGTAAGTGGCTATCGTGTTTAAATGATCGTTAAAATGATCATGGTCGTTCATCCACTAGTTCAACAACTACAAGAACACGCGTAAAAAAAATGCTTATATATTTCACACCCAGTGGGCAGATCCCCGATTTTTATTTATCTTATTGAAAGTTTCTCACGGGCGGAAGTCATATGAAAGGGGGCGTGGGGAGGGGGGGGGGGGGGGGGGGTTGAACCCTCTAGCCCTGTTCACACCTATCTACCAGTTAATGACATGTGTATCAACATGATATGTGTGGTGTACTCGTATACATACTGCGGTGCGTGGAGCGCGAGGAGCGCGAGTCGAGCGAGCCGGTGTTGACGTACCCGCCCACGTACTCCGGGAACCCGTTGTGCGCCGGCACCGGAGACGGGGGCCTGGGGAGACACGACGACACGACACGTTGACAATACAATAAATACTGTTATCCTAAGTTACACTATACATCAGTGAACAGCTAATGCAAATTGGTTAAAACGTGTTTTATTTGTAGGAACAAACGCATCGACAAATAGACAAAATTCTACAAAAAACGATGTCTAACCTAAATCTGTCGCGTTAATAAATACTCCAGTTAATTTTTAAGTTAAGACATCAATAAATAGATGATATGTATTTTATAGAAAAAAAAATTAATCATCACTAGCTTCAGCGAAGTAAAACATTGAAAATAACCTTTCTTTGCGCACCTGAGAGATCTAAACAATATATATTTGCAAAAATGGATATTACATAAAGCTGTATTTATTCAGGCTCAATTCGCAATGTACAATATTGATAGTGTGCAGTATAATAGCCGCACACGTGTACCCACACAATATGGCTAAGGTTGAGCGTCCGCTCGGGCTGGTCGGGGTAGCGCGGCAGCTGCGGGCGCGCGCGCTCCGGCACGCAGCGGAACGACTTGCGCAGCGTCGCGCCGATCTGCTTCGACGGGGATTTCTGGATGGATGGTCAATTACAAATAAAAATTATAAAAGCTAGAAATCAATCAAATTATACCAATGACTGTGTTATAGCAATAAAGTATTCTAATGTCTTAATCATTTATTATCTCCTAAATTTCACTGAAGAATCCTATCACACTCATTGAGGTATATACAAGAGAAGACATCTCAAACAAAATGTGTGTCCCCGCCGGGAGGTTCTATTTTCAAAATTAAGCCCCTGGTCTCCTTTCAAAATCGAACGAATCCATTGGAAATTGAAGCCGCGCGGCGCCAATTCATTGGAACATACATTGTGTTCGCGGTGTCTCTTCTATACGCTAGTAATAATACTTCAATGATCACACTTACATTTTCCTACATCTTCAATCACAGTACAATATTATTATTACGAGTATATTGATTCAAATAATTAGTACCAATATCTATATTGAACAAGTTAGTGATCCGCGAAGTGAAGAATGTCAGTAAAACTAATCCCAACGTAGTAATAGTGATCCGATGTTAAAGTGTTAACTGGTTATACATATATACATGTATCCAATTACTTGGTTTAATATCCACATTCTGACGAGGGTTGCCAACCGTCACATACTAGCGCTATGCCCGCGGATTCGCCTGCATTTTCCGTGATAATAAGTACCGTATATTTTATTCCAAATCATTGTCTAGCTGTGTTTCTGAATGAATGAAAATCTGGTTAGGAGTTTTTGCGTGAAAGAGTAACTGACATACAGACATCCGGTACATAGTCATAGGACGGTATTGAACTATGTTTCAGGTTAATGTATCTATTGTAGAAAAAACATATACTTTTACTACTACATATATGTAGTACAAATTATGGTAATACTGTCTGATTGCAATTTTTCTTATACTTCTAAATAAATCACAAAGGCATTGTAATACTTTTCTCTTACATTGCTAAAATATTAAAAAAAGTATTTATTTATTTACTCATTTATTTCAAACGTTGTCATATTTCTTTTAAGCATAAAGAATACAATGAAATCCGAAAAAAATGTGGGCAACCCTAGTTCCGACATATACGATTCAATCGTCACGTTTATTGCGGTCAATCGTTAGTGGCTTTATAAGTCGACTCATTTATAACATTCATTGAACAACAGGTGCCAATAATAATAAATATAATAACTATCATAAATGAAAACGATTCATGAGTTCTGCATAACTGTTTTGTACATTACAGTCAGGTACTTATATTATTTAGAATAATGAAATTAAGGTAATTTAACAATTTTACCACTATTGAAACATAGACTAAATTGACACACAAATACACACACGCTTACACGCATGAATGAACGCATGCAAGGAACTTTAGGGACACTCCATGGCCTCTGTTACATCCGAGTTAACCGCAGGCCGCAGATGTGGCCAACAGAATTAACCCTTTGATGTGTCTAAGAAACCGCCAAACAAGTTATCGGTTAACGTGTAATGGCATTAACTAGGCCACGCCCTCTTTAAGCGCTGTAACTGTTTATACAACTACTCATGTTTAAAGAGTAATTTAATGCGTTCGGATGAAGGTGTAGCAGTGAAATAACACTAACGCCCCAACTCAGAGTCACTAACGGTTACTTTAATCGCTCTTTAGTACAGAATTTGTATGTTGATTCTTTACTAAGGAGCGATTTAAGTAACCGTTAGTGACTCTGAGTTTTATTACTACTTTAAATATTACTTACTTAATAAAAGTTAAATTAATTACAATAGTTTATATGATGTAAGATATATTATACATGAAATATTAAAAAAAAAGTAAACAAATCATATAAGCAGAGTACGGCACGCGCGACCCCACGCACACACGCATGAACGTACAAACACACACGCACGCATTGAATACACACACAAACGCACGCACGTATGTACGTACGCATACGCACATCACAGACAATTTAATAAACACAGTGTAATAAACAAGTGAAGCACAACTCACATAAGCGGAGTACTCCTTGACCTCGTGCTCGTTGGTGTGCGTGCCGGAGACGCGGCCGCGCCAGAAGCAGTCCTGGCAGAGCGTGTAGGCCGCGCAGCGCGTGCATCGGTACCGGAAGCCGGTGAGCGAGCCGCGCCGGCACACGCTGCACGCCAGCGGGTGGACCACTGTTCGGAGTTTAGACAACTTCAACACTTATAAATCCCGTCGAAATTTAAAAACTATTATGGCTACGACATATGTAAATATTCACATACAAATTCAAACAATGTTGTTGCATGGACTATAGCACATTTTTGAATTTATACTTCTTTAGGCGCGTTATGAAATAAATGGAAAAAATGATGAGAGTGAAATTTTAAGACTTGTGACCTGCAAACATAAAAAACACAAAAGGTGACCTAAAACGTCACGCGGGTTTTAAAAACGCGCGTCATGAAGAAAAAATATTATTATAGTGTTTTTTTTTATATTGTTAGAGTATTGTTTTTTTAATATTGTTTTTAATATTGTCTTTTTTTTTGAAAATTTTTTTTAGATAACACTTAATATTTGCTAAACAATCTTGGAACCACTTTTTAATGAAATATTATTTATTTTAGCATAAAGTTAAATTATGTCAGTCTTAATTTTTAAAATAAAATTACGATAAAAAAACACTGTAAAATTAACTAAATAGGACTCATGTAATAAAATGGACTATAGACATTTGTATTTAATGCTTCAAAGTGACGCTTGCAGTGCAGAGCGAATTCGTTTTGAGCATTGCCCGTTTTCTGAACCCAAGCTCTTATAATTCACAAAAAAGAAATTAAACTTACCCAAAGAATAATCTACAACATACAATATATGATAGAGAGATATAGCTCGTAAACTCATGTATTATGTTATTACAGGTGAGCACGACTTGCATAATAGTGACGTAATCTGTTGTCCATAATAGTGATTACAGATTATCACATTACATCATTGAATGTGTACTATGTAACTACACACTAACAATAGGGATGTTGACTAATTTTAGGATTCAATTTGATTTAATAGATAGAACCTTAAGATTCACGAAAAAAATATTATAAAAATAATTATCTTCAATTTAAAAACAAAAATTGATAAATAAAAATCATTTTCAAATTTCCCGCCAAAAACGTCACGTGACGTCACAAGCCGATATTCAATACTATCTGTCGACTGAAGTTAGTTGCACTTCCATATAAAATAGGAACAATGACGTCATAAGCTCTAAATGGCGTTTGAGGTCACGTGACAGTGAGTACTATTTTTAACATTTTAAAATAATTATATTTAATTTGTTGTGATTGATTTCGACAAAAGAATAATATTTTAGGTTTATAAATGTAGTCCTTGATACTTTAAACATAAATTTATTTTTATTTACTGATAGTGTCAACATCCCTATTGACTTCATATTATGGAAAAAAAATAAAAACAGCTACCTCGTAAATAAAGCAAAATTTACAACTACCCTCCTTTTATGTGATTTACAAATTATCTCTTTTTAAGGTAAATGGCCGTTAAACGAGCTATACCGGCAGACGAGCCACCTGTTACCAAGTAATCACTATCGCCTACGGACACCAGTAACACCAAAGGGTCACGAAAAGATAGAAAAGAAAAGAAAGAGAGAAAAAAGAAAGAAAGAAATGTACTTTATGTCTGTACCTATATGTCACTTACCATTCTCAACGCTAGCCAGCCTATGTAATAAAGGTAGCCAGACAAGGCAAGGCGGCCCTGGATCCGACATTAGAGTGTCCAAGAAGTCATTCACAGTTATTTTACCGTTCTGAAACAATATTCAAGCGTCAATTGACAGGTCAAGATAAAATGTAACATACACATTGTCTTCCAATTGAGGAATAATTTAAGACACATTGTGGTATCATTCAACAAACAAGTCCCAATTTCTTCAATGAAATTGCATCAATGTAATGTCATTTTAATTGTTTATTTGGAGCAGTTGTAAAGTGAGCATGTATCAGGCTGCACAGATAAATAGCACAATCTTTTTAGGGATGCGACATATGATATGACTTTTATAAAGTCCAATGCATACGTAACGGGTTTTTTCCCGTACGGGATTCCGCTGCGTATGCACTATCGTATAAATTTTCTATGAAACGATGTTTCCAAAACTTCACATCCCGTCCCATACGGGAAAAACCCCGTTACGTATGTATTGGGCTTTGTATTGTACTGCGTAGGTGTTAACGTTTTATAAAACACCCTGTATATCACTCAAACACAGAAGCAACCAAAGATTTTATTGCTAGAAACCGCTAGGGTGATAAATCCTACAAACCTGCGCCCTTCGTTGCTTAACTCAGTCGAACACATACGCCCCAACTCAGAGTCACTAACGGTTACTTAAATCGCTCCTTAGTACATAATTTATATGGTGATTCTTTACTAAGGAGCGATTTAAGTAAACGTTAGTGACTCCGAGTTGGGGCGTTAGGATCGCCACAATCCTACGATCTAGTATTTTCTATCTGCTTACCTGGTTGAATATAGAGAGTGCGAGCGAGTCGTTATAGCTGAAGGAGGGCGACTCGTACACCGCCGCGGGCAGCGCTAGTACCTCGCGCAAGTAGTCGGATAGACGCTTCATCAGTAAGTGGCCGTTGCCGTCTGACAGCTGGGAGAATATGTCTGGAAAAACACATGTGTGCATCTCGCATAATAACAGGTTTTTTTATGGAGAAAGCCGGCAAACAAGCTGACGATCCACCTGATTGTAAGTGGCTGTCGTCGCCCATGGACATCAGCAACACCAAAGGCATTACTGATGCCGGCCAAGAGAGAGAGAAGAAAGAGAAATAAAGAACTGGCTCTCAAGCCCCCAGCCAGAATACGACGAGTCGTTTGGCGGCTGACTCATGCTCAAGGGTGGTAACTATCCAGGCGAACCCCATGGAGGTATAATAATAGTAATAATGACATTAACAATTAACATCATTATTACCAATATAATCCCTCGAGGTGCCCTACCATCAGCGGGCCGGATTTAGTCGCGTCTTACATCCGATATCTATATTAACATATTAACAGGTTATTTTATGGAAAGAGCTGGCGAACAAGCTGACGATCCACCAGACAGTAAGTGGCTATTGTCGCCCATGGACATCACCCACTCTACTATATCTTCTTCCGTGCGTGTTTTCCATGGCTTATATTTGTTTAAATATAAGTCATACGCAAATTACCTTACAGACAAACTATAAGTTTAACTATTGTGATAAAAATATCAAACAACACTTATTTGTAATGAAGTACTTACATCTCAATTTATCCATGAGCTTGCCAGCACACATTGTCGCTAGAGCCACTTTGATTGAGAACACTCGGATTTTGCCCACATTTTCACTGTAAAGAGAAGAAATCATGAAGCCTCACATGCATGATGTGTCGCAGAGAAATTATGAAAACCAAGATTTGATTAAAACCACAAGTTTAATTTATAACCATTTCAATTAATTTCTTCTAAAGCAAAGCAAAAGCAAAGCAAAGTAAATTTAAAACTATTGAAACCATGTAATTATCCTCAGAAGTATAAAGTGTGATAAATCTGTTAGCCTTATGAACTATTTACAATGCATCTGTTAGGTTTATATTTCCGACTTAAAAAATATTTTTCATACCCAGTACTATACGCCGCTAGCAGCCAGTTGAGCAGCAACGCAGAGCAGGCCTCCACCGACACCTGGTGAGCTGGTGGCAACCTTTTGTTGAGGTTGTGGTACAGCGAGGACACCAGAGTCTCCAACCGGGTCACGTTCACACACGCTGTAGGCTCCAGGGTGTTCAGAGCGTTCTCACGGAAAGCTTCTATCACATTCCATATATCTATTGCGTGTACTGGGGAAAATATAGCAAGTGTAAAGATGATGTGAATAAGAGGAACTGCATACTTAAGAATGAAATTAAGTCTGTAGTAAACATCTAAAGATATGTGTATTATCAGTCAAGAAAGAAGGGAGAAGAAAGACAACTGGTTTTAAAGCCCTCAGCCAATACAATTGACTCAAGCACAAGGGTGGTAGCTAGCCAGGCAAGCTACACGGAAATATAAATTACCTAATAATAAATAATTAATATTAATATTAGATAATATTAACATTGTAAATACCAGTTACAATATTAATTCCACAGGATTGACTTTACACACTTTACTATACAAAACACAAGAAAATAAATGCTACAAGAAATTAATACAAAATTCATTATGAGTTATGCACAATAGGAATTTTATAAGTAAGACTTTTCTTTTTAACTATAGTAAAATAATGACTTATCTAAATAAAAATAAATAACATTACTTACAATTGCATTTCTTCTGAACATATCGGAGTTTACATGCAGTTCTATAGGAGGCGAACCTGATGAGGTCAAAGTTCTGATCCCTCATCTCCTGCAGCAGTTGAGATCGAGGGTCCACTGACCCAGTACCGATGCTCACTGCAGGAGGCATTACACCCATATTCTCTCGTTCAAGGGACATTTTGACCTTTAAAAGGTATTTTATTTATTATTGTCTAATTATAATGAGCAGTTTCATGGCAAGTGTTTATGTTGGAGTCTTCAAGATAAGAGTAAGGTTTACAATAGTTAATTTTTTAGACAAGTACTATTTGGTAAAAAAACTTTACAGTGTCTTATTATTATTATTTGTGACTAATTTCTGTTTACAATACACTATTTTTAAACTAATTTAAATTAATATGTCATTAAAAAGATGTGCCAAGATTATTAATCAAATATGACTTGTGTAAAAAATGGACTATAGGTAAGTGCACAATAACATATTCACTCAACATTGAGAAATAAAGACAAGTGCAAAATTATTAAAAGTAAAGTTTAAACTTCAGAAATTATTATTATCATACATGTCATTCAGTAGTTGGGAACCACAAAAAGAATTAAATAATAAAAATAATGTAAAACTTTTTTTTTATGTTGCTCACTAATCAGGTGAGTCAATGTAAATGACTCATCTTATTTAGCTTGCAAATTGCAAGGGTAAATGAGTCGTTCAGTAAACAATGATCATTATGTTTAGCAAATAATAATATTCAATTCCTGATTGGTTTTAACTAAGCATTATAACAAAGCAAAATAATATCAACGGAATATATAGTCCGTATAATATATAGTTTGACCAGATTTATACCAATCAATTCCATTATATCATTTACTTGGAGAAGCCCAACACATGCTAAAATCACATACTATTTATCTATTTAGGGCACATGAGCACTTCTGTTTTCACAGAGTTTATTTAATTCCATAGTCTAGGTTTACATAGAAGGCCAATTAAAAGGGATTTCTTTTAGCACAAAACAATAGTACATCAAGACATCATACAGAGAATCGGGAAGAAGTGACAGTGAGTATAATATTTAGAATTTTAATACTTATTATCTGCGGTCAAGAGTGAGCCTACAATTCTATTTGTTTTAGTTAAATAATACTCATAACACCAACACATAGTGATTCTATCTATACAACTACACGTCTCAGAACAAAGTCATACCCAAAACACATGAAAAATAAATTTGGTTGCTTAGGTACCGCATAATAAAAAAGTCCAAGCTACAAAAAAATGAATGCAATAGTTTGCCTCTTATATGTAGTCTCTAACAACCAAGTCCTTCCACCAATGTTAAAGAACTTGAGCTCTGACCATAAATAAAACTATTTATGTAGGCTGTAGGCACCTCACAATTAATTTGATAACACCTAGGCCAACAATTTGGCATCATAACTAAGGTGACCATACGTCCCGCTTTCAGGCTGTCTATCCCACTGTTCCTAGCGAGAACAAAAAAAGTCCCGCTTTGTACCTGTATACATATACCTACTTACTTGTGTACATCAAATTCATTTAAACATGCTCGTGTTACTGATGACCTTTTTTTTAGTGAGCGCTGAACCGATTTTGCTATTAATAGTAATTATTGTATACCAAAGTCCATTGGCGTCCTGCTTTGACACAAAAAAATGGTCACTTTAATCATAATTAGTATGCCACCGTAGTAGGCTCATTACTATATTTTTAGATTAGAATAGTGATATGCGGTGCAGTCGAGTATCTATTGCTATGAAGGTCAAATATATCAATTTAAATTGGTACTAGATACTTGATATCGAACGTCATACAAATAAAAATTACACTAGGCTTTTTAGTTAATTCCTCCTAATACCTACTATCTTTAGAAGTCGCTAATCATCGATAAAGTCATTAGGGTAACGGATTATCACAGCACCGCTAGGAAACTTGCGAAAAACGTCAAGAACATATGTTTACTAATAAATACTGACTCCACGGCCACAGCCAACCGGGCAAACACTAGTTTATTCTCACCTTTAGTTATCTCATAACTTTGTTGACACGGTAGATAAGCAGTTCACCGCAAATTACAATACTTTCTTATTTATATCGATTCTAAGTTAATGAATCGGAGATTTCACTTATTCTCTCTACAAATAACAAATATTTTGTGTAGGGTACGGTCAAACATACAGTCTAGAAAACAATAACACCATCACACACACTGTTTTCATTTAAATTATGTATTTAAAAATAAAATGATAGAATCCGTAAATGGATACTACATGACAAGTAAGTCTGCCATTGGATTGAATTGAACTAACGTTTCTATTCACGTACACTTGGTACGATTTTACGTGTTACACGAGTTGAGTAATATAAATTAACAGTAATAAACATTTAAAATATTAGTATTAAATTTAAAGTACAATTGAATATTTTTTTATATTCCTATAAAATTTAATATTTAATTTGTGTACATATTTAACTGTGATATCTCTCTTTAACTAATAAATTAATTATTGATAGTTGGGTGTGCGTATGACGGAACGCAAATAGAAATCCATAGACAATATTTATAGGTCGTTAACGAGTAAAATTATCTACAAAGGAATTTACTTTATTCCATGACAACTTTTTTATTTATTTAAATAATATAAATTTTTTTTATCCATTCGTTTATCGGTTTACAATTTATCAAAGTCGTATTATTTACTATATCCTTGCATTAATATCTTGCACTATGTAGCAGTACTTACCTACACTATCGTCAACTACTTTACAACGCAAAAGAAAATGTTTCCCGTGAAAATTCGAAAAGTGAAACTTTTCATAAAAATAAATAATAAATTAATTCAATATCGCCCAGTAGACTGCGTCGCAGCGTGACGTCACGCGGACATCGAGGACCGAGTGCGCCGCAAGTTTCTCCTGATTGGTCGAATATTTTACGTGTATTATTTTATACTATTTTCTCATTGGCTGTCCTGTATCTCAACTTTTGTATAAATACGCATACATTTTGTAAATAAAATCATTCTACTTGCAACCTTCGGAAGTATCAGTACTCTACTCTCTCCAACCTTAGTACATACATCAGCTCAACCACGCTAAAACTGCATTAAAGTATTTTGGCCCATGCGCTCATCTTGGCGCGTCTCGTGGCTCGCAAGTCGCAGGCAGGTTTTAGGGTCAACGCACATTTATTCAGCTTATGCCCATAGAAAACAGCTATTTTATATGGAGACGCGTACGCATCCGTTCAGCTTTCCGCGTTTAATCAGCTTTCGCGGCAAACAAGTAAAAAATAAAAACAAATGTGTTTTTATCATGCGAGTGCTATCTGCCGCGTACAGCGCTGTACGCGGTTTCTCGACTCCCCATTTCAGTGTTGTCAATTTCCCGAAATTCCCCGCTTCTTTTCTGGAAATGATATTTTTAGAATAAAAATACTGTTTCATACATAATATGTTTAATATACACTAGGTATGTAGGTACCTAGGCTACTTTTTAAACGGTTTCATTTAGCTTGCCGAGTTTGTTTGCTTGGGTCAAATCTTGCAAGCTTAATTAGTCCTACTTCCACTTATCCTAAGGAGTTGAAATTTTATATGTTGCTTTAGTTTTGATGACAATGCATTTTTGTGATAACCATGACCTTGTAGCAGTACTTACCTACGCTATCGTCAACTACTTTACAACGCAAAAGAAAATGTTTCCCATGAAAATTGGAAAAGTGAAACTTTTCATACAAAATAAATATTAAATAATTCAACATCGCCAGTACACTGCGTCGCAGGGTGATGACGTCACGCGAACATCGAGGGCCGAGTGCGTCGCAGTTTTCTTCTGATTGGTCGAATATTTTACGTGTATTATTTTATACTATTTTTTCATTGGCTGTCCCTTATCTCAAATTTTGTATAAATACGCATACATTTTGTAAATAAAATCATTCTACTTGCAACCTTCTGAAGAGTCTCATTACTCTCTCCAAACTCAGTAAAAACGTCGGCAAAACCTACGCTAAATTGGTGACCCCACTGAGCAACGTAAGTAGAATCCCTGCCCGGCTGCACGAAGAATTCATCATCGTCACATTCTTCACCTTCGCACCATCAAGCCATCTACCGGTACCATGGTCCACGAAGTCGCCCAAGCCACGCTGCAGGTCGCTGCCACTGCCACCACGGCCGGTAGCCCATCATCATCACATCGTCAGCTGTCCGACATCGCGCTCGCTATGCGCATACCTACTTCAGATGAGACTTCAGCCACAGTCAACCAACTTCTCGACGAGATCAGAAGCCTATCCCGCGAAGTCCAGGACCTGAAATCGCAGCACGATATACATGATGCCCATCAACGTCGTCACTCCGTCCACACACGTCACCGTCCGTCATCATCTCCACGTCATCGTCGTCACTCAAGCTCACGCTCACGCTCGACCTCTCCAGCTGCGTCATCACCTGCTTGTTACTACCATCGTCGCTTTGGTAATCAAGCCCAGCACTGCACTACTCCATGTGGTTTCTTCAAACCTGAACAGTCGCCACACGACCGAACCTTGGCCACGGCAGACTCCAGCGCTCATATATCACACCGCCTATTCGTCACCGACCGGAAGACGAGATATTCTTTCTTGGTAGACACGGGGGCTAATATATCCGTCATACCTCGAAGACCAGGCCAGAAAGCTACGCCACTTGCATTCAAACTCTACGCAGCGAACAACTCGACGATATCAACCTACGGAGAAAAGACACTCGAACTTGACCTCAACTTACGACGACCGTACAGATGGACTTTCATCATAGCCGATGTTTCCAAGCCGATCTTAGGAGCCGATTTTCTCAACCATCATCAATTAATCGTAGACGTCAAAAATCGAAGATTAATTGACTCGGTCACAAACCTCAAAATCGACGCGCCACTAAGATCCACAAATATACCTACCATTCGCAGTATCGACATACACGACTCGTACCACGCCATTTTATCAGAATTCCCCGGTACTACGAGGCTCACTGCAATGCAACTTCAACCGAAAATCAACGTCGAACACTGCATAGAAACAACCGGTCAACCCGTTCACTGCCGCGCACGTCCATTGCCGCCACACAGATACGAAGCCGTCAAAAAAGAATTCGAAAACATGATGCAACAAGGACTGTGCCGCCCCAGTAAAAGCCCGTGGTCATCACCGCTCCATATAGTACCGAAGAAAGACGGAAATATAAGAGTGTGTGGTGATTACCGCCGACTCAACGCGATAACCATACCCGATCGCTACCCGGTTCCGAGAATAAAAGATTTCACCTATCATCTGTCGGAGAAAAACATATTCTCAACAATCGATCTCAACCGTGCTTATCAACAAGTCAGCGTCCGGCAACAAGACGTCGAAAAAACAGCAATAATTACCGGATTCGGATTATTCGAATTCCCGAGAATGTGTCCAGGCTTAAAAAACGCAGGCCAAACATTCCAACGCTATATACACGAAGTACTCCGAGGACTCGACTACGTATTTCCATTCATCGACGATCTCTTAATCGCTTCATCAAACGACACAGAACATCGCGAGCACATTAGAACCGTCATGAAACGACTAGAAGAAAACGGCATCACTATCAACCCAGCCAAATGCGTCCTAGGCCAACCGCAAGTCAAGTTCCTAGGTTATACAGTTTCGAACAAAGGAATCAAACCGCCTGAAGAAAAAATCACAGCAATAAACGCCTATCCACGTCCAAAAACTATTGAAGAACTTAGGCGATTCCTAGGCATGTTAAACTTCTACCGCGATCATGTGCCTAACGCCGCGACTATACAAGCACCGCTCAATGCATACCTTCACGACACAAAAAAGCGCGACAAAACAATCATCGAGTGGAACAACGACGCAATTCAAGCATTCGAAGCATGTAAAGTTAGCATCACAAACGCGACTTTACTCGCCCATCCGTCACACCAAGCAACCCTAGCCATATGTAGCGACGCATCCGATAAAGCCGCAGGTGCAGTACTACAGCAATACTACCAAGGAACATGGCAACCACTCGGCTACTTCTCAAAAAAGTTCTCAGACGCGCAAACGAAATATTCAACATACGATCGTGAATTACTCGCTATATACATGGCAGTAAAACACTTTCGTAAAATTTTTGAAGGACGCGAGCTTATCATATTCACGGACCACAAGCCGCTAACATTCGCTATGAAAAAGTCGATATCGAATAATGAGACGCCACGCCGCACACGACAACTATTATTCATCAGCGAATTTACAACCGACATTCGCCACATAAGCGGGAAGAATAATATCGTCGCCGACGCACTCAGCCGTATCGAAACCATATCCTGTCCGTCAACAATTAATTACGAAGATATAGCAACCGCTCAAGAAAAAGATATTACAATTCAACAATTACTTCAACAGCAAAACCTATCATTCAAGAAAGTCAACATTCCGAATACCAACATTGAATTATATTGCGAAACATCAACATCATTCGTACGACCTTACATACCTACAGAATTTCGACAAGAAGTATTCAACGCCATTCATAATATCAGCCATCCCGGTACGCGAACTACGCGCAAACTGATAACAAGAAAATACTTTTGGCCGTCAATGAATACCGACATCGGTCAATGGACGAAGACATGTATTAAATGCCAAAAAAGCAAAATACAACGTCATACCTACAGCACGCTTCAGCCGTTCCCGCCTACAGAACGATTTGCACATATCCACGCAGATATCGTCGGACCGCTCCCGACTACAGCACAAGGTTATAGGTATTTAATAACCATCTGCGACCGGACAAGTCATTGGCCCGAAGCAATACCTACTATCGATATCTCTGCCGAAACAGTCGCCGATGTCATATACAACCATTGGATTTGTCGATTCGGATGTCCATCTACAATAACAACCGACCAAGGAAGGCAATTTGAGAGCAGTCTATTTACTAACCTGATGAAAATAATGGGAATAAATAGAATTCGCACTACGCCCTATCATCCGCAAAGCAACGGAAAAATCGAACGATGGCATCGAACTCTCAAAGCTGCGTTACGCGCGAAACTCATAAATTCCAATAGTTCATGGATCAACGAACTTCCGACCATCCTACTAGGTCTGAGAGCTGCATTACGCACTGACACCTCTACCAGTCCTGCAGAACTCACTTATGGCTTCAACCTACGATTACCAGGAGATTTTTTCGTACCAACTACATCCACTGCGCCTATGGATCATACTTACGTCGAAAAACTCCGAGCAAACATCGCACAAAACAAGCCACGCCTTATCAACTCGCATCGCAACAACAGGCAAATATTCGTACATCAAGACCTACGGACATGCACCCATGTATTTGTACGAGTAGACGCAGTACGCACTCCACTTCAAACACCATACGAAGGTCCTTTCAAAGTTGTGAACCGAACGGATAAAGTTTTCACAATTCAGTTACCAGGACGACAATCAAATATATCTATCGACCGATTGAAACCTGCCTACGTTCTAGAAGACACCGAGAACATTTCGCAGTCACCTCAAAACCAGATGTCCCAGACGAGAAACAATGATTCAACTTCAAGTACTCAGTTACCAAATACGACGAACAGCCCGACGTCACAACATACGCTAAAACCTGATAGTCCTGATACTCTATTCAGGTTTGGCTCCAGACGAGGGAATTCACAATCACAATTTCTTTTCTTTAGTACTTAAAGATCTACATTGACATGATAAATCCGTGTATTTAGTTTTTTAAAGAAGTTTTCACTTCATTTTTTTTATATATATCTATTTGTCTATCTGCGATCAACTATCTAGCTATAAGCAGATTTGTGCACGTATCTTTATCGTTATTGGAGTGACAAATCCATTGATTTGCCTTCAATAATTAAAAATGAAATAATTGTCTGATATCAAAAATAACGTCTGTTTTCCATTAATAAAATTACCTATTGTATTTTTAAACTTAAATCTAATTAATATTTTCATGAAAAGTAGTGTTAAGTTTCTTTACCAAATAAGTAGGTATCTTCTGATAATCGGGTCTATCTTAAAAGTCTTCAAAATAACAGTGAATGGGATTTAACCTCAGATTAATAAAATTAAGGCTTTAACTAAGTTAGTGCGCTAATTGATTGATTGGAGGTGTGATATTATAAGGAGTTAACAGATGTAAAAAAACTACTGTTTTCTCGTATCCCCAGATCCATAAATCTATTAATGGGAAGAAAAGTATCCTAGTTAAAAATATGCCAAGTCAAAATATAATATCACCATAAACTAAGCAGCGGTTTCCATCATAGAGAAAAAAATACTTTGACCCCTAGTCCAGTTGGTAACCTGCCTGCGAAACGAGAGGTCCCACGTTCGATTCCCAGCCGGGGCAGATTTTATTTATTACCAAATACCAAAGCCTACTTACATTTAAATTTTGAAAAAAAAGGACAAAGGTAATCTAATGTAAAATCATGAGAGATTTATCGGGATATAAAATTAAAGTAAAAAATCGTGTACAGTCAACTAACACATTTATTTATAAATAAATGAACACAGTCCACACTAATGCTCTAAGTTTTTACATCAATTCTTTTTTATTTACATCAATTTTGATACAAAGCTTTCTACGAATCTACGTTAATATCATAAAATATTCGATTTTTAACTCTCCCGGAGCAGTAATACATTAGACCTAAAATATTTGGTTACTTATTATTAAGTACAACATAGAAAATAATTTAAAGCTTTCTAAACATTAAGATTTCACAAGAAATGTTTACATACTAAAATACAACATTTATACGTTTAAGTATTATATTGATTTCATGACTTGGAAATTTCTATTGTAAAGGTATGCAGAGACAAAGCGAGGTAACCTTGCGTTTTAACATGCAGCGTTTGGCATATGCTTTAAAAATATTGGTTATCTTTGATTGTTTTCTATCGTATAATAATAATTATTATAATACGAGTATATAGAAATAACAACTGCATTGAAGTGTAATTGCTTATTGATTGGCGGGTATTTACAAAATCGTACATAGATTAAAATGGTCTAAAACCCTTTTATGTAGTTCCGTCCGTCTGTCCGAGCAAAGCGGCGAGACCCTTAGTGCTGAAAAGCTGTAATTTGGCATGGATATAAGTAGGAACATATATATTTATTAAAACTCCAGGATCGTAGAATAAAATATTGAAAAATATTTTTTTTTCAGGGTACCTCCCCTACAGGTAACGTGAGGATGAATTATTTATTCGTCGCATAACCTATAGTGTGGGGTGTATCGTTGAAAAGGGCTTCCAAAAATATTATTATATTATCCTTACGTAAAATTCTTGGCAAATTAAATACATTGATAAATTATTGTTATTGTGTTTTCTAAAATGAGAGTAATATAAGTAGTAGGAATTTAATTGCTGGACGTTATTAGGTTAATGTTTCCAGAAATTTTGTACAAATTTATACTGAATTTGGGTTTTTTTAATTAATATCAATTTAATGGAATGCTGATTCATAATGTCAATATAGAATGACACAAACGAACATATAATATTATAATATATCTAAATACTAGCATGTAATTCAAAATTCTAGTAGTTATATAACTACATTGTACATTACCTCATTAAGAAGAGCAGTATATTTTCGAAAGCGTCTTTACAAAATATATGATTAAAAGGTTATACGCGGGTAAATAAGGTATGTATAATATATTGTGTACATTATTCAGGTATAGATATAGTTATACAAAGATAACATTATATACAAAATTATTGTGTTTGTCACAGATTTGTTTGCGAGTTGGTCCAAAAAAGGACGATGCAATTATGTAGGTACTTAAGTACTAGTATATTATATGTAACATGAAATGCATACATTTTATTAAAATACAAGTTTATAACGCTTTATGAGATTTATACGAGTATACAAATATTAAATGGTAGTAGTTAAAATAGTTTGTTTCAGCTAAATACTAACAATATTATTAAATGTCAGAAGTGAAAATAGAGGATGTAATCGCTCAATGTTATTAAATTATGTTTAATTACTTGGAGACCACTTAATTACAAAGAATTTTTATACTGTTACTCAACGCGTAAGAACAATGTGTGAATCTTTAGATTTCTTACGAGCTCTCTGCTCAAGCCGTAATGAAATAACTGTTGGTGGACAAATCTATTTATGCACGCTTTATTCAAGTTTTTCTCACCTTATCTAGTAGTTTTTAACTAAAAAAATATTTTATATCTAATCCCACTTCTGATATCTAATAATACAATTACTATATTTATATCAAATATTTTACATTTACTTACATGGCATACTACAATACAATATTTATGAATCTTATATCAAGCTACACATTGAAATTCATTTATAAAGAGGCCTACTTTTATTTTACTAAATAGTATAGTTATATTTTTATTATTAACTAAGTTATTTTTAGTAACTTGGAGACATGTTGTGTCCAAAGTCAAAGATTTTTTTACACATTCTTAGACATATTAACTCAGGTGAATAAAGTCGACGGCACCAATTTTTTGACATAACAGTCAACAAACTTGACACTTAAAACTAAGATAAAATAAAAAATATATATAACGTGTGTTTTTCTAGTCTTTCATCAATTAGAAATAATTTTATTTTTAAGAAAATAAAAGAAAAGAATGTTAAATACTTATATCATAAATTCTGTAACATTGCTACGCACCTATATCTACCTACAATAAATATCGAATGTGAACCCTACGTATATGTATTCCCTAAGGTACCTAAGTTCGCTTTTCATAATACATAATATATTTAATATATATTTTTTACTAAAAATACCTATTGGAAACACTTTTGCTACTTGCCATCTTTCATCATCATTTTATATCTTTTTGTGTCCTTACTATATATAACCATTTTAAACATTAAGTGGACAAAATGTTACTAACCTACTGCTTCAATTGTTGTATAAAGCATGGTTTTACACTATAATTATATTAATAATGCATCTACAGAGTTAATAATTTATATATCAAGATGCTACGTTATACGGAACTACATTAATTGCATATAGATTTTAATCACAATATTGCCTTGTTAACAATAAATCTTCAATTTTATTGTATTATATTAATTAGTTACATCAATAATTATAAATTACAATACAATATCACTCTATATCATTGTTTGTATTACGAACATACACCTAACATTTAGAATTTCATTTTAATTAGAATAACACTAAATTTGGTAATACATCTTTCGATAAAGATTTAAATAACTATTTATATAATATCAGGGAAATTTCAACGATATAACAGTTGCATGCAATCGCACTACATTAAAATTTACTTATATTCTGATTGTATCTATTTTAAAACCTAAATATGCCAAAAGGTAGGAAAATTGTTTGCCTGCTAAAAGCATAAAAAAATTGTCAAAGGGCAAGACAATATATTATATCATAATATAGAATGACATTTTTTTAACATTTAAGTGTGATTAAGTACTCTGTGATTTAAGTTGAATGTCCCGATATGATAGTAGTTTGTTGATCTAATGTTATTTAGACGTAAAGCCAATGACGCCACGTAAATCTGCTAACTGGGGCCCCCCCGCGAATAGCTTCATGTTCCGACTCCGGTGATATACAGCAAGCTATACGCTGAAATATAGTAACGATACGTTAGCAAATAGTAAGTTAGCTGCTATCTGATTAAAAAAAATACAAAAATCATGGGTAACAGTTGAAATATCGTATAAATATAGACGCATTTTTTAACTTTCATCATTGTCTTCTGTTAATGTAGTTTTGAAAAATAAATAATTATCATATAAATCAAATCATCAGATTTAATTCAGTTATCATATTATTGTTATTTCTACTATCCCCCATTCTTCTCTCCAACCTTACCTGACGACAGGTTCCGGGAGTAGTAGCAAGCTTATAGATAGCCAAGAGCGGTATCATGAGTATGGAAGAGCAAGCCAGCCCCCAGCCAAGCACCTCCGCCCATTGTGGGTATGTGTAGTGCTGGTACTGCAGTGGTTGTTGGTAGAGGAGGCCGAATACCACAACACCCTAGAACAAGGAAGTTTAATGAGATAATTCTGTACTTTATAGATCAAATACATACTTCACAAGACGTGACAAATATTATTTTTATTAATGAGCAAGTAAAATTTACTTACAATGATAAAAACTGGACTAACAAATTTCCAACATATCCGCCAATAGAGACCAGGCCTGAATCCAAGCATTTCTTCTACATCATCAGAGAATCTTTTTAAACCTGTAACCGATATTAATTTATTTAACTTATTAGTAGTGTTAAAGAAATAAAAATGTAAACATTAGGTACCTACCATAAAACCAGGACACTGCAACAGCCTCAAAAAGAGCTGAACAGAGCAGAGATATTCCCGCAGCATAGGTATCCAGTAGATGGAACATGTAAATACCACCCTAAAACATGAAAAATAGCTTATTTACACAACTTTGCAAAATACATTACGAATTTTAAAATATTATTTTTTTAATATAAATAGCCGACAAAAGAAACGAGCCACAGTCATGATTGTAAGCGGTCATCGTCGACTATGGAAAGCAGTAACACCTTATATAGGCATCACTGATGCGCTGCCAAGAAAGACAAAAGAAATAAAGCAAGTTGCTTTGATTTAAGAAATATATGCAAACATATACTAAAAGAAATAAGTATTCTAAAGTAATAACTTGAGGAATTTACCGGAGTAATGTTGATACAAGCAACGCAGAACGAGACGCACACGACAATTAATGTAAAGTGTTCTCGACGGAGCCACGTCGCACCGCATGCCCTCGCCTGGTCCAACAGTCCGGTGATCACACACTCTAATCCACCCATCTGCAAAAACAATTGCATGTCTTTTGTTACTGAAATAAATTACAATACTCATACAGGTAATAAATCAATATAAGTGTACACGCTCATGCTCCCACACCGCAGATGGCATCAATAAACACTAATAAGATATCAAAACACTACTCGATAAGAAAAATTTGTACTCCGGTCGAGTCAAAAAAGTGACAAACCAGTAAAGTGCAGAAAGATAAATAAATGACAGTATTGAACATTAAAAATTAAAAAGTCTTACGCCAGAATCCAATCCAAGCATGATGAGCATGAAGAAAAAAAGCATAGCCCATAGACTGGCTCCTGGTAGCGTAGCCACTGCTTCAGGATATACTTGAAATACTAAGCCAGGTCCTGAAATTTATTTTTATTTTAGTTAAACTAGTGGCCACCCGGCATGTGCTACAACGCCAAAAAAAGAATGCAGAAATTTGGTAATTTTTTTGTATCGGAAAAGTTGAAAATCGGTTTCTAAAACCATCTTCGCATTACTGCCTTTCAAATAAAACTGGTTTGAGGCACATCGATTGGATGGTTTCAAACTCTATGACGTACATAGCCAAAAATATTTTTTGTGCTATATGTATAGAGATTACTTGCAAATCAATAGTCTTAGGGTGTAATATGCTTACCTTCAGTAGCCACAGAAGAAATAGGAACGCCTTGCTTATGCGACATGAATCCAAGATACGTAAATATCACAAACCCTGAGAAGAATGATGTAAAGCAATTTACCAGAGTGGTTACGAGGCAATCCCTGCAATGAAATCATCAGATAGTACATTATTAAAAACCTCGTATCTTTAAACTTTGATAAAAATTAAACATTGAGATTTTTACCTATAGCAATTGTTGTGGAATGTATTATAGCTTGCATACGACAGATGAACGCCAAATCCAGCCCCAACTGAATAAAAAATCTGAACAGCTGCATCAACCCAAACCTTAAAATATACAAAAAAAAATGTTAAATTTATACTGTGTGTGTTTAAATGAAGTCGACTGGATCCACTAAATTCCTCTATTGCATACAAATATATTTTTTATGGGAATAGCCAGCAAACGAGAACGATCCACCTGATGTGTGGCTATCGTTGCCCATGAACATCAGCAATACCAAAGGCATCAATAAAAATAATAAATATGTTACCTGAGTATCCTTTAAACGAGTGAGTTCCGGGTGAAGGTAGTAGGCAATGCCTCGCATGGCCCCCGGCAACAGCAAGCCTCGAGCGAGAAGTATCGATAGCACCACGTACGGCATCGTAGCGGTCAACCATACAACTTTACCTGTTAAAATAATAATTATTATTAGGAATATTAATCGTCTATTATTTTATTTCCATTTTTTCAGACGAGACTTATATGGTAAACAAAATTAACACTACTTTGTATAGAAATATTAATTCAAATTAATTAAAAAAATAACGGTAAACAGAAATTAGTGTTGGCATTCAATGTTCATTCTTCTTTAAATTATTATCATTTCGTGTCTGTCTTATTTTTAAATTAGAAATAACGATAAAAAGATAGTGTCAGTTTGTTTAATAAATAGGACTCGTCGTAAAAAACGGAGTAGATTGAGTTCAACTGCCTCGTATGGTGAATGAATACCTTTATGACAGTAATATATTTTTATAATGTTACACTTATACTCACTTGCATCGATATGTGAAATTATGGTATTTCATGAATGTTTTTACACAAATAATAAAGACTAAATATAATTTATAAATTTTGCGTTTTATAATTATTTTAATCATACCTACCTGTTTACATTACAAACTATTAGGATAGTCAGATAATCAGTTCAATTTTGCTGTTTACCTGGTTATATTTTTTTATTGTGAGCATAGCTCACATGGTATATAATATACAAGAAAACAATGTATGACGACACTTTTCAGTCACATATTTGCCATAAATCATTTTCAATGTCAGCAAGAAATTCATGAACTGAAAAAAAAATTGTGTTCAAATATTTCTGGCGATCGACTGGATATAATAGCTAACACTCTCGTCGTGTTCCGGCTGGATACTTGAGAGCCAGTTCTTTCTTTCTTTTTCTTCTCTCTTCCTTGGCCGACAACGCATCAATAATGACTTTGGTGTTGCTGATGTCCATGGGTGACGATCTGACGATAGCAAATTACGATGGTAAGTGGATGGTCAGCTTGTTCGCCGGTTGTTTTCATCAAAAAAAGTTTTTCGATTTCATTATAAATTTTATTTGCATGCAATTGCAATACTTTATTATAATATAATGCATGATATAAAAATTTTGGTGCACTACCTACGTATAAATATATAAATATATATAAAAGTACTTAGGTACTTACCTGAACTTTTAACTCCCTTAAATAGTGACAAATAGAGTGTAATGTAGACGACGCCTAAGCAAAGAGCCAGCTGCCATTTGGGTAGTCCCAGGTCATTGAGACCCTCGGAGTGCTGCATTTCAAGGACAGCGCGGCTGGAACACAAGTCTACATTATTTAACACGTTTTAAAGAAAGAAGAAAGAAACACGTTTAATTAGGTACACACACGAAAATAGCTGATATCAAAAAAACAAAAATAAATATTTCGGACTACTGGAGTTCACTCAGCATATTACCGTAGTGGTAGAGCTACGGCGCTGATTTTAGTGAGTCAATTTAGTGATGCACGGGCGTCAGTTTTAAAATACATAGTTTTATTTCCAAATATATACAGGGTGATTTTCTCAAGTGAGCGTAGTGGACTTAACACGTTCACTGCGAGACTATTTTTGATGGACTTTCAGCCAGTGCGAATGAGGTCTTTTCGAGACAAAGTTGAACTTCTTTACAGTGCGTATGAGAGCTTTTCGGCCTCACAAAATATTGTTTCTAAAAAACACCTTAAATATAGCTCAAAATTGAAAATATTTGCTTGAAACTTTACCATTATAAACTTAAATAGTTTTTCAAGTTGAATCTAGCTTCGCCCGCAGTTGTGACATTTCGGTATTGAATAAATGAGAAAAATATTTATGACATCGGTTCTGCCTCATATCGCACTAAAAAGAAGTTCGATGTGTGTCTCTACTAGTGATGGGAATAAAAGAGAAATGCAGGTGCGATAAAATTTATTTTTAAAAAAGATTAATCAAAATGTTTTTGATTGAAACAAGGCAAACAGTATGCTTTATCGCACTTTAACTCCTCTTTTTTAGATTTAGTATTACTTGACGAAGTTGTTTTTAATAATTCTTGCATATTTTCTTCACTTAACTGAACAGGTAATAATTTTGAAAACGAAATATCACTCAAAGACGAACACCTGCTCGTTTCACCAAAAATTTTCAATGAATCAGGTTTTAATTGTAATTATTACCGTGTATAAATTTTTGAGTTGGTGTAAGCAAAATTGGGTTACTTCTGGAAACTTCTGGATTCTGGACTTCTGTACTTTCAAGGACACTATATTGTTTGCCAGTACTTGGACTAACGAAAAATTTTCTATCTTGTTTGGGCTGCCAAAAGAATTTCTTATATTTTTTACGAGACGAACAAACTTCATTTTCTAATTCACTGTCGCTTTCATTCTTTGAATTTAATGGGGGGAAAATTTGAACATTTTCCAAAATGTTTACCTTTTTCTCAGAAGTATTTCTGGTCGGAGCAACCTTCTGTAACACTTTTTTATATTTTAACTGCTTTAACTCTTCTGTTTCACTTGATGAATCTGAATCACATAATATGAGCCTCTTTCTGCTTCGTTTACATTTGAAAGATCCATAATTATTACACAAAACAACTACTTACAATAACAACACGTAAAAAATCGAGCGAGTCGCGCGGACGAGAAGCGTGCTTTCGTATCGAAACTTATCGCATCACTACGCTAGGATACGCGGCGCCCGCGCCGCCCGCGCTTCACTCTGTTTTGAGGCAAATTAGACCTCACTTCGCACAGAAGCGTAATTAATTTCTATTCAGTGCGTATGAGGCCTCTTCAACCTCGTATTTAATTAACTACGCCATTGGGCTTGACTTCGCAAGAGAAACAATTTTATGTATTTGTCTCTGTCATACTCAAAGAAATGTCAAAATAATCGCCTCCCGCACAGAGTGAAAGAATGCGATTTTGACTGCCGCACCAGCGAGAAGTCACGCTTGTGACGTTTCGACCTCATAATGCCCTGAACGTGTTAAAGCTAGCTGCATTATACATTTTTGAAAAATCAACATTTCTAGCCGGCAATCGAATCCTTTGAAATTGAAAAAAAAATATTTTTCGTACTACACCATTCGATAGTGTCGCGAGTGTAAAATAGTGGGCGTCCACTTGAATAATTCAATCTGTAAACAGTTCGTCCGGGATCGACTTAGCGGAATTTTGGGTACGGATTCTATATCTCATTCCCATTCCTTTAAAACGCAACGCAGGCTGGATACGGGATATAAATAACTTCGGCTTATCCAGCTATCTGGCAATCCTACACAAATCAGCAGAAGTAGCGAGTTGCTGTAGGCCTTCTAAAACCTGTTTTAATAATCCAATTTTAACGTATATAAGAGCGCGATCTCAGATCTTACAATGAATAATACAGGCCTAAGTTATGAGGTGAGATCCGTGCCCTGTAAGTAGATAATGGGCTAAAAAAGTGCAGTTTGATCGTTAACGATATCAAATAATGAAATAATATTATCAAGCTTACTAACTATTAATTTTAATTAGAGGAAATGAGTTAATGTTAAATACTCGTAGCAAATCGATTGATTTTATATAAGTCATCATCATCATCCTGCCCATTTCCCAATTTTATTTGGGGTCGGCGCAATATGTTTTCCTCTTCCACACTTCCCTATCAGCCGTCATCTTTACACTAACTCTCTTATCTTTCATATCATCTGTCACACAATCCATCCATCTTTTCTTTGGTCGTCCTCGTCCCCTTCGTCTATCCATCACATTCATATCCACCACTCTTCTCGCCACGTGCGTTTCCTCTCTCCTCATCACATGCCCATACCACGACATTCGGTTCCCTTTCAACTTTTCTGTCATTTTTGCCACTTTCAAACTTCCTCTAATATACAGGGTTTTTTTGAGGTTGTGCACAAACTTTACCAAATGATTCTATAGCATTTACTAAACATATCTTATACAGGTACTAGTGCATTATAAAGCTTAGTTTTTAAGTTATTGGTAATTCCATTTAATATGGGTGTACATTGTAAAAGAGTCTTTATTTGTGCTATGTTGCCGGTCAGTACGGTCATAATCATTCAAACTATTGTTTCATTTTAAATGTCATGTCATTATTGGCTTGACTTATCAATAAAGGCCCATTTTGACGGAGAGCTTCTCGTCTCGAAGAAGCCACGATCGAAATAATAAAAAAATCTTTCTTACATTTACACCTCTCGCTGTTTGACGACAATTTAAAAAATAAAATTTCAAAAATAAATTTAAAAAATAAGATACAAAAAATAAAAAAAATAAAAATTTCAATAATGAATCCATAACGAAAGATGACCAATTTAATGGGCTGAATATCAGGCCGAAGTTTGTGCACAACGTCAGGAACACGGTGTATTGATTTTATATAAGTACATAAGTAAGTAAGTTGATTTTATATAAGTACATACAGATAACTTATTATTGTATTTAAGTGTAATAATTATTATACTGTTTTAAAAAATACATAAAAAAGCTCGTACACTTTGCAGCTAAATCATTGAAGCCGAAAGATACACCACTTAATAACACTTTACAAAGATAATACAACTTTTACTTACTACCACATAATTTGTGTATCTTGTATGTGTTGTGTTGAGATACGATCTATATTTGGCTAGACTAGAGCGAAAGTTTTTGAACCACAATTTCCTGTTGCAAATTAAGTACTTACCTAGTTTGCTTCTTATCTGTAGAGTACTATGTAGTTTAAATATGCCTTACCCGGATAAGAAGGTCGTACTAAATAACGTTCAAACTATTACTAAAGTTAACGTAATGATTTTTATTTTGTTTTTAGGTTACCGTGTCCAGTTTAGGAAATATTAATTTTCTATTAATCATTACTTTGGAAGTGCTCGAGTGATCGACCCGAATAAGCAACAGCGGGCGTTTTCAATACTTTAATGGATGATCACTAGTGGAAAATCAAATCCGGAAATAGAGAGCCGAATGGGCTCAAATTAAATATCACCAAATTAAAAAAGTCACATACATGATTCGATGAGATATCATAGATTTTTTGTAAACTTAGGTAAGTACAAATATTAGAACAAAAGACAATCGTATTGCTAAAAGTTTTCTTCGCCAGTCAATCTTTGTACTTACTGAAAGAATTCGGAAGCCGGTGTAAAGTGTGACAAGGGTCCCTGATAGGGCACATCGGTCCTGTTGGTGGCGTTCAGTCTGGCAGCGTCCCAGCACTGCTCTGTGTTCCAGGCGTTGTCACAATGCACCCAGGGTAGCTCTGAGCGGGCTGACGAGATCAGGAAGTATAACGCCCAGCCTGGAAACAGATTAAAAACTCCTATTGAAATATCAGTAGGTAACTAGATCAAAATCAAAAGAGCTGACGATTCACCTGATGGTAAGCCACCGTCACGTATGGCCTATCAGGTAGTTTATATGTACTAAATTAATTAACAATAAGATGATAAAGTAGCAATGTTTTAACCTGCTAGTGTGAATAAACAGGCGATTTAAAATAAAAACGTTATAGCTTACTAATCGCCACTTACAATCAGGTGGGATTGTACTTAGGTATTATCTCATAATTAATAAAAAAAGTAATTTAAAATAACATCATAATTAAATATTTACCAATAATAACGTTGTAATAGAACGACACGTAAAAGGCCACCATTACAGCGCAGAAACCCACCCCTGTGGAAAAAATAATAAAATTAGTTAATATTTTGAAAGGCTGAGGAAAAGGGACTGCTGAAAATCGGCAGTTGTGTTAATAACCGTTCCATGGCTCAGGCTGAGCGTAGTTCTACTATGTTAAAGGGGCGTCCATAAATTACGTGAGGTGTTTTTTTAAATTTTTTGTCCCTTCCTCCCCCCCTGGTGAGATCTCGTGAGATTTTATTCAACCCCCTCCCCCATCCCCCAATCTCACTTGAGATTTTTCAAAATATGGGTTTCACGTAAACGCGTTAGATTGTTATTGTAAAAAGAAGAAAAAAATTGCTTCGTGCTTTTATTTAGTGAATGATCTTAATCGTATTACGATTACGCATAAGATTAAATCTTAAGCATGTACAATCTTGATTAAATGGACCAATAGTATATTTTTCAATCAGAAAAAAAATTGCGTGATATTTGCCGAGACCCCCCTCTCTCCAACGTAAGATTAGATGAGATTTGACTCGACCCCCTCCCCCCTTAAACACCTCACGTAATTTATGGACGCACCCTAATACGTTAGGTATAAGTATTACCAATTAATATGAAACCTGCTCGTTTTTAGATCGAAGTTCCATTGTAAATCGTCTGTTGTCTACGGAAATCGTCAATTAACGGAAACTGTTTCTCTTTTAAGAGCTTACACTTACAAGCCTATTTCATGAGATGTATTGTTTTGTCTTTTAAACGTATTTAACGCAATGAAATGTAGCTGTCTGCACTCGTTCTCCATATCAAATCACACTCCTACCTACGTGCGTTATTCTTAAAAACAAGAACATAATATTAATTTATAGATGGTGGTTCTACATAGGATTTATTAAACACGAGTAATCACCCCCGCTTTGCTTCGGTTTTCTTATTTTTTTACACCTTTTTTTTTTGAAATTTCGAAATTATAATATATCCTATGTCACCCGGGGATAGTGCAGCTTCCCAACAGTGAAATCATTTTTTAAATCGGTTTAGTAGTTTCGGAGCCTATTCAATGCAAACAAACAATGAAATCTTTCCTCTTTAAAATATTATTATAGATTTTACCTTTGAACAACGGACAGATCTTCCACAGTGTTATAGGTCCTTGTCGATTGTACTGGCCCAGTATCAGCTCCATGTAGAACAGGGGGACCGCACCGAATACAAGCATTAACATATAGGGGATTAGGAAGGCTCCTAGAAATAATGTAATCACTAATTAGCGTAGGAAGACAAAGTAAGGTGTATGAGAAAAATCACAGTCGTGGATTGTAAAGACAATAAAAGAAACCCAACTACTGAAATAATTAAATAAATAAATAAAACGCTAACACACTCATACCAGTGCACTAGGTTATTACCTGTATCGCGGGTGGCATGGACGACACATATAACACATCACAATCGCACCCATGACCCGAGCACAAATATTTATCTGTCACATAAATATTTGCCCCGGCCAGGAATCAAACCCGGGACCCCTCGCTTCGCAGGCAGGGTCGCTACCAACTAGGCTACAGGCTCGTCAAATGTCTTTAGGTTTATTTTAATAATGTAAATATAATATATTATAGGTAATCTTAATGTCATGACGATAAACTATGATAAGCAAAGTTGCGAAGCACACGCAGCAAATCAACAATGACTACTTTCGCCCCAACTCAGAGTCACTAACGGTTACTTAAATCACCCCTTAGTACAGAATCTCCATACAAATTCTGTACTAAGGAGCGATTAAAGTAACCGTTAGTGACTCTGAGTTGCGGCGTTAGTCCTATTCTGTTATTTTTTTCTTTTTTTGAAGAACAAGGTTTCTCCCAAATAGTTCGGGCTAGGTATCCTGGCAGAACCAACACGTACCTCCGCCATTTCTGTAGCACAGGTACGGAAATCGCCAGACATTCGCCAGGTCAACAGCAAACCCAATGATTGAGAGCAGAAAATCTGCACCTGTACCCCATGTCTCTCGGCCATCGTTCGCTTCTGTAAAAAGAGAAGAAAATAAGAGAAGAAAAAACAACGGAGGAGAAAGACGAACATACCTGATTAACTGATATATCGGATACTGTTTTCTTTCAGCCTATTTATTGTATAGAAAAGTATGTATAAAGTTTTATATTTCGACGCTTTCAATATAAGCTAATTGCATACCGATGTAAGGTATTGAACATTTTAATTAAAGTTTCATCATCAGACACGTCCAAAAATATTTTAAGCGCACGCTTGGAAACATTGTTTCTTTCACAAAAATAAATGCACCCGAAACTATTCTATTACTTATTACTTTATTCACGATTTTATCTAACCCAAGCGATTTAACAAGGACATCTAAAATTCTATTCTTGTAGCATTAAAAGTATTTTTTCCTTAAAATTCTTTATCGCATTGTGTTGGATCGGATTGGGTTCAGTTTCATTTATTCCAATAATATGATTTGTTGTACTCACCTGCCTTAATGCTGTTGGCTCTAACTCGTTTTGACGGTTCGCTGAAATATCCCTCTTCCTCGATTTGTACCTTGGGCTCCTCTGAGGAATAAAACGGAAATAAAATGATTTTATTTACAACATTCAAGTAGGTAATATAGATTTAAAAACTACGCTAGCAAACTTTTTTATTCAACACAAAAAATACTTATGGTGGCCACTCACGGTCAGTCCATCGCGTCAAATGGCGTGATATACAGCCAAAATTTGATCGTGAATGTGAAAAACTGATGGCGTGATATAAAAAATTTGTATGTCCAATCGCGCCATTTTGACATATGTCATTTGGCGTGGCTCCAAAAATGACGCGATGGAATGACCGTGAGTGACCACCATTACACTAATAAATGCTCTTAACCAAGAAATACAGGTTTCTATATTTTTTTGTTTACGTATTATTACTTTATTATGAAACTAGCTGACCCGGCGAACTTCGTATCGCCTAAGAATGTAACAAATCAGAGATCATTAAAATCGGTATAGCCGTTCTTAGCCGTTATAGTTTCCGTGTCCTCCCTCTCCCGCTCCCGCTCCCGCTACCGCTCCCTCTCCCTCTCCCTCTCCGTCTCCGTCTCCGTCTCCGTCTCCGTCTCCGTCTCCGTCTCCGTCTCCGTCTCCGTCTCCGTCTCCGTCTCCGTCTCCGTCTCCGTCTCCGTCTCCGTCTCCGTCTCCGTCTCCGTCTCCGTCTCCGTCTCCGTCTCCGTCTCCGTCTCCGTCTCCGTCTCCGTCTCCGTCTCCGTCTCCGTCTCCGTCTCCGTCTCCGTCTCCGTCTCCGTCTCCGTCTCCGTCTCCGTCTCCGTCTCCGTCTCCGTCTCCGTCTCCCTCTCCCTCTCCCTCTCCATCTCCCTCTTCCTCTCCGCTCCCCTCCCCCACCCGTTCCCCTCCCCTCCCCCACCCTCCCCCTCCCTCTCTCTCCCGCTCCCGCTCCCACTCCACTCCTCTCCCCTCCCCTTCCCTCCCCTCCCCGTGTTACATAATCAGGATCCGCAGAACATGCGCGAGCTGTCCGGCCGCGAGGCCGGTGATGATTGTTGCTACTCGTACAATCACGTTGTCACGTAGTTCCTTTACTACGTAATATCTTCTGAATGGAATGTCCGATTTGAGTAATTCAAAAAGTTCTCTATAGGTATTGAAACAGTTTTGAATATGAAATGATTTATTTGGATAAGGATTAATACGAAGGTATGGTTTTCATGATCTGATTTTGGTCATCTTTTTTATTAACTTTTAAAATGTAAAAAGTGGTTATAGTGACATAACGACAATAGTTGGACATATACTATTGCGAGGTTTTTTGTAGATATTGATATGTTCTATAATATTGTAGAACATTTTTTTGTTCTATCATCAATAGTTTCCGCAGCGTATGCGATGAAAGAAATTTTTAAGCAAATTTTTTCACACTTTGATTCACGTTACTGATGTTTTAGCAAGGATTCCTATTTTTTTCTAGTAATAAATATAGCCTATGTTACTCATGAATGATGTAGCATTCTAATGGTGAAAGAATTTGGAAAATCGGTTCAGTAGTTTTTGAGTTTATTCGTTGCAAACATACAAAAATACAAAGCTTTCCTCTTTATAATATTAGTATAGATATAGATTAACCCTTTGTACCAAAACGCAAAAAAATATAGCAGAAAATTTTGTTTTACCTAATTGATTATCCAAATCTTAATTGACCAGTTAGTGAAAGTGTTATGTATAGAGTTGTGCGGTGGTGTCGCTAGGTGACGCCCCGCTTGATGATCGAATGAACTAGTCATTCGATCATCCATTCGATTATTGTATTAACCTAACTCGGTACAAGAGAGTCAGTCTATGTGGAGATCTCGGGGCTGACGGTTGTGTCTTTATAGTGTTGTGCGTACTTACAGTGAATATTATAATACTTATAATATTGATTTATTATAAATAATAATACGCGTGGTTCGTAGAACATAACATTGGCGACGAGTAAAAGCGCAGTAAGTAAAATATATTTGCTTAAATGGACAACATTACGAACCTCAAGTACCATGCTATAGATACTGGCCAGAAAAGGGGAAAAATAGACAAGTAGTAATACCCTAAAGATAAAATAGTAACGAAATCCATAACCCTTAATCGCATTTCTGAACAGGGATTGGGCCAAATTATTCAAGTATTATTATAAATACCATTTATATTACTATTTGAATAAAAACACTTAATTTCTATAACTTTACATCAGTAAATTAATAAATGACCCATACATGAAAATTTAAGTAAACAACGCTAGGCATTATTAAGTTGGAAATTATTTACCCTATGCAATAATGATTTATAATTGTGGATTATCGACATAAGATGTGTTGCTACTTGTCTAGTACCAAACGATATTACCCTTCATATAAATTGTATAACCTTAAATAAGGAATTACAATAAGCTGTTAACCAGATCTATGCACTACCATTGAACTAACACTGGAGTCTACGTTCAAATAAGTAGAATACATACTTAAGCGAGTAAAACACTCCAACGTAACAAACAAAATTTTGTTTGTTAACAATTTGTTTGCTAACAATTGTTAGTAAATCATGAGTACCTACCTACATAGGTGTAGTACATAAATAACTAACTACAACGTACCTACTTGCTATGAAATACTGTGATATTTTGTAGAAAACAAGTCAATAGTTTTAGTCCCACGATGTACTTAACATCGCAATCAAAACTACAAAACGAGTACCTACTTGCTATGAAATACTGTGATATTTTGTAGAAAACAAGTCAATAGTTTTAGTCCCACGATGTACTTAACATCGCAATCAAAACTACAAAACGAGTACCTACTTGCTATGAAATACTGTGATATTTTGTAGAAAACAAGTCAATAGTTATAGTCCCACGATGTACTTAACATCGCAATCAAAACTACAAAACGAGTACCTACTTGCTATGAAATACTATGATATTTTGTAGAAAACAAGTCAATAGTTTTAGTCCCACGATGTACTTAACATCGCAATCAAAACTACAAAAGTAAAAGTTTTACATATACAACAACAAGGTAAAACAATATACTTACACCAACATGAGTGCTACTGTTATCGTAAAGCTGTTACGTCGCAAAATTGATAGCATTGGAGACCTAGATACAAAATAATAAATTAATGTAATATGCTAGTAATATTGTAGCGGATAATAGTACACCTACCTATACCTATTACCAGCAAATAGGATTAAAATTATAATAGGAATGCCTGTGCAAAAGTGTAAATAAATAAAACGAATCCTTTATTTTGCACGCATACAATACAATAATAATAATTGTTACAAAGCACCGTAACCAGGTACCTATATTTTGACCATTAAATTGACAATTAAGTTATGATGACAAACGACTCATCACCCTTGTATGGGTTGTAAGTGCAAAATGTGTGTAGGAAAATATATAAAGTAACAATACTACATCATTATCAGTATACTACCTCAATACGAACCCCTCCCGCTCTTTGGGTTTATTTATTGTCTTGACTAAACATGTACGTTATTACGTACAAGTTTAGTAAATAAAAATAAATAAAAATAATAATATTAGCGTGTGAACGTGCGTGATTATATGATCGCGCAGATACGGGCCACAAGCATGTAAGTACCTAGAATATTTTTATAAAAAAATCTAAACTTCTACAGCGTTCATTATTACAATGTAATACTCCAACTTTTATCAGGTTCACAGCAAACAATGAAGGCTAAAAACATTGAAGTATTATTACTAGCGTATGGAACGGACACCGCGAACACAATGTATGTTCCAATGAATTGACGCCGCGCGGCTTCAATGTCCAATGGATTCGTTCGATTTTGAAAGGAGAACAGGGGCTCAATTTTGAAAATAGAACCTCCCGGCGGGGACACACATTTTGTTTGAGATGTCTTCTCTATGTATACTTATACCTCAATGGCTAAAAAGTGTAAATTGTTGCAATTATTTACTGGTAATAAAACGATAATAAAATAATTATTACAAAAATAATACATTTTCTAATTATTGCTTCCCGAGTAATGCATACCAAAACAAATATAATTATTGCTTGGATGTAAGGTTCATGTTAAATTTTCATATTCAGATTAAATTTTTATTACGTCTGAAATACACTTTTATAAGAACAAAGATAATATTATTCATTGCACGTGTATAGAACGTACACAAAAATATTTTAAATAATGCCTACTAGATTTTGAACAGCAAAATATACCTGTATGCATTAGTCTAGGAAAACAAAGGAATATTAAGATAAAAAGTGAGTTATCCATATTATTTTGGTGTTATTTGCGTTACACTAGAATTATATTCACCCGAATAACATATTTGGTAATCAGTAATTGCAAATTATTATAATATACTTTTAATGTGTCATAAAGTAGGGCCTATTATAACAAATTATAGATAATAATAATATAATCTTGGAGACAAGAGGTCTATCCAAATCAGTACATTGTGCATCATAAAAATACCATAATATATTCTAATGGCTTTTACAAAATACAAATAATAATATACACGCCATTTAATTGTAATTGAGATAAACAAAATTATAGAGCACATCATTGTGCAAGAGTGCAAACTTACAAGTTAATATATCACAATATTTCGTCTATATTGCCCTCGACCTATTTTACTCACTGAAAAAGGGAGGGTATGCATAAAATGCCTATCAGTGGAATCAAAGATAATTATCATTTGTTGTTATTCCACACCAAACCATGACTACGCTATTGTAAATATCCTTAAAATAGAAGTTATTCTCATAAACATTTAACTGAAGGAATAAGTGTTCTGGTGATGCACAGATACCTACTTCTGCTACAAAATGATGTAATGTTTGAAGCCTGGCAAAATGCACGGCATAAAAGGTCAAGCACCAAGAAATTAACAAATTACATCATACACATCACATGACATAATTATATATATACGTTATATAATGTACTACTTCGATTATTCGAAGACACGTATTTTCAAAGAGGAATATTCGAAGAAAGTACATATGTTATAATTTAACTCCGGTTGAAAACAAGTGCCCTAAACTTCATTAATGCCCAGTCACTGAACAACATCAGCAAGACATGTAGAAACACGCAATAATTCGAATAATTCGAACAAAGCGTCAATTCGCTTCCTAAAGATGCGATGTAATATGTTCCTGTTATAACTAGCAAGTATCTTAATTTTAATTACGACTAAAAAAAAAAAAGTGTCGATTTGTTCGAAGCTATTTCACAATCATCTTCATGTTAAAACTGCTTGAAGATCTGTTGGTGGGAATTATTGGGGAAAAAAAAAAATTAAATCCAAAATTCACACGAGTTAATTCACTTGACAGTTCAAGATCTATTTACTTTTAACATTAATCGACTTTCACTATAAAGAGTGTATTTAAAACTATATTTGCTAGTTTTAACAAAGTGACAAAAAATGTGCTGAAAGATAGTATCTGTTTCCTGTAACTACATGCAACTGGTGTGACAGTAACATCACAGGAAATAAATACATAGTTGGTTCCCACCTTATGGTAAAGGCCAATGGTGAAAAAGTGACATGAGGCTAAGAAATAAGGGACAATAAAAAGGAATTGACACTGAAGTGTTCAACAGTACCTGTGACCTATCATAAAAGAGATCTTTATAGGATCCCACTACTTTCGAAATCAATGTCAAACTAAACAGTGCCAAATTAATAGTGTAATGCTCACATCATTTGGAACAACATCATAATGAGACAAATTATATCGAATGAATATTTTGATTAGTTTGTTTTTTAAAATAAAACAAAAATAAGGAAAATTATAACTTTATTGCACTCCAACATTACTCATAGCATAGGTACAAAATAACTAATGCTAAAACAGCATTTCGAAAATATTAAAATATGACAAAAGCTAACTGTTTAACAAAGTTTAAAGTAATAGTAATGTCTCTCTCCTGGTTATTGCACTGATATGACAACGTCAGTTGGTGCTGGTACTAACGAGATACTTTAACAAAACATTAAAATATCCCAGCGGACAGGATGACGGACGCTGAAGTGAATGAAGTGGCGTTGAATCTCACAAGGTAATCAAGTAAACAAGCAAAAAAAAAAAAATTATAAGCAGAGTAATTAAGTTTGGTGAATTGATAATTTATATGGGTATTGGGATAAATATACCTTCAGCCATTTTGTGTGGACCAGTATGATAATGCTGGGTGGTCAACAGATTAATTTACTCAGCCATTCGAAACGAAAATTTCGACAAGGTACAATAATTAGCCGTTTATATTATGGGTAAAATTACCTTAGTTATTTATCGCCATATCGTTGGGTTCTCACTATCCGAAGGTTGACTAGGAGAGAATGCTATTAGCATTAAGCCCGCCTTTGCTATTGTACAAATTGTATGGTGCAAAAAAGCTAAATAAATAAATAAAAAAAACATTATGATTTGAAATTCCACCATCTACGAAAACAGATTAACCGAACATCAAGTGAGATAGAGATCTATACTGTGTTTTGATTTAAAAGCCCGTTTAATTTCCTGACCAATAACCGTTAAGTAAAATATAATAAATAACAGACTAGGTTAGCATCAGGATTCCACCAGGTTCACTCCAAAAGCAACTCGGTGTAATTACTGTACATTTCTGTACGCTATGAAAACATACCATGTTAATGGATCAAAATAAGAATAACAAAAAAAAAAAAAAAAATCTTATTAATTAGATAAATTTCAATAAAAAACTGTCAGTCTCCTGGCTGTTTGTCCTCCATTGCGCATCGTTTCCCGCTTAGCACCTGTGGATGTGGCGTCTCGATGATGGTACACATCCTTGGTAACAGCAGCAGTGACGATGTGTTTCCAGGTATGAACTTGTGACAATATGTGAAAACTTTACTATGGAACATCCTGTGGCAGACCTAACAGCATGTTTCCATCGAGCAGATGATCTTCCACTTTTCATCTACATGCCTTATATCACTAGACGTTCTAAACAGGCGATCTTACTTCGTAAACTAATATCTTTCTATGTTACAGATTTCGAGCAGTTTAAGAGTGTTTTCTAATGTGAAAACATGTAGTTGACGATGATATTATTATCATTAGATGAGGTTAAAGAAACTTTATTCTCATTAAGAATTTTACAATTCACTTACATGAGAACTATGTACTTATTCTAAATTACAAATTTACTTACAGCAAAGCATTAATCCAAAGTTTCACATAATTATCACAACACTTGAATTTGATGTTATTTCTTTTTTTTATAACAATATAGTCAAACCGAGAAATTCACGAACACTAAGTTACACAATTTTTTGAAACAATTTATACGATATTTAATGCGGGTACAAGAAGATAAGTTTGTCATACAGCCTGCGGTTGAGCGTGGAGCTGTGTATGGATCTAAGAAGACTAGATGTCTAGACGATGTGTAGATCACTGACACATATGTGCATTAGTCCCTGGTCAAAACCTTTTTACATAAAATATCCTTAGACAGTATTTATTAAGCTCTCAACCAAAGCAGCTGTTTATTGTTAACTTTTATTATTAACTTCTTACTACTACTTAAAAAAAAAAGGATGATAATATGATTGGGGAACACTACATTCAGGTATTTGAAAGTATCTAATAAATGAAAATGAGTTTCAGGATTTCCAGCGGAGTAACATCAATATAAGGATTAATATAACTGGCACAAGATCCAGGAAGAATATTGTACATAATATTATAAGAACAAAAGCAACGGAATTTGGAACGTTGGAAAATAAATTATAAAGCTGTATATTGTTTAAATATGTCAAAATTAGTTCTACTATATGTTTGCTCAATTGTGCCAATAAATTAATAAATTAATTACATATAATTATAGTCACATGTATTATGAACAAAATAAATTAAAAAAAGGGAAGAGATGTTATGTATAGAGTTGTGCGGTGGTGTCGCTAGGTGACGCCCCGCTTGATGATCGAATGAACTAGTCATTCGATCATCCATTCGATTATTGTATTAACCTAACTCGGTACAAGAGAGTCAGTCTATGTGGAGATCTCGGGGCTGACGGTTGTGTCTTTATAGTGTTGTGCGTACTTACAGTGAATATTATAATACTTATAATATTGATTTATTATAAATAATAATACGCGTGGTTCGTAGAACATAACAGAAAGCAACTTTATTTTCAGCTTCCTACGTCGTTTTAATTAAATATTTTTAAAAATTTAACGAGACTTACAACTCCTTAGGGAGGTCACAGCACTCACGAAAATCACATATTTTGGTACATCACGAAATACGCTACAATAAACATTGAAACCAAATAAGTGTCGCCATTCACTGTTCAAATTACAGTTATGCATAACTCATAAATCGGTAGGTATAGCCTCTACAGTTCCATCAATAAATCAGTTAGAAATCAATAGTAAAATACAACCATTATATAATTAAACCTGTGATTAAACCCCGCGTTCATTTGCAGGAAAAGCAAAATTAATTAGAACAATCGCTTAACCACTAATAGAGATGTAGATACGAAAGAAGCCGAGCGATAATTATTTCGCGTCTCGAAGCGATCTCCCGAGGCAATTTAGAGAACCCCAGTAATGGACAATAATGTAATTTAAACTAAATTCGCGATACTCACTCTTGTAGCACGACAGGGTCACCACGGAGCCTTTTGTTGATTTGTGATCTGAAACAATTTAATTATCATTTAACAACTTTGTAATTATTGATGAGAATTGGTGACACTGGAGCTGGGATAATGGGATAACTTTTCAAGAGAGAGACGAGAGAATATGTCAGCATACTGGGCATTAGGTATAGTAGAGCAGAGCAAATACAGAATAGTGGAATAGGAGACTAACGCCCCAACTCAGAGTCCTTAACGATTACTGTAATCGTTCCTTAGTAAAGAATCACCATACAAATTCTGTACTAAGCAGCGATTTAAGTAACCGTTAGTGACTTTGAGTTGGGCCGTAAGTTTGATACCTTATTATCATCATATTTAATATCCTACTTCCGACTTAATGAACATTATGTGGAAGTTGATTCTCACAAACGGGGATGTTTGCTACTCTTTCACGCAAGAAACTACTGAGTGGTTTTTCATGATACATGATAATTTATCACACAGGTAGACTGTAGAGTGTAGACCATGATCTGGAGTAAGATATAGGGAACTTATTTTCTCGGAAAACGCGTGCAAGGACTCGGGGAGTGCTAGTACCAAAATAATCTAAATTTTACCAAAAAAATACAAGCAAAATGAGGAACTCGTCCTTTTTTTGAAATAATAAAACAGCAAAAAAAATCTTAAAGTAAGTATGACTAAGTATAAAAACTTTCATTTGTACTTTGTTTACATTTACTGTGAATGCAAAAAACAAATTTTTACTACGCCTAAAAACACATGATGTTTTTTCTGTAAATTTATAATCGATATGTAGCTAATACCTGACCGTATCTCAATAAGAAATGCCTCACATTCAGACACGGCACGACATTTCTTAATAACCCCCGATCGGTTCCCCGCATTATTATGGATCCCATTGGATGCCGATGCGGGAATTCCACAATAATTTCCAGAGGCGCCGGTCTATTGGAATGCAAAAATGGAATCCACCGCAGGAATTCACCGGTAATTGATTCGATAGAGCCGTTTTATTTTTTACTGCTTCCACTTTGTTTAAGGAATTTCAAACGCATTTTACTTATTTACTTTCGTAAATAAAACTTAAACTCAAAATCGAATTATCGAAATATCGAGACGGTAAGTGGTCACCGTTGGCGTTGCTCATGAACAATGTATTTTAGCAAGAAAAAAATATCCGACTTAAATTAACTCAAAAACTACTCGTCAGATCTCGCTTAAATTTAAGTGGGACCACATGACAAGCACCAGCTTGCGATTTTAAAAAAATCATCAAAATCGGTTCACCCAATCGAAAGTTCTGAGGTAACAAACATAAAAAAATACAGTCCAATTGAATACCTCTTCCTTTTTTGAAGTCGGTTAAAAAGAAAAGCTTGCATGCCTACTCCCTATTTACATATGGGTATAAACTAGGGTTCCCTGAATCGCGTTGCGGATGTATTCTGTGGTTTCGGAAGACATTAAAAAACACAAATAAGGCAATAGGAAGGAAGGCAAGGGGATATGACGTAAAACTAAACATTCGGGACCAAATAAAATTATAGTATTTTAGCGTACTATACTTAGATGTGGATATTTTTATACTATAATTATAGTACAAAATCCAACCCTGCGTACACCCCAATTTGAAGGCTACTTCATGTTAGAATAAATTATATCTAAATAATTTAGTTATATAATCTTCCTAGAAAATGAGTTATTAGCTAACCACGTTTTTCCACGAAACTTTGTAGTTCTCAAGAACTCAATTTACCGAGAAAGCAATGAAATTCTTAAACAACTTGACTTCGAGTTCTTTCAAGGTTTGTACTTGTAAGATTCCTTGCATTTCCACACAACTTTTGTCTTTGTATGGTTTATTAAATTGTTTTTTACTGTACTAACTTCGCAGTTTGGTAGTGAATATAGGTATTTTTTGAAGTGAAAACTTCTTTAGTACGGGGGTGATTTGAAATTATATGAAACAAAACTGTCCAATAAAAAGAGACAAACACATAAATTCTAAAGTGAGATAGGAAGCATTGTACAGGGGTAGGGTAGGGGAGTTGAGCGGAGCGGAGCAAGGCGGAGCGGAGCGGGACGGAGCGGAGCGGAGTGGAGTGGAGTAGTGAAACCTACATTTATCATCTCGAAATTTTACATTCGTCTCATTATCTTGAAAACAAAAATTTTGAAGGTTTCACTTCTACCACGTGTGAATTGCACACATTTTAATTTGATATGCGGACAAATAAACGGACGATACTGGAGGCAAGCCGTCACACATCTATGGGAATCAGTACCAAATATTACTAACTCGTTACCAGTCAAAACAGAAACGACCCTAGAAACTATACCTGAGATATTTTCCCGTTGAGCATACCCATTTTTTAGTAGATTCATAATTGCAAAACAATCTTACAGTGTCTTTTTATCGTAAATAGTAATTAAAAAATTGACATAAAATAAAAAAAATATTTAAAGACAGATAATCAAATGCCAAAACTAATTACGGTTGTTTTTTTTAATTTTCATTTATATGTCCATAAAAAGTACTGCAAAGATTGTTTAACAAATAATATTCTTCTAAAAAATTCAAGTAAATTCAAGTAACGCACAGACAAACGAAATATTATGCTTACGGTCATTATATCTTAATGAATTTTAGTACAAAGTTATAGTCTAGCTGAGCCAGAATTTTGTCAGACAAGGGATTCTTGCGGTATAAAAGTAATCTTTCATCTATATTTATTTCATGTGATATCAGCATTTTCAGCGTTTATGAACCAATCAGACTATATCAGGTAGATTATCCTATATCTTTTACGTGATAATTATTATTTTATGGTGCAAGCAATTGAACTATTAGACAGACCAAACAGAGGTCATGATCGCTTACGCATTTGTGATTTTAGTGGCGTTACCGATGGGTTGCTAGCTGAGAAAAAATTAGTAACGCTACATATAGTTAAGTGACTCTGATATTGGAAAGGTCTTAAAATGGACCTGGTGCCTTAACCTCCTCCATTACTTCTTACGACCTTGGCACAACATGATAATTTAATACTTTTTATGTAAACAGCTGACGTGCAGACAAACCACGTAATGTTTAGTGGCTATCATCCCCAATGGACATCAGAAACAGCTACGATCACTAGTACGTTGCCGACCAAATTCAAATTATTTATTGCAATCATATAGTCTATAAAGGTAAACATACAATGCTAACCGAACTTACATGTGCCACTTAAGGGCGTTGCAAAATTTTTATAAATGTCATATTATGAAAATTAAAAGTTATATAGTTACATTTCTCAATATTCATAAAAAAGTAACTATTTATCGGACATTTATATATCTGATGATGTCAATACAACGAACCACCAACGACTTGATTACTTGTACAATAAAAATCCTTACTTGTACAATAAAGAGTTAGTATAAAATGAAGTGAATTGTTTACCGCAGCGGAAAATTCAATAGATTGTGGACAGTTAATAAACCGAGGCACAAGCAACTGGATATTGAAGAGGCAATAATACCGTCGGCCTTTCGTCAAGTGTTGTTGTTTAGCGGGGTAAATCAATTCTCTCAGGTTGGTTTACTGCTATCAAATACTAATATCCTTTTTAAATTTAATATGGCAACATGGATATTTTTTTATTACGCTTCATTTTCTTATTTTTGTCTCTTTTTTATAAATGGCCCGGGTTGTTGGGGATAGCTCCAGTGGACTGTAGAATATTGAATGAGAGTCAGCTTTCTTCCTTAGTGAACTTTATTCTTGCGAGTGCTCCAAATCGACTACGATTTTGCCTCAAAACGTACGCATTAATATACGCTACGGCGTAGCCTTAACTAGCCACGTATTTTCTAAGCGCTACGAGCGAGAGAGCCAACCAGGGCGTAGCATAAGGGAAAGTGACCGTTAGGGTCATAAATCACTCATCTTTTACGATTTGTTTGCTAGACGTCCCGCTCTAACCTATCGTTCTGTCCCTCTTTTGCGCTCTCGCTCTTACAACAAGGTTTTGCTATTTTGGTCTCTTTTTGACCCTGAACCTTTTACTAACTGCGCAATTAATAATTTTAATGTTATTTACAATCATTTTTACTTATCCTATATTATTTTAAGTAGGGATTTCTTTATTTACAATTAACCAAACTTATATCTAGACAATATACAACTTATATCTAGACAATACAACTTAAAAACTTAATTAACCGTCGCCGTCCGTAATATCCTCCCCCCGGCGTAGATCCCTCGAAGCCTCCTCTACATGAAGGACGGCGAGCTTCGAAGCTGGGCGGCGGAAGACTCCTCCCTTTGTTCGTACGTCGGCTGCTCTGATGACTCCGTCTGGTCCTGGGAACACCTGCTCGATGACTCCCCGCGGCCATGTGTTGCGGGGCAGCGACCCGTCGACTATTACGACGAGGTCGCCGACTCGTAGCGGATGCACGTCGACGCGGGCTTGTCCTCGCGGGATGAGAGTCGGGAGGTACTCGGCGACCCATCTCTTCCAGAATTGGTCGGCCAGCGCTTGTGCCTTCCTCCAGGTGCTGCGGCTTGCCTCGTCGCAGGGTCCGGTGAGCGGCAGTCCCGTTGACGACCCGATGAGGAAGTGGTTCGGTGTTAATGCTTCCTCGTCGTCTGGGTCGACCGATACGTGCGTGAGCGGACGAGCGTTCACGCTATATTCGGCCTCGGTGAGCAGCGTCAGCAAAACCTCTTCTTTAGGAAACTTCTCCTTCAGTGTAGCACCCAGCGCGGCTTTCACTGAGCGCACTAGACGCTCCCAAGCGCCGCCCATATTTGGCGCCCCTGGCGGGATGAACCTCCAGTCCATCTTGTGTTGTAGGCTGAAGTCCCGCAGCTCCGTAGCCCACGTCGCGTAGGCCGCTCGTAGCTCTGCGTCAGCCCCTCTGAAGTTTGTAGCGTTGTCCGAGTAGATCACACGTGGCCATCCCCTTCTGGCAGCCATTCTTCGGAGAGCCATTATTGCGGAGTCCGTAGAGAGAGACGGCACTAGTTCTATATGTACTGCTCGGGTGGTGAGGCACGTGAATAGTGCGCCCCACCGCTTCTCGTGCCGCCTTCCCACGGTGACGACCATCGGTCCGAAGAAGTCCACGCCGCTGTGGGTGAACGCCCGATGTCCGGGTTCCAGCCGGACTGCTGGTAGGTCTCCCTTTGGTGGCGTTCTCGCTGTGGCGCGGTACACGCGACAGACCTGGCACTGTCTCGCTGCCTGTCGCACGGTTGGTCGGAGGCGTGTTATAATGAAGTGCTGGCGTAACTCGTTGACGACCCGTTCATTATTGGCGTGGCCCGCTCGACGGTGGTAATGATCCACAAGTAGCTTCGTGTACGGGTGACGACCGTCGAGTATTGCTGGCTGGTTGCTTGGCGTCGTAGCCCTGAGTGCGCCGATCCTGCCTCGCGCCCGTAGCACGTTGTCTGTTAACGTTGGGTCCAAATTTCTTATTTTACTGTGGCGAGGTAGCGGTTGATTACTGCGTAAGCGCGCTATTTCTTCGCCGAAGGAATCCGCTTGTGACTTCTCAATCCAGCGGTGTTCTGCCGCTTCAATGTGCGCCACTTGTAATCGAAGCGACCGATCCTTCTTCTTTAGCTTTTCCACGAAGAGATGCGTCAGCGCGGTCGTTCTGATCAATTTCGTGAACCGTGAAAACCGTGTTATGTCAGGTAGCGCGTAGCACGCCTCTTCTACGGCGTAGCATATTTCCTCTTGTAGGATGTTGCTATCCTGTTCTTCCGCAGGCCACTCTGTCTCACTCTGTCGTAGGAAGGCCGGCCCATTGAACCACCTGTTGTCTTGTCGTACTGAAGTCTCGAGGCGCGTAGCGTCGTCCGCCGAGTTGGATGCTGTAGGCACCCACCGCCAGTCCTCCGTAGCTGTTAGTTCGGCGATCTCTGCTAGGCGATGGGCTACGAACGGCGTGTACTTTCTTCTGTCGTTGCGTATCCAACTCAAAACGGTTTTCGAGTCGCTCCAGAATACGACCCTTTGTGGCTTCAAGTTATGTTCTCTGACGATGGTGTTAGCCATCCTGGCCCCGATGAGCGCCGCTTGAAGCTCCAGACGAGGTATAGTCAGAAGCTTCAGTGGTGCGACCTTTGCCTTGGCCATCACTTGTGAGACCTTTATGTCGCCGTCTCGCTCTAACCGCCAGTATGCTACGGCGGCGTAGGCCTGCTCGCTGGCGTCTACGAAGATGTGCAGCTGTAGCTTCGTTTCCGGCGACATTTCCACGTCGTAGCACCGCGGAATGGTTATTTTCGAGATGTCGTCGAGTTGCTTCATCCACTGGTCAAATAGTTGAGCCTCTTCGTGCGGCAACTCGTCGTCCCACTCGGCTTTCTTGATCCATAACATTTGCAGTATTATCTTTCCTTTTATAGTGTAATGGCTAATCAATCCTAGCGGGTCATATACAGACATAACCGCGCTTAATGTCTCGCGTTTAGTCGGCGCTCGGCGTCGCTGTCTCACGTCGTCTGGAACCCTCTTAATGTCCGTGTTGAACGTGAGTGTGTCCAACCGTGGGTCCCACCGTAGCCCGAGTGTTTTTTCCTTTTCCCAGGCAGCCAGTTGTACGTCCGTGTTCTTAGATAGCTTGTGAGCCGGGATGTGGGCGAGCACCGTCTTGCTGTTTGAATTCCACCCCCGTAGGTTGAAGCTCGCTTGCTCGTGCACGAACATAATGTCCTTAATGGTCTTGATAGCTTGCTCTTCACTGTCGTGGCTATCCAAGTAATCGTCCATATAGTGTTTATGTTGAATTGCCGCCACCGCTTCGGGGTATTCGTCGGTGTAGTCCGCCGCGTTACGATTCCTCACACTGTGAGCAAGGAACGGCGAGCTGCTAGCCCCGAAGATCATCGACGTCATTTTAAACTTCTTGGGCGGTTCGTTGGGTTGCTCCCTCCATATGAACATTTGTGCTGGCTGGTCCGCGGCGCGTATTTTGACCCGAAGGAACATTTCCTCGATGTCGGCTGTAACTGCGATTCTTTGTTCCCGGAACCCGAACAATATTCTTGATAATGAAGCCAACAGGTCCGGTCCCTCCAACAGGTAGTCATTGAGGCTGACTCCCTGGGTCTTGGCGGCGGCGTCAAACACTACTCTCACTTTGCCCGGCTTGTTATGGTTGACGACGGCAAAGTGAGGTAGATACCATCGCCTCGGCGAGCCTTCCTCGGTACCGTCGCATTCCGTCGCGTAGCCCTTTGCCAACAGGTTGTTGATCTGTGCCGCGTAGCCCTCTTTAAACGTCGGATCCCGCTCCATCTTACGTTCCAATGTAGACAGTCGTTTTAGTGCGGACTCGTAGTTGTCTGGTAATTCGGGATCGTCCGTCTTCCATGGTAGGCCGACTTCAAAGTGTCCGTTTCTTCTAGTTGCTGTTGTATTGAATATATCGATCGCTCGTTGATCTTCCTTGTTCACTTTTAATTTTGTAGACACCCCGATTGAGTCGACTTCGAAATGTTGCTCGACTAGCTTCTGAAGTTGTGTGTCGTTCGAGCAAACGTGTAGCACCGTAGCTTCGTCTTGATACAGCATTTTCCTAGGCGTTGCGCCGTGCAACACCCAACCTAACTTTGTCCATGAAGCCGCGGGCTCGTTTTTCTTCCCGGCTCGTAGCTGTCGGGAAACGATGAGATGCCAATTGTCGGCGCCGATTAGTAGCTGGGGCTTCGCTTCGCCGTTGCAGATCTTATTAGTGATACCCCGTAGGTGCGAGTATCGCTCGAGATTTGCTGGCACGTTCTGTTTGTGTAACTGTAGCCCCCTCACGGTGCGGGCGGTCAAGGCGTGCTCTTCATTTTCTTTTACGCCTCTGACGCGTAGCTTCACCGCTCGGCTTGATATTTCCTTGACGTCGTTGATCCCTCTGATATTAAGTCTGTGGAGGGGTCCATGGTTGGCCAGTTGTTTGGCCAATTCTTCTTCGATGAGCGTGACCGTAGATCCTTCGTCGAGGAGAGCGTGGGCTTGGATCTCCCCCCGTGGGCCGCTGAGTATGACTTCACACGTTTTTAAGAGGACCGTAGTGGGCGTCTTTTTCGTAGTGACGCTCATGACGGTTGCTGCTGTGTCGTCGTTTTTCACTTCCATTTTAGTCGCTTCCGGCTCCTTTGATTTATGAAGCAACGCGTGGTGCTTGTAAGTGCATCCCTGCACCCCACATGCCTTGTATTTGCACGTGAGTCGACTGTGCTTTTTGTTGAGGCACTTAAAGCAGACCCTGTTTTCTTTGGCCCATTTCCATCGGTCGTTGATGCTCATTTTCTTGATTTTCAGGCACCCTGTCGTGCTGTGATCTGTCGACGGACACAACAAACATGTTTTGTTGTCCGCTGGTGCCTCTTCCGCCGTATACACTCCTCTGGCAAGCACCCTCTTGATGGGCGCCTCCCTCTTGAGTGGTGGCGGAGCGCTGCGTCTTGCGTGCGTATACTTGATCATAAGATCCGCTTCTTTCATCAAGTATTCTGCCAGGATGGTCGTTTCGTCCTGTGCTGCGATGCGCTCTTCATTCGCTGCGGCGTACTCGGCCCACTTTGTAATTAAATGTGGGCTGAGCTTGTCCACGATGTCCCGGACGAGTAGCGGGTTTTTCAGGTACCCCCTGCGGTCCACACTCTTAATTGTGTAAACCGCGTTCTGTACGCGGACTGCGAAGTCATGAAGATCTGCGTTCGCCGACCCCAGTCGTGGCAGCCTCCTAATGTCCTCCATGGCGCGGTCTATGATGTGTTCTGGGCGTCCATACTTCATCGCCAATGTGTTAATGATGACGTCTGGATTGGAAGCGGTGAACAGTAGTGATAACACCGCTTCCCTCGCCTCCCCCCGTAGACTGTTCCGTAGACGGAGTAAGTTTTCCGTCGGCGTAAACTTGAACAGCCTCGTAGAGTCTTCGTAGGCAGCTCTGTACGGTAACCATTCGTTTACCGCTCCGTTGAAAATCGGTAGTTCGGCAGACTGGCGAGGCGGCGGCCGGGAGGTAACCAATTTCTCAAGCACGTCGGCGAGTTGCTGTATACCTCGGTGCTTCGTGTCCCCCCATTGCCCATTAATGGAGGGACGAGCCTCCTGTGGCTCTTCCTGATATTTCCTCCGGTCCGGCCTCATTTCGTCGACGCTTCTGTCGACCCAGTCTTGTACTCTTTGCCTACTTGCAGAGCCCTCTGAAGCGGCTTCTATGGCTGAGATATCAGCAGCTAATTTTGATTTGACCAGTCGTTCCTTCATCTTCAAGCGTTGAGTCTCGATCTCGGCGAGTTCCTTCTCGGCCTCGTATTGTGCCATCCGTAGCCTTGCCTCGGCGCTCGCCCTCGACATGTTGCTGCGAATGGTTTGCGTAGGTGAAGTAGGTCGAGGAACGGGCGTCGTAGCGGCGGGGTTGGGCGGCGCGCTCACAGTTTGCGTGGACGGCGGACCCATTGTCGACGTCCCGGGCAATGTGTCTTGCGGCGGTGAGCGCTCCAGCCTTCTTCCCAGCGGGATCCCTGCCACCGTAGACGGTGACTGCGGCGGCTCCTCGTAGACCCGATGCATTTTTGACTGGACTGGTGCTTGCGGTAGCTCTGAGTCTCCGTAGCCCGATTCAGAGCGGACTCGACTTCTTGTGTTCATTTTTTTCATTGATTCGGCGTAGCTCTTCTGGCCCGGTGTCGCGGCTTTTCTTCCTCCGGCACGGCGTAGCTTGCTTTGGCGGAGCGTGGCCCCGCCCGGCTAGGCTGGTTTCCGGGGGTCCTGAAGCGGCGAGAATTCTTGGCCCTGTGTAGCTGGCCCGACGTAGCTGGCTCGACGTAGCTTCTGGCCGGCGTAGCTCCTGATCCGGCGTAACCCTAGGTCCAGCGTAGCCCTAGGCTCAGCGTAGGCTCCTGGATCCGGCGTGGCGTCCTGATCTTCAAACTCCTGGCTCCGCCTCGAAGTACCAAAAACTTCCTGAATCCGTATCGAAGGACCAAAAACTGTTGGGGATAGCTCCAGTGGACTGTAGAATATTGAATGAGAGTCAGCTTTCTTCCTTAGTGAACTTTATTCTTGCGAGTGCTCCAAATCGACTACGATTTTGCCTCAAAACGTACGCATTAATATACGCTACGGCGTAGCCTTAACTAGCCACGTATTTTCTAAGCGCTACGAGCGAGAGAGCCAACCAGGGCGTAGCATAAGGGAAAGTGACCGTTAGGGTCATAAATCACTCATCTTTTACGATTTGTTTGCTAGACGTCCCGCTCTAACCTATCGTTCTGTCCCTCTTTTGCGCTCTCGCTCTTACAACAAGGTTTTGCTATTTTGGTCTCTTTTTGACCCTGAACCTTTTACTAACTGCGCAATTAATAATTTTAATGTTATTTACAATCATTTTTACTTATCCTATATTATTTTAAGTAGGGATTTCTTTATTTACAATTAACCAAACTTATATCTAGACAATATACAACTTATATCTAGACAATACAACTTAAAAACTTAATTAACCGTCGCCGTCCGTAATACGGGTAATGATTGAAAATGAAGATTTAATGCAAAATCTTAACATCCCCTTAGTGATAAGATCTCAGATGTCACTTTTATATAATATGATTATATTTCAGTATCTCAAACCGAATCTTAAGATGGCACCGCACAGGTCTTAAGATCGGTACCAAATGTCGGTACCGATCACCACCGATACCACCTGTCGGCGTGATTTTGTTTGTTTTTACTTGAGATTAGTTAATGGTTGATAACTAGGATAGTTTTGATACATAGATAGATAATGCTTTTATACATTTATATGGTACTAGCTTTTGCCCGCAGCTTCGCCCGCGGTAGAGATCGATTTTTATAAATCCTACTTACTTTTACTTAGATTTAGTTGCCTATGACTTAAGTAATTTACATGTATCATTAATTGATAGCGTGATTCAGAACTTGCAAATGAATTTTACTAACGCCATCTATTAACAAAATCCGGAACTAAATATGTAGCAACTAACAAAACATCGATCTCCCCGGCCCATGGGGATGTTTTACCGCGGTAAAAAATAGCCTACGTTACTCTCCACCCTCCTCACTATCTCCACATATAAAAACCATACCATATAACAGCTTCGTTGCGACGTGAAAGCCGGACAAACAAACAAACACACTTTCACATTTATAATATTAGTAGGGAAGTAGGGATAGTTGGTAAGTCAAAGTAATGTCTAAGATAGTAAGCGCTCTAAACTGAAGATTTATTACTACTGGAAATATTGGCAAAGTAGGTACCATAAAAGCAACCGGCTTTCAAGTAATAAAAGTTTGAAAAAGGACCATTAAAAATTAATATTATCGCTGAACATAATATTGTATATCAAAATCATATATCAAAGTCGCTATTTATCTATACCTATATTTTTTGACGAAATCCGTTCATCAGTTCATCATGGGTCCTGACCAATCCAAACTAATCTTTCAAATACAAAAAGAATTTTCAAAATTGGTTTATCAAGTAACAAACATAAAAAAAACTTTATTGAGAACTCTTTTTTTGAGCCGGTGAAATAGAATCCAAACTTTTTTATATAAGTACTAAATAATCTAATGCTTCACTACAAAACCACCCAGTAAGCGGCAATGAAGTCATGGAAGGTAAAGCGCACTAACATAGTAAAAGCCTATTCACTCTTTTTAACCTGTTTGTGGTACCGTAGCTCCTAAACGACTGGACCGATTTTGATGCGTTTTTTATTTGAAAGCTGACGTGTCAGACGTTGTTTGCTATGTGAAAATAAAAAAATGGGAGGGTTTTTTAAATTTTTAACCGACTTCAAAAAAGGAGGAGGTTCTCAATTCAACTGTATTTTTTTTTTTTATGTTTGTTACCTCAGAACTTTGGACTGGGCGAACCGACTTTGATGATTTTTTTTTTAATCAAAAGCTGGAGGCTGTCATGTGGTTCCATATAAATTTTATTGAGATCTGACAATGGCATCCATGAGTAAACCACATAAGTCGTAAAGGAGGTGGCCAATATTTACCCCGGAAATGGTTAAAATACGTTTTTTTGTACAAGGTTTTAGTCCTCTGAAAAGACATATTTTCCATTTATTATAACATAACTAGAATTTTAATTTTCTTCTGAACTCCGCCGTGAGTAGTTATAATAAATTAACAATAATAATAAGTTGTATTGTATACAAACATACTTTTATTACCTCCATTGCTATCACCCCGGTCACTCACATGCGCGCAAATGTTTGACATTTTTACGAATGTTTGCACATATGTGAAGGGCGGTCAGGCAAATGGGTTCGCATATGAGTATACAAGCCCATTTCCGCTTCCTCCTATACTTTGTTAACGAATGTTCAATCTTGCTGTTGTTATTATGTTGTTGTCATTCAAATCCATTTTCAATACAGAAAATAAATGGTAGTACGATTAGACGCCACGAACCACGAAAAATTAGGAGATACATCACCTTTTTCGTCGTGTGCGCAACTGGTCGCACGAATGTGTGGGAGACTACACGAAGGTTCGAGGTTCGCGCGCTTTGATGTGCGACAAAAAACCGACACAGCTTGGAAAACCCCGAATGCCTCCAAAACTTCGCATAATCAATCGCGAAGGTCGTCCCACACTTGTGGGTTCGCGTATTCGCGCGAATGTGAGTGACCGGCATCACTGGAGGTTGACAATTGGCTGACAGAAGTGCGAATGTCTACTATATTGTCATTTGCCAAAATAATATTTTTCAGTTTCATTTCTGCAAAATATTAATTGTACTTGATTTTTTGCCATGAGGTGCATTAATTGCGCGGTTGATATTGAGCGCATGGCACGTCACTCCATATCTTCCTTAGCAAGAAACCTGCAATCCATATTGGTAGAATGGATCACTGGAGTACAGGTATAGCATTTTTCTTTACTATTAAGTAGTGCTTACTACGACTAGGTTCACGCGGCAATGTACAATATTCCTGTTTCTTTTTGCAATGCGTTTAGAAAATAAGTTCTATTTTATAATAGGCTCCTAACATTTTTTCTTTCTATTTTATAACTATTTTACTTTTTAATTTCAGCTACTAGGTAATGCAACAATTTGCCATGCATGTTTCTTATTATTAAATGAACAAACTGACGGAACAATACGGCAGTTTGGTCACACGATGATTTGTTTAGGCTGTGGCCGCTCAGTTAGAAGATTGAGATATCACGTGCTGGAGCTAAGTCGTTACTTAGCTCCAGCACGTGATATCTCAATCTTAATCTTATCCAAGAGTTAATAGTTTGGGTCGTTACCCAAACTATTAACTCTTGGAATGCTGAGCATCAGGTATCATCTATTTATCATTATTTTATTAACATTTATGTTCAAGGCAAAAGCTTTTTCTTTCATGGATATGAATATGATGGATATGATAATAATTATCAAAGTGAACCAACTGTTGTAGTACATATAAAAATCTCTCGGAATATGTTAGGTTCCCCACAATTTTTCCTTCGACCAAAAACTTATAGTAGAAATGGTAAAATAAATAATTATAAAAGATCCCTAGAAGGTTCAAAAGATATATCCAAATATTTACAGATAGGTAGGTGTCAAGTTAATACGTATATTTTATTTAGTACTGCTGGTACTTCTTTTTGTAGGAATAAGGTCATAAAGTCATAATTAAAGTAAAAGACATAATATATTAATTAATTATCCAAAAGATAAATAGTATTTATTTAATACAAAAATCGCTCTTTAAAACACTTTTTCACGATTACATATGTTTTGCAGAATGTCAAACTACAAAAGCTAAAACTGCCCGTAAAAGGAGAATCCCGAGTTCTAGAGATTTTTATTGATAAAATTATCAAAGTAGATATTGTAAGCTTTAATGTAAGGTAAAAATAATATGTGTACATTATACTTCACAAATGGGGCAAATGCCCATACAGATGTTGGCCACCTCCTTTGTGTTAAGATGTGCGCGACAAATTGACGAATAACTCAATATCACGCCAACCGATTTCGATGATTCTTTTTTTAATGGAAAGCAGGCACTTGTCATGTGGTCTCACATAAATTTGAACGAGATCTGACAACTATGTAGTTTTTGAGACTTTGAAGTCGGTTATTTTTTGTTAGTAAAATTTAGATTATTAAATTTATAGTTTGTGAGCAGGAACTAACCTAACGCCCTCGGCGTACTCCCAGCGGAGCAGTACCCGTCGTCTCTGACGCTGCGTCCGCCGGGCGTCCCACCCGCGCCGGCGTGACGCGTCAGTAACGCCGGGCTCGCGCGCTGCTCCTCGTAAGATGGCGCTGTGTGCGTCAACACCGCACTGCCGGTTAACGTTGCCTGACAAAATGAAACACTTTTAGCAAAGTGAGATCTCCCGCAAGGTGAAATGGTGTTGCTTGGAAGGGATGTCTTCAGGACGTCTTCAGTTGCCTCTTCGAAGCTAATTAAAGCTTAAGTTGTAGGTTCTCGCCACTATAGTTGACAGAAGTGTCTTACTTATGCAGCTGATCTGTCAGCGGTTAAGTAGTTGTTAAGAATAGCTGCAACAATAACATTGCGCAAACATGGCTAACAGTTTAACGCGCTAACGGACAACAACATTTGTAGAATAACTTCATAATTGTTGCCACTCGGGCGCATTCCGGCTCAGGCGTTAACAGTAATACTGACGCAGATATAGCAGTAATTTAGCGTTACTGATAATAAATGAAAGTATTTTTTATTCTAAATTTAAGGCTTAAATTTAATTGAACAACAGAGTTCTTATATTGAATTTATCATGACAAATAAACAGCTGTACAAGTTATTCCGCTGATTAATAAAATTGGTCTACATAATATTTACCATTGTGGGTACTTTGGTGTCGAGAATCTCCTGCTCGTAGCTGGTGGGCCTGGCCCTGGGGGGCAGGGCGTTGGTGAGGTCTGGCCTGACTTCCACTTCATTTTCCTGTTAGAATTAAAGTTGGTACAATATAAGCTGGTACTAAAGCTGGTACAATATAAGCTGGTACTAAAGCTGGTACAATGCTGGAATTGAAGCTGGTACAATATTGAATAGGATAGAGATAGATGATTTATCCTATTAATTATTGAGGTGAAATAAGGGAAAAAGTGGACTGGTTACGTAATATTACATTACATGTTAAAGTAAAAAAAAGACGAAAAATTAAAAAAAAGCTTTATATCATAACTTTTTAACAAACTGAAGCCATATTTATAGGTGTGTGAAGTCTGCCAAAGACGTGGTCAGGGAAATGGGCCTTTACTTCCCCATTTGAGTGGTATGGAACCCGGCATTAGGATTAATACTAATTATGGATTGTACTTTATGTAATATTGACATTGACAATATACGAACTCAATCCATGATAACCTTAAAGTGTATTCAATGATATACTGCACTTGGTTATGAAATCGTTAATTATGCATTCTAATAGCGTAACGAAATAGCCAATATAACCGAAATAGAATCGAACTGCAGAATAGGACCGGTAATTAGATTGTCTAATACAAAAGACAATGAACATCTTAAGAGGTTCGCAGTCCAATACGACAGTGCTATGCCAACTGCAGTGACACAGTATAACGTGAACGCTGCAATAACGAATACATTTAACTGAATAGTATAGTATCGAATGAACATAAATAATTATTATTGAAAGCAGAATGTACGAAAGAAACAAAGTTTTATTTGAGTGATCCTTAAAGAATAGAAAACAAAATTATTGTAAAACTTTTTTTAAAAAGCATGCAAACGAGCGTGTGTGAATAACACAAAACCAGCGACATGTTGCTGATTAAAAATATATGGGAGCCAAAATTATATCATGGTGGATAAGAAAGGCATTTGAACAGAATAATTATTAAAAGTTATTTTTCAACAAATCTTCCTCTTTGTTATCGTTGTAAATCATTAGTGTATCATAAAGGTTCATTGTTTCATTTCACAAATATTTCTCAATATCTACGAGTGTATTATCTAATCTCGAGAACCTCTGGTTATACATGTCTGTGTCGAGAACGAAGCACTGAAGAATATTTAATGATTAAGCGAACTTACCTGTAAGTGAAGTTCTATCATAATTATGTGAGGCGTTTCGGTCGAAGAGATTACAAATTATGTCGTTATTGTTTTGCGAAGGTTTTAAATTGTTAAATTAGATACAATTTGTCGTAAAATACCTGTACTCTGTGAGGAGAGGAGTCTCTTCTAGACCCGCTACTAGAAGACCTGTTACTGGCATCTGAAATAAAACACTTCTTTAATCATTAATGAAAAATATATGAAATACTGAGCTTGTTATTTAACAATTTGATAATTTTTTTACTGCTTTCAATATCGCTACATATCCCTCATAAAATTATAATGGAATATAATATGCCAGTTAAAACACTTTATAAAACATATTTTATTTTTATTTTAAAGCCAAAATCACAGTGCCTGGATTCTGATGTCCAGGAGTATAACTGAGGCATTGTAATATTTAATGTAATCACACATACAAACATACTTGTAGTACGTAAACAAAATGCGTAGATAATTCGTAGCACCGCAACGAGTTCGTAGTACATTCGTAGCACTGATCCGCGTAGCGAACTGTAACCGTGATATGTCTGGTCTATTGTCCTTACAAAAGGATTTCAGTGGAATATTAATGATACCCTTTGTACATGTCACGAAATAAAATACTTAACAAAATGCTACGGTAACTGACAGACAGACTTGCTATTTAACATAAGCATGAAACTTTGGATACAGATCCTTTGGGAGAGTACTAAGTGAGGATATCTATAAATTCATCACCTACAGAGGTAAAATGATTTATTGATATTTCCGAATGAAATAAAATATAAACAAAATTTTGCGCCAGAATTCGAGCATCAAAAATGCAATATCAGTTCCATAATATTAACGTTAAATGCCATTCGTTAGTGAAATTGTTGATTCTGCGAATGTATTCATTTCAGTAACTCGATATGAATAAACAAGGTTTGTATTAATTATATCAGAAATACGCTTCACAAACTGAATTTGTTTGTTAGCTTGTTATAGCCATATAAACCGATTACTAAGTGGATTGACTTTTTAAAATAATACGGGCAGCCGATGGTCAGACAGCCGATAGTAAGAAGTCACCATCGTCCATGGTTACTTAAGTAACACCTTTGACCTTAGGACCTCGGTAGACTGTCCATGGCATGCAATGGATTAGTAGGAGCCTAGTACAGGGTTATGAGTGTGTGAGCGTTTTATACATCGTGAGTAACACACCCTCCGTACCCCCGTCAACTGACCTCTGCTCGCATCTCTCAGCTCCCCCGCGCCCACGCTGTTGCCCAGAGTGGGCATGCCCGCCATGCCGCCCGCTACTCGCGTGTCTCGTTCATTGTGCAATCTTCAACCCTGCAACAATACACGCCGCATTCACTACAATACAATATAAACAGTGTGCAATAAGTTATACCAATATGCCTTTTATACCAACGCCAGTATTAAATTCAGGTTCAATACAATACTAATATTATTTATTGTGCACACACAGGAGAATTCAATGAAAGAGGCATACATTTTAATATTCACAAAAGCCGGTCGTATCGGTGGTCTATAATTCGGAGTGATTGTTAATATTTAAAAAAATAAAAATTCCCGAGTGTTGTCAAAAAAGCTACCATGATAATAACATATACCTTTAAGAAAACCTTATGATGAGCTTATATGTACCCATAAATACCCAAAAATAATTAATTTTTTGATACTTTAAACAATGGCATCTCACAGCCACTTTGTTTTTGTAAGTTACCTTATCAAGAATAATCTAATGATATCTTAATAATACAATTTGGTCCAACGGTTTGGAAGACATTAGGCAATAAAGAATATTACACGCATTCCTACTTACATACATACATACAAGATACACGCGAAAAACATAACCTTTCCAGGCAGTCAGGTAATAACCGCTTCTTTATTGTATAGAAAATCTCTATTTCTAGAAAAGCTCATTTCTAATCTGATGCCACGTTTGTCGACGAACGGACGTCGTTTGAGGAAGTATGGAGACCCGTATTACTTTGTATGTCTATGTCGGAATTAGTACTGCTAAATTTTAGTTATTCTGACAAAGTGATATAGTTGTAAGATTCATGTGACCAAAATTCAATTTCACTACATTAGAATAAAATTAAAAAACGTTGCGTGACACTTTAAAAACCATCACAAAATAAATAGTGTAAGTTATTGTTGATAAAAATAAATAATATAAGGTATGTTTGTATGTATTGTAAGTTATAATTGCAAAGTATATTTATACCAAACAACAGAACTATGTTATACAATCAGATAATACTTTTTCTCCAGTCCAATAAATCCTACACAATTTAACGATCCCCAAATTTCGGGTTGCGATAATGTATTCATTGAGCCATGGCCCCTGATTGCTGCATTCATTTGAGCTTTTGCATGACAAATAACTTCAACTTTTGTTACGAAAAGTTGGTTAAAAATTATTAAAAAAATTGTTTTATTCATAAAAATTTGTTGATCTTCAGATACAGACAATGAAGCTTTTCTAATTAAAATTTTATTTATACCTCCTCCTATTAAAAGTCTTTTGAAAATCAGAAAATTAATTATGTTTTTTTTATTTCTATAGGTATACACCAACGAAGTTTGTAAACAATTTAAAGTCCTCTAGGGATTTAGAGCAATATTAATTACGTTCCATTTGAATATTACTTCCAACGCTACTAAAACTTGTCACCCATGACCTTACACGTACTTACAAAATTAGATTAAACGGGCACTTCCCGGTTTTGTCCCGGTATCAATTTCTCCCTTCACTAGACACTAATAATATTATTAAAGGAAAGGTGCAAAGTGGGTTTGTAACTTTGTCCACTGCTGGCCAGTCTCCGGGACAATATTGTTGGCATAAACTTTTCATATGATGTCCGTTCTTGAAAGATATTTTAGGAGAAATTGTGGAGTTATTTATTTACCACGAAAAAGAAAAGAGCTTTGAGAAGCTCTTTACAATTTTTATGTGTTTGTCGGTGCCTTTATTGCTGGTTATATCAAAAACAACTTAATCAATTTTGGTGCAGTTCACTGCTGAGCTTGGGGTAACATTAAGTGTTCTTGTATTTCATTCGGTTCACAGATAAATATATCTATCAATATTAAAATGTTGAGAGGGGATAATCATTTTCGCGCGTTGCGAAAGGGGGCTAGGCGGAAAATTTTGGGACGAAAAGTTGTAACGACACTTTTTGCCGTCGTAGTTTTTTACATAGAAAGCAAGCCAGATATTTTCGTTTCTTGCAGTCAGTACTAGGATAGCAAAAACATGCAAGCGAGTGTGCCAAAACAAATCTGGGGTATTAAATTTCTCATCGGCTTTGTTCACCTAGTAGCAATTGCTACTAGGTATAGATTGCTGTAGATTTGTTTTGGCACACTTGCTGCATTTTTTTGCTATCCTAGTACTGACTGCAAGGAACTTCGTTCCATCCGGGTGTCCCTTGACACCTCTCAAGTTTTTTTTAAGCATAGGTTTCCCGAAGCAAAGCGTAGGCGGTTAGAACAGTGCCCAGTGTCTACAAGAAGGTGAGCCCAGGCTGCTTAGCCTCGAAGAAGTTGGCTTGTTCTCAAGAATAGTTAAAGCTTTAAATAGCTGTCAATCGACATCTGCTGTCCATCTCAGAATAGCAGAGTTCATAATCACAATGACAGTCACAAGTTCAGGGACAGTTTACGATTCAGAATCAATCGAGTTCCATTTTATGCCGATTCCATCTGCGACGCAGTCACCAATAAAATTGGCTATAATAAATTATCTTTATGATTTCTATACATATAATACGCCTAGTGCTATTCTCAATCATAAGTCGTAAGCAAACGAGAAGCGACTTCGGTCAAGTATGGTAAGATAATTGACTGTAAGTAGGTACTATTTTTTAAGTATTTCCATGTTTCGGAGAAAAAGCTATGAGGTTGTTTCCAGTAACCGTTAGTTGTTTTGTTTCATCCCTATTCTTGGCCGGCAACGCACCGGTGATGGCACTCCCTATGGCGTTACTAGCGTTCACGCTTTTCGGAAAGGTGCTTTGTCATGGAGGAGAAGAAAAGCCGTAAAGAAACTCCTCAGCACATTAAAAAAAATATATGACTAACTTGAACGGAACTGGTTGCAGAGCTGGTCATTTCCAATGCGTCTTTGTCATTTAAGTACTCATCTACAGTACGTTTCTTAATCAATTTCACTGGCATGATTGTACAAAAGAATACTTGTAAAAGTATTTTCAAAATAATTTGCCATAAAACCCCCGCTTTAACATTTTAGTAACAAAACATGTTAAATAAATCGAAAGACGCTAACATTGTTATGAAACTTTTACCTATACTATACTTATGTAAGGGATGTTTTTGACAACCCCCAAGCTATCTTCCTTTCAGTTTGTCGTACTACTTTTGAGACACCCTGTACCTACATATTTACATACCTATCCTTGATTTGAAATCGAGTAATGTCTGAATTAGCGGTGTTCAATATTTGTATTAATGCTTTCCACCGGACATTAATTCTGTCCGAATACGTAACTATCCTATTGACGGAAGCCGAGCATCAATACGAAGGAAATAAGGTAAAAGTTATGAATGATCATGTTATGAGCATTAGATAATACGAATACTGTGGTTATACACTAATAATGGAATTATGAATCGCATAAATAATATAATGTTTATTAATCCAAGTTTAAATTATTTTTGTAAATATCGAAATGATAATGAATTGTCTTTGATTTGATATTGCTAAACGAGTTTTAACGCAAACTTCGTCACGTTCTTAGATTATTGAAGTAATATTTCTCCTAACCACACGAATAGCATGTGTGTGGCATTAAATTTAGTCCGCTTTGTCCCGGGTATGTATGCTCAATGCTGCTAAGTAATGTTTAAACGTCTTTGAATAAACCTCGTAAAAGAGCGAAAAGTGCGCTACTCTTTACTTGACATTGTGAGCACAGAATAATATGATTTAAAAGCTGCTAAGGATTTTATTATACAGTGCATCCACTTAATAATGGTCTTTGGAGACCTTCGTGTTACTTCATGCTCACCTCGTTCCAATAAATTACTAACTGATTCGGCAAACGCTGGTCTACCAAAAAAAATCTGGATAGGACCCTAATCACCTAGCGGTATGAAATATATGTATACTTAACGATCTATCCTCATATCTACCAAATATGTACAATACACAAATTTATAAAAATCACTCGAGCCGTTTCGGAGGAGTGCGACCACAATCGCCGTGACACGAGATTTTTATATATTAGATAACTAAAAAAAATTACTTCGTCGTCGTATCTTTATGTCGACGATTGGATGTCATTATTATGTACAAGCACCTTAATTCTTTATCATTTCCCTGTACATTATAGCGGAACATGTCAAGACCAAGTGCGGTCTTCTGAAACCGACACGTTCAATGAGCCGTCGTCAAATTATCCCACTTCAACTTTGGCTTTGTGACGTATCCGTGAGTATAACTCACGTATACACACATTTATTTTACACTAGCAACTGCCTTCCCTTCATAATAAACTGAATTGCATATCCAGATTTGAAAAAATATATGGACGGTATTCTAAAGAATAGTGTCATAAATCATAATAATTATTGACTCATAACAATTATGTATGATTGAAGTAGAACATTAAACTGAATGCTCCCAAGCTTGCTACGAAATACATCCCATATCCCATAGCGCAAGAGGCGGTTTGTCTACGAGCTTGTTCTGCTGAGCCGGGATAATTTGGATGCGGTTTTCATTGATCTATTGCATTTATAGATACCCTTATTAATATTTATATGTCCTCATAGAAATTTTCAACCCTTATGATATTTGTGTTTTTTTGTTTTTATTATTGAGATAAGAACAAAATTTCAAGGCAAAAGACGATGTTTTTCACCCACCATGCAAACTTTCAACCCCGATATCAGTTTGCTCTTTTGAATAATACAGTAAAGTACAACAAAATATTATCTGAATTAAGAAAATTCAAAAAGTCCTTACCGACTGCATGCCGACATTTTGTCGTTGCAATGTCGTATCGCTGTCGCAAGTGTAACAGACATTAAAGAGCGAAAAGCTGTTTACTAGATAAGGCACTGCGTTTTACCAAACGTTACTAATTGCCGAGATAGCGCGCACGCGGATATGCGATTAAACATGACGATACATTTTCGTATACTCCCGCTTCGATAAATTCCTTACGATAGGTGTTTGTGAGTTTAATATGTGTGCATCAATGATATTATGTGTAAAAAAAAGGTAGATATGCTAAGATTTGTCTAATTCAGCCACTTGTCGTAATTTCATTCAGACATGCCACATCAAATGTGTTTTATAATAATCAACCACAACTGAAATCGCAGGTACAATACATATTCAACTCATATTATAACATAAGTACAAAAGTTTAAAAACTTTTAATCTTAATATAAATAAATTACGTGTCACGTTGTTTGTCCACGATGGACTCATAAACTACTTAACCGATTTTAATCAAATTTGCACACCGTGTGCAGTTTGATCCAACTTGAAAGATAGGATAGCTTACATCTCAAAAAAAACTTTTGACAGAACGAAGTCTGTCCGGGCAGCTAGTAACTTATAGAATTTTATCTACTAACTAGCTGCCCGGACAGACTTCGTTCTGTCAAAAGTTTTTTTTTTTATTTTGAGATGTAAGCTATCCTATCTTTCAAGTTGGATCAAACTGCACACGGTGTGCATATTTCATTAAAATCGGTTTAGTACTTCAGGAGTCCATCGCGGACAAACAACGTGACACGTAATTTATATATATTAAGATTAAAAAAACCATTGTGATGTATGAACATGACATATCTGTAGTAGTAAAGTAGTGTTGGTACAGTGCGCAAAAGAATGTATGGAGGACATGATACAAAAAAGTTCCAAAAACTATCCACATACGTGTATTGATCCAAAAAGCTAAAAAAACGTTACTAATAAAATAAAATTAGGTCAAAATTTTGGTCCTATTTCCAACTTCCAACAATGTTTGCCAATGGTACTCTTGTTTAAAAACAGATGTACATTTTTATTGACGTACCGTTTAGAATGATATAATTAATTACAAAGGATTAAGTTTATCGAAGTTCATACAGTGCGTAGTGTTGTACCATTTGTCTGCAAGTCAACCAGCGCGTCTTATCTCACCGCAGCCTCTGTTTTAACACAAAGGGCAGCGATTGTCCCCAAACAAAGCCTTTCATCTCGTGTTAATCTGCTAATACACCATCTGCTAATACACCATCGGAAAATATATTAACAAGTTAATACTTAATAGTTTCTTTAAATTATCCCTTACTGCCAGTAATATAATCATTAGTATTCGTATTGAATTTAAAACAAAGATTCACATTTCTATTTATGACATTGTTCTATAGCTCCGTCTCCGAGGCCATATCGTTCATTAAAGATCAAATATCACGTATTGGAATCATCAAATCAGAATAGGTTTCTTAGTATAGTTAGTGTGTGTTAGCAGCAAAGAAGGGAATAATAAATAGCCCTTAGCCTGCTTTCTAGTATTAGTTCATAATACTAAAGAGCATTGAGTCAATAAGTTAATATTTATGTTAACGATTTTAAACTTAACTCATCGTGGACTCATGTGAACTCACGATATTTATTTTGTATTCCAATATTTCGACCCAGTTGCATGGATCGTAGCCACGGATGAACTGCGGTGGCGCGTAGAAACCAGGATGACAGATGACATGATGTAAAATGTGACTATTTATAAACTATTATTTCTTCGGTGCTATAACGACACTTCAATATACATCAATATGACAATGTTTATGAAACCTGCACATGAAACCAGTGATGGTGCAGCTAAATCGACCTTCAAATGTTTATGACAGCTACTCAAGCACTGCGTGCCGGTAACCGCCGGTAAACACTTTGTTTACAGTTTAAACCCACTCAATTTCCGACTGACGGTTTTAATTTCCGTTATTCCCACCGTAATTTCTTTTCCACCTCATTTATTGGTCTTTTGACGCCGTGTCATTTTAAATCGTTTTTGATGACGCTTCTGAAAGTCTTTTAAGATTTTGTATTATCAAGTCAGAATGATGTTCGCTTAGGATAGGGTTCTTTACTAGTATTAACGTAAGTGCATTTGTTTTTGGTGCGGTTTAAGGACTTTGGCCTTTTGTACAGGTCTGTTTGTATGCGTATAGGCGGTATTTCTCACATTCTGTATTTCCACTTCAAAGTTTTAGTAGTCTCAAAGACTTGAGAGAGATTTTCATTTATATGTTCTGAACTGTCCATTGCAAAAATATTGTACGATTTAGCTGATGTTTCTTTTCACATTTTTTAAGAGTAAAACCGTTTTACTCTTAAAAAATCTTCTCCAGGCCACGTAACATACAACGAAGAAATCCTACGTTTGCGCTGCATTTTACTTGTAATGGACTGAAGTCACAGATTGAAGTTAACGTGGGTGTTAGTGATGTGTACAAATAGTGTTGTCCATGCCAATCGTAACTTCTTCGTGCGAGGGTACATGAGTGTGGAAATGTTTAAAATCATATAATTATTACGCTATAACTAGGACTCCCTGTGTCGTGGGTTCCAACATAAAGACAAGGACATAATACACCAAGACTGAGAGCAGAAATTCAAACTCATCATTCAAATTTCCGCCTCGCTGGGAATCGAACCTAGGACCCTCGGTGCGGCGATTCGGCATGGTAACCATTGCGCCACACGGGTCGTCATATGATAGGTACTCATTTTAATAAAGTTGAAATGATATCTAGTTCGTATATAATATAATTTGTGAAATGGATATTTAAAAATCTTTGGATTTTTGAATTTTGAACTTTTTTGAATGGTATCTTGTATAACTTGATTGTCTGGAGATTGTTAGAGCGTACATCCAGGGAAACTACATAGTCTACATTCACAGACTACCACTACCAATTTATTCAAAAACTTCGCCAAGATTCTTAATCTTACAAGTGTCAGGATCACATCACAAACGAAAATTCGTATACTTTTACTTTTTTTTTCAGTAAAACACTCAACCATCAACTACACTCCTAACAGCATATACATGATACAATTACGAGTAGTTTGTTTAACAAAGGAGGATAAAAGCTTACGGAAAATTGCTACTATTATTACACACACGTTGTTTAAGCTTGCTTCGCGGCTGGTTCAAGAATATAATAAGAAAGCTTTTACGATTAGCGAACTAAAAGCTCCATAAAACATAGCCGCTTTGCCCGACTCAAGAGTTAATCTTGACGTGCATCACAGGGAACGAGCAGTATTTAGCTGCTTTTGCTAATTTTGCTGTGAATTTACTTCTTGTATAATATCAAGGTTCTGTACAGCATAATATATTATAATAATATGCAAATGCAAACATACAACATGTTACTTCCGTATCAACATACAGTATCATACTTACCCAACAATTTAAAAAAAAGTATTTGAATATTAAAATATGGTTGCTTTTCGACTTTCTTTACAATGACACTAAACGTAAATGTATTTTTTTTACATTTCATAAAATAATATTAGGTGACGTGTCAAATAATTTTGTGCGGAACACAATATCTAAAACTAATAAATTTAATTAAAACCTATTTCAATGAAAATTCACCTTTCACCTCAAGTGAGGATAAAAATTGATGCACCATATAAATTAACTTGTTTTGATTATAGTTCTGTGTTTGTAAATTAATCTATGTTTATGTAAACACTCACAAACTGTTATTAAACTCACATCATAAACAATATGACGTAAATTAAAACGTACGGTGTCATAATATTGATATTAACAACGCTTAGAATTAACAACACTAAATTCAAATTAGCACATCCTCAAATGTGACTATTTGTAAATGTACTCAGTATATCAACCCTCTAAAGCGTCAGGACTCAAAATCCAATGGTTTACAACGAACCCGTTGAATATCACGAGTGACGATAACTTTGCTCACTCATACAGTTTGTGTTACTGTTTACACCTCTAGTTTTTGTAGTTATAATGCATCCATGAATCGGCATGGCGTAGTGATTCTTAAGCCAGACAGTCGCATCGTTCAAAGGATTCGATTGGGTTCGATTATACTCGGGATTCAAAAAACGTGCAATATCTTTACATTGCAGTTCCTGATAGAAAAACTTTATAGAAAAATTTGAGTAAGGGAGTTCATTGGGTTGTTGTAAACTCGTTACAAAGTAAACTCGTCACAAAAAAGTATGTGTATATTCGCCACAATTCAAATTTAATCGTAATTTATCACATTTTTTTATTCTGCTCGGACAGTACATAGAAAAATTAAACAATAAGATAAGAAATACAAAAACAATAAAAACCAGTTAATATCAAAACAAAAATAGAATAAAACTTTAATATAAGTTGATATCAAAAGTATAATAACCATTAGCGTTGACGTAGTTGCACAGTAGTTAGAACATACAAAGAGTGAACTGGCAGAATAGATAATGCAATTGCGAAAGTTCAAACAAATGCAGGCAATGAGTGCCGAGGCTCTATCTTGTCGTTTATCCGTTAATCGCCGAGTCATTCGTCTGAAGAACTCTTAATTAAACGTCACACGGTTAAGGCACCTGTCTCTTAGTGGGTGATAAGCGAAGGCATAGAAATTAACTAAGGAAATTAATATGCATTTGCATATTTTAATACCTCTATACGTAAGTTAACATTACGGGAACTAAACAAACGTAAATAAAATTATCAAACGTTTTTGTATGTTGCCTCGCCAACCGAACTTTTTGGCGACTGTACAAAGAGCGACCACATTGATTAGTTTGTACTGGCTTTGGTTACCAAAAGAAGGCTCTCTGTTTGGATTTCCGATTAATCCGACATAATATTGTCAGGTATACCTTGTACTTGACATTTGTTTCTTTGTGGCGTCTCATTTATGTATTTAAGCCACTCAAAATAAAGATAAACTGTCTGGTGTGAGTGTGTATGTCTATGTTTGTGTGAAATAGAGAGTTGGAATGTGTGTGTATACATACGCATTTTCTGCGCAAGTTATTTTGTTATGATGGAATCCCATCGCTCTAATGTACCTATGTGAACAGTGCCTAAGCAAGTCAAGGCAAGGTGGATGCAAATAACTCTTAGAAACGCCTGTTTCCCTGTCAGCAATGGAATTTGTGTGAAGTATTAGTTTATTTACGAGAATCTGTTTGGGTGGTACGATTACCAATTAGATAATTATTATATATTATATGCATATTATATGCAAATTATAGTTTAAGTAAAAAACGCGCTTATGTATCAATTAACTATTACCCGCGGCTTCCCCCGTTAATTAATTGAGATAAAGATGCCCGTGGCTTCGCGCGCGTGGATATCGACTTTTTACAAATCCCGCGGAAATACTGAAATTTTCCGGGGTAAAAAGTACCCTATGTGTTAATCCAGGATATAGGCTATCTCTATTCCAAATTTCAGCCAAATCGGTAAAGAAGTTGTGGCGTGATTGAGGAACAAGCATCCAAAATTCTTCACAAACTTTCACATTTGTAATATTAATAGGATGTAAGTTGACTCACTAGTCACTAAATTTTAATTTAATTGGTACAAAAAAAAACTACTTGTAATATTATCCATAAAGACGGTAGACGGTAGCCATAGAGACGGTTGTCTTTATGTAAAACCGATGGAATACCCATTACATTATAGACCATCTCTCTCTTTGTATTTCTATTCGTGAACGATAAGTTGTTATTGTATTGTACATGAACATTTTAGCCCTTAGATAGGTTCAGCTCGTTGGTTCAAACCTCGGATGGAAAGCTATCGAGGCCATTTATGATAGTATTCTACAGCTTAGTATCGTTTGGCTAGCTTCAACCCATTACTACTGAGTACATAATCTCTCCTTGTGATAATCCTCTCATACTCCACCACGCTGCTTCAGTGCGGATTGGTGGAAGGGTTAGTGGCTAACCCAAGTATCAAATCAAATCAAAATCTTTTATTCATATAGGTATCACTGATACACTTATGCGCGTCATTATCGGAAGTTATCGGAAGTTTTCATGCCGCCCGGAGACCCCCGATATGACTTAACGACTGTTTTCTTACGATACCTATATAACGCGACCGACGGCTTTTACATGCCCTCATTGACGTAGATTATATAGACAGGCTGTTCAGTACTTACATTTTGTTCACCTGTGTTGACCCCAACTGGGGCCAACTCAGTTTAGTACTTTAGTCGGCTGCGAGCAAGTGCTGTCACCATAGCTGTCACTTTCGTAAAACTCCGACTGTTCAAGAACACTTATTATTCTGTATTGTGCACAGTTAAAACTTTCTCATTATTTACGTTTGAACTTTATTTCACTTTATTTAATCATAATCGGTAAGTAACTATATTTTTATTTACAGTCTTAAAAATTATTTAGTGTCAAATATTTATTACCGACATCTTGAACCAAACTTGACAGAACGAACACAGAGTACTTAATCACTACGGAACAGGGTTGCCAGACGTCGCGGAGTGAGAGAACAAAAGGACAAAGATGCGGAAATTGTGGTAGAAACTAGAAAGTGATTTCAATACGTGACTTTTATATGAAATTGACTTACTTTATTTGTTTTAGATATTATATGTACCTATTGAATTAACGAAAATGCCAACTTGTACATTGCGGTATTGCAAAAATTATGAGCAAAAAACGAAAACATTACCTGAAAGGATAACTTTCCACAGGTAAGTTTTAACGCTTTATATTACTTCACCTGTATGTTTGTTTGTTGGTTTGTTTGTTTGTTTGTTTGTTTGTTTGTAACTTCTCTTTGGACTTGATTTTGGCTCACTTGAAACGCTCAGATTTCTTTCAAACTTCGTGGAAACAATTAAAGTATTTAAATTGCCAATTCCTCTTTTTGATGTTTCTACAAAAATACACTATAATATTTCAATGAGGCTACAGTGTAATTTATTACGATACATTTCTTTTATTTTAAGTGCACAACACACATAAAAATATTTTAACACAATCGAATGATATATCCTGGGACTATAGATAACACAAGTTTTATATACTTAAATGGAAAGATCCCACGCATATTGTAATAAAATGTAAATTCTGGAATAAGAAACGATTTTTTGATTTTTTTTTTGATGAATGGATGAACACTACAAAAATGGTCATTCCGTTATGACGTAATTAATCCTCAGGTACCTCTACAATGTAATCCAGACAGAGTGATATATCCATGGTATATGTCCAGTTATAGTAATGTATCCATGATCTCTTTCGGAGTAGGGTGTTGGCAACACTGGGCGCATAGTGACTCTGTGATTGAGTTCTCTGTGGCACGAAAGTGTGACACGAAATTTCTTAGAAAGAGCGCGTCCATATAATTCATGTCAATGCATGCCCTTCGTTGCACGGAAACACTCAAAAAAATTTGAGCTCATTTTAAACTCATCATTCAAATTTCAGCCTCGCTAGGAAACAAACCCAGGACCCTTGGTACAGTGCTGCAGTGGTCTAGAATGGGAACCATCTGTGTGATGGTTTGCTAAATATAAAAAATACTTACGTCACATCAAAAATTAAACCATTCATTTACGTAAGTAAGGTGCGAAAATGTCCGATGTTTTCCTTCACCGAAGTTAGTCATAATTAATTGATTAATTAATGAAAATGAAAAGACGATAAAGTGATGGAATTTCAATTTTTCTTTATTTTACGTATTACAATTCTTGATTTCTTTTTCTTCTCTCTTCCTTGGCCGGCAACAATATCAAAAAGCGGCCAAGTGCGAGTCGGACTCGCCCATGAAGGGTTCCGTAGCAGCAAGTAACATAATATAAAAGTTCTTGTAGTTCGTTGTAACTTTGATCAATGTTTTTTGCGGTTTACGATTTATGACGTATTAAAAAAAAAAACTACTAACTAGATCTCATTCAAAACAATTTTCGTTGGAAGTTTGCTTAGTAATATACATCATATATTTTTTTCAGTTTTATCATTCCCTTATTTTAGAAGTTACGGGGGGGGGGGGGGACACATTTTACCACTTTGGAAGTGTCTCTCGCGCAAACTATTCACTTTAGAAAAAAATGATATTAGAAACCTCAATATCATTTTTGAATTTTTGAAGACCTATCCACGTTTGGGTTTGATGAAAAAAACATTTTCGAGTTTCAGTTCTATGTATGGGGAACCCCCAAAATTTATTGTTTTTTTTATATTTTTGTGTGAAAATCTTAATGCGGTTCAATGAATACATCTACTTACCAAGTTTCAATGGTATAGCTCTTATAGTTTCGGAAAAAAGTGGCTGTGACATACGGACGGACAGACAGACAGACAGACAGACAGACAGACAGACAGATAGACATGACGAATCCATAAGGGTTCCGTTTTTTGCCATTCGGCTACGGAACCCTAAAAACTGCCTTTCATATGAACTGACTCGTAGAGAATCTACGTCGTAGCAATGCTACAAAATAGCTACGAATGGCGTAGACGATTGACTGATCAAAATAAAGTAATAATGATAAAATATTCTTAATATAGATATTTAAAATTTCTTCAGCTGCCCTCCAAGAGGACTTCATAAATTGTTTACTAGCACGAATATTAGATTTAATCCCGGTAATGCGAGCTGAGTGCATCCTTATTGAGTTGTGACTGCAACCGTCTCTTGATCAATTATTTTTAAAAGCCAACGAGTATTCAATGGGATGTCTATAGTAAGATAAAGATAAACTTATTCGTCCAGCTTGTAAACAAAAAACCGGCAAAGTACGTATCAGCTTTATAAGTACTATTGTTTATTCTGTGGTATCAGGCCACGTGCGATGAAGAGGTACCATAGTTCGTCGACAGCTACCTTAGCCGTGATAGTTTTCCTTTCAAAAATATCATATACAGGGTGTATTTTTAAAGTGGGCTTGAATGGTCAAATCCGAAACTATGAGGAATAGCGAAAAGTGCTCAATGGAGTCTCAGGGCCGGTTTTGATGAAAACTAAAACCATATCATACGATTTTTGAAAATTCAATATTCCTAATTCCTAGATCCCCGTTAATTTTGAAAAAAATCACATCGTGTATTATTACACCATTCTATAGTGTCGATAATAGGCATAGAATTCTAGAAAGTCATACGGAAAACTCATATCGAAAACTTAAGGAACAATTAACCAGTTATGGTTTGATAAGTAGAAAACATATTTTCCTATTTGCCGAATATCATTCATCAGGCAGTAGTATACAGGTTGAAAAGTTAAACCTGTATACTACTGCCGTTTAGTGTGCTAATTTCCGCTCGTTTTTTACATAAACTTGATTTCTGTGATGCCATCTTACTTTTTCAATAGATCCCCAGCAGCAGAAGCTGTTTGTCTCACTGGTATCATATTTGTATGAAGTTTTTGAATTGGCTTGTCCATGTCTATTAAGCGCACTAAGCAAATTCAGACCATTCATGGAATCTATTTTCGACTATTCACATACAACATTTTATAGCATAGTAGCACATGCGTAACTTAGTACCCACTAGTAGGAACATATTACGTATATATATGGATTACGTGCTAGTTAAAGTTGTTATCTATAATAATTCAAATTCAAAATCATTTATCATGTAGGTATCATTGATACACTTATGCACGTCATTTTTTAATTTACCAGCTTTTCGGAAAGGTGCTTTGTCATGGAGGAGAAGAAAAGCCGAAAGAAACTCCTCAGCACATCTTTTAAAAATAAAATACATTGCAAAAAAAAAACAAAATTAAAGTAGGTTATTTTATTGTTTCATTAGTGCTTAAGTTTTTATCATAATAAAGGCTCTATTTTCTTATTTTTGACTGAGACTAACGATGTTTAGTTCACTATTACGTTTATAGGCTGTTCTATTACGCAATTGGAATATCATTTATATTGCGAACTTCACAAACAATCGAAATGGCTTATCACTAAATTGAATAAAACAGAATAAAGCTCTTTTTTGTTAGTTGATATCTAAAGTCCACTTTCAAATTAATGAATATCATGAAACAAGTTTAAATAATGAAAATTGTAAATAAAACCGATTGTTAATATTCGGGTTGGTTATTAGACGTTACAGGGTTAATCTTTTGTTTAAATACTTGTTTCGGGTTTTGTATACACCATTTGTATATATGAGGCACCCATTGATTCCCTGCTACATTGCTGTTTAACCAATGCTTGTTCCCTGTTCGTTTTTATTTGCTTTCTTTGCCAAAAACCATGTATAAACGCTAATAAATGAACTTTTACTCACTTATACCTTATAGTCCCCGTGAACTAAGATGCCCAATTTGTCGTTTGCAATCACAGTGACACTAGAGATGTACAAAAAAATCGGTTCACGAAAGAAACCAATTTTTGTAACAAATCGATTCAAAATTGTAAGACCTTCTAATCGATTCGATAATTAAATTGTAAACTAAAAACCGTAACATTTAGATACCTCCCAACTACCTCAATTGAGCTACATATCTCGTACCACGTATTCTCAATATTATGTATTTACGACTCCAATAAAATATTCTTTTGTTTCTTCCTAACAACCCATGCTGCTAGATATGACGATCCACCTGATGGTAAGTGGCTGTCGTCGCTCATGAACATCAGCAACACCAAAAGCATCACTGGTGCGTTGCCAGCTAAGAAAGAGAAGAAAAAGAAAGAAAGATAGATCATGATAGAATGAACTCTTCTGCTCAGTTTCATAATAATATTTTGAGGTAATATTATGAGCGTCAGGGAAAAAACTACAGTGAATAAATTCTTGTTTATTTCGTAACACACATTCATGTATACATAATTATTATTTTGTCGAAAAAAAAAGAATACCGCAAAAAGCTAAGCTACATAATTACATATAATATATTATCTGCAGTTTACTGTCCATGGATGGCGAAGTGCCCATACATAATGGAAAATGTCCTTTGTTAGCATCCAATTCGTCGTGGTATTCTTGGACCTAATTTTAAATTCAAATGCAAGTAAATCATTTTTAACAAAGTAATTAAATTAATCAATTTTCATTTTTAAATTCCGATTATAGTAATGTATCGATTATGATAGGTTTTAGAAACGGTTTCAGGCCGTCACATCACTTTGCGTCAGTTTTGTTTTAGGCCTCTTCATCTATCATTGTTTCGACGTCAAATATTTTTAATAAATTTTGCATAAATTATGATGTGATGGGATTTTTACTAGATTATAACGTTTACTATGATTTATAATCAACGCCAATGAAAGTGAGTAAGGATTTTTAACAAATTTTGGTAAAATCCTTCGTTCGTAAGTATTCAACTATTCATGTCAAGTAAATTATTATTCCATTTCGCTCGAAGACGCCCATACAATGTTAGTTCATTTTAATAAGTGGCAGCTATCATTATGGGCATTTTAGATAATTTTGACTATAGTAGGTTTTTACCTATGTCGCGGGTGGCATGGACGACACATATAACACATCACAATAACACCCGTGACAAAAGTACAAATATTTATCTGTCACATAAATATCTGCCCCGTCTGGGACTCGAACCCGGGACCCTTCTCCTCGCAGGCAGGGTCGCTACCAACTAGGCTACAGGGTCCTCATATTTATTATAATATTTATTTGGGTATATATACTCGTAGATACATATATTATGTGTTTTATTTGTTTAGATTCCGTATGACTTTTTTTTTCTCACTTTGTCAAAATAAATATACCGCTATCGATGTTTAATTATTGCCCGAAATAAGGTTGACTGACAGAGAATGCTTTTAGAATTAAGTCCGCCTTTGTTTCTATACTTTTTATTGTACATAAAGAAATAAATAAATAAAAATATATAATAACAAACGCATTGTACGTTGGTAGCCCGATCAGCTTCGGAAGCTGTATTGATCTTATTATATCTGCCTAGTTGTTACGTCAGTATGTCGATCAAATTGCATGGATTTTAATTGCAATTAAACTACGCATATTAATGCTGACATATTGATCTATGGCACATAACGTGAGTATGTATTATTAGGATTCGTATCACATACCTAGCATAACTTAAAAAGATACTGAAATACTGAAATTATTATTAATTTTATAACCTAAACAATATTTCACGGTTTATAGCTTTTCTCTGAGTGGGTGAGCCCTTGTAGATGTTAATAACCCTTACCATCCCTTTTGTTAGAAGTCAAAAGTGTATCATTTCAAAAGTTTGTTACCACAAATCTCCAATTTGGAAGATTTTTGATTGAAACTTTGAAAATTGAATCCTACGATAAAATAACTTCTAAGATCGACGGCGCTACAGAATCTCAAAAGAAACTTGTCAAGAAATACACATGCTACAAACTATATATTTGTATACATACACAAGCACACGCGCTCAGAAATGAAATGAAATGAAATTGAAATGAAATGAAATGAAATTAGTTTATTCGAAGTAGGTTTGTTACAAACACTTTTCGAAAGTCACTCAACGCCATCGCTTCAACAAATCCCTACCGTGAGTGGTCCCGGTAGAAGAAGCGGCAAGAAACTCCCGGGATTAATTTTTTTCCTACTCACAGTTACACTTATTACATTATTTAATAATAATAAAACTCATGTCCAAGCAGTCTTGTCATTTAAATACTTATCAACTTTGTAATATGCTTTCTTCATGAGAATACCTTTTACATGAGTTTTTAATTTACAGTATGGCATTTCTGTTAATTCTAACGGGATTTTATTGTAGATTTTTACACATTTTACACAGAGCTTGCCCCCTTCCACCCGCGCCTGCACTGTGCATGCTCGTGGGCTACAACTACTAGCATGTGTACCAGCAATTATGCAGCTCCATAATATTATTGTAGATGTACCTCCTAATTTGGAGACGGGTAAAAAGTAACGAGTCATAAGAAAGAGATAGTAAATAAGATATTATCCTCATCATCATCATCATCATCATCCTGCCCATTTCCCAATTTTATTTGGGGTCGGCGCAAATAAAGATATTATCCTCATATTAATCAAGAAATCCGTAAGAAACACTTAATTTTCATTGCTGTCGCTTAGCGTATAATTTAAAAACCACAAAACATACTCATTACAAAGTTGAACGAAATAACAACGTTAGTTAAATCGTCTCTAATGAATGAGAACGAGTGACTGAGTTGAGACTTGTAACTCTTTCGCCTGCTATCTTGCAGACAATTATATTAATGTAAAGAACTTTATTAAATACTGGTTTTTATATGTATCTGCCTGAGAAGCATTTAGTGTAAGCAAAACCCAAAATTACGAGGGATGACTAGGTACGTCAAAAATAACTGCTGTTTTGGACTTTAGGATGCTTGTGAGATTAAATATATATACTACAATGTTAAAAAATGTTTTTAACTATGCAATTTAGTTTTAATTAAAAACACTTGGTCTATTAAATGGTAGGTACTTTTTGAGGAAAGATAGGAATGGATGAATGAATGATTTATTTGTCAGTTAAACGTAAATCGTATTACTTACTTAGCCTAGAGGATACTCCACCACGCTGCTGCAGTGCGGATTGGTGGCGGGGTTACAGGACAACCCGTGTGTCGGAAGTTTTCATGCCGCCCCAGGGCCTCTGACATGGCTTAATGACTGTTATCTTATTACAACCGGGAGCGACGGCTTTACGTGCCAACCGAAGCAGCGCTCAAGAAGTTGCCAGTAGCGGTCATCCATCTAACTACCTACCGCGCTCGGCCGATTATTTCAAATCGAGACAGGCCACCGGGCCATGAGCACTTCAATCATAAGCAAAAAATTAAAATCTTTGCAATTCACACGTGGTAGAAGTGAAACCTTCAAAATTTTTGTTTTCAAGATAATGAGACGAATGTAAAATTTCGGGAAGATGATAAATGTAACCCCCCTACCCCTCACTCCCCTACCCTACCCCTGTACAATGCTTCCTATCTCACTTAAGAATTTATGTGTTTGTCTCTTTTTACTGGACAGTTTCGTTTCATAAAATTTCAAGTCACCCCCGTACTAAAGAAGTTTTCACTTCAAAACTCTTTAATTTTTTTATTAGTTACTACTTATTGAGGCAATAATTTTATTAAGTCTGACTTTAATAGACACAAGTGAGCAATGTATCTTCAAACTTGTTATGTTTTGATATTGTTATACTTAATTCATGTATCGCATTATTTTGTAATCCTACCCAAAAAATACCCTTTATTGGTATGAAAAAAGCTCAAATAGAAAACAAATCTACTCTTATTGGTATGATATGTAACTACTTTCTGTGAAGCGCATAATGTGTAAAATAGAGTATTTTCCGCTAAAATTTCACTGTATTTTTCATCACAAATAACATTTCAATGCGCCTGTCGGATTGTTTGAGAGCATATCGGATAACAGTTACCGATCCCCGTTCAGTTACCGTTATGACTGACAAGTGAATTCTCGACATTGAACCTTGGTTTTGAAATGTGTTTATGTTTTCACTGTGTACATTTTCTCTCTTAACTTGTTATCTTTATTTTTATCTTTTTTAATACAAAGTCAATATCGTTTATTTCCTGTCATTATGAAACGATGGGAAGATAGAAAAAGAAAGATAATAAAACTCCTCAGTTGTTTTTTAAAACAATACCTACTTTTACTAATTACAAAAAAATCTTCTGGTGTGATGAATATTAACTTACCCCTTTTTTGTATCTCTGTTGATTGTTAGTTTGTCCATTACATGAATCATGAGCAATTCTCAATATGTTTTCGACCACCGTCAAAAAGCGTTTTTTCAAAAATGTATTTTTATAATGTTCCGTTTTTGATCCAAGTGACTTAATTTTAATTTCTATTTTTGTCTAGTTTACTAAAATAATAAAAATAAAACTTTACAAAATCACAGCCCTCACTCTGACGACCAAACTCAAACAATCCGTGTGGCACAATATGGTTACCATGCTAGTTGGCGGTTCCAAGGGTTCTAGGTTCGATTCACGGAGAGGCGGAAAGAATGATGAGTTTGAATTTCTTTTCTCGCTACGGGCGTCTGTTCTTGTCTTTGTGTGTTGTCCATGGCACCCATGACACAAGGAATCCTAGTTTGTAGCGTTAGGATATTTATTTTTTAAATACAAATGATCCAAAAATAATTTTTTATTTACCATGTTACATAAATATTTGTCGCGGTCGGGAATCGATCTCGGTACCCTTTTGGCAAACAGTCTCTACCAAGTCGCAGTCAGGGTCCTTTAAAAGCAGATTAACAATTTTTACATTCATTACAAACAATAAATATTTTTTTAAAGGATGTTCTGCATCAATTTTGTCCAATTTTTTAATATATTTTTCCTAAATGGTTTCTTAAGAATGTTAATTGTTAATAAAATCATTAACACTTAACATCAATGTGATGATATGGTAATCGCAGTTATTATAAAGTTATCATCATAAAAATCGCAAAAAAGATTCAACTTAATTTTTTTATTAAAAACCTACTATTAAACTCATTTAATAAACAAACGTTCTTAAATTTAATAAAATCAAAATCACTGTCTTCCAAAAAAAAACTTCACACTGTCCAGATAAATCAATTTCAAAAATAATTAAAACACAAATTAATTCAAAAGCAACTCACCTTTCATGACTGTCGGAGAACTAGAAACCCGACAACGACAGAACACTCACGACAAACTTGTCGAGTGTCGGTGTTCGCGTGCGATCGCGGGCGAGTGTCGACACCGACTGACAGGCGGACACTGCACGGCTTGCGTGTAGACTGTAGTGTACGTACTACCTAGTGTACCTGACACTCGTAACATGCACGCCCTAACGCCTCAGTCAGGGTCGCTTCCCCTCGTTAGTAACGCAATACCTTCGTAGCCTCTACGTAACCTCTTATCTACAATAAAGCTGTTACTGACTGACAGCTAATAAAACAGTGGACTTAGAAGCATGAACGTTGGTTTAAAGGTTCCTAATGGGCGGTAAGCAAGGATAATTTAAAAATTATTCTCCTTATGGGGTAAAATTGAAGGTACAAGATAGTACGTAGCTCTATAAAAATAAAGCATAAAAGCTAGTAGGGATTAGAATTTTTCAATAAATAAATAAAATAAACGCTAACACACTCACACCCCCGCAGTAGCTTATTTATTACCTGTGTCGCGGGTCGCATTGACGACACATATAACATCACAATCACACCCATGACCCGAGCACAAATATTTACCTGTCACATAAATATCTGCTCCGGCCGGGAATCGAAACCGGGACCCCTCGCTTCGTAGGCAGGGTCGCTACCAACTAGGCTACAGAGTCGTCAATAACACTATATGACTGTGCCCCATGGGAGAAACGAAAACAAAAGCATAGTACATTACCGTAGCACCTGCTTACTAAATAACATGCAACAACTGATTTGTTGTTCACTTTGTCTCCAGGCTTACCTAGAAAGATGTACGAAGCTGTGTATGAAGTGGAAGATTGTGGTAAAGAACTACGACAGCTACGCGACGCCGCGCAAAGTCTACGCGACAAGATACTCGTAGCACTTCACTCCGTAGTACTGAGAAGCCGTAAATTATTAGAGGTGTGCCGTTAGGTTTAAACCATTTTGCATTGGAATCCATTTTGAAAGATGAAACATTATTTATCGTGATTTATAACCAAAATATTGAAAAGTTTACTCACCTTTTAGCCGCGGACGGTTTTGTTTTTGACGTGATAACGTCTAATAAAACGATGAGCGCCGGGCGCATCTATGAAAAAATGTAGCGTTCCGCGAGCGAGAGAGCGGCAAAAGCGAGAGAGAGGCACGATCGGCTACGATCGGCGTATCGTAGCCAATGCCGTAGGAGAGCCGTAGGCGATGGCAGATGAGTGGAGTGGAGCGGGGCGCAGCGGGGCGGAACGGAGCGGAGCTTTGTCATGACATTGTCACGTTAAACTACCGTCCGTAAACCGACTTTACAGACAACCATTTTTTTTCGTATTTTGTCTCAATTCATTTTATTTTTTAAACGAAACGTCATAAACTGCAGCATTTACCTTGAAACACACACGACCTTGTTGCCTAGTTGATTCTGTCTGCGTAGTGTGGGGTCCCAGGTTTGATTTCCGGCTGGAGCAAATATTAATGTAACTCATTGTCTCATTATATGATAAATAAAGCTACACACTCATAGCGCCACACTAAGATTCCTTGTGTCGTGGGTGCCATGGATAAGCACAACCCCAAGAACATACACCCAGACCGGGCATAAAATTCAAACTCATTATTCTTTCCGCCTCACTGAGAATTGAACCCAGGACCACCATTAGTAACCATTACACCACAGGGGTCATAATAAAGATATCCATTTATTACAATCTTACTAGCCAATGAACAGTAAGAACGCGCTAGCCACATTTTAATAATTTCCTTACATCAGCGAAATCTCCCAACCGTGTAAGGGTAAAAGTATTAAATTTTGCATATTCCAAAGAACACAGATGATAAAAGCCATGATTAAGTACTTGTATGACCTCTTTAGCTTGAGATAATATCTTGCGCCCCAACTCAGAGTCACTAACGGTTACTTAAATCGCTCCTTAGTACAGAATTTGTATTGTGAGTCTTTATTAACGAGCGATTCAAGTAACCGTTAGTGACTCTGAGTTGGGGCCTTGTTCTTCAACTCATTAACCCTCTTGAGCAGTCCTACAGCATAATCTACCACGCTGCTCCAGTGCGGATTGGTGGAGGAGTTAGTTGCCAACCCAAGGCCTCCGACATGGCGTAACAACTGTTTTCATACAATGACAACAGGGACCGACGGTTTTACGTGTCCTCCAAAGCACGGAAACGCTCAAGAAATTGCCACTAACTGTCTCCAATCTTACAACCTTGCTATAACTCGGCCGATCGCTTAGGATCGATACAAGCGCTTGTTATAGTCCTATCATACTATTAATATTATAAATGTGACAATTAGTGAAGATGTTTGGATATTTGGATGTTTGTTCCTCAATCACGCCACAACTACAAAACCGATTTGGCTGAAATTTGTAATAGAGATAGCCTATACCCTGGATTAAAACATCGGCTACTATTTATCTCGGAAAAGTTCAGGGTTCCCGCGGAATTTATAAAAAATCTATCTCTACCGCGTGTGAGGCCGCGGGCAACAGCTAGTAAGGAAATAAGTTATCTACCCATTTTAAGTCCCGAACCCGAAACAAAATATATCAGATAACAAAGTCAAAAAACACTTTTCAAAACGCAGTCAAGTATTCAGGGGCAATAGGCACGTTATTTTAATTTTATTCCGTAATTAAGATCTTCAAACACTCCACATTTTGAGTATCAATTTGAGATAGCCACAAAATCTCGTCGCCAAGGAATTCTCGCATCTATTACTTACAATAAGAGAGCCCTTTAATCGCTAAAATTAATAATTCCGTCTTGAGGAGCCAATTTGAATAGAAGCTGGCTTTCATTCGTTAATCGAAATAATAAAATGTCACAATTATGTCTTCTAAATCACTTCTGTGCGTACTTTTTTCCAGACAAAGAATTTACGCCTTATATGATTGTATTAATTTTTTTTTAGCTATTTAACTAAAAGACAAAATGTATAATCCAATGCGTGAGTATAATTGGAATAATTTGCACGCCATGGTTGAACGCACTATAATTAATAATTTTTCGCTACGTTCGTTAGTCACTGGTTCAAATAAAAGAAAACATAATGAAATAAAATATGTGCTGCAAGCACAATTAATATGACACCCCACATTCCACAATCGCATTTTCTAATAATCGAACTTTTACTAACAAAAAATAACCGACTTCAATGTCTCAAAAACTACATAGTTGTCAGATCTCGTTCAAATTTATGTGAGACCACATGACAAGCGCCTGCTTTCGATTTAAAAACAATCATCGAAATCGGTTGGCGTGATATTGAGTTATTCGTCAATTTGTCGCGCACATCTTAACACAAAGGAGAATGCCCATTTTGTATGGAGAAATGTACTGACATTAATATTTTTGTGTCCTGATAAAAATACCTTTATTTGAATAAGTTATCTTAATACATTACACAAACCAACTTTAGTCAATTTTAATCGTAGGAGTTATGAGATTTTCAACAAAATTATTTTGTATTTAGGTTATAGTAGACACAGTAATATGGACTCTATGCAGGCGCATTAAGTCGTATACGTGTAAGTTTAAAATTCATTTGACAGTCCCCAAACGCCATCTTACTTTTAATATAATAATTATCAAATTCATTTGACAGTCCACTAACACCATCTAGTTTGTTGTATCATAGTCATAATCGAATCAACGCAACCTATTGGCCCGAAGGATCTTAAAATATCCCTGATTGGCTCCAATTCCAATATAAATGGCCGAATGCTTTTGTGTTGTAAAACGGAAGTAAAGTTACTTATTAATTTAAGAAAATTAAGCCCAAAAAGATTTTTTTAGGAAATACGGTAAAATATTTAAAATATTTTAACTTAATTTTTAGTACAAAAGTCATTGTGACACAATTATTTTTTTTGAGAGTACTGGGTATGGGCATTCTCCTTTACGACTTATGTGGTTTTCTCATGGATGCCATTGTCAGATCTCAATAAAATTTATGTGGGACCACATGACAGCCACCGGCTTTCGATTAAAAAAAGAATCATCAAAATCCGTTCGCCCAGTCCAAAGTTCTGAGGTAACAAACATAAAAAAAAATACAGTCGAATTGAGAACCTCCTCCTTTTTTGAAGTCGGTTAAAAAAATATATTCCCCTACTCATAATACCTCAACGTAACCCTAAAAAGCTTTCCATTTCACTTCGATGGGTGATGTCAGTAGCATTGCCTTCCAGATTCGAGAGTAATTCATCAAACCCTTTGACACTGAGTCGCGATTGACATAAATCTCTTTATGCTGATGTTATGGTTTTTTATTTTGATAAAATTGATTTCTGCGCTTTCTATTTGGGTCCCTTTTTATCATGAAGTTTTTATTTTAGTGACTTACTACGAGGAAGTAGTTTCCAGTGTGGATTCCAGGTTCCCAATTCCCGAATAGATATTTATATGACAGATAGTTATTTATTCTCAATCAATGATACTATATAATAATAAAAATAATAACGCTTCAAACGCATAGCCCCACACTATGATTCCCTATGACGTGAGTGTCATGGACAACACACTAGACAAGGACATTCACACCCAGACCGAGAACAGAAATTCAAACTCATCATTCAAATTTCCGCCTCGCTGGGAATCGAACCCAGGACCCTCGGTGCGGCGATCCGGCATGGTAACCATTGCGCCACACGGGTCGTCAAATGTAATATGTATGTAAAATGAGGTTCTCCGTCGATGTTTTTAAGGTAAATAGTGTACAAACAATCAGTTAACTAACCGATGGTAACCTACAATGCGAGTGAGAGAAAATAATTCTATTTTAATGTTTTAAAGTTTATTTGACCAAAAATGAAATGAAATTATTTCGATGTTTTTGTTGTAGTAATCAATAAAATATTCCTATCATCGGAATTAACTACTTATACATAAATTTTAGATTTATAAACTTAAAAAACAACAACTGAAATGAAAATACGACGTATGAAGGTAGAAACTCTCACAGACCACTTTCAAAATTTAGCTGGTTCCGGTTGACCCACTGCAGCTACATTTCTACACCTGAACCACTTTGGGAACTAAGGAAATAGATAATTTTGACTATCACAAAGTACAGAAGATTGTGGAAGTGTGTGAAAAGCTCAGCAAATACTCTTTGGTCGTAATCGCTAGATTGTTTAGATTCAACGTCTTGCTAGAACTTAATTGCCTTGAGTCAGAGAATTTACGACCTCAAACTGAGAACGAGACGTATGAAATTGTTCATAATTTGCATTGCAAAGATATTTCTTAGTTTGTTCAAGTCAAATCTTAAATTCAGAATTTAGAAACTCTTCCCCATACTATACCAATGTTTGAAATTTTGTATACGTATGATCGTTCGATTCTTCTAATTTGACTAATTTTGTTTAGCGTCATGTCCCTATATTAACTATAATAGCTTAATGGTAGATGTTGTACATGAGAAAAAATTCACGGGAGAAGTGTATAAGTATGATAGATTTAAAAAGAAATCTATCATGGCCAGATTAGCTTAAGTAGATAACGAATAATATTCGACGAATTTACAACTACACTACGTGTCGCTTAAGTAGTGTTTTAAGTATCTTGTGCGTGGCCTGACACGCACTTAGTCGGTTTTTGGTATTTATTTAAAAAAAGAGACGTATGTATTATTATTAGGATATTGAAGATAATTTTATTAATGTTACGATTTGCTTGTGTCGGATGAATCAACAAATTACATTTATTTGTAGCAATTGCATTTTTAAACGACTTCAACAAAAGGAGGAGGTTCTCAATTCGACTGTATTTCTTTTTCTTTTTTTTTATGTTTGTTACCTCAGAACTTTGGACTGGGCGAACCAATTTTGATGATTCTTTTTTTAATCGAAAGCTGGTGGCTGTCATGTGGTCCCACAAATTTTATTGAGATTTGACAATGGCATCCATGAGACAAAACACATAAGTCGTAAATTTGTATTAAGATGTGTGCGACAATTGACGAATAACTCAATATCACGCCAAACGATTTCGATGATTCTTTTTTTAATCGAAAGCAGGTGCTTGTCATGTAGTCCTACATAAATTTGAATGAGATCTGACAAGCAATTTTTGAGTAACTTTGAAGTCGGTTATTTTTTGTTAGTAAAATTTAAGATTATTTTGTTTAATTTAAGTTGAGTTTTACTATACGTATTTTCTGTGATTTCATGTCTGAAATTGGAATATAGGCTGCAGATTTAAAATAACCAATAAAAAAAACTAAAATGGCGGGAGTGCTTTTCACAATAGGTCGGCATGTACACACAGCAAAAGATTTGATGTGCAGTCAAGTTACAAAATCGTTCGGCACAGTTTAATATTACAGAATGTTTGTATTATATAATAATAATAATAATAATAATAAAGCCTTTTATTTCCATAACCAGATTTACATTGCAAGTAGTTTGTTAGTTGATATTTGTTAGAATTTACTTATTGTCTAATTGTTAGTATTGTTAGTTACTTAAATTTTATGGTATGGAGTGGTATGGACCCCTTCTTGGGTGAAGGCCTCCTCCATCTTCTTCCACGAGTCTCTCTCTTTGCCGAGCCTCTGCCAGTTGTTGTATTATAATTAATGTTAAATCATACCTTACGTATTAAGTCACCTCCCAGAGTCCATCGCAATACCTTTATTCATACTCGGACGACATATACCTACTATAAAGACAGCATTAAACCATTTAAAACGTCCTGCCGTCACCTCAATACCTCCCCCGTTAGGCGTGACCCGGGACTCGGGAGCTGCGGCTATTCCAATTATACGTCTTATGAAATAGTTGTCTGCTGGGGGACTGGATTCGCGGATGCTCGTAATATCGACGAGATGCGATAGGCGATCGGAATTTTCGATACGTTGTGTGCTTAGTCATGAGCGGAGCGATAGCAAATAATATATGTGATTGACACATGATATAAAAATAAACATACACGTAGTCATATGATAGTTATAAAAATAAAATCATCCCAGTTTAAATCGGACATAATGAAATAAACGTGCCTACAATTTCAAGAGTATTTTTATCAATTTTATCCAGGCTTTATCAGTTGAAGATAATTTGATTAAACAAAATCATTTTATTTACTTAACTTTTTTATGCCAAAGACCAGAAGCTTGGATAAAGATAGAATTAATCATTGGATTTCAGCACAGTACCTACCAACAATTGGCATAGGTACCCTGGTTGTAAACAGCTTTATTTAAGCAGTTAAAAAATTCAATTAATTAATTAAATTCAATAAAGAAATTAATTAATTGTTTTAATTATGCGGACAAGTCCGCTGTGTAAGCCAAAATGGCCACTGCCTAAGGTGCTTCACGCGCGTTGGGATAGCGTGAAGAATGGCAGATATCGTCTCAAGGTTTTAAATTCAGTCCAAGGATCTTCATTGGAGAACTCTTCATTTATAAGAATTTTATCATACGCATTTCGATCACTGTCTTAATTATTCAAAACAAAGGTTTGTAAGACAAAACATGAAAGTTAGAATGTAATAGCTGTACCTACCATTCGTATCTTAAAGCTGCCATTAGAGTATTTTATTACCTGCCATTGGTATAATATTATAATCAAAAAATCTGAACTGTATTTTCATCCTTTAAACTGGTAAGTGAAAAGGTACATAATTGATCTACTTAATCTTGTATCTATCGTACTTAAATATTCTGCATACCGCACTATAAAAAACATTCAGTTTCCAAAAATAGTTACGGTTTTAATAATGTCAATGTAAGGGTGATTATAGAATTTACCAATACACTTTTGAAAACATTATGGAGAAATTTTCTCTCTAATTGAGAGTTCTCCTCCATGATCCATAACGAACACCCAATCATGTAATATATTTTTTACTCATTTTATTACAATGAATACGTCATATTAACGTAACTGTAACTGACCACTAACATTATGAATCATGTTTTACATTGGTAAATCAATTTATTGTAAGTTAAGCTGCTCCTGCGCGCATAGGTATACATTGTGTTCAGATATGTAAAGTAACTTCAAGGTACCAGAGAGTAATCTGACCGTCATCAAAGTCTAATCCGTCTAGCCCCAACTTCATTACTGGGGCCAATTAAAATTAGCCTGGCATTACACCTGTTGATTGCGGGGCGGCGCGTTCGGCTAAACATGAGAATGTCAGGGTTAGTATCGAGTTACCGAGGGCGAGGATTGTATTTCCGCGTTCCTGAAGAAAGAGAGGATAGATAGACAGACAGACAACGAAGTAATCCTATAAGTTCCGTTTTTTCCTTTTGGAGTACGGAATCCTAAAAATAACCGACTTCAATAGTCGTCAAATAAGTTCCAATATTTGTTCGTACTATTGTCTGGAAAATTTTCTATCAGCGATTAATTAATGAAATTTAAATTATTATGCCACTGACCATAGAGAATAAACCCTTCAAGTCTCAATGCCAAGGCGAAGTTTTACGTTATGTACCTAATTAATATGCGCTGAAAACAAACACGATTTTATAATAGCTAACTAGAGCAAAACTAGACAAAACTAAAACAACAACATTCTTGCCGAAGTTCCGGAAACTGTGATCGATATCCATTAATGAAACTTTGTGAAATTTCATAAACAATGAGTACATTTTAATTTTCACAAACAACAATCAACATGACCGTGACGTCATATTGACTTGACAAAATTTTACGTCAAATTTTACAACACGCAGTAACCAAAAAACTGCCTTGTTTATTTTTATTAAATTTCAATAACGCTTATGTATACATGCAGTAATAAATAATAATTATAACTAATATAGTTTTATATATTTAATTTCAAACGTTATATTGCAATCGATAGCTCAATAATTAAGTTCTAGAAAAAAGTGTCACTACTTCTTTGCTAAGTAGCGTATCTCATTAAGTTAGGTATTTAAATAAATTTTCAGGTAAACGATGGGAAACGAAGGAAAATGCACGTTCGGAACACGGATGCCGATCGACATCCATATGCTAAATGAGATTATCTATCGAGAAGTGAAGAACTTCAGGAATTACAAGATCTATCGCCCTAATTTTGGATGTTAGTAACACTGAAATAAGGCCCTTAGTACACGGCGTTATCGTAAGCGTATCGTAATACGCGCGTAGTTCCAGCAATACGAACCTGAACATTTTCAAACAAGTAACAACTACAACACACGCGAACATTGTAACATGTACCTATCTATAGCTCATTTCATAAATCATAATTATGTAGTTTATTATAAATATGTTGTGTGTTAGCCAGAAATAAATCTTTTCTTTCTTTCTTTCTAATCTCTAACTGTCCACAGATGAAGTCCTTTATATCACGTTCGATGGTTCTATAATCTAAATTTTACTAACAAAAAATAACCGACTTCAAATTCTCAAAAACTACTTGTCAGATCTCGTTCAAATTTATGTGGGACCACATGACAGCCATCAGCTTTCGATTAAAAACAGAATCATCAAAATCTGTTCGCCCACTCCAAAGTTCTGAGGTAACAAACATAAAAAAAAAAAATACAGTCGAATTGAGAACCTCCTCCTTTTTTTGAAGTCGGTTAAAAACAGTAGATACATTTTCCTTAATTTTTGCCCTGTCCTTCAACAGCAATACCAGTAACGGGCAAGTTCTACGCAGCGCATGACCAGCTGAAGGCCGAGTCTCGCGAGCAGACGGAGAAGGTGGACAATTACCATCACAACGTGGCGCAGACCAGAGCCAAGGGCCCGCGCAGCAAGTACCCATCACCCGCTACTGAGAATCAGATGTACGTTTGACATAGCGGCTTTGACGTTTCTTTGTTAGGGTTCCGTAGCCAAATGGCAAAAAACGGAACCCTTATAAATTCATCATGTCTGTCTGTCTGTCTCTGTCTGTCTGTCTGTCCGTCCGTATGTCACAGCCACTTTTCTCCGAAACTATAAGAAGTAAGAACCATACTGTTGAAACTTGGTAAATAGATGTATTCTGTGAACCGGATTAAGATTTTTACACAAAAATCCAAAAATTACAATAAATTTTGGGGGTTCCCCATACATAGAACTGAAACTCAGAATTTTTTTTTTCATCAAACCCATTCGTGTGGGGTATCTATGGATAGGTCTTCAAAAATAATATTGAGGTTTCTAATATCATTTTTTTCTAAACTAAATAATTTGAGCGAGAGACACTTCTAAAGTGGTAAAATGTGTGCCCCCCCCCCGCCTGTAACTTCTAAAATAAGAGAATGATAAAACTAAAAAAATATATGATGTACATTACCATGCAAACTTCCAACGAAAATTGATTTGAATGAGATGTAGTATGTAGTTTTTTTAATACATCATAAATCGTAAACTGCAAAAAACATCGATCAAAGTTACAACGAACTACAAGAACTTTTATATTATGTTACTTGCTGCTACGGAACCCTTCATGGGCGAGTCCGACTCGCACTTGGCCGCTTTTTTTTATAAATGACTACCCATGCGTCGTAATGGTTATCATGCCTGACCGTCACGTCGTACCAATCCAAAGGTTCGATTCCCAACGAGGCGGTTTGAATGAAGGGTTTGAACTTCTGTTCTCGGTCTAGTGTGCGTGTTCTTGTCTTTGCGTGTTGTTATGACATGACAGTGTGTGTACTGTGTGTCAAACACACAACACAGCCAAGGCAAGTGTACAGCGCATAAATAAAATAAATAAATCTGAGGAGGGATATTATGAATTAAACGAATGACGTGCGTTCCGTAGCAAGTCTCTGTCTTAAACTTAAACTCTACCACACTATATATTTATAACTTTTCAGATACGGCTGGTATGATAAACCACTGGTTGCGATGGACAGAAACGACCGTCGCTTCTACCAACCAAAACGGGAGAGCATTCATACCAAGATCGAAATAATTATACTTATGTCCAATCCTCAGAAAAAAGCATAAAATTTGCTGTCTAAGGCCAACCTATGTATCTGAGATTATAATCCAAACAAAATAACGTTTTGCTAGTTTAAAGTCTATTAATTTATTGTGTTTTAAGTCAAAACGGGGCACTTACATAATTCAAATTATTCTATGGTAAAGTTGTACTCCAATCGGCCCTTAAATTATTTTGATAACTTCTATTAATTTTGTACTTATCAATTTGAATTGTTTCTTGTCGATATGTTTTAGTGCCTAGCTTTACAATAAATCTTTATCTCCAATAAAAAACTGGTTGTTTTAAATTGGTACAATGTATTTGTCACTTTAACTTAAAGTCTTTAAGTAAAATAACAATATTGGTAAAACTTGTTTTTTTTTAATAAGTAGGTGTATTGACGAGTTTACCCACATGATTAAATTACAATATTTTGAATTTGAAAATGGAATATAAATCAATGTTAAGAATATTTATTCATCTGGATTAGCATCTTTTGGCCCACATAGATTCCAACTTCTGGGCTGCTTGTTTTTATAGTCACTCTTCTCCAATGGTCTTAAATGAGCAGCTGCAACGCGATCTCTGTAACAATTACGTATATTCTAGTATCATTTAGCTCAAACCTATTTACACCTTACGGCACGGGCACGGGTATCTTCATAGCTAAGAAGTCGTAAGGTCGTAAGGATTGTTTAAGGGGTTAGTGACCATCCCATGTTTTGGAAGTATTATGTCAGCTGTTGACTATGTATGGTAATTATGTATTTTATTGTGTATCACGGGTAAAAATATTTGTCTTGGTACCTACTACTCTTCCAGTAAATCTAGTACTAATACAATTTCATACTTTATAACGATGGTCCGATTGATAGAACCACAGGCAAAAAAATTGCCCATGGATCGACCAGTAGAACTCGGCGATCGGACCACGGGCAATAAATGTTAACGATTACCTAACGATAATCTCAGTGCAACACCCGGGATCAGAACATGGGCATGTCTAAGCAAGCATAACGGACGACGCTATAACGTCAGGTTCCTCCTGTTAGTGGTCTGTACCACCAAGTACCTACCTGACATTAAACCCAACTAGCATTCAGTTTTATAATTTATTATGTTTGTTAGTAATTTTTAACCCTCTATAAAAACGAGGTGTGTTATAAGTTTGACGTGTCTGTGTATCTGTATGTCTGTCTGTCTTTGGCATCGTAGCTCCCAAACAGGTGAACCGATTTTGATCTAGTTTTTTTTTTGTATGAAAGGTGACTTAATCGACAGTGTTCTTAGCTGTGTTTAGTGTAAATAAAACTGTCGGGGATTTTTGTAACTTTAATTTAAGTTTATATTAGGGACTATTAGGCAGTTCTACTCACGCAAACTCCTCATAAGTCTTCGCAGTGTGTATAGCGTCGCATTTCACGTCGTTCACTCGCCAATATTTCCGATCCTCCTCCATATTTTGCCTCAACTGACCCTCCATCGCTGCGATATCATCTGCACTCAGATTATTCATTGTTGAGACTTGGTAGTGCTAAAATTTAAACTGTATTTTAAGATAGCTTGTCATACAACGTGTTTGGCGTCTGCCTGAATATTGACAAAACAATGTTTTGTTACCATGACAAAATGTTTCAGCGTTGTCGGTTGCCAGCCAAGGAAGAGAAAAGAAAAAGAAAGAAATGTACAATACACATTTCTTGTTGGTCCAAGATCCCAGGGCCACCAGACGTCACGTATTTTCTGACGGACGAAATGTGGACGATTGAGTAGTGTTAGTGTATACTACGGTCGTATGCCTACCTGCTAACTTGGTCAAACGGCCAATTTCCAGGTATCAGGTGATCAAGGTACATAAAAACATTATAAACTTCACGTGAATTCTCATGGCTGATTTTCACGATGTTCTAGATAATATAGTTAAAAGTAAGTCGTCAATGCTCCCAGATACTTTTCGTTGGCTATATTGCTTTGTAGACGCTTTAAATCTCCCAAAATAATTAGTTATGTGCGCCTACACCAAAACAGACACTTTCACACCGCGCAATTTGATTGCTCCTCGAATTCTACAGGAGTCGATTAGTGTTGATACCTTATTATTTTGAGAGCTTTAAAGCGTCTGCAAAGCAATATGGCCGACGGAAAGTGTCTGGGAGCATTGACGACTTATTTTTAACTATATTTTCTGGAACATACGTGAATATCAGCCATGAGAATTTACGTGAAGTTTATAGTGTTTTTATGTACCTTGATCACCTGATACCTGGAAATTGGCCGTTTGACCAAGTTAGCAGGTAGGCATACGACCGTAGTATACACTAACCCTACTCAATCGTCCACATTTCGTCCGTCAGAAAATACGTGACGTCTGGTGGCCCTGGGATCTTGCTCTATGTTGAACACCAAAGATTATTATTTTGTAGACTGATATTTTGCAGTTGCAAACCTAACCTAACTAAGCTTTAAATTATCTTTAATTATTTGTGTTATTCATGCCACCCGTGCGTGACACAAGGAAACCTACTACAAGATATGAGTGTGTATAATAAGAGTTTTTATTTAAATAATACTAGCTGCCCGGACAGACTTCGTTCTGTCAAAAGTTTTTTTTTATTTTGAGATGTAAGCTATCCTATCTTTCAAGTTGGATCAAACTGCACATGGTGTGCAAAAATTAAAATCGGTTAAGTAGTTTACATATCAAAATACTTTCATGCAAGTATGCAACTATTTTAGTACTGCTTTTGGCAAACTAGAGAGTTTTATCAAGTTCACACTACGGTGTTGACCAAACACTCTCAAGAAAACAATTGCTCTGTATAACTCTACCACTTGAATTACATCACTTCACCATATAGGGTATCGTGTGCGCTATTAGTAAATAGTTTTCATAACAATACGTACCCGGCATCAGCTAAGGAGAAAGGATAAAGGGTTGTAGATCAACCAACCAAAGTATAAGAAGTTTTATGGCCGCCAAGGCCTCCGACACGGCTTAACGATTACAATCTTGATAAAAACCAGAAACGACGGCTTTGCGTCTTTATAATGAATTTCTTTACAAAGCGCTCGATTATCTTTAATTTCAGTTTTAATTACAGCAATTTGTTTTCGTCAACTTAGTTGTGAAAGCAAGTTGATAAATTATATTGAATATTTTCCTTATATATAATGGAAGCTATTAACAAATGAATATGCAACACGGTTAGTCTAAGCACGGTAAGTCTATAGCGTAATATTTGTCGACCCTGTAGCCTAGTTGGTAGCGACCCTGCCTGCGAAGCGAGGGGTCCCGGTTTCAATTCCCAGAGATAATATATTTATGTGACAGACAAACATTTGTACTCGGGTCATTTGTGTGATTGTGATGTGTTATATGCGTTGTCCATGCCACCCGCGACACAGGTAATAACTTCTCGATTCAAATTTTGAAGCGATCAATTCATACCAGTCACGTTATAGCATCAAACGTGCTCAGAGAATTAAGTACGGGATCACAGGCACACTAGTCGATACGTGTTCTGTGCTACGTCGTGGCGCGTCTACTTAGCCAGTCGGTTGTTGACGTTTAATAAACTCATCATTATGCACACAAGTGAGTTACTTGTTATAACTGCTTATTAGGGATGTTCGATCCAGGTGCCTTGTATCGATACTTTGGATCGATACGGATCGTATCGCAGTGTATCGATCCAGGTATCGATCCAAGTGATTTGATACGATACTCTGGATCGATCCAGTATCGAATGATTTTTTTGATTTGATAGAAATAGCCGGCAAACGAGCTGACGACCCACCTGATGGTATAGTGGCTATCGTCGCTCATGGATATCAACAACACCAAAAGCATCACTGATGCGTTGCCGGCCAAGAAAGAGAGAAGATTTTTTTTTTTATTGGAATGTTTGATCCGGGTGTTTTATATATATCGATACTCCGAATCGTCATGAATATCCCAATATAATTAATAGTCCAAAATAGATTCATATATTATTAAATATGTGGGTAAGTGGGTATCGCGGGCAATGGATGTCAGTGACCAAAGCGTTGTCGGCCAAAAAAGAGAAAAAAAGAAAGAAATATGTTAATAAATAAAAGATGATATTTTATGTAGATATACCGTATAATTTAATATGATGTTTTGTATCGATCCAGACTAGAATAAAATATTTTAAATAATAATGGTTATATAAACTATCGACAAGCTTAATTCAGTGGGTTTCTAAATAAAGATAGACCATTAAGCCAATATTAAGATCAATCGTTTTAGATTAAATTTTATATCAGATTTAATTTTATTCAAAATATTGTACAAATAAATATTGAAAAAGTTACTTAAGGTTTTTTTAAAACAATGTGGTATGTAGTAGGAACATCATATAAATAATAATATCTCACTTTAAAACACTATATTTGATTTAGAACTCTCGTGTATTTATACTCTTTATAAATCAAATAAATTAATATATCATGCAAAGCTTTTAGATTACATTTGCCAATCCTTAAATTTTAACCTAACCAATACTTTAATTAATGAATAAGACTTTCTATCCAACAAAAATTCAGACAAATATTGCTTAAAAAATGTGTGGAAGCCTTCTTGTTTGTGAAATAATGATGCGCCAACCACTGATCTAAAGAAATCTACCTCAATTCCATAATAATTTTGATCCGATCCGATCCACCCTGCATGTGTATCGATCCGCCAGTGGATCGAATGCCATTGTATCGATACAAATATCGAGCGGATCGTATGCCATTGTATCGATCCACACAAGTATCGATCCGGATCGAACATCCCTACTGCTTATAAAAACTAACGGTTACTTAAATATCTCCTTAGTACAGAATTTGTAAGATGATCTTTTTAGGAGCCATTAAAGTAACCGTTAGTGACTCTGTGTTGGGGCGTATGTATTGTACTTTAACTAATTTCATATTAAATCAGTCTCTATTTGTCTAAATGCGAAGATTTTAAAAATTAAGTACTGCATTATGATTGTCGAATTGTATATAACCGACTTAGGTAATCGTAGCATAGCTATTATTTATTCTGTGGTAATAGAAGAAAAGAAGAACCTCCTGTTCTGAATTTTTGATCAGTGAAAGTTCAGCACTTCAGCACATGACTCTATAAAAACAATTAACGAGTTCACCTTCTCTATAACAAAAAATAACTAACTGAATAATTTTGCAGCATTCTTCATCGTTATTCTAAGCACATCAAGTTGTTTTTGTTACGCGGGCTACGAACTATTTCAAGGATTCTACGTGACTGATGTCAACGACACCTCAGATACAACGACAGAAAGTTTTCTTGAATTCATCCTTGATGAAAAGTCAATGACTTCTCAACCTTTACAAAACCAGCAGGTAAGTTCATTTATAACTTTCTTTTATAAAGAGTTACTCATTTATCATGAGCTATTAGCTATTAACCTAGGATCCCGACAAAATATATGGCTTAAACTATGGGAAACGGAAACCGCTACGTTATGACGTCATATAGTCCAGAAGATTCAACATTTTGTCATGTCCACTGACTTACACTCAGACTGATCAACCAATAAAATACACATCGCACTGTTTGTTTACATGTATATGACGTCATCCCTGTGGCGTCTAGTGTTTTCGTAAAATTACGGGAAACTTTAAACTCTAAAAACGCTTGAAAATCTAAAATGTTCATGCATTTTTAAAAGCGTGATCGAATTTTATTTTTTATTTTTTTATTATTTTTATTGGACGGCACCAATTTTCTTATACTGCTTGCTATTTTACTGTTATATTAACTTAGGATCTAATTGAGACACTTTTCAAATAAGGTACCCTATTGCAATTTTAACTTAGATTGATGTTTTTAACGTATCTGCAGAATGTAACGACATTTACGCAACCAATAAATAAAAATGTCAGCACAACTTCTACTACAATTACTACATTATTACCAAAGATAAGTACGATATCGAAGATGAATCGGTCCAGAGAAAAAACTTCCACTATTGATAAAGACCCCACTTCATTGATACCAATGAAGTTCGCCTGCCCTGAAGATGAAAGGCCCTCGAACATTGGCCCTTACGAGATACCAACCCAAAGGGACATAGTGCTCTTTACCACGACTATGTTACTAGATATGTTTAATACATACAACAAAGAAGCTTTTTATCTGCTTAGAGACATCAGAGCAGTGAGTATTTTTTTGTTTTTATGTAGTACTAGCTTTTCCCCGCGGTTTCGTCCATGGTAGAGATCGATTTTTTACAAATCCCACGGGAACCCTGAATTTTTCCGGTTAAAAAGTATCCTATGTTATTTCTAATACCTCCAAAAATATGTGTACAAAGTTTAGTAGTTTTAGCGTGAAAGCGTAACAAACAAACTTACATTCACATTTATAATATAATTTTTGGTATCTCATCCTTGTATAGTTTTAAATGTTCATCACTTCAACCCTCCAAATATTGTAAAAGAATAACCTACATAATATGTATTCAATCTGGCATAAGATTAAGTTATATGTAACGAGTAACATAAAATTGTGATAACTGCTGTGAATACAAGTATTAAATAAATTAATAATATTATTTAAGTAAGTAATTTTTATGATTGGGATCTGGCTTCAAATTTCGAAACTAAAAGTCGTGAGGAATTCCTTTTAACTTAATATGCTAACAAAAAAATCATGTAAAATGTTGCCACGACGTGACCATATATATGGCTCTACATCATTGAAGTATTATTACTAGCGTATAGAAGATACACCGCGAACACAATGTATGTTCCAATGAATTGGCGCCGCGCGGCTTCAATTTCCAATGGATTCGTTCGATTTTGAAAGGAGAACAGGGGCTCAATTTTGAAAATAGAACCTCCCGGCGGGGACACACATTTTGTTTGAGATGTCTTCTCTTGTACATACCTCAATGCTCTACATGAAAAAATTATCAGATCTCATACAGAGCCAAGCTTCTAACTCTACACGCCCTAATTATACAAGACCTATCTTCACAAACGCTACACGATACGATACGATACGACTGTAGAGTTAGAAGCTTGGCTCTACATGAGATCTGATAAGTTTTTGATATAGTCTCAATATTTTGCACGGATAAACATATTAAAATAAAAAATATTTTACACGGATAGCCGTTAGGTATAGGTCGGTAGGATTTAGCGAAATTTATTTTATTACAGACGAGTAATCGCCCTCGCTTTGCTTCGGTTTTATTATTTTTTTACACCTTGGGTTATATTATTGGAGTTTTATTAAGGATCCCTAATTTTTTTTTAATTTAATATACCCTATGTTACTCGGGGATACTGGTGCCTTACCATGAACTCTAATAAAATGTGTCATGTTCAGGACAGGTCAGCTTGTAGCTAAAACCTGACAGGAGTGTATTTTGTACCATGAACGTTTACCGATGACCTGCAATGCCTCTACTTCTGTCCTGCATCTTAGTCTATGACACTTGATTTGTACTAATTATGTTCTGAAATAGAGCGTTTTATCGGTTTACCGGTTTTCAAATGAATGCGTAACATTGATGTTTTTAAAAGTTTAAAATAACAATCTCAATTGAAGATTTTGAGATTTGTTATAAATACTTAAGTGTAGTGATTTATTAACCTTTCGTTCTCTAAAATTACCAAAAAAATTATCGCTAAGTGATGCTTACATTTTTGAACGTAATCTTACACCACTTGACACTTGACACAGTGACATGTCTAAATGTCTATTAAAATGTGTGATTTATAATGCCGGTCACTCACATTCGCGCGAATACGCGAACCCACAAGTGTGGGATGACATTCGCGAATGATTATGCGAAGTTTTCGAGGCATTCGGGGTTTTCCAAGCTGTGTCGGTTTTTTGTCGCACATCAAAGCGCGCGAACCTCGAACCTTCGTGTAGTCTCCCACACATTCGTGCGACCAGTTGCGCACACGACTAAAAAGGTGATGTATCTCTTAATTTTTCGTGGTTCGTGGCATCTAATCGTACTACCATTTATTTTCTGTATTGAAAATGGATTTTAATGACAACAACATAATAACAACAGCAAGATTGAACATTCGTGAACAAAGTGTAGGAGGAAGCGGAAATGGGCTTGTATTGTATACTCATATGCGAACCCATTTGCCTGACCACCCTTCACATATGTGCAAACATTCGTAAAAATGTCAAACATTTGCGCGCATGTGAGTGACCGGGGTTAGGAGCGATAATTTAAAAAGCATAAATACAATTAATGTTTTTAAAATTTTCCAAACAAATGAAATGTATTTATTTTGTGATGATGGTGTATTTGAAATTCGCCATGGCTGCATCCCGTCGTGTTTCATCATCATCAACGAAATAGCCGAAACAGGACAATAAATGTTACTTTCGGTGAGCTGTAATATTTTGACGTTAACATATGCCACTTTCTGATGTCAATACGTCAACAATCGCGTCATGGTACACGAATTGCAGGGCAGAAGATCATTTATGAAGTCACGTGACCGCTGTCCTGTTACTGTGACGTGGTCGCTGGCTGCCCTGTGTTTTAGCCAGATCATGGTAGGATATAGCAGGACAGGCCAATTATCGGCTAATATTGACCTGTTTTAAGAGTTCATGGTAAGCCCCCTGTAGCTTTCCAACGGTGAAAGAATTTTACAAATCGGTTCAGTAGTTTCGGAGCCTATTCAATGCAAACAAAAAATCAAATCTTTTCTCTTTATATATTAGTATAGATAATTATTGTAATTTAAGTAAGAATCTGTATTTCAGCAAATAAATTATATTTGAATTATATTTTTAGGAAAATGGGTTAGTGGGTACCTAGTAGATTACTTTTCGTTATTACAATAAATTAATTAATTTACCAGGCAACTAAAGCTACTGCAAGTGTAGAAAAAACATGCGGGGGAAGAAAAACAGCCTTTAAACAATGCGTGAAACGTGTTAGTAGGCAATGCCAACAAATTACCAAGACCCTTGTTGAAGCCCTCGAAAACCAAAAGCAAGAAATTTTAAATCTTACTGAGGTAAGTCGTATGCCTATTATAATTATGATCTGCCTATACGAATAATAAAAATAACTAATCAGGGCAGGGGGTAGCTACTCCTACATGCCTCAACTGGGTTTTGTATGTATGATGCTGGTAGGCGTACGTGCTTATCTACTAATAATAAAATTGTTCATAAAAGTTCTTATTTCTTTTTTTAATTTAAAAAATAATCCGATTTGCTCTCCCTTGGGCAAAAAAAAATTTGTACCTACCTATCTACCATCCTGCGCCAGAAGCTGGGTAGGTAGGTACTCCAAGGTACGCCCATGCCTAAAAAACTGTTAGTGAGAACTAACTTTTATAATTTGAGCTTTGATTTTAGGTAAAACTTTGTAATTTATCTGACATGAAGACAGATCCTATAGAAATGTTGAAGTCATTAGCGCAACAAAAAGTTTCATTACAATTTGCGCTGCCCGGGTTCTTACGATTACTAAATTCATGCGCTCTAATATGCATAAAGTAAGTTTTAGCTATAATATTATGAGAGGAAGATAGGTACTATACTATAAAATGTATAATGATGAATCGGGATAGAGATTGTAATTCCATGCTTTATTTTTTTTATAGACCGGAGTCAGCATCAAGTTATAGAAATAAACCTATGCGCCACCTGACGGATCAAGAGCTCATTATAAAACATTTTCTTACTGGTAAAAACTACCTGGAACTCATAATGGATTCAAGGCACAAAACTATAGCGAATTAAAATTAAATGCGTTCATCCTCAAATGCGTTTCACAATCACAGGCCACAGCAACAAGCAGCAAAACAATCGATGAAACGATCGAGCTTTCTAGTTTCACATTCCGTTGGATAGATGGCGTAGCGACGCCTGTGAACTTTTGACGTGAACTTGATGTAAACTACACTAACTTAACCAAAATAATTAAGGTTTTTGTACATAATGTGTTAAAGAACATGTAAATAGTTACTTAGAATACTTTTCTAATAGTTAAACATGAGTTTATAAAAGTTTTTGTCATTTTGAGCGAAAGTTATGGTGTTTTAGAAGTGGTGCTAGTAAACACTTTGAAATTCAAGAATTTCCCATGATTACGGTAAGTTAGAACTGTTTTGTATCTTGGCGTATGACTCATTACATTCCTGTTACAAATTAGATAATTTGGTTGTTTTATTGATAACATAAATAGCAGTCAATTTGTACGGTAGGTATTTAAAAATCCACAAATCACTTTCTATTTTAGTGATGCTTGGTTAAACTTTTAAAAGTAATAGAAAATTAATTGAGGAGTAAAAGTAGAATAGCTGTTTAAAAAAACACATTAAATTATCTTATTATATAAACTTAGTTTGTAATGGAAATCAAGTTGAATAATAAAATACTTTAATTGATGATAAACGCAATTTTGTTGTAAACATCCTAAAATAACTTACTTGCTTGTCTATAAATTCTATGTCGGTTTCCAAACACTAAAAACCATTAACTTTTATTGGAAACTGCATAAATAATCCACCTGTGTCCTACTTAAATGTATAAAGTTACCGGTTGTTTTCAACTGTGGCTATGTGACAAAATAATCATTATATCTGGATTTAAACCATGTTATCATTTTTAATTCATTCATTACATCATTTATTTCTTACTAGTCATTACTATCAAACTTCTGGACTGGTCACAGTATTAGGTTTAACCAAGCTGGCCGAGTATCGACCATAGACATAAAACAAAATCTTTGGTCATTTAATTAGGACTCTCAAGTTGCATTTATTCTCACAATTATTTTTTTCCTCAAAGTAGGGCATAATCCTACTAATATTAAGTAAGTTTATGAGGCTGTTTGTTGCTCTTTCACTTTGTACACATATAGACCATGATCTGGATAGTAGTTATTATCCTGGAATACACAGGCAAAGTGGCGAGCAGATCGTTAGTTTCAGATACATGTAAAGAAAAGAAACCATTGGCCTTTATTCAAATTCTTTTTTAAATCCATACTTGTAATCATTTAATAATTTTATTATTAAACAAAAAATTTTTATTAAAAATGAAGACATGCTAAAATCTATTCCGAACAAACGCTAAAATGTATTTCGAGGAATCAGTGTGAAAAATATATCAAACTGCTTCCCAAAGGTTCATGGATGGATATCATAGAGTTTTCTGGTAAATAGAAAAACATTTAGTAAATGAAGTACTTTGATCATCTCAACTGAAATACACTCAGTCTTGTAATGCAATACCCCAGGGTCCATGCAGCACCCTCGGCATGGCGATCCAGCATGGTAATCATTGCGCCACAAGGGTTGTCGTGCTTGGAACTTTCGATTCAAATTTTATTAAAGTATTATCCTGTTTAAAATTTTTGAGTTAATCCATATTTCGTATATATTTATTATCAATCCATGTATCCATATTTTGTTTTGGAGCCAAAAAAAGTTTTTTTTTATGTATAGTTTTTCTATTAAGCGTACAACAACTACAAAGTACTTCACTATTAATCCTAAGCCTTAGATTGCTCTCAACCCATACTTCTTCATCAGAGTGAGTGTATCATCCCATCGCACAAAAATTGTCTTCTTGGTTGACCCAACAAAAACTATTACTAAACTATTCTTCTCAGTAGGACAAAGATGTTGTTCATTTTCTTAGTAGCATTACAGATGTATTAGTATTACTTGTCACATTTTTTTTTTAGTATTATTATAGTAGAATGTATAATTTCATTGATGATGATGATAGTGAATAAAACAAAAATAAACTTCAAGAAGTCCAATCTGATGGGTGAGGTGCTAAATGAATAATTCACTTATTACTTTAATGGGCATTAAACAAGCACCTAAATCAAAAAACAACAAAAAAAAAATGAAAATTACATTTAATACAGTCCAATTAAAAATAATTCATTATTAAATATACATGAATACAGAAGAATGATCATTTTCTACTCTTCTTATGTTCCTTATGAGATTTCTTCTTCTTAGATTTCTTTTTCTTTTTTTTCTTTTTCTTTTCTCTTCTTGAACCTGAATCATTACTATCTGATGAACTACTACTTGAACTTGACGATGTACTTGAAGATCTGGAAAAAATATAAATAAAGGTATTTTAAAATGGTAAAAAAAATAAGTGACATGGAAGTCATTCCTACTATTCTACTATGGCAACTAATATTATAAATGTATCTTCCTTGCATTTGAACAAAAACATTATTTTATGGCTTCAAGTCATTAATGGCACACTAATGAGCACTGAGCACGGAACTCTCCTCTTGAAGTCTAGAGTATACTCCACCATGCTGCTCCAGTGCAGATTGGTGCAGATCAGTGGCCAACCCAAGTGTCAAAGTTTTCATGCCTCCCAACATGGCTTAATGACTGTCATCTTACAATAACAACCAGGACTGATGACTTTACAAGCCCTACAAAGGACAGTGACCCCAAGAAATTTTGCCACTACCGTTTGCTTAACTTTGCCTATCGCTTAGGATCAACACAAGCTTCATTTTTATAATTTGTAAAATTGATTTTGTTCTTAGTAAATCTATAATCTACTAGCTGCCCGGACAGACTTCGTTTTGTCAAATGTTTTTCTTTTATTTTGAGATGTAAGCTTTCCTATCTTTCAAGTTGGATCAAATTGCACACCTCTTCCTTTTCTTACTCTTCTTCTTCTCTTTAACCTTCTTGAGCTTCTCTTCTAACTTCTGCTTTAATTCTGCTTCTCTTAGGTTTTGAAGTGGAGTTACATACTCATCCTCCGAGTCACTACTTGTACTGCTTACATCTAGAACTATCTCTTTGTTTGGGTCTACCTGTAATGATAAAACAATAGATGATGATGATTGATTTATTGGAACTTCTATAACTATAGTCCCCGCGAACTAAGATGCCCAATTTGTCGTTTGCAATCACAGTGACACTAGAGATGTACAAAAAAATCGGTTCACGAAAGAAACCAATTTTTGCAACAAATCGATTCAAAATTGTAAGACCTTCTAATCGATTCGATAATTAAATTGTAAACTAAAAACCGTAACATTTAGGTACCTCCAACTACCTCGATTGAGCTACATATCTAGTACCACGTATTGTCAATATTATGTATTTACGACTCCAATAAACTATTTTTTTGTTTCTTCCTAACAACTCATGCTGCCTAACAACTCATCGCTCATGAACATCAGCAAAACCAAAAGCATCACTGATGCGTTGCCCGCTAAGAAAGAGTAGAAAAAAAAAGAAAGATTGATCATGATAGAAAGAACTCATCCGCTCAGTTTCATAATAATATTTTGAATAATATTAAGAGCGTCAGGGAAAAAACTACAGTGAATAAATTCTTGTTTATTTCGTAACACACATTCATGTATAAATATTTATTATTTTGTTGAAAAAAAAAAGAATACCGCAAAAAGCTTAGCTACATAATTACATATAATATATTATTATCTGCAGTTTACTCTCCATGGATGGCGAAGTGAACATAATGGAAAATGTCCTTTGTTAGCATCCAATTCGTCGTGGTATTCTTAGGTACCTAATTTTAAATTCAAATGCAAGTAAATCATTTTTAACAAAGTAATTAAATTAATCATTTTTCATTTTTAAATTCCGATTATAGTAATGCATCGATTATGATTGGTTTTTGAGACGGTTTCAGGCCGTCACATCACTTTGCGTCAGTTTTGTTTTAGGCCTCTTCATCTATCATTGTTCCGACGTCAAATATTTTTAATAAATTTTGCATAAATTATGATGTGATGGGATTTTTACTAGATTATAACGTTTACTATGATTTATAATCAACGCCAATGCAAATGAGTAAGGATTTTTAACAAATTTTGGAAAAATCCTTTGTCCGTAAGTGTTCAACTATTCATGTCAAGTATATTAATATTCCATTTCGCTCAAAGACGCCCATACAATGTTAGTTCATATTAATAAATGGCAGCTATCATTATGGGCATCTTAGATAATTTTGACTATACATAGATTCATAATTATTATATTGCATGAGCATACCAGTATGCCAAAACTCAGAATTCATTACTACCTAAGAATTCTAAGAATAATAATATAAACATAACTATGTTTTCTAGGTAGAGGTTGATATTTAGATATACGTATTGGAATTTAAATTAAGCAAGTTGATTCAAAGTTATAAATTGGCAAAACTGAAACATTCTAAATATGCTCTAATTAATCGAATTATCTGTTTACTGTAAATGTGCCAAACTCACTAACAAATCAAATAATTATTAGCTGTTAAAATACCAACTAAACAAACAAGGTAACTTACTTTTATAAAGTTTCGACATTGAAAAGTAAGGTGTCCGGCATAACCACACTTCTTGCAAGCCGCTCTCGACGATTCCTTGCCGATTTTACTAACAATATCTGTATAGTTAGACATTTTATTATACGATTTTAATTCAAAAATTACTATAAATACTAGAAAAACTTTCTTGAAACTTCGGCAAAAGAAAACAAGTTTTATACGTTACTGACGCTATGACACCTCAGCAATGACAGAAAGTCAACTGTCGTCTGTCAATGAATGATTTATGACAGTGACAGTGACTTGGTCAATATCCGCCATGACTTCCGCTCACAGATTTATTATAATGCCCAAAGATGGCATTCTGTTGTCTATGATCTTATAATTCTGGTATTTACCTGTATTGATACCGGTTTCCAGAAATATTAAATGTATCAGTTTTTACACCTCATCCATCCACTTGCGCCACTCTGACCATTTTTTACACCTAATTTCAATACCTGTATTTATGAATATCAGGTGGGTTAGATTATAATTATTATTAAAGTATTATTGAATAAACACCAATAACTACAAATGCACGTAATTAAAATACGTAATTCACGTACCATGAGGATTATACTCTAACTTACACTAAATATTTTGCAATAAATACAATAGATATGAAGAAAAACCAAAGCATTAAGCCCCAGTGAGGGGAAGAAATGTGCCAAGATGGCCGAGTTCCTGCCGCTGTGCGATGTTCTGTTCAACGTGATATCCCTGGCGGGCTACTTCTGCGACGTGGTGTTCGACCTGGTGATGGGGTATGCGCTGCTGGAGCGAGGGTACAAGGCCACCTTCGCTGCAACCATATCCATAGTGCTCACTTCGCTGCTGATATCGCAGGTAAGATCTATGGCATCACGGTTTTAAAATCCTCCCTTTCTTCACCCGTCTGGTTTCGGTCCGCGAGAAGCTGTTAAGGCCGATGAGGTCAACAGCAACTAGGTATTTAAAAGAAATTAATGTTGTTGATAAAACCCGTGTAATGTTTTAAAGTGTTTCGGTTGCAGTATCGAAAAACCGGTTTATAATGGTAACGAAGTTACGACTCATGCGGCGCAATGGTTACCATGCCGGATCGCGATGCAAGGGTTCAAGGGTGGGTTCGATTCCCAGCGAGGCGGAAATCGGATTACTTGTTTGTCTCGGCGTCCGCTTTTCACATCACAGCCAATTTGTTCCGAAACTACTGGACCAAATGAGTTACCCATCTTCCCAGGTACTCATGTGCTTTTTTGTGACCCAAAGACAAAGGTAGAACATAAATACCTGAATTAAAAAAATACCTATAACGAATCGTGTGGCATATTAAATGAAAGGTCTTGTTGTAGAGATCTCAAATATATTATTGTTATATATTATATATTATTACAGGAAAACATATGAGAAGTCTGATTTTAAAAAAACGGCAAATCAACGTACGGAATCTTCGTACGGAGTTTATTACATTAAAGTATTATTACTAGCGTATAGAACAGACACCGCGAACACATTGTATGTTCCAATGAATTGGCGCCGCGCGGCTTCAATTTCCAATGGATTCGTTTGATTTTGAAAGGAGAACAGGGGCTCAATTTTGAAAATAGAACCTCCCGGCGGGGACATACATTTTGTTCGAGATGTCTATTCTATGACATTATACTTCAATGGTTTATTATTATTTTTTAACTGGCTTTCTCTTAAGCCGGACACGCTTTCTATCCTCCAGGTACTCTCACTGCGATGGTATCTCCACGTGTGGTGGGCGAGCGAGGGCCGCAAGGACCGGCCGCCGTGGCTGCCCATCCTGCTCCACTGTCTGCAAGTGGGCGTGCTGTGGCGGTACGCCCGGCTGCTCGTGCCAGTCGAGTTGAGGAGGGTTAAACACCAAGTGCGGGATCTATGTAAGTTAGTTCTAAAGATTAACATCACTGATTGTCCTCCAAATTAGAACTCAAATGTTTTAATTTAAGATTTATTTATTAGAAGTCAAAGTTAGCCAAAATTGCCAGGAATTCGATTTTCATGCGGGAATATAAGGTTCGGTTTCCACCAAAACGGAGAAAAGGGGAGACATGCGTAAACAACTTGCTAGCTACGACACGACTTCCGAATATAATCAATAGAAGCGCGGCCGCTCCCCAGGCAAGACACCTCCACCTCGCCTGACGGGAGTTCCAAGAGATTTGCTAAACAAAAATAAATCAGCTCATAAAGCTAGGGTTTCCCCGTTTCCCCGATCCCCAGGTATGCTGCGGCTAGTGCACGCGTTCTGCGAAGCAGCGCCCATGCTGCTGCTGCAGCTGCACATCTTGCTGCGGGACGCCGAGCGGCGCGACGCGGCCACCGAGCTGGGGGTCACGCCCGAGCCGAGCATTGATGAGCCCGCTGGTATGTTGGATGGAAGATTCTGTTATGTTTGTTATTATAGATACAGGTTTCGGGACAAATCACAAAAAAGGTATATATTTCTGTTTTATTCGTATTAAGGTACTGGCTTCAACAAGTACGAGTGTCTCCTCTTGAAAAGGCCTAGAGTATACTTCACCGCGCTGCTCCAGTGCGGATTGGTGGAGTGGTTAGTGGCAAACTCAAGTATCGGAAGTGTTCATGCCACCTGAGGGCTTCTGACATTGCTTAACGACTGTTATCTTGCGATAACAACCAGGACGGACGGCTTTACGTGCCCTCCGAAGCAAGAAGCACTCGAGAATTGTTTGCCACTAGCGGTCCCCCCTCTAACTACCGACCGCGCCCGCTGTTGCTTAAGTTATTAAATGTCGTCTCTTAAAACAAATTGTTTGAGTAATCTATACTTCAAACTATACATACAGTGCCACCTACTTATCTGTGAAGTGGCGAAAATTGGAACTAATGCCGCCCCATTCATAAGTTCTTTGTGTTCATTCATTGACATTTACTACGTCTCGAATTGCGTCCAATAATTAGGCCAATGCGTCCGACAGCGCCCTCCGTCAATTCACAGATAAGTTGGAGGCACTGTAAACGAACTATCGGTAGTTACGAAGAGCTTTTTGGTTGCAGCAAACAAAGCGTTCGCAGAGCTGAACGTGATCTCGGCGTCGCTGTCGCTGTTCTCGGTGTGCTGGGCGCTGGCCAGCTTCAGCAAGAACGTGCGGCTGCAGAACGTTCACCGGCTCGTGCTCACCTGGCTCGGGGTCATCTTTCAGGTTGGCTCATCATCATCACGACCCATAACTGCCCCACTCGGCTCGGGTCTCTCACAATGTCCTTCTGTCACGGTGTCCTAATGTTACTAGTATTATCGGTATTGTCCAACTCGCATCTTTCAGATCGGAATTATGTTGTAATCAGGGGCCGCTACCGCCGTATTAGCCGTAACAATTATACGGGGCCCTTAGCCTATAGGGGGGCCCTAAAAACTTAATGCCCCATCTAGTGACAAACCAAGCGTCCTGTTATCGATGTATTCTCTAAATTTCGCCACTTAAAAAATTTACAATATATTAAAAAAATATACACCTTACGTTACAAAACTGTAATTTTGATATACTCGTATTGTTGCAGTTTCTATGGCGGCTGGGCACGATATCGGCGCGGATATGCGCGCTCACCGTGTACGCTCTAGTCTACGAATACTGGGTCTTCTTAGTTATAGGTGAATACATACATATATCGCCAAGTGCTTATACTTATTTACACAATAAACACAAATTTTTTGAAGTGAATACTTCTTTAGCCGCGTTGGGTCTTTATTTGAAACAAATAATGAAAAAATAATTCAGACTATAATTAATTTAAAAATTTAAAAAAGAACACAGTTTTCCCATTGTTTTGAGTTTTCACTTCTGTCGGCATGCCTTACAACTGGCTATTTTTTATATAATTTTGTCTATTTTGTCCGGGTAATCTCTGGGACGGCTGAATTTATTTTAATAGGGCTTTCAATGGAAAATAGAGGAGGCAACTTATACGCAACTATTTCCCAGAAAATCCCACGTGATTGGGATTTACATGATTCCCACAATTTAATACGACGATCTCAGGTACAGAATGTGTTACTGCAGGTCTCCACTGGGTGTCGATGTTCCTGTGGCTGATCTCGCCGAAGAACGTGTTCCACGGCGAGCGCATCTCTCGGCCGCGCAAGGCGTACCTCTCCGCGCTCATCGCCTTCGTCTACGTGTTCGCATACGTCAACCTGCAGGAGCTCAACCATCGCCAGAAGATGGTGCGTAGCGAGGGAGAGGAGAAAGAGAGAGAGAGAGGAAATGTGTTTATTTGTGACACTACGCAGTTAGGAAATATTGGATCTAACCATTTTATGTGGCAATATGTTCAATGCTACCAACCCTTATAAATATGTTACTAATCCTACTATTATACTTAATATTATAAAGGTAAATGTAAGTTTGTTTGTTACGCTTTCACACGAAAACTACTTAAGCGATTTGACTGAAAGGAATGGAGATAGCCTATACCCTGGATTAAAACATAGGCTACTTTATATCCCGGAAAAGTTCAGGGTTCCCGCGTTATTTGTAAAAATCGATAAGCCGCGGGCAAAATCTAGTAATATTATAAATATGAAAGTTTGTATGGATGTTTGTAACTCATTCCCGCAAAAACTGCTCAACGGATTTCCATGAAATTTATCACACAGGTAGACCGTTCTCTGAAATAACATATACGGTACTTATTATCCCGGTAGTCCGGTACTTATTAACGCAGGCAGAGCGTTAGTTAAAGATAAGACCGCCTGTTGTACATAATACATTTAGAGAACCATAACATACAAAGATTATGTTATGATTCTGTAAATGTATTAATGTGCAATAAAAAGGTTTGTATTGTATTGATGTACATCTGATGATCATCATGATCGTATTGTTGTCCCAGGTGATATTCTACTGCGTGATGTGCGTGGAGAACTGGGTGCTGGTGGTGGCGTGGTGGTGGGCGCAGCGGCGGGGCGGCGGGGGCGGGGGCGCGCTGCCGCCCTCCGCGCTGGCCGGGGGCGCCGCCGCCGCCTTCTGCGCCGGGTTGGCGTTTATGCTGCTCTATTACAGGTGTGTGGGTGAGAAGAGTTGTGGGGAGAGAGCGCCTTTTGGTATGCCAACGTTTGTATCATAGGTATGTAGTGGGTGAAAACAGTTGTGGGAAGAGAGACTGCCTTATGGTATGCCAACATTTGTATCATAGGTATGTAGTGTGTGAGAAGAGTGGACCCGAGAAACCACCTTGAGGTATGCCAGCATTTGTATCAGTGTGATTGTAGTTAAGTTTTACCTTAATATTATTGTCCTCGCACAGTTTGATGTGCTCAACAGGATCTATGATGATTCACCAAACATGTACATTTAAGGCCTATCATGTTATTCGTAAAAAGAGGTACAAAAATTTTCTCCTATATTCCCAGTATTAATACAAATTCCTCACTATTTTTTCTAGTTACAGGATAAAGTGTTCATAGATGATGGTCCTTAATTCCAAGAGAGAAGGTAACAATATCGCCTGTTATTGCAGATACTTCCACGTGAGGAGACTGGGCTACATGCTGGGGGAGCACCAGCAGGGCACCAACAGTACTAACGCCTCCTCGCAGAATAAAAATGGTAATATTGTCCATTGTATTTCGCAAAAACTGACCCCAATCCCAAGCCGGCAGACCACGTTGTCGTAAGAGGTGACGAAAGCCGATCCGCATGGTGATAAGGTTCCGCGTAAGGATTATATTGCCAATATTATGATTCATTCATTAAGAGTTGGTGATGATTGATGGTTATATTACTCGTATTTCGGCTCGAGTGTCGATTTTTTCTTTCTTCTCCTCTTTCTTAGCCGGCATCGTATCGGTGATGTCTTTGGTGTTACTTACGTCCATGGACGACGATGGCCTTCCAAAGGTCGATGCATAACGTGGACGGGACGGGACGTGAAGTTTTGGAAACATCGTTTCATAGAAAATGTAAACGATAGCGCCTACGCCACGGAGTATTTTACATTAAAAAACTACTTTTCAAAGCATCATGACCCATTGACGTTCAAACTATGACTCTCGCTGGTTATTGATATCTTACTATAAACAATGTTGCCTTGATTTATGATAAAACATTTTTGGACGTGTTCCGGTTGAAATGTTTTAAAAACCAATCGAGAATCGGGCTCATATTGCGAAGACTAGCGCTCCCTTATTGAATGATAGCGGGGAGCAAATTACTATAATATGTCGTATTACATAACATAAAGAAAATTGTCGTTTTAAACAGGGAAGCATGGCAACCAAACAGACAATGCGGCGATACCCGGAGTGTTCAATTGTAGATTTTCTAATCCGGTCAATAGTAGGTAAGTGGCGGTAACACATTTATAATACGTCTAACTAGTAGAATAGTAGTTAATAAAGTAGTTACAAAATGACTAGTGTTCTGTTTACCATTGCAGAGATATGGCGAATAGCTTTTGCGTGTTTTGTTTTAATTATCATATAATAAGATCATATTATATCATCCCAACATAGAAAAGTAATATGTAGGAAAACCGTATGATTTACATGAAAATGTATCTTTTAGCGCTGCAGCTGCCCGTAAGAAGAAGAAACCGACGTCGTTCGTCCCGCCGCCCGCCGCCCCGCCCGCCGCGCCCCCCGCCGCCCCGCCGCCCGCCTTCTGGCGGCGCCCGCTGCCCGCGCATCATCATCATGTAGGAATACCATCTCTTAAACTTACTAAATGCTTACTAAGATAGATGGACCCATGGATATATTACTCGAACTGGATACATAACTTCGTAGAGGTACTTGAAGACGGATGACGTTACAACGGAATGACCATTTCTTTATTGTGTCTATGTTATCTATAATACGAACGTATCCAGTTAGATTCATATATCCATGGATGAACCCAAAACCTCCCCATACCATAAGATCGTAACGCAACGACAAAATAAAATTTAGCTTTAAAATATCTGTAGGTACTTTTCTCTGACTTACTTATGTTAACATGTCCCTTGTATTTACAATTTTTAATTCATATACAGCAAATAAATAATTAGCAAAGTAATATGATCATCTTACCGTAACCTCATAATATCATAATCCCCAGGGCGGGTCATCAGAAAACGAAGGCTCGAGCGTGGGTTCCCGCGTCAACATCCAGCAGAAACTACAGGAGAAGAAGCAGAAGCAGCTCGCCGAGCTGAGAGTCATCGAGGAAGAGATCAAGCAGGGGAAACTCGCCAAGACGACCCCCGTCGCCGCAGAGGAGATCTACAGCAGCCTCCAGCGACAGCCCATCCCGAGGGCGAAGACCCACGCAGAGCCCCCCGCCTGGCCCAGCATCGAGATGACGCACTCCTACCAAAACTACCCCGTCCTCCCCCACACCTGCAACCCCTATCCGACCTACACGGAAATCAAACCGGAATACGGCGTGCAAAACTTCACAACCGATAATAATGAAAAACTACGGTACAATCAAGAAGCGAGAACCTTCTACGAAAACCCCGCGAATTTACGAGAAAATAGAGTCCCGCTGCGATCACCCAACTATTTAGCTTTAAACGAAAGGAATTACGAATCAAACGGCTGCAGAAGTCCTCGAACCATCAACAGTAGTCCAAGAAATGCTTACATCGCCGACGTGGCTTCCAATTACGAATCCGGCGCCATAGACAAGAGAATGCCACAGAGTAATATATACTCGGATGACCGTAGACAAAATCTTGGGGAGTTCGCGTACTGTGAGAACCAGTACAGCAAGTATGAGACGAAAGATGAGTATGTGACGGCGTTGCATAACGCGTTGGCCAGTGTTCAGGGAGTGGAGAATATGAGGATTTACAACGAGGTCGGGTGCGGGCAATACAGTCAGAATTGTGACAGGTTTCCTTATCCCGTGTTGGGCGTGAAGAAGATGGAGCAGATTAGGAAGATGCAGAGGTGCCGAACGCCGGAGATTCTGTTAGCGCCCCATTATTTGGAGGGCTGCAGTCGACCCGTGTGCTGTCATTGGGGAGGCTCCTACACGTAAGCACATTTTTAATTTTTGGTAGATTTTAATTTTATTTTTGTTTATTTCTTTAATTGCGTAGCAACTATCAATTTACTTATTTATCCAGAGTTTATGGATACAATCGGATAGAAAACGGCCGTAAGACTACGCGTATCCATTTTTTGAAAAGTAATTTCTATATCGACTTAACTTCGACATCTACATATATAGATACAAAGTAACAAATAGTCCGAAGAAGTCCGAGTAGTTCCTTTTCAGCCGAAACCGAAACCGAAACTGAACCGAAAGTTCGGTCGGTCTCTACAAATAGTCACATTTTTAAGAAATTAATTAGTACAAGAAGACAAATGTTATAATGATCAATTTGTTAACCAACCCAGCAACAGGAAGAAGGAAGAGGGCGGCGGCAGCAGCGGCGAGGAGTCCGCGCCCGAGGGCGCCGCGCGCGACACGCCGCGCCCGCCCAGCGATATCGACAGCCAGGTGTGTAACAAGTTTTGAAGAAAAAAATACACCTGTTTCATCATCACACCATTCGATAGTGTTGCTAACAATGATCAAATTCTGGGAAGTAATGACATACGGTACCGCTTTAAGGAAAATGTTGAATTTAAGAAACTACTGCATTTTGAACTTTTTTTGTTAAAAATATATCGAATGGTGTAATAATACATGTTGCGTTTTTATTTTCAAAATCAACGGGTTCAATTCCTGGCCTAAAATATTGATTTTTTTGTATGTCATTACTTCCCAGAATTCGATCCTTGTTAGCGATATTATATTGTTTTTTTTTTCAAAATCGAACCTGTCGATTCCTGGCCAGGGTTATTAATTTTTCAAAAATCTAATGATGCAGTTTTAGTTTCCATCTAAATCGGCCCCGAGACTCCTTTGACTTTTCGCAAAATAATTCCTCATAGTTTCGAATTTCTCCATCCACGCGCACTTGAAAAAATTCACCTGTATAATAACCGTGGTCTTGTGTGATCAGATATCTCTCCCGCGCTCGTACACCCTGCCGCGCGAGTTCCGCTACTGGCGGCGGCGGCCGCGGCTGCGGGACGCGCATGTACCCAGCAACAACAGCAGTGACGGTGAGTACCTACCATCACATACTACCACTCGACCACTTGACTGAACTACCAGTTGGGGTTATGGGGACAGTTGGTGTTGGCCACGGTCTTTACACCTTCGCGCGTATATTACGGTGGGGGGGGGGGGGGGGGGGGGACTGGAGTGTCGCAAACGAGACGTTGAGATGCCAACAAACTAGCTTGCAGTTTGGCAGAAATGGAAATGTGGAACATAGTGTACATGTGAAGTAGATGTAAATAAAAAAATAAAGACATGTTTTACGAGGAGTGATAGCTCACAATCCTCAAGAACATAGGGGATTTCTATCGTCAAATGGCCCTTTTAGATCAATTTTCGGTTCTACGAGCTTGTAAGGAACTCTTGTTTGGCAAAACAAATGTTTCCATCAGCCTCATCTTTTCACTTTAGCCTTGTCCCTCACACTAATCGTATGTATGTATGTACACAGGCGACGTAGATAGCGGCGATAACGACAGCTCGCGGCGGTCGAGCGGATCGGCGCGATCGCAGCTGGCGGGCGGGGCGGCCGGGGCGAGCGGGGCGGGGGGCGCCGGGCCCGGGGCGCGCCGGGACCCCGAGCGACGCCGCGCGCCGCGACGACCCAACAAGCCTGAGACTGAACTGTAGTCGACCAGCTACGTGTATTGATATGGAATCTCAGTAACCCGAGTCGATGCGACCAGCGGTACCTGTCGACGTTGAATCTATCCCCAGTAACCGAAACACCGAACAGTCAACGGTTGAAGCGCAGCGACTAATGACATGCACAAACAACGGTGTATTCTGGTGATAATACTATTTGATCTTGTTGACTGTTGGGACCACGAAAGATAGTACACACTTATTATCAAAAGTTACACCCCCTGTATAACAAAATAGGTTTGTAACTCAGTGCGTCGAATGGAAATAGTGGGATACACCCATTTAATACTGTGCTAAAGATCTCGTCGCAGCTGTTCCGGACGCACAATACGATGATTATTTTCACATTTTAGTTAAAATAAAAATTGTACGTAGTTCCATAACGAGACAGATCAGTGCAATATTGTCAACTAGCAACGCACACACCAAGAAAAGTACTTATCATAAAATTACATCTGTAAAATAGCAAGTTACTCTCACTTGGCTATGAGAATTCCGTATTGTAAGAAACTGCTCAATTTTATTTAATTGCTGCTTAATTTATCTGTTTTTATTGAGAAAATGCGCTAAACATCCAGATTTACGTACTTAAGTGTTGTGTTCGTAAAATGTTTAATTTGTAACTTATACAAGTGTAAAATTTGTATTATTGTATAATAATGTATATTTTTATACTAATTGACTGTACATAGGGTTAGAGGAGAAAATAAAAGAGACATTCAAACTTTTATTTACTTTATTATCTATTATTCCAATTGTAAAAGGGAACCAGTCACTCTATCACTCCGTGTCACTACTTCACTACTGATCTCAGCCATTTACACAATATAAAGAAACATCAACCAAAATAAGGTTAAAATTCACAAATACACATTTAATGTTGATTAAAACTATCTTAGAATTAAGTGGTTCGGATGTGCCGAGAGATCGGGGACATTGAACGTAGTTAACGAAACGTTCCGTCAAAACTCCGATGCACGGTTTTGTAGTGGGAGGAGTCATGGCGATCGAATGAGTCCGCGCGGAAGGAACATATCGAATATAGACATTAACAGGCGATCCCGCCGCGCGCACACATTGGATCAATGTCTCGGCGCGCTCGAACCCGTAACCTAGTACTAGCTCATCCACGGACATAGCGACAGTTCGGCCACAAGATACACCACGAAAAATACGTTTTGCAATTAAAAAGCACCTAAACATAAACAGTGAACGAAGCGAATTCTGAAGGTAATTTACACTGCTTCAACTAGTACAATGTGAATGATTCGTGAGCGGCACGACAAAGTATAATATTGCACATTGTCAATGAGTCAAGCGTCGAATTATCTACGGTCTTCAAAAAAATGTAGCGAAATGTAGTTTCGACCTCAATAAGCTACCTTTACCTTTGTTGATTATTTAAATACTTTTACATCAATAAGAGTTTTAAGAAATATTCGTGCACGCACGCACGTATCGCCGTCTGCAAAGCTCGTCAAAGAACAATTTTGATAATTTTTACTTCGAACAATTTATTACTCGTGACAAAATTTAGCTTCCAAAATACGTTTAGACCAAAACGCTGCAGTCCTGTGCATTTATTTACACATCTTAAATAGTACACTTAATCGAATCCTAATCAAATAGTTTATTTCACGGTAGTTTAGACTGCGGAAATACTATTACACTTATCCTTCGCATTAAAAAAATAATATTAAAAATCCATAACCCTCCGAGACCGATAAACAATCACTTTTAACTAAGTTTTTACACTGATGTCAAAACGTTATAAAAAATTAATATCAATATTTTTGAATAAACAAAACTAATAATTATGCATAAATAACCAAATTGCAAGAATGTCACCTTTGTACAAGTTTCTGATGCTTATCAATAAACGATGTAACATAGTTCAAGGCTAATTTACATTTTGTGAAGTAGTAGTTGCAGGGAATAACAAAAATTTTTATATATTTTTATGGCGTCACTTATTTATTATTTATTTGTATGTTTATACGCCATTCAACTTTTTTTAACAGACTTCAAAAAAGGAGGAGGTTCTCAATTCGACTGTATTTTTTTTATTTTTTTTTATGTTTGTTACCTCAGAACTTTGGACTGGGCGAACCGATTTTGATGATTTTTTAATCGAAAGCTGGTGGCTGTCATGTGGTCCCACATAAATTTTATTGAGATCTGACAATGGCATCCATGAGAAAACCACATAAGTCGTAAATTTGTGTTAAGATGTGCGCGACAAATTGACGAATAGCTCAATATCACGCCAACCGATTTCGATGATTCTTTTTTTAATCGAAAGCAGGCGTTTGTCATGTGGTCTCACATAAATTTGAACGAGATCTGACAACTATGTAGTTTTTGAGACTTTGAAGTCGGTTATTTTTTGTTAGTAAAATTTAGATTATTGCCAGAGCAAGTGGTGTTGACAGAAAATCCGTTACAAAATAAAATTATTAACAAACATTATATTCGGACCGTCTAATATCATCAATTCATAACCATTCATGACTTTTTTGTACGCAAGTTCACAATAAAATAAAAATTAACACGACTGACTTCAAATTACCTCACTATGCAAACGTTATTCGTTAACATTCCATTACTGTTACACTGACTTTAATCACTTCACCCTTAAGGTGAACACTCACGGTCACTCCATCGCGTCAAATGGCGTGATATACAGCCAAAATTTGATCGTGAATGTGAAAAACTGATGGCGTGATTTAAAAAATTTGTATGTCCAATCGCGCCATTTTGACATATGTCGTTTGGCGTGGCTCCAAAAATGACGCGATGGAATGACCGTGAGTGACCACCATTATGGTGGTCACTCACGGTCTAATCACGGTCACGGTATAATCAATCGCAACTACTACTAAACAAAGAGTACATAAATCAGCCATCACTAGCCCGGTGAGGAGAAAGGAGATAAAGTAGACTCGTGCGACAACAGCCTATAACAAACAAACATGGTCCCGTCGCGGCGCTTACATCATACCAATGGGGAAAGAGTACAAAAAACAAAAAAGAAAAACTTTTTGACATTTTCAACCAGCTCTCCGTCGCACGAGCCATCAAACGTCGAATGAATTAAAAAAGCAAGTGCTCAACGCACGCAGCAACAAAACGTTCTTACAAATAGCTGTTCCTTGGGTTATCCTTAGCCTAGAGGGAATTATTCCTACAACATAAAATTACATAGATTCGTACCGCGTCCAGTTACAGCATTCCATATAGTGAAACCGTCCGTCCTTGCGTCCGTCCGGCTTGTACCGTTGATTGACGACATATTGACGCGGTGCTAGTAATTAATCTAAGTTTTAAGTTGTGTAGCTTACTGACTATGTGTTTGCGGCCGAGTGGTCACTGCTCACGATGATATGAGCTGCAATCAAAGTTAAATAATGTTATACATTTTTGTTAATGTTACTTACATAATTTATAATTAATCAGCTCAGATATGGAACACTAATATCATTCATGTGAAAAGTGCATGATCAAGCAACCTTGACGTGAGATGGTAAATGTAACTACTAATGATATCATCTAATTTATATCCTCTCAAATTTCATTGCGTCAGACTGACTTCAGCAGTTCTAAAACTTGAAAAAATTAAATGATGTTGTGTCTGTAACCAAAACAACCATTCCAGTATATTCGTTTGATCCAATTACTAGAGTTGAATTTAAACACCATTATAGTAATTGCTTCCATCCTCAATATGAATACACACGTCATGTCATTTCCAAAAACAAATTAAAATTATACTATTGAATGAAAAAGAGAAAGCATGCAAAATAAAGAAGCAAAAAAATGGCTACCTTGTAAAGAAAAGCGGGCTTTAATCCATTCCACTTTATTTCAGATATTTTACTTTTCATAATATATTATTATTATAATAATATATAACTATGTCCTTTTTATAAACTATAGGTATTCTATGTAGACATCTACACTCCGCTCTTATCTCCTAATATCTTAAATACACTGCAACAAACAAAAAACAAAAACAAATCATAATTACGAAAAAATAAAAAACAGAACACAGGTACATATTGCAAATAATAAATTTGACTTTCATGCATCTAACTATTAAAAAATAGTGTAGTAAAATATTGAACTCATGTTGTTAACTATTGTTTTTCCATAAGCAATGGAAAAATCTTTATATTTTAGTTTAGGCAAACAAGATTCCTCATGATAAAGTGGTCACCGTCTCCAAAAGGTATCACCAACACGTAGATCGAATAGGAAGCAAAGTGATCCGCATTATTACCCTTATATCAACTAGAAGGCATCATAAGTAAGTCCATTGCATGGCATGATACAAAAACGTTCCGCAATGTTTAATATTACAATTTTTTTGTTACTACCAATGTTAAATCATACCTTATGTGTATACAGGTAGGGTTTAATATTGATATTAAGCTTTGAGCTGTTATTATTTAAACTATTTGAGAGTAGCTTATTTGATATCCGGTAACGCGTCGTTTTATCCTCGAATTCTCATTAGTCGTCCCGCACCATTTTAGTTCTCTAGCTATACACCAGGTGGCGCCATGAGCAGGAGATAATAACACTAATTATTGTATAAATCGAACATTATGTAACGTTTTTGCATCACAGTCCGCATAACTTACTATTTAGCTGTGTACAGTTTAAAGTAAATGTAAGTGACAGTGCGCACTGACCGACTTGACTGTAGCCTTGATGAAGTCCTTCTTATGCGCCAGATCGAAGTCCGGGTAGTGGGAGTACACCTGTTTGCACACCGTCTTCATCGTGATCTGCTCCAAGTTAGCGCCTTCGAGGATTTGCTTCACGTACTTCTTTATCTCCTCATCCTGTGCGACAAACATACATACATATAAAGGTGCTCCCTCACCGAGAGCATTCACTTGTAATGTAACATTATAGATTCGTCTTTGAGCATTACATTACAATAATACCTCCCTGACTGACGAGCATTCGTGTGTAATGTAACATTATAGATTCGACTTTGAGCATTACATTACAATACTACCTCCCTGACTGACGAGCATTCCCGTGTAATGTAACATTATAGATTTGACATTATTATTGATGTTACAAGTTGTAACAAGATATTACACATTGTATCATTACAAGGTGCGCATTGTAATGCTCGGTTCTCCTCCTTTACTGATGTATCCCCGTTTTGTATCATTACAAGGTGCGCATTGTAATGCCCGGTTCTCCTCCTTCACTGATGTAATGCTCAAATCTGTAACGTTACATTACAAGCGAATGCTCCCGGTGAGGGAGCACCTTGCATACATACATTTTTTCTTTTATTTATGTAGAGGTGTCTGACCAAGTAACATTGGAGGAATATCTACGCCCTATTAATTGTCAAAGTTACACACTGACACCCTACGAGCCTATTGGACGAAATTGTTCATCCAATGTTACAACATCTGTCTTCAGGAACCTCTACAAAATTTGTCATCCAGTAATCTCTTTCTCAAAATCAACTCAAACTTTCTCTTTATATATTATAAACTTTTACAGTAACCTTATCTTTGAAAGGTTAAAAAGATTTCTATCTCATCTCCTGTAAAAAGAAAAAAAGCAAAGCAACAACCCATAATTGTCCCACTGCTGGGCTCGGGGTCTCCTCTCAGAACGTGAGGGTTAGGCCATAGTCTACCACGCTGGCCAAGTGCGGATTGGTAGACTTCACACACCTTCGAGAACTTTTATGGAGAACTCTCCGGTGTGCAGGTTTCCTCACGATGTTTTCCTTCACCGAAGCAAGTGATAATTAACTTCTAATACGCACATAATATTTGAAAATTAGAGGTGCGTGCCAGGATTTGAACTCGGGCCCCTTCGTTCGGGAGACCAACGTTCTACCGCTAGGCTATCACTGCTATCTCCTGTAAAAGTTGAGTTTATTGAGATATGTCACTGACCGTCGGCGGCCGCTTGGCCTTCTTGTCCGCGGGCCCGTCGGACTCGTCCCCGCTCTCCTCGTCCTCGCTGCCCTCCTCCTCGTCTTCCTCGCTGCCCTCGCCCGACTCCTCCTCCGAGGACGCCTTCTTGCCCTTCTTGGCCGGCCGGCCCACCGGCTTCGCGCCTGCGCCCTTCTTCTTGGCTGCGAAACGAATGGATGTTATACAATTCACTCTGACACTATCGATTTGTGCTATCCCAGTTCATTACTGTAGTCACAGATAAGTTGATTTCACTGTATTTCGAAATATAATACGACCAAGTTGCAAAGCATGTAAGCGCCATTATAGCTGCGAGGTTTTCGTAGTCATTTCTATTTATAGTCATAGGCAGGCAGACCTTAAAACAATAATTTTGTGCAAAGGTTTGAAGTCGCTTCACGAAATTAAGGATGTGCGAGCGTGAGTTATTTAATGATGAAAATTGTTTTAAGATGTTGGTTTTTACGTCGTTTTCTCTTATTGTGTTGTTGTTATAGGTCAATAGTAAAATAATAAAGATGTCACAAACGTTATAATGATTATTTAGTTCTTTAATAGTTAGTTGATGTGCGAAATACAAATCAGTTTGTGAAAACCCTATAAAGGAATTTTAATGGCTTGTTGACAAGGATTCTGATGCGAGTTTGACTCAAGTATAGTGTCAAATATTTATTTAATGATGCCAAAGAAGTAAAACTTCTCACGCGCTTACATAAGTACACGTTTAAGTTTAGTACAAAATAGTTTTTGAAAGATAATTAAAACTGATACACGTTATTAAATTAATACCTATACTTTTGAAGGTTTTTTTTTTTGTACTAACCTGGGGGCGTTGGTGGTTTCCGCTTGACGGGTGTAGCCTTGGCGGGGACGCTCTTGGCCACGGGCCCCTTACGACCTTTCGCCACTATGGGCGGCCTGCCGCGCTTCGCCTTTGGCTCCTGCAAGTTAGGCTTTGTTTAATGTCAACTCACTAAAAATATCACACACAATAACCTATCGATCCAAGACTAACCAACACTACGGGATCAGTAAAACAGCTACTACTTTTCGATTTTGACAAACACATAGCGATGGATTTCACTGGAGTATTGTTAATGAAATGATTTAATGACACTATGCACTCGCAAGCACTGTGAGACCATCAGATAGGATTGTAGACCTATAAGTTAATACTTATAGTTGGCGGCACGGATCTTGAGCGCTTGGCGAAAAACTTCGCGCAACGCTAACTTGAGGTGAAATTAAATGGTCATTCAGTTGTCGCAAGACGTAACCGCACGTTCAGAGAACGAATCACGTCAAGCGCTGCTCTAGCGTCACTTCACATAGTACGACATGAGACAGGCCGCTCCCGGCATCGCCTTCAATGACCCTCACCTCACGTCATACGCGGTATTTTTGGCCCGAAATATTGCTTCTGCGCAGATAGGTCTCAGCGCTCAACATCCGTGCCGCGTACTATACAATACGTAAAAGCCACTCACATCAGACTCCTCCCCCTCGCTGCCGGACTCTCCCCCCTCGCTCTCGCTCTCCGACTTCTCACTCTCCTCCTCGCTGTCCGACTTGGCCTTCTTGCCGCGACCTTTGCCTCCCAGCTGTCGTGACAAAGACAGTTTGTATGTTAGTACAACAACAACAACAACAACAACACCAACAACAACAACAAAATCCTCTTTACTTTACAGCAAATTTATATCTGGATACATATTACAGTACAACTTACTCGGCGAGTACAAAATTCTAAGGAAGGAAATCCACTGCTACTTTTCGTGATGATAAAGTAGCTCGATTTGTGAACGCGCGACTGATACAAGCCACGGCTATAATTGTAACTGCTGAACGGTGTGTCAACTTCAGAAAATTAGATTATAATGTGTGTGTTTGCTGGAAGGAAGGAAGGAAGGAAGAGATGAAGTGGACCTAATTTTGTATTTGGCTTCAGCCCATTAAAGACTCATTACTGAGCTCAGGTCTATTATGACGAGACCTAGGACTACTCCACTAAACTGCTTCATTGGTGGGGGGTTAGTGGCCAACCTAAGTGTCGGCTAGTTTTCATGCCGCCAGATCTCCGACGTATCTAAACATCAGTTATCTAACAAAAACAACTACATATATGTATACATGTCTATCATCATATCGCACCTTTGGTGGAACAAGGGCACATCTTACAAAAAATCGTAAAATGACAAAAATTAAACAAAAAAATATTTTACACCTGCAAAGTACATGGCCATATTCACAAATAAATGGGTCGTATCTCATGCAAAGAACAAACACTTTGAAGCAATAAAAAGACGATTAATACGACTCGGAATGCAAAAAAAAAAACTTTGAAATGGCTCTCCTGTAAAATTACAAAAGTGCAGTTGAGCCCTTGTTCCACCAAAGGTGCGATATGTACAGTCACCTGCAGAAAAAAAGGTACCCATCGGTTTATAAATATACAAACAGCATAGTTTCCGTTGCCTGTTGCGTTGTAAACAGGTGGGTTACTTTTATCTGCAGGTGACTGTACGCCACGTGCCTGTATATCTGTATTCACCTTAGCCTTCTTCCCCTTGCGCCCTTTGCGGCCCTTGCCCGACTTGCCCGAGGAGCGGCGGCGCGGCGCCGACTTGCGCTTGCGGCCCGGCCCCGCCGTGCCCTCGCCCACCTCAGGGTCGAAGTCCGAGTCCGCCTCCGAACCGCTCGGGTTGAACGAGCCCTGAACACAATATTACACTTTATAATGCCATCAAACTGTGAATACTGTGACGTCACAGCCACTGACTGTTACGTAGGGTTTTTTATGGTGTGACAGTTTATAATGCCATCAAACCACGGAGTATAGAGGTAAGGAGAGCCATCTCTGTGTATGAAGTGTCCATAAAAACGCGTCCATTAAGGGTGGCGCTGCGGTAGCCTAGGATAAATTTTATTGAACTCAGCAAACTTCACTCCATCTACAATAGCTATGTTCATATCGTAGTTTTTCCAACACCAGCGCTATTGTGGTAGGATGGTGGTAGGTACAGAAACCACTATTTTCAGTATACAGCTGGACACTTTTTCAATTTTTCCCCCATATGAGATGATTCTCCTTAGCTCTATACACCATGCATCAAACTTTGAATTGGAATCACTGCGCCATATCGTGACGTCACAACCGCTCGCTATTAGGTAGAGTTTTTTTATGGAAGTAGTCGATAAACGAGCTGACGATCCACTTGATTGTAGAAGCTATCGTCACCCATAGACATCAGCGGCACAAAAGGCATTGCTGATGCGTTGTAGGCCAAGAAATAGAGAAGAAAAAGAAAGAATTAGCGCTCCAGCATCTGAATTTCATAACTTCTTTTACATAATATGTAGAACATAAATAAATATAATGGAACTCACATCTGAATCCTCTGATCCATCCTTTGGTGGCTTAGGACCTTTAACCTTTGTTTCTGGATCAGTCTCGTATTCTTCATCTGAATAACCTGCAACAGAATGTATGTTATTGCAACAATAAATGTAAAAATATTGAACTACTACAATCGGAGAACTACTAAATTCGGAAGTCCGAAAGTTACGTAAATTTTACTTGCGGCCTGCAGCTGTACTTGCAACATTGAGACAGCACATGTACATATAAAACGCGTTGCTGCCGCTAATACATTATCCACGTACCTCTGTTGTGCACCTTGACGGCAGCGGAGCGCCGCGGGCGCCCCCCGGCGGTGGCGGCGGCGGCGGGCGCGGCGCGGGCGACCCCCCGCGCGTGCGGCGAGTTCGCCGTCGGCTGCTGCAGGAACCCCACTAGCCGGGACGCCAGGTCCGATGTTGAGCCTGGACATTACATATATTTATTTTATTTACAAAATGTCACCTCTTAATTAAATAAAAGAAACAATGGACAAACTTAACGCCAAACAAATTCATTAAACGTAAAAAAATCTCCAAATCATGATAACTTTTTACATACCTTTCTTATCTAAGTCAAGCATTTCGCACATCGTACGCAGCTGTTTGGGCTCCATCTTGGTAGTTTCCTCTAACTTGGCTTTGTACTCTGATGAACCGATGGCCCATTCGTAGCCTTTGAACTTTTTGATATTGCGCTTGACGTTCCGGTCTAGGCAAAGTTGCTATGGGGAAAAAAGAAATATTTCTAAGTATGCATAAGTATTGAGTAAATATATTACTATTTTGTTATTACAAGCCTATAGCAAGGAACAGGCATCCACTTGTAATTTTAAAGAAAACGGTGAATCTTTAAGAGTACATATTTTGTAAAACCCAGTAACGCTACTAAGTTTGTTTTAGCATGATTTCCAACTTTAAAATGTTTGAAATAGAAATAAGTATTTCATCAGTCCCAAATAGTGTCCCAAAAGTACTTCATTTTTTTTGACATCTGGTAGGTCAACCCCATAGATTACCCCCACAAGATACCGCATACAAGGCAACTGACGCGCGGCAACATAGCAGTGCTTTTGCTATGCATATGAAGCTGTACTAGCATTCACGACATTAGTATCGACCAAGACCTTTGACCCGTATACACGCGGATCTTTCAGAATTTAATTAATTTCAAAAAAGCATTCGCTGATGGAACCATGGCTTATTGCAGAGTGAAATGGTGTGATAAATCAGTGCGTAAAAACAGTTACCAAAACGATGGCATATCATTTCATAAATTAGTAATTCATGTTTATTTTACAAATTTTCTTCTAATGAAGCAGAGTTCAACTTATGCTGGTTTTGAGAGTGACATTTTGTAAAAATTTCATTCCTAATTCAAAATAATTATCTTGTTTCTGAGTAAAGATAATACTAGGGAAGTGAATTTTTCATTTTAAACGCGTATCGATATTCATTTTGAGGATATTGCTATGAAATCGATAATTTCTAACAAGTTATAAGTGGGATAAAGGTTGCTGTAGTCAAGGATAACAATATTATTTATTATATGAAAAAACATTGTGGTAATGGTTTTATAGATTTCCTAGATACCCCGAGAGGACGGAAAAATGTATAGAAGCAATGCACCGTGGAGAGGGATGGTTTCCTACCAAATACAGTGTCGTTTGTTTAACAGAGTTTCAAGACGTGCGTTTCTATTCTTCTTGATAAATATACTAAAGAATGTTGTTCACGCCTGTAATTGGCACTCACACTAGTCCAGTTTCTATAGAACTTATATTTGTAATGTAATGTATGTACTGCTGTTGGTGTGCTAATACAATAAAATAAAAAATAAATAAATAATAAAATAACACACTTTTCAGTTGACAGTTTCTACTATATGAAGAAATAATCATCGAAGGTTGATGGATTCAGTTGTATCATCGTTATACCTACCAGTTTAATATTAATATAATATTATATATTTAGTAAAAGTATCGATATTTTCATTATAAATAATGATAATAACAAACATCGATCGTACGATTAATCGATCATACATACTCAATCACTATGGACGGGTTGAGCTTGATAAATTCCAAGTTTGAATTTTAAATATCCAATCACAGCGTATCTGTTTCGTACCCCGCAAACCGCACCTTCCGCAAAATTGTGACTTTGAATTCTAAGAAATATTCACTAATACGGAATCTATTGGAGGTAATCTATGGTCAACCCCCATTATCTCCCTTTTTGTTTGTTGTACTACATTTGGGAAATCCTGTTCATAATAATATACTTACACCATACAAATACTGATGAAGAATCTTCTGGTCCTGGGTCTTGAACCGGGACAGGGAGACCTCCACGTTGCTGATGTGTCCGAGCGGGATGCCCTTGCCGGCCGGCAGGGGGACAGGCGGTTCCGTTGGCTGCACACAAAACTCATTTTAAGCCATCTTAGACTCAATGTTGCAACTATATAATAAATGTGGACGACGAGCCGTACGCGCGGGTACTGCAAGTTGACCGCGCACCGCAACCAATTCGTGAGCTTTTCCCGAGGCGAGGCGATTACGATACTTAACCGATTAATGTGCGTTGCAATACGGAGTTTCATACAAATACGGGTAGAGTTGATACGGTGACGATCCCTTTCCGAGCTGATGTGTGCTATGACCCTAATAGTATTAATCTGTATTGTGGTGTCTATGTGTGTTACTATGTGTTAAATATACATAAACCGACCTCTTTCTTGGGCTTGGGTTTCGGTGCCTCCTCCTCCTCTTCTTCTTCCTCCTCTTCCTCCTCCTCTCCTTCTTCCTCGTCGCCCTCCTCCTCATCGCCCTCATCGTCCCCAGATTTGGCTTTCTTTACTGGTTTCTTTGCCCTGAGAACAAATTTTTAGTCAAACTTTTGTGTTTAATCTATATAATATATAAAATGTTTATACAATGTCCTATAAACTCTGAAACCATCCAATCAACATCCAACGTCCAACCAAAATAATATTTGAAGTAATGGTTTTGTCACTTGGAATATTTTTACAAATAATACTTTATAAGTCAAATTCTCGTTTTGAAGTAGGAAGCTGAATCACTCGTCTGTGACACAGAACAAGAGGTGGTCCTTATTAAAATAAATAGGGTAGGAGAGATAAGCAGAGAAAGGAAATAGACCAATATCTATGATAATTATCTACTATGTATTTTGGGAAGGGAATTACACATCATCAAGTCATGTGAGCAAGTTCATGTATTTAAAAAAATAAAATGTGACAGGCGACAGTCAATCATTTTTCTTTTTCAAATGGACAATTTGCTTTTGGCACTAAAAGCCTTTACAGCTTCATGCGGACGGATCAGCTATAGCTGAGCTATGGGATATGGTGATGACAGTACTCACTTGGGCTTAGCCTTCTTCTGATCCTTCTCCTCCTCCTCGTCTCCCTCCTCTCCCTCTTCGTCCTCTTCTTCCTCCTCCTCGTCTTCTTCATCTTCCTCTTCGGTGTCCTGTCCAACAGGAGAAACAACATTTAATACTATATTCATAGTGTACTTTACTTCATAAGTATTTTCACAGAAATGGGCAACTGCGCCCTCTAACCACAAAATGAAATAAATAATCGAGACTGATGCCTTTGGGAAGGTCTTAAACTTGATCACCTTGATATGCTTGATGCATCTGTGACGACTTACATTACCAAATCTTGTAATATACCCTTTATTCAAATTGTAGTTTTATTTACTGATGTACTAACTACTAGGTATACTGGATTATTTATTTATTTGTTATTTATTGCACCTTAAAAATAAAAGCTACAAAAGGTGGACTTAATGCTAAAATCATTCTCTGTCAGTGAACCTTAAGGCAGTGGGAGAATAAAGAATGCGGTAGCAAAAAGATTAATAACTAACAAATAATTTCATCTGTCTCTTACCTCTTTTTTGGGTTTCTTTTTAGCGGCTACTGTCTTTTTAGCGGCCTTGTCATTTTCCTTTACACCTTCCTTGTCATTTTCTTCATGGGTCTCGCCATTCTCTTCCTAACAACAAGTATTATTTCTAATTAATATCTGTATATTGTAAAAAGGATATTATATGGAACATATCTAATCTAATACCTTTAAACGAGTAATTCCTGTATAATATATAGTATAATCTGAATCTCGGAAACAGCTCCAACAACTCTTATTGTAGTCTGAAGTTTAAATTGTATATATTTATTTAAATTCAATTTCAGTTCAAAAAAAAAACAGAGGTGTCAAGGGACACGCGGATGGAACGAAGTTGTTTGCAGTCAGTACTAGGATAGCAAAAACATGCAGCAAGTGTGCCAAAACAAATCTAAGGTATTTAACACACTCGCTTGCATGTTTTTGCTATCCTAGTACTCTGGCTTGCTTTCTATGTAAAAAAAAACTACGACAGCAAAAAGTGTCGTTACCAAATTTTCCGCCTAGCCCCCTTTCGCAATGCGCGTTATTTCTTTCAAAAACAACTGCTTCCGAAACAAAACTGGCAACAATTTAATTGATACCCAACCATTTACTACTTTCCTAACTAGCTGGCCATTTACACGATGTGTAAGCCGTTTAGATTAAAGAAAAAAAAACTACCTTTTTAAGGTCGCTGTCCGCTTTGGCGTCTCTCTTGTCGTCTTTAGACTCATCGCCGCCCACGTCATCGTCATCTTTACCATTGGCCGTTGTTGATTTTGCGTCACCTGTGTATATGGAGCGTTTCTTTCATAACAATAAAGAGTACATATAATCATGACATAAATAAATAAATAAATAAGCGCTTGCACACTCATACCATCACATATTCAAATTTCAAAGTAAATAGGATATATCTAGTAATGTTGGCATTAACAAGTTGATACATACTTAATAAATAAGTTTACAATTAATTGCAGTGGCATATAGCTTAAACTTAAACAATAAAAAATATTTGATGTGATTTGTGATTTTTGTTAGTTGTGCTGTGGCAATGATTGATGTAACGTTGAGTATCAATGAAGAAAATAATTGATATTTATGTGTATTATTTTGTGTTAATTCTAACTTCATTATATTCAAATTTCAAGGTACCTAGACATTAATTAATTTTGCAAACAACTTTTCTGACCACTAACGTAATTAATTATTCTGTAACCTTCAATCATTTCTGCCCATGAAATGTATCTATGTATAGTTTCAAAACTGTATACTCTGTAACTCGTTCTGGACTATAATTAAGTTATAATCCTACAAAACATTATATCACTCTAACTGAATATGTACTACATATTTTAAGACGATCTTTCTAAAATTACAACCTATTCATAACGCATACATTTTCTATAAATAAATCTTTCAATTACTACTTTACACAACACCATTTCACTATTGAAATGGTGATAAGGCACAATGACACGAACAGACGGACCTAACGAATATAAAGATGGCGGATATATCCTAAACTGTCGATAATAATATTAGTGCGTTGTATTTCTGACACACATCCTAATAGTGATTACATTATCACCATATTACAAGAAATCTAGAGAAAATAGCAACAATGGTTTCAAACGTAGTATGTATTACTGCGCATGACAGAAAGACCAATATTGATGAACTATAGACAGTAGGAGGAAGCGTATAATTGTAGCTCAAGGTGTACTAGACGACGCGGTGACGAAGCTCGAAACGGCAGCCTAAATTGAACCCTTATCACACTCACTCGCATTCCTAATGCCCACAGAATAAATAGAGAGTAGAAGAGATAAGACTGATTTCACCTGTTGGATAATAATTGCGATTTTGATATACATACTAGAAATAACAAGTAGATTTGTTGATTAAGATACATTTTATCCTAAAAAACTTCAATGAAAGTATTATCTTATATGAAAGTACATAAATAATTATGTAGGCTTTCGTAAAAAGAAAACTGTCTAAAATAGGTTTGCGCTTTATTATATAGACAAAAACTTATAAAATACATGAGTTAAAAACATGTAAATACGTTAAAATTTAATTATCTTCAATGAACTAAACGTAAACTTATTCAGGATTCGTTTTAATTTATTGTATTCCTTTGCTTCCTTTTATCCGACTACCTGGCCATCTATTCTGTGGTAAACCCAATCGATATCCAGCGAACTATGTCGTGCAGACATCGTTTGTACATCAACTTGTAGTTATGCGTTCGTCCGATGTATTTCACGTGAGGGATCCGTACTGGAAAGGGACAAAGGAAACGGAAATAGTGTCCGAGGCGCGAAATGTACTAATAAATACAAATCGTTAAGATAAAAATGATCATTGTCACTGAGTTTATAGAAATAATTGAGATGAATATTACTTATAATGGTTACTCATCGTAAATTGACAATGGCTGGGCAAAATCATATACATATTGTGATAATTCTGTAACTGATTGATGTTTGGACATGGCAGATATTTGAGAAAAAATGTATTGAACGCCCGCTGAATAGTAAAACGATTGAATGTATCAAAATAAGTCATTATGCTTTCCACTCAGAAGATAGAGTAAAAGCGTCGTTCGCCCAGCGCGTAAATTTTTTAAACCTATTACTAGGTGTTACTATGCAACAATGATACAAACAAAGCGCACCCAAAACACCGCCCTATTGGTTCCGCATTATAAATTAGCTCTCTCCCTTGAATTGCCTGAAATTGATAAAGGTTATAGATGCAATTGTAAAAAACTTATAATAATTTACTTTTACGCGGGAACATCGACGCAGTGTTTTGCCTTATTTTAATATAGGAGTCTTCAAGAAGGGATTTTTACTCTATTCATCGCCACTTAACCTCAGGTGGATTTTTTATCAAGCATTTATTTATTTCATATATGTATTTATTTTTTTATATAAATACCGATTTTGAATATCAACAATTGTGTGTTGCAGGAGGCATAGAACACACATTTAAGACATCGCCAACAAATTACTATACGTCGTCACAATTTGAGTTGGCCGGGAATCAAATAAAACACTTTGCCATATAAACGAGCAGACGAGCTACGTTACCTGATGCTGAGTGGTCACCGTCGCCTATGGACAATGACAACAAAGGCACCAGCGGTGAATGGCCGGCCAAGAAAAAGGAGAGAAGATAGAAAGTATCTTTCTCCTTTTAAATTATAAAATATAAAGAAAAATACTTTCTTCTCTCTTTCTTGGACCATCACAAATCAGTGATACCTTTGGTGTCGCTGAAGTCCATGGAGCACTGAGGATAATATTTTTGGAACGAAGTTCCTTATCGCGCGTTGCGAAAGGAGGCTAGGCGGAAAATTTGGTAACGACACTTTTTGCCGTCGTAGTTTTTTTTACATAGAAAGCAAGCCAGAGTACTGGGATAGCAAAATTTTTGCTATCCTACTACTGACTGCAAGGAACTTAGTTCCATCCGGGTGTCCCTTGACAGTTGACACCTCTCAAGTTTTTTTTTTTGTCAGAAATCCCTACTATCGGGCAATAGTGTCAATAAAAGCAATAGTGTCAGTCCATTCCAACGGCTAAACAGGGGATCCTATAAAGGCTCTATATTTCTGTATCATGTGTATAAGGTGAAAGGCCAAAGGGTCACTTCCCTTGACCATTACATATAGTCTTATACAGTAAGATGCACCTACTGTAGTTACAGTACGACTCAAGATTGATTTCTATTAAATAAACACCTAAACCGTACGCCACTGCCCCGCTCGCGACAGGAAACGATGATAAAATAAGTGCACTAAAACCATAGACTGAGCTATCGATAGACGACTAGAGATAGCATAGTCTTAAATATATCTAAGTTACTTCACTATGATTATAGGTACCCACAGAGTAATTATAGGCTATATAATCATATTACTTCTAATTCAGTTACATCCTAATTCTAGTTAAGCACATCACTAAAGTCAATAGTAATGAAATGAGGAGCGAGAAGGAAAGGAGTGATTTTGTTTTGTGTAATTCGAGAACAACGTGTAACCTTTGTCCGATACAGTAATCGGAACAGAGTATTAAAGTACTAAGATTATACGCGCGATAATGATATTATCCAAATAATATTCATTACCACAGTAAAATAAGCTACTTTGCTTAAACAAAAGTAATCAACGCGGGTCTCAAAGTCCCAAAATAGCACGAAGATCGTCGATAACTCCCGACTTGCACTGCCAACCGATAACCAGATAGCACGAGGGTGTTTACCGGGCCTATCTGTCAATAATTGAATGACAAATGGATTTTTAAACATAGCTTGCTGATTCTACCTCTGCAAGTAGATAACTAGCACATTAACACCCGTATTCAGAAACGACATTGTGAGATCTCACAGAGCTTCTAACATAGTGTCATTAAAACCAATTCATAACTTAATATGTAATGCCCGCCTTCCACAGCGAGCGGAGCGGACTCCATACAACTCGCAACGCAACAGTAAATATAGAAAAACTATTTTGAGGCATATCAGTACAAACATTTTTGGTGTTAGATATTATACAAGATATGAGATATGGAGATAAATTAATGCAAGGATAATTTAAGCTCGGTATTTCTCAAAGTGATAGCATCAGAAACGAAGAGATCTGAAGACGAATAAGGTAACCGACTTAGCTCGGAGAACTAGCCTGCTGAAATGGTAATGGGCTGGCCACAAAGTGTGAAGAACCGCTAACCGTTGGAAGAAAGGTAGTTGAATGAAGACCACGTCTCAGAAAAATGAGTACCTTTAGGACTCCCCCAAGACAGGTAGCCTGACTTGAAGAAAAAAAATGGTTATTTAAAAAAAACTGAAGAATTGATTACGAAAACAGCTAACCGATACCATACCCCCTAGGTCCGTGTCAGCATAACCAACAAATAATTGACGCAGACGTACATAATTTCTAACAAGCACTGTCGATGTGCTATTTTAGAATTAAACGCAACGTTTATAACGAGTCTGTAATCGTGTCTTGCCTCTTTCCTTTCACCGTTCTAACCTACAGCTACAACGCAGACCCTACGTCTAATACAGCCACTGCGCCCGCGCCGCGACTGTTGCACGTATCTAAGTAGTTTTGATTTTTTGTTTGTTAATATTTTTTTTTGTAATAATCTCAAAAACTACTGGACCGCGTTCAAAAATTATTTCCCGAATGCTCTATTGGATCTTAGGATCCGTAAAAACTTGGTAAACTGAATTGAGTACCTTCATAATTAACTTTTCTTTTGACATTAAATCACTTTCTCGTCACACTTTTTTTATTCCTCGGTGACATAATTAATTGAAATGCATCTTCTTATAATCTGTTTATTCGTAATTATCCTATTTCATTGTATATATTTATAATTATTTGTTTATATCATTTATCACCATTATCATCTATTAGGGCCAGATCCCCGAGTAAATTGGCTGTTGACAAATAGTACGTGATAGAACTATAAATATCGTTTTCGCCATTTACCTACTGAACAGGGTTGGCATGAATAAATCATTTTGATTTAAATCATGATTTAAATCACGATTTAAATCAAATGATTTTTTCAATAAAAATCAATGATTTAATCAAAAATCTGTAATTTCACTTTCTTTCACAGAAATCCACATATAAAAACCGGGGAAGTGCGTGTCAGGCCACGCGCAATGTAGGGTTCCGAAGTAGTACGTTTATCGACTAATACTTATTGTCCAACTCCAGCCGTTTAGCCGACAGGGGGGGTCCCCCCCTGGTCCCACTTGACTCTAACCAAAATTAGCAATTTAAAGGCAAATATTTCACAAACGGACCCCTAATTCCAAAAATGGTCTTAGAAGACCCATAACATTTTTGAAAGACCTTTTCAACGATACCCCACACTATAGGGTACGCGACGAATAAAAAATCATCCTCATACCTGTAGGGGAGGTACCCTGCAAAAAAAGGTTTTTCAATACTTTTTTTCTACAATTTCGGAGTTTTAATAATTTATATGTATATCCGTTCCAAATTGCAGCTTTCTAGCATTAAGAGTTTCGGCGCTTTGCTTCGAACAGACGGACAGACATGACGAAACTATAAGGGTTCCGATTTTACTTCGGAACCCTAAAAACAAATTTAGAATTTGCATTCACTTGCTTTTGCACATTTGCTTGGCATTCACATGTCAGACAAAAGCGAAATCCCCGCGCTGTGTCCGCGCAATCCCTTGAGGGCGCGTTCTGTTTTGCGCAAAAGTATTTTAAAATAAAATGAAAAAATCAAAAAAATCGTGATTAATTAGGATTTTTTTTTAAAAATCGTGATTTTTTCGATTTTTTTAAAAAATCATGATTTTTTCCAACCCTGCTACTGAACCCTGAAATATATTTCAAAACATTCGCTGTATAAAGCGATACGAGATATACTACAGAGTATAAATAGATATTACAATACGGCTAAAGAAGAACGTAAACCGAGTAAAGGCAATACAATCCGATCCGATGCTTTTCAGGTTATTCGCTTAATGTTTATGTTAATTTCCGTCTTAACGCGGCGAGGCCCCGCGCATAACTCGCTTTTTTTAAACTGTCCCATGTAAATTGTGTCACCAGTGTCATTTCATTTATTTACACACTCGTTACAATAACATACATACGTTTAAGTAGCTTGTTGCTTAGGCGTTATAAATTATTCAATAGTATCAAACTATTATTAAAAATACTTATAAAGGCCTTGTCTGTTTTGTAGTACAGATATATTTAAGATATATGAAAAATACTCGAACTATTGCGGGCAAAATATAGTCAAAATAAAATTAAGTAAAAATATCCTCGAAACCTACAAGCAAAGCCAGAGAAAAACATGGCTTTTTCATAACATCAGAATCATTTTTTGTACCTATATTCCTATTTATGTTTTTTTTGGGCTAACAAATTTTAGTCTAAAGAATAAAATAGTCTTGCGAAATTAAGGTTCTATAAACATAAACCTAGCATTACTGTACACTTTTGGCACAAAATTTAACATAACAATTTTATTGTTAGTATAGAAAATTCCATCGACTTCCTAAGTTGTAAATCAACTTATCTGCTGTATAATGTGTCTTATTGTGTGTCGAGAGTTCGAGACAGAATACAGTTTGCTTAACTGCCGAAAGTGTTTCAAATCAAAGTCATCGTGACTATGTGTCAATTTAGTAACAGACTATCCAAGTACGTCTGGAATTTACTACAATAAAAATAAAAAACCGACGCGTCGTTTACACCCGGCGACTGAGTCGTGGTCATCAAAGCGTAACCATGGAACCGTGTAAACGGGCGATTAGTCTCTCGGTCACGAGAACAAGATACATATTTATGTATTATGATCCTATGGATCTATTTTATTTATTGTTAAAGAATAATAAATATTTAAATAAAAAAGTAAACATTACACATTTTTGTTCCAATTAAATTAAACTTATGAATAGTTTTGCAGCAAAATCTAGTTTATAAGATTAAGAAGTCTTAATTTTTTCATAAGTGAGATTTTTCTCTTAGTGAGAATAGCAAGACACTTATGAAATTATTATTGTCATTGGTTCTCATTGTGTAGAATGTTTGATAATTTTGAGTTAGGAAATGATTTAAAATGATTTTTTTTTACATATACAGATGAAACTTATTGCAATAAAGTTATACAGGGTGTCCCGTAAGTAGTGGATCAGCGGAAGGTGGCAGATAGCTTGAAGGATGACCTATCATATGTCAAAAAATTACCTCAGTAAAAGTGTCACCGTTTTCGAGATAATGACAATTTTTTTAAATTTAGAAAAATCGGCTCCTTTACCCTACTTTTTCCTGTTGAGTCCACAAATGAGCAGATATTTTGATATTTTTTTTCCTAGAGCTCTCAGATAGTTGTTTTATTATAATCAGTATGTAATGTTGTTGAAATTTTTAGAAAACGCTGAGAAAATAGCAATTACTTTGGATATTTTTGTTTTTGATTTTCTTCGACACAACTTTGATGCGAGGTGGTTGAAAAAAAATGTACTGGGCAAGATTGCCCCAGTATGTTAAAAACTTGTCTGTTAAATGGAGATTTTAAAAAGGTACAATACAGGCTACTTTAATAGGGAAAAATTTCAAGTAAAAGCCATTTCAGTGTCAAAGGGGTGAATTTGAATCAAAAGTTATTTTATTGTTTACTGTTATGGGATGAAGTTTTTCAATGGTGTTTGCTTAAAATTACGTTACGTTAAATTAATGCTCTAATAAATAATTAAAATAATGATTATTTTGCGATATTTCAACCTTTTAAAGAAATTTCAAAGTACCTTTGAATTACTTGAAAAATATTGCTATTATTTACTGGTTTTTTAATACTTGATGATCAGGAAGCCTTGTAAATTATTGTTTTAAGATTATTTTTGTATCATAAAATAAATAAAAATAAATGTTTTACTTACATTTTTTCTCATTCTTTTTTGTTGAATATTCATACAAAAATAATCTTAAAACAATAATTTACAAGGCTTCCTGATCATCAAGTATTAAAAAAATAGTAAATAATAGCAATATTTTTCAAGTAATTCAAAGGTACTTTGAAATTTCTTTAAAAGGTTGAAATATCGCAAAATAATCATTATTTTAATTATTTATTAGAGCATTTATTTAACGTAACGTAATTTTAAGCAAACACCATTGAAAAACTTCATCCCATATCAGTAAACAATAAAATAACTTTTGATTCAAATTCACCCCTTTGACACTGAAATAGCTTTTACTTGAAATTTTTCCCTATTAAAATAGCCTGTATTGTACCTTTTTAAAATCTGCATTTAACAGACAAGTTTTTAACATACTGGGGCATTCTTGCCCAGTACATTTTTTTTCAACCACCTTGCATCAAAGTTGTGTCGAAGAAAATCAAAAACAAAAATATCCAAAGTAGATGCTATTTTCTCAGCGTTTCCTAAAAATTTCAACAACATTACATACTGATTATAATGAAGCAACTACCTGAGAGCTCTAGGGAAAAAAAATTATCAAAATATCTGCTTATTTGTGGACTCAACAGGAAAAAGTAGGGTAAAGGAGCCGATTTTTCTAAATTTAAAAAAATGGTCAATATCTCGAAAACGGTGACACTTTTACTGAGGTAATTTTTTGACATATGATAGGTCAACCTTCAAGCTATCTGCCACCTTCGTTTGATCCGCTACTTACGGGACACCCTGTATATCATACATAAAATTCCTAACAGTTGTACATGTCGTATTATTTGCTGTTTGTACCTAGTGAGAAATAAAGTTTCATTAATTCATTCAGTTTCATTCATTCATTCGTCATTTATATGATAAAAAAAATGCAAAACAAAACCCTAAAAACTAGTTGTTAAATCATGTTTTACAATATTAGTTTTTGTTCTTAATTCACAAAAATGACTTAAAATACAAATATGTTGGAGTTAGTAATGGGCTGATTTGTTATGAATAATGGTAATTTTAGTGAAGTCATTTACTTGCATGATTTGACTAGATTCATATTCAATAAAACATTTTTCTATTCTAATTTCAATTCCCAAAAAAATTGTGATAAACATGTTATGTTAATGTCTCAAAAGCCCCCAATATTTTAATTATATTAAATGTAAAAATTCGATAAATGATTTTGTATGCATGAGTGTAAATAATGTATCATGTATATGTGTGATAGTGAAACAAATGGATGTATGAACAAATTGAACGCCATATTCCAGACACACACAATTAACACACACGGAGTGAACACAAAACAAGCCCCAGGTTAGTTGGTGATGTAGATGATCATAGATTGACGCTGACCTGAGGTATCTTCACCGTTAGGTGCGGGAGGATCTACATCAGCACTATTGCCGGCGGCAGACTCCTGTGACACCAACTCACCCTTAGAATCTTGTGAGGACTCATCTTCTGTGGTTTGTCCATCACCTGCTCCAGACTTCTTGTCTTCATCCTGCACCGAGAAAATATATTTTAATAGAATTTTTGTGGTGGCTATAAATATAGTGTAATGTATCAAGTTAATAATAATGTTAATTGTTAATTTTGTAAATTTTTATTTCATTTATGCTTTTTTATTTGATGATGATATTTGATGAATTATGAACCTGGCAAAGATTAAATAGCCAAAAGTGTTTGACTTCCAATTTCTATTTGGAGATCTTGAACCAAAATAATTTTTCCCCTCACATTAGAAGACGAAATAGATTCTAATACTGGTAATGAGTACTAAATAAATATGAGTTCCTTAGTATTTTTTTATAGTTTACTTAGATCTTATGAGCTTAATAAGATCTAAGTAAACTATAAAAAAATACTAAGGAGTGTGTACTGTGTCTAAGGAGAGTGAGTATTAAACTCATAAGATCTAAGTAAACTATAAAAAAATACTAAGGAACTCATATTTATTTAGTACTCATTACCAGTATTAGAATCTATTTCGTCTTCTAATGTGAGGGGAAAAATTATTTTAGAGTGTAGTGTCACGTAGGAACATTAATTATCATGAACTGTCTTGAATATGTACTTCAGTTTCTTATTTTGCTGATATAAAATTATGGAAGTCACAAGTAAAACATAAAATAATATTGATATTCAATTAAGTAGGAAAGTTGGAGGATAATTAAAGTAAAGAGAACAGAAAGCATTGACAACCCTAACCTAACAATATTCAAGTAGGCCCAAAATATGGGTTCAAAATATGTAAAATGTAAATAAATAAATTTTCTGAGCATATTATAGTCAACATTTTTTTAGTTCTTAAATTAAATTACGTGTTTGATACATGAAGCCGATATTAGACTACAGATAGTATTTTTAATCTGATCAAGGTAAAATATAAAGACATATAGGTAATTATTTGTATACAAGAAAGATGGCAATCTGTTGCATTTAGTTTTTCTCCCAATAAAAATTACAACATTCAATTATTTTCAATATGCAATAATTCATTGGTAAATGTTTCAATGAAATTAGGTTTAACATAAGACTAAATTTTGAGCCAAAATGAATTAAATCCTAATCAGAATTGAATTATTAATAGTTCTTAATACAAAGTACATCTAATCAATTTTAAGAATAAAAACAGTTTTCCAAGCTTAGCCTTCCGTTGGCGTCAGTGTACAGCAACTACAATCAAATATCAACCTTATATGCAGCAACATAAAACCCACTTTTTAATGCGATGTCACGAGTTCATACTACCGTATTATGTATACGTTATATGTATAGATCTGTAGATCCGTCTAGGAAGTATTACCCAAAATACATTTTTATTCAAATGTTAAGGTCAAAATGAGAGATATTGCGATCAGTTCACATTATGACAACGCGACTCGCACATATCAATGAATAGCAAAATTTTAATCTAACAGACGCAAAAAAAAAAGTCGGCAAAAAAACGAAGGAGGTCACCAATAAAGGCCCCGGAGATTGGTGTCTAAAGCTTTTATTTACATTGCCCGATGTGTTTCGAGCGTAAAGAAGGCCGCGCCAAGTAACACTTCAATGGAATAACAACATAGTAAGATACCTTATATTAGAAATTTCGCAAGAACCAATATATCAAGGTCATGCGGATTTCCTATCAATGTCATATTATATCGTGCACATTAACAAAGGCCCTGCAACGAAATGCAAAGGGGCGGGGGTGCGAAATATACGAAATCCTGAAAAATATGCCATTAGAATCAGTTTCAGCAACTGATCGATACTGCATCATCACTTTTAAATACAAATTATTGACTAAATCACAACCCTCCGTGGCGTAGTTCCCGCGTTTAGCGGGAAGCAAACGTTCTGTCAGCCATGTTGAGACGCAGGCAAACATTAGTGATATAACACGGAAATAACACCACTTCACAGCTAAAATTGTTCTTACTAGACGCGCACTAATATGAAGAAAATTAATACAAAAATAAATTTCACAACTATACCTGATTATCACTGATTTTTGCTTTATCGGTATCACCCGACATTTTTCCTACGAAGAAATTGAAAGCAAATTCCAAGCGTCTTCAAACACCGGACAACACAAATGCACGCACCCACAACATAGAAAAAAAATATGCGTTCTGTTTCTCGATAGAGCAAAATGCACTAAACATAAGTTTAGCTATTTTTACTGTAGCAAGTGAGTTTAATGTTATAAAATTATTATTTGAACCAAAAATTTATTGGCAATTACTGCAGAATAGTGAATTAAAAAATATAATTAAGAATTCAACGAAAAATTGATATTCAAAATTAAGATCAAAAAATATTGTAGGCAATTCCTTGTTATTTATTTCATAATAATTAAGAAATTTATGCGTATTTCTTGAACAATAAATTGACATAATTTGTATTATTATTACAATGGTAAATAATTTGGCGGCATTTTGGAGCAAAAACGGAACGCATTGTAACATAGACAACAAAAATGTCAATTTTATTTTATTTCTTCTCTGCTAACAAAAAAAATACTTACTCTGTGACTGAAATAAAATACTAATACATAAACATAGGTGGTTTAAAATTAATGAAAAGTTCTCTTTTGAATATTTTTATTGATTTAATGGAGGAAAAAAGAAAAAACCAAATAGGAATTAAGATTGTTCTCATTGACATTTACCCTATTTTATTAGAAACATTTTGACCAATCACAGAAAGGTTTTCTGAAATGCTATTGGTTAATATTTACTTTTATTGAATCATCTACTACGCTCTGCCAACTTCGGCTTCTTTCCTGCTACAAGCTACAACTCTCTTTTAGTTTATGGTCAGCGTCTTTCTCGCAACTCGCAACTTGCGAGACAATAGTGAAGTAATTTTTGTTGGATCTTTTGATCCTTATTCATGGCTACCGTATTATTCGGTTGAATGTCCAATATAATTTAAACATGAGTGATTATTCTTCTATGGCTACGCTCCAAAACAATAGTCAAACAGGGGGATATGTGGCTGCTGTACAACGTGCAAGATTGGTAAGGAGGATACCCGTAATCACTCATTAGGCGTTTCTGACACCATCGCCTCGTATTTACCGATAACATTTTGTTTAATACCTTCTTTATGTTCGTTACCGTCTTTTATAATCATTCGACCCTCTTAAACGATGTTTTACGTTTTCCCTCCACTGTAAATTTGCACGACATTCGCATAACCTACTTCTGATTTGGCGTACTTTTGAGTTTAATTGCGTTATTTAGGCAAATTTATGCCCGTGGCCATTGTTAATAGTGATTGTTTTGTTAGATCGCAGCTAAAATCGAGAGTAGTGCCGGGAAAAGGCCTTTGGAAGACGGAGCAGAACCGAGTGCGAAAAAAATAGCGTCAACGGAGTCGGCGTATCAACCGCAACAACAACAGCCGACACCGCCAATGAGGTTTGTCCGGGCTCTGGTCTTACTACTTTCCAATACATGCAAACAAACACTAATTAAAAAACAACAGTAAAATACTCAACTATCAGGTGGTATTTATAACAACATGTTTGATGCATCTCATACAAATACTTTTATAATAATACCTGATTCATAGTATTTGAAAAGTTGTTTTATTAAATTTGTTTTTTTCAAATAGTCGGATAAGTCATCAGTAAAGAATTATTTGAAATGTTTGGTATACTGGTTAAATAAATGCGGAACAATAATAATATAATTTGTTGTGCAATTAACAAGCATGATGCAACAAGCTAGATGAAACACTAAATTTATTAAGTTAAGTTACCAAATAAGAAATTATAAGTACTTTGACCAATTTGACCGATATATTTTTTAATCTCACGGAAAAAATTGACAGGCGCTAATTTGCAAATGCAAAATTAATGTTGCTTGTTTTATAGATATAGATGTTTTTATGTTTCTGGGATGTGAATAATAATTATAAGACATTTTTTATTGTATCACTTAATTTTATTGTTTAAAAAATTAAAGTAAAATTTAATAGTGTTTAATGCAGATTTGTCTAAAAAATATTTTGAATTTGTTCCTCAAAAACTTGATGCTTGATAGAAGTGGGTAGCAAATCAGTTAATTATGAATTTCTGGGTTAATTACCTCAATATTAAATTTTGACGTACAAATCAGGAAATACACAAATCAAATAATTCTGAATTTATGGGTCTGGGTTAATGAAATGATTTCTGAATTGCTTTTAATTGCCTAAATATTAGATTTTAATATACAAATCAGAAAATACTGATTAGTCTGATCTGTCTCTGACCTTGCCAATTGTCGTTTATCACTATTAAAAAAATGCCTAAAACAGTCTTATGTTGTCATTGTTGTGGCAGTTATCAAAAAATATTATTTAATGTGTGGATCTAAAATTAGCTTATTTCAATAATTCTGTGATTCCATAACAGTTATATCACTTCCTGTACTAGATAGATATGTGTATGTATGCCTTCCTCGCATTTCTGTCTACACTGAGTTGGCTGGTATAATATGTCAATATGTTCGCCCATTATATCTCCTAGTATAAGGTGAATGCAATAAAGAATAAATAAATAGACTAATTATAACTCATTGAACCAGTGGAATAGCAGCAGCAGTGGCGGCAGCAGCAGCACGTATTTCCGGCCAGGGAGGAAGCCAGCCGGCCCCCCCTCCCCCCGCCGGACCCCCCAACATGATGGCTGATCAGACGCTCAATGAATACATCAGGGTTCCTGATAAAATGGTCGGCTTGAGTGAGTATTGTTTAATTTGTCTTACAGTCTTGAGTAATGTTCGTCCTTAAATACAACTTAAGAAAGTTCTAGAACGTACTTGTGATACATACATTTTTTATTTTTAGTCTTCTTAAAAACTTCTTTATTACGGGGGTGACTTGAAATTTTATGAAACGAAACTGTCCAGTGGAGACTAAAGATGAGTGGAGACTGACTTGAGTTGAGTTGAGTTGAGTGGAGTGGAGTAGTAAAACCTATCTAAACACGCGGTAACGTGTAAGCCAATTTTCTAGCTAACAGAATTGGCGAGCAGCACCGTGTGTAATATTACACGAACCATTTGGAGCCACTTTTGACCACCTCATAACTCAAAAACTATTCAACATAAACCTGTCAAATTTGGCTCATTTATTAAGACTTGCGAAATACATACGTCTTCCAAATTTCATAAACACATCTCAAACGGTTATTTAGATTTTAACGTCCAAAAATCGAGAAATTTAACACTGACTGATAGCCTAAGATCCGGCCGCAAAATTCCGTGCTCATCTGTTTTTTACTTCAAACCAAATTTTTATGAATATTTTTAATGAGGAGAATATAGAATGACTAGGTTGCCTATCAAAGTTGGGCCGCTAGTATTTTTAATTAAATTATTTTTAATTTATTTTTGGGAAAAAATTTCGTTCACTTGTTTTTTAAATAAAACCTCATCTACGTCACGGCCACTTATATAAAGATTCTAAAAAATCACGGTTGCCTGTGCGCAAACGGCCGCAACCTCTTGGCAGCCTGGTGTAAACAGGTATGATTTCGACACGTTTATACGTTCATAACGTACATTTATATATTATATCTCTAATTAAAGCTAATTTTTTTCTATTTACTATCATATATGGTTGCCTACTTAAATCCGGCCGCAAATGAGGGTTGCCGGCTGTTAAAGATATAAAGATAAGATAGGTATTTTTACTAGGGACCAAATTTTGACAGACAACTTGGTTATTATATATTCTCCTAATTATAAATAAGCATAAGAATTCAAGTTTGAGCAAAAATCGATGAGCGCACTAATCCTGCAGCCGGATATCTTTGACAGCCGGCAACCCTTATTTGCGGCCGGATTTAAGTAGGCAACCATATACGATAGTAAATAGAAAAAAAATAGCTTTAATTAGAGATATAATATATAAATGTACGTTATGAACGTATAAACGTGTCGAAATCATACCTGTTTACACCAGGCTGCCAAGAGGTTGCGGCCGTTTGCGCAAAGGCAACCGTGATTTTTTAGAATCTTTATGTATGTGGCCGTGACGTAGATGAGGTTTTATTCAAAAAACAAGTGAACGAAATTTTTTCCCAAAAATAAATTAAAAATAATTTAATTAAAAATACTAGCGGCCAAATTTTGATAGGCAACCTAGTCATTCTATATTCTCCTCATTATAAATATTCATAAAAATTTGGTTTGTAGTAAAAAACAGATGAGCACGGAATTTTGCGGCCGGATCTTAGGCTATGACCTATAGATCAAAACTATATCCAAGTTCCAGGTGACCTAGAAAGTTAAAATTTGGCATGCAGATAGGTAGTCGGGTGAATACAAAGGAATAATTCTGAAAGTAGTAAATTTTTATCATAATTATCATCTTCCCGAAATTTTACATTCGTCTCATTATTTTGAAAACAAAATTTTTGAAGGTTTCACTTCTAACACGTGTGAATTGCACACATTTTAATTTTTTGGACGAGTCCTATTTGCTAAACAATCATGGCACTAATTTTTATAAAATATTAATTTATATTTGTTAAAAAAAATTATAGTAAACATTTTGTTTTTACATTGATGATTCAAATTTATTCTTTAAATATTTACATTGTTCACCTTTTCTCATTTTTAAATTACAATTTATGATATAAAGACAAGACAAGAACATATTGTATACCCAGACCGAGACAAGAAACTCATTATTGAAATTTCTGCTTTGCTAGAAATCAAACTCAGTAAACAGCATTCCAACATGGTAAACATTCCACCACATGGGTCATTAATTTAACTTACTTTTTCCCAAGTAATTGGTCGCGGTGGCGAACAAATAACCAGGCTGCAAGCGGAATCTGGTTGTAAGATCCAAATGGCGCCCGACTCCGGCGGCCAGCCTGATCGTCTGTGCACCCTGACAGGGTCCAGGGAGGCTATATCAAGAGCTAAGTAAGTATAGTTACCCTGATAGTAAGCAGGATGTCGCCATCAAAAACACTGATTTCTCTTTCAATACAAACAATAAATTAAAAAATAACAGTAATACAGGTAACTAATTATTGTCATTTAATAACAAATGAGATCTCTTTTAATAGGTAATAAAAAAATATAGCACATGAGTACCAAATTTCAACTCATTTGGTCCATTAGTTTTGGAGAAAATTGGCAGTAAAGGGCGATCGCCCAGACACAAATGATCCTATGAGGGTTCCGCTTTTCGTTTCTTTCGTTCGGAACCCTAATAAACAAAATCGGTTCATAAAAAGCAGCTGTACATACTTAAATATCTCAATATTCAAACAAATATGGAACCTCTTATTTGGGGCTATCCATAAATTACGTCACACGTGAGGGGGGGAGGGTCGATTTTGTGATAAGGGGTGGGAGGGGTCCTTAACTTCGTGACGTCACATTTCTTAATCGAATAATTGTTATGTATAGGTAAATATTTAAAAAAAATAAGGGAAATAAAACTTATTTCGGCACTGCTATTTTAATTTAATAATTTGTAGTTGTAAAATTTCATAATGAAATAATTTCTGCTATAGTAGGTATATGTTACATAGAGAAACATTAAAAGAGTAAGAAGTGCAACATCTTACGGAATATGCGTATTGTGTCTTTATTCAATTGTTTTTAATGCTCACATTAGCATTAAAATAGTGGGTTGACATTGTTTAGTTATCAAGATAAGCCGGCTATTGTATTGCTAATGTAAGTTACATAACACTATAAGAACTTACTTTTAATTTAAACTGACTTTCTGCTATATGAGATTTGTTCTTTTATCATATTTGTCACATGATGCATAATAATGTGTTGAAATTATTAATTGAAAGTAACTTCCCTAACTTTCTTCCTCAGTCTCCCAAACACTACAAATTGATTTGTTTAAATAAGTATACCTATAGTCTCTGATTTTGTTACTATTGTCATTGTAAACCATTAAACTACCATTCCAGCTATAGTACATACACACACTAAGTTACATTGATTTTTGAACCCATTAATTCAGTTTGACCCAATGGTAACTTTGGAAGACAAGTGTCAGCCCTGTAGGCTATAAAAAATATAGTTGGATAAATATGAATGCATGTCTTTTAATAAACATTAAAAAATTAGATAGAGCAACACTGGTTTGGAGTAGGGTAAGTAGGTGCAAAATATGACAGATAAGATAAAAGTTACCTTATCACATTTTGAGGTTATTGAAATTTTACATGTCACATTTATCCGCATTTACATAAACTATAAACATTCTTGTTATGTCACTAAATACTATTTTTGTTTGCACGTAGGGAGCTAGTGAACCAAATAGTGAATCACCGCGGGCGCGAGAACGCCCCGCAGCACTCGGACGGTCCACAGGGCGGCGGTGGTGGTGGCGGCGGCGGCGGTGGCGGTGGGATGCCGCCCATGGGCAGGAATTCTGGCGGCGGCGGGTTGGGGACTACTGTGAGTACATAATTATGTCATTTGTACTAAATTGACTGAAAAACCGAGACATACATGCATAGATAGGGGTCAAATACAGAACTTTCTTTTTTGAAGTCCTTTAAAAACGCCTACTGTTAATTAATGGCACACAGTGCACAGCTTAAACCTATAGTGTTAGGGAGTACTAAAATTTTTTGAAAATTCAGTCCATAAAGGGTTAAAGTTTGTGTACAAAATAATATTCACTGGACGTAAGTTAATAAAATTACAAGTTACAATATGATATCCGATGTGAACAAATACACTATTCACATAGTTTTAAACAGTCTTAACCAATGTCCTTGTCCAATGTCTTCTTCACTTGTATTTGTATTCTCTAAAATTATTATGTTATCATAGGAGGAGATTATGCTACCAGGTCCTAAAGTGGGTCTCATCATTGGTAAGAGTGGCAAGACCATCAAGCAACTTCAGGAGCAATCGGGTGCCAAAATGGTTGTCATACAGGACGGTCCCAACACTGAATATGTAAGTTCACTTATTTAAATGAATAGTGTATAATGTTTGTTATCTAATTTTTAGATGAGACTTAAGTTATATTGCTAAACTATCTTGCCACAACTTTTTTCTTTTATTAAAATATATTAATTTAAAACAAATTAAATTAGTCGAAAAAAATGGCATTAAATGACTATCTTTAAATTTTTTATTTTGTGTCAACCTTATTTTTAAACTAGAAATTACGATAAACAGACACTAAGATAGTTCACCAAATAGGACTCCTCTAAAGAAACAAACTATAGCTATATAACATTGAAATTAAAAATACACTTAACAGGAAAAGCCGCTGCGCATATCAGGCGACGTAGCCAAAGTGGAGCACGCGAAGCAACTCGTCTACGAGCTATTGGCGGACAAGGACGCGCAACAGCCGCCCCGACCGCCGTACGAAGACATGTATGCCCAACAGGAACAGGGCAACGGCCTGGCTTCCAACTCGACTGAGGTCTGTGATCTTGAGGTTAGATATGTTCGATCAAGACGGGTTATGGGCAGCAGTTGTAAGTCGGTGGTTGTTGGTGAGCATGGATGGTGTTATCGGTGTTGTAGGACGGTTTGTTTGGTCAAATAGTGCAGGGTTTGAAATGTAGCTGAGAACGTAATATAAAAATAAAGTACGGAGTTCTGAGTTCTTTACTAAAAAAATTATTCAGACCCTTTGCTATTTTTTGAAGTTAATTCATAATTAAACTTTAAAAAGTAAATACGTCCTTAAGTGTGTAGTATCATCAACTGAATTGTGCTAATTAACTACTACTTTATCCAGATATAGGTAATAGAACTGATATAAAAATCCTATTTGAGCATACAAACGATTGTAGATTATTTACGAAAAGCTGTATAAAGTTTTATAAGCAAGCTCCGGTCACATAACACAGGTTATAAGCAGTGTCTTATATGGTACTGGTATGCATGGCTTGTAGAAGTAGTTGCTGCAGTACTTTGTGGTACAGATAAATAATGGTAAATATGTTATTTATTTTGCCATGTCTACAGTCGAATTACTAATCTACTGGACCAATTTCACATTTAAAGTGTCATAGTTATTGACAAAAAATAAACAGGTAGTGTCGTGACAAACCGATTCTGATGTGAATCATTGAAACATGTATTTTTTAGGGAACAAGAATTCACTATATTTAGTACGACAATATTATTTCACAAAGTGACATTATTTTCTGTCAAATTGGTCCAGTGGATTAGTGATTAGACGATATGTGTAAGCTAGGAATATTATATTGTTTTTTTTTAATGGCAAAAGAGCTGACGCGGCATCCGAGTAAGTGGTCACTGTTGCCAGTCTGCCAGAAAAGGCATTATAATTTTTCTTATAATTTATCAACCTTTCCTATCCCATTCTTATAATTTATACTACCAAACTTCTCCTACTTTGATATACTTATTATAAATATTGCTGACGTTGTTAAAAGTTATGTTAATATTACTGTAACTTGATGTATAATGGAGAATATTTAATTTTGTATCGTATAAAAAATACATTATTTTTATAGTATTTATTTCAAGTGTGTAAGCTTTGTTAGATATTGTTCTTCCATTCTTTATGTGTTAGATATAATAATGGATTGATAAGTTTTCTTGTTGCACACACAAATGTATGTATGTGTTCGTATGCACAAAATTATGTTGAAGTGTTGTTCTGCTCGTTATACTGAAGCTTAGTCACCACTGATACGTTTGAGCATCTGTGATGTCTATTATATTGCGAAATTAGTATAAATAAATAAAAAATCAGAAACCCGACTGCAAAAAATACATGATATACCCTTTTTAAATCCTTATGATGAGCTCTTTAATTTAATACCCATATTGTAGTAATGGATTTGATTTTTTTTTATTTTTTTTATTAAATAAAGATTTTTTTTTTCAAAAAAAAAAAAAGATATGATCTTAAATAATGATATGAAGTAATAAAGAATGTTAAGCACATACATACAAGATACGCGCGAAAAACAACCCTTCCTTGGCAGTCGGGTAAAATTACTCAAATAGGCCAACATTGATACATTATGTTTGTGTATTGTTGTAGAAATAGTTTCCGGTTACGGCTCCGAATTAGTGGCGATTAATCCTTTTTTCGATAATACATTGAATACGGTTTATTGTCGAATATCAAATATTCGGAAAATAGAATATATCCATATTTTAGATTATAAGACAGCTTGTTCCGTAGGCCCTAAAATACTTGGAAGTGCTTAGTTAAGCTGATTATTTCATTACACACATCCGTTTCTGTAAAAGGTCTCTTGGACTAAGGTTGTACTTACATCTCAAGGCCGAAAAAATGACATAATATTTGGATTTCAGTTCCAATTTAATATTGAAAATGAGGTAATATTTGCAGCCTTCACACACTATTAACAGAACACTATTAACATTAGTATGTCGATGTCACAGGTACTGGTGCCGAAGATAGCGGTGGGTGTAGTGATTGGCCGTGGTGGAGACATGATCAAGAAGATCCAAGCGGAGACCGGCTGCAGGGTGCAGTTCCACCAGGAGAGAGAGGACGGGCCAGGGGACAAGAGGTTTATTTAGTTCTAGTTATGTCTGGGGAACAGTGTTGATAGTACAGAGGATAGACTCATAACTTAGGATACAAAAATTAGTAGTTCCCTATTGTCAAAAAAAAAAAATTGATACTACAGAGTTCAAAGATTTGTAACTTACAACAAATTAGTAAAGTTTCTGGTTGGTAATGACATATTTAGAGCAGCTAGAGAGTAAATTGAACTGTTGGAGCATGAGGTTTGGACATTTCTCGAATTGAATTTCTCGATGTGTAATTATGTAATTTAAATGAAAGTTTTACCTTATAAGGCAAAGAAATGCAAATTGCACAAGTGACTTTGTTGACCATTCACCATCTGGTGGCAAGAAGACTGCTCCTTTTTCGGAGATTTACATTAAAAATATGCATGAAATAGCTGCTCAATACCAGTTCTCGAAAGTATTAATATATTTGTGATAATTGTCAAATAAGACTTTATAATAGTTGTAGTATCTCTCTACACTGGTTGACAGGGCTAAGCATATTGCGCGCTCACTCGCACTTAGGCGCAATATGCTTTGTCCTACTCGCACTTTTACGTCAACGAGTGCAGCGAAATACTGCGATTAGTTTAGTACTTTAGTAATTGGTGACAGACGTTTATGGGATTCAGCGGCTAGTTCAGTGCCACCAAGTTATCTGTGAAATGGCGAAAATTGGAACTAATGCCGGGCCAATCATAAGTTCTTTGTGCTCATTAATTTGACATTTACTACATCTCGAATTGCGTCCAATGATTGGTCCAATGCGTCCGACAGCGCCCTCCTCCAATTCACAGATAAGCTGGTGGCACTGTAGGTTAGTTTCCCCTGTCATATTAGTAAAAGGACATGCACCTAATTTAAATTGAAGTGGGTATGATGATGTTCGTAGATGCTATCTCCAAGGGAAGCCGCACCAGGTCGACAGGGCCCGCCAGATGATTGAGGACTTGATTGCTAGTGTTAACGTAAGTAAATGATACTTTAAACAATAAAAATATACAAATACTTACTCTCACCCTCGCACTAAGATTCAAGTGTCACAAGTTGCAAGGAAAACACAAATAGGACATCACATTATAACTTATGTTACCATTCATTTTATAACTATAAATTTTAAAATGTATAAAACTCTCTACAGTTTTATTTACACTAAAAATAGCTAAGAACTATCTCGATCACGTCTGCTTCCAAACAAAAAAACCGCATCTTAATCGGTCTATTCGTTAAGGAGCTACGACGACACATACAGAGACAGACACGTCAAATTTATATCAGTTAAAAAACTCCTTTTTGCGTCGGGGATTAATAAAATAATGTGATTTTAATATGACCTTAAACCTCTCAAATTCGTCACATTAACAAATTATTTCCAATAGTTCCTATACACATAATGATATTCAACATACGCCCCAACTCAGTATAACGGCTTCTTAAATCGCTCTTTAGTACAGATTCTCCATAAAAATTCTGTACTAAAGAGCGATTTAAGTAACCGTTAGTGACTCTGAGTTGGGGCGATAGTCTTTCAACAAGCTTCGTCGTACACACACACACACTATATACATACACATTACACAGATTGTTAACAAGCTGTGTAACAATGTCAACAGCGGAGAGACCAAGAGAACCGTGCGGGGCGGCCGCGCAACTCGTCCGGCCAGCGGAACGGCGACCGCGGCGACTACCAGCAGTGGCAGGACAGCCAGGAGATCCGGGTCACATTCACCGTCTCCAATGTCAAATGTGGACTTATTATTGGGAAAGGTCTCTGTCTGTTTTATTCTCTCGCTCTCCCTCTATTGTTTCTTTCCATCTCTTTTTTCTCATTCCCGTTCTTTTACTTTTCCGCGCGTCTTTAAACTGCTGTAACTTCGAGGAGTAGACTGTTGACATAGACACATGTTAAACAGGTTAAAATGTACAAATAACTAGCATACAATTTGTTTTTTTCCATATTTACTTGTAACTTGAACTCTTAACAAAATGAATATTTTTTTTTTTTAATTTAAATGTCTAACACCCCAAATCAGAGTCACTAATAATCACTCCTTAGTAATCATCACCATAAAAATTCTGTACTAAGGAGCGATTTAAGTAACCGTTAGTGACTCTGAGTTGGGGCGTTAAGGAGTTATAAAAAGCTTGCACCCATCCGCAAGCTAACCAACCGTGTCCCCCCCAGGTGGCGAAGTGATAAAGCAAATCAACGCGCAGTCGGGCGCGCACTGCGAGCTGGACCGGCGCGCGCAGGGCGCCGACCGCAACAACCGCACCTTCTACATCCGCGGACACCCCGACGCCGTGGAGCACTGCAAGCGGATCATCATGGAGAAAGTTGGGATGGTGAGACTGGGATTTGTATGGTGTGATGAGTGATGATGGAACGAGTTACAGCCTAATGTCATGGCTTGCCATGGAAGAAAGTAAGAAAAATATTTATAACTTTGACAGCACAGCTACAAGGATATAAAAACGTGTACTTTGGCATCAAAAAAAATTAAAAAAAAAAAAACAAAAAAAAACCACTTAAAAAAAACAATATTAAAAAAATTCAAAAAAATCTTAAAAGAAATTAAACAACACAAAACAATGAGTCTAAAGAAAGAAAACCCAGAATAAAGTAAAAATTACAACTAAACTAAACGACTCGATCGAACGATCGGACCTAACTTCAACGCAATGCCGTGTACGCTATAACTATTGCTCACATTTACCTAATAATTTTCTTTTAGACCGTAATTGATTTTGAGAATAATGTGGCAAATTCTTTTCAAACTCATGTAGATAAATTTAAACAAACTAACAATAATTCATCAATCACCCAGCCGGTGAACTTCATCCAAGAGGGCGGCGGCAACGGTAACGGCGGCGGCGGCGGCGGCGGCGGGGGCCCGCCGGGCGGCGAGTACTACGGCGGGGGCGGCGGCGGCGGGCCCCCCGCGTGGGGGTACAACCCGCACTGGCATCAGAACCCTCAGCCGCAGCAACAGGTAATTTAAAGCCCAGTGCATACGTAGCGGATTTTCCGCGTACGGGTCGGGGACGGGGCATAAATATACGGGCGTGCCCGTTCCCGTCCCGCACGGGATTCCGCTGCGTATGCACTATCGTATACATTTCCTATGATACGATGTTTCCAAAACCTCACGTCCCGTACGGGACGGGAAAAAACCCCGTTACGTATGCATTGGGCTTCTTCTTTCTTTACTGGGATTTTCTCTGTTAGATTCCTATTAGATTTAAATCAGATGCAGAACAAACATAAAATAAAAATTAAACTGATCTTTATGTAAATGGAGAAAGAATGTATTTTTTAAACTCGGTAGATCCCATTTTATAAAATTTTACCTTATTAGTGGTGATTCTGCCTGCAAAGCAAAAAGGCTCTGAGTTTGAATGATGAATTGTGATGTGTTAGGTTTGTTGTGGGTGTTAGTGTCAAGTCAATAGTATGCACTGTTTATAACATATCCATTCATTTAGCAACAGGTCCAGATCAACCCCAACACGGGCCAGCCGGACTACTCGCAGCAGTGGATCGACTACTACCGCTCGCTGGGGCTGATGCGCGAGGCGGAGGCGGTGGAGCAGCAGGCCAAGCAGTCGCAGCAGCAGCAGCAGCAGCAACAGCAGTCTGGTGAGTAGCAGCAACAGGCCAGAGTCTAGAGACATGACATTTTTTTTTATGCTAATGAATAACTTCTCACGCGCGTACATTTTTGTTGTGTTTGTTACTGTCAGGAGAAAGGTCTTAAAATTAAGAAAGTTACGTGGAAAATTAGAAAATTAAGAAAACTTAACGACCATATTATTAACATTTTTAATGTAACCTTAGCAACATAACTTTTTTATTTTATAACTGCCAGTCGAGGGAGAGGGAGAGGAGTTATTAGGCGGCCCAAATTCGCTGGGTCAGCTAGTAAATAAATATAAATTGGCCGTCTGTCCAGTGCCACCGTTCGAGGGCGGCGGCGGTAACGGCGGCGGGGGCGGCGGCGGCGCGGGCGGCATGGGCGGCGGCGACTACAGCGCGCAGTGGGCAGAGTATTACCGCTCCATTGGCAAGATAAAGGAGGCTGAGGCGATCGAGGCGCAGATTAAACTCAAGGTGAGAAGGGTGGATGGTTGAAGGTGTTATACTCCATGTGTTTTGTTTTCCATGATGAATGTACGGCAAAGCTGGGTGACCTTTATGAACTCTTTAGTTCCAGCCATGTTCCAGTGTAAACGTCAAATTCGTATTACCAAAGCGGTGACTTTTTTGCCAATCATACGTTCAAAGCCCGATAAATGAATTGCCTAGAACATTAATGATTTTTTTTAAAGTTCTTATTAGGCCTGCTGCAAAGCAAAAGCAAAGGGTGAATTGGTTAATGAGTGATTTCTAGTGAAAATAAAGCTTTCTGATAAATTAGAGACATTTATCAGATATATACAGATAATAATTATAGACATATCAGGCCCGCATAAAATGTCATGGGCTTCCGTTCCAACAGGGTTCGTAAAATGTTTGGACGTTTTCTACATATTTGCGTCCAACACGACGTGGTTGTCTCTTTATCTGGTCGTAACACAATACACCTTCAGTCGCAGCAACCCCAACAACCGCCGTCATCATCGGTGCCGACCCCCCAGCCGACCCCCGCGCCGAACCCCACGCCCCCGGGCAGCGGCGCGGGCTCCTCGCCCATGATGCAGTATGGCGCGCAGTACGGTGTATACCCCGGCGGCGTGTACCCCGGGTACGCGCCGTACCCCTACGCCGGGGGGCCCGTGCCGTCCGGTGAACACAACCATCAGGGACATCAATGAGTGGTGAGTAGTGTTGTTGGTTAGTGTATTGTGTGTGGAGGGGGGTTGTGTATCCTTGGTAGTTTTCTAGGGTTGTAGCGGTTTGTGTGGAATAAGATTGCAGTTGTTACGTTAAATAATGGTGCTGTAAGGGATCCGATTCAGTACTATAATAATGTCCTATAAAAACATGTCTTTTTTTTGTAAATAAACTTTCTGTACATAGCAAGAGAAGTTCTTAATAAATCTAAAAAAGTTCATATCTTCTAAACTACTAGGCCAAGGACAAAACATTTTTTATAATAACTTTTTTTGAAACATTCAGTGACCCTGGAACCGTGCAATTACCGGATTCGATGTTTCAGATAACAATTCCTTGTCTATAACAAAACCTTGTGATTTTGGTTTGATGAACCTAATGAGCATTGGCAAGGATATACAACCTCCACTTTTACTATCTACCGAATCTCGAGGGATGTATGCTTGTGTTAATAAGATATAATATTTAATAACAGTGATATAAGATAATAATATTTTATCGCTGTTTTCTGCTTTGCCCAATGGTAGATAATGCTCTTAGCATTACGCTCGCCTTTTATACCATCTGTCTTAGGTATAATAAAGATTAAATAAATATAAGTGCCTGTTTTATTTCAAATGTATAATATTCAAGGGGATTTACTTTTAAAACTATATATTTAACTAGGTTTTCCCAGTTGGACTACACTTGCTAAACGTTATTCATTTTCTTATTAATATTTGACCTCGAGATTGGGAGTTAGTGATACAATTAGTATAGTTGCTTGGTTTTGGGCTTGACAGTTTTCTGTTGCTATATGAACACTATGTAATGTATATTATTCAATCCTTTATGATATGCTTCAATTCTCCAAACCTTTTCCACCTAGCTCATTCTACGTCGCTAATTGGGGGGAAAATTACATAAATTCGTGGTAACATGTTTAGCATAGTAAATAGTATGTAACATATTAACATACGTATGACGAACTGTTAGAATAAATTCTTCTGTTTCTACTAATGCCAAAGGTATAATAATATGTTGTCATATTTTTACTAGATAAGCTATTGAATTTTATTATGACATGTTTTATCGTATTTTGTTATATTTAGAGGTTATGTAGTTCTTATAAGGTAATAATAATAAAATATATGACATTTGATAAGCTTCATGTGATAATAATAAAGCAGGCGCATGGTTTAGGTACGGCGTTCATCCCGCGTAAGAACAAAGAGATGTGATTGTGTGGGATATGCGGATATATGTTTGCGAATCTGTACACCCAATATATACATAGTCGCTTAAATTTTAATTTTTTACTGTTATTTATGAAGTTGATTATATAAATCATTTTAAAGTGTCATAAAAGAAATACATGCTTATTTATATTATAATTATGTCTTAATCTTAATAAAATAATAAATAATACCTCGGCGATCTTGCTTAATGTTGTAGGTGTGTGTTAAGTGTATTTTTAGCTAGTTCATCCGTCATATTGCACCGTGTCCATCAGCTGTTATAATTATTACCTGCAATATGTGAATAAATCGTAATAAGCGTCGCACGAAAGGTTTTCAAATAAACGTTATGTACTATAGTGCTTTCGACGCGTATGTATACATAAAATATTGTAGTATGAAGTAGTTTGTAGAGAATTTACGTCTGATTACTAGAAATACGTCTGGTTACTAGAAAATAACTGTGTTGAAGATAATGATGGATATTATAAACAAAATTATGTGTAGTGTATTCGACGCCGTGCGACCATTTGTGTTTCTAACTTAATGTCATGCTTAAATTCTTAAATCTGAGAGGATTAAACACACTCAGAAACATAATATTATTAGTACATTGATATACAAGTTCTGTGATGGACTGTAACTACCAGTATTGGTTGTGTCCATATGAATATAATGACTTTGCTGACTTCAACAAATAGGCTTTTACTAATTTAGTGCTCTTAAACTACCTAACCCTACACAAAACATCTCCAGTTACATTAAAAATTATCTATATTTGTGGCGACTTAATTTCATACAACGTGGACGGTACAAATATTTCTGAGCTTAGAGTATTTCGAAAAATTTTATTTATAAATAATATCTATTATGCTGATGTTTTTTTATAATTGTCTTTATCTGATCGTCGTGTCTAATTTTATCATTGGATATGTCTGTGTATGATAAAATTATTAGTGTGTAGTAACATTACGTGGTAATTATGATATCAATATCTGGAGCATCTATTCAATACTTCAAAACAAAACTATATTTTTCTGCTACGGTGATGTCATGTCGCATATGATTTGGATTACATTTAAAAAAACTAAAATTTAATCTCCCTGTTTCTGACAAACCAAACACAATAAAAACTATAATTTATCTTTATAGACAATATATTATTGTGGTTCAAGTTTTGAGCAGCTGTTTCAAGTGAATATTATTCCAGAGGCTAGCAATGTAATTTGCTCACAAGCACTGTAATAACAGAAGTGTCAAATGAAACAACTTTGCCTCGTGGTTTGCTCATTGCTATAGGCGTCAGAGATTTTTACATTTTGAAGTCTGGCAATAAAAACTGCCCGTAGGATGTCTTGGAATATCCATTTCAAATTGTTTACAATATTTCGTACAAAAGAATCAGTCGTCAGAAGTAAGTAGAGTTAGTGTAATGGTGCTCCCTCACCGGGAGCATTCACGTGTAATGTAACATTATAGATTCGTCTCTGAGCATTACATTACAATAATACCTCCCTGACTGACGAGCATTCGCGTGTAATGTAACATTATAGATTCGACTTTGAGCATTACATTACAATACTACCTCCCTGACTGACGAGCATTTGCGTGTAATGTAACATTACAGATTCGACTTTGAGCATTCCATAGCAAGATGTCAGACGAAGCGGTCGGAAGTGGAGCGCATTGATGTTACAAGTTGTAACAAGATATTACACATTGTATCATTACAAGGTGCGCATTGTAATGCTCGGTTCTCCTCCTTCACTGATGTAATGCTCAAAACTGTAACGTTACATTACACGCGAATACTCCCGGTGAGGGAGCACCTTAAGACGTAAGTCACGGACATAAAAAATGAACGGACGTAACCTTGTCTAATCGAGATTGAAGCTGACAGCTCGCTTACCATGTGTGCGTAATTTTTGATTCGCGATGGTGTCAATGTCGTAGCCGTATTGTGTCAATGTGTAGGTGTGTGTACTTGTACGAATACAGAGTTGGTATCCCTATGGGTGCTTCACTGAATTTGTTCTTGGGATTACGTCCGTGGTGTAAGTAAAGTGAATCAGTGAAGGGATTACGATTAGGGACGGCAAACAACACAAGTACCTTTCAGTTTATCCCCCTTTTTCATAAAAACAGCAAAATTATAGAGGCTTATAATGTTTTGTTTCCTTCACTCTTATGAAAATCGATAAAGATAAAAAAAACAACAGTGCAGTAGCTAAAATATGTTTATTAAGCGTTTATGAATATGTATATGATCACAGAGTGACTGTCACCAATAGATTGTCTTTGTCAGATGCTCCAAAGATATCGAAAGCTTGCCTCGTATTACCTATATGTACTATTTAACATTATTTCAGCTGATAATTATTTACAAATTCACATCACAATATTGGCTTAATCGTTACTTTTCAGGGATCAATGGTTATCGTTATAAAATAATATTTTATCTGTGCATAAGCATGTTATGATTTTATTATTACCGACAATATTTTCTTTCAGTTTCTTGCATGTATTATATTTTATTGAAATATCTTCTGATGTTACATTTTTATTGGAGTATTTTTGGTGTTAAGCAGCATTATGTTATATGTAGTTTTACCCCATCGTAAATAAACGCCAATCTTTATATCTTACGCCACGTCTTATCGTCAATAACGCTAATAACAACGATTTTAAGTAGAATTGTACAGTATTATGTCCCATAACATTATCGGTAGGGTATATGCATGTCCTATTTCGTCATTATTGTTTGGTTGCAATACATAAAAATATTTTGAACAACGAATTTCAAACAAAATGCCCGACATTTTGAGCCGCTAATTGTAATGTCACAAATCATAATAAGCCTTGTTTCCCTTCTTTATATGTATATTAGAAATTAATTTCAATTTGATACCTCCACGTGATTCTGAGAAAAAGGGTTTTGACAGACAACGAAGTGATTCTATAAGGTTACCTACGGAACCTTACATGCATAAACCCTATTCGAGCGATATAAAGCTTGGCTCGCTGTATGTTTGTATTGCGGACACGATACGTAGAGTGTGTAGTGTTGCAGATGGTAGGGGCCGCCGCGAGCGGGGCCGCCCGGCCGGTCGCTCGACAGCACCGACAGTTGTTCTACAATGTTGCCACCTTGCTCTGTTTGTCTGATTACAGAACCCAGTCGCTGGCGTAGCATCCGCGGGAAGACCACATCTCCATTGTAGATTATAATCTATTATAAGCTGATTTTCGATTAAAAAAAATAAAATAAAATAACACTTCACCCAAACGTCGCCTCGCCCACAACAAATAATCGCTCGATTTATTCGTAATTTTATTGTAAGCTCCTCCCAACATATCGTTTTATTTCTTGTGGGCCAACTGCAGTATTTGAGATTTTATTCGTTTGACCGTTGAATTTAGGCTGTGTGGTATAATCTGTGTACTGTCATTATGAAAATATTGGTTTGTGTTTATATAACGTGTGATGCAACTGTTGTGTGCCGATACTGATTTGACGTGCCAGTTTGTCCAGGTGTAAAATAGAATGCCACACTGCCTATAAAGATGTAACAAAGAGAACGACGGGGCTATAGAGAGAGACAGAGAAACGGTAGAGAGATCCTTCGCCGCCGCGAGGAGTCGAGGTAAATGCATTGTACTGTACTCAGACATAGCGTATATCCAAATGTAATTCCACCGTTGTCTTGTGTAATCTCAACCGCGAGTGTGAACCTAAAGCTTTATTGCTGGTCTGTTTATTGAAAACAATGAAATCTATATCGCTGTGGAAGCTGGTTCACTTTCGTTACAAATGAATTATGTCTTAGTTGTAAGTTGCGGTGTCAGTCGTCAACTCTCTTGGCGGCTCGACTAACAGCCAGGTCGTTATTGCAGTTACATAACCTAGAATATGTATTTTTAATATTAAACTTTAAGATTTTTTGGTAATTACGAGAATTAGGTGTTTAAAAACAACTGGAAGGTAATGTAAAGCGATCTACATTCCTCGAAAATTGTTCAATTATATAAAACACATGCGACGACGCGGCTCGCGCCAACAGTCAATGTACTAATGTTAAGGATATAAAGTGTATGTTAATTGACTTGTGTTCATTTTATTTATAATCATTGAATTCTCTTCACAGACCTCAAGGTAAGTCACCCTATATACGTAACGAATTGTCTATGGCGTCATTATGCTGTAGTGTTCTCGACATCTATTCATTTCTATCGACTGTGTCCATTTATACGCTCATACGTATTATTTTCTATTGCCATATAAATCATGTCCAATTGTGTTTATGATTTGTGATTTATGATCAATGTGTACCATCTTTAGCAATTGATGCTGGTTTTTTATTGTGTTATTTCGTACAAGGTTTATTTTTATTTAGTGATGATTGTGTCGAAGGGTACTCGGTCAGCTTTAGACGGATATGTATCGAAACAATTTGTAAAGTTGAGCCTACGAATATGTATATATAATAATTTTATTTCGTAGTATAAAGCCGTATTTGACTATTAAAAATGTTTTTTTTCATAATGTACGGTTGCTGTTGACCCTATCGGCCTTTACAGTTTCACGTACCGACGCAGTCTCGCGACCAACTTATCTGTGAAATGGCGAAAATTGGAACTAATGCCGCCCCATTCATAAGTTCTTTGTGTTCATTCATTGATATTTACTACGTCTCGAATTGCGTCCAATGGTTGGTCCAATTCGTCCGACAGCGTCCTCCGTCAGTCAGTTCACAAATAAGTTGGGGGCACTGTAGACAAGAAACTTTTGTACGCCCGGTCAAACAAATTGAATTGAACGTTCATAAATAGAAAAAAAATATATTAAAAATGCCTTTCATAAATTCTATCAAAATTAATTCTGAACTCTAATTAAACGTTTAGTTTATCATTATTTTTGTAGTATTAGCTGGTAATATTTTTCTTTTATCTTATTTCTTGGCTACAACCTGCAACGTATCGGTGATGCCTCTGCGCTTGGGTGTCACTGATGTCCATGGAGGACGATGACATTTTGTTTCTCACCCGCTCGATTGCCGGCTATTTACATAAAATATCATGTGTTATTTAATATCATGTATCGTGTAATATCATTATATAAATCCGTATATTACGTCTCGGATTTACATGACGTATGTTATGTAAATCCGAGAGATACCTTTATCATTACAATTGCTGTTTGTGTGGATAATTAATTCTTTCCGAAATTCATAATCAAAAGTACTACTGGATACGGTACATGATATGTAATAAAATTATCTTAGGCCTGAATAAAACAAAAGATTTGTTTTAGTAAACGGGCACTAATCTTACAGATAAAAAGGACTGATAATCATTTTACTGTTGTACCGCAACTTATGCATTTTATGTCTAAAAAAAAACTAAAAAATGTCATTCGATGGCTCAACTTTAGTTCATATTTTGTTTCGCCATATTCAAACATTTAAATTTTTGTCAAGCAGGAGAATTGCCTATATTTTTTTAACACTTTCTAACAAAATAAACTGTGTTACCTACTAAATATGCATATAACGATGCTTCTTAGTTAAAATTTTGGATGGTAGTGAACATAAATATGACATGTTTTTAAATAAGTATTATGTGAAATGGATCCTTTACAGCATATTATCATCGTCTCCACATCATTTGAATGCAATATTCCATATAGCTTATATTTTTGTGTTGTATTATTACATGGCTTTTGTGAGGTTTGCGACCTTTTGATCATGTGCTTTACAGCAACACAATTTTCATGGCGAGAGCTAAATGCCATACGAGATGCGCACCGATTAAATACATATCCCGAAATAGTACGTTATATTTCGGTAATGGTACTGGAATGTCTATTTTTAAACCTACCTGTATGAATGATATACTTTTCCTGTTGTGCCCTATTTCTTCTATATTATTACGTGATTGCGTGTATATCTTGTTTATTGAACTGTGTTGCAATTATTTCGCATATCATGCTATGATTTTTCACTATTGTCGATCTGTTAAAGGTGGCCTCACATCACTTCACTATTTTTATAAACTGATACGATATATCGAGACCTAAACGGTTAATGTATCCAAGCGATACAACGAAACGTGACGAGAACTCTTCGTATAACGAGCCGCCAGCGTATGGAATTATGGATGTGGTAAGTCGTAATGATGGCGAATGGTATTAACTGGACACTACACGCAGACAAATTAATCAGATAACGCATGATGCAACTGAGAGAAATGCTTGGAGAAATCTAGAGTATCCTAACCCTTTGCACAGTTATAATATGAACAATTTACAATTAATGATAAATTTGAATTTCAGTGTAACTTTGAACTTTTAGTTTAAATTAAACTAATTTAGCCTAACTTAACCTAACCTACCCCAACTTATCTATTGATGTATGTGTTCAAAGGACTGAAATTCAAAGTTACCCGGGTGACTGAACATTGATTTTTATTGAATTTGTCACAGATGCATTATCCTACTCAAAGTGCATTTAAATAAGTAAATGATTTGTGTAAGAAACGATATTATAATGATCTTTATTGTTACATATTTACATAATAGCTTAGAAAGAAGTGTTTTGTTGAAGAATTTTTTTTTATATTTAAATACCGATATATTTAATTATTACGCTAATTTAAATGCACTTAATTTTATACTGGATGCAAAACTTACGCAGTGATCGATAAATTATTCAATGAGGACTACTTAATTCTATTACCACCACTCTTCTCGAGGTTTTTCTTAATGGATTAAAATGTCGTTCATATTCTATTATTATTTATGGTACAAGCGATGGTAAAATATTTTTTGCGTCGATATAAAGTCTGTTCCGTGTAATTGGATTTTGTAGGCTATAAGAATTTGTCGTAAACTGTCCTCGGGATCACAATGAGGTTCAAGATTCCTCTAGTCGCCAATCATGACATAATCTTCGCAGTTTCAGTCAAGTATTTAAATACAATTTTTAATCAATATGTCGCAACCAGCGGTTCATTGAGTCGTACAATATTTTAATTTTAAAAATCTCTCAATTTCTTTGTGGAATTATCTCTTAAATACCTTCTAGTAGGACAATTACCGATTTTGAATTTTAAGGGTTGAATTCGCGAAGCAAAATATTCTTGAATTGGCCACACAAATTATGAACGTGTGCGTATTTTATAGAAATAATTAATTAAATATGTTATTAAAATACACATATTGTGTGGAATACAAACATTACCCCTAAAGCCAGGCCGTTGCGGCGCTTATACTATCAGACGTATCCAACATTTTTTTTATATATTGGATGTGTAGGATAGGAATTTTTGTCAATTATTTTATTTACTTTAGGATTACAATCGGTAATATTTATAAAAAAAAAATTTTAGACCCATTAAATGGTCTAGCGTTTTGAAATCCCATTTTGATTAACTGATCATTGCAAAATATTTTTATTTATGAGACTCAATGAATATATCTAGATATATATTGCTTTTCAGTTTTCAATAGTGTAGTGATTCGATAAGAAAATAATGATGTGACTTTGCAAATTAGCTGAATATTTGAAAATCACTTTTATAATGCCACAGACGCGGTTAGTGGGGAGTTGAAGAATAAAACATGAGAATAATATTTGTTGTTTTATTTGTTTAAGTAACATTATTCACCAATGCTGGCAACATTAGCCTAGAAGAAATAATTATTTTTGTTACTCTATGTCCTATGACGAATTAAAGCGATAACTCCGATAAAATCTGTACTGGTATTGCCGACATGGCATGTTAATATCTGGGAGGAGTGTCTTCGCGGGAGAGAGAGGCGAGAGACGTGGACGACCCGCTAGAGGACCGGATGAGGCGAGACAGTCGCGCCAGGGGAGCGGTGGCCCACGGCTCCAGGGGACTGCCCGGTTCGGGGACTGGTGATACTCTGAAATCCACAAACGGTCTTTTCATTCAACTGTATCTATTATCCCTGGATAAGTTAGTAAGTAAATTAATAAACAAACATGAATTTTCGATAGCGGGTAGATAGAATATTTTTGAAAATGGCCGTTGAGCTGTTATCCTATAACTGTAACTACAGATTTGAGCATAGGTACGTTAATACTGAATATCATCAACACTCCGTGAAATTTTGGATTCAACATTTTACCTGTTCCTTCTTGGACGTGCAGTTTTAGGCCTTACTTTCCTGACTTCTGCTTTGCTTTGAGGCGGAGCTGCGCTTTCCACATCTACGCCACTGCCAGGACCTAAACAACAACAATAAGAAGCTCCACACAGTACACGTAGCCTGACTAGGTTAAGATAAGGGTGCCATGGACAACACACCTATAATTCATTTTTTTTTGTCTAGTCCATGGAAAATAGAGAAGGAATTCCATCTCTATATATGAAAAGTGTCCAACAAAACGCGTAAAATTACGGGTGGCGCTGCGGTGCCGTATTTGGCGGAAACTAGCGGCACTAGCGCCATTCATTACGGTGACGCTGCGGATGCACTAGGCATAACTGCTGCAAACTTCACTCCGTCTCTTTAACAGCTACGTTCATGGTTGGCTACTTGTATCACACTAACGCCATTCAGAAATGGCCATTATTGAACCTCTTTTTTTCTGTAAAGAGCTGGACACTTTTTTAACTTTCCCTTCATATGAGATGGCGCTCCTATAGATCAATGCTCCATGGTAGAGTCCAAAGTAGTAAACAAATATGGCCGCCTGCTAATTTCAATAGACAATGACATGATTGCAAAGGGTCTTGAATAAAAATTTCGAAAATTCTGTTAACAAATACGATAAATTCAAACGAATGAAATTATTAATTGCATCATACTTTAATGATTGATAAATTTATATTAAATCTTTCATAAATATAAGCGTGAATAGGTATATCTATCTGGATCACTGACTTTGTAGAGCAGTGTTGCCAACCCTAATCTAGATTAAAACTGTAAATAAGCTTTCAAAAACTGAAATCTACAATTAAAACTGCAGAGTTGGCAAATCTGTTGTAGAGGTACGAAGTACGATGACGTCATAATAATATCGGAATCTATTTGTACAGTCCCACGATACCTATATCATTCGATAGTTTTTTTTATAATCATAAAAAAACATGATGTATGAGCATTACCTACCTGCTACGTATAATGAATGTTCCACTTGAGCTTGTCCCGTTGCATATTGAATGCAGAGTGGGCGGACAGCTTTCATTCTATCGTCCCGCCGTCCATTTACTGCACTAAAAATAAATATCAAGTCAACAGGTGTTACCGGTAAAGAAATACCGTTTATATTTAGATACCGGTATTTAAAAACATGTAGGTTTCGTGATTATGTCGATGAAAATATCAATTTTTTTATGAATTTTAAAATCAAGTTTCAAGGAAATTTGCTGTCACAAAATGTAGCGAATAAAAAAACCGGTACCGTTGGTAGGTACTGTAGCAATTTATTGATCTACTTACATAATTATTTAAATAATTATATTAAATGCAGTTTATTATCAAAGGATCGACGAGCAACAAGATGCATTGCAATTTATTATAAATAGTCTACATTGGCCACTACAATTTAAACTCGTGTAAACTTAGAACTTACGAGCTGTGTCCTGAACTGGGGGTATCTTCCCAAGGGGCGTCACTTTCTACAGCGCTGCTCTCTGACGCCACTAGATACATGGATCTGAAAGGGTTACATTTATACTTAATTTTCTAGAATTAAACTTCAGTATGTTTATCTAATTTCTCCACCAATCCGAACTGGAGCAGATTAGTGGAATATTTTCTAGTCTCCTATGAGATGGGGTGAGAGTTCAGTCTCAACTAAGACCCGTGTACGGTGTGACCCATACCTACACTGTACTGGGCGGCTATAATCTAAGTGGGTTGTGTTATGTGTAGCACAGAATTAAGATAATTTTATTTTGTGGTAGGTACCTAGGTACTCCATTATGGTAGGCCTCTAGAGATGAAAAGTTCCGAAACATTCCGAAATTTTGAAACTAAATACGGATACCTACCTACTTTCGCAAATGTTCCGCCTATTGGTAGCTGTACTTCGAAAGTTGGCGACTGTTTTTGTAAGTTGAAAAATTACGATTTTAGATAATCTAAATTTTACTAACAAAAAATAACCGACTTCAAAGTCTCAAAAACTACATAGTTGTCAGATCTCGTTCAAATTTATGTGAGACCACATGACAAGCGCCTGCTTTCGATTAAAAAAAGAATCATCGAAATCGGTTGGCGTGATATTGAGTTATTCGTCAATTTGTCGCGCACATCTTAACACAAATTTACGACTTATGTAGTTTTCTCATGGTTGCCGTTGTCAGATCTCAATAAAATTTATATGGGACCACATGACAGCCACCAGCTTTCGATTAAAAAAAGAATCATCGAAATCGGTTCGCCCAGTCCAAAGTTCTGAGGTAACAAACATAAAAAAAAAAAAAAAAAAAAAAATACAGTCGAATTGAGAACCTCCTCCTTTTTTGAAGTCGGTTAAAAATAGTAACTGAGTGACGATACTTTGAACAGATAATCAATGCGATATAAAAACCAGCCAAGTGTGAGTTTGCACATGAAGGGTTCAGTTAGTCTATTACCTGGCGGGCACATAAAGATGCGGCGGGGGAGGTGGCGCTCGGCGGGAGGCGGAGCGCGCTCGGCGGGCGCGGGACGCGCGGCCCAGGAGCACAGACTCTACAGTTCAATAGCATAGATAACATCAATTTAAAAAAAATCCGACTGAGTAAAAAAACTAAAAAGAAAAAAACAAGTCCAGTAGTTCAGAATATTGTTAAAAGTAATACTGAACAACTACACCATAGAAGGATTACGCCGTTTGTTCCCACGAGGAAATAAATATACCTAGACATACCGGATATGGGATCGCTGTCGCTGTGCTCCTGGCGATCGCGGCGCCACGCGGCGTCGGGCGCGGGCCCGTCCGCCGCCACCCCGAACAGGCCCGACACGGCGCCCGCCACCATCTTGCGGGCTGACTTCGCTGTCGTCTGACGGAAATAGAAAAAAAAACAGTTTTATCATCACTGCAAGTTAATTGAAGTAATAGAATAGTTAGTAGGTTCAGGTTGAGGGCTATATATTTTTGAGAAATCAATATTAATAAAACAGGAACCGAACGCGTTGATTTTGAAATAAAAATCACTACCTATATTATACCTAACATCATTCTATACTATAGAATCTATAGTGTCGATGACAAGGATCGAATTCTGCGAAGTAATGAAATACAGCAAATGTGAGCGTGACTTTACCAAGTTAGTTGAAAAAGCTCTTCTGCTACATCAATACATCTCCACTCAATCAACATACTAACAGAGACATTAATATCGATCTCCGGCACGCCTCTAAGGTCCGCAGCTCTAGTAGCCAGCGTCCGCAACTTGGGGTCATCGGGCGCCGCCTCCGCCAGCGTCACCAGCTCCAGCATGTAGTCCTGGTACACCTGCTCTTTGATCACCGCTGGAATGTGAAACTGTCGTTACATATCTACTGATACTAGGTTACCTATTAGTTACCTATGTCTACCTATACCTATACCTATTATGTGCATAATATTTATAATACAGTGCACAGTAGTACAAGTACGTACAAACTACAATCCTTTTCAAGACTGCTCGAAGGACCAAATTGTGGAATTTGTATTTTATTTTCTTAACTTTTTGGATTTCAATTGGTATATTAATTCCTAATATTTAATGGCATTGATTTTTGGGTAATCCTCGGTTTAGCTTATTAATTATAATTAATTATAACAAATAAGAACATAAAATACAAACACAAATTTGGTCCTTCGAGCAGTCTTGAAAAAATTTGTACGTTTATACGTACTTGTTCTACTGTGCACTGCTTTATTCAAATAAAAAATAACATAGGTACCAATCTAAGATACAACACGCAACGTCAAGAAAGGAAAATAAAAAAAACTTACGAACGGGCTTGATGAGATTCTCCTTAGCTTTGAGAACATCCAGTGGCATAGGTGGAGGAACTGCTAACATTTTCTGGGCGCCTGGTAGTTGAACACCGGTCGCTGACGTCACTGGAGGGCTCACTGGAGGCCTGGCTTCTAAGCTGGCCTTAGTGGGGGGCGCGAAAATCGGGACCGGAGGGGTCAGCTGGTGAATGGCTGGTGGTAGACCAGGAGTCCGGGTTTTCTCGTTAACCAAGAGATCTGGTGTTGGTTGTTTCTGGAGATCTGTACCTTTGACATAATAGAGGTTGATAGAGTGGAATGGTTAGTGCAATATTATTGTTATTAAAAAATAAATACAGTAAAAAGCATCAATTTTTTTCTATCAAATCCTGATCCATCCATACCGGTAGGGCCAAGGTCCATCTCCTGTGTGAAGGCCATGACGTTGAGAGCGCTGGAGAGCGCGGTGCCGACACCGTTGCCGGGCTCTCCTGACACTGCTCCCATACCTCCCATGCCCCCCGGTACACCCATGCCCCCTGGTACACCCATGGTCGTCACTCCTAACGCCCCCTCGGACGCCAACACGCAATCGGGCGGTGGGACCCTGGTTTTGAGATGGGAATTGTGTTAATACTGAATCTAATTATTTAACCCCCGGCCCGACACAAAAAGAGTGTTAGAAGTTTGATTTGTGAATAGACCGATTTAAGTGCGGGTTTTTACACACAAAACTAAAGTGAAGTGCTACTTCTCAGTCTCTACTATTCTACTAAAATCTGTTGGGGAATTTTTAAATTTTAATTAATAGTTGTTAGGTGGTTTTAATTAGCGTTAATGAAATTCCGGAAACTTTTTTTTACGAATTTTGAAGTATTCATCGTTCGTCCATAATAGCATTTCAGTAGTCATATTAGTGTAACCTAATTTTCGTGTTTTATATGTTCATAGCATGGTCATGATATTATAGAACGCTGTTGAGGGCTGACTCCTCAAAAGCCAAGTACCTACGACTCTAAAAAGACACTCACTTTTTAGGAGCTTTCGTCGGAGTAGAGATGGAGACTCGCCCCCACATGAGCCTCCTCAACTCCTCGCCGCTGATGCCTCTTCTCCTTAGTTCTGCGATGGTCACTTTTCCAACGCGCTAAATAACATTAATTGAGTACCAGAGTTACTAACTACATACAAAGTATGTACCTATTTATTTTTTAACCTACTACAGATTTTAATTTTTTATGTCGATGTTATTTTTGTTACAGATTCATTCACAGATTTTTTTTATGGCTCGCCGGCAAACGAGCAAACGGGTCACCTAATGGTAAGTGATCACCGCCGCCCGTGGACATTAGTAACACTGGGAATTATATTTATTATCTCTCTTTCTCTCCCCTCTCTCTCTCTCTGTTTTATACAACGCAAATAGTCTAAACCCCTCTGAACCCACAACATACCTTCCAATTAGTAAGCGCCCCCTTCCTCTGCTTGGCCCTGGTCTTAGCCTTGCTCTTGATGACCATGACGGCGCGCTGCTCGTACCGCGGGTCGTCGGACGGCCCCAGCCCGATGGAGTACTCCTGGAGGTAGCGGTGCGCGTCCTCCTGGGCCACGGACCGCTCCAGGGATACTACTATCTTGGCCCACTGCGTGACACTTCACTAGTTAGGTGATATAAAATCTGAGGCCTTAGTGCGTTTTACGTGACATAACGTTTAACTTCACACGTGAAGAGATCGTGGATGCAACTTCACACGTGAAGAGATCGTGGATGCAACTTCACACGTGAAGAGATCGTGGATGCGAAGACGCTCCTGTACCAATCGCTCGGCAAGATCGACCGGATGTCATCCCGCAGACAGGATGAGAAGGGTGAGAAGAGTCTCCAAGATATAATAAACCTTCTCAAAGAGACTGATCCTGATGACGTGCCGTCGTTCGTGGCAAGGAACCTCAACAAGTTGCCGCCCGTCACGTTCGATCACGTCGACGTCACCAGGCTTCTTAAGGATGTAAACATCCTGAAGACGAGTCTGGCGGAAGTGGTGCTGAAGCTGGAGGCCTCCCAAGACACCATCAGTGATCTACGCGCTGAAGTAGCGACATTGCGTAACGCTTTGGCGGCTAGTAGGTCACTAGAGGCCAACAACATCAACACGCGTCGCGGGGCGCAAGCAGCCTCGTCAGCGAGTTTCGAATCAGCGAAACTTGACTCATCGCCGGCCATTGTCCCCGCACGAGTAAGCAGTGACATGCGCGTTACCCGTCCCGCACCTCCTCCCGCGAAGGTGTCGCCTTGCATGGTTACGTCTACGCCTCAACGTAACTATGCCGCAGCTGCAACCCGTCAGCAACCCGAAATTCGGGTACAGAAGAGGACAGAGAGGGAAAACGGAGTCTCCCGCAACGAACCCCCTCGTAGTGCGGTGCCCATCGGCCAGCCGGACAAAGATGGCTTCATTAAAGTAGAGAAGAAGAAGAGGAAGCCTCTTTGTCGTAACCAATGTGGTACTGCACCGACAGGACAGAACCATCTCCTGCGTCCCGCTGTTCCAGTGACCTACATTTACGTCTCCCGTCTCCACTACACCACGAAGGTCTCCGATGTCGTGGAGTATTTGGAGAAGAAGACCAAGTGCCGGGTGCTGGTTGAGAAGTTGGACTCGCGCAACGCAGTCAACTTTAACTCGTTTGTTGTGCGTGTTCCAACCGACCTCCTGTCGGACTTCATGAAGGAGGAGCTGTGGCCAAAGGGGGTCGTCTTCCGAAAATTCCGGGGACGTCGACGACCACCGGGAGTCACCGGAAGCGCGTCTCACTTCGCGAACAAGTGAATTAGTTTTTAAGTATATTGTTGTATGTATGTTAGTCTGTAAGGTATTTATGTTATGGGCCGCGTTGCCTGAAATAAAGGTTATATTATTATTATATTATTATAACGGGCTCGCTACGAGTTGGCTACAATTTGTATGGGACCGAAGCTTTTCTTTTCACTGCGGCTAGATAGCTCTGCTTCGGTCCCATACAAATAGCCAACTCGCATTTACGTATCGTGGCCGTTATGTCACGTAAAACTCGCACTAAGGGGGCTGTTCGAGCGCTCATAGCTAGCTTATTAATTTGCATTGTTTTCTCACCCACGGGTCGCATTTTATCAAAAGCTGGTATTACTAATGTATAACTAGAAGTCAATAACAATCTGTAAGGATAGGATCACAATATATGAATCTAACTTCATATATTGTGATAGGATGCAATAAATAAAACTTGAAGCGCTCATAGCCCGGCGGCTTATGTCGATTCTAAGTGACCAACCGAGTTAAGCAATAACAACGGTTGTTCGATAGTCGATGGGTGACCGCTAGTGGCAAAAATACATTCTATCTATCAGCCATGTTATACTTACGATTAAAATGATATTGAATTGAATTGCACCTAATGTAAAGAAATAAATTGCAATAAAAGCACGGAACACAGAACAAATGAATTGGTATCAGAACTGTCATGTTACACAAACTATGGTCAGACACAACCTGCTTGACCCACTCCTTCTCGGACTGCTCGATGACGTGTGCGTACGTGTTGCCCATCATGGCGATGAGCATGTTGAGCAGCAGAATGGGCACGAACACCATGAATAGCGCGAACACCGTCTTCGACAGGTTGGGGTACGTCGTCAGGCCCAGGTCTGAGTACTGGAAGACGGGTAGAACACAATAGATACGTATCAAAAAAGTCAAAGTAACAACCCAATTTTCCCACTGCTGGGCTCGGGGTTTCCTCTCACAATGTGAGGGGTACAGACCATAGTCTATTGCGCTAGCCAAGTGCAGATTGGTAGACTTCACACACCTTTGTGAACATTATCGAGAACTCTCTGGTGTGCAGGTTTCCTCACGATGTTTTCCTTCACCGAAGCAAGTGATAATTAACTTCTAATACGCACATATATTTGAAAATAGATAATAACGTAACGTGTAATAACTGTAAGTACATTTTAAAGTTTAAAACACCTCCGACAGAGCTGATGACTGATGATGATTTAAATGATAACTTACACTGTAATCACCTAATGTAATCTGGAACAGGGCCATCCAAGTGCTGGGGTAGCTGGAATACAATGTACCTTGTACGTTTGGAAACCCTGAAAATATCCAAATAACATTAACACAAAGTACCTATATTTAAGGAGTCTGTCCCCAAGATCTTGCTATGCAGCTATATGAACGTGTAAAAAAAATATTTGTATTGAAGAGTATGATCCGTTCCGTCACCGACCGACCGTCGCGTAACATTCACGGAGCATCAAAACCTGTTTTGCTGACGTTACCAAACCCCTGCGCAAACGGCGCAGGCGGCGGCTATGGTGAGGATACGGATCGGAACCGCGTATGATAACCGCTATAAACGGGTTGTAAACACGTTGCCTTTATTTGGTCATAAACCCGTATTTTCATACGTCGTGTTGTCGATAGATACATCTCTGTCTATCATCCTATGCCACGCCTTTCACGCCACGTACCTTTATAGAGGAAGTAGAAGGACTGCGAGAATCCGAAGAGCACAATGGAGTAGATGATGCCGAAGGTGAACATGTCACCGGTGATCATACTGTAGATCATCGTCACGAACGGCCCCGTCAGCTTCACCGCGCTACCGGACAAACAGAACAACAGGGCTTTAGGCATATCCAGCGTTGGCATTGGTACCTAAAATATCCGCAAGATAAATAATTAAAGATCCGTATCTGTCCATGGCTCTTGACACTAATGAAACGTATTCGTATTCGTTCCAGCACATCCAAAACATGAAGAAGTGTCAGCATAATTTACTTTAGTCCAGGCATATGAAAGTCAAAAAATAAGAATAAGAATTTGTGGAACACCTTGATGTTCACCAGTTGATGGGTTTAGAGCTTCTAACATTTTCAGTTTATGTAAAGTGAATGGAAGAAGCCACAAACTTTTACACAGTATTATGTATGTAATTACAAACCCAGGTCAGATTAGAAAATACAAAAAAGAATTACAAAAAAGATTTTAATGGTCCTACTTACCCAGCAAAGAACATCAGCAGAAACCAAGAGCCAGGCAGCACGAATATCAAGATGGCTTCCTCTACCATCGTCTGGCGGCTCAGTCGCGAGGGAATACACGCCAGGAGGAGGATATTAGACGCCAGGAATATGAACTTTGCTGGTTCGTGGATCTGAAATATACAAATAATTATACATGCCTTGCACTTTGAACATCTGTTACGAGTTACGACCTTAATCAACAATACATAAGGTTCAGATGCCCTAATACCAAGTTGTAGTTGTTGTGTGTTATAATTTAAAGATTGTGGACATGCATATTTAATGCTTAGGGGTTTTACCCAACCAGCTAGTTTAACGTTTTCTAAAATTTCTGAAAATATTTTCTTACTCTTTGTTGGTAATGACCGTGGCACTGCAATATGATCTCAACGTTTATTATTATTCTAAGATCTCAACGTGTTTCGATTGCAGTGCCGGAGAGTTAATTAGAGAATACATTGGGAAGCTATTTACCTGTTGGTCGGCAACGTAATAACTCCACCAACTCGTCATTAGAACAATGTTTTGAGTGACAAGACAAAGATGAGTTGCTTACAAAGCCATTCTACAGTGATATATCCCTCTTCCCCCCGGACCTCTGTGCTAAGCAGACGTGTTTACGAGATCATAATATTATTTTATTTTTGGTTATAAAAATTCAATTTAACTCGATTAATACTTTATTAAACAGCGTGAAATAATAGGAGCGCATACTACATTGAGTGCATCCGTTCGAACGTGTTTTGCAGTGCTTTACCTGTGTGTATTGAGTGTACGGGTGAGTGTACGTATTCTAGTCGCTTATCTTTACCGTCACAAGAGTGAGTGCGCGCGACTATAACAACGGCGGTCATCGCTGCATGCATATGGCACACACGCGCAATTAGCAGACCTGTTCAACGTTGCTACCTGCTCACACGCATTGCTTCTAATGCTCTGCTCGCCTAGTACTGATACTTGGGTTCGCCGCGTCATCTCATCGTCCGTTCCGCACTACTTCAGATATCATTATGCCGCTACGACGATCCCCGCCGCGTGTTCTTGCCGTACCGTCCGCTTCGACAACACATGATTCTAACTCAGTGCCGCCTTCGCCTAGCGATGAGTTGCCCTTGTCGGGGGAAATAGCGTTATGTGAGCAGAATGTCACGCAACGGAGACGCAAAAAAGATGATCACGGATTTACAAAGGAGGAAGTAATGAACATGTTTACAGCTTTGAAAAAGGAACACGAGGAAAAATTTACAGCTCTTATGAATAAAATTCAAAGTGGTATAAACACACATACCGAACAAAATACCAACATATCATGTTCCATTGACTTTTTGGCGCAGAAATATGAAGAGGCGATCGCTAGAATAAAGGTATTAGAACAGAAATCATCTTCAGATGATAAATATATCAGATCATTGGAGAATAGACTAGAACAATTGGATCGTAATTTACATAGTTCGGGCATTGAGATTCGGAATATTCCCAAGCAATCGAATGAAACGAAAGATGATCTCCGTCAAACGATTATAAATTTAGGCGAGGCAATCAATGTTCCAGTTCAGTCATCAGAGATCCGCGACGTTTATCGCATCAATACCAAGAAGGAAAACCACCACCAGCCCATCGTTGCGCATTTTACCACTGTCTGTCAAAGAGACAAGATTATTGGGTCTATGAAAGCCTACAATAAGAAATACACGTCGTCCAAGTTCTGTACATCCAACTTAAAACTTGCAGGTCCAGTTAAACCAATATTTGTCTCGGAAAGCCTCACAATACAGACCAAAAAACTCTTCTTCTTGGCCAGAGAATTCGCAAAAGGAAATTCATTTAAGTATTGCTGGGTCTCAAAAGGTAAAATATATTTAAGGCGAACAGATGGGGAACAGATATTGAAAATAAAATGTGAAAATGACCTGGAGGATCTGAAGAAAATATGACTAATAATATTCTTTAACAAGCATTCTACTTTTCTTAAATTTATTTTTATTCATGTTAATGAGCTTCATGATAAGTCACTAAACTACAAAATAATTACACTGCAGTGTTTCATCCTCTTCACACTACTCACACTACACGAAATATTTATCCATTACATACTCAATTCATACAATAACTCATGTAATAAATACTTCCATACTTACACTTCTCATTCACACTTAGACATGCGCGTAATGTGTAATCTTATCAATAATTATATTGGCAACTATTTTTCCTGCACCTTATTATAGAAATACACCAAAATGGTAACGTTAAATAATGAAGATTTAAGTAATGACTTAGACAATTTTGACATTGCTGTATCTTCTATATGCGAAATAGACAATTGTAATAAATATTTAAAAAATCATTTTTTGTCACTGAAAATCTTGCATCAAAATATACGTAGTATCAGCTGTAACATCACAGGTTTATACACAATATTGCAAAGAACTTTAGTCGACTGGGATATTATCGTCTTAACCGAGTGCTGGCTACCGCAAACACATCACATCCCAACATTGGACGGATACGATTTTTTAGCTTCTAGTAATAACCGCACTCAAAATGAAGGCGTAGTGATTTACTACAAAACCTCTCTACGACTATGTACAACGGAACCCACTATATGTGATGCGAACTGTGTAGGTTTAATCATTAACAAAAATACTTTAGTCCTAGGTATCTATAGACCCTATGGTTATAAAGACATATCAAAATTTATTGATTCACTTGATACATTCCTATGTAACCAGTGTTTTTATCATAACATAATCTTAGTGGGTGACATAAATATAGACATATCTTTTCACAATACAGATCCAAATTCAGCCACATATCTAAATATGTTAGCTACTCATGGTATGCTGCCAGCTCACACTTTTCCAACACATATAAAAACTTGTTTAGATCATGTCATAGTTAAGACTAGATTAAACGCCACTTGCTGTGTTGCCCAGTCGTCTCTTACCGATCATGATACTGTAATATTTGCTTTAGAATTAAAAACAATACACAAAAATGCACCAATACTTACTATGAATAAAATTGACTATATAAAATTGGATGAGCACCTACAGAACATTGACTTCTCTAACATAATTAACTTCACAGATGCAAACTCAGCGGCTTCTTACCTGGTTCGAATCTTGAGTAATGCAATTAAAAAGAGTACTAAAGTTATCAAATTATCTAATCGCAAGAGGAACTTAAAACCTTGGATAACGCCTGGCCTAATAAAATGCATGAGAAATCGTGATAAATTACACCTTAAGGCCAAGAAATTTCCAAACAACGATGTTATTAATACCACATATAAGAGATACAGGAATTTCTGTAATATGTTATTAAAGAAACTTAAAAGAGAATATGAAAAAAATGAAATTAAATTTGCTTCTAAAACCAGTAATAAAAAGTTATGGGAAACTATAAAACAAGTTGCTAATTATAAACAAAATAGACATCTACCAAATGAACTTATATCTACACTTAACCCTGAACAAACTGCTAATGAAATCAATAAATTTTTTGTGAATATCGGCGCGGATCTTGTTAAAAATAGATTGCCATCCATCCATTCCAAACCCTATCGTCCTTATAAAGTTTATCCCCATTCATTGGTTTTACTTCCCACAGATTACGCTGAAGTTGAAGGTATCATACTTAATTTAAAAAATTGTTCGATGGGTTCAGATAATATCCCGGTTTCTTTTATAAAAAAGTACCATAAACTTATAATACCGTCAATAGTCCATGTATGTAATCTGGCTCTCAAGACAGGCAAATTTCCTGATGTTTTTAAGCGGGCTCAAATCATACCTATACACAAAAGTGGCGACAGAAACTGTGTTAATAACTATAGACCCATTTCCATTCTACCTTCGCTTTCAAAAATTTTAGAAAAAATCCTTAACAAACAGCTAACACAATATCTAGAACATAATCATCTTTTATCATCCTCACAATATGGTTTTCGTTCTGGTTTATCAACAAGTGATGCTGTTCATGACCTAACTGACTATATTATCAAAAACCTTGATAATAATAAAAAAGTAATAGTGATATTTCTTGATTTAGCCAAAGCATTTGACACAGTTTCTGTCCCTCTATTGTTAATGAAATTGGAAGCATTGGGCGTAAGACATACGCAACTCCAACTCTTTACTGACTACTTATCAAATAGAATGCAGAAGGTCAAGATTGGTGATACTTGTAGTGACTATCAGCAGGTGCTTCATGGGGTACCTCAGGGATCGATTCTCGGTCCGACACTATTTTTGACCTATATAAATGAACTTTGTGACCTTAACCTGACTAATGGTAAAATAATTACATTTGCCGACGATACGGCTTTACTCTTTGAAGGTTACACATGGAATGATACTTTCAACAGCGCTCAAAGAGGTTTTAATCGAGTGACATCCTGGTTAGAGTCTAACAAACTGGCAATAAATATAGAAAAAACTAAATATATCACCTTTTCAATTAAATCAAATTCATTTCCAAGTTCTGAGTCCTATAACATTAAATTCCACTCCTGTCCAAATTACTACAACCATTCATGTTTATGTCCGTCTCTTACCAGAACTGATTCCATTAAATACTTAGGAGTAATTATAGATAGTACACTCAGTTTTAAACAACACATCGATGCCCTCTCTTCAAGAATACGTAAACTTATTTACATTTTTAAAAGCCTACGTCATGTAACAGATAAGAAAGTTATCAATATGGTTTACCTTGCGTTGTGCCAACCGCTCCTAACATACTGTATAACTACTTGGGGTGGAGCGTCTAGGACACTAATGTTAAAACTCGAGCGTGCTCAGCGATCTGTGCTTAAAGTAGCATCACTCCTTCCTTTCTCCTTCCCTACACAGAAGCTCTACAGTCAATGTAATGTTCTGACAGTCCGGCAACTTTTTATTCTGTTTACTGTTTTAAGGAAACACACCGAAATGCAATTTGATAATAGTGTTTTGACTAAAAGAAGAAAGTATGCAGTTTCGCGGTCCCAAGCACTCAATACTAAATTTTCACACAAATTTTACTGTTTTTTGGGATCGTACTTATATAACAAGATAAATAAAGAATTAAATATATATCCACTCCTGAAATTTCAATGTAAAATTACAATCCAAAAATGGCTTCAATCACTTAACTACGAAACTACAGAAAAATTATTGGCAGTTATATCCTAAACGAAATTTAATCTCAAACTTACATATACGCGTATTCACTTTCACACAGACACGCACACACGAACTCACGCACTCGCACGCACACACACACACACACACACACACACACACACACACACACACACACATACACACACACACACTGCAGGTAAATAGTAAATATATTCTTACATCAATGTAAATTTAACATAAAAGTTTCCTCTACGTTATGTATTTCTGATTGTAAATGTATTGTTCCATTGCTCTGGGGTGAGGGCCTGGAGATCTGTAATACAGGCTATCCTAGTACGGACTCCAGCCTCTTGCAAACTTTTATATTAATCCTATAAATGTATATGATGTAAACACAGTATAACTTTTGTAAGAGGAAATAAAGCGCTATTATTATTATTATTATTATATATCTCCTTACCAACTGTTTGAAATACGCGATCAATCCCTGGTTCTTGATCTCGTCACCTTGTTGGAGTATGATATAGCAGAGTGTGGACAGTATAGTGCCCAGTTCACATGCCAGTCGAATCCCGCTGCGCGCGTCCGATATCTCCAGCCCCCAGTCGGGGTGTGCGTCGGCTTCTGCGCTGCTATGCCGCAGGTAGACCGAAACGGACAGCAGCAGCAAGTGCAGCATTAGGATCATGAGGCGTTTGAGGAACTTTTTCTGGAATATTACCAGACATTTAGAAACAAACGCTACGTCGCGTCCGTTAATACTATTAAAAGTCTTCGCACTAACTCCACGTCACGTCACACAAAAAACAAATTGATTACTTATAATCTTACCCTTGCAAAGGTCTTCCATTTCTCCTCAAGCAATCTTTGTATAATGCCTCCGTCTAACATATTCAAATGTTCCTGCTTCGTACCGTTAAGGATGATGAACAACGCAGAGTTCCAATCTATGGACGAAAATAAAATAAATCCAGTAGGTAAGTATCTTTATAGCTGCACCCGACAATAAACCCATTTTTCTGTGTACTTTTTTAAAAAAAAGGGTAGTCATTAGGTGGAAGTCAAAACCATTTACTTTCTATCTCTGTCTCTATCCAGATCCAACAGTTAAAAACCCAGGAAAATATTTTACTCTTGGCAAACTGAACCAAAACTTATGACCTAACGCCCCAAAATCCTGTCAAAGAAATCGAGCTTACTAGTCCTGCCATCCGGCAACAATGTATCCAGGGCATTCAGAGGATACGCCGAGCAGGTTATGTTGGAGTACCGCCAGAACTCCCTCGCAGACAGCTCCAGCATCTCCCGGAAGACGGAGGCGCGGCCCAGCTGGCAGGCCAGGGTGAGGGGTGTGAACCCCGCGCGGTTCAGCCGCCCGTTGCTCGCTGGGACCTTCGGGTGGCGGAGTGCGTAGCCGAACATGTCCTGGAGAAGAGATTAGAAGATGTCCTTAAACTTGAAACGCTCATAATCCAACGAGTGTTGAGCGTGTAAAGGACAAAATTAAGTAATAGCGGGTGCGGTCGGGAGTTGAATGGGTGATCGCTTGTGATTGAATAAAACTTTGGATTATACATATATATGAATTGAGCAAAGACTGACTAGCAAACGAGGCTGGAGATTAGGGATTTTGGGTATTATTCTTTCGCATGCTAGGTGAAAGTTAAGATTAACTTTGTGTTGGATGATATCTGGAAGGAAAGGAAGGAAACGGTAGTAAAGAGTCCATGGACTTCTAAATGAAAGTGAACGACATTAATTTTTCCTTTGAGTAACACGAGCTAGGGCTCATAGCTAGAGACCCATGGATGAGCATAGATGACAGGGTCCAAATGAAACCCCTTAAACCCAGATACACTCAAAACTAAAGACAACCGCTAGCCAATCAAACTCACCAACTTATCACACACCACGACCATATGCAAGATCATGTTCCCGAAGGAGTCCTGAGCGTCTGGATCAGCGTCGGAGTCCAGCAGCAGGTTGTACACGGCCTCGTTGGCGCAGCACGCGGCCCAGGCCAGCGGGAACTCGCCCAGATAGGCCAGACCCTCGTAGTTGGTCTGGCGGGCGGGTGGCACGCATTGTTGGTCGCGGGGGAGGAAGAAACTACCTTTCATAGAATATTTTTGGTATTGAATCAGTTCAGCAATGAAGTTAATGAGATTTTTATTCTTATATTTTATTACATGGTCGGTAAAGCGCACTAAATTAGTTAAAGCCTATTCACTCTTGGCCATTTACGAATCAGTTAAAAATTCAGTCTGGTCTGCAGTTATGTATAATGTTTTAAAAATGTAAAAAAACCACGGCTCTCTTTAGTGTTGATTCTTTTTGATGAAACCTTTGACAAACGCAATGGTAGAGTTCGTGAAATACTTCGTAAATAGGTTATTAAAAAGTGCGACAAGTATTACAGAGATAATATTTACCTTAGAGTATATATTTACTAATAATATATCCATCCATCCATCCATCCATCAGCCTTTGTAGGTCCACTGCTGGACATAGGCCTCCCCTAACTTCCGCCACTCTGACCGGTCCTGAGCCTTCTGAATCCATGGATCAGTGATCATGGATACAATGGATTCAGAAGGCTAATAATTATATAGGTACTCTAACCGCTCATTTATACGCGCGGCTCGCGGATCGTCTCGTGGCTCTCGCGCGCATCTAAACGGGGCATAAGATATTTACCAATAGCTCGTTGATTGACATCAGCGCCGGCTTCCACCAGGTCTTGCACCAGCTCGTTGTTGCTGTACGCTATGGCCAGGTGCAATGAACTAGCTCCTGAGATATATTAAATTGAGAAGACGCTATGTCAAAAGCATTATGCTAATTTTATGCAATAATATTTTACAAAATTATAAAAGTATTAACAACTTTAAATTCAATTTTACTTTCCATAAAATGTTACCTAAGTATTCTTCACCTTCTACGACGTCCAATGATAATTTTGGAAAACATTTGACAAGCGTTCTCGCGAGCCTCGTGTGGATCTGAAACAAGTAACAACTGAATGATTGGATACCGGGATTGAAAAACGTCGAAAAACTAGCAAGCAACTGGTACTACTAATGGTATTTATTTAGTAAATTAATAATAGTAAGTCAAAGAAAAATCAAAATTAAAACAGCGGTTTTTCGCGAGGATCCCAAGACTCCCAAGTTCGAATCCTGCGCGTCCTAACTGTTGAAAGTTTTGGGCGTTTTAAATATCATCCGTCATTATCACGCGTCTAAAGAAGTATAACTTCAAAAATATAAAAATGTATGGTTAACAAAACAGCTCCCTGTATAGTGTATACGATTTCCAGTTACCTTAGTATCACAGATAATGAGTACATGTAACAGGGACTCTCCCAAGGCTCCGCGATAGCTCATCTGCCAACAGGCGGTGTGGTCCTCCCATTTGGCTAGAGGGTCGTGGGGAGACAGGGACGCTTCGATCGGTAGGACAACCTGGAATTAACACTTATTGAAGTGAACTTCTTTAGTACGGGGGTGACTTGAAATTTTATGAAACGAAACTGTCCAGTGGAGACTAGAGATGAGTGGAGATTAGAGATGAGTGGAGACTAGAGATGAGTGGAGACTAGAGATGAGTGGAGACTAGAGATGAGTGGAGACTAGAGATGAGTGGAGACTAGAGATGAGTGGAGATTAGAGATGAGTGGAGACTAGAGATGAGTGGAGACTAGAGATGAGTGGAGACTAGAGATGAGTGGAGACTAGAGATGAGTGGAGACTAGAGATGAGTGGAGACTAGAGATGAGTGGAGACTAGAGATGAGTGGAGACTAGAGATGAGGGGAGACTAGAGATGAGTGGAGACGAGTTGAGTTGAGTTGATTTTACATTCGTCTCATTATCTTGAAAACAAAATTTTTGAAGGTTTCACTTCTACCACGTGTGAATTGCACACATTTTAATTTTAATTATTGAGCCACTACACCACTACACTATTCAAATAAATTTATTCTCATAAAGATATCACAGTTCTACATGAGTACATATAACTATTAAAAATATTTTTACAGTTCGTCATCACACTACCAAACACTAGGATTAGGTACCTACAAAGAATTACTGAACTTGCAAAACAGTTAAACTTTTTACCTAATACAAAACTTTTAAATAAAAACCCGTTCAACACATTGTTTCATTTAGTTACATAATATTATCAAATATACTTACCACTTTGCATTATAATTATTGTAGGTACATTACATTAAAATTATTTCTCTATGTCACAATTTGGGCATCAAATTGGTTAGATACGGGATCTATCATGCAATTCAGTTAACTAAATAAGTAGATAACCAGATACTCGATATGTAAATTAATTTAAAATGCTCAAAATTCCACATAATAAGGTGCATTACAATTTACAAATATTAAGAACATTAGGTAGGTAACCATTATTATTAAGAAATAAAACAAATAAAATTCGGTGAAAATTTAATTTACGTACCTATTTACTTAATTGAGTAAGAAACCAATTACGTAAGTAGTATTGTAGTTTAATTAAACTACAGTGACTCCCATTACCCCCTACTCTCCTACCTAATATTATTCATTTTCCTGCACACATCAAAAATTCCCTTAATTTTCGCATGCCTAAAAGTACAAAAAACACATTAGAATTAATAGTTTTAATTTGGATCATAACAATAGTTTTCTTTTCGCTATAGCCTCAACTCAACCAATATCTTAATTCGGGTAGCTAAATCTAGTAACTAACTTGTTCCTGGTCCCGAAACTTCCACCGCAGGTACTCTGCCCTGTTGATGACCCTGCCCCTGCCGCCGGCGTACATGTAGGCGGAGAACTCCTCGCGAATCAGCCGCTCTGCTGCCGCCATGCCGCCTTTTGTGTATGTCTCTAGCAGAAGACCTCCTGATGGTTGTAGGTTAGGTTTTTTAAGTACGTCACAATTTTTTAGATACGTCCATGATACGTCAGAATTTTGCCATAAATTCTAATTGCCCGGACTTTTCAAACGCGTCGTTACCACACCAACCACACCAGGGTTCTCTGCCTAGTGCTATGATATTATAATTATGCATAAAAATAGTATAATAATTAAATATCTTTAGGCTAGTGTATTTTCTCAGTCGCTAAAAGCTGAGAAGCAGACAAATTTACCTTTTTTATAATCAGCTAGTTTATAGAGCACAGTATGGTCCTCGGTGTGGGGCTGCGAGATGACCCGGTCGAGCACCGAACCCGCTGCCTGCACGCTGGTGGCTGAGAATAGCTTTATGAGCGCTGCGCCCATCGCACTGGAAACGAACCAAATAGCTCGAAAAATTATGAATGACTAGTAACCGCCCTTGCTTTGCTTCGGTTTTCGTAGAGATCCCTGATTATTTTTAAATAAATTATAGCCCATGTTACTCAGAAACAATGAAGCACCCTATTGGTGAAATAATTTATGAAATCGATCCAGTAGTTTTTGAGTTTAACCATCACAAACAAAAAAATCAAATCTTTCCTCTTTTTGTAGTATTGGTTTAGATTGAGAAGAAAAATACTGCCAAACATTTCGTGTAATTTGGACTATTCACGCAGCATAGCCGTTCTTGTCGAATTCATTCGACATCTTTAATAATCGACTTTTTGAGTTCATCGCAAACAGAAACCTACGAAGAAATCGGGGAATTTAGTTTTATAATACGGTGGCTGGATGGGTGACCGCTAGTGGCAAAAAATTCTTGAGTGCTTCCGTGCTTCAGAGGACACGTACCTATTATAAAGCCATGTCGGAGGCCCTCGTTCGGGTGGCATGAAACCTTCTGACAGTTGCGTTGGCCACTAACCCCTCCACCAATCTGTTCTGGAACAGCGTCGTGGAGTATGCTCTATAGTCTACTCGATATGTTCAAAATGGTTGAAATTAGAGATACTGCTCTTAAAAATACGTGCGATAGCTCATTCTGTTCGGAATGATGTCTAGAAAAATGTTTCGGAAGCGTTTACCAGCACGTAAAAAATTGCAAAAGTTATTGACAAAATAAAGTTGAAAAAAAAAAGTATTTTGTTTTTGGTAATCACTTCGAAACTATTAATATTTAAGAAATTTTAAAACAAGATTCTTAAAGTAGAGGAAATTTCCAAACAATAACTCGCGACTCTCGGAACTCTATCTCCATTATTTATAACTTTAATTTAACGCTGAAAATGGGTCTCCACGCTGCATTTTTAGGTTGCGCGTGCGGCGTCAAAACCGAGTTCGTCACACTCAATAATTTTTTAAGGTATTAATTATTAATTAAAAAAAATAAAAAAATATGGTGTATTCGAAACACTTCAAAGAATTTGCTCCCGTAGGAAATTTTGCTTAAAGTTAATTTTTCAACAAGTTAGACGATTGTTAATTAACTAAATTTTCTCGAACTTCCATTTTCATTGTACATTAAAAAAAATGTTTAAGTAATTGTCCTATAAATTTTTCGCTTCGTGGAGCCTTTCTTATATACATGCTTAACGAGATCACGTCATAAAAGTTTAAAAAGTTTTAATACTTTGTGTATAATAATTTTATAAGTTGAACAAAAAATGAAAAATCCAAATAATATTATTGAAAATATTTTTTTCTCAATTTATTATTACATAATCGTTTTGGCATTCATAAAAGACATTTAATGACTTGAAAAAAAAAATCCCTCATTTTTTTATAATTTTTTTTTATAAACAAATAGACTATTTCAATGCTTTCAAGAAAAAATTTCTTAATATCTTATTCTTTACAAAACATTATGATTTTTGAAAAAAAAAATTTTTTCTTAATAATGATATTTAATTGTTTATAATTGTTTTTTAATATTTCTATTGTTTGAATAATTAGTTAATAATTTTTTTTTCTTAAAAATTATAATTAATCATCTTTAATAGAAATGTAAAAAAATATTTTTTTTATTAACAATTTCATTGTTTTTTAACTTAACAATTTTTTATAAACAAATTCTCAACTTTTTTATATATTTTTTCTGAAACACCTAAAAATAAAAAAAACAACGATGTATAACAAAGTACAGATAAAAACATTTTTCAATTTTTTAATTTCGATTCGATAAAAAAACGAAAAAATTGTTTGTTCAACTTATAAAATTATTATACACAAAGTATTAAAACTTTTTAAACTTTTATGACGTGATCTCGTTAAGCATGTATATAAGAAGGGCTCCACGAAGCGAAAAATTTATAGGACAATTACTTAAACATTTTTTTTAATGTACAATGAAAATGGAAGTTCGAGAAAATTTAGTTAATTAACAATCGTCTAACTTGTTGAAAAATTAACTTTAAGCAAAATTTCCTACGGGAGCAAATTCTTTGAAGTGTTTCGAATACACCATATTTTTTTTATTTTTTTTTATTAATAATTAATACCTTAAAAAATTATTGAGTGTGACGAACTCGGTTTTGACGCCGCACGCGCAACCTAAAAATGCAGCGTGGAGACCCATTTTCAGCGTTAAATTAAAGTTATAAATAATGGAGATAGAGTTCCGAGAGTCGCGAGTCATTGTTTGGAAATTTCCTCTACTTTAAGAATCTTGTTTTAAAATTTCTTAAATATTAATAGTTTCGAAGTGATTACCAAAAACAAAATACTTTTTTTTTTCAACTTTATTTTGTCAATAACTTTTGCAATTTTTTACGTGCTGGTAAACGCTTCCGAAACATTTTTCTAGACATCATTCCGAACAGAATGAGCTATCGCACGTATTTTTAAGAGCAGTATCTCTAATTTCAACCATTTTGAACTTATCGAGTAGACTACTAGGCCTTCTCAAGGCGAGAGACCCGTGCTCAGTATTGGGCCATTAATGGATTGAAGCTAGCCAGCCAGTGATAAATCAGTGACACTGTATTTTTTAAGCTTACTTACTTGAATCAGTAGAATCAATGTTTTGTCCTTCCACACATTTTTGATAGATACCACTTCAACAACATCCATATACAATGATTGTTACAAACAACTTAAAACGATTATATTTTTTGTATCATAACCAAAAAATAAAATGTATTTGTGATATTCTTAAAAATTTAATTCCCTATTCAAAATATAAGACAAACAAATTTCGACGAATTAACGCGGGAAACACTGGAATGTATCTTACAACCGACATATTTAGATATTTGTTTAAATAACTTATTAAATATCAAAATCTAAAAAACGTATCCTGATACCACTAACATTTGTATCGTTTGCATTTGAGGTGAAGTTGCTTGGTTATTAACAATAACAAGTTAGCCTCCATGGATACCATTTTTCACGGTAGGTACCTACGTGTAGTGGTACGGGTCAATTAATTGGGAATTGGGTCAATTTAATCCTATAGTTCCACGATTCCGCAGCCTATAATAGTTTACTGTGCTAGTTCTATGACTCGCTTATTCAATAATTTTCTCTTTAATTTTGGTTTTGTATGCTTCCTAAGGTTGTATCTCTGTTTCGAAAAAGTACTTAAAAATTAAAATAATATAAGTAATAATAATAATAAATATTTATTTCAGGCAATTATAGCAGCCAATATTATATTGTTACAGTCAGTAACATTTTTTTTCTTACAATTAGTAACTAGGGTACTTACAATAAAATCTTAAAAATAACACTATACCTAGTACTCGTACCTACCTACTAGAGCCTACTAGGGACAAGAGTGAGCATTTCCGTTATTGTCATTGAAGTGTAATGTCATAGAATAGACATCTCGAACAAAATGTGTGTCCCCGCCGGGAGGTTCTATTTTCAAAATTGAGCCCCTGTTCTCCTTTCAAAATCGAATGAATCCATTAGAAATTGAAGCCGCGCGGCGCCAATGCATTGGAACATACATTGTGTTCGCGGTGTCCATAGAATAGACATCTCGAACAAAATGTGTCCCCGCCGGGAGTAGGGTTGCCAGACGTCCGGATAAAGCCGGACAGGGTTAGGCTTTTTGAGTGCGTGTCCGGCTAAATTGAACGGTGTCCGGCCTGTCCGGTTTTGTTAGGCTTTTTGCATTCGACTAGTCACGTCGTTGTTCGAGTGAGCGGTGCGAGAGCACATCGTCATTTCTGCCCCGCACGGTGCACCGTACGCGTACGCCTCTGCGGACTGCGAGCCAGCACTGCCACCATAGAGTAACTTTGTATATACAATCCAGTCAAATTAGGCCAAATTCGGTGGAAATCTCGGAAAATCAACATACCCAGAATATTACCACGTAAAAACTTATATTTTGGCATCCTAAAACTGTTCTCAAAATTCACATAATAATATAATTGGATGGTTGCAAGTTTGGGGGATGAGCTGCTCGCGTCCGTAGATCACTTGGATACCGAATACCCTATATGTGTCCCCTGGGTAGTGCTAAACAGCAGCAACTCCGGTGGCAGGCCACAACATCGGCTGCCGGCTTAGGTTACCACCCATCAGACATAGCCATACCGCCAAGCGACTCGTCGTGTTCCGGTATGATGTCTGATGAAGCCGAATGGAGGATGGGTCTGAACAGTTGCGTTGCGTTGATGTACCTGTTGTGACGGGTTGGTGTTTAGCTGTGTCGGTAGCTTAGTCGCGGAGGGCAGCGGGAACCGAAGCACGGTGCACCGCTGGCCGACCGTAGACAGTTGGGGTCCAAGTAGTGGGAAAGCCACCCACGAACGGCTGCCCCGCCATCTGCGAAAAATCCCGGAGTGGCTCCATCATGCCGGTTGGCGACCGGATGAGGTGACCTGATGGCGATCTCTGGGGGGGTTCGGGTGTCCCCGCGGTCTCCAGACTAAGCCCCCATTGGCACGGCGACTCCGACACAGTTCCCTGGGTAGTGACGCAACGCCTCGTTCAACTGCCATCCTCCTCCTATTCACTCACAGAAGAAAAAGAGCAAGAGAAAGGGTTTTGTACAGCGGTTGCACGTCCCCTCGCTCCAAGTGCACCTCACAAATATTCGAGGTCTGCACTCAAACCTTACCTCAGTCCACCACCATCTAGAGGCTGAGAAGCCCCACTTGCTCGTTTTGACGGAGACGCAGATACGATTTCCATCAAGCTCGGCATACCTAGACTACCCTGGATACACTTTAGAGCACAATTTTAACTCTCGCGCCGGAGTCTGTATGTATGCCCGCAACGACATCTGTTGTCAGCGTCTCCGTCATCTTGAAGACCCCACTTTTTCCACTATTTGGGTCTTGGTAGATACAAGGACTGACAAGATCTTGTACCTGTGTCTATCGATCGCACAGCGGTGACCAGGAGACAACCCGAATAATTGAGCACCTCAGCGGAATGGCTGATGTGGCACTGCATCGGCATCCTACTGCGCAACTGGTTTTTCTGGGGGACTTCAACGCCTGTCATCAAGACCTTCTGTTCCCATACCAGAAAACCGACTATGCCGGGAGAGAAGCGAGGACTTTTGCCCTATCGCTTGGCCTCTCCTAGCTGGTAAAGCAAACGACTAGGGTGCCTGACGTTGATGGTCACACAGCAAATTGCCTGGACCTTCTGGTGACAACCGATCCAGACAGGTATGTTGTTGAAGTTTCCTCCCCACTGGGAACCTCCGACCACTGTCTGGTGAAGTCTGTTTCGTCATATTCCGTTCCCAATCACGTATCAGGAGGTACGCGGAGGGTATGGCATTACAAGTCAGCAGATTGGGAAGAGATGCGACATTTCTTCGCATCCTACCCTTGGTGACAGGTCTGATTTTCTTCTGAAGATCCATCGAGCTCTGCGGATGCTATAACCGATGTGGTTCGTCAGGGAATGGAGTATTTTACCCTTTTTCTGACATTCCTACCGGTAGCGAAGCTCACCCATGGTTCAACGCCGAATGCGCTCAAGCTGAAAAGCGCAAACATTCGGCGTACCTCGCCTGGGTTGATGCTCGGAACCGCAAAGCTCCGGATATAAGACCGAAGAAGAAAGCCTTTAACCGTGCCGCCAAGTCCTACAAAAAGGCATTACGGAAGGTCAGTAGCGACCGCATAATACATATCGGCGCCAAGCTCTCTGACCAACCAGCTGGCAGTAGAGCTTTTTGGTCCCTCGCCAAGGCGGTCGAGACTAACTTCTGTCGTCCTGTGCTGCCGCCGCTGGTAAAATCTGATGGCTCCCTGGCTCATTCGGCGAAAGAGAAAGCGAACCTGTCTGCATCTCTTTTTGCTGAGAATTCGCGTCTAGACACCATCCATTGCCGATACAACAAGGAGGTCCTAAAAATCTTGCGAAGTCTAGACGTGAAAAAAGCCAGTGGACCTGACGGTATTCCAGCGGTTGTACTTAAAGCATGTGCACCCGAGTTGTCTCCTGTGTTGACAGTGTTGACACGCTTGTTTCGCCTCTCGTTTATGACTGGAATAGTGCCTAAATCATGGAAGCTTGCCAACGTGCAGCCAGTGCCCAAGAAAGGCAGTCGTACTGACCCTGCTAACTATCGACCAATTTCAATTACCTCCATACTCTGCAAGATTATGGAGCGTATATTGAACAGGCGCCTCATGGCATACCTAGAACACAATGATCTCCTTAGCGACCGGCAGTACGGGTTCCGCCGAAACCGTTCGACGGGAGATCTTCTAAGCTCTAGCGTATGCCACTCACATCTGGGGCGAGGCCCTCGAGAAAAACGGGGAGGCGCTTGCCGTGTCCCTTGATATCTCGAAGGCCTTCGATAGGGTCTGGCATGCTAGCCTATTGAGCAAGCTTCCCGCGTATGGCTTATCCCCTGGCCTGATCAGCTGGGTTAAAGACTTTCTGAGTGAACGTTCTTTCAGAGTCGTTGTCGATGGTTGCTCATCTGAAGCATTGACGACCAATGCCGGAGTTCCTCAGGGGTCTGTTCTCTCTGCAACTCTATTCCTGCTGCATATCAACGATCTGCTCATGCCCGGTATATATGGGTACGTGGATGACAGCACAGTTGTGGAGAGATACCTGGCAAATGCTCAGGCCAGTAAAGACATACAATCTGAACGAGAGACCATGGTGGACCGTGTGAATCTCACACTTCAGGCAGTCTCCGAATGGGGCGATGCCAACCTTGTGAGATTCAACGCCACTAAAACACAAGCGTGTCAGTTCACTGCCAAAAGGAGCCCTTTCATCGTGGCTCCTACTTTCCAGAATGTATCCTTGGAATACATTAACCGCCTTCAGTTATTAGGAGTTGAGATATCGTCAAACCTTAACTTGGGCGGTTCATTGAATCAAGGGCTAAGACTGCTGCTAGGAAGCTAAGCGTCTTAGCTAAGATGCGCCGGTACTTCACATCACAACAGTTTTTGACCCTGTACAAAGCTCAAGTTCGGCCTTGTGTGGAGTACTGCAGTCACATTTGGGCTGGTGCAGCTAAATGTCATCTTTCAGCGTTGGATTCAATGGAGAGTCGTGCTAAGAGGCTTATTGGTGACCCTAAGCTGATAGCGTCTAGTCTACAAAGCCTTGAGCACAGGCGCAGAGTTGCCAGCCTCTCAGTATTCTATAGGATACATTTTGGAGAGTGTGCGCAGGAATTACATGACTAAATTCCCCCCCTCTCCTTTTTACTATCGAACATCCAGACGCATGGCGGGTTTTATCCCTTTGTCGTCAACATCCCCCCGGTGCGGACGTCGCGCTTTGCTTCGTCTTTTATTATACGTACCGCAAGCGACTGGAATAAATTGTCTGCATAGGTGTTCCCCTCTGATTATAATGTGGGTGTCTTCAAGTCAAGAGTGAATAGGGTTCTACTAAGTTAGTGTGCTTTACCATCCAAGACTTCATTACTGCTTACCATCAGGTGGTTTTGTGGTCAAGCACTAACTTATTCGGTACATAAAAAAAAAGTTTTAAAATCAAGGGGTCACAAAAATCGATTATTTTTATATTTTACAAATATCTCGTTTTCAATGGATTTTACGCTATTTGTATTTATTATCAATAATATTGTAGAGAATTAAATTATCTACAACTTTTGTATTTAACAGTTTTTCGTACCTCGAATTGTAGTTTTTTATGTAGGTATTATTATTGTTGTTTTGTCTATTTTAAATTTTATTAATTAGTGAAGAAGTTTTGTATATTTTGTTTTCCCTTGGTAAATAATAGCAATGACTGATTGTAATAAAGAAGACTGATTCTCATTATTTTATTTTATTTTATTAAAATTTAAGAAGATTTATGGTAAATGATCACAAAGGCCTGTGGGACACCACGAAATTTTTATCGTGTTATTACTAAGACAAAAAATCCTCAATAATTTAGGGTGTCCGGCTTTTTTACCCAAATGTCCGGCCAAACTGGCTGGTCTGTCCGGCTATTTGGTTTGACGACCTGGCAACCCTAGCCGGGAGGTTCTATTTTCAAAATTGAGCCCCTGTTCTCCTTTCAAAATCGAATGAATCCATTAGAAATTGAAGCCGCGCGGCGCCAATGCATTGGAACATACATTGTGTTCGCGGTGTCCATTCTATACGCTAGTAATAATACTTCAATGGTTATTGTCAATTTATTATGACGATTAATAATTTGAGGCTGAAGTTCTCTAAATGGCGAACCCCTCAATTTAACACATTTATTATCTATGTAGGTATAATATACGTATAACAGAGCAAGATTCTAACGCGAACGCGGAATGGATTGCAGCATTTGCAGCGCTATCATATCTAGGCGTCTTGTTGTAATATCCATCCATCCTCAGAATAAAGTTTTCCATAGTTCAATGCATCCATCCATAAACCTTTACGTGTCTGCTGCAGGACAGAGGTCAGATACCTCTTCTAATTTTCACCATTCCAACCGGTCCTGAGCTAGTGGATAATATTATTACGATTACGTGATTACGACATACGATGAAACATTTTAAAGATCTCCGGCAACTGCAATATACTTGTGAAAACCGCATGCCATTTTTTAGGGTTCTGTAGTCAAAATCCTTATAGTTTCGTCATGTCCGTCCATCCGGCTGTCTTTAATAAAAGATAACTTTAATAAAAGGACTTAAATAACACGTCATAAATGTGTATGATCTGTACCTATTCTATTCTATCTGTACTCCAGACACGAAATAACTCCAACACGGTGCGGACTGCGGGGTACTGCGGACTGCGGGGGGAGCGACCGCGTTGTACGCGGCGTTTTTCCTTGCTACCCATACAGAGTACCTACCTATTATTATATATAAACGTAATGTAGCGCATTATTTTGCCAGCCGGGAAGGGGAAGGGGAGAGGAGCTTCTCCCCCGCTCCGCACCGCGGCAGGGGAGCGCATGTGCTAGCGAAACGACTCAAACGACACGCGACGCGCCTGGCCTTCGCTTTCGTTATTCGTTCCCTCCCCCCGCGCCCACCGCCCGCCACGCGGCCACGCCGCCATGAACAGCGCTCGCGCGACTCAACGGCATCGACTCGATGGGTCTCAGAAACTAGTTGGCGGAATTATTATCAGTTTTAATTTGTAAACATTGTTATTATAATCGTGTATATCAACAATTCAACATACAATTGTCAAAAAGTGGATAAACAACGGGATTGAAAGGTAATATTGAATTTTAGTTTTACATTGTTATTGTTTTCGTTCTGTAGATAAAGTAGGTACTCTGTCTCTCGGTCGGCGTCCTCGCCCGCTCGCGACACAGATTGAGACGCGCGGGCGGGGGGAAACATAGCGTTGTGCTACTTGTGCTGCGTAGGTAGGTATCTAACCCATATCTAACCATAGATAATATAGTTACATTTTTTTATTTTTTTATTATAACACGAGTAACCACCCTCGCTTTGCTTCGGTTTTCTTATTTTTACACGCTTTAAATTAGCTTCACCTGTATGTTTGTTTGTTTGTTTGTAACTTCTCTTTGGACTTAAGTTTGACCCACTTCAAACGGTCAGATTTCTTTCAAACTTCGTGGACTTATTGAGGACCAATGACAATTCAATATTTAAAGAAAAGAAAGAAAAGAGACCTAATTACCTACACGCTTTATATATTAGCTTTTAACGGTCAGATTTCTTTCAAACTTCGCAGACTTATCGAGGATCAATGACAATTCAATATTTAAAGAAAAAAAGAAAGAAAGAAAGAAAAGAAAACCTAAACATTTCAAAAAATCAAACTAGAAATGAAAAAATAAATAATAGTTAAAAAAAACTAAAAAACACGCTTTTATAGAAAATCCAACTAAAAAAAAAGAGAAAATAAATTTGGATTAAGAATCGTGTAATTGTATTTAAAAGCATGGGGTGCATGGTGTCAATGAGTAGAAGGGATAATACATATCTATAAAAACACCCCACACTTTTTTTGACGCTAATGGTTACGATTACCTACGCCACGCGGGTCGTTCAACTACGTAGAATGAGAGGATTGCAAGATTTTACCATAATAATATAATATATGCTAACAGCACGGACCTGAAAAAAAGAGCTAACAGCTAACAAAATAACGAACAAAGCAAGTTAAATTAAGGCTTGTAAAAATCGAGCAATATGTATAGTACAATTTTGATGTGACACTGTGAAACAAGTAGGTATTTTTTTAGGCGAGTCCTATCCCAACGGTAGACTATCTTACAGGGTCTTAAATTGTTATCATAATTTGCAATTAAAAAAATAAGGCTGGCACAAAATGAAATTATCGTGAAATAATAATAATAATTTAAAGACATAAATTAAAACGTAGTGATTAAGTAAGTACTCTGTGACATAAATCATTTAATGCCAAAACTAATTTATGTTTATTATTATTAATAAAACTAATTTTAATTAATATTGTAATAAAAAGTAGTACCAAGGTTGTTAATAGTCCAGTGCCGATAGCTCTTAAAACGGTAAAAAGTGGAAGACAATTATAGTAGAATGAAACCTATTGCAAAAGGAAGAGAATATAACGAAGATTATAGGAAAAATAAATTACGGGCTATCTGAGGTCGGGAAGTGGGGGGGAGGGGGGGTTTAAGGGTAAAAAACGGTTAATCTCGATTTCCGGAAAAACTACAAGTCCTATTGAAAAAAGTTAAATAGCAAAGTTGTAGGTAATAAAAAGATCTACAACTTTTGTATTTACACTTTTTTACATAACCTCAAAATGTATGTGAAAAATTCAAAAAACCACGTTTTTGATTTTTTATTTTTATCTTTTACAAAAAAAATCTTTTTTCACGAAATTTGGTGAAAACTTACCTTTGTATGTCCTTAACATATGTGATTTTTTTGATTCAAAAATATATTTTTTTTCACCTTATTTTGACCTTATATCGAAAAAGCACTCTTATTTTCAATCGAAAAATCTCACGTCAAAATATCTGATTTTGTAAAAAAGTCTGTGGTCTTTTTGTTCGTTGGAATCTCTACTTTCTAATGGTATATAAAAAACTATACAGTACTATGGTAAATGTTCTCAGAAAATGCAATAAAGCGACAACTATTTTCGCAAAAAAATTGCAAAAAACATGCGAAAATAGTTGTCGTTTCATTGCATTTTCTGAGAACATTTACCATAGTAGTGTATAGTTTTTTATATACCATTAGAAAGAAGAGATTCCACCGAACAAAAAGACCACAGACTTTTTTAAAAAATCAGATATTTTGACGTGAGATTTTGCGACTGAAAATAAGAGTGCTATTTCGATATAAGGTCAAAATAAGGTGAAAAAAAATATATTTTTGAATCAAAAAAATTACAATATGTTGGGCATACAAAGGTAAGTTTTCACCAAATTTCGTGAAAAAAGATTTTTTTTGTAAAAGATAAAAATAAAAAACAAAAAACGTGGTTTTTTGAATTTTTCACATACCTACATTTTGAGGTTTTGTAAAAAAGTGTAAATACAAAAGTTGTAGATCTTTTTATTACCTACAACTTTGCCATTTAACTTTTTTCCTTAAACCCCCCCTCCCCCCCACTTCCCGACCTCAGATCGCCCGTAATTTATTTTTCCTATAATCTTCGTTATATTCTCTTCCTTTTGCAATAGGTTTCATTTTACTATAATTTTTTTTCGTTTCAAAAATTATCGGCACTGGTCTATAACCAAATAAGACTCATTTAAAAAAGCGGCCAAGTGCGAGTCGGACTCGCCCATGAAGGGTTCCGTAGCAGCAAGTAACATAATATAAAAGTTCTTGAAGTTCGTTGTAACTTTGATCGAGGTAAATTGCGGTTTACGATTTATGACGTATTAAAAAAAAACTACTTACTAGATCTCGTTCAAACCAATTTTCGTTGGAAGTTTGCATGGTAATGTACATCATATATTTTTTTTAGTTTTATCATTCTCTTATTTTAGAAGTTACGGGGGGGGGACACACATTTTACCACTTTGGAAGTGTCTCTCGCGCAAACTATTCAGTTTAGAAAAAAATGATATTAGAAACCTCAATATCATTTTTGAAGACCTATTCATAGATACCCCACACTAGGGCATCGAAACTCGGTTCAATTTTGAAAACCCGGGTTTTCGGGTCTAAGAGTAATCAAAACCCGGGTAGACCGGTTTTTTCGAGCATTTCGATCTTTTTATTGTAATTTTTTAAAATACACTAATCTGCGTTTATTATATCGATTTCCTACAATAAGTACAAAATATGAAGTATCAAAGTCCGAACAAAAATCATTCTTCTTCTCGACCCCGTGAACTACGTGCATTTTCAAAATGCTGAGACTGCGAAGGATGTATGGATGAATCTTGAGAAAGCCTTTGACGACAACGGCTTGATTAGAAGAGTCGGACTATTGAAAGACACTCACAACTACGTTACAAGGATGTGGCAATAGTATAGCAGAATACGTGAACAAAATAATGAGCACCGCACACAAGCTGCGCAGCATCAACTTTCAGATTGAAGACGAGTGGATTGGTACATCAATGCTGTTGGCCGGACTCCCCGATACTTATAGGCCAATGATTATGGCTATGGATATGGATTATGGCTTTAGAGAGCTGTGGAATACCCATCACTGCGGACGCTATAAAGACAAAACTAATCCAGGAGGTTAAAAGTATAGAGCCCTCGGCTATTTAAACTAACAAAAAAAAAGTATAGGTCTGCACCGGGCCAAGGCCCTCGTTGTTTCAATTGCACTAAGCATGGACATATATGTATAAGCCGATACTGCACAGCTCCGAGAAAGCCCAGTACTAAAGACGATGTCCATCCATCCATCCATCAGCCTTTTGAGGTCCACTGCTGGACATAGGCCTCCCCTAATCTACGCCACTCAGACCGGTCCTGAGCCTTCTGAATCCAGCGGATGCCCGCTGTCTTCTTCAGGTCGTCGGTCCACCTGGTCGGGGGGCGTCCTGTGCTCCTTTTACCGAGGCGTGGTCTCCATTCGAGGACCTTTCTTCCCCAACGGTTATCGGTCCTTCGAACTATGTGGCCAGCCCATTGCCACTTCAGCCTGCTAATTCTCTGAGCTATGTCGGTCACCCTCGTTCGTCTACGGATTTCATCATTTCTGATTCGATCGTGTAGAGAAATACCGAGCATAGCTCGTTCCATAGCCTGCTAGGCGACTCTAAGCTTATGCATAAGGCCAATAGTGAAGCACCACGTCTTGGATCCGTATGTCATCACTGGCAACACACACTGCTCGAACACCTTCGACTTAAGGCACTGAGGTAACTTTTTGGACGACAAGATATGACGTAGTTTCCCGAACGCAGCCCATCCGAGTTGGATTCTACGAGTGACTTCTTTCTCGAAGTTGGACTTACCCATTTGGATCACTTGTCCCAGGTAAATGTACTCGTCTACAACTTCGAGAGCAGCGCCGTCAACAACAACCGATACGGGTGTGACATGGACATTCGACATGATTTTCGTCTTGTCCATGTTCATCTTATGACCCACCCGTTGTGAGGCGCTGTTCAAGTCCCCGAGTATTGTACCAAGTTCCTCCAGGGATCCCGCCAGAACGACTATATCATCGGCATATCGCAGGTGTGTGATGTGTTCGCCATTGATGTTAATGTCACGTCGTTTCCACTCCATCAGCTTGAACACGTCTTCCAACGCAGCGGTGAACAGTTTTGGGGATATGACGTCCCCTTGCCTGACACCTCTCTGCAGTTGGATGGGGTTCGTTACTGTGTTGTGTGCTCTGACGGTCATGGTGGCTGATGTGTATAAACATTTCAACACCTCGATATACCGGTAGTCGATCCGGCACCGCTGAAGAGAATTTAGTACTGCCCAGGTCTCGATAGAATCAAAGGCTTTCTCATAGTCCACATAGGAAACACATAGCGGCAGATTATACTCCTCGGTCTTCTGTATAATCTGCCGCAGTGTGTGTATGTGGTCCGTGGTACTGTAGCCTTTCCGGAATCCTGCTTGTTCGGGAGGCTGGAAGTCGTCAAGCCTGCGTGCAATGCGATTTGTGAGCACTCTCGAAAACAGCTTATAAACGTGGCTCAGAAGTGCAATGGGCCTGTAGTTCTTCAAAAGGGTCTTATCCCCTTTCTTAAAGAACAAAGGCACAAAGAACTTAAGGAACAAAGATGATGTAAAGAGTCAAAAGTGTAAGAAATCTAATACTTTTATTGCAGCTTTTTCAGCGTTCACGGAAAACAGCATGAGCAATGACTGGTATGTATATAGATTCCGGTGCAGCAATGCACATGACGAATAGGAGTGATTGGCTGTATATTCAGACTCCTCCTATATCTAAAATTACTGTGGCTGACAAGAAGTCGCTGCCTGTTGTGAGTATGGGACATGTTAATGTAAACTGCGGTGATAATAAAATACAAGTTCGAAATGTCCTCTATGTTCCAGATACAGCTGTTACTCTCAGTAAGTGTAATGAGTAGGAGTGGAATCAAACTGTTGTTCAACAACAATTACTCTAAAACTGACGAAGTTGGTTTGTATGAAAGTGACTTCCAACCCCTATTTTTACCACTTAGGAGATGAACTTCAAATTCTGTAATAAAAAATAGCGCAGAGATACGTCCAACGTCGATGAAGACCGCAGTCGACTGAACCACAGAGTACTTAATCACTACGTTTTAGACTGAACGCAGATCATAAATATAGTGAGGGAATGAGTTCTTGTATGAAAATTGTGAGACAGCTATACTGAGCGTGCGCTCGAAACTGACCGACATAAGCGCCAAACAACGTTTTTATTTGGTTTTTAAAAACTACTTAATGTTTTTTCACAAAAAAAATACATGGATTTAGATGTGATAATGTACTATGTTTTAAAAAGAATTCCATTCACAAATTTTTAAAAATATCGCGGTGGCAAGCTACGATGTAAATAAATTAGAGCCTAGTTTATGTTTTTTTTTAGATAGTCAAAAAACAAATACCTTAGTATTACACTAATAGCGTATAAACTTTACGAGATATATGGCAAAGAAAATCAACCAAACGGTCGCAGTAGCGCCTTAACTTGCAAGACTTGTTTTATTGGTAGGAACGGAGCAACGAAGCTACTTTTTACGCAATAAATAATAATTTATCAATGCGTGTTTTTATTCCATTTACTTATAATTGCATTCGAAGTGGCTTAAACTTAATAAATAACAAAAACAAAAATATTAAAAAAAAACCCGAAAAACCCGAGTTTTAAAAATAAAACCCGGGTTTTTTTGTAATCCTAAGAACCGGGAAAACCCGGGTTTTTTCGGTCCGGGTAAACCCGGGCTCGATGCCCTACCCCACACGTATGGGTTTGATGAAAAAAAAAAATTTGAGTTTCAGTTCTAAGTATGGGGAACCCCCAAAATTTATTGTTTTTTTTTCTATTTTTGTGTGAAAATCTTAATGCGGTTCACAGAATACATCTACTTACCAAGTTCCAACAGTATAGTTCTTATAGTTTCGGAGAAAAGTGGCTGTGACATACGGACGGACAGACAGACAGACAGACAGACAGACAGACAGACATGACGAATCTATAAGGGTTCCGTTTTTTGCCATTTGGCTACGGAACCCTAAAAAAGGATTACAAAGGCGGCTCGGCGCGCCGCGGCGCGGCGCCGGTCATGTTGGCTGTTGGTCGCGGATTTGTGGTTGCCACGCGCTCGTAACTTGGACCTCCTAGATTAAAGTTGTTCTTTAATCTGACACTCAGATTAAATTAAAAGACTGAGATCTGAGACTTGGAATTTCTTCCTACTCGGCTTGCGATGTAAGAACCTCTCCCTCATCGCGCTCAACACTTTTTTTTATTATTTTGATATAAGTACATGGGTACATATTTATTTCCTTCAATACACACATCTTTTATTCATATTTCTTACACAAATTGTTTAAGTACATATTTTTATTAATTCCATCGAAGCGTATCGTTCAAATATTTTAGTGTATTTATTTATGTCTTTCTTGTAGGTACATTATCCGGCTGGCAATAGAAAATATTATTGGGGTGAGGGAAGGGGGAGAACAATAGCGCACAGAGTACTTACGTACTGTTATTAATTTTATTACATACGTGCTCTGTACGGACGGAGTGAACGCATGCTGACTTGCTATTGGAATAATCTAAATTTTACTAACAAAAAATAACCGACTTCAAAGTTACTCAAAAACTACTTGTCAGATCTCGTTCAAATTTATGTGGGACCATATGACAAGCACCTGCTTTCGATTAAAAAAAGAGTCATCGAAATCAGTTCGCCCAGTCCAAAGTTCTGAGGTAACGAACATAGAAAAAAATACTATACAGTCGAATTGAGAACCTCCTCCTTTTTTTGAAGTCGGTTAAAAATGTAAACCAGCGCTGGAATTAGCTGAATCCACTGAGCATACCAGTCCAGTAACTGTATTGGCGGTCTACTTTGAATCCAGTGCCGTTTGACTCATTTTCGAAAGTGATCTTTTCTTGAAATTATTGTCACTGTAGTGTTTACACTTCAACGCTTTCGAAATGACTGGAATAATTTAGACGAAACAATCTAGTATAGTATAGCACTGCACTGGACTGATTCGCTGGAGTACTGGACTCAAGGCCGTCTTTAACCTATTGGGGGCCTTGGGCATATTAGGATAATGGGGCTCCTATGACTTTGACAGAACATAATTTTTAATTTTTTGTTAAAGTTTGTTTTAAATATGTATTTTGTTACAATAAACAAATGAAGTTGCTTATCTAGCAAGCCTCTAGATTTATGTAAAAGCTAATAAGCAAATTGGTATTGTAGTCAGTAACTAGTCAGTGACTAGGGGGGCCCTATCGATCACGAGGCCCTGGGCACTTGCTCAGAGTGCCCAGTGGGAAAGAGGGGTCTGACTGGATTTGAATAAGTAAAGGTAAACCGATCCTTTCCCAAAACGCCGGGTTACAAGACCCAACTGGTTTAATTTAATACGGTCCCCGCCAGCCGCGCGTAGTGTGGCCATAACGCACATTTGAAAATTACGCTCCAGCTATCTCGCTCAGGCTCGTGAGTCGTGACCAGTGGCGGCTGGTGGATCCTAGAAGTGGTGGTGCACTGTATCAGCGTATTTTTATTTTTAACGACTACCAAAGAACGATTATGATTTTCGCGCGTAGACCTTCTAAACGGCTGGATGGATTTGTATAGTTATATTCGTCTTAAAAGTGTCCTTAGATCAGTGTTTGAAAAATAAATAGATGAGTGTTTGAAAAATAATCCTGCCGATTTTAATTCCAATTTTTGTTGAAAAGTTTTATTTTCTAAAATAAATTAATTCCAAAACGGTCGATGTTAAAGTTAATACTCATTTTCACAGCTATTTTATCACACACAATGTCCCACAATTCAGTAAGTATAATTATTATAATACTGAAAAGCCTTGAAGAATGTAAACAAACGCAACTCATTTTAGCTACCACAGAGTACTTAATCACTATGTTAGCTACTAAAAGCGCGGCGCCGGGCATAGTTCGTGAAACCTCGGCTCTCGATAATCTTCGGTTCGCTGGTGCGGCGCACCAGAGTGGTCATAATTCGCCATACATTTTCTATTGAACTAGCTCTGTCTCACGCGCCAGGCGTTTTCGGTTGCATCTCATAGAAGTTGTATGAGCATTCGCCGTGTGCTTTGGCTAGCACACCGTGAACCATTTTACAGCGATTTTCGCAATAATGAGTCTTAATACTTTATCAAAGAGCTTAAATTGGTTCATCATAATTTCGTTAATATTGAATAGATCGTTAATCAGACACTATTAAACATTTTTTGTATTATTTTTCTAAACATAAAAATCTGGCAGTTCGGCGCACGAGCGCACTTAAAGTACAGCCGCCCCTGCTCGTGACCCGTCGCACTAGGCGCCCGCCATGAGTCACTACACTATGGTATGGATGGACCATAGATAACCCGGACGAAAACGTCGCGTCGGTTTCCTACTACATATGTTTAATATTTCGCGCCCGTTGTCGCAACCGCGCTGGTGCTGCACCCGAAACACGCTAAAATAATGGTAACTATTACGCCAGACTGACGACCCGTATGGTGCAATGGTTCCCATGTCAGACCACCGTGGTGGGTCACTAGCACCACTCACCAGCGAAACCAAATTTTAATGATGAGTTTGAATTTCTGTTCTCGTTCTGGGTGTGTGTGCTAATCTTTGTGTGCTGTCCATGGCACCCACGGCACAAGTAATCCTAGTGTAGGGCTATGAGTGTAAAGCGTTATTTATTTATATTTATTTCACGAACGATGGAATTTTTATCTAGCCAGACGGTTATAAATTCCACATAGTGGGTCATTTTCTAGCAGGGTTCACCACGAGTAAAGTTAGCTTGGACTCGAGATATTGGAAGAAGATTGGACCCTTACACCCTCATTTTAGTGTTAAGCTATTTATTGATAACTGTTCTCATATTGCAAGAGAATTATAATGTGAAATGTGATGTAATGCTATTGAACAGGTATTATCTAGACTCCAAAGTGTTCAACTTAATTATTAATACAGATTTTCTTTTTCAGATACCTGATACAGATGCAACCAATTTAAGCAACCAATTTGAAAAAGCCGAAACATGGATTTAGAATCATCATATAGTTTACCTATCGTGTATACTACAAGATTAGATGAGATGACAATTTTAAGAAAAGATTTAAGTAAAAGTAGACCTAATGATATAATACAAGCCATTATTTCTGAGAGCAAGCCACAATACAGCTCTAATAATCTCATCAATAAACCACAAGTATTAAAAATTAAACAAGAACCTAATAATGATATTGTAAATGAGCAAATTTATGTGCACAGCAACTCCAATTTTACATTAACATTTAAAGAACTCAAATCAAAACTCAAAAAAATAAAAAGTAAAGCAAAATGCTCCGATATTGAGACTGAAGTGCTTATAAAATCTGAAATTGAAGAAGAAGTCAATGTTAAAGAAATTAGTAAACTAGAAAGTCTTTTAGCCCTTTGTAAACCATTGAAAATTGTTCTGGAAGATATAAATAAAATTATACCGAAAAAGAGCGACGAAATTAAAACAGAAATATTGACTATTTCATCCGATTCCGATGACGAAGTTATCATAACTGGGCAAGATATCACAAATTCTACAAAAAAAATGGCTGTGTCAGCTGCAAAACTCTCAATGTATCAACGTCCTCTACAATCAAGTCCTACTGTCGATTCCAGAATAGAAAACAAAAAAATGGCTATGTCAAATGTAAAAATTTCAGTCTATCAACAACCTCAACAATCAACTACTACTGGCCCTACTGTCAATTATGTAATAAAAAATAAAAAAGATTTTGAAGATATTATTTTAAAAGAAGACCTTAGTGACAGTGTTATCGTAATTTATAATTTATATACAAAGGAATTAGACGCCTATCAAATTGGCGAATGCTATACTGTAACAGAGTATAAGACAAAAAAATATACTGAAGTTTGTAAATTCCCAATGAAAAGATGCAATATTGTAATTAATATCTTAGCGTGTTGTTGGAAAAATAGACAAAGTTATGTAACATTATTACTGACTTACATGAAATATGTTGATATTGCCAAATTCATTAGCACTTCTCATTCATGTAAGCCACACAAGTGTACATGCTGTTGCATTGTCAACAAAAATGAGATCATCCGTAAGTCCTCAGAAAATATTAACCAAACTAAATTCAACAGAAGCTTAACATTAATAGAAGCTGCTTTGACATATGAAAAAAAATCAAAGTGGAATGGATATCGAGAAGAAACGAATTTTATAAAGAAAAATCATACTTGCATTAGAAAGTTACTGTTAAGTCATAATAAGAGTAAAGAGATTTATGAATTTGGACAAGACAATTTAATACACAGCAAAATCGTGACCAACGCCATTGATGAAAACAGCTGGTTATTTAAAACAATCAGTCAAACTTGTAACCGTATTGATTACGAATTTAGGGATCCAGCCGACCGAGAGATCGGAATTATAACCTTCAGATCCATGCACAATTTGTTTTCTTATGATACAGAATGTTTTCTTAGGATTCCAATGCCAATAAAAATGTATAAAAGGAAAACTGATAGAATTGGCAGAGATGTCACCAAGAATTACAGAGTAGAACACACAAGGAGTTTTATGGGAACAAGCAAGTCGACAATTTTATCTATTGTATCAGAAACAAATAAAGCTAAAGTCCCAGAACTTCCCGTTCCACTTCCGTTGACCAGCCAATACTCAGCTTACTCACAAACAAATAAAGCTAAAGTCCCAGAACATCCCGTTTCACTGCCAATACCATCGACCAGCCAACACTCAGCTTACTCACAACAGTCAAAACCTGTGACAAGGAAACGACGTAGTCGGCGACCAAATATGGTGATGGATCAAGAAGTTTCACAGACTGTTAATTTGTTAATTAAGGACATCTTGCATAGGTTTCGTAACGTCCTCTTGACAATAAATACCGATGGAAAAGTTTCCGCGACTCTGAATGCTCCATTAACCAGTCTATCTCACTCGGAATTAAACATTTTGTCCCAAATCCTTAATCATGCACAGAATCAAGTGGATAAATTAGGATTAACACCTGGTACGTGTTTGAATCCAGATGCGTTCTGGGTGATCAATAACGAGGAGGGGACTTTTACTAGTACGACCGACACTACTGCAATTGTAACTGACGCTACTAATTCTGAAAAAGATGATGTGAATATAAACCTACCATTAAAAGGGAAAAAAAACAGAATATTAAGGCAGTTTTCCCAAATTATTGGCAGTAAAAAGGAAGATTATAAAATGTCATTCCGCAGTTATTTAGGCGATACACTCGAGGCGACTCCAAAAATAACCAATGTTTTTTCATTAAATAATACAAATAATGTATCTACAAATATTTTAGAGAGCCGTTTAAGGGAAAATGAAGTGAACGTCGAAATAAATGATGATTCAAGCATAAATAATCCTAAAATAGTTGTAAATGAAAAGGGTGAAACAATGATTTTAAATAATACACATTTTGTCATTCCAAATATTTTAGAGAGCCGTTTAACGGGAAATGATGTGAAGATCGAAATAGATGATGATTCAAGTAAAAATAATCCTAAAATAGTTGTAAATGAAAAGGGTGAAACAATGACTTTAAATAATACACATTATGTCGATAAAAATATTTTAGAGAGCCGTTTAACGGGAAATGATGTGAAGATCGAAATAGATGATGATTCAAGTAAAAATAATCCTAAAATAGTTGTAAATGAAAAGGGTGAAACAATGACTTTAAATAATACACATTATGTCGATCCAAATATTTTAGAGAGCCATTTAACAGGAAATGATATGAAGATCGAAATAAATAATGATTCAAGTATAAAAAATCCTGAAATAGTTGTAAATGAAAAGGTTGAAACAATGATTTTGGATAATAAAATAGAATCAACACGACCAAATAAAAAGAAACGTAAAACTTCTATGCAATGTAATTTTAAAGAGAAAAAGATTAGAGTTAAAAAGAGTGAGGAAATTCTTGCTGAAAGTTCCGCTCCTGTAGAAACAACGTTTGTGTCTTGTATGGTAACACAGGAAACATAGGATGTGCTCCAATACCATCTGTGCCTTTCATACCTGTGTTTATACCGGATTCGTATAACATTACTGATAACAATGCTGTACTTCCACTCCTGACGGCAAAGTTGCATCGGAAAGTTTTAAGTTTTATGAAACGGAAACTAAACCTTTCTTAGTAGTACATGCAGATGGAACAATTTACCCAAAATACAATGATTCCAAAAACCTTAACTACCTACGTACCTATATCTAAGACTTTTTATTAAAAGACTATTATTTATTAATTTGATTAATATTAATTAAGGTAATTTGTGAAACAATATTACCTAATTGTAATTGTTAACAACAATCTCTGTGGTGAAATTCGTTTATAATTAGGGCTGCCATCACCTAAATCGCCGTCGCCGATTGTGAAACGTTGGATATTTGAACGAAATTCATATTTTTTCCTAAACACCAAAGTAAAGACCTATTAAATTAATTAAAATTAACGAGGGTTTCAAGGGGCGCCAACAGAAATGACCCTAGGGCGGCAGGCGAGTCTTTATTCAGCGAGCGCCATGCGAGCGCCAACAAGGGTGAATCCGGTTGGATGGCAGTCCTATAAAATCTACAGCAGCAACTGCTGTGGTTAAATTATTTTTTTAACTTGTTTTTATTTTTCTTGGGTAACATTGAGTACTTTGTGACGTATTGTGAATTATTATTATATTTTGTGTAAAACTATTTCATTTAATTAATTTACAATATTGTGTCTTTTTCCAAAACGATAAATACTAAATATTGTTGTTTCTGCAAAAACTGGATTAATAATAAGTAGGTATATAATATTATTTTTCGAAACTACTAAAGATCTTGCACAAAAACTTAACAGACGTAAATTATGTGATTTGAACGCATTATAGACTATAGTACATTGTTCTTGTACTATGTTATTTTTCTTCAGATTAAAATCACTTGAAAATTGTAATAATAGTTTTTAATTGTTAGTTAGCAAAAAACGATTTCGTATGCTAAAACCTGTGGCTAAAGCCTGTGGTATAATGCTGTCCTTCCTAAATAATGTGATCGTTTAGGAAAGAAAACAATGATTGGTGAATTAAGTCTACTTATATCAATAATTCACCTTGATCAGTAGATTTAAATCACCTGGGTGCATAGGTGAATAAAGTACATTAAAAGTAGACTTAAGACACCTGGGTGAATTAACTCAGGTGAATAAAGTCGACGGCATGGGCACCGAAAGTAATTGTCATTTTTTTACTTGGCAAATTGTAATTAAATTCCCAAAATACATATAATATGTACCTAAGTATGTAGGTATATTGTGTTATGTTTATTGTTCTTATTTGTAGCTGTAATATGTTATCCATAGGATGTTATAATTTAACGTTACGTGTTATAAGTTAACTGTTTATCTTACTTTCATACAAATAAAGACGATTTAATTTTGTGATTTGGATTATTTGAACATATTTGACTATTGTTTTTATTTATTATCAATGCCACTCAACAGACTCAACTCACTAGCTGAGCAGTCGATGGTCGATGGCCGATCGTGATTCGTGAAGCGCGCCGCGCCCGCCATTACTCCGAGTGACGTCATCGGAGATATAAATAGCATTAAAAAAATGTAGCTCATCACGTGTCGGTTGCCCCTACTATTGTACTTTTACTACTACTACTGACTACTACTGAGTGACATTAACTCACTCTACATTCAATAATATACATAAAATATTAGTTTGAGATTCGCCTAAAAAATCGTAGATTATATTACTTTACTATTTATTACTCGAAAGAGGATATTATTGTACTTTATACTAAAAATCCCGAATGAATATTCTTATACTTACAGGTAGGTACACTATGTATTCTTGATGCTCCACAATATGAATTTACAGGGATTTTTAAGCGTTTCTCAAGCCATATTCAACAGCTGATGTTTATGTCTTCAATAATAAGAACAAAATGAAATGGATCCCTCCCTACCTGTGTACCTATGCGGTTTGGTTTGCTTTGAATTATTTTATAGATAGGTACCTGTAACTGTACCAGAAATTACCGGTAAAATTTATTATTTCGACGTTGTTACAGATTTTACACCTACTTATCTAACATATTTTATGTATAGGTATTTAGGCCGAAAGTAGTAGTAGTAGAAAGTAGCCTTGGGGTATGTTATGTTGGTCGGTCGTATTACGATATACACGATAAACACAGACCCAGTAATTTACATTACCTTTACATTACATTACCTAATTTATTATAAATTAATTGTGACTCTTTTCAGTGAAGGAAAAATTTGTATGGAACTGGAGGTGTCGCACCTATTTGAGGATTTTCGAAAATGTACCTAATGTAGGCATGAATTTTGGCAGCATAACCAACTACGCGTTGAGTCCCTTCCATTGTTAAAATATAAGTAGTATATCTATGTCAGTTAAAGAAAAGGGCGCGTGAACTTTTGTACGCGCGTGAGAAGTTAAACTTCTTTGACATAATTTAATAAATATTTAACCCCCTCCCCCCTCCTTGTAGACAAATATAATTATATTAAAAAAACAATACTCAAAAAAACGATATTCAAAAAACAATATTAAAAAACAACAACATTCAAAAACAATATTCTAACAATATTAAAAAAAAAACAGTATAATATAATAATAAATAATATTTTTTTTCAAAACGAGCATTTTTAAAAACGCACGTGCGATTTTACGTACCTAACCGGCGTTTTTGTGTCAACACGGACGTGTTACAAATCTTAAAATTTCACTCTTATCATTTTTTCCATTTATTTCATAACACGCCTAAAGAAGTGTAACTTCAAAAAAAGCTGCCAAATGCGAGTCGGACTCGCCCATGAAGGGTTCCGTAGCAGCAAGTAACATAATATAAAAGTTCTTGTAGTTCGTTGTAACTTTGATCGAGGTAAAATGCAGTTTACGATTTATGACGTATTAAAAAAAGTACTCACTAGATCTCGTTCAAAACAATTTTAGGTGGAAGTTTGCATAGTATGTGCATCATATATTTTTTTTAGTATTATCATTCTCTTATTTTAGAAGTTACAGGGGGACACACACACATTTTACCACTTTGGAAGTGTCTCTCGCGCAAACTATTCAGTTTAGAAAAAAATGATATCAGAAACCTCAATATCATTTTTGAAGACCTATCCATAGATACCCCACACCTATGGCTTTGATGAAAAAAAAATTTGAGTTTAAATTCTGAGTATACCCCCAAAATGTTTTTTTTTTCTATTTTTATGTGAAAATCTTAATGCGGTTCACAGAATACATCTACTTACCAAGTTTCAACAGTATAGTTCTCATAGTTTCGGAAAAAAGTGGTTGTGACATACGGACGGACTGACATGACGAATCTATAAAGGTTCCGTTTTTTGCCATTTGGCTACGGAACCCTAAAAATGATAATGATTTTCAAATATCAGCCATCTGGCAATTAGTGTTCATACTTATTAATGTTATTTAAGGATTTTTAATCCCCTATTATTGATTTTGTTGTTCAATATAAAGCATCAATTAACTATTATAAGTACATGATTAAAGATAAGTAATGTGATGTCACGTAAGTCATATTATTATTACTTGAGAGTGAACGATAAAACTCAAAATTTTAAGTTTTAGGACTATTTTCAAGAGTACAATTATTTCATTAAGTAAATTTACCTTTCCAAGTTGCTTTTGACACTAACGTTTTGAGGTCATTAGTAGGGGCCTCCTAAAAAACAAACTCATGTCTATTTAGTGAAAGAGGCGCCTTTCATATTCATATCATACTGCATACGGATCACAGGTGTATTCAGTTATACGAGCTTATATACGAGTATTATTGTATGACAGTTTCATACAATAATACTTTTCTTGCTAATTAGACACTCCAAATAGTAAAAGAAAAATAACACAATGACATCTTGAATCAAAACGATGGTTTATTTAGATGTTAAAACTTTTGCAATGCTAAAATAATTACGTTTTTAATTAACGATTTATAATTAAACCTTCAGTAGGTACTAAAAAATTGGGTCAGTAAGACCAATATAATAACATAGAATAATTATATGCGAAAGTTATTCTATCGTTATTCGAAAGATATCGCAACATTATTATTTGTAACTGCTAACGCGTCGTTATTTAGAAAAATGTACAGCAAAATACATGTCCGCCGTAGTCTGTATTCGTGGTTAAAATGAAATGAAACAAAAATAAAATCAATTGTGCCGAGGCGTCCCACGTGATCGACCTCGCCCCAGTCGCCCCCACTTGCTACAGCGCGAGAGAGACAACATGTCTCTTCTCTCATTCGCGCCGCTTTACCAACGGACACGTTGCGCGCCGCTACCCGAAACGTTGAAAATCGCCATTTTGTTTCCAGTCGTCAAAGTGTAAAGGCCTCCGTGTAAATCTGGATATAAAAATGTTTAATGTGCTAAAGCTTAAAAACTATAGTATTAACGTTAATAACATTCTATTATAGTGAGTGTAGTGCTCAATTTACGGAAAAACGGAGTTTCACACCATATGGGTAACTAAATTTGATCTGTACCTAGTTTTTTCAGCTCTAACGTGTAATTTTAGGTCATGTACATCACGGTGATGCTTTCTCCTGTCCTATGTGATATTTAATACGGTTTATCAGAACGAAACACGTAGTTCTATAAATTTTAAGCGTTGTTTGCTGTTTTTATGAGCACACGGTGGATACGTCTGCTTCGTGAGAGAGTTGAGTCAAGTTTGCCGTTATCCGTTCGATGTACGTGGAGTCTCGCCGCTGTATTTAACCCTGTGAATGTATTGGGCTACGAGACAGGTTTCTAGCGACGGCGACGAACGTCTGCTACTGATCACGGTTGGAATTGAAATGCGAAATGTGAATAATAATTAAATATTGTTGAAGTCAAACGCGTGGTGTCGCGTTTGATGGTCGAGTGACTTGTCTCGTCGTTGATAGCATAGCTCACGAGTTTTTTGTGGATAGGATGTTTTAAAAACTTTCGCTGTGAATTATATTGTTTTGAGTAATAAATACCTATCTAGGTACCTGCCTCCTAAGGTCTTTGTTACATATGTACCTTCTTCGGTATTATAGGTAGGTAGATAATGGATACTATTCTTGAGTTGGTACAGATAAAATTATAGTAAATAGATTCAAAAGATTTGAAGTTTAATGATTGACCTACATACTTAAATAAAAAAATAATAATGTACTTAAATACTTGTGAGTTTATCAACCCCACGAAACATTTTTCAATCACTGCACACAATCACTTTGCGGCGGTCATGGTGACCGCTCGCATAGTTCACAGTGTTATAAAGTGAAACTTTTATTCTATCGTCCCAAAATTTTTAAAATGACTAATTCTGATAAAAAGGCTGTTAAATAAAACCGGGCAAGTGCGTGTCAGGCCACGCTCAATTTTAGGGTTCGAAGTAGTAAGTTTATCGACTATTACTCATTAACTACTTATGCTGACATAGGCGTGATAGTTTTCCCTGTAAATTCATCATAAATAACTTATTTTTGAGATTTTTTCACTTGTCCAACTCCAACCGTTAAGCCGCCGTTATCTCTAAAAAAATAACTACCTAATATCGGTCATCCAGACCTCACCGAAAATAATGTGGCTCGTTTAATATTGAAACCGCGCTTGAAAAATAAAATATTCGTAAAACAAGAACTACCGGAGTCTCTGTGACCGACCGGACCCTATAATATAAGTATGGTCATAGGTGGTTGAGGGTTAATGAGCAGGTTGTTTCTGAAATCGATAAAATAATATTGTAGATTGATACTAGTGATACTACGTATATTTAGGTACTTACCAAGTAGTGGGTATTTAATTTAAAAGTAAAATTTAATAAATATATTTGCTTAAATTAAGGTTTTTCTTTCGGCGATTTATTCCTTCTTGGTCAACGACGGCTACAGAGTTATTCCACATTGTCATGTGCATGGATGCCAATGACCTGAGTGGTATTTCTATTATTTTGTCTACTATTACCACAATATAGGAATTAACAGTAACGTAACTCGGGCCGATTCTCGAAAAACATGCCTACGGCCGCGCGGACAGTAGCCGCGCGCTAGGGCTGTCCGCCGACAGTATTTTAATTTTATGAAACGACTTGAGTTTCTTAGTAGTTTTGTATTTAAAAATGTTATATTTTCTATTTTAATAAATGCAATTCATCTATATCTATACATCTATATCTATACAAATAAATAAAATTGGAGTGTCTGTTTGTAATATTAAAATAACCGCTTTTTACCAAGTGCATTTGGATATATACATGGTACATATACCAAAACAACATTTTTCACAATTTTTGTCTGTCTGTCTGTTTGTTCCGGCTAATCTCTGAAATGGTTGGACCGATTTTGACGGGACTTTCACTGGCAGATAGCTGATGTAACAAGGAGTAACTTAGGCTACTTTTATTTTAGAAAAAAAAATAGTTTGGTGCAATACGAAGTTCGCCGGGTCAGCTAGTTGTGAATAAAAAGGAAGTGTTCCATAAAAATATATGTTGTGTTTTTATTAGTACTGTGAAGGTTCGTAAGCCTTCAGTATTGTATTAGAGACAGAGACTCTTAAGGTGGACACTCACGGTCATTCCATCGCGTCAAATGGCGTGATATACAGCCAAAATTTGATCGTGAATGTGAAAAACTGATGGCGTGATATAAAACTCTGGATTTCCAATCGCGCCACGGCGTCACGCCGCAACATCGCGCCGACTGATCGTGAATGCGCAAACCCACATCCATTCTTTGTTCATTTCGCGCCAGGGTTGGATTTAGGTACATTGAAAAATATAGTACAAAACAATGAAAAGTATAGTATTTATAAAAAAAAATATAGTTCACTCAGTGTTGCAAGCACAAAATCGGTAAATTGAAATGGAAAAAATACTTTTACTTTCAAGTCAAGTAGTAGGAAGAACTTCGTAAATAAACGTATTATTACACACAAATTCGCAAGCGATTGTCATCGCTTTGATTGAATTTCGTATGGAATGGAAGGAATCATAAGGAACGAGATTAGTTACTGTTAGTGGAAAGGAACAAAAGACACCACCTTGGACCACATCTACACTTACCATCAGGTGGGATTGTGGTCAAGCATTAACTTATTCGTGTAAAAAAAAAAGAAGCCTACTGCTGAGGACATTGAGACAGGAAACGCAAGATCAGAATTCGGTCGGATACACGCACTGTCGAAATATTCATAATATGTCTTAAAACTAAACATTCGGGACCAAATAAAATTATAGTATTTTAGCGTACTATACTTAGATGTGGATAGTACATAGTACAAAGGGTGAAATTATAGTGTAAATACTATAATTATTATATGAGAAAATCCAACCCTGTTTCGCGCCGAGACGTCGAACGAAGGAGACACTTCCAAATGTCATTGTATAATTTTTTGTAACAAAATGGCTTCCGAACGCAACGTCATGTCAACGTCTTTCGATGAGGTCAAACGCGCAAATGAAAGAGAATTGGAATGATCGTGAGTGTGCATCATGTTTGGCATCCAACCATTTTGACATATGTCGTTTGGCGTGGCTCTAAAAATGACGCGATGGAATGACCGTGAGTGGACACCATTAGGGCATGGTAAGTTCTTCTTGCAGGTTAAGGTAAATAAAAAAGGTACAACTGTCCGATTCTATAAACTTTATACCTATTGCTAAATTAATTTATAACATTGAAATCAAAGTTACAGTAGCAAGCAGCAATAACGTTTTAATGACAAATTAGACGCAAATATTCAAATTACAATTATTACAAACGAGTAACCGCCCTCGCTTTGCTTCGGTTTTCCTTTTTTTTTTAAATATAGTATAGCCTATGTTCACCGGGGATAGTGTAGCTTTCTAACAGTAAAATAATTTTTCAAATCGGTTCAGTAGTTTCTGAGCCTATTCAATGCAAACAAAAAATCAAATCTTTTCTCTTTATATATTAGTATAGATTATTATTACAAATTACAATTTCTGCAAACGTTGCATTTATTAGTTATTTTTTTTATGTAAATAGCCGGCAAACGAGCTGACGATCCACCTGATGGTAAGTGGATATCGTCGCCCATGGACACCAGCAACACCAAAGGCATCACTGATGCGTTGCCGGCCAAAAAAGAGAGAAGAAGAAGAAAGAAAGAACTGGCTTTCAAGCCCCCAGCCGGAACACGACGAGTCATTTGGCGGCTGACTCATCATACTCAAGGGTGGTAACTATCCAGGCGAACCCCATGGAGATATAATAATAGTACCTAATAATGGTATTAATTAACAATTAAAATCAATATTACCAATATAATCCGTCGAGGGGCCCTACCACCAGCGGGCCGGATTTAGTCGCCTTTTACGACACCCATTCGGCGTGGGATTGGGGTTAGTATTCTAAGCCGCCCCAATACGGCAAAAGTAATAATAATGAACCATTTGATTTTTTTAGCCCCTTATTTATAAATCTAGGCATTTTACTCGGTGGACTTATGAAAAATAAACAATTTAGGTAGGTACTAGGTACCTAATTATTGCAATACGTAGGTACTTGTTTTTATTTATTTATCCTACATGCACTGATCTCCTTCGGCAGGACCGAAGACCTTGAATATAATAATTTGATTTCTTATTTATAATTACAATACAATAATAAAGTTGATATTAATCAATGACGCAATAATTATACGGGTCAATTTCAACAAACACGGATTTTGCCTAATTACAGTGGCGAATTTAAATTTGCTGTTTTTGATAAAATTTTTTGGCTTAAATAATAGGTAAATATTAGTACTACTTAATCATATACTAGAGATCGAAAAAAAATTATTAGTTCATGAGATATTTCCATTTGAAATTATCAAATGCCACCGAAATTATTAAAGGACCACCGGAATTAAAATCCGAGCCACCGAAATTGATTAAATTTAAACCTGCTGTTTCTAATACATTTTATTTGGCATAAATAATATGTAAATAGTAATAATAATTAGTCACATAGTAGAGATCGAAAAAAATTTTATTAGTTCCGGAGATATTTTCAAATTACATCATCAAATGCCACCAAAATTAGGACCACTGGAATTAGAATCTAATCCACCGAAATTGATTATGCCAATGAGGAATAATAAAGGCAAGATCATCTAATACTTTAAAAAATACATTTTGAAGAGTAGGAGTCTAGATGAACGGACTCTTTTTAGCGGTGATTAGACACGCTTGTGTTTCTGTGGCCTATTAGACCAGTGCCGATAGCTTCAAAAACGGTAAAAAGTGAAACAAAAATATATAGTAGGATGAAACCCATTTTAAAAAGAAGAGGATATAACAAAAATTAAAGAAAAATAATTTACGGGCGATCTAAGTTCGGGAGGGGGGGTGGGGGGTTTAAGGGTAAAAAACGGCTTATCTCGATTTCCACCAAAACTACAAGTCACAATTTATGTGAAAAATTCATATAACCAAGTTTTTGGTTTTTTATTTTTATCTTTTACAAAAAAAAAATCACGAAGTTTAGTGAAAACTTACCGTTGTATGTCCTTAACATACTGTAATATTTTTGATTTAAAATATTTCTTTTTTCACCTTATTTTGACTTAACATCGAAAAAGCAACCTAATTTTCAATCGAAAATTCTCACGACAAAATATCTATTTAAAAAAAAAAATCGGTGAGATGTTTGTTCGTTGGAATCTCTACTTTCTAACGGTATATAAAAAAAACTATAAACTACTAACGACTACTACTACTACTTCCTACTAACTATAAATTACTATGGTAAATGTTCTCCGAAATTGCAATGAAACGACAACTATTTTCGCATGTTTTTTGCAATCTTTATGTTTTTGTAATTGTTTTGTCTAACAAAGTAACATGAAATCTTACGTTTTTCGATTAATTAAAGTGTAAATTTTGATAAATTGAGAATTTTTTTTGCGAAAATAGTTGTCGTTTCATTTTCACCAAATTTCGTGAAAAAAATTTTTTTTTGTAAAAGATAAAATAAAAAACCAAAAACTTGGTTATTTCAATTTTTCACATAAATTTTGAGGTTACGTAAAAAAAGTGTAAATAAAAAAGTTGTAGATCTTTTTATTACTTACAACATTGCTATTTAACTTTTTTCTACAGGACTTGTAGTTTTGCCGGAAATTGAGATAAACTATTTTTTACCCTTAAACCCCGCCCTCCCCCACTTCCCGAGCTCAGATCGCCCGTAAATTATTTTTCCGTTAATTTTCGTTATATTCTCTTCCTTTTGCAATGGGTTTCATCCTACGATTATTTTTTTTCATTTCAAAAATTATCGGCACTGGTCTATACACGTCCTTATGCGCTTTGATTTGCCACCGGAACCACCGAGATTAGGCCACCGGACTTAGAATTAGAGTCAAAACTTGAATTTTAAAGAACACCGTTATTCTCAGGTTAACTTTTATTTCACAATTATGGCCGAAAACATTTAATGGAAGCCTCCATAAAATTTCTTGATAATCTGCTTTGTAGTTTTACTAATATAAATGACATCGGAATTGGATGATTTTGTATTCCTGCGCCACCGCAGTGAGTACTTACGTGTTTGGCAGGAAAATTACGCAGCCAGTCGGTCATCCTAACACGCAGTTTGCAAGAGCACAACTGAACGGTGCGGGGAGAGCCATTAAGGTGTCTTCCAAATCGTTTCGTAACAAGATATGAAGTGTACAAAATGCGCCACCGGTATTGCTTTTTTTTGTAGGACATTTTTAAAAGATGTTTTAAGAGCTGTTGCGCTATCTTAAATTACTCCGTAAATATATATTAGTTGTGTTATTTAATGTATTTCTAAAAAATATTCCTTTTTAATAAAATTTATTTACCAAAAAAAATTAAATTTATAAAATATGTAAATAAATGGAGGTCGGACAGTACACCGGAATTAGATTTTAGGTCTTACATATTTTTTTATTAAGAATCTATGTATTAAATACATCTGAATACTTTGCTATCATGTAGATCACTATTTAAACTACCTATATAAAATTATACATAATTGTAGTTTACACCCACACATTAATTTTCAACCTCGCCGTCTCAAAAATGCACTTGGGAAATTCACCCATACAATACCTACTTATTCGTATTATAACACCCAAAAACCGCAAAATATGTTGTATTCCTGTTTGCCATACTTATTAAATACTTTTGTAAGTCAAACGCCGCACACGGCCACCACAGCCGCAGTAAGGAACTAAACTAAAAGAATTTGTTATTTGTACCGTGGGCCGCCCGGCCCGGCCCCGGCCGTGGCGCAACCCGCGCTTGTTCGCCACAATTTCTGCCCTTTACTACACTTATTCCGATGTGCGTAGGTATGACGCGCGTTTCGACCGTTTGTATGAAGAGCGAATACTGTTAGATTCTTATATTGTGGCGCCACTAAAGCATTGTCATGTGGCCAAAATACTTATTTACTCTCGCTGCAACTGAAGCGCGCTAATTATAATCTAAATACATATTACCAAAAAAATAACTGACTTCGAAGAAACAGTCTTCGAAAAACCCTCCCGAAAAACCTATATCAAAACAGTCATAAGTAGGTAGGTATAAATTTAATATTTAAGGAGTTTCCACAACTCTTCATGGATCAGCAGAACTGAATTTTGGTATATTTGGGAAATTCCCCTTTTCAAATAAAAATGACTTTTCCATATCAGTTCATAAATGACGGAGTTCTAGGTAACAAATATTTAAAAAGAAACTGAATTCAGAACTTCCTTTTTTAAGTCGGGTAAATTGCATTACACGTCACACGGTGACACGGTGACGTGACGCCGCCGCGCCGATCTGTAGCTCGAGCACGAATATTTGCGAGAAAGTATTCGTATGGTTAACGTAAACAATTTGTCAAATATGTATGGCATTTTAGTACCATTTACGCACGATAGGGGCGCTTTTGAAAAAATGCCATACAAATTGCTTACGTTAACCATACGAATACTTTCCCGCAAATATTCGTGCTCGAGCTACTGAATCACGCTATTGAAGTTTTCTGCATGGGTCGCATTGCATTTTATTTTAAAGTGGGTGCGAATGGACAAATCCGATTATAATGTGGGTGTCTTCAAGTAAGAGTGAATAGGCTTCTACTAAGTTAGTGCGCTTTACCATCCACGACTTCATTACTCCTTACCATCAGGTGGTTTTGTGGTCAAGCACTAACTTATTCGGTATAAAAAAAATGTGGAATAGCGAAAACTGCTGAAAGGACTCTCGGGCCCGATTTTGATGAAAAGTAAAACTGCATCATTGGAATTTCCTAGCTATTTTCCTAATCAAAATTCCTGGCCAGGAATCGAACCCGTTGATTTTGAAAAAAAAACACATCCTTTTTTATTATACCATTCGACAGTGTCGCTAATAATAGGCTCGAATTCTGGGAAGTAATGAAACTTGGAAAACTCACCCTGTATAAAACGCTCGAGGGTTCCGACTCATCCGATCAGTTGGGATTGACCGCCCCAGGCCACCTCGCCTGGCGAGAGATCTCTCTTTGTTTTAGGAAGGACTTCGTCAGGAAGGACCGTTCGCCTAAATGTCTGTTGTGCAGCAGAGGTCACCACGAGCAGGATACGTTGATTTGAAATGTTCGATTCCTGGATGGATGGCGCTCACACTCAAAGCTTTGCTTCGGACAAACGGACGGACGGACATGACGAAACTATAAGGGTTCCGATTTAACTTCGCAACCCTAAAAATGTAAACGAGCCGACGCGACGGGCATTTAGTTTCGTCATGTCCGTCCATCCGTCTGTCCGAAGCAAAGCGCCGAAACCCTTAGTGCTAGAAAGCTGTAATTTGCCATGGATATACATATTTTTTAAAACTCTAGAATCGTAGAATAAAATTGTTCAGGGTACCTCCCCAACAGGTAACATGAGGATGAATTTTTTATTCGTCGCGTGCCCTATAGTGTGGGATATCGTTGAAAAGATCTTTCAAAAATATTATGAGTCTTCTAAGACCATTTTTGGAATGAGTTTCCGTTTACGAAATATTTGGCTTTAAAATGCTAATTTTGGTTAGAGTCAAGTGTCCCTCCCTGCCGGTTATATAATTTTATTTAAATTTTAATGTAAATTGTGCTATGAAAAAAACAAGAAAAGTGCATTTTTAATTAATAAAAAAAACATTTTAAATAATATGGGGGCGGCAATGATCACTGGGGGGAGGGGGGGGGGGGGGGCAAATATTTGGTCGGCCCCGGGCGGCGGAAGTCCAAGCGACGCAACTGAGGAAAACTATCACGGCTATGTTAGCATAAGTAGTTAATGGGTAATAGTCGATAAACTAACTACTTCGGAACCCTACATTGCGCGTGACCTGACACGCACTTGCCCGGTTTTTCTTATTTCTAGACGGCTTTATTCTAATGCCGCGATATGCCGTGATTGTCAATATTTAAATACTAGTAAACCTTTTGCTTCAGATGGAGTGTGAATGTGTGCAATAAACTGAGCATATGATTTTAAATAATTAAACTACCCCGTGATATAAAATTTAATTATAATATAAAGGACATGAGAGCACACTGTGTATTTGAAGGGTGTCCACATTCATTGGGGAAAAGAAACAGACAGGATGGAATCATTTTTCACGCGTAAGTACCCGAAAGCCCTAAGGCCGTGTTCCCAGTAGGCAAACTGTTAGCGGCCGACTGAGTGAGCCGCAAAGTGGCGAACTGAAATTTGAGTTAGCTGCAAACTCAGATCAATTTGCGTGCGTCGCAAGCAAACTGTTATGAGTTAGCCGCTTATTTAGGTCGACCGACTGAATTTTCACTTTACTATTGTTGTACGAAGGGAGTGTTTGTGTTGGTCACGATGGATATTTTTGAAGTAATTGGTATGTTAGAGGCGCTGAAAGAGGATAAAGACTGTCCAGCTGTCCGCATGAACAGTTTGCGGTAAACGGACTCACTACGCCCGGCGAACAACCATATCGCCGCCGCCGACTGGAACCAGGTTTGCTGTGAGTTAGCCTGACTACTGAGACAGTCGGCGCACGTAACGCTGCAAACTGCGTATAGTGAGCGCAAAACTAGCAAACTGTGGACACTCCATTTCAAATACATATATGGAAGGGCGTATTAAACCGATACGCCGCAAACTCAGTCGGCCGCTTTAGCAGTTTGCCTACTGGGAACACAGCCTAATAAATTTAATGTTGTGTGAATGAGATAGAACGATTCGAAACATATGCGAACGACGCGTTTAAACAACAGCATTTTTTTTCTTTCTGGCCAGTGTTTCTCAAAGTGGCCTAGTTTGTTTCTTGTTGCAAAGATATTTGTAAATATTTTTTTACTTTACACAGTTACTTGATGCTTGGTATCTTTTTTTGTTTTCGCGATAAATCAGTATTATTTGTGCTTCCTTAATTATACATCGTAAAATAGATTTTTAGCGCCGCGCCCCGTCGAGATTTTTCTAAACCCGCGAGCATCCAAAAATAATGGTCTCCGTACATTGCTAATATTTAACTTGATAAGTTTCAATACAGTAATACATGAAAATAAATTATTTTCATGTGTCATCTTATTTTTTTCTCCAGTTAATAACTAGGTATATTTTGCAGATTTCCCGCAATTTCTTCCAGACAAGCTTGGATTGAAATTGTGCGTAAACAAAGGCGAGAGCCTGATTGGATGCCAACAAAATATAGTAGGGTGTGTACGTTACATTTTAACCCCGGACATGTTATTAGAACTACTAAAGGAGACAAAAGAATAGTAAGATGGGCTCTACCTTATTTCGTGGTATGTATTTGTATTATTTAGAAGTAAAATTGTAGTTAGATAAAATAAAAAAAAATGTTTTTGCTACCGCTGCAATAATGCCGTCTTGCTCGCACCTTTATTAAAGCTAGTCGTTCCATCTCATTCGTTCATTGATGGTGAATGAAATGAAGACGTAGATGTCCAATGTGTTTGAGTGCATGTTGTGGTGTTTTTGTATGCTTTATACAGACGTTTTAGTAGTATTTCGTAGATACGCAATTTTAACTACTTACGTATATTGTTTAGTAGCCCCTAGCTGACCCGATAGACGTTGTACTGTATAAATGTCAGTGAATTTATATTTATTTTCTTTCTTAAACTAGCATGTTTATATTAAGTCAACTCAAACTATGATGCGCATACCAAGCATGTTTTTACTGGTATGTGTGGTATCACCATCCACCACCTTTAGTGTTCGTTCATACTTACCGGCTCGGAGATGACTCACTCAAACATTCAACAGTCGAAGCAGCCGCGGCGACGAGGTGCGGGCGCTCAAACGTCACGCAGTCATGCTGCATTATGTGCTGCATCTACGTACTATGTTTTCTCTAACAATCATTCAATGTAGTGTATGGAATGAACCACAGAGCGCTCAATACTAGAGTCACGGCAAAGTTGAAATGCAGGTGCGGTGGAGGCGTTAGTGTGCTTGCGCCGCCACTTTGTTGCCAACTTGTTGAACGAAATACTAAGGCCCACTTTTTGAAAATTGAATGCAGGAAATTTTGTAGCTGACGGGGAGGGGCGCATTGCGAAGCCTAGTAATACGGGACTGTCTTGCAAAATTTGGGATGGTTGGCCGCCTTAAGCAGCCGCCCTTGTCTTAACTTTAGAACTCGCCGCGACTCTGTATTTTCTTATCGACTTCCTCGACTTAGCACAAGCCGACACGCCTCAGTCATTAATGACTTCAATGTCGTGTCGTAACACTTTATTTCTATATGAGTAAAAAGTGTTATTATTTTAGTTATCTATACTAATATTATAAAGTGGAAAGCTTTGTATTTTTGTATGTTTGCAACGAATAAACTCAAAAACTACTGAACCGATTTTCAAAATTCTTTCACCATTAGAATGCTACATTATTCCGAAGTAACATAGGCTATATTTATTACTAGAGAAAATTAGGGATCCTTGCTAAAACATCAGTAACGTGAACCAAAGTGTGAAAAAATTTGCTTAAAAATTTATTTCATTGCATACGCTGCGGAAACTATTTATGATAGAACAAAAAAATGTTCTACAATATTATAGAACATATCAATATCTACAAAAAACCTCGCGATACTATATATCCAACTATTGTCGTTATGTCACTATAACCACTTTTTAAATTTTAAAAGTTAATAAAAAAGATGACCAAAATCAGATCATGAAAACCATACCTTCGTATTAATCCTTATCCAAATAAATCATTTCATATTCAAAACTGTTTCAATACCTATAGATAACTTTTTGAATTACTCAAATCGGACATTCCATTCAGAAGATATTACGTAGTAAAAGAACTACGTGACAACGTGATTGTACGAGTAGCAACCTAGCAACAATCATCACCGGCCCCGCGGCCGGACAGCTCGCGCATGTTCCGCGGATCCCGATTATGTAACATGGGGAGGGGAGGGGAGGGGAGCCGGATCGGGAGCCGGATCGGGAGCGGGAGCGGGAGCGGGAGCGGGAGCGGGAGCGGGAGAGGGAGAGGGAGAGGGAGAGGAAGAAAGAGAGGGAGGGGAGAGGGAGAGGAAGAGGGAGAGGGAGGGGGAGCGGGAGAGGGAGGACATGGAAACTATAACGGCTAAGAACGGCTGTACCGATTTTAATGATCTCTGATTTGTTACATTCTTAGCGTATCGCCTAGTCAGTTCGCCGAGTTCGCCGGGTCAGCTAGTTATTTATATTTTAATAATAATCTAAAGCGCCCCCGAGATGGTCAAACGGTTTGATTCAAACCTTACGTGTTTGATGAAACCGCTGTATGCAGGTTTGAAGGTTCATCAAACGGGACTGCGCATTTTTGTTCTGTACGCCGCTGTAATCAGTGTTGTGGCGTAAATAATAAATTGGTTAATGCCCTCGAACAAGGATCGCTATTTCCTAGCGTTTATTACATTAATCTCCTGCATTTTATTTTTATCGTAGTAATGTTTTGATTTCAACTTCCACAATTCAGGCGCCTCTTGTTATCATGATAATAGCAACAAAGTAAATTCAAGGTTAATTTTTTTTTATGAAAATAGCCGGCAAACGAGTTGACGATCCACCTGATGGTAAGTGGCTATCGTCACCCATAGACATCAGCAATGACGCTCCGACGACGCCATGCTTTCAATAACTTCGGTTCTCTCTTCTTTGTCCAACGTCTTCGTCGTACACAACCTCACACTACAAAATCCAGTGCAAACGCCACCTGCGTTGTATTCAAGCTAATCAGAGACGAATTAAAAATATGGTACCCAATGAAATTATAGGTAAAGTTATAACATCATTGATGGTATCAATGCTGTACTGATAAATGCATTTTTGCTACACTTAATATAAATATTTACACAAATATCGAAATTAACCGGAGAATTCATATGCAGGATGATACACAAGAACAAGTCGGATCGTGGTCCAAACAAGAAACATTAGATTCGTCTGCAGTCGATTCAGACGATTCGGACTTGCAAGAGGAAATAAATGAAGATGATGAGAGCATAGACCAAGAAGTGGTCGATCAAGATAGTAAAATGGAACCTCAGGATAAAGTTGAGCAAACAGATGATATAGAAAACAATATACCTGCGAGCATTGATCCCACGCATCCCATGGAGCAGTTAAATAGTGCTGATGAAAAGCCTAAAGAGAATATGTCTTTGGACAAGTTCAAACGGAGGCTGGTAAGAGCAGTGGCCAGGCAAATACAGGAGAAGAAGCCAGAAAAGGACATGTGGATGGACTTAAAGAAAGAGATCGGATGTGATTGTAGAATGTTGTGGTAAGTAGAAAAATTAAGTTTGCTTTTAAATACTAAATAATTTATTCAAGTGGGTATTTGTTCGATATTATTATACTTATCCACGTCTTTTTTGAGTCTCCCGTCTTGTTTTGGAAAGGTGATTTGTCAAAGAGGAAAAAAAATGATTAAAGACTTTCTTTAACACAACCTTAGCATTATGATAGGACGTATGGTTAAGTGGTTCAGTTTTCAATGTCAGTCCGTTTTGCCAACTAGGTAACTATTATAATTTGTGTTTGTTGAAGAGTGGTAAATGTGTGTATTTATTTGTCTACAGGCAACACATGCGAGCCCTAACATTGAAGAAACTGAAGCGCCTTTTGCCTGCGAATGATTTGCTGGCAAATTTAAAAAAAATCGCACGTTTCAACGCAACCGACTGGCTATTGTTCGACCTCATATTGGTGCACGAAAAAATCAATGTCATCAGCATTAGCGATGGGGTAAGCTTAGCTATACAATAATAACGGGGTAAATACACCCGTATCATAAAAAAACCTACATAAAAACGTTTTGTATTCACCTGACACTGCTAATACGCCTGATTCCTCTATATAAGTTGAAAAATTGCAGAGAAGAAAATTTATCGTTAAAGAAACTCCTTTGCTTATTTTATTCAATCCATCAAATAAAATTCGTTAACTATATCATAATAAAAAAAAACTTATTTGTTTATTATTACAAAATATACATATTACGCTACAAGAAATTTACTTTAAACTGGAGTTCAATAATAATTGTGCACAGGCGATTAGTTAATAAATAATCGGAGTAATCATTGAGAAGGCTGCTGTGTTCATCTTAATAATAGAAAAATATTTGTAATTCGTTCTATGCCTGCACTTTGAACAACACTGTCCTAGTTCAAATTTTTAGATTGTTTATCTATTGTTTTTGTCTGTTACATTTTCATTACGATAGTTAACCGATTCGTTGTTGATGGCACTACAGGCGTGTCATCAATGTTTTTAACTTGTGGCATCAACAACGAATCGGTTAATTTAATTTTGCAATACTGTTACCTAAAAATATTTAGTACCTACTAACCATCCGGAGAAATATGTGTCTAAATAAAAATGGAATGCCTCAGGCTGAAGACGAGAACAAGGAGGAACCACAATGTCTTCACGACTTGTACGAGCTGATCAAAGAGCATAACGTAGAGAGATTAACTGGAGACGATCTCATAGAAGCCTGGATACGTGTTACCCTACAGTACAATAGCAGGTGAGGGGAGTTTTATAATAATAATAAATCTTTATTTCAGGCAACGAAGTCTGTAACATAATACCTTATGGAGGCCATACACGCTCAAGTGTATTTGAGCAAGTCTGCAGTTTGACTTGACGCGCCATTCAATGTGCATGAGAGATATATTGCCAGATAGCCATACCGTGGCCATACACGATCAAGAATACTCGATGCTGCGTCAAGTCCGCTTGACGCAGCATCGTGTATGGCCCCCATTACGTACAGACTAATAAACAACAATATTTTATAATTAACACTTAATCTAGCCTCTCGACCATGTGATTTTTGGAATAAGTAGCATCCCTATACATCAGATTGGAATGTTACTTATTAAAAAAATGCCTATCAAGAAATTCCTATGAGTGAAGATTTTTAGATATTTTCAAGAAATCTCTGACCAGCTAAATAAATACAACAGTCTAGTGAGGATTTTTGGACAAAAGTCTCTATTAGATGTTTCCAAAATGAAAAAAATAATCAGTCCCTAAGTTTCACGGCTTTAGGCTGTGTTCCCAGTAGGCAAACTGTTAGCGGCCGACTGAGTGAGCCGCAAATTTGTGGCGGACTGAAATTTGAGTTAGCTGCAAACTCAGATCAATTTGCGTGCGTCACAACACAAGCAAACTGTTATGAGTTAGCCGCTTAATTAGATCGACCGACTGAATTTTCACTTTACTATTGTTGTACGAAGGGAATGGTTGTGTTGGTCACGATGGATATTTTTGAAGTAATTGGTATCTTAGAGGCGCTGAAAGAGGATAAAAACTGTCCAGCTGTCCGCATGAACAGTTTGCAGCAAACGGACTTACTACGCCCGGCGAACAACCATATCGCCGCCGCCGACTGGAACCGGGTTTGCTGTGAGTTAGCCTGACTACTGAGACATACGGCGCACGTAACGCTGCAAACTGCGTATAGTGAGCGCAAAACTAGCAAACTGTGGACACTCCATTTCAAATATATGGAAGGGCGTACTAAACCGATACGCCGCAAACTCAGTCGGCCGCTAACAGTTTGCCTACTGGGAACACAGCCTTAACCCATTAACGACTGATTGCTTTTATATATTAACGTATATTTTTTAAATAAAAAACGCCGTAAAGCGTAGTAGCCTAGTAGGTATGTATTAATCTTGTCGAGAATTCAACAGAGGTCGCCAGTGTTCCCCCATGATGCTCCAGCTACGCTGGTACCAGCTCAAGGAGTTGACCCGGGCACGTTTTTATAACTTCTGGTACGAATACCGTGGTAACAATAGGTTGTTGGACCAAGCAATGAAGGTGAAGCCAACCAGACTTCAAACAACGATAGCTAGAGAGTAAGTCAGTCCCTTTGCGGTTTAAAATTTTATAGATTACTGTTTTTTTATATTAATTAATTGATTTAATCGATTGGCTGAACCGATTTTGATGAATCTTTTTGTTATCAAAAGCTGGTGCTTGTCATGTGGGTCCACTTAAATTTGAGCTAGACCTGACGAGTAGTTTTTGAGTTATTTTGAAGTCGGTTATTTTTTCTTTGTAAAATTCAGATTATAGAGTTATAATACAATGTGTAATAACATGTCAAGCACCAGCTTTCGATTAAAAAAAGAATCATCAAAATCGGTTCACCCAGTCGAAATTTCATAAAAGAATACAGTCGAATTGAATCCTTTTTGAAAGTCGGTTATTTAGGATTTATTCCAAATTTTTGCTGCAATGCATTTTATATTTATGAGATGAAATCGTTTACCTGTTACAATTTTCAAATTAGTTAACCATTTGTCTCAACTATAATTTCTAAAGCATTCTTTCGTTACAGTTATACATTCGATTATTTTTTGCAGATTTAAAAAAATCGTCACAGCAACTTATCCAGAATGGGAAAAACTTATCGAAGAGAGGCGTGTAATATTATCAGAGGAATTTGTGAGTATTACATTTAACTTCCTTTTTATGAAACTGAAGTAACCGCTTCATTCTATATGCTGTTTATATGAAAGAAGCTATGACGGATATTATCTTATTCCATCAAAGAAGAAATAGTATCAAAAGTATTAGTAAAAGTAAGAGTAGCAAAGGTTGTTAAAATGACGTATACCTTTGCTTTAATGTGTTACATTTGTGTGCAAAACGCCGTATCAGCCGTAGCAATTATACGGGGCCCCCCGCGTACAGGGGCCCCCACTAACACTCCCAAAAAAAGCTCGCCAGCGGCCTGTACGACCGCTACAGTTGGCACTCCTTTTATATTTGACAGCTGACGTTATGAGGGCCCCACAACAAATATTGATTAAGGAGGTCCCATCTCCTTAGGGCTAGCTACGCCACTGTCTCTGATACTTTGAAATATTGCTTTCTTACGTTGCAACTTGCAACTGTGTCAGTATCCACAAGTTTTAATTGTGCTTATAAATTTTGCAGACAATGCATCGGCAGGCAAAGCAGAAAGCAGAAAAAACCCACGAAGGTACTACTAAAACTAGCAACTTTTAAAGCTTTTAATTTACTATTAAATAATTTTATATATAAAACGATTAAACTAATAAACTAATAAACGATTAAATAATTAAATAATTAAATATATTTTTTTATTTATATGAGTGTTCTTATATTTCAGAAGACAATGTGAATACTCCAGAAAACGATGCGGAAATCGAACTAATTGAACCTCAAGTTGAAACGATAGAATTAGAAGAAGATGATGAGGAAAACCTTGACAATGAAGAAAAAAAGTCGAATACAGAAAAAAGTAGTATACCTGAACATCACAATAAGGAGTCAATATCTGTCACTGGTGAAAACGTAATAGTTGAGAATAAGTTAAATAATGAATCAGTCGCTAAATCTGAATCTGATGATGATGATGATGTATTAGAATTAGATGGATTATCTGATATGGAAGAAACATATATTCCTCACGAAAAACACGAGAACGAGTATTCTGAAAGTGTTAATGAAAAGTCTACTGAAGAAATAACTGAAAGTAATGTCAATGAAATATTGCCTAAAATTACAAATGTTGTTGGAAATACAGTTGCGCCAATTGAATTAACCGATAAAGAAGAAATAAGTACAAATGTAGAAGTCGAAAATGATATGGTAAACGCCAAAACTGAAACAATGTTTGTTGAAAACCAGTTTACCGAAAACCAAAATTCGGAAACATTGCACTGTGATTCAGATGATGAAATGAATGAAATATTACGCGAGAAAGCGAATAACCTTATGAGTATTGAAATTACTCAAATTAAATCTAAATGCAATCCCGACAGTGAAATCAGTACGGTACAAAGAAATATAAACAGTTTTAATAATATCCATGAAGAAGAAGAGTCTAATTCGGTGAATGATCCATCATGCAGCGGTAATAGAATATCACTCAGCGATTCTGAAGATGATATTGATAAAATCTTGCAAGAAAAAGCGAATAAATATATGGGTATTTCACCACCGCAAATAAATACTGATATAACTGAAAAGAGCCTTCAGGAAAATCCAAACACTACTGTAATTGACATCAATAACGAAGACATGCAGGCCAACCTAGAGATGAATGAAGAAGATGAGATTGTCGAAGAAGATATTATTAAAAGGGAAAAACATGATGACGATTTTGAAGAGATTGAGTTTGATGATGATCAAATTGAATTCGCAGATGACGGCATTGAATTTGTGGAAGAAATAGAGGGAGACAACAAAATAAATGAATTGAAAATAGGTAAGTAAATTCAATGTCATGTAGTTAATCAACAATTTTGACTGCATCAGTTAACACTTTTACACAAAAAAATGTAACAATGTCTGAAATGTTGGTATTATAGCTGTGCATTATAAATATGTTTTGACCATGCAAAGCCAGGGTGGGTTGCTGGTTACAAATATAACCCGTACTTACAACCCCGCTTGGGACAGAAGGTCACTCTACTTATTACATTATTTATTTATTTATGTATTTATACTATTTATATATTTAATTTATATATATCTTAATATATATAAATTACGTGTCACGTTGTTTGTCCGCGATGGACTCCTAAACTACTGAACCGATTTTAATCAAATTGGCACACCGTGTGCAGTTTGATCCAACTTGAAAGATAGGATAGCTTACATCTCAAAAAAAAAACTTTTGACAGAACGAAGTCTGTCCGGGCAGCTAGACACATATATATATACATATATGCATATATATATATATATTTACATACTATAGATAGCTTAAAATACTAACCCCGATCCTACGCCGGATGGGTGTCGTAAGAGGCAACTAAATCTGGCCCGCTGGTGATTGGGCCCCTCGGAGGGATTATATTGGTAATATTGATTTTAATTGTTAATTAATGCCATTATTACTATTATTATTTCTCCATGGGGTTCGCCTGGATAGCTACAACCCTTGAGTGTCCGGCAGCTCGTTTGCCGGCTATTTCCATAAAATAAATAAACGCTAACACACTCATACCCCCGCAGTAGGTCGGTAGGTAGTACCTGTGTCGCGGGTGGCATGGATGACATATATTATAACACATCACAATCACATCCATGACTCTAGTACAAATATTTATCCGTCACATAAATATCTGCCCCGACCGGGAATCGAACCCGGGACCCCTCGCTTCGCAGGAAGTGTCGCTACCAACTAGGCTACAGGGTCGTCAGGGTCGTCGACAGTAAAAATTATAGTTGTATATTGTCTTAACCTTTGTAATAGTATAATGTTTATAATATTTTTTTAAATAATATTTAATATTCGTTTTTTCAGAGCCTATGAGTGACTCGGAAGACAGTATGACAGACGTTGATGATAATCCTAAAATTGACCTGAAGCTATTGATGAACCCAACAGTTTACACAACAAAACTAGATGCAATGGATGTTTTTAAGTTCATAGACTTTACAACTGTAAACGATAAAAAGGTCATTGAATGTGCAATAACTGAAAGTAAACCAATTGATAAGCAGGCACTCAAAGACGAGGATATTAAAAAGTTCCGAGAACAAACGATACATGGCTATGAATTGGATGGAACTCCAAACGATGAAAAGGTCATTGAATGTGCAATAACTGAAAGTAAACCATTTGATATGCAGGCACTCAAAGACGAGGATATTAAAAAGTTCCGAGAACAAACGATACATGGCTATGAATCCGATGGAACTCCAAACGATGAAAAGGTCATTGAAAGTGCAATAACTGAAAGTAAACCATTTGATAAGCAGGCACTCAAAGAGGAGGATATTAAAAAGTTCCGAGAACAAACCATACATGACTATGAATCGGATGGAACTCCAAGTGACAGTGATATTGTACAAACTGATGAGGATAATACAATAAACAAAGTAAAATGTACAAGTTGGTTGTTGCAGAAACCAAAAAATCGCAATTATAACCCAATTCAATTATGTAAAAATCCTGACTTCAATACACGATTAAAGAGGCTGACTGCAGGATTTCTTAGTTTGACGAGAAACAGAGTATTCCTAAAGGAATGCAAACCTTTGACAATTGACCTTCACAAAGCTTTTGAAAAGAAACTAATCAATGGAACACTGTATTTAAAAAGCGGTGATTTTAAAAGTGCAAAATCTACTGAAGCAGATAAAATAAATGATAAACCTGTTTCAGTCTTACCATCAGCAATACCAGGTCAAAGTATGATATTTACAAGTACCACAAATGATATTTCAACAGTAGTACCGAGCAAATTAGATAACCAGGAAGATGATATACCATTATTAACTTTGGCTGAAAAAAACACATGTAGTGAAAGAAGAAAAATAATAAATTTGCCTGACATTGATCAAGTTCGTCGCTTCAACCAAAGTTTACTAACAGCAGAAGTAACTCCAATCCGAATTGAAAGTAAAATTAATAAAACAAATACTTGTGAAGAACCCGTCAAGACCTCACTAGTTGAACAACCAGAATTTGTGCAACCTATATCACTGGAGCCTTTAGTTAAAATAAAGCAAGAAACAGATGAAAATGACAAAAATAAGTTGAAATTTGAACTCGATAACCCTAATTATGAAATTAGCTCGCGTAAGGAAGTAATGGCGAGTAAAATCAACGACCAAATTATAAATTTATCCAACCAGATCTCAGAAGTAGATAATGGACTTCTTAGTATTGATGTTGAAAAATCAATGCAAAAGCAGAAGTGTCAAATAAAAAACAAGCTTGGAAGAAAACGTGTGAATGTTGATGCGCCGAAACCTCCACAACCAATCAACAGATTAACACACGTTCCAAGATACAGTGGTAAACTGTCATGGTCCCCTAGATATCCCAAAAATCATATAGTGGACAGTTTGTTGACTACAGATACACTGACTAAAATTTTTTTCCTATTGAATGGAGATGAGCAGGAAATACAAAATTGTTCATCTAAACAGAAAAAAAGTTTGATGGAAATACACAACCAACATAAAAACTTGCAAATGGAACAACATAAAAATGTCCCTGAAACTAACGCAATTCAGTTGGATTTAACCAAATGTGATAATGAATCAGATGCGGCTCCTACGGATAATATAATCCGGCCAACAACTAACGGTCCTGTTCGACACGAAGCTCCAAGAAAGAGGATTCGTAAACGACGAGCTGTTCCAGGATCAAAGAAACAAATTGAACATAACAGAAACGAACATGGAACTAATACAATTCAGATGGATTTATCAAAATGTGACAAGCAAGGAACTAAGGCAGAGGATGAAGATATGGATTTAACAAAATGTGATAATGTATTGGATTCGGCTTCTACAAATAATGTTATCGATCCAACAATGAATTGTCATGTTTATCAGGAAGTTCCAAAAAGAAAATCTTCTATACAACGAGTTACCTTAGAAAGAAATTATGCTGGGATATATTGCTGTTGGGCGCGTGAAAAAATTATTAGTATTACTAAAAATAAACAGTTACATCCTGGTAAGCATGGATGCACTGTTTATCGATGTCAATGTTGCTGCCGTCATGAGCTAGTTACCTTGACTACGTGGAAAAATTCTAACCATTATAGTTGTTATAAAAAGCCTAATAAAAACAGTTCAACCATAGTTCTCTCAGACGATGAAGACGTGACTAAAGTTACTCAATCTAATAACGAAAATGTCACAATACCAGGCGCTAAACCCGTAGAACCGCAGACTGCTAGTGAAGGGACTCCTTACTACGTCATGCCTGCGTTAACACCTGTTACCAAGACTGTTATTGATCCTAACCCTGCAAATGTTGAGGTTAAGAATGTTGAAGTCCAATCAGAAATCCCTCAACGTAAGTTTTCAATTGATTGCAAACTACAAGAGCCGACCGATACTGAAAATAATGTGCTTAAAAAGCCATTATGTAAAACGATTGTGCACTCTGCCGAAGGACATGTTTATAACAAACGTGTTGAATCTGTAAGCAGTAATAGTAAAGAACAAAATTCCCCGATTGATCGTAGGCTAAAAACAAGTGGTAACTTTGAAAAACAAACTCTGAAAACATATCAGCGCACATTGTTTTTGAACAGCAATCAACTTTTAAACAAACCCTCAAGGACTCCAATATTTTTGGGAGCAAATAAAGTTTTATTGTGTTCTCTCAAAAACCGAAAGGTAACAGCGCCGCCAACAAATAACTCTTTGCCTGTCTTACCTTACGGTGTGAACTTTGTGGTGTCTAATGGTGAACTAACACTATCTATTGATAATGGTGTACAGTTAGATTCTGAACAGTTATCCACTTTGCCTTCAATTTTGTCTTTAGTGCAAGAGCAATTCCTTAAAAGTAATATAGCCAATAATATTCAGGATCATAATATTCTAGAACAAAATAACGACGTCACAATTGTGGAAAAAGACAATTTAACCAAACAGACTGATAGTACTGTAGAACATTCTGATAATACAGTGGAAATTCAAAACAAATCTACGCAAAGTGGTAAGTCAGTCACTAATGATGAGGATGAAAACGCACTAACTGAGGACTTAAACTCAAATTTAAATGAGGTTGGTGTGTCATTGCCCTTGGACAATGTAACTGAAGCCTTGACACAAATTAATAACCAATCAGACACTATTGATGAAGAACCTGAGTGTCGTGAATCTACTGAAGACCAAGTAGTAACAGAAACTCAGATAGAAAACACAACTACGGAGCCGCAATCAGTTGTAGAAAACCAAGTACAAACTCAAACTCCAGAGAAATTACTTTCATCATCCGAACCATGTTCGAATGATAATAATACTGCCTGTGAAAATAACAACGCTAATACGCGTAAAACTATACTGTCAGATTTAATGGAAATGTCCGGGATATCCGCTGAAGATACTAGCACGGTGTCCGAAGTAACAGATACTTGTGTACCAGCTATCGCTTCATTACCACCGAATATAATTCCAGTTACTAGAGTAACTGCAAGTGATGCGGTAAATGCACAATCAAATAGTAATGCGTCCCAAAATATTTCTATTGCGGGACCATATTCAAACTTATTTTCCTTTGAACCAACTACGCCTTTAAATCATCTTCTGAACTGCATTGCTCAACTTAGACCAGAACTAAATGCCGTTACATCGTTTGCAGAACTCAAATATGTTTATGTAAATGGTGGTCAGTTTTACAAACTGGATGTAGATTTGGGTACTATATCAGAAATAAATGTATTATTAAAAAAGAATCCACAAAAACCGGTTGACATGACTCCGAAGGCTTTTATTGACTTAACAGATGACCCAGATGGTAGTGAAAATATGACATGTGCTGAGTTCCATGACATTCCACAAGATAAGCAAGATACTCAAGTTAAGCCAATCAAATTATTTAAAGCTGTTCATCCGTTGATTTTGAAGCGTGGCAGAAGTATTCTTAAAGGAAACGACGTTGTGTATCCGAATAAAGTGATACGTGTAACTAAACAAAAGCGAAAACAGTTACTCAATCTAGGTAATAGATATGTGCTAGTTGACGTTGAAGATGAACCCGCGAAGCCTGTGGATCCTCCGGTGAGTCAAATGGATTCTTCCTATGATTCCTCCGATGAGGAACCTCTTGCCAAAAAATCCAAACGTAAACAACTAGCGGAGAAGAATGTAGAAGAAACAATCCCGTTATTCGAAGATACGTCTGAAACTGGTAACCCTCCCTCAGTTCCGGAGGACGCGGAGGTTGTTGCAGATGATATTCCTGATTTGAGTGGTGATTATGCCGACATGAGTGATGTAGAAATGAACAGTATGGATATAGAAGGAGTGAACCCAGAACTGCATCCGGTAGCATTTGAGGAAGGGAGCGAAAGTGATGAAGATATGTGCATTTTAGGAGTGTAACGTGTTTAGTTAGTGCAGTAAAATGACAAAACAATTTTAGTGTGTTTCTATGGATATTGTAATAGAATTCTCAAAGTTTAAAATTATTTTAAGTATTGCTAAGGAGATCCTATTAGTATTCCTAGATGTTACCAATTACCAATTCTGTATAATATTAGAATAATTCTTTCCAACTGTGATATATTTAAAATGATTAAGTGCCTAGTTATAAAAATTACGCTTCAACATTATTTAAATGAGTTAGTTTTGTAGGTACCTTTAGTTTTGTAATTCTTTCGTTTTAATTGTGAACTAAACTCGTGGTATTTTTCCACATCAATATGGCCGTGAGCCGTCTGGATACGTGCATAGGATACGTGAATCGAAATGATATTGTTTTTTTACATTTTGAACGCGAGACTAAGTACCTAATTGCATGTTATTACTAATTTATCTCGATCGATTTTATCCTTCAAGTAGATAGCGTCATGTATAAACTATTCCCTGCTTACGAGTGAGGGAATCCACACAATTTATTTAAAAAGTCAAAACCTTGTCTTCGCCTTAAATGATTGAAGGGTTAATTTCAAGGTACATACTGGAAACGAAATAAAAATCGTACTTTCTAATATATAAACTAAAAAGAAAAAACAAGCCCATTGATTAAGAATGTTGTTAAAAGTAATACTGAACAACTAGTTACACCATAAAATAAAAGAATTAACAGTCAGATTAAGGATTAACTCCTTCTGGCGCAGTTGGGTAAAAATGGTTTTTAAAAACAGTTTCACAATCCCGCCTATTGAAATATCATATTTCATTAATATTTAGTATTTTAATATCGCAACAAATTGTAGGTTGTGATAAACAACAACTAGAGAAAGGGGCTTAAGTAGTGAATGAAGTGATCTCGTAAATGAGCGGATTTTTGATCATTTCTCACACGAGTGGGCGATTCAGTTTTGACTTTTTGATAATTATATTTTTTTCGTAAGATAAGAGAAATATGTGTGTAAATATTAAATGACAAAATACATGTTTTATTTTGAGACAAGACTGTCCATTTATGTTTTTGTTTATAAAGTAAACTAGGTACAGGCAGTCCTCGACTTACGTCGTTTCGATATAAGTCGTTTCAAGTTACGTCGAACAATGTTTTGACACTATTCCTCAAACATACGTCATTTGTTTCGATTTCCGGCATAGGAAAAATAACTAGCAATTTCATAAGTGCATATATAATAAAATTATTTTAAGAACTTACTTTTGATAATAAAGTATGTATGTATATCCTTTGCTATAAATGCAGTTTTTTTATTTATTTTGAGTGTGGATCCCATAGATTACCCCCAATAGATTCCGCATAAGTTAATTTTTCTTAGAGTTTGAACTCACAAAATTTGGCGGAAGGCGCGGGTTGCGGGGGACAAAAATATGCGCTGTGATTGGCTATTTCTAATTCATACTTGGACTTGAACGCCAAGGACGCGTCAGTATTGGTCGACACTATTGTCGTCGACTTGCAAATGCAAGTACATGTTGGCGCGCGTCAGTTGACTTGTATGCGGTATCTTTTGGAGGTAATCTATGGTGGATCCTAACCCTTGAGTTTTACATGTAAACATAATATGAAAAAATATGTCTCGACTTACGTCGTTTCGATTTACGTCGCGTATTTCGAGAACCTAACATGCCGTAAGTACGAGGACTGCCTGTATTTAAATAAATAATGTAAAAATTTTAGCATTTATCAAATTGATAAAATAATTTTGTTTTTACGACCACTCCGTAGATAGTAGCACAGTATATAGATAGTAGCTAGCTACTATCCTTGTCCAGTGTTTGAATTAATTATATACTGCCATAGACCTATATGTATATACTATTGTACGGAGATACGTTAGCTAGCCTACATCCAAAATATACATACCTCTACACAGCAGTGTATTGAATATTATGAAACCCTACGATTATGTAATTTTTCCTTTATTGACGTGATCTTTGTGTTAAAATAATTGTGTAACTTCTAATAAATGTGCTACATTCCATGCAGTTGTTGTGACGAAGTCACGTATTTTTATTTATTTTTTATGTATTGGATAACTCGGTATTAGCTAGCAGTAGGGTATAAGCCATGTGAGAGGTTCCACCTATCTATATGTCCAAAACAACCTATCACGATGCATTGAAGTATTATTACTAGCGTACCACGATGTCCACTTAGATCTACTGATTTATCTTTTCTACTCGTCTTTTTACTCAATATATTGACAATGTATCACAAGGTTCTACTACTTCAACATCATCGCAATTCGCAAGAAATCACGGATCAAGGATTAAAGTGTATTTTGACGTGGACAAAGATTCATTAATGGATTTTTCGAATAAAAGTTAGTGGACTTGATGCTACCTGTGCTTGCGTACTGAATAATGGACGACGCGCGACGCTGCAGCGCTGTAGATAGATCGTACCTGATCGAAGACTGCCATCGCTGATATCACCTTAATCCTCGTCGCCGGCAAAAAACTTCAAGTGTCCTGGTTTCAAATTCAAAACCATTTGTTCATGTAGGTATCACTGATACACTTAAGCACGTCATTTTTTTAATCAACCAGCTTTTCTTAAAGGTGCTTTGTCATGGAGAAGAAGAAAAACCGTAAAAAACTCCTCTGCACATCTTTTAAAAATAAAAATACATTGGTTTATTTATTACAAAAAAATACCACTAGCTTGTACAGAACTGGTTGCAGAGCTGGTCATTTCCATGCGTCTTTGTCATTTAAGTACTCATCTACAGTATAGTAATTACTAATTAGTAACCTTTGCCTAAAAGTTGAGATTTTACGTGTTTCTTAAACGATTCCACTGGCAAAACACGTATTAACTTCGGGATTTTATTATAGAACCGTACACCAAGCCCGTTTTTCCCGGACTCTTTAATCCCGAAGGTAAAAGTAAGTAGTTATAGGAGATGTAGTCATTGAAATATTATTACCAGAGTGAAGAACTCACACCGCGAACAAGACTGATGCAATGAACTAATATACTAACGTACATGATGTCCCAGTGAATAAGAATTGGCGCATCAAATTAAATTTTCAATGGATTCGTTCGATTTTGAAAGGAGAACGAGAACTCGATTTTGAATGTAGAACCTCACGGCGAAACACACTTTTTAAATTCAAACTTTGATGCAGCGGGTGCACGGGTAATTCGTGTTTACCGGTGGGTGAATCCAGTGGGTGCAAGGGTAACGGCCCAGGTACTTTAGTACCTACATTAAACACTGTATCGATCGGTTAATAATTAGCACCCATCTATTACGTTTCTCATGATATTCCATTGATATTCTCTCTTTCCTTCTTTTTGGTTTTAATAGAAAATAAATAGAGTTTATTATTAATCTAAGGAAATAGAAATATAAAGTATGTAGCGCTACGGTTGAATGTGATGTGTTTGTTTATGATAGATATATTATTATAATATAATAGAAGACCGATATAATAATATAATAGTTCCTTTTTTAGGGTTTCGTAGCCAAATGGCAAAAAACGGAACCCTTATAGATTCGTCATGTCTGTCTGTCTGTCTGTCCGTCCGTATGTCACAGCCACTTTTTTCCGAAACTATAGGAACTATACTGTTGAAACTTGGTAAGGAGACGTATTTTGTGAACCGCATTAAGATTTTCACACAAAAATAGAAAAAAAACAATAAATTTTGGGGGTTCCCCATACTTAGAACTGAAACTCAAAAATTTTTTTTTCATCAAACCCAATACGTGTGGGGTATCTATGAATAGGTCTTCAAAAATGATATTGTGGTTTCTAATATAATTTTTTTCTAAACAGTTTGCGCGAGAGACACTTCCAAAGTGGTGAAATGTGTGTCCCCCCCCCCCCCCTGTAACTTCTAAAATAAGAGAATGATAAAACTAAAAAAAAATATATGATGTACATTACCATGCAAACTTCCACCGAAAATTGGTTTGAACGAGAGCTAGTAAGTTTTTTTTTTTAATACGTCATAAATCGTAAACCGCAATTTACCTCGATCAAAGTTACAACGAACTTCAAGAACTTTTATATTATGTTACTTGCTGCTACGGAACCCTTCATGGGCGAGTCCGACTCGCACTTGGCCGCTTTTTTTCTTTTTTAACCGACTTCAAGAAAAGGAGGAGGTTCTCAATTAGACTGTTTTTTTATTTGTGTGTGTTACCTCGTAACTTTTTACTGGGTGTACCGATTTTGATGATTCTTCTTAAATTTGAAAGCTGGTGCTTGTCATGTGGTCCCATTTAAATTTGAACGAGATTGAAATAAATACAAATGGTAATTAAAAATAAAAGGCAGATAATTTTATAGAATATAATTTATTCAGAATATTAAAATGTTCGACCATGTTGTCGATCACATGGCCACAGGGTACTTAACACCTCGAGTGTAATGACCAACATACCACACTTGTATCATAATGTACAACCATATTGTACTACCTATTAAGCAGCAAACATACTATCAGCCGCGGCTGACGGACGCGGCTGAAGGATGTGACGTAATAGGTATCTAGATAATGAATGTACACTGAGCTGTGCAAACTATCGGAGGTAAGTCGCGGACGTGACCTTGAGGCACCTTGAGGCGTTCGGACGTCCGAGAGCTATCTGGCGCGCTGGATGTTTTTGTCAGCCGAAAACGTCCGCGGACGGTATTTCATAGTATGCACGGGGTGCGGGACGCGTCCATGCGTCAGAAGGCATTAGTACTCTGTGTCAGAAGGAAGAACGTACGTAACTATTAAAAATGGACGAACGAATTATTGAGTATATTCGCAACAGGGAATGACTATATAATTATGAATTAAAATTAAATTAAACTGTGTTAATTCTTTTTCAATGTCATTATCGATTAAACTTAGCAAAAAATTAAATCGGTCCTCATTCATTCTTAAATAAAGTTTATACCGACGTTCATCTCATAACAGATGTAGATACAAAGTGTGGAATTCACCAGACTCTGTCCTTTCTTTATTTATCTCATGGACCAAACGCTTCTTTTTATTTTCTTTTTGGGTGGACAACATAAAGCAGCCGCCGCTAATTCAGGAAAATCGCCCTCACTTTCACTACTCGATATGTTTCTTCGTCTACAGTTCTTTGTGGAATAGGCGTGACAGTACTCTGTGGAATAGGCGTTGGAACGCTTCCGGAAGCCACGTCTCAAAGACTGTGCACACTATCAGCTGCGGCTGTCAGCCGCGTCCTGTCAGCCGCGGCTTATAGTATGTTTGCAGCTTTATGTTATAAGTTTCAAATCGCTTCTTGGAAATAAGATTGTCATTGCAAGTGTTTGAATGATGACAGTGTTATTTAATTTTGTTGTTTTCCACATTTACTCGGAATTTATAATTGTTATCGATCAATATGTATTTATTTAAGAATTCACAAATACCTTATTGAGTAGTTTGTCTATATAAATAAAACGCATTTGGTGTACAAATTCATGTCAGCTGTTTGTAAAAAACCCTTTAAAACGAATTAATGGTTTGTTGACATTTATTTCGGCTGCAAATCGCATGGAGTATAGATACTAGTGCAGTGTTGCCAGACCAAAATTTCAAATTCCAGGAGATAAGAACAAAAAAATCAGGAGATTGGTCTGAAAAATCAGGAGATAAATAAAATACTTACTGAATTAAAATATTGTTAATTTTGCTAATACATTTGATTATTCTGTTTTACTGTCATTTTTTCGCTTACTTTAAAATCAAAACAATTATTGTTTTTTGAAGTGAAAACTTCTTTCATCGTTGTGGTTTGAAAGTCGATGAAACGAAAAAGCGACAGTAAAAAGAGACAGACACATAAATTTATAAGATTTAACATGGGAGAAAATGAGATAGGAAGCATTATACAGTGTTTCTTTAAGTTCGTGGTTCTCTTTGTGTTACCTTAAAAAGTGAAGTTATTCATAGATGGCGCGAGGAATAGGATAAAAGATTCGTTTTATTGCTGGATAGATGGTGCTAGCTGCTCATTTTACTCTTCATATTATGTTATGAGATGGCATTAGTTACCACTGTTTTATTTTTATTATCTAACTTTGCATTCCTACGATCATTACTAAAACCTCCAATTATCAAGTTTCCGAAATTTTACATTCGTCTCATTATCTTGAAACTAAAATTTTTGAAGGTTTCACTTCTACCACGTGTGAATTGCACACATTTTAGTTTTTATTTAATATTTTAGTTGTCAAAAATCCGGCAATAACTCTGGTAATCTATTAATTTCTCAATTTGATCGTTATGTTAATTTGTTAAAATAGTCTTTCCACCGTAGCGCTTGAATGCAGTAAGCGGTAAATATTCTCTATTTTGTAAGCTCAAACAATTACATGCAAAATTTAAATGTAACCTACAACATCAAGCTACTACCTTAAAACATACCTATTTAGTTTAGTCGCGTAGTATTGGCGGACATTACCCGTCAAAACCTTTATACCGAAAGAACCTTTGTTCTTTTCCGTATCTGCTCGTAGCGACTTATTTATGTTATTGGGCTTATTGCAAAAACACTCGTATTCGATTGAGTTAGGATAATAAATGTTATGGTGTGTCTATTTTCCAAATTTGATAGTGTTAGAAATTATTGATGCAGTGAATTATTCAAAACCCAAAAATCAGGAGACTTATTAATAAAATCAGTAGATCAGGAGAATCGTAGAAAAATCAGGAAATCTCCTGGAAAATCAGGAGATCTGGCAACGCTGTACTAGTGGTTTGCATTCTGGTTACTTGCTAAGATATACGGTGGCCGCAGAGGTGGTTTGCGTGGTGGATCGCTAGGTGCCTTGTAAAACGTAGTGATTAAGGCGAGCGTATTCGACCGTTGTAGGCATTTTGTTCACTGCCCTTTACCCCGCTCCCCTGAGTGTAAACTCGACCGCCACGCCGTGAGCCGGCCGCGCGCGGCTGTGAGGTTAATGACCCCGTGCGTAGCTGTAGATCCTACATAGCCTAGTTGGTAGTGGACCTGCCTGCGAACTGCGAAGCGAGGGGTTTCGGGTTCGATTTCCGGCCGGGGCAAATATTTATGTGACAGATAAATATTTGTACTCGTGTCATGGCTGTTATTGTGATGTGTTATATGTGTAGTACATGCCACCCGCGACACAGGTAAATACTTGTAACCTACTGCGGGGGTATGAGTGTGGAAGGGTTTTATTATTATTATCGGAAAAGGATTTTTTTCTCATTATTATTATTATTATTTTATTTAACTTTTTAGTTAAAGCTCGTCCTCTTGGGACGGTGTTAAGGAACCTAGCACGGGCCTAAGCCAAGTGACTAGGTAACTTTGTTTGTCCTTATAAATTATAATGTGTTCAAATGTAGGCTAGGTATGTTTTGTGTGTCATGTGTCGTAGATGTATTATAATTCTCAGACTCCGTGGTATGTATTGGAAGTGAGGATGGATTCATGAAACGGCGTACGATAGAGCAGGTGTCTAGAACAACGGATTTCTGTAGTGTTATGTATGTATGTTTTGGGAGTTGAAGAAGTTCTATTGCGTTAAGTAGTGTTTTTGGGATAACACCAGTCGATGAAATGATAATAGGAATGATTCGAACGAAGTCCTGGTGCCACATTTGTTTAATTTCGTCGGCTAGGGGTATGTATTTTTGGATTTTGTCTGTAAACTTTTGTTTCAGATTATTAGTGTTAGGTACAGAAATATCAATAAGATAAGTTGTTTTCGTTGTTTTTAATGTCAGGGTTAAATCTGGTCTATTACTCAATACGGTACGGTCAGTGTTAATGTCTCGGTTCCAGTAGAGTTTTGTGTCATTATTTTGTAATACGTTTTTGGGTTTATATTGGTAATATGGTGTGTAGGTTTCTAGGAGTTTATATTTTAACGCGAGCTGTTGGTGGATATGTTTAGCTACATTGTCATGTCTGTGTGTGTATTCTTTGTTAGCTAGGGCCCTGCAACCTCCTGTGATGTGTTCTATTGTCTCTGTTGTTTGATGGCATAATCTACATTTATCTGTTTCTATTCTTTCTTTGAGGATGTATTTAGAGTAGTTTCGGGTTTTTATTACCTGATCTTGGATGGAAACAAGAAAACCTTCTGTTTCACCAAAAATATTTCCTTTTGTAAGCCAGCTGTTAGATGCTTCTTTATCAATGTGTGGTTGTTCTATTTGTTGCAGGTATTTACCATGTAAAGCTTTATTTCTCCACTTTTCTATTTTTTCTTCTTCCGACTGTATTTTTTGGGTAGGATCGTACGGGGTATTATTTAGTTTTAATGGCGTTCCTGATGTGGATAAATGTACTATTGCCTTGTGTAACGGACTATCATTAGATTTGTTTCGAAAATATAAACGTAAATTTTGTACTTGAGCGTAATGTAAATTTTTAATGTCGATAACTCCACGACCTCCATTTTTCCTTTTTATAGTAAATCTTTCTACTGCTGAATGACTATGGTGAATTAAGTGTTTATTACAAGTAGTTCTCGTTAATGTGTTAAGGGCATTTAGTTCAGTTTCTGACCAATTTATAATACCAAATGAATATGTCAGGATTGGTACAGCATATGTGTTTATGGCTTTAGTTAGGTTTCTTGCAGATAGTTTTGTTTTTAGTATAGTAGTTAGTCTTTGTTTATATTTTGTTCGTAACTTATTTTTGATTTCTGTGTGATTTAGTGTTATACTCTGTTGATAACCTAAGTATTTATATGTCTCTTTAAATTCCATATTATTGATCGTGCCTTCCTGATGTGTTAAAGTGAGTGCATCTGTTTTGTTATATTTACCTTTTATTATACTATTTATTTTACATTTATCTATTCCAAAAGTCATTTTTATGTCCTTACTATATTGTTCAGTTATTGTTATTAGTTGGTTTAGTTGTTGTCTGTTTGCTGCGTATAGTTTGATGTCGTCCATGTAGAGCAGGTGTGTGATTTTAACGTTATTATGTTTATCTAGTGTGTAGCCGTAATTTGTTTTATTAAGGATTCTAGAGAGTGGATTTATGGCCAAACAAAACCAGAGGGGACTCAGGGAGTCTCCTTGAAAAATTCCTCGGGATATTTTAATTGGTTATTATTATTATTATTATTATTATTATTATTAGTAACTGCTCTGAGTTGGGGTGTAAGTATACTTTATTTTGATTTATTCATTGGAATTTTAGGTGTAATAAAATAAGAGTAATGATAATTTTAGCTTATCCAGTGGAGACTAGAGGTGAGTGGAGACTGACTTGAAATTTTATGATACGAAACTCTCCAATGGAGACTAGAGGTGAGTGGAGACTGACTTGAAATTTTATGATACGAAACTGTCCAGTGGAGACTAGAGGTGAGTGGAGACTGACTTGAAATTTTATGATACGAAACTGTCCAGTGGAGACTAGAGGTGAGTGGAGACTGACTTGAAATTTTATGATACGAAACTGGCCAGTGGAGACTAGAGGTGAGTGGAGACTGACTTGAAATTTTATGATACGAAACTGTCCAGTGGAGACTAGAGGTGAGTGGAGACTGACTTGAAATTTTATGATACGAAACTGTCCAGTGGAGACTAGAGGTGAGTGGAGACTGACTTGAAATTTTATGATACGAAACTGTCCAGTGGAGACTAGAGGTGAGTGGAGACTGACTTGAAATTTTATGAAACGAAACTGTCCAGTGGAGACTAGAGGTGAGTGCAGACTGACTTGAAATTTTATGAAACAAAACTGTCCAGTGGAGACTAAAGGTGAGTGGATAACAAATAAGTAGGTACTTACATACAAAATTGACTAATATCATCTAAATACTAACAAAAAATAACCAACTTCAAAATAACTCGAAAACTACTTGTCAAATCTCCCTCAAATTTATGTGGAACCACATGATACGCACCAGCTTTCTATCAAAAAAAGAATCATCAAAATCGGTTCACCTACAAATAAGTAGGTACTTACATACAAAATTGACTAATATCATCTAAATACTAACAAAAAGTAACCAACTTCAAAATCGAAACGAGCTTTTTTTTCAAAATGGCGGACTTGTAGGTATGCCAGGTTCCGTACAAAAATCTTCAAACCCTTTGGATAAGATATTTTACAAGTATGTTGAGAATGATAAAAAGTATAAGAATAATTTAAAATAAAATACCTAAAGATACGTAAAAAATAATAAAAACAAAAAAATTAAAATGTGTGCCATTCACACATTTTAGAACTTAGAAGTGAAACCTTCAAAAATTTTGTTTTCAAGATAATGAGACGAATGTAAAATTTCGGGAAGATGATAATTGTAGGTTTTACTATTCCACTCCACTCCACTCCACAAATTTTGACTTTTGACTTTTTTGCCTTTTTTGACTTTAGACTTTAGACTTTTTTTGACGTTTTTGACTTGACTGTTGACTTTTGACTTTTTTGACTTTTTTGACTTTGACTTTTCTTACTTTTTTCACTTTATTGACTTTTTTGACTTTTTTGACTTTTGACTTTTTTGACTTTTTTGACTTTTTTGACTTGACTTTTTTGACTTTTTTGACTTTTGACTTTTGACTTTTGACTTTTTTGACTTTTTTGAATTTTGACTATGACTTTTTTGGCTTTTTTGACTTTTGACTTTTTTGACTTTTGACTTTTTTGACTTTTTTGACTTTTGACTTTTGACTTTAGACTTTTTTGAATTTTGACCTTTTTGACTTTTGACTTTTGACTTTTTTTACTTTTTTGACTTTTTTTTACTTTTTTGACTTTAGACTTTTGACTTTTGACTTTTGACTTTTGACTTTTTTGAATTTTGACTTTTTTGACTTTTTTGACTTTGACTTTTTTGACTTTTGACTTTTTTGACTTTTGACTTTTTTGAATTTTGACTTTTTTGACTTTTTTGACTTTGACTTTTTTGACTTTTTTGACTTGACTTTTATGACTTTTTTGACCTTTGACTTTTGACTTTTGACTTTTTTGAATTTTGACTTTTTTGACTTTTTTGACTTTTGACTTTTTTGACTTTAGACTTTTGACTTTTGACTTTTGACTTTTTTGAATTTTGACTTTTTTGACTTTTTTGACTTTTGACTTTTTTGACTTGGACTTTTTTGACTTTTTTGACTTGACTTTTTTGACTTTTTTGACTTTTGACTTTTGACTTGTTTGAATTTTGACTTTTTTGACTTTTTACTTTTTTGACTTTAGACTTTTGACTTTTGACTTTTGACTTTTGACTTTTGACTTTTGACTTTTTTGACTTTTGACTTTTTTGACTTTAGACTTTTGACTTTTTTGACTTTTGACTTTTTTGAATTTTGACTTTTTTGAATTTTGACTTTTTTGACTTTTGACTTTTTTGACTTTAGACTTTTGACTTTTGACTTTTGACTTTTTTGAATTTTGACTTTTTTGACTTTTGACTTTTTTGACTTGGACTTTTTTGACTTTTTTGACTTGACTTTTTTGACTTTTTTGACTTTTGACTTTTGACTTGTTTGAATTTTGACTTTTTTGACTTTTTACTTTTTTGACTTTAGACTTTTGACTTTTGACTTTTGACTTTTGACTTTTGACTTTTTTGACTTTTGACTTTTTTGACTTTAGACTTTTGACTTTTTTGACTTTTGACTTTTTTGAATTTTGACTTTTTTGACTTTTGACTTTTTTGACTTTGACTTTTTTGACTTTTTTGACTTGACTTTTTTGACTTTTGACTTTTGACTTGTTTGAATTTTGACTTTTTTGACTTTTTTGACTTTTGACTTTTTTGACTTTGACTTTTTTGACTTGACTTTTTTGACTTTTTTGACTTTTTTGACATTTGACTTTTGACTTTTTTGACTTTTTTGACTTTTTTGAATTTCGACTTTTGACTTTTTTGACTTTTTTGACATTTTTGACTTTCGACTTTTTTGACTTTTGACTTCAAGAAGTTTTCACTTCAATAATCATTTTTTCAAAACAATTTTCCATTTATTTCATAACGCGCCTAAATAAGGTATAACTTCAAAAAAGAAAACTGTCTCTCAAGCTCCCAGCCGTCACGACGAGTCGTTTGGCGACTGACACATGCTCAAGGGTGGTAGCTATCCATGCGAACCCCATGGAGAAATAATAATAGTAATAATGGTATTAAATTTAAAATCAATATTACCAATATAATCCCTCGAGGGGCCCTACCACCAGCGGGCCGGATTTAGTCGCCTTTTACGACACCCATCCGGCTTGGGATAGTATTAGATAATAATTGTGTAATTAGCACTTGACTTATACCAATACCCAAATACTATAATAGTAACTAAAGTATAAAAACGAAAAATTTTTATTATTTCAAATTACAGCAGTGTGGATACTTTGGACAGTACCTAATACGTAATATAAGTTCAGAAGGCGCGCGCGCCAAATTCGAAATTAAAATTAGTGTCGGAAATTCGACAACGTGCGGCTGCGATGCCGATTAGCACAGGTCCTACCTCGAAGGCGACTGGCGCGAGAGTAAAATTGAGTAAATTAACGCGTCGGGCGTTTCGTTGCTCGTGGAAAGGGAAAAAATAGAAATTGAAAGGGAAGTTCTTCAAAATTTCAAATTATGATCAGAAAGAAATATTGGTATCTATAGGACCTATACTGTGGTATATTTTTTATTATCTGGAAGCGATTAAAACGCGAATAAAACGCCATTTTTATGCCAGATTAGACCCCACTTTGTGATTTATTTCTATCCAATGAAATAATTGCTATCGTGTATCAAGTATGAGGGAACGAAAGAACAAAGACTGTAAAATAACATATATTTTTTTTAGAATTGTATTATGTACCATTTATGAACAAAACACCTTCAAAAATACCATTTCTTGGGATAATATCGCCTTAAGTACTCTGTGGTGCCTTGGTCATTTTGCTTGTCGGCACGTTGACGTTTACTCTTGACGTTTATTCTTTCAAAATGCCTGGCGCCTAGTGACAGAAAACCAACATGTTTGTTTACTTCGATACACGCTAAGTGACTAGATAGGCGCCAAGCGCGCAGTGCGGCCAGTCGCGAACACTCTAGAGCGATCGTTTTACTAAGCTACTCGCTAGGCTAGGCTCTAGGTGCTAAGCAAGCCGCCTGTCTGTGCGGACGTAGTCTTAGAGTATTATTATGCTGTTCACTCACATTTGTGCAAATACGCGAACCCACAAGTGTAGGACGACTTTCGCAATAGATTATGCGAAGTTTTCGATGCATTCGTGGTTTTCCAAGCTGTGTTGGTTTTTTGTCACACAACAAAGCGCGTGAACCTGGAACCTTCGCGTAGTCTCCCACACATTCGTATTTCGTGCGACCTTGCGCACTCGATTAATAAGGTGACATATTAGATATGTCTTAATTTTTCGTAGGTTGTGGCGTCTAAAGTTCAAAACATACTATCGGACGCGGCTGACAGCCGCGGCTGATTAGTGTGCACAGTCTTTAAGACGTGGCTTGCGGATTGCGGACGCGTCCCAACTAGACTTGGGTCTTGGGTAACTCAACCAAAACGCGAGAGCTGCAAAACAGGTCTTGAGTCACGAATTTGAGCTGGAGCTGTGAAGCGTGTGTTCGTGAATCAGCTCAAGGACCTGAAAGATACATAAGAGCCGACAAGACATTTCAAATTTCAACCTTATTACTATTATCATTAGGGTATATTATCTTAGTCGACGCGAACATTTCAGGTCCAGGTACGGCTCGCAGGTCGCGGGATCTGATTCACTCTTAAGCTGCGACATTCAAATTTCAACCTTATTACTATTATCATTAGGGTATATTATCTTAGTTGACGCGTACAATTGGCTATTTGACAGTTATCACGGTAAAATATGAAATGTGTTAAATATGGTTGCATAATGGTTAACAATAATTATACAATACGTTTCTTGCATGACAATAAATTGTAAATATTTTTACTTTTGAAAAATAGATTTGAGTTTCTTTACCTGTGTTTACGAGAACCGAAACGCGGGCGGCCATGATCGAGCTTGTTATGACGTCACAATTCAAAAAATAAAGCGTCATGTACTACCAGTACTACTTACTATATCGTGTGCACTGTGCAATTTACTGAGAAAATTAATAAGATATATTTTGATTTCTGCTTTTGAGAGGTTTTGTAAAATGGAGTCAGGCTATACAAAAGCTGACAGTGCGAATTTGCCTCAAGTTGATTCATTTATGGTCGTTTTCTTTGCGTGTAACCCTGACTTTTGCTCTACCGAGTTTCGGAATGCAAAAACCTCCTTGTAAGTACTGAAATTAATAAAGTAAAATTGGTCAGTCTTGCTAAGTGGTCACAGGGGGATTTTTTTCTAAGTTTTTCCTCAACGTCCCCTTATCGACACCATATTACTAATGATTTTAAATTACTTAAAGGTTATGTTTATGAATAATATTAGGTTAGGTTTAATTTGTTTTTTTAGTAAATCAGAGGCTAAGTTGATTTCTTCTAAATACTTACATCAAAGTGGTCCTCACAAAACAATATTGCTGATATAACAGATGTTAACTCTGGGTCTCGACGTGCTAATTATAAACACTGCTTTCGACGTTGAGGGCATTTAGAAACGTGTAGGTATAAAAAAATTTGTCAGGTTTAATTGTAGTACTTCTACACATAGGCACTGCACACGTCTTGTAGCTTGTCATTTTCACAATTCCAGTGAAAAAGGTGTAAGTTTTTCACTTAAAATATATTCAGAGTTAGAGCGTAAACTTTTGTTAATTGAAATATGACGTCACAGCCAGCAAGTGACAGATGGCGGACTATTTTCGCGCGAATTTAAAATTAATGGATTAAAAGTTATTTTTTTCCTACTAAATAACACTTTTATGAGAAAAATAAATATTGTAAGAGGTAATAAAACTACGAAAATTTTAAAATATTTTTCCAAAAATTGTCTAATAGCCAATTCAGGTCCTTTGAGCTGAATTGAGACCTGTCGATCTGTTTTTGAGCTGCTGGTCAACAGGTCACTTTCGTGAGACCTGAATCTTTGAATCAGATCAGATCTGAGTTACACACCTCTAGTCCCAACGCCTATTCCACAAAGAACTGTAGACGAAGAAACATGTCGAGTAGTAAAAGTGAGCACGATTTTCTCGAATAACCCAGTATATGTTGTACACTCAGAAAGAAAATAAAAAGAAGCGTTTGGGTCCATGACATAAATAAAGAAAGGATATTTTAGCTATTTCCTCTCAAACTTATTGTTTTGTGAAGAATGTTTGTTATCCTTTAATTTATATATATACAGTAATTCCCTGTTGCGAACACACTTGATAATTCATTCGTACTTTTTTACTTAGATACGTACACGACATGCAAGCTCTCGAGTAGTCCACGTCCTTCTGACCCTTCGATCAATTGTATATCGATGTTCTGACCAGAGGCATGGACGCGTCCTGCACCCCGTGCATACTATGAAATACCGTCCGCGGACGTTTGCGGCTGACAAAAACATCCAGCGCGCCAGATAGCTCTCGGACGTCCGAACGCGTCAAGGTCACGTCCGCGACTTACCTCCGATTACCTATTAAGTCGCGGCAGTCAGCCGCGTCCGTCAGCCGCATCCGATAGTATGTTTTCAGCTTAATCGTACTACCATTTATTTTCTGTATTAAAGACTTGGAATAACAACAACATAATAACAGCAGCAAGATTGAACATTCGTGAACAAAGTGTAGGAGGAAGTGCAAATGGGCTTGCATACTCAAACTCATAAGCGAACCCATTTGCCTGACAACCCTTCACATACGTGCAAACATTCGTAAAAATGTCAACATTTGCGTGCATGTGAGTAGCCGGGGCGCGCGTAGTAAACAAATGGTACAGTGCGGCGGACTGCGGCGTGCGCATCGTAGGCAGATAATCTATAGATACGCATGTCGATGCGTGTATGACAGATAGGGATGTATCAATTACGATTTACGTGCCGATCGGCAACGAGGTATCGATAACTTATTTCGATAACTTATCTTATTTCCTACAATTAAACGAGATTTTTTTTATATAAATATGTATATTTATTTATATATTTGTTAGTAACCACGTTTTAATTAATCTCTTTTTTTTTCAACTCGTTAAGGACTTGCAACAAATTATCAATTTTCTTTTTCAAACGCCGACATGTTGCGTAGAGCGCATTGCATCGCAATCGGCGACGTTTAGCTATGTCTTTCAATCGAATAATTTCTTTTTCCAATTTTCGTTTTCTTGGGGTATCGCCAACATTTGGGAGAAGTGGACATATGTCTGAAGGCACTTCAGAATCGATTTGCATATTGACTGAAGTAGATGGTTGGGATAGTTCCTGTTGTGTGAAAGGTACAGTTTCTTTGCCTGAATTAAATGACGCTGCTTCCGTCCAATTATGATCAGGTTTTGATGGACCAAGAAAAAGCGATGGGACAGCGGTACTTATTAATTTTCGTAGTCCTTTTTTTGTGTTATAGAAATTGGAATCCAGAAAGTGTACTGAACAAACTTTATTCCATATGTTTGGTTCGAAATTTGTTTGTTTTAACGCTATTATCCACTTGTTCGTCAAATTTCGGTCTTTTGGAAAGCTGAAAAAGAAGAAATAAAAATGTATTATATTATTTTTAATGAAACACGTTTTAGCGAGCAGCGAACTTTAATGAACTGTTAAAAAGAACAGGTTACAGAGACAATCGCATCAAACATTCATTCTACCGGAAGACAGCTAATTGCAATCGAACGATTAAGTTTACAGATAATCAACAAATTAACTGTTAGTTTAAGTTTGAAATACTAGATGGCGATGTAGGTTTCATTTGATGTATATTAATTTCAACAATTTTGTATTTTTATTCAATGTTACTAAATTCTATACCTACCCAAATACTTCACAATCAATACGCACTTTAGACGTGCTATTATAATAAAGGGTTTTAACATAATTTAACATAATATTAACCAACGTAATATTAACCAAAAACCATTGAAAAACTTCATCCCATAACAGTAAACAATAAAATAACTTTTGATAAAATTCACCCCTTTGACACTGAAATGCCTTTTATTTGAAATTTTTTCCTATCAAAGTAGCCTGTATTGTACGTTTTTAAAATCTGTATTTAACAGACAAGTTTTTAAAATACTGGGCCATACTTGCACAGTACATTTTTTTTCAACCACCTCGCATCAAAGTTGTGTCAAAGAAAATTAAAAAAAATATCCAAAGTAGACGCTATTTTTCAGCGTTTCTTAATAATTTCAACAACATTACATACTGATAATTATAAAGCAACTATCTGAAAGCTCTAGGAAAAAAAATTATCAAAATATCTGCTGATTTGTGGACTCAACAGGAAAAAGTAGGGTAAAGGAGCCGAATTTTCTAAATTTAAAAAAATGGTCAATATCTCGAAAACGGCGACACTTTTACTAAGGTAATTTTTTGACATATGATAGGTCAACTTCCAAGCTATCTGCCACTGTCCACTACTCACGGGACACCATGTATAACATTCCATAATTTACGTTTACGGCCGTTATATATCAACCGATACCGATATCGAAAAAAGTCTTAAAAAAAGTCTTTTCAATGCTACCTCACACTAAATGATTTACGTGACAGATCGTCAGCAAATAATTCAATTAATTGCAATTAAAAAAAATGACGTTATGTAGCAAATTGATAGTTCCTTTGATAAATATTAATATTTTTTTAATAAATAAAATCACATTCTTTCACACTCTTATTTCCTGTTTAGAGATTAGGCAAACCTCGTTTTATCCTCTAGCAGTTGGGATCATTTGATATCGGTATCGCTAATAAATTACAGCAATAATCGCATCGGCAAAATCCGTTCCGCACAAAGTATATATATATATAGTCCATTTTTTTAGTCGAGTCTAAAGTGGTAAACAATAATGGCCGACTTCTAATGTCAATTTGCCATAGACAATATTCACGATTGAATAAGGTTTGGAACCACCGAATTAAAATCGATTAACTGTTAACAAATACGATTAATTGAATCAAATTATATTTTTATATATAATTATATTTTTAAAATAGATAAATTTAAATTAAATCTTTCACATTTCATAAATAAACGATAAAAGATATTGAAAAAAAATTTATTCAGAGAATTAAGTTCATTATTGATAGAGTCCGACCGAAACTGGTTTTTCAGCCGAAACCGAAACCGAAACCGAACCTTCGGCCTTAGGTCCAGTTTCGGCCGAAACCGAAACCGAAACCGAAACTTAGGGTGAGGCCAAACGAGCGTATTTTTGGTGCTGTGAGTCACGTGAAATGAGTTGGTTTCATACAAAAGTTCTAATTCAATTCTTTCAAATTTGTATTTTACGCGATTTTACAATATACTACACTCGTTTGGCTACACCATTAGGGTATTTTTTGAGCTGCTCATTTGTGGACTCAACAGAAAAAAGTAGGTTAAAGGAGCCGAACTTTTTAAATTTTACAAAGGTTATTTTTTGACATTAGGTAGGTCAACCCTCATGCTATCTGTCCCCCTAACGTTGGCCCACTACTTACCCTTACCCTGTATACGTACTGAAATCTAGCGTGTTTTTTTACACATTTTTATTTGTACATTTTTATGTGTATTAACTGCCTTCAGTTCGGTAAACTTATCATAACGTAAACGACAAAATTCGAAAAAATGTGGGTACCTATGGATGAACGCTGTTTTTATCCCCTGACAAAAAAAGAGGGGTTTTATAAGTTTGACGTGTCTGTGTATCTGTGTATCTTTATGTCTGTCTGTGGCATCGTGGCTCCCAAACGGAGGAACCGAATTTGATCTAGTTTTTTTTTGCATGTAGGTAACTTAATCGAGTGTGTTCTTAGCTATGTTTAGTGTATACTGCATATCAAACTGTCAGGGGTTTTTAAATTTTAATTTAAGATCATTTAAATATCATTTAAACCTTAGCCCCATATTACTAAAATACGTCAGTGAAAACCGCATGCAAATCGATTTAGCCGATTTTGAAATTACCCTGAACAAACGCACATAAATACAAACAGACGAAAATAATAATTGCTATGGTCTATTTTGCGTTGACAAATACCGCTCGTGATTCTCGCTTTGCTTACCCTACGCCCCTTAATACCTTATACCTTTAAGCCCTCACTCAATGTATGTGTGTATGGGCGAAATTGACATAATGTAATTTATTTATTTGTAAACCTTTTGAAATAAACCAACCACTAAATGTTATTAAGCTAGTATTAGTCTACTTTGCAACAATCCGCGGTTAACATGTATGATGGCATATACTTTAAGACATGCGTGGCTTGAACTTTTTAGATGTTACCATTACTCGGCAAAACAATAGACATGACTTTGGAATTTTCCGCAAACCAACATACACGGATGCTGTCATTCCGGCGTCTTCCTGCCATCCATGGCAACATAAAATGGCAGCATTCCACTGCTATGTTAACAGATTAATGTGTGTTCCATTATCACCTGGGAACTACCAAAAAGAATTAAATACCATCTATCACATTTCTGTTGCCAATGGGTATGGTAGGGAGATGGTGGATGGTCTCATCCGTAAGAGGAGACATCAATGACTTCACTTGAAAGTCATCGCCCACGGGTTAGCCACGAACTTAACCGAACGACGCACGAAAATTCACGAACACAGAGTTTCGGTTTGGCCGAAAGTTTCGGCCAAATATTTCCGAAACCGAAACCGAAACCGAAATTACATTTTCTGGCCGAAACTGGCCGAAACCGAAACCGAAACCGAACCTTCGGTCGGTCTCTAATTATTGATGTCTGATTCTGGCAAGTATATAATGAAACTTGGGAGTCGGTTTATCTGATACAGCGACTAAATTTCATTGTCTATTAAAAAAATGACTATTTGAATTGATAAGTACCTACTTAAATATTTCTGTTTAAAATTATTTGCCATGATACGAATGAAAAATCATTATCATTGTAACTTTGAGCAATAGAAAAAGATAAAAATAACATTACACAGATTTAAAAATATGTCTTTAATTTTTCAAGCGTAAAGTTAAAATATTATAATATCGATCAAGAAATCATTCAAACGATTTAGAAAATCGATTTGTCTTTCAATCCTTACAAACCAACGACAATCTTAAGCTCCTAGCTGTCAAATTGTCAGCGATATATTGTTTCCTGTGCAAAGAAGTTTTGACAATGTTTCGTGTTTTAGACAAGTTTAAGTGATTAAACGCTAAATTTAATGAAGTTTCAGTGTGATATCAATAGTTGTTTGTGTAATAAACATGTCTTTAAAGTATACAACTCTCAAAGCGTGTGCGTGTCGTGAAACTAGTAAGATTTCCGTATGACTGTTTTGTTTATCAGTTTGGTCTCCGCCAAAAAAATGGACTATAGACTACCTGCGCCGACTACCTGGGCAGACCGGTTCCGATAAGCGCTGGCAGATCAGCGCCGGTAGCCAGCTTTCTACGTGAATACGCCCTTATATTTACATACCTAGCTTACGTTAAAATACTTTCGCATTAAGTATTAATATTGTACACGCTTATGCGCAAGGGAAAAGAAATTAAAGGGTTCTTCTCTCACAATATAGTTTAATTACCATTGAATTTGATACAGACAGAGTTATACGTATATATAGGTACTAGAGTTGATAACTTGATAGCGATCCGCGTGTGGAAACAAAGAGAGAGACTTCAAGGCGCGCGGGCGCTTATATACCGCCGAGCGGGGAGCGGGGCGCCGGGCGGCGCGCCGCTGGTGGCGTGATGTGGCGTGAGGTGGTGTGCTAATGAAACCACCAATCGCTGGCTGGGACCCCCGCCTCGCTTCCTTCGCCCCGGGCGGTGGTGTGAGCAGGCGCGAACATACTCCAGGCCGCTGAAAGCCAAGCTTTCAGGATTCTTCTAAGGCAGGGAGAGGACATATTCTGTTGAGTGCCCGTCTGATGGGACCTCTGGACGTGGCTATGTCAGCTACGCGAGGGACTCCGTCCTTGCCCGGGTAGAGTTTCATTACACGGCCCATCCTCCAATGTAGCGGTTGTAGACCCTCGTCCTTGACGAGGACAAGTTCATTCAGCTGCAAGTCGCGCCGGCGTGCGCGCCACTTATGGCGCTGCTGTAGCTCCGACACGTACTCTGATGACCATCTCTTCCAGAAGTGCTGGCGCAGCTGTTCCAGTCTTCGGTAGCGGTCCAGTCGATTGGGGTTATCTTCATGCAGCGAGGGGGTCGGTAGCGACATCAGTGCTCTGCCAACCAGAAAGTGCCCGGGCGTGAGAGGGGAATAATCATTAGGACTGGTAGAAAGGGGACAGAGGGGCCTACTGTTTAGAATTGCTTCTATCTGACTGAACAAAGTTGAGAGCTCCTCGAATGTCAGATGCGTGTTGCCCAGTATCCGCTTTAAATGATATTTTGCGGACTTAATAGCCGACTCTACGTAGCCGTTAAAATTAGGAGCGTATGCCGGTGAGAAAATAAAATTAATATTTTGATTAGTTGCAAATTCAGTAAAGTTATCTACATTATTATTGACAAATTCATTTATTTCCTTTGCTGCTGCGACAAAATTTCGTCCATTATCACAAAATAACTCTAAAGGCTTGCCACGTCTGGCAATAAATCTGCGAAGCGCTAAAATGAATGAGTCCTTAGACAACTCGCTTACAGCCTCCAAGTGAACACATTTATATCTTAGACATATGAACAGACATAAATAACATTTGGTTATCTTGCAGCCACGCCCACGGCGATCTACAATTAGGAACGGCCCGGCGAAATCCACTGCCGAGGCCACAAATGGATAATCAGGCGTTAAGCGCTGTGAAGGCAAATTTCCCATTATATTTTTTAATGTTTGACCGGTGGCGCGTCTACAAGTGACACAGTTGCGGACTGTGCTTCGCGCCAGGTTCCTGCCTCCAACTGTCCATATGGAGTCTCTGACTGAGGTCAAAAGCAGCTGCGGCCCTGCATGCAAGAGACGTATGTGTTCGTGTTTAAAAATGAGTTTTGTAAGTGTGTGTGTGGAGCGCAACAACATGGGATGCTTCTTATCATAACCGTAATTGGAAGCATCAAGCCTCCCCCCGACTCTCAGTATTCCCTGAGAGTCTATAAATGGTGTAAGAGAGGAAATGAGTGACTTTGAATTTAATTGTTTGTTATTGCTTAAAATTTTAATTTCCTCTGAAAATGATTGTTGTTGGGCAAATTTAATTAATACATTTAAAGAATCATTGAGTTCTTGTGTAGTAAGTATACCTAGTAACTTAGGCCGGCCAGGTTTACAGTTATTTATAAAACGTCGAATATAAGCCATAGTACGCTGTATTGACTTGAGCTTGGAATATCTTTCAAAATCTATAATACATGAATCAGTTTTTATATTCGAGGCCATGGATGTGATTTTCGTTTCAGGTAAACTTTCATTTGTTTCAAATAAAAGACTTGGCCATTCTGTCTCTGGCTGAAGGAGAAATTCGGGGCCATGCCACCATAAGGAGGCATTAGCGACGTGCTGTGGGTCTAAACCACGCGTGGCCAGGTCCGCTGGATTTTGTGTGGTAGGCACATGACGCCACACTGCGGATGGAGTCAGCTCCGTTATGGCCGCTACTCTATTGGCAACAAATATTTTTAAATTTGAGATATTAGCCTTAAGCCATGACAAAACCACTGTGGAATCCGTCCAAAAAACAGCACGGGAAATAGGCCTTCGTAGTGCCTGAGAGACAGTGTGATAAGTTTTAGCTGCTAAAAGAGCGCCAGAAAGCTCTAAACGCGGTATGGTAGTAGGTTTCATAGGTGAAACCCTATTTTTTGCACATAATAAATTAACCTTTTGTTGTCCGTCGCTTGAAATTGATTTAATGTAAATACAAGCGGCGAATGCATCTTGTGTGAGGTAAGTTTTTTATGAATCGAAGCCAAATACGTTGAAATTCGAGAGGTACGGGTTCATCCCATTGTAACTTCGCTGCCCAAAGTTTTTGCATAAGTATTTTTGGCTTTACTGTGCACACGCTCAAAATCCCTAAAGGGTCAAAAATCTTAAAGGTTGCTGATAAAATTGATCTTTTAGTAATAGGTTTACTACAATCATTAATATTAATATCAATTGAAAAATTTAATTTATCTTGCCCAGGATTCCATCCCAATCCAAGTGTTTGACAAGATTGACTCAATGTTAAATTATCTTCTGTGTTAAATCTATCAGAATTTAAAAGTTTTATCGAATTCGATCTATATTTACGTAAGTTAAAGCAACCGGCGGACAGAGCCCTTGAGACCTCAGCTTGTAAATGCATTAGGTCGGCTTCTGTATCCGCCCCTGTCAATAAATCATCACAATAAAAATCATTTTGTATAATTGTTTTAATAACAGAGTCATTACACTCTTCCCCTAATTGCCACAAACACCTAGCCGCTAGGAAGCTGGCGCTGGCGAAGCCGTACGTCACGGTGTTTAGAGTTAATGAGCGAATAGGTAAGTGTTCACTTTCTCGCCACAAAATGACTTGCAAATTTCTATCTGCTTCATTAATTAGAATTTGCCTATACTGTTTTTCAATGTCACCTGACAACACGTATTTGTAAAGGCGAAATCTAAGAAGAATGTTAAATAATGAATCTTGAATATTAGGACCTACCATTTGTATATCATTTAATGAATAACCAGAGGAGGTTGGGCATGATGCGTCAAACACCGTGCGTAATTTGGTAGACTCACTTTGATGTTTTAAGACAGCGTGATGAGGAAGGTAATTGGCATCTTTTACAAAGTTAGACTCAGTTAAATGACCTAGCATTCTATATTCATCCATAAATTCAATATACATTTGCTTAAGCGTTGAATCCTTTCTAAAACGCTTTTCTAAATTAAGTAGCCGCTTTTTGGCTATATGAAAAGAGTTACCTAAACAGTCTGAAGATTCATTTAAAGGCAATCGAACGACAAACCTACCATTAGGTTGTCTAAAAGTATTATTTTGAAAATGCCTTTCTATGGGGTGCGAGGCAAGCACGTCCCCAGTAAAGTCCCTATGAGACTTATCAGTTAATTTAAAAGGTAACTCCTCTGCCTCCCAAAACTGAGTCATCTGGGATGACAGATCAGATAAAGAAAGATTACTGCGAGTTGTTAAAGAATGTGCGTTAGCAATAGCACCCATTACTCGGCCTGTTATTAGCCATCCTAATTTTGAGTTAATTAGCATAGTCTGATTATTAGGCAGAGGCATTTGCTCACCACCTACTATATTCCAAAAAATATCAGCGCCAATTAAAACATCAATATGAGATGGTATATTTGGTGTGGGATCAGCGAGCCTAGTAAATTTAGGTAAGTTAAGCTGACTTAGATCAAAATATTGTCTTGGTAAGTTATCAGTGATCTGATCTAAAACTAAAAAGTCTATATTTGTTGTAAAGTCAGTCAGTCTTGATTTTAATTGAGCTGTACAACGATTAGGGTTACACTTCAATTGTGTGTTACCAATACCTAAAATGGATGTGGCAATTAAAGGTTGAGATTGAAGTTGTAATCGCTTTCTTAAACTTTCAGTTATATATGAGGATTGACTACCACAATCAAGAAGGGCCTTTACGGTTTCAGAATTTTGATTGTGCGGATTAACAACCTTAATAAGGGCAGTTGAAAGAAGTACTTCACTACTGGACAGGGATGAGTTAGCATAGGAAGTAATAGGTGTCCCTGACTCGTGTGAAGATGCCATAGAAGCGGCGGTCGCAGGGGCTTCGAGCCTATTGTGGGCTGGAGCCGCATGGTCCATGCTAGCGCTACTAGGCATTGTGTTTTGTATATGTGTTTGTGTGAGTTGTGTATTTTTGTGTAGGTAAGTGTTATGACGTCTCTTACATACACGACAGCCGCGCAATTTGCACATACGTGACTCATGGTCTGCTCGTAGGCAGACATGGCACAGCTGGAGATCGGAGACCCGCGCCCAACGCTCGTCAACGGGCAGCTGCCGGAAGACGGCGCAGTCGTATACACGGTGATCACCGTGGCAGATGACACACGGGCCTTTCTTGTTGCCATTTGGCTTTGCTGAAATTACAAATGATTTCAAATCTTTATGGGGTTTTGACAAATTCTTATCGTTTGTATTAATATTTTGGTTAGGTTGAGAGCGCCTATCCTTTTTTGCGCGATGCAAACTTTCTAATATGTCTGCACGGCCTTGTAAAAAATTTCTAAACTCATTTAAGGTGGGCAAGTCACTAAGGTTATTTCTATATTCTTCCCATTTAATGCTGGTACTTGAATCTAATTTTGCGGACAGTATATGAATGAGAATTGTATCCCAGTGATCAGTGGGTTGACCGAGTGTCTTTAAAGCTCGGAGATTCTTGGCCACGTGATCACTTAAAAACCGCAATGCCTTATCGGACTCCCTTTGAATAATTTCAATATTAAGTAATGAGTTCAAATGATAAGTGATAAGCTGCCTTTTATTATCATATCTTTCGCACAGTAATTCCCATGCAATAGCATAATTTGAATCTGACACTTCTAAATTAGAAATAACTCGAGAAGCTTCACCCTCCAAATATGAATTTAAATAATGGAATTTATGTATGTTCTTAATTCTATCATTATTATGTATTAAGGACTCATATGTTTCCTTAAATTCCATCCAGTTATAATATGAGCCTGCATACTTTGCAATTTTAATTTGAGGCAATTGAAAACCCATTGATTCTACATGAGTGCAGGAGGCACATGAATTTAATGATGAAGAATTGCGCTTAATTCTTGAGGCTTCAGCACTGGCCAATAATGTTTGTGCAGTCGCAATGGATAAATGAATATTATCTTCAAAAGTTTCACGCTCGGCGAGTTCACTATCCAACTCACTACCATTTAAATATTCAATTGATGTTTGTAGCTCATCAAACTTAGAGGACATTTCTATAAATTTATTTAATTTTAAAGTTAATTGGTTAAATAATATTTCACTCATTGGACCATCGTCAAGAGTTGCTAAATATTTTTGAAATCGAGTTACTTGTCCTTTCATTGAGCTGCGCTTACATCTCAGCTCGGCAAGCCGGGCTTCTTGATTAATATTATCTCCATTTTTGGATTCAGCCATATTGTATTAATAAATTGTGTGGCGTATAAGGAGATTGATTCTGCTATTTGAATTGAAAAAATAATAATGAGTTAAATAATTGAAGTAAGAGAGTTGAGAAATTAAGTGAACTCGCGAGTTAATTTAAATTGCAAGAATAAACTGGCTAAACGGCTTACGCTCCTTGTATTATAGCGGCACGCAGCACGTGGTCTATGAGGCACGAGGGCGCCCGGCCAGAGCGGCTCGGTGCAGCGGTGGCGAGATGAGTCACGCGCCGCGGCTCGATGAGCCGAGGGACCGGTGCACGGCCGCGCGGCGGCGGCGGCGCGGCGCGGCGCACGGCGCACGCGGCGATCGCTCACCACGAGGCGACCACGTGATTTAAAAAACACGTGGTTTGCTGAAAGGGTGCGAAGGCGCAAGCATGAACGAAGGTGCAATATGCGATGCTTAAATGGGAGTCTAATGCGACAGTGCGAGTTTAGCTTTTATGCAGAATATATAAGATACACCAAGAAGGTAAGTGCTGTAGGTATGCAGACGCGTGCAACGCAATGAATGTATGATGCCACTTTATGCCCTATATTGATAATAGTGAAGACGTAGCAACGCTAGAGAAAAGAGGATGAGCCTAACGTACAATAAATAAAAGTACAATAAGTGCAGATAAAAGAAAAGGCAGATAAGGAAGGCGAAGTTAGCCGGTGCTTATATAATTGCCCGGCCTAGGCAACACGCTCTAACACACGTGAATTATTCCCGGTATCGCTCATCAGACAGAGAAATGAGTTGCCTACAGGGTAGTACCTATGAAAACATTTTTAAATGTGAGAAAAAACCAAATGAACTCAATTGGGTGAAAAGAAAAAAAAATAAGGTAAAAAAGGAAGGAAGGTTGGGCTCACGGCACGTCCCTGGTTGGCAGGCGTTCACGGGCGCAGGCAGATGGCCGCGTGGTCGCGGCGTGGCTACCGCCACCCTCGGTCGCCGCACGGAGAGGTCAGCCAACGCGTCCCGGTGTGGCCCGCGCCGTCCACGCGAAGCCGTTGCGCCTCTCGGCGCGTGTTGATCCGCCGCCCGAGGCCCGCCGCTGCTGGCGGTCGGCGCACTGCGCTCGATCGCTTAGCCCTCAGGTCCGTGGGTTGAGCTGCTTCCGAGTCCTGTCGTCGGTCGCCACTTTTTCCCATGTACACGCTTATGCGCAAGGGAAAAGAAATTAAAGGGTTCTTCTCTCACAATATAGTTTAATTACCATTGAATTTGATACAGACAGAGTTATACGTATATATAGGTACTAGAGTTGATAACTTGATAGCGATCCGCGTGTGGAAACAAAGAGAGAGACTTCAAGGCGCGCGGGCGCTTATATACCGCCGAGCGGGGAGCGGGGCGCCGGGCGGCGCGCCGCTGGTGGCGTGATGTGGCGTGAGGTGGTGTGCTAATGAAACCACCAATCGCTGGCTGGGACCCCCGCCTCGCTTCCTTCGCCCCGGGCGGTGGTGTGAGCAGGCGCGAACAAATATTATGAAGTATATCATACAAAACACACACTATAATGATTTTTTATAATAAATGTTTATAAGATTTTCACTATTAAAGTTACATAAATATAAATGATACGTAGTTCTCATAGCAAACATTTCAAAACATATTTTAAATATCGACTACAGCGTTGGTCGCATCACATCACTACAGTCTCGCGAGGAGAGCGCGGTGCGCGGGCGGTCTTTCCGTGCCCGCCTCTCACGTCTCCTTCACACCCGCGATGCGTGATTTGTTTTCATAAAAATAAATATAAAAATCAACTTACCGATGAAATGTGATACTGGATTTCAGTTTTGTGTGGTTCCTACTATCGTTTTTGCACGATGGAACTGCACATTTCACCATTTTGATACGTAAATATCTAAAAATCTCTCTATAACCGCACACCGCTAGCAATCAACCACGACTACAAGCGCTCGCGATGGGAACGTCGTATTGTTCTCACCCGTGCCTACTATTCCCACCACAGACAGATAACAACCAGAATGTTAACTTCCTAATGGGCGCCATTGACATGCGATCGATCGGTGCGATCGATCGGTGCGATCGATCGGTGCGATCGATCGCAACGATCGATCGGTTCAAAAGTGCCACTCATACACGAACGATCGGTCGCAACGATCGATCGCAACGATCGATCGCTATCAAACATTTACTTGTTTGACACGGAAGGATAAAGACGTGCTCAAATAATTCAATACGTGCCCTACAAAATGGAAAATGAACTTCTTTTCCTTGGCTATGTGGCAGTAACTTTGATTCGGCTACAAAAGAAAAAAATAAAACTCTACTTGATTACAAAACTACTAAATTATCCGTTTACACGTATTAATTTACTTAAAATTTAGTTAACTACTTAATACGTGTAAACCGAACATAACCGAACATTTTTTTCTTTCTTTCTTTCTTTTTTCTTTAAATATTGAATTATCATCGGTCCTCGATAGGTCTACGAAGTTTGGTCTTCCAAACTTAGTCTTAGTCTAACTGTTTAAAGCTAATATAAAGCGTTTAACTAGGTTTTTCTTTCTTTCTTTCTTTTTTTAAATATTGAATTGTCATCGCGGCATCGGTCCTCGATAAGTCCACGAAGTTTTTTTTATGGAAATAGCCGACAATCGAGCTGACGATCTACCTGATGGTAAGTGGCTATCGTCGCCCATGAACATTAGCAACACCAGAGGTAAAAGCGAAAAGTAAAAGTAAAAGCGAACCCCATGAAGTAATAACAATAGTAATAATGGTATTAATTAACAATTAAAATCAATATTACCAATATAATCCCTCCGAGGGCCTACCACCAGCGGGCCGGATTTAGTCGCCTCTTACGACACCCATCCAGCGTGGGTTTGGGTTTAGTATTCTAAAGCCGCCCCAATACGGCAAAAAAAATATTTGTTTCGTCCATCGAATGTTGATAGGTACGTAGTACCTACGTAACAAGTACGTAACGCACTAGCCAAGGCATTGAAGGCATGCGATGCGTGCGGTGTGGCGGCCGGCATCAGAATGAGACAAAAATCGCATCGGTGATCGCAAAGGTCCACACACTGTCGATTCATCGGTGCGATATTCAAGATTGCATAGATTTTTGTTGCGATCGCCGATATCGTCTGCGATCAAGCAAATCGTTCACGATCACAACATACACTACCGATCCGTCGTTGCGATCGGTCGGCAACGACGGATCGCACCGATCGATCGCATCGTCAATGGGGCCCATAACAGACACAAAAATTCTTACCTACTTTCATAGGGTTGTCACTCGGTTACTGAAAATAAAAATAATACGGGCAAGTACCTACGTATCGAGCGAGATTCAGCAATAAGTACAGACGGACAAACGGATGGACAGTAATTGTCATAATTGTGTGGACATTATTTTATTAATATGTGTTCCATTTTCAAATTTTGGTATATTAAAAACGGTGTAGCTTTGAAAGATGAAATGGTTGACTAGTAACAGTTTGTTTAATTTAAGTAGGTACTTATACTTTATTGTTAGAAATGAAAAAAAAAACTTTCGAATCAAAAGATTTTATTTAAACAGAATAAGGGGTGGGAGGGGTCCTAAACGTGACGTCACATTTCAAAATCGAGTAATTGGTATGTATAGGTACCTATGTAAATATAGTGATAAGCCCCGCCCACCTTATTAACAGAAAATAGAAAAAATTCTAAATTACTTGTCTACTTGATTACTAAACTACTAAATTACTAATCTACTAAATTGTCCGTTTACTCGTATTAAATTTACTTAAAATTTAGTTAACTACTTATTACGTGTAAACCAAACTTAAACGATAAGAATAATAAATAATAACCTTATCGCCACTTTAATTATTTTGGATATTAGGTCCTACTAATTAACTAAATACTTCTTTAGTCTTCTCTAATAAGCATAACAATGTGTGCTATTATTACTTGTCAAAATCCTTTGGAATTTGGATATAGGTACAAATAAAGAAATCTATTTGGTTTTCTTCCCATTAGGTATTTAAACAAACAGTTCAACAGTTTGGCATCTTTAAAAACAAATAACAATACGTCGCGTCGTCACAAAACGTCGCCCGTGTCACCGCCGCTGGCACACCTGAACTTGTCACCTTGTACCCGAGCGGGCGCCGCGCCGGCGCCGGCGCGAGTTGATTGGTCGGCACTGGGCGCACGCTACCCCGTCCCACTTCGTTGCGCAATGCGCGCGCTCTATACTACTGTAAACTACTGTTTAAATACTTGTCTAATAGTATACTCTATAATTTTATTATAAGGTGACATGGTTACACACATCGACGTATTATTACTAGCCGCGAACACAATGTATGTTCCAATGAATTGACGCCGCGCGGCTTCAATGTCCAATGGATTCGTTCAATTTTGAAAGGAGAACAGGGGCTCAATTTTGAATATACGGCGGGGACACACATTTTGTTTGAGATGTCTTCTCTATGTATACTTATACCTCAATGGTTACACATTTCATTTTCTATTTTTATAACGTGACTATTTTTATCCGTCTTTAGGTATAATATCCTTGGTTGGTAGTTGGTACCTATCAAAACAAAATGGGATGCGATTTTAAATAAAAACCATTGACATATAATTTATGTCAATGAAAAAAATTAAAAACATATGTCGATTAAGGGGTCATCCATAAATTACGTCACACGGTAGGGGGGCGGGGGGTTGATGTAGACATTGTGACAAGGGGTGGGAGGGGTCCTAAACGTGACGTCACATTTTAAAATCGAATAATTTGGTATGTATAGGTAAATATTAAAAAAAAAAACAATTAATGGAAATAAAACTTATTTCAGAACTGTTGATTTAATTTAATAATTTCTAGGTGTAAAATTCCATAATACTTACTAGTGTGACGTCACACTAGGGGGGAGGTCTCACAAATGTGACCGGCTGTGACAAGGAAAGGGGGGAGGGATCAAAATGTAATGTGACGTAATTTATGGATGGCCCTTAATCTACAATCATTTTTATTCATATTTATTCAAGATTTTTATTTACAATAAAGTTAAATGCACAGAGTACTTAATCACTACGTTAGTTAACTGTTAAAACTTAAACAATAAATAGAAAAGAACCGGAATCCTGAAATTGGCTATTAGACAATTTTTGGAAAAATATTTTAAAATTTTCGTAGTTTTATTTTATACCTCTTACAATATTTATTTTTCTCATAAAAGTGTTATTTAGTAGGAAAAAAATAACTTTTAATCCATTAATTTTAAATTTGCGCGAAAATAGTCCGCCATCTGTCACTTGCTGGCTGTGACGTCACATTTCAATTAACAAAAGTTTACGCTCTAACTCTGAAGATATTATAAGTGAAAAACTTACATCTTTTTCACTGGAATTGTGAAAATGACAAGCTACAAGACGTGTGCAGTGCCTATGTGTAGAAGTACTACAGTTAAACCTGACAAATTGTTTATACCTACACGTTTCTAAATGCCCTCAACGTCGAAAGCAGTGGTTACAATTAGCACGTCGAGACCCAGAGTTAACATCTGTTATATCAGCAATATTCTTTTGTGAGGACCACTTTGATGTAAGTATTCAGAAGAAATCAACTTAGCCTCTGATTTACTAAAAAAACAAATTAAACCTAACCTAATATTGTTCATAAACATAACCTATAAGTAATTTAAATCATTAGTAATATGGTGTCGTTAAGGGGACGTTGAAGAAAAACTTACAAAAAAATCCCCCTGTGACCACTTAGCAAGACTGACCAATTTTACTTTATTAATTTCAGTAGGTACTTACAAGGAGGTTTTTGCATTCCGAAACTCGGTAGAGCAAAAGTCAGGGTTACACGCAAAGAAATTTGCGACCATAAATGAATCAACTTGAGGCAAATTCGCACTGTCAGCTTTTGTATAGCCTGACTCCATTTTACAAAACCTCTCAAAAGCAGAAATCAAAATATATCTTATTAATTTTCTCAGTAAATTGCACAGTGCACACGATATAGTTAGTAGTACACGACGCTTATTTTTTGAATTGTGACGTCATAACATGCTCAATCATGGCCGCCCGCGTTTCGGTTCTCGTATCCACAGGTAAAAAAACTCAAATCTATTTTTCAAAAGTAAAAATATTTACAATTTATTTTCATGCAAGAAACGTATTATATAATTATTGTTAAACATTATGCAACCATATTTAACACATTTCTTATTTTACCGTGATAACTGTCAAATAGCCAATTCCTGGAGCGGCTCTAGCCATAAACAACTGGCCAGTGCTGCCAATGCTACGGCAATTACCGTGTTCTACGGCTTTCAGGCCAAAAAATCACAAAATCTATGGGCTACGGCTGGAACCCTATTGCCGTAGCAAAATCTACGGCTTTTCGCAAATTCCACAGTCTTTTTTTATTTATTGTTTTGCAAACATTTAACGAATGTTAAAACCCTTAAAACAGCGCCATTGCTAATGTTGATGTTAATGTAGGCTAATAAAAATATTCTTCGTTTTGTGGGCATCAAATTCACTGCCGATGATCTTTATTTTTTTAGTTCGAGCGCTGAACCGATGGTATATATTGGCGCAATTGGTTAGCTACGGCCCAAACTTGATCTTTTCCCATATAAACACGGCTTTTTGTAGTGAAAACTTCTTTACCTAGTACGGGGGTGACTTGAAATTTTATGAAACGAAACTGTCCAGTAAAAAGAGACAAACACATAAATTATAAAGTGAGATAGGAAGCATTGTACGGGGGTAGGGTAGAGGAGTGAGGGGTAGGGGAGCGAAGCGGAGCGGGGCTGAGCGGAGCGGGGTGGAGCGGAGCGGAGTAGTGAAACCTACATTTATCATCTTCCCGAAATTTTACATTCGTCTCATTATCTTGAAAACAAAAATTTTGAAGGTTTCACTTCTACCACGTGTGAATTGCACACATTTTAATTTTTTATCTAATGTACACGGCCTTCCAAAAATTTTCATTGGCAACACTGCAACTGGCAACATTATTTTAGCTTTTGACATCACATTTCTCATTATTCATTAATAGCGCCAAAGAGAAAATTAGCGCCTGTCTGTCATGTCAAATCGGTTTGCGGAATTAAAAAACCGAGTATTTATTTTATAGTATTTTTTATAGTAAGACTTAAAATTACTTTTTGAGTTATCCCTACTTATAATTTTGAAGTTGGTTATTTTTTGTTCTTGGAAAAGAATTATTGTTGCTACTTGTGTCACTCATTTGCTGCAAGCAACTTATTAGTGTTCTGTGTTTTCTTACTTAAAAACAATATATGCTGGTTATAAATAAATAAATATAACACCTAACACGTATTTGTGAACTATGGTTTGTCTTATTTGAAGACATTCAATAACACTTATTATTGAAATAGACTAGTTCTTTGTGTCTGGTGTGTTTCCAAAATAGTTGGAGAATTAATTACTGTATTAAAAACTTTACTAAGGACACAAATAATGGACTCAAATATAGCAGAGTCTAAAATGGATGCACCCAATAAAAATGATGTCAATGGAGATGATGGCTTCCAGCAATATCTGCTGGGAGAAGTGGCAAGAGCAGTAAGAGAGAAGAAGCCTTTAAAATTATTATGGCCAAAATTACAAACGGAGACTGGCCGTGATTGTAAGGAATTGTGGTAAATAAGAGTTTGAGAGAAACTACTTTTTTTCTATTTTTTTGTCTCGGTCTGCAAAGCATTGGTGCTTTTGGTGTTGCTGATGTCCATGGGCAATGTTGCCTTCATTGGTTCTTTGATAATATTCTATTAAAAAAATAGGGTGCCATTATGCATCAACTTCACATAATATAAATGAAAAAATAAGTAATAAAAAAAAGTCCTTTCTGTTTTGTCTGTTTTATAATTTATTAGTAGGTACTTTGTTTCACTCCAACAGGAAAGAAAAGATGCATTCCATCACCACCAAACTAATGAATCTGTTAGACGCAAATGATTTGTCACAAGATGTTACCATGCAGCTCTCTGCTGATGACTGGCTACTCTTTGACTTGGTACTGGTGCATGAGAAAATAAATGTAACGGGAAGTAAAAAAAATCTGGTAAGTAAATCTGTTTAAACCAATATTCTGATGAGAAAACACACAAAATTGAATTCAATGTTCTTTATCTAAGGAAAATTTACGACTAGCTGCTGTATATATATACTTACAAGAATTTTTGTTTAGCCGCAGTGTATAAATGAATTGTATTGGTTAGTTCAAGAGCATAATGTGGAACATTTGGCTGGCGATGATCTTGCTCAGGCGTGGATACGTGTGACGCTGCAATATAATAAAGGGTGAGGGAAACTATTATTCAATTACTTATTAAAATAAATTCCTACATAATTAACACATTATTATATTGTTAGTACCACAGAACATCTAATAATTAGTTAGAAAGGGCATAGCGCGTAATTTGTATGGAAACCGCTGTCGCCGTTCCGATCCCCTCCATTACTACTACTACTACGAAAATGAACAAATACGCACGAGGGTCGTTATGTGTGCGTGAGGGGCGTGACACTGTAGCTAAGACCTTGTCCAGAAGGCACGAATTCGCCGCGATTCTCTCGTGCGTATCACGCGCGACCGTTGCGTCCAGAAGGAGCCTGCCAACGCACGAAAATTTAGGCGTTCCATTTCCCTTGATACGTGCACCTCACTCTGTTGTTCGACTTATTCGCGCGTTAACCTGAACGCAACAAGGCGTCTCTAGTATCTCGACTCGCGCGCAATACGCGCGAATCACGCGCGAGTCGAGAGTCTGGCGTAGTGCACGCGATTTACGCGCGTATTTTGAATTCGCGCGATGCTTGTGGACGCGATGTACTGGCGCCTAGTATCTCGCTAACGCGCGAATGAATTCGCGCGAAACGATTCGCGGCGAATTCGTCCCTTCTGGACAAGGTCTAAGGATTGACTGACGATAAACTTTTATCGGTATTTATTTTCGTAAGGTCGACAGATGTGTAAAATAAAGGTTTACCTTAAATCCATAAAAAATAACATAATTATTGGAAAATAATATAGGATATTGGAAACTCGCTACGTATGTCAGATTTAGATTCATTTGTTCTTCATCATACGTATTTTATAAATTTTATTATATATACTTACTTACCTACTTATTTTCAAGGCAAGAGTGAATAGGCTTTTGCTAATTTAGTTCGTTTTACCACCCATGACTACATCGCCACTTATCATCAGGTGGGATTGTGATCACTTATAAGATATAAAAAATTGGATTAAAAAAATTATTAAAAAAATAGGATGTAAAATACTTCAATTATCTTTCAAACTATATTTCAATGCATAAAATATTAAATTTATCTGGCCACATGTACATTATTTAAGAACGTTGTTTATAATATAACTTATCTATCGAATATCGATGTCATCTTTTACTACGCCCAACGCTAGAGCTATTACTACGTAATACATTACGCGTTCTATTTGATGTGTTAAAAATGAGGAGCGCATGAAGCCCGCAATGTGTATTTTGTGGGAAAAGAATCGTTTGAAGGACATTTTTAAAGATTTAAACTAAAATATCCTAGTTTTTTGCTTATCGATGAAAAGAAACGCTTCCTTTGTTTATTTTAAGCATTTCACTTCTTGCAGGGCAAGTAATTACCGCACATGTAGGCATTTTTATGTAATTTAGTCACAGTATTTCGCAGTACTTTTCTCCGTTGGAGCTCGCGAGTCACTAAACAGCGCGATCGCGTGTTTTTGAGGATTGTGCTCGTTTGCGCATAATCTTGGCGCGCCTGCCACGCCCACAACTCCTTTCTAACTAATTATTAGGTGTTCTGTGGTTAGTACTTACTTAAGTAGTTTGTTTTTTAAGTGCAATTATTTATAAGTGAAGACCGCATGGACAATTTGGAGTTAATTAATAAAGATAAGAGAGTAAAAGTAGTTGTGTGATTTTTTTTCATTTAAACCAATTTTACTCATTCATTTCCAATATTCAGCAAGTTTTCCCACTTCGATTTACAGGGCATACATTTAAAAGTATATGTTTGTAACTGGTAGCACCATAGCACTTGACAGAATTACTTTTATGAATGTGTGTGTGAGCGTTTATTAGTATTTTTACGTTTTACAGTCCAGTAAGAATCATATTCATGTAACAAAATATGTGTGTCCATGCCACCCGCGACGGGGAATCTTGTGAGTATGTGTGCGTATGTTGTATTTATTTCACCGACAGAGGTCGCCAGGTCTCTCCAATGCTGCTTCAACTACGTTGGTACCAACTGAAGGAGCTGTCCAGACAACAGGTCTACAAGCCAGCAGTTTCACAGGATCGAGACAGAACTAAATTGTTACACGCAGTGGCTATAAAGTAAGTGCAATTCTATATTTAATTGGTAGCGCTACCTAATATAATGTTATTTCTTGTCTGTGACCAAGACTTACTTTGGATGGCTGAGTGAGAGGAGTACCTATTTTATTAGTAGGTCTATTAGCACCACTTACTAGGTCTATTAAGATTATTAGGTGTTTGATCGAGACGAGATGTAGATTTGGTGCAATGTGTGAAGACCTAAGAGTCCAGTGCCAGAGTAGGCCTCTAATGTGGTTCAAACTTGGATTTACTATAATATAACTGGTTCCCATCTATAATCCAAGCCATCAACTATTGGTCCTTTGTAATTAACATCAGTGTCCTTGGCACTAGGCCTTAGGCCGTTGTTGTTATCTTTGTCTTATTTCAAATAGGACAGGTGTACTTATGATTATGGAATTTAACGACATATTAGCAATATAAGATTAAGATAATGGTATAATCTGGTACTTCAACTTAATACTTACTTTCAGATATCAGAAAATTGTAACTCGACCGTTTGAAAAATGGCAGAAACTAATAAAAAAGCAACGTGTTATCTTGCCCAAAAACTTTGTAAAGGTAAGATTATACAATAGATACATTTTTTTTCAAATCCGGTAATATTCCTCAACGTGTATCAACACTATCAACTATATTTATGCAGTATAATTTTTTTTCAAAATGAGAATGTGGTTCTTACTGTGGTTATTGCTACTACAGTTTAAAACGTAACCTTGCAAATGCAAACAATGTATGATTCTATGATGGTTTGTGTTTTTTTTTAATCATTATTGTTCACTTGGTTCTAAAATTTTTAGATTCTCAATAGCAATAAATTATGGAAACCTGGAAAAGCGGATACTAATTGGTACCTTCAAGTAAATAATGATGCATATGACTATTTCATGGGACCCGATTATAAAATTGGCAATGACGATAAAAGAGTTACAACCATAAATTCAGATAGTGAAATTGATGATGTCTTATGTGAAAAACCAAAAAATATTATAGACATAGATATATTTAAGGATCCCGATGAAGTTGATTCTAAAAATGCAGATTTCGTAAAGTTCACATCTAAAACTCTATCAGAAAGAAAAATTAAAGATGTGGACGTCGAAATAGATAAGATTTTACAAGAAAAAGTCAAAATAATGAGTGATTCACCGGAAGCTATTCTAGAAGATTTTACCAACGAGGAAGAAAATGTTAAAAGAAAAAAAAATATTTGTGTTGAGATTGCTGAACTTATAGATGAAGATATCGAGTTCTTAGATGAGTATAAAAATAAAAGACAAAAAATTAAATCTGAACCAGGTAATGACTAAATACCCCATAATAGTTAGGTAGGTTCATATGACTTCGCGGTACAAGATCCAACCAAATCAAAAGCTATGCTCATATGACCGCGCGGTGATCGTTCCGCGCGGTACCGTGCGGTCATATGAACCTAGCCTTTTATTTAGTTTGATCTTGTACGGGTACCGCGCGGTAAGCCGCTCCGCGCGATACCGCGCGGTCATATGAACCTAGCCTTCGATTATGGTACTCGTAGTAGTGGCTTTATTCTAAGTGTAAGTAAATTTTTCCTTATTTTTCAGCATACTCAGCAAATGAAAATGACAACGGCATTGACTCAAAGTTATTAATGACAGCAATAGTTTTTACAAGAAAATTGGACTCCATGAAAGTTTTTCAACAAATTGAGTACAACAGTGTCCAGGGTAAAAAAATTATTGAAGATGCAACAATAGAAAGTAAGCCAATTTTCAAACGAGTATCAAAAAACAAACAAGTAAGAAAAAATAATTTCCCGAAGCAAATAATTCAGAAAATGGATAGCAACCAAAGTAATAGTGATATAACACAGAGTTGCAAAATAAAATCTACAAGTCTGTTATTTCGAAAACCAAGAAAGCGTACATATAATCCGATGCAATTATGCGACAATCCTGATTTTAATAATAAATTAAAAATATTAACACCAGCATTTCTTAGTTCCACGAGAAATAAAATACTACTTAATGAATGCAAACCTTTAACAATAGATCTCGACAAACAATTTGAAGAAAAACTTGTAAATGGTATGTGTATAATCGTTGATGATCTGCTAAAAGAAAGCTCATACAATCATCCGGTTAAAGTTGAACCAATAGATGCAGCAGAACAGACAATAGAAAATAATATTTCATCAAAAGTACCTGAAAATAATTATGCTACCTCAAAAGATACGTCTATTTTGAAAAATATGCTATTACCAAGCCAATGTACTAGCCAAACGCTTAGTGAAAGAAGAAAAATTATTAATTTACCAAACATTGATCAAATTCGTAAATTTAATCAAAGTTTGTTAACTGCAGAAGTTACTCCAATTCGCAACGGTGCTAAGCAATCAACAATACCCGTGCCGCATGAAGAACAAACAATTATACAACCTTCAGATGAAACGGATACAATTACAATTGAGATTAAAAAAGAAATGTTAGAAGACCCCGATGATAAAAATATGTTGGATGAAAACTTCGTACAGGAAGAACATGATTCAAATAAAGATCCATTATCTGTTTAGTACAAAAGTAATTAGTGCCTTTACCGGAGAGAATTTAGAAGATATCCCCATCTTTTGTTGAGCCCTACACTACTTTTCTGGGAAGAACTGGTAATGATGCAACGGTGAATGTTTTAAATGATTTTTTTTTGCATTTTCACCTTACTGTTTGCCTTATTCATAGTACTGTACAGTACTGTATGTACCGTTGGACAAAAATTTCAAATACCTTGGGACATTTGGAGATTATTTAGAAATTGAGCGGTCAGCGCCTTTTTATCAAAGTACATCGCGACATTTGAAAAGGCGCCAAGTGTCCGAGTTTTCATAATTTCATAAATCGTCATTAGGTGAATCTCTAATGAGTAATGCTAATGACGATATGCAGTTAAGCACCGTACGAAAACTATTCCAACCGCATGTCATTATTTTTCTTTATTTCTTTAATGGTGTCTCTCATTTCTCTACATTTTAAATGATGTGAATACTGAATAGTGCTTATATTTTCTAAGTGTCGTTTAAAATTAAATTAAGTGTTATTAGTTCTTAACGCCCCAACTCTGAGTCCCTACAAATATAAATACAATTACAATTACAACTATTATTAAATAATTGTCAGCAATAATTACAATTATGTACATTTCTAAAAATTTTAGTAATATTTATGTAGAATTATAAATTTATGACAAATAGAATAGAAATAAAATATAATAAAACATAATTAACAATGCTGTTAAGGTGGACACTCACGGTCATTCCATCGCGTCAAATGGCGTGATATACAGCCAAAATTTGATCGTGAATGTGAAAAACTGATGGCGTGATTTAAAAAATTTGTATGTCCAATCGCGCCATTTTGACATATGTCGTTTGGCGTGGCTCCAAAAATGACGCGATGGAATGACCGTGAGTGACCACCATTATGCAAATTAAACGCAATAACTTAAAATAATTAAATTTATAACATGATAATAATGTGGAATGATAAGGGGCCTTCCATAAATTACGTCACACGTTAGGGGGGAGAGGGTTGATGTAGTGTGATATTGTGTGACAAGGGGTGGGAGGGGTCCTAAATTTCGTGACGTCACATTTCAAAATCGAATTAAAATAAAACTTATTTCGGGACTGCTGTTTTAATTTAATAATTTCTAGGTGTAAAATTTCATAATATGTGACGTCACACTAGGGGGGAGGTCTCACAAATGTGACCAGCGATGACAACGACGCGGGAGGGGTCAAAAAGTAACGAAATTAGTGTGACGTAATTTATGGATAATAATAGCTAATATTGTGACTGAGTTGGGGCGCAAAAGGCAGAAAAATCTAGAAATTCAAATACTAGAATTGTTAGGTTAGTTTTAAATATTGATAATTCCTAATTGGACAATCTATTTAGACAAGAGTCTCAGATTATGGAACAAACTAGAGTAATATTAATTCCAAAGTTATGATAGAAATAATTTGTTTTGTCACTTTAAATCAGACAAATTGTTATTTATGTAACAGGTATTTAATTAACTTACACCCCAACTCAGAGTCACTAACGGTTACTTAAATCGCTCCTTAGTATAGAATTTGTATGGTGATTATTTACTAAGGAGCGATTAAAGTAACCATTAGTGACTCTGAGTTGGGGCGTTAGAGTTATATATTATATTAATGTCATTAACGATATCATTCATCATATCAGCCACCAACAAACAATTAAATGAATTCAATGATTTCAAAAAGAAAGGAGGGTATCCCACTCTTTCCATTGATACGAGGGATCTGAGTATGTTACATAAAATATGTTTTTGATGCAAGCAAGAAGTCTGTAAAAAACGTAAAAAGAACCCATAAATTAATTTTAAACATTTTTATATTTTTTATACAATCTTTGATCCTCGTTTCTGTAAAATATGACAAACGTAGATGTGCCGTTATATTACTAGGTGAGCGATAAGCTTCCCGCCCACGTCCGACTTTTTGTAGGAGAGATAATCGGGCCGATTTTTTCTTCCATATTATTTCTGACCGACTTTTTGAAGGACGTGTGCGTTGCACTATTGTATTGTTATCAGTACGTTCTATTTTTCTCCTACAAAAAATCGGTCACCGAACTCACCGATTATCGGACGTGGGCGAGAAGCGGTATATTGAGCAGTGGTCCTATTAGACCAATTTAAACGTCACATGTTTAGTGCACTTTGGAGTCCTTTTAAGCAGTAATAAATAAATAGTATATTGTTTTAATGTTTAATAAAATATTATTATTGACTATTATTTTTTTCTGTATATTATACCCTAATAATAAGTAGGTGTACTTTTTAGTTTAAAATTAAATAAAAATGAATAATTGGTAAGTTTGCAGTGTTTTGTGTCGATTAACGTTACCATGAAAATAGATGTATAATTTCAAACGTAGGGTCGATGTGCCAGTAGCCGGCCATGTGTCAGTACCCGGCCACCTGACGGACTACGTTTCTTTAATTAGAGATAATAAGATTTCTACATGAAAGTATAAGTTTTATTTTAAACGTAGGTATTTCAGATTCAGATAATGTAGTACCTAATAAGAATTTTAAAGTTTATATATGGGAGTGCAATGTTAAATAAATATTTAACACTAACTGTCTTGGCGAACTTTGTATTGCCTAATAATCAGTGATTCATGTACTTTGTTGTTACTTTTAACTTTTATAGTTTTGGTAGGTCCATTCAGAGACCAAATCAGAGACCATTAAATTCTCTCTCCTTCTCCCTTCCTTTCCTTCCCACTTCCTCTACCCTGCCCCCCTCCCCTTCCCTCACCCCTGCCCCTCCCCTCCCTCTCCCCTGTCCGTCCCCCTCCCCTTCCGCTCACTCCCCCTCACTCACCCTTGCCCCTCCCCCTCCCTTACCCCTGCTCCCCCACCTTCCCTCCCCTTCCCCTCCCGCTCCCCCTGCCCCTCCCCTCCCCACAGTGAAATAATATCATGTGTCGTTCATAACATACGCGAAGGTCCAAACCGACTTAGAGAGCTTTCACACGAACGGCACCTTGCAGTCGAGAGTGCCAACTGCAAACGTCGATGCTTGCAGTCGACCGCCGACGGCAGCCGACTGCAAACGTCGACGGCACCAACCAACCACCAACCCACCAGCCAACTACAGTTGGCTGCCGTCGAGTGCCGTCGACGTTTGCAGTCGGGTGCCGTCAACTGCAGTTGGCTGCCGTCGAGTGCCGTCGGGTGCCGTCGACGTTTGCAGTTGGGACTCTCGACTGCAAAGTGCCGTTCGTGTGTAAAAGCGCGTCGCGCGACTGACAAGAGGTCATCAAAATGCCACGAAAACTCGCGTTAACTGGCCGTAAACTTCGCGAGCCCTCATAAAGCACCGCTTTTTTGCTAGTAAATTATATACGTCGTGATTAAGTTCTCTGTTGCTAGAATTTTGAAAAATACGGAGAATAGTTCTTTATATACTTAAATACTACATGAAAACCTATAAGAAGTCTATGGACGGAGAGAAAATATGCGAGATACATTGCCATCAAATTATCTGTGAACTGAAGGAGGGCGCTGTTGGGCATTGGACCAATCATTGGACGCAATTCGATAGGTAGTAAATAAAATAACAAATGAATGAGCACAGCACAAAGAACTTATGAATGACGTGGCATTAGTTCCAATTTTCGCCACTTCACAGATAAGATCGTGGCACTAGACAATTTATACACAAATAAAGATAAAAATAAATACAGTATACTTCATAAACGGTATACTTCAAGTAAAATAATTGTACCGTAATATTGTTTCATTTCATTATCACCAACAAACAAAAATATAAATAAATCCATACTTATAATATTATAAATGTGAAAGTATGTTTGTTTGTCCGTTTTTCACGTCGCAACGAAGCTGTTAAGTGGTATGGTTTTTGTGTGTGAAGATAGTGAGGAGGGTGGAGAGTAACTTAGGCTACTTTTTACGGCGGTAAAACATCCCCATGGGAAGATCAATATTTTGTTAGTTGCTAGATATTTAGTTCCGGATGCTGTTAATAGATGGCGTTAGTAAAATTCATTTGCAGGTTCTAAATCACACTATCAAATGATACATGTAAATTAGTTAAGTCATAGGCAACTAAATCTAACTAAGTAAAAGTAAGTAGGATTTGTAAAAAATCAATCTCTACCGCGGGCGAAGCTGCGGGCAAAAGCTAGTAAAATAATAAATGTGTTATTTCAATATAATTTTTACTACTAGTAAAAATATATATTTTTCCGTAGTAAACATTTGGAAAACATAATTAGGACTTTTAATTAGTCAAGTAATTTATGGATACCCTAGATTCAAAAGGTCAACCTAAATAAGGCCTATGATTGATCGAAAATAAAAATTAAATGTCAAGCGATCCGTCTTCAAGTACCTCCTCGAAGCTTGACATCAAGTATAATTATAAAGTTCTTGGGTGAACTTTGACAAAGGAGGTGGCCAACATCTGTATGGGCATTTGCCCCATTTGTGAAGTATAATGTACACATATTATTTTTACCTTACATTAAAGCTTACAATATCTACTTTGATAATTTTATCAATAAAAATCTCTAGAACTCGGGATTCTCCTTTTACGGGCAGTTTTAGCTTTTGTAGTTTGACATTCTGCAAAACATATGTAATCGTGAAAAAGTGTTTTAAAGAGCGATTTTTGTATTAAATAAATACTATTTATCTTTTGGATAATTAATTAATATATGTCTTTTACTTTAATTATGACTTTATGACCTAATTCCTACAAAAAGAAATACCAGCAGTACTAAATAAAATATACGTATTAACTTGACACCTACCTATCTGTAAATATTCACAAGCAAACGTAATATAAATAAAACTGCATATTGATATTATTAAGTGTTTCATTATATACATTTAGGTACACATATGTAAAAATTAAGGAATAAAATATAACAATAGTACCAAATAAGGCAAATAAGGTAATGCATTCATTTTTTTTCAAATTCAAAATCATTTATTCGTTTAGGTATCATTGATACACTTATGCACGTAATTTTTTAATCAACCAGCTTTTCGCAAAGGTGCTTTGTCATGGAGGACAAGCAAAGCTGTAAAAAATCTCCTCAACACATCTTTTAAAAATAAAAATACATTGATATATTTATTACAAAAAAATATACAGCTTGTACAGAACTGGTTGCAGAGCTGGTCATTTCCATGCGTCTTTGTCATTTATGTACTCATCTACAGTATAGTAGCCTTTGCCTAAAAGTTGAAAGAAAAAATGTTAGGAGCCTATTATAAAATAGAACTTATTTTCTAAACGTATTGCAAAAAAAACAGGAATATTGTACATTGCCGCGTGAACCTAGTCGTAGTAAACACTACTTAATAGTAAAGAAAAATGCTATACCTGTACTTCAGTGATCCATTCTACCAATATGGATTGCAGGTTTCTTGCTAAGGAAGATATAGAGTGACGTGCCATGCGCTCAATATCAACCGCGCAATTAATGCACCTCATGGCAAAAAATTAAATACAATTAATATGTTGCAGAAATGAAACTGAAAAATATTATTTTGGCAAATGACAATATAGTAGACATTCGCACTTCTGTCAGCCAATTGTCAACCTCCAGTGATGCCGGTCACTCACATTCGCGCGAATACGCGAACCCACAAGTGTGGGACGACCTTCGCGAATGATTATGCGAAGTTTTGGAGGCATTCGGGGTTTTCCAATTTCTGTGTCGGTTTTTTGTCGCACATCAAAGCGCGCGAACCTCGAACCTTCGTGTAGTCTCCCACACATTCATGCGACCAGTTGCGCACACGACTAAAAAGGTGATGTATCTCCTAATTTTTCGTGGTTCGTGGCGTCTAATCGTACTACCATTTATTTTCTGTATTGAAAATGGATTTGAATGACCATAACATAATAACAACAGCAAGATTGAACATTCGTGAACAAAGTGTAGGAGAAAGCGGAAATGGGCTTGTATACTCATATGTGAACCCATTTGCCTGACCGCCCTTCACATATGTGCAAACATTCGTAAAAATGTCAAACATTTGCGCGCATGTGAGTGACCGGGGTGATAGCAATGGAGGTAGTAAAAGTATATTTATATACAATACAACTTATTATTATTGTTAATTTATTATAACTACTCACGGCGGAGTTCAGAAGAAAATTAAAATTCTAGTTATGTTATAATAAACGGAAAATATGTCTTTTCAGAGGACTAAAACCGTGTACAAAAAAACGTATTTTAATCATTTCCGGGGTAAATATTGGCCACCTCCTTTCTGCTCTATGGATGCAGCTTAATGCGTAACGGCCACAGAGTACTTAATCACTACGTTTTAGTAACGGCCATAAACTTTTTTAAGATCCCGTGTAAACTAAAATTTGAATGATTTGAATCAAAGTAATTTCGCTTTTAATAGAATTTATTTAAATCATATTATATTAATATTATGATTTCAAAAAAAAAAACAACAACAATAACATTCGATATGCCGCAGATAGCGAAGAAACGAAGGGAAGTCACTCCCTTATCTCATGAAACTTTAATAATTGTGCTGCCATCTATTCCTTGGATTTGTACTAATTATAATGGTATTAAATTAGGAAATCTTTCTTTTTGTAATCCATCAATATGTTCGAAGTACATCTTTATTTGTGTCCTGTCCTCATTTTTAAGGCAAGTTTGAGCAGCAGTGTAGTGTATAAACATAAACAATAAATAATATCTAAGATTAATAAAGAAAAGAGGTGTTTTTAAGCCTTTGAGAAGTTTTGTGCCGAAGCATGTCCTAAAGTAATTAGTAGATTATTAGAGATTTCAGAAATAGGTTTAAGTCAATACATGCACAGCATGGGCCTTTTTCAGGAATAAGAAAATTTTGTGGCGTGGACGCGGATTAATGAGGCCACTTTTGTAAGTATTTTGTTTTTTTTTTATAATCCAGTCACGTCCAACTGTGTATAAATTCCAATAGTTTTTATTTGCATGTACGGATAGGAGTTATTTATTACAGATCGAGACATTGGCTGAAATTTGTCTTTGGACGCCATTGCAATTAAGGCGCTAACTAAATCCTTCAAGCGTTGGCTAAGGTTAATTCATTCATAATAGCGTATCACCTATTTGTAGCTAGGTCTAATCAACCAAATTATAATTGCAAGATCAATAGACAAATAGGCTGCACAATATTATAGTGCAACATGCAGATTCTGCAGTGAGGCAGAGGAAACATCCATACTCATCCTCTGTAAATGCCCTGCTACAGGTCACTGCAAAATCTGCATTCTAGGAATTTACTTAATTCCAGCTAACCAACTCAAATTTTTTTAACCCAGGAATATCCTACGGTTTGTTGTCCCTAAAGTAGGACTTAGCGACCAGATCTAACTCAGAAATTGGTACCTATGGCTACAATAGATCAAACCTGGTCATATTGGTCCTTGTCTGTCCCAAGCCTGATATTCCAAATAATAATAATAATATAAGATCAATGAATATTAAATATCTTCCATTCATCAATGCAAATTATTCGTTACAGTTTTATTATATGTACTAGTTTCCACCTGCGGACAAGTGGTTTTACAAAACAAAATATTAATGTCACAATCATCCCATGGGAACATACAACCGAGATAAAATCCCTAGTTTCTTGTCCTGAACAAGGACTGTCTATGTGCCAAGTTTCATATTAATTCCTACAACGGTTAGTGCATGATGCAAAGGCAAACATCCAAATACGTTCATAAACTTTTACATTTATAATATTAGTGGGATTATGATCTGATAACGCTGGGATGATTATTTCTAGTTTTTCTTTTTAGATATTGTTGAATGCCAATGAAACCTTTATAATGGCAAGAGCGCTTAAAGGTAGAAAAATTTGGGTTCGTCCATTTGCTAGCAGTCGATCTTGTAAAGAATTGAGTAAGGAAGAAGAAGAAGCGGATGTGTATATTGATGATGAAGAAAATGTTAAAGATGGAAATAAAAGTGCTCAAAATATAATGGAGAATATCCAAGAGAGAGCCAATGAGGTGTCTCAGAATTTTGTATATGATACAGAACTACAAGAACAGTATAAACAATTACTTGTGCGGGCAGTGACAGAGAGAATGAAACGGAAAATGCCTGAGAAAGAGATGTGGGAAGAGATAGAGAGGGAGACTGGCTTTAATCATAGGATAGTGTGGTAAGCTGTTTTTTGTCCGTCTATATGTTTTCTTTAAATTTGTTCCTAATTGTGTGGGGATAACTAATCTATGGTGTTGACTATGAGAACATTTAACACTACATAAATAATTTAACCTAGCAGAGCTACAAACCATAGTATCAACAAAGAAGTATTATGAATGTCATTGAAAAGTGTAAGTTATACAATCACATTACAACTGAACTCTTATTTAATATCTCCATATCGACAAGTCCTGTCTAGAACCACAAAAAGTATTACAATCTATTTTCGGTTTACTTTCTCTAATTGAGGCTTGATATTCCTTTCTTACACAGATATAAGCAGGTGGAAAGTGTGTCACTTTTTGAAATCCTTAGCAAGAGTAGTTATGTTTAAAACTTAATTTGATTAAAAAGACCCAAATTACAATAAATAATTAAAAAAAATGCCCACTCCTTCCTTAGTAGACAAGGTCACTCTCAACTGGGCTTTAGAGTTATCAAATGCGTAAATCAAGACAAATGAAAAATGAATGAATGAATGATTTTTGTTAACATAGCCAACAAGGCTATGTTAACAAAAATCATTCATTCATTCATTATTGTTTCATTCATTCATCCTAGTATTCCTAGTAGTAATTTACAACCTTGTTTACAGGCAAGAAATGAGGAAGGCTACAATACAGAAAATCATGAGCTTGCTACCAGCAAATGATTTACTCAAAGACATTCCCACAGAGATGCAACTCTCGCCCAATGACTGGTTGTTCTTTGATCTCATTCTAGTCCATGAGCAGATAGATGTGATCAACAATGACTCGCTGGTAAATTGATTCATTTTTGTATACTCAAAATCAACCAAAATTCAGTTATCTATCATAAGTCTGAGTGGCTTTTTGTTTAAATTTTTTATCCGCTTGTAAATTTCCTTAACTTCGATTTTTATGCATGTATGCTTGTAAACAGTTATAATAACGTTTTCTTTCAAAAGCCTAGGGTCTCCTGGAGTGTTGAGATAGCCTTAAAAAAAGGTTAATTCTTAAAAAAAAATTCGAATGGATAGTTGCTATTGGCTCTAGTGGCCTTCACTTTTACTATTGTATGAGCTATTTAAAGCATCAAAATAAGAAACTTAACATCACTCTGGGTGAGTGAAAGATGCCTTTCCAAAGAAGCCAAGTGTTTTTAGCTTATTAGAATTAATTATCTAATTATTATTATAATATTAAGTACTTGTTTCGGTGAAGGAAAACAATATACATATGTGATAGTTCTCTATTTCCCTTAACTAAAGTTTAATAGGCCAGGAGACGAGATGGGCACTTCATGGGTAATGGTGAAGCCTAAAAAAGTATCTAATGTAAGGTAATTCGAAATGTATTGCCACTACAGACTAAACCACCCGACCAGTGTAGCCAGGGAAGTGCTAAGGGTAAAAAAGAAGAACCGCAATGCTTGCAAGAGTTGTTTGAGCTAGTAAAGCATTATGATATTGAAAACTTGGTTGGAGAAGCATTAATGGCAGCGTGGACAAACCTCACATCACAGTATAACAGCAGGTAAAGTATATTAAGTACTAAAAGTAAACTATTTAGAAAAAAAAGATAATTGTGATTCCATTTTAGGGCATTTTTGGGATAAAGATGCATATTTCAAACAAATATTTTTATAAGATTTTTATTTAGCATTCAAAAGATTTCGCTTTATCCGCTCATATAACTTGTCTAATATGTATAACTTTGTCTTCAACAGAGGTCGCCATTGTTCTCCAATGATGCTACAGTTGCGTTGGTATCAAATGAAAAAATATACCAGATCCAATTTCTACAACACTTATTCTCACAACACTAACCAGGACATTCAGAAAACATTGGAGATGAATGTATCCATCGATCTTACTGTATTACAGCTGGAAATAGCTGTGTTGTGAGTAGCTTTCAACCTTCCTGTTGGTTTTATAAGACATTGCAACAAAGTGGTGCTACAACATTGCTACAATTCTCCATAACCCTTTCAAAATATGACAAGTGACTAAGCTGTAATTCGGCTAACCAATTTATTAGAATCTAAAGGTTAAGTAGCTAAGCAATACTTGGCAATTGTAATTTTAGTGTAATGCAATTGTGATGTGTAAGTGACCTTAGTCATCAGCCGCGGGATTTAAAGACCATACACTTATCAGAGGAACTCTTTTACAGGTATAATAAAATTATTACGCAGGAATATCCATCATGGGAGACCCTTATAGATGAGAAGCGTGTGATATTGTTTAAGGAATTTGTAAGTATTGTGATATCTTTAAATTTATATCACTTCGTTTTTTATGCCTGCTATCAAATACTTCCGCGTATAATTGAATTCTTAACGTACCATGCGCAGCATAAAAGGGCTCTAGGAACTATTGCTATTAGGGGTCACCAATTTCATTAATATGGCGCCTGAATATGCTTTACTTGTATTCTCGTATGTAAAACTTACAATCGGCACAAACAATGTGTTTTTGCTCATTTTTTTCTAATTATGACTTGAAAGTCGACATAGTGATTAATATTAAAAAGGGTACGGTTTCTGTGGTTTTAAGTGTATCATATTACATGAAAAGCCTGCAAGTCAGCTGACAGCCTGATGTCAAGTGATCCTCGTCGCCAAAGATATTCATACATTGACAAAACTATTTTTTGTTTGACTTTCCAATACTGAAAATTTGACTATTCATAGTTAATCCTGGGCCTAGGTTGGTAGCTAAATAGGCAGGTAAAGAACTTTATAATCATGCAAATATCACAGGGATATAGCTCAATTATATAGAGATCAAGCGACATTATTATCTTTGTTTAGCAATTTGCACCATAAGTAGAATGCGAATTCCTCAAAATATCTCTATAGTGTACAGTTTTACTCCCCAAAACCTATATTGTGGTAGAGAATTGTTGTTACCTTTGGTTGCTTTTCTCCGTTGTGCCGTAGCTGTAGGGTATGGTATATAAATGGGTATGCATAGGTGATAACCAAAAATATTAAAAAAATATATATATCTTTCACAGTCCACCAAATCCTTACACAACGAAAACAAAACAAACCCTATTCAGGCCATTCCACCGAGGCTAGAACAATCAAATGAGCCACCGGTTCTATTAATAGAACTCAACGAAAACCAACTGGAGGATTTTAATAAAATAAAAAATGCAGTAGGAACCACCATTACTGATGACACGATAGTTATTGACTTGAAAAATGATAAGGAATATATAAGTGAACTTCAAAAGGTGATGGCTAACTCAATAGAAAGTAGTAAGCAGGCAGAAATTAATGATCTTGATGCAAATGAGGAATTCAAGTTATGCATGGTAAGAGAGTTGGCAAAAATGGATTTAAGAGAAAATAAGAAGCTTACTAAATTGACGTGGCAGAGGTTAAACATTGAAATGGGCTGTGATTGCAAGAATATGTTGTAAGTACCATTTTTAATTTTAGAGGTTACTTATTAGAGATAAAATATATAATAATATCAATGCAAGATAATAAGAGAAAACCTTAAGTAGTACTAAAATAAGTGTTAATATTATTGAATACTGGTGTATTGAACTGAATCGCCTGAAATCTACCGTATAAACATAGAATTTTGATCTAAAACAGGAATAAAATGCGAAACGTTATTGTCAAAAAAGTGCTATGTTTGCTGGCGGCGAATGACATCTCGCAAGACGTCTCTCCTGAAATGCGGCTCTCCGAATCTGACTGGTTGCTCTTTGACCATATATTGGTGTATGAGAAAATATACAGTGTCAACGTCGATTTGCTGGTAACTATGACCTTTTAGGAGTGAAGAGATTAAGGCAGAGTATGCACCAAAGATTGTGATTTAGCTAGGCGGTGCACAAGAAAAAAATCAGCCCATAGTATTACCCCATTAACTTAGCCTCGCATAACACAGAACTCCTATTTCTGCACGCATTGCCTATCTACATTGTACATTTCTGGTGAATACTTTTAAGGGAAACGTGACATCGCATGTATTAAATAATTATGTATTAAAGAGACTGAAATGATTCTTAGGTAAAGTTAAGTCACCAAGTATTTCATATTGAACACGTGCGTGAAATCATCCATATGAGAATCATTTGTTGTCTTCCCCATTTTGTAGTTTTTTTTTCGTTATATATACATTATCTAATTTTACTAATGGATACTATGAAATGTATAATTATATCTTTAGGAGACAGAATGCCTACGCGTCTTAGTCAACCTAGTGGTTGCGTATCAGGTGGAAGATCTGAGTGGAGATCAACTCGCCGAAGCGTGGCTAAATCTGACACTGAATTACAATAGAGGGTAAGCTGAATAAGTGAATAATAAATTAGATTAATTTACACCCTGAATATGAAGTTCATACATAATAATAAAATGCAAACTTATTTTTGTTCATGACAATCTTTCTTGAAAGCGTTTATTTTACCATATCTCCCCAGAGGTCGCCAGTGCTCGCCAATGCTGCTACAGCTGCGTTGGCATCAGCTGAAGGAGTTCGCTCGAACGCATATCTACAAACAATCTGCGATTCTGAATCGATACAAAAATAAAATGTTAATGGCCATCGCGGGAAAGTAAGTCAAGTTTAGATAATGAATAATTGTTTATATTTTAATGCAATAAGTGTCATTTTATGCTTTGTGATGAAATTCATCATTAAAATATTGTATTGCACAATATAACGAAATTGCGGGTAGTTGTGTAAAATTTTTCAATTGTCTTACCTACCCTCAACGCTCTTCCACGGGCAGTAATCATTTACTGTATTTACTGCCTGCTACTTCTATTTATAGAATTAAAATCACGCCTTATTGCTTCGTTGTCATTATTGTCATAATAATATGTATTATATTGTGTTTTATAGTAATACGTGATAGAATGTACTCGTAATTAATAAAATTCAATCCATGAATTGATCCATTGAATCCAAGGACATCAATGTATTGCTTGCTAAAAGGAATCTGTTAAAAACCAACCATAATAGGATTCCCACAATTTTTACCTTTATGCATGTACTATTCTTTACTCATAAATGATTATGATATGATAATAATATGATGATGATATGAAAAAATGATCGATGCAATCGAAATACTTTTGAATTCTTTTACAATACATGTGTTCTGTAGGGAATAATCTGGGTTGTACTGAGCTAAACTACTTTCGAAAAGTGTCCTAAAGGCATAGCCATGTTTGTCGTTCAGCAAGGTTCACGGAGTAGGTAAAATTGACTTGGCGTCAACAATAGACCTCCTTAAGTCCCATGTTGAATCCATTCCTAAATTGACGAAACATTTCAAATGTAACTTTTTGCAGATACCAGAAAATTATAACACAGCAATTAGGATCGTGGAATGCGCTTGTAAAACAGAAAATTGTGATATTACCTGAAGAATTTATAAGGGTGAGTAACAAATTTTAATATATATGTAGGTACATACATACAAAACTGCCTTAAATGCTCCTGAATAACCAGACCCTAGGGCCTAGGACCTACAACCTACCCTACAACACAAATATATTGAGTAGTAAATCTAATATGTTTACAAACACAGACATATTTATCCATGTCTGTGATCACAAAGTAAGCATCTGTTTCACGAATCTTTGCATTTAATTATGTAATCATTAATTTTAGATTCTAAATCAGAAGGGTAAGTGGAAGGAAGTGGAACCGCGCGAAGGATGGTATCTTCATGTAAAGGAAGGGATTCATAGCTCTATAGAGACTACTTTTACTTCAGATAATATTACTTACCTTGTCTATGATCTACCTCAAACTGTAGAACAAACGCCCGAAGTATCTCGCAACCAAGTAACGATAACTAAAATAAATGAAATGAAAGAACCTGAAATAATAGAATTAGACTCCGATGACGAAATGAATGAAATTTTACGAGAAAAAGCAGATAAGATTTCAAATATATCCCAAGAAAAAGTGAAAAGTATAATGAACATATCAGAAACCCAATTCGAATTTGATACTGCTAACAAAAATGTCATAGCAGGTGATAAAAGCAAAAATCAAGCTGATGTGGATCAAGTAGTGCCTAAACTAGTTACCCCATCAATAAGTAACGATGAACCAATATTGTGTGATTCTGATGATGAAATGGATAAACTTTTACAAGAAAAAGCTAATCTTATGAGTATTGAATTACCTGAAAACCTCAAAGACTTAGATACAATCATAGGTGACGAAGTTGATAAGTTTAAGAAAGTTAATAACTCCAAAATTTGTGGAATGGAGGTCGAAGAAATTGGTATTATTAATAAGGAAATGGGAAAGACTGATAATCAAAATGAAGCACTGGATGAGGCAGATTTTGATGAAAATAATATTGAATTCGTGGATGACGGTATACAATTTGAAGAAGGTAATGAATTTAAAAGAACAGAAACTAAATCAACAACAGGTGATAATACATTTTTGAAGCAAAAAATTGTATTTTAGTAAATATTTATTTTAACTAATTTCGTTTCATATTTTTAGATTCGTCCAGTGACTCTGATGATGTCAGTGATATGGATGAAAGCAAAGACGAGCCCCAAATTGATGTAAAGTTATTAATGGACACCAAAGTTTCTACGAAAAGAATAGACGGAATGGAAGTTTTTAAATTCATCGAGTATGAGTCTATAAGAGATAAAAGATTGATTGAACATTTAGAGGCAGAAAGTAAACCAGTTAGGAAACAAGCGTCAAAAACCGTAGATATTGAGAGCTGTAAGGAAGTAAATTCAAGATGCGACAGTGAAAGTGTTCAATCTGATGATGACACAGAAACTTCTTTTCAAGAGAAAATTAAATATACTAGTTGGTTGTTACAAAAACCAAGAAAACGAAAATATACATCGAGGCAATTGACCAAAAATCCGGATTTTAACACCCAATTGAAAATATTGACTCCAGGGTTTCTTAGTTCGACAAGTAACAGAGAACTATTAAAAGAGTGCCAACCTTTAACGATTGATCTTCATAAAACATTTGAAAAGAAACTTGTAAATGGAACAATGTATTTGCAGCGTAGTAACTTCAAAAGTCATAACATACGTGAAAACCAGCGAATACCAGATATGTTAACTGAAGACCAAAATACGAAATTAGCAGAGCATGTTAGAGACCTTATTGCAGCAATGACGGCTGATAGCCAGGATGAGAGTGATTCAATGACCAGTGTCACTCCAACATTACCTGTTAGAAGCAAAGTAATTAATCTTCCAGATAAAGATCAAATTCGTCTGATCAATCAAAATTTGCTAACAGCAGAAATAACACCGAGACACCAGCCTTTATTAAATATACCTGCAGATGATACAGATGATGATGATGTAGAAATAATTTGTTCTGAAGATTCGCCCAATAAACGATTAAAAACAAACTATAGTTCCGAACCTAGGTCGTCAAATGGATCATCTCTATATTGCTGTTGGGCACGGGAAAAAATATCTAGAATGGATGAAAATTTGGATCACAGCCATATGTGCCTTGCAAACTGCTGTACGTGTTGTTGTCGTCTAGACCTTGCTACTAATCTCACTTCAAAAAACCCATCCCTGCAAACACCAAACACATTGTCGAATATTTCTAACCCTTCAAACGTAGATACCAATAATACTAACAGGATAAATAATAGTGTCAACACTGAAATTAGCTCCACGAAACTTATAAACAATATGGAAACCAGTAACAGGATAAATAATAGTGTCAACACTGAAATTAGCTCTCCGAAACTTATAGACAATATGCAAACCAGTAACAGGATAAATAATAGTGTCAACACTGAAATTAGCTCTCCGAAAGTTATGGATAATATGGAAACCAGTAACAGGATAAATAATAGTATCAACACTGAAATTAGCTCCCCGAAACTTATGGATAATATGGAAACCATAGTCACAATGAGCACTCAAAACAGAATAACCTATGGTAATAAATCCTTACTTAAGATCAATGTTAAAAATGCTGCACTTGGTAATGCTAATACAGCAGTCAGAAAAACAGACAGTAAAGGTCCAGGTAAAGTCAACATCTTAGCTAAAGTTCCGAACAAGACAAAAGTGTTAAATTATACAATTGATTATGATCAATATATCGTACGAAAACAAGCGTTTGCAAAGTCAAAAGTCCCCTTGCCTGTTGTGAAGCCATCGACCAGTAATAAAGATAAAGAGTGCATGAAAACAATGCCTCCTTTTATAAAAATTGCGCCCCGTTTACCGGATAAACGTCGACAAAAACAAGAAGCACCTACCTACGTTATCTTACCTCCCGGTGTTAATTTTGTGAAGTTGGCCGATCAGGACATAGCTCTGGCCATTAATCCTGGTGTCCAATTAGAACCTGCAGAGCTACAATCGCTTATGTCTGTGTGTGCATCCATGAATGCTTCCTCAAAGAAGCAAAGTGTTAAAGTATCTACAACCCCCAACCTGCTTTTTACAAATGGATAAAATGTAAGGTGGATCAGGTGGAGCAATCACTGAATTTTAACTAAAGCATTATGATGGGAATGAGATGGTTTAGAATTACATGGAAAATAAGCAAGTGCTGTTTTGACTTATGTCTTGACTTATATCTTGTTATGGATAAAAACAAGTACAAATTATTACAACTTACGTGATGTGTATATTAGTGAGTGTATATAATAATACTGTGAAATAAGTGTAATAGAATAATTTTTTATGGTACTGAAAAATAAGTATAAGTCATTTAATTTTATATTATAGTAGTTGTTATGATTTAAATTCTGTAACTGTTTAGAAATCATTATTTAGAGTATACTGTGATATATTTTTGATTTATAGAACTATTTGTGTGGGGTGGTACATTACCACCCCCCTAGGAGTATGTTTCAAGAGTAAGATTTTATTTCTAGTGTTCATGTGTTATCACCAAAATTAGGGATTTTATTTTGTTAAGTACGAAGAAGATGAAAATCTAATACTGAATACCTACTATAACTTCAGTAAATAAAAAAAATTTACTTTAACTAGTATCTGTTTTTATTCAAATTTGCCAACACTAAAATTATATGTTCAGTGGAAAATGGGGTCACCAAAAAAACCGTTTCGTTTTTAAACGATTTACCGACATGTTGCATGAGTAAGTATACACGACAACAACAAAGTTTGTGAAGTTAAAGTTGCAATGCAATGCAATGGATATGAAAAATTGTACCGTAAAGAGGTCAATGTATTTTGTGTTCTGACAATCATAATCAATGAAATGAAAAGGACAAAGGTGTCTGTTATTCATCCAATTAGGTGCCATTACTCAGGTAAGTAACAGGTGGTACTAAACTTTATTCAGTAACTATAACACACTTATCTGATAACAACATTAAATGCTTTGACAGCTGCTTTCTCAATCTCCTTATGGATTTGGTTCACTTCTGCCTGTGTGAGTGTTCGCTCCAAATGCCTGTAGATTATGCTGTAGCACAGGCTATGTTTCTTCGACTTGGGGTGTATAAACTTATCTTTTAATTTAACCTAAAACAGTAGTACTAAGATAAATTAAGTAATTCTAAGAGATTGTAGTCGACTGAATTCTAAGGTGGTCACACATCATAGATACAAATGGATGAAGATAATGAATGATTCAAAATTAGCAGATCTTGTTTTTTTAGTAAGCAGTCTTTAGGCTGGCCATCTAAAAATACAAAAAGCAGTATTGAGAAAAACATCCCAAGACACTTTAGTTTTGAATAGGCCATCTCAGATATGTGTTCCACTATTTTAGATCAACTAATAATCAAAAAGTAGAATTTTATATATTGGTATGTACTCACCTGTTCAATTATATCACCTCCTACATCCCTAGCGAGGTCATAGAAATCATTACTTGCAAAAGTATCTATCGTCATAATAGGAGGTAACCAGAAAGATAAGTCATTAGTGCACTGTGGATATATAGACACTGGTTTATACGTAATTTTGGCATTAATCTCCTTATTTTGAAACTGTGTAAGAAACCCGGAGTCGTTACTCCACATCAATCGAATATCTGGGATTTTATACAGAGCCATAGCTAATCTTTCTAAACCCAAGCCAAAGGCATAAGCTATTGAGTTATTTGGGCCAGAGTTGGCCAAAATCTCATTTCGAACTATTCCACAGCCTAATATTTCCAGCCAATTGTTTTCGTAAAAGATTTCTAGTTCCCATGAGGGATGTGTGAATGGAAAGTAGGCTTCAACCCATCTATGTTTGATTTCAGTACCAAAAAGTACTTTAACTAAACCTAATAAGTGGTTCTTCAGTTGAGTCTCCATCAGTTTTGTTGCTTCCAACGTATGACAGCTTTGTCTAGTTGGATCCGCTATTGAGTTGGTGAATGCATGGGGATTGTTTGGATCAAACTTTGGGTCAAATATGTCCAAATCTGGGTAATTTTCAAACAATTGTTCCTTGCGTTGACATCTGACGGCATCAACCTGTAACAAATATAATTAATTCATACACAGCTATATTAAAATATAATTAAGTAGGTACCAATAAAATAAGACCATCTTAGGGGATTAAACCTGGATTTTTTTTATGCAGATACCCTTTGGTATGGTAAGTAAATACGAAATCCCAAAGTACACATTTAATTTTTGTCACAGATTTCAATAGTGCTACTGATCTGTTTAAATTTTGGCAATCATTCAAGTATATAAAATTGCATGAAATTCACCGAGCTTTATATTTTGCATGCTATAGACACAAAATAATTAATTTAATTAATTAATTAAGCTTTTTCTACAATGGTAATATTCAAAATTTTAAATGTGCCATTTTCCAAGGGAGTTAAAAATAGAAATAAAGTTAGGTACTCTAACAGGCTGAATACTAACTTGATGAAACACAGGAAAATGTGTCGAATCAATCTCATCTCGCCGGTAAACGTCTCCGATCATCAGGAAGTTCTCTAACCCAGCTCTAAGGAGTTCACTTTGATGAGCGGTCATGTGAGCGCGAAGAAGTGTAGAACTATTAATATAATAGCAGTCGGTTTTCGCTCTGCTAGGGTGGTCTTCTGGTATCAATAAGTCGTCGAAGTTCTGCTTCGTTGACACTATAGGGGACAAATTGTCGTGCACACTGAAGCTCGGGTTGCCCCTATGCGTGAAAGAAGAATAAAAATAATTCACTATTCGTTGTCTGACTAATGATAGGGGATTATCCTTTTGTAGATGTAAATTCCGGTTTAAATAGGATATTATCTTTGGCGTTATGTTTGTAAACTCGTCCGTAAGAAAATCTTTTCCATTTATTTGTAAGCTGGCCACTGATTTTGGTGCAGTGCTATAATATTTAAAATTAGATACTAAGCGGCTAAAGCGGATTAGTATTGTGGTCATGATGGAGACTTTATACATGGACACTAATAAAGTTCATTTTATATTTTACTCACAAAATTATCTTTTTTTCACACAAATGTCTAAAATCAAAAATGTCACAATCTTCTCACTTGCAACTTTTGACAACACAACAGCTGATTCTTGACAAATTGACAGTGACGTTCATAGACAAAGTTGGCTGCGTTCCAGTAGTAGCTCACATCGCTCACAACGATCAAAACGCGTTCCATATGGCGACCACGGTCGTCACGGTCGCGGCGAATACGTCATTGATGACGTCATTAATTTCGTTCACGGCACGCTCAAAACAACCCACCTCACGGGGTGGGTCGAAGTGGTCGAATTGCAGTGTTGCCAGATACGACGAAGTTACTCTCGCCAGTTTTTAGACCTGGCAACACTGGGTAGAAATGGATGGTGATAGAAATTTGGCGCAATTTTATAAAATTTAAGGATGGCCATGGAAAAAATAACTTTATACGATTCGACAAAAGATACTTTAGTGGAACTAGTAGTTTCTCCAGCAGATGCTCGACGTGGGGTCACAAGTTGATATAAACATGTTAAAATATGTAAATAAATTTATTGTTTAATTCATTAAACATATAGCCATGTATACATTTTTCCTCGTCGGTTAATATCATAAACTTAATTAAAATATGCAATTTTTTAATATATTTGGCTTTTCATAAAAAAAATGTTTTGTTTGTAGACATACTTTTTTGCAAGTATAAATAAAATTGATAATTAATTAAGTAACGTTTAATTATAGCTTAAAAATTATAACATAACCTCTAATCTAAGTTTTAGACTTATTTTCAACATCACAAAGTACATTTTGTATCAACGGCTAAAACGTGTAAGTACTCTGTGGCTTAAACGCTCACGTCGCTCACTATACCCGTTCCACTTGGGTGTATGATTGTAAAGCTCACAAGCTAGTGGAACGGCAAAATCGCGGTCGTGAGCGTGGTCGTTGTGATCGTCTACTGGAACGTAGGGGTTAAGATGACATTTTACCTTTGTCTTGACACTCTTGACATTACGCAGATCTGAGTTCTGACATGTGTCGTCTGTGAATTGAATTCTTATCTTATCATTAAGGTTATGAATCTCATTATCTAATTAGTATCCAATACCTATTGTAGTAAATTGTGATAAGTATTCAAATAGGTACATTTTAAATAAAAAGCTTCGATGTTGTCAAAGCGCCTCTTGCATTTGGCGCAACTAAGCGCGGTGGGTCTGACAGGGTATTATATAGGGGTTTGTAATAAAGATGAAGACAAACAAAATATAGTGGTAGATGGAAGGATCTTGACTAGTTTGCCGGCGCTGCCTATATTTGGCACTGTCTCCGCGGCTACACCGTTTACTGAGAGTGGGTTAGCCAAAGATAGGGTAAGTTTAATTTATCTTAGCTTCCCCTATTTATATTTATAGTAAGATACTTTTAACTAGTTATAACTTTATTATAATAATTATCTTACTTTCGTAATTATAAATGAGTTGATATAAGTTTTAAGTACAAATTCAAAGAGTGAGTAAATGATACACATTTGCTGAAAATATTGTTACTTTAGTTTAATATAATATGTTTAATGTATTTGTGTATGTATCACACACAAACTTAATTAGATATTGCATCAGTTTATTAATAATATATATATGTATGTTATGTTTAAATTATATTTAAATCCAGTGATAACTTAAGATGACTCGTATTTGTAACTTTTTTTTTTTAAGGTATCACAAATAATGAAATATGGATTTCCGGGGTTAGACAATGTCAGATCTTATGATGACTTTGTCTTGTCTTATGACCGTCGGACGAGAGTACCACATTGGGTTTTCGAGCATTTGACAAAGCAACATGTGATGAAAAATGACCAGGTCGACAGAAGCAAGTGTGATTTTATGCCCGATGAGAGCATTCACCCTTTCTTTAGGTATGTTGTATGTAATTCAACCATTTGGTCACCTATTACAGGTCTCTCCTCATAACTGAGGAGGCCTAAAGCCTACACCACTCTGCCACAAGGCAAATTGTAGGAAGTGATGTTGTTGAGAGATGGATTTTCTTTTGTTATTGATTGGGAAATTGGAGAATAAATCTATTTGGAATACATCTATAGGGATTGTGTGTACTGTACCTATATCATTTTAAACTTTTTTTTATGGAAATAGCAGATGAACAAGCCGATGTGGATTTGTACAATTGTACTACATCCCTAGTTTTATCTCCACAGATCCCTGAACAGCGACTACAAGGGCTCAGGCTTTGATCGCGGCCACATGGCGGCTGCCGGCAACCACAAGTTAGCTCAGAGACATGTGGAGCAGACCTTCTACCTCACGAATATGGCTCCTCAGGTACACTGTCAATTATAATAAATAAACAAATAACGCTACATACTCAGGGCTCTACGCTAGGATTATTCGTGTCGTGGGTGCCATGGGCAACAACCTGTCCAAAAAAAAACAAAACCTGTGAACTTATGTGTAGAATTTTTTTCTGATTGTTCGACGCCATTTTTTTGATAGTTCACGTCTCTGTTCTACCTGCGTCCTAACGCGTAAGAATGACATTACGCAGGTGTGGCCAACAGTTAGCACGCTAAAAGGGGCGTGTACGTTTTAATGCCAAATGATAATTCTGCTGGTCGCATCTGCGGCCTAACACACTAAGTTTTATTAAATTTGATGCAGATGTAGCAGGGGCTTTACACAAATAAAATAATGTGTTGTAGGTCGGTGAAGGCTTCAACAGACATGCGTGGAACCGGCTGGAGAAACACGTGAGGAAACTGACCAACGTCTACGATAATGTGTATTGCTGCACGGGCCCTCTCTACCTTCCAAGGTAAGGTGGATCTTGATAATACTTTGAACCGTTGTCGCCGTATAAGAGTGGCTTATAATACTGACTCCAATCCAATCCCGTGCTGGCAGAAAAAGGTGTCGTAGAAGGCGATAGTAGCCTTGTTTGGATGGGCTTCGTATAAAGGTTATAGGTATTACTATTTTCCCATGAAGCCTAACTGGCTAGCTTCCACGTGCTTGCTCTTGCTTGAGCGCCATTTCTTTCTTTCGTCCGCTTTTTTGTCAAGCAAAAAGTAGCACCTCTCTCGCTCTTACGAAACTGGAGACCAGCATCGCTATGTTGAATAATTTGTACTAAACAGTGGTCCAATTGGACCAATTAAAGTGCCATGTTTAGCGCGCTGTCCTTGGTTCAATGCATAAAACATGTTATTTAGTTAATATTTAACGTTTCCAGGAAAGAAATCGACGGTAAATCGTACGTGCGGTACCAGGTGATCGGCGCGAACACCGTGGCGGTCCCCACGCACTTCTACAAGGTGGTGGTGGGAGCGGCGGCGGACGGCGCGCTCCACATGGAGGCGTACGTCATGCCCAACCAGAAGATACCCGATGACACGCCCGTGTCCGCTTTTATGGTATGTTCATCGAATCACCTTAAATTAAAATGTAAAAAACATCCGACAGGTTACACTAAACATAGCTAAGAACACTCTATTAAGTCACCTTTCAGACAAATAAAACAAGATCGAAATCGGTTCATCCGTTTGGGAGCTCCGATACCACAGATGCCACATACAGACTGTGTGATATGTCAAAATAACACCCCTCTTTTTTCGTCCGGAGTTAAAAATATTGAATATTTAGTGGTGTGGCTTGGCTTCAACCCATTAATGGCCCACTACTGAGCACGGGTCTCTCTTGAGGAGGCCTAGAGCATACTCCACCACGTGGCTTTACGTGCCCTGCGAAGCACAAGAAATGTTTGCCACTAGCGATCACCCATCCAACTAAACTACCGACTGCGCCCAATGTTCCCTTTGTCGATCACTAAGAATCGACACAAGCAGTCGACAAATCCTTAATATAAATGTGTATTCCAGGTACCGCCAGAAACCATAGAGCGTGCAGCGGGACTTCTATTCTTTGACAAGATACAAAGAAATAGTTTAAGGACGATTAATGGTCGAAAAGTGTAAAATTAATTAGACAATTTTAGAACAATTTTAACAAAATGTGAGATTGGGACATCAAATAATTTTACCTTATCACCGTATTTTAAGTTTTAAACTTTGACTGCTTTGAAATCCTATAAACAGTTTTTTATTAAAATTCAATACAGATCAGTTTTTATTTCTGAAGAATATAATTATAATCATCACTGAACAATCTTGTGTTTTCGCTTGGCATTATGATATACAAAAATATAACCATTGCTTTAACAGTGAAAAGTCATCATTAAATTTTATTATAATTTGTAAATGCTATTGACATAAAAATATCCAGATCAACATAATAAAGCTTTCCGGCTCACTATGTCATAATCATTTTAAATGCAATGGGTACTCACCATTCATATTTTATAATACCAATATTTCTACCCAATCCATGTATGACGTAATGTGAATCCTGTTTAGTTAATTTGTAAATAGATTTAATTAGAATTTGTTACTTGTTAAAATGTAAATAATATTTTATGACTGACGATAATAAATTAAATGTGAAAGTTAAGTTTGTATATTTTGCTTACCCCGCACACTTTGCCATAGTAAGAATATGATGCCAAGATTCATGAAAATTTGAAATACTGCTTTCAAAGTTTGCGACCACAAACATAACTCATATAATATTTTTCCACAAAGTTACCAAAAAATCACAATAAAACAAATAAAATAATTCACATTAGATAAGGTGATCTTTGTGGTGAATCCAAATATTCCCCAAAGGCAATAAAATTAACACAGCAATTTGATACAATAAGGAAGATTATTCCTAAAATAAAACTTCAAAGTTGTATAAAACGGGTGTATATTATAGTAGTCCGCAGTATTACAGTGTATGCGGCGGTGAAAAGATAAATCGAAGTACGCACACAGTTCTAAATACATTGGCTCTGCTTCCATCTTACATTCACTTACAGCAGTCTAAGATAATATTCAACCATGAATAATTAACGTAAAATGTCTAATTTTATCGCATCATTGACACCTAAAGACCATTTATATAGAATGGATAATTTATATTTATCGCAGATAACGTAACTAAAGTACGTACACGAAATGCGTACAATATGTTACGTAGATACCATTTACAGCAGACAAAAACTGTAAATAACAATACAACTAACAATAGTCCATGTTTTTAGACTAGACTTATTTGGTAAACTTGGCAATAATTTTTAAAGAACTATTAATTTAATTTAGTTAAAAAAACAAATAATTTTGACATTAAATGATTTAAATTATTTTCTCTTTAAATAGGTCTCATCTAAAACATGGATTATTCATGTTATATTTTTAAAGTTGTCTATTTCTAGAAGTGAAAGACAAAACAATAAATTATTATGTTGTATGTGAAGTATATATTTTTTGTTAAATGCCAATATTATCTCGATCTATGCTTTCCACCGCCGCTGTATTTAAATATATTGCAATATAATATTCAACTTCAGTTTTCTTTGATGTTTTCTTCCTTCATGTCATCCTCTTCATCCGAAGCGCCGTTCTGTTGAGGTTCATCGTCCATGCCTGCGTCTCCCATACCTGAAAATAAAAGCTTTTAAATATCCCTTCGCACTTAAAAACTATGAATACAATTGGGTTTATTTATCGCTAGTATAATACAGTATCACTTCAAGAAACCTATGCCTTGGGTACTCGATGTTGCGTTCGAAATAATTGCTACTCATATTTTTATCAGTTATACAACTTCTCTTGAGAATTTTATGATTTTATGTTTAGTTTTTATACTTCAACACAACCGATGATTGTTCCATTGGCATAGCGGCTGTAACTTCGACGGAAACCGTTTCATAACAGGTCGATAGAACCCGATGATTTTTATTTCGAATGGACAGTTGTAATTGGCCCTAGCTAGGGATGGCTTCTAGTTGGTTTCAAACCGTTTAATGGCCTACTACTGAGCACAGGTCTCTCTTCGTGCCCTCCGAAGCACGGAAACGCTCAAGAAATTTTTGCCACTAGCGGTCACCCATCCAACTACCGACCGCGCCCGCTGCTATAACTTTTTCAATTACCCTTAGGACGTCACCACGTCGCGTCGCTTGGAGGACAAAGTAGACGATCTCTAGTATGTAAGATAAGTGTAGTCATACCTTGGTCTTCATCCTCGTCGGCGGAGTCCCCGGCGACCTCTGCGTTCTCGGCCTCCGCGCGCTCCATCTGCCGCGCCAGCTCCGCCTCGTCCGTCGCCGTCACCACCTTCGGCTGCAGGGGACACACACACACACTTATTTAGATCGATAGAGAGCTTACGTAAACATTGGTTGATTGTTTTTTTTGCCATATTTGTTATATAGGTACCTACTAATTTTAGCAGAAATAATAAATATTCTTGACATAATCACCATTCAGAACCCTCGGCCAAAGCGTCAAATAAAAATAAGCAATAACGAAAACACCCCCTCCTTGGGTGCTAACTGCTAACGTAATACTACGTATAATATCACTGACGCGTTACCGGCAAAGATGGAAGCGAGGGACCTGCTTATTTCATCGATCCATATTATATCCATTGGAGCAATATTAAAATATCTAATCATGTAGATCACAGATTACCCCCAACAGACATTACAGACAGATACCGCATAAGTGAAATTTTCTTAGAGTTTGAACTCACAAAAGGCGGAAGGCGCAGCTTGCGGGGGATAAAAAAATGCGCTGTGATTGGCTATTTCTAATTCATACTTGGACTTGACTTGTCAGACAGTATTAGTCAACACTAATGTCGTGAACATGCAAATGCAAGTACGTGTTAGCGCGCGTCAGTTGCCTTGTATGCGGTATCTATTGGGGATAATCTGTGAAAGTAGATAGAACGATAGATGATATTTACCGCCATCTGTACGTTGAATACACCGCCGGCAGCCGTGATGGTCTCGTTAATTTTGTCGATGGCGTCTTGAAGCGCCTTGAGTCCGTCCGTCTTCTCGGGCGTCGACGTTGTCATTACTGAGGAATACATACACATTGTACAGATATAATGTTAATTAAACTAGCATAATAAATAAAGTGACAAAACCCCTATAAAAAATAAAGAGAGAAAAATAAATAAATAACTATTATATAAACGCTAACACACTGACACCCCCACAGTAGGTTATTACCTGTGTTGCGGGTGACATGTACGACACGTATAACACACACAATCACATCCAAGACCGAAGTACTAATATTTATCTGTCACATAATTAACTGCCCTGGCCGGGAATCAAACCCGGACATAACCCAAATATATTAACCCGAATATTAATAATTATGATGTTGAATGTTTACTCAAACACCGTAGATGTTTTGAAGATGATGAGGGCCCCACAATTCTGGAGTTTGTTTGCTCAAAGGCTCTCAATAGCTTCGCTAATCTTGCCTCTGTTAGTAGCAGTAAGAGTAAATTAATTTGAATCACCATTATAGCATGGCATTTTATTATTTTTTATTTTGACGACCCTGTGGCCTAGTTGGCAGCTACCCTACCTGCAAAGCGTGGGGTCCCAGGTTCAATTCCTGTCCGGACAGATATTTATGTGTTGTCAGCGGGGGTATGGGTGTAAGCATTTAACGCCCTAACTCAGAGTCACTAGCGGTTAATTAAATCGCTCCTTGGTACAGAATTTGTATGGTGATTCTTTACTAAGGAGCGATTTAAGTAAGTGTTTTTTTAAGCATACTAACCATACAAAGGTGGAGCAATAAGATTGATCTTGATAGGCATGTCCACAGTGGACAGTGTAAGACCGGCCTTAAGTGCTGCCTTCACAGCATCAATGCCTTCATATCCGTAGCAGGCACACTCAATGTCTGCTCGTATCTTGACCGCTTGTGATGTCAACTTCCGCTTAATGTTTGCTAGAAGCACCTCTTTGGTGTTCTCATCTAGTCCACATTCATTTAAAACTGATGGGTCCCTGTAATGGAGTTAGATTGATGAGTAACTACTTATAACTTATTTTATCTATAATGACAATTTTACCCGTGAATTATATTAGGAATCTTTTTTGTTTTCTTAAATATGTGACAAATAAATTTTTGAACTTAATAAAAAAATTGCTACATTACTGCTACCTGTTTTATTTTTATATATTTATATTTGTTGTATATTGGAAGAATGAATTGTACTTTTGTAGGTAGATTGATATATCACTTGAAGATGGCTACTTAGCCTAACAAACTTAATAAATAATTAATATTGTGTTTATAAGGTATGCAATTTTTTTTATCTAATTCTAAACACTTACACTGCTGCCTGTTTGAAGAAATCATAAGCGGATGCCTTTTTTTTGTACTTCTCCTCAAAAAGCCAGGCCGTTCTCTTGTACAACTCCTCAAGCTGCTCCGAGCTCTCATAGTGCAACAGCTCGGCAACGTGACGGAGGATGGAGTTCACAGCTTTTGCTTTTGCATACCTCTCTGTGCATTTGTCTATGTCTTCGGCTGAGACTCGACGTTTTGATAAATCAATGTAACCTGAAATACAGAATTTGTTTCATAACGCAAATGTATTTTTTATGCAGTAACAACTAGCAAGTTCACTACATGATGGTTAGTCGTAATTGTGTTTAAGACTTTAAGTACATTCATATCAAGAGTTTTCTTTGTATTAAAATAACTGACAAACGAGCCAACAATCCACCTGATGGTAATTGGCTATTGTCGCCCATGGATACCAGGAAAATCAAAGGCATCACTGATGCATTGTCAGCCAAAGAAAGGAAGAAAGAAGAAAAAGAAAGAACTGGCTAGGTTATTCTTCGGTTGGATTTATGCGTGTCAATGCCCCTGTATCACATGTAACATGGGAAATGCAATGTGCAATGTGTGTTATGTTATAATTACTTCAAGAATCATTTAGACTAATATTATAAAGAGGAAAGATTTGATTGTTTGTTTGCATTGAATAGGCTCTGAAACTACTGAACTGATTTGAAAAATTATTTCACTGTTGGAAAGCTACACTGGGTGACATAGGCTATATTATATTATCAAAAAAATTAGGGATCCTTAATAAAACTCCAATAATGTAACCCAAGGTGTAAAAAAATAAGAAAACCGAATCAAAGCGAGGGCGGTTACTCGTTCTTAAATAACAGTTAGCACCACCAATGTAAACGTTTTTGTTTGTAACTCGTTACCTTTTTCTTTATCAACCCTAATAACTACGACAGGTTCAGTCTTGCCCACTCGGATCAGTTTGTTGATGGATCTGATACGTCTTCTCGACAACTCAGACAACAATATCATGCCCTCGATGTTATTGTACTCTAGCAGATGGACGTACGCGCCCATCTCCGCTATCGACCGGACATTCACCATCACTACATCTTCTACTTCTGGGTACTTCTCCTGATAAAACCTACACGACAATGGCATCTGGAAAAAAATTGATAATAGGATAATAAAATAGGTCTGGTTAGACTAGCAGTGTAACTAGTTACATACTATGGTTCTCCATTTGTCCATTTAACTTATAAAAAACATCTAAATTCAAGCGCTTCTACGAGTACGACTTTGTTTAAAAGAGTATGTATTATTCGAATAAATCATTTCCTAGACCAATGCGGTGTCAGGAACTGAGTAATCTAGTAAAATGTGTCTGCTTACAAACGCTGAACCAGTTTGGGCGAAATAACCTATATTTGTTACAAAACTTTTCATAACTTGTAGTTGCACCAATGGCACTGTTAAAATATTTCGTACCTTTATTTAAGTTTAGTTCCGTCCTGTAAATATATTTTAGAAGGAAATATTAAAATGATGAAATCAAACTGTTCACGTTGACCGTCGATGACAATTCAATTTGACAGAAAGAAATGCCTAGTGACAGTTGAGTTGACACTTGTGACACTCAATCATAGACAATTATTATTTATCGTGTTGAGAGAAAAGACATGATTTACCTAGTACATACAGCCTTTACTAAAACTTTACTGTAATAAAATAATAAAAGAATTAACGTAAGCAAAAATATGCGCAGCTTACTAATGGTACTTTAACGAATAATGGTCACTGACCACAGTTAATAACACTCAAGTGTCGTTTGGTAATGTAAGCGCTCTTACACACGAAGATTGCAGAAGATATATCGTAGATTGCAGTCTACAAACTTTAAAACTTATTTTTGTAAGTAATCGTCGTTTATTGTTGAGATATAAATTACATGATCACTCGGAAAAAATGATTTAATTTTTACTGTTAACTTTTGACAGAACGAAGTCTGTCCGGGCAGCTAGTATTATTATAAAGAAATCATAATTAGATTAATTACTAAGAAAATATAATTAATCTAATTACCGTATTGGGGCGGCTTAGAATACTAAACCCAATCCCACGCCGGATGGGTGTCGTAAGAGGCGACTAAATCCAGCCTGCTGGTGGTAGGGCCCCTCGAGAGATTATATTGGTAATATTGATTTTAATTGTTAATTAATACCATTATTATTATTATTATTTCTCCATGGGGTTCGCCTGGATAGCTACCACCCTTGAGCATGAGTCAGCCGCCAAACGACTCGTCGTGTTCCGGCTGGGAGCTTGAAGCCAGTTCTTTCTTTCTTTTTCTTCTTAGTTTTAAAATTGTTCATTGCCTTATTAAAACCCAGTTTTCTGCTTGGAAAAAATGCCTTGAGATTTTGGTTTACCTACTAAGTAATAATTAATAAAAAAATCTGTTTTACTACTAAATTAACTAACTACCTATTTATGTACCTAAGGTACATAATCTCTTCCTCTCGCAAGTGAAAGGGAATACCTAGAAGGCTCAAATTGATTGAAATAATTTATATTACTTATTAAGTTAATCATTGATTTCAGAAGAAAAAAAAACATTTCAATTCCTCCAAGCCCTCAAGAAAATCCCGTCGATGTAATACATATTACATACCTATTGCAATGCAAGGCGGGCGAGGCGGTCCATATATTATTTAATTGTTTTCAAACCACCGTCATTTGCTCTAATGCAGATGACACAAATTCCTGGGAAACGAGCCTCTCTCATTCATTAGCATTACCCTTGACAATGTAGTTAATTAAAACAAACATACCGACGTCCTTTTCATTTGATCTGAGGTTCTGTTTGCCATTATGTATTTCCTGACAAGAATGTACCAATATTTTATTTGTTCTCGGGTTTATGACTTGGGTTCCGACGACCCGTGTGGCGCAATGGTTACCATTCCGGACTGCCGCGTTAAGGGTCCTGGGTTCGATTCCCAGCGAGGCGGAAATTTGAATGATGAGTTTGAATTTCTGTTCTCAGTCTGGATGTGAGTGTTCTCTTGTCTCTGTGTGTTGTTCATGGCATCCACGACACAGGGAATCCTAGTGTGGGGCTATGAGTGTGAAGCGTTATTTATTATGCCATCAAAAATATAACTTGTAAAAAACCAAGTCTCGCAACTCAGTTCTTTTACCGTAAAAACGTGTGAGATCCATGTAATACCAAGTCGGTTAATTTATTCAGTCACACCGGAAAGTTCTCCACAAAAGTTCTCGAAGGTGTGTAAAGTCTACGAATCCGCACTTGGCCAGCGTGGTAGACTATGGCCTAACCCTCACTTTCTGAGAGGAGACCCCGAGCCCAGCAGTGGGACAATTATGGGTTGTTGCTTTTGCTTTGCTTTGCTACTTAAGGGTCCTTCTGTCTTAAGTTATTACGTAATTAGCTAACTTAACAACATGTTATAGTGGCCATACCTATCAATATTAAAAATCTTTTATGTTTTAACTATGTAAATAGATTGACTTGGCCATCTATTAATTTAAAAAATACTTATATCAATCTTATCACGATTTCATCTCTGAATCTGTACGATATTAAACATATGCGCGTGGTGGATAATAAAAAGGCTACCAACTGCCAACGAACAAATTAATTGATGTATATCATTGCGTTGCAGACAAATCTCAACCGAACGAGTGTTTGATTAGCCGGCCAGTGTGCCGTACATACACGTTATTGTTGTGAAAATAAAAGAATAAAATATGTTCATAGACAATAAGTGCATTTATTTAATATTTTTAAATTATTTGAATTAATATTTTGGTAACTGCCAGCATGAGACTGTTAAGGTAAGTTTTTTTTATGTACATTACAAAGCCAGCGAGTTGGGGCATCAGTGTTAGGTACAAGAATTTAATTTTTTTTTTTCATTTTTAACAAACAGTTGTATAAATCCCAAATAAAAGGTAGCTTACCTTGTTAAGCAACTTTGAAACGCGGTGGGAAGAAGGATATAGGTAAAGATTTGTATGTATTAATATAATAATTACCTTACCTTAATATAATAATTTTATAGGAGTATCCGTACTCCAGATGGCATGTCAAGTACACGTCCGTGTAGTTAAACGTATCAATTACTTACCCTTTTCATGTTCTTTTCATGTTGCATGAGAGTTACGGCCTCTCGGGTTGGGTTACATTAAACTGGAGAGATTAATGGCTAACCCGTGCGTCCGAGTTCCGAAGTAATAGAGAAAAATCCGCACAAAACCAGCTTGGTGTAGTACACCAGGTGTACCAAACTTATATCTTCAAACTTAATGCTACTGTGTCCTGCAAGAATAATTTGCGATAATGCTACGTTAGTGTACCTTCAAGAAATGGGTCCATCGCTTCATCCCCGGCCGGTTGCACATTTTAGTGAAAATGCTATCGTCTATTTTTTAGATCACTCCTATACAGTGTGGTCATGCAATCGTAGGAGATATTTCACCCCCCGCTTCACCTCGCGATTCTCTGCCCGAATACGTAAAAAAAATCTGACCTTAATTTTTACCCAAATTATCCTTTAAAATACATTAATCATAGACACTGCGCTCGAGAAAGCGGTGACCTAGTAACCCACATATTGCAAAAGAACACCGCCGCTCTGTCGGCACACCACAAAGGCACGCCGCGCCGCAAACGCTCGCTTTTTTCCATTGAATCATGCCGCCTAAGGGTCCGTTCACACAGACCAGCTCGGAGAGGAGAGCAGATTTTTATCACGTTGGAAACAGAGTTTTGAATTTTAGTAAAGTTTATTTTTGCATGTGCACCTTTTTTGTCATCAAGAATGCTTGAACGCCCTTCGTGTGAAATAAAAATTGTGTGCTCTTTCTCGCTCGCGCAGCCTGTCGGCTTCGATTTCGTGCACATTAACACACCGAAAACAAAACTTGGACTGCGCGGAATACTGATACTGCCTTTGTAGTGTATCCACCCGTCTCCGAGCGCATCTGACCGGCTCCGAGCACATCCGACCGCATCCGCTTTCAGATCTCTTCCAGCCGGTCTATGTGAAATAGTTGGCGGCTCCGTTCCGGCCAATTACAAGCGTATACGATCCGGTCTGTTGAAAAGAAAAAAGCAGGCCGATGCTCTCCGAGCCGGTCTGTGTGAACGGACCCTAAAAGTCGCACCGCCGCCGCACCGCTTTGTCGGCACGTCGCAAAGACACTCCGCAAACGTCAAATAATCGTAACAGGTCATTCACCTAGTGACCTGATAACGCGAGTTCAACGCGCTGCTAAGGTGTCCACACGTTTTGAGATTTTTCGTATTTAGTTTGATATTATTATCTTTGTGATTTATGGATGTTTTTATTATTTCTTTGTTTATTCGGGCAGAGAATCGCGAGGCGAACCACCCCCTGAAATATCTCCTACGATTGCATGACCACCCTGTATATTAAACAAACTTATAGGGTCTTTTTGTACTAACTCAAAAACTACTTGTCAGATCTACGAGTAGCTCAAATTTAAGTGGGACCGCATAAGAAGCACCAGCTTTTGATTGAAAAAAGAATCATCAAAATCGGTTCACCCAGTCGAAAGTTCTGAGGTAACAAACATAAAAAAATGCAGTCGAATTGAATACCTCCTCCTTTTTTGAAGTCGGTTAACAACGGGGTATACGAACGTCCACGGGGGATGGTGACCGCTTACCGGTTGCTATTACCCTGTCAACTTAGATAAAAATCTTGTTTAGTGAAGTTTTGAAAAGAGAGATAGAAAGAAGTTCAAATAAGTAATGTACCTATAATGCGTTTAATTCCTATAGCAAAATGCAAACTACATTACTAACTATATTATTAGATATTACTAGTGAGACTGGTAAAGCTAAAACGCGTAACCTTGATTATGAACTATTTAGTAAGCGTGTTTGAAGATCACTTCTGGCTCTATTGAAAACCTATGTTTGTAAATGCGATGTCGCTCGTTGAAATTAAGCAAATCAGGTACTGTTGGGTATTCCAGTACTCAAAGTTGAAAAGCGCTGAAGATTTATGGGGTATTTTTGTAAACGTCATAATTAAGTATAATATATAATATAATCTAAATTTTACTAACAAAAAATAACCGACTTCAAAGTCTCAAAAACTACATAGTTGTCAGATCTCGTTCAAATTTATGTGAGACCACATGACAAGCGCCTGCTATCGATTAAAAAAAGAATCATCGAAATCTGTTGGCGTGATATTGAGTTATTCGTCAATTTGTCGCGCACATCTTAACACAAATTTACGACTTATGTAGTTTTCTGATGGATGCCATTTTCAAATCTCAATAAAATTTACGTGGGACCACATGACAGCCACCAGCTTTCGATTAAAAAAAGAATCATCAAAATCGGTTCGCCCAGTCCAAAGTTCTGAGGTAACAAACATAAAAAAAAAATACAGTCGAATTGAAAACCTCCTCCTTTTTTTGAAGTCGGTTAATAATAGATTGTATAGCCTGGCCGGCCGTACTCTTCAGTACGCATAACATGAGAGATACACTTTACACAAAAGCACCTGGTAGGAGGAAAGCTTCAAAGAAATCAAGCTTGTTCTAAATAAGTCAAGAACTTTCTGGGGGTCTCGGAGTAGTGTCAACTTAATTTAGGAGGAGTTTAACCCCTCGAGGAAGTTTGCGCGTTGATTGTTAAAAAATCCACTTTCGTTATAGCCACATGCCCAATGGTACCCTGGAATACCGTGCTCACCATTAAGAAGAAAAGTATGACGGAATTCTGGGTGTTGACATTTCCTTTGTAAAGCTTTTTGTATGGAAATTGCCGAAAAAAGGAGCTGATGATCCACCTGATGGTAAGTGGCTATCGTCGCCCATGGACACTAACAACACAAAAGTAATGACTGATGCGTTGCCGGCCAAGAAAGAGAGAAGAAAAAGAAAGAAAGAACTGGTTCTCAAGTCCTCAGCCGGAACACGACGAGTCGTTTGGCGGCTGACTCATGCACACCGGATTAAAAATTAATAAAAATAATGATTTAATATGAATCATGAATATCATGATTAACAGTGTCACAGAAAACCACCAGAAAACGTTATGGTATCATCACAGTTCAGATTACCTATTTAAATTGATGATCGCATCTCGGGAAACATGATAACATTTTGTCATAATACAGAAGACTGAATAGACAATTAAAAAATAAAAGTTCTCCCGATGACGCAAGCCGCATGTTAGGCTAAAAACTGACTTAGCGAATCCCATCCGCACTTGGTGTTTGTTTTTGTTTTCTTAGCCGTAGGCAATGATGTATAAATATTAAGTAAAAATTGTAATAAATGATGTATTAGTATTTTTATAATATCATTGGCCGTAGGATGTAAAAATGTATAAGAACTATGTATTAGGTTAATTTTCTACTGTGACAACTGATAAACAAACAGATTTAGGCTCAGATTAAAATAGGTAATAAAAAAAAAATATGTAACTGGTCAAAGAAGCGGTTAAACCTCTAGCTACATAGAATAAAGTGAATTGTTTTTGTAAAATTTCGCTGCTTGGATTTTTGCCAATGTCCAATCTCCAATGTCGCTCAGTTTTGATTCAGGGGTAATAGGTATTTAATATTTTTCTAGCTTGTAGAGAAACATAGCAGTATACAACGTGTACTTTATCGTTATCAACTAGTTTTCTTTTTATCCCTAGGGGCGGTTAGTTCTAATCTGCATCTGTACAACTACAGAATCTTATTCGTATCAGTATTCAGTACCTATCAGGTTATTCCTTTTCATACTTTTCCGCATAGGTAATATTGGACTTCTTCTTTTCGACGATTTTATAATTCGATATCAATATTACTTTTACTTACAATAATATTTTGTAACTAAAAGACAATGTACATAAAATACGATATTTTGTTAAAGTCGGTTTTTTGTAAAAAAAAAATTGAGTATTATCTTAATAAATATAAATTACCTACGTGTCACGTTGTTTTTCCGCGATGGACTCCTAAACTACTTAACCGATTTTAATCAAATTTGCACACCGTGTGCAGTTTGATCCAACTTGAAAGATAGGATAGCTTACATCTCAAAGTAAAAAACTTTTGACAGAAGGAAGTCTGTCCGGGCAGCTAGTAAGTATGTAAACAAGGTCCCATCCACGCTGAATACGAACTATTTTTATTTCGGTATCAGTATTAATATTTCTCCTCTTGTTGTTTTGTGGTCTAAATTAATTGGTACATGGCCTCAAATTGATTTAATGGTGTTCGCGTTCATAAATCTTTGGATCCGTTGGGTGTGCAGTGCATACCGTTTAAGCACTGAGTATACGTAGAGATATAAAGTAGAGAAAGTATTAAGTAGAAAGATAATAATCCGATTAATATTATAAACGGGTAAGTTTGAGAAGTCGTTTGGGTGTTTGTTCCTCAATCACGCCACAACTACTTAACCGATTTGGCTGTTCGAAATGGAGATAGCCTATACCTTGGATTAACACATTTTTATCCCGGCAAAGTTCAGGGTTCCCGCGTGATTTTTAAAAAATTGATATACCTACATGAGCGCGAAGCCACGGGCAAAAGCTAGTTTTGTGTATAAGTAGTAGATATCTTACCATAATATACCTACTTCCTGCTTCTTCTAATATTATAAAATGTGAAAATTTATGATATAATGTTTGTAAGTTACTCTTTTCATGAAATGAACAGTCATGTCAACAGATTCATAAAATGAATTTCATGAAATTTGGCCCAAAGGTGGACCATGATCTGGAATAAGATATAAACAAATAAACGCGTTCACACGTCACACTCACACCCTCGCGGTAGAGTTACCTATGTCGCGGGTGGCATGGACGACACATACAATACATCACAATCATACCCATGATCCGAATACAAATATTTATCTGTCACATAAATATCTGCCCCGGCCGGGAATCGAACCCGGGACCCTTCGCCTCGCAGGCAGGGTCGCTACCAACTAGGCTACAGGGTCGTCAATTGTACTATAAGTCTGAGATTAATTTGAGCCCTGCGTCTTTCTCTTAAAAGAACGTCATTTATTTCAATTTGAGTCACTACTCAATCGTGCGATGCTTTCGTTTCAAAGAATAACAATTCTATTGAATTCCTATCGATGTCTCCTCGCTTCACAACTCGATCTCATTCCGAGTAGGACCCGAGAATCGGATCGAAGGCCGTGTAACTGGGCCGTCTGCTCGCAGATCAATTAATGACCCTGAACGTATCGAGATTTTATGACCCGAATTGGTCGTATCAATTGTCACATTGATTGCCTGTAGAGCTGTCCAAGTGCGAAATGCGGAGATTTATGATCCTTCGAAACTGGGTCACGCGTAACTTTGGAGCAATCGACATCTTTTAAGTATCCCTTGGGTCACGCTCGCGATCATATGTGTTGCCTTTAATAAGGTTAATTCATACAGATAAATGAAATATGACATAGATACACAATAATATAAGTGGGTATAGAACTGTTATTCTTGAGTAGGTAAAAAAAATATAGTTTTGCAAGGTTTCTTCCATTTTTGGAAGATAAAACACCAGTTTTGGCAGTCTAAAACTCGAAATTACTATTTCACTACATAAGTAATTTTTATTGACATGTGAGGCTGATATAATTTTCTGAATTACAGGTTGCATTTTGTTATCATCATTATATTTTCTACAATTAGTGCTGAAGAGCAAGGTAAGCCAAATCTTTGCTAAAAGTCTTATTTTAATTGGGATTCCTACTCATTACAATCTCCTTTGTAAGCATTTGGCATAAACGCAGAAGCTCGAATTATGTAATCACGCCCATAATTCCCTGAGCAATACCCAATGAATCTCGGAATTTCCAAAATCTCATCACTTAGCCACTTCTCCAAGGCTTGATAAAACTTCCTCCAATTGCACATGTACGGAAATTGTATATACATATGTGACATATGTGTGCGTCGAATAAAATCCAACTCCAACAGCAATCAGATTGTGACGTGAAGTTTCTTTTAATTCTTCTCCTTCCAGGTAATTTTACAACGATATCGCCTCTGACGAACTTTTCACTATGCTTCCCCCTGCGGCCTGGAGACGTTGACTTCCAGACCGTGGACCTGATAGCCGTGTACAAGCTGGACCGACCGGATACTACTGGAGTAACCTTGGTTCAGGGATCTCAGGACTTGCAGAGGGCATACAGAATTGGAGATGGCGTCAATCTCACGCTTCCCTTGTAGTAAGTTTAGACATAAGACTAGTACGACTCTGATTCCTACAATTGTAGAGTAGGTATGGGTGGAAATACTCCGTTGCTTCAGTTTGAATTGGTGAAGGTTTAGAGGTTAATCTAAGTTTTGGTAGTTCTCATGCCGCTCAGAGGCTCTTGCGATATCTTTACCAAATGGTTTTGAAGATTCTTTTTGTAAATAGCCTAAAAATGAGGAGGCTAATGGACATCATATCATCATGGATCGCCCATAGACATCAGCAACACTTAAGCTACCACCGATCGTTGTTGGCCTAAAAAAAGCGGGCACTCGAATTAATTCACGTAGAAAAGTTTACTTTTCCTTCTCTTCTCCTCTTCCCTTTTCTATTATCAAGTCTTCCAGTTTCTATTATCTTTACTGATAAATAATTTCAGATAAGTATTCTAACACAGCAAACACAAATAAATCCTAATCTTTACACACGTTTCCAGCAAAGTCTTTCCATCTGGCCTGCCAGAGTACTTCACAGTAGTGGGTACCTTCAACAGCCACGGTCACCAGCGACCCTGGAGCCTCATCAGGGTGAGCTCGGAAGCCGTGCAGTTCGCGCTCACATTGCTGCCTCATGCCAGGATGTTGGCTGTGCTTGTTCACAAGATGCGAATCTTGTTTGACTGTCCGGAGGTAGGGAAACTTGTGTTGCCTAAGATTTTAAACCAGTGAGTACCCGTATCACGGTAAAGCCAGTTCTCCAAGATTGAAGTTCCGTCTACATCGATTAAATCCGTGGCTATCTTCCAGAGAACGATATTTAAAATCGTCTTAACGCCTAAAATTGTTCAATGAGTATTTTTTTAACTTTTCCTATGATCTCTCACTATGACATGAGGTCCTTTAAAGAAAGACCTTAAAAGAATTCTACTTCAGGGCTAGCGATGCATTAACGAATCGTCTGGGGTTTGTTACTCATGTCCCTATGGACATGAGACGACATGTTCGACGGTGACCATTTACCATCAGGTGGTCCGTCAGCTTTTTCGTCAGGTTATAGAACCATACCCGGCGCGCACACACGCCGCGCGGTACGCACCCACAGCTCAAGCTGTTTCACTGTTTAACAGTCTGATTGCTCATGCACCAGATACGGATATATTCCACACGTCTTTGAACAGTTTTATAAGCATGTGTGTAAAATACTTTTAAATAATGTTTATGCAATAATTATTATAACATAGACATAAGATACCAATAGCTTGCAGTATGCTTTGGCGCTGCTGTTAGTACTGCAAGCATCTGTTATAAATAAATAAATAAATAGAAAAAATCAAGTGCATTAAAAATTCATTATCATTGTAGAGAAGGAAATCATCGTGAGGAAACCTACTTACCTAAAATTTGTCCATAGGTTCTCAAAGGTAAGTGAAGTCTGGCTATTATGGCCTGAACAAGGATACAAAGGCCTGTCTGTATCCCTTACATTATAAGATTATTCAAGCTGATTGATGCCCCAGACTGATTTATTAGTGTAGCGATGATGAATCCCCAATCTTCAGTGTCATGATCTTTCTTATGCCTTTTCATTCCGACAGTTGTTTTCAACGGGCTGGCATAAAATTCACGTAGCGATAACGAACAATACTGTCTACGTGGCGGTTGATTGTGTTGAGGTATGTAAAATATTTATGTAAATAACTAACGCCCCGTCTCAGAGTCACTAATGGATCCTTTAATCGCTCCATAGTACAGAATTTGTATGGTGATTCTTTACTAAGGAGCGATTAAGGTAACCGGTGACTCTGAGTTGGGGCGTAAATGTCTTATAATTTTAGTAACTAATTGTTTGTCATTTGAAAATACTTTATTTTCTGTTTATATTTCTTCTCTGCTATCGCTTTTATAATATCATTGTTTTACTTCATGTACTCCTGTACCCATTTTCTTTTCTTGCTGTAGGTATTCAAACTACTACTGGGTTGCCTGGGAGAAATCACTTTTTAAAGCGATAAGGTCGCCCATTGTTTTGTGTTCCTTCCTTGTGCTTCTTATGTATATTATGTTATGGTGTACAAACAATAAAGTGTTAAACAAATAAATAAATAAGTATCTCTTGTTTAACAATTTGGTTGGTTAAGTTACTTTTAATATCTACTGTTTGAATATTTTTGACCAAATTTTTAAACATTTATGCGAGTTCAATGGACAAAGTTTTGATTGGTTTAATTTAAATATATTTTAGGGATAAATTCAGATAACTACTTACTGAAATAGAAAAAATACTAAAGCAAATAATTTAAGATGAATTTAATCTTTACAAATAAATAAACATGTGCTTAATATTTTTATATTAAAGCCCAATGGTGAATGGCATGCATTTATGTAGGTAAATAGAGGCATGGAAGGATGAAATGACGTCATTATTGTGTATTTTATATTAACAGTTAGAACCTCAGTACATCGGGAGCCATAATTTCATCAACACCACTTCCGTCACCATAGTCTCCAACGATGACGGCACACCTGCTCCGGTAAGTTACAAATATAGTCATTTTCTTTGGGGTAGTTGAAAAAAAAAAATTCCAAGTTTTTAATATATTTTGTTTTGAAATGGTTTAAAATTATTTTTATATCATTTTACTTCAAACATAATTTAAGAATCCCTAAATCCTATAAGTGTTTTGTTAAGGAAATCCAAAAACGAATTTAAATAAAATTATTGTCCTCCTTAGGTGGATTTGCAGTGGCTTTCTTTGAGCTGCAGTCGGTACAACCTTACCGAAGATAGTTGTGAGGAAATCGTAAGTTAAAATAATTAATCAAAATAAAATAAAAAAATAAAAAAAATCTCTCATATTTATAAATACCAATATTTATTTTTTATTTACCCAGTGGAGAATCGAACCCGGGAACCCGTGTTACTATCAACTTCTTTTACGGGGTCATCAATTACCCTTTAACTTACAAAACTTATGAAATCCGAAATTAATTAACCATCCACGGGCATGGCATGGTATGTTTCGAATGTTGACATCTGACTCTTTATTTCGTGTTCCAGGAGATTTCAGAACCACTGATCGCCACTATACCACCTCCGGTAAGTGTCTACGTTAATTTTATTTATTTATGGTGAACTCATCTAATTTCCTGACTATTCCCGTGATATATAACTCGAGACCCACGATGGAGCTCTGTAAGTGGAATATTATAATAAATTTAACATAATAATTTTGTTTCACTTCCTTTTAAATGCTGCATTTTATTGATTAACTACATTTTTATAATTCCTTGCGATCCGAGATTTACGTCTCATTTAGCGATTTTTTAAGCGTCATATGAGACGATATCAAATTTTTTTGTATGTCTACATTTCAATTTAATACTGATTTTAGTCTTTCTGGCGAATATTCCCATATTTCATAATTATTTAGGGTTAAAAAAATATTTTTGCTGACAACACTTTGCTTTTTGATTGCAGTTGATATCTCCCCAACCGCCGCCTACAATTTTCCCCTTGGTAACAACTTGTAATGGAACTTGTCCACCGGTAAGTACTTTAAATTAGAAAACTGCCCTCTGGTTGCCCTGAAAATCAGTGTCTAAACTTACAACAGCCGAGCGGAAGCCATGATTTTACAGCACAAATAAATTCTTACATTAATTCTATCATAATCACAAGTAAATAAATAAGAGAAAAATCTAATTTTATTCCAAATTCAATCGTATAAGGGCATTTTCGCCAAAAAGTGTACATTTCTTAAATTTTTATTTTTTGTTGAAATTTTTACGATTTTTTTAATTACACTGTATTGTTATGTTATTTTCTTGCCAGAAAATATAATTAGGTGATAAAATACTTACTGAAATTAAAATTACAGGACATTTTCTGCAAGGCGGAACAATAAATTGTTCCATTCGGTGCCCAATACAAATGACAATATAAAGATATTTAAACACAGTTTTGGTAAAATTAGTCTTTAATTAGGTTCACTGGGGATACAGGCATATATTAATTAAAAAAAAAACAGTAAAATCAACCTTAAACGTAGTGTTAGCGTGTCATTTACCTACGTCAGTTACTATTTGGTCATTTTACTTTATATTTTTGTCTTTTAAAAGCAAAAAAACCAAACAGTCTAAATCTTGGTATTTTTAAAGAGAAAACAAAACTATTCCTTAATTTTATAAAATAAAATAAATAACTTTTCTTGGAAAACTAATTAACAATAGGATATTTTATTTTTCCTTTTTTTGGGGACAGTCACGGAAAAGAAAGCTCGAAGTAATGGAATGGAAAGTTAGGTATCAGACACACACACTGTTAACACAAGTCCCCAAATAGGCGGCAGAAGTCTTTTAACCACTAGACTATCACAAAATTAACTTTACTATAAAACTATAGTGTACTTACTTATTAAATAAGTATATTTCATTCATATTCATGGTCACCTTGAAGAAAACATGATTTTTCGTTTTTCACGTTTATTTGGCAAAGTACTGATTTTACAGAAAAATGTTTTTCTACAAAAGTTGAAGCCCATTAAAAGACTGATATTTTATGTACATTATATTTTTCTGGTAGAGCCAGTGGTTTGGGAGAAAAATGCAAAACTCGTTCCGCATAATTTCTGAAAATTACTCAGCGTATTGAAATACGCAGGTATTCCATACCAAAATTTAGATCAATCGGGGGTATGGGCTAAAAAGAAGTTTATCCATATTAATACCTATTGATAAGATTATACTTATGTGCAGTTTTATAACAAAGCGGGCCGGCTTCTGTCGCCTTTTGTGACACCCTAGTATGCCAGCATGGGATTGGGATCCATATTTTTCACCCCAATTTAAGCGTCGTAAAAGCCACCCCAATACAGTTGATTATACTCAAAAACAAAAGAAGACTAAAACAAAAATAAAGATATTTTTAGGAATAAAGTTTCCAAAAACTTTTACCGCAATAAATTATAGCGAATTATTATTATTATTAATTTTCAATACTTCATTCTACATAATATAAAATTTCTTATCATTTTTGACATTTTCTATTGATAAGTCCATTGATGTTAATACTTTATAATTTAATTGCATAATTGTCATACTTTGCTAATCTTTTAAAATTAACATTCTTTCGTTATTGTTTCTTGATGTATAATTATTTTATTATGGACCTAAACTATTATTATATGCCCGTATGTGGCAGGGATATAGCTGATAATTTTTACCTATATTATAACATACTTACCTGTGTACCTATATTCCACAATAAATTGATTTGATTTGATTTGATTTGAAAACAGTTCATATAATAATCAGACAGCAATTAGAAAAAACCATAATAAAAAATATTTGAAGTCAACCAAATTACCACAGCGTAACATCAACTTTATCTATTCCATTCCGCTACTTTTGCCTTCCACATAATACGTTACCACTAGCATAGTTTCGGAACCGAAGTAACGGATTCCCAAATAGAATATTGAAATTGAAATTTTGATTAAATCTAATTATATATACTAGGAAAATGTTAACATATAGGTTTCGTTAAAACATTAGCTTTTCGATATAATCATTTCCATAAAAATATATTTACATTTACCTTGAGAAATCAGCTGTTTCGGAAGGGAACTTCAAAATTGCTACGAAGTCGACTCAACTTTATTTACTTAATCCCTGGAAAACTACTGAAAAAACACTGACATAACCGTGCACAGATTGTCATGCGATTATCCAAAAATGATTTGCCATGCGTAATATTTATCAGTTCTCATGGTAGAATTTACAAAAAATACAAAACCGCGGTAACGGATGGTGGAATTCCACCCGAACCCTTTTTTGAATTTTTTTTTAAACTCTTATTTCTGCTAATTAGCAGTCAAAAACTGAATAAAAAATGATTTTTTTTATATTGTCGATATTCAGTTAATGTTATATAGCCCCAAATTTGAATGCTATCGAACATACAAAACATGTTTTATCGCATGTTTTGTAGTCGAAATCTGCAGGGGACATCGTAAAAACGATGGTCTTATTTTATTAAATTATTAATAAAAATTATATAAAGCAATAATTGCAACTTTTGTTGCTGTTCCCGTAAAGATTATTAAACAGAGAAACAGAAAAAATTACGATTTTATCTTTTGGGCATTATAATTAAGAAAATTCGAAGTATGAAGTCAGGGGACACGGTAAAAACGAAATGTACACTTTTTGGCGAAAATGCCCATAACACACAATATAAAGCTCACATTTAAAGACTTTCCGTTGAGTGGCAACAAAGTAGAGTTGACATTAAGTCGATATAATAGGAATAATACCTTAAAAATATTGTGCCATTAACCTGAAATTATCTATATATTTCTAGGGGCCCGAAGGTCCCAGAGGACTAAAAGGAGAGCAAGGATATCCGGGACTGACGGTATGTATTCCGAATAAAAGAAAATTAAATTCAACACAGTGGTGTAGCGTGGGGGGGCCGGGGGACCATGGCCCCGGGCGGAACATGAAGAGGGGGCGGCAAGCCGCTCGATTTTTAAATAATAATAAAAAAATATGCATTAAAATTAATTTTATTTTAATTTTTATGTAAATTGTGCTATGAAAAAACAAGAAAAGTACATTTTTTAATTAATAAAAAATATTTTAAATAATATGGGGGCGGCAGAGATCATTTGGGGGCGGCAAAATATGGCAGGAAAAATCGGCTCGATTATCTGTCATACAAAAAGTCTGACGTGGACGGGAAGCGTAATGTTTTTTAAAATTTGACATGTTTTCACATTTATCCGACGCAATATGGTTATAGATCTATGATTTTAGGGTATGCGAGGAGCTCAAGGCCTGCCAGGGGACCCTGGACCGCCAGGCCCTAAGGGAGACAAGGGAGACCGCGGCCCACCAGGGTGGTTGGGTAATGTTAGTAACTTGATTTGTTTATAAAATGTGAAAGCTGCAACAGCAATTCATATTTTAGAAAAAATCAATATGATATCGTTTTATACAATAAATAATATTTTTTTTTGCCAACCCTGGCAAAGATCATAAAAACATATTTAATGTTTGAAAACAGCTCGTTTAACTGTCAATTTCGTAGGTGACTTCACAATTAGGTCCGCCGGGGGATCCCGGCCGGAGGGGTCCCAAGGGAAATCATGGGGAGCCCGGACAGAAAGGTACGTCACTATGTTTACAGGCATTTTTATATTTCTATTGATAAAGATGACCTCTGCAGGCTTAGCTGGTAGTGAAGAACCGTGCTGCGAAAGGTAGCAATGTGGATTCGATTCTCGATAGACACGTGATGTGACAGATATTACCAGTTTTTTTTCTTTACCCTGAGACATCCCTGAGACTACCGTATCATGTCGTGTCATGTATTTATTTTTTATCCATTTTTTAAATCAAAAATTTTACACTATCGCTCCCAAATTCGTACCCTGATCGTACCGAGTGATCCCTGACTGTGAGAAGAAGCGGCAAGAAACTACCAAGGAGTTCTTTTTATGATGAATAATCTAAATTTTACTAACAAAAAATAACCGACTTCAAAGTCTCAAAAACGACTTGTCAGTCAGATCTCGTTCAAATTTATGTGGGACCACATGACAAGCACCTGCTTTCGATTAAAAAAAGAATCATCGAAATCGGTTGGCGTGATATTGAGTTATTCGTCAATTTGTCGCGCACATCTTAACACAAATTTACGACTTATGTGGTTTTATCATGGATTCCATTGTCAGATCTCAATAAAATTTATATGGGACCACATGACAGCCACCAGCTTTCGATTAAAAAAAGAATCATCAAAATCGGTTCGCCCAGTCCAAAGTTCTGAGGTAACAAACATAAAAAAAAAAAAAAAAAAAAAAAAATACAGTCAAATTGAGAACCTCCTCCTTTTTTTGAAGTCGGTTAAAAATTGTGTAGGTTCAGTTTGAATTCTTAATACTTCAATGTATTATTTTTTTATTACGTAATATATTATAGTATTTTTGATAAGATATTGTTGACAGGTGAACCGGGTGAAACCGGATTGGTTGGCTTGGCGGGGATACCGGGGGCGGACGGAAAAAATGTAAGTCTTGTATGAATTCTTTAGGATTTAATTATTCCTTTCTTCCTTGCCATTTTCTTGCTTTCTAGTTTAAAAGTAAAAGTATAAAACTCCAGTTTTATAAAGTTCCATTTAACTCTAGGCCAAGCTTAAGGAGCTTTAACTATAAAACTGCGGACCAGGATAATATCGTACTTAATGGTGGTCACTCACGGTCATTCCATCGCGTCATTTTTGGAGCCACGCCAAACGACATATGTCAAAATGGCGCGATTGGACATACAAATTTTTTAAATCACGCCATCAGTTTTTCACATTCACGATCAAATTTTGGCTGTATATCACGCCATTTGTCGCGATGGACTGACCGTGAGTGGCCACCTAAGCCTGTACCACCCAAATTGTTCGTAATGATAGTCGGGTGGTACATTAAATTTTTTTACTTTTTGTAACTATTAAAGTGAAAATACTGACCTCTCTGTAGGCTCATGAAATAATGACCTACTGAAATGTTCCTAAAGTTAGGTGTCTTAGGCAACCATGCTGCAAAAGTTACTCAGTTACACAATACGTTATTATACAATAAGTATCAATACAATACGTAATATTTCCAATATCTTCAACGAGTTCCCAACAACAAACTGTTGAAAGTGCAAAAGCGTGTTCAATTCGCTCTGTGATCGATGGTCCAGCTGTTCAGGAGAACAAACTATCTGTGAACTTTACTACGTAGTTCCCATTTCAATGTTCATATTATTATTTACTACATACATACATACATTCATTTCAACTTATATAATAAATTGAAATGGTCCAAAAATTGCAACGTTCTTCACGTGACCAGATCCTCTTCTTTCAAGTTGATATACCCTCGATACAGCACTGCAGCATTCCGTGGTAGTTTCAAGTATAACGCCACCAAATGCTGGAACAATTTGCCTCCACCTCTTCGCAGCCTGAAAACAATAACAAGTTTTAAACACAAATACAAAATACACCTTTTAAACTTACAGAAAACGATTTAGCGTACACACGGAAACACACACACACACACACACTCACACACAACGCATGCATACACATGCACGCACACTCGTACACACACACACATACACACGCGCACACGCGCACACGCGCACGCACACACACACACACACACACACACGCAACACACTTTACTAATATTACATAAGATTAACACACAGCGCTTTAGCACGCCAAATACATTTTAGTGTACTAGTAGTATTTACCTCACATACTATGTCAATAGGATGGGCAATAATTGTAATAAACGAAATAGCTTACCTATAGGGTATAGCCGGCCGATTTATCAAATTCTTTCTTTATAATACCCTCAAACAGATGTCTCGCCAATATTGGATAGTAATCTCCATTTTTTACTTAACATATTTCAGTAACTTTGTCTGTTATTAGTTTAATATCCACTAAAAATATTTGGTTAAAATTGAATTTTACCACAATCTGATACTGTATTTTGTTTTAAGTTCCATTTCATTAATAAAAAGCTAGGTATTAAGTATTATTAAGTATTATCGTAATTGTTTTCGAAATTGCAGTCCGATTAATCACTAGAAAGAAATGCACGTGCTGTGCCGCTTGCCGATCTACACGCGACTAACGGGCGCACTGAAAATCAGAAGACGTAGAAAGTACCTGGTGCTTCCTACGCCGCTTTCTGAGTGCGACCCTTTTCCGGTATGCTGGTAGCTGCAACTCCGAACGCGGTTATTATTTATAAGTAATAATGTACCACCAGTTTTAATCATTGTTGCAATGCCAGTGTCAGAATAAATGTTTCTTTCTTTCTTTCTTTTCTTTCTTACTATACTTAAAACTTTATACGTTTAGACCCGATCCGTTTCTTGTTTTTTTATAACTTTATTTATCTGGGATGAACGATAGTCCCTCGGAAATGTAGATCAATGTTCGTGGGGAGAAATGTGTATTTTTATTTATTCGATAACAGCGAAGGCAAAAGGAGGATGAGCTCGTATGTTTTTTATGTGAATAGCCGAAAAACGAACGGAGAGATTTACTATCTTTCTGTGAAGAAAATAATTATGTACTTAACAATAATGTTTTTATAACATATTCTTACACGCACCACCAAACTGGGGGCCAAATTCTATCGCTTCTTGGCTTCAACCCATTAATGCCCCACTACTGGGCACAGGTCTCTCCTCTTGAGGAGGCCTCGAGCATACTCCACCACACTGCTCCAGTGCGGATTAGTGGAGGGGTTAGTGGCCAACCCAAGTGTCGGAAGTTTTTCAAACCGCCCGAGGGCCTCCGACATGGCTTAACAACTGTTATCTTATGTTATTAAGTTAGTATTAGTCTACTTTGCAACAATCCGCGTTTAACATGTATGATGGTATATACTTTAAAACATGCGTGGCACCTCCCTCCCTCCCACAACGGAAACATGCACTACAATAATTAAACGTATATACCAACATACATACCAGCAACAACACGTGTTTCGCCACATTTTTGCCACTAGCGGTCACCCATCCAACTACCGACCACGCCTGCTGTTGCTTAACTTTGTCGATCACATAGGATCGACGCAAGCCGCCGGGCTATGAGCGCAATCGCTTCTTACGACATCGGTTTTTCAGCAGAAATTATTTCAATTCATTGACTGTCTGTTACAGGGTCTACCTGGCCCGCCCGGGCTACAAGGTCCTCGTGGTGAAAGAGGGCCGATTGGACCACCAGGACCGACTGCCAATGTCAATACATCGCTAATTCTTGGTTCGTAACTCGCATGGAAAATTGAAGAGAAGGAATGCCATCTCTGTGAAAAGTGTCCGTGAAAACGCGTAAAATTACACTAGCAGCTAGCGGCACTAGCGCCATTCATTACGGTGACGCTGCGGATACACTAGGCATAACTCAACAAACTTCACTCCGTCTACAACAGCTATGTTCATGGTTCGCTATTTGTATCACACTAGCGCCATTCAAAATGGCCATTATGGGAACCTCAATTTTCTGTAAACAGCTGGACACTTTTTCAACTTTCCCTTCATATGAGATGGCGCTCCTTCTATATATCAATGCTCCATGGTAACTCGCTAATTCTTGGTACTTATATCGATTATCTATTATAAAAACTGGTTTAAAAATTACACTAAAAATTAATCTCGATGAACTTACATTTACATCATGGTCGGAATAAGGCTTCTTTTTATAATGAGAGATTAAGGTTAAGGCGAATTGGCAAACTTCATATTTTGAGACCATTCTATAAAAAAATCTCAGCATCTTTCTTTCATCGATGGAATTGATTCGAAGATAAAGTAGTAAATTCACTAACATTGAGTTATTTTAGAAAAATGGAAAATAGTGAAAGAAGGCATGAAAGTTTCTTTTAAAGAGCAATAGCTTGTCGCTTATAGACTTGAACCAGACTCATCAGCATAGAATCATCCGTCAGTTTGGATGAGAATTGACCATGATTTCAGGAGCTAAAGGAGACAGGGGTGACCCAGGGCGTCCCGGGCGGGATGGTGCGCCTGGGTTGAGGGGACCACCTGGCATCGATGGAAAAGACGTAAGGAGAAACTTAAAAAAACACAACGCACACACACACGCAAAGAGAGAGAGAGAGAGAGAAACAAGCACAAACACATTTTTATACAATCTCTTGTGTGTTCATGATATCCTTATATCGTTTTGATCTGCCAAAAGTTTTGTGTACTATAGGAAGTCAGATCGTATTTCATTATTTATGAACCACTTGTTGTGAAATTACAGGGAACACCAGGCCTTTCAGGCCCGGCGGGGTCACCGGGCCTCCCTGGAGACAGGGGTCTTCCGGGGCCACAAGGATCTGTCGGAGAGAGAGGGACTGAAGGACCGCCGGTGGGTTAACTTTTATTTTGTGGAACCGTCTGGTGTTACCGCTTCGAAATTGAGGAAGCGAAGACGTCATTTTAGTCGAAGAATTTTTCGTTTATTTTGGACAAAACATAATACCACAACATAATATAGGTCGATAGGGTGAAGTAACAAACTAAATTGCGCATTTATTATGGTTCACACGCTCAACGTCAATAAACGCATTTCGTCACTTAGGTACGCGTAAGTGCTTGTTCATACTGACTCACGGGCGCGGTCGCGAAATATCAAACATATGAACTACTATGAAAGTGTTCACATACAAAACGCACGTGCGGTGTAAGTAGCGGGCACGCTAGCGACAAGCGCGCGCGGCCCGCTAGCGGCAATATCAAACGCATGAGAATGTATGAGTGTGTTCACACTGAACTAGCGGCGGAGCGCGCGACTCACTCGCGATGTCAGGTAAGTTCAACCATTTTGAACTTGTCGCTAGAAACGATAGCACATGAATTCATTATGTCCCCAGATTAAAGGGTTGTTCTTTCATCTAAGATCATGTCCTTCAATACAGAAGAGTTTATTGGTACTATTCAGGCTAGAACTGATTTGATTTGAACTCAGATTTGGCAGAGTAAACACAGGCATCTTATGAACAGAAACATTCTTAATAAACTATGGAAGGAAATTGCTGAATTGTTTCCTGATATGGAGGGTGAGTACCTAAATGGAACTGTAGGTATGAATTTTCGGTTAAAAAAGATCGTAAAAAATCGGTAAAAAACATGGACGTTTTCAACCTCTGACAACATGTCACAATCGCGCAAACGCCTGGCGGCCAGTGTGAACACGAATCCGCCACCGCGCCCGCGCGTTCAGTGTGAACACTCACTTAGTCACATCACATAACGTCGTTTTCCACAAACGCGATTCGTCGGGTAACGCAATAGTGTACAGACCCTAGAATCTAGTATAAATTATAGATAAATTAATAACTATTAGTATGATATTAAAGGGTCTCCAAGGTCCTCGAGGAGAGCCAGGCCTACCAGGGCCTCCAGGGACAGCAGCAGTAGCGTCTCAGGAGGTCTCGGTAGCGGGTCCGCCTGGTCACCCGGGAGAAACAGGCCAGGTTAGTGAAATACTCGCAAAGAAAGGTATTTATTATTTAATATTTACCTTATTATGTAAACCAGTAACTTTCAAAGGAAGAAATTTAACCAAAATGATGATTTCAGGAAGACGTGAAATGTATTTGATTATTAAGTTTGGAAGTAAATAATAAATTCTAAACTTTTATTTGTAAAGTTTGTTGATCCCTAAACAAAATTAAGAAAATTGGTTGACAAACCGATGATGAAAAGGTAGGAGAAATTACCGTTTTGTCTTTGCTCATACCTACTTAATAATATTTTAGAGGATATATAGCTGACAACTGCGTCGTAAAATAACCTTAAAAATAAAAGGAAAAACTTATAAATACAAGGAACAATCTGGGTAATTTCCAGAAAGGTGACCCAGGCTCCCCCGGGATGCCGGGGCGAAACGGTATGGACGGTATCCCGGGCAGCCCCGGCCAGCCTGGCCCTGCCGGGATGCCTGGGCCTAGCAGCCTTGTCAGTCAGGTTAGTCAGTATGTCGGCTTGATTTCATTGACACAGCACGGTTTTATTATTTAATATTCTTTTATACAATAACTAGTGGATGAACACGTGAATGAACGTGGCGGCGTTTTTCAGTTGACGGTGACGTTGATACGCCATCTTTACATATTATCTTCAAATTTTTGTATGGGAAAAGTGGAATATCGACTTTATCAATAGAGCGAATGTGCCTAATGCATGTTTTAGTGGTCTCAATTAAACCATCTTCGGATTATTGCCTTTCAAATGAAACCATTTTGAAGCATAGCGCCAGAGAGAGAGAGAGAGAGAGAGAGAGAGAGAGAGAAATAGTGCCAGAGAGCAAGAGAGAGAGAGCGAGAAAGAGTGACTCTTTCATTTTCTGAATTTTAACAAACGTATATTTTTGCAGCTACCTCAATTAACCGAGTCAGATGTGAGGAATCTGTGCGAGAGCTTAATAGCAGGTAAGACTCGTTATTGATAAACTAGCTGCTTTAGAAGGATTATTAGAAATCTGACTTTTATTATGTTATTTTTATCACGCGCGATATACTACATTGATTTTTATATTTTTGACACTGTTGATTGGTATTATCAGATCGTATGAGAGAGTTCGCTGCGTCGTTTATGGTGAGCACAGCGTCTCCTGTCGCGGGGAGACGCGGCCCGCCAGGGAGACCGGGCCCTGCTGGGACGCCAGGTAAAATATTATCTTTTTACCACGTTTAACGTCAAAGTAGGTTACTAGGTAGTATTTTGTCAATTTTATTAATTTTATAAAATTTTTCAAGGCTTACCAGGTGAATCAGGTTCAATAGGCCCCCGAGGGTACCCCGGGGAACCTGGAGAGTCCGGCAGGCCCGGTAGCCCGGGGCCCACGGGTGACAAAGGAGACAAAGGCGAGAGGGGGCCACAGGGTATTGGAATACAGGGACCTGAAGGACCCAGAGGATCACCAGGTATGTTTGAATTTTTGGTTGTATCTGTATTATGGAATTTATTTTTAACGTTTAATAAACATGACGGGTCGCCGATTTGAGCTTTCGAGCTGAAATTTCAAAAATAGTTATTCCCTATAACATTCCTGGTAGAGACTTTTTGTGCTGTGTGTGTGAGTAGGAGAGATATAGAGACTCGGTTCGCATAAAGAAACGGGGAAGCTGTAATAATTCAAATTGGTTTCGTCAGGTCCAATCGGCCCGCCAGGTAGAGAAGGCAGGCACGGGGAACGGGGAGATCCGGGTCGGGAAGGTAAGTCTACTTATAATTGTATCGGCTTAAAATTAAATAAATTAATTATTTATTCAAAGAATAAATTTATTATTGTAATAGACGACCAGTGCGGCGCAATGGTTACCATGCCGGATCGTCGCACCGAGGGTCCTGGGTTCGATTCCCAGCGGAGCGGAAAGAATGATGAGTTTGAATTTCTGTTCTCCTTCTGGGTGTGAATGTCCTTGTCTTGTGTGTTGTCCATGGCACCCACGACACGGAATCCTGTGGGGCTATGAGTGTGAAGCGTTATTTATTTATTATTTAATGTATGAATATTAATATAGTTAATAGTTTTTAAGGCTCGTTCCAATATAATTGTCTTCTATCCAATATCCTCGGTAAGTCTCTAACAAATTGTTAGAGTTACAATCCTAATAATTCCTATTGTATCTATAACTAATTACCAGAGATTATGGATGGATTGAATATTGTGAATGGCTGATAACCAAGTGTCCCTGTTCCAGGTGCGATGGGCCCCCGAGGGACACCAGGCCCCAGAGGCACCTGCGAGTGTCCCAGCAGTCTCGCCTACTACGCTTACATGCCGCAAGGGAACTCCAAAGGACCCTAGATTGCAGTACGTGTTAATGAAAAAAAAAACATTAAAAAAACATGAAACAGTCTAATTCACACCCACGACTTAGGTATATTGATTCATGACAGTAGGTGAGTAGTAAATTCGGTGATTTCAGTGGTTTAAGCCTACGATAGAAGTCTGTGAGTTAAAAAGTTATTGAAATAGAATACAAAATTTACAGAGGAATGTGGCTTTAATTAAGGTTATGCTTAACTTTTACATTCCAATCACAGAGCTCCATCAAGAACCTTGCTACATATCACCGAATAAATATGACATGATGAGTTGATCATAAATTGTATGATAGCAGTGTTTACATTGCAATTCTTGTTCGCCGATATTCCGACTTATGGATTTGCAATAAATGCGATACTGTACATGTGTTACTGCTTATTTATTAATACGAATTAAAAACAACCCTATTTTTAAAATATTTTTGTAACGACAGAAAAGAACGAAAAAATTACGTTTGTTTGAGAAATAAAAAAAATATTTGTTTTTGTTTACACGGTTTTATTTATAAAACATCTCTAAAAACAGTAATATGATTGTATTGATGTTTGTTTGCATTGAATAGGCTCCGAAACTACTGAACCGATTTGAAAAATTCTTGCACTGTTGCGAAGTTACACTTTCCCCGGGTGACACAGGCTATATTATATTTTTTAAAAATTTAGGTTCCTTAATAAAACTCCAATAATGTAACCCAAGGTGTAAAAAATAAGAAAACCGAAGCAAAGCGAGGGCGGTTAACTACTCGTATTTTATAAAAACATTGCTAACATTAATTTTGATAGCATATTTCGTTAGATCTAGGTACGGCTTATTGCTGAATCCTATATCCGTTTTATCCTTTACTGTGGATAACGATTCTTTTGTTTTATACTAACTTATCATTAATGAAAGATATACCCTTGGATATACCTACAGAATAATCTCATAAGGAATTGACATATTTGAAAAACCTAGAATTTTTTTTTAACCTACAACACAACGTTCAACAGGTGAGGTTTATTTTGTGACAGCAAGTGAATATAATTTAAATAAATATTCTTTAAAACAAAACTGTGATTTTATTCAATTCCTCACTTTGTATGGTGTTACAAGTCATCCAGTCTCGCCTAGAGTCAAATGTTTACTGGATCTATTTCCTTGACGGAATCGATCTCCGCTTTGCAGAAGAAGCATTGTTTGCTGTTCAACAGATGCTGCATTATGCATGGCCTGGAACAATTTATGTCAATAGTCTCCTGTAGACGAGTTACCTGATGGCTCGGTAATCTCCAAACTTATTGACCTGGCTGTAGTTGTCACAGCTGCGTGATGGGAGCGCGCGGATGATCGTAGTCGATGCCCCGTCCACGCGCACTCCTCCGCTGATACGTTATTGTTATTTTACAGTGCCACCAAGTTATCTGTGAAATGGCGAAAATTGGAACTAATGCTGCGTCATTCATAAGACATTTACTATCTCTCGAATTGCGTCCAATGATTGGTCCAATGCGTCCGACAGCGCCCCCCTTCAATTCACAGATAAGTTGGTGGCACTGTACGTTCTGCGCATCGACTCGCGCCTAACTTCAGCCCGGCCAATAAGTTTGGAGATTACTGTAAGTGGACATGGACACCGTCGCCCATAGACATCAGTTATCTACACCAAATTAACCAATGATGCATTACGTTACGTACGTAAAAGAAAAATTAATAAAGTGGCTGGCTTTAATATTTTAGTGGCCCATTACTGAGCTCTGGTCTCTTGAGAAAGTCTAGAGCATACTCCATTTTCACTGTTCCACTATGGATCGATGGAGAGGTTAGTGGCCAACACAAAATGGATTTTGGACTCAAGTTTTCATGCTGCCCGCAGGCCTCCGACATGGCTTAAAGACTGTTATCTCACGATACCAACAGGTCTGACGGCTTTACATCTGAAGCACGAAAGCGCTCAAAAAATGTTTGCCACCAGCGGTCACCAATTCACCTACGTAACGTCCGCTGTTGCTTAACCCGGTCGAGCACTTAGGACCGACACAAGCCACCGGGCAATGGAAGCTTCTGCTTAATGACATTATTCCTAAAGCCAATGTTGCCAGAACTTCGGATTTATCCATAGATCTACGAATTTTAGGCCTTGTCTACGGATCTACGGATTTTATTGCCAAATCTACGGATTTTTGAACGACGTTCTATAGATTATTAAAAGCAAGACCAGCTCACTCACCTGCAAGAATGATGTCCGCAAGGTAAGAACGCAGTGTCAGCAGGCCTGGCGTAGCAGATGGTGCAGAGGAGGTCCGACTGCCCCCCGCTGGAGCCGGGCGACCTGGTCTTCATCACCTCCTCCTTGGCCACCCGCAGCCGGTCCACCACCAGCTCCAGGGCTTTTAGCTCTTCTATCGTTACGTCTTCTGGGTCTGGCCAGATTATTTTGTATCACCATCTTTTATATGGATCAATTTTTAACCCTTGACACTAAAACTTATATCACCCCTCGTGTTATAAGGTTGATATGTTTATGTGTGGACATGGATAATAGGTGTGTGTATATCAGTGTATATGTTCATGCCTCTATGGCAATCAACGTGTGGACTGATTTTGATGCAGTTTTTTTTGTTTGAAAGCTGACGTGATACTGATAGACATGGTTATCTATGTTTGGTGGAAATAAAGCTGTGGGGTTTTAGAATTTTAAAATGTAAAGTTATACAATTTTTATGACTAAAATAGTCATAAAAAATATTAAATGGGTTAAAAAGACTAACATTTGTAAAACGAGAAAAACGTGTCCTTCTCTTTGCCGATCATGAATTCCAGTCCGTCACTCCGGAATAGCGGCTCGGTCACCAGAGACGTCATTACTTTGTTCAGATGCTGCGAACATTATAACATGTTATTGGCACGAAATAGAGACAAAACAAGTTTAACTCGGGCTTCAAGTTATTAGTAATTTTATAATAAGTCACATAATTAGATTAGTTTACCCTAAGCGTATACATTTATGTCTTCTGCAAACTCACATCAGCCGGTAATTTAGGATCAAGCATGCCGATGAGGCAGCCAGCGACCGGCGCTAGGGCGACATAGTAATGGACTCTGTCAGTGTCCGGCAGACCCCTGGACACCAGCCTGCGGAACCCGGCGCCCCCTCCGCCCCTCACACACACCCGGGATACCACTGCCATTAGGATCTGTGGAGATATTTTGAACAGTTTTTTTTGTTGTCTGTACATAGGTAAATAAATTAACAAAACTTTTTTTTTAATTTATGCACAAATTAAAATAAAATATATCGTTGAAAACCGCATCCAAATCGGTCAAATTTGTGATTAGCTGCAACAAATGTACAGACAGACAGGCAAAAATCTAGAAGTCATTGTTATGTGATGAAGTAATATTGTTGCGAAAGAAATTTATAAGCACAATGGGGGATCCATCAAATACTCGAATCCGTTCGACAGTTCTTGCATTTTCTCCATGTATAGACATTGATCGGTTACAGTTTAATGATAATACATCCAGCCATAACCTGACAAGTCCTTCCCAACAGCAGATCGTTCTGGTTGTCACTAGCTTCAGGCCTTGTGAGGATCTGTGGCGCGAGGCACAGCGCCATCTCCAACGCGCGAGCCAACCCGTGGTACAGGTCGAAGCAGGTCGCGCACAGCTTGATCTGACGCGGCTCCAGGTGGGCGTCCACTTGGATACGATCCATCTGGAGATTAAGGAATAGAATAAGGATAATTGTAATTTAAAATTTAAAACACCTCCAATGCCCCTACTCCAAGCGCTTCTTTTGCTAAATGCGCCGCAACTCGAAGTATAAACAAACGTATTAGAGTGGAAATATTGACTCAGTGGCTAGCTCCCTCCAGAGTTAAGTTTAATTGCCTCTTCGACAAACACAGGTTTCTTGGCTGTTTGCATCAAGTTACGTGATTTACTCCCAGCTGTAAACTTTATATTACAACCGTTCGGAAAGTTTATCTTTCAAAACGAAGAAGAATGCGAATACATCATACTAAAATGGGGGCGGAAAAGAAAATGAAAATCCATTGTACTCTTTGATTGAATCATGTTGAAATAACGTAAGTATTCGGAAAAGCCCGACTCTCGACTACTTTAAAACGGTATTCTGGGTTTATGAATACGTCATGTGAATGTACCTATAGTTATGAGTCCTTCATTGACCCCGAAAACCTCCCCTAACCTTCCAAAACCGTCAACGAAATATTCAAAATAAACACTAATAACACTCAAAAGAACGATAACTTAAATATTATCGACATAAAGTAGCAATAACAACCGTAATGGAGATATCGTTACGAATAGTCCAATGTTATTCAAAGCCCTGTTACCTCTTGCATCATAGTGAAGAATTCAGAGAAGGACCAGTTCAGCTGGCTGAGCATCGAGTTGAGGAAGGCCGCGGCATCCTTCGGATGACTTGTGAGGTATTCCTTCACTCGCGTCTGTATCACTTCTGAAGGACATGGACCTGGTTGAAAAGACATCTCGTTTCTTATTTCAATTCAATTCAATTCAATTCAATTTATTTATTCGTGTAAGTGTAGTTTTACAAGATGTTTTTAATTTTTTTTAGTAATTAGCATGTACACTTCGTCAGTTTTATTGACATACGAATATTATGTTACTTAAATATCATAGATAGTTAATTTCAGATAATTTCATATTTAATTAACATCATCAAAACTTAAGGCCAATGCATACGTAACGGGTTTTTTTCCGTCCCGTACGCGCCACGTCTAGTACTATAGTTACATACCTTTTACGTTTCATAGAAAACGATGTTTTCAAAACTTCACGTGCCGTCCCGTACGGGAATAAACCCGTTACGTACCTTTACAATAATATGGAGTTATTTGTTTGGGTTTATTTGGTTAGTGATCAGAAGTCTGATCATTACTCATAATAATGGAACATTTGGGTTGGTCTCTTCCCATTTAGAGGAAATAATATCGTAACTGAAAAGATTTTCTTGTGGTTTTAACTAATAATTATTCCGTGGCATACCCCAATAAATCATTCATAATTTCTAATTTTATTTATCACAGATGTGCTGAAAGACAAAAAGAAAAATATTAAGAATATAACGTAACAAGCATGTGCTTACCGAAACACTGACTCATGAGGCCCGCATCAACTTTGGCACCCAAATTGTTTACAGTTGGTTCTCTGTCACCATACCTAAAAAATAACGATTACACGTCGCAGATAATATACCTAAAACGTCTTGAAATAAATAGAAGCAAATTAATTTACTTATTAAAGTTTGTGTCCTTAAAAGCTTCCGCTCGCGGTTTCACCCACAAACATACGAGTAATATAAAGGGCCGAATCATTCCAGGAGAATCTACAACCGGGATAAGATATAAATTCAATAAAATAAAAATAAACCGGATAGATATAAAGTCTATCCTCTGTTTTAATCCTGGAAGTGGCTTGTTTGTGTGCCAAGTCTTCTTACTTCAAGATCTTAAACTATCGCTTAGCACGTGATCGAAATACAAACGATCGATAGCAAATCTGATGAATCAGAGAGCCGAATATATTTACTTAGCCGCTAAGTGTGGCCATTGTCTGTGTCGAAACCCAAAGCCGGTGCCGTGCCAGAACCGGACCAGCACCCAGTTGGACTGCGCCCACGCTCGGTTCTGGTAGGGTTTGATCAACTCTTCCACCATCGACATTTGACTGTAAATGGAAAGAACATGAAGTCGACTCGAAGTTCTTACAAGCCATTAGATTCGCCTTATGTTAAATAATGGCACAAATTGTTAACATAGGATTAGGTACTACACGAAAAAAAAAACACCTAATTGTGGAGTCTTCTTAGGAATTTACTTACTCTAATTACTTTAAATGTAATAAGATGAAACACTATTAAAAAAACTATCATCATATACCTTTTTGAAATTCTTATGGTGTGCTCTTGTTTCTATGTGATACCCATATTGCATTATTCGATATATTTTTTATTTTTTGATACTTAAAACAATGGCATCTCACAGCCACCATATTTGTTTTTTTTTAATTTAACTTTAAGAACACTTGGGTTATCAATCCGATACTAATCATATCTATATAAATCCGTTCCGCGGTTTGGAAGATATGAGGTAATAAAAAATATTACACGCATACGTACATACATACGTACATACATACGTACATACAAGATACGCGCAAAAAACATAACCCTTCCTCGGCAGTCGGGTAAAAAGAAAAAGAATCAAATTGTAGTTTACAAACTCACTGTTTCATAGGCACCCGTTCGATAGCCCTCATGGTGGCCGGCTGGGTAGCGAAGGAAGCCAGGGTCTGCACCAACGACTCCCTCGTACTGGCCAGCACAATCCTCTGGTCAGCGAACTCGGAGCAGAGGAATGCTGCACAGGAAACTACCAGCTCCTCCCATTCTGTAGAGGACTATACTTAGAAATTGGTTGAAACAATATTGTTCTCTATTATTTTCCTATTCATTTTAGGGTTCCGTATCTCTAAAGGAACCCCTTTAACTTTACCCGTTTGTAAGTGAACGCAATAATAACATGGCTGTTTATACTGTAGGTATATTTAGATACTGGCAAGGGATTCAAAATTTATAAGGTACTTCTTATTGACCAAGAATATTTTTGGCAAAAATCTACGCCTTACTTAGTAAAGGGAAAAATCCGAGCTATTGATGAGTTAAAAGCAGCTGTTTCTAATAATAGTTAAAACTTCAGTGACCTGGTATTTGTTGCACAGGTACCGTAGGATGCATGTACAGACGTAGCGTGTTGCACAGTTCTAGCATGGCGTCCACATGGTACTCGGGGACGAAGGCGAAGAGTGATTCCGGGAATTCAGAGTTGTGTGTCTCTACATGTAGAGGTATAATGAAGAGAAATAATATAGAATTATTTTTCTATAATGTACTAGCTGCCCGCACAGACTTCGTTCTGTCAAAAGTTTTTTGTTTTGAGATGTAAACTATCCTATCTTTCAAGTTGGATCAAACTGCACACGGCGTGCAAAATTTGATTAAAATCGGTTCAGTAGTTTAGGAGTCCATCGCGGACAAACAACGTGACACGTAATTTGTATATATTAAGATAGAAGAAAATATTATAGAAGAGAATAGAATAATATTATACGAGTAGAAGAAAAGATATTAGTCTGAAAAGCGGACTCGATGAACTTTTCACAGCACATTTTCGATGTGAAAACGTCTATTAAAACGATGAATGCCGGGTGCACGCACGAAAAAGCATGACTCATTGTCCCATTCCGCGCGAGCGAGAGCGCGGAACAAGCGATAGAGAGGCACGATCGGCTACGATTGGCCGAAGCGCTCAATTTTATTTATAAAAGTATGCAATCATTTCATCAGTTTTGTCATGACGTTGTCACGTTAAACTGCCGTCCGTAAATCGACTTTACAGACAACCATTTTTAATTTAACTTCAAAACGCAAGTATATTAATTAGCATCAAAAAAGCAGTAAAATCAGACACATTTCAAATTAAGAATCGCAATCGAGTCGAAAGACAAATAAAGTTCAAATAATTTTCGGCAACGACTGAAGTCAAACATGCCTTTAAAACTGTATCTAAAATGGATTTTGTTTTGAGTTTACCTCTAATCGGTGGCCCGACTTGAGGGTTGGAAGACACTCGAGGAGTCGTTACTCTGGACGTCGGGCTTTGTGGGCTATTTGTAAATAAACGATAAGTAAATAAAATAAATTAATCTGACGTACCTCTACAGTATCTACAGCTTTTCTATAGAGATCGTTAGATTCGAAACAAACAGTTGCATTTATGTACTGAATATTTTGGCATGTGAGTGTGAATGATTTGGCGGAACATTTTTCAAAAAGAGTCGAATCACTTTTTAAATCTTTTTGGTGTTTTAATTTTTTTTTCTTTCTTCTCTCTTGTTTCTTATCTGGCAATACATTACTGGTTCCTTTGGTGTTATTGATGACCATGGGCGAGGACGAACACTTAGGTTTAAATAGCAAATGAGTAGATGAGCTTCCTAAAACATTGAATGCTAAGAAAGAAGAGAGAAGAAAGAATCACATTACTGGCCTGACATACCTCTGGTCGGAACTGGAAGTGTACTCCAGCTGCAGCGACGCGTAGCTCGGCTCGCGCAAGATAGAACTCTTACCGGGGAGTATTTCCTTACTCGTTGTCTGAAATTATACATATATATTTTATTTACTTATTTATTTATTTATCTATTTATTTATTTATAATTTTGTCATTCTTAATATATTAGGTATTTATTTATACTTCTATGTACATAATATATATATATTTTACATTTATAATATAATTTTTTTTTTTTTTTTTTTTTTTTTCATTTATTTAATACATAAAGCAGATTTACAAAAACTTAACTCATAAAGCTTTGCATAAACCGTATCGGTTTGTCCGCAAGCTTGTTAACCTCATACACAAGAAAAGATAAATATTATAAGGTTAATAAAATTAACTACCTACCTAATTACTAAAATATGTTTGCTTCTATTTGTTAAATGCTATAAATTTGCTATTGTTATACAATCTTCATGACTAAAGTTAAGCAAAAACAGGATAGTCATCGCGTCTTGGCGCACTGATAGGAAACCGGTTTTGACAACCGTGCAAGTGCAAGCAAGACAGGTACAATACTCGCATATTGTGCATCCTATTTACTGGAATGAACAATCTACAGGTTGATGCATTATTTAAATACTTTTGTATTATTTTGTTTATTTATAATTATTCTTTTGGTATTTTAGGTATTATTAAATTTACTTTGTTATGCTTACACATTAGATTAATTGTTAAGCTAATTGATTAAATTCTTTGACAATTTATTTTATCTAGTTTTTCCATACATATTATAACATTATTTTTAAGAATTTTGAAGCAGGTCATAGAAGTATTTTTTATATTTAAGCTTAAAGTTTTCTTCCTTAATGTCTAACAATATTTTTAATGGAATTTCGTTCATAAGAGTAGGTATTAGATATTTGTTTGTGCGTTTTCCGTAAAAGTTATATGTCCTGGGGATCAAAAGTTTTTTCTGTGCAATTTTTCTTGTAAATGTTGAATGTTCTATTTTTATTTGTACATCTTTATTATGAAATTGTTCAATTAATATTAACATTTTTATTTTAGAATGAATTGGTAATATCTTGCAATATTTAAAAATTCCTATAATATCATTATTTTGGTATAGCCTTATTTTAACTTTTGTGGGTATTATTATTTTAAGTATTCTTAACTGTAAATTATAAATTTTATCCAAATAAGATTTGAAAGTTCTCCCATAACTTGTAAGTCCATATGAAATAATAGACTCAGCAAGTGCGTTGTACAAATTAATTAAGACGGAAAAAGGTACTTTATATTTAAGGATCGCAAATTTAGCTAGCATAGCCCTTAATTTCATACATACAGAGTCAATATGGTAGCTCCAGTTGAATCTCTCGTCTACGATTAGACCTAAGTAAGTGTACTGTGTGACTTGCTCAATGCGGTCACATTTACATCTATTACCCATTGACGTATTATTATGTAGACAGTCATGATCATGTGCGACTATTGATAGTGATATAGTGATATTGAGTATACATATGACGGCAAGCGGCCTCTTTGGTTTTACAACGAGATGCTGTCATACTAGAAGTCATGAAGAAAACTAAATAATATTTAGAATAAGGAATGTGTCAATCTATTGAGAACAATACGTGTGGGACATGGTGGAGGATTCGTATAGTGATCACGGAGTTGTACAGATTGTTATTGATGTGAACGTTAGTTGAACTGGAAATATAATATCATGGAGCAAAGTAAAAGGAATATTATTGAATAACCAACACCGTAGATTACCCCCTTTTGTTACATCAGAAGTGTTGGAAGAACTGAAGCGCCCATCTCAGATGAAGGAATAAAAGGCCAAAACATCGGAAAAGTCGGAAAATAAATGAGGAATGACACTAGTTCGGATGACATTTGAAGAAAATTTTGCAATGAGAAATGAAACAATCTCAGATGGAATAAAAGGAACAATCCAAAGCGCGATGAAGCGAGAATCATGGAAGTTTATAATATGATCAACGTGGAAAATGCAAAACCATTGCGGAGTAAGATGTGCAGACTTGAGATGCACACTGTTCGCGTCTGGGTTTGAGTACCTACCTACACAACACGAGGTCGTGTTGATGATGGTCACGATGGCCGAAGGAGTGCGGATTGCAGATAAGTAGCTCTAGTGTAGTTTGAAATGTAAATTGTGACATCGTACGTGTGAAAATAACTATCCTTGTGTTTTTCAGTTGTGGAAAACGATATAACGACGTGCCATCACAAAACAAGCGAACCAGCATTCAAGGGGTGGCAGTCCAGGTGACGGCAGCATGAACGCGGCCGGGAGAGAGCGACGTGCTGATGTATTCGATGTACAAACATCTTCAGGCGTATTTAGAAAGGTGATTTTGTGAATTTGTTAAATGATAAAGAAACGTTTGAGAGCTGTCATTACTGTCTTGAGTGATAAAAATAATAGTGAGCTTTTGCAAATTGTTGAATTGAGTTTCCAAATGAAAGAGAGATTTAAAGGTCCATATAGTCTGTTTGAGGTTTTCATGAATGCCTGTAAGTCATGTACCAGTCGAAGCGGATATTAACTGTGATAAGATGTGATTTGTGTTGAATTGGGTTGGAGATGAGAACTTGAGTAAGAAACTTGTTGTGGTGAAATGACGTCGAATGAATTGAAGGGGAGTGTAATCAGGCTTCTTAGTAGCGGTGCACTCCTGTGGTTTAAGAGACTTACTCAAGATTTGTTGTTGTTGTTACGTCGAAAATGAAATGAAACGACTATGGTACATGGCTCAAGGTAATAACATCATAAACTTGTAAAGTATTGCCCTGTTGAGGTCAGGAACGACCGAGCGAACAAGTACTGTCGTAAGATGTTTCCTTGCAGAGTGACGACACATGAGACCGTGTCGGTGTGCAGCCACAGCAGAAGTAAAGGCGTCCGATGGAGTCCATGACGAGCACCCAGCGAACAAAGGGGTCCACCGGAGGCATGGAAGCGGAAGCGCTCGAGGACGAGCGCACGTCAGGATAGCCGTGACGGCAAGCGGCCTCTTTGGTTTTACAACGAGATGCTGTCATACTAGAAGTCATGAAGAAAACTAAATAATATTTAGAATAAGGAATGTGTCAATCTATTGAGAACAATACGTGTGGGACATGGTGGAGGATTCGTATAGTGATCACGGAGTTGTACAGATTGTTATTGATGTGAACGTTAGTTGAACTGGAAATATAATATCATGGAGCAAAGTAAAAGGAATATTATTGAATAACCAACACCGTAGAATACCCTTTTTGTTACACATATAAATATTATCTTGTGCTGCACTGTTTGCCACCTCAAGTTGCTGATGTTTCAGTTCGCATTTTGCGCAATAAAGTTGTACGTAAATTCAAATTCAAAATCATTGATTCATGTACGTAGCATTAAATCGTTAGTAATAAGTGGATAACTGTAATTGGCTTTCTTTAAGTAATTGTGTAATCTGTTTAGTAATTTTAAGCTGTTGTTATCCTGAATAAAATAAAATAAAAATAAGGAGTGTCGAATGTCGATAATAAGTTGATAGACCGAGTTAAGCAACAGCGTATTAGGATGGGTGGCCGCTAAATAGTGGCAAAAATTACTAAGCATTTCCATCCTTCGCCCAGCATGTAAAGTCGTTCTGGACCCGATTGTTATCATAAGATAACAGTCGTTAAACCAAGTTGGAGATTTTCGGGTGGCATGAAAACTTCCGACACTTGGTTTGGCCATTATCCCCTCCACCAATCCGCACTGGAGCAGCATGGTAAGTCGTCTAGGCATCCTACAGAGGAGAGAGCGTGCTCTGTAGTGGGACGTTAACAAGTTCAGCCAAAGTTACTCGTAGTATACAAACTGTGTACTTGCGCATGCGCCGCGTATTCAGGGTCGGAGGTGAGTCTCAGTGAGTGCAGCGTGCCGGCGAAGTGTTTGGCGAGCTCCATCTGACGTTTCTTCGTCCACGTCGCTCCGATTACCCACGCCATTTGGAGTGAACCCGCTTCTAGTTTTTCCTTTGAGTGAGCGAAATGTACGGTCTATTGTTAAACGCTTTTATATTTAGGTCTAATTGCTTTTATATTGACGACCCTGTAGACTAGTTAGTAGCGCCCTGCCTTCAAAGCGAAGGGTTCGATTCCTCGCCGGGGCAAATATTTATGTGACAGATGAATATTTGTACTCGGGTCATGGGTGTTATAGTGATGTTTAATTTGTGTTGCCCATGACACCCACAACACAGGGAATCCTAGTGTAGGGCTATGAATGTTACGTAACTTGTTAATAAACTACCTCATAAACACTTTTAGATCTTTCGAGTTCTTTCAGCATCTTCTCCATTAATTGTCTCTTAGTTCTTTCAACGTCTGTAAATTCTCCGTTGGCACCTAATGAACAACCAATCAAAATTGACCAAAATGATTAATAAAATCATATTTTAAGTGAGAAAATAAAAAACATTTTCATATTTATTTACTAGTTATACATCTATGTTTATGTAATAGGGAAAATGGTAGAGCAGAATTTGGGGAAACACTGCCATAATTTTGCGATATTTTAATGATACATCATATCACTCATCATCATAGATTCTAGTCGCAGAAAATGATGTCCGTAAGAATCTTAATTGAAAATATTATGGAGATATATAATTGATTAAAACATTCAACATTTTGGATTATTCTATTTATCCGCCCTAAAACTCTTGACTGGCTGACACTCTTAAACTGACACTCTTAAATCAACATTTTGATAAAAACATGGGACCAATCTAGAATTATTATGAAATTGAAGCCGAAAATACGATATAATGCCTTAATACCTGCCACAACCTGTAGTTCAGACAGAACGGAGCTCATTCGCTGCTCGATATCGTGGAGACAATCCGCCATGTCCAGTTGGTTGTCCCGAAGTTCACACAACTGACAAATAATCCATGCGTTACTTTAAACTAATATCCTACTAGAATGTTGACATACTATTAGAATGTTGACATTCTAGTAGGATGAGGCCCTTTTCAGGATCTTAAACTTAACTAATCATGGACTAACGCCCCAACTCAGAGTCACTAACTGATACTTTAATTGCTCCTTAGTAAAGAATCACCATACAAATTCTGTACTAAGGAGCGATTTAAGTAACCGGTAGTGACTCTGAGTTGGGGCGTGCGACATTTCATAATAGAGATATTTTATATGATACGGGTCGGGTACCCATGACATGTGTTTTGTACGGCGATGTGCAGCTCGAGAACCATTTCCTACTTTCTTCTCTCTTCTTTCTTGGTAAAAAATGCATCGGTGATGCTTTTGGTGTTACTGATATCCACGTAGTGGAGCCGGCAATACTATTGTTTCTCAGAGTGGACGATAAGGTCTTCTTTTGGACACTAAAGATACAAATGGCGGTAGAAGTCATAAGAACATAAAAAAATCTGTTTTTAGCATAACATTTTGCCAGCTATTTGTTAATTTAGGGGTTTGACAACATTATATGCAGAGGATGGGTAAGTATGATGACTAGTGCTATAGATAATGCTACCTTCTCAGCATGTTTGATAGCGGAACCGTGATACAGCGCTAATAGTCCATCCAGGAGCCTCAAGTACCCTCCTCTCGCGTCAATCGCTCCAGCACCGGGCATCATTGATCTCGTGCCTTTTAAAGCCAATGCTGTTTCACCGTTCAACCTAGATTAAATTTTATTTCATTGAGCGAAGGTGCAAGTTCGCTTGTTAAAGAGAAATAAATAAATACTTACACACTCATACCCCCGCAGTAGGTTTTTACCTGTGTAGCGGGTGGCATGGACGACACCTATTATAACACATCACAATAACACCCATGACCCGAGTACAGATATTTATCTATCACATAAATATCTGCCTGGACGGGAATCAAACCCGGGACCCCTCGCTTCGCAGGCAGGTTCGCTACCAACTAGCTACAGGGTCGTCGAAATGAAGAATGGTAATGAATATCTGGTAATCAAAATAGAATGATACGTTGCCGGTGGAGCAGATTTGTTTTGTTTTGATGTGGTTGAGAAGGTAGTGTATATTTAGTAAAGGGTAAAAGTCAAATTTAAAAAGACAAGAAATAAAGTCAAGAATTTGCACCAGTATTGGCAACCTGCCCATGACAACGTATATACCTTTTTATTCGTTGTCTTCTTTTTCTTTTTCTCGGTGATCTCTATCTAACCATCGGCTGATCACGTCAGCTTTTAAAAAATATAAATCTTTCTCTATTTATTAATTTAGAAAAAACAACCAGAACGTATCCAGAACCTCTAGATCAGTTGACAAGATCCCAACCAACAGGGCGTCACAGTCTTTAACAGAATAAGTTTCAAGATAGAAAACAGAAGAATAAGAATAAGAAGAAGAAGAAGAAGAAGAAGAAAAGTCTTTTGACGTAAATAACATCTGGTATCTTAGTAGGTGGTGTTCCACTTATCCGCAATGAAATAGTCAGCCATTAATGGGTTGAATTGAAGCCAATACCTGGTTCCAGCCGGCGGCAATGGCGGATGCATGAATCTAGCCATCGATGAGATGACTTGCGGTAGCGTGGCCAGACCTGGCGAGCCAGCCGCCATGTCACTTACTCCTGGCGTTGAAACATTTACGTTGAAATCTTCCTATAATTATATCTATACTAATATTATAAAGAGGAAAGATTTGATTGTTTATTTGCATTGAATAGGCTCCGAAACTACTGAACCGATTTGAAAAACTCTTTCACTGTCGGGAAGCTACACTATCCCCGGGTGAAATAGGCTATATTATATTTTCAAAATGTTAGGGATCCTTAATAAAACTCTAATAATGTAACCCAAGGTGTAAAAAAATAAGAAAACCGAAGCAAAGCAAGGGCTGTCTACGCCATTATTCAATCTACCTATTACGCGGGGATGTCCGCGGGGACTGAGAGGAGAGGCGGGGCCAACTGGACCCCTACCACATTACGGTCACTCATTGCGGTCACTTACTCGCTCACGCGCCGATACTCGCGACATATCATATATTTTAAATTTCCTTGATTTTGTAAAATTGCACAGTGTGCTTCTTAGAATTATAGTCTTGTAATCAGACATTCTATTCTTTAATTTCTTATGTTCCCGTACTGAACATAAAGTGGCGACCGTGCCTATATACCGAACAAAATTGCACTATCGGACGGTGCCCGACAACTACCGCGCCGCGTGCCACGCAAGTGGCCATTTGCTAACTACGTCGTGGCGGTCATCTAACTTCGGAACGAAAATTTTCTTCGCAACGGACTACAACCGCTACAAGTCACCCAGGGCAGCCTACGGTCAAGAGAAACGGGGGAGAAGCACTTTTGCAGCCATCGCAAGCCGGCCAAGCAGACGACAGCGGTCGACGTGTCGCAGTCGCAGCAGCGGTTTGCCAGCCAAAAGTGAGCCCGTTCCTTATATATTCCCTTTCTTTCCATACGACCCATCTATTTTTGCGAGCAGAGCGATAAGAAATTTATTTGCTAAATAGGTCTTCTAAAACTATTGCCCAATCTTATACCCTATTGGCAAATATAAATCTATCTTTGCTTGCCTACATAAGGTCTTACTTCCTATACTATAATAGTAAATCTTTAATTATAATAAGTGTCCTTATAAATTTCTGCAACTTAGCAAACCTACCTACTTTGCCAATTGTCGCATTTGTATGCACCTATTTTTCGACTTGAAAGCCTTCACTGCAATAATTATATTATTGCCTTTAATCTACTTCTATTTACAATTAAAATCAATAATAGCTAAACCTATTTTGAACTGCAAACAACGAATAATAGCGCACTGTGCTTAACTATATCAATAATACCTTCATTTATTCTACGTTGCATTACGTGCACGCAATTACTGCACAGGCTAATTACAAAACACACAAGCGAATGATAATTTAAATATTGTCTCCTGTGCCTAAAGTTGCCAATAATCATAAAGCACTTCATTAAATAACAACTTCACCATCCAGTAATAACTATCACTCTCGCTTCCCTATTGTGTATCCTTACGTAATTATATTACAAAGCATTCCAACAATCTATTCCAGCTGCCGAGTGCCGTGCGCCCTTCGCTTGTACACTAGCATCACATCCTGAGACCTCGCGCAGACTGCGGCCGCGCATCGTGTGAGTGCTGCTGCAGAGCGGCGGCCCTCCTCCCGCGCTGTGTCACCTGGTGCACACCGGTTTCCGAGCGACGGTTATCGAAGCGAGGAGCGTATTGTATTCATACAATAACTTTTATTGCTCACTAATCGTTTGCTTTGTTTGCGCGTTGACTTCTTTAGTATGGAGCATAATTACAAGTCTTTAAATTTAAAACGTTCCTCAATAAAAGGACGAATTACTAAGTTTAACAATCAGTTAGATGAATGTCAAGGTAAAAAACTTACTACTACTGAGGTTAACGTGCTCACACAAAGATTAGTTAAAATCGAGGCGTTATTTGTCGAGTTCGATAGCGTGCAAAATCTAATCGAGGGGATAGATGAAGAAAGTTTAAGCACTGAATTAGATACAAGAGAGGCGATTGAACAATCTTTCCACAATTCAATCGCAAGGGCACAGGAAATTATTTCGGCAAACAGTTCGGCTAAAAAGTCGACACTTGAGCACAGCAGTAGTTTCACCACAGCTGACGAAGATGATCATGAGGTCATCGGGTTTCGCTTACCGGTCATTAAGATAAACAGTTTTGATGGTACTTTCTATAAATGGTTGGAATTTCGTGACACATTTAGTTCATTAATTCATAATAATTCTAAAATTAAAAATATACACAAATTTCATTATTTAAATTCCTATTTAGAAGGTGAAGCTGCGCGTGTGATCAGTAATCTCGAAATTACCGACAATAATTATCCTGAAGCATGGAAAATTCTTTGTGAGCGTTATAATAATGTTCGTCAATTGATAAATAATCACTTAAAGACTTTATTCAGTATTGAACCGTTACGCGAGTCAGATAAATCTTTAAGGTTTCTTGTGGACCATATTACTAAAAATATGCGCGCTTTGAATACTTTGAAACAGCCAACCGACCATTGGGATACCGTAATCATATACATGTTCGCAGCGAAATTAGATAATAATACGCGAATTAAATGGGAGGAGTATATACATACCAACGTTAGCGCTTTGGAGATGCCTACTCTAGATGAATTTATATCCTTTATTAGGGGTCGAGCAGATGTTCTCGAATCCGTTTATCGTAGTAAGCAGGATAGGAGTATAAAATCATCACTAAATCACACTCAAAGCTCTAAACAATCATCAACCTCTCATACACACACAAAATCGTTCGTTACTGCTGACGACCAACCTGATACAGGATCTCATGGTTTTAATAAATGTAGTTTTTGCGATGGCGATACTCATCGTATTTACGAATGTTTACAATTTAAATCCAAGTCAATTGATGATAGACTAGCCTTTGTAACTAAATTAAAACTATGTACAAACTGTTTGCGTAAGGGCCATAACCAGCGTGCGTGTAAACTGCCAGGAACATGCAAAATTTGTAAAAAACATCACAATACTCTTCTACATAAACCTACTGAACCTGACACTAGTAATGCAGATTCCGTGAACGCGTCTATGTCAGCTATTTTACACACACATTCTTCACACACACACGCTGAGACATTGCTATGCACTGCTTTGGTTGACGTTATTAATCCTAATAATAACAGATTGGTTACTACCAAAGCTTTATTGGACAATGGCAGTCAGTCATCTTTCATCACGGAGTCCTTAAAGGAACAATTAAATTTAACTTCATTAAGCTCAAATACTAAAAATGTTATCGGTATAGGTAACACTATGTACAAATTAAATGCTGAACGTTGTAATATACGCATACAATCAAAAATACGTCCATTCAGTGTTATTACATCATGTTTAGTTATACCTCAAATTTCAGGAACAATACCTAAGACTACTTTAAACATTACACATTTAAATTTAAAATTGTTCGAGCTTGCAGACCCCAGCTTTTATGAGCCGTCTGAAATAGGATTGCTCATCGGTGCTGACCTATTTTGGGACATTATTGGAACCAAGCAGCACTCTTTAGGAAAAGGCAACCCTATTCTACATGACTCCAAACTAGGATGGCTCATCGCAGGTCCCTTGCACTATAATACACGTAATATCAACAGCGAAATAAAATGCAATTTAGTCAATATTGACAACAACAATAGATTAGTCGAACTTCACAATGATGTAAAAAGGTTTTGGGAGCTGGAAAGCTTGCCACAAAAACCACTTCTTACCCAAGAACAAAAGGCTTGTGAGCTTCATTTCTTGCAGCACACTAAACGCACCACAGAGGGTCGTTTTTGTGTCAAGCTACCACTCATCGATGAGCCAGACTGCCTAGGCGAATCTTACTTTTTGGCTAAACGTAGATTCCTTAATCTAGAACGTAGGTTTCGTAGGCAACCTGACCTTAAGTCTGCTTATGTAGAATTCATAAATGAATACCACAAACTAGGTCATCTGTCAATTTCGCAGGAAGACAAGCCTGAGAGTGCCTACTTTGTTCCGCATCACCCCATCATTCGTGAGGACAGCGAGTCCACGCGTCTTCGCGTCGTGTTTGACGCGTCAGCTCGCACTACATCTGGTTTGTCTATAAACGACATTCAAATGATAGGCCCTACGATTCAAGACTCTCTTTTCAATATCCTTATTCGATTTCGTCAACATCGTTACGTATTATCAGCGGATATTGAAAAAATGTACCGCCAGGTTCTAATAGACGAGTCTGACCGTAACTTACAAATGATTTTGTGGCGTGATGCAGAAAATAAGCCATTACAATCCCTCAGACTTAATACAGTCACCTACGGTTTTGCCAGCGCCAGTTACCTCGCTACTAAATGCCTATGGCAAATAGGCGAAGAGTGCGATGATGAAATGATTAAAACCGTCATTCAGCGCGACATATATGTTGATGATTTGTTGACCTGTCATGATGATGAAAATCAACTTCGTGTAATCCAACAATTAACATCTACAGTTCTTCACAAGGCTGGCTTTAATTTGCGAAAATATCGCTCTAATTTACCTTCTATCTTACCTTCAGACGAGCTCCAGTCTAGCGGAAACCTCAAGCTTAGTAATTCCAATAATACTTTAGGCCTGGACTGGAACCCATCGTCTGACAGTCTTCATTTCCCTATGCTACTAGACCATTCAACCCCCGTCACTAAGCGGAGCATCCTGTCTTCAACTTTCAAGATCTTCGATCCCTTGGGCCTCCTATCTTTGTGCACTATCGTTCCCAAAATTTTAATTCAGACCTTATGGTCTTTAAAGCTGGACTGGGATGACCCTGCGCCCAAGGACGTGGTAAAAATATGGAAGGCATTTACTGACGGGCTCATGTCAATTTCTAAGTTATCTATACCTAGATGGGTATCTATCCCGGACCCCATACACGTTGAAATACATTGTTTTTGTGACGCATCTCAACGTGCATATGGTGCGTGCTTGTACCTTCGGTCCATTGATAAGGAAGGGCAAGTACACGTCCAGCTATTATGTGCCAAATCCCGTGTTGCACCAGCATCAAACACCATTACTATTCCTCGACTAGAGCTTTCAGGCGCTCTTCTTGCGGCTGAAATGTGCTCATCTGTGACACAAGCCTTGCGACGCAACGTCGCAAGACAGGTATACTGGACCGACTCTAACATTGTACTAAGTTGGTTGCGGATTGGTTCATCTAACTTAAAAACGTTCGTTGCAAATAGGGTTGCCGCAATCAGAGAACTGACCGATACTGCTTTATGGCGTCACGTGCCCACGGAACGTAATCCCGCTGACTTACTTTCCCGTGGCGTAAATCCACAAGAAGTCGCAGAATGTGATTTGTGGTGGAACGGTCCCCAGTTTTTGTTACAACCTGAGTCTAATTGGCCCAGTCAACATTTAAAAATTGACATTGATACTAATGATTTACCTGAAATTAAGGCACACTCCATTGCTACTGAAAACACAGACACATCATTTCAACTAGATAGATTTTCTAGCTTGAAAAAATTACAACACATTTTTTGTTACGTTAACAGATTTATTAATAATTGTAAACATCCTTCTAATAAATATACAGGCTCATTAACTGTTTCTGAACTTACTAAGTCTCTTCGTACATTAATTTACATATCTCAAGTTCAATCATTCCCCAAAGAATTCGATTTATTACTCAAAGGAAAATCACTTAATTCAAGATCTCACATTTCAACACTGAATCCTTTTTTACATGAAGGAATTATCAGAGTAGGTGGTCGAATACAAGCATCAGAATACAACTTTGACATGAAACATCCCATGTTACTCAGTAGTAAACATCATTTTACTCGTTTGTTATTCGAGCAGGAACACCGACGGCTCCTTCACGTAGGCCCACAAGCGCTACTGGCGTCTATTAGAACTCGTTATTGGCCTATTGGTGGGAGAAATCTAGCTCGTAGCACAGCACGTAACTGTAACGTGTGTAGGCGTTTTAAAGGTAAAACAATGCAAACCATAATGGGGAACCTACCTGCCGAAAGATTAATTCCTGATTTTCCCTTCCGCACTGTGGGGACTGATTTCGCTGGCCCATTTATGATTACGGATCGCAAAGGTCGTGGTTGTAAAATTACTATATGCTATTTATGTGTTTTTGTATGCTTTAGATATAAGTGCATGCATTTAGAAGCAGTAAGTGAGCTTTCCAAAAATGCGTTTATTTTAAGTCTAAGACGTTTTATTTCCCGTAGAGGTCTACCGAATCAAATATTCTGTGACAATGGTGGAAACTTTGTTGCAGCCTCCAAGGAGCTCAAACAATTTATTGACAGTAACGCTAAGTCCATCACTGATTTTGCCGCTAGCGAGGGCGTCGAATTTCGTTTCTCACCGTCGTACGCTCCTCACTTCAATGGCCTGATGGAGGCCGGTGTGAAATCAGCCAAATTCCATTTAACTAGGATTTTAGGGACTGCTCACCTTACCTTTGAGGAGTTATCAACTCTGTTCGCTCAAATAGAAAGTATCCTTAATAGCCGACCTTTATGTCCTTTGAGCTCCTCACCCACAGACTTTTATCCTTTGACCCCGGGCCACTTTTTGATTGGTAGACCCCTCCAGTCATTGCCATCACCTTCTCTACAAGCCGCTAATGCTAACCGTCTCGACAGGTTCCAACGCCTTGAGCAAATAAGGCAACACTTCTGGCAGCGCTGGAGCCATGAATACATCGCCGAGCTTCAGACGAGGACTAAGTGGCGCACTAAATCTGCGGAGAGCCTACAGCTAAACGATTTAGTAATCCTAAAGGAAGATAATACCCCACCGCTCTACTGGCGCCTCGGACGTATCACGAAGCTGTTCCCGGGACCAGATGGCATAACACGCGTCGCTGACATCGCCACAGCGAGAGGCACCGTCCGACGCGCCCTTAACAGGATCTGCCTGCTCCCAAGGCCGGATGTTGAAGAGGAGCTTGAAAGCTGCTAAGCTTTCCAGGGCCGGGAGTATGTCTACGCCATTATTCAATCTACCTATTACGCGGGGATGTCCGCGGGGACTGAGAGGAGAGGCGGGGCCAACTGGACCCCTACCACATTACGGTCACTCATTGCGGTCACTTACTCGCTCACGCGCCGATACTCGCGACATATCATATATTTTAAATTTCCTTGATTTTGTAAAATTGCACAGTGTGCTTCTTAGAATTATAGTCTTGTAATCAGACATTCTATTCTTTAATTTCTTATGTTCCCGTACTGAACAAGGGCGGCTACTCGTTTGAAATATGTACACTAGTAACAATAGTTCAATGTCTTACATCCCTATATCTTCCCTTTATTCTCATACCTATACCCTTATGCCAGGTGATACAAATATCTTCAACTACATGGTAATATTAAGTAATAAAACATTACAATGTTATAGACTCTTCTAATAACATATTATCTGGTATGACTTCAAGTCAATTTATCAATAATTTTTTTTGTGGTGAAATTAAGTATTCTTTATTTCTCGTTGAGATACTAAATAAATATCACTTAGGTACGAGAAACGTTAACTACAAGTACATTTTACAATAATAAAGTCATCAAGTTAATATTAATTCATCTTGCATTTGAATTGCTAAAATAATCTGTTTAGTTGAAGTGAAACGGCCGTTGACTTCTATTATTCACCTTTTGACATTTTGTTTCAATTATGATTATTTAATTGAGTTATTTCTGGAGGTCGTGTGCGGTTTCACTCAACAATGGCATTCAAACGGGGTTCGGATAACTAAATTATGGAGACAATTCAGACAAATAAGGCCAGATCCTCACTATAATGCCGCTCACAGTCGGTTCTCGATCCGATCTCGGTCTGGTAAAGTCGTATCACATACAAATTATACAATTGGAGCGAAACTTGACTGTCACGGATAGTAAGAATGCATACACATATTTTATACTTCATAATATTTTATCAAACCGAGATTGGACCGAGAACGAACTGTGAACGGCATTATAGTCAGGATCTGGCCTAACTCGCAGATTTCAAATGCATTGTTCTCGAATAATCGACTTAATTCAGAAAGGGGACGATCTGGAGGGCAGAGCTGCCCTATTCTATAATAGTTGTTATAATCGAATAAAGTTATAGCTAGTAAGGTAAACTTATCTAATTATGTGACTTATTTAATTCGGTCACGACCTATTCTTCCTTTTGAAATCAAATGTTTCACGTCACATATTTTACATTTTAGTGAGGAGTTAACATTTAAATAGAAAAGATATTTCAATTATTACAAAAAAAATCAAATGGTAGGTTAATATAGTATTTTTTTTGTATGTTACAAAAAAATACTAGGTATATTACCTATTTTATGAAACATGTTCTGTAACGTAAGCTTTAATAGATAATTATGTAATAATCTAAATTTTACTAACAAAAAATAACCGACTTCAAAGTCTCAAAAACTACTTGTCAGATCTCATTCAAATATGTGGGACCACATGACAAGCACCTGCTTTCGATTTAAAAAAGAATCATCGAAATCGGTTGGCGTGATATTGAGTTATTCGTCAATTTGTCGCGCACATCTTAACACAAATTTACGACTTATGTGGTTTTGTCGTGGATGCCATTGTCAGATCTCAATAAAATTTATATGGGACCACATGACAGCTACCAGCTTTCGATTAAAAAAAGAATCATCAAAATCGGTTCACCCAGTCCAAAGTTCTGAGGTAACAAACATAAAAAAAAATACAGTCGAATTGAGAACCTCCTCCTTTTTTTGAAGTCGGTTAAAAATAGTTCCTATTAAGCACCGTCGCTTAAACGCCGGCATTGAATTGACGACTTCTCTGGTGCTGCAATGGTGACCACTTACCATCAGGCTTTTTTTAATCTGAAAGTATTTCCTTCCCGATAATTTTTTTTTTCTAATCGGGTCAAAAATGACGGACGTCTGAGGTAACAAACATTAAAAAAAAAAACACAAAACAGCCGAATTGAGAACTTCCTCTTTTTAATGTTTATATTTTAACCCCTGACGAAAACAGAGGGGTGTTATAAGTTTAACGTATCTGTGGTCTGTCTGTGGCATCGTAGCTCCCAAACTGGTGAACCGATTTTGATCTACCTTTTTTTACTTGAAAGGTGACTTAATCGAGAGTGTTGTTAGTTATGTTTAGTGTAAATAAAACTTTGGGTTTTTGTTATTTTAATTTTAATTTAAGATTATAAGATAGTATTGTCAATACCTTGGTCAATGCCTCCAGCCCTGTTGTAGTTTGGTTCGAAGCTTTGGATGAAAGGGTTGTCTTCCCCAAGGGCATCGACAAGGTCCTGCCTGAAATCATAACGGACTTTATTAAATCATGCGTTATTTTGAAGTTTTCTTATTAAGGCTGCGCGAAACATTTTTTAATATTTTTTATTTCATTAGATATTATTACTGCGGGATGGAAAATATTAACCTCACAAAGACTCTTACAAATAGATACGTAAAGTTATTTTCGTATAAATATTCACCATATTTTCGTCTTCCCATAAGATTTTTACTTGTATGCCATGCATAGTTAATTAAGATCACTATAATTCAGTGAAAAAATGAAAAAATGTCGTACAAAATATACAAATAATTTAATAAGTTCACTAAAAAGCGAGACGGAAATATCAAAATATAAGCAATCATTAGAGAACCTACAATATGAACTACTGCAATATCAAAATAACGACACCGTACAAGTCTATCACGATAAAATTATCCAGTGCATAAAAAAGAGTCTGCATATAGCTTTCAATAACAGCCAGTCTACCACAAAAAGAAGTATAATATCGGAATATACTAGAAAGCTCATAAACCGAAGACAAGAACTGCATGAAATCAAACCAAAAACACAAATAGTCAGGAACGAGTTAAAAGCTCTATATAAACTCATCAGCAAAAATATAAAAAAAGACTACACTCTCCATCGTAGAAAGACATTTGAAAGCCATATATACAACACTGGTAGTATCAAAAGAGCATACAAAGAGCTTAATTCCCACAAGATATGGATCAAAGATCTACAGGAATCAGGAAAAATATTGCAAAATAGGTCTGATATTATCAATGTCGCCACAAACTTCTATAAAAAATTGTATGACTGTGAAGTTCAAGAATATGTGAATTGCAGCCCAAATCTTCAACAAGCCACTGTTAATACCGCAGACATAAAAGCTTTTGAAGAACACGAAATTATCAAAGCAATCAAAACATTAAAAGTAGAAAAATGCCCAGGAGCAGATGGAATCACTAACGAGGCAATAAAAATAGGCTGTGATTACCTTGCTACACCTCTAACACATCTTTTTAACTCTATATTAAAATCAGGTATCACACCTAGTCAATGGTCAGAGTCAAATATGATGCTGCTCTACAAAAAAGGTGACCCTACAGACATAGGCAACTACCGCCCTATAAGCTTGCTGCCCACACTCTACAAACTCTTCTCATCGCTTATCGAGAGAAGAATAAGCAAGACTATAGAAGATCACCAGCCGATAGAGCAAGCTGGCTTTAGACGTGGATATTCTACGATTGACCATATTCATGCAATAGAACAAATAATTGAAAAGTACAGTGAATACCAGAGACCGCTCTATATTGTTTTTATTGACTACAAAAAAGCTTTTGATACAATCCTACACGCCTCTATATGGAACGCCTTAAGCGAACAACAAGTAGAGCTCAAGTACATCGAAATTATAAAATATCTTTACAAGGACTGTACAAGTAGAGTGAAATTAGAGTCAATTGGACCGCCGATACCCATAAGAAGAGGAGTAAGGCAAGGTGACCCACTATCGCCTAGAATATTTATTGCGGTGTTAGAGTCAGTCATAAATAAAATCAATTGGAGTAGAACAGGACTAAACATTAATGGTAAATTCATCAACCATCTAAGATTCGCTGACGATATTATTTTACTATCGGAAAATGCCAAAGAAATGGAAGAAATGGTCTATATACTAAACTCAAAGAGCAAAGAGGTGGGTCTGGAAATGAATTTGGAAAAAACCAAAATAATGACAAACAGTACAAAATACCCCATATACTTAGAACAAAAGCTTATAGAATACGTTGACAGTTATATATACTTAGGTAAACAAATCTCCTTTGAAAAGCAAAATAACGAGCTAGAAGTTGAAAGAAGAATTACAGGCGCATGGAGAAAATTCTGGAGTCTAAAAGAAATATTAAAGAGTGACATGGCTTTGAAAATAAAGAAAAGGATAATGGATACCTGTCTGCTCCCTTCCATCACCTACGCATGTCAAACATGGAAATACACGCTACGAATAAAAAACAAAATTCGATCCTGCCAGCGGAGTATGGAAAGAAGCATCACGAATATAAAAAAGATTCAAAAAATCCCACACAAGTCAATACGGGAGAAAACTCGCGTGACAGATGCACTTAACTATTCTTTGAAGCTAAAGTGGCGCTGGGCGGGCCATGTAGCTAGAATGGATGACGACCGCTGGACTACTAGACTAACATCATGGCGGGGGCCAGCAGGCGTAAGGAAGAGAGGCAGACCAGTAACTCGATGGGACAATGATATAATAAAAACAGCAGGAAGAAACTGGCAAACAAAAGCCAAAGATAGATTAGCGTGGCAAAATCTGGAGGAGGCCTTCACCCTCACATAGGAGGGGTTCTTGCATGGATCGCGTATGATTAATTTCTAGTATTAATGTTCTATCAATTTCTATTTAAATTTTATTTCTATTTAATTTCAGACATTACAATAATCAATAATAATATAATTTATAAAGTTTAATTCACTCAATAATTGCAATTTATCTTTCAATTAATTAAAACTTAATATTGTTTTTTAGAGTATTAAAAAAATCTATATGTAAAATTAATATATTTTATCTATAAATTTGAAAAATGTAAAACTAGAATAATAATTTTGTAATTGTAACCAACTGTGCACGAAATAAAAGGCTATTTTATTTTATTTTATTTATTTATTTATAATTCAGTGAACTCGGATATTCTGACAGACTAAACTAAAAGTTAGAAAAATACTTAAAAATTGTTCTATTTACGCAGCATACCGCAGGGTCCTGACCAAGAACGGCAGAACTCCGCCGAGACGATCCACGTTGTAGAAATCCAGCTCACCGTCTATAAATGTTTTGGCTGGAATATGTAATGGCATGTGCCTGAAAATGAAGCAAAAATATGTAATTTATGATCGGTATTGTATGTTCCCAATGGAATCTAGAACGGCTTGACTGGTTTTGATGAAATTTTCAGGCAATCTTTTCTAATATATAAAAATCTCGTGTCACGGTGTTTGTGGTCGCACTCCTCCGAAACGGCTCGGCCGGTTTTTATGAATGGTTTATTCATATTTGGTAAATACAATGAATAATAAATAGGTACAATAAATGGTGATTAGGATTCCCAGGGATCGGGATTTATAGGGAAATGCTTCCACGCGAACGAAGTCACGGGCACAGCTAGTAAATAAATAAATATAACGACAGTGCAATAGTTAACGCTTTAGAGCGATTTTTGTTAGACAAATTTAAGAAAGAAAAAAGATGTTGAAAGAAAAGAAAGAAATATTAAAAAAGAAGATAAATATAAAAGTGAACCAGATGAACTTACTGATGGCCAAGAGGATTCTCCCCCCACAACCGCAGAGCCGCGCTGAGGAGACGCGCATGACAGCACCAAGATATCGCCGGTGAATTTCGAGACACGTTGAACAATCTCTACAAGACCGATATAATAATTACACGCAAAATGTCAAATACGCAAAAAGATAACAGTCAAAATATCAAATACCAAACTGTCAAACGCGTGTGTACATTGTCTAACTATAAGATATCAATTTAAAAAACCGTAACAGGTTGAAATTGTTTACAATTTACGGGTTTGACACTTAACACATAGAGACCGTTTCTTACTGCATTTATTTAAAAAAGGTTTCCCTGTAGGGAGGATGTAATTTACCGCTTTATAGCGGTAAATAAAATATTACATCCTCGGATGTAAGAACCCTAAACGCACCAGCGAATAAAAAGCCTATTCACATTCAGTCGTGCATGAAGATATAGCTATCGGATATCGAGTTACGATACCTTACCAATAGTACGAAAATGTAAATAATATATTGGAAACGTAATGGTTCTGGCAATGGAATGTATTATAATGTAATACGAAACCTGCTTTGAATGTCTAGCGCGATAAAGGGAAAATTCCATATTTACCGGAAGATTTATAAGTATTGAATATATGTTTTCGAGAATTGTGTGTAGGAATTTGATATTTTGGGAATTGGATTTTTTGAAATTGATACTTTAGAAATTTGAATTACTGTGAATGTATCTTTTCGAGTATTGGACATTCTAAAACTATACTTTTCGTTTCTTAATCAAGCAATGAGCTTCGGATTCGATTCCAGGAACAGTTTGTAAACCATTCAATTGAATAAAAATATATCATTTCATTTCATTTCAAAGTTAAATTCAAAATCAATTACCATTACCATGTCCAATATGCAGTTGTCCATGATGTATCTCCTGAACTTCTCCAGGAAGATCTTCCTGGTGGATGGAACCATGTTCGTGCCATCAGTATTATCCAGAAGCATCATCAAGAATTCCAGCTGAAAATTACACAATTCAAATCGAATTAAAATCTTTTATTCATATAGGTATCACTTATGCACGTCATTTTTTTTAATCTACCAGCTTTTCGGAAGAGTGCTTTGTCATGGATGAGAGGAAAAGCAGTAAAGAAACTCCTCGCACATCTTTTAAAATCCTGAAAAGTTACATAATGTTCTAACCTACGCGGAACTGAATGCGGCACTAATCTACAGGCGTCTTTGTCATTAATATATTCATTTAAACTCATATCCTTTGCCTACTAGCTGAGATTTTACATATTTCTTAAACATTTGGATAGGCAAATCACGTATTGACTTAGGGAATTTAATGAAAAAACGTAAACCGAGCGCCATATAAGAACGTTTTACCCTACTAATTACTAACATCCCTCTGCTTTCGTCGGGGGTTAAAAAATATTTCTGTATCACCATACCTGAATCTGTTCTAAAGGCTCAACGGCTTTGGATATTTTCTCACAATCTTCTTTGAAATGTGCTTCATTATGAGAATCGTCTTGTGAGGTGGGAAGTATTTTGCCGATCTTATCTAGAAATGCCAGTATTTTGTGATACAATCCATCCATCCATCCATCAGCCCTTGGTCCACTGCTGGACATAGGCTTCCCCTAACTTGCGCCACTCTGACCGGTCCTGAGCCTTCTGAATCCAGCGGATGCCCGCTGTCTTCTTCAGGTCGTCAGTCCACCTGGTCGGGGGGCGTCCTATGCTCCTTTTTCCGAGATTTGGGCGCCATTCGAGGACCTTTCTATCCAAACGGTGTGATACAATTAAATTTATATCGATTTACCAAATCTGATTACACAATAATTGCATGTTATGTATAATATAAGTTGTATCAAAAGCCAGTCTCATCGCTGAGGTGGCAATCTTTTCCAGACAATTTTTCAGTAGAAGACAGTAGTTAGGAATAAGCATTGGATAAGGACAACAAATGCTGCTATGCTAGCCTAGATAATTGGCCGGGAAAGTTATCGAAAGCCAGCTCACCTGTAGCACTGGGTACAAATACTGTACGTTTCATGGTGCCCTTTTCAGCCATTTCTGGAAATAGAGTCATCATATTTATTTGCCATAAAATTCAAAGTTCAAATTGTACATCACTATAAAGACGTGAAATGTAATTTTACCGGCTATTCTTGGATCAGTCTCTCCATGAACTGATGTCGGTCTCTGCCACCAAGGCTTGCGGATAACGGAACGAAGGACACTTTCATCGGGACATTTGATGTTTAAGAAATTGTCAAAGCTGGAAATAAAGAACTTAGAGAATTTAGGGCAGGATTTGATGAAGAAATTACAGAACTATAATTAACAAATAACGCGACAAAGAAATTTATGTACCCTACTAAGTTTAGTAGGGAACATAAACACCATGTAGCCGGGTGAGGGATTCAGAATCAGAATTTTATTTCGGCTGAGGACGACATTTTAAATACATCATATGTGTACGTCACTAGAAATACCGGGGATATCAACTATCAAGTGAGGCATTGCACAAAAAACGGTGTTTCGAACTTCACTTCCAAAACACCTGCAAGCACCTACACCTGCTGCACCTGCATACTAGACAAATATTATACAGATTATGGAAGATCTTTACGATATTTTATTGAAGAACACGTATTTAACAAGATGGTGTCTCGTCTCCCGATGTTGCATCAGGCCGCACAGTACGTAGACACCTTCTATTTGTTGGGTGAAGTTCATATCCTGGAATATAACAGCTTGTTTCACGCATTGGAATTTACTACATGGGTATACATATCTAGCCTATTCGGGTTTGGAGATAATGCGGTGCTGATAACCATTGCATGATATGATCCGTTTTGGCAATATGGATAGATATTTTAGGTCTTGTAATTATAAACAATCTAGATGTAGAAGACAATGGCTGCTTTGAGCCCAATGAACGGGAATCAATGGTATCATATGCGATTCTCAAACCATTCAATATGCACTTACATAATCTGGTCAAAATTGATGAAAATTGGGTATATTTGGAATAACTCAGTTTAAAAAAAGATGAACTAGAAGATGCAACTTTATATTATCTGTTGTGATCTAGATTCAAAAGACTATTACCGGTGAAACTAAGTCAAACAGCAGGCATTCCCTAACGATACAATGTTCCAATATATCGCAGAGGGCTGCTTCGTCCAGAAATGTCCAGAGGGAATCCAACAGGGTGCACAGTCGTGGCTGGGGTTGAGCCAACAGCTTTGTTGATATACCATTCTGAAAACCAACGTTATTGTTCGAAGTTACCGAAAATTATTTTTTGGGGTAAAATAGTATACAGTGACACGCTATTGTATTGGGATTGAGAACCTAATAATAATGCGCCTCAATGTGACATTTTTGCGGATGAATGGAAGATGATTTTGACATACGGCCCGCAATACTGTGAAATGAATGCGTAATGTATGTATGAGTTACTGAGATTAGAATTATGGAATATGGATGCAATTTTAGTTTATTAAGTACCTATATTTAGCGACTGACATTGACCTTTCATTTGACATGATTTATTATTATTACTATTATTTGTGGTTATTCGTATTATTATTGTTTGCTTTTCTTTTATTATTTTTTTTGTGTAAAGCAATTACACAAAATACTGTTATTTCTTTTATAATTTAATTTGGTGACTTTGTAAATTCATTAGTGTAATTGGCTAAGCCGTTCTGTTGAATTATTAATTATTTCTTATTAACCTGCAACGCATCAGTGATCCTTTTAGTGTTGCTTGTTTCCATGACGATAGCCTACCATACCTACCATCAAGTTGATCGTCAACTCGTTTACCGGCTATTTCCATTGAAAAACAATGGTTTGAAAGTTTAAATACAAATAAAACTAAAAACAGAATATTCTCCAAAACCTTCAGGCTTTAAGATCCAGAATCTTACAAACAATTAAAATACTAACAAATCCCTCATTCCGTGCTTTCAGATAAAACTCGACTGCATGAGGGTCAGGCTGCAAGCTTCTGGTCTTCACACCAAGCGCCCCTCGCAACCTGGGCAGGAGCTCCCCCACTACCACATAGGAAAACCGGAGAACGTTACCCAGTTCTGCTACTACCAGGCGAGCGAGAGACATGAGGAAAGCCTGTGAGGAATATGAGAGATTGACTAATCTGAATACAGAATGACTATTCTGTGATGCCAGGGACCAGGAGCCCAATTCTCATTTCGTAGAGATACATGTCTAACAGAGATATGTCGAAAAAACATGGCCGATTGGCCTCGTTTTATTCGAGGTCGGCCATGTTTTTTCAAGATATCTCTGTTAGACATGTATCCCTACGAAATGAGAATTGGGCTCCAGTTCGTACGAGAGGATACTCAAAGCTCTATATGCAGAGCCTTATGTCACATAACAAAACATTAAAAGTAAACACTGATCGGTATTTGATCGTGTAAGCAATTCGAAAATAATCAAAATTTTACCAAAAATATAATGTCAAATCGTCAAATGTACATCTATGATATTTGAGGAGTCCTCTCAATTCCCTTTTCTTGTCTTAAAAAAAGAGCAGTTTTCTTATTGAAGAAAGTTTGGGCCATCATTTAACGTTAATTTCCAGTTCAGAGGTGTTAGTGATGATTTACTGACTAACTCGAGTTTCGAAATGCATGCAAATATAATGCTGCGAATTTTCGACTACTACGCAATGAAAAAAATAAATTAATATAAGCGCCCAAAAAACCTTGTTTACCTCGGGTGTCGTTCCCAATTAACTTAAGCCGTAGGCTCTGAGCACGGCTGACCTATCAAAGGTTATTTATTACGGATCATAAATATCAGGCCTGGAAAAATACCCAATCGCAATTTGGCAGAAATTCTGTAGGCTTTGAGTACTGAACTACAAAAACATAGCTACTGTTACTAATACACATTCTCTCTTTATAATAAAAAAGCTGCTTCAGAATATTTTCCTTAACTATTTTGTTGAGCCGTGTGGCGCAATAGCAAAATTTACCGCAACGCCGTTCAAATGGTACTGAGTTCGATTCTCAGCGAGGAAATAATTTTTATTGTTTGAAAATTTTTGCTTTCGGTCTGGGTGTGCGAGTATTTTTGTGTATTGTCCAATGCACCCACGACCCAGGGAATCATTCACCCCAACTCACAGTCACTAACGGTTACTTAAATCGCTCCTTAGTACATAATTTGTATGGTGATTCTTTACTAAGGAGCGATTAAAGTAACCGTTAGTGACTCTGAGTTGGGGCGTTAGTATGAGACTATGAATAATAGCGTTATTATTATAATTTTCCACCTACTTTTCTGGATATTTTCTTCATGTCAGCGCTCTGCACATCCACCATGTTATGAGGCGACGCACGTGGGCTGTATATCGAGTTAGAGCTGTGTATACGCAGGGCCACTTCTTCTTCTGCAGCCTTTGATGATTCTGACTTAGCCTATAAATAATAAAATTATCATCATAAAAATAATCTTAAGCTCTGTCATCTCGTGTCTTTAACTCTGTACTATTCATAGTGTGTATAGCATTCTTAAATAAATAAATTAATGAATAATAATCATCACGCAACGTTAGTCGAATAGATATTGATCTCTCATAAACTTTTCCTTTACAGCTCTCCTTCAACTTGTATTATTCCGGCAGCTAACTAGCGAAATGGAGTCCAATGCTTAGCTGTTAATTTAATTAAACCTCTTAAGGTTTACCACGGGATGCCTGTTAATTTAAGGCATGGGTTCCTTCTTAAAATATAAAATTTGTGACACACCCAAACTCAAGTCAAACTCAAACAAACGCCCCAACTCAGAGTCACTAACGGTTACTTTAATAGTTCCTTAGTAATGAATCACCATACCAAATCTGTACGAAGGAGCGATTTAAGTAACAGTTACTCTAGTAGTAGTAGGAGACTCTGAGTTGGAGCGAAAGTCTCTTCGCAAAGTAGACAAAGTTGATTAATTTTAATTCTGGATGACATGCAGTTCAAATAAGAAAATAAACAGTCTCATATCATCTAAGCTCTAAACATACAAAAAATCTTACTTTACTGCTCTTCGCAGTAACCGGGGGCTTCAGATCAGACATGCTGAGCTCGTCAACCAGAACGTCCAACATCTTGAACAGAAGCGTTGCCCTGGCGCACTCCTTCACTGGCGCTGCTTGTAGAGGCGCATATCCTTCGACGGGGAAACTGGGAAAAGTGATTTGATTGGCCAATCTATTCTCTACTGCTGGATATTTTCTTCCCATGAAGAAAAAACGGCATAGTCATTTGTTGGCCGAAAGACTGATAGTGCCAACTTTCGAAAGCTTCCATAATTCTTCGGTATCTTTATAATATTAGGTGATCAGGGTTCCCAGGAGATCAGTACTTCCACGGGAAATGTTTCCATGCGAACGAATTCGCAGGCACAGCTAGTTATTAGATAAGATAAGCAAAGTTGGAAGCTTTTGCTTAGCAAGACAAATATCGATACTTGGGCGATTTGTACTGGAGCGGTCAGGTGGGATACTTGTTTCTCATTTACATATGAGGAGAGATCCAATGCAATGCCGCTAATAGCAGCAGAATACTTAATTGATACATAAACGGACACTTACACAAAAGGGACATGTCCAAAATTAGCGTAGAGATGCTCTTGCATTGCCAGAGACACGGCAGGAAAGTATGCCACGCCGGTGCCGTGAGCTACCTTGTCGAATGCCATGCCCAGAGATACGCCGTTTCTGAAAAGAACGTCAATAACATAAATAATTAATAACTGACTTCAAAAAAGGAGAAGGTTCTCAATTCGGTTGTATTTTTTCATGTTTGTTACCTCAGAACTCCGTGTTTGGAAAATTATTTTTTAATTGAAAGGATATTGCCACACTGCTTCTCAAATTTATTTTTTTATTATTGTTGCATTAAGTTATATCAAGAATTCAAAATTTCGCCATGAACCTCGTACGTATTGCTACCAGTATCTTACCATTTTAGTGCAAGCGCACTACGAATTTTGATGGCGCAAAGCTCTTATTACACTTAGCAAATTATCGGGACCATATTAAATGCAAAATATTCGTTTGGTATTAATTAATGAGTTTGGTAACGTCTGGTAACAAACTTAGGTGTCACTATAATATAAATGTGACTCGACTTTGATTTAAACCTCATAACCATTCAACGCTCATAGCCAACTGTTATTGTAGTTTAAAATTTATTTCTAAAACACACACAAAGCAATTAGCATGTGATTCTATTATCGACTTGGGTTCAACACCGCAGAAAGTTGGAACCTGCCGAGTTTTGAATTTCAATAGAATTCGCTGCGACGGGTGGAAGGAAACAGATCAATACGTTCGGAGAGTAAAAGTTTGTTTACGAAGCCCGGGCGAGAGGTTATTACCGTCTAAATCAAATACATAACATATTGGGAACGCTAATAATAACGTCATATGGAAGATGTTGTTGGTTTGAGTATATTATCAACATTAGTGTTAAGACATTAATATTAGTGTAGGTATTTACGCTTTAGCCACTCGGGACTTTTCAGCTTCAGGAGGGCTATTCTCTAAAATACGAACTCAAAATCGAAGTTCACTTTTCGTTTGACAATTGGACACGAGTTTCGACGGTGACGTAATTCGATGTTCAAGACAAATAAATCCTTCACTGAATACCAAACATTTCAAATTAGCCTGAACAAGTAGTTTTTCTCACCGCCGCACTCTACACTGCGGCGCCACCTGTACTGTCGAGTTTTATTAAGAATAGGAATTTTGAAACTCATCGTGGAATCCGCTGTCGAGTTACAAAAACATCCTTACAGAATTATCTTCCAGCTGCCGTTCAGGCTCTTGTAAATACCAGACGTGTCGTGACGTCGCGTCTGCTATATACCACACGCCTATTAGAATCATTTGGTATGCAAAGTTTCGTTCAAATTAGATTGAAATAGTATTTTATTGACAATTTGACAACTCGCATTATATTAAAAAAATCATATATTTAATTTGACTACGTCACAATTGTACGGCGGTACTTCACTAAAATAAAATCATTCAATCTAACCTAACCTAAACGATTCCATTTCAATTCAGAGGTTTTTTTCATGATGGGGGGCTTCGCCATTTGTATTTTCTATTTGTTTCCATTACTATATTAACAAGATAAATTACGCGTTAGTCTGTTTACAAGGAATTTTGGGGTCTTGTAAATAGCTGACGCGTCAGTCCGACATGTCTTCTATTTACGCAGCAACTTCGGGTGGCTGAAGCGTCGGATATTTACATATTTACGTAGGGTATTTACGTATTTTATATGCTACCGGGCTAGTAGTTAGCTACCACTCTTTTGTTCAGGTCAACCGCTAAATAACTCTTCTCATTTTTCTCCCTCTTTTTGTTCTTGGCCGACAACGCGTTGGTGATGACTTTTGATTTACTAATGTCCATGGGCTTTTCTGATCACATATTCAGGTGTCTCATCAGCTCGATTTTTAGCTCTTTATTTAAAAAAAAATATGCTAATAGTAAACTACTCGCAAAAATTTGCGAATCAACCTTAAACCAATGAATGTCATTTCAAAACCTCACCTATAATACTCCAGCGTACCCTTATCCAAGTCCAGACAGGAACCTATGACGTCACCAGAGAGCCACGGATCTCCATATGGAGAAGTGGAGACGTTCCATCTTCTCACTCTGCCCCCGTCATAGGCGTAAGAGTTGGCAGTGTCACCAACCCCTGTGTCCATTGAAAAGGTACAAGAGGCTGTGCACCAACCTATCTGAAAGAAGATTGGATTTTACCATGATTTTGTAAGGGATAGCCTAGTGTAGTCTATTAAGCGAGCCCTATATATTTGGAATCGTTCGCGAAGCTATTTAAAGAAGTTATGTTAATACTAGTTTCTGACACCACTTGTACGGTTTTACTGGCACTGAACAAATTGGACAGTTGCTAGGTATTGAAGATTAATTATTAATTATGGATAGATTTATTTATTTATTTATCATTATTCACACTAACATTACAGGTCCTTAACCTAATGCGTTAGTATATTAATTTATTTGCTAATTTTATTGTTAGTCAATACAGTTATTATTATTTTCCTTCGTTACATTATTTCCTAATACAATCCTACTAATTATTAAATTATCTTATAATACAATTTTAATACTTTACAAATACTTAGTCAGGCAAATTATTATTACATTATTTATAATACTTGTGTAATTAATTAACATCACATAGTCAGTCTAATTCATAATCATAAATCTAAATACTAATCCAAATTTGATATAATCATAACAGTCACTCCAATAATAAAATAATAATAATAATAATAGTCATGTCAAATATAAGTCAAATTAATATAAATTATTCATTCATTAATTATAAATAAAATGTTATCCCTTTATTACAAATTGTTAAATTATAATCCTGTAACAACATTTGTAATAGCCTTTGTGCACTCATTCAGTGTACAACTGAAAATGTCAATACGTAGATGTAGATGTCAATAGATAGAATACTGAAACCGATCATTAACTTTTAATGTTTCATGGATAGAGAGCCAGTTCTTTCTTGACGACCCTGTAGCTTAGTTATCGTAGCGACCCTGCCTGCGAAGCAAGGGGTCCCGGGTTCGATTCCCGGCCGGGGCAGATATTTATGTGACAGGTAAATATTTGTGCTCGGGTCATGGGCGTGATTGTCCATGGCACCCGTGACGCAGGTAATAACCTACTGTGGGGGTATGAGTGTGTTAGCGTTTATTATTTATTATTTCTGTCTCCCGCTACTTCATCGCTGATGATGGACCATAGGTGGCGGTGGCTATTTTAGGTGGATTGTCAGCTTTTTCACCGATTAGTTGCATAAAACCACCATGTGGAGATACCTGCATAATTCCCTTGGTCCCAAGCTGGACCTCATACATCCACTTCCCGCTGTAGACGCAGGCCGTGGCTCTGATGGTTGAGAAGCTGGAGAGACCCTGGACGCTCACCCGCTCGTCGCCAACCAGCACCAGCCTCCCAGTTCCTATGTTGATGGAATTTTAGGTTTATTGTTTCCTAGCACCAGTAGGTATAATTTGAACAGTTTACGTTGACATTTCTATGCCTTGGTACCCCGCACTTAAAAACTAGTTTAGATGGGATTCTTCAAATAAGCATATGTTTCATATTTCTGAACTCTTTGAAATAAAGGAACACACTACATGTTACCCCAAGGATACCACAATTAACAGTGGAAACAGCATCCAAACCGGTTAAGTCGTTTTAGTAAGTAGCGGGAAAAGCTCCCAGACACACAGATAAAAATTCTAAAAAACAAAATACATAGTTATCTCCCAGACAAAACATAACTTTTATTAAAATCGTAAGCAGTCTATGGCGTTAATAAATGCCCCCCAATTTTGCAGATGACCTGCAATATATTAATGTGTTGAATATTAATTTAAACGGCAATAATAACACAGTTTGGGGATGCAATTACCGAGTAACTGATAACATTAATTTCGAGAGACCCGTTGCTGGCGGGGCGCCAGTAGGAGGCGCGCACGTCGCAGCGTTTACGATGAGGTTATGGCTTTATATAATGCCATTGTCTTTTATGTCGGTTATTATACTTCGCTTTATGATAATTGTCATAATACAAATCATGCTTTATTGAGCATATCAATAAATGGAACAGTTAATATAGGATGTCTCCAAATTGCGCAAGATTTGTCATTACTGCTATTTGCTTTGTGTTTTCAACAAAAGAAAGTGTTTTGATCAGTGATAATGCAGGGTTAATAATATGGAGATAATGCAGTGACTGTCGCGGACGTCATATGGACTTATATGCTATTCCACATCATCCTATTCTATGTGCTTTATAATTATTTTAACAATTTGAGGAAAAAAAATACCTGTATTTAAAAATGTAAAAATCCCCAGACACTTATTTTCACCAAAAAAGGTCATTAGACCTTGAAACTCCTGAACAAATCTTCATTAAGGCGATATTATCCCAAAAAATGGTATTTTTGAAGGTGTTTTGTTCATAAATGGTACATAATACAATTCTAAAAAAAATATATGTTATTTTACAGTCTTTGTTCTTTCGTTCCCTCATTCTTGATACACGATAGCCGTTATTTCATTGCATATAAATAAATCACAAAGTTGGGTCTAATCTGGCATAAAAATGGAGTTTTATTCGCGTTTTAATCGCTTCCAGATAATAAAAAATATACCACAGTATAGGTCCTAAAGATACCGATATTCCTTGGTGATCATAATTTGAAATTTTGAAAAACTTCCCTTTCAATTCCCATTTTTTCCCTTTCCACCAGCTACGAAACGCCCGACGCGTTAATTTACTCAATTTTACTCTCGCGCCAGTCGCCTTCGAGGTAGGACCTGTGCTAATCGGCATCGCAGCCGCACGTTGTCGAATTTCCGACACCAATTTTAATTTCGAATTTGGCGCGCGCGCCTTCTGAACTTATATTACACTGTCCAAAGTATCCACACAGCTGTAATTTGAAATAATAAAAATTGTTCGTTTTTATACTTTAGTTACTGTTTATAGTATTTAGGCATTGGTATAAGTCAAGTGCTAATTACACAATAATTCTTGCCGTATTAGGGCGGCTTAGAATACTAACCCCAATCCCAAGCCGGATGGGTGTCGTAAAAGGCGACTAAATCCGGCCCGCTGGTGGTAGGGCCCCTCGAGGGATTATATTGGTAATATTGATTTTAAATGTTAATTAATGCCATAATTACTATTATTATTTCTATTGTAAGAATTTTGTAAGAATATTGTTTTTTAATGTTGTTTTTTTATATTGTTTTTGAGTATTGTTTTTTTATATGTATAGTATAATATGTATATTTGTATATAAGTTAAACAGGGGAAGGAAGGGTAGAGGGAGGGTAGCGGGGGAGGTGGAAGGGAGGGGAAGGGGAGGGGAGGGGGGAGCGGAGGGAGGTGGAGGGGAGGGGAAGGGAGGGGGAGGGCCGGCAACGCATCAGTGATGCCTTGGTGTTGCTGATGTCCACGGACGACGATAGCCAATTACCATCAGGTGGATCGTCAGCTCGTTTTCCGGCTATTTCCATAAAAAAAAATTATATCGTAAGAATAATAACATTGTTCGTGTTTGTACTTTAGTAACTGTTTATAGTATTTTGGTATATGTATAAGTCAAGTGCTAATTACACAATTAATTGATATACTAAGAAATATACATATAAATATAATATAAACTTATTTATATTTCCTAACTGAGATACGCGTGATACACAAATAAGTAGGTACTTACATACAAAATTGATTAATATCATCTAAATACTAACAAAAAATAACCAACTTCAAAAAAACTCAAAAACTACTTGTCAAATCTCGCTCAAATTTATGTGGAACCACATAAACACCAGCTATCGATTAAAAAAAGAATCATCAAAATCAGTTCATCCACAAATAAGTAGGTACTTACATACAAAATTGGCTAATATCATGTAAATACCTACAAAAAATAACCAACTTCAAAAAAACTCAAAAACTACTTGTCAAGACTCGCTCAAATTTATGTGAAACCACATGACAAACACCAGCTATCGATTAAAAAAAGAATCATCAAAATCGGTTCATCCACAAATAAGTAGGTACTTACATACAAAATTGGCTAATATCATGTAAATACCTACAAAAAATAACCAACTTCAAAAAAACTCAAAAACTACTTGTCAAGACTCGCTCAAATTTATGTGGAACCACATGACAAACACCAGCTATCGATTAAAAAAAGAATCATCAAAATCGGTTCGTCCACAAATAAGTAGGTACTTACATACAAAATTGATTAATATCATGTAAATACCTACAAAAAATAACCAACTTCAAAAAAACTCAAAAACTACTTGTCAAATCTCGCTCAAATTTATGTGGAACCACATGACAAACACCAACTATCGATTAAAAAAAGAATCATCAAAATCGGTTCATCCACAAATAAGTAGGTACTTACATACAAAATTGACTAATATCATGTAAATACCTACAAAAAATAACCAACTTCCAAAACTACTTGTCAAGACTCGCTCAAATTTATGTGGAACCACATGACAAACACCAGCTATCGATTAAAAAAAGAATCATCAAAATCGGTTCGTCCACAAATAAGTAGGTACTTACATACAAAATTGATTAATATCATGTAAATACCTACAAAAAATAACCAACTTCAAAAAAACTCAAAAACTACTTGTCAAATCTCGCTCAAATTTATGTGGAATCACATGACAAACACCAGCTATCGATTAAAAAAAGAATCATCAAAATCGGTTCATCCACAAATAAGTAGGTACTTACATGCAAAATTGACTAATATCATGTAAATACCTACAAAAAATAACCAACTTCAAAAAACTCAAAAACTACTTGTCAAGACTCGCTCAAATTTATGTGGAACCACATGACAAACACCAGCTATCGATTAAAAAAAGAATCATCAAAATCGGTTCATCCACAAATAAGTAGGTACTTACATACAAAATTGGCTAATATCATGTAAATACCTACAAAAAATAACCAACTTCAAAAAAACTCAAAAACTACTTGTCAAATCTCGCTCAAATTTATGTGGAACCACATGACAAACACCAGCTATCGATTAAAAAAAGAATCATCAAAATCGGTTCATCCACAAATAAGTAGGTACTTACATACAAAATTGACTAATATCATGTAAATACCTATTACCTACAAAAAATAACCAACTTCAAAAAAACTCAAAAACTACTTGTCAAATCTCGCTCAAATTTATGTGGAACCACATGACAAACACCAGCTATCGATTAAAAAAAGAATCATCAAAATCGGTTCATCCACAAATAAGTAGGTACTTACATACAAAATTGACTAATATCATGTAAATACCTACAAAAAATAACCAACTTCAAAAAAACTCAAAAACTACTTGTCAAATCTCGCTCAAATTTATGTGGAACCACATGACAAACACCAGCTATCGATTAAAAAAAGAATCATCAAAATCGGTTCATCCACAAATAAGTAGGTACTTACATACAAAATTGACTAATATCATGTAAATACCTACAAAAAATAACCAACTTCAAAAAAACTAAAAAACTACTTGTCAAATCTCGCTCAAATTTATGTGGAACCACATGACAAACACCAGCTATCGATTAAAAAAAGAATCATCAAAATCGGTTCATCCACAAATAAGTAGGTACTTACATACAAAATTGATTATTATCATGTAAATACCTACAAAAAATAACCAACTTCAAAAAAACTAAAAAACTACTTGTCAAATCTCGCTCAAATTTATGTGGAACCACATGACAAACACCAGCTATCGATTAAAAAAAGAATCAGTAAGAACAAATAAGTAGGTACTTACATACTTTGACTAATATCATGTAAATACCTACAAAAAATAACCAACTTAAAAATCGAAACGAGGTTTTTTCAAAATGGCAGACTTGTAGGTATGCCAGGTTCCGTAGAAAAATGTTCAAACCCTTTGGATAAGATATTTTACAAGTATATTGAGAATGATAAAAAGTATAAGAATAATTTAAAATAAAATACCTTAAATTATGTAAAAAATAATAAAAACAAAATTAAGCTAAAATTATCATTACTCTTATTTTATTGCACCTAAAATTCCAATGAATAAATCAAAATAAAGTATACTTTCACCCCAACTCAGAGCAGTTACTAATAATAATAATAAAAACCCTTCCACACTCATACCCCCGCAGTAGGTTACAAGTATTTACCTGTTTCGCGGGTGGCATGGACTACACATATAACACATCACAATAACAGCCATGACACGAGTACAAATATTTATCTGTGACATAAATATTTGCCCCGCCGGAAATCGAACCCGAAACCCCTCGCTTCGCAGTTCGCAGGCAGGATCACTACCAACTAGGTTACAGGATCTAAAGCTACGCACGGGGTCATGAACCTCACGGCCGCGCGCGACCGGCTCACGGCGTGGCGGTCGAGTTTACACTCAGGGGAGCGGGGTATAGGGGAGTGAACAAAATGCCTACAACGGTCGGATAATCTCGCCTTAATTCTAGCTAGGAACTATGTAGATCAACTTTCAATCAAAAAACCGCATCATAATCGGACCATTCGTTTAGGAGCTACGATGCCACAGACACACACAGACACATCAAAGTTATAACACCCCTGTTTTTGCGTCGGAGTTAAAAAAAACTGTTTTCTAATTAATTAAAATCTTGCGTAGTTCGGGGACTACCTACATTATGTCATGAAGCCAATGTCATGGAAATATCGAGGAGAAATCTATAAGATTTTGAAGAACTTTATTTTATCGTACACTGATTCTAAGTCCAAGCATTGATCCTCGTACGATCGTATACCTACTAGCTTAATAAGATTAGAGATTAGATTTCATCATCGTCAAACGTGTATCTAATATTATCTCCGTTTAGGTTTGGAATCATCATCATCAAACTGATGATGAATAATTCACCATCGACATGGTCATCGTGTGAGAACTAGCTCGTGCTCAAAGTGATATAAATAAAGATTAGTTTAAAGCAATATTTTTCTGAACATTTTATTTCTAAACATTACTTGTGTCGAATTGAGTCGAGAGAGTTTTTTTAAATTAAACAAAATAAAACAAGGGCAATGTCTATTTCTACTGAAATACATAAAACAATCAATTCAATTTCTTAGCTGCTATAATCAAAGATATAATAGAAGTAATAAGGTTTTATTACTTTTTTATTCGTTACCCGATAAAAAGAGGTTTTTACTGGCAGGGGTTTTAGTAAGATTGACTGTCGCTCGTAAAAAACAACTTTGTAAGGATTGTAAGTGCTAACCTACTTCAATTTTGCGTGTGCGAGTTTTCTTACATTGAAAAGGAATTGGGGACATTTCGCTTACAAATATTATAAGAGGGACGCTCTTGTGAACGACGTAATGAAAAGGATAAAGAATTCAATAATCAGTCCTGTGTCTCAATAAGATTTAAGTTTAATTGGTAGGTATTATGAAAGAAATTTGTTGCTATGGAGCTCAAAGTTTTACAATTTTTCCAAAGCTAGGTTAAACAGTTCTTGACAAATAATACTGAATCCAAAGTATAGAGTCACTAACGGTTATTTAAATCGCTCCGTATAGAATTTGTATGGCGATTCTTTACTAAAGAGCGATTAAAGTAACCGTTAGTGACTCTGAGTCGGGGCGTAAGATTTTTTTACTTAAAAATAAGTTAGTTAATGCTTGACCACAATCCCACCTGATGGTAATTATGTGGTCTATGATTGTTGTATAAGATACAATTTCTCGTTTATCTGTATTACGCTGTTACCTGTAGACGCATCGAAGACTACGAGTTTCGCTCCGACTCTACCAGGCCTATCATCTGTCGATTCTGTACTCTGAGAAAAAAAAATTGTGTGTTACGTAGGATGTCAACAATATGCAACAAAATATTAAAGCACGATAGGATATTTCTAATATAAACCATGACAATAACAAATAAGATGGAATTAAATTACACTTAACATAGCATTGATAAGTTAATACAAATACGCCCATGACTTCAAAATAAGTCCATAACCCCTGGTTTTTCTGAGTAGTAGTATCAGGTTTTATGTATCAACTATCAAACTACCCAATGGATAATGATTATCAGGTCGATTAAGCATATCTAAATATTACAGACGAATAACCGCCCTCGCTTTGCTTCGGTTTTCCTATTTATTTACACTTTGGGTTACATTATTGGAGTTTTATTAAGTATCCCAAATTGTTTTGAAAATATAATATAGCCTATGTCACCCGGGGATAGTGTGGCATCCCGACAATGAATTTTTTTTTCAAATCGGTTCCGTAGTCGAAACTACAGGCTCCGAAGAACCTATTCAATGCAAACAATCAAATTTTTCCTCGTTATAATATGTATTAGTATAAATGCAACTCTACAGAATACTGATGCCCGTATCGTGTGCTATTTTTTTGTGTAAGTAGGTACTATTGTGTAAGATCAGTGTCAGTATACTAATTTCTAACTATTATCGAGTTACTTATCTATACTCGCATCATACTTAAGAAAAAGTTGAACAATGTTCTACACATAAAAATACGAACTAATTGAATTATTAAATTTTCATACCACCTCGGTAGAGATTGGAGTATGTTTTTTCGTACTTTTTGATTTTTGATTTGCAATTTTTGTATCCAACACCTTGGATAGGTTTTCTCTTATATGGCTAACATATTTACTTCTCCTGAAAATCAAGAACTCAGTTAATGGACTGTTCATTGTTATGCCTTAGCTTTTGTGAACTCAGGCACAAAGCTTAATTGGCTACTACCCAAATTGTTTGCATTTGAGATAAATCTCTTACTGCAAGAGAAGAATGCTTACGACATCGCGACAGTTCACGTTATGACTGAACTGAGTCGATAATATGATTTCAAGTAGCAGTTTTTTATTTTATAGCATACTAGCTTTTGCCCGCGGCTTCGCCCGCGGTAGAGATCGATTTTTTACAAATCTCGAGGAGCCCTAAACTTTTTCGGGATAAAAAGTATCAAATTCAAAATCATTTATTCATATAGGTACATAGGTATCACTGATACACTTATGCACGTCATTTTTTTTTTTAATTTTAGCTCTATAGATTAATATTTTAGCTGTTGGTATTGTAAATTCTGACGGAAAATTTTCTTTCTTTCGTCAAAAAAAAAAAAACAATTGTAAGAAGCTTTCCTTACTGATTATTTCTATCCGTGTTATCTTTCATCACCAGCTCATTACCGAAGATCCGGCGGACCGTGTCATGGACTTCGCCCTTCTCAGCTGAGCTGCTGCAGACCCCAAACATGGAGCGGAGGACGTTCATCATGACCTCAGCTTTTCTAATCATGAAAACAAGTGCTTTATATTTTAAAGTTACCCGCGATTTCGGAGAAAGGAAAATAATTCCGCAGAATTCCGCTTATTCCATCACAGTAGGTTTGTCGAAATGTATGTACCTACTTACTTATAGCAAGATGGAAGGTGTAAAATCTCGCGGGCTTATTTACATAAATAAATAAACCTTACTAAATATCTTTTGAGATTTAAAGACTGTGATAGAATAATAAAATCTAACCAGAAAATAATGATAAAAATAATTCACACTTCAAATCACGTAAAAATGCAAAATTGTCTCAAACGTCAGAAAATGTATACACATTTCCCGTCAATAATGACAGTGAAAACGCCAGATAAAAGTTTCAGCCGCCCACAGATTTATGAAAATGAAAAGTGATTATTAACTTCCGATTTATGCCTGCTTTAAGAAATTTTTAATTATAATCGATTTTTTATGGAAATAGCCGGCAAATGAGCTGATGATCCACCTGATGGTAAATGGCTATCGTCGCCCATGGACATCAGCAACACCAAAGGCATCACTGATACGTTGCTGGCCAAGAAAGAGTGACGAAAAAGAAAGAAAGAACTGGCTCTCAAGCCCCCAGCCAGAACACAATAAATACAATCGAAATTCATTCAAGATAATAATAACACGTTTATTTATTATTTATTTCCTAAGATGGATAATGTTAATACAGAAGCAAATATACCCAAGCTATAAAAAGGTCAATGACGATCATCAGACTATTCCTCAGTAGCGGGGCGGCAGCGGGTCAGGAAAGCAATTTTTCTCCCACAAATAGCCGTCATTCATAAATTTTAATAGCCCATGAAAGTGTTCAGCAGTACTCTATTACGCTGTTAACCCTGGCAGAGTTATTTCGCAGGCGTTAGTTATTTGTCACAGGGCGGCGATTAGTAAAAGTTGTGACGTTTTAGTACTCTGTATTTTCATAGTTTTTTTTTAATATGCAGCATCATTTGTTCACAAAAACACAGAGTAACTTTTGATTATATTCTTCAGAATAGATCCATCCATGATCTATCCAAAATATCCTTGATAATAATTAAAAATTTAGGATACAGAAATACTGAATAGAAATTATGTAAGATTTGCAGTTTTTCTGGTACAAGTGTAGACCTGACAAACAGCCAGAAGGCAGAAAGATAAGATCTTTGCTATATAATAAAGTTCATGACGAATATATTGCGACGCTCTGTCTACGTGAAGCTGTAAAGGTCGCTAAGGCCAACAGCTAAGCAAGCATTAGTATTACAATAGTGCGACGCTGAAACACGCGTTCTCCCGTGACATTGCATTGCGCTAAATGCCTCTTATACTCGTACATACAACATCATTGGCTAAATGTAGGGACGTCGGATGCATACTAACGATGTGCCTCCATGCGTGCGTTACTGCACTTTGCATTAACACATTTTAAAATGGTAAAAAAGTATCGCTGCAGCGCCAACCATTTTCAGGGCTGGTTGCTTCGGCACTGAGTGAATCGTTGCACACTCCTCGGATTCAAACTCCTCCTGTCATAAGCGACCAACGCTTTTCATGGTATCCCATTAGTGTTTTTTAGGCGTGTTAATACTATGTAGGTATATGTATACAACTCAAGGCAAGTGACCACCATCATCCAAATATCAGGAACAATATTGATTTTAATTGTTAATTAATACCATTATTACTATTATTATTTCTCCATGGGGTTCGCCTGGATAGCCATCCTTGAGCATAAGTTAGCCGCCAAACGACTCGTTGTGTTCCGGCTGAGGGCTTGAGAGACAGTTCTTTCTTTCTTTTTCCTTTCTCTTGGCCGGAAACGCATCGATATGCCTTTGGTGTTGCTGACGATAGCCACTTACCATCGGGTGGATCGTCAGTTCATTTGCCCGTTATTTCTATAAAACAAAGAAATAGCTAATAAGAAAGAAATTGTTACAAAATAGACTAAGTAATACTAACTCAATAACAAGGTATCACTTCAGCCATTATTATCCATACTATGGACTTTACGAATTTCAAAACTTGACTCAGCCAGCCGAATTGGACGGACGCCAACCAACCGTCCCCAAAGATTGCGTCCTCATTAATTCTTACAAACATCATCTAACTTTTGGCTAACCTTTGCGACCAAGTCTAATATATACAGTCAGCAAAATAGTTAAGTATGTATGATGATACAAAAACGCTCCATACAGAATTTTTGTGTTAGTATCAAAATCTTTAAACGTAACATGATTTAACATCGATAAAAAAACGTGTGTGTCTGTATTTATGTACGGCACGTATGAAGTTATACTTACCTCTTATTTATAAGTACCTACCTCTCGCTCGCACCCACGACCCGGCGCGCTCTAGCAATTCAAAACAACAAGTACAGCCTAATATCACACACCTTCATCATGTCGCTTTTTGGCTGTCGCATCGTAAAAATTTTACTCTCATAATTATTTCCAAACGCCCCATAAGAAGTATAACTTCAATCAATATTCTGTAATTAAACATTACAGAACGTTTCTATCATGTCCTGGATACCTAATTCTTTTGCTGCTCGTACATACATACTTATAACGTAACTACGTAAACTTGTTTGTGTAAGCAATTTAAGTTTCAGATTTTTACCAAGTAACTTACTTCAGTTGTAGAGTTCTTGATCTTTAACTTTTAGGACATTTTTATAAATACTAGCATTACTAGCTGGCAAATGAGCTGACGATCCACCTGATAAGTGGGTATCGTCAACTATGGACATCAGCGACTGATGACACGATGAGCGACATTGCCGGCCAAGAAAAAGAGAAAAAAAGAAGGAAAGAAAGAACTAGCTCTCAAGCTAGCACGTCACAAAAAGACGGAATTTAAAAACTGGCAAGCACACATTAAATAAAATCTACATAACCTGACTCAGAGTGCCCTTGGCCGATTTTCGGGTGCTCATCATTTTCGTATGCAGTATGCATTGCATGGTCGCATAGAGTAACTTTGTATATCATGGTAGGTTATAGGGTTTTGATGACTTGTCAGTTTTCACCAATATTACCTATGTTCACCACAGATTCTCAAACTTTATGTCGAGACTTTATGTAAAGGCTTTGAAGTCCAACAATTTTGTAAAGGCCACCTATGATTTATATTATTAAAAAAAAAGTTTTTTTAGGATTTTTAAAAATTAATGCATAATAGTTCAATATGTAAAAAATTAAAAAGTCACCAATGATATTGTATACCTGAGTTGTATATGTTACCGGATATCTGTATAATGCGGGTATTCAGCACAATCCCTAGGCACTGTGAATAATACCTGGGTCGTTTTGGCAATGTATTAAATTATATTAATATTATTCACCATTACATACTTTACCTAGGTAATGTATACGTTTCCGAACTACTATACAGAATACCTACAGGTCCACCGGCAATGAATAAAATTAATAGATTTGGGTATGTGTATTCGATGAACTGTCATCGAATGGCAATTCATCGAATGACAATTCCTCGAATTGTAATTTTTCTTGTTTAAAAGATTTAAAGATTTTATTATAAACAGAAACAATTTAATGCTTTTTATAACTTTTTTGTATTTCTTATTTTTTGATCAATAACAATTTAACATTTTTCCGTACATAAAAATTTTAGGTTTACTTTCTTCCTTAAATCATTTTTTTTTTCAAAACGTTTACGTTAGTGACAGAAACGAATCGCTGCAAAACCGACTCCACGTAGTCTTGTTTGCCCTACCCCTAGAGTGTAATGTAAACCCGCGTAGGCGCGGAGGGGCGAGGCGGCCCGCGAGCTAAGGAGCAGGTGGTTTTAATGCTCGCCGCAGCAGCTGAGGCTGGCCGGCGCAGCCGGCCAGCAAGCCGAAGCTGCGGTGGTGAGCATTAAAAGCATCTGCGACGATAAGCTCGCGTGGGACCGCCGGAGCCCCGCAGCGCCGGAGCCGTGACAGAAACTGTGCTTGCTGCATTTTGCATTCTGCTTACGTTTTAATGCTGCCTTTCAAGGATGGGTGACATTTGAAATAATAAAAAAATATTTATTAATGATCATATGAAAATTATATCATTCGATTCGGCCAATTGTGATTCGATATTTTGTAATTCGATATATTGTCATTCGATGAACTGTCATTTGATTAATTGTTTTCGATGAAATGTTAATTCGATTAATTGTGTTTTCGATGAAATGTTCATTCGATGAATTGTGATTTCGATGAAATGTCGATTCAATTATTTGTAATTCGATGAAATGTGACCGATGAAATGTTTTCGATGATTTTTCCGCAAATCGTAGTGTTTGCGCAACTTTGTAAGAATTCCATGTATCGTTGCAGCAGCTTTAGCCTTTGGTTCAATGCACCGCCAAAAGTTGGGGTTTTTACCTTAACTCGTAACAACTGAAGGCGATCGGTATATTCTTAATGTACGTTGTGTACGTTATGAAAAGTAGAGCTCGGGTGTGCGGGCTCCTGGTACGTGCGGTAAATATACCTACACGTATCTTAGTCTTAGAATTCCACAAGATTGGCCGTGCCCCACTCGGATACAGCCCAAATTGTGAGATTTATACGTTTCACCACCACTCTGCTATCAATTATCATCTGCGTACCCATAGACAATAGGCATGAGCGGGTCATTACTATGTACAAAGAAGAAATCCCAAACCTAGCCGATAAGGACAGAGGATATGTCGGAGCTGGAAGCTTGCTTAAATGTAAGAATGCCAAAGTTTGGGTTTGGCAGCCAAAACCATTTGTGCCAAGTAAACTGCCTGCCCTCACGTCTCGCTTCTCTCCACTTGTTGTCTTTTACACACATTACCAATTACGCATGGAGTATTGTATAGAATGCCTGGGCGAAGTATGAAATAAATAATATTCGAAACGTTACCTGAACGTTTTAGATATTCTATAAATTGCCTAGGTATTGTATAGAGTGCTGAATTATATAGATATCCGGTAACATCTACATATAATCAGAGGATACCTATATGGTGTTCATTAAAATAGTATGACCACCGATACAAACTATTCTCGTTGGTCATATCAGTATGACATGATAGTATGACCACCGAGAAACGCCCGATAGTCACACAATAATAATATGTGTAGCGGTTTAGCGTGCGTGGGACACTTTCGTCCCGTGGTTGCTAGTTTACAGTGTGGCCGTTTTAGGTATATTATAAAAAACCTGACAATTTAAAATTTTCCCACTTACAAAAAAAACCTGACAATTTAAAATTTTGCCACTTTTCTTAAAAACATGTGTCCATAGGATAAGTCAGGTCTCCTGATGTCTGGTATCGAATCCTTCACGCACGACTATTATTATCATATTATTAAGTAATAAATAGCAGACACTATAAATTCTAATTAAAAATCTGTTATTTATTTATTTTATAAGACTCAACGATTGTCAACAAAAGGCACACAACATTCCTGATAAAGTATTTTCAGTAGGTACTTTGTGGTAAACTCTGTTGACAATTTCGCGCCATTCGACATGTTTTTAATTTTTCACACGCTCTTCTAGGTCAAGGCTGCGTTGAGCATGTTCAGCCAGCTTTGTAAAGTATATTTTTTGGGACTGTTAAAATTGTTGTATAAGATTTATTTTTAATTTTTGTATTTCATTGTTTTCGATTTTGTTTTTATGCTTATGTCTACGATCCAAACAGTCCAGAGCATTTTTTGTAAAAACTAAGGAAAGAAAACCGGTAAAAAACGGCAGCGCTAATTCAACCAGCTTCTTACTACGAGTATTATGAAGTACCGAAGTGTAAGGTCTATGCTTATTGTTGTATTTATTTATGCCACATAATGATATTATAATGTATTGATTCCACATACAAACGTAAGGAAACAAATGTCTACTTAGGTAATGCTAAAAGAATAAAATAAAAAAATATAATTTTATGTCTTAATCACTAATTTTTATTATTTAGTTGTTTTATTCATATTTTACAACAACCTTCACCGCTCCTACTGGAAACACGTGGTGGGCTGTTTTTTGTACGTACATATACATATAAGAAAATTACAGAGAAAACTTTGTGCAATTTTCTTTACGATGTTTTCTTCACCGAAGCGAGTGATAGTTAATTTCTAATACGCACATTATTTAAAAAATTAGGACGGGATTCGAACTCTTGTCCCGCTTATAATAAGCCAATATTCATACCACTAGACCATCTGCTCCAAATATTCACTATTATAAAAATATATTTTGTCCCTTTTCAATAAAATATCCCTGTTATTTTTCTCCCCATTTCTCTTTGTAAAACACAACACAATGCCCTTGACACTGAAATCTTCGTACATTTGGTACAATCCACCGTTCGCAGAACGACGCGTGCAAACGATGCAATAACAGTTTGCGTCCTAAAATCGCAATTCAGAAACATGTGACGGTAGGGTGGCCATGCTTCGGATTGTTTGAGAAATATTTTAGTGATTAAATAGAGAAGGTAAAGTGAGATGTCGATGTTTTGTCCTAATACTACAGTGGTAGTACAGGCATTTTATGTTATGTGTATTCACGCTTTAATAATTTACGTTTTGTTTATTGTTATCATTATGATTTTCTAAAGGTCACACCACACATACACACTCTCTAGGAGCAAGATAGTATATAGCGATAAAATAAACAGTCTCAACCCGAGAATAGGCATTTATTTGTCACAAAAATGTATGCCTCAGCCGAGAATATAACTCGGGACCCCTTCGCAAACATGCTTACCAAGTAGTTTATACGGCCCTCAATAGTGAAATCCTGGAGAGTTGAAGCTTGTGCAGTGTTCATTCAAGTCATTATTTTCTCTAAAAAATCGGGTTATCTACTTCCTCCTAGGCCTTATTCGAAGAGTTGGCTAAATTAAATGATATTTTAATATCATTTCAAGATGTCGATTTTGAATGCTAACGGGTACTCATGATAGTCACGGTGGGACTGCGGTGCATAAAATACAAAAATCATGAGCACCCGTTTGCATTCATAAAGTTTAGTGTCCGCGATGATATAAGTTTAAAATCAGGATGTCCTCTTTATTTTACATAAATTATGGCTACTCGACTACCGATCGGGGTCCTCGCAAAGTCACAAACAGCGATAATTTCTAGTCTAGCGGACTGGAGACCATAAAATTGTTTATTTATTTATTTATTTATTTATTTATTTATTTATTTCTTGCCATAAACGTGTGATATTTTACAAGTTCTTATAAATAGGCATAGTGTACACACGACCCAGGCTGGGCACGGCAGAAAACATGCTTAGTCATTGAACACAATTTTAAAATTAAAATTTTGCAATGTCAAATGTCACTAATGTATAAACATAATTAAAATTAAAATAATAAATAAAAGTAAACATTAAAACTTAACAATTCTTCAATTCATTCATTGTCAATTTTCTGTAAAATTATTTAAAACAAGTAACATTTCATAATAGGAGCTCTTACAGCGAGCGTTTACAGGAAACCTGCTTTATTGTAACCATTCATTATATTAATATAGGTATTGAGACTTGTTTTCTTTGTTACGTATTCTGTCAGCTTAGTTTCAAGGTTAGGGCATAGAATAATCTGTGATAAAAGATTACAGAAATGTGTCTGAGGCTTATGTAATAGTGACTAGCGTTTTGTTCGCGATTTACCTGCTTTTTCCGGGATATTAAGTATGTTACTCCAATTCATGGTCTACCTGTGTGCTTTTGTCCTACACCGATACAAAATTAAAGTTAAAAATAATTTATGTTATCAATAAACATTGATAATTATTTTATTACCCTGTTATTTACGAGATTAGTGAGTCAATTCGCTTTCCGGTTACTGTCAGAGTGGGAGAGAAACAATCATACAAACGGTTGAAGTGACGTTTTGAAAATAAACTTCAAACACAGATTCGGATATGATGCACCTGTAGTTTGGCTTGTTTAATCAATGTGTAAATACCGGGAAACGGTGCAGTGTTCATAACAATGAAATTCCATTGAATTTGATTTCGGGTTTGAGTTGACCGGTCATTTTGAGTTTACGTAAACATTTTTAAATTTGTGGTATCCAATCAATAACAGTGCTGTTTTTGAGTCATTCGTTGAATTGATCTTTTGATGAGTTTCAACACAGAGTTTCAAGGAATTTATCTAATCTAATACCTTTAAACTAGTAATTCTTGTAGGTACATATAATCTTAGAAACGGCTCCAGCGCTTTTCATGAAATTTAGTAGATATGCAGGGGGTTTCGGGACAATAAATCGATCAAGCTAGGGTTCAATTTTAAAAAATGTCGTTTTATCCGTGTTTTTATAATAATTATGAGTCAGCAATGGCATCTCTCCATCATCTAATAAATATAAGTTTTAAATGACATTTTATATTATATGCGTGTTGTAATTCATTCATCTGTTTTTAATTATCATGACGTAGAAAAATAATTTGAGAAAAATTTCCGCCGCATCTTTTACATAGTAAGCTATAAAAATATTTTATCTAAATTTCACACAAATGGCGCAACCATTATTTTTAAAAAGTCGCAACAACTGCGCACAATGCTTGAAGCAGAATTTAAAATACGGTTATATGGTAGCGTGGCCGCACGAATTCTGCGAAATGTGGATATTGCATTTTCCGCATCGCTTCCAGAAACTAATATCAAAAGGCAAGATGTTGTACGAGTTTTGAATGTAGCTTTAAACCATTCTAACGGTATTAAATGAAACGATTGTCTTTCGAATAACAATTTCATTTGAATCATTCTTTATTTATATGTAATTTGACTTTGAATGTGAATGTTTTTCATTATTCTACGTTCAATAATCGTCAATCATCGTTCACCGATTTCTTTCAGTGTCTTACTTCGTTCAATGTTGATTGAAATCTTAACTATGTTTTTTTATTATATAAAACAATAATCTAAATTTTACTAACAAAAAATAACCGACTTCAAATTCTCAAAAACTACTTGTCAGATCTCGTTCAAATTTATGTGGGACCACATGACAAGCACCAGATTTCTATTAAAAAAAGAATCATCGAAATCGGTTGACGCGATATTGAGTTATTCGTCAATTTGTCGCACACATCTTAACACAAATTTACGACTTATGTAGTTTTCTCATGGATGCCATTGTCAGATCTCAATAAAATTTATGTGGGACCACATGACAGCCGCCGATTATCTCGATTAAAAAAAGAATCATCGAAATCGGTTCGCCCAGTCCAAAGTTCTGAGGTAACAAAAATAAAAAAAAAATACAGTCGAATTGAGAACCTCCTCCTTTTTTTGAAGTCGGTTAAAAAATGTTTGTACGAATATCCTTTATAGACTTTGAAACCATCCAACCGATATGCCCCAAAATGGTTTCGTTTGAAAAGCAATAATGCGAAAATGGTTTGAGACCACTAAAACAATGCATTAAGCACATTTTCGATTTTTGAATTTTTCCACACAATTTTTTTTGCGTGGTCAAACATTCTCAAGTCAATTAATATCACTGACTGAACTTTATTCACAATGAACATTCATCATTCAATGTTTATGGGTCGCGGTTTCATCTTTTGTTGGTCACCGCTTACACAGCAGAGTGAGCAAGTTAAACAAGCATGACTGCATGACATGACATGTGTCAAGTGCTTAGCACTTGGCATGTTACTTGGCCGGCAACGCATCGTTGATGATATTGATGTTCATCTTTGGTGTTGATGTTCTTAGTTGGCGTTATCGAAAAAATCACTCTCCAATAAACCATTTACCTCCTCGTTAAATGGCTATTTCATTTACATAACAAAATTAATCTTTGTTTTCATAAAATGTAATTTTACATGATACGTTTTTTCTCGGCAGTTTTCAATTTGAGCCTTGACAGTTTTATTATACAAACATCGATTTTAGAAACCAATTAAAAACATACATGTGAAATTGCTTGCACGAGGTAAACAAATCTCACTTTACACGTAAGAGGCGGAATAACGTTTGGTCCTTCGACCGTATTCAGGTATTCGAATTATTTTAGCTAGATTCCGCTGGCTGATAAATTAAGGGAGATCTCCTCATCTCTCCTCTCAAACCTTATCTGGTAAGCAGATGGGTGCAGAAATGCCTCTAATTCGGATGTTAAGATGGGATCCACGAGGAAATAAAGAAACTCGTCAAATATAAAATGTGTTTTGTCCCCATCAAAAGCCATTTCATTGAAGTTGGTTATATTTTTTCTGAAAGCTTTTAAACCGACTTTAAAAAAGGAAGGGGTTCTCAATTCAACTGTTTTTCTGTGTGTTACTTTACCTCATATCTTTTTACCGGGTATACTGATTTTGACGAGTCTTTTTGTATTCGAAAGCTGGTGCTAGATATGTGGTCCCATTTAAATTCGAGATCAACGAGATCTAAAGAGTGGAGTTTTTGAGTTGTCTCTAATTTTGAGGTCGGCTATTTTTTTAGAAGAATTACGTTTTTCTTATAAGGTGAACGGATCCAAAGTGTTCTCGACTGTGATTGTAGAAAACTTCAGGACTTTCTACTCTGAAGTCTGAGCCTACCGATACGAAAAGCCATACTATTTAAAATTGAAAATCTGTCTATGATCCATAGAAAACTCAATCAAAATATTGCTCATAGAAGCTTTTGCCATCGGTAAACAAAATGAGCAATAAACGAATTAATGGTGTTTGATTAAACGGTACATTTATGACATCTCTAAACCCATGTTGTGTTACCGGTTCCACGTCCGATATTCATAACGATGTTTATTGGTACTGAATGGGTTTTGATTTCGTTCTTATGAGTTTCGTGGGAAACAGCACTAGTTTACCTTGCAATAGCTATAAACTGATACTCGGTTATAGACGGTTATTTTTATCTGGCTTCAAACCGATACCCAGTCCTTTTGAGATGTTTTTATCATGCAATCCTTTGATGTCATCCTTTGCTTTAAGTGCTAAGTCATAATAAGGAAAGAAAATGGTGAACTTTTCTGTATAATACGTTATACGAGTACTGACTCAAAAGATTCGACCGTTTGTTACCCGTATTACAACTATAGTTGGATGGTAGTAAGACGGCTAATTTAGTATTTCTTACTTCTAACAACTACAGTACTTAGTAACAAAGGGAAAAATTTACCAATTTACTACTGGTAGTAGTAACGTTGGTAGTAACACGGGCAACAAACCCTTCATCAATAGTTCCCATATCATATTTCATACAATTTATCTACAATTTATTTATTTTTCATACAATAATTTGGCATTCACATTTATCCGTATAATGTAAATATTGGCTATATTATGAAAATAATTATGTTCATGAAATTGTAGCCTAATTAGTACTAGTGTCAATGCGAAGCGAGGGGGCGGCGAGAGACCCGAGCTCCAGTAATGGGCCGCCAATTCAATATTCCACACGAAACCAGAAATCCTATGCGGAAGTATGAGTGTATGAACATTGTTACCTCAGATGAGAGAAATGATCTTTAATCTGAGATTGTTATATTTAAAAAGATAGCGTCAATTTGCTGTAACAAATCTTCTATATAAATAAAAATGTTGAGATGGCTAGACCAATTCGGCAATTTTTTTTTTGCAAGTTCCTTAAGGCACACGGAAGGTTTTAACAATTAAAAAAACTTTTGACACAACTAAGTCTGTCCGGGCAGATAGTTGCTAATATAAATCGGTATGTAACACGTAATCTCATTCAGTAAACAAAAAACAAACCATTCAGAACACAGAAATCGATACAGAGCATGTTTTTAAATTGCGTCTAATTTATAAACTCATACATACGGACATCAAAGGTAACATTTCGATCAAAGAACTCTTATTTTTAGTGCTGCCATCTGCGAAGTACGACGCGTAAATAACTCGGACCAGTGACGTAATGAAGTGCCTAATCATTGATCGGGAGTTCGGTGTAAAAACAACATCATTTTTGATTTTGAAATACTATATTACAATTTATATTACAATTGACACCATCTTCTAAAATGTATCAAACGTTCATCACATACCCATACTTCGTGTCACTGGTGGAAAATTAAATTGGCTTCAATCCATTAGTGGCCCACTACTGAACACGGGTTTCTCCCCTTGAGGAGACCTAGAACGTAGTGGTGGACACGCTGCTCCAGTGCGGATTGGTGAATGGGTTAGTGGTCAACCCAAGTGTCGGAATGTTTCATGCCACCCGAAGGCCTCCGACATGGCTTAACAACTATTATCTTACGTTAACAACCGGAACCGACGGCTTTAACTGCCCTCCGAAGCATGGAAACGCTAAGATTTTTTTTCCACTAGCAATCTCTCATCCAACTACCAACTGCGCTCGTTGCCGAACTTTGTCGGTTGCTTAGGATCGTCACAAGCCACCGGGCTATGAACGCTATTTACATATAATACTCATTACAATTATAAAACTTCAGGACCACAATACACGCTGATGCCCACTATTTCATCCTCGGAAATATAACACTTCCAAGAGGAAAGTAGATTCTAAATTTGAAGTAAATCAGACGATGCTTTTTATCCGTAGTTATACTATACGAATTTTCTAAAAATCTTGTTTAACTAATACTTCTAATTCTATATTACTGTTACATATGTAGGCTGTATAAAGATTCTTCTAGGGTTTATTGGTTCAGGCTGTGCGTTGTCTGTCAGTCAGTCACAGTAAGCTATATGTAATTAGCTAAATTTCCTCTTTAAAAGTCAACCCCTACTCCTGTACTTCAATCGATCGTATAAGTGGGGTGGGTCGAGGGATACAGCGTCCAATTACGATATAATTCAGACAGCGGAAAGATACATAACGAATGCTGTCGAGTTACTTTACACGAAATTCTGTCGAAAACAACAAATCGATAATAACCTTCATTATGGTTATTCGATTTTATGTTTTGTTAGGGCTGTCAAAAGGTGCAGTTTAGTAAAAATCTATACTATAATAAAACTCAAAGGGCAAATTTACTGTACATTGAATATTTTTAAAAAATTTTGATTAGGGGGCACTTCAATAACGTGTTAGAGTACAAAAATATTTTTTTTAGAATTATTGTCTGTCTGTCTGTCTGTCTGTCTGTCCGGGCATCACATGAAAACCCTTGAACGGATTTTGATGAAAATTGGTAAAATTGTTAATAATACTCCGGGTCATATTTTAGGATACTTTTAACCCCGGAAAATTTCCGATTCCCGGTTTCCCCGGAAAGCGGGATGAAAGTTTGTATGGAATATTTTTAAAACATCAACCGATTTGCTTCAAATTTGCAACATATGTTCCTTGCTTAAATTTATGGAATATATATTTTTCAGTTTTTCAAAATTTTGCAAAAAAAAAGAAAAATAAAATACAAATTAATGTGAATATTGCTTATTTTTCAAAACCCGCTCCTGGAGGAATCCTTTGTGATTTTATCGTGGGTTTCAGTATATAAATTACTAAATATAAGTACCTACTTCAATATAAATTCACCGCTTTTTAAATTTCCTTCTGTAAGAGGTACAAATAAGGTAATAATTTCCGTATGCGAAGCTGCGGGCAACAGCTAGTTGTCTATATTATCAGAATGGAGACTATTATAAATCTATACATATTGTAAAATGAAGTCTCCCGGCCGCGTCTATCTGTCTGTAGGTATAAAAGCAATAAACTCAAAAACTACCGAACGGATTTTTGTACGGTTTTCACTAATAGATAGTGCGATTCCTGAGGAAGGTTTAGATGCATGCACCTATAATCCATTATGGTTTTATGTAGGTTGACCGAAATCCACACGGAAGAAGCTGGGGGCGGAAGCTAGTTTAAATATAATCTAAAGATAGCTAAGCAAAGAGTTGTAGCTAAGGATAGATCGTGAATCGATCGGCATCGCGTCGTCTTTTCTTCGAATGTCCAACTGTTCAGTTGCTGTAGGCCTTTACAGCTTCACGTAGAGAGAACGAGTCTGGAAAGCCTTAACTGAAAAGACAATTATCGCGAAGAGGGAGTACTAACACACCCTCCGCGAGAAATACGGGTTGCCAACATTGAAATATAATGTACAGTCGGCAAAAACAATTGGAATGCAAGGCACGAAATAAAAACGTTCGTACTTTTTACTACCCTACTTTCTACTAATATTATAAGTAAAAATCTATAATATTATAAGTTTGTGAGTACAAAACGGATTTTCATTTTTATTTATTTAGCACACAAATAGACCTAGATCAAGACCTAGACAAGTAGACATAGATAGATGGTCTAGAATACATATGGTAGAGTACATAATTATCCCGGAGAACGCGGGTAAAGCCGTGGGCACAGCGCTAGTTTCATCTAAATCCATATATGACTACTAGCTGCCCGGACAGACTTCGTTCTGTCAAAAGTTTTTTTTTTATAAATTGAGATGTAAACTATCCTATCTTTCAAGTTGGATCAAACTGCACACGGTGTGCAAATTTGATTAAAATCGGTTAAGTAGTTTAGGAGTCCATCGCGGACAAACAACGTGACACGTTATTTATATATATTAAGATATCCAAGATATGACTGTGTAGGGCTTGCACTATAAACATCGCTCACCTAGTAATAAAATGGCACATCTGCAAAAAATGCGAAATTGAGTTTATATGGTATACGTGTTTAAAAGTGCATAATCTACATAGTCGTAAATATGTAGTTATTAATGTCTATACTAGTAACCAAACCCATACAATCTGTAAAAAACGTAAAAAGAACCCATAAATTAATTTTAAACATTTTTATAAAATTTTTGATCCACGTTTCTGTAAAATATGACAAACGTAGATGTGCCGTTGTATTTATTACTAGGTGAGCGATGTAATAGTGCAAGCCCTACACAGTCATATCTTGAAGATGTTTATCTCTTCTATTTGAAATTGTAAACTGTAAACCGTTTTGGAAAGAAACATCTTTAGGAAAATCGAGATCCATTATCGAAAACAAACAAATCTGAATGCATTCACGTAAACATTTTAAAATACCTACCTTGATGTTTTATTAATGGCCAGAAAACATAGGTATGAAGTAGACAGACAGTGTTAGGCTGTGTTCCCAGTAGGCAAATTGTTAGCGGCCGACTGAGTGAGCCGCAAATTTGTCGCGAATTGAAATCTGAGTTAGCTGCAAACTCAGATCAATTTGCGTGCGTCGCAAGCAAACTGTTATGAGTTAGCCGCTTATTTAGGTCGACCGATTGAATTTTCACTTTACTATTGTTGTACGAAGGGAGTGGTCGTGTTGGTCACGATGGATATTTTTGAAGTAATTGGTATTTTAGAGGCGCTGAAAGAGGATAGAAACTGTCCAGCTGTCCGCATGAACAGTTTGCGGCAAACGGACTCACTACGCCCGGCGAACAACCATATCGCCGCCGCCGACTGGAACCGGGTTTGCTGTGAGTTAGCCTGACTACTGAGACAGTCGGCGCACGTAACGCTGCAAACTGCGTATAGTGAGCGCAAAACTAGCAAACTGTGGACACTCCATTTCAAATATATGGAAGGGCGTACTGAACCGATACGCCGCAATCTCAGTCGGCCGCTAACAGTTTGTCTACTGGGAACACAGCCTTACAAAGTACATGACACGAGTAGGATACAATGTGGATAATAGATAGGTCCGAATTATTGATAACTAGCTGTCTGCCTGCGTTTTCCACAATAATAATTATGTTGTTGAATGTTTGAATGGGGCATTACTTGATTTTAAACTTAACTCATCGTGGACTGAACGGTGAACACATTTTTAGTATAACACGGGTACTCACGATATATATTTGATACGCCGATATTTCGACCCAGTTGCATGGATCGTGATCACGACTGAACAGTGAACACATTTTTAGTGTTACACGGGTGCTCACGATATATATTTAATACGCCGATATTTCGACCCAGTTGCATGGATCGTGATCACGTAGGTATCTGCAAAAAATGCGAAATTGAGTTTATATGGTATACGTGTTTAAAAGTGCATAATCTACATAGTCGTAAATATGTATTAATGTCTATACCTACTAGTAACCAAACCCATACAATCTGTAAAAAACGTAAAAAGAACCCATAAATTAATTTTAAACATTTTTATTGATCTTCGTTTCTGTAAAAAATGACAAACGTAGATGTGCCGTTGTATAACTGGGTGAGCGATATACCTATGTATATTGTGAGTAACCGTGTCATACTAAAAATGGGACAATACTCTCTGAAACATTTCTTTTGATATTATTTTTATTATACACGCATAGAAATGAATACAGAAAAGCTCTATGTGGTAGTTTCAGCACGTCCCAATAGAGGAATTTTTGAAATGATACTCAACAAAACAACGGACACGAAAAGCCAGCCTGCTTTTTAATATTCCCGGTCGTAAAATGAAAAGAATGCAGCCTCCGTAATATGAGAGCAATATGCTCTCCACAAAAATCTTCCAAAGCCGACAACTACTACAATAAATATCTGAATACATGCGGGTGACTGCAAAATCAATCTCGCGCGTTCGCAAGCTATAGAACCATTGAGCTCTCAAAATATGCAAGGTTGTCCCTGTAGTCAGCCAGACTTTTCCGTAATCCGGCAAAATTTAAAGGTACCTTGCTGAGAAAGAAACGTAAACATTGTTGAGCTTTCTACATTCGTAGCGTAAGACGGGTTGACCAGCCCCGCCCTCCGTAGCAACCCCTGATTTTCATTCATTCGCGTTTCGACGCCCGTTGAGGGTGCACGCTCGGTATCGCGGAATTCGCGCGCGCAAAACGCAAATAAACAAATTGACCACCAAAGTTGACGTCTGGTCCTCTGCACCCCGGATTACGGGAGATGGCGACATTTTAAGGTTAGTTTAACTGATCGTTAACTTTAACTATTACCATGTGTTGAGAGGCCTTCACTCTGTTTACCAAAACCATGTCTTTTATTTACGAATGCGACAATCTTAGTACAGCTATGATTATTGTTGCGTTGTTTGTAATTATTTTGCTTTCTATTTAATATATTCGAGTGTCGGTCACAATTATTTAGTGTCTGAAAAGTCGAAAAGTAGTCTAAAAATATTGTTTTTATTTTACGTATTTTATTTAATTTCACATCTAATAACCTTCCCTTCAGAAAACCTGACGTTTATAATTTAGGGTCTGTACCTAATAGATTATATTTATATTTACCTCATTTTAATATTTCTAGGGATCGGTTTTCTAGTTCTATAAATAAAAAAATAACTTTTTAAATTCGGAAAATACGTCAACATTATGTTTATCCTCATAACAGATTATCAGTACTTCTGTTTCCTGTTCTGTGGACAAATATCCATTTCCCCGATATCAAATAATGTGAGATATTGACTCATAATATAAGATGAAAAGATTGGAAATATTATCTGATTATGTTTACTTTATACGTACAACAGACGTACAAAAATGACAAAATAATGTAAATCTTAAAATTTTCAAAAATCCGTAATTGTGTGGGTAACATGGACGACACATATAACACATCACATTAACACCCAAGACCCGAGTACAAATATTTATCTGTCCACATAAACATCTGCCCCGGCCGGGAATCGAACCCGAGACCCCGTGAGTCGTGACGCAGGCAAGATCGCTACCAACCTAGCTACAGGGTCGTCAAATACATAATTACAACAAAAAGACGTGTAAGAATGTAATACGGACTTTTAAGGCACAAAGTGTAATCTGGTTGTCCTTAATCACTGATCTTCTGATCGAGAAATAGCTAGTGACCTCAGCTCTAACAAAGGTCAAGTTGGAGAAGCGAAGCAAAGGGTCGGACGACACTTTTTATGTAATATCATTTTACTATCAAAGTAGTCCACGTCCCGTCCCCGTCCGTCCACGTTACGCATCCAGCGACCTTTAGAATACTTATTAAAATATCACAGAAAACGCGGATGATAAAACAACGGAAAGCGGTAAGGGGGCGTCCATAAATTACTTGAGGTGTTTTTAGGGTTCCGTAGCCAAATGGCAAAAAACGGAACCCTTATAGATTCGTCATGTCTGTCTGTCTGTCTGTCTGTCCGTCCATCCGTATGTCACAGCCACTTTTTTCCGAAACTATAGGAACTATACTGTTGAAACTTGGTAAGTAGATGTATTCTGTAAACCGCATTAAGATTTTCACACAAAAATAGAAAAAAAAACAATAAATTTTGGGGGTTCCCCATACTTAGAACTGAAACTCAAAAATTTTTTTTTCATCAAACCCATACGTGTGGGGTATTTATGAATAGGTCTTCAAAAATGATATTGAGGTTTCTAATATCATTTTTTTCTAAACTGAATAGTTTGCGCGAGAGACACTTCCAAAGTGGTAAAATGTGTCCCCCCCCCCGTAACTTCTAAAATAAGAGAATGATAAAACTAAAAAAAATATATGATGTACATTACCATGCAAACTTCCAACGAAAATTGGTTTGAACGAGATCTAGTAAGTAGTTTTTTTTTTAATACGTCATAAATCGTAAACCGCAATTTACCTCGATCAAAGTTACAACGAACTTCAAGAACTTTTATATTATGTTACTTGCTGCTACGGAACCCTTCATGGGCGAGTCCGACTCGCACTTGGCCGCTTTTTTTTAATTTTCTACCCCTCCCTCCCCCCCTAGTGAGATGTCGTGAGATTTTATTCAACTCCCTCCCCCATTCCCCAATCTCACGTGAGATTTTTCAAAATGTGGGTTTCTTACGTAAATGCGTTGGATTATTATTGCAAAAATAAATAAAAAATATGCTTCTTGCTTTCATTTAGTGAATGATCTTAATCGTATTACGATTACGCTTAAGATTAAATCTTAAGCATGTACAATCTGGATTAAATGGACCAAAATAGTACATTTTTTTTTGTTTCAATCAGAAAAAAAATTGCGTGATATTTGCCGAGACCCCCCCTCTCTCCAACGTAAGCCCCCCTCCCCCCTTCAACACCTCACGTAATTTATGGACGCCCCCTAATTAGTTGATAAATTCATAATAATACCTAGTCTTAATGTAAATCGGCATCTCTATAAATTCTGTCACGGTAATTCCAAATGATGAATGAGCTAGCTAACAATGTGTTTACGCTATGCCATGCCTGCAGTAACTTAAAATCGTTAGCTAAGGAAAATAACGTCCTTTTTGCGTATTTAGAAGTATTTTTATGGCACCACACAATCTGATGGTATATTGTAATGGATATCAATATTCAACGCTTTGCTCAAACCCAACTCTTAGAAAAGGAAAACGGAAAAAAGGAAGGACGAAAGAAATGGATCGATTTAATTATAATGAAACTTGTACTCCGAGGTTGACGTAAACACTGGCTATACAGTTTTATACTATAGCCAATGTTTACGAACATACTAATTTGTAAAATTGTTTTTGTTCTTAATAAATCTTAATAATAATAAATCTTAATAATGGTACTTTCACTGAACGATAGAGCAACATTTTTATCACGGAATCCCAAGGGATTTACGCGAGAGAAAGTCCCATGCGAACGACGTCGCGGGTACAGCTAGCTTACAATATTATTAGGATTACAGACGGTGATTACAGAAGCACTCTCACACATTACTTATTCACAAACCTCTTATCATTACCATACTAAATCTCCTGTACTTCTCTGCGGTAACAAATAAATTAATATACTTCGGTCTCACAATGTTTTTAGATGAAGAATAATCATTAAAAATTTGTAGGTACTAGATACTATTTATTTTATATATTTTCAAAATACTCGCCAAGTACTAAATTCCTTCACTATGATGCTAGAAGAAGAAGAAGAAACATTAATTTCGCCGAAATAAACATGGTACAATGTTATAACCAAAAGGTAGTTACTAACAATAATATGTAACCTATATTATGAGCAGTGATAGCCTAGCGGTAGAACGTTGGTCTCCCGAACGAAGGGGCCCGAGTTCAAATCCTGGCACGCACCTCTAATTAATTATTTTCAAATATTATGTGCGTATTACAAGTTAATTATCTTTTGCTTCGGTGAAGGAAAACATCGTGAGGAAACCTGCACACCGGAGAGTTCTCCATAAAATTTCTTGAAGGTGTGTGAAGTCTACCAATCCGCACTTGGACAGCGTGGTAGACTATGGCCATAGTAACCCTCACATTCTGAGAGGAGACCCCGAGCCCAGCAGTGGGACAGTTATGGGTTGTTGCTTTGCTTTTTTATTATAGCGCGACAAAACAACAAACAAAATATTTTAATGTGGGTACCATGTTACCAGACGAAAAAGAATAGAAAAGAACACTCTTTATTGCACACACCAAATAGGTTATGATATAAAAACGTAAAAAATATGAGGAACAAAAGGCCGTCTTATCGCTATAGAGCGCTTTTAACACAAAGCACGGATTGATACTTGAAAGTAGGCTTCATGGTCAGAGACCAGGAGCCTTGCTCCAAATCCTCATCTATTACATAGGAGGGTACACCATGAATATACCTTGTACTTAAAATTGGATGGACTTGACTTGATTTTGAATAATCCAATTTTATATATTACCAAAAAAATAACCGACTTTAAATAAGCAGTAGTAGGGATAACTCAAAAACCTCATCAGATCTCGCTCATGGGACCACATGACAAGGACCAGCTTTCGAATATAATAAGAATTATCAAAATCGGTAAACTCAGTAAAAAGTATGAGAATACATAAAAATGCAGTCGAATTGAGAGCCACCTTTTTTGAAGTCGGTAAAAAGGTGTAAAAGGAGTACTCCTCCAGAGCCGGCGATGCATTGGCGATTCCGTTGGCGATCCTCTGGTATTGCTCATGTTCATAAGCGACGGTGACCATTTACCATCAGGCCCGTCTGCTTCTTCATCAGCCCTTCAGGCGATAAAAAAAGCCTATCGTCAAAAGAGAAATTTCATGGGCGATACCACACTTAATTCTATTGAGAAAAATCGATTTATGTTTTTTGTTGTTCTATAGGATAGAAGGCTATTTCTGTTCACTTGTTTTAGCCCATATAGATCCACGGCTGAGTAGGGTCTCTCCTAGTAATTGAGGGCTGTGGGAGGACAGCGTATTTATAGAACATTTTATGGCTGATAAACGTACAGATGAGCCACCATTGTTAAGATAATTTTGACTGGAAAATCATTTTTTTCTACTATTTATATTATATTCTCTTCAAATTATTGACAACCCGTGTGACGCAATAGTTACCATACCAGACCTTCAAAGGGTCCTTCAAGGGATGATGAGTTTACTGTTCTCAATCTGGGTGTGTTCTTGTGTGTTGTCCATGACACCCATGACACAGGAAATCCTAGTGTGGTACTGTGAGTGAGTAGCGTTTTATGTTTTTTATTATTCCTTTTTGTGGCTGTTCTGTTTAAAAAACCAATTTCCCGATTATCGTAATTATTCTAATGGTCTATCATATGTCTTCAATTTACCTACTGTCTGTTATTCATTCATACATTTTTGAATACGTAAATATCTATGGTAATGACGAGTACCTATACAAAATCAATAAACATAAAATTTTGTAGCCATCTTTGTCTTACCTCTGCGAATAAACAAGGACAATGAATTAACCTACCTCGCTGATGTTTAAATTCAAGCGAAGATGAAGTGAATGTGTTATACATATACGTCGTATATACCACTAGTGCTCTGTCCGCGACTTTCCCCGCGTTTCCCGGGATAAGAAGTACCTTATTCCACATCATGATCTGCCTGTATGCTTAATTTCATGTAAATCAGTTCAGTACTTTTTGAGTATAATAGTAACAATCATCCATAGGTACGTATATATCCTCACCAACAAACTTTCTCATTTATACCTAGTATTAGGAGGATATTGATGATGTAATGAACCTTGCTCTGCCGTGTTAATGAGATGGACAGATGTAGTCATTTCCAGTGTCGTTTTAGGCCGTGCGCTGTGGAACGTTGATTGCCGAAGAACATTATTTCACTGACGCGATATTTTTTTTAAATCTTTGCGTCTCATAATTTATTATTTTCCACCCAATCTTAATTAACTCAAGTTCAGTATGAAGAGTTAATACTATCTAATAGAGTTGTGATTCGCCCGTCGCATTTCAAAGGCTTTATACTCCATATTAAACCACAGTATAAGGAGATAAACTGAGAAGCAACCTATTACGCGCATTATTCGGGCGTTTCAACAGAATTTGTATGTCTGGAGCGATGCGAGGAGCATGGAGCTTATTTCTCAAACATGTTGAGTTACTATAATTAGAGACTCATTGCAAGAGCCCTCGTAATTATGCAGGTCTTCGTATAATCGCGATAGGAATTAGTTGAAACGGTGGCGTATATGAAAGTGAAAATGTTGATAAAATTTTTCATGAAAAAACCAGTTATAATTTTAAAATAATTTCACGGATGATAGAAATAAGGAAAAAATCCGGGCAAGTGCGTGTCAGCCCACGCACAATGTAGAGTTCCGAAGTAGTTAGTTTATCATAGCCGTCATAGTTTTTCTTGTAAATTCATCATATTATATAACCTATTTCTGAGATTTTTTTCACTTGTCCAACTACAACCGTTTAGCCGGCGGGGGGAGGGGGGGGGGGACCGGACACTTGACTTTAACCAAAGTTAGCACTTTACAGCTAAATATTTCGCAAACGAAACTCTAAATCCAAAAATGGTCTTAGAAGACCCATAATATTTTAGAAAATTTTTTTCAACGATAATAAACACTATGGGATACGCAACGAAAAAAAATTCATCCTCACGTTACCTGTAGGGGAGGTTCCCTGAAAAATTGTTTTTCAATTTTTTATTCTACGATTGTGAAGTTTTAATAAATATGTATATTACAGCTTTCTAGCATTAAGGGTCTCAGCGCTTTGCTTCGAACTTTGCTTCCGATTTTACTTCGGAACCCTAAAAAACAATAATTTAACCGTTTCTAAGTGTACCTTCATGATAAAGAACTAATATGTTTTAAGTGTCCGAGTGTAATAATGTGAGAATTAGCAGATTCAACTTTCACAAACTTCAGTATGTAATTTTCTCTCCTTCTCCTACATTTCTCTCTCTCTTTTGTTTGTACAAAGTCTCGAGTGTCTGTGTAAAGTGAGAACTTTAACCACGTTTTATTAACTCGAAGAGACTACATTAAAGCTTAATCCGAATTTGCAGTGGAAATTCAAACTAGCAGAAATTTCTGACGTGCTACTGGGTGCGCTGTGCGCCCTGATAATCATATCTAGGGTTGTCACTCACTTACTTTGAATGACGATTTAAATTCATAATTATGCTACGTTCGGTTATGAAATTATACACTTACCTAATTATTGAGCTGTTAAGGCTCATATTTTATACTATTACTTTTGTCTGTTTATTGAATACATTCAATATTAATGCATCAAAGTAAGTTTCTTAACGGGAATAAACTCAAAGTAGGTATCTCCTTGCAAATAACTTATTTATAGACTTATAATATTGTAGACTATCAGGCCTGGCGCACTCCGCATTTTAGCCATGACGTTCTAAGTACATGCCATTACAAGTACATGCATAATACCGCCTTCAACATATCTTACTAATTCAGAAAATTCATAATGGCTGTCATACGTTCGTAATCTATCACACATATTAAAAATTAAACTTTCAGGAAAAAATACAAAATGAATTAATTTTCCAAATGTCAGTTTTCTTCATGTCATCACACACATGTCATTAAACTTTCAGATTAATTTTATTCTTTCAAAAAAGACAACCTTGACATTGCCAGAGAGGATAAGCGATAGTGTAAGGAAGGAAGGCAACTCATTGCGCGTTTTTGATTAGCGCTGTGCGATCTGAATTACACTTTATTGCGCTGGAGCAAGAGTCGCTATTTATTTAAATGATTTTGCGGAGTGCCTCTTCTGTACCTAAATATATTATTATGTATTCTGTGGCCATACATTCATTTATACATATACATTCATGGCCATACATGACTTAAGCAGTATTACACAAAGCCTCACTAAACTGATATAAGTTAAGTAGCACTAATAATAAACTTACAGCTTTACAATTAGTGATACTTGCATAAAACGTAAAACCACTTTTGTTATGGTAATTTATTTCGGAAAGTTTCAAATCAACGAGGGACCGGGAATTTAGAACGAAGAAGGACCTCATTACCATACCCTCCGGAGAAGAGGCGGGAATTTAAAGCTAGTTACACAATCAGAACTTGTGAAGTCGTGCTTCGACTTTCATTAAACTTCAAAGATTGTGGTTTGTTTGCATACTTATTATAAGTGACGCTTTAACTGAACGTCACACTTATAACACGCAGGTAGGGTCGATGTGCCGGTAGCCGGCCATGCGCCAGTACCCGGCCACCTGACGGACTACGTTTCTATAATTAAAGATAATAAGATTTCTACATGAGATAATAGTAAAGTGTAAGTTTTAAACGTATTTCAGATAATGTACTAATAAGAATTTGCAATATTTACAACTATTCACTTAACCAGGAAGCTAAAAAAATCCAATCAGTTTACCTCTTGTCTAAATGTTGTGCGCATATGCGATAAACAAGCTAAACAATACGAAGCAGTGCGGCGTTCGAAGGGAAGTTTTATTATTTTGTATTAGTTATTTACATAAGTTACTGGTGTTATTACTTTCATCATTAACTGATCTTTATTATTAATGTGTATTTTTTACAATTCTAACATTTAATTATACAAAAATGAGGTGGCCGGATACTGGGCTACCAATTTATGTAAGACGCTAGTATACGGCCGGATGGCCGGGTACTGGCTCACCCAGTCATAAGTGTAAAGATGCCGTAAGCCAGTATTCGGCCACATGTTTTCTTTACATTTCTGATTCACTCACAAATAAACAGGTACCTACTAAATAGGTCTCCGCTTAGGTACTAAACTAATATAGTTAGCTATTTGGTATTTTGCGAGATTAACATTTAGTAGGTACTTAAATTAAAATTAATTGTGGGTTTCATTTAAAAAAGCTGGCCAAGTGCGAGTTACACCTGCGTCGAAAGAGTTCCGTATGACCAATAATATATGTACCTATAGGTAATAGGTTACTTCAGTTTTTCATTCATTTTCCTCGCCTGTTACTTTTTTGTTTTCTTTTTCGAATATTTGGCTTGGTAGTTTTGGGAATTAGTGATCTATAATAATCGGCGCTTAGAATACTAACCCCAATCCCACGCCAGATGGGTGTCGTAAAAGGCGACTGAATCCGGCCCGCTGGTGGTAGGACCCCTCGAGGGATTATATTAGTAATATTGATTTTAATTATTAATTAATACCATTATTACTATTATTATTTCTCCATGGGGTTCGCCTGGATAGCTACCACCCTCGAGCATGAGTCAGCCGCCAAACGACTCGTCGTGTTCCGGCTGGGGGCTTGAGAGCCAGTTCTTTCTTTCTTTTTCTTCTCTCTTTCTTGGCCGGCAACGCATCAGTGATGCCTTTGGTGTTGCTGATGTCCATGGGCGACGGTAGCCACTTGCCATCGGGTGGATCGTCGGCTCGTTTGCCGGCTATTTCCATAAAAAAAAAGAAATCATACGGAACCCTAAAATATTATATATTTATTATTATTAAATGTTTTTGACGAACCTCCAAATTTATATGAAGATAAAAAGATTTCCCAGTTCTCCTATGAAGATCTAAAAAAGCTCTTCATGATATTCGTAACAAAGGGAATGGCAGAAGAGACCTCTCTGGCATACGAACAACAGAACAAAATTTTACAAACACCTACTTTTTAGGGTTCCGTAGCCAAATGGAAAAAAACAGAACCCTTATAAATTTGTCATGTCTGTCTGTCTGTTTGTCTAGCGGGGGTTTCATGCAAGGAACTGAAAGTAAATTTTTTTTTATTTATGTAACTTATACGTAACCTATACGTGCGTGTCTGTAGATAGGTATAAAAAAATGACATTGAGGTTCCTAACCATTCTTTCTCAAAGTCAATCGTTTGAAAGATAGACACTTTCAAAGTGGTAAAATGTGTCCCCCCCCCCCCCTCTAACTTTTAAAATAAGAGAGTGAAAAATGAAAAAAAAATATGATGGAGATCTCAATGAACACTTTAAACGATAATTGGTTTGAATGAGATATAGTCAGCAGTTTTTGAGATATAGCACATTTTCAACGGAACACTTCAAAGGCAAGTCCGACTCGCACTTGGCCACTTTTTTAGTAATAAGATGTGAGTAAATATTTATAATAATAATAAATATTGTATATCAGTAATAATTCGTTGTATTCTGAGCCTATTATTAATTTTTAAGGGGTGGCCGGGTACTGGCACACTAGGGGCCGTATACCGGCACAGAGGGCCGTATACTGGCACAATCGCTAGTTTTTCACTTTATCCGTTATATTTTGAAATTTATACATGGGAGGGCACTGGTTTATTTTTTATTTCACATCTTGACTATATTAGGGATCCAAATAAACATAGATCGACTATTTTGCGTGTAGATAACATATTTTTTCACTCGCCCAAAGTGGCCAACTCCGCTAAAAGGCCGTATACTGGCACATCGACCCTACTTATATTTTTTTTGAAACTTTTTTCATGTACAGACCTTGATATCTAATTACATATTAAATAAGTGACCTGTTTAACTTTGACTAAGCTTTGCGATTTTTGATGTGAATCGTTTAATAATTGTATTGTTGTATTACTACTATACTCGTATAAGTGCTACTATATCTACACGCATGTTTTATACTATTGTTTGGATGCTTTTTATAATCAGTGACAAACACTTCCGCCAAAATTGATAATGAAAAACGTATATATTATTGTCATTCTTAAAAATGTGCTAAAGAGTTTCTTTATTAAGGCAAAATCAAAGGACGGAAAAAGCTAATTATTGACAACCATAATAATTTATTTTCATGCACTTCAAAGTGCATGATAAAATAAATGATTTTTAACTTGAGCATCAAATTTTAATAATACGCGGTTTGCCTCGTTATTTGTTATGCACACCGCAAAGGACTGGAATAGCTTGACTGCATCCGCGTTCCTTCCCGCCTATATCGTGGATGTGTTCAAGAAAAGAATGAATACGCTTTTACCACAGAATAAATAATAGTAATAAGAAATAGTAAGAATATATAATAGTTATAAATAAGTATTTACTAAGTTAGTGCGCACACCACCCCGGAACACAACTCCCCTTACCATCAGGTGGGATTGTGGTCAAGCATTAACTTAAAAAGTTAATTTTAAGAACAACAATTTATCTCTTACTAGTTTAAAATTTTAAACTGTGCGTTATTTATATCGCTAATGAGAGCACTTAGTGAAACATTTTTCATATTTTCTGGGAAACCACTTTAATATTTTCTCATCCGCGGCGCATCATTAGGAAATGCAAACTGAATTTGTAGCAGAGTTGAAATAAAGAGGCACTCAGTTTACGAATGTATGTCCCGCTATATATTTTGAACTATAATGAACACAGACATGTATAACTAGTCTGTGATAATGAACTTAGTCATTAATCGCAAATATAGAATTACCTTATTCCGTTAATTGGGGACCGAGGATCCCAAGCGGGGTTGCCTTTATCTATACTAATATTATAAAGAGGAAAGATTCCATTGTTTGTTTGCATTGGCTCCGAAACTACTGAACCGATTTGAAAAATTATTTCACTGTTGGGAAGCTACACTATCCCCGGGTGACATAGGCTATATTATATTTTCAAAAAATTGGGATCCTTAATAAAACCAATAATGTAACCCAAGGTGTAAAAAATAAGAAAACCGAAGCAAAGCGAGGGCGGTTACTCGTAGTTTATAATATAAGTATATTATTAACGGACTTAAAAAAAGAGCAGGTTCTCAAGTCAGTTGTATTTTTTATTGCTTGATACCTTTTGGAGAACTCCATGCCATAGCGTTTAAGAAATAATTCCTGGTCCTTTGAACTCTACAAATCCCTAAAAGTTACAACTTCAGACACGCTAATGAGATCGTTAGAAAAAAAATTCCCAATTCACGCGTTTGTGACAAGAACATAAAACTTTTCCTTAGCTTTTCCGACGCCTTTCGGATACTGTATCGTTTGAACCTGCGAATATAGAAAACAAATATTCGCAGGTTTGAACATGTTGGATTCGTACAATCCTACATGTTCTTTGAAATTCTTGTTGATGTAAAGTTTTGAAATTCATGCTTTATAAATTGAGCATGTTACATAAATCATTTACTTCAAGAATGGTTTTTTTAGTGTGGTAGGTATCTACGCCGATACACTTCTAGTGAGGGGTATGGATTTATTCAAATCATTAGTAGACTTCTAAAAACGGAACCCTTAATGTCATCATATCCATCCGTCTGTTCATCCAGTTGTAACCACGACGGACGTGAACACACACCAAAGGTTGTGTTTGATTAAAATTTTTAATGTTTAAAAGTGTGTAGTACGTTGCTGCCAAGAAAGACCTACGATACGATCCATAGCCACTAACCTCTAAACATCCTGGAGTAGTGTGGTGGAAAATGCCTAATTTACTTAAGAAGATTCAGGTTTAATAATCTGAATTTTAAAAAGGAATAATTACTTTTTAACAAAAAATAAAACCAACGAAAAAAAAACTGAAAAGCAAAAAATAAAATAAACCATTTAGTATTATAAATTAAGATCCGAAATTAACAGTAAATAAATAATTTTGAGACCGTGCCAAACAAACAACCAAAATTAATTACATAAAATTCATAATATTATGAGGGCAGCGGCATGCGATGCACACGGTAGCAGCAGCGCGGCGCACATCTTTTCGCCGTTAGTTTTTTCATTGGTTTGGCACCGCCTCAAAATTATTTATTTACTGTTAATTTCGGATCTTAATTTATAATACTAAATGGTTTATTTTATTTTTTGCTTTTCAGTTTTTTTTTCGTTGGTTTTATTTTTTGTTAAAAAGTAATTATTTTTTAATTTTTAGTTGCTATAATACTTATAATTAATAATAAATTATTGATTTTATGAATTATAGATTCAGTTACCGGGTAAAAATGTAGTAGATGAAATATCAATCATCCCCTATTTTCGTTCCTATAGGGGTAAAATTTTGTTTCGAAATTTAAACAAGAGTAACCTCCAGGTATACACTATTCAATAAAAAGAGAATTATCGAAATCGGATCATCCAGTACAAAGTTATTGGGGTTAACATGTAAAAATTCCGGGTAAAAAACGGATGAATAATCAATCATTCCCTATTTTCGTATCTTTAGGGTGGGAATAAAATTTTCAAAAAAATATGGGACCAACTTCAGGACATACCCTATCCAATAAAAAAAGAATCATCCAAATCGGACCACCCTGTGCCGATTTCTGCGTGATCATACAAAAAAAAAAAAAATATACGTGTCGAATTGAGAACCTCCTCCTTTTTTTTCGTCGGTTAAAAAATAACTGACTTCTAAATAACTCTAAAACTGCTCGTCAGATCTAGCTCAAATTTAAGTGGAACCACAAGACAAGCGCCAGCTTTCGATTAAAAAAAGAATCATCAAAATCGGTTCACCCAGTCCAAAGTTCTGAGGTAACATAAAAAATATACTCGAATTGAATACCTCGTCCTTTTTTGAAGTCGGTAAAAAAATATTTTGGGAATTTTAGGTGAGTTGCAGTTTAGCTGAAATCCAAAACAAACTTTGGACGTAAAATTAAACCTTCATTCGTTTAAACTGTTTTCAAATTCAAATTCAAAATCATTTATTCATGTAGGTATCATTGATACACTTATGCACGTCATTTTTTTAATTTACCAGCTTTTCGGAAAGGTGCTTTGTCATGGAGGAGAAGAAAAGCCGAAAGAAACTCCTCAGCACATCTTTTAAAAATAAAATACATTGGTATATTTCTTACAAAGAAGTATCACTAGCCTGTACGGAACTGGTTGCAGATCTGGTCATTTCCATGCGTCTTTGTCATTTATGTACTCATCTACAGTATAGTAGCCTTTCCCTAAAAGTTGAGATTTTACATGTTTCTTAAATAATTCCACTGGCAAATCACGTATTAACTTTGGGATTTTATTATAGAACTGTACACCACGGCCCATAAAAGATCGCTTCACTTTAGAAAGACGGTAAGATGGCGTTACTAACTGGTGCATTTTTCTTGTTTGGCGATTAGTGATATCAAAATTTTGTTTATACGCGCTTATATTATTCCGTATAAAAACCACGTTACTATAGATATATTGTGAGGCTACTGTAAGTATACCTATTTCTTTGAACTTGTCACGCAAAGTTTCACGAGATCTAAGTTTATAAATAGCCCTAATAGCTCTTTTTTGTAGTATGAAAATTTGTTCTATACTGGCTGCTTTGCCCCACAGCAAGATGGCATATGACACAATACTGTGAAAATATGCAAAATAAACCATCCTAGCAGTTTCGACGTCAGTAAACTGCCTTATTTTCCTAACAGCGTAAGCAGCCCTACCGAGTTTAGTCGCGAGATTTGTTATATGTGGGCCCCACTGAAGTTTACTATCTAAGGTCACCCCTAAAAAGACCGTGGATTCCTCCATGTGCAATATTTCATTATTCAGTCTGAGAGATTTGTTAACTTTTTTAACATTAGGTAGTACAAACTCTATACATTTAGTTTTTTTTGCATTTAAAAGCAAATTATTGATAGTGAACCAACGCGACACATGCGAAGTTAAAACTAGTACTAATAGTTAGTTTAAAACTATCCAGTATCTGTTCAACCAGTGTTATTTACACACGAATATTTGTATCCAATATTTACTATTTACTCTCTGAAATATGTGTAAACAGTTCAGTTTGATTATCTTGATCCGAATGCGTAGTGTAAATAAATGTTTGTTGGCGTGTTATTTCTGTTTAATTTCTGTGTTTACTGGCTAGATGGAGCTATTTTGCTACTGGCGTGAAGTGGGCGGGAAACAACTTGTGTTGCTTTGTTCTCTAAATTCAAAGTCATGCATGTCATTATCCTTCCACGCCATTTTGAGTTGTATACTAAACTTATTTTATATGTAGGTACTATTATTTCTTCTGTGGTTGTGGCAGAGACTATAGATTAAAGAGAAAAAAGAAATGTGAGGCCAAAACATTGAAGTATAATGGGCCAAAATGATAGCGGCTTTTAAGCTTCTTTAAAATTTTACTCCGCAGTCCGCTGCCATCAAAAATGTTCAATAAAATTCAATTACTTACCACTTAAGGGTGCTTAAAGAAGATTTGCATAAATGGCTTTATTTAAGGAGGAAAGCTTGTTCTGGTTGATAAGAAAACTGAGCGGGGCAATAATGAGATGGTAATAAAATGTATTATGGCGCAGATGTTATTGCAATAAAGTTAACTATAATGTCTGTTTGATGATTTTTTCTGACTTTTCAAACTTGTATTTTATCAAATTACTTGGTCCCGAAGAAATTAAAATATACCATGAAGAGAACATCAATAATTATTATTTAAGTAGTAAAGGCAGAAAACATTTACAATTTACTAAAATTTACAATTTCTTGGAAATATCAAAACTTAAAATGTTAAAGTTAAAGTTACAGCACTTGGTCTAATTAAAAACAAAAAATTGTAGGTACATTCTTTTACCTTTCAATTATTTTTCATGTTCGTAGAATGCTTTCTTTTGTAACAGGAAACGAACGAGTCTTTTAGGAAAATTAAAGTTGTGCTCTTTGCTAGAAAAATTCTTAATTACATGTGGCATTTGTGAATTGAATTTAGAATACTTTAAAAAGTTAAATGAAAATTATAAAACAACTAGCTGCCCGGACAGACTTCATTCTGTCAAAAGTTTTTTGTTATTTTGAGATGTAAGCTATCCTATCTTTCAAGTTGGATCAAACTGCACACGGTGTGCAAATTTGATTAAAATCGGTTCAGTAGTTTAGGAGTCCATCGTGGACAAACAACGTGACACGTAATTTATATATATTAAGATTTGTTGCAAAGTACCTACCATAATCTTAAATACAATTTTATTAAAATTTGGAAAATCCTGTTTTTAAATCTTTCTAATTCTTGAAGTTATAATTCTTAAGGAGCGTTTGGAAAAAATATGAGAGTAAAATTTTTACGATGCGACAGCCAAAAAGCGACATGACAAAGGTAATTCAACAATCCAACAACGTATCTCTCGCTCGCACCCACGACTAGGCGCACAGCATTCGCTGGACTTGTTTTGGATTGCTAGCACCGAGTCGTGGGTGCGAGCGAGAGATACATACGTGGTTGGATTGTTAGCGCGCGCCGGGTAATGGGTGCAAGCGAGAGGTACTTATAAATAAGAGGTATGTAACTTCTTACTTTTTCACACTTCACACTTCTGTCTAAACCTTTCTTGTAGATGACAAATAAAGTAACAAATAACCACGATTAAGGTTATTATCAGGGATCCCAAATATTTTGATATAGTATAGTAAACATATACCCACTGGCGTAATAGGTTTTTTGTACGTACATATGGTATAATATGTATTGCGTCTACTGTATATTTACCTAAGCTTTCAGGAAGTAATATAGAGTGAATAAACTTCCCTCTTCGTCGCGGGATTTAGGAAATTAATGTCGGGCCCGGTCGGGAGTCGAGGCCGGAATTTTACGGCAGTTACTACCATTGCAGCTTCAGGGTTGTCAAATCCTCCTTCTACTCCTACCAGTATTGCCAGATACCACATAATTACCACGTATTCAGATTCGATCTACCATAACGATTTTTAGTGTTTTTAGTACATTTTACCGTAGTTTGAGCTAAACAAAAATCTAATTTTATGTAGTAAGAAAAAACCTCAAATCTCATACAATGTACCGTATTTTATAAAAATCTACGGTATTTCACGAAAGAATCTACCGTAATCCAGTTTTTGAACCTGGCAACACTGACTGACTCTTACTAATATTATAAGATACCCGCGTTTTTCGGGATAACATGTTATTCCAGATCATGAGGATATGATATGAGAGAATGTGTGGATGTTTGTTAGTCTTTCACGTGAAAACTACTGAACGGATTTCAGTAAAATTTAAAACACAGGTAGACCATGATCTGGAATAATATATTGGGTACTTATTCAAAATTCTTTATTCATGTTTGTATCACACTTCACAGATACACTTATTCAAGTAATTTTTTTAATCTACCAGCTTTTCGGAAAGGTGCTTTATCATGGAGGTGAAGAAAAGCTGTATTATCCTAGAAAACACTGGTGTTAAATACATTTAACAATGGTATTAGATAACATTTTAGTAAATTCAGTTTACACGTCCTTGCTTTCTGAAATCACGCCCGAAAGACGTAAATCGGTCGACACTGCAGTAATCCCATTCTTCCTCGCGTATTATTTGCTATAATCCGCTTATCATCCAGCTTAAGGGCTTACTGTCGCTCGAAACAAAACACAAACGATATTCCCAAAATCACTGGGCTCGCGACGTCGTGCGAGAGACACCGTTGGTTTCTGAAAGGCTGATCAAAATTACAATCAACTGATACATGTAACAGCTTTGTCAAATTAAATTACTTAAGTTTTTGAAACGTTGATCAGAGAAAAATATAATGTACACAGAGTCTGTTTTTAACCGACTTCAAAATGGAGGAGGTATTCAATTGGACTCTATTTTTTTATGTTTGTTACCTCAGAACTTCCGACAGGGTGAACCGATTTTTTGTGTGAACATCCTGAAATGTTTAAGTAAAACCACAGAAGAAATAATAGTACTTATAATAAGTAGTAAAAATACTATTATAAAGTGAAAATGACTTTTATAAAAGTGTAAAGTTTAAATTCTTGTAATAAAATAGCCATGACGTTGCACTGAAGGAAGGTCGAGTCTTTCATCGCGTTATTTGCTGTGTAGATGAGGCTCGTCGGCGAATGAATGACGTATTTCCGTTACTAGCTACCTACAAAAGACTGAGTAATACAAATATAATACAACCTACAGAAGGTATTTTAACATGCTTATAAATATAGGGAGAGAATATAAGCCGTGAGCTGAAACTGGGTCCCAAGTCTGCTATTTTTACAATGTTCGTCATTCCAACACGACCCCATTGTCATTTTGCTAAAAGTTCGTAATCTGTTAATTCTTAATGGTCGATCATTGGCCGGACAACGGTGTCGTAATAGAATTGTGTTAGAATGGCAGTGTAGTATTGCCATTATTATAAAACCCGTTGGTAATGGTAATGGTAATGGTGATGGGCTCCGATTTCCGCATTTAGCCTCTGAGTTGGGCCATTTTGCGTAAATGTGTGTGCCGGCTAGTTGTCTAGCCAGCCTAGCTCCGTCCAGAAACGCAGGATCCTCCTGGTGTCTCCACAGGCTTCTCGGAACGACCTCGGAGTGCCGAGGATTTCAGCCCGTTGGGTAGCTACACCCACGCATTCCAGGATTACGTGAGGGGCTTTTTCGTCGGCCGATAGACACGCCCTGCATAGAGGGCTGTCGGTCATACCTAGAACATATAAATGTTTGTTAAGTGGGCAGTGTCCAGTGATGTTACCTACAATTACTCGCAGGTCCCTCCTGTCAAGTGACAGTAGCCTCCTGGTCAGTCGTGCGTCGGGACAGGGCACTGTTTCCCGAGATTGTCTGCACGTTTTGATTTGTGCCCATTGATCTGCATGTTGTTTTAATGTTCTTTGACGTAGCCAGGATCTTAGCTGGTTGAATGCTAGTGGTAGCATAGGGGCCGGGCCAACCGCTGGCTGGTCGGATCCCCTTCTGGCCAACTGATCTGCCATGTCGTTTCCTAGAGAGCCACTGTGCCCTTTGATCCATTGCAAGGTAATTTGGTTTTTTAATCCTATGCCTTGCAATGCTTGGTGACACTCTAGTATGAGCCCAGACTGTATAATTTTGCTGTCCAAGGCCTGTAGTACTGCAGCGCTGTCGGAAACGATTCGTATATTTTGGCCTGCCAGGCCTCGTTTGGCGACTGCGTTTGCTGCCTGTATTATGGCGACACATTCACATTGAAATATGGAGCTGTGTTCGCCCAAGGCCATTGATATATGTATGTTTATTTCGGGTGAGTACACTCCTGCACCTGTTCCCGTCTTAGTTTTTGATCCGTCGGTATATATGCGTAGTTCATGTATACCAGCTTGATCCTTGGTTTCCTCAGTGAGCTGTATTTGGTAGCTCTTATCAAAACTGAGTTGTTTGGGGACCTTATCATTGGGGGAGGCTATCAATGGTTGATTGACTATTGCCTCCTCCAGGATTTTGGTGTGAATCCCATTTGTTGTACCCCAGAGATTGAGCGATTTAAGTCGGATGGCTGCTGACGCCGCTTCTTGCTGTATGAACAGGTCGAGGGGCGTTAATCCCAGCAGTACCTCCAGTGCCGCTGTGGGGGTGGTTTTCATGCAACCCGTTGTAGCTACACAAGCTAGCCTTTGGAATTGTTGCAGTTTGTTTTTGGCTGTGGTTAGTCTGGTTCTGGGCCACCAGACCACCGCGCCATAGCTGATAATTGGCCTTATTACTGCAGTATATAGCCACATGACAATTCTGGGGTGGAGACCCCATGTTTTGCCAAGTAGCCTTTTGCATTGCCAGAATATGGCACAGGCCTTTTGTAATTTGTTATCTAGGTGTTTGTTCCATAGCAGCTTGTCATCTAAGATGACACCCAGGTATCTGACTTCTCTGGTCAGAGTTAAGGTTGTGCCTCGGAGTTTTGGCAAGCGGTGGATATTAGTGATCCGCTTTTTTGTGAACAGTACAAGTTCTGTTTTTGATGGATTTACCGACAGTTCGTGGTCGCTACACCATCGTTCGACGATTTTTAGGGCCCTTTGCATAAGGTCACAAAGGACAGCTTCAAATTTTCCCCTTACGAGGATTGCGATATCGTCTGCATAGCCTACAGTATAGAAGCCCGCCTCATTCAGTGTGGAGATTAACTCGTCCACTACCAAGTTCCATAATAGTGGCGAGACAACCCCTCCCTGCGGGCAGCCCTTCGACACAATGGCTCGTGTTGTGCCGTTTACTGTAATTTGTACAGCCCTTTGCTTTAACATGGCGTCGATCCAATCGATTATAATTGGGTCCGCGCCATGTCTGAGCAGGGCTTGGCTTATGCTGTGGAATTGCGTCTTGTCAAAGGCTCCTTCAATGTCAATGAAGGCCGCAAGCGCTGATGATTGAGTTGATAGTGCTCCTTCTATATGTAAGATAACACTGTGCAGTGCAGATTCCGTTGATTTGCCTGAGCAGTAGGCATGCTGTTGGTGGTGAAGAGGATACCGCTCCAAAGCTCCGTCTCTGAGATATGTATCACATAGACGTTCCATGGTTTTGAGCAGGAATGATGTGAGGCTTATTGGCCTATATGATTTCGGTTGCGTGTAATCACTCTTACCTGGTTTGGGTATGAATACCACTTTCACTTCTCTCCATTTTTTCGGGACATATCCATACAGTAGGCAGGCCCTGAATATTTGTACCAAGTGTGGTGCTATGGTGTTTTTGCACCACTGAAGTAGTCCCGGAAAGATGCCGTCTAGGCCTGCTGTTTTAAAAGGTGAGAAGTTGTTGATTGCCCAAAGAACTTTTTCCAGGGTCACAATTCTTTCGGCAGTGGTGACGGCTTCAGCGCTAGGTCGTCTAAACTCCGGCTGGTCCGCTTCTTCCCAGTCAGTGGTTCCAGTGAAGTCACATCCTGGGAAGTGTGTTTCGAGTAACAACTGACACATCTCGCTGGGTGTAGATGTGTAAGTGTTATCCTGTTTTCTCAGAGAGCCTAGGTTCCTACTCGGTTCACTCGAGAGGATGGTCTTTACTCTGGCCGCCTGAGTATTTGATTCGATGTTTGTGCAGAAATTTCTCCAACATTCTCGTTGTCTTTCGCGAATCCGTTTTTTGTACAAACGTTGCCAACATTTATAGGCATCCCAGTCTGTATCTTTTCGCGTGTTGCTTGCTCTGTTAAACAGTTTGCGTAGTTTTCGTCTCATCCTCTCAAGTTCAGGCCCCCACCATCCATTATGGCTGGCAGTTCCTTTTGAGGGTGTTGTTAGTGGACAGGTTTCTGTAAAGCTGTTTATTAACGTTTCTGTTAGTTTGGTAACGTGATTCTCTAGGTCCGCAGGTTCGTAATATCCCGCCGGAATCGTTTTGAGATTCGGACTTGTAGATATTAGCAAACCAAACTTTGTGCGATCTGTCCGTCTTGGGTTTCGCCAAAGTTCCGGTTTTTTTGAATCGACGTTTAGTTTGTATCTTACCCATCTATGGTCAGAGCAGGACAGTTCCTTTGACACGTGCCAGTCAAGGATCTCTTCCGACACTTTTTCCGTAGCGAGTGTGATGTCGATAATAGTTTGAAATCTGGAGGTAACGAAGGTTGGTTCTGACCCCCTGTTTATAAGCCTGAGATTTGTGGAAAATAAAAATTCTACTAGTTCCTCACCTCGTTTGTTCGGAGATTCGCTGCCCCACAGGGTGTGGTGCGCGTTAGCGTCCGCCGAGATGATTAGCTCAAGCTTCTTGGACTCGCAGTGCTTGATGAGGTTTGCCAGCTCGACCGTTGGTATGTCCGCATCGCCCGGCAGGTAGGCTGATGCTACAATCACCTCCGGGAGACTAAGGCAGTTGGTCTGGAGCCTGACCGTAGTCAGGTCTCTGGAACAGAACTCATTCATTAAAACTGCATTGATTGAGTTTGGTACAAATATGCAAGTGCGTGGATTGGTTACAGTTGTATCAAGAAGTATTTTACCTCCGATGTTGTTGAGACCGCATATCCTGTCCTTCCTTATCCACGGCTCCTGGATAAGGGCGACGGTTTTGTTGTTTACCTCCAGCATTCTTCGCAGGGTAGCCGCCGCGGCTTGTTTATGCTGGAGGTTGACTTGTACGATGTTAGTACAAGTTGGGCGAGGAGGAGCGAAAGGGACTGCTCAACTCCTCCGAGTCCGTGTTCGACGGAACGTCCTGGTCCATCAGTCGCGCGATATCCTCTGCCAGGTCCCCGACATCGGTTTCCACAACAGAGGGAATCAGCGAGCGTTCCGATGTCCCACTGTGCTCACCTGCCGTTCCCTGCCTTTCGGCTGGGTTCAGCTGGCGCACAGGCGCACCGGCCATTCCTTGCCTTTCGGCTTGGCTTGGCTGGTTCACTTTGGACGTAGGCGCATCCACCCCCTGAGCCGCGCACACACTCTGCTTTACAGCGGAGCGGTTTTCGCAGACCTTAGGGGCAGACGCAGCCTCAACCGGGTCGGGCGGGGTATCCTGCAACCTTCCCGTGTTGCCGAAGAATCGGATATAGGCGTTGCCCAGCTTGTAGCACAGTCTACGCCCCCGTGCTAGAATGCCGGGGATTTGGTCGACTGGAATACCGAGCACCAAGAAGGTTCCCGGTGGGTCCCCTTTATGGCGCTCGATATTGTAAAGCGACCATCTGCCAACCTGGTACCACTTGTTCTGGCCGGCCAGGATCTGCTGGATCCTTTTTGGGTCGTCCGAACAATGTGGTAGCAGGACGGCGGACTTCACCCGTCTGGGGATGTCCGATTGCCGCTTCACTACCAGCCGTGTCCCCGGAATTGGTGACTCAAGAGTGGCTACGGTGTTCTTAAGCCACTCTACGTCATTTCTCTCCTCGCACTGGAGTTTTAACACTCCTTCACTGTGGTAGAAATGATTTTCAAAAAACTACTACAAAATTTTAACATTAATTCATGCCAGATTACATTTATATATATTTTAATATATTATTTATTAGTATTAAAAGCAATCTGAAGGAGTAGGAAGTTCGTAAATAGCAAAAAACTCACAACGCAACTGAGCAATGCAATAATATTTTATCTGTTTAGCTGTCAAAAGTCAAATGTGACGTTACTGCTTACAGACGTTTGAGAGAGACTGTATTGATTCACGAATTTTTATAGTTAACAATTCTATATAAAGTCTAAATTGGTGCTTATTGAGCAAATTTCTGTTCTTATGGATTTCTTAGAAAACCTCAAAGACCTGGCTGGCTCTTGGCCACTGCAGCCGCACCAATGAAGGGCGCAGTCTATCTAAACGGTATTGGTTGGAGTGCGGTGCGCCCAAATTTTAAATTCTATATCAGCGGATTGCCCAAATAAATGCCGGCAGAGTGGCGCACAGTAAGTATCTAAATACAGTATAATTAGGTAAGCATTATAAAAAAATAAAATGTATCTTTGTTGTAATTTTTGCATTTTTTTTAGTTCTACAACGAATACAGCAGTGGATTACAAATGGCTGTAATGTTAGGTGATTAAATGAAACAGCGTTCTTAAAAAGAGAATTCATTTATTTTAAATCCTCAGTTTAAATCATATTTTGTACAGTAGTGCACTGTGGATCTGAAACAAAGAGTTAATCATTTAAATAATAATTAGAGCATTTTCGTTCACTAGAATATTGACATGGGTTTACATTACATACCTGCTAATTTAATTTATGCATTTGTCCACAGTCTGTCAACAAGAGTCTGCTGCAGTGCCCAACCTTCAAGAAGATCTCGATTCACCCTTCGATGTTCTTGATTAGGTGCTGCACTATTATTTTTCTCCTAAAATAACAAGACTGATTAGTAAATAAAACACAACTGTTGTTATTTTGATTATATAAGGTAAAATTTGTGATTTGTTATTCAAAATTAAATGATGATTAAAATATTGAAGATCTTTTTATTTTATATGAAGACTGATTCTGATTAGATACTATTATTACATTAGATATTGTAACTTAGATGTCTTTTTGTACATGTACATGAATGTAGTACATTATATGCAGAAATAAAGATTCATTATATTCCATAATAGTTTAGTGGAATAGAAATTAAATACCTGTTGCAAGCCAAGTGCTTCTGCATAAACTTCATCAGGTGGCAACGGTGCTCTTGCCATGTTTGCAATATCGCAGTATGCAACATGCATTCACAATCTTTCCTGCAGTTGTGGGACTATAATGTAAAGCACGTGCTACAAGCAAACACCTGCAAAAAATCAATTTACTTTAATACAACCCCATTTAACTAAACGTCTTAATAGATTAAATTGTTTATACTTACTTTTCTTGTCATATACAAGAACTAATGCATCTATTTTTCTAAATTAAGAAATTCATTGAATATAAAAATAGACACTGTTATTGAGTATGTAAAACAATTGCCCAGAAATTTTTATAGATAAAGAATAAGTAATAGATCAATGGGTTGGTGGGTCGTCTTAGTAAAATTCAGTTTTCTTACCTTCATTTCTGCCGATATGCTATCGTTTTAACGCGGTCTGGCCATAAGGGGAATGAGTTCTTCAATTAACCCCCTTACTGAGTCCTTTCCAAGGCGAAACGTTTTTTCAAATAATTCCGCATCGGGAATATCAATAAAGGGGTTCGTAGTAATTCTTGTCAAGCGACGGGTTCGGCGACGTTTTATGCATTCCACCCTTCTTTCTCTAGCATCCACTGCGTTGGCTAGCTCGAGAATATTTGCTCGTAGTGAATATATCTTCAATTTCCACAATTATTGTTAACAACTTTACACTCGTAACCAATTGAAAGCTATGATTGCACAATGACGTAGGGATGTTCGATCCGGATCGATACTTGTGTGGATCGATACAATGGCATACGATCCACTCGATATTTGTATCGATACAATGGCATTCGATCCACTGGCGGATCGATACACATGCAGGGTGGATCGGATCGAATCGGATCGGATCAAAATTATTATGGAATGGAGGTAGATTTCTTTAGATCAGTTGTTGGTGCATCATTTTTCAGGCAATATTTGTCTGAATTTTTGTTATTTGAAAGTCTGATTCATTAATTAAAGTATTGGTCAGCTAGAAAAGTTATTTGGGGAAACTCTGCGACATAGCACTACGCCTACGGTATTTATCAGTGGTAGGAACTTCATTGCCCCCAAATGGCTTTTCTCGTTAGCCAATAGCATTTTAAGCGAAAGTAATCGATTTGATCCTGAGCGCTTATCCAATTGACTACTCCAGCGTTCATTAAAATTTAAGAATTGGCCAATGTAATTTATAAGCTTTGCATGATATATTAATTTATTTGATTATTTAGTTTAAATACACAAGAGTTCTAAATCAAATATAGTGTTATAAAGTGAGATATTATTATTTATATGATGTTCCTACTACATAGCACATTGTTTTAAAAAACCTTAAGTAACTATTTCAATATTTATTTATACAATATTTTGGATAAAATTAAATCTAATATTAAATTTATTCAAAACGATTGATCTTAATATTGCCTTACTGATCTATCTTTATTTAGAAACCCACTGAATTAAGCTTGTCGATAGTATAAATAACCAAATTTAAAATATTTTATTCGATTCTGGATCGATACAAAACATCATATTAAATTATACGGTTTATCTCATAAAATATCATCTTTTATTTATTAACATATTTCTTTCTTTTTTTTCTTTCTTGGCCGACAATGCTTTGGTCGCTGACATCCATTGGCCGCGATACCCACGTTACAAGTATATTTAATAATTATATGAATCGATATTTGGACTATTAATTATATTGGGATATTCATGACGATCCGGAGTATCGATATATGAAATACCCGGATCAACCATTCCTATTTAAAAAATTGCTTTTTTTTCTTCTTTCTTTCTTGGCCGGCAACGCATCAGTGATGCTTTTGGTGTTGTTGATATCCATGAGCGACGATAGCCACTTACTATCAGGTGCATGGGCGTAGCCAGGGGGGGGGGTTTCGGGGGTTCAAACCCCCCCGAAAAGTTAAGGACTGATATTTTTATGTGCTAATAAACCCTTAAAAACATTTTTCTAGATGTCATTCCAAATCTAATCGATCGAACCCCAGAAACTAAAACCTGGCTACGCCCGTGATCAGGTGAATCGTCAGCTCCTTTGCCGGGTATTTCTATCAAAAATAAATTCATTCGATACTGGATCGATCCAGAGTATCGTATCAAATCACTTGGATCGATACCTGGATCGATACACTGCGAAACGATCCGTATCGATCCACAGTATCGATACAAGGCACCTGGATCGAACATCCCTACAATGACGGTCTAATGGTATGTCACGGATCAAAGGAACTGTCAAAATTTTAGCAGATTACTGCATAGGTCCGTCATTCATTTGCCATTATGTACGAGATTACCCATTATACGCCATTTCTTTCAATGGAGTGTCAGTGGCTGACCATTGGAAAGTCATAATGACGCCATTATATTAGTAGATTACCAAGCTTGTCAAAATCAACAATCATGAAATCAATGATAGACTATTCTGACACTATTGAAATAGCAGACTTGCCCCCCTGAACAGACAGGCAAACCACTATGAGGTAATAATTAAAAAGAACTTCAATAGTGTTCACCTATAATGAAAAACTCTGACTTGAGTTTAAGCTTGTTTTATTTTATTTTTTTTATTTATTTATTTTACATACATTTTCATACATTTTTTTCATACAAAAGTCGGACCTTGCAAACCACGCAGGGTTTATATATGCCCGACGAGTCGTTCAAGATACATTTTACGTAACTTATTTTAAATACATAGGCAATCATTGTATACGTAGGTAAAAGCCTTTTAGTTTATTTTTATATCTTTCATCATTAATGTACATAGTCTTTAAGGTATCAGGTAACTCATTTAAGTAATTTGGAATAATACATTTTAACATTCTACTTCCATATCTGTTGACACATTGAGGTACTTTGTAATTTGCACTGTATCTTGGCAATCCAAATAAATAAATAAAGGTGAGTTCACCGTGACAAGCGTTCAAGGCGAGCAGACAGTTCAATGGGTGTTATCGCGCTATTTACCTCCCAATCGCAGAACCCTTTATCGAACAGTACCGTTGTACAGCTATAATTTCGTTACCAAGTGAAAATTTTGCTTAGAGAACGCTTTTTCTTTTATTTTTTTATGCATACCTAAGTACTACATTACCTTTAAGCTAGATGTATGTATTTAATGAGATAGTAACGCATGTAACTTTGAAATCAAGTACCTAAATAGTTTAAGAACTAAATACATTTATTTTTAATACTTGTATAAGGTAAATGGTTTTAACTGTTTTGCAAGTTGAATTAATAGTTTTTTGCATTAGTGTGTGCCAGTGTGATGACGCACTGTATAAATATTTTTATTAGTTATGTTCTCATGTAAGTGACAGTGATGTCTTTATGAGAATAAATTTCTTTAAACCTAACCTATACATGCTTTTATAGTATCAATGGAAGCAAAAAAACTGGGACTGTGCTGAACTCACACCTGATTGTAGTCTCAGCTCTTGCTTATTAGAAAATGCATTGTCATAAGAACTAAAGCGATATGTACATAATTATAATCTAAATTTTACTAACAAAAAATAACCGACTTCAAAGTCTCAAAAACTACATAGTTGTCCGATCTCGTTCAAATTTATATGAGACCACATGACAAGCGCCTGCTTTCGATTAAAAAAAGAATCATCGAAATCGGTTGGCGTGATATTGAGTTATTCGTCAATTTGTCGCGCACATCTTAACACAAATTTACGACTTATGTAGTTTTCTCATGGATGCCATCGTCAGATCTCAATAAAATTTATGTGGGACCACATGACAGCCACCAGCTTTCGATTAAAAAAAGAATCATCAAAATCGGTTCGCCCAGTCCAAAGTTCTGAGGTAACAAACATAAAAAAAAAAAAAAAAAAAAAAACAGTCGAATTGAGAACCTCCTCCTTTTTTGAAGTCGGTTAAAAATTTCAACACCTGAGATGGAATTAGGTCTAATTAATAAGTTTGCAAGATCTGACCCACACCACAGAAGAAATAAATTATAGTACTTATAATCACACACAAAGTGTAAGCTTATTAATAGTGTTTAATTAGGACACGTGCAGGATTAGAACAGACCTCTCGAGCGAGATAATAATCCTGAAGCCCCTAGGCTGTAAATGTAAAGCGATTGAGTCCACGTGTTCAAGAATTTCGTTCTAAATTCGTCGAAAATGATGGTTCGGATAAAATTGTACCTATAACGAGACAATAGCTCCTCGACGTTTCAACGTGAAAGGAGGTTTAGAACAAAGGATGAACGTTGAAGAGGCAGATTCCGATTTAAGGTAGGTATTTCTTTAGGAATAGGATACAACAAAAGTATAAAAGTATTTTTAAGTACCATTAATAAGAATTTGTATAGATTTAAAGTACATGTCGAGTGGAAAATATGAACTATGTTATAGTTTTCCGATGCTCGTATATTTATTAACATTTAATAATTATCAATCTAGACGTTTATGGCCCGTGGACCAACTGCGTAGACCTACTATTGGTTAGTCTATGGGTAAAAAAATTGGCCGTAGATCAACTGGTTGGTCTACGGGAAAAAAATTATTGCCCGTGGGGCGTGGACCAACTTTGTACTAGCGGGAGGGAATTTTTTTACCCGACCAAAACCAACCAAAAGGTATACGCAGTTGGTCCACGGGCAATAAGCGAATCAAGAGTATGTATCAAAGCCTTTCTGTATCTATTCAGTGGCTGAGTTCAGTGGCATATATTATGAAGTATGTTTTTCTATTTGTCATACTTTTATTTTTTCTTAATGTTTTATTTGTATTCGGCCTGTCACTGAGAAATTAAAAATTAATAATTTTTCCAAGCGAAACGAATGCTGAAACATTTATTTTTTCCATTCTTACTTATTACGAAATTTCCATATTTATTCAATTTAATTTTGTAAACCTCGAGGGATCTACAATTATTCTGCGAAATAAAATTTTCTAGAATATTGTTATTCTAGGAAATTTAATAAAATAACCCAGGATATTATTTTTGTGTAAATCAAAGTCTTTATTTCGATATAAATATTCTATATTCGCTTTTGAATCTCGAATAATTCGAGATATAATTTTTCGACGAACTTTATTACGAATTACGTTTCCAGTATTTCCACGAATGATTGTTATTTATACAAAACGTAGCTTCGAGGAATTCATTAATTATTTAGAAAGTAAAACCTGTTACATGAAGTAGCTTGTAATTCTTCTGATATAATGATAATAATAATTTCGTAAGTTGATGTAATAAGTAAAAATAAAAATAAACAAAACATACTAAATTGAAAGATACTCTTGCAATAGTAAAATATTACTTGCATTCTAAAGACGTGATATTGATTCCAATCTAATGAATAAATATTCTAACTTAAGGTCATTTCATAGCCAATGAAACTCCCAAAAATAGAAAATTCTGAACAAAGCTAATTCACGGTCGCCACGGTGAGAATCAATACGTTCAATATTTGATAGCTCCCGCTTAGCTAACAGCGATGGATTGATATTTATCGGTTTTCAACTACTGGTAACTAGTACTGATACCTGATCTAAATTATAATTGATACTGCTTTGCAGTACAAATTTCCATCAATACAGTAAATATTATCGCTGTAGCACAGAAGAAATATTAGTACTTATAAATAAGTTGTTGTAGTACCACAGAAGAAATAATAGTACTTATGTACTACATAATTATAATCAGGTGTGTGTACCAATTGCTAGTATCAGTTATCAGTATCTATTACCAATATCAGTACCAGTTAACAATAACAGGTACTCTAGTCTGTATTTAGTCTATTAGGGGATCAAGGGAATTAGACAAGTTTGGGCGATCAATAACATTTGACCAGTGGTGGCAAAATTTCATGAGCACCCGGTACATAACAAGCTAACGACGAAATATGCTCTATGGAATACTGTGACTTAACCTGCACTTAAGTTACGCTTTTTAACCGACTTCAAAAAAGGAGGAGGTATTCAATTCGACTGTATTTTTTATGTTTGTTACCTCAGAACTTTCGACTGGGTGAACCGATTTTTTAAACGAAATCTGGTGCTTGTCATGTTGTCCCACTTAAGATCTGACGAGTTGATTTTGAGTTGTTAAACTTGTTAATTTTGAAGTCGGTTTTTACTTTGTTAAGAATTATTCGTAACCAAAATAGTACTTTTGGTACTTTACCTGTGCAAAATACATTACCTTAATGCAATTAAAAATTATTAAGATGACTACAGTTTTATGAAGTTAGCAACGTAAAAATATGAAATTGTCGTATTTTTGTTTTTCAACAACCTTACATTATTTATTGTAACAATATTAATCATAATAAATCGATTGAAATGAACTAGTTATTAACTTAGTTAGCCAAACTAAGTTTGTATAATCTGGCTGCTAAACTCGCAATGAAAATTGGCACTCCGTGGGAAAAGTTTTATGAAATAGCTTTGTTTGGCATTACATTGAGTGTTTGATGCCAAGAATTGTTTGTGTAACGCGATATCAAATGGCCACGATATTGTTAAAAGATATTATATCTTTCTTTCCATGAACTTTTTATTTATTGATAGTTTTCGATTTTACCTCAATTTTTTTTTATGTGTATCGCCGACAAAAAGACAGAGGATCACCTCATGGTAAGTGGCCACCGTCGCCCTGAGATATACTATTACTATAAATGTACTATTACTATAAAATAAACTATTACTAGCAATATAATTTTAGAGAAGCATTTATCAGCGACGTAGAAGCACGGCTACAAGTGCTACGGTATAAATGAACGCTACGCAACCGTAGGTCATTCGTAGCACTTATGTAGACCGTTTCTATAACTTATCCATCGCACATTATAGTTAGCTTATTTTGCTATAATATTAGAGAAGTCCTCTCGATTTCTCATCCCATCATCAGAACAGAATTTTTAATTTTCCAAATTGTTTGATAAAGGAGGTGGCCAACATCTGTATGGGCATTTGCCCCATTTGTGAAGTATAATGTACACATACTATTTTTACCTTACATTAAAGCTTACAATATCTACTTTGATAATTTTATCAATAAAAATCTCTAGAACTCGGGATTCTCCTTTTACGGGCAGTTTTAGCTTTTGTAGTTTGACATTCTGCAAAACATATGTAATCGTGAAAAAGTGTTTTAAAGAGCGATTTTTGTATTAAATTAGTACTATTTATCTTTTGGATAGTTAAATTAATATATGTATTTTACTTTAATTATGACTTTATGACCTTATTCCTACAAAAAGAAGTACCAGCAGTACTAAATAAAATATACGTATTAACTTGTCACCTACCTATCTGTAAATATTCAGAAGCAAACGTAATAGGTATAAATAAAACTGCATATTGATATTATTGTTTCATTATATACATTTAGGTACACATATGTAAAAATTAAGGAATAAAATATAACAATAGTACCAAATAAGGCAAATAAGGTGATGCATCCATTTTTTTTCAAATTCAAAATCATTTATTCGTTTAGGTATCATTGATACACTTATACACGTAAGTTTTTAATCAACCAGCTTTTCGCAAAGGTGTTTTGTCATGGAGGACAAAAAAAGCTGTAAAAAATCTCCTCAACACATCTTTTAAAAATAAAAATATAATATATAATATATTTATTACAAAAAAATATACAGCTTGTACAGAACTGGTTGCAGAGCTGGTCATTTCCATGCGTCTTTGTCATTTATGTACTCATCTACAGTATAGTAGCCTTTGCCTAAAAGTTAAAAGAAAAAATGTTAGGATCCTATTATAAAATAGAACTTATTTTCTAAACGTATTGCAAAAAAAAACAGGAATATTGTACATTGCCGCGTGAACCTAGTCGTAGTAAGCACTACTTAATAGTAAAGAAAAATGCTATACCTGTACTTCAGTGATCCATTCTACCAATATGGATTACAGGTTTCTTGCTAAGGAAGATATGGAGTGACGTGCCATGCGCTCAATATCAACCGCGCAATTAATGCACCTCATGGCAAAAAATCAAATACAATTAATATTTTGCAGAAATGAAATTGAAAAATATTATTTTGGCAAATGACAATATAGTAGACATTCGCACTTCTGTCAGCCAATTGTCAACCTCCAGTGATGCCGGTCACTCACATTCGCGCGAATACGCGAACCCACAAAGTGTGGGACGACCTTCGCGAATGATTATGCGAAGTTTTGGAGGCATTCGGGGTTTTCCAAGCTGTGCCGGTTTTTTGTCGCACATCAAAGCGCGCGAACCTCGAACCTTCGTGTAGTCTCCCACACATTCTTGCGACCAGTTGCGCACACGACTAAAAAGGTGATGTATCTCCTAATTTTTCGTGGTTCGTGGCGTCTAATCGTACTACCATTTATTTTCTGTATTGAAAATGGATTTGAATGACAACAACATAATAACAACAGCAAGATTGAACATTCGTGAACAAAGTGTAGGAGGAAGCGGAAAAGGGCTTGTATACCATATGCGAACCCATTTTCTTGACCGCCCTTCACATATGTGCAAACATTCGTAAAAATGTCAAACATTTGCGCGCATGTGAGTGACCGGGGTGATAGCAATGGAGGTAGTAAAAGTATATTTGTATACAATACAACTTATTATTATTGTTAATTTATTATAACTACTCACGGCGGAGTTCAGACGAAAATTAAAATTCTAGTTTTGTTATAATAAATGGAAAATATGTCTTTTCAGAGGACTAAAACCTTGTACAAAAAAACGTATTTTAACCATTTCCGGGGTAAATATTGGCCACCTCCAAATATTTATTTATATATTTATTGGATCACACCACATACTTGACATACTGTACACCAATACCATTCAAGTGGTTATAATAAAAACAACATTAATACTAAGTGACAGTACAAATTACAGGTGATGACAACATGCAGTAATTACTGGATGAGAGCGAATAACAAAAAAATATACCTATAAAATGTAAACAATTTGCAAAAGATTTCATAAAGGGTAAAATATGAAATAATAAAAAGCTTAAAATTTCATCTATAAAACTAACAGACAACCAAGTACATATTTTAAAAACATGAGATAAAAAGGTTAATTATAAATAGCAAGGGGTATACGGATAAAAAATTATATAATACTAGTTGCCCGGACAGACTTCGTTCTGTCAAAAGTTTTTTTTATTTTGAGATGTAAGCTATCCTATCTTTTAAGTTGGATCAAAATGCACATGGTGTGCAAATTTGATTAAAATCGGTTAAGTAGTTTAGGAGTCCATCGCGGACAAACAACGTGACACGTAATTTATATATATTAAGATATTAAGATTAAATAAATTATTAAGAATTTACAAATTATTATTAAATTAATTAACAAATTATTAAAAACTTTAAAAATGGTATTATAAACGCAGTTCTGTCACAAACAAAAAACTCAGAACCTCCTCCTCTTTTCGGTTAAAAATACTGAACAACCTATCCTTACATGACCTTGTGACGACACGTGTGGGGAATATGAGAACGATTTTAATTATTCAAAGCCCACTTGTATGTAATGTCACGTCACGAGTAATAAAGACAGATTCTATTCCGCCTCCTCACCCTGATACTCGACTTCGATATTTTATCCCTTCCAATGATTTCCTTCACACAAATGTTCTTTATACACGCAAAAAGTACTGTCATCTCTCTTACTTTCTTACAAAAATATATGCGATCATCGTCGGCCCATCGAATAATATGTCTACATATCGCACCTTTGGTGGTACAAGGGCACATCTTACAAAAAATCGTAAAATGACAAAAATTAAACAAAAAAATATTTTACACCTGCAAAGTACATGGCCATATTCACAAATAAATGGGTCGTATCTCACGCAAAGAACAAACACTTTGAAGCAATAAAAAGAGGAAGAATACGACTCGGAATGCAAAAAAAAAAAACTTTAAAATGGCTCTCCTGTAAAATTACGAAAGTGCAGTTGAGCCCTTGTTCCACCAAAGGTGCGATATTATGACATGTAGGTACTGAGCATTGGTCTTATTGAACCAATATAAGTGCCAGGTTTGAGTACGTGTTTAATAAATTAACAAATTATTCTTGAAAAGCGCAAATTTAAGCCATAACTTTTCAATTTCTAAAGATAGTTTGATGATTCTTTCATGTTATGGAAACTAACCTACATTAACGTTGTTTACCATTTAGGCGCTCCACCCACTGCACCGCGCCCCGTCGCGGGGATGGCAGATTTTACCATTGTATGCAAATATCTGCCGACGCGGACCCGCGCGGGAAGGCGCCCCGCGCGCGTTTTCTGCCAATCTGCGCGGGAGCGCGGGGCGTGCCGCGGGGTATGGCAGATCGCGCGGTGAACATGAGTTTATGCCGTCGTAATCTGCTACACCGCGCGGGGGAGCAGATTACACCGCTAAGTAAGGCAGATCTGCGCCTCCGTCGCCACGCGCGTTATCCGTCGCTCCGCGCACCGCGGCGGGACGCGTCTTCAGTGGGGTGGAGCAGTGGCCTTACCATGATAATATTAAACTATAAATGATTTCAAACTGAGTAAAAATGATTTCCTATATTTCTGTTCTAACAAAATGTAAAATGTAATGTAAAATAGGTACGACGTAAATCTTACCTAACATTGTACTTTGTAAGCAGACTTACGCCCCAACTCAAAGTCACTAACGGTTACTTAAATCGCTTCATAATACAGAATTTTTATGGAGATTCTTTACTAAGGTGCGATTTAAGTAACCGTTAGTGACTCTGAGTTGGGGCGTTATTAAGATACCTTAAATAGTACGAAGCAAAGCAATTCATAACAGCAGTAAATTGTCCCCGTATCTCCACGGACAAGGTTCATACAGACGCGGATATCCGGGCCGCGCACCGCACTATTATCATAATACTGTAACGCTCAGAAATATACTGCTCTTGCTAACAATAAGCTTAGTAGGGCACATGACGTTCTAACTTACGACTTTACAAGAGAAAATTACTGTAGAGATCGTCTAATTAAAAAAAATAACATGAATATCTATGATATTAACATGTAAGTGGCAATGCTTAGGCAATATTTTTATTAAATAGATATAAATAAACATTTACACTTCTTTGTTTTATAAAAAAAATAGAAATAAATATTTCCATTTACGTTGTAATAGTAACATTTGATCTCTAGCACTATAATTTATCAAAGTGGTTTTACCATAACTACACTGAATTAATTATTATTATGGCGCGTTTAGATCAACAAGTTTTACCGTCTTCTAGAATAGGTTTTTGGACTGTAATAAAGTAAAAAAAAAGCGGCCAAGTGCGAGTCGGACTCGCCCATGAAGGGTTCCGTACCAGCAAGTAACATAATATAAAAGTTCTTGAAGTTCGTTGTAACTTTGATCGAGGTAAATTGCGGTTTACGATTTATGACGTATTAAAAAAAACTACATACTAGATCTCGTTCAAACCAATTTTCGTTGGAAGTTTGCATGGTAATGTACATCATATATTTTTTTTAGTTTTATCATTCCCTTATTTTAGAAGTTACGGGGGGGGACACACATTTTACCACTTTGGAAGTGTCTCTCGCGCAAACTATTCAGTTTAGAAAAAAATGATATTAGAAACCTCAATATCATTTTTGAAGACCTATTCATAGACACACGTATGGTTATGATGAAAAAAAATTTTTGAGTTTCAGTTCTAAGTATGGGGAACCCCCAAAATTTATTGTTTTTTTTTCTATTTTTGTGTGAAAATCTTAATGCGGTTCACAGAATAAATCTACTTACCAAGTTTCAACAGTATAGTTCCTATAGTTTCGGAAAAAAGTGGCTGTGACATACGGACGGACGGACGGACAGACAGACAGACAGACAGACAGACAGACAGACAGACATGAAGAATCTATAAGGGTTATTATTATTATTATAATCACCTGTATTTATTATAAGTATGTCCAAAAAGTCTTATGGAGTGTTGAAAACAGTTGTTTATCCAAAAACCCATCCAAAAATACATTATTTTAGCATCTGTCACGTGACTCAAAACGATCAGAATAGGTACGGGTGTGATGACTTGAAATAGGTATTCGGTTTCGGTTTAAAGAATCTTTATTTCTCATATGATTTTTACATCACTTAAAATGAGAAACTTAAATACTAAACTAAAAGATAAGGTTTGTGTCCAGCATGCATTCTTTCGTGTGTGTTTTTATGTATTTTTTGTTATGTATTTGTGTGTGTGTGTGTGTCGCGCGCGTGTGTGTGTGTCATGTGTGTGCTTTGTCACTGTATAAATTTAGTTACTAGATAGTTTGTTTATATTGTGTTAAAAATGTCTAAATGACATTAATGCGGTACTAAACGGCAGAAAGCAGAAGCCTTTCTATGCACACTGGATTACACTGGCTTCGGTCTACACTAATCTTTCTCTTCATATTAATACTGTATTTATCCGAATGGATAAACGTTGTTTTATGTTAGCATTTTCATTTGTCGTTTTGACGTGCTTTTAGGGTGCGGAAGATTTCTGTTCCGAACACCGTTTTAATTCGCAAAAAAAGAAGAAGAAAAAAACATGTATTTCGTCATTATGTTAATTCAACAAGCTAGTTAAAATTTTAGTTAAACGTTTTGCTTGAATCTGATATTACAGCTGCAGAAATACTAACTTGGCAAAAAGGGGTTGCACTCAGAATGTGTTGTCGTATTTTTTATTTTATTTATTTATGTCAAACTTACTACTAACAGTACAGGACAATTTTATTATCCTAATGCGTTAGCAGAGAAACATGCAATAATAAATCTCATTAAAATTAGTTCATTTAATTTATTTTTTATTTATTTAGGTCTAGCACTAGCACTTGACATTCAAATCAAGCTTACAACTACTCTTAATTACTAGGTATTTAGGGCAAACACAGCATACACTAATGAATTAAATTACGATCTTTTAAATTGTATACGGTTCTATTTCCGCTGGCCAAGAGATTTAGCCTAAGCGCTCTTACACACGAACAGCACTTTGCAGTCGAGAGAGCCAAATGCAAACGTCGACGCTTGCAGTCTATAGTAATAAATTTTACTAACAAAAAATAACCGACTTCAAATTCTCAAAAACTACTTGTCAGATCTTGTTCAAATTTATGTGGGACCACATGACAAGCACCAGCTTTCTATTAAAAAAAGAATCATCGAAATCGGTTGACGTGATATTGAGTTATTCGTCAATTTGTCGCGCACATCTTAACACAAATTTACGACTTATGTAGTTTTCTCATGGATGCCATTGTCAGATCTCAATAAAATTTATGTGGGACCACATGACAGCCATCAGCTTTCGATTAAAAAAAGAATCATCAAAATCGGTTCGCCCAGTCCAAAGTTCTGAGGTAACAAACATAAAAAAAAAATACAGTCGAATTGAGAACCTCCTCCTTTTTTGAAGTCGGTTAATAAAACTATAAAAAACCGAGCATGGATGGCTGTATGTGAGGAAGTTGTAAATGATTCTAAGAATAAATCCATTGATGAAAACAACACATTGGTAAGTGAATTATTAATTTTATTGCATTATGAAAATAACTCAAATTACATTTTGCAACTGGCTCCTATACTAATATAAAATGTTGGCGTCTGCAGTCGAACTGCCGACGGCGTGCAGTTGGCCTGCCGTCGGCGCGTCGACTGCAAGCGTCGACTTTGCAGTTGGCTCTCTCGACTGCAAAGTTCGTGTGTAAGGGGGCATCCATAAATTACGTGAGATGTTTTTTTAAATTTTCTGTCCCTCCCTCCCCCCTGGTGAGATGTCGTGAGATTTTATTCAACCCCCTCCCCCATCCCCCAATCTCACGTGAGATTTTTCAAAGTGTGGGTTTCTTACGTAAACGCGTTGGATTGTTATTGTAAAAAGAAAAAAAAATTGCTTCGTGCTTTTATTTAGTGATTGATTTTAATCGTATTGCGATTACGCTTAAGATTAAATCTTAGGCATGTAAAATCTGGATTAAATGGACCAAAATAGTATTTTTTTTTTTTGTTTCAATCAGAAAAAAAATTGCGTGATATTTGCCGAGACCCCCCCTCTCTCCAACGCAAGATTAGATGAGATTTGACTCGACCCCCTCCCCCCCTTAAACACCTCACGTAATTTATGGACGCCCCCTAAGAGCGCTAAGGTTTTCGTTTTTATTAAATGATAGAAACGACGTCTGATATTCAATGACCCATGGCATCTAAGACGTGGGATTGCGGAATTGGCACCGAGCACTGTTCTACGAGATGACACTCTAAGAGGTGTAATACACCTTCTATATTGTATTGACCACGACCTCTGATGTTTCAGTGTGTCCGTGAGTTATGTAACCGTTTTTCGAAGTGTGCATACGAGTTTTCATTAAACCCCCGACTAAAGAAGAGGGATGTTATAAGTTTCACGTGTCTGTGTATCTGTATTGCATCGTAGCTTCCAAACGGATGAACCGATTTTCATCTATTTTTTTTGTCTGAAAGGTGGCTTAATCGAGAGTGTTCTTAGCCATGTTTAATGTAAATAAAACTGTCGGGGGTTTTTTAAATTTTAATTTAAGATTATTTGTATCTAAAAAATATTTGATAGCATTTCAATATAGAAAGTGTCTTTAAAAACTACAGCAGTTTCTTATATTCCAACCGAGAATTTTATTCTCCTTTAAGCTTGACGAATTATTGTGGTATTATAAAATTAAAATTACACCCTATTACTACGTGAGTTCTATTTGCCGAGTCTGCAGTCTCCATTGTCAGGAGTAGAAATGTTTTCATTACGTCAGGGACATAATTATTCTGAATGTGTTTGTCGTGTGGAGGAATGGAGTTTTCCATTTTGCTTACATTAGATAATTTTCCAAGCAATGTACGTTCGTTTTGTCTTTGTTTATATGAGTTTGATAGATTCACTTTAATTTTTTTACTTTATGTATATTTTTTTCAGAAAAGGTTTTCTACACTTTTTATTCCAGAATTTCCACGAGAGTGGGCAATTGCAAGCGTTTTGGATTCACTTGTTATTTGGAATAGTTGCTACAATCGTTTCCTGGGTAACTGTTACCACCGCGAAGCGTAGCCAGATTTAGCTAAAAGATACAAGTTCTTTTAAACACTGCTGTGAAAATCTTTCCTCTCGAAACTCTTGCAAAATGTTCAACAAATTTTTTTCTCAATACATTACGTAAGAATTTGAGATCATATCTATTTACTTGAAAAATTTTATGGTTGATTACTGTTTTCATTAATGAAAAATTACCCGTAATTGAACGCGTTTTTACGGACACTTTTCATGCACAGAGATGGCCCTCCTTCTACTCTATCCTCCATAATTAAAACTAATACTAACTTCATAATAATGGATTTCCTAAGAAAATACCATTGAAGTATAATGTCATAGAATAGACATCTCGAACAAAACGTGTGTCCCCGCCGAGAGGTTCTATTTTCAAAATTGAGCCCCTGTTCTCTTTTTAAAATCGAACGAATCCATTGGTAATTGAAGCCGCGCGGCGCTTATGCATTGGAACATACATTGTGTTCGCGGTGTCCATTCTATACGCTAGTAATAATACTTCAATGGAAAATACCCTCATTTTATTGTTATCCTCTAGAGCCATTACGTACCATTGCTACACATGCATCTTATGCATGTTATTCTAGCGTAATAACATTTTCCTGTTACTGATAATGGATTTATGAAAAGCTCCGGGATATCATCTAAGCTTTTGCACACTGTTAAGCCGCCAACTGGAGGATTAAAAGAGATAGGAAGAAAAAAGAAAGAAAATACGTTATTTCTGTGCCAATTAGGTATACACACGAACATAGATAAAGAAATATGTATAAAATTTCATACACAAAAAATGGAGAAAACAAAAATGAATATTTACGACTACATTAGTCTGTAACGCTCGCATGTCATTGTGTCCAGTGGCCCAGAAAATGGAGCTCTCTCAGCATAATGCCGTAGTGGTAGCTACGGCGCTGATTTTCAGTATTCCACCTTACTAGCTCTCTGCCCGCTCTCTTTTGTTTTTTACGGATATTTTTTTCTCTTTTACGCAAAAACTACTGAATTTCATGAAATTTTGCACACAGGTTGATCAGGATCTGGAATAAGACATACAGTAGGTACTTATTACCCCGGAACGCTAGTTTCAAATAAATCCAAACCAAATGACCTGAGAGTTAACACACTTAAAACCATAGAAACACAAGACAGTTCAAGGCTATTCGCTACCTAAGTTCCCCATCAATAAACTATGATGGTACCAATACCGATGTGATCAGTTGGCTTACTCCCAAGAATGAGGTTAGCTACATTTTTGTTCACAAGCATTTTGATTTTCAAATTGAGGTTCGTGTCATGTTCGAAGTTAATCGCAGTAAATGTTTTTGTGATTACCTGCAGTTTTTTTACATGACTCTTTCCCCAATCCTCGTTCCATTGAATATCCCGACACACGGTGGGTATTCATCTCTTCTTTGTCAACATCCCTCTGGAATGAACGACGCACTTCGTCTTTTACTATTATTGGCCTTTTATTCGTCTTTTACTATCCGTACCGCGAAGGACTGGAATAATTTGCTCACGTCGATATTCGATAATCTCGTTCGATTATAATGTAAGTATCTTCATCTCAATAGTGAATAGGCTTTTACTAATCCACGACATGCTACCTTCAAGTGGGTCAATCTGATAATATACCCATTCCGAACAAAAAAAAATTTAATCGGTTGCTAAATGACGAAGTTATAAGGTGCTTAACAAACATAAAAACAACTTAACGGTTTAGGCTCCACTTTTTACTCTGTAAATCCTCGTTCAATCTATCATTTCAATTCAATCTGTTAGAGTTTATCCTTTTGTTGTCATTCCTGATTGTCTCCTAAAACAAATTATCTTCCCTTATCTCCGCTAACAGGCTGCGGCGACAGTTAATTAAACCTCAGGATTCCAATGCTTACAATATAGCTGTAGGGATGTTCTATACCCAGAGTAGATTACTAATAGATCTTATATTGAACTTACTATTGAAATTCAATTCTCATGCTCTGATATTCAAAGGTTTTATATTTCTCTTAAATAAATGCCAGTCCGCGGCGCGCGGTGTAGCGTAACGTTGCGAGAAATCTATTTTTGTTTGAATCAAAGTAAAGCTTGTTGATTCACTGCTAAATCAACCGTACTTCAGCTAATATAGTAGTCATAGTAATCATAGACTCATATACGGGGACGTCTAGAAAAATAATTTAGGTGTCCGCGTCTTTCTTGGCCGGCACCGCATTTGCCTATGGTATTTTAATACGTATATAGTGATTAAACCAACTCCCTCCCCCCCCCACTCACACACACACATACACTTTTCTCCTCACACACATACACTTTTCTCCCTCCGGATCTCTCTGACTTGCTCACACTAGCTGACAGTAGGTTCTTTCTGTGACCACACACATATTCTCATAAATATTGTACACCGCATGAATTTCCTGATGATATTATTATTGGATACATACTTTACTTTGAGTATTGGCAATATTATTTATTTACCTGCCTCAGTTATTTTTCTAACAATGTTCTTAGGAGTTTAACTTTTATTAAACTCTGGAATTCTGGATGTTTGCCTCTTGGATTTGAAAACCTTAATAAACTTAAAAAACTTAATAAAACTATATAGCATTTCTTCTGTTTAATTCTGGGAACTTGTCTCTTGGGTTCCAAAGTTTTAATTCAGAAATTCTTACCTCAAGTTAAACCAAGATTAATTGTTTTTATGACTCAATAAAAAATGTTTAAGACCCCTAGATACTTGCCACAGAAACTTTTAGCGTTATACAATTATACATATTGTAAAAGGATTACTGCATATGAACACTACTTTAATATTTTATTTTCTTAAATGAGTTAATTTGTAACGTATATAATAATTCTTGTATAAAATTAATCTTATTCATATCCGTGTAAAATTTAACGACGCAAAATCTGTCTCTGATTCTTGGATCCCATCATCAGAACTGAGTTTTGATAAATTACAGAATTCTGAGGACAACCTCCTGTTTTTGAAGACTGTTAAAAGGGGTACAAAGGTTTTCCCTTCACATAATATAGAAGAAAAATCTCAACATAAAATGCAACTCGAAAAGTATAGAAGTCAGCTTAACGTCATCTCTTCGTTGGTTATCCCTAAAGTATACAACGTTTAAACGCGATAAACTGAAAAATTACTGAACGAATTTTCTTCCGTTTTCGCCGATGACGCAGTAGGTAATTTATGATGAAAGTTTTAGTGTGTAATTAATTAAGGTTTTGTGTAAATTGGCTGAAACAGGGCGATAATTTTGAAGATGTTGGAAAAATAACGGCGACTGGGAGCTTTAGTGATGTGTCGTAAAACAAAAGTTATCACGTCGACAAGAAAATATATTGTTCTTCTCAAGCGAAGCCTAGGTGGGGATGCAAGTAGAATAGAACAGAATGGAATGGAATAGCATAGCATAGAATAGAATCGAATCGAATCGAATCGAATCGAATCGAATCGAATCGAATCGAATCGAATCGAATCGAATAGAATAGAATAGAATAGAATAGAATAGAATAGAATAGAATAGAATAGAATAGAATAGAATAGAATAGAATAGAATAGAATAGAATAGAATAGAATAGAATAGAATAGAATAGAATAGAATAGAATAGAATAGAATAGAATAGAATAGAATAGAATAGAATAGAATAGAATAGAATAGAATAGAATAGAATAGAATAGAATAGAATAGAATAGAATAGAATAGAATAGAATAGAATAGAATAGAATAGAATAGAATAGAATAGAATAGAATAGAATAGAATAGAATAGAATAGAATTTATTTCTTCAAGTTAACACTGCAGTACAAATAGGCAGTATAATATCTTACACTATACTTATAAAAAGAAAAATGTTGAATAGCAGTAAGAACTTGACGAAATAGGGCCACACTCAGCACTGGCCGCAGCAAGCCACGACCGCTGATTTTCAGGGCGACCCTAATTCGTGTAGTTCAATTAGTGACATTAAACGCAAAAAAAAAACTAATATAATACGTAAATCTAAATAAACATAAAAATCTAAATAACTGACAACGGAACCTATCAAATTACGTGATACAAGCAAAATACCTCTCTACTACTACTACCATTAACCTCTCTTTTATTGCCCAAACCAACGCCCAACTCCCACGTATTTATGTGTGTGTGTATGTGTGTGTTGTGTGGGTGCGTGTGCGTCTGTGTGTATTTATATTTCTCCGTATTTTTTACGTTAATAGCTGTTAATAGCAATTAATGAAATGGTCAGTGGCGTAGCTAGCCCTAAGGAGGCCCCATATCAATATTTGTTGTAGGGCCCTTCGACGTTAGCTGTCAAATATATAAGGAGAGCCAACTGTAGCGGTCGTAGGCCGCTGGCGAGCTTTCTTTTGGGACTGTTAGAGGAGGCCCCTATACGCTGGGGGCCCCGTATAATTGATACTTCTGATACGGCGGTAGCTACGCCCCGGGGAATGGTGGATCCGTAGATCCCTTTCCGTGAGGCTTGCCTGGTTACATCTTGCTTGAGCCAGCCGCTAAACAACTTGCTGTGTCCTGGCTGCGGGCTTGGTAGTGTAAAGTATTGACTAATATTCTTTCCTGGCCGGCGGTTGGATTATTGAAAAGATTCATCTCATCATCGAAATGGCATATACTTCGACGCATTATAACTACAATGTGGCTTGCCCATTGTTACCAATATATATATATTGCTATTACTATATCCCGGAATGTGAAGCTTAAACTCAAATCATTTTACCACCCACCTGTTGCTCGATCTACTTAAAATCTATTAAAAGAGTCGAAAGAGGCTCGGAAGCGCTCGGAAAAGCAATTTCATCGATTCACGCGACCTTATTTTTTAACTGTCGTTTTTCTTATCAACTGTCGTTTATAGCAAATCATTTGTTTGATTTTTAACTTATGACATCATAAAGTAAAAATGTAGGTACACACACACTCACAGACAGAGAGAAAGAAAGATAGAGAAAAAAGAGAGAGAAAGAACCAGAGAGAGCGTAACATACTACTAGGATTGTATATTTTTGGAGATCAGAGTTGTCACAAGTGTTTTTGTTTATTGTTATTAGGGTTAGGATAAACTCCGGTTATAAACCACTCACAGAGCTCCAATGTGGGCCTCGGTTAAATATCATCAAATTAAATCTATATAGATAGATAGATAGAAAGATGTTACATATACATATTCAGAATACGTAATAATATAATCAAAATTAACAAAAAACCCACCAGCTAGATAAACAAATTTAGGAAAAAATTGTTCATAATTCCCATCCACATCAGTTCACTAATAAATGCCCTAGACAGTATTAATATGTTATCTGTACAAGTGCGGACAGTATAACAAGTTCAGCAGTACCAACTATCAATCAACACGCTCTAATTACAAAGCAAGTGTTACGAACATTCCAGCCCATCTGTACAATGGGAAATAATTCTTATTTACCCTTGACGATGACCCAGTTGGTGCTGAACCTGGACATGTTTAGATGTTTGAGTAACCATTACTCGCTAACCGTGGCACACAGGCAGACTAAGTCGACTTAAAACATAGGGTACATTTCAGTGGAAAAAAGGCATAAGATGAAAATTGCAGTTTTATAGGGGAGCAAAAAAACTGTTAAAATATCAGAAAGGAGGCAAAGGAATTTAAATTACTATTTCTTGCACGAAACCGTCAAGATTAATGGTAAAAATTTGAAAAAAATTGAGCATAAGCAGCTTTTGTCCCTCTTTCCAATCATAATATTAATAACTAAAATTCAAAGTAACATGAATAATGCTTTATTTCCACTGAGGGTGCGATTTTATCCCAATTAGGTATACTCTACTGCGGGCGAAGCCGCGGGCGGAATCTTGTAATATTATAATAATACTAGTGCTCATAGCTGTAACGATCCTATGATCGACAAAGTTAACCCTAATGGTTGAAATAAAGTTATGCCATCAAAAACATAACTTGTAAAAAAACCCAAGTCTCGCAACTCAGTTCTTCTACCGTAAAAACTTGTGAGATACATGTAATACCAAGTCGGTTAATTTATTCAGTTCCTACTTAAGGTTCCTTCTGTCTTAAGTTATTACGTAATTAGCTAACCTAACAAGTAACAACATCTTATAGTGACCATATCAATATTGAAAATCTTTTATGTTTTAAATAAATAGATCGACTTGACCATCGCATGAAAACACAATGTATCTCACAAGTAATATCTACCTACATATTATATTTGTTTAGTGCGATTGCCAAGTCAATCTATTTATTTAAAACATAAAAGATTTTCAATATTGATATGGTCACTATAAGATGTTGTTACTTGTTAGGTTAGCTAATTACGTAATAACTTAAGACAGAAGGAACCTTAAGTAGGAACTGAATAAATTAACCGACTTGGTATTACATGGATCTCACAAGTTTTTACGGTAGAAGAACTGAGTTGCGAGACTTGGGTTTTTTTACAAGTTATGTTTTTGATGGCATCTCATTTCTTTTTGTAGATAGTCCTACTTTTTTTCCTTTTACAAGTTATCTTTGAACATAATTATATCTAGGTACCTATCTACACCTATTATTCCATTATATCTAGGTACCTATCTACACATATTATATACATGTACACTGATTCATTCACTGCAAATGTAACTTTGTTATACAGGTACAGTGATTCATTAACTGCAAATGTAACTTTGTAATCCTATACCTTTATATAGGATTACAAAGTTATTTATGCAGTTGATATATCTAGAAAACTGGAGCGAAATTGCAAAATATTTTAGTTTTTCCTTGATCTATACACAACACACTAATTGTGTTCCAAATTTGAAGCTTCTATGTCTGCTAGAAGTGCCTTAGAGTTTTGATGATCGGTCAGTCAGTGAGTGACGAAATTAAGCAACTTTGACTAGTTATAATTCTAAAACTACTGAATCAAATTGAATGAAATTTGAAATATAGCGTGTTTATACCATGACTGCTTGGTAGCTGAAAGTTCAGACTTCTAGCTTTATCCACAAGGAAGTTATAGGGGGTCGAAAATGGCCTGAATTGCTTCGAGAAAAGGATGGTACGGCCGTGCCGCTTTTTTGCTCGACTTGGCGGGGGCACTACCGTGCCCCCAGATCTTTCTAGGGTTAAGCAACGTTAAGCAACAACATAGTTATCTTCCATGGATTATAAGTAACATGGCAGTTTCTTCCGCCAAAACTGATTTCTGTATCAAGTAAGCACAAGATCGGGCGGTCGCGGTGCCGCGGCGCGGGCGGGGCAATTCAAATGGGAATTAGGTATTTGTCGAAATTAAAAAAAAAGTTACCTATAATTTGTTATTATAATGTAGATATTGTTATCAGTAAAATATACTTTTAGCATTCCATTAAACCATTATTAAAAACGAAGTTATTTTAACAATTACTTTCGAAAACTATTGTATTTCATGGAAAGACGGAATGTATGTATGTACCTACATAGGTATTAGGTATACTACTTCAGCGGCGTCGGAAAAGTAAACATTTTCTGACACATCTCAGTGTTAATAAAACTCCCTTACAAATTGCTATTGCCTGTGGGGCGTGTAACTAAGTTGTTGTAATAAAACGGAATTTTGCTAAGACTTAGTTAGGATTTCAGCCAGGAAATGGATAAATTTCACAAATAAATTTTCCACACAATTTCAAATTCAAGTAAAAAACATATTCATGTGGGTATTTTTATCAAGTCAGGTACCTAACCTACGCTGTAAGTACATTAGAACATTATGATATGAGTAAATTTACTTTTTTTGATTTTTATGTGTTTCAAGAATTTATTAGATTAGAATTTTTTATTTATTAAATTAGAAAAATATTTTTTTATACTTGGCTTAACTTTTTTTAGAGCTCTTTGAAAACTATTTTGCGCAATTATTTTGTAGTCCAACTACGCTTAGTTAGTTCGAGATGAGTACCGATTAAAAGTTTCTTAGAAAAGAAATATTATATTATGTGTAGTATTAATAATGTTGTGTGTTGTGTTGTGTTTATATATATAGGTAGCGATCCAAATATACATTAATTCTGCGTACAATGCTTATATTATACCTAAGCCATTTGTTGTAATACAAATGTAAGGCACAAAGTCAAAATAAATAAATATTGAGCTCTCTAACAATAACGTAACGTTGCTACAGATAAAACAGGATTCAGAAATGTATTACTTAAGCCGAAGTTAGAAATTCTGTTCACGAGTTCACAGCTCTCGTCACGATAAAGTAGAGGGCAGCACTAGAGGCAAGGTTCAGAAATTGAGAATTTTATAAATTGAGATGCCTGACTGTTGTAGCAAAAAGGTTGGAAGTAAACTGTATTTTAGGCGTTGTAATCAATGTAGTCTTTAGATACATGTATTTTGTATTCATTGAAAATTACGTACTACTTACTTGTTAAAAGTGCCGTCGACTTTATTCACCTGATTTAATTCAACCAGGTGTCCTAAGTCTATTTTTAGTGTACTTTTAACCTTAAAACTTAACTCTTTATGATTATAATTTAACTTCGAAGTACACACTATAAATATTTACTTTTTAGCTATTAAAAATAACCCAATCCTGAAGAATAAATAATATCTTACAACTTTAAGAAAATGCTTTATCAACTTATCAACTTTACTTGACGAATAACAACCAGTTACAATATACCTACTTCTCAATGTTCTCTCCAAGCAATTACTGACAGATCTGTTTATTTTCACAAGTATTGTCAGCAACTTAGGACTCTTACAAACACTCCTTCAATAACACTAACGTCTATCTACTCGTATATTTGTACAGATCATAATAACATGATGAGATTTACTCGTATTTTCGAGCTATGTTATTTTTCTTGTTCAAACTCCATCCTCATTATTGCGGACTACATAATCATTGAGTTATTTATTTATGAGTTGTTTATTGTGACTGATGTTTAAGGATGTCAGCACAAATGTTAAATAAATAATGTTTATAGATAAGAATATTGTAATAGATTATAGACGACAATTTTATTATACTTTATATGTTTATTTATTTTAGGGTGTACCTAAAGGTCTTCATCCTCCCTTGAATAGAAGCCATCCTCCCTTACTGGTACAACCTGCTATTTACATAAAAAATAAGTATAATTATTCAAATAATTGATTGATTCAAATTGTGTAACTGTTTAAACCGACTTATCATTGTACCATGAATAGGATTGTAATTGCCATCAAATTGCCATCAGCTAACCGATATGTAATAGAACACCTGGTTTCTCTAAATACCCTCAAAGATTCTTATTTCTTCAACAATATGTGTCTTGTTATTCTTATAGAACAACCGAATGTTTTTAAAGACAAATGTTTTGTGCAAACCGACCTTCTTTGCTTAAACTAGTATTAAGAACAATGTATTTCTCATGCAAGTGAATTGTATATATATTGTTTTTGAGAAATAAATATCTTAACCATTAAAAAAAATAATAATAATAATAATCTTAACTTAACTATAAGTACTATGTGGATCAGTGCAATAACATACAGTGAGCTTTTAATGACCTAATTAATTTAATGACCTTAATGACCTAATTATTTAATGTACCTTCGCTTATTTTATACGCTGATTCAGCTAATCAAAATATAAAAAAATTTATTGAGGTATAGAAATTAATTTAAATTCCTATTTGATTTTATGCATTCGGTAAATTGATACCACAATTTATTAATTTGGTAATAATACCAATTTTTTTCAGGATATTCCAATTATACAGTTAGTGCGATCACCCCCCTGGACCACATATCCACTTACCATCAGGTGGGATTGTGGTCAAACATTAATTTATTTTAAGAAAAAAAATACTCAACCTTTAGCAACCAGCATGTTGTCATCGCAGGTTACTGTACCTAACACATAAATAACATAGTTTTTTTTGTTACAGATGAACTGAAGAAAAGAACCGCAAAGAATATCGCATTCAAATAAATATTATAAACAAATAAAAAGGATTCAACCAATGTAAAACAGTTATTCCAACACGTAAACGCACAGACAATAATCCCAGCCAAATTAATCTATTTACCAATTTAGATTTAAACGAAGTATTCATATTTAAAACTGAAATTAAAATATTTACATTAATAATTAGATTTAACTGAATTTAACAGAGAAATTATTTGTCAAAAGTTTATAGAACTGATAAAAAATTCAAAAATGAGTTTCGAGTCGAATGGTTCCGCTAAAAAGATGAATTTGAATTTGGAACGGGCGAATAACTTTATGAGACAATTTCGTGACCCAGACTCCAGGGAATTGAAGAAGTTATCGGCGAATCAGTTTATGGAGGTGTGGAGTCACTATGACAATGACGGTGAGTGCTTTTGTTTTCTCATTTTATTTTATTCTTTATAGCACATTCGATGAAAAAAAAGTTTACCTCAAACACAATGTAAAAAATGCAAGTCTCGTAACGCAGTACTTCCATTCCACCGCAAAAAGTTGTGAGGTGTAATACAAAACCAAGTTAGTAATTTCAGTTTTTTTTTCGCTTGTCTCTATGTGAACAATGCATTATGTATGTACTTATTAGTCGTTTCACTCAATATTCATCACAGCAGAAAAGTGTTTTTTGTGCCAACGAATATAGATAAAACCGATTACGTAAAATTCGATTTGGTACGTTGTCACATCACGCACCATTAGTGCTTGTTCACACTGAAAGCGCGGGCGCGGGCGCGGGCGCGGTAGAACGCGCGCGCGTTTTGATGTGAACACTTTCATAGTAAGTAGGTCATCCGCACAAAAAAACCGCTCTTTGGGCAGCGCCGCCGCGCCGGGCAGCGCGAGTAGCAGTGGTAGGAGCATGAGAAGTATCGTGTTTACATACTCGTCCTGCCCACTTCCCTACCTACTTTCCTGCTCAAATGAGCTGAATGTAAACGAGGTGTTATATATGTTTGATATTTCGCGACCGCACCCGCGCCCGCGCGTTCAGTGTGAACAAACACTTAGATCGGGTATGACACCATGTAAAATCAGTACGTAAAATCCATTCAGTAAATGTAGAGTTGTGTAAATCACATCCACAAAAGCGTCTGGTGACCAGAGTGCAAGGGAAGCACTTTCATTAATTTGTGGATAGTGGTTTACCTGGGGCTTCGAGATAGGGTTGCCACTCGTGTACAAATGGAATTTCTTGGATTTTTTCTAGGCATTTTTGTGGTAAATAGACACTTCACTAAAACTAAAAATTCAATTCTGTTGGGGAATCGATTTGGTAAGAAACCGACACCATCAGATTTTGAAGCCTGTCTATTATAATAATTAAAATCATGGTTCATATAATTTAAGTGAAATTATTACATTTACATTAGACATTGTTTGTTAGGTGTTTATTTGTTTATTACAAGGGCGATAAATAAATTAAGAAATTTAAAAAATACAAATATTTTATAAGTAAGTACTATTATTTCTTCTGTGGTACTACCTACATTTGCCAACCCTAATCCATATTCTAAGGTTAGGATTTTCCAATGCAACTGTATGTATTTGGTACAGCATTTTCGTTGCAGTTGCGGAACTTAGGGAAATGAAGTCTCAGAGCCAAAGTACTCAAAATGGGTCTGGAAACTTATCGGTTATACAACTTATACAAAATGTAATATCTAAGTGTAAGGGATGTTTAAGGGACTTGTTTAAGGGATACGGGAGGCGTGGGCCGTTGGGCTTGTCTGAAAACACACCAAAATTACCTATTATTATAGTACCTATTCGGTATCCCTCGATTAACTTTGAAACTAGGCCAATATAGATCCATTGATTGCCCGGGACAAAAGGTACCTAATAGTAACAGATAATATGATAAAAAGTTTGTGAAGTAATTCTTACGGTTGGGGTTAAAAAAAAAGGATTTTTGAAGAAACGTTTTATAGTCATATCTATACTAATCTATGGGTATCAAACCTAGATACAATTTTTTTATGGAAATAGCCGATAAACGAGCCAACGATCCACCTTATGGTAAGTCGCTATCGTCACCCATCAGCAGCACCAAAGGCATCACTGATGCGTTACGGCCAAGAAAGAGAGAAGAAAAAGAAAGAAAGAACTGCATGAGTGTATAGCGTTATTTATTTATTATTATATTTTAATGACATGATAATATTAATAATAAAATCCTTAGGCCAGGCCCTGCCAAGCCAATCAACCTGTTTGACAATTTATCTAATTGTCTTTAATTTGAATGTATGTACTGTGTAACCTCTGAGTAACATGGTGTTTGTTTCAATATCGAAAATCGGTTGACAAAAAAAACATTATACCAGTTTGAAAAAGCCCGTCTAATCATCTTCAGGTACCTTTTATGGCAATTAACAAAATCGAGGCTAAGTAACTTACTCCCTAAAATAGAAAATAATTAAAGGTCAGCAAACAAGTTAAAGTTAGTTTTAGTGAAACAACAAAGAGTTTAACAGCGTCTCTGTCAAAGTTAAAAGACAGTGAGATGTGACAGCTCGTCGTTTGTCAAGAAACTTTATTTCCCAAGAGTTTCTACTTTATAGCCAGCTGAGGATTAAATATTAACATCAATTTAAAAGTTGTTAGGTATTGGTACATTTTGAGGATTAAAAGTTTTCGCTGAAATGTTTCATCTCAAATTAAATTGAACTTCTTTTGACGTGATAACGTCTATTAAAACGATGAACGCCTGCACGCACGAAAAAGCATGACTCACTATCACGTTCCACGCGAGCGAGAGCGCGGAACAAAAGCGATAGAGAGGCACGATCGGCCGAAGTGCTCAATTTTATCTATAAAAGTATGCAATCATTTCATCAATGTTTTGTCATTACGTTGTGACGTTAAACTACCGTCCGTAAACCGACTTTACAGACAACCATTTTTTCTTTATAAACTTTGTATCTATTTTTTAACCGACTTCAAAAAAAGAGGAGGTTCTCAATTCGACTGTATTTTTTTTTTATGTTTGTTACCTCAGAACTTTGAACTGTGCGAACCGATTTTGATGATTCTTTTTTTAATCGAAAGCTGATGGCTGTCATGTGGTCTCACATAAATTTTATTGAGATCTGACAATGGCATCCATGAGAAAACTACATAAGTCGTAAATTTGTGTTAAGATGTGCGCGACAAATTGACGAATAACTCAATATCACGTCAACCGATTTCGATGATTCTTTTTTTTAATAGAAAGCTGGTGCTTGTCATGTGGTCCCACATAAATTTGAACGAGATCTGAAAAGCAGTTTTTGAGAATTTGAAGTCGGTTATTTTTTGTTAGTAAAATTTAGATTATATCCTGTAAGAACAGTTTCGTTTCCCGGTATGAAAAATATAAAATTAATGAAATATTAAATATCCATAATCAAATTTTCATTTCATTGCTATCGATACAAAAAGACGTCAAGCAATTAACGAAAATTACCAAGGTTAATAAACCTGCAAGTTCCCATTGTTCATTTTAATAATTTTTTTTGTCACGACAACACGGTTATTTATTTTATTTGTAATTTTCACGACACGATCTTAAGAATTAAAGTGCCTGTAGCACGGAAAAATTTCAAGGACAAAGGACAAAATATACACGCCATGGTTTTAATATCTCGAAATACTTCGGCCTTTAATTAAGTCAATACCTATTTTTCTAATCGTTTCTCATTCTCCGCATCAAAGTCTACAACAAAAACAACTTAATTATGATAAAAAAATATCAACTAGTAGGACATCAAATGTTCAGCCACAATTTTTTAACTGTCAAGGGTGTTAGCTATTTATGCGAACCCCATGGAGAAATAAGATTAATAATAATAGTAATAATGGTATTAATTCACAATTAAAATCAATATACTTATTACCGATATAATTATAATGTACATGTGTTTACTCAATAAAGAAATTATTATTATTATTATTAAATTCCTCGAGTGGCCCTAGCGGGCCGGATTTAGTCACCTCTTACGACACCCATCCGGTATGAGATTGGGGTTAGTATTCTAAGCCGCCCCAATACGGCTAAAATAATAGAAATGACCCGACATTTTCACGTAACACATGTTATATAAATAAGTACCTAGATCTTGTAATGTGATATAGCCGATATCACTAAAGATACATTTCACATTCTATGCCCGCCCGAAAAGCTAGGGTTGGCATACTTAAATAGTTAAAAACCTAAATAACAAAAAAAAATTTATCACCTTCACCAGTATTTGTGTATTAATAATTGTGATAAGTGTATGAACGTCGTTAATTGTTTTTATTAACCCCATCATAATATGTTACTTTTTACTATAGGAACATGGTCTAACACGAATATTTAATTTTCAATATTCTATTAAATTTTGTATATCTTAATATATATAAATTACGTGTCACGTTGTTTGTCCGCGATGGACTCCTAAACTACTTAACCGATTTCAATCAAATTTGCACATCGTGTACAGTTTGATCTAACTTGAAAGATAGGATAGCTAGCTTACATATCAAAATAAAAATAAAACTTTTGACAGAACGAAGTCTGTCCGGGCAGCTAGTCTACTGTATTTTTTCATTGCCAACCCTACACCCGAGGTGTCAGGGCTGATAAAATAAGGCTTGAGTATTCCGGTACTGCTACAGTATATTGCGAATTATTTGAAATGTTTCGGTCATATGTCAGTCTCTGAAGAAGTTTTATCTGTATCTAGATCAGGGATGGTCAAACTACGGCCCATCTCTAGCCCATACATTATTTTTGTAAGTATTAGCCCGCCTAGGAAAAGGTTTACCCATCCCTGATCTAGATAAATAGTCCGATAGGAATAAGCCTCTTATTTACGATGTAGGTACTAGAAATATTTGTAGAAATGTTTTTACTCGTTTCGGCCGGACTTACGCCCCAACTCAGAGTCACTAACGGTTACTTTAAACGCTCCTTAGTAATGAATCACCATACAAATTCTGTACTGAGGAACGATTTAAGTAACTATTAGTGACTCAGAGTTGGGGCGTTAGACTATAAAAGAAAATCTGAGTTATCTTCTGTTATTTTTGGCCGGCAAGACATCGATGATTCCTTTGGTGTAACATAATTATTATATCCATGGCCAACGAATGGTACCGTGGCTCGACTGGGCGTTTGTGGACAGACAAAAAAAATTGAAAAAGGAAAATGAAACTGATAATCTTGAAATATTTTTGTTGCAGTGTTGCTAAATAGAACTAACTCACTGTGCTTAATATAAAATACATACATATTTTAAACTTATGGTTAGTGTAAAATACATACTATTGGTAAATATGTTCATTTCAATATAACCACATAGAACATAAATACATACATGAGTATAACAAACACTATAATAAGCCATCTTTTTCACTCTTACCAATTAAAGAACTCAATAATATTCTTATCTTTTGAATGATTTTTACGTTTAAAATAATAACTAGATAAAAAATATAACGCACATTTTTTGCATATAGTGCACATACTTATTATTATTATTTCGTTATTTGTATCATAAGTGTAGGCTACGCCTCTATTTTTATAATATCATTGGCTACGCGTAGATGTTAAAATATATTTCTCTCCAAAACGTTAACAAAGGGATTTTCATTTGGGATTTTCTTCTGACAATATATTTTCGAGGAACATTTTATTTCGAATGAGGCAATCACTATCCTTAAACTACAATCCTAATACCGAATTAGGACAGGGATTTACTTGGATTAGAATGAATTTTCTTCTCCGAGAGGCTTACGGTACTTACCTACGGCTTAGGGTTTGCTTAAAATGGCTTTAATCGAAGGGTTAAGGCTTTGATTTACGCTTTTTGCTACGAAATTTTATTTATCCACGATTTACTGACCAATGTAAATAAATAGGTTTTAAATTAAATGTAATACAAAATGCCTAGTTGGTTGGATTTTTTTTTTCCTTTTACCCTTTTATATACAAATAGGTATGTATAATAATAATAATCGACACTTAATAAGCACCATAATTCCTTTTGTCGCGAGTGGTAATCCACCCAATAAGATATCGAAACTCTACAATCGATCGATATCTTACAACTTATAAAGTATTCGGATTCCATTATTTCCCCATAAAGTATCAACTGAATATCAATATTATTCCCACGTAGCGTCGAAGTAGGTCACCTATAAAACAAAACTGGGACGGTACCATAAGATATTACTTCAAACTGTTATATAAAAGTAGAAATTACTTCAACGTTGAAATCTTATATAACACGTTCACTTTGCTGAATATGTTATGTAACGTTTATAACATTGACATACTATAACAAGATTTGTAATAAAGAAAATCTCGAATCATCGAAAAGAATTATTTAAATAGCTGTAGGAGCCGTTTTCCATTAATAAACTAACAAGGCTTTGACTTTTTGTACCTACTCGTACCATGTTTTAAACAAGTCTTTCTCAAAGATGACGGTAGGAGTCATAAAACATAAGAATAGTTTTTTTATACAATATAAAATAAGTTAATGCTTTTGACAGCAATCCCGCACTTAATTAGAAAATTTTATTCACTATCCTCTTGGGAGACTCTAGTATTATTTTTTGCTGCTATTGAAACAATATTTTTAATTGCAAATTGTTTACTTTTAGGAGGTATATTATTGAATCTGAAATCTAACTTGTTGAGATATTATGCTTGAAAATCTGTATTTTAGTCAAAAACTTATCAACGAATCCATATTCCCTATGTAACTTATTATTGTTTTTTCTGCAGGAAACGGCTACATAGAAGGCACAGAGCTGGATGGATTCCTTCGCGAGTTTGTGTCAAGTGCTAATTTCACCGACATCAGCCCTGACGTGAGTATTGTAAAAGCAACTATTAAATACACTACAGTTAAATCATTTTTTTATGAAATAGCCGGCAAACGAGTTGACGATCCACCCAATGGTAATTAAGTGGCTATCGTCGCCCATAGACATGTCGCTGATGCGCCAAAAGCAGCACTGATGCGTTGCCGGCCAAGAAAAAGAGGAGAAAAAGAAAGAACTGGCTCTCAAGTCTCAAGCCTCCAGCCGGAACAGTACGAGTCGTTTGGCGGCTGACTCAAACAAGATCTTAAATCTATGCTAACCTAAGCATTTACGATTTAAGAACTTATAGTAAAACATCCCCTTGTTGTTTTATTTTGACTAAGAACTTAGAACAAAAGGTACTATTCCCCCTTGACTTGAAGACGTTATAGAAGAATAGAACCACCTGTAGGAAGAAGACTCAACAAGTAGGTACTCATTAGATCGGATACACAAAATATAAGATGTGAGGTCCCATATAATAAAATCGCAAGCGAAAGAAACAATAGATAATTGATAACGCACAGAAAATCCAACACGTCATTGAAATTTTTGCCTCGAAAATTAATCGAAACGGAATCAAGGATCCTTCGAACGGGGTCTGGAATAGTAACCAATTAACCATTAATCTACGCGGGTCGTCAAAAGACTTAATAGTTAGAACCAACACCTTTAATAGTAATAATTTTCTCATAAACTGCAAAATATCCATTGGGTTTAACTACGGCTTTGTCCATCGCTAAAGCGCCTTTGTGACATATATAGCATAACGATGAATGCTTACCACCATACAATGCCATACATATGTACAGATAAGTACTTACTTACCGTCAGATTAAACAGTGTTGACAGGTTTTAGTACATCGAACGTACCTTGATTCACATAAAAATATCACAAATCTATTAAATATATCGAAAGAAAATACTGTAATCCAGTTTTTGGACCTGGCAACTGAGAGTAGCAGTAGCAGCAGAGCGCAGGAACGTCCGACAGGGAAGTCACGCTGCCAATTCGTTCTTCAGCAAGGTGGCACCTTGAGGTGCCCTAAGACCAGGTGCCCAGTTTTCACTACGTAGAGATTTCGAACTTAGACGTAATCTCTATTATTAAATCACTACGAAAAATGTCGACAAAATGTGTAACGTATTATTAGACATTTACTCGAACGTAATATCCCGAGACAAAGAAAATTAAGTTTCTATATTAGTCAAATTCGAGAGAAAAGTAGTATGAAGATTAGCAGTAAAATATTTATCGGCTACACAGTCTAATATCTTAGAAATTAAACTACTTAATTCACACACGCAATTATCTTCACTTTATTAACAAATCGTATTAACTTTAATGTTAAATCAAAAATTGACACATAAGGTCGATGCATACGTAACGTTGAAGGGACGGGGACGGGACGTGGACCAGGGATAAAAATATACGTACGTATCGCATTCCCGTCCCGTGCTTGCCTCCGTGGCGTTAGCTCTATCCTTTTGATTTTCTATGAAAAGATGTTTCCAAAACTTCACGACCCATCCCGTCCCGTCCCGTCCACGTTACGTATGCATCGACCTTTATAATCAATCTTCACGACGTCTTTGTAGTGCGATGCAAAACACTGCCTTCTGCCTTTGTCCGATCCACTTTCAGAAGTAAGATAGCTCTCCCAAAAAATTACTTATGTGTTTCAACACACATGTTTCCAACCTTAGCTGATCCTGATGTACAACCGCCATTGAATAAACTCCTATCATTAAAATCAACGACAACTTCAGAGCTATCCGCTGAAGGTTCTTCTTCTGTCAGACTTACGTCAACGTCAACATTACGATCTTCTTTTGGAAGAACTTCTTTTACAATCGGCCCGTGTGGCATTCCACTTATTATTTCTATTAAATATAAATATACGACTGAATACAACAAAATTGGTAAGGTCTTCATGTTTGTAGCTTCGATACCGTCTGTGTTATGACCACTAATTGCAACTGAATAATGATACGATACCACAACAAGGACAAATATCATTATAATTGCTTTCAATTAATTTAGAGTAGTGATATTATTAAACTTCAATTAGAGATGATAACAAATTGTTTGTGTAATTATTAAATTGTTTTACATGCAACCAATAAGCACTTTAAAGTTGGTACATAAAGTTAATCAGTTGTTATTCAGCAAGAGTATTTTACCGGAACCACTGGAATAGGTAATATTTAAAAGTGAAACTATTTGTTGGGTCGTTAGGAAATTATGTTTATCAAAAAGGTTAAAGGTATAAACGGTTCTATCGTAAAATACTTTATGTTACACTTTATGTTACCAACGAAGTTTAATTCATAACACAACAACATACCCAAGAAAAAAGCAAAAAACAATTTAAAATTTATTTACACAATTCACACATTAAATATTCGATAATCACAACTCAATGTCCCCAAATATCGATGAGATAGTAATACCCGTATCCTCTAGCAGACTGCACTCGCAGGGTTACGTTCTGATACCCTACCCCACCGCTCAGCACCCAGACAGAGCCATACTGGGTATACCCCACCTCAGCCGCTCGAATTGCTGTGATCCTGGTAGATCGATTGCCCCGGTATACTATGTCTTGATACTGCACTGCGTTTTGTCTCGGTGGCTGGTATGCGTACTGCCTGGAAACAGATAAAAAAAACTTATAATGAGCCAAGGCACAATGTACGATTGTACTGCAATAGCTGTAAAAGTCAATGCGTCTGCATGCATGGAATCCAAGCCCACTCATGGAATCTGGAACTAAATCAATAACGTTGTCTGAAAAAATAAGCCTATTAGTTTAGAACGTTGTTAAAAGTAATACTAAACAACTTAACCATCGAAGCATTAGCAGTCGGGATCCATTTAAATTTGACATGGCTGCTTGGGAAAAACAAAACAAACAAGATTTGATTAGTTGAAGAATGGGTCCCAACTGGTAATCCTTGTAGGTATGTTTTAGGCTTATTTTTTTGGGCTTATTTTTTCTTTATAGTTTTTTTTCACAGTCCGTTTTTTTTTAATTAATTTCACTACACGAAACACAGAAAGTTGCTTAACATTTGCATTGAAAGTCCAAAAAAAGTTTTAAGTAAGTTGAAATCCCGTCGCTTACCCGTTACCTTAAGCTGAATACTTATTATAAGTAGGTACTATTCTATTATTTCTTCTGTGCTAAAACTCGTTTGTTCAAATAGATTCTGTAAATGCTTACATTTCTAAGTGAAGCGTTAAGTTTGTGTGTTGTAGTCTGTTACAGTTACAGTCTGGGACATGGTAATTTGTAACGCCCAAACTGATGAGCCGATTTTGATGTACTTTATGATTGCAATGTGATGATTAAGAATTTTATCTTAACAGTAATTATAAAGGTACCTGTGTACAATTCTGCCCTCCTAATGATAAACAATGTATCTGACATTTTTTTCGAAAACGAGTTATTAGCATATTCGTATCGACGAAATGCGCTGATTACGAATATGCTAATCTGACATTTTTTTGTCAGATACGTTGTTTATCATTAGGAGGGCAGAATTGTTACCTTGCCGTTGACGAGTCAGTCAGCGTCAGTACTTCTTCTTTCATATATTTTATACTGTTAAAGCAATAAGTTAAGGCAATGAGTGTGTTAGCGTCAACAAGTCTCAATTATAATCGTTGTAAAATATTGATTAAAATTACACAGCCTTCAATTTATGAAGGCTAGTCAATTAAATTGCGGTCCTTTTGGCGAAGAGGGAGAGAGGTTCATTACGCTTATTAATTCTTGTACGTACTTCACTTTTCATCAAAGTAAAACGCTTTTAACAATTATTTGAAAGCTAAAAGGGTATTTTCGTCTTTAATTTAATTCTGCTTTGACTAATAATTAGGTACATCATGTTTTACCATTACACCTGTCACCTTTCTGCCAATTAAAGGTCATTATTGATACTTTCTCGACATCACCCTGGGTTGACTGGTAGAGAATGCCACTTGGCATTAAGTCCGCACATGTAAAAACCTGTTCATAGGTCTTACAAAAAGAATGAATAAATAAATAAAATGTTTATGAATACATGTTTTAAGTAGATAACAGCCTCAAGTGGAGACCACGTCTCGGTTTACAAATACACGGATTTGGCATAGTCATAGTCCAGTATGCTGGCCAAAGATTGGCAGACTTCAAACAACTTTGTTTTTTTTATTTTAGTTCAGCAGTAAATGAAATTTAGAAGTACGCTATGAAAATCAAGCTTTCTGTACTTCTTCTGTGGCAACTGCATTATAATAACTACCAAATCTCAGACTCCTACGTAAAATTTTCTCCACGTATCAGTCAAAGACATGTAAAAGATATTATTATATTAAAGTACGTATTCGAAATTCGAACACGAATAACTTCGACAAATTCACCGATTTTTCCGAGAAATAGCGAATATCAAGTCAATTCGTAAGCGTACCACAATTTCGTAATATCGAATCGAAATCTCGCGAAAGGTGCTTGGTATAACTAAGCAGTCATAAAAATTCAAGCATAATATTTTAGGCGTGGTTTTCCACAAATATTACCGTTTCAATACGTCCGCTCTAAAACTGTGAATAGCTCTTGTAAAGTTGATAACTGCACTTTAAAATTTCATTGAAAACTTCAGTTGAAAACAAAGATTACTCTCATTTGAGTGGTTTTAATGTCTTAATTAAATTCCGTTGGGATAAAGGATTTTTATTTGCAATGGTTTTATCTGTAAGGTAATTAAAGTAGAAATTGGTTTATATTAACGTAAATAATAGCTATGCAACAATTTTAATATAGTATAGTAGGTAGGTATATGCTGCAAAATAGGAAGTATTTTTTTAAACAAATATACCAACAGTGTACTTCGGCCAGCATTGCGAAAATAAGTGATTTTAGTTTTTTAAGTTTACCTCGTGAGCTACTACGAAAATTTTGTAGTTTGTAGGTATTACTATTATCTAGAACTTTTTCTAACATTTTTTTAACCGACTTCAAAAAAAGGAGGAGGTTCTCAATTCGACTGTATTTTTTTTTTTTTTTTTTATGTTTGTTACCTCAGAACTTTGGACTGGGCGAACCGATTTTGATGATTCTTTTTAATCGAAAGCTGATGGCTGTCATGTGGTCCCATATTAATTTTATTGAGATCTGACAATGGCATCCATGAGAAAACTACATAAGTCTGAGATCTGACAATGGCATCCATGAGAAAACTACATAAGTCGTAAATTTGTGTTATGATGTGCGCGACAAATTGACGAATAACTCAATATCACGTCAACCGATTTCGATGATTCTTTTTTTAATAGAAAGCTGGTGCTTGTCATGTGGTCCCACATAAATTTGAACGAGATCTGACAAGTAGTTTTTGAGAATTTGAAGTCGGTAATTTTTGTTTGTAAAATTTAGATTATATAGCTACAAAAGTTTACCTGTACAAAAGCCTGTCTCCGGAGTAAATGTATCCAACACTCAGGTTGGACCTGGAGGTGGGAGCCTTCACCACGGCACCGCTGGCCACTACTGCCAATGCCAACACGACGCAGAGAGACAGGATAGACTTCATCTATCGACACGAAAATAAACAAAATTATGATACACACTTAGTTCCCAAAGTGGTCCAGGTGGACCCCCAGGGGTCCACGGGAGACTCGACGGGGGTCTACGTTGGCGTGACAAAAAATCAATCAATTAATTAACATTCATCATTTTCGAATTATTGTTTGTCTGCATATCTGGTACAGCACGCAAAACCGCGACCATACAGGGTCATGTCACCAAAATTCGTTTCTCAGTTTTTTAGCTACTTTCGGGATTACGGTTACCTTTGAATAAATTATTCAAAGGTTCACTGTAACTTTAAACAATGTTTTCTCTCAGGGAGAACGGTAATAAAATATTGTTTCTTAAGTTGAGATAGATTTCGTTAAATTAAATTAAATAGGATTCAAAGTAGCACTGAAAAATCAAAGGTCTGGTGACATTATTAAAAAATAAAATACATAGATATCTTACCTTTGAAGAAACACTTGGCGGTCCTGATCACGGTGATAGCAGCTGTATATCTAAAAGACAATATTTATATCAAGCCATCTACCTGTCTTATATCTGATAAGGTTATCTGAGTTTATCTCGTTTCTAGTACTTGTAAACTATGAGTCAGACTATCATACTCTTCGATTGTTTCAGGGAAAGTATTTAAGGGAAGTTTCTAGTCGTTGACCTTTTTAAAAAACTGTTACATTTTTTATTAATCAAAATAATAAAAAAGTAGCATTGGCCTGTAATGACACTTATGTCCTTACAATAAAGTAAATACCTACTTTCTGTGCGGAAATATGTATTTTATTTTTACCAAATGCTTTTTTTTATTAATAAATAAATATTTTTTTCCTTTACTTGTAATTTTATAATATTTGGTCATCTGGAAGTACCGTATTCTCTTATAAGGCTAAAATAACTAAAGAAATACGCATAAATGGCCGTATAATATCGCACCTTTGGTGGAACAAGGGCTCAACTGCACTTTTGTAATTTTACAGGAGAGCCATTTCAAAGTTTTTTTTTTTGCATTCCGAGTCGTATTATTCGTCTTTTTATTGCTTCAAAGTGTTTGTTCTTTGCATGAGATACGACCCATTTATTTGTGAATATGGCCATGTACTTTGCAGGTGTAAAATATTTTTTTGTTTAATTTTTGTCATTTTACGATATTTTGTAAGATGTGCCCTTGTTCCACCAAAGGTGCGATATATTAATTGCGATGCAATTTATATTTCAATATACATTACATTAGCACCGTACTCCAATGAAATAGCAACAATTTTCTGGACATTTTATTCCAAAATATAAAAAACATGATTTTATTATACACTAGCTGCCCGGACAGACTTCGTTCTGTCAAAAGTTTTTTTTTTATTTTGAGATGTAAGCTATCCTATCTTTCAAGTTGGATCAAACTGCACACGGTGTGCAAATTTGATTAAAATCGGTTCAGTAGTTTAGGAGTCCATCGCGGACAAACAACGTGACACGTAATTTATATAAATTAAGACTAGCACTCGGCCCGTGGCTTTGTCTGCGTTTTCAAGGATAATACTCTATATATTCCATATCCTGGTCTACCTGTGTGCTAAATTTTATGAAAATCCGTTCAGTAGTTTTTGTGTGAAAGTAAACGAGACGGAAACGCTCAGTCTTGTCCCCAATATATGTATTGTTATTATCTTAATATATATAAATTACGTGTCACGTTGTTTGTCCGCGATGGACTCCTAAACTGCTGAACCGATTTTAATGAAATTTGCACACCGTGTGCAGTTTGATCCAACTTGAAAGATAATCCTATCTTTACCTAGCTTACATCTCAAAATTTAAAAAATCCTTTTGAAAGAACGAAGTCTGTCCGGGCAGCTAGTATTAAGATATAATTGAAAGTACTAAGCCCCTGGTTTTTAAGAAAAAATGTTACTAAAAACTTATTGGCTCCTATAATTGCTTGAAATAAATATTTATTATATTATTATTATAACTAATTTACATCTATACATTCTCAGTTCTCACAAACTTTTATATCTTATAATATTATTAGGACCGGATATTCACGCACTGAAAAAAATGTCCTTAAATCGATAACAGGAAAATTACCTACGTTCAAGCACCTTATCGATAGTTCCGCAATTATTATTACATTCTTGGTACACTTAAGATACCTACTAATTATTATTGAATGATGAAATAATTTAAAAGGAAAAATATCTGCGGTGTTTGACATTTAAATGATATCCCAGTGTTTCAATATATTAATCGCTTATAATTTAACTAATAACTATTTTTAAAAGGTTTTTAATAATATTTTTAGTATTTTTTTTCAACTTTCGCCTGTCTTTTACCATAACACAAATGCTGTCGAGTATAAATATATTTCATATATTTGCTTTTTAAAATGCCGTTATTATATGAGTCACAGTTTTAAAATACGACCGTACAAAAATTCATATTTATTTTAAAATTGAGTACGCAAACAAATATTGAACATTTTACTTTCGGTAAATAAATTTATATCGATCGATGTTGTGTCGATCACTGGAGCGAGTACCATCTGATAAATGTGTCAAAACCACCTGTGGCACCACTGAATACTCAATTTCTATGCGGAACGTATATAGTAAAAAATATGGCTAAACAAAGGAGTTTGACGACCCCGTTCCCAATCGGTAGTAAACCGGAATACAGGGTCCCGCGTTTCTCTCCCGGCTTGGGTAGACTTTTATGTCACAGATATACTTAGTATATTTATTTTACTAAAAAAAATTGCCGTTTGTTCTTTGATAAAGTACTTTTCCAAAACGGTAGTAGAATTAAAAAATACAAACTTAACTAAAATAAAATGATGTCCATAGCTGTGAGTAAATGATTCGATTTAGAATTTGTTTTATAATGTAAGTAGCCGACCAAAACTGATGTTAGGTGGCCAAAATCACCCATGGACTGGTTAACCGGAGGACAATGCCAGTAAGTTTTATCCTATGTTTCTTCTTTATGAGGTCAGAGGTGACATTATTGTATAAATAATAAAAATCCTAATGTAGGTTTCCGATTGTGTAAAGAAGCATTTATTATGTACCTATAATAATTTATTGGAAACATGAGGTAAAAGTTGTCGGAGTTAGCAGTTTCAAACTTGTCGGATATTTTATAATCCAAACAAAATTTAAATTTCCGATAGACGATCAACGCTGTGAGCCGTGATGCTGCCGTAGTTAATATCAGCTTACGCGATATTAAAATCTATCTATTTAAAATCTGACTTCAACCCTATAACTAACTAATTTATAACCTAACTCCGCTAAGAAGACCTAGTACCTATACTCTACCAGAGTCTACCACGATGCTGAAGTACTTACATAATTGAAGAGGAGTTCTTTCTTTCTTTCTTTTTCTCCTCTCTTTCTTGGCCGGCTACGCATCAGTGATACCTTTGGTGTTGCTGATGTCCATGGGCGACGTTAGCCACTTACCAACAGGTGGATCGTCAGCCCGTTTGTCAGCCGGCTATTTCTATTAGATAAATATATAAACGCTTACACACTCATACCCCCGCAGTAGGTTTTTACCTGTGTCGCGGGCGGCATGGACTACACATATTATTATAACACATCACAATAACACCCATGACCCGAGTGCAAATATTTATCTGTCCGAAAATCGAACCCGAGACCCATCGCTTCGCAGACAGGGTCGCTACCAACTATGCTACAGGGATTAAAAAAGCTATTGGAGAATGCAATCTTCGGAAGTTTTCAGCTGATGTTCTCTGACAAGGTTTAACGACTGATAACAGTGACCGACGACAGTGTCGACGCGACGTTAATATAATGACCTGGTTCACTGCTCCATAAATTAACCTGACAGAAACTCAAAACTCATCTTTCAAATTTCCGACTCGCTGGGTGTCAACTCAGGACCCTTAGCACGGCGATCCGGCATGGTAACCATTGCGTCACACGAGTTATCGTATCTTATTAACTTTGATATTTCTTTGCAGGCGGTGTCGGACGCGATGCTGGTTGAGCTGAAGGCGTGTTTCATGGAGGCATACGATGACAACCAGGATGGCAAGATCGATATCCGAGAGGTAACTCTTTCTAACATAGTAATACAATAGTTATGCCTATTAAACTTTAAACCGTGTCAATGTCAATTTATCTAATAAAGATTGACACAAAAATAACGCAAGATTTTATTATTTCATTGGAATGGGTAAGTCCAGGATAGATGTCGCATTGGGATAGACGCCTCAAATTCTAAAACTCTAGTTTCGCGCACACGATTGCCGACATAATCAATGCGCGTCGAAAGGTTCCTCCGCCCTCAGCTGGTACACGGTGCGACAAGACGCTGCGAGGTCGCGTTATCCAGTTACGGCGCGGCCGCTCAAACTTAAGAGACAACGAAAATTTGCGTGAGAATTTTACGTGGGTTTTTTGTTGTCGCTGGTATTTTTTATATGGTAAGTCAATTCGTTTGATTTTATGTTAATCTATTGAGGGGTAAAGAATACAATGTAATTAAAGCCTTTTTTTAAATTCAGATGTTATTTAATGCGTTTGGCTGCGATAGGCATCTATCCTGTAAGAAAAGGATAGACGCCCTGCTTTTTTTGAAGTATAGATGCCCTATCCCTAAATGAGGCACATGCCTCATGAACATATACATATCCTTTAGTTTTTTGAAATTTTTCATTTATTTATTTTAAATCACACTATATTTAACATCACAGGTGACCCCAATTCGATAGATTAGTTAAAAAATATACAAATTATAACTTATAAGAAAACCACGATGCAAATTACATTACATAACAGATGTTAGTGTAATATGCCAGTTTATAATATTAAATGATGTCAAATTATTGATAATTTAATTATTGTCAAACTTTGTCAGGAAAATCGTCATGTCAAATAAATAAAATAAAATATTTAATAAATAAAAATACTAAAATAATTCAATTTTCACAATATGTCATCATTTAATAACGTGAATTAATGATAAATGTTGTTTTATCATCAAGTACACTGGATCGTGTATGGTCTCCCTTAGATATCTGTCAGTATTTTTGTGGATTCTCAATTTTTTTTGGTGGGGCATCTATCCTCTAATCCAATTTTTTGTAACACACACACATATTTTTAGTTTGAAAAATACCCTGTATTTAGGTTTATTTTTACTTTAAAAACAACAAATTTTCAAACATAATAGAGGTTTTTTTCCTAATGAGGCACGTATCCTTCATCCAGATTTTAGTCGTGAGGCAGCTATCCTCTATGAGGCAAGTATCCCTAAAATTTTAGAGTTGTAAAGAAAAGAAAAAGTTATGAAAAGTATCAATAAGTACGAGTTTTTGTCTCTGCATTATGGTAGACCAAAGATCTGAGTTTTTATACATGTCACGCTTATTGTGTTCCTGACATTAAATCAGGAGATATATATTGATTTCAAAAAGTAGGGCATCTATCCTGGACTTACCCTACAGTGTTTTTATGTTATTCCTTGACTTATTTCAATTACATATGAATACAATACCGGGCAAAATATCACAATCTTTATTTATCATTATTATATTATTATCAACACTAAAAGCATCACTGACGCGTTCCAAACCAAGAACAAATCAGGAAATTCGTTCTTACTTCTTTGACACTAATTGATACAAACACATGGTTGATTTTAGGAGGATAATATACTTATTACTATAACTAGCCAGTATTACTATGCACAAATGCCGTGCCAGATTAATCTGGCTGATACCGATCGACCTCCAACAGAAGAAATCTGGCCCCGACCTTTCAGCAACATGAGCAGGGGAAATTAGCTAAAAGACGAATGAAATTCCTTACATTCTACTATCGAATAATATTAATATTTTTTTGTCCTTAGTTGGCGCAGCTGTTACCAATGGAGGAGAATTTTTTACTTCTCTTCAGATTCGATAACCCGTTAGAATCCAGTGTTGAATTTATGAAGGTAAAAAAGTTTTTAAATATTACAATATTATGGTCAACTATTAACGTTCAAAAAGTATTGTAAGTCAATAAATAAATAATTATCTTACTCTTAAACCCTTGCACTACGCTACATGTAGATGATAATATGAGTTTTTTATGGTGAATTGCTTACCCTTGCCAACTGTTATCAATGTCAAGGTGCTAGGCTAAAGTAAATATCTACTGAAGGAACTAGGAACTCATTATAATTACGGTACATTACAATTTGGCATAATATATTCGACAATAATAACGACATTCTACATTCGCAGCATTCTACATAATAAAAGTAGACTGGTAAATTATATATCTATCTTTCGAATATTTTGTACATTCGGTTTAATTATTTACCTACAACCGTACCTTAACCCACTTGGGGTACATACAATACCTATAATAATAATGTTATCTCACAAACAACGTGACACGCATGAAATATGAGTATGTTCTTATGAAGGATCGTTCCCTTGGCGCGGAGATGTCATAAATCATTAAAAATTTCAGATCTGGCGCGAATATGACACGGACGGCAGTGGTTATATTGAGGCAGATGAGTTAAAGGTAAATAATCAAAACTTTAACAAAAAAAAACTATTTTCAAATTAATAGTCTTTTAATACACAGATACATTTTCATTTGATTTCCCCAGAATTTCCTTCGTGATCTTCTGAAAGAAGCCAAGAAGATCAACGACGTTTCCGAAGACAAACTCATCGAGTACACTGACACGATGGTAAATACATATTGGTATATTATGGTATATAGATATTTTGTTCGATAAGCCCAAATTCCACTCACATAGAGCATCAAGTTAAATATCACTGAATCCTAATCTATAGGTACTAATATTATAAAGAGGAAAGATTTGATTGTTTGTTTGCATGGTTTGCATTGAATAGGCTCCGAAACTACTGAACTAATTTGAAAAATTCTTTCACTGTTGGGAACTTGGGAAGCTACACTATCCCCGGGTGACATAGGCTATATTAAATTTTCAAAAAAATTAGGGATCCGTAATAAAACTCCAATAATGTAACCCAAGGTGTAAAAAAATAAGAAAACCGAAGCAAAACGAGACCGGTTCTAGTAATATTATAAATTATGTAAAAGTTTTATGTATGTTTGTTGCTCTTCACACAAAAACTACTGAACGGATTTCCATGAAATTTTGCACACAGGTACATTAGATTTGGAATAAGATATAGGGTACTTATTAGGTACTCTGGAAAACGCGAGAAAGCCGTGGGCAGACATAAGTAATATAATTAGATGAGTTACTCTATAAGTTATAATTGCTTACTGTAAGATGGTTAATTCACAGCATGTAAATACTGAAAGAATTTTCTCTACAGAACACTCACATAAGACAACTCACAACATAAGAAGGTTACAAATGAAATATTTTAACGAACATTACGTACTCGTAATGTATCATAATAAATTACCTTCTATTGTAAACGGAAGTACACGAGAGACATTCAACGAGTTAAATGCATAAGACACGAATATCTACACGATACAGCAAAGTTATTTACGTATGAATATGTAGTGCATCATGCATGTAGTGTCTTGTGAAAATACTGTCTTGAATACAAATGTTCTCTCATTCAAAATAGTGCGGTGTAGGTAAAAAGAGAAAACTTGTATTTTATTTATTTATATTTTAATAATTTAACTAAGTAATCGTATAATAATAAAAGAAAAAAGATAAATAAACTTTTGTGGTTTTAAATGTTATGAAAATAAATAATTTTGCACTAGGTATAATCGCATAGATTTAGAGGCTGAAATGAAAAAGAGAGAAAAATCGTTCCCAACTTCCTTTACTAGACGAGCAATTTCTAATAGGTATACCAAACGTTAAGGGACTCAGTTTTTTTTAATTATTTTTTATGGTAGGTATATCAGTTCCGTCCGGTAATTATGGATTCTAGGTACGATAAGCTTCGGATTAAATATAGAATTTGTATTCAATAGACACGTAACTAATATTATAATTATATTTTATTTACAGTTACAAGTATTCGACTCCAATAAGGACGGCAGGTTGCAACTCTCTGAAATGGCGAAGTAAGTGTTGGGAAATCATTCATTCATGTACTTGCTCGAGTCGGCCCTCAAAATAACGATTCGTCATTTTGTGGCTTCCCGCTTGAGAGCCATTTGGTTCTTCCATTCCTCTTTTTTTCTTCTTGGCCGGCAATAGCCTGTTACTGGCTGGCATAAGAGATACGAGAAAACAGTTATTAGGGTTGGCAATACTTTTTCGGATCTTGTTTATTGTTGTAGTAAAATATTAAGTACAAGTAATTAAAGAGAAAACTTTAGATAGTAATCAAAATCTGTCTCTTAATAATTCTTAAAATCATTGTTTATTTTTACGAAAACAATATTTTCCAATTTTTATTACAAGAAAAGTAAATATGTAAGTCATGCTTTAGTATAATGAAAAATGTATTTAATATTAGTTTTGGATTTAAAAAGACTTTTTAATTAACTAACATTTAATAGGTAATAATTCTGCATTTTTAATAGTACATTGTATAGCATGAAGTCTCGAAGTAGTGCAGTTACCTTATCACTTAGATATACTTACAATTAATAAGAAACTATACAATAGGTTCGATTAGCTTTATTCCTCATGTTATTGTTATGAATTCTTCTTAGAAAATTCATCAGACAATGTTTAACGTGATAATATCTAAGATATGATAATGTCGTTCAAAATCTTATCTTCTATCTTATTGCACTTTACTTATCTCTATTCAACATAATCCAATTAGGACACAGATTCAGAGTATTCAAACTACATATTAAAAGCGTTTGTTTTAACTATAGACATTTTACTGTTACAGGCTGCTACCAGTCAAAGAAAACTTCTTATGCAGACAAGTATTCAAGGTACGTCGTGAGTGACATACACCTATGATATGACAGCAATGACGTTTCATTTCCCGCGTAAACCAATTTGAAACCCCGCCATTCATGCAAAATTAAACTTACATTTTCAATCTCATTACAGTGAATAGTCTGAATTAACTTTTCAGCTATCGGTGAGTGATGAATGATACGAATGAATTAATGAAATTACAATAGGTGCTTAGTACTTACACCGACCGTATTTTTACTTTCAAGTTGGAAATTCAAGGCATTGTTAGGATACAATAGGTAATTAGGTAATTCGTTATTTTTTACAAACGTGTCATAAATACCTATTTAATAATAATAATAATAAATGAGAGACTCTTACGTTGTCATTCCAATTTCATTTAGCCGTGTGTTTCTCGATAGGTTTAGAAAAAAATGGACTATCTTAATACCTATATAAATTACGTGTCACGCTGTTTGTCCGCGATGGACTCCTAAACTACTGAACCGATTTTAATCCGTGTGCACACCGAGTGCAGTTTGATCCAACTTGAAAGATAGGATAGCTTACATCTCAAAAAAAACTTTTGTATATGTATCTATATAATATGGCGACCACAACCCACCATTTTTTTTTTTCAAGTATCCACCGTCTAAAAGCTCTTAAATTGTTGTACTCACGATACCAAGACTTTTACACAAGTCGTAGCCAAAAATGAAAATGATTACATAGGTACATTGAAAAACAACTCTCCTTCGGGGAAAAAAGTAGTGATATTGTTTTGCTATAGGATGTTAATTCACAAAGTAGGTATGTTCATATACTTACTTATAATGTGTATTATGTTAATTACTTCTCTGAGGGCATTCAGGTGTTAAGCTTATTTTTATTTCAGTTCGAGCTTATTAAAATTTGGTCGTGTGTTGTGAGTTGTGACTTGTACGTTATTGTGTTAATAAAAATTTATAAAAAATGCTTCAATACTTTTAAATAAAGCTGCTAAAATTGTTAATAAAACTGAGACGATAATTTTGCACCCAATTGGCATGTGTAATTCCTTCTTCCTGCTTTGATTTAACATGAAATAATCTGAGAAGTATCTACACTGTTATAATGGTTAGTGTATTCGAAATTTACGAATCAATCTGCTTAGGTACACCTAATTTGGCATAAGTTCATTGCATACAATGGTAACAATTTTATAATTTTCTTTCATTCCTTTTGAACTAATTTGAAATTCACTTCATTATTCATCACTAGGATATCGTAAGTACCTACATCTACATAGTATACACTAATAAAACGTAGATATTATGATAAACTATAGATAAAGAAAATAGATGATAATTTTAATAAAAGTTAGCTAAGAAGCCATCACTTTGCCAACTGTTTTCGGCTAAGCTATAAAAGCTAAGTTAGAAGCTAACTAAGCTAATAAAGCTAATTTACATAAACTTACATTTAAATCGTTTCAAAAGTAAATGAACTGATATTTAATTTAAATACATTTTATTAGAACTCTTCCTAGTTTGCAGTCCTGTAGAAACACGATGCAAAAATGCAAACTCTTCAGCACAGCAGTTTTCTAGAAAAAAACGGCCTTGTCTATGGCCAGCACTTGCACAGACTATATATTGTAAAGTTTAGTTAGCATGATGTTTAATTAATTTGCCTGTCTCTGTCTGTCTTTCCTAACAATTACCTACGCTTATTCCCGCACTCGCACACATTAGGAGGGCATCGAGGTAAGTTCTACACTTGGGTTGTCTAACAATGATGCATTTTTTTTATTTAAATAAATAAATAAAACGTCACGAATGGTACTCGACTGACTATTATAAGTAGCGATTAACGAAAATAGTTTATCTATATTGCAACTACAGATTACGTTATCTATGTATATTTTAGTAAACGCGGGAAAGTTTTCTATTTTATTTTTCGAGTTTGGTATTTGTGCGAATTAATTTTCTTGGTTTTTCAAAACTCCCTGCAAAAAAAACGAACGAAATTATACAGGTGCATGTATACGACAGATGTAGCTAACAGTTTAAACAGTTAACGCGCGAAGTGTGGCCTTCTTAATGCTATTACAAATTACAATGCGGTTATCGTTAACTCGGGTAGCGGTTTCTTCGAAACATCAAAGGATTTGATTTCTCTCGGCCACATCTGCAACCGTTAACTTAACACAGATCTACAGCAGTCGAATAATACTTTTTTCAACACCCTTGCTCATAAATTGGTTTTTATCACATGGCTTTTACACTCATAAACCATGGTATTAAAAACTTGTACTTTTTTTTGTAGTGTTTTATTTTATATTCCATCAAATTAAGTTTGTACCTTGCTGAAAGATATTATTTATGCATTCTATTTGCTCTTAACTTAGCTGGGTTATAGTTTTATTTTTAAATTTCAGAAAAAAGTTTTGACTTAGATACGTTTCGTTTCAACATAAGACTAAAAATAACACTATTTTTGTAAAAAAAAAGAAGTGTACCACCTTGAATATGATAAATTTTCAACAACTTATTTACTTTAATTAATAATTCAACGTGAAACTAATTCATAAATACATAAATATTAGATTTTTTTACATTTTGCGTTTTGGCTGTTTAGCGTAATTGTTCGTGCCTACGCTCCAATCATTGATTACACTCTCGGTTTTCTTGCAGCACTCGCCTTCGGCTCGCGCTGTGCAATATCACCTCGAGTGTAATGACCAACATACCACACTTGTATCATAATGTACTATTATTTTTTATAACGTAGGTTTTTTTTCTGCCTGTAACAATGACAACATCATTGTTAGACATTGTAGATTTTAAGTATTGTAGATTTGTAGGAATTATCTACATATAGCTGTATAAAAATAATGTTTGTTTCCAGGAAAGTGTGATTAGTTATACTATGCACTGATATTTGAAGTGTAGTAAACTTGTCGATTGACTAAATTGAATTTAACTTTTTAATTCTCTGTGTTTAGTCAATTTGTTCATAGTTGAGGGTTGAAAACATACCTACTGACATTCTACTTTTCATTTCAGTATTGATTCAACAGATTGAATAGAAAATAAACACTTGCTTGACCCGTTTCAAGCACTTGATTTTTAGAATAGTTTAAATAAACGCAAATACCTACACTCGAATGTTAGACCCAAGTAACACAAGAAATCCCAAAACCTGAGACCAGAATATTTATTCCTCGGTTCTCGGTAGAGTGACTATCGACAGGACTACAGAGTCGTTTAAATAAAGAATACAGATTAAAAAAAAGTAAATTAACGCTTTTCGATGTTTGGATTAATAAACTATTTTCTATTTGTTATTTACAGCGTCTTTGCAATATACCAGTAAAAAAACGAAACCATGGAGTATAAAGCTAAGGTGAGACATCTCATATGAGGGAAAGTTGAAAAAGTGTCCAGCTGTATACTGAAAATAGAGGTTCCAGTACCTACCACCATCCTACCACAATAGCGCTAGCGTCGAAAAAACTACGATATAAACATAGCTGTTGTAGACGGAGTAAAGTTTTCTGAGTTCAATAAAATTAATCCTAGGCTACCGCAGCGCCACCCTTAAAGGACGCCTTTTTACGGACACTTTTCATACACAGAGATGGCTCTCTTTACCTCTATACTCCTTAACAAGAAACTAATACAATGAAAAGAAAAAAAAGTCATTAAAAATATACACTGTTCTAATATGTTTAATTGTTTGTACAGGGCGCTACAAAATTAACAAAAGACGACATTGAAAGGGTATTCTCTCTCTACGATAGGGTAAGTAACAATAGAATTACGCAATTCAAAAGGTATAATATGCGGATTCAGAATTTGAATTTTGAATTCATATTAAAGTTTTTTTTTTTAATTATTAGTCCATACCATGATGATTCCATGGGAAGTCTTGAATTCATGCAGCCTGCTGAACAATGGACAGAAGCAAAAGCAAAGAGTTAGCTTCCTCACATTGAATATAACTGGATACTCTCGATGGATACCCCTCGGTCTTATCTCGGCTAAAATTATTGTTTTTTACTTACCTGGCTAGCTTCCATCCTTCTTCTAGAATCGACTAATTATACAATGTTTTCAAGGAATTTTGATAGCAATGTTGGTGAGCCAATTAAAATTAAAACCAGATTTCCCGTTTCAAATCCTACTCCCTCATATCTACTGTGGAATACCCGTTTCGTGGGTAGTATATTCAGCACATAATATAAGATATAACTTACATAAAAAACGTGAATAAACTGTCTAATGACACACAAATATTTACCCCAACCGGGAATCGATATTTTGCTTAGTAATTATTACAGATCACTGGGTTTTTTTACCCGTACCTATTAAAAAATCAAATTTTATATCCTTTTTCATGTTCCAGGATAACAATGGGTCGATAGAAAATGAAGAATTGCGTGGCTTCCTCAAAGATCTGCTAGAGTTAGTAAAAAAGGTAACGTACTTTTTTATTTATTTGATTAAACAAAAAGCGTCCACTTATTTATTCCATACCACGAATGAATAAAATTTTGTTTAGAAAGAAGCAGACTGGCTCAGCAATTCAATCAGAAGTAAGATGATAGCTAGCTACCCAGTCAGGTTAAAAATCGTACCATCTTTCATAACTAAATGGGCCAACTAGTAACAGAATAGAACACAGAATCTAGTTAGGTACCTACATTTAGAAAAGCCATGTCATGCATATTAGCTTGGATTAGAGGCAAAACCGACCTCATTACGTCCTAAATATTTAAACATCTATGTTACAGGATTACGACGCTCAAGATCTATTGGAGTTCGAAGAAACCATACTTCAAGGTGTTGAATACAGCAGCGAAGGAAAGATTAGCAGGAAACAACTCACAATGATACTATTGGCTCTCGCTAAGCATAACCAAGAAGAAGAAGTCCCTACCCCATAGGAAACCCTGCACGCAGCCGCCACTCCGTCCTGATATTAAAACGAATTACTTTTGCAAAATGAAATAGTCGATTGTAGTTTCGTTTCTTACGACAAAACAAAGAATTATGTCGAAAAATACCGGATGTAGTACTTACTATGTTACGAACATCTGAAATTTTTTCACCAAATGGCGCTCCTCATTTAGGAGGTATTTGGGAGACAACTTCAAATTCATTTAAAAAGCAATGGATAAATTACTTTCAAACGTGTGACCGTAATTCTCTCAAGGATAATATTTATCCATTAACATCTAGGCACATAGCCATCTATTTCTGATGTCTATGTTTTTTTAGAGATAACATTTAATAATTTGATTAAAATATATTCCAACAATCAAAGACGCATTTATATGGGTCGTAAGAAGCGAGCTTTATTTTTTGTGTATAAAATTATATGTATATACCAATATTACCAATCAAGAAAAGTATAACACATTATGTTTATTTAGGTGATTACCTATATGTATAATTATTGGTTTTACTACAAATCGCTTCGGTGATGATTAAATTTATGAAATCCGGTCATTGTTTAACCCCCCTAACATATAGAAGAAATCATTAATTAAATGATTTATTTATAAATCAGTTCAAATACATCATTTAAAGATAAAAACACCTACGTAATTTTCTTTAGATTGTTATTATTAATTTATTTTCTCTTACCAACAAAATATCTAAAAAAATCTTATTTATATTTATATACGTATATATGTACGTAATCAATTACAGTCATTCATTTAAACGACCTTGTACCTTGCTACAAAAACAATTGCATACTATCGTATCTTCATATACGACTTTTTAATCATTAAAGCCAAATGAAATGCCAAATGTTGAAGACGACGATGCGACGTGTTTAAAGGATTATATTGTAAGAATTCTATACGCGACACAATGTGTTAGATACTAATAGATACTACAAATATATTTTCATATTAATACGAATAATAGATCATAACAGTACTCAGATACAAAATGTAATATCATCGTAAATCCTACATATCGTATCAAACCTAAAAAAATATTTATTTATGCATTTACGCCTTTTGTATCTTTTTCGTAACAGTAGAAAACCCATTTGAAGTTTATTATTTACTAGTAAGAGTTTGAGAACTGTTTTACTGAATTATCTGTGATTTAATTAAATACCTGCTTTAATATCTCTTACGTCCTTCTTCGTAAATTTTTCGTCAACTTTGAGATATATGGCTTCTTACTGCGGCTATTGTGTGAAATTTGTATTAGATATATAAAATCTGTTACTTAAAATATATCACATTTGATCCACGTACAATATTAATAAAAATCATAAGAATTTCACCGCAAACGTTAATGTTACGCAGTTACGCCCATGGCATATAATTATCATATTAGGCATACAGTTTACCTATCACCAGATTCAGATTATGCTTATTCAGAATTCTGTAGTATCGAAACAAGCATATTTAATAATTTAGCTGCCTTTAAAATCTTTTGTTTAGAATATTTTATAGAGAAAAGACCTATCCCGGCGTAGTACAATTATCTATTACCCTAATAGTTTTGACATTACAGTCAATTAATTGTCAATTGTTTATTGGACGTACAATAATAATAACAGTTTAAGCTGTGATTGTTAAAATAGACGATATTTTTCTATACTGCACTCTCACCGAGTAAATACCTACTCTGTGAAATGGCCTCTATTGCTACACAATATTCCGAGTATTATATCAATATTGAATATCCGGTGAATATTCTAAAACCGAAAACCGAAGTAATAAGCCTTGAACTCATTAATTCCATGCCTAAACTCTTACTATTTCTCATACTAAATACATTTTACTAAAAAAAATATATTAATCAAGCATAATAACAATCTTAGTACCAAAAAAACATTTAATTAGATTAAACATTGTGGCTTCATGTTCGGTGTTATCTTAAGACAAGTATAAATGGTTGTTAGTACGTAAAGTTCTGTTTAGAAAGACGTTTATTTTCGGTATTCAGATACGCCCTTTATTCCGGGACCGGGAATATTATACGTCTTTTTAAACATACCTAAATTTTTCATTGTACCCTACTACTACATCCCCTACTTTAGATAAAATTGATGTTTTATTATGTGTGTAGAATTTTGTCATCTAAAATACCTAATTGTAAAACTCTTCGTATATTCCGCTAGTATCAGAATGTAAAAAATATTTCGGCAAAATACCTCTCTGTTTTTTGCAATATTACTAAGCCGCCCTCAACTACGTTCGCGTAGATCTTCAATGTATTTACCATTGAAGTATTATTACTAGCGTATAGAACAGACACCGCGAACACAATGTATGTTCCAATGAATTGGCGCCGCGCGGCTTTAATTTCCAATGGATTCGTTCGATTTTGAAAGGAGAACAGGGGCTCAATTTTGAAAATAGAACCTCCCGGCGCGGCGGCGGGGACACGTATTTTGTTCGAGATGTCTATTCTATAACATTATACTTCAATTGTATTTACCTACTTTTTTAACAAACTTCTATCCCCTTAAAGGGATTGTTGAGAAAAATTCTTAAACCCTTACAATTTTCTGTGCTAAAATTAGATACTAGAAATACATACTTACAAAGTTCCATTCAGAAAGGATGGGTAGACCCCATTTCAGACTATTATTTGAGTCTTTAAAATTAAAATACTGTACCTAGCTAAATTATTTATTCACATGACATTACAATCTACGATATTGGATTAATTTTTTGTGCATAAAAATACTATAGCATTCATTTAATAATATACGATAACAAAATGGCTGTTAAAACAAAATGTAATTAAAACGTACTATAAAAATTGCCACTAATATTTTTAATGTACATTGTATAATAATGTAAACCTACCTAGTTTTATTTAGTAAATGTATGAATGGTCTAAAATCGGTGTTGTGATCAAATCTTATTTACAGATATTATTATAATGATTATTAATATAAATGTTATATTTAAGTACCTATGTAATTCGATGCACAAAACGCCAAGATAACTATTTATATATTGGATACTATAATATAATAATAATTTTGTAAAAGGAGATTAAGGGAAACCTTGCTTTGTATGTTGATCTTGAAAAATTATTCATTTTATTCAATTTCTTGATATTAGGAGCGTAAGTTAAACAAAACAAAAGCGTTTAAACGCATAGATTATATGTATATATACTATACTAGACAGGCTGTTCAGTACTAAAAGTTTCGACAACTACGTTGACACCATATGGGTAAGGACCAAAAACTTGACGTATTAGCACAATGGAGATCACAACGGAACTTATCACACTGGAAAATAATTGTAGCACAATGGAGCATAAGGTTGCGTGTATACAGTAATATTTTAGATTACCTAAAATGAAAGAAATTAAAGTTATGTTGCAAGTAATTTTATTACAAAACAAAATAAAATGTAAATGGTGTAAATGGTGCCAACCAACCACGCCAACGTCGCCAACGCATTTTAGTCGGCTGCGAGCAAGCGAGACAAGTAGATGTCATTTTTGAAAAACCCCAACCGTTCAAGAACACATAATAACGCATATTATTTATTGTGCACACTTAAAACGTCTTCATTATTTACGTTTGAACTTTATTTGAGTTTATTTAAATCATAATTGGTAAATATTATATTTTTTACTTGCATTTAAAAAACATATTTAGTACAAAATATTTGATATCCGCCATCTTGAACCGAATTTGACCGAACGAAGCGCTGTCACCAAGCTGTCAGTGAGTAAGAAAAATGTGTCACGGATTTTGTTCGGAACAGCCCGTCTATATATTTACGCTCTAGTTAATAAAAAACCAGTGATTTCCAAACTTCATAAAAAACCACATTATCCTCCAATCCAAACATAGATTACCCCTCCAAATAAAGATTTCCTTTTTCTACCTAGATAAATAAATAAAGTTAGTTAAAAAGAACACAGATCACAGACGATCGTGTTGAAGTGCGGTCAATATATATAAAAAACGTTATTGTTAAAAACGTTATTCGTTATCCGTTATTCAAGTCATTAAAAAGTTATTCGAATATTCTTAAAAATATTAAGGCAACAACACATCACCCAAATATGGTCAGCATATTTTCGACACTAAAATAATTTTAATATTATATCGGAAACTTGAGGTAAGTTATGCTATGTGTAGGCGATGTACGTAGCTGACAGAAGATACATTTGCCTTTACTTAATGAATTAATTATTCAAAAAAAAAAATAAGTAGATAAAGTGAACATCATATTGCTCAATAGCACTAAGTGCTTTTAATCATTTTGTAATTATTCAATAAAATAGATATTGTGTGCATAAAAGTCTTAAGACGCTGAAATCATAACGCCTTAAAATAAACGTCATAAAAAAATATTTTTCATGGGCATATTAAAACGATGAGGATGGATCCCATGTCTGATAGTAATCTCATTTAAATCTAAAGGCTAATTATAATTCCCTCCTAACACAAATACTTTGGGTATGCTCATAGCTCGTGTAAAATATATTACTAACCGTATTATAAACACTTCAACAAAGGTTTCGTTTATCTTAATATTAGTAGATGAATCCATAAAACTATAAAAAATATTAAGTTCTTGGTATGACTAGGAGAGATAATTTAAATTATAAATTGTAATTAATATAATACATATTATATGAGATTTGTATTATTATACGCATTTATCGCATGACTAGAGCTTAATAAAGTTTGTAAAATACTTAATTATTGTCCTGATAATTGTGATTATGACAAAAAAGGTTTAGGTTTTGAAAACACCAAAAAAATATTAGAAATATTTTATGAAAAAAAATACAATTTAAATGTTTGATAAGTACCTACCTAAATAAAAAGATGCAAGATTCCTTTTCAGTATTGACCTATTTTTGTCATGTGAAACGGTGACACGTCAAAAGCTCACGGAAATATTCATGTTAAATGTGACATTTATAGGTGAAAAAATTTATTGTGAATACATTATAAGTACATACTGTAAAGAAACATTTGATCAATCTATGATGTAAAAACGGTGATAAAAAAATGAGATAATAAAAAAATAATTTCGCGAAATACTAATTGTATGAATCACCTTGACTACTTTTGTAGTATTAAAACAGAACATAATATAATGAAATAAAATGTTTTATTCAAAATAGGTTTCGTTTACAAATCATCTCTTTTTGAATGTTAAACTACGCCATTGCTTCAACAAAGCCCTACTGTGTGTGGACTCTGTAGAAGAAACGCCAAGAAACTATCGAGGTGTTTCTTCCTAGCTAGTCTAGCTACAGTAACAGATAGCACTTATTACTTACCACTAAATTGTAAGTCTATTTATAAAACTCATGTGCAAGCAGTCTTGTCTTTAAAATAATTACCTAATTTGTTAACCTGTCGTAATATTATCGATGTATTCCAGTAGTGATCCTATTCTTATCTCTACTCTACACTCTACGTGATTGCTCTAGGTCTAATTTGTGTATTAAAGATGTAATGGAAAAAAATTGTGTTACTTAATATTAAAAAGTTATATACTAGTCCTGGCACTACATGTTGTATGTATATTGATGTTTGCTATTAAATATTTATATTTGTATTGTGTGTTTCTTTATAACCAATTTAACCTATTTTTAGAGCTGATATGGGAAAATGATAAGGAAACAGCGTCGGCACTTTGAAATCTAGACACGCAGCAGTGTGTCCAGCTGAAGTTCAAAAAAAAAGCGGCCAAGAGCGAGTCGGACTCGCCCATGAAGGGTTCCGTAGCAGCAAGTAACATAGTATAAAAGTTCTTGTAGTTCGTTGTAACTTTGATCGAGGTAAATTGCGGTTTACGATTTATGACGTATTTAAAAAAAAACTACTTACTAGATCTCGTTCAAACCAATTTTAAGTGGAAGTTTGCATGGTAAAGTACATCATATATTTTTTTTAGTTTTATCATTCTCATAATTTAGAAGTTACAGGGGGGGGGGACACACATTTTACCACTTTGGAAGTGTCTCTCGCGCAAACTATTCAGGTTAGAAAAAAATGATATCAGAAACCTCAATATCATTTTTGAAGACCTATCCATAGATACCCCACACGTATGGGTTTGATGAAAAAATAATATTTGAGTTTCAGGGGGCTTACCATGAACTCTTAAAACAGGTCAATATTAGCCGATAATTGGCCTGTCCTGCTAAATCTTACCATGATCTGGCTAAAACACAGGGCAGCCAGCGACCACGTCACCGTAACAGGACAGAGGTCACGTGACTTCAAAAATGATCTTCTGCCCTGCAATTCGTGTACCATGACGCGATTGTTGACGTATTGACATCAGAAAGTGGCATATGTTATCGTCAAAATATTACAGCTCACTGAAAGTAACATTTATTGTCCTGTTTCGGCTATTTCATTGATGATGATGAAACGCGACGGGATACAGCCATGGCAAATTTCATATACACCATCATCACAAATAATACATTTCATTTGTTTGGAAAATTTTAAAAACATTCATTGTACTTATGCTTTTTAAATTATCGCTCCTAACCCCGGTCACTCACATGCGCGCAAATGTTTGCACATATGTGAAGGGTGGTCAGGCAAATGGGTTCGCATATGAGTATACAATACAAGCCCATTTCCGCTTCCTCCTACACTTTGTTCACGAATGTTCAATCTTTCCTGTTGTTATTATGTTGTTGTCATTAAAATCCATTTTTAATACAGAAAATAAATGGTAGTACGATTAGACGCCACGAACCACGAAAAATTAAGAGATACATCACCTTTTTAGTCGCGTCCGCAACTGGTCGCACGAATGTGTGGGAGACTACACGAAGGTTCGAGGTTCGCGCGCTTTCATGTGCGACAAAAAACCGACACAGCTTGAAAAACCCCGAATGCCTCGAAAACTTCGCATAATCATTCGCGAAGGTCGTCCCACACATGTGGGTTCGCGTATTCGCGCGAATGTGAGTGACCGGCATAAGATGCAGGTCAGAAGTAGAGGCATTGCAGGTCATCGGTAAACGTTCATGGTACAAAATACACTCCTGTCAGGTTTTAGCTACAAGCTGACCTGTCCTGAACATGACACATTTTATTAGAGTTCATGGTAAGGCACCAGTTCTATGTATGGGGAACCGCCAAAATTTATTGTTTTTTTTTTTTTCAATTTTTGTGTGAAAATCTTAACGCGGTTTACGATATACATGTACTGACCAAGCTTCAACAGTATAGTTCTTATACTTTCGGAAAAAAGTGACTGTGACATACGGACGGACAGACAGACAGACATGACGAATCTATAATGGTGGCCACTCACGGTCAGTCCATCGCGTCAAATGGCGTGATATACAGCCAAAATTTGATCGTGAATGTGAAAAACTGATGGCGTGATTTAAAAAATTTGTATGTCCAATCGCGCCATATTGACATATGTCGTTTGGCGTGGCTCCAAAAATGACGCGATGGAATGACCGTGAGTGACCACCATAAGGGTTCCGTTTTTTGCCATTTGGCTACGGAGCCCTAAAAAGGGAACTGGTAACGCAGCGCCATGTGTAGTAATTACACGAACTATTTCGAGCTACTTTAGACCCCTTCACAACTCGAGACCTATTTAACCAACATACATGAAAGGCACATTTATTAATGCTAGCTTATTTAGAATTCAAAATTTTCATAAATGTAGCTGAAATAGTTATTACGTGAATAAAATTTTAGGATTTTCTACACAGAAATTGGCACCCATTTAGATTTCAAATTCTTTTTGAAGTAAAAACTTCTTTAGTACGGGGGTGATTTGAAATTCGATGAAACGAAACTGTCCAGTAAAACGAGACAAGACACATAAATTCTAAAGTGAGTTAAGAAGCATTGTACAGGGGCAGGGGAGTGGAGTGGAGTGGAGTAGTAAAACCTAAAATGATCATCTTCCCGAAATTTTACATTCGTCTCATTATCTTGAAAACAATTAAAAATTTTGAAGGTTGCACTTCTACCACGTGTGAATTGCATACATTTTAATTTTTGAAGTGAAAACTTCTTTAGTACGGGGGTGACTTGAAATTTTATGAAACGAAACTGTCCAGTAAAAAGAGACAAACACATAAATTCTAAAGTGAGATAGGAAGCATTGTACAGGGGTAGGGTAGGGGAGTGAGGGGTAGGGGAGCGGAGCGGAGCGGGGCGGAGCGGAGTGAAGTGAAGTAGATTAGTGAAACCTACATTTATTTATCATCTTCCCGAAATTTTACATTCGTCTCATTATCTTGAAAACAAAAATTTTGAAGGTATTATTTTACTTCTACCACGTGTGAATTGCACAGTGCACACATTTTAATTTTTAATTTGGCTCTCATTTCAAATGTATGTTTTTGATGAGATTACCTATTATTTTAACTACTTATGACGGAAAGCTAAGATTTGCTTTTATAAACTTTAAAGTTGACCATTAAAAGATACAAAAAAATGCTCATTATGCATTGAAGTATAATGTCATAGAAAAGACATCTCGAACAAAATTTGTGTCCCCGCCGGGAGGTTCTATTTTCAAAATTGAGCCCCCGTTCTCCTTTCAAAATCGAACGAATCCATTGGCAATTGAAGCCGCGCGGCGCCAATGCATTGGAACATATGATACATTGTGTTCGCGGTGTCCATTCTATACGCTAGTAATAATACTTCAATGTCATTGTGCCCCATTTAAAAAACCGTTTGTACTTATGTACGCACGTAAGAATTTATACTTACCTCTTACTTATAAATTCCTCTCCCTCGTACCCACGACCTGTGTGCTTAGTACGAGTTTTAATTGACATAACTGCGGCGTAAAGTAAATGCACGATAACTAAGTATGGGACCGAATCACCGAAGCTTTTCTTTTCACTGCCGCTAGATGGTTCTGCTTCGGTCCCATACAAAATTTAGTTTACGTGCGTTTACTATACGCCTTCGTTATGTCAAATAAAACATGTACCTACTATGCACACCGGCGCGCGCTAGGCCTAGCAATCCAAAACAACTCCAGCGAATTCTGTGCGTCTAACACACACACGTATATACCACGCACGCACCTTCATCATGTCGCTTGTTAGCTGTCGCATCATAAAAATGTTACTCTTATAATTTTTTCCAAACGCCCGGGTGCTCCGAAGTATAACTTGTTTGACGACCCGTGTGGCGCAATGGTTACCATACCGGATCGCCGCACCGAGGGTCCTGGGGCGAGGCGGAAGTTTGATGAAGAGTTTGAATTTCTGTTCTCGGTCTAGGTGTCAATGTCCTTGTCTAGTGTGTTTGTCCATGGCACCCACAACACAGGGATTCCTAGTGTGGGGCTATGAGTGTGAAGCGTTATTATTAACTTCAAAAAAACGTTATCCGTTTTACGTCTATAACCGTTCTTTTTATAACGCTATGCGTTATATCTATCTACTCTGCGCCCACACTCAGTTTTCTTTACATTGTTTCTAAATTATCTGTGCTGTGAATTGACTGAATTGTGATTATTACTTTAATCTACTTACTTCGGTTCGGCGTCGCGTTGGTTTTTTTGTGGTTCGGTTCGCCATTGGCCCATCCCACTTTTAGATTGCTTTGTGGTGTACGCAATTTAATTATTTCAATTTCAATCATCTTTTTTGTAAATAGGTAATCGTCATGGGCGTAAATGTGGAAACTATTTCTCCCGGCGACGGTAAGTTACGTGTTTTTTTTTACAGAAACGAACTATTAAAGAAGCAGCCAGAATGTCTGCATTGCCGCATTTCGAATTTATTATGAAATTATTGAACTATGTCCTTTTGAATAACTGCTCCATAATAAATTGTTTAATGAATTTGAATCGCGCTTTCATACAAAATTATAATAATCTACTTTTCATTGAGTCTTTAACCATAGATGAAAATAACCTATAATACACATATCACAGAGACTTCCTGATACCCATTTCCGATGTCCTTTGTACAAGGACAAATTTGGTGTGCCCAAATAGATGACAGCTCTTAAACTACACCGACTAAACTAAACCGATGAATCACTCACTAATACACATTAAACTACTCATCTTTACTCAGTAGTTTATTTTAAATTTTAATCATGTAGATTTTAGATTATAGATTAGTAATACAAAGAGACTAAATTTCTCTTATCTTAGCTCATAAATCACTTACTTTATTTAAGCCCATCAGTATCATATTCTATGTATTGGTGAATGTTTTAGTAAGTAGATAAATTTATGCTACAAATAGGTTTATTAACTAATCAACCCTATGTATTACAGAGGCGACATACCCAAAGAGAGGTCAGACTGTAGTGGTGCATTATACCGGCACACTAACGAATGGGCAGAAGTTTGATTCGTCCCGCGACCGTGGCAAGCCCTTCAAGTTCAAGATTGGCAAGGGAGAGGTCATCCGTGGCTGGGATGAGGGCGTAGCTAAGGTATTGTAATGACAATATTATATTCTTTCCATAAAAATATTATTTCCGACCAAAAAAAATCTAATATTTTTTCTAGGTGGTAGAACCTCTTTAAGGTTTATGTCTGTTGTGTAACAATTGTTCTGGTCGGAAGGGAGTATGCAGACAAAAAAAATTGGTATTGATTTCTTAAGTTTTCGCGATTATTATAAAATAAAGTAACCCCAGATGGGCCAACTATAAAAGCCTGACGGGGCGTACCTTGAGTATAGCTGCTTTAAGGTGTTCCAAAAACCTTTCTTTTTGACAACATTGTATCACTTATCACAATACTTTGGATATTTTAAAAATGCCTGCAAGCAATTTTTTCAAACAATAAATATTTTGCCTTGGACTACCTGAATAACAATTAATTTAGGAAATTTTTCACTGATTTTTGGTGCAAGTATAAAGCAATTGCTCATCCATGCTTAGAAGTATAGACAAAATATCTACTACATTATGTATTCAGTTAGTCTATTAAAGGAAATACTGAACATTGAACACTGAAGCAATCAACTTAATTGAGCACAATGATCATTTTCTCTTCTACACAGTAATCACTCAAACTGGAATGCGACCAAAGTCATTTACTCCTTCAATGACTAATGATTGCTTTAATCCATGATGCTATATAACCCAAATTGTTGTAGTTGAAACTGAAATTAAAATTCATTATTATAAAACAATATCAGCAATTCACCTGTGTATATCATATTTTGATTTGATGACTCATTCAGAAAGTTCTTTGTAATTGAGGAAAAGAAGCGGCGAACAAAACTCCTTAGAACTCTTTTAAATTAATACACAATAGTTACACACATATACAGATAAGCAGAACTGGATTCGGCACAATTATTTCTTTTCTTGTTATTTGTATATTTATTTATACTATAGTTTACCTACATTACCCACAAGTGGTGCTCAAGACTACTTTCTGCTGGTATATTAATAGTCTTTTCATTTGATTTCAGATGTCAGTGGGCGAACGCGCTAAGCTAACCTGCTCCCCAGACTACGCCTACGGCCAACAAGGCCATCCAGGAGTCATTCCACCAAACTCTACCCTCATTTTCGACGTGGAACTCATTCGTCTTGAATAATGTCATCAATATTCCCAAACAAGCATTTATTCAATCTCAGTAGATTTAAATGTGGTAGTTTCAACAAATGGAGAATTTTGTACACAGATTGGCATAAAAATGAAATGAAACAATTAATGAGTTAGCAATGTTGCTCCTGTCAACATTCTAGCTTAGTTCATTGTGGTAGACTTATGAGTTGACTATTTTCCAAAGGGGTGAGCTAGTTCTCACTCTTAACAAAAATGGTTTTCGTTGTTGTGCCTCTCCAGGCCAGCCGCTCTATTCGCGTGAAGCTGTAAAGGTGCAGCAACTGCTACGTTTTCTTATAACGTTTAATCGTCACGGCTGCATGCATACAACACAACAGCAACAACAGCAACAGCAGCAACAACAACTACAGCAGCAGCAACAGCAACAACAACACAGACCAAAAGTATTTATTAATTGAACTAAGTGTCCTTATAGGCTTAACGCACGTTGGGAATGAGAGTATGCATTTTTTCTGCTCTCAATTATACAACTTGTTCAATACGAAGAAATTGAAGCATGCCAATACATCTGGCACTACTGCATTGCAGCATAGCGCAGCCTTAATATATCTAGTCTAGTTTTATCATATGTCTGGATGGTATAACACCAGCTGATATATGGATTTGTTGTGTGTATTCAAAATTCTCCATTTATATTCATTATTTCGTAAATACGTTACATTTTGTATACGTTGAACATCAATTTAAAAGTCAATTCACGAACTAGATATTTCAACTATTTTGACTATTCTACTTACTGCATTTTGATATCCAGTGTATTTAATAAGTTTTTTAAGCACAAGTTTGTATGGATTGCAATGTTTTGAGTTTTCTTTTATTTTTTACCAATTACTGGTAAGATGTTACACCAAAAGCTTTATCATAAAACTTAAGAACAATAAAATATTTGAAAAAAATAACTAATTTTTATTTTTTATTTCGCAATCCCAATATCTACAGAACAATAAAGGCTGTTACCCATGCACCCACTGCATCAAGGTTGGAATTTTAGAAATATCCATAAACATTGTCGATAATTTTAAAATGAAAATTAACACAATAAGTCAATTGTTTATTAAAACCGACGTAATTTGTCTAAAAAATGAACAACGCTGTGCATTTATTATATGATTATCTCCATAATGTATGTATAAATTTTATCCCGTCTATCAGTAAATTAAATATTTGCTGCAAATATTTATTATTCAAATACGTATTTAATTTATTATTATTTATTAATAAATATATAGATACGAATGCGAATCTGTTTTGCGAATAATCTGTGTTGAACGCATAGGTTGAACGCACATTTGTCCGCACCGAATGCGCCGCAGCCTGCATGTAATTCGCATCCGGTTTTCTTATTGATTTCATACAAATGCGGCGCGTACGGTGCGGACAAATGTGCGTTCAGCATCGACTAATTTCAAGAATTTTACTTTTCCTTAAATTGATGAGATCACACAGTTCTATTTAATACAATTTCCACCAAGACGGGCCCCGCTGGGTTTGATTAGATTTTTTTCCTGAAATCACTACCAGCCAATATACAGTCGCCCATGGACATTAGCATCAATCATCAAAGGAATCTGATGCTTCGCAAGGCAATTGGGGTAAGATAAGAGGTGGCTAGGGCCTAGGCTCTGTACCACTAATTTCATCCCAAGGCCGCAAGGGTAGTATCCACTTTTAGGATCCATACAATTTGACGACCTGTGGCATTAAATTACACCACCACCGCCATGATGATGTGCAATGGTTAGTACTGGGTTCGATTTCCAGAAAAGGCAGAATTAATGAATTTCAATTTCTGTTCTCGGTTTAATCGTTCTGGCTATGCGTTATCCATGGCAACCACGACATGGAATTTATTTATTTATTTATTTATTTTAAGGTCCACCAACACAGGATACACAATTCTTTCACTATATCTAGTTAACTTAATTCTAAAATTCGTGTTCCCGCAATTATAGGTGAACACAACATGCATTGAATTAGATCATTATTATAATTTCATATATTTTATGTTAAATTATACCTCCTATGTATTCACTACCGACGTATAGATATAAATTCTAATTTTCTTTATTTTTCGCCATATTATTTTTTAAAAATATAATACATTTCGATTACATCCACATGATACAATTTGAATTACGACAATATTGCAATAATATAATTGAAACTGATATTAATTATCAAAATAGTAATATAATATAATAATAATACTTAACTTATTTTGGCCTACATTTCGAAATTACAATTGATTCAAATTAATTTGTAAATACAATTAACATTAAAATATGCATATTAATTACAATTTACACACAATATAACACTACACAATTACAATATAAAATAATAAAAAATATTAGGTAGGTAAGTATGTCATAGTTATTGTATTTTAATCGTCAACAGGTTATTCATTATTATGGTCAATAGTCATTAGGTTTTTTTTGAATTGCCAGAGTGTATCACCAAATATGTCAATTTTTTTATTGATAGAAATTAAATTATTGTACTGTCGAAGCATACTATTAAGAGGTGAGTGGTAACCAAGGTTTGTTTTGGACTGACACGGAACAAATGGTTTATAATTACCTGGTCTAGGAGTTCTTAAGGGGATGTTAAAAGTGACTTCCTTTAATAATTGTGGGCAATCTAATATTCCATTCACAATTTTGATCAAAAATGTTAATTCTTGTGTATGCCTCCGGTCTTCGAGAGAAGTCATTTTCAAGTGTGTAAGCCTACTACTATAGTTGTCAAGGGATCTATGTCGTATTTTCAAGCGGTACAGTAACATCCTCACAAACTTTTTTTGGATTCCTTCTATGCGGTTAATATATATTTGGTAGTGTGGATTCCAGGCCACACAACAGTATTCGAGGGTACTTCTGACTAGGGTATTGTATAAAAGAATTATTGTTTCAGCTTTTTTAAATTCTTTGGTATTCCTAAGTAGGTACATAACCTAGCGCTTTGAAAGCTTTTGCAGTAATATTGTCTATGTGTCTATCAAATCGCAAGTTACTATCCAAAGTAATTCCCAGGTCGCGAATTTGCTCAACTCGGTTCAGCGGTGTGTTACCGAGTTTGTACACGATATCCTTAAAGCTATCTTGTTTTTTTCGTGAAAACCTTATGTGAAAACATTTGTTCACGTTTAATGTCATGTGATTTTTTCTACACCAGTTAGTCAAACTATTTAAATCCTCCTGCAATTTAGTACAGTCGTCATGACATTTTATCTGCTTTGATATTTTTAAATCGTCTGCAAATAAATGACACTGTGAGTGATGTATGCTAGAAGGTAAATCGTTTATAAATACATTGAATAGAATAGGCCCTAAATGAGAGCCTTGTGGTACACCAGTTGTCATAGCATACGGAGTAGAAGTAGACCCATTTATTACAACTGCAGCAGATCGATTACTCAGATAAGATCTACACCATCTCAGAAGATTATTTCCAATTCCCATTGACGCCAGCTTATTAATTAAGATAGAATGATTTACTAGGTCAAATGCCTTACTAAAATCCGTGTAAATTACATCCACAGAAGATTTAGAATCTACTATTTTAGACGTACTGTCAATAAAGGAGACTAGATTTGTTGACGTCGACCTATTACTTAAGAAACCATGTTGATTTTCTGATATGAATTGTTTAAGGTGCCATGTGAATTGGATGCATATCAATTTCTCAAACACTTTGCCTAATGTTGAAAGGATTGATATTGGTCGATAGTTTTCTACCATGTGCTTGTCACCAGACTTGTGAATAGGAACTACTCGTGCCTGTTTCCATCTTGTCGGAAATATACCTGTAGATAGACTTATTGTAAATTATTTCATGAGGATATGCTAAGTATTCTGCACAATTCACTATAAATGCTGGTGGGATGTTATCACAGCCAGCCCCCTTATTTACATCTAAGTTTTTAAATATTTTAATAATTTGGTCCCGGGTAATCGTGCAAGACAATAAGTAGTTAGAGCTTGTAGGTTGGTCATGATTTATCACTGGTGAAACCGTAGTACTTGGACCGTTAAAAATAGAAGAAAAGTTACTCGCAAATAGTTCGCAGATTTCATTGTTATTGGAGGCAGTCTCATCTTTGAATGTCATTTGGTTAGGATAAACACTTCGATTTTGCTTTTTTATTTTTACATGTGACCAAAACAATTTAGCTAAACAAGAATGCTATAGTAGGGTCGATTTGCAGCCGATACAAATGTAAACAAACCATTAAAAGCGTTTTCTAGGGTTTTTCGCCAACTGACATGAATTTGTACACCAAATGCGTTTTATTTGGAGAACACACGCTAGGCTATGAGTGTGTACCTACTGTGTAGCGATATTCATGATGAAAATAAAACGAAATCAGTAATTTATTATTTTTATTAATAAATCTCGACCTCTTTGAATGTACAATTTTATAATATGTAGTTTTTTACTCTTTTATATAATATTCAGAAATTATATGATACGTTACATTATTATCACTCGATATTTTAATATTAACCAAAAACACGTCCATTGCGTTTCTTTAAACTTAAATTAAGTATAATTTGTTGCACAAAATAGTATTTACAAAGCAGACTTAATAAACTATTTTATCTTATTTATTACTAACACTCGTACAAAAATTTTTTCGCAACATTTTGTGACGTTTAGCAGGTAGGTATAATAAAATAATCATTAATTCTTACAAATTATTAATTCTACATAGAATCGTTGCTTGTACCTATATAAATTTTCTTTTTATTTTATCTTATATCCCCACTGATAAATCAGCATTTTTATCATATTATATCGCAACTTATTAATCAACGTGTCAAAATAAGCCATGGATGGGTACGGGTACGCCCATAGACAACAGTGCCGCAAATAATAGGGCAATTGTTTTCGCGCCTTTCCATAGACATTTTTGGACGTCTCATAACGCGAAGCGTTCAGGTATTGCTTTACACCCAACGTGTCAAGTTCAAGCAATTTTCTCCACTTGAATTACTTTTATTTTTTATGCGTTTATAAACTAATTTGAGAAAAGGTATCTTTATTTAAGCATCTCTATGTATATCTTTGTACATTTTACAATTTTAAACGCTGTTTATCAGCAAAGATAACAATCAATTCCATAAAAAAATCATAATATACTACTCAGAGACTTAAATATATCCTAGACGGGCTGTTCCGAACAAAATCCGTGTCACATTTTTCTTACTCAAAGACAGCTTGGTGACAGCGCGTCGTTCGGTCAAATTCGGTTCAACATGGCGAATATCAAATATTTTGTACTAATTTTTTTTTTTAAATGCAAGTAAAAATATAGTTATTTACCAATTATGATTTAAATAAACTCAAATAAAGTTCAAACGTAAATAATGAAGACGTTTTAACTGTGCACAATAAACAATATGCGTTATTATGTGTTCTTGAACGGCCAGGGTTTTTCAAAAATGACATCTACTTGTCTCGCTTGCTCGCAGCCGACTAAACTGCGTTGGCACCATATGGTGTCAACGTAGTTGTCGAAACTTTTAGTACTGAACAGCCTGTCTAGTATAGTATATACATATAGGTCTATGATACTACTTTGTATTTTACAACTAGGTACGTAGTAGATAACTAGTGAGTCTTAAGCAACAGGCATAGACATAATACTACTAGACTAGGCAAGGTATCTGAGCATATGTAAGTGAAACCGTCACGCTGCGAAGAAAGGCAGGAGGTAAACCTATCCTTGTCTTACTTACGAGTTACGCGAGTCTCCTTGGTCTCTTTCTCTTTCTAATAGCGTGACGCAAAGAAGGCTCGCTTGTCTAGTCTAGTAGTATTATGTCTATGGCAACAGGTTTTAAAACTATATACGAAGTCCTATGTAGATAGGTACAATACAAGATGCTGATCATAATAATTTATAAGTGTGTTAATTATACCTACACATACAATGCACATAAAATAGTCATAAGTAACTCAAAAGTTATTAGTAATAACTTATTACAAACAAGTGTAAGTTATTGCGATCACGTCAAGGATATAATATACTATAGAATACTACCAATGATTACACAAAGAAAAATGAGCTGTATAATATACAGTTGAATCGAGTCAAATCAATACCTCATTAAATCCACGCAAGTACCATCAAAATCACATTTTAGAAAATTTTGTATTATATTAAGCACTTATAAAATAACAAATACTTACAGTATATTCAGTTTATTACAAATAAATTCATCAATGTTAATAATTATTATTACTTTTTGTGATTTAGGGATCAATTGGTCACCCCAAAAATTTGTTTCAACTCGTCACGCGCCAAAAATGTATTAAATTAGTAATAGTTCGTCACGTCTCAAAAAAGTTACTATTTGTCACATGTGTATTTGTTCCATTTCGTCACGTATTCATTTAGTTTTCACTCGTCATGCATTATTTTAGTTTCGATTGGTCACCCAAAAGTTTGTTCTAACTCGTCACGCGTCAAGGATGTAATAAGAAACTATAAAATATGATTAAAATAACTATATACTATTAAAATACCTATATTTATTTAAAACGGTGGTCAATGTGGACAAAGATGTTTTTGTTTTATTAACATTTAATTTTATATCTGGTAAAAAAATATAGGTATTTTAATCATATTTTATAGTTTCTTATTACATCCTTGGCGTGTGACGAGTTAGAATAAACTTTTGGGTGACCAATCGAAACTAAAATAATGCATGACGAGTGAAAACTAAATTAATACGTGACGAATTGGAACTATACTTACATGTGACAAATTGTAACTTTTTTGAGCCGTGACGAACTATTACTAATTTAATACATTTTTGGCGCGTGACGAGTCAGAACAAATTTTCGGGGAGACCAATTGATCCCTAAATCCTTTGTGTATGGAGGTTCCTTGCATAGACTTTGCTAATCAAAGAGTACAGTACGGCTGACGTATCTTGACGCGTCTGAACTTCGCGCAGAAGGCTGCGCAATAACATAATTGGGCAATGCTCGGTATGCGGCGTATTATGTCTCAGTCACACGTTAGCATGTTCGTGTTGCTATCTCTGTCTTACATGCGCTATAGTAAAGTTCGCAAAGCCTATGTTCAGACGCGCCAAGATACGTCGGCCATACTGTAATAAAGACGAAAATTATAATAATCAAATATTGAAATCAATAAAAAATACAACAAAATATGCTTTTTAACTTCAAAATTAATTAATTAACAGCTGCATTAGCTGCTATGGATTCATGCCATGTATAGAATACAAAAATACTTCCTCCTGGCTGACTCTTTAAATCAGCACAACTTGTTTTAACATAGTAAACACAATATAATGGAACCACTTTAATCTTACAACTAAGTATTTAAGTATCCTTTAAACTTCATAAACTGAAACTGCAGTCATACTGGCAACATTAAAGGAACTTATTTATTTGTGCTAATCCAGATCTTGCAAATCTTACAAATGGGGACTTAAAATTTAAGCCTGAGATATCGAGACAAAAATTTAAACCAACTAAGTTAATTAATTTTTTTTATTGTAGTCATTCAGAAAGATTATTAACAATGTAATTGACATGTAATCGTATCAAACTGTATCGAGAATACTTCCAATGCAAAATTTCGAACGAATATAACACTTTCTACTTAGCAAAACGTTATTCCCTTTTTGTACATAAACACCTTATAATTTATAGGGAAAAACGAAAATGTTTCATTTATTACCTTTTGATTCTTATAGCTTAACAGGACCATGTAATACAAATTCTAAATAGATGGTCTTGGTTATAAAACCTATATTACGTCACTAATTCATTATGACGACCATTTAAAATGCACTGATGTGATTAATAGTCACAATAAGCTTTAATGAAATAAACTATAGTCCACATACAAATGTTTTTACAATTAAAAACTGACCTATAACATAAATTATAACTGACATGTCTCATCAATCTTATCATTAATATCTCTCTCATCTTATACATTTTCCTGAATAACAAAATTCTCACTGAATACTATTATAAACCGAAAATTATATTATTTTAAACATACTGAGTACATTGCAACATTTGTGGCCATATTAAAAAAAAATATCTTCTCTTAAATCTACTTATAACAAAACGTTAAATTTCACTTTTCCGTAAAATAACAAATCAGACTTTCGACAATGTATTTACAAAGCACTAATATGAATTGAGGCAAAGATTGCTATGTATCATCTCCTTATTTAATAGCACTCACTAGTGTCCTTAGAACAACCTTTATCTCAAAATCACATGAGGCGAAATAGTAAGCTAATTAAGAATTTGGTAAAGGTTTTAAAGGCCCAAGGCTCAAAAGTCCATCCGCCCCAAGGGCTTGTAAACTAGTAGTCAACCCATTTTGAACATTATGCACTGATATTACCGGGATTCCAAAGCATCCACTCGCCTGTTCCCTATTGGCTAACGGAATGAAGCTATATATACCCAAGTTGCTCAAACGCTTCAAGTTATCCTCTTGGGACAAGTCGACGACTGGCAACCCTAGTTCTCTATTCGGTCCTGTCACATTATGAAACACTCTCTTATGATGCTGTAATTGTAACGATTTCGGATATGACGCTGGACATTCGTCGCACTTGAAAATAGGTATTTTACTTTGGGGATGAGCGTTACTCATATGCACCGTCAACGAATTATAGTTCATGAACATTTTCTTGCAAATCTTACACGCTAACATTCCACCGCCGCCTACTTTCGCCTCCGGAATTGAGAAGTTGCTAGACTTCGACGTATGTTTGATACTCATACCAGCTCCAAGGTTCGGGATATGTGGTACCGGCCGCTCCGGTGTTGGAGACCGACTTTTGGCTTTCTGTTTGACGCTAATACCGCGGGAAGCTAAGACATTGGCCATTGCGTTGGCTTCCTTATTCACGGTTTTCTTAGTTATAGATATTTGTCCGCCAAGACTCAGTTTATCTTTTGCACCTTGGACACTTTGAATCATGGGTAAGCCTTCTCTTTGCTTCTGCATTGCCATCACTTGACAATCCTCATTGTCATGTTTACCCGGTAACAGCATATCGGGCCGTCTCTTCTGCCCCGGCGCACCTGCTAATCCACCTGGCCGTTTCATCGGCATTCGAGGCCCCATTTTTCCTGCTCCTCGTACCTGGCCATGAACTTGTATTCCCGGCCTGATCGTCGGTCTCTGACCCCTCACGCCAGGCATGCGCGGTCGAGGGCCCGACAAATTTGCACCCGCAGCCATTCTTATAGGCGTCATTGGCATTGGTCCCCCTACAGACTGTCCAGGCGCCGACATTTGTCCTGAACCCATATCGAGAGATGAGGATCCCGAGGAACTTTGCCCAGGGCCAGTCAACATCTGCCCAGGAGGGAATGTTTGCACATTTTGTATTCTTACTCCACTACTTGTTGGTGGCTTCATAGTACCCCCGGGACTCGAAGCTGGATTATAGGGATGATTGGGTGATGAACCTGGAGGTCCCATTTGTCCAGGCTGCTGGCCCATCATACCCATAGGTGACTGACCATAAACTGATTGCTGCATACTTTGAAGTGGCGAAGCACTTGAATATGGGGAAGATGCACTTGAGTACGTATTAGGAGGAACAACATTGGAATAACCAGCTTTTGACATTGGAGTTGGAAACTGTCCATAGCCTGGCGCCATGAAATTTTGTCCTTGCATGTTTGGATATGGACCTGGCACTTGTCCGGCGCCGCCATACATGTTATTTGATGTCTGTGGGTAGCCTGGATGCATGTTTTGACTCTGACCATAAGCGTTATACTGCTGCGGGGGAACCATTACGCCACCACCTCCGGGGTATGCTTGGATATTAATCATAACATTCTGTTGATGAGTAAAGCCTGGACCTGCACTAGTTATTGTTGAAAGCTTCCCCACTTGTTCTGCTAATTGCTTTACTGGCAACAGACTTGAAAGAATATTCGAAGATGATGAATATGGAAGAAGTGTTGAACTCGGTGCCACAAGACTTTTGGAATGGCCAGTTACCCTTCTATGATCTTCTAATAAAGATATATCGGTAAATCTTGTGTTACAAATGTCACATGTGTGCTGAGGCCCCAATGTATCTAATGATATATATTCACTAGCGTCAGATAATGAAGACATGCTTTCCTTCTTTGGTGCAGATGATAGAAGACTTTCAAAAATTTCATCTGCACTTTTTTCCAACATATCAATAGGTGGCTTAGAATCTGGAGCGTTCCAGTTAAAACTATGCTGTTTTTCTGTGGACAATGATAATAATCTCGAGGATAGAGTAGGAGTAGAATTATAACTGGCTTTTGGTGCAGAATAAGACGATGACGTAGAATAAGACGGAGCTAAAGATGTTTCAGTTTTCGGAATTACAGGTTTAACATCAGGAGCGGGAGTAGCAGATACGACACAACAGTCATCGTCTTCATCATTAGAATCACCATTTATTTCTATAATTGTCACTCCAGTATCTTCAGTCTTAGTCACGGGAAGGAGTGACGCTTGAGTCGTGGCAGATGTGGTAGACATAGGTAATGTACTTTGATTGTAACCTGATTGTGAATTGCTTGGTGGTCCATCAGGATCAGCCTTAACTCTTGCAATAATAGGTGTTGATAAAGCATCATTCATTGGGGGCGAAGCTCTTTCAGATTTAATTGCACCCGAGAATAACGGGATTGTTGTTGATAGTGATTCTCCAGTTCTTCCATCTTCTACTTCTTGTTTTACTATCACATTAGTCGCATTGGATTCACGTGATTCACTTCGTTCTGGGGTAGACAGAGTTGTCATAGATTCTCTACGGGATGTAGAGCTTGATATAGATTCTGCTTGCGGTGTGGAATCTCTGCGTGGCGTTGGTTCTCTGTCAGTCGTTGAATTTCTTCTTACTTGCACAGACTCGTTCATATCTCTTGTTAATTCTGTTTGAACCATAGGCTGATTCGGACCTCTTTTTGGAGTCTGTTTAATTGCCGGCCTTCCCAGAGGCTTCCTTTGAGGGGTGTCTTTAATTGCTGATGTTGCCTGAACTACTTTCTTGTTAGGTGAGCTTTGTGGTTCTGTTTTCGGAGTAACTAATTTTCTTTGGATTACATTGCGATTAAAATTGGAAACTTTAACATTGGTTTTAGTCGCTTCCTGCTCTTCATCACCTTCGGATGTTTTGAGTTTTTTAGGAATATGTTCTGTGTCTAGTTCAGTGTCTTCATCTTCCTCTTCTTCTATCCCTTCATTGTCGCCTTCAGAAACCTCTTTGTCTCCGTTTTTATTATCTTCCATAGATTCATCCTCCTCTTTAACCTCTTCATTTCCACTGCCTTCATCTTCATCATCGGACGCCTTAAAATCTTTGAGACCATTAATAACTTTAAACGAATTACTATTATTTCCATCTGATTTCAGCTTTAATTTAATGCCACCAAGTTTACCTAATTTTTGCATGACGCTATCAGTGTTTGCATCTGAATCAGGTTCCTTTTTTATTGGTGTGGTATTTTTCTTTATTGTAAATCCTAAACCACTAAGTTTGCTCAGTGCATCAGAAGAATTTGGTTTAGCGTCAGTATCGCTTGCTTTTTTTAGTGAGAGACCGGTCTTTTTAAGAATTTGGGAAATATCTATCTTTTGGGGCATTTTCTGCGCCTTCTGCTTTGCCGTTTGCGGAATCTCCTCATCGTCAGACCAATTGTCATCTCCAGAATGTGCCGTGTCTTCGTCGTCAGAAGGCAGCTTGTCAAGTACCACTGAGGGCAAAGACACGTGTTGTATTAAATGGTTTTCTAATTCTTCCCAGTCGTCAAAGTCTATGTCACAAGTATTACACCGATACTCCTCTTTAGGTTTTTTGATAAGGGCTCCACTAGACTGAAGTCTTTTTAGTATGCTAGCAACATTATTATTAAGAGGAGCTTGATTTGTAACTTTGGGTTTTACATCAGGTTTTGTGCTTTCATCAAATTCGTCATCAGAAAAATTATGATTCCCTTTTGTATTCTCTCGTTGATCGTCTACTGAATCTTGATCTTCGTAATCTAGAAAAGAAAAAAGAAAAATAAGTTATTTTTTAAATATACAAAATTTTTTGCAACAACAACAATCCCTATCAATTATTTTTTGAAGTAGATTAAACACAAGTATTATATTAAATGTCTAAAATTTTTGTAACATCTATGAAGACATGAGGTCTTCATATTATATTATTGATATAAGTACGCATCTCATATAAGTGATTAAATTAAAAGCTAAGAAAATGCCACATGACATAAAGTTTCCATCAGGTAACCATTGAGTATGACAGGCCTAATAAAATATTTAAAATAGACATAAAACTAGAAACACTGGTAAAAAAAAACTATAAAAACAGAAACACACATATAAAACAGAAATACATATTCATTTTAACCGACTTCAAAAAAAGGAGGAGGTTCTCAAATCGACTGTATTTTTTTTTATGTTCGTTACCTCAGAACTTTGGACTGGGCGAACCGATTTTGATGATTTTTTTTTATCGAAAGCTGGTGGCTGTCATGTGGTTCCATATAAATTTTATTGAGATCTGACAATGGCATCCATGATAAAACCATATAAGTCTTTTTGTATTAAGTATGTGCGCGACACATGGTCGAATAACTCAATATCATGCCAACCGATTTCGATGATTCTTTTTTTAATAGAAAGCAGGTGCTTGTCATGTAGTCCCATATACATTTGAACGAGATCTGACAAGTAGTTTTTGAGTAACTTTGAAGTCGGTTATTTTTTGTTGGTAAAATTTAGATTATAGCATGCATTATCAAAAAGAATAAAAACTTTTCCAGAATTGATTAGCATACAACATAAAAATACAAAAGCTGAAATCAAATAATATTATCACACACATGAATTGCATTTTTAGACCTCTGTAGTTTAATACGAGGGTGTCCGGATAAATGACGTTTTATTCATAAAAGTATGTAATAAAATTCAGAAAAAATATAATATGTAATTTTACAGCGTTATATTAGCCTTTTATTAGCGGACTTTGGCCACAAACAATTCCCTTTTTCCGCCCGCCGCGCGTTCCCCATTCCATCAGGCCTCAGTTGGCTCTGAGTGCAACCAGAACTTCTGTTTAAGTCACTTCACTGACGTAATATAAAAACACTAAAAAATCTACTTAAATTACTGTATTAATTTAGGTATAGTATCGTTTGTATGTATTTATGTGAATATTGGTATCTCAAATAATCACCGCGTACTCTAAACGCTGGAGAAGACAATAGCGGCTAAAATCCCTACAATTCACGCAAATCTTCTGCTAAACATAAGACAAAATAATATTAAACAGTCGCATTCTGCATTAATGTAGAGGTAAAATCAGGTATGTAGTAGTTTTTTTGTTTATTTAGCATGGCTGCTTGTCTATTACCACAAGAGAATTCCAAAGCCTAAGTGATATAATTAAGTCAATTTTAAATATAATGCATTGGATAAATGTGAATACATGTCAAAATTTAATAAACTGAGTAATTCTTGACAAAAAATAACCGACTTCAAAATTAGGGACAACTCAAAAACAACTTGTCAGATCTCGCTCAAAAAGTGGGACCACATGACAAGCACCCGCTTTTGAATAAAAAAAGAATCATCAAAATCGGATCACCCAGTCAAATTCTGAGCTAACAAACATAAAAAATACAGTCGAATTGAATACCTCCTCCTTTTTTGAAGTCGGTTAAAAATCAAATACAGCAACATTGTTATTTGAAGTAGGGTAAGTTGTGGCAAAATATAACAGTTAAGAATAGTGCTACCAATGTCATGTAACGTAGGTATGTCAATGATCTTCTATATATAATATATCTATTTTTTTATGTTTCTTACGTCAGAACTTTCGACTTATTTTTTAATTTTTTAATTAAAATATGTAAACGACAAACATTAAAAGGCTTTATTCCGAGAATGTTTCCGAAACGTTTTTGAGAATAAACTAGTTTTCGTTTTTATTTCTAACCGACTTCAAAAAAAAAGGATATTATATTTTCATATACTTACTTACCTCAGAATTCTTGCATTTTTGTCGAAATTAATTTGAAAAGTGAAACAGGTTATTGAAAGAAGGAAGATTAAGTAAGGAAGGAAACTAAGCCTACAGAGCAAGGTACAAAGTTAAAATTATATTCCCAGCAAGGCTGCTTCCAAGCCATATATGAAGATATTGTAGTGTATGCAGCTAAGCAATATTGAGGCGGCTTATAGAATACTGACTCCAAACCCCGGTCCTAATAGCGTAGGTATATTGAATTTATACCTTCACACAACGCTCCAAAGTTTTGAGCGCGGTTACACAATAAAAATATATAACATACATTATGTGCAACCTAAAGATTTCAAAATATACCCGACCGCAACATTTATCTGGGGTATATTTTCATGTTGAATATTCTATTTTGCTGTACTATAATGTATACCCATTTCAATGTCCCTCAATTTTTAATTATTGTTTTCTTGCCATACTAACAATATTATAATAATTCAATTATGCAACAAAACAACTTCAAATAAGGATTACATCAATATTATTGATTAGTTATTAATATTATTACTGGTACTATTTATCTTTCAGTGAAGCCTGCCTAGCTAGCCTCTTGCTTGAGTTGGCCCTCAAATGAAATGCCGTGTTCCGGCTGGTGGCTTGGTAGCCATGTCTTTCTTTCTCTTTTCTTTCTTGGTCGCCAATGTAATATGCCTTTGATGCTACTGATGTCCATAGGTGACGATGGCCACGTAAAAACAATAGTCAGTAACATCACAATAATTTGCTTCACAGATATCGAGGGAACCTCGCTTCACAGAGTCCCTTTTAATCAGAGAAGGTAAACTAACTTTCCTTTGATTTGAGTTGAGCTTTCGTTTTCTTGGCCGGAGAGCTATAGCTTATTGTTAGCTTAGAAAATCCCTTGCCGATCCCTTCTAAATCCACGATCTTACGTATGTAAGAAAGTAAGTTTATAACATCTTGTTTGTTACTTATATTTATTAAGCTACATTTGTTATTCTAGACATTAGTAAAGAATTGTAACTGTTATTTTCACAATAAATAAATAAATAAATCTTTGTTCTTCTATCAAATCTCCCACAAAGCTTAGTTTGTGTTCATACTCATAACTATGAGTATGAACACAAACATTGTCTGAATTATTCATATACAACAATTTCAACTGTTAAATCACAAAATGGTAGTTTACTATCAACCTAGTGCATTCACATCAACATGATTTTGCCTTATAATATGGCAACACTGCTGTAAATTATTGTCAGAAAATAAATGTCAGAATATCAATTTATAATAAAAACATTGTAACTTCAGTTTATTTTTCGCTTCATATATGGTTCCGAGTGATATAATTCCATATACATGTAGTATATGTATAGACCGGATATACATGTATGTATACAATACCGAATTATAAGATCTTCACATAAAAAACCTTGCAAGTCAATGACAACTAATGGAAAGAAGAGCCGTCTCAAATTATCTACCCATGTTAATAAACTGATACTATCGAAGGCTCAGCTTTAGAACAGGGAATGTCGAAAAGATGGTTCAAATAATTTTGTTTAGGTAGATTATATTAATAAAAGACGATTACGAAAGTTTCACTTTACGCAAATTAATAGTTTATGAGATATGAATTTTTAAAATATCGAATTATTCCCAATTATTTGCTTACATTTATGACATAATACGTCAAAACGCGACAGCCATCTTGAATTTTGTGTCAATTTAACGGGTTATCCGTCAATTTAGCTTCAATTTCTGACAGTAGCTGTCATAAATCAGCCATGACAGTCGTCAAATATGTCAATCTCATCATTCATCGTCTATACCACAGAGTACATATTTTCGTGTCCATTCTCGCGTGTGAGAACATCATTGTGATCGCGCTTGAGAATTTTCGTTGAATACAACCACTACTGAATTGAAAATAACAAATTGAATAGCACAAATATTTTTAGTTAATATACAACTATGTTAAAGTTAAATCAAATCAAATGAAAAAACAACTGAACTCAAATCGAAAGAAGGATAGGTTAGGTTATGGTTGTCTGATTTTCGGGGTTCCGTCGACATCTGTGGCGAAGCCCCCGCTATGAAAAAACAACTGAACTCAAATCGAAAGAAGGATAGGTTAGGTTATGGTTGTCTGATTTTATTTACGAAAAAAATAGGAACCCCGCGAAGCGGGGTTCCGTCGACATCTGTGACATAGTCTTATTACGGCGTTACTAGAGTAGATTAAATCACATAGTATCTGTGACTGATACAACAGTTTGATATACCTTTGTCATTTCTGGCGTTTAATTTTGAATATAGAGCCTTAATTTTGTACTGCGGTTAGAAAAGTTATTTTCCATTTTCTCAGAAATGATGCGTCGCTGAGAGTTGCGAAAGGTATCGTTGTAATCAGGAGCGAATCCTTTATAACTGTATGATTAATAAACACTGAAATAGCTTGATAAACTTACACCCAATTTTTATTTTCAAAATTTTTTTTCTCGAAAACTAAAAGTTTGCGTAAATTGCGGTATTCAAAAACGTGTTGTACACCCCCCCCCCCCTCCCCCCCAAAAAAAATTTTCATCGAAATTGGCGTAATTCCCTGTTCTAAAGTGCTTCCCTATCGAAAATACTGCTGGATAATTATTCACATAAATATGTAATATAAAAGATGATCAATATCAATATGTAATGATTTTTTCATAATACAAATAAACATGTGTGAGTCTATTAAGAGTTATTGAATGAAGTGTGATATAAATATTGAAGGCTTAGAACATTTTATTAAAAAGCTTGGATGATTAAATAAAATAACAAAATAAAACGAACCTGATGCATCATTTGCAGAAGCAGTTGGATATTCAGGCTCAACCTTTGTTTCCATGATAAACCTGCAAACAATTCAGAGCCCCTTTAAAATTTTGCTTAGGGCTGCTTTGACCCGAAAACAAATGAAAAGACACCATAAAATTAGTCATTGTAGTAATTATGGCAGCCCTTGAGTTATTAACCACCTCCAAATTACAAAAAAATAAAAGTCTCACAGGATTTCCCCTCATTGTGAGGCCTAAGTCCTGATTGCAACTTTATAAATAAATACTATCAGTGGCTTGTTTATGTACAAATCTGTGTAGGTACCTACTCGTCAATAAATAGTTTGATTAATAAATATAAATAAATAAGAAAATAACATTAGAGGACAAGGGTAAAACTGACAGTTGAATCAAGTTTGTTACTGTAAACAAAAAGATAACTTACCTATTGAAACAAGAAATTGGATAAGTTATTGATTTGTTTAGATACTGTTTTAAAAAAATTACTTTAACGGTTGGTTTAGAAAGAATAAGGAAGGATGCTAAAGTACAACTATAAGATTTCAGAACAAAATACCTGGGTACTTACAACCCACCAAATTAACCAAAACAAAGCCATACATTATTTGCCATGCTACAAAACAAATTTTACTCACTTTCATCGTCCAATTTATAAAGGAAAGCGTAGATATTGTCCCATTAAACAATATTTTCTTTTCATTTGATTAATTTTCACGTTGTTTATTTCGCAATGTCTCCCGGACGAATTATAAACAGTGACCACAAACAAAATAAACACTGATTGTATACAACTTGTTAATTCACTCCACATATACCTACACAAAAAACTATCGATAGTTATTAGCAGATAATTAGTTATCCTATTCACAAAAAACTTATTTTCCGCGTACTTCTGTCATTCACATTATTTCTTTCACCTGCATGAAAATACAAAATGGCCGGCCAAATAAATCTGGCATAACGCCGATCGGACGAACCGCAATGTTCACATCGATGGATCCAATTACGATTACGAATACGTCCTTTAAACCAGTATTGTTGACATTATTAAAAAGAGTGTAGTTTTAATTAAATTATGCGAGATAAGTCCGTAATTGGAATAATAATAGCGTTTGAGTAAACTCGACGTCTAACCGAAGCGCGAACACGAGTCACGAAACTCACGAAGCCCGCTGCCTGTCCGACCCGACCCGAAGCGGTCGTTTCGATCCGACCGCCGACGTAGCGTAGCTAGCTAGGTAAGTATTTAGGCAGGCCGGTCGTATAAAACTCTGTTCCGTTCACTCACAGGGAGGCAAATGCAGAACAGACGCGGATGCCAGTGCCAGAATGGCGCCGTGCCAGTATTGGCTGCCTGGCAAATTCCTAGGTAGTGCTGTCATAGCTGTCTCTTTCTTGCCTATAGCATTATAGTATCACCCTCTCGTTCCAGTCGAGTAATGACTATTTGCAGCGAAAGCCGACGAACGACGACCACAAACATTTTATTGTAGGAACGGGTCGGATACAACCTTTGTAATCTCTATAGGACTTGACCTCGCTCGCTCGCTCACTCACTAGCTCGCGTTGGCCTCACAAGTCAGACTTAGAACAGAGTAATAATAATAATATTCACTTTGAAGTCGTACCACTTTACGTCTTTGACGACTTGAGCTGAGCGACCGGGCGCATGATTCATGTCACGCTATTATTATTGTCACGGTGGTGTCACGTAATTGCATAAATTTTTATTATAGGTATTGAATGGTAAATTATGACATGAGTGGTATTATCGTTTCTACCTGCGTAATATTCGATTCTAACTTAAGTAGAATATAATTCTACACATTATTTTCTTCCACATTAAGTAGGTATAGATATATTAAAGGCGCACTATAAGAATACTGATTGTCTGATGGACGGATTGTCTGTTACGGATTGTCCGATGGCCGGATTGTCTGATGGACGCATTGTCTGTTTTACAGATTGTCTGATGGATGGATTGGCTGTTTATGGGACTGTCTGTTTAACGGATTGTCTGATGGCTGGATTGTCTGTTTAACGGATTGTCTGATGGCCGGATTGTCTATTTTACGGATTGTCTGATGGACGGATTGTCTGTTTAACGGATTGTCTGGTGGCCGGATTGTCTGATGGCCGGATTGTCTGATGGCCGGATTGTCTGATGGCCGGATTGTCTGTTTAACGGATTGTCTGCTGGACAATGATATTATAAATAAAATTAAAATGTGTGCAATTCACACGTGTTAGAAGTGAAACCTTCAAAAATTTTGTTTTCAAGATAATGAGACGAATGTAAAATTTCGAGAAGATGATAATTGTAGGTTTTACTACTCCACTCCACTCCACTCCACTCAACTCAACTCAACTCAAGTCAGTCTCCACTCATTTCTAGTCTCCACTGGACAGTTTCGTTTCATAAAATTTCAAGTCACCCCCGTACTAAAGAAGTTTTCACTTCAAAAATAGAAGTAGATATGTCACTAGCGCGCCGAGGATGAACAGCGTGTTAAGCTGATTGACCGAACTGCTCGCAGTCGCTCTGTCAATACTCTGTCGATACGCACACTTTTATTGTTGTCAGAAGTGCTTGAGATTTGACATACAGCGTTAAAATGCCCTCGTGTGTTATGCGTAAGTGCATTAATTACACAAGTAAAAGAAATAAAATTCATGGAATAACATACCACACATAAGCACACATGATTTATTGCATTTTATTTAATTTCATTATTTCTCTAACAAAATAAATATGGCGGCATGACAACGCCGGACATAGGGAGGACATAGATTAACATACAGAAGTGACGATATATTGATGCTGTCCCCTTTTGTATGTTTATTGTTAAGTACAGAAGAATTGATGGATAATTTTCTCACGAGTACCCGTATTGTAATAAAGCCGTACCGTAGTAATATCGAGTATTGTAATAGAGCCTAACAAAAAGAAATTCATAAATAATCTTAATATATATAAATTACGTGTCACGTTGTTTGTCCGCGATGTACTCCTAAACTACTTAACCGATTATGATCAAATTTGCACACCGGGTGCAGTTTGATCCAACTTGAAAGATAGGATTACGTCTCAAAAAAAAACTTTTGATAGAACGAAGTCTGTCCGGGCAGCTAGTATAATATAAAAATAAAAAGTACATAATACTTAAAACTTTTTTGTATCCGTCGATAAGCAAATAGAAAAATTGAACCCTTATTGTAAAAATATTCCGGTTTTGTTGGATTATGTCTTAACATAGACACGCGGTCGCGTGTCAAAGTCAATTTATAAAATTAACGTAATAATGTGGTTAACTGCAGTTATAGATTTCCATCGGACGAACTAATGCACCAAAAGTGGATCGTTGTTGTTTAAAATTAATGTTTTAAAGAAATGCGTTTTATTATCTACCTACTGAATAAATAAGATGCTATGTAATAATAATGAATAAGACGCCATAACTACTGCTTAGGCTGACTTACACATGAAAAAGGTCGTGGTCCCTTTATTCGTAAATGTGTCACCATATTTCATCACCGAAATCCCAAATTATTGCTTATAATAGTTTCAAAATTACAACTTCCTTTCTTATGTTTGTTTTTAGGTACTTTCAACCTACTGACTGTACTGAATTTGTTAGTCTTTGCACTGTTTGCCAAAGGCAACCAATCAAATCATCGTGCTAATCTCCATATTGTGGAAATGTGCAGAGTTGCCAACTCTTAAAAAATTTTCGATATCTTCACAGTTTTTAGTTTAGACCACCAAAATTAAATCTAGTTTAAACTGAAAATCAAGAGGATGTGCAGATTGAAAACGAGTTAGTTTTAGTAGAAATTGTTAAGATTTAAAGTTTATTTACGAATATAAGTATAATTTACTTAATGTAATATTAAGTTGTTTTGCACAATTTCATTTGTTGGCAACACTTGTCAACGTTTGGTGACGCGAACGACAAACACTAGCTGTCTTTTTCACTATTATGTTTTTAGTAAAGTCTATCCCTTTTACATAATTTACCAACGTAGTTATTGATGTAGGCCTGTAGGGAAACAAAAGATAAACGTGTGTGTGTTTCGGAACAAATTTTTCGGTTGATTTGTAAAGGCATAACATATCTATACTAAAACATCATTGCTGATGGACCCATTGTCTGTTTAACGGATTTTCTGATGGACTGATTGTCTGGTGGCCGGATTGTCTGTTTAACGGATTGTCTGATTGACTGATTGTCTGATGGACGGATTGTCTGATGGACGGATTGTCTGATGGACGGATTGTCTGATGGACGGATTGTCTGATGGACTGATTGTCTGATGGACTGATTGTCTGATGAACGGATTACTCTGTTCTACGGATTGTCTGTTTTACGGATTGTCTGATGGCCGGATTGTCTGTTGTACGATTTGTCTGTTTAACGGATTATCTGTTTGACGGATTATTTGATGGACGGAGTGTCTATTTGATGGATTGTCTGATGGACGAAAGCATACTCCACCCTTTTATTCCTTCATCTGAGACTCCACCATGCTCCTCCCTGGAGAAATTATATTATTGTCTAACCTAAATGTAGGAAATTTTAATGACGCACTAGGCCTCAAACGGTTATTTAATGACAGCTATTAACGAAAAACTCCTCCACCACTTGAATCGTAGAAATCGTGGTAAGAATCGTGGTTGAGAATGGTTCCAAGTCTAGGAGAGACTCATGCTCAGTATTCTCAGTAATGGACCTTTAATGGGAAGCCAGCAATGAAAAACTTTGTTTGAGGAAAAGATATAAATTAATAATTAGGCAAATACATTATGACGCAATTTCATAATAATTGCTTTAACATAAAATTTATTACGTACTAAATTAGCACAAGAGCGCACTCTGATACTAACTATTAATAATACCGACGCGACGTAAAACGTGGCTTGTTGATAATTTATTCATATAGCTTTGTAGCTTGTGGCTATAGATTGCGCAGAGCGCGAAGCGTTACGAAAATAAGTGGAAAATATATTGAGCCACGACCAACGAGCATAATTCTGTCTCCCTTCTTCAAGCGGCTGCATGTTGTGTCTATCTCTTTCCCTCTCCCCAGCATTGAAGTCACCCTCAAATTCTTTATCAACACTATATTTACATAAAGTGTATGTGTGTAAAATACTCGAGTGTGCGTTAGATCGGAAATAGCGAGCGATAGCAGCCAGCAGGGCGAAGCGTAGTTTCAAATGTGAATATTTGAATACAATTCAATAGGTACAATTCAATACGTATGAGATACATATTGAATGAGGTTGTGTTTGTATTGTTTGCTAAAATACATAATTGAATACCAAGCATTTAGGAAGATTTCTAGCTTTGTTTTATGCAATTTTGAAGATTCCTTGCGTGAATGTCCACTCTGCTGACAATTAGATTAAGCAATCAAATTCAGTAACTTGGGAAATAAAAACTGAGAATACCTAATAGGTAAACTAAACGGAATTGTTTCACATGCATGCTAAATTGGCACTGAGATTACTAAACGCGCATACAGAAAAAGCATTCAAGATTAAAGAATAAAAGGAAAAATCAAAAAGCATTATTGAATTGACACGGAAATGTATGTAAAAGGTTAAAGGCCACCAACCCACTTCACCCAACGACTGTATAATTAGCATATAAATTTACATGTGCATGCTAGGTATGTTGGACTTTTCAACAACGACCCCAAAAATGTTTATTAAAGATCGCTGCATACGTAACGTGGACGGGACGGGGACGGGACGGGGACCGGACGGGGACGACCCGGGGACGGAACGTGTTTAGTAAACACTGACGAGGATTTTTAATGCATTCGCATGCATGACGGTAACTCGATGCTTAATAGTTCACTGCAGGGATGTTGCGGATACCAATTTTTTTCACATCCGCGGATGTGAATGCGGATGCGGATTTTTGAAGACTCACATCCGCGGATGCTGATATTTAAGATTTCATATTATTATAAATATAATAAGTATATGAATGAAGAATTAAAACAATGGTAAAGTTTAAAGGTAAAGGTAAAGGTTAAAAATTATTAACACTTTTACTAAGTAAAATTAGTTTTGTTTTTTTTATGCTTTTAGCAGGCAAACGAGCAGACGGGTCACCTGATGGGAAGTGATCACCGCCGCCCATGGACATTAGTAACACTGGGGGCGTCACCAACGCGTTGTCGGCCAAGAAAATGACGATAGACCCGCTTCTTGAAGGACCCCATGTCATAGCTTAGAGGGAACATCGATGCAGGAAGTTTGTTCCACAGTTTACACGTACGAGGTAGAAAATTACGTGAGAATCGAACTGTGGATGAATGCCAGGTATCCAGGTGATGTTGGTGAAACCTGGTACCCCGTGAAGGTCGGTGTCGAAAACCAACTGCAGGTATCAAGCCAAATAGTTCTTCAGAACATTCCCCATTGTACAGACGGTAGAATACGCAGAGAGAGCCTACATCTCTCCTCAACCCGAGCGATTCTAGTCCGCCTGTAAGCTTGGGATCGTCGACAAGTCGAATAGCTCGCCGTTGAATTCGATTGAACGGATCCACTTGGCTAGCTGGGGCTCCAGCCCAAAGGTGGGAGCAGTACTCCATGTGTGGTCGAATTTGCGCCTTATAAAGCAGCAACCTGTGTTTAGGCGTGAAGTACTGCTTAGCTCTGTTGAGTACTCCCAATTTCTTTGCAGCTAGTTTGGCCTTACTAACCAAGTGGTCCCGAAACTGAACTTCATTCGAGATGTCGACACCAAGGATCCCAATGCTTTTAGAGATGTTAAGAGGAATGTTCTGGAACCGTGGTGCTATGACGAATGGGGCTTTTTTAGCGGTTAAAGCGCAAACTTGTGTCTTCTCGGGGTTGAACTGGACTAAATTTAGTCTGCTCCATTCTGAGACCCGCTCCAGAGATGTCTCGACTTCAGACACAAGTTTCATCGTCTTCTCCTCAATCTGCACCCGAGAAAGGTTTGCTCGGCCTGTATAACGGGCGTCACCCGTGCTGTCATCAGCATAGCAATGAATATCCCCGATGTCCAACATATCATTGATATGCATGATGAACAGTGTAGGTGAAAGCACAGAGCCTTGTGGGACGCCAGCATTTATGGGCTTCGTATCTGAGCATGTTCCGTCAACGACGACCTTGATGCTCCGCTCCGATAAAAACTGGCAATCCATTTGCACAATTTCTCGGGTACTCCGTAGGAAGGCAGTTTAGACAATAATGCCTTATGCCACACCCTATCGAAGGCCTTTGCAACATCTAAACTTACAGCCAATGCTTCTCCCTTGCTCTCGATTGCTTCTGCCCAGCAATGAGTAAGGTATACTAAAAGATCGCCAGCTGACCTGCCGTGGCGGAAACCGTATTGACGGTCACTAATCAGCTGGCGATCTTCTAGATACCGGAGCAGTTGGGTGTTTATTATACGCTCCATTAGTTTGGAGAGCAGAGAGGTTATGGCGATTGGTCTGTAGTTGGATGGATTTGACCGGTCTCCCTTTTTGGGAATAGGGTGGACCAAAGCTACCTTCCATGGAGACGGGACAATGCCGGCAGAATAGGAGAGTTGGAATAGGCGCGTTAAAACCGGGGTCAACTCCGGAGCGCACGTTTTTAGCACAATAGCAGGTATACCATCTGGCCCATTAGTATTAAATAATTATAATGCTCTTATTGAAGTGAAAACTTCTTTAGTACGGGGGTGACTTGAAATTTTATTAAACGAAACTGTCCAGTAAAACGAGACAAACACATAAATTCTAAAGTGAGATAGGAAGCATTGTACAGGGGTAGGGGAGCGGAGCGGAGTGGGGCGGGGCGGGGCGGAGCGGAGGGGGGCGGAGCGGAGCGGAGCGGAGAGGAGCGGAGTGAAGTAGATTAGTGAAACCTACATTTATCATCTTCCCGAAATTTTACATTCGTCTCATTAACAAAAATTTTGAAGGTTTCACTTCTACCACGTGTGAATTGCACACATTTTAATTTTTTTTTAACACTTACTACTTTTCATATTAGTAAGTGAATTTAAAAATAGGAGCATTATACTTAATAAAAAGAGTAATATTGCCGCTTTTAATAGGTACCTACTCTCAGAGAGCCAGGCAGCCTTATTGACTCTGTAGTGTGAACAAGTCAATTCAAAGCTTGTCCTGGAAGGAATACAAGCCATCAACCAATTAGGCTTCAACATCAAGGTCACCCTAGGATGGGTACGTAGGCATAAAGATATACGCGGGAACGAGAGGACCGATGAACTGGAAAGGAGGAGGGCCGAGGCACCCACCATGGGTCCCGAGCCCATGGTGAGCATCTCCAAAGCAATTTCTCGAACCATACTCAAGGCCATAGCCCTAAAGAGGGGAGCTGAGATGTGGCGAAAGGAACCCGGCACAAGACAGGCCAGATACTCAAAAAAAGTGCTCAACCTGCATCGCCCCAACTTACGGGTACTTATCAGATTGCTCACCAGACAATGCAGGCTCAATAGACACCTAATGACGATAGGTCTGAGCAACACTGCAACGTGTAGATTCTGTAGCGAGACGGAGGATACCATCCCATACCCCCATCCACATACTCTGTGATTGCCCTGCCATAAGTCTAGGGTTGCCAGACGTCCGGATAAAGCCGGACAGGGTTAGGTTTTTTGAGTGCGTGTCCGGCCAAATTGAACGGTGTCCGGCCTGTCCGGTTTTGTTAGGCTTTTTGCATTCGACTTCGTTTAGAAGATTTATCTGTATGGTAAAGGATCACAAAGGCCTGCGGGACACCACAAATTTTTTATCTTGTTAATACTAAAACACAAAATCCTCAATAATTTAGGGTGTCCGGCCTTTTTACCCAAATGTCCGGCCAAACTGGCTTGTCTGTCCGGATATTTGGTTTGACGACCTGGCAACCCTACATAAGTCACTGCAGAAGCCGCATGTTAGGAAGATACCTAATCCCACCCAGCCAAGTAAGAGAATTAAAATTATAATATTGAAATAAGGGAACGTTCCCAAACAACGCACCCATTCATTCTTCAAAATACCACGCTTGGTCACAGGCGGGAGGAGGGAGGGCTTAGGTTTTTGTCACGTAGTCAATCTCCACTTATTCTGCATCAAATGGGTTATTGTGTTTAAAAAAGATGGGCTGAGGAGTTCCTTTCGAAGTTTTTCTTCTCAATGACAAAGTACCTACCTTTTCAAAACGATGGTAGGAGCAAAAAGGCCGTGCATTTGGAGCAGAGTTCTAGAGGTTCTAAGCAGTCTTCCTCGAGTAAAATAATAACAAGAGGAATAGCACAGGGGTCGATACTTGGACCATTGTTATTCATTTTATATAGTGCAGATGTGGTTAAACACATAAAACATTGTAAGTTCCATATGTATGCCGACGACTTACAGCTTTATATATCATTCAAACCATCAGAATGTAAGGTTGCGACAGAGAAACTTAATGCGGACTTGCAGCGCGTCTATGATTGGTCAGACTATAATGCACTTGTCTTGAATCCGTCGAAATCAAAATACTTGATCATCGGTACAAAAAATCAAATCGATAAAATTTCAAGCTTTGATCCCGTTATTGTAATAAATGGTGATCCGATACAGAGAGTATCCGAAGCGCGAAACTTGGGTGTGCTCATGGATGAAACCCTACGGTTTGAACAGCATGTTATCAACGTGGTTCGTAATTGCTTTTACAGACTCAAAGTTTTATACAGAATCAGAGAGTACATCGGTACGAACTTACGTCTGAAGCTCTGCGAGTCCTTAGTGCTTTCCAAACTTAATTATGCTGACACTGTTATAGGTCCGAGGCTTTTAGCTCGCTCACAAAACCTAATACAAAAGGTCCAAAACGCATGTGCAAGATACTGCTACAGTATCCCACCTCGAACTCATGTTACTCCTTACTTAAACAGTGCGGGTTTGCTAAAAATGAAATTCCGCAGACAGCTGCACCTAGCATCGTTACTGTTTGGTATCATACAAGACAGGTGCCCGCCTTACCTATACGAGAAATTGGAATGGCCGAATGCGAATGTTAGGTCCAGCGCTAGGTTGCGTAGTTCACGGTTAACGTATCCCAGGTATTCTACAGCAGCTTTCCGCGGCAGTTTTAAATATAGTGCTACGAAGTGCTGGAATAATTTGCCTCCACCACTTCGCAGCCTTAAAACTTTATGGAGTTTTAAGATTAAGTATAAAATGCATTTACTGGAATTGCAAAAGCAACATTAAACATTAGCACACACACACACACGTATACACACACACACACAAACACACGCGCACACACACACGCATACACACACACGCGCGCACGCACACACGCGCACACACACACGCACACGCACACACACACACGCACACACACGCACTAACGTAAGCACTATCATACCCTGTAGCACATAATAATTATGTGCATATGGAATCTTTTGCTCACACACTCACGCTCAGAACATAAAGGTAATAGCGATGGGAAGAATTAATAAATAACAATATTAATAAATCGAACTATATTTATCTTACATTACCTGTCTAGCCTACTTAAGCACCTTAACTTTGTTAGTTTAATTTTTATTTTGTATGTTGTATTTTATTCTGTTATTTACTGTTTATTCAGTAAGTCTGCATGGATGTCAGTCAATTGGTAAAGCTCATTGTTAATCACCGCATGTTGATGCCAATTGACCGAACTACGTGATAAAAACAGGGCACACTGAAAACCAGCGGTTGGGGCATTCCGCAACAGCCAAAGCTGAGTGTGTCCTTTTTTGCCATGTATCACAGCATAATTTATTTCCTTTTGTTTTATTTGAAATTGTACAATTCTAATTTAATTTTGTTGTGAAAAATGGCGGAATAAACTTTTTCTATTCTATTCTATTCAAAAATTAACTTTCCTATGTGTGTTTAATATAATAGTCTACTCGATAAGTTCAAAATGGTTGAAATTAGAGATACTGCTCTTAAAAATACGTGCGATAGCTCATTCTGGTGCCTTACCATGAACTCTAATAAAATGTGTCATGTTTAGGACAGGTCAGCTTGTAGCTAAAACCTGACAGGAGTGTATTTTGTACCATGAACGTTGACCGATGACCTGCAATGCCTCTACTTCTGTCCTGCATCTTTCTATGACATGCAAGGTACTTGATTTGTACTAATTATGTTCTGAAATAGAGCGTTTTATCGGTTTACCGGTTTTCAAATGAATGCGTAATATTGATGTTTTTAAAAGTTTAAAATAGCAATCTCAATTGAAGATTTTGAGATTTGTTATAAATACTTAAGTGTTGTGATTTATTAACCTTTCGTTCTCTAAAATTACCAAAATAAATTATCGCTAAGTGATGCTTACATTTTTGAACGTAATCTTACACCACTTGACACTTGACACAGTGACATGTCTAAAAGTCTTTAAAAATGTGTGATTTATGCCGGTCACTCACATTCGCGCGAATACGCGAACCCACAAGTGTGGGACGATATTCGCGAATGATTATGCGAAGTTTTCGAGGCATTCGGGGTTTTCCAAGCTGTGTCGGTTTTTTGTCGCACATCAAAGCGCGCGAACCTCGAACCTTCGTGTAGTCTCCCACACATTCGTGCGACCAGTTGCGCACACGACTAAAAAGGTGATGTATCTCTTAATTTTTCGTGGTTCGTGGCGTCTAATCGTATTACCATTTATTTTCTGTATTGAAAATGGATTTTAATTACAACAACATAATAACAACAGCAAGATTGAACATTCGTGAACAAAGTGTAGGAGGAAGCGGAAATGGGCTTGTATTGTATACTCATATGCGAACCCATTTGCCTGACCACCCTTCACATATGTGCAAACATTCGTAAAAATGTCAAACATTTGCGCGCATGTGAGTGACCGGGGTTAGGAGCGATAATTTAAAAAGCATAAGTACAATGAATGTTTTTAAAATTTTCCAAACAAATGAAATGTATTTATTTTGTGATGATGGTGTATTTGAAATTCGCCATGGCTGCATCCCGTCGTATTTCATCATCATCAACGAAATAGCCGAAACAGGACAATAAATGTTACTTTCGGTGAGCTGTAATATTTTGACGTTAACATATGCCATTTTCTGATGTCAATACGTCAACAATCGCGTCATGGTACACGAATTGCAGGGCAGAAGATCATTTTTGATGTCACGTGACCGCTGTCCTGTTACGGTGACGTGGTCGCTGGCTGCCCTGTGTTTTAGCCAGATCATGGTAGGATATAGCAGGACAGGCCAATTATCGGCTAATATTGACCTGTTTTAAGAGTTCATGGTACTACAATTTTTACACTTTGATCTTAGCCAAAAGGCCGAGAAGCGATGCAAAATTTCCTACGGGAGCAAATTCTTTGAAGTGTTTCGAATACACCATATTTTTTTTATTTTTTTAAATTAATAATTAATACCTTAAAAAATTATTGAGTGTGACGAACTCGGTTTTGACGCCGCACGCGCAACCTAAAAATGCAGCGTGGAGACCCATTTTCAGCGTTAAATTAAAGTTATAAATAATGGAGATAGAGTTCCGAGAGTCGCGAGTCATTGTTTGGAAATTTCCTCTACTTTAAGAATCTTGTTTTAAAATTTCTTAAATATTAATAGTTTCGAAGTGATTACCAAAAACAAAATACTTTTTTTTTTCAACTTTATTTTGTCAATAACTTTTGCAATTTTTTACGTGCTGGTAAACGCTTCCGAAACATTTTTCTAGACATCATTCCAAACAGAATGAGCTATCGCACGTATTTTTAAGAGCAGTATCTCTAATTTCAACCATTTTGAACTTATCGAGTAGACTATAAGCCCACATAACGGATGCGTTGCCGGCCGAAAAAGCGGGGTCAATATTAGAAGGCGGGTAAAATACCCTATACTCGCCCAATTTCACCATGCATTGTGGTGATCAAAGTAAGTGGTACAGAGGACAGCGCCCTCCAATAGGAGGGACCATTCACTATGGACGACCTCTTCGTTTTCCAGGGTGCATCACAAGCAATGGTTGACGGAGTTATAGGGACAGCAAAAATATTTCGGTTAGGTACAATTTTGTGTCAGCTTTTTCTCAATTTAAAATTTACGATAAAAAGACACTAAAAGATTTTTTATCAGGGCTCGGGTCTCCTCTCACAATGTTAGGGCGGAGAGAGTGCGGATTAAAATTTATTCAGAAAGAGAGAAGAAAAAGAAAGAGAGCACTTAATTATTTTTTTTTTGGAAAGATGTGTCTTTTTTTGTTTTAGTTTTTTGTCACGAAAATGAGAAGTAAAATAAAATAAAAGGAAGAAAGAAAAAAAAAACCTAAAGAAGGAGTCCTTCTTACTTTTCTTTTCTTCCTTTCTTTCTTTTTTCCCTCTCCTGGAGAAATCCCTTCCCACTTCTCTCTTTTTTTCTTTATCTTCTCTCTTTCTTGTCCTTCTTTCGCCTTTAAGAACTTTCTTACTTATAGGTCTCGCCTAATAAATGAAGTATAGGTACATTCGTAATTTGTATGGATTCGGTCTAAAATACAAGGCGCTTTCGCTCAAATTTGGTTTCTAAGAGAACCTAACCGAATTGGGGTCGTTGGACGTTTGAGTATAGAGGGGTGAGTAGCAACTTATTTCAAGTAGGTATATGGGCATACACTGGGGCGAAACGCATTAAATTATCGAATGCGAAATAAAGACCATAATCAAAATTTCACCGTACAAATACATTATCGTACCAAACTTATCGTAAACTTATATATGTATTAAGGAATTTAGCTAAAATTAGTAAATTCAGTGATTGGGCTACTGTAGGTATTTTCAAAAGTAGGAACAAGATGTATGATCTCTATGCCGAGAAACAATACAATCTTTCTTCCACTTTCCAGGAGTACGTGAGAAATTATTCAAAAATTTTTAAAATCGTCTGCACTCAGGCGAAGTCAATGCACATAAAGGATAAAATAATTAACTCCGATAACAAAATGAAAACAACTTGGAATATAATTAGTAGTGAGAACGGTAACACAAAATCCTGTGACTTCAGTTACGAATTAAAAATTAATGAAAAAATAATTACCGCTGATAAAGACGTGGCAAGCGCATTTGAAAATCACTTCCGTAATATTCCAGTAACATTAACTAGTGCACTAGCTTCTTCACCGACCGAAGCACTTTCTATATTAAAAGATAATGTAAACGAATGTAATATTTTATTTCAATTTGAACATATTACTACCAGAGACATAATTAAAGCGTTTCAATCTCTGAAGGTAAAGAATACGGGTGATTTGTGGGGGATCTCAGTAAAAATAATACAACATATTATTGATATTATAGCTCCATCCTTAGCCGTAGTGTTCAATAAATGTATAGATCTAGGTATTTTTCCAGATCTTATGAAATGTAGTAAAATTATACCACTTTTTAAAACAGGTGAAAAAACCGACCTTAATAACTATAGACCAGTTTCTGTATTACCAACACTTAGTAAGATTTTCGAGAAAATAATATTGAATCAAATGCTAAACCATTTCAGCAATAACAAATTATTACACCCTGAGCAATACGGTTTTACTAAAGGCCGTAGTACAACAGATGCAGGGGCTAGGCTCTTAAAGCATATATTCGAAGCATGGGAGGCGTCACAAAATGCAATAGGTGTATTTTGTGACTTATCTAAAGCATTTGACTGTGTTGAACATGAAACATTACTGTTAAAACTTGGTCATTACGGAATAAAAAATAAGGCTCTTAGCTTGATCGCGTCTTATTTGAGTGATAGAATACAAAAAGTCAGCATAAATGATATTAAGTCATCGGGGTCACCGGCGGTGATGGGTGTACCACAGGGCTCGATCTTAGGTCCTTTTCTTTTCCTGGTATACATAAATGACTTACCTCATTATGTAAAAAACCAAGCGGATATTGTACTATTTGCTGATGATACATCATTAATATTTAAGTGTGATAGGAATAAAGAAAATTTCGACGACGTAAATAGTACTCTTTCGTATGTCTCGCGTTGGTTCACTATTAACAATTTACTGTTAAATGCAAAAAAAACTAAATGTATAGAGTTTGTACTACCTAATGTTAAAAAAGTCAATAAACTTATTAAACTTAATAATGAAACATTGAATATGGAGGAATCCACCGTATTTTTAGGGGTGACCTTAGATAATAAACTTCAATGGGACCCACATATAACAAATCTCGCGACTAAACTCGGTAGGGCTGCTTACGCTGTTAGAAAAATAAGGCAGTATACTGACATCGAAACTGCTAGGATGGTTTATTTTGCATATTTTCACAGTATTATGTCATATGCCATCTTGCTGTGGGGCAAAGCAGCCAGTATAGAACAAATTTTCATACTACAAAAAAGAGCTATTAGGGCTATTTATAAACTTAGATCTCGTGAAACTTTGCGTGACAAGTTCAAAGAAATAGGTATACTTACAGTAGCCTCACAATATATCTATAGTAACGTGGTTTTTATACGGAATAATATAAGCGCGTATAAACAAAATTTTGATATCACTAATCGCCAAACAAGAAAAATGCACCAGTTAGTAACGCCATCTTACCGTCTTTCTAAAGTGAAGCGATCTTTTATGGGCCGTGGTGTACAGTTCTATAATAAAATCCCAAAGTTAATACGTGATTTGCCAGTGGAATTATTTAAGAAACATGTAAAATCTCAACTTTTAGGCAAAGGCTACTATACTGTAGATGAATACATAAATGTGTTGAAGATGGTATTTTTCCCAATCTTATGAAACATGGGAAAATAATACCGGTTTTTAAATCTGGAGATAAAAACGACCCAACAAATTTTAGACCAATATCCATCTTACCAGCCCTCAGTAAAATTTTCGAAAAAATTATCTACAACCAACTACTATCGCATTTTTCTACAAACAAATTATTTCATATTAATCAGTTTGGTTTTTCAAAAGGGAAAAACACCACTGATGCAGGCATCGCACTTCTTAAACACATTTTTAATGCTTGGGAGGATAAGCATGATGCTATTGGTATATTCTGTGATCTCTCAAAGGCATTCGATTGTGTTGATCATAATATATTAATAAACAAACTTAGGCATTATGGTGTCTCAACACAATCAGTTAGTCTTATAAAATCTTATTTATCTGAACGTAGTCAAAAAGTAGTTATTAATGGAATAGAGTCACCTGGAGTGCACATGACCATGGGTGTGCCCCAGGGATCAATATTAGGACCACTGCTATTTTTAATATATATCAATGATCTTCCTTATTTCACTAAGGACATGTGTGAAACGGTATTGTTTGCTGACGATACTTCTCTAATTTTTAAAGTAGATAGGAGGAAAAAATGTTATGACGACGTAAATAATACTGTTTCGCAAGTATTACACTGGTTTACATGTAATAACTTGATGTTAAACGCGAAAAAAACTAAATGTGTCAGATTTGCCTTACCTAATGTGAAACAGATCCCAGCTCAAATTGTCCTAAATAAGGAAGTATTAGAACTAGTAAATTCTACAACATTTCTCGGCATTACCATAGACTCTCGACTACAATGGGGTCCTCATATTGAAGCCTTGTCAGGGAGGCTCAGTTCCGCTGCTTATGCAGTTAAGAAAGTAAGGCTCTTAACTGATGTAGAAACAGCAAGATTAGTTTATTACAGCTACTTTCACAGTATAATGTCCTACGGTCTGTTGTTGTGGGGCTCAGCTGCAGATATTGAGTCAATCTTTGTATTACAGAAAAGAGCAGTTCGCGCTATTTACAACCTCAGGCCTAGGGACTCTCTTAGAGAACTCTTTAAAGAAATCAATATACTAACTGTTAGTTCACAATACATTTTGGAAAATATTATGTATGTTAAAAAATACTCCGATACTTTTCTTAAAAAGAGTGATGTTCACAATATTAACACAAGAAATAAGGCTAGACTGATTGTGCCTCGTTTTAGACTCAACAAAACTGGTGGCTCGTTCATGGGTAGATGTGTAAAAATCTACAATAAAATCCCGTTAGAATTAACAGAAATGCCATACTGTAAATTAAAAACTCATGTAAAAGGTATTCTCATGAAGAAAGCATATTACAAAGTTGATGAGTATTTAAATGACAAGACTGCTTGGACATGAGTTTTTTTTTTCTTTTTTTTTAATTAAATAATGTAATAAGTAGTAGTAAGTACTGTCTGTAACTGTGAGTAGGAAAAAAAATTATCCCGGGAGTTTCTTGCCGCTTCTTCTACCGGGACCACTCACGGTAGGGATTTGTTGAAGCGATGGCGTTGAGTGACTTTCGAAAAGTGTTTGTAACAAACCTACTTCGAATAAACTAATTTCATTCATTTCATTTAAAATGACAAAGACGCATGGAAATGACCAGATCTGCAACCAGTTCCGTACAGGTTAGTGATACTTCTTTGTAAAAAATATACCAATGTATTTTATTTTTAAAAGATGTGCTGAGGAGTTTCTTTCGGCTTTTCTTCTCCTCCATGACAAAGCACCTTTCCGAAAAGCTGGTAAATTAAAAAAATGACGTGCATAAGTGTATCAATGATACCTACATGAATAAATGATTTTGAATTTGAATTTGAATTTGGAGATTTGGAAGTCAACTACGAATAAGATAAAACAATCATTATAGTTAGATAATGTACATTTATTTAAAATATTCTAAACCTTAATTAGCTAAAATTAGTCAAATATAAATAATATTCAGACCACACACCGTGAGACCATCAGTAAATTTTGGCATAAAATGGAATGTAACTTACAAATTACTAATCAGGTAAATAATATTTTTAGTTATGAATAATATCTATTAACAATTTTTAGGTAAATAACAACCGTTACCATTACAATTTGTAATTAAATCCACAGGGACATAATATAAAATCAAAACCATTTTAGTTTAAAATTAAATTAATGACTATAAACTCAACTTCCGATTTAAATCGTGAACTCAATAACAATACTTACTCATTAACTCGTCACAAATGAAATTTATCATTTGTCAGTCATTGGCTCGACCGGGATCGAACCCGCTATCTCGTTTGGCAAGCTTTCTCCACAACAGACTGTCTAGTTTGTACGAATTTTCTACCTAAATCACAATAAATAGAGATTAACAAAACCCACAAGTATAGAGTCAAGTCGTCATACAAATGTAAATTCCAAACGGACCCATTATGCGTATGACTTATGGCAATTTACAAACCCTTCACAAACATTGAAGTATAATGTACTAAAGTACCAAAACAGACATCGCGAATTCGCGAACAAAATGTGTATCGCACCGGGAGGTTCTATTTTCAAAATCGAGTTCTCGTTCTCTTTTCAAATTCGTCTGAACCCACTGAAAACTGTAGCTACTTGGCAACAGTTCATTGCGCAAACATCGGGTTTGCGGTGTCGGTTCTATACACTAGCAATAATAGTTCAATGTTCACAAGCAGTAAATTATGTAGGGGAATGTGAGGGTGTACTAGACCCTGAAACTCGATGTTTCATAACCACTTCAGGTGGAGAATGGCCATTAAATAAATTGTAAGCCGTAGCATCGAAGTTCAGACGTCGACTTAGTAGCACTCCGTCGAACTCATACATGATTTCCTGTCTCTCAGTTTCTGAAAACTGTCGCAATTTCTTTGCAAGAAGTTTTCCATAGAGATCACATTCATCTTCTTCTTCTTCGTCACTCTGCTGATTGTACTTCTTCAGAACTTGCGCAAACGATTTAAAAGCATTCTTCATTTCGCTACTCGCTTCTTCTATCTGTGAGGGGTTGTTAAATCTCCGTTTTTTAAATTTCCGCTTCTTTTCAGTCTCCTCCTCTTCAAAGTGTTCTTCTTCAGATTCTGCGTCTTCTTGCCTAGAAGATGTTGAGGCCTGTGGTAAAATATTATGATTGATTATAAAAACCAGTGGCTATAGGTCAAATATCAGTTTTTGTGATGAGGGTACCTTAATGTAAGGAAGTTGAAAGTAATAAAACTTATCAAATCAAAGTTGCCAAGGCTATAAAGTAAGTTAGCGTACCTAACTTGTACATACTAGGTACGTAAAATGTAAGTTACGGACGTTACGGTGCTATAAAATAACATAAAATAAACATAAAATAACATAAAATTAACACGCTCTCTTGCATTATATTATTTGTTTTGTTAATAACAAGAAAATAAACTGTAAAGTATTTCTTTTTAGGTACATACATTCAAATGATGCAATTATTTTCTTTTGAATTGCCAATATGGCGTCCCCTTGCCGCCATATTGGATTTTTCAAATATCAAACATTTTACGTGCAATTTTGACGTTTCCGACTTCAGTCAGTAGCTGTGAAATTAAATACAATATCCATATCCTTTGGGACTTGCTACAAAAATATATTAATTTTTTCACATAATAGGGCAATATGAAGCACCTTTTATTTTGTAGACCATCAAACCTAAGTCTAACCCAACCTAACCTAAAAGATTATCTTGCCGATTTATTTATTACTTAGTCAACTTACATTATCTTCTGCATTAGTCCATGTTTTTGATCCGTATATATCATTTAAAAATGATTCCATCGGTTTGTAAAAAGTCCAAATCGGCGTGTAATCTGAGCCCATTCTCAAGGCCTCTAACCTTTTTTTAAAATGAAATCTATATGCAGTCATAAGCGTTTCTTTTCTTCTTTTTAATTTGTCAATAGACATATCCATTGCATCCGACAGACGATTCCATGCGTCATTTACCTAAAACGAAAAATATTTAGTAACAAATTCTAGAAAATAAAATCAGAAAATTCAATTTTACATCAAAATAAATGATTACCTTAATTCTGTCTTTATAATTTTTACTTTTCGGATCCCATATATCGGGTTCCTTTTGGTATAATTCCAAAAACTTAAAGGTATCTTCATTTGACCACGCCATTTTGTTTTTTGTGCGAGCGTGTTACGTACGCGCGCGTCGTTCGACGGTTGGCTTTGAACTGACGTGCGCAGTATCGACAAAATGGCCACGGTCGGCCACTATTGACAACTGCGCGCCAGGCCAGACTGGCACGAGACGACTCGACATTGAGAACAAGGACAAAGACCCGAGATTGCCGCCACTTCATGTGTACCGTGGGCCATTGTGTACATGCGTTGCGGAATGTATAGCCACGATAAACCAACGTTGCTTACTGTATTTTGTGGTAATAAAGCGATGTTTCTTAATTTGTTTTTGTAAAGATAGTGATGTAGGTAGGTAAGTATAATGTAGGTATTATTAACTATCAATATTTAAAACTTATCTAGAGAAATGTTAGTCAATTACTGTATAATAATAATAAGCTATTAATTACATACCTAGTATGTATTATGTTACAAAAAGTATATCTAACTACCTACAATAGGTACACCTACTTTTTTATATATCTAAGATACCGACCTACCTACATGACAAGATAATCTAAAGTAGAAAGGTAGATTTTTACTTATAAAGATATTTTGGACAAGAATTTAATTAACAATAAGTTTATAAACTGTTATTATTCCTATACATTCGATCTTCATTCGATAGGTGGAACGCGCTCTCAGAATATTATAGTAAGTATAATATAATTAACTTTAATTAACTTAAGTATAGTATATACTTATAGGTCTATGGCTCTCAGTCTCAATGTGAATAGGTAGGTACGTAGATTACGGTGCCATATAAAGTATGGAACAAGAAGGATTCGTCCCAGATTTTTATTATTATTGAGCCCAGTAATTTTCATTATATTATGTATAACGGGAAATCCCCATGCCAGTACATATTTTAACATTCACGTTAAGTGATAAAATTAAAATGGCAAATTGTTTACTATTTTATAGGGTGTACCTATAGGTATATCATTTTTATTTATTTAATAGTTCATGTACACGTATAAAATTGGTTACAAAAAGTTATGAAAGAAATTTTTCATTTTTCTCATCAGCCACCCACATGGGATTTCGCAGTAAAATTTATGGAAAAACAAGTAAAATGGATAATTTTAGTAGGTCACTACTATGTACACTGCACAGATATGAAATTATATTTAGGTCAATATAACCGTTTACATAGTGTAAAATTATTAGCATAGTTAGAATAGTTACATAAGCATAGTGTTTAAAAGCGCACATTACTTTAATACTTACAATATAATAATGATAGCAAATCATTAGATAGCAATCATTAAGCCATGACGGTGGCCTTCGTGTAGAACAGCGTGGTGGAGTATGCTCTAGGTATCCTCAGTTATGCCCGTGCCCTGTAGTGGACTATTAATGGATTGAAGCCATTCAGAACGTTTCAAATATTATTTTTGTAATACATAAATGAGAAATGAATGATGATGTGAGTTGCTGTTATGACCAAATATGGTTCATTGTCTTGTAAGTCCATCCATCCGATTTTAAGTATATAAGTCATCCTCGTTTTATGTTTATCTTTGCATGTACTGAATTTACATCAACAATCGTTATAAAAAGATAGTCCTAATGTCGTCAACTCGCCAATTTATATGGTCACTGCAGTATCTATAAATAGCCTCAATACAATAACCATCTAAGGCCAGTTACAGACGCACTAGGATCCAAAGTATCTAACGACACAGATTATATAATATTCATGGTAACGTTACACGTTTTGAGCTTTCTTTTCTATCCTGGCTGTCAAGGTATCGGTGATTTATTATTAATTCTATCTATTTATCTGTGGTGACATGCATTTTGCGAAAACCTCTACAACCTCCAACGGACCATATAATGTTATTAGTAGAAAAGATAAGTATTATAAAATTCAATTAGCTGATCGTCAACCTTGTATTTTTATCGATCGATTGAAACCAGCATATGTGTATGTACTTTAGATGACGAAGATAGAACAGTAAATAAAATTATAAAACCAACTGTTAAGATTAAAAATAATAAACAAGTTGTGATTAATGACACCCCTTTAATACGTAAAGATGTTATAACATGTTCTGGCAGAATTAGCAAAGTACCAAAACAAAAGATATTTTACCAAACGATATTAAAGTTAAGTATTTACTATGGTTACCATACCGGATCGCCGCACCGAGGGTCCTGGGTTCGATTCCCAGCGAGATGGAAATTTGAATGATGAGTTTGAATTTCTGTTCTCGGTCTGGGTGTGAATGTCCTTGTCTAGTGTGTTGTTGTCCATGGCACCCACGACATAGGGAATCCTAGTGTGGGGCTATGAGTGTGAAGCGTTATTTTTTTATTTTACTATAGGTACTTACCTAGTTATTAGTATTAGGTACGTAATATACATTTTTTTAAGACATGCATATCTTATTTTTCTTTTTTTGATAACAGTTGTATTAATGTGTATTATTTTTTATAGCTACGTGATTTTGATTTATTAGTAATTAGTAATATTTGTACTTATACTGTTTTAATATATAAGATTTTTGTTTACAAGTTTTTACACATACCTTTATAAGATTTGACGAATTTTAAAGTTCTAAGTGGAATCAAAGTGGAATCTACTCAAGACCACAATCTTACTGCTTGTTCACACTAACTCGCGGGTGCGGTCGCGAAATATCAAACATAATGACCTACTAGGTATGAAAGTGTTTACATCAAAACGCGCGCGCGGTGTATGCAGCGTCTACCACGCTCGCGCGTTCAGTGTGAACAAGCACTTACAATATTTATCCATACTTATGTTAAGCTTCACAAGCATTTATTTTTAACGAATAGCTGTGTAAAGTTGTTTATCTAGTGTGAAAGTTATTTTTTCTTTCTGTGTCAAGCAATGTTTAGTTGCACTTGAAAAGGATTTCGAGTCCCAAAACTATTGTATTATCCTGATTGATTAATGGCCTCCTAACATTTTTAAGAAACTATACCGTTGTTAAACGATTTATTTTTGCATTGGACCTTTTCTTGTATTGTTATTTTAAGTGAGGTTCAACTTGTAACTTGGTGGTTCCCATATTATTTTGTTCAATGTTTTGTTTATAATTGTAGCCCCACATAATTAATCTATATTTATTTTATTCTGTTTTTTTTTTTGTATTTTTTGTTATATCGGCAGCAGAAATACATCGTCTGTGAAAATTTCAACTGTCTAGCTATCACGGTTCTTGAGATATGCCTGGTGACATACAGACAGTGGAGCCGTAGTAATAGGGTCCCGTTTTTACCCTTTGGGTACGGAACCCTAAAAACATAAAAAGTATAAAATTCTCATTTAGGTACGCTCCAATTTCCTGAACACTAAAAGGTTTCCTCCTACCCTGTGGGGTAACAGGGGGAAATACACACAGAGAGTCAAAGGGGGTTAGTCTCTCCGGTCTCTCGTGTTGAGCGTCGGGTACAGATAGGGTTGCCAGATGACAAGACTGAAATATCTGGACAAAACTTCAAAATGTCGGGATTTGTCGGGACAAAATGGAAACGAGCTGACGACGAAAAAAACGGCTGTGAAACGCGTTCTGTTGAATCGAGTGAATTGTCGGGACATTTTGTAATCTCCGTCGACATCGTTAGTAAAATTTGTGGCATTTTCTGAATATCACACAATAATTCTTCTGACACGTTAGTTGAGGGAAAAAAAATAAAAAAGAACTTTATATGCAATAGTCCTGCCCATAAATTGTATACGTTAAAACTATAGGTTAAAACACATTACTACACGTTCACTTCAAGTTTGCCCTCGTCGACCGTTACGATTTTACAGCTAACGGTACTGTTTACAAAAAAGTGATCAAATATTTTCATTAACTTATATAACAAATTACGTTTGCCACTGTGTAAGACATTTTCTCTTTTAGTCATTGTAGCGACACAAATCAACGAACGTAAAATAAATCAACAGAAAAATAATTTAATGAAATTCATCAAAATCAACAACAAACTCGAGAACGCACGCGCCGCACGGGACCACAAAAATACGCGGGTAGTGTTGCTGTCCGTACTACGAGTAAATGAGGTGCGGTACAAGGAGCGTCATGGGAGGTAAGGGTAAACTTGAAGCACGTCATGTAGAGTTAAGCACATAAAATAGATAAGCTTGAAGTGAACGCGTAGTAGGTACGTAAATCACCAAATTGGCTTTTTTAGCAATTTTTGTGTGTGGCATGTGGCTAGAAATATTACCAAGAAGGACCTTGTTGTTTTTTTGTAAATAGGAGTTTATTCTATGCAGATTTTGTAAAAGTTGTAGTTTTTTTCAAAATAAACTGCATTTGTACGAATAAATATTGTTTTACGTAAGTACTAATTTTTGAGGTAGGTACATAATATCAGTCAACCACTTAGAATGGTGCAGCTATTGTTAAAGCATAACTGATAAGCTCTAGTTACTGTAAACATTGAGATATTTGTCCCTAACGCCATGAGTTATTTGTCTATATTTGTTTACATTTGGCTCTGTTTACATTATGAAGCAGCTGTTTTTGAACTGTTTATAAAACAGTGCTGTGTGAAAACTACGTATAAAGTCCTGTTGTTTTTGAACTTATTATAGCTTGTTAATATATTTGTTCTTATAAGTTTAATACAATATCCATAAACAATCCATAAATTTATTATTCTACTCAGAATCAGATAAATTCGAATTTTTTTAAATTAAATTTTAAATTTCGCGCCATGTTTTTCCGCGCGAATTTTTTGACGTGACAGATAATGTCGATTGCGAAATGACGATGACGAATGGCGACTGAACTCCCGCTAGGGAGACTCGGAGGGCCCCCCGCTAGGGAGACTCGGAGGGCCCCCCGTTAGGGATACTCGGAAGGCTTTCCGCAATAAAGTATCTACTATAGGACACTCACTGTAGCAACTCAAAACTAGACAGTTCAAGAACCAATTTGCCATCTCAAAAACAAGATTCCATATTTTTATGACAGATAACGTGTAGCCTACTGTGTTGGCAACAAGGTTGCCTACTGCATCGTCAGCGGTACTGAGATACACGTGTAAGGAACGCTGAGTTGGCGGAATGCGGCGTCAGCTCAATCCAGGGGCCACGAACAAGGAGCGGCGAGCTTGATGGACTTCCTTTGTCGCGTATGGTGAAAGATGTTCTCAATACGATATCGATATTTTTAACGTGGTTTTTTGGTGTGTTGTTCCTACTTTTGTGACTTCATGTAAAATATTAGTCAAGTAATATTTTAGTTATTTAATGTTAACAGTAAATATAAAATAACTAAAATAGGAAAGAAGTTTTATCTATAGCGAAAAAATGAATCTGAAGATTTAATTTAATTCAAGCCTGTATAGAGGAGATATTATTATAGCGCCCCGACTCACCCTGCTCCGCTAAGCCCCTATCCCGCTTGCCCCCTTTCTAAGCCCCTTTTCCTCTTGCCCCCCTGTCGGTCGGTCTCTCCTCATTGATTCACCTCAGTCGATTACTTATAGCCCCAGAGAGTGCCCCCACAAAATTATTGCTATGAAAGCCCCTAAGGACCTAGTCATCTAAACCTATCATATTCTATCAACTTGAAAAAATGTTTAGACGGGATACTTTTAAATTGTCATCATTTTTTATTAATTTCACTGATACCATCTAATGAATATCTCAAATGAAATTATTTCGGAAAGTTGAAATGAAATTCACTCGTTGGTTAAAACTGTGCTAAATATATGTCCTATTCATCCCCTCATCTTGTAATATAGGAACAATATAGGAACTAGGGGCATAGAAACAACATTCTTAATAAACGTTCCCATTGGTTCAGTAAAAAAAATTTCGACCAAAAAAGCTCGATTTTTATTTTATTATGTAAGCGCTGAAAAAGCTGCAATATTCTTGCCTAGGGCGTCAGTGTCTCTAACACCGGCAGTACCGGCACTCTGATCAAACGTACTCAAATATTATAATATTTCTTTACTATCTTTTCATTTTATAAAAACATAATTATATTTTGTAGGCACTTCGCAACTGGGTGATTCTTATTCCGGAATATATTTTTGAAGATTTTATCGAAAAAAATTAAACCTTGTGGCACAACAATTATTTTATGCCAGAATGATTTCTTGATTGATATAAGTGAAATTGATAAAAGAGGCACCATTGTGAAGTTAATATTTTCTGAGATAAATCCCATTAAAAACAAAATACTGATGAAGATAATGACAACGTGTGGAAGTTAATGATTTTGTGCTGAGGAAAAATGACGACTGATACGAATAATGAAAAAAATTAATTAAAAGTTACATAAATAATGAAATAAAACAACTCAATTAATAATCAACACCATATTTTAATCATAAAATCACAGATGGAATGTATATAACATATTATGTAAAATAATATAATTTTTAGATGATTAATATTAAGTAATATATTATTAATTTTCTATTTAAAACACAACATATATGACCACATACACACACTGCGGCAGATTATACAGAAGACCGAGGAGTACAATCTGCCGCTATGTGTTGCCTATGTGGACTATGAGAAAGCCTTTGATTCTATTGAGACCTGGGCAGTACTAAATTCTCTTCAGCGGTGCCGGATGGACTACCGGTATATCGAGGTGTTGAAATGTTTATACACATCAGCCACCATGACCGTCAGAGTACACAACACAGCAACGAACCCCATCCAACTGCAGTGAGGTGTCAGGCAAGGGGACGTCATAACCCCAAAACTGTTCACCGCTGCGTTGGAAGACGTGTTCAAGCTGATGGAGTGGAAACGACGTGGCATAAACATAAATGGCAAACACATCACACATCGATATGCGATATGCCGATGATATAGTCCTCTTGGCGGGATCCCTGGAGGAACTTGGTACAATGCTCGGACTTGAACAGCGCTTCACAACGGGTGGGTCTTAAGATGAACATGGACAAGACGAAAATCATGTCGAATATCCATGTCACACCCGTACCGGTTGTTGTTGACGGCGCTGCTCTCGAAGTTGTAGACGAGTACATTTACCTGGGACAAGTGATCCAAATGGGTAAGTCCAACTTCGAGAAAGAAGTCACTCGTAGAATCCAACTCGGATGGGCTGCGTTCAGGAAACTACGTCATATCTTGTCGTCCAAAAAGTTACCTCAGTGCCTGAAGTCGAAGGTGTTCGAGCAGTGTGTGTTGCCAGTGATGACATACGGATCCGAGACGTGGTGCTTCACTATTGGCCTAATGCATAAGCTTAGAGTCGCCCAGCGGGCTATGGAACGAGCTATGCTCGGTATTTCTCTACGCGATCGAATCAGAAATTATGAATACCGTAGACGAACGAGGGTGACCGACATAGCTCAGAGAATTAGCAGGCTGAAGTGGCAATGGGCTGGCCACATAGTTTGAAGGACTGATAACCGTTGGGGAAGAAAGGTCCTCGAATGGAGACCACGCCTCGGTAAAAGGAGCACAGGACGCCCCCCGACCAGGTGGACAGACGACCTAAAGAAGACAGCGGGTATCCGCTGGATTCAGAAGGCTCAGAACCGGTTTGAGTGGCGTAGATTAGGGGAGGCCTATGTCCAGCAATGGACCTCAAAAGGCTGATGGATGGATGGATGGAACATTTATCATCAAATCTTAAATCTTTCATTTTAAAAACTTTTAATGCTAATGGCATTAAGAAATTTTTGATGAAGTATCTTTAGTGGAGCATTCAGATACCGTTTCTGCATCTAAACTTTATTTTTCGTCACAAACTCTTTTTTACCAGCACTTATTGAACTATTAGAATCATCATTATAAAATTTATGAACTTCTTCTACGTGATCTGCTATTATGCTTATAGATGATAATTTAGTTTTACCTTGTTTTACGAACTTGGAGATGTTTGTTTGACTATGTTTGTTAGTATTTTCTTGCACTTGAAGTTTTTTATTTAATCGTAGTATGTTTTTTTTTTGGCTTTCAATTTTCTTTTTATATTTATTAATAGTATTTATCAACACACACCTCTTCTTATACTGATTATAGCGTATCCTTCTTACCACCACTTTCATAGCAGGAGAAAATTGATCACGTAATGGATCACGCAACTTTTCTATCTTGGTCTGTCCCTCTATCTTGTCTTTTGACTCTTTTGCATCTTCTAATACAATTGGCTCAAATGTAGGGCGCGTCGTTTCTTCTTGTTTTTTCAGAACTAGTCACACATTTTGAAGCTAATGATGATGATGAAAATGACGAATTGAAGAAAACAGGTTGTAACTTGTCAAAACCGAATAAATTCTGCTTTAAAACACATGGATATAAATAAGTTCACTTTCAATACATAATAATAGCACACAATGTGATTGATGTGACAATTGATCGCAACAACAGACGGCAAAAGTGTAATGATTTCTTTCATAACAAATTTGTAAGAACGAAATGTAAGCTTACCTGGTCGACAAATACGATACGTCCAGTCCGTTCAAAGCGTGCAGCTCGACTGGGGGAGGTACGAGAAGCGTACCGCATACTTCAAACTCAACATGAATTGGAAAACCACAGAGAATAATTCGAATCAATCCTTGCTGCGGATAATGATTTTTTTTCATAACAAACTATACGTCGTATTGGTTTCCTATATTAGAATGAATGAAATGTCTATAATTTATGGTAATTAGAAACTTTGATCATTTGAGGACGATTTTGCATTTACAAATAAAATGTTTCGGTTTGTTTGATTTTTTTATTAGATGAAATATCCACGTGCAGTCATATAGGACATGCGAGATAATGACGTTTGAGGCAGATTTTGGCTTAAATTTCAAATTATACTATATTTAATATTCTTTTTTGGTGTGTAAATAGTTGTGCCGATAGTCAAAGTATCTTAAAACCTTATTGCTATTGATTATGGTTGTATAACGAAGAAGTATTTGGACTGGACACGTTTTATCCTCCCTTTTTAAGAATCACCCAACTATAAACTTGAGGAAACTTTCACATCGGAGTTAAGAAAATTAATGAAGAAATAAAATCCGAATTCCTGTTTATATGTATACCTACAGAACAATTGGATTCCCGACCGGGAAACCACTTATAACATCGAGTTGTAGGACTTAAGGATATTCCAGAATACATAATAAGCAACATTCTACAATAACTATCCATTCATATGTGGGTACTTTCCCCATATTAACGTAAAACATAAATTAAAAGGGTTACCAACTTATAAGTCTAAAATTGGTAGAAAAATCGGGATAATTTCCATGTATTATTGGAAATCGTGGAAAAATCGTCGGATTTCGGTATTTCGGTAGGGCAGAGCCCAAATCAGTAGAAATACCGAAAAATCGGTAGGTTCGAGAACACTGCGCTGATTAGAAATAAGACCATATACACGGACCTAAAAAAAAGATATTTTTTTTAGGTCCGTGACCATATAGTACAAACGTTTCGTGGTCTAACTTTTGTGGCCATTTGTGAAGCGCCTATCGGGAATCTAGAACTCTACAGTTGAAACTGTAGAGTTGGCAACTCTATCCCTGCCACACAGACCTGATATAAAAATAAGTACACAAGTTTAATAAAAAAAATAGCCTCCGTTGTGAGTTGTGACCACAGAACACCTAATAATTTTTTATTTAAGACTTTTTGACAGCCAGCCAGGTAGACTGAGGGGCAAAAAATTCAATAAAGTAAATCTACATCTATAATATAGCCTGGGCTTGGTAGTCCGGTCAAATTAGATCAAAAAATAGGATTGAGGTTACAAAAATTCACACTCGGCTGAAAATTGATAGGATTGTTCAAAACACTATTATAAATGAAATGTGAAAAGTCCACATCGATCGGGGTCAAAGGTCACAAAAACGGGTCTTTCGCGATTTTCAGCAAAACGATAAGTTTTATCATAAAATTAGCCCAAACAAAAATTGTAGATCAGATAATTATCTATAAAAAATGTCTGAATACTTTTTTCCTAAGAGCCACCGTTTTTGAGATAAAACGATTCAAAAAGTTGAAAGAGTTTTATAGATAATATGTAGAATTAACTATATGCCTGTACTTCTGTCTGTCTGTAGAAGCAGCCGGGTGAAAGTGGGTGGGAGAGACAACGGATGAAAGGGAGAGATATGATGATTTTCAATGTTAGATGTGGGTGGTAAAGGGTGTTTCACGAGAGATTCAACCCGGCGGGTGGGAAGGATGAAAACGGTGTTCGTAAGGGTCATATTGACCCCGTCGTATGACTCGATGGGGCTGTATGAGATAAATCGATACGAGTTTGGCACGTCTAGGCTATCGAACCGTTATGTTCTAAGACTTGTACTCTGTATGTAATGGGAGTAACGGGTAACTTTGTAGATTTTGAGATACCGTAAGCTTGGAAATTTGAATTTTCGAATCGTATTCGAAATTTGTTTTTATTTGTATGTATGTGGGATTTCTACTTACATACTAAACCCTCTCAAAATTCAATATTTTCATAGAACCAGATTTGATTTTTTTGGTTAAAGTAACCTAATAAATTAATGCAGTGGATTATGTAGGTATATCTCATTAACTCAAGCGCAAAACATTTATCATCAAAGTTTAAATCCAATAGAAGTTTGTAACCAGTTTGCTTGTATATAAAAAATCATTCTGTTTCCGCCCGGGATCGAACCGGGGACCTTGTGCGTGTGAAGCACACGTGATAACCGCTACACCACGGAAACCACATTCCTAATGGTCTAATTAAAGAATAATGTGTGCTTATTATGGGTGTTATGTTAATGCAACACTTTCCCTAGGAATTCATCATATCAATAAAAACAAAATGAGCGTCAGACGTCAGTCGCCGCGCAGCGATGGGTTAACTAGAAGTTATTAAAATCATACGGTGCTAAAATTAACGAGATGGTTTTAAATCATTTGGATTTGTCAAGGTTAATGGGGGTAAAATTCATGAAATCGATTAAATCTACAAAACTACAGGTGGTGCCATCTAGCGGATTATATTAAAATAAAACCGATTGACACTTTCACCACATTCAAAATACAGCTGTTGTCAGCTTGTTGTTTTTTTACTATTTTAAAAAATAAGCTGAATAGGTACATAGGGTTAAATGACTAATCATTACTAATTTTATTAGGATTCATATCTATTTAACTACTCTATTTTAATAGATATGAATCATATCTCTGTCTATTTAAAACGACTCTATTTAACTTTCACTTGGCCTCGCCCTTAACTCCACCATACTTTACCGTAGTAGTAGCGGGCTGAAGCAGCTGACGGGGACGGACGGTTAGCTATGTTGTGTACGATGTTTTCAAATAAGAGCCCTCAATCCACACGCACACCTATGGGACCTAGGGGTACCTAGGGGACCTAGGGGAAAACGGAGAAAACTATTTTTATTGATAGGTAATATGATTTTCAGTTGGTATGATCAATGATGACTTGTTCGTATGTTGCTTGCGCTATATCCCCTTCGTAAGTATACAAAATAGGTTATTATTATGTTTTTATTATTTATGTTTAAAGCAACTCTTACTTTCTTTTATGTGAACTTCTGTAGTTTTATATTTTTTCAGAAGGTAGGTATAGATAAACATCAAATATACTTTAACTTATTTTACAATGGTAATTTTTTACAAAATAAAGTCAGTAGTTCCATACATCAGTAATAATTCTTATTAATTAAATATTATTAACATTAAAACAGCAAAACCACTCAGAATCGTTTGAGGACTATCTCCAATTCGAGGGTAGTTACATACAATATCATTTAAACAATATAATAAAAGGATTTGCAATTAAATGCACAGTGACGGATTAAGACTACTTGATGCCATAAGCAATCCACGCCTGTGGGCCCCCCTATCCATGTCAACGTGGTTTTTTGTGCTTTTTGTGCTTCTTCTGGTGCCCCCCCCAGACGTGATGCCCTAGGCAATTGCTTAATTTGATTAAGGGTTAATCCGTCACTGAATGCAAGGTCACAAACGGGACTGTCTTATTTGGATTCATCTCCAATCATTCGCGCTGGAAAAACATGGTTGAATGCTGCAGAATATTCCAGACCTTAAAACCTATTAAGAAACACATGCTCTGCTTTGGGCCGTTGGGTATCTAAGCCAAATAAAAAAATAAGGATTCTGGTAAGTATTTATTTTCTGCACTTATCACATTTTTTACGATTCAAATCTCTAAGTCGACTTTGAGTAAGAATCGACTGAATCTTATCACGGGCTAATAAACTTTCTTCTACCGATAATTGCTTTAACTGATTATAGACATATTGTCCATATATCCTAAGTTCATCACCACAAGTATTTTGTGCTTCGGTTTCTTCGGTATCAGGTGTCTCCGTCTTCGACGACTCAGTTTTAAAAACACTTGGACTTCGTTTCGCGTCATGTGACGTGGGAAACAATGGATCAACGTATTGATTCGAATCCTCACCACTCTCATTCTCAAGATAGTCAACAATCATCGTATCCTGAAACAAATACCAATGTGTAAGTTACTTAATATTCATACCAGAGTAAAAGATTGTGCCATGACATGGGTGATTGTTATGTTATATATAAGTACTATTATTTCTTCTGTGGTTCTATGTAAACAAATTATAACGCCTTTGTAACATTGTACAATGTTATAGCAAAACTAGCTGTTACCCGTGACTTCGTGGTATTTAACAAAAAAATATTGTTCTTTTTTCTAAAACTATTTTTTTTCTAAAATAAAAGTAGCCTAAGTTACTCCTTGTTACATCAGCTATCTGCCAGTGAAAGTCCCATCAAAATCGGTCCAGCCATTTCAGACATTAGCTGGAACAAACAGACCGACAGACAGATAGACAGAAATTGTAAAAAATGTTGTTTTGGTATATGTACCGTGTATACATCCGAATGCACTTAGTAAAAAACTGTTATTTTAATATTACAAACAGGCACTCCAATTTTATTTATTTATATTATTATATAAATAAAGTAAGTTCTATTGGTATTGATAACCGAACTTAAACGATTATCTCTTCAACGCGTACACGTGGTAGTTCTCGTATATGTATATACCATGCATAATCTAATATCCATGTCCATGCATATAATAAAACTATAAGTGATCGATGTTTTTACATGGAACATAATAATATTTGAGAAAAACTTTACCCTAAGTAGGGCTATTTTTTAACACAATAGATCCCACAAAAATGAGTTAATTTTTGTCTGTTTTTCTGTGCATTTTGCCGGATAATCTCAGGAAGAGCTTAAGGCGCGATTATTCGACCGTTGTAGGCATTTTGTTCACTCCCCTATACCCCGCTCCCCTGAGTGTAAACTCGACCGCCACGCCGTGAGCCGGTCGCGCGCGGCCGTGAGGTTCATGACCCCGTGCGTAGCTTTAGATCCTGTAACCTAGTTGGTAGTGATCCTGCCTGCGAACTGCGAAGCGAGGGGTTTCGGGTTCGATTTCCGGCGGGGCAAATATTTATGTGACAGATAAATATTTGTACTCGTGTCATGGCTGTTATTGTGATGTGTTATGTGTAGTCCATGCCACCCGCGAAACAGGTAAATACTTGTAACCTACTGCGGGGGTATGAGTGTGGAAGGGTTTTTATTATTATTATTAGTAACTGCTCTGAGTTGGGGTGAAAGTATACTTTATTTTGATTTATTCATTGGAATTTTAGGTGCAATAAAATAAGAGTAATGATAATTTTAGCTTAATTTTGTTTTTCTTATTTTTTACATAATTTTAGGTATTTTATTTTAAATTATTCTTATACTTTTTATCATTCTCAATATACTTGTAAAATATTTTATCCAAAGGATTTGAACATTTTTCTACGGAACCTGGCATACCTACAAGTCTGCCATTTTGAAAAATCCCTCGTTTCGATTTTTAAGTTGGTTATTTTTTGTAGGTATTTACATGATATTAGTCAAAGTATGTAAGTACCTACTTATTTGTTCTTACTGATTCTTTTTTTAATCGATAGCTGGTGTTTGTCATGTGGTTCCACATAAATTTGAGCGAGATTTGACAAGTAGTTTTTGAGTTTTTTTGAAGTTGGTTATTTTTTGTAGGTATTTACATGATAATAATCAATTTTGTATGTAAGTACCTACTTATTTGTGGATGAACCGATTTTGATGATTCTTTTTTTAATCGATAGCTGGTGTTTGTCATGTGGTTCCACATAAATTTGAGCGAGATTTGACAAGTAGTTTTTGAGTTTTTTTGAAGTTGGTTATTTTTTGTAGGTATTTACATGATATTAGTCAATTTTGTATGTAAGTACCTACTTATTTGTGGATGAACCGATTTTGATGATTCTTTTTTTAATCGATAGCTGGTGTTTGTCATGTGGTTCCACATAAATTTGAGCGAGTCTTGACAAGTAGTTTTTGAAGTTGGTTATTTTTTGTAGGTATTTACATGATATTAGTCAATTTTGTATGTAAGTACCTACTTATTTGTGGATGAACCGATTTTGATGATTCTTTTTTTAATCGATAGTTGGTGTTTGTCATGTGGTTCCACATAAATTTGAGCGAGATTTGACAAGTAGTTTTTTTGAAGTTGGTTTTTTTTGTAGGTATTTACATGATATTAGTCAATTTTGTATGTAAGTACCTACTTATTTGTGGATGAACCGATTTTGATGATTCTTTTTTTAATCGATAGTTGGTGTTTGTCATGTGGTTCCACATAAATTTGAGCGAGATTTGACAAGTAGTTTTTGAGTTTTTTTGAAGTTGGTTATTTTTTGTAGGTATTTACATGATATTAATCAATTTTGTATGTAAGTACCTACTTATTTGTGGACGAACCGATTTTGATGATTCTTTTTTTAATCGATAGCTGGTGTTTGTCATGTGGTTCCACATAAATTTGAGCGAGTCTTGACAAGTAGTTTTTGAAGTTGGTTATTTTTTGTAGGTATTTACATGATATTAGTCAATTTTGTATGTAAGTACCTACTTATTTGTGGATAAACCGATTTTGATGATTCTTTTTTTAATCGATAGTTGGTGTTTGTCATGTGGTTCCACATAAATTTGAGCGAGATTTGACAAGTAGTTTTTGAGTTTTTTTGAAGTTGGTTATTTTTTGTAGGTATTTACATGATATTAATCAATTTTGTATGTAAGTACCTACTTATTTGTGGACGAACCGATTTTGATGATTCTTTTTTTAATCGATAGCTGGTGTTTGTCATGTGGTTCCACATAAATTTGAGCGAGTCTTGACAAGTAGTTTTTGAGTTTTTTTGAAGTTGGTTATTTTTTGTAGGTATTTACATGATATTAGCCAATTTTGTATGTAAGTACCTACTTATTTGTGGATGAACCGATTTTGATGATTATTTTTTTAATCGATAGCTGGTGTTTGTCATGTGGTTTCACATAAATTTGAGCGAGTCTTGACAAGTAGGTTTTGAGTTTTTTTGAAGTTGGTTATTTTTTGTAGGTATTTACATGATATTAGCCAATTTTGTATGTAAGTACCTACTTATTTGTGGATGAACTGATTTTGATGATTCTTTTTTTAATCGATAGCTGGTGTTTATGTGGTTCCACATAAATTTGAGCGAGATTTGACAAGTAGTTTTTGAGTTTTTTTGAAGTTGGTTATTTTTTGTTAGTATTTAGATGATATTAATCAATTTTGTATGTAAGTACCTACTTATTTGTGTATCACGCGAATCTCAGTTAGGAAATATAAATAAGTTTATATTATATTTATATGTATATTTCTTAGTATATAAATTAATTGTGTAATTAGCACTTGACTTATACATATACATACCAAAATACTATAAACAGTTACTAAAGTACAAACACGAACAATGTTATTATTCTTACGATATAATTTTTTTTTATGGAAATAGCCGAAAAACGAGCTGACGATCCACCTGATGGTAATTGGCTATCGTCGTCCGTGGACATCAGCAACACCAAAGGCATCACTGATGCGTTGCCGGCCCTCCCCCTCCCTTCCCCTCCCTTCCACCTCCCCCGCTACCCTCCCTCTACCCTTCCTTCCCCTGTTTAACTTATATACAAATATACATATTATACTATACATATAAAAAAACAATACTCAAAAACAATATAAAAAAACAACATTAAAAAACAATATTCTTACAAAATTCTTACAATAGAAATAATAATAGTAATTATGGCATTAATTAACATTTAAAATCAATATTACCAATATAATCCCTCGAGGGGCCCTACCACCAGCGGGCCGGATTTAGTCGCCTTTTACGACACCCATCCGGCTTGGGATTGGGGTTAGTATTCTAAGCCGCCCTAATACGGCAAGAATTATTGTGTAATTAGCACTTGACTTATACCAATACCTAAATACTATAAACAGTAACTTAAGTATAAAAACGAACAATTTTTATTATTTCAAATTACAGCTGTGTGGATACTTTGGATAGTGTAATATAAGTTCAGAAGGCGCGCGCGCCAAATTCGAAATTAAAATTGGTGTCGGAAATTCGACAACGTGCGGCTGCGATGCCGATTAGCACAAGTCCTACCTCGAAGGCGACTGGCGCGAGAGTAAAATTGAGTAAATTAACGCGTCGGGCGTTTCGTAGTTAGTGGAAAGGGAAAAAATTGGAATTGAAAGGGAAGTTTTTCAAAATTTCAAATTATGATCACCAAGGAATATCGGTATCTTTAGGACCTATACTGTGGTATATTTTTTATTATCTGGAAGCGATTAAAACGCGAATAAAACTCCATTTTTATGCCAGATTAGACACAACTTTGTGATTTATTTCTATGCAATGAAATAACGGCTATCGTGTATCAAGTATGAGGGAACGAAAGAACAAAGACTGTAAAATAACATATATTTTTTTTAGAATTGTATTATGTACCATTTATGAACAAAACACCTTCAAAAATACCATTTTTTGGGATAATATCGCCTTAACAGATTTGATGCAGTTTTCACTGATGTATTATATAATAATAATATAATAGTAAGCTTAGGTTCTTGCTGTCAACGATGACGATACTATCGTGCGGATCGTACCGTTATTGTCTAATTTAGTTCTGACTGAGGTCAGAAAAGATTTTTGGTAGAAAAATGGTGCATCGCCGAAAGTTGAGAGTGGTACCGTTGTAATCAGCAACCAACCCCCCATCATATTCAAACATTTTGCCGGGCATGATTCTAAATACGAAACTAAAAATTCATTTAAAAAAATATGCATTTCTGACCATTGAAGTATAATGTCAGAAGAGACATCTCGAACAAAATGTGTTCCCGCCAGGAAGTTCTATTTTCAAAATTGAGCCCAAGTTCTCCTTTCAAAATCGAACGAGTCCATTGGAAATCCAGCCGCTCGGCGCCAATTCATTGGAACATACACTGTGTTCGCGGTGTCTGTTCTATACGCTAGTAATAATACTTCAATGTTTCCGACCACCAATTTGCAGTCGTGCAGGAAACATGCACACCGGAGAGTTCTCCATAAAATTCTCAAAGTTGTGTGAAGTCTACCAAGATTATAATATTGGCAATTATAATTTTAATACTTCATTATTTCTCCGTGGGGTCTGCCTGGATAGCTAACCACCCTCTAGGGTTTGTTTTGTCCCAGAGAACGAGACATGCTTTCACTATTTAAAAAGTCGACACCTAAATTGTCAGCCATTTTTATTAACACGTGCAAACTAAGCAACAGCAAAACATGATGGTGCACCGTACACGTAGGGTTCGAACGATACTTTCGATACTGAGTAGGTATCGATACTTTTGTTCGCGATACTCGATACTCTTATCTGGTACTCACTCGCAAGTACTCATATGAAACGTCGGTATCGAGTATTTTTATAATACTGAGTACTTTCAGTGTTGTCAATGCAGTTTTTAGAAGGCCGTGTCCAGTGCTGCCAATAATTATTTAGTAGGTATCAGCGCTCGGACTAAAAAAAAGGTCATTGGGCCTCTATTTCTCAACAAAGTGATATATTATGAAATTCACTGCCGATGACTTTTTTTTAGCTCCTAATGTGATGCTCGCAAGTACTCGATACTGAGTAGTATCGATACTTCAAGGCCGATACTTTTTGGGTATCGATACCAGAGGCCGATACTTCGAACCCTACGTATATATACACGGTGCGGCGCCCGCGCCGCTTCGCGGCCGCGCGGCGGGCGGTGTCGCGCCGGCCGCCGCAGACAGTCATGTAGCGCTAGGAAATATCGCTACTTTTATTTCACTATCAAGTCGGTGAAGTTATTTATTTTTGTCACTGTTATATCACCGGTGATAAATCACCACCGGTATATTAGGTACCGGTACATTAGTGGTAAAGATTACAAGTGTACTGTGAAGTGAAATCTCACTGTATCACGAATTTACGAGCCACGACGTGGTTATAAATATCAAGCACCTACATAGTTTAATCAAAACCTTACCCTGTTGAAAATAAGACTTATTTTCATTTGAAGTTTTTGTAACGTAGCGATATTATTAACGAAGCAAGTTGAAAGAAATCAGACAAACTAAAGTCTAATGACGTTGAGAATAAGATGCAATATCACTCAAACAAATTCTCTCTTCTAGCTGGTGGCACTGTCGCTCACGCACGGCTCAAATCACAAATGTTGCTTTCTCTCTTTCGCACGATGGGATTCTGTGAATTATATGTAGCTTGGCCGGTGGCCGGCGTTAAGTCACAGTAAGGCCAGATCCTCACTATAATGCCGCTCACAGTCCGTTCTCGATCCGTTCTCGGTCTGGTAAAGTCGTATCACGTAAAAATTATACAATTGGAGCGAAACTTGACTGTTACGGATAGTATGAAATGTATGAATGCACACATATTTTTAATGTGAAACATTTTTACGCGAGGGGTAAACGTGATTTTTGGCGTGGTGATATAGGCCGTGGCGACGCATCACCGGCAATATGAAAAAAATGTAACACAATGTGGGTAATCATAAATAAACTTGATTTGTTAGGCTGTAGCATACGGTAGGAAAAATTCGCAACTTCTAAATGAGAAACGGTGGCATATTGGGAGACTGTAATAGGTTGTGCACGTAGTTTTAAGTTTTTTGAAACTTGTAATTTCCATGTAACCGTTTAACAATTGTTGGCAGACCTAATAAATAAATAAATAAAAATAAATAAACCGCGATACCTCAGTTCAAATCCTGGAAAAGTGGTAAATTTATTTATTGTTAAATTCTGGTTTTACTGTCTTGGTAGATTAAAATTTATACAATTTATATTGCATATACCTAATAAAAAAAATGAAAATTAATTATTAATTTATTTTAATTTCATTATTTAAAATTTCATTTTTATGATTAAAGTGTGCATTTATCTGCATTAAGCACGTGTATATTTTGTATGTTTCACATCTGCCAGCAGTCTCGTGACGGCTGTTATTTTTTTACTTCATAATATTTTATCAAACCGAGATTGGACCGAGAACGAACTGTGAACGGCATTGTAGTGAGGATCTGGCCTAAAAGGAAAAAGCAGCCAAGTGCGAGTCGGACTCGCCCACGAAGGGTTCCGTAGCAACAAGTAACATAATATAAAAGTTCTTGAAGTTCGTTGTAACTTTGATCGAGGTAAATTGCGGTTTACGATTTATGACGTATAAAAAAAAAACTACTTACTAGATCTCGTTCAAACCAATTTTCGTTAGAAGTTTGCATGGTAATGTACATCATATATTTTTTTTAGTTTCATCATTCTCTTATTTTAGAAGTTACGGGGGGGGGGGGGGGGGGTGGACACACATTTTACCACTTTGGAAGTGTCTCTCGCGCAAACTATTCAGTTTAGAAAAAAATGATATTAGAAACCTCAATATCATTTTTGAAGACCTATTCATAGATACCCCACACGTATGGGTTTGATGAAAAAAAATTTTTTGAGTTTCAGTTCTTAGTATGGGGAACCCCCAAAATTTATTGTTTTTTTTCTAATTTTGTGTGAAAATCTTAATGCGGTTCACAGAAAACATCTACTTACCAAGTTTCAACAGTATAGTTCCTATAGTTTCGGAAAAAAGTGGCTGTGACATACGAACGGACGGACAGACAGACAGACAGACAGACATGACGAATCTATAAAGGTTCCGTTTTTTGCCTTTTGGCTACGGAACCCTAATACTGTGGTGAAATCACTCTCGCGATAAATGTAACAGACGGTTTCGATGCATGTAACTGGTGTGACAAGTGAAGTATGTTGTAACAAGTGATATATCCAGTGATGAGTGAAATGTGCACATGACTCATGTCATTGTGTCCACGCTGTGACGCCGCGCCTGTGACAGTTGGCAGGTAGTGATTAAGTACTCTGTGGTTGGCCTTGGCAGTGCTGTATTGGATGTAGTCAATTGTAGTCTGTGAACTGTACCTGCACCAGTATTTACCTGTTGTTGAGGCTGTTGAGATTCCACTTCTTGCTCCCTTCTCACTAAATTAACAAAAATATGTTTTCTCCGTACATGTTTGGTAAGGTTTGAAACTCCAGATTTGTACGATATAATTACATTGCACACCTTGCATTCAGCTTTATTTTCTCCTTTGTCTATATAATGATCCCACGCCACACTTTTCTTAGGAGCCATGCTTATTGATTTGTACGAAAGTATGCCTTGGTAGTATGCCTACCTATTTTACCATTGACCATATGAACCTATTATTATCTATACACAAAAACACTCCCTTTAAACTAATAAACACAGTCTTCAGTCTGCACAATAATGTTCAATTTTATATTATATTAATGTACTAAAACACTAATTAATAAAAATTCAAAAAATGTCTTTAAAAAGTAGGTCACGGTCAGTAGCTGATTAATAATAAAATTCACAACTTAAAACAAACTAGTCAAAGTATTCTGTGTTCGCAAACTGAAGTGTGAACCGGCGCGACGCGACGCACCGAGTCGCGAGCCCCGCGCTGTCTGCTTCCACGCGTCCAGCCGCGGAGTACTTTGAAAGTATTTGTATAAGATTTAAAAATTTGAACAATTTGAACCGTCTATCCTGAGAAATAAGGCGCAAAATCGAATAAATCAAAATACTTTGAACGTATTTTTATGTATTCCCAAACGATTGTTTCTTATTTGGGTTGTGATATGGTTCGTTTTCCTATGCAAGTATAGGTGTACCAGCATCTCATGGCATTTTTGACAAGCAGAAAAATGGGTTTTTAATATGGCAATGAAAATTTTAAAAACTAACTATTGTCAAGCGGCTTGTCAAGTCAAAAAAAGAGTTGTATGGAATATTTTTCTTTTTCTAAAATGATGAATATTTTCGATGTACTGCCGAAAATAACTTTACGATCACAAGCCACAAATATTATTTTCAATGTTTAATGAAAAACATGTGAGGAAAAAGTTGTATTTAAGCGACAATCTGCATTACTAATATTATCCATCATGTAGGATTAACTCGTTTTGATACTTAGTTTTCGTGATTATATTTTCTTAGTAAATAATCTACTTAAGATTTCTTTGTATGTAAGTAAGATTAGCAAATGATATTAAATTAATTGAAATAAATAACACAAACATTGTTACAAATTAAAGGTAGCAAAAATTTTGTGAATATGAAATCAAAAGTTACATCATACAAGTTCACGTAACTGAAACGGTGGAGGAGCAATTTATTATTATTATCTATTTGTTCTCTTCATCAAATGAATAAAAAATACTAGTACACAGATGGCAAATTTTAAATTATAGTTGCATAAATTATTGTTAGTCACTGTAATAATTAATTATAATATAAAAAATATGTGCTTAAGTAAAAAATGTGTAGCTTTGTCTTTTATATATTTTCATCTGAAGTTAATAAACCATACCTACATAATTTATATTGCTTAGAAACTAACACTGTTAAAAATGTCAAGGATCAACAAGTTTTATTCTAGTTTCCCCAATGCTGGGGAGTGTGTTGTCTTCAATTTTAATTTCCCCATTTTGCCATCAGATTCTGGTACACCTATACCTACCTATATTATTATGTTTCAAATTCTTCCTCGCGCATCCGACTAGCTGATACTTTCAAATACTTGCAAGTATTCGAAGTAGTGCAGTTTTTGTAACGTTTATTAATCTGTGGACTTAAGTTTAAATTATGTTGAGGTAGGTCGTAAGAGGTCCTCAACAGCCAACAGACAATGAATGCAGGCAGTTTATAAGTTGGCCGATTTGGGCCATAAATCCCCTCTCCATTTCTACCTGACCTAAAAAACCTGATCATCGAGTATGATCAGGTCCAATCCCGCCACTATTTCAGCATTTCTTCGACGCGATTGTCAAAAAATAAAAATACGAGCTGTAAACATTGAGGTATTAGGTACATAGAGAAGCCATCTCAAACAAAATGTGTGTTCCACCGCCGCGCCCGGCTTGCCCTCCGATCTCTTTTCAAACTAGAAGCCTCGTTTGCACTTTGCACACTTGCCATAGAGTAACTTTGTATATGACACTTGTCGAACCAAGACAAGCAGTCACAGACTCCAAACCTTCTTTCTTTTATATTTAACCGGTATTCTTCTAATATTAATTTAATTAATACCGATATTTTTATAACCGGTATTTCTATTATTTTTAAATGGTAATAATTGAACCAAAATTTATTAAAAGGAATCTAATTTATCACAAATCATTCACTGCAAATCAACACATACGTCTGTATGCTGTAATTACTATGTACCTATGTATATTAACCGTGCAAAACAAAATAAAAAAAACGTGCCTTTTTGTACATTTTTTTAATTATTTTCAATCGTTTACCATTAATTCGTTTCGAAAAACCAACACCATAATTGGTCACATCACAAGCATCGGCAAGCCTTATTTAGTCCATTAACATGCAAGTGACTTGCCAAGTTCAAACGCTCCTTATGATTTTTTCATTCAAAAATGGCGGGAACATTGCACAATAATATAATTTAATTGATTAAATTCGGTTTAGTTGATTTAAGTTAATATTTTGTTTTCTTACCGACGATAAGTGATTCCATTATCTTTTTTGTTTTTTGTCGTGCAATTGTGACACGTTCTCTTTGCGCACGACGGCATTTTTTCAGTTTTTTAGTAAAGTAAACAATTTTGACATGCGGCCGCAATGAGCGCAGCCGAGTGACAGAATGAAATGCAGCCGGCCGGCTGCAATGCACACCCCCGAACCCGATGTTCGCGGTGTCTATTCTATACGCTAGTAATAGTAATTCTATGGCTGTAAATTAAGTTCCTACTGCAATAAGTACGAGCTGTAAATTAACTATAGTTCTGTACTTCTCTTAGAGATGGCGCATGGCGCCACAGTACCTGTCATGTACCTGTCGATAATAATAATAAAATATTTATTGACAGTGTTACAATTATAGTTGTCAACGTTAAATTAACATGTATTTAATAACTGTCTGATGCCTGAACTAGGATCAAAGCTTGTATTTCTGGCACGAGCTCTTTAGCCCACGGGACTTAATATTATTAATAGTAGATATTATTACACTGCATTTAAAAATATGAATCTAGAAGTATGCCTATATATTAAACAAAGCGAAACTTTAAAAATTACAACCGGTGGTGTAAAATGAATAACTAAGAAATAATAACTAATAACTAACTAAGAATAACCGATTTAAACAGTATAAACAGAGAGCTTAAACTATGTGGTAAGAAATGCATACCTACATAGGTAAAATGTCACTCGCTGTCTTAACAATATGATAAACCAAATTGATAACCATTTGATGAATTTGTATGTATGGAATGGGACCTACAACCACTTTCAATAGTGGTTCAAAAGGTTTCGCGAACTAGTAAAGTTCGCATTTCTGAATTACGCAATACCATCGCGAATTTGTTTACGATATTTAAATAATACATTTATAATATTTCTGACTTTTTAAAGAATTATTTTATGATTTTTTACTTTTACCTTTTATTATTTTACTTTTTACCTTAAATTATTAACTTTCAGACTTTTATTTTGACTCTGCGTTTTTTTTAAATTTTTTATTAAGTTTTATATAAATACGAGTAACGGCCCTCGCTTTGCTTCGGTTTTCTTATTTTTTTACACCTTGGGTTACATTATTGGAGTTTATTAAGGATCCCTAATTTTTTCTGAAAGTATAATATAGCTTAAGTCACCCGGGGATAGTGTAGCTTCCCAACAGTAAAAGAATTTTTCAAATCGGTTCAGTAGTTTTGGATCCTATTCAATGCAAACAATCAAATCTTTCCTCTCTATAATATAAGTAATAGCCTAAGATCCGGCCGCAAAATTCCGTGCTCATCTGTTTTTTACTACAAACCAAATTTTTATGAATATTTATAATGAGGAGAATATAGAATGACTAGGTTGCCTATCAAAATTTGGCCGCTAGTATTTTCAATTAAATTATTTTTAATTTATTTTTGGGAAAAAATTTCGTTCACTTGTTTTTTAAATAAAACCTCATCTACGTCACGGCCACTTATATAAAGATTCTAAAAAATCACGGTTGCCTGTGCGCAAACGGCCGCAACCTCTTGGCAGCCTGGTGTAAACAGGTATGATTTCGACACGTTTATACGTTCATAACGTACATTTATGAATTATATCTCAAATTAAAGCTATTTTTTTTCTATTTACTATCGTATATGGTTGCCTACTTAAATCCGGCCGCAAATAAGGGTTGCCGGCTGTCAAAGATATCCAGCTGCATAAATAAATTAAAAATAATTAAATTAAAAATACTAGTGGCCAAATTTTGACAGACAACATGGTAATTATATATTCTCCTAATTATAAATAAGCATGAGAATTCGGGTTTGAGCAAAAAACCTTTGAGCGGACTAATCCTGCAGCCGGATATCTTTAACAGCCGGCAACCCTTATTTGCGGCCGGATTTAAGTAGGCAACCATATACGATAGTAAATAGAAAAAAATTAGCTTTAATTAGAGATATAATATATAAATGTACGTTATGAACGTATAAACGTGTCGAAATCATACCTGTTAACACCAGGCTGCCAAGAGGTTGCGGCCGTTTACGCACACACAGGCAACCGTGATTTTTTAGAATCTTTATATAAGTGGCCGTGACGTAGATGAGGTTTTATTTAAAAAACAAGTGAACGAAATTTTTTCCCAAAAATAAATTAAAAATAATTTAATTGAAAATACTAGCGGCCAAATTTTGATAGGCAACCTAGTCATTCTATATTCTCCTCATTATAAATATTCATAAAAATTTGGTTTGAAGTAAAAAACAGATGAGCACGGAATTTTGCGGCCGGATCTTAGGCTATAAGTATAGAAAAGTTATGCTGAATAAATATCGGTAAGTATAAAATGATTTTATACTTAACTTTTATACTTACTTAGTATAAAATGATTTTACACTTAACAATTTTTTTTTCATATCAGAGATATTTTAACTTTCACAAATATAAAGCATTCAGTAGATAGGGATAAAAACAGCAGAAATACTTAATTTTTTTTTATTACAATAAAAAATATTTACACTTAAATAACCTAATATTATATTATTATAATTCTGTTCTTGAAATACAGCAAATGCTAACATTAAGGGTGTCACGGGCTCCTGCTGGTTTCCACCTTTTCCTTGGCCCATATTTATTAAGACGGAAAGTAGATTGGTTAATATTTAGTTGAGGCAATTATGGTGACCCTTGGGACAAAGAATTCGTGACATCAAGCTACTGGATACCATTCCTGACTCTTACTCCTGCACAGAGTCCTGATGGGATTAAGCCTCGTCTGTCTTCCTGATCACATCCCCTCGAGCAACGGAGTCCATCAGGCTTCATCAGTCACTGCACGAGTCATTATCACTACCAGTCATGTCCCCATCAAAAACACTCAAGACTTGTTTGATGACTGACTTATATTCAAGGGTAGTTAATTAGTTACATTACTAAACAATATCCATCCATCCATCACCCTTCTGTAGGTCCACTGCTGGACATAGGCCTCCCCTAACTTGCGCCACTCTGACCGGTCCTGAGCTTTGGGTTGGTAGCCCGATCTCTGCCAGCGATTCTTAGCACTCTCTGCCCCGCCGTTACCATAGCCGCTACCGTAACTAGGAATAGCGGGGCTGCCTTGGACTGGGGGCCCAGGCTCATTTGTGACTATCATGCGGGCGAGGTTTTAGTCGGTGGTCACCACGCTTGGCTAGTGCGTGTTGGTGACCACAGGTGACCTGATCGGTATTCGTCACACACAGGAAGATGCTGCTGCCCATCTTCTGGATTAGTCATATTAGTCGCCTTTTACGACATCCCAGGAAGAACGAGGAGTGGTGATATTCTACAAAGTAGACCCGGACACCACGCAGGGAACATACATACATATAGGTATGTAACGAGGTGTAATCCCTCGTTCAATATTCCTTGGCTGGCAGATGTATATATTTCTTCAAAATGTTTAAATCGCGACTGATCGCGACAGTTGGTTTTACAAAAATGCATCTGTCAGCTGGGTTTCAATGGAGGATGGGATTATAAAAGTTATTTTTTATTTTGAATACTTTCATTCGTTTTATTTACAGTGCCTACTTAATATTATTGATAATTTGATATTGTGTGTAAAGGCTATTTAAAGCAATATTATAATACTTTAAAGAATCGGAGTTGTGCGTCATTACTTGATTTACCTACTTACCCCGCCCTGAGAGCCCGTACTACTTGAGGAGGGTCTACACCATAGACATAATACTACTAGACTAGACAAGCGGGCCTTCTTTGCGTCACGCTATTAGGAAGAGACCAAGGAGACTCGCGTAACTCGTAAGTAAGACAAGGATAGGTTTACCTCCTGCCTTTCTTCGCAGCGTGACGGTTTCACTTACTTAAGCTCAGATACCTTGCCTAGTCTAGTAGTAGGTATTATGTCTATGGTCTACAGTCTACACCCTCGCAGGTATCTTGTCTCAATACATTTATTTTATTCATACATAACAATAGGCATGATGACATTGATGACAGTAAGTAAAAATCACTAAATCATTTAATGAAACCCTATTAATGGATTACAAAACACGCATTTATCGTATTATTATTAGCGATTTTCACAATATTTTTGATAAAATAAAACTACAAAATACGGCAAGCCGCCGCCATCTTAGCTAAAACGCTAGTCAATCTCAATTAGCGCGAATTACGTCACACGACTTAAAACAAATGAATATCACGATATTAGTAAAGACGGATTGTCTTTTGTTTTCCTGAGGACTGACGTCACTCCACGCCCTGACACTTTGAAGCGCTTTGGTGCGAATTTTTAACTTATAAATTGAAATGTACCTATTTATTTTATACTAAACCTTATTTTTTTGCGGAAATATGATATACGTTGTAGTTATAATATATTTCCCAACAATATAGAACAGTATTTCAAAATCTGTCATCATGCCTATTGCAACAGTATGAGCATACAAACAGTAGGAATCACAGAATCGGTCATGTCTTGCGACTCTCGTCCGGCGCGGAATTAAGGGTTAGTATTCTAATAAGCCGCCCCAATACTCTATAGGTTATTTTATACATAGGTACTGTAATGGATTTATGAAGAAGATTTATCTCCAATAATTCGCACTGGAACAACATGGTTGAATGTTGCAGAATATTTCAGACCTTAACATTATGAGGCTTCGGTAGGTATCTAAGCCAAATACAAAAAAAAAAAATCACCTCTTGATATTTATTTTGCGCACCTATTGTGAGTAAACCTTCATTTTCAAATCTTTAAGTCGACTTTGAGTAAGAATAGACTGAATCTTATCACGGGCTAATAAACTTTCCTCTACAGATAACTGTTTTAACTGACTAGCGACATATTCTCCATATATCCTAAATTCATCACTACAATGACATGTATTTTGAGATTGTTTTTCTTCAGTGTGGTTAGTTCCGTCAGGTGTAAACTCTTCAGTTTTAATAAGACTTCTATTTCGTTTCGGGAGATGTGACGTGGGAATCAATGGATCAACACATGGATTTGAATCCTCTTCACTCTCATTTTCAAAAGAGTCATTAATCGTCGTATTCTGAAACAAAAAAAACAATAATTATAATTATGTAATGTAATTCTTTATGAGAAAAATATAAGAGTAAAAAGACTTCCACTAAGTGCGGTTTACAACCAAAGATATTCTAAGACCAAAGATTTCATTGCAAACATCAATTGAGGCTGTACCTACTCTGTAGTCAAGCATTAAAATTAATTTCAAAAATACCTGGTTTGTCTTAAATGTCTGACTTTCTATTTCCTCCGCTTCAAACAATGTACTTTCTTCAATGTTACTGTTTTCTGGAGAATTACTTATTTTTATCTCTATCTGAAACATATAAAAAATATGTTTTTTGGACCCAAAATAATTAATCAATGAAACAAAATTCATACAAAATAGACACAAATATCATTATCACTAATTTATTAATCATAATGTCACCGTTAATAAAGTTGTGAATATGATCTGTTTTTTATGAATAAGTAAGATGTAAGTAGGTACCTACAACGTGACAATTAAAAATTAAATATACTTAGATCCAGTTATTTTGCAAAACTTAATTTAATTTTAATGAACAATACCTACATAATCCTGTAGTCAAATTATTATAGAGTTGCCTGAATGCAATAGCAAAAATGGCTTGTAATTTAAATTTAACTTATTATTGTAATAATTATTGTGAATAAAATTAAAAATAGAATTTCCTTAAGGCCCATTTTTATAGCTGATTCAATGTTGTCTGAAAGGAACATAATGAAGAAACTAGAAAAACAAAGACTCAAGTATCAGATGCCTGCAATTTGTTGGTTCCGGTATCTCATTATTCTTTATTTGCATTTTATTCAAGTAAATCATTATGTATCAAATTAGACTTAATTTTTTCATAACATAACATATGGTTGCCTTTAAAATGATTGTCGCAAGTTTAGTGTAGGTTGCCAGGTCACCAATGCATCATGTTGGTTTCCATCTTCAAATACCAACTTCAAGGTCATGAGAAAGTAAGTAATAATACACAATAGAGATGAAACGGATATCTGGTATCCGGCCTATCCGGCCTTGTTTTCACTATCCGGCCGGATAACGGATAGTAATTCAGAATCCGGCTGGATTCCAGATAGTAAAATTAAAAAAAATCTCAATTCAAATCATACCACAATAGGTAATGGACACCGTCAAAAATGTTTATTTTATTCATTATTTCAGTACTCAAAATTAACAGGTGAATGAATACCAAATTTTCCGCATTTCTTGGTAAGACGCGACTCTGCTTGGCTTCGGATTTCTTATTTATCAATTTAAACTCCTCTGGATGTTTGGACCTTAAATGATTACTCATGGCTGAAGTACCTGATGAATGTCAAAAAACATACTTTAAAATACGGTACCTATTGACAATGTGCATATATAAAATCTGAAGTCACAAACTTGAATTCTTAAAACTGGTGGATGTCGTTTTAAACAATTAAATTAAAGTACGGCTACTAAATGAAATTACACATAGACCAAAATATACACTTGGCATGTTTGTTTATTAACAAAATCAGTTTTAAGAAAAAGAATATTCATAAATTTTCGTTTTACTATTTTTTCGTTCGTTCGTTTCGTTTAATTCATGGGTTCAATTAAAGCAAAAACATAACCTCTAAAACTTACGTACCTGCCTTTTTTCCTTCACCACCTCGAGAAATTTGAACCTGACACAATAAACATGCCGCGTACTTTTTATCGTCACTGTTTAAATCAAAATATTGCCAAATTGGCGATCGTTTTCTTGATGATGACATTTCTTGTTATTCAATCAAACATAAAATCACGACAAGCGAAAAAACAGTGAATGAAATAAACCACACAAACCAAAGAGTAACACAAACTGACTCGCGCGATAACAGTCGAACGCCCCCGACTGCTCCCGAGTCGTCCCGATCTCCACTCACGTACCCGAATATTTCCAATCTCGTTCACCGCACCTATATTCAAATCAAATTGATCGCATCATGTAACGTGATAAAGGGCCGAATATCCGGTAGCCGGCATCCGGCCAAACCACTATCCGTTTCATCTCTAATTACAATATAAAATGAAAATGATAGCTGTTTTGACGCCTCCTTCACACCCTTCAGGGCCTTGAGACTTAACTGCTCAGGTTGCGCATCACAATACAATACAAATTATCTTTATTGTACACAAAATTACAAATGAAAAAACACATTTGAACATAAACATACAATTGGCGGCCTTATCACTAAAATAGCGATCTCTTCCAGGCACCACAGTAAAGGGAATGTAACCAGTAATCGCTCTTCATACAAACGGTCGAAACGCGCGTCATACCTACGCACATCGGAATAAGGTTAGTAAAAGGTAGAAACTGCGGCGAACGAGGGCGGGTTGAGCCACGGCCCACGGTACAAATAACAAATTCTTTTAGTTTAGTTCCTTACTGCGGTTGTGGTGGCCCTGTGCGGCGTGTGACTTATAAAAGTATTTAGTATGGCAAACAGGAATACACAATATTGTGCTATTTTTGGGTGTTATAATACGTCATTAAGTCACCCAGGGATATCATTGTTTAGATTACCTGGAGACTCCCAAAGGTAAGACTATTTTTATATACGTACCTACAAGTACGTATTATATAGTGTATAAAATACTACATAATATAATATAATATATAATACGTACTTGTAGGTAGATACACATATAGAATTATTGTAGGTAAGTAGGTAAGGTAAGAATATAATATGAAAGACGTGATAAAGAATATAATGATGAATATATGAATCTCGTCTGGAAATAATTGTACCTAATATTGTAATTTGTAATAATTGTAATTTGAATATTTGCGTCTAATTTGTCATTAAAACGTTATTGTTATTGTATTGCTACTGTAACTTTGATTTCAATGTTATAAATTAATTTAGCAATAGGTACCTATAAAGTTTATAGAATCGGACAGTTGTACCTTTTTTATTTACCTTAACCTGCAAGAAGAGCTTACCATGCCCTAAGAGTCTCTGTCTCTAATATAATACTGAAGGCTTACGAACCTTCACAGTACTAATAAAAACACAACATAGATATTTATGGAACACTTCCTTTTAATCACAATGAATTGCATTTATTAAAATAGAAAATACAACATTTATAAATACCAAACTACAAAGAAACTCAAGTCGTCGTTTGATAAAAATACTGTCGGCGGCAATGAACTAATATACTAACGTTCACTGGTCGGCGGACAGCCCTAGCGCGCGGCTACTGTCCGCTCGGCCGTAGGCAAGTTTTTCGAGAATCGGCCCGAGTTACGTTACTGGTTTACTACGCGTTCACTCAAAATTGCCCTTACCTCCCGTCCCGCTTCCTCATACCGCAGCTCATGGGCGTAGCCAGGGGGAGAGTTTCGGGGGTTCAACCCCCCCCCCCCCCCCCCCGAAAAGTCAAGGACTGACATTTTTATGTGCTAATAAACCCTTAAAAAACATTTTTCTAGACGTCATTCCGAATCGAATGATCTATCGCACATAGTTTTAGGAGCTTTATTTCTATTAAACACGTTTTTGAACTTTTTGACTAAAGTAATAATAGATGTCACTACATACCGCACCTTTGGTGGAACAAGGGCTCAACTGCACTTTTGTAATTTTACAGGAGAGCCATTTCAAAGTTTTTTTTTTTGCATTCCGAGTCGTATTATTCGTATTTTTATTGCTTCAAAGTGTTTGTTCTTTGCATGAGATACGACCCATTTATTTGTGAATATGGCCATGTACTTTGCAGGTGTAAAATATTTTTTTGTTTAATTTTTGTCATTTTACGATTTTTTGTAAGATGTGCCCTTGTTCCACCAAAGGTGCGAATTACGTCGTGAGAAAAAATGAAGTCTCAATTTTCTTTAGGGTTATTTGATGTACTTTTAGTCGTTGTATTTTCTTGAAACCCCCCCCCCCCCTCCCCCCAAACTAAAACCTGGCTACGCCCATGCCGCAGCTCATTTACTACGGACAGCAACGTAGACATGGGTAACCCAACCAAAACGCGTGTGCTGCAAAACAGGTCTTGAGTCACGAAGCTGAGCTAGAGCTGTGAAGCGGTTCGTGAATCAGCTCAAGGACCTGAAAGATTCATAAGAGCCAACAAGACATTTCAAATTTCAACCTTTATTACTATTATCATTTGGGTATATTATCTTAGTCGACGCGAACATTTCAGGTCCAGGTACGGCTCGCAGGTCACGGGATCTGATTCACTCATAGGCTGCGACATTCAAATTTCAACCTTATTACTATTATCATTAGGGTATATTATCTTAGTCGACGCGAACATTTCAGGTCCAGGTACGGCTCGCAGGTCACGGGATCTGATTCACTCTTAAGCTGCGACATTCAAATTTCAACCTTATTGATGTGAAACATCTTTACGCGAGGGGTAAACTTGATTTTTGACTTGGCGATCGTGGCGACGCATTTCGATATTTCAAATCTGTCAGCCGTCCCATGACAGCTGTTACTTAATAACTAACAATATACCTACCAATTGTGCGGTGATGCACATTGTGATAATTTTTATCATACAACGCGAGGTTTAGTAGACATCGGTCTTGTATAAAATCAAATATAACCCGAAAGCAATTTTTTGTGGAAAATTTAGGCTGCTTACATACTAGCGTTTGTAAAGCGCTTCTTGCACCCAATGAGCAATCAATGAGTTACGAAAAATTATAATTTTACGATGAAGAAAATTACTGATAGCTTATCATTGAATTACAATGTACTAAAGTACCAGAACAGACAGCGCGAACAAAATTTGTGTAGCGTCGGAAGGTTCTGTTTTTAAATCGAACGAATCTATTGAAAATTGAAGCCTACTGCAGCCAATTCATTGGGCCAAACATCGTGTTTTCGGTGTCGGTTCTATACCCCAGTTAATAATACTTCAATGTAGCTTATAAATTTTTTTCCTACTTCTCAATAAGAAGCGATTACAAGATATCGTATCAGGTTTAATTGATTGCAGAAGATCATCAAATTTGGTTATTATCATTCGTAAATGTCTTTCTATTTTTTATATTTTTACTTTGTAGTGAGAAATATTAATTTTCCTTAACAGATTGAGCAAGTCTTTTTTTTTAAATCCTAGTGCGGTGTTAGCCTAATGTCAAAATTGCTTTATTTTTCTATAGATGTGCATTGTGCATGCGTTTAGGCCAGTAATTTTTTGAATCATTGATTTTAGTCATGGATCACTCTAACTGGATACATAACTTCATAGTGGTACCTGAAGATCGATGACATCATATAAGAATGACCATTTTGATGAAAAAATGAAAATATGGCGATATGTGCGCTTCACATGTTAAGCTAGAAGATGGAAATTAAGTTTTTAAGCGTAGCTATACGTAAATCTTCATTAACAACAGCATTCGGATTTCTGTACAATTCTTCAAAGGGGTTTGGCTCTGGAAATCTTTTATGCCTATTAGTTGTACAAAATAATTTCGATGTTTCACATCTTTCATCCGTCCCATGACGACTGTTCTTTTTTTTATTATTAACATTAGGGTATATTAACTTAGTCGACGCGTACAGTTCAGGTCCTTTGAGCTCAATTGAGACCTAGTCGATCTGTTTTTGAGCTGCAAGTCAACAGGTCACTTTCGTGAGACCCGAATCTTTGAATCAGATCAGATCTGAGTTACATACCTCTACAGCAACGCTAGTCGCGTATTTTTGAGGTCCCGTGCGGCGCGTGCGTTCATGATTTTGTTGTTGATTTTGATGTAACTTTCGATAAATTATTTTTCTATCGATTTATTTTACGTTCGTTGACTTTTGTCGCTACAATGACTAAAATAGAATATGTTTTACACAGTGGCAAACGTAATTTGTTATTTAAGTTAGTGAAATTATTTGATTACTTTTTTGTCTACAGTACCGTCTGCTGTTAAATCGTAACGGTCGACGAGGGCAAACTTAGAGTGAACGCGTAGTAGATTCCTATATTGTGGCATCATCGTCGGGACGGGAAACTAAATTTATAAGAAATAATAATGGGAAATTGAAAAGAATATAGATATTTTGTCATATCGAAACTTTCAAAAAGTAATATTCTTTTCGGGGAAAATATTGATACTTCTCAAGCGTGATCATCCTTGCATAATCCCTGCGAACATAATATTATAAAACAATGTTCGCAGCATAATCCAAATTGATTCAAAATTTGATTCCAAAAAAATAATTGGCGTATTATTAGATTTAGTTTTCATTTTTGGTTTCATATTAACCTGCACTGCTTGTGTTTTTTGACCCCTTTCATTGTTTTTTGATTCTGTCTTGAGTCTTGAGTCTTGATTCTCACACACTACTACTTCAATAGGATGCAACAACAGGTCTTCGTGTCCAATATCTTTACTTAAAATGCTTTCAAAATATTCTATATCTTGTCTTTTCTTAAAACCGGGTCTGTCAATTTTCTTTTTTTGAGGATTTTGACATTCAAACTTATGAGGCAAAACTCCCTTCTTCAGTCTAAGCTGTCCTCCCACTAACTTAAACTTTATGTAATTTTCCATATCTTCTTCCACCTGAAATATAAAAATAAGTATTAATTTACTTGCTTCTAACATAATAATAACGTATAGCTGGGGCAGATACATAAATGCACTGTAGTGTACAATGATAAAAAAATATTACCATTCACTCTTTGCCTTTTACCCAAGTACGTCCCTGTGTCATTGACCTTGGAATCAGCGTGACCACTTTTAGTAGATTTCTACTTTTTTAGTAGATTTGAAGCAAATAAGATGATTACCTAGTAGGAGAATTTTTTTAGTAGAATTTAGTAGAAATGAGAAACACATCGGTAGGTTTTGGTATTATTTCGCTATCATAGAATATTAGGCTTAAAACCAAGTATCCACGTCCAAAAAGTTTTAATTTTACAGTTGACATGAAAGTGACTTGGGCGATTCCCTTATTATTGAATGAATGTTACTGTGAATATAGCAAATTGAATTTAATTCTCCAATGGATAAAGACTATTTTTATAAAATAGGTCTAATAGCTTAGATAATTATTTAGCTTAGATATCAATTAATTCATTATAATGAATGATGAAACAACACAGTTTTATTTAGTTTAGTTATTTTCATTCATTTGTATTGTTTGCTTTCGCGGAATCACACATTTATGTAATTTAAAATGAAAAGAAGATACGATCAAACTTATCGTGCGGAGTGGGAAGAAAACCCATTATTTTCAAAATGGCATAAAAATATGATGACAATACCTAATGCTAGAAAGCTTGTGATTCTAAAATTTTTGCAAGAATTGCGTTTATCAAAGAGCATAGTGCTCCACCAAAATATAAAAAATATCATTGATTAAATGTAGGGTTCATTAAATAATAAATGTGTTTTATTTTCAAATTATATGTACCCAAAACGGCTCCTAGTAGATTTCAGTAGATTTTAGCAGTGTCTTTGGTAGATTCCCTCATTAAAAAGTGGTCACGCTGCTTGGAATATTACATAGAAATGACAACGAGCGTTAGGTACATAGGTTTGTCCACAAAACTCAGAAAAAGTAAGTACGTATGGTTTTATTAAATACAATAGGCTTAAAATAAGAGAATACGTAGGTACACTACACGTAACAGTAAGTACCTACCTACCAAGTTATTTCCTCAGGTTATTTCCATATCAACTAAATAATAGGTATAGTTAATAGGTACGTACGTACATCAAAATGATCTTCACAGCAATGTCTTGAAGACCGGGCAGAATATGAAGTTTTATCATCTCTTTTTACAATGGAATACCATTTTCTACGAAGTTCTGGGTCTTTCGGCACGTTAAAAAATAGTTTTTCTGGCGTTCTAATAGTAGTATTTGTACATTTAGGCACTATACAATATTTATACATGGTTAAAACATAGGACACTTAATTTCTTTTAAAAGTCACTATTGTCCAAACAAAACACTGCGTGCATTATCGCTGACAACGGCTAACTGGCGGCGAACGTCATCGTGACGTCAAAGCTACCGCGGCGGCCACTCTGTGAACTTCGCTGTCATATTCGGTCATAACTTCGTCAATTTTTGTCGTAGAACAAAAATTTTTCCACTGTATGTTAAGGATTTCTTAGCTCTATAAACCTGCATTCTCAATCAAAAACGTTACGGATCCTCAATGTGTGCCGCGTGCATTTCCTAAATAAGGTAGAAAATAGAAAAAACGATGACAACCTTAATTTTGCAACCATTATTTAAAAGGCAACCATATTATTATGTACTTCGTTCAATATTATGTAGATACACCATGATACACACATGGTACAACGACATGCAGACAAAAAGAAATAATTATTAATAATATTTTGATATACAATGTATACCTATACCTAGTTAATTTAATAGAAATAAACTTTCTTTCTCAATGTGAGAAGTAAAGACTAAAGTTCCAATTCTTTTGCTAGGTACCTACAATGTTTATTTTTGATGTAATTTGTTTGTGCATACCATACCGCTCTCAGCACTGGAAATGCAGAAACGTGTGCGTTTTAAAATTTACCTCCGTTTCCATTTCTTCATCATTCACGAAAGCCCCTTCTTGCGTGTGTTCGGAAGTGGTAGCTTCGGAAGATCCCTCTGCATGCAAGAAAATATTTTTTTCTAAGTAGGTACGCTTTTTGTTTAAATAGATAGTTAACAAACCAGAAGGCGAGCAACCAAATGGTAATAATCGCCCTCTATAGGCACCATTAGCAGTGCCAGCCAAGAAATTGATTGTGGACCCGATTATTACTGTCGCAACTTTGCCTGTATTAGTATCTCCTTACTTATAATCCAACTATATCACTCCAATAATATAATATAATTGATAATATATAATCCTGACACTCGGGTTGGCCACTAACCGCTCCACCAATCCGCACTGGAACAGCGTGGTGGAGTATGCTTTAGGCCTCCTCAAGAGGAGAGACCCGTGCCCAGTAGTGGGCCATTAATGGGTTGAAGCCAAGTTATACCTTTAAAGGAATCATCTATTTACTATGTATTTACTATCTATTTACTATGTTTCCTAATAGGCATGATGACAGATTTTGAAATGTTCTATATTGTTGGGAAATATATTATAATTACAAAGTATACTGAATAAATTATTATATTCTATAAAATTATCTGCCTTTTATTTTTAATTACCATTTGTATTTACTTCAAACACAAATATTGGAAAACAATCATAGATCGTAAACACCTTTCCAATTGCAGTACATCACTATTTAAAAAGTAATAAAATCCTGCAACACAGGAAATGTCATTTCGGTATGCGGAATTAAAAAACAGATGTGATGTGATGTCCTCTGGTTAACTAAATTAGTTTTCGTTTGAAAGGGTTTATTTCTGAACTTATTTGTCATGTGTACTTGAATAGATTTGTTTGCAGTCTTATGTTCATCTTCTTGGGTAATATTTGGTTGCAAAACTAAAAAGAAAATATATAAATTAAATACTCATAAAAATACCACTTAGTACTTAGCAGTAAAAGGTCACTTATCAAATCCAAATATGTATTTGCTGTCAATATGAATCTTTCATATTCTTTATCATAAATATAATTTATACTATTTCATTAGGTAATGCTTACGGTGATATCAGACGGGTCATTTAATGTTCATTTTCTTATATCATTTTGCATATCTCACTCCAAGTGACACATCGGAACACAAAATGAAATATTAGCGCCAAATGAATTCATTAGTAAGTCCATCCAACAGTGTTGGATATTGGCATCTTTCACCTTTTACTCCAGTTTGAAAGAACGAGAAATGAACGGTCTGTACACTGAGAGAATGTTCATTCGCGTTCGGCCATTTTGTCTCGAGTAAACTTATTCCAAGAGGCACGACTTAATTCGATTACATTATTATGAAAAGAACAGTGAATGTTCTTTGCTATATAATTCCGTGAACATAGAATAAAAGAAAAATGCAGCATTCACTCGAGTGAACCATCTGATATCACCTTTAGTAATTAATTAATGAAATGAGTCAATCTGGGATAGAGATGATTGTTGATACCTGAACTTCCGAATGAAGTCTCTCCAAGTTCCAATTGTTTTGTAGGAATAGTGGTTCTTTCTTCTATTTCTTTCTCACATTGTTCGATTGCCATCTTTCTTCGTTTTTTAAGAATATTTGGTCGTTTTACTGTATCAGATGTATGTTTTCTTCTATCGAGTTGACAATAAAATTTTGTGGGAATACACCCCTGTTTCATACGGACTTTCGACACCGATCCCATCAAATGATATTCCATATAGTTTTCCATATCATTTGGTAACTGAAATCGAAATAAAATACCTATTATGATACTTAACGAGAGTCAAAGAAGTAGAATCCTAACCTCAAAAAAGTTTGTTTATTTATTTGAATTTAATCATCGACCAAGATAATATTGATTTATAATCTACAAATTTATGTAAATACTTACGTCAAAGTGATCTTCGCAGAAATAAAGGTGAGTACTGGGCAATATTTCCGTTGTATCTCGTCCTGCAAGTTTAAGCCACTTATTTCGTGTTGTTTTTTCGTGCGGGACGTACGCAAATAACTTGGTCGGAGTTTTTGTTGATGTATTTCTACAATGAGGGACTCCACACCACTTATAAACTTTATAATTCATATTTCTATATAGTTATCACCAAATATATGGAAGAGCAATAGTGTTTACATGTAATCACTTAGGCGTGACGTCACAACACAAATGTCGCGAATCGCGATTAGTTAGGGTTCGAACGATACTTTCGATACTGAGTAGGTATCGATACTTCTGTTCGCGATACCCGATACTGAGTATTCGATACTCTTACCTGGTACTCACTCGCAAGTACTCATATGAAACGTCGGTATCGAGTACTTTTATAATACAGAGTGTTGGCAATGCAAGACCATGTAAACTGTGGGCCGAATGACGAGTCCAGTGCTACCATTCTGTTTAGGGCTCAGACTAAAAAAAAAAGGTCATTGGGCTTCGATTTCTCAAGAAAGTGATATGAAATTTACTGCCGATGACCTTTTTTTTTAGCTCGTAATGTGATGCCTGCAAGTTAGCGATGCGCGACTCTGAATGATTCCAGTCGAATTATTCGACTTAGTAAATCATTCGACTCATTCGAATAATCTTTATAAATTAGTAACTAATTTGACTTGAGTCGACACAGAGTACTAATAGTAACCTTTCATTCGACTCGGGACTTTGTTAGCGGCTAGCGAACGGCGAACTCGGACGTCCTAACGAAGAGTGCAATAAGTCGAGTTTTTGGGCAAATTGACTTTAGACCATATTCGTAATCACATAAGGTCTTAAATCAATTTGCCCAAAAACTCGTGAAAAAGTGAGCGTCGAATGCGTGAGCGACTCGACTCTTAGAGCGGCTATTACTGCTATTAGATTAGTTACTAATTTAGCAGTCGACTAGTCGTCAGCGTCGAATGCGCGAGCGACTCGACTCTTAGAGCGGCTATTAGATTAGTTACTAATTTAGCAGTCGACTAGTCGTCATTCGAATACGAACGTTAGTATATTACTAATATTCAAGTCGAATACGTACATTAGTAGTCGTAGATTATTCGAATAGTGAGATCATTCGCAGTCGCGCACCTTTACTGCAAGTAGTCGATACTGAGTAGTATCGATACCTTACCCTCGATACCGCACGAGTACTCGGTATCGACACCAGAGGTCGATACTTCGAACCCTACTGACACTTGACATGACAGTACTGGGGTGAATTTTCAAAACTGCCATTTATGCATGTTATTCAATTTTCTGTCTTGGAATATAAATGTGATCACTCAAAATGTTTACTAAAACCTTAATTATGTATTTACTTAAAAGTCGTATTAAGTTAAATAATAAAATTCTGATGTTAGAGTGTTAAAAAAATTTAAATAATGCTCGGAAAGTCATTAACCTCCCTGTTATTTAACGGTATGTTTCATTAATGTCACAAGGAACTCAAAATACCGCCCTAAAAAATGCTTTTTTACTCTCTATACGTAAGAATTAATGTCTAAGCTGAATATTTATAAATGTTTTTCAAGCGTAAATTATCTGTGAAACCATTATTTGACCGTTTAAAATTTTGTCACGAGATTATCGTCATTAACATCCGCGGTTTTTGTTTCGTGAAATTTGTTCAACGAAATTATTATTTAAAATTTTAAAAGCAATTCAAAGTGTTCCTTACACCCGCTTCTCTCAGTTGAAATCAAGATTTGGATGAAAAATGCATTGTGAATATGATAAAGTACGCGAAAGTTAATGATAAGTATAGTTTGTCAGAAAATCTCGTCATCAAACTCCTGAATATATTTTTGAAAAAAAAATATATAATTCAACAATAAGTACCCATGAATATCGCCTAATGGTATTTAATAAAAAATAACTTAATTCCATTATAAGTGATATAAAATTGAGCAAGTTTTGGTATGTTTTGTACCGTTTCGTCATAAATCGCTACATCATTTACCGCAAAATTCTAATGACGTGAATGATTCCTGTAGAGGAAAATGACGAATCTAAATAATACTAACAACCTGATTGAGTGTAGCCACCAAGAACTAAACTCAAAAGATGCCGTTAATCCATAAAATCAACCCAAAAGTGCGTATATACTTGATAAATTTGCAATTTTCTGAATTTCTTTGCATTTTATACTTGTAAATAGATCTGATTCGCTTTTAAAGATCCGTCGATTTGAAAGGATGCTGTAAACGAAGCGGTTCGTCAAGGACTATTTCATCCCTTTTTCTAACGGTCCTAATGTTGGTGAAACTTGTCTATGGGTTATTGTCGAAAGCATTTAAGCTGAGAAGCGCAAACATTTTTCATATCTTGCCTGGGTCTATGCTCGAAGCTAGAAAGCTCCGGATATTAGATGTAAGAAGAAAGCTTTTAACTTTTATTTCTTCATGGGGTTCGCCTGGATAGCTACCACCTACTACCACCTACCCTTGAGCATGAGTCAGCCACCAAACGACTCGTCGTCTTTCAGCTGGAGACTTGAGAGCCAGTTCTTTCTTTTTCTTATCTCTTTCTTGGCCGGCAATGCATCGGTGATGCCTTTGGTGTTGCTGATATCCATAGGCGACGATAGCCACTTAACATCAGGTGGATCGCCAGCTTATTTGCCGGCTATTCCCATAAAAAAAACCTATCTGCTTAGTCCTACAAAAAGACATTCAAAAGAAAACTTACTATCGAATCGACCGTATTAAACAATGGCACAAAGCCTCTGGCCAACCAATCTGCCAATAGAGCTTTTGGATTCCTCATCAAAGCTAAGACTAACTAACGTTATGGCATACTTAGAACAGAATGACCTTCTCAGTGACTGGCAGTACGGGTTCCGCTGAAACCGTTCGACAGACCTTCTACCATATGCCACTCACACCTGAGGCGAAGTCCTCGTTTCTCTTGACATCTTGAAAGGCATCATCTTCATCATAGGGTTTGGCAAGCTAGCCTTTCAGCTGAGTTGCTCGACATTAGCAATGACAATCTTTGCTGGAATTCCAGAGGTCTGTTCCCCCTCAACTCTATTCTTGCTGCACATCGAAATCAGCTTATGCTCAATGTGTATAGGTCCGCAGATGACAGTACAATTGTGGAGAGGTAATTGTCTACCGCTCGGACGGTCCATTAAATACAGTTATGAAGAAGTGGTCTTGGTCAAGCGTGTGAATCTCACACTTCTGGAACTCAATGGAGCGATACCAACTCTTTGAGATTCAACGCCACAAAAACATAAGCGTCTATATTCACTGCCAAAAAGGAGCCCGTTCATCTTCTTCTTCTTCGTTCTTCAGAAGGTATCTTTCGAATACATCGTCAGCCTTCGGTTGTTAGAAGTGGAGATACACTTAAAAATATATTCTGGCCGGTTTATTGAATCCAAACTATGGCAGCTTCTAGAATTCTGGGTGTCCTAGAGACGAACGGAAGAAGAAGAACCAAATGCCATCTATCAGCGCGTGATTCCATGTAGGGGCATGCTTTAAAGGTGTATTGATGACCATTGAGCCCAACTTAGAAAGCCTCAAGCACGTGTAAGAGTAGCCAGTTTCTAGTTTTCTGTTTTTTTTTGTACCATTTTGGAGAGTCTGCATGGGACAATATTATGACATAATCCGTCAATCTCCACAGTCGAATGTCCAGATAAAACATCATTATCTTGCCTTCGCCATAAGCATCCCTATGTCCTCTATGTGCAAACGATCCTTTGCTTGATCATTTATTATGCGAACCACGAAGGTCAGGAATAAAATTCCTGCGATTTTACCTTGGGTGTCTTCAAGTTAAGAGTAAATAGGCTTAATAAAGTAAGTGTGGCTTATCAATCAAGCAAGTCTTCATTACCACTTACCATTGATTGTAGTCATGCATTAAGTTATAAAAGTCATGTTGTTTTTATGATTGATAAAATCTATTAAAATACGTAATCAGTCATTAAAATACTACAATACGTTATGTTGATTTTATCAAATCAAACGAATATTGTTATTTTTCTTGATAAAAAAGTTGATTACACGTTGGGATTTAAATTTTCGTCATTACCCTCTACACCTCATCATTTACGTCAATGGGCTATATCATTTTCCTCTACACAACATCATTTACTTCAACAGGGCTTTTCCTTTTTTCTGGATTTTCTTCTGAATTTGCTGTTTAAATCATAGTTGCAATATATAACGAGCTTTCTCTATGAAAAACTAATCTAATTCAGTTGTTATTCCTTAATTTCTTGGACAAAATAAAAAGTTACCTAAAAAACGTCATAAAAATGGCAAAAATGAAAATTCACCCACTGACCACATGAATAAATAACAACCAGAATGTTAACTTCCTAACAGACGCAAAAATTCATACCTACTTTCATAGGGTTGTCACTTGGTTACTGAAAATAAAAATAAGTACCTACATATTATACGTATCGAGCGAGAGTCAGCAATGAGTACAGACGGTCAGACGGATGGACGGTAATTGTGTGGACATTATTTTATTACTAGCTTTTGCTCGCAGCTTCGCCCGCGGTAGAGATCGATTTTGTACAAATCCTACTTACTTACTTTTACTTAGTTAGACTTAGTTGTTATTATTATTTGATTATTTGATAGCGTAAAATGCAAATAAATTTTACTAACGCCATCTATTAACAACATCCGGAACTACATATCTAGCAACTAACAAAATATCGATCTCCCCATGGGGATGTTTTACCGCGGTAAAAAGTAGCCTACGTTACTCTCCAGCCTCCTCACTATCTCCACACACAAAAACCATACCATATAACAGCTTCGTTGCGACGTGAAAGACGGACAAACAAACAAACACACTTTCACATTTATAATATTAGTATTTTATTATTATGTGTTCCGTTTTAAAATTTTGGTACCTATATTAAAAACGGTGTAGCTTTGAAAGATGAAATGGTTGACTATGTAACAGTTTGTTTAATATTAAGTAGGTACTTACACTTTATTGTTAGAAATGAAAAAAAAACTTTCGAAACAAAATATTTAATTTAAACAGAATAAGGGGTGGGAGGGGGTCCTATATTTCGTGACGTCACATTTCAAAATCGAGTAATTGGTATGTATAGGTAAATATAGTGATAAGCCCCGCCCACCTTATTAACAGAAAATAGAAAAATTTCTAAATTACTTGTCTACTTGATTACTAAACTACTAAATTGTCCGTTTACACGTATTAATTTGCTTAAAATTTAGTTAACTACTTAATACGTGTAAACCGAACTTAAACGATAAGAATAATAAATAATTATATATCGCCACTTTAATTATTTTGGATATTAGGTACCTACTTATTAACTAAATACTTCTTTAGTCTTCTTTAATAAGCATAAAAATGTGTACTATTATTACTTGTCAAAATCCTTTGGATATACAAATAAAGAAATCTATTTGGTTTTCTTCCCATTAGGTATTTAAAGAAACAGTTCAACAGTTTGGCATATTTAAAAACAATACGTCGCGTCGTCACAAAACGTCGCCCGTGTCACCGCCGCTGGCACACCTGAACTTGTCACCTTACTGTACCCTAGCGGGCGCCGCCGCGTTAGTTGATTGGTCGGCGCACGCTGCCCCGTCTTGTCGGTGACAGGTCACGCACACATAGCTGTGCATGTAGTAGTGTTCTCGCGCGTGGCGTTAGTATGAAGTTAACATTCTGTATTCATGTGGTACTGACACCACAGAGTACTTTGTTATGCCGGTCACTCACATTCGCGCGAATACGCGAACCCGCAAGTGTGGGAAGACCTTCGCGAATGATTATGCGAAGTTTTAGAGGCTTTCTGGGTTTTCCAAGATGTGTCGGTTTTTTGTCGTACATCAAAGCGCGCGAACCTCGAACCTTCGTGTAGTCTCCCACACATTCGTGGAACCAGTTGCGCACACGACTAAAAAGGTGACTTAAGTCTTAATTTTTCGTGGTTCGTGGCGTCTAATCGTACTACAATTTATTTTCTGTATTGAAAATGGATTTGAATAACAACAACATAATAACAACAGCAAGATTGAACATTCGTGAACAAAGTGTAGGAGGAAGCGGAAATGGGCTTGTATACTCATATGCGAACCCATTTGCCTGACCGCCCTTCACATATGTGCAAACATTCGTAAAAATGTCAAACATTTGCGCGTATGTGAGTGACCGGGGTTATAGTATACTGAAGTGTTTTGGACTTTAGTGCGAATTTTAAACTTTGTACCTACTTCGCGAGCCTGTTATGTCAAGTAAAACTCGCACTAAGCACACGTATAAAATAAAGTGTATTTATTTTATACTAAACCTTTATTTTTTGCGGAAATATGTTATACGTTGTGATTTTAATATATTTCTCAACATTATAGAATACTTAGTATAAAAGTTTTTCAAAATCAGTCATGCCTATTGCGAATATAGATGTCAAAGCAGCAAGTAATAGTGCTTGTTCATACTGACTCGCGGGCGCGGTCGCGAAATATCAAACATATGAACTACTATGAAAGTGTTCACATACAAAACGCACGTGCGGTGTAAGTAGCGGGCACGCTAGCGACAAGCGCGCGCGGCCCGCTCGCGGGCCTCGCGGCAATATCAAACGCATGAGAATGTATGAGTGTGTTCACACTGAACTCGCGGCGGAGCGCGCGACTCACTCGCGATGTCAGGTAAGTTCAACCATTTTGAACTTGTCGCTAGAAACGATAGCACATAAATTCATTATGTCCCCAGATTAATTATTGTCGACTGTAGCATTTGCAGTTCAAAAAACTCATTGAACAAACCTTAATAAATTATGTTATTACTAAGATGAACAGTGCGAAACCCAAAAAGTAAAGGGGTTCGAACAATTTTGTATGGAACTTGGCATACCTACGAGTTCGTCATTTTGAAAAAAACTCGTTTCGGCGGCCAGTGATGTAACATGTGCCAATAGACGGAGTAATTAAGTGATTACAATCAAAAAAGTATTTAGTGATGAAGTGTCGTAAATTATTTATTTATCCTTTATTGTAACAATCTTAATATAAAGGAGTACAATGGGCGGACTTAATGCCTATTGGGCATTGGCATTCTCTGCCAGTCAACCCTGGGAACTGGTGAGAAGATGTAGTAGGTGCATACAATGCCAGATATGAAAAATTGCGAATAATAATTATAACAATATATTACAATATACATACAAAAATACATATTTATTCATATACAAATACATATATAAATAAAGTACATACATATTAATATATATATATATATATTTATTTATTACATCTGGTTGAAGACTATTATATACTTTCTGAGACATTTGAGTTCAAAAATAAAAATAATTATTAATAAACTCAAATATATCACTTACGACATTTCATCACCGAATACTTTCGTAATCACTTATATTATCAACTGACACATTTGCTAAAATTTTTGAATCTCTTATATGTCCTGTTATACAGTCACATATGAAGCAGCAATTCTCTATCCACCAACATGGTTTTATTGCCTCGCGTTCAACAAGTACTAATCTGGTATCTTTCCTCGAGTTCTTGATCGATGCTGTCGACTCAAATAAGCAAGTAGACGTATTATATACCGATTTTTCGAAAGCATTCGACCGAGTTTCACATCCACTGTTAATATATAAGCTATCGAAATATGGTTTCCATGGGCACTTTTTGAATTGGCTGCAATCTTACCTAACCGGACGATCATTTTATGTAGTGTTAGGCGGTTTTGACTCGGGACTTAGGGATATAAAATCGGGCGTACCGCAAGGTTCACATTTAGGACCAGTATTATTCAATATATTCGTAAATGACATTACTAACTGCTTTCTTAATTCGACACCCTTTCTTTATGCTGACGATCTCAAATTGGCTAGATGTATAGAATCAATTGATGATGCAGAACTGTTACAAGATGATATAAATAGATTGACTGATTGGTGCCTATACAATAAAATGACACTAAATGTCAAAAAATGTTTTCATATAAAAATTACACGAAAATTAAATTATATTTCTACTTCGTATCGCATTTCGCAAGACTTAGTCCAAGAAGTCGATACAATCCGAGACCTAGGTGTAATAGTTGATCGTAAACTAACATTTGTCCCACACATGAACTTTATTATCAAAAAAGCCTCTAACATGCTTGGATTTGTCATACGGCAAGGAAAAGTATTTAAAAGCCTCCTAACGAAAAAAATCCTTTACTACTCACTAGTTCGCAGCATACTTGAATATTGCAGCACTGTTTGGCGTCCTCATTTTTCAGTTCATATTTTATGAATGGAGCGAATCCAAAAAAGATTCCTATGGCACATAGCTCGTGGAACTACTTTTGCAAGGAAATCGGTATCCTACAACGAGAGACTAAGAGAATTTAGGGTTGTCTCTCTAGAGGATCGTAGGGATCAAACTGACCTTATGTTTCTTTATAAACTCTTAAGAGGCAACCTTGATTGCCCACAACTCTTACAAATTATAAACTTTAGAGTGCCTTACAAGTATCCACGTTGCAAAGTAACTCCTTTGGTTCCTCCGTTACGAAGAACAGTGTTAGGATCAAACTCACCAATACATCGCCTCAGCAGGCTATATAATCAGTTTGAGGATTTGGATATTAGCAATACCAGCATCTATAAATTTCGTTCTCTTATTAAGATCATCTGCCAGCGAAATGTATCTCCATCTTAATGATCAAATTTTTTTTTAAAAGATATCTGATGTAATAAGATAATAAAATTACATATATAATGATAAATCTATTTTGTTGTTTTATAAATATGCAAATACTCGTATGTCAGTAGTCAATTTTCTAATGACCGCGGTAGTGTTCTTGTTTTTATTTCAATTTTTATATTATTAAGTAATTTAATACTTTTTATTTGGTTACCCACACTTCATACTGTGTCAATTCTTGGTGAAAGCTGTGTTTGCCTGTAATTGGTTTCGCATGTAGCATAATGACATTTTGTTTTGTATCTACACATTGTTATTCATGTAGAAACTGTTGGTGAACCTTAATAAATAAATAAATAAATAAATAGACACATGTTCTATCAATGTCCGCCGAAACTTAAGATTTTTGCTTTATTTTTCTACGGTTTTGAACTCAAATATCTTAAAAAGTATATCACTCACGACACGACATTTGATCACTGAATACTTTTTGATTTTAATCACTTACTTCGTCGATTGCCACATGTTTCATCACTGGCCGCCAAAACGATTTTGGAACGAAGTTCCTTATCGCGCGTTGCGAAAGGGGGCTAGGCGGAAAATTTGGTAACGACACTTTTTGCCGGTAACGACACTTTTTGCCGTCGTAGTTTTTTTACATAGAAAGCAAGCCAGAGTACTAGGATAGCAAAAACATGCAAGCGAGTGTGCCAAAACAAATCTAACGTATTAAATTTCGTGAGAAAGTAGTACTGACTGCAAGGAACTTCGTTCCATCCGGGTGGGTGTCCCTTGACACCTCTCAAGTTTTTTTTTTCAAAATGGCGGTACTTGTAGGTATGCCAACTAAGTTCAATGCTTTTTAACTGTAAACTTTGTTTAATTTAAAAAGGCAATAACAACTTACTTAGTGAAATATTATGGCGACTTAGAAAACCACGTGCCCATTGTGGGCCTGGCATTTTTCCTTTGAATACGTGCGTTCGCTCGTGTTTTTTTAAATAATCGAAAACCATTTTCCGTAAGCCTGTAATTGTCAAACAATCAGAATCCTTGGCAGCGTTCGCCATATCAGCTATATACTTCTCGTCAGTCTCCGATAAGGCCCTCTGTCCTCCAAAAGGTTTAGTATAGGATCTTTTGGCTCTGTTTAATAGGGTCCGCCTTGGAATTCCGAACTTTTTCTGAGCTTCGTACGAAGACAACTTCTTACTCTTCACCAAGTCTACCGCTGTACTCAGTATCTCTTTAGAATAATTCGCATAACTTCGAACCTCGCCTTTTCTTCTTCTTTCATGTTCCTTGCCCATGGTAAAATGTCAAATCTAACAGTGGTAAATCAACAAGTTGGTGTTGATTAACGGTTAACCCGATTACAGTTAATGATTTAAGTTAACCTAACGGACAAAAATGAAGTGTTTAGGCGCAAAATGCCAGAAACGCAAAACGACAGATTAGCAAATTGATAGGTCTTAATATTTTATCACAAATGGTGAGATTCGCAAAAAGACAGATTCGCATATCAACAGGTATCTGGTCGCGTAAGGCCAGAAACGCAAAACGATAGATTAACGAATTTTGGGGCACGGTGGCGTCGCGTCAATGTCTCCGCCAAGATGACTGACATGATGATAAATCTTAAGCTTCGGCCTGTACCTATTATAAATTGTTTAGAGATCAAAAATTTTCAGGATAAAATGCACTAAAGCAGAGTTAGAACTAGAAAAATGTGTGCGTGAATTAATCTGTGGTAACAATGCACAGCTCAGAGAATTAGCAGGCTGAAGTGGCAATGGGCTGGCCACATAGTTCGAAGGACCGATAACCGTTGCGGAACAAAGGTCCTCGAATGGAGACCACGCCTCGGTAAAAGGAGCACAGGACGCCCCCCGACCAGGTGGACCGACGACCTGAAGAAGACAGCGAGTATCCGCTGGATTCAGAAGGCCCAGGACCGGTCAGAGTGGCGGAAGTTAGGGGAGGCCTATGTCCAGCAGTGGACCTACAAAGGCGGATGGATGGTTGGATGGATGGAACAATGCACACGTCTCAAGGTGACGTCACGCCAACCTGAATCACGCTATCGAAGTTTTTTGCATCGGTTGTATACAACGCTCCGAAAAGATCAGGCGGGACTCGGGAAGCGTCCCAGGTAACACTACTTTGCCTGGCGGGCGGGAGATCTCCCGTTGCCTTTTTATATGTACGTCTGTAAACTACAATAAACACGTAAGTACGTTTTTTTTGTTTATTCCTGAAATGCCCATAAAATGTCCCCACTTTACAGGGTTTGGGTGCATAATACATTTTTTTTCTTGAAATCCCCACCAGTAAATAAAAACTTAACGTATAGTTTATTCCAAACGCCCCATAAGAAGTATAAGTAACTTTTTTCTCGTTTACCATGGGGTATCATTGCATAGTACTGTTGAAAAAGTCTTTTAAAAATATGATGGATCTACAAAGACCATTTTTCGATTCCGGGGTCCGTATGCGAATGGGAATATTTGAGTCCGGGGCCGCTGGGTTAAAAGTGATAATTTCGGATAGGGTCTCCTCCTGCTATCTAATTGGTAGGTGTTCGACATGTGAACAAATGCAGTTACACCATTAAGTCAAAAAAAAAACGGAAAATATCACGGGTATGTTAGCGTAAGGGATAATGAGTAACAACAACGGAACCCTACATTGCGCGTGGCCTGACACGCACTTGACTGGTTTTTTAGTGATTGAGTTTTTCCCTTGAAATATACGGATCTGACATTTTGCGAATCTGGTATTGTGAGAATCTGGGCATTTTGCGAATTTGACCATTTGCGTGACCCATAGATTTTCCTGACGAAACGAGTTTCTGACACTTTACGAATCTTTCGTTTTGCGTTTCTGACATTCTGCGCCTAAACCAAATAAAGTTGAATAGGTATCACATCAAAATCTGACGACATCTACGCTATAACTTCAATGACGATAACTAGGTAATGTTGTACGTATATTTTGTTTTGGTACCTAACATTGCCCACTTAAAGTATACAAAAATGTATTGTGTGTACAATTATTAACCAAAATGTAGTAAATTACCATCGCACTGAAAGTATTAAGCAAGTTTAGTTTAACTCTAACACAGATGTGAACAAGATGTGAACGCTAAAGTTTAACTTTAAATACAATAATAGCATTTGCGCAAAGTATCAAAACAAAATCAAACATGGATGGATTGTTTGACATTCCACAGACAGCTGCTCATTTTACCACAGAATCACAGGCCACAGACTAGTTATAGACACAGATAGATAAGTACTATTATTTCTTCTGTGGATAAAGTCGAAATTCGAATCCATAATTCTATGCAGTATAGAGGTAAGGAGAGCCATCTCTGTTATGAGTGTCCGTAAAAACGCATCCAATAAGGGTGGCGCTGCGGTAGTCTAGGATTAATTTTATTGAACTCAGCAAACTTCACTCTGTCTACAACTATGTTCATATCGTAGTTTTTCTGACTGACGCCAGCGCTATTGTGGTAGGTACTGGAACGTGTTGAGAAGTGGATACTATTTATTACTAGCGTACATAGAACAGAGTACAGACACCGCGAACATTGGGTACGGGGGTATGCATTGCAGCCGGCCGGCTGCATTTCATCAATGGTAGTGCCAATATTCGAAGGCTGATTATTAAAAATGTTACCAACGTTTAAATATACTTAAATATAAGTAAATGAATAATTAAAACAAAAGTTGATTCATGAAAAGCATTGTTTTATTAAATTTTAATTCTTTCGTTGTATAAAATCGACTTTAAAGTCTAAGTTCTTAAAAGTATGCCAATGCATTTGTTACTTTTCTTTGAATCCTTTAGCACTGGTCGGTGTGAAAGAAAAGTAAAACCCTTCCAAAATTGACACTTAATGTCAAAGGAAAAAATATCGCGAGTTGCGTCAACTCCGTTAAGAAGATCGGTAGAATTCACGACGTTCGTGGAGTTTCCATCATCAGAAGACCATAACGTTTATGGTGCTGTCCTCCGGCCGTGCCGTGAAAGAAAGAAGCAGTCGTGCGCAGCGCAATCCTGCGACATTGGATGTTAAGGTTGGTGGGTTCTTTCTTACTGATTTTGGTATTGGATTGGACATACTACCAACCTACTGCTTCATACATACATACATACATTTATACAGTCCACATTACATATATCGAAGGATCGCCCCTGCGATTACCGCACAATTTTTTTGTGGTCCTTCGAGCCGGATATAGAGTAGGCAATTCTTTATTCATTTATTTTATTTGACATAATATATTTAGTTTGCACGTTGCAATGGCTAAAAAGGGTCAGAAGGTTCAGGAAGTGTACGAGGAGTGCATAGCTGATGTTGAATTAAACGTTTTAATCAACAAAAAGCAAAGAATTTTTGAACAATTACAGACAATATCTGACATGTCATTAAATGTAACTGACAGCAATATTCGTGAAATGTTTCTATTGCGTGTCACGGATATAGATGAGCTACGTTCATCTTTCGAATTATGCATTTTTGAAATTTATAAATGTCAGTTACAAGCTGGTATGAAAACCATATTTCAAAGTCAGGAATTGAATAGTTTTGATGAGTTGTATTACCGTATAAAATTGATTTCTTCAAAATTACTAGCGAACGTTAAAACTGAAAAAATACAGTCGTGCATCGAATCTAGACCACGTCTTCCAAAATTGGAGTTGTTTTGTTTCGATGGAAATATTGAGAATTTTAATACTTTTTATGAGACATTCTGTTCGTTGGTTCATAATCAGCCTCAGATACCTAATATAGATAAATTTCACTATTTACTCTCATGTATCAAAGGTTCCGCTTTGAACATAGTCAAAAGTATTCCGATATCTGCTAATAATTACGACATAGTTTGGCAAGCTTTACTCGACAGGTATCAAGATAACCGAATGTTAGTTGGGAATTATTTAGATAAAATGTTAAACTTTACACCTATTGCGAAGGAATCATCCTTTCAGTTGAATAATTTCATAGAAACCTTTGATAACTCATACAAAGCTATACAATCTCTTGATATTGAAGATTTGAATAGTTACATTCTGTGTCATATAGCATTACGCGCCTTGGATCCATACACTCAATATTATCAATCCATATCAATCAGAAGTCGATACCAAAATTCTCTGAATTGATTACTTTTGTCACTAATCAAATAAAAGTGTTGGATCATTCTAGTTCATATGGTGCTAGTACAAGCAACCAAAACGTTGTACAGAATAAACGTCAACCAGATGTAAGTAGGTTTACGGCGCGAACTAGAAACAGTGCACAGAAAAACTACGCGCATGCATCGTCATCAAACTCAAAAAATAATTTATCTTGTTTGCATTGCGGAGACAATCATATGATATATCGCTGTGCTCAATTTCGTAAATTGAGTGCTTCGCTACGAATCAGCCGTGCTGATGAGTTGAAGTTATGTCATAATTGTCTTAAACCTAATCATACTGTTGAACAGTGCAGGAGTGAATTTAAATGCATTATTTGTGAGCGACCACATAACTTATTATTGCATCAGGACGTAACGAAAACGTTTCTCGCTTCCTCTTATGACTCCGGTAATGCATCGATTCCTGTAAGCGCGCCCGCCCAGTCGGGAGGCCCTTCAACTGATAATAATAACAGTTACAGTACGGTTTTGTTGGGTACCGCGATTGTTTATATTTTAGACAACTTTAACGTCTATCAACCATGTCGCGTATTAATTGATTCCGGTGCACAATCCAATTTTATTTCCGCTGCATGCTTACAACGTTTAGGTTTATCTCAACGTAAATGTCCGTTTAGCATTTGCGGATTAGCTGATGGTTTAGTTAAGAACTACGGCATGACGTCATGTAGCTTAAGGCCGCGTCACACTGATAAACCTGCTTTTAATATTGATGCTGTTATTCTTCAGAAAGTAACTTCAGATCTACCTACCATTAAAATTCCTGAGCATATAATAAAACAGTATGATAATTTATTTTTAGCTGATCCTCATTTCTATAAGCAATCGCCAATTGATTTAATTTTAGGCGGTGACGTTTTTCCTCATATTTATAGTGGGAAGAAAATTATTATGGGTCCCAATATGCCAGCCGTGCTGGATAGCGTATTTGGGTATATTATCACAGGTAAACTAATTACCCCGTCGACTAATGACGTCACGGAAGTGAACGTTGTAGCGTCTACAACGTTGGTGTCGTACACCACTGATGATCATTTAAATGATACTCTTAAGCGATTTTGGGAAATAGAATCCTCGCCGTGCGATGTTCCTTTAAATCCCGATGATGAAGTCGCTGAAAAACTATATATTGAGAAACATTATCGTGACGAGAGTGGCCGATATGTTTCACCTATTTTATTAAAGCCAAATCACGAACCGTTAGGTAATTCGTATGACATAGCCTTTAGGAGACTCACGCATGTCGAGCGCCGACTTGCGCACTCACCCGAGTTCCGGAAGGCTTATTCTGATTTTCTGAAGGAGTACGAGTCACTGGGGCATATGGAGCTATATCGTGGTACGGAGCCGTCTAAATATTTTATACCACATCACTGTGTGTTACGGCCTTCTAGCTCCACAACACCGTTGCGTGTGGTCTTTGATGGATCACAGAAAACTAGTACTGGGGTGTCACTAAATGACAACCTTTTGACCGGCCGTAAATTACTTCCAAATATTTTAAAAATTATTATTAACTTTCGTCTCTACGACATATGTTTTACGGCGGACGTGTCAAAGATGTATCGAGCCGTGCTCATCGACCCCGCTGATAGGTGTTATCAACACATATTATGGCGTGATACACCGTCAGACCCAGTACAAGTTTACGAGTTGAAAACGGTCACTTACGGACTGCGTAGCGCGCCTTACACGGCCATTCGCACGCTGCTTCAACTTGCCCAAGACGAACGGTCAGACTGTAAGGCTTCCCGAGTTCTAGAAGAGGGTGTCTACGTCGATGACTTTTTGTGGTCATGTCAATCTGTAGATGAAGCTTGTACCTTACAAGACGGCTTAATGAGTCTTCTGAAAAAAGGCGGGTTTGAATTACGTAAGTGGGCTAGCAACTGTCCCGAGCTACTGACACGAATGAAATCAGAACAAATAACGCAAATAAATTTTCAAGATGATACGTTATCATCATCCTTAAAAGTCCTGGGATTGACATGGTTGCCCTCATGCGACTTCTTTTCATTTAATTATAATTTAAAAGATAATGACGGAACGAAACGTTCAGTACTTAAGCTGCTTGCTAGTATTTACGATCCGGTTGGTTTTATTTCGCCGTGTACTTTCGTTGCCAAATGTATCATGCAGGATCTTTGGAAACTGAGCCTCGGCTGGAATGACCGTTTACCATACGAATTGTTACAAAAATGGGATAAATTTATCGGTCAATTACCGATCCTTTCACAACTTCGCATTGAGCGACACCTTCTAGTGAATTCGTTTGTAAACGTACAATTAATCGGTTTCTGTGATGCGTCATCACTGGGTTACGCAGCTTGCATATATCTTCGTAGTACTGACAAGGATGGGAACGTCAAAGTCAAACTATTGACGAGCAAATCTAGAGTTGCTCCATTGAAGCCGTTAATGTCTATCCCTAGGCTTGAACTTATGGCAGCCGTGCTGTTATCGAAGCTAGTTCGTTTTGTCGTACAAAACGTTAAAGATTTTAATTTACCAATAGTTGCCTTTAGCGACTCGAGTGTAGTTTTGTCGTGGCTACAGACTCCGCCATACAAGCTAAAAGTGTTCGTGGCTAACCGTGTTAGCGAGATTGTTGACGTGATTCCGCCCAATTGCTGGTTTCATGTAAACAGTGAGAACAATGCAGCCGACCTCTGTTCTCGAGGCGCGCTGCCTGAACAACTTTTAGCAGTAGCGGACGAATGGTTTAGTGGCCCTGAATGGCTTGCTAGAGATCCACGTAGTTGGCCAAGAAGTACATTATTTTTAAAAGAAAATGATATTATTCCGGAACTTAAAACTAACGTAGACACATTTACCTTTAATTCTTACAATTTAAATAACTTCAATGATCTTGAACATTCCTTTAATAATATTTCATCGTTTAGTAAACTCGAGCGCGTAACAGCGTGGTGTCTTCGTTTTGTAAATAATTTAAAATGTAAAAAATCTGATCGAACATTTGGTTCACTAAAGTCTTGCGAGTTAAAACAGGGACATGATTTAATTATAAAAGTCATTCAAAATAATTATTTTTATTCTGAAATACAAATGCTAGCAAAGGGAACTCATGTATCATCCCTTCGTAAACTATCTCCCTTTATAGACCCTGATAATTTCCTCAGGGTGGGGGGTCGAATACAACAGTCGGATTTACCGTATAATATAAAACATCCGGCACTATTACCTAAGAAGTGCCACATAACAAATTTAATAATTGATTATTTTCATAAATTGTACATGCATGTAGGACCGCGCACCTTGCAAGGCATTTTAAATAATAAATACTGGATAATAAATGCTCGTAGTGTAATTCGTTCAGTTTTGTCGAAATGTCGGGCTTGTTTTAAATTTCGTCCATACTCCACACAGCCTATGATGGGTACGTTACCTGCAACTAGGCTTAAGGCCAACAAGGTGTTTGACCATGTTGGTTGCGATATTGGTGGTCCATTCTTTATAAAAGAAGGTATGCGGCGAAACGCAAAAGTTACTAAGGCATATTTGTGTTTATTTGTATGTTTCTCTACAAAAGCAGTGCACCTAGAAGTGCTCTCAGATTTATCTTGCGAATGTTTTCTGGCCACATTTGATCGTTTTGTGGCACGCCGCGGTCTCTGTACTTGCTTATATTCCGATTGTGGAAAAAACTTTATTGCAGCAGCTAAACATTTAAAAAACGTTACTAATTATTTTAATTCTACGTCTAATTCTGATGAAATTCTTTCTGGATTATCCTCGCGAGGCGTCGAATGGCGTACGAACCCGCCTAATGCAGCTTCCATGGGTGGTCTGTGGGAGGCAGGCATAAAATCAGCCAAACATCATCTCTACCGTGTAGTAGGTGATAGGTCCTTGACTTTTGAGGAGTTAAGTACCTTATTTTGTAAAATTGAGGCAATTATGAACTCGCGACCATTATGCTCCCTTTCAAATAATCCTAATGAATTTGAAGTTCTGACTGCGGGTCATTTTTTAATTGGACAGAATTTATTAACTGTTCCAGAGAATAATTTTGAAGATGTACAGATGAAGCGATTGTCACGTTGGCAATGTATTCAAAAGGCATCACAATCATTTTGGAAGCGATGGTCAAATGATTATTTGCACACTTTACAGCAAAGAGAAAAGTGGTTCACCTCAATTCCAAATGTTAAGAAGGGTGATTTAGTGCTCCTTAAATCTAACTTAACCAAACCGTTACAGTGGCCTCTTGGCAGAATAGAAGAGGTTCACCCTGGTTTTGATAACATTGTACGTGTAGTCACTGTACGCACGCAAACTGGGGTTTATAAAAGACCGGTAAATAAGATCTGCCCATTGCCATATGCAAACTAAATATAAAGTTAGGTTATTAGGTTAGGACTTAGATTAGGCACATACACTCAACTTTTTTACTTAACACTAACAAGTTTATTTTATTTTTGAATTATTTCGTAAATATTCATTAACACAAATTATTAACACACTCATTCTTCACACCGACACTATTAGGAAATCATCACACTGATTTCGGTGGGGGGTATGTTCAATCCTTTAGCACTGGTCGGTGTGAAAGAAAAGTAAAACCCTTCCAAAATTGACACTTAATGTCAAAGGAAAAAATATCGCGAGTTGCGTCAACTCCGTTAAGAAGATCGGTAGAATTCACGACGTTCGTGGAGTTTCCATCATCAGAAGACCATAACGTTTATGGTGCTGTCCTCCGGCCGTGCCGTGAAAGAAAGAAGCAGTCGTGCGCAGCGCAATCCTGCGACATTGGATGTTAAGGTTGGTGGGTTCTTTCTTACTGATTTTGGTATTGGATTGGACATACTACCAACCTACTGCTTCATACATACATACATACATTTATACAGTCCACATTACATATATCGAAGGATCGCCCCTGCGATTACCGCACAATTGACAATGTCCTTTCATTCGTTTTCCCTACATCGTGAAATTTTATTACCTTTGAGCTATTTTCTCCAAGACAAATTTTAATAAATTTTGCGATTAAAACAATTTGCTTTAAATCTTATTACATCACTGTGTAATTTGAGTCATTACTCCTTGAACAGTTTACAACTAGGCGAGCGGTTTAAATCATTTATCCATGAACATTTTAAAACTAGGTGAGCGGTTTAACTCATTTATCCATGAACAGTTTACAAATAGGTGAGTGATTTAAATCATTTATCCTTGATCTGTTAAAGAAGTCATTGTACACTTGAATTATTTTGCTTTGAACAGATAAATAGTAATCGTGTACTTTGATTCCTTCTGCCCTGATCAAAGAATTGTGCAAAATGGCTCAAGTTACATCTAACTCCGTTAAAAAACATCTTTTATTTGTTATATATATCAAAAAATAGCACAAAATATGCCGCTTTATGATTGGGGAGATTCGTCAATTTTTATTGTGGGTATACTTTAGGAACAATGATTTTTTTCTCAAAAAATAAACTCTAAAACGCTCTCCTGTAAAGTTTGCAAAATGGCGCTTGAATCAAGTCGCCTTTTAACCGTCGAATTATGTACATTGGAGACGACCCCCTTTGGCCATAGCTCCTCCTTCATGAAGTCCGACAGGAGCTCGGTTGAACCTAATCACTACGTTTTAGTCAATGATATTTATTTTATAATATCATTGGTTTTAGTGGTGTTATTCTCAAACACTATGGTGACCAAAATAGGGTTGCTCATTAGTCTAATGAATAAGTTCAAAATGGTTGAAAATAGACATACTGCTCTTAAAAATACGTGCGATAGCTCATTCTGTTCGGAATGATGTCTAGAAAAATGTTTCGGAAGCATTTACCAGCACGTAAAAAATTGCAAAAGTTATTGACAAAATAAAGTTGAAAAAAAAAAGTATTTTGTTTTTGGTAATAACTCCGAAACTATTAATATTTAAGAAATTTTAAAACAAGATTCTTAAAGAAGAGGAAATTTCCAAAAAATTACTCGCGGCTCTCGGAACTCTATCTCCATTATTTATAACTTTAATTTAACGCTGAAAATGGGTCTCCACGCGGCATTTTTAGGTTGCGCGTGCGGCGTCAAAACCGAGTTCGTCACACTGAATAATTTTTTAAGGTATTAATTATTAATAAAAAAATAATAAAAAATATGGTGTATTCGAAACACTTCAAAGAATTTGCTCTTGTAGGAAATTTTTCTTAAAGTTAAGTTTTCAACAAGTTAGACGATTGTTAATTAACTAAATTTTCTCGAACTTCCATTTTCATTGTACATTAAAAAAAATGTTTAAGTAATTGTCCTATAAATTTTTCGCTTCGTGGAGCCCTTCTTATATTCATGCTTAACGAGATCACGTCATAAAAGTTTAAATACTTTGTGTATAATAATTTTATAAGTTGAACAAACAATTTTTTAATTTTTTTATCGAATCGAAATTAAAAAATCGAAAGAAGTTTTTATTTGTACTTTGTTATACATCGTTGTTTTTTTTATTTTTAGGAGTTTTAGAAAAAATATATAAAAAACTTGAGAATTTGTTTATAACAAATTGTTAAGTTAAAAAAGAATGAAATTGTTGATAAAAATTTTTTTTTTACATTTCTATTAACGATGGTCAATTATAATTTTTAAGAAAAAAAAATCTTAACTAATTATTCAAACAATAGAAATATTAAAAAACGATTATGAACAATTAAATATCATTATTAAGAAAAAAATTTTTTTTTCAAAAATCATATTTTGTAAAGAATAAGGTATTAAGAAATTTTTTCTTGAAAGCATTGAAATAGTCTATTTGTTTATAAAAAAATTATAAAAAAAATGAGGAAAAAATTTTTTTTTCAAGTCAGTAAATGTCTTTTATGAATGCCAAAACGATTATGTAATAATAAATTGGGGAAAAAAATATTTCAATAATATTATTTGGATTTTTCATTTTTTGTTCAACTTATAAAATTATTATACACAAAGTATTAAAACTTTTTAAACTTTTATGACGTGATCTCGTTAAGCATGTATATAAGAAGGGCTCCACGAAGCGAAAAATTTATAGGACAATTACTTAAACATTTTTTTTAATGTACAATGAAAATAGAAGTTCGAGAAAATTTAGTTAATTAACAATCGTCTAACTTGTTGAAAAATTTACTTTAAGAAAAATTTCCTACGGGAGCAAATTCTTTGAAGTGTTTCGAATACACCATATTTTTTTTATATTTTTAAATTAATAATTAATACATTAAAAAAATATTGAGTGTCACGAACTCGGTTTTGACGCCGCACGCGCAACCTAAAAATGCCGCGTGGAGACCCATTTTCAGCGTTAAATTAAAGTTATAAATAATGGAGCTAGAGTTCCGAGAGTCGCGAATCATTTTTGGAAATTTCCTCTTCTTTAAGAATCTTGTTTTAAAATTTCTTAAATATTAATAGTTTCGGAGTTATTACCAAAAACAAAATACTTTTTTTTTTCAACTTTATTTTGTCAATAACTTTTGCAATTTTTTACGTGCTGGTAAATGCTTCCGAAACATTTTTCTAGACATCATTCCGAACAGAATGAGCTATCGCACGTATTTTTAAGAGCAGTATGTCTATTTTCAACCATTTTGAACTTATTCATTAGACTACATCTACAATGTACAAAATGTAGGGCCGCTAACATTCATTTATAAAAATAGGCTTACATTATTAAGCATAAAGTCTCTATTCTCAACATCCATCTTTAAAATAAAAAAAACCAACAGATTTATTAAACAAAAATATATTTCATAACAAATAAAATAATTTAAGCACTGAGCGACAAACTTTCAATGTAAAGAGCCTCGTATTCCTTGTATGACTTCCCATCAACAGTTCTATTAATTGATATGTAGTTTTTAATTTCATTATCTTGCCACAGTTCTAAATTCTTCTGCCCAACTTGCAATAACTTGGCGCTTTTCTGTAAACTTTGCAAATTCTCACTTATTTTCTTCTTTATTACATCTATAGCTGCTTCTTCTTGTTCCTTTTTTTCTGTTATATCTAAAAACATAAAATATATTTCCTTATTAAATATTTTCAAGACGACGCGGCTTAAGCATACATTATTAAGTATTTTTAATTTCATTATAATGAAATATAAATATAGTATAAATACATATTTCTAATTTTTAATTATATTTTTAAGAAGGCGCGGCGGAATGATTAATTACATAATAAATTTATTAGGTACTTAGATCAATGCAACTGTAGTTTACAAGTTACGGTTTAAATTTTTCATGTCTCAAAAAAATATCTTTTTCCCTCGAAGTTGTCACTAATATAGATTTTATAGTATAGTCCGGCTATTAATTTGGAGATATTCTCTGAAACGTTGCTATCTGTATGTAATTAACAACCTGTATACGTACCTATATCAAATGTAAGTTTCCCAAATCGCATCTCCTTGATAGTACTGTCCAATGCTTCCTTAGTTTGTCTATCAGTAATAATCTTCTGGATACTTCTAGACAGGTTTTTAGAAGGACAGAGCAGCGGAGTGACGTCACTGTCGAGCCATTTCGCATGCATTCTTTCTAAAGAACTTTGCAAAGTTTCAAAAATCCAGATCTTTTCACCGCTGAAATGAAATAATAACATTTTCTGAAATAAAATAAGTAAGTGACTACGAAGTTAAAGACGGTGAGTGCACTAACTTACACTTTGTTTACCATATACATGTGTTACATAGGTAAAAACATTACCACCCGAAATGAATCAGATACCAATAATAATACCAATTACAGAAAATTTTATGTATCATCCAGAGGAACAATTTTAATAGATTTTCAAACAAACTTTTATTGAATTGGATCTAGGTAGTTGTTCAATCCTTTAGCACTGGTCGGTGTGAAAGAAAAGTAAAACCCTTCCAAAATTGACACTTAATGTCAAAAGGAAAAATATCGCGAGTTGCGTCAACTCCGTTAAGAAGATCGGTAGAATTCACGACGTTCGTGGAGTTTCCATCATCAGAAGACCATAACGTTTATGGTGCTGTCCTCCGGCCGTGCCGTGAAAGAAAGAAGCAGTCGTGCGCAGCGCAATCCTGCGACATTGGATGTTAAGGTTGGTGGGTTCTTTCTTACTGATTTTGGTATTGGATTGGACATACTACCAACCTACTGCTTCATACATACATACATACATACATTTATACAGTCCACATTACATACATCGAAGGATCGCCCCTGCGATTACCGCACAATTTTTTGTGGCCTTCGAGCCGAACATAGAGTAGGCAATTATTTATTCATTTATTTTATGTGACATATTATATTTAGTTTGCACGTTGCAATGGCTACTAAAAAGGGTCAGAAGGTTCAGGAAGTGTACGAGGAGTGCATAGCTGATGTTGAATTAAACGTTTTAATCAACAAAAAGCAAAGGATTTTTGAACAATTACAAATAATAACTGACATGTCATTAAATGTAACTGACAGCAATATTCGTGAAATGTTTCTATTGCGTGTCACGGATATAGATGAGCTACGTTCATCTTTCGAATTATGCATTTTTGAAATTTATAAATGTCAGTTACAAGCTGGTATGAAAACCATATTTCAAAGTCAGGAATTGAATAGTTTTGATGAGTTGTATTTCCGTATAAAATTGATTTCTTCAAAATTATTAGCGAATGATAAGAATGTCAAAACTGAAAAAACACAGTCGTGCATCGAATCTAGACCACGTCTTCCAAAATTGGAGTTGTTTTGTTTCGATGGAAATATTGAGAATTTTAATACTTTTTATGAGACATTCTGTTCGTTGGTTCATAATCAGCCTCAGATACCTAATATAGATAAATTTCACTATTTACTCTCATGTATCAAAGGTTCGGCTTTAAATATAGTCAAAAGTATTCCGATATCTTCTAATAATTACGACATAGTTTGGCAAGCTTTACTCGACAGGTATCAAGATAACCGTATGTTAGTTGGGAATTATTTAGATAAAATGTTAAACTTTACACCTATTGCGAAGGAATCATCTTTTCAGTTAAATAATTTCATAGAAAACTTTGATAACTCATACAAAGCTATACAATCTCTTAATATTGAAGATTTGAATAGTTACATTCTGTGTCATATAGCATTACGCGCCTTGGATCCATACACTCGTAGGTCATTTGAACAAACTATCAATCAGAAGTCGATACCAAAATTCTCTGAATTGATTACTTTTGTCACTAATCAAATAAAAGTGTTGGATCATTCTAGTTCATATGGTGCTAGTACAAGCAACCAAAACGTTGTACAGAATAAACGTCAACCAGATGTAAGTAGGTTTACGGCGCGAACTAGAAACAGTGCACAGAAAAACTACGCGCATGCATCGTCATCAAACTCAAAAAATAATTTATCTTGTTTGCATTGCGGAGACAATCATATGATATATCGCTGTGCTCAATTTCGTAAATTGAGTGCTTCGCTACGAATCAGCCGTGCTGATGAGTTGAAGTTATGTCATAATTGTCTTAAACCTAATCATACTGTTGAACAGTGCAGGAGTGAATTTAAATGCATTATTTGTGAGCGACCACATAACTTATTATTGCATCAGGACGTAACGAAAACGTTTCTCGCTTCCTCTTATGACTCCGGTAATGCATCGATTCCTGTAAGCGCGCCCGCCCAGTCGGGAGGCCCTTCAACTGATAATAATAACAGTTACAGTACGGTTTTGTTGGGTACCGCGATTGTTTATATTTTAGACAACTTTAACGTCTATCAACCATGTCGCGTATTAATTGATTCCGGTGCACAATCCAATTTTATTTCCGCTGCATGCTTACAACGTTTAGGTTTATCTCAACGTAAATGTCCGTTTAGCATTTGCGGATTAGCTGATGGTTTAGTTAAGAACTACGGCATGACGTCATGTAGCTTAAGGCCGCGTCACACTGATAAACCTGTTTTTAATATTGATGCTGTTATTCTTCAGAAAGTAACTTCAGATCTACCTACCATTAAAATTCCTGAGCATATAATAAAACAGTATGATAATTTATTTTTAGCTGATCCTCATTTCTATAAGCAATCGCCAATTGATTTAATTTTAGGCGGTGACGTTTTTCCCCATATTTATAGTGGGAAGAAAATTATTATGGGTCCCAATATGCCAGCCGTGCTGGATAGCGTATTTGGGTATATTATCACAGGTAAACTAATTACCCCGTCGACTAATGACGTCACGGAAGTGAACGTTGTAGCGTCTACAACGTTGGTGTCGTACACCACTGATGATCATTTAAATGATACTCTTAAGCGATTTTGGGAAATAGAATCCTCGCCGTGCGATGTTCCTTTAAATCCCGATGATGAAGTCGCTGAAAAACTATATATTGAGAAACATTATCGTGACGAGAGTGGCCGATATGTTTCACCTATTTTATTAAAGCCAAATCACGAACCGTTAGGTAATTCGTATGACATAGCCTTTAGGAGACTCACGCATGTCGAGCGCCGACTTGCGCACTCACCCGAGTTCCGAAAGGCTTATTCTGATTTTCTGAAGGAGTACGAGTCACTGGGGCATATGGAGCTATATCGTGGTACGGAGCCGTCTAAATATTTTATACCACATCACTGTGTGTTACGGCCTTCTAGCTCCACAACACCGTTGCGTGTGGTCTTTGATGGATCACAGAAAACTAGTACTGGGGTGTCACTAAATGACAACCTTTTGACCGGCCGTAAATTACTTCCAAATATTTTAAAAATTATTATTAACTTTCGTCTCTACGACATATGTTTTACGGCGGACGTGTCAAAGATGTATCGAGCCGTGCTCATCGACCCCGCTGATAGGTGTTATCAACACATATTATGGCGTGATACACCGTCAGACCCAGTACAAGTTTACGAGTTGAAAACGGTCACTTACGGACTGCGTAGCGCGCCTTACACGGCCATTCGCACGCTGCTTCAACTTGCCCAAGACGAACGGTCAGACTGTAAGGCTTCCCGAGTTCTAGAAGAGGGTGTCTACGTCGATGACTTTTTGTGGTCATGTCAATCTGTAGATGAAGCTTGTACCTTACAAGACGGCTTAATGAGTCTTCTGAAAAAAGGCGGGTTTGAATTACGTAAGTGGGCTAGCAACTGTCCCGAGCTACTGACACGTATGAAATCAGAACAAATAACGCAAATAAATTTTCAAGATGAGACGTTATCATCGTCCTTAAAAGTCCTAGGATTGACATGGTTGCCCTCATGCGACTTCTTTTCATTTAATTATAATTTAAAAGATAATGACGGAACGAAACGTTCAGTACTTAAGCTGCTTGCTAGTATATACGATCCGGTTGGTTTTATTTCGCCGTGTACTTTCGTTGCCAAATGTATCATGCAGGATCTTTGGAAACTGAGCCTCGGCTGGAATGACCGTTTACCATACGAATTGTTACAAAAATGGGATAAATTTATCGGTCAATTACCGATCCTTTCACAACTTCGCATTGAACGACACCTTCTAGTGAATTCGTTTGTAAACGTACAATTAATCGGTTTCTGTGATGCGTCATCACTGGGTTACGCAGCTTGCATATATCTTCGTAGTACTGACAAGGATGGGAACGTCAAAGTCAAACTATTGACGAGCAAATCTAGAGTTGCTCCATTGAAGCCGTTAATGTCTATCCCTAGGCTTGAACTTATGGCAGCCGTGCTGTTATCGAAGCTAGTTCGTTTTGTCGTACAAAACGTTAAAGATTTTAATTTACCAATAGTTGCCTTTAGCGACTCGAGTGTAGTTTTGTCGTGGCTACAGACTCCGCCATACAAGCTAAAAGTGTTCGTGGCTAACCGTGTTAGCGAGATTGTTGACGTGATTCCGCCCAATTGCTGGTTTCATGTAAACAGTGAGAACAATGCAGCCGACCTCTGTTCTCGAGGCGCGCTGCCTGAACAACTTTTAGCAGTAGCGGACGAATGGTTTAGTGGCCCTGCATGGCTTGCTAGAGATCCACGTAGTTGGCCAAGAAGTACATTATTTTTAAAAGAAAATGATATTATTCCGGAACTTAAAACTAACGTAGACACATTTACCTTTAATTCTTACAATTTAAATAACTTCAATGATCTTGAACATTCCTTAAATAATATTTCATCGTTTAGTAAACTCGAGCGCGTCTTCGTTTTGTAAATAATTTAAAATGTAAAAAATCTGATCGAACATTTGGTTCACTAAAGTCTTGCGAGTTAAAACAGGGACATGATTTAATTATAAAAGTCATTCAAAATAATTATTTTTATTCTGAAATACAAATGCTAGCAAAGGGAACTCATGTATCATCCCTTCGTAAACTATCTCCCTTTATAGACCCTGATAATTTCCTCAGGGTGGGGGGTCGAATACAACAGTCGGATTTACCGTATAATATAAAACATCCGGCACTATTACCTAAGAAGTGCCACATAACAAATTTAATAATTGATTATTTTCATAAATTGTACATGCATGTAGGACCGCGCACCTTGCAAGGCATTTTAAATAATAAATACTGGATAATAAATGCTCGTAGTGTAATTCGTTCAGTTTTGTCGAAATGTCGGGCTTGTTTTAAATTTCGTCCATACTCCACACAGCCTATGATGGGTACGTTACCTGCAACTAGGCTTAAGGCCAACAAGGTGTTTGACCATGTTGGTTGCGATATTGGTGGTCCATTCTTTATAAAAGAAGGTATGCGGCGAAACGCAAAAGTTACTAAGGCATATTTGTGTTTATTTGTATGTTTCTCTACAAAAGCAGTGCACCTAGAAGTGCTCTCAGATTTATCTTGCGAATGTTTTCTGGCCACATTTGATCGTTTTGTGGCACGCCGCGGTCTCTGTACTTGCTTATATTCCGATTGTGGAAAAAACTTTATTGCAGCAGCTAAACATTTAAAAAACGTTACTAATTATTTTAATTCTACGTCTAATTCTGATGAAATTCTTTCTGGATTATCCTCGCGAGGCGTCGAATGGCGTACGAACCCGCCTAATGCAGCTTCCATGGGTGGTCTGTGGGAGGCAGGCATAAAATCAGCCAAACATCATCTCTACCGTGTAGTAGGTGATAGGTCCTTGACTTTTGAGGAGTTAAGTACCTTATTTTGTAAAATTGAGGCAATTATGAACTCGCGACCATTATGCTCCCTTTCAAATAATCCTAATGAATTTGAAGTTCTGACTGCGGGTCATTTTTTAATTGGACAGAATTTATTAACTGTTCCGGAGAATAATTTTGAAGATGTACAGATGAAGCGATTGTCACGTTGGCAATGTATTCAAAAGGCATCACAATCATTTTGGAAGCGATGGTCAAATGATTATTTGCACACTTTACAGCAAAGAGAAAAGTGGTTCACCTCAATTCCAAATGTTAAGAAGGGTGATTTAGTGCTCCTTAAATCTAACTTAACCAAACCGTTACAGTGGCCTCTTGGCAGAATAGAAGAGGTTCACCCTGGTTTTGATAACATTGTACGTGTAGTCACTGTACGCACGCAAACTGGGGTTTATAAAAGACCGGTAAATAAGATCTGCCCATTGCCATATGCAAACTAAATATAAAGTTAGGTTATTAGGTTAGGACTTAGATTAGGCACATACACTCAACTTTTTTACTTAACACTAACAAGTTTATTTTATTTTTGAATTATTTCGTAAATATTCATTAACACAAATTATTAACACACTCATTCTTCACACCGACACTATTAGGAAATCATCACACTGATTTCGGTGGGGGGTATGTTCAATCCTTTAGCACTGGTCGGTGTGAAAGAAAAGTAAAACCCTTCCAAAATTGACACTTAATGTCAAAAGGAAAAATATCGCGAGTTGCGTCAACTCCGTTAAGAAGATCGGTAGAATTCACGACGTTCGTGGAGTTTCCATCATCAGAAGACCATAACGTTTATGGTGCTGTCCTCCGGCCGTGCCGTGAAAGAAAGAAGCAGTCGTGCGCAGCGCAATCCTGCGACATTGGATGTTAAGGTTGGTGGGTTCTTTCTTACTGATTTTGGTATTGGATTGGACATACTACCAACCTACTGCTTCATACATACATACATACATACATTTATACAGTCCACATTACATACATCGAAGGATCGCCCCTGCGATTACCGCACAGTAGTATTACAGTCAATTTACCTTTGCATGATTAATTTGCGATTTTTCTCAAGTTCAAATTTCTTTAAATAAATTCGCAACTCATCTATGAACCTTGGATTTGACATATCTGCAAATAGACAAGCTTCAATAAATTATTGTGTTAATTAAACAATAATGGTATATAAATAGCCCCTGGGATGGATTATATTAGTAACATTGATTTCTACCGCTAATCGCTAATTGGCTATTAGACAATTTTTGGAAAAATATTTTAAAATTTTCGTAGGTTTATTTTATACCTCTTACAATATTTATATTTTCAAAAAAGTGTTATTTAGTAGGAATAAAAATAACTTTTAATCCATTAATTTGAAATTCGCGCGAAAATATTCTGCCATCTGTCACTTGCTGGCTGTGACGTCACATTTCCAATAACAACAGTTTATGCTCTAACTCTGAAGATATTTTATGTGAAAAACTTACACCTTTTTCACTGGAATTGTGAAAATGACAAGCTACAAGACGTGTGCAGTGCCTATGTTTAGAAGTACTACAATTAAACCTGACAAATTGGATTATACTCTTAAGGTCAAAAACGCAAAAAGTCAAACACGCAAAATGACAAAAAGTAAAACGCTTCAGGCAAAATGTCAATTACGCATATTGTCAAACTCGGAAATTGACAAAGACGCAAATGGTCAAAAACGCAAAAAGTCAAAATTATCCTACCAAGTCGCTTTAGAACGTTTCTTCATTGGCCGGTATGATACTGATAATTTTTTTTAAATTTCGGCTTCCAAATCCGAACCCGACTCCGAACCTGACTCCAACTCCGACCCCAAACCGTATTGGGGCGGCTTAGAATACTAACCCCAATCCCATGCCGGATGGGTGTCGTAAGAGGCGACTAAATCCGGCCCTCTTGATGTAGGGCCCCTCGAGAGATTATATTGGTAATATTGATTTTAATTATTAATTAATACCATTGTTACTATTAATTATTATTATTTCTCCATGAGTTTCGCCTGGATAGCTACCACCCTTGAGCATGAGTCAGCCGCCAAACGACTCGTCATGTTCCAGCTGGGGGCTTGAGACCCAGTTCTTTCTTTCTTTTTCTTCTCTCTTTCTTGGCCGGCAACGCATCAGTGATGCCTTTGGTGTTGCTGATGTCCATGGGCGACGATAGCCACTTACCATCAGGTAGATCGTCAGCTCGTTTGCCGGCTATTTCCATAAAATAATAATCTAAATTTTACTAACAAAAAATAACCGACTTCAAAGTCTCAAAAACTACATAGTTGTCAGATCTCGTTCAAATTTATGTGAGACCACATGACAAGCGCCTGCTTTCGATTAAAAAAAGAATCATCGAAATCGGTTGGCGTGATATTGAGTTATTCGTCAATTTGTCGCGCACATCTTAACACAAATTTACGACTTATGTGGTTTTCTCATGGATGCCATTGTCAGATCTCAATAAAATTTATGTGGGACCACATGACAGCCACCAGCTTTCGATTAAAAAAAGAATCATCAAAATCGGTTCGCCCAGTCCAAAGTTCTGAGGTAACAAACATTAAAAAAAAACAGTCGAATTGAGATGAGAACCTCCTCCTTTTTTGAAGTCGGTTAAAAAAGCGGCCAAGTGCGAGTCAGACTCGCCCATGAAGGGTTCCGTAGCAGCAAGTAACATAAAAGTTCTTGTAGTTTATTTATTTACATGTTTATGTCACCTCTTAAAAAGAAGAAACAAAGGGCAAACTTAATGCCTAATGGCATTATCCAGTCAACCCTTCGTGGATGCGGAAATAACTAGTAACTAATAGTAGTTCATTGTAACTTGCGGTTTACGATATTTATGATTCGAATAAAATAAAATGAATGAATGAGTTAATGAATGAGTGAATAAAAGGCTACTTTCACATGACCGCGCGGTGAGTCGTTCCGTGCGGTCATATGAACGTTAGCCTTTTATTGGTTACATCTTGTACCGCACGGTCATGTGAACCTAGCCTCCATTCATTCATTCACTCATTCATTAACTCATTCACTTACTCATTCATTCATTTTATTTTATTCGAGTGTGGGTTTAACGAAAGTTTTACCGAAGCGAAGCGAGGGCATTTACTAGTATATAGAATATAGTACAATGTAACCTCCATTGTTCAGCTGGTTGGACAACGAGCAGGGAAAGTTTGACCAAATGAGGGTTGACCAAATGCGTGTTTGACTTTGAGCGTGTTTGACATTGTGCGTGTTTGACATTGTGCGTATTTGACGTTGTGCGGATTTGACATGGTGAGTGTTTGACTTTATGCGTGTTTGACTTTATGCGTTTTTGACCTTACGAGTATAATCCGACAAATTGTTTATACCTACACGTTTCTAAATGCCCTCAACGTCGAAAGCAGTGGTTACAATCAGCACGTCGAGACCCAGAGTTAACATCTGTTATATCAGCAATATTCTTTTGTGAGGACCACTTTGATGTAAGTATTTAGAAGAAATCAACTTAGCCTCTGATTTACTACAAAAACAAATTAAACCTAACCTAATATTGTTCATAAACATAACCTCTAAGTAATTTATAATCATTAGTTAGGGTGTCGTTATGGGGGCGCTGAGGAAAAACTTCGAAAAAATCCTCCTGTGACCCCTTAGCAAGACTCTGGCCAATTTTACTTTATTAATTTCAGTACTTACACGGAGGTTTTTGCATTCCGAAACTCGGCAGAGCAAAAGTCAGGGTTACACACAAAGAAATTTGCGACCATCAATGAATCAACTTTAGGCAAATTTGCACTGTCCACTTTTTTAAAGCCTGACTCCATTTTACAAAACCTCTCAAAAGCACAAATCAAAATATATATTATTAATTTTCTCAGTAAATTGCACACGATAATCGATGTAGTTAGTAGTACACAACGCTTTATTTTTTGAAGTGTGACGTCATAACATGGCCGCCCGCGTTTCGGTTCTCGTGTCCACAGGTAAAAAAACTCAAATCTATTTTTCAAAAATAAAAATATTTACAATTTATTTTCATGCAAAAAATGTATTGTTTAATTAATGTTAACCAATATGCAACCATATTTAACACATTTCATATTTTACCGTGATAACTGTCAAATAGCCAATTAATACCATTATTAATATTATTATTTCTCCATGGGGTCCGCCTGGATAGCTACCACCCTTGAGTATGAGTCAGCCGCCAAACGACTCGTCGTGTTCCGGCTGGGAGCTTGAGAGTCAGTTGTTTTCTTCTCTCTTTCTTGACCGGCAATGCATCAGTGATGCCTTTAGTGTTGCTGATGTGAATGGGCGACGATAGCCATTTACCATCAAGTGGATCGTCAGCTCATTTGTCGGCTGTTTCCATAAAAACAATAACCAAAAAATAACTTACCAATGGTGTTGTCAAACGAATCGTCCGAAGTATCAAAATCTAGGCTGAGCTCTGCCTTATTTCTTCGTTTCTCGTGCTCCTGTTCATAGAATTGGCAGATGGACGCCATAGATTCTTGCGGAAAGTTCAACTGGATACCTGATAAAAAAACATCAATTTAGTAACTGTTTAGTAAATTGACGTCAACTAGAAAGCCTAATGTACTAAATAGTCAATTAAACATACACAGCACTTTATCGTAATTTATAATTTAAAATAATGCACACACAAAATGAAATGAATTTAAGAACGAATTAATGCAAAAACTAATTTCTATTTATGTACTATAAACATACCATTTTTAATGTAATTTCAATAAATAATACTGTCAAGATTGATTACCAAATAATACTATACATAAATATATTACTTAGCATTAACTGCAAGATAATAATAGGTCTCAGAAAACAAATCATCCAGTACATACCTTTATACTTATCAATGTGCGAGTTACTTTGAAAGGCATTGAAGACGGCAGTAAGGACTTCTTTGGTACTATTTATCTTCCTTTCAGTAGCTGCCAGGGACACTAGCAGGCGCTTGAGCTCGTCTCTTGAAGCTTCCTATAACCAATCATTCTAATGATATAACTGATTTAATAGAATTAATTGATTTAAATTGAATTTAATATATAATTAATTAAAATACATAATTGATTTGAATATAATATAACATAATTGAATTGAATAATTAATATAATAATTAAATTAAATTTCACAAATTGAGAAAGACATAAATTGCACTAACAATACTAACATAATAATATTATTAAGTACAATTGTAACTAACACACTAACAACCTATGGATCTCTGACATCTGAAATAAAGATTTATTATTATTATTATTATTATTATAATTATATAATTTTTATTACGATACAAACATTTTTTTATAATATTCCCAGAATTATATGAAAACTCGAGAACTGATTTCGATGTCAATTTGTATATTACTTGTACTTCCGATCTTATTTTAGAGAACTTTTTTCCAGAGCAATATAAAGGTTCTCTTAGGAAACAGGATGTCAGTTTGCATGGATTTGTTTTATAAAATCAACAAATTTGCCTCAAATTTGCAAGAACCGTTCCTTAATTCAATTATTGGAATTTACGAATTTACCAAGCATTTTATATTTTAGAAAAAAAAAACCGCCAAACGACTGGTCGTGTTCCGGCTGGGGGCTAGAGAGCCAGTTCTCAATTTTTTTTCTTCTCTTTCTTGGCCGGCAACACATCAGTGATGCTTTTGGTGTTGCTGATATCCATGGGCAATGATAGCCACTTACCATCAGGTGGATCGTCAGCTCGTTTGCCGGCTGTTTCCATAAAAAAAATAAAAAACACTCACTATTATCTTATCAACATCACCAATCTGCTTCCCATTAACATGCTCGCTCCGTTCGTGAGCGGTCTCGAACACGCCCGTGTTCGCGGTGAGCTCGTCGAGCAGCGTTCGCAGCGAACGCACGCGTGCGTCGGCGCTCGCGCGTTCGCAACGCAGCACTAGGAGCTCGCATGCTACACCGGTTGTGTAGTCCTGGGGAGAGAACTTTATCGTTAATATTGTAGACTTTACCTTTAGAACTTAGGTGTTAACGATATGAAATGCCCTCGATGATATAGTTTTAAAATTATAAGGACTGATGGTCGGTGAAGCCAGTGGGTGCTCGGGTAACAGCCCTGTAAATTTACTATGTTGAGTACATCGTTGGCAAGATAACTTTATTTCATTTAAAATTACCCAACTGACATTCAAAGTTACACTGAAATTAAAAATTAAACACGGAAACAAAAAGTTACACCGAAACAAAGACTAACGTTACTGATTGCATCAAAAAATTGTTTATAATGAATATAACAAACAAACATACATTGAAATCGTCGAGGTGCGCAGCAAACTTAGCCCGCGTCTGTTTGAGGTGCACGCGGTTCTTGATCGCCTCCAACGCCAGCGTGCAGTGGAGGCTGGCCGTGTGCGCCAGCACTGACTGCGTTGTGCTTCTGCAAGTTATTGGTGAAGGAATTCTTGAAATCAGTTCAGTCGTTTGGAGTTTATCCATTACCAAAAACAAACAAATAATCAAAACTTTCCTCTTTATAATATTGGGTTAGATGGCTATTTCATCTTAATTTCTTTGCTTAATTTAAAAGTTTTAAATACAACTTATACAATATTTTTAGCTGTGGCACGCGGATTTACCCGCGTTAATTTGTAGAAAAAACTAACTACTTAAATATATGATGTTACTTAAATATATGATGTATAGCCTTAATCAAGTGTCTGAGCACGTCGTATTAATACAGTCGCACAGCCACAGCGGTGAATGATTTGCTACAGAAAGAAGAGGAATAGGAAGGGATATAAAGGGACAGAGTTTCGTAAGATCGAAGATAGCGATCTTGATGATCATACATTTATGTTGAAAGCGTTCTTTTAAGTATTGAGGAGTTTACCTGTGATCCTTGCGTGTGTGTGTGGCAGAATGCAGCGTGTTGGCGTGCGCTAGAGTAGCGTGGAGTGCCGCGCGCCGCTCGCACAGTTGGGCCCATAGCGCGTCGCCGCGGGCTCGCGCCAGTGTGCTGAGCTGGTCTTCTGTGCAAACAATCATAATTTATATTAATTAGGGGGGGGGTCTTTTTCGTGACGTCACATTTCAAAATCGAATAATTGGTATGTATCGGTAAATATCGAAAAACAATAATGGAAATAAAACTTAAACTTATATCGGAACTGCTGTTTTAATTTAATAATTTCTAGGTGTAAAATTTCATAATATGTGATGTCACACTAGGGGGAGGTCTCACATAATGTGACCAGCTGCGACAAGGAGGGGATCAAACATAGATTACCCCCACAAGATACCGCATACAAGGCAACTGACGCGCGGCAACATAGCAGTGCTTTTGCTATGCATATGAAGCTGTACTAGCATTTACGACATTAGTATCGACCAAGACCTTTGACCCGTATACACGCGGATCTTTCAGAATTTAATTAATTTCAAAAAAGCATTCGCTGATGGAACCATGGCTTATTGCAGAGTGAAATGGTGTGATAAATCAGTGCGTAAAAACAGTTACCAAAACGATGGCATATCATTTCATAAATTAGTAATTCATATTTATTTTACAAATTTTCTTCTAATGAAGCAGAGTTCAACTTATGCTGGTTTTGAGAGTGACATTTTGTAAAAATTTCATTCCTAATTCAAAATAATTATCTTGTTTCTGACTAAAGACAATACTAGGGAAGTGAATTTTTCATTTTAAACGCGTATCGATATTCATTTTGAGGATATTGCTATGAAATCGATAATTTCTAACAAGTTATGTATAAGTGGGACAAAGGTTGCTGTAGTCAAGGATAACAATATTATTTATTACTAGCTGCCCGGACAGACTTCGTTCTGTCAAAAGTTATTTATATCTGAACAATAAACGACGATTACTTACAAAAATAAGTTAATATTTAATATTTCTTAACATTACTAAAGAAATGATTAATTAATTAAAGACTTGCTAGCTGCCCGGACAGACTTCGTTCTGTCAAAAATTAATAGTAGAAATTAAATATTTTTATCCGAGTGATCACGTTATTTATATCGCAACAATAAACGACGATTACTTACAAAATTACGTTAATATTTAATATTTCTTAACATTATGACTACCGATCCTACTTTCCATATAAGATTATGAGGTGTCGATCCCGGAAAATTTAACGATTCTGCTGGATAGTTGACGACATCATCTTGATTAGTTGCCCAATCAACTGTATGTGAAATTTGTATGTCTTTAATTCACCGGCAATTTCATTTTGAATTTTGAATTTTATTTCATCTACATCCGTAATTTTGGCAGCTAATATAACACGTTCACTCAGCCACAAATGATCTTTGTAATTTTGAGAGACGTTTGGGAACACGTTTTGTATGAGCTCGATTGTTGTTTCAGTAAACTGACAAAAATATAATGCAGCCAGTCGAATCATTAACAGGGATTTTGCCATTACCAAGGTCAATGAGTTGCTTTGAAAATATTTCTCCGGATTGATCATTTTGCTATCGTATACGTATATTCTTGTTTCAATTTAGTATCTTTACGTATTTCCACAAAATGGAGGACTTTGAATATGCATTGAGTTCATCCGCTGGCGTTGACCGAGGAATCACTGGTAATGTTTGACGGAAATCTCCTGCTAATAAAATCATCGCGCCACCAAATCGGTTTCGATTATTTCGTAGATCTTCCATAGTTCTATCTAATGCCTCCAAATAATTTTTATGTGCTATCGTGCATCCATCCCACACTATCAACTTACATTGCTGCAAAACCTTTGCCATTGCTGTGTTCTTCGAAATGTTGGAGGTAGAAGTTTCATTGCTTTGAATATTCAATGGAAATTTTAGCACTGAATCGGCTGTTCGATAATTCGCCTTTCAATAACGTGGCTGCAATTCCAGATGAAGATGTATACCACCTGGAGCGTCCAAATAGAAAATTCCTCCATTTCCATCATTTACAAATTTTTTTTGTTGGTTCAACAACGGAACATTTATTCTGATTCCCTTAAAGCAACGTCGTGCATTGGGCGATTAGGTACGGCCATGCCTAATTGAGATGATACTTTGTTTGACATCTTAGAATAATAATAAACTTTGACATCATCAAGCACATATGTCCTTAACTATTATCAATCCCTCGTTGTAAATTTCTTCTGTGTATTGTTAATGTATATTCCCTTTTCTAGTGCGCCTTTGATGCAAGATATCGTCACATATATTATGGGAAGAGAAAAAATGCGCGAAATTGCTTCATTAATACGTAACGGCCTATTTGGTATTGGTTAACTTCATCAATAGAAATGTCAGCACTAACTCCAATCACAGCCATACTTCCTTTCGTTACATATTTGCAAATGTATTTTATAGATTTTACGGAATGGCAAGATTCAACATTGATGTGCGCCTTGAAAGTCTTTGATAGGATTGGTGAATAAGGAACAATGCAACGATTATCAATTTTGATATTTTCTTGATTTACTTTTACAACAGCTGTTGATCTTCTTTTATCTGCAGTTGATCGGCGACGATATAGCGGTTAGCCATTATTCCCGGTACCTAATTGTTTCTACTACTAATTCCCGTGGATACCGTTTCGAATATTTATACATGCTGAATTTTTTTTTTTTTCTTTTTTTTTTTTATATTATAAAAACCTTCCGTGGACTCCAAGGAACATACACAAAAAATTTTAGCCGAATCGGTCGAGCCGTTCTCGAGATTAGCGCTTAGCAACATCCATTTTTATATATATAGATAGATATGAAAAAACATTGTGGTAATGGTTTTATAGATTTCCTAGATACCCCGAGAGGACGGAAAAATGTATAGAAGCAATGCACCGTGGAGAGGGATGGTTTCCTACCAAATACAGTGTCGTTTGTTTAACAGAGTTTCAAGACGTGCGTTTCTATTGTTCTTGATAAATATACTAAAGAATGTTGTTCACGCCTGTAATTGGCACTCACACTAGTCCAGTTTCTATAGAACTTATATTTGTAATGTAATGTATGTACTGCTGTTGGTGTGCTAATAAAATAAAATAAAAAATAAATAAATAATAAAATAACACACTTTTCAGTTGACAGTTTCTACTATATGAAGAAATAATCATCGAAGGTTGATGGATTCAGTTGTATCATCGTTATACCTACCAGTTTAATATTAATATAATATTATATATTTATTAATAGTATCGATATTTTCATTATAAATAATGATAATAACAAACATCGATCGTACGATTAATCGATCATACATACTCAATCACTATGGACGGGTTGAGCTTGATAAATTCCAAGTTTGAATTTTAAATATCCAATCACAGCGTATCTGTTTCGTACCCCGCAAACCGCACCTTCCGCAAAATTGTGACTTTGAATTCTAAGAAATATTCACTAATACGGAATCTATTGGAGGTAATCTATGGGATCAAAAAATCATGAAATTAGTGTGACGTAATTTATGGATGGCCCCTTATTAGTAATCCAACTTCACTTCACCTTGGGATTATGCCTTAGTACTTGTACTACAACAACAAGGCATCACTTACACGTTGCCAACCAAGAAAAATGACTCATTGTATTCCGGTGAAAGCCAGTTCCTTTTTTTTCTTCTCTCCTTCTAAACGCATCAGTGATGCCTTTAGTGTGATGCATGGGCGATGATAGTCACCTACTATGTGGATCGTTTGTCGGTTATTTTCATAAAGAAGAAGAGAGACAAAGAGAAAGAACTGGCTCTCAGGCCATTATAACTTGTGACAAAAAATAACCGATTTTTTTTTATGCCTTAAGCTGGCAAACGAGCAGACTTCAAAATAACCCAAAAACTCCCCTTCAAATGGCGCTCAAAAAGTGGGAAAACATGACAAGAACCAGCTTTCGATTAAAAAAAGAATCATCATAATCTAAATTTTACTAACAAAAAATAACCGACTTCAAAGTCTCAAAAACTACATAGTGGTCAGATCTCGTTCAAATTTATGTGAGACCACATGACAAGCTCCTGCTTTCGATTAAAAAAAGAATCATTGAAATCGGTTGGCGTGATATTGAGTTATTCGTCAATTTGTCGCGCACATCTTAACACAAATTTACGACTTATGTAGTTTTCTCATAGATGCCGTTGTCAGATCTCAATAAAATTTATGTGGGACTACATGACAGCCACCAGCTTTCGATTAAAAAAAGAATCATCAAAATCGGTTCGCCCAGTCCAAAGTTCTGAGGTAAAAACATAAAAAAAAAAAATACAGTCGAATTGAGAACCTCCTCCTTTTTTGAAGTCGGTTAAAAATTAAAACATTAATCTCAACAAATCTTTCCAAAACTTACCAACATCGTCTCCCTGTGAGGACACAACTGAGGAGCTGGCGGCGGGATTCGACGCCAACAGCGATACCGAGGGAGGGCGACAGAGGACTGCTAGACACTTGTCTACCTTGCTCTGGAAATATCAAATATTTTTACATGAAACACTTTTGTCTGAAACGAGATAAAGGTCTTTAATAAAATGAAGATGAGGGGAGAAAGAAAAAAACGTGTGTCTGTAGTTTTGTACTTATACATTATGTACGCACGTAAGAAGTTATTCTTACCTCTTACTTATAAGTACCTCTCGCTCGCACCTACGACCCGGCGCGCGCTAGCAATCCAAAAGAACTTCTAGCGACTGCTATGCGCCTAGTATCACGCACCTTCATCATTTCGCTCTTTGGCTGTCGCATCGCAAAATTTTACTCTTATAATTTTTTCAAACGCCCCATAAGAAGTATAACTTCAAAAATATTTATTTCAAAGACAATTGCTGTAACAGTTCTTTCTTTCTTTTTCTTCTCTTTCTTGGTCGGCAACGCATCAGTGATGACTTTGGTGCTGCTGATGTCCATGGGAGACGATAGCCACTTACCATCAGGTGGACCATCAGCTCTTTTCCATAAAAAAAACAGCATTTACAAACATAATCTGGATTAAAATTAAAATAACTTGTTTGACATGTTCATATGTTTCATACTATGTTTTGTGAAACCAGTATTCTGCAGGTGAAGACATAAATGAAAAGTAGGTATTAAAAAGTTGTACAAAATCTACCCTACATTAATCTATAGATTACCTGCAAGTCATCATCGCAGCTAGCACACAGTGAGTTGGCAATGTCCCTGGTCTCCTCCAAGCTGGTCTTCCTGATGACCAGCTCTGCAGCCACCTGCCTCAGCAGCCACACGCGCCGTTGCCTGTCTTCCAACTTTTTACGAGATATGTCGCGTTGACAAACTGGAACAATGTGACCCCTTATAGGTACAGTCGGCACAAGAATTAGGAATTCGGGGCATGAAAGAAAAATGTTCAGTAATATTTAATATTACAGAAGGTTGGCTTATCAATTTTAATTCGTACTTTGCGTATAGAGGTAGCAATTTTACATTGATTGTAACACAAACATTCAGTAATATTAAATACAAGTAAATGCCCTCGCTTTGCTCCGGTTTTCTTATTTTTTACACCTTGGGTTACACTATGGGAGTTTTATTAAGGATCCCAAATTTGTTTGAAAATATAATAATTATAGTCAGTCTATGTCACTCGGGGATAGTGTAGCTTTCCGACAGTGAAATAATTTTTCAAATTGGTTCAGTAATTTCGGAGCCTATTCAATGCAAACAAACAATCAAATCTTTCCTCTTTATAATATTAGAATAGATTACCAAACATTTTTGTTTCATGCCCTGCATACCAAATTCTTTTGCCGACTGTACATAATTATGGACTTGTTTGTGCTGCATTAATTGTTTTGATTCATGCCACCCACACACAGTGAAATTTGACAGCAATACCAGCACTGATGCATTACCAAGAATGAAAAAAGTAAAGAAAAGAGGGAAAGAAAAAACTGGCTTACAAAAAAACTTACGTCTGCTAGAAACTTTATCCATCAACACGTAGAGATCCTGTCTGGCTTGGGCAACCTGTCCCTCTGCATTGGCTACCTTCACCTGAAGCTCCTGTTGCTGTCTCCAAAGCTGGAGCTGTTCCGGTATCACCACATTTGGTTCTCGCTGTAAGATGCCAGTAATATTGTTAAATCTTCTTTTTGAGTCACCATGTAGCTATTCGAGGACTCAACTGATTTAGGCCTACTAGGATATAATTCTCCCAGCAGCAACATGAAAAAGTGCTAGGCCTCTTCAAGAGGTCACTCTGTGCTCAGTAGTGGGCCACAGGATAGATTAGTAGTCAACATAAGAATTTATCCAGGAGTAATTTGAATAGGTTTAAGTTGATAAAAAATCCTTAAATCTATACTAAACCTGCCTGAGTAAAGTCTTACCCCATAAAGAGCAGATATGCCCATGCTTTGTAAAATAGAAACCGTTTAAAGTCCATATACAGTACAGCCGATGCATCTTGGCGAGTCTGAACATAGGCTCTGCGAACTTTAGTGCATGTAAGACAGAGACAGCGACACGAACATGCTAACATGTGACTGAGACATAATACGCCACGTACCGAGCATTGCCGAATTGTGTTACTGTGCAGCCAATTGCGCGAAGTTCAGGCTCGCCAAGATACGTCAGCCATACTGTAAGTTTAAAATCATATCCTCTAGGCCTCCTTATGAGGAAAGAGCCATGTCCTATAGCAAGCCTTAATGGGTTGAAGTGAACTTACCTCATTAAAGACATTCTTTTTCTGACAGAGTCTGATATCATCACAGAAAACCTTCAGCCGTTTCTCCCTTATTTCATCTTTAGGCTGAACATGCTCCATCAGACTTCGCCATACCATGTAATATTGGCCCCGGCACTTTCTAGAGGAATAATATTGAATGTATGTAATAAAATATTCTTGTAGTTTAAAAAAAATATGGATTTAGACTATTAGGGACAGGGAGAACCAGTACATAGATGATAAAGACACAAATATGGTTTTGCCCTCAGTCTATCACAACCGAGAAGTGTTCCAGTGGCTCCAAATGGTCCCCAACGTCCATCATTCATGGCAAAAATTTAAATTGTATTTATTTAAATATTAATACTTACTGAGCCACTTTGTCAACTGAAGGGACCTTTTCCTGTGGATAACCCATGTCTAAAAGCCATTCTACGAATTTTTTAGGCACCTCCTCACTGCTCAACTTTTCAGCACTCATGTTTTTCCTTTGATTTTTGGATGACTTCAATTACAATACAATACACGATATATATTTTCTTTTTATGATTTTAAGGTTAATAAACAGGTAATTTCCAACAAAATTGATTCTTATAAATAATCGTTTTCAATAATTTCAAGCTTTACAAGTACATAAATAACCGACAAATTCAAAAGTTTCAAAACAAAACGCAAATAAAACCTGTGACACTGACAAATGACATTGGAGTCATTTGACACAAAGAAATAGAACCAGAAAATATTTGGCAATTAAAGATCACAGACTCAAACGTAGGGCTTGTGTTGCCAGGTATAAAATATTACAATAAAAAACAGTAAAATTACTTAAATTCTCGTATTGACTCATATTATTGGACAGCAGAACAGGGGTCTTTTTAGGTTCGACTTATTTATTGTCAAACTTCCGCCTAATCGCTCGCTAAAACACAAAAACAACATTTTGGCTCTTGGTTCCTGTGACGGGTACTGATTTGACTGGGTCTTTAATTTTATCATAGAAGTGATTTACAGTATTACCCGATATTTTAATTAACTGTTTCTTATTCTCACTGATGAATTAGGTTTACATTCTAAAATATTTTTTCTAAACATTAGACTGAGCAGTAGAAGCAAAACTTCAACTTCAACCCATCAGCGCTCCTTCAGTGCATGTCTCACTTGCAGGCGTTGAGTATTTTTTCGCATTTTATCTATTTCCAAGTTTTCCAACGAAATGATAAATTATTACTTCTTTTGAATTGACATTGAAATAATACACTTGTGATGGATATTAAATATTATGTACTTTTTTATTTGACATACTTAACATTTTCAGTATTGAGATACGTAACATTGAATTGATCTACGGGGTGGTCATGCAATCGTAGGAGATATTTCACCCCCCGCTTCACCTCGCGATTCTCTGCCCGAATACGTAAAAAAAATCTGACCTTAATTTTTACCCAAATTATCCTTTAAAATACATTAATCATAGACACTGCGCTCGAGAAAGCGGTGACCTAGTAACCCACATATTGCAAAAGAACACCGCCGCTCTGTCGGCACACCACAAAGGCACGCCGCGCCGCAAACGCTCGCTTTTTTCCATTGAATCATGCCGCCTAAGGGTCCGTTCACACAGACCAGCTCGGAGAGGAGAGCAGATTTTTATCACGTTGGAAACAGAGTTTTGAATTTTAGTAAAGTTTATTTTTGCATGTGCACCTTTTTTGTCATCAAGAATGCTTGAACGCCCTTCGTGTGAAATAAAAATTGTGTGCTCTTTCTCGATCGTGCAGCTTGTCGGCTCCGATTGCGTGCTCTTTCTCGCTCGCGCAGCCTGTCGGCTTCGATTTCGTGCACATGAACACACCGAAAACAAAACTTGGACTGCGCGGAATACTGATACTGCCTTTGTAGTGTATCCACCCGTCTCCGAGCGCATCTGACCGGCTCCGAGCACATCCGACCGCATCCGCTTTCAGATCTCTTCCAGCCGGTCTATGTGAAATAGTTGGCGGCTCCGTTCCGGCCAATTACAAGCGTATACGATCCGGTCTGTTGAAAAGAAAAAAGCAGGCCGATGCTCTCCGAGCCGGTCTGTGTGAACGGACCCTAAAAGTCGCACCGCCGCCGCACCGCTTTGTCGGCACGTCGCAAAGACACTCCGCAAACGTCAAATAATCGTAACAGGTCATTCACCTAGTGACCTGATAACGCGAGTTCAACGCGCTGCTAAGGTGTCCACACGTTTTGAGATTTTTTGTATTTAGTTTGATATTATTATCTTTGTGATTTATGGATGTTTTTATTATTTCTTTGTTTATTCGGGCAGAGAATCGCGAGGCGAACCACCCCCTGAAATATCTCCTACGATTGCATGACCACCCTGTATAATACTTAAACCATTAGGAAACTTTTCATACATATAATCAAAATTTTACTAACAAAAAATAACCGACTTCAAAGTACCTACTTAAACCATTAGGAAACTTTTCATACATATAATCAAAATTTTACTAACAAAAAATAACAGACTTCAAAGTCTCAAAAACTACATAGTTGTCAGATCTCGTTCAAATTTATGTGAGACCACATGACAAGCACCTGCTTTCGATTAAAAAAAGAATCATCGAAATCGGTTGGCGTGATATTGAGTTATTCGTCAATTTATCGCGCACATCTTAACACAAATTTACGACTTATGTGGTTTTCTCATGGATGCCATTGTCAGATCTCAATAAAATTTATGTGGGACCACAAGACAGCCACCAGCTTTCGATTAAAAAAAGAATCATCAAAATCGGTTCGCCCAGTCCAAAGTTCTGAGGTAACAAACATAAAAAAAAAAATACAGTCGAATTGAGAACCTCCTCCTTTTTTGAAGTCGGTTAAAAATAGTAATCAAATCAAATCAAATCTTTTTATTAGTATATAGTAAATGCTTTGAACGGTTTCAAAAACACCAGAAAGACCATTATTGTGTCTGCTTTCATCTATTTCTAATAATAAATTAAATAAATAAATACTTAAACATAGTAGGTATTCTTAACCGATGATATGAGGTCAAACTATATCCACATAGTACTTCGTAGTTCGTACTATACTTATGTTATGACGTCAGACATGCATGTAGAATGGTGGTACTGAACTCTTCATGTGCGAATCCAACTCACACTTGGTTGCTTTTTGCATTGCATTATCTGTTCAAAGTATCGCCAGTTCTTTCTAAGTTATATCGCTATTTTTCAAAACGTCCAAAACTGCGATTAATTTAATCATTTTGGAAGTGTGGCGATCGGTACGGCATCTTTTATTCTATTCTATAACTTCTCATTTGTAATATAATATTCATCCTCCTTGTATATGCTGGCAGTTTTCTACATTTATATTTTATGTTTTTATAATTTGATGTTTAGTAGATAGAGAGAAATTCCTACTGACGGAGTCAAAGAAAATATATTTTTCCTGAAGATGAAAAGTTCGTTTTTATTAATATATATGTTATAGCGAGGTAATCCAAAGGACCTAATTAGCCTCCGCTATAGAAGTATTCGGCAATATTTCGGGAAGTATTCCTGTAAACTTTCTAAACTTTGGAATGTTTCCGAAGTTTTTATCTCTAATGTAGATACAACCACTACTCGAGAGCAAATTAATCTGTCACAAAACATAGAAATGTTTGCCTCGGCCGGGAATCAAACCTGAGTTATAGTTACGCAGACTCGGTCACTACTGAACGGATTATCTACAGAGTTCACTTACATTTATAGTTTACAATTCATATATCTTACACAATATTACACTTATATGTAGGTAGGTATATCTGTAGACATTTAATGGAACCAGCTACACAATTTAACATAGAGTACCTAATCTTATAATTTTTGACAAAAAATAACCGACTTCAAAATAACTCAAAAACAACTCGTCAGATCTCGCTGAAATTTAAGTGGGACCACATGACAAGCACTATAGCTTTCGATTAAAAAAAGGAATCATCAAAATCGATCCACCCAGTCGAAAGTTCTGAGGTAACAAACATGAAAAAATACAGTCGAATTGAATTATTCAAAAAAGGAGGTTTTTTTGAAGTCGGTTAAAAATGTTAAAAACTTAAAATTTAGCATAGTTTATCGCAAGATAATTTAGTAATACGAATAAATATTACTACGAACAACGAGGTATAAGTACGTGTGAATGTTGAAAGGGTAGTTGATGATTTATATTTGCCCCGATATCTGCCCTAGCCAGGAATCGAATTCGGGACCCGCATCGCAGGTAGGGTCAAATCACTACCAAGTAGGCTATAGGGTTATTCTATAAGAGTAGAATAACGAATAGACTCCAAGTAGAGGATGAAACAGTTGGTACTAAAATCCCAAACTCATCCAGACACTTCACATTCCAATAATGACTTCTTTATTTAAACTGTGCACCATTACTCTATGGACTCTTAGGGTTCCTTTCTGTGTGAACCGCCGAGAGCAAAGCTCGCATTGGTATGGTTTCTCTCCAGTATGTGTCCGCATATGTTTCTCCAAGTCTCCTCTGGTGGCGAACTTTTTACTACACCCTTCCACTACGCATTCAATCGACTTGTTATGAAAACGGTTGTGGTAGTAAAATTTCTTCCATGTCGTGAAATCCTTTGCGCAAGTCTGCAAGGAAATGATTGCTGTAATATTGTGTTGCATGACTTACATGCAGGGTTATCAACTCATTTAAAAAGTCCCGTCAATTAGTTCTACTAAAAAAATATCCGGACGTTTCTAAAAAAGTCCGGATACTTATATATAAGTTACAAATTGTATTTCAGTTTCGGTACTAGCCCTTAATCAGGTTACATGAGGTCTTTCAACAACCTTTGGGTGAAACTTTCAAAAGTGACGTTTCTTAAGAAAATTCGCGAGAAAAATAAAAAAGTTAAATTAATTTTAAAACAGCACTGAAAGCCAAAAGTCCGGACAAATCCAGACTGTTATGTACCTATTTCTAAGTATTTAATACACAACTTACGTCACATCTGTACGCTGCTTCTCCGTATCCAGACTTAAGCTTGTCTAAAGGTGATTCTGGTGGGAACCAATGCGAAAACGTATCTGCGATCAACGATGACTATAAACAGAAAATATCGTAAAAAGGTATAAGTATATTGACATGATTTCCAAGGATGTATTTGTATGTATGGCTTCAGCCCATATAATTATGGGACACTTACACACCCTTCTCATACCTCCGCAGCAGGCTTTTACCTGTGTCACAGGTGGCATGGACAACACATATAACATATCACAATAACACCCATGACCCGAATACAAATATTTATCTGTCACATCTGCCCCGTTCGGGAATCGAACCCGGGACCCCTCGCTTCGCAGGCAGGGTCGCTACTAACTAAGCTACAGTGTGGTAGAGCCTCCTTATTTGCCATTATTGTGATCTGCCATCACTGGGCGACTGCAAGCATACCAAAAACGCGCTCATAGCCCGGCGGCTTGTGTTGATCCTAAGTGATCGTCAAAGTAGTTGGATGGGCGATCGCTAGTGGCCGAAATTTCTTAAGCACTTCCGTGCTTCGGAGGGTACATAAAGCTGTCGTTCCCTGTTGTTAACGTAACATAACACTCTCGGCTTCGGGCGGCATGAAAACTTCTGACACTTGTGTTGGCCACTAATCCTTCCACCAATCCGCACTGGAACAGCGTGGTAGAGTCTAGTCCTCCTTCAGTAGTGGGCAATCAGGGGTTGAAGCCATATACAAAATAAGTTAGTTAAAAGGACTAAAGATTTATGAAACTTACTTCGAAATCGTACATTGATTCAATGCTTTCATTATCCCTTTCCCTTTTTATTGTATTTCCTTCAGCGCATTCCGAAGGTTTTTGAATGTCCACAGTTGACTGAAAATTGTTGATAAGTTAACAGGTAAAATAATATCAAACACTATGAAAACAGTTGTTAAGTAGGTACTAGGTAACTGACTTGAGGATAATGATAACGGATAGTATTGAGAACAGCCGTAAAATGCAATCCAACAAGAAATAATGCAGCGAACCGTCAATAGTTATCGATTTGGCAATTTCTTCTTCATGACAAAGCACCTTTTCGAAAAGGTAGAAAAAAAAAATTACGTTATTAATACAATTTAGTAGTCGTTTTTGCGTGATGCTTGAGCAAATTTGACTGTTTTAGCTTTTTTCCAGACATGATCTATAGATACGCACCTCTGCAGTTTCGCCCGAAGTAAACAAATCAGTCCTCACAGCAACCTGTGAAGTGCTAGGACTATCATCACAGGCTGTAGTCTTTTCATGCGTCTCCGTTTCCTTCGCCTCGTTCTCTGACTTTACAGGAGCTTCGTCATTAGGCTGTGAACTAGAGCTTTTCGCAGCTGCTTCCTCTACGAACACCTGAAACAAAATCATTATTTTAAAAGCAACGAAGTTCGCCGTTTGTATAATATAACAAGTGTGTTAAACCACCGCGGGATGTAAGGAACACGATGTAGAGTAATACTGCAATGCTTTCCTATGAGTTAAGTCGAAGAGGAGTTGACATCAATTTGGTGTAAGTCTCTAAGAATGGCCACTACAGTCGTATACATTACCCTGTGAGAACAGTAAAGGAAGTGTTTTTTGCCGTATTGGGGTAGCTAGAATATTAACCCCAATCCCACGCCGGATGGGTGTTGTAAGAAGCGACTAAATCCAGCCCGCTGGTGGTAGGGCCCCTCGGAGGTATTTTATTGGTAATATTGATTTTAATTGCTAATTAATACCATTATTACTATTATTCTTTCTCCATGGGGTTCGCTTTCATGGCTACCACCCTTGAGCATGATCAGCTCACCTGCTCAGCCGTAAAATGACTCGTCGTGTTCCGGATGGGAGCTTGAGAGCCAGTTCTTTCTTTCTTTTTCTTCTCTCTTTCTTGGCCGGCAACGCATCAGATAGACACTTACCATCAGGTGGATCGTCAGCTCGTTTGCCGGCTATTTCCATAAAAAAGTGTTTTTAAGGTATTTCGGTTGCATTGTCGGAGAACTAGCAGGCAGAGCAGCTTTCTATAAAACAATCAATGCGTTGGTGATGCCACTGATTCCCCGTGGTAAGGATCCTAGGTTCTAATGGTACTGACAGAGTTCATGCTGATGCCAAAAATCGGTGCAGATATAATAACACGCGTTCACAACCGAAGCATATTCAAAATTCGTGCGTAACTGCTCATGGAAAAATTTTCTTGCCTTGCTAGTACCCACTATAACAATCTACGGAATCTCGATCTACGGATTTTAGGTCTCATCTACGTATCTACAGATTTTATTGCCAAATCTACGGATTTTTGTGCATCCCGCCACAAATAACAAAAAATACATTTTCCGTAGCGACAGTGGTGTAGCGTGAAGGGGGGGGGGTGCGGGGGGCCATTGCCCCGGGCGGCACATGAAGAGGGGGCGGCAAGCCACTCGATTTTGAAAAATTAAAAAAATATACATTAAAATTCATTTTATTTACATTTTAATGTAAAAAACAAGAAAAGTGCATTTTTAATTCATAAAAAAACGTTTTAAATAATATAGGGGCGGCAAAGATTATTGGGGGGGGGGGGGGGGGGGGGGGGGGGGCGGCAAATTTTCGGTCGGCCCCGGGCGGCGGGAGCCCACGCTACGCTACTGCGTAGCGAACGAAATTTATAGAAAAAAAGGTTGCCAATTTATATTATTAATAATATTTTGCTATATTGCAGACGTAGCGTCCTCTCAAAAAAAAGTCTCTAAGGCCACTGGCGCCGGGGTGGCGCGTCGATAGTACAGCGAATTCTCCGGATTTTTGAGAGACGATTTACGGATTTTTAAAAAATCATATCTGACAGCACTTGACCCTACCGCCAGAGGGCCGGATTCAGTCGCCTCTTACGACACCTATCTGGCATGGGATTGGGGTTATTATTCTATGTGAAGCCACCCCAATACGGCTACAATAATGAATGAATTATGATACCTGTTCAACTTCTTTGCTGGGTGCCAATTTGTCGCTGACTAAAGATCTCATGTGGGCATCATTTGTTGTAGCTAGTTCTCTCAATTCTTTCACACTTTGGAGTATTCCTGAACATTCCCTGCATATTGTTTGAGGTAAATCCTCAGCTAGAAATACCTGAAAATTTCATTTACAATTGACGGTAGTTCAAAATTTTATTAATAAGCTCGGACCCAAACTATATCAAAATTTTATACTTACTTTTACGCCCGTAAATTCGTATATATCCAATAGTAATCCTTTGATTTTAAAAACATTATAAATTCCTGGTTTACGTAGGCATAATCTACACGATTCTGAGAAACGGATAGTTTCTCGTCTGTCTAAATAGTCCATAGTTACATACAAAAATTATTTGAACTTTTGTTTTGTTTAATTATTAATCTAATTTAATTCTATTTTAATTTAAACTTTATACTCTCCAAAGTATTCTACCACATTCTAATTCTAACCAAACCAAACCTCAAAATCGAATCAATAAATACACGCTGATTTAGAATAGGAGCGCATCGGATAACTTTTAGCACAATGTAAGCGTTATATTCATTACGATTGGTTCAAAATTAAAGCCATAAAATTTGAGCCACAGCGATTGGTGGTTTGTAGAAACATGGTTTCTTGACAGTCCTATTCTTTCTAATACAGATTTTATGATGTTGTTAATCAGCTGACATTGACAGCTCATGATCTATTTTGATACATTGCAATCTGAATACGCTATTGTTTATTTTGAAATCTCTATATTTTCTAATAATCTTTGTTTTTTGGGTGCATGTCTGGCTACATGAGTATTTTTTTTTATTTTTTAACTTGATGACCTTTTAACATTAACTTAATGACCTCTGTGATCTCAGATTTTATCTGTGATATTGACATTTCATTTTATAGTCTGTAATGATGTCAATTGTCATTTGGTCTCACGTAGTGATTAAGTACTCTGTGTTTGGTCTGATAAATCTGTTTGTTTTGTTGATTTTCAGTACTTTTATTTTATTTTATTTATGTCTGAAAATGCTGGGAAATCTTAAAGAGTTTATATCTGTAGTGCAGGATGGCTTAACTTCAAACAACAACCTTCGTCAGACGCTGCAAGAAGTCCAGAAAGTGAAAAACATTTTTAAAGATAAACAAAAAGTTTCAGGCGAAAGTAAAGTGAACTACGGTGCTGGAGGGGAACTTTTACAGAAATATCAAGACCAATGGGCAGAATTGCATGGAAATGCGGATAAAAACGCCAAAGCTGCCGAAGAAGTCGATAAACTCATACTAGAGTTACATGAAGGTACAAAATGTCGACTGCAGAGTGCGAACGAGTTAGCACAGAACTTGGCACATTTACCAACCTTGGCTGCCTCCGTGGCGCAATGTATAGATAGCCTTAGGACCGTGAAAACATTGCTAAAAGATGTGGAGGATCAGCTTGTAGAATTTGAGGATGTTGTGGAGAGAAATAAGATGGAGAAATGGAAGCTAGATCACCATTATCAGCTCAGTTTATACAAGGAGAAGAAAATGGGTATGAAATATTGGAAACTATTTTTGGAAGCATTTTAGTATCCCACAGTAATTTTTCATTAATTTGAGTTTATTATAGTTATTTTACATTTTTTTTTTAATCTGTGTCACAGAGTCCTTGTAATCAGGAATATACCCACATCCTTTTTATAATCAAGAAATATGGAAATAACTTGCTTAAAAACTTTTTTAAATGTTTTCTTGTATAAATAATGTGATAATTTTGATATAATTTATTATGTTTCAGCTGGCTTAGAAGACATCAGATCAAAGTTAGTGAGAGAGAATGCAGAGAAGAACTCTGAGAGAGAGAAGAGACACCTGGCAGAACTGCAGGCCCGGAGAGAGAACAGCTCCGTCGCGTTCCAGATTGACATGGCAAAGTACTTAGTTAGTGGATCAGTGCCTTCAGGTATCTTCATAGTCTTTTTTGTATGTTATGAAAGCTAACTAAGTAGATTATTGCAAATCTGTTTTGTCACTCACAGCTGGATCTTGCTTCAATTGTAATACAATGTTAAAAAAAATTTGTACTTCGTAGTTTCTGTTTTTTAATGTAGATGAAGTCCCAAGACGGTGAGCGCAATAATTTAGTAGAGTACACATGTCCATATACAACTGAATTTTTGTACCCAATATGCCAGTCTATTTTGTGGGATCACATTAAAAGCTGTTCCGCAGAATTGGATTGTTGTGGGAACATAACCTTATATACATATTGTGCTTTTTCTTGGTTACCTTTTGAGCAGGGGTATGATGGGTCCGTGGTGAGCTAGAAGACTTATTTATTGCTTAAAAAACTTATACATGCTACCAGTGTATTAAATTGACTCTGTTTTACTATTACAGCTGTTGGACAAACCCCAGAAGTGACCTTAGAACAAATACAACTCGATGACGACAATACAGACCTGGAAAAATTCCTGGACAGTTGATGGAAAAATCTTACTGGATTTACACTAATGGTTGAAGGGTTATAGAGTTTAAGAAGTCTGTTGAATACTTATTTACAATTCCAAAGGTACATTAAATGTTGTTATTTTATTGTGTTAAAGCTTTGTATTTATTGTTGGGCGTTTCTCGGTGGTCCTACTATCATGTCATACTGATATGACCACCGAGAATAGTTTGTATCGGTGGTCATACTATTTTAATGAACACCATATATACTAGGTTTGACGTATATTAGGTTTGACATAAATAATAAAGTACACTTTCGATCAAAATGTTTTATTTATTGAAGTGAAAACTTCTTTAGTACGGGGGCAGGGCCGGCCCGTCCATATAGGCGAACTAGGCGGCCGCCTAGGGCGCAGGGATTCGGGGGGCGCAAAACGGCGGTATCGAAGTTAGGAAAAAAAATAATTTAAATCGATGACAGTTTTAGACAGATTGAATATGATGTATAATTTTTAAGCAAGTCTTTATAGCGTTGAGGATATGCAGAATAAAACTTTCTAAGCTGTTCAAGAACCCTGTGTATGAATTTTTTTTTTGTCGTAAAGCCTAGATAGGAGTTGATACAATAGAGTATGTAGAGAAATACAAAGTACCGACTATTGCCTATAAGAATAATACCGAATTATGTCTCCCTCTTGATTCCACTTTTACCAAAATTAATACGAGAATAAATAAATTTTACTAAAAAGGAATACTTAAGTATGTAACAGCGAAAACCCATTTATAGCCAAAACACTTTTTCAATAAGTGAAAATATTTTTAATTATGTGCCATCTTAGGCCTAAAATTTACGTTGAGAATCGAGGTGTAAAATGATATTTTTTATACGGTAAACTACGTAACTACTTTACATTTGGGCCACATTGTTTTTTTTTAGATATATTATGTGAATATAAAAAATCAGGGTAAAAAAAGGTTTAGGCGCAAAAAAAGCCTCAAAATTCAAGTTTGGTGGTATGTCCCAGCTCCATTTTTTTTATATAATTTCATTCACCACAGTGACAATTGAAGTTAAAATATAATTTTAGTAATTATAGTTAATATATAATTTCATCGTAAAACTTTTCCCAACATTAGCCTAATTATATGACATTGTTTGAGATGATTAAGTCTTTAGTACCAGAATGGACACAAAGTCCACCTGGATTTTGAGATACCAATAGCAAGTACGCTGGTGGAAGTTTTTTCAGATAATTAAATAAAACATTTCTGTATTAGGTGACATTAAAAAGGTGAATCTCAAAAATGAGGCCATTCTGTTTATACATACAATATCTTTGGGCCATTAGTAAAATAAATTATTCTTAGTTACAGGTGACATTGACTGTACCGTTATATTTGTCAGGGTGTAGGAAAATACTTTATTTAGGATTATAATGGGGAGTATGACCACCGATACAAACTATTCTCGGTGGTCATACCAGTATGACATGATAGTATGACCACCGAGAAACGCCCTTATTGTTGATGAGTAACCACCCTCGCTTTTCTTCAGTTTTCTTATTTTTTACACATTGGGTTACATATTGGAGTTTTATAATTAATATTTTTTTTGAAAATATAAGGGCAATCGGACATTTTGCGCCTAAACCATAATTTAGCCTACGTCACCCGGGGATAGTGTAGCTTCCCAACAGTGAAAGAATTTTTCAAATCGGTTCAGTAGTTTCTGTGTCTATTCAATGCAAAGAAACAATCAAATCTTTCCTCTTTATAATATTAGTATAGATAATGTTGCTTCATTATGGGTTCCTCATTGTGATTCTCAATTGAGGTATGTTGAAGAAGAAAACTATTAACAGAGTTTGGCTATTTATTATGTTAACCAAATGATTGATTGAGTGAATAAATGATTCATTACTCTATCACAAGATAGATTATCATTTTAAGATGTATTTAAATAAATAATTATTGGACTAAGGATGTTTCACAAAATTAGTGCTGGTGTTCCAAGGGCACACCAATACTAATACAGGAGTCCTAAGCGGAATGAGTGTGAGTGAACAATTAATAGTTAATTCACAGGGAACCAATTAAAACAAAGTCACAAATCATATACAAAATATTTATGACTAGTAAAACAAGCACATAGCTAAAACATCTTGGACCGGCCAATGTGGCTAAGTTCGATACACATTTGCTTATGTTTGGATCTCACTAAAACTCCCCGTCAAATAATCATATCAAAATATCTTAAGCACCAAAAGCCTACATTAAAAAACAATGTTTTTGACGTCACATATCAATTTACAGACTGTGGTATCGGTTCGCACATAATTATCTCGATTCGCCTCTATATTGTTCATTTTGATTGATACAAGATATGGAAAAGGTACGCAGAAAACTGCTACACTTTTCTCATGATGGGATTCAAATCACCTCCTCCATGAGCTGATAATGCCACCTTCCCAGTAGCGCGGTTCTTTATACATGGCCCAGCGTCCTTCATCGATCTTGCCGCGTCTTCCAAATCTTCATCAGAAGAAAAGTCAGACACACAAAATGCTAAATGTCTTTTTTTCGGTGGCGTATGGTATGGCCATCGTACTGGACCCTTGTGGTTAATTTTGGCCTCCTTAGCATCGTAGTCCGTATCAGATGCCGCTCTCGTAGTATCACACTTGAGATTTCTCAAGCTTTTACTCAATTTATGATCCTTTTTTTCCCCCCTCGGGGGGTTGTGGAAGTTTTTTAGATTCGTTGAACCGTTTGTTTGCCCTTTTGTATTTAGGCCTGGAAAATTCTGGGAATATATAACGACACTATCGACAGACTTTTCTTTGTGAAATTTTGGTGACTTCTTGCTATTTTGAGAACCGTTTTCATGAGTCACCGATGATCCTGAGCCCTTTTTTTCCGCCGAATTCCCACTACTACAACTAGTGTTACTGTTGCTAGTGCTGTACTGTTCAACTGCCTGTTTTTCCAGCTCACGAAATTTTGTGTCTATACTCTCATCGGATGCCTTGTATTGTTCCAATGCTTCTTTTTCTAGTTCCTCGAATTTATCGTTATTTGGTGGTCTTAACCTAGTAGGCAGAATTATTTTAGGATTGAGCCTTAACAGCCCAGGAGTGACTAACTTTTGAGATAGCCTGACACATCCAGATGGGGCTAAGTTTATCGGTGGCGGCGGGCTCATACTGAGTACTGTGCTGTAAAGCCGCTTTTTTCTTATACCCGAGTCCACGGAAGCTGAACTAGTGCCAGGCATTTGGCCATCCTCGATGAGTTTTTCTCTTTGGCTTACTTTAGTATCTGTTTCCGCTGCGTTTGTACTAGATTCATGATCGATCGTCGATTTGTCTTCTGGTTTCTCATAATTATGTAAGTCATCTGATTTAGAATCTGTTTGATCAACTGGAGGTTTTTGTACGGGTTGGGTATTCTGTGTAGTATTGAGGTGAAATCTCTGCTCCAGTCGTGGTGAGGGATGGTCCCTTGGCCACCAGATGTTACATCGTCTGTCCTGGTGGCAGCGCAAAGGTCTCTGGCCGGTGGGAGCGTAACGTGTGACATTGGTTCCCCGGTATGGCTGGCAGCGGGCTGCAGTAGCTCTGATCACGGCTTGGACGCTCGCTGACAATCGCCCCATAGCTCTCTGGCATTCAAGTAACTGGGGCGGTCGCGGGTTTTCGAACTGAAACTGAGATGATTTTCCGTGATCACGATGTTCTAAGATTTATTTCCAGTAATCGCGAGATTGTTCCACTGCTGGACCCTGGTCTTTGTTCACAATATGAGATGTATAGATAGCCTATAGGCTATAGTTAGCTATAAAGGGGCGTATGTCACAAACGTTTGTATTTGTGTATGCAGGATTTCTCACGATATTTTCGGTGCAGCGCAGACGGCACACTGTCTGTGACGCTCTTTTAAGACTGTGAAAATAGAACCTTTGCAATTATATGCAGTAACGCATACGACGCGCAATAATTGCGGCGCATACAAAATACGTGTGATTCGGGCAGCCCGCGCGGCACCGCGTCGCGCAGCTCCGCACAAATGGTGTGCGAAAGAAATACAACGTTTGCTTCAACACGCGCTAACGCAGACGGCGCACACTTCAGTCTGCAATCTGCATTCGTTAGTGGTGGGCGTAACGTATGCGATATTAGCATGGCGCCAGAGATCGATTGAAATACAAAACAGACCAGCACTTTCTCATTGTTTCCGAATGAGTCAAAGCTGGTCTTAAAATAGATAACAGTTCATTAAATGTTGTAACAGATATTTTATAGAATTTGAAAAATTTATCCGGATATTGTTTCAGAATTGAATGTTTATTATGGAACTGTCCTTTCAGTAATCTCTCCGAAAGTATAGAATGTACCCAAAATTCTCTATTTCTTCTTTTTTTCTGTACTTCAAGTACAAAATAATGCATCGCGATCTCTGCGTGATTTCCATAGCGTGTACGTCACTACAGTTCTGCCGACAGAGTGATCGAAGGTGTGCGTCGTGTGCTTTGAGTCTGCGAAAAATCCGAGATAGACTGTTGGCGCGCCATGTAGTCATTTGTGCGCCCGCAGTCTCGATCGCTCAAGAAGAGTGTCGTCTGCGCTGCACCCACCGAAGCAAGTGATAATAATTAATTAATTCCTAACAATATTTTAGTGCTTAAGAACTCGCAGGTTGATTGAGGAAGTAGTGCAATGACAGATTAAGAAGCTAACATTGGGCCATTCCATACTTAGAAGCTGAACTTAAAACTTAATAATTAAAGCTAAATGTCACATTTTTAAAGAAACAATTTAGGTACTAAACCATCAAAAATAGTGACAACTGTAAACCTTTAAGGAGTTCCAGCCGAGTCTGGAGCCAAACCAGTTTCAGGTCATGCTTATCACAAAACTGAATTGCTCTCAGAAGTAAAACAAAGGATAAGAGGAAAGTCTAATTTAAGCTAACTCACACAAATAGGGTAAGCGAAATAAAAGATATTAGCAGCGGAGCAGCTGCAGAGTAGGTAATAAAACAGTTGGGAGAATATTTTGGTCTTTGAGTTAGTTACCTTGCACGTTGGATCGCAAAAGAGTTGCGCAGGAACATCGAGGCAATACGGCGGCGGTGGAGGAGCTAACGCGTTGATTCTTCTTGGCTGGCGTCTCCTAGCTCTGATCTTCCTGGGGATCGGTGGAGGACTGGGGACCCGTGGTCTCCTGGCCTGGGGGGTCGGGTTCCACAGCGTCCTCACGCTTCGTATCCTGGCTTCTAGTGTAGCCTCGTCAGATGCGCCGCCCGGGCTCCAGCGCTCGCTAGCTGCCAATTGGTGCCCGTTTATTGTATTGTTAAATCTGATTTCCCTTGCATCTTGGTTGATAGTTTGTGGGGAAATAGTTGAATAGTAGCCACGGCTTAAAACGGTTGACGGCTAGTGGCAAAAATTTAGGAGGGTACGTAAAGCCGTCAGTCCCGGTTGTACGTAATCTATAATCGTAAGATAACAGTCGTTGCTATGTCAGACGTCTACGGACGGCATGACCAATTCGCACTGAAGCAGCGAAAGAAGAAAGAAGCAGAAGAAGTAGTATGGAGGTAGGAGTATGCTATACTCTAGGCCTCTTCAGGAGAAGAGATCCGTGCTCATTATTGGACCACTAATAGGTTGAAGCTAGGCATTAACGTCCTGGGTTCGATTCCCGAGGCAGAAATATATGTGATAGATAAATTTTCTCGGTTCTTGTGAGTAGAGATATCTTCATTGTCCATACCACCCAAGACAGAAAGTCCTAATGCGGGTATGTGTAAAGGGTATATCAAATCAATGTTTAATTTCTACAAGACTTATCTGAAAGACATATTGCTCTCAGCAATAGGACCGCCTATATAATAATCTGCACTTTTGAAAATTTTATTTAGTGATGTACCTACAATAAAGTGTTGCTGTATTATATTAGGTATATTAGTACAAAAACGCACAAATCGTCATCGTTTAGCATCCTGTACTGGCGGCGGCGGCGCGGAGGCGCGCTCCTGTCTGCGGGCTCGTCCACAAGCTTACGAAACCAATATTCTACCTGAAGAAATAATAGCTTTGTTATAGTTTTATGAGGAAACTATGTAGGGCTGTAAGTCGTGCTACACACATGTTCGATTCGGTAGATACATACATTCGACTCGGCAGTATTCGTCGATCAACATTGCCGAATCGCACTCACTACACTCACTCACTACATCATATTCTCCTCTACTTTTATATTCCAGTTCGGTATTTTTATACACACATTCAATAAAATTTTGCCGTGGATTTGCCGAATCGAACAAGAAATATCTTGTGTGTAGCATACCTAAGGGTCTACACACATTTTCAGCGTCATTCGCGTTTCATTGAAAGTTTTTCGTTACACTTAACTTGACCTAAGCTGAATAATGTGCGTAGAGCCTAAGAGGCTTTCTCCATAGTTGACTCCAACCCAAAGATTACAGTTTCCTGCTGCTGAAGGTAGCTGGGCTCTCCCTCTTATGCATCGTGATAGGTTTCTACCGTAAAGTGGAATGTGTTATATCTGTTTCGGTTACAAGTTCTTGCTATTAAATAGGTCCTCTGCTTCCACTTTGGAAGTGCTGATGTCTGTGGGCGACAGTGACCACTTACCATCAAGGGCCCTCGTCTGTCTGGTTAAAGCAAAAAAGCAAAGCAACAACCCATAATTGTCCCACTGCTGGGCTCGGGGTCTCCTCTCAGAATGTGAGGTCTGTCTGGTTATTTTGTATTAATTAATGTCCATAAAGGTAGGTACAATATATTAGCCAGGTGAGATTTGACAACTTGAAATCAAAAATTATCCTAAGAATTACCTCACCCAGCAACTGAAAGTGGATCAAATATACGTTCGTACTGGAGATACTCGCAGTTAATTGAACATTACTAATTAGCAGGAAGTAGGTACCTCCGGTAACATCCAGCATTCCGTGAGATCGGAGTTTTCAGAGCTATAGCTGCAAAAGCTCCTTGAAGGTGACCTCTCCATAGCATTCGTATAACGGTTCTCCCTGGAAAAGGTTTATAATTTACATAATGGAGCATTTCTCTGTCCCTTTCAGGCCAATATTGCTAAACAAGAGGGCGTTCTTTGTCGTTAAAAATATGATAATTATGTTGTTCTGAATCTCTTGATGTCAACGTAAAGCATTAACTCCATGTTGTAGCTAATGAGAAGTCGGTATGACTGTGTCTAAATCGGATAGAGTACTTCTGAAAGAACTATTTGTTAATGTTTGAGATCCTTTCCTTCCTTCACCGCAACAAATCTGAGACACTTGGTGCTGCTGAAGTGCAAGGGCCACGTTGACCACTCTGCCGTCTTAACGAAGAGTGCGATAAGTCGAGTTTTTGGGCTAATTGACCTAAGACCTTTACTAGTTACGGATATGGTCTTAAATCAAAAAACTCGACTTATTTTACTCTTCGTTAGGACGGCAGCACTAAACATCATAGGTAATTCATAACTCGTGAGCTCGTTTGTCAACTCGAATGGTTATACTGTACCTGGCTTCATCATAATAGAAGTTCCCATAATATTGTGCGAGCCTTGACTCTGGTATGACATCTTTTACGCTGCGCCGTCCACTGCTGTTATCATTTTCTTGATTTGCGACGCGTTTATCTGAAAGAATACAAAAGGATTGATGAAGGCATCAGGAATACCTAGAAAGTTATGCTAAATCATGGTCAAAATTTTTATGGCTATGCAAGGGACGCTTTATGGGCAAAGAAATATGTAGTAGAACCGAATAAATCACCTTAAATTAACTGAGAAGTTCTAATCAAAAGGTACGTAGTTTTAGTTTTGCAGTGGAAAACGCATCAAAACTTGTTTAAATTGGAAGTTATTTATGTTTGAGTTGACCTCATTTCACATCATCTATTTGACGAGATCATCCGCTCTCAAAGCCATAACATCCATCAACCTTTAACAATCCACTGCTGGGTATAGAAATCCCCTAAATCTCACCAATTTGACCGGACCTGAGCCGTTTGAATCCAGCGAATATTCAGCACTCTCTTTTTCATGTTGTCAATCCACCTGATCGGGGGGCACCTATGTTTGTTTATCCAAGACGAAATGAAGACATTTAAATCATAAAATTAAATAAGTAATTAGAAACAAACCGTTCGATTCACATTGATTATTTAATTCAGCCGTTTCTTGAAGAACTTGGGAGACTCGACAGTGTTGTGTCCAAAGACGCTGCAAATTAAATATTTATTAAATTATGATGAAGCAGTTCAGCTTGTAAGGATAGTCAATAAAGTATCTATTTTGTTAGTGGTAGGTATTTCCATGGAAATGGTGGGATATAGCCTTGAGCGATTGAGAATATTTCTAGAAGTTGGATGATGTGAAACCAAGCAAAATTTTGCCACTATGTAATTGAGCAGATATACATTCATCAGATTTATATACTCCTAATGATGATCAGCTATCGTCTAAAAATCAGTCTGAATTCCATCATAGTCTTGGTTGAGGAAAACGAGGTTGAGTCCTTTAATTTGATATAGATACATCGTTCCAAACTTTTTCGGTTGCCTCATGTTTGTCACTGTTGGTTGTAAGTACTATCGTAAAGATACGAGTATATCCACATCCACTAATATTTATTTCCTACTCGAATTGGAACTCGCAAACGTCTTTTCCTGTTGGAGGAGAATTGATCGAGGACATGACATTCTTGACCTAAAGGTCTTCATAAAATTGTCCTTGCTTAGAACTCTAAATTTAACAATACTCAAAAGAGCTATTCGTCATACCTGAATTCTACAACGACTTGAGCGGAAACAGGGTTTTGGTAAAAAGGAAATAGATCCTATTACGCAGAAATACTTGTAGTTAGAGCCGCAATATTTTTCTACAACTTTTCTCTGTAATTTTTGGCTGAACAACAATTTTCGAGGAACTAGACGAAACTTTGTAAAAGATCAGTAAGCGCGATGATGTTAAATTACGAGGATAACTTAATCGATAACTAATACTGAAAGATACGAAACGTATTGGTAACCCCGTTATTTTCACTAGGCAGTTAGTTACAGATGTTTGGTACCTGATTAGCTATAATAAAATCATCAGGTGGCTCCGTGGCCCAAGTGAGATCCGCACAAAGGGCGATATGTGCCCACGCAGACGAGTACCGATCCAGTTCAAAGTTTATTCAATGTGACATCTTACACAAATACCTATCTTTAGAATAACAACAAAGTAATACAATAATCACTAAATTTTAAGAGAGAAATTAACGGTAAAACTGTAAATAAAAATGACGACAATTTGAAAGACATTAGTGGTTAAATCTACATTAACAAAATTTTCCTCTTTTTTGATAGATACATGATATTACATTTTTTTCTTTTATTTTAAATCGCTTTTCGAATTTTGCACCGTAGTGAAATACGTTGTCATCGCGATGGCTTAATGTCGTGCGTCAGATTAAATCTGAGGTTTAAATGAAACTCATCTTTCAATCATTAAACATTTTATTTTCAAAACACAATAATAATGTTTATTTATATAATTAGGTACCTACGCTGTGGCTACGCTTTTGCAAAAAAATAAATCGTGATGAAATGAAATAAATGAGTATTTAATTTTCATTGTAAATAAAAGCTAAATGGCGCTTATATAAAAATCCGCGTCGTAGAATTCCCATGTAAACAGGTTACAGCACATTCTGGGTTCTGTCGTGCCGTAGCCGTTGAAGCTGACAATTTTACACATCAATTGGGAAGTGGAAAACGTTGCAGTGGCAACATTTTCTCACTGTTTTTGTGTGTGGCAATATTGAGCACGAACCGGCATTCGTGGGACGGGAGCCGTCACGGCCGTAAGCGTCACGTCAGTCGAGCTTGCGCCGCGCAGGTGTTGCTCGCATCGCACGCATGCGTTTTGTCAGTTGCTCGATTACATAGACACTGACAGGCTAGTGATTTTATTTTAATAAAAATAAATTCCTATTAAAACCTTTACAAACTTGAGCCTTTTTACACGGAAAAGCGGTTTTAAGTTGTCGAGCGTGTGTTCGTTTCTCGTGTGTGTTTGAAATTGTGTTTTTGATTTAAAAAAATCGATTTGCGACGACCAATCCTATTTTGGTTGATTTTGTTCTGTGTTGGTTTATTGTTTTAGCGACAAGTGCGAGATATGACTATGGCCGTTGGTGGTTTGAGAACTGGTTTTCGGGGACCGTTGCGTTTTTGTGGTGTTTGATGTATATTTATTTGTGTAGTATAGTTGTTTCGCAAGTGGCTGTCAGTGATGCAGGCTTCGGCGAGTACTTGTGGCTTGTGACTCGTCATCTGTGAATGGTAAGTTTTACGGCTAAGTTACGTGCACTTGTATAACTGAGTTTTCGTCTAGGTATATTATGCAAGTGTCGACGTGACTACTTGTGATGAATAGAAATTAGAATAAACTTTGACAGTCATGAATAAAGAAGATCCAACAGTGCTCAGCTATTTTTTGTTACTCTTGTTCTTAAGATCAATCGTCTCTATACCTATCAATCTATTTATTTTATGATTTAACGTTCTTCTTCTTTTATATACGTATGTTATTTTTCTACATTTTATTTATATTTGTTAAGTTATTATCAAATTATCTTTCGTTAAACGATACAAATATAATAATTACAACCTTATTATACCTAATCCGCTAATTATACCTATTTATACTATACTAGCTGTTTCCCGCGGTTTCACTTGCGTTAATTTGTGGAAAAAACTAACTACTAAAATATATGATGTTATATATCTAGCCTATAGCCTTCCTTGATAAATGGACTATCAAACACAAAATTCCAAATCGAATCAGTACCTAGTTCCTGGGATTAGCGCGTTCAACCAAACAAACTAACTCTTAAGCTTTATAATACATACTAGCTGCCCGGACAGACTTTGTTCTGTCAAAAGTTATTTTTTTATTATTTTGAGATCCTATCTTTCAAGTTGGACCAAACTGCACACATTGTGCAAATTTGACTAAAATCGGTTCAGTAGTTTAGGAGTCCATCGCGGACAAACAACGTGACGTAATTTATCTATATATATAAAATTGAAAAGCGACACACCGCTGATTAAACAAAAAATCTCAGAAACTGCCGAACCGATTAAGATGAAATTTGGCAGGAAGATAGTTTATGCTAAGGAGACGTCCACTAAGAACGGATTTTTGGAAATTCATCCCCTAAGGGGTACAAATAAGGGTTAGAAGTCGCTTTCATACAAACCAACTTCGTCAGTTTTAGAGTTATAAATATGAAACTTTTTATGTTAGTTTATAGTAATAAACAAAAGTTAACTTTAATATTTTTTTTTGGAAAATCATCCCTTAAAGGGTTAATTTCTTGGATGGAACGTAGTAGGCAACTCCGTCATTTTTGAAGTTAAAAACATGAAAATTTACATATTAGTTCAAGATTAGAAACGAAATTTAAAAGTTATGCGCTTTTTTGGAAAATCATCCCCTAAAGGGGTAATTAAGACGGCGCAAGTTAGTATGGCAACTTCGTCAGTTTTGAAGTAAGAGGGGTGAAAATTTGTATATACCCTTATAGTTAGATACAAAAAATAACTGTATCATTGTTTTTTCGAAATTCATCCCCTACAAATAGGGGTTGGAAGTCATCTACATACAAATCAACTTCTTCAGTTTTAGAGTTATAAATATGAAATGTTTTATGTAAGTTTACAGTTATGAACAAAAGTTAATTTTACCACATTTTTTTTGGAAAATCATCCCTTAAAGTGTTAATTTAGTGGATAGAACTTAGTAGGCAACTTCGCCATTTTTGAAGCAAAAAACATGAAAATTTACATATTAGCTCCAGATTAGAAGCAAAATTTAAAAGTTATGTGTTTTTTTGGAAAATCAACCCCTAAAGGGTTAAATAAGCGTGTGGAAGTTACGACACTGTACGACAACTTCGTCAGTTTTAAAGTAAGAAGGGTGAAAATTTGTATGTAACTAAGCTTATAGTCAGACACAAAAAATAACTGTATCACGGCTTTCTCGAAATTCATCCCCTAAAATAGGGGTTGGTAGTGAACTACATACAAATCAAATTTTGCCAGTTTTAGAGTTATAAAATATATGAAATTTTTCATGTAAGTTACTTTGATTTTTTTTTAGGAAAATCATCCCTTAAAGGGTTAATTTAAGGGAATTAACTTAGTAGGCAACTTCGTCATTTTTGAAGTTAAAAATGGACAGGGAGCAGGAGAGGGAGAAGGAGCTAGATAGGGAGGAAGGGAGATGGAGATAGAGAGGGACAGGGAGCGGGAGAGGGAATGGGAGCGGGACAGAAATTGGGAGAGGGCGCGGGTGCGGGCGGGAGAGGGACTGGGAGCGATAGAGGAAGAGGGAGAGGGATATGAAGTGGGAGAAGGACCTCGAGCGGGAAAGGGAGAGGGAGTGGGACAGGAAGAGGGAGAGCGAGGGGGAGAGAGACAGGGAGCGGGAGAGGAAGAGGGAGCGGGAGAGGAAGAGGGGGAGAGGGAGATGAAGAGGTGGAGAGGGAGATGAAGAGGGGGAAAGGGAGAGGAAGAGGAGGAGAATGAGAGGGAGATGGAGAGGGAGGGGGAGAGGAAGAGTGAAAGGGAGAGAGATAGGGAAAAAAAAGAAAGAAATTAATGTTAATGTTGGTTAATATTCCAAAGTCGCTCCCGGAGGAATGATCTGTGATTGTATCCTAAGTTTCAGTATGTACCTAAATTCCTAAATATAAGTACTTCAATATAAGTGAACCTGTTTTTAAATTTTCTTCTGTAAGGGGTACTAAATAATATGATAAGCATAATTTCCGCGTGCGAAGCTGCGGGCAACAGCTAGTATATATTAAGATTAGTATAGATAACTTAGCGACTTGAAGTAACACCTAAACGAAAACTAAGTGTAGTAATATTATCGAATATACAAGCCTCTAAGCTATGATTTTCTCTGGTTTGCTTATAAAAAAACCTTTTCAACATTTCCCAGCACAGCTTCTCACCTTACCAATTTCCTTCTGAGTATGCTAATTGCCATTAATCTTTTAATGAGTCCATACTTTGTATTTCATTTGCATGCCAATTTGTAATACAGCTTAATCGCATGGATTAAAAATAATAATTATGTGGTAATCTTTACCTTTAACTGGGTCATTAGGCTATCGCATGACTCCGTTGTACTTATAAACTAACGATTACGCTTTGTCTACTTTCTTCGGCTTGTTCTATTCAGCTTATCATCGATCCTTAAATTAATGCCTTATTGCCTTATTTATCGATAATTTTGTTTTTTTAGACTGCAGGTTTGTGCTGAAAATTGCAAGAAATGTATGGTCGCATGCACGCTTCATTAATACCAGCATTGATGATTTTAACTACTTTATTAAAATAAAATACTAACCAAGAATGCCTTATATTATTTTCTAACACACAATTCGTCTAATTTATGTCTTATCTAATAACACCGGAGAAATTAAGATCGTCAAACCGCAGTAGGCCTGTGTAGTGGACTATGGTGTTAACTAACAATGGGTACTATTATATACTTTGATTTTTAACCCCTAATTCAAGGATAAGGCCAAGGATGCCTTGTTTTCGAATTTTATGCAAAACCAAACACTCTCAGTCATTTTACCATAGGAACATTATAATACCCACAACTTTTTCTGGATAATATAGGTTCCTATTCCAAATTCCTTGTGGCGCAAATTTACGAACTCCGCAGTGGAAGCCTTGACCTATATTCGCCAAAATACGTTTTGGCGCGGAAGATGGAAAGATATCTCCGGTATTAACCTATGCATTCTTTCAGAATAAGTATTGGACTTGAATTGTCATTTGAAGTATAACATCTTTATCAAAAAGAAGGATAACTAAAGAAAATTGTCTTTAATGTAAGCAATGTAGCTCTATCCTTAATCGAGAATAGGAAACCCCAAAAATATGTAATATAATATCACTGTTAATATCCGCCTGTAATATAATATTCGCCGTATTGGGGCTTAGAATACTAACCCCAATCCCATCAGTGATGCCTTTGGTGTTACTGATGTCCATGGGCGACGATAGCCACTTACCATCAGGTGGATCGTAAGCTCGTTTGCCGGCTATTTCCATAAAAAAAATATCACTGAAAGGCAATGAATAATGAAAATCATGCTATCCTGGTAAATTTCGTAGATATAAAAGGAAATTTTAGATTTCTTAATAAATAATCCGTAGAAACTGAGTCCAGTATTTCGGCGGCATTTCAATTCGCCATGTTTCGCGCGCTCTTCCATCTCTTACGAAATGACCTTGGCCCAATTTGGATATTCAACAACACCCTTTTGGCGTGGCCGAGTCTAAGGCTTATTTTTTATTAACATCCTTTTTTGAAGTTTAAAGACGAATATGGTAAGAGTTTTTGCTATTTGCGTTCTTAACAAGTCTTATAAGTAAACAAGTTCTCTTGCAAAGTAGCTCGTTTGTTTTATTTCGTAGCAGTTTCAAAATATATCTGGATTTGGTGTTGGCATTATTTCATTAAGTTTTATTGTTATTTCGTAATGAGTTGACTACCGCTCTTAAAGCTGGCAGTAACTTGGTCATCAGAGCTATTTTATTCCCCTGCATCTCATTATTTGTAGTGGGCATAGTTCAGTCTTATGTCTGTTTACGCGTGACCCAGTTTCGGTCTAAATTTTAATTTTATTGCCGTTTGAAGAATGAGCACCATTATACACCGTTATAAAACTTTTAACAACGTTGTTAATGGGGCAAACACATTTAATTTCGACATTGATTACGTTAGAAGTGAAAACAATTAGATCAGTATTTGATTTATACGCTCGATTTAGGATAAAAGAAATAACTTTTTTTATAAAGTTTAAAGTTAAAAAGGACTTTTTTTTCCAATGTGCGCGCAACTTACAGAAATTCGATGAAAATACTTTGTGATCCTAAATTGTACCTAGATTACCAGAATAAAAGTTGTATGTCAACAGTCTAATTTAGTTATAGACAATGTTTTGGATACTTTAATTATGTGTACATAAGACTAATGAGCCGATAATATATTGATGAATTTAATTTCCTAAGTAAGGAACCGTTGGAAACCCGACTCTGTTAAGGCGATATTATCCCAAGAAATGGTATTTTTGAAGGTGTTTTGTTCATAAATGGTACATAATACAATTCAAAAAAAAATATATGTTATTTTACAGTCTTTGTTCTTTCGTTCCCTCATACTTGATACACGATAGCAATTATTTCATTGGATAGAAATAAATCACAAAGTGGGGTCTAATCTGGCATAAAAATGGCGTTTTATTCGCGTTTTAATCGCTTCCAGATAATAAAAAATATACCACAGTATAGGTCCTATAGATACCAATATTTCTTTCTGATCATAATTTGAAATTTTGAAAAACTTCCCTTTCAATTTCTATTTTTTCCCTTTCCACGAGCAACGAAACGCCCGACGCGTTAATTTACTCAATTTTACTCTCGCGCCAGTCGCCTTCGAGGTAGGACCTGTGCTAATCGGCATCGCAGCCGCACGTTGTCGAATTTCCGACACTAATTTTAATTTCGAATTTGGCGCGCGCGCCTTCTGAACTTATATTACGTATTAGGTACTGTCCAAAGTATCCACACTGCTGTAATTTGAAATAATAAAAATTTTTCGTTTTTATACTTTAGTTACTATTATAGTATTTGGGTATTGGTATAAGTCAAGTGCTAATTACACAATTATTATCTAATACTATCCCAAGCCGGATTGGTGTCGTAAAAGGCGACTAAATCCGGCCCGCTGGTGGTAGGGCCCCTGAGGGATTATATTGGTAATATTGATTTTAAATTTAATACCATTATTACTATTATTATTTCTCCATGGGGTTCGCATGGATAGCTACCACCCTTGAGCATGTGTCAGTCGCCAAACGACTCGTCGTGACGGCTGGGAGCTTGAGAGACAGTTTTCTTTTTTGAAGTTATACCTTATTTAGGCGCGTTATGAAATAAATGGAAAATTGTTTTGAAAAAATGATTATTGAAGTGAAAACTTCTTGAAGTCAAAAGTCAAAAAAGTCGAAAGTCAAAAATGTCAAAAAAGTCAAAAGTCGAAATTCAAAAAAGTCAAAAAAGTCAAAAAAGTCAAAAGTCAAAAGTCAAAAGTCAAAAAAGTCAAAAAAGTCAAAAAAGTCAAGTCAAAAAAGTCAAAGTCAAAAAAGTCAAAAGTCAAAAAAGTCAAAAAAGTCAAAATTCAAACAAGTCAAAAGTCAAAAGTCAAAAAAGTCAAAAAAGTCAAGTCAAAAAAGTCATAGTCAAAAAAGTCAAAAGTCAAAAAAGTCAAAATTCAAAAAAGTCAAAAGTCAAAAGTCAAAAGTCAAAAAAGTCAAAAGTCAAAAGTCTAAAGTCAAAAAAGTCAAAAGTCAAAAAAGTCAAAAAAGTCAAAATTCAAAAAAGTCAAAAGTCAAAAGTCAAAAAAGTCAAAAAAGTCATAAAAGTCAAGTCAAAAAAGTCAAAAAAGTCAAAGTCAAAAAAGTCAAAAGTCAAAAGTCAAAAAGGTCAAAATTCAAAAAAGTCAAAAGTCAAAAGTCAAAAAAGTCAAAAAAGTCAAGTCAAAAAAGTCAAAAGACAAAAAGTCCAAAAAGCCAAAAAAGTCAAAGTCAAAATTCAAAAAAGTCAAAAAAGTCAAAAGTCAAAAGTCAAAAGTCAAAAGTCAAAAGTCTAAAGTCAAAAAAGTAAAAAAAGTCAAAAAAGTCAAAAAAGTCAAAAGTCAAAAAGGTCAAAATTCAAAAAAGTCAAAAGTCAAAAGTCAAAAAAGTCAAAAAAGTCAAAAGTCAAAAAAGTCAAAAGTCAAAAAAGTCAAAAAAGCCAAAAAAGTCAAAGTCAAAATTCAAAAAAGTCAAAAAAGTCAAAAGTCAAAAGTCAAAAGTCAAAAGTCAAAAGTCAAAAAAGTCAAAAAAGTCAAGTCAAAAAAGTAAAAAAAGTCAAGTCAAAAAAGTCAAAAAAGTCAAAAGTCAAAAAAGTCAATAAAGTGAAAAAAGTAAGAAAAGTCAAAGTCAAAAAAGTCAAAAGTCAACAGTCAAGTCAAAAACGTCAAAAAAAGTCAAAAAAGTCTAAAGTCTAAAGTCAAAAAAGGCAAAAAAGTCAAAAGTCAAAATTTGTGGAGTGGAGTGGAGTGGAGTGGAGTGGAATAGTAAAACCTACAATTATCATCTTCCCGAAATTTTACATTCGTCTCATTATCTTGAAAACAAAATTTTTGAAGGTTTCACTTCTAAGTTCTAAAATGTGTGAATGGCACACATTTTAATTTTTTTGTTTTTATTATTTTTTACGTATCTTTAGGTATTTTATTTTAAATTATTCTTATACTTTTTATCATTCTCAACATACTTGTAAAATATCTTATCCAAAGGGTTTGAAGATTTTTGTACGGAACCTGGCATACCTACAAGTCCGCCATTTTGAAAAAAAAGCTCGTTTCGATTTTGAAGTTGGTTACTTTTTGTTAGTATTTAGATGATATTAGTCAATTTTGTATGTAAGTACCTACTTATTTGTAGGTGAACCGATTTTGATGATTCTTTTTTTGATAGAAAGCTGGTGCGTATCATGTGGTTCCACATAAATTTGAGGGAGATTTGACAAGTAGTTTTCGAGTTATTTTGAAGTTGGTTATTTTTTGTTAGTATTTAGATGATATTAGTCAATTTTGTATGTAAGTACCTACTTATTTGTTATCCACTCACCTTTAGTCTCCACTGGACAGTTTCGTTTCATAAGATTTCAAGTCAGTCTGCACTCACCTCTAGTCTCCACTGGACAGTTTCGTTTCATAAAATTTCAAGTCAGTCTCCACTCAACTCTAGTCTCCACTGGACAGTTTCGTTTCATAAAATTTCAAGTCAGTCTCCACTCACCTCTAGTCTCCACTGGACAGTTTCGTTTCATAAAATTTCAAGTCAGTCTCCACTCACCTCTAGTCTCCACTGGACAGTTTCGTATCATAAAATTTCAAGTCAGTCTCCACTCACCTCTAGTCTCCACTGGACAGTTTCGTATCATAAAATTTCAAGTCAGTCTCCACTCACCTCTAGTCTCCACTGGCCAGTTTCGTATCATAAAATTTCAAGTCAGTCTCCACTCACCTCTAGTCTCCACTGGACAGTTTCGTATCATAAAATTTCAAGTCAGTCTCCACTCACCTCTAGTCTCCACTGGACAGTTTCGTATCATAAAATTTCAAGTCAGTCTCCACTCACCTCTAGTCTCCATTGGACAGTTTCGTATCATAAAATTTCAAGTCAGTCTCCACTCACCTCTAGTCTCCACTGGATAAGCTAAAATTATCATTACTCTTATTTTATTACACCTAAAATTCCAATGAATAAATCAAAATAAAGTATACTTACACCCCAACTCAGAGCAGTTACTAATAATAATAATAATAATAATAATAATAATAAAACCCTTCCACACTCATACCCCCGCAGTAGGTTACAAGTATTTACCTGTGTCGCGGGTGGCATGTACTACACATATAACACATCACAATAACAGCCATGACACGAGTGCAAATATTTATCTGTCACATAAATATTTGCCCCGGCCGGAAATCGAACCCGAAACCCCTCGCTTCGCAGTTCGCAGGCAGGTCCACTACCAACTAGGCTATGTAGGATCTACAGCTACGCACGGGGTCATTAACCTCACAGCCGCGCGCGGCCGGCTCACGGCGTGGCGGTCGAGTTTACACTCAGGGGAGCGGGGTAAAGGGCAGTGAACAAAATGCCTACAACGGTCGAATACGCTCGCCTTAATCAAACCAAAATAACCAAGAGAAAGAGTCGACCATCTTAGGTTGTTTATTTATGGAGCCGAGCCCTTTTAAATTAAAGAGAACTTTGATATTTTTATCTCATTTACTTTGCCATGTTTGTTTTCTCTTAATGAGTCTGAGTTAATAATACTGGAGAGAAGACGAACTTGTGTAAATATTATTAACTTGAAATATGAAATGTTTGAGTAATCTATGTTTTATGGGGCGGGGCTTCCAGCGCTCTTATGAGCTTCAGGTTTCTATAGTATTTATGGTGAGGTGAGTTTAAATTTATACATGCAGTGCCAGCAACTTATCTGTGAAATGGCGAAAATTGGAACTAATGCTGCGTCATTCATAAGTTCTTTGTGCTCATTCATTTGACATTTACTACCTGTCGAATTGCATCCAATGATTGGTCCAATGCGTCCGACAGCGCCCTCCCTCAATTCACAGATAAGTTGGTTTCACTGTAACTGTTGAAGTTTTCATAATTTTGAATTTCAACTTATAAAAAATTCAAAAAATCAAGGTAATTTCATAGTAACGTAGGTTTGCAGATTTGTACACAAAAACTGCAGTCCTTCGACAATAATAGCTCGCTTCAAGTCGTCGCAGCCTCACTGAACTCCTTTGTCTGTGGTTAGTACACTAACGAGTTGCTCACAAGGACTAAGCAAGGAGAAGAGGTTCTTGTGAAGGATTGTGGCTGTTATTACTTGGCGAAGGGCTCTCAGGCTCGTAGGATTGCGCGCCATTTCGCTTATTTTGCCGCGGAAATAAAGCTTAGTTTACGGTTCTAGAATGCTGGGGAGGAGTAAAAACTATTTTTTATTTCTTTTTGAAAGGATTGTAACTATCTGATGGAAAATCTTAGGTTATCGAACTAGCATAGATAGAAGCGGTTAAAAAAAAAACCTTTTTTCTAGAAATGCAGGGTGCAGCTTGCTTAATTAGGTACCTTATCTAAAAATGTCATCACAAATTAAAAATGTGGAAAACAAAACAACGTGGAAAAGAAAAAATGCGGTATAAAATACATTACAAAAACTGAATACAAAGGTTAATTCATACTCATAACTAGGTGAAACTCATTGTTTTGTTGTGAATTGTGATCGATGAAGTGAATAAGCTCGTTGACTGTTACGTACCTACTGGCTGTATCGACCATTCAGACTTTCTCGATGTAATGGGCCCCATTGACGATGCGATCGATCGGTGCGATCCGTCGTTGCCGACCGATCGCAACGACGGATCGGTAGTGTATGTTGTGATCGTGAACGATTTGCTTGATCGCAGACGATATCGGCGATCGCAACAAAAATCTATGCAATCTTGAATATCGCACCGATGAATCGACAGTGTGTGGACCTTTGCGATCACCGATGCGATTTTTGTCTCATTCTGATGCCGGCCGCCACACCGCACGCATCGCATGCCTTCAATGCCTTGGCTAGTGCGTTACGTACTTGTTACGTAGGTACTACGTACCTATCAACATTCGATGGACGAAACAAATATTTTTTTTGCCGTATTGGGGCGGCTTTAGAATACTAAACCCAAACCCACGCTGGATGGGTGTCGTAAGAGGCGACTAAATCCGGCCCGCTGGTGGTAGGCCCTCGGAGGGATTATATTGGTAATATTGATTTTAATTGTTAATTAATACCATTATTACTATTGTTATTACTTCATGGGGTTCGCTTTTACTTTTACTTTTCGCTTTTACCTCTGGTGTTGCTAATGTTCATGGGCGACGGTAGCCACTTACCATCAGGTAGATCGTCAGCTCGATTGTCGGCTATTTCCATAAAAAAAACTTCGTGGACTTATCGAGGACCGATGCCGCGATGACAATTCAATATTAAAAAAAAGAAAGAAAGAAAAACTTAGTTAAACGCTTTATATTAGCTTTAAACAGTTAGACTAAGACTAAGTTTGGAAGACCAAACTTCGTAGACCTATCGAGGACCGATGATAATTCAATATTTAAAGAAAAAAGAAAGAAAGAAAGAAAGAAAAAAATGTTCGGTTATGTTCGGTTTACACGTATTAAGTAGTTAACTAAATTTTAAGTAAATTAATACGTGTAAACGGATAATTTAGTAGTTTTGTAATCAAGTAGAGTTTTATTTTTTTCTTTTGTAGCCGAATCAAAGTTACTGCCACATAGCTAAGGAAAAGAAGTTCATTTTCCATTTTGTAGGGCACGTATTGAATTATTTGAGGACGTCTTTATCCTTCCGTGTCAAACAAGTAAATGTTTGATAGCGATCGATCGTTGCGACCGATCGTTCGTGTATGTGTGGCACTTTTGAACCGATCGATCGTTGCGATCGATCGCACCGATCGATCGCACCGATCGATCGCATGTCAATGGCGCCCATAAGGATGATTCTCACGATTGGTACGATTTCTTTTTTTTATTATGTCAATAGTCGAAAATGATCAGACAGGGTAGCTGGTAAGGTATAATAGGCATCATTCACTGGTCTGAAAGAAAGAAAAAACATTTATTCCGTCATCAGCATAGCAACAACGTTTTTCTATGTATTTGTGTGATTGAGTTCGTAGTTGCAGCTAACATGACGGAAAAGAGTCGCACTCAGGATATGGCTTAGTAAGTGGTTGGTAACTTACTACAACCTCTGATATTTCAGTGCCGGGCGCACTTAATCGCGTGTAGATGTGAAAGGTAACAGAGAATCCGTTTATAACCGATTTTCAGTCGAAGCAATAGTTTAAAACTTAACAGTAGATTCTAGATAGTGTTAAGTTACCCAGGTGACAAAGAATACACAGATGATACAGAGTTCGATGACCTTTAATTAAAGATTTGACGCCATCCCATCGTCTGTGGTTCAAAGGGTGCATACACAGTGGCGCCAGTGGCAGAGAAACGAGGGTTGACTTGAGCGTAGTAGAAAGTTTCTGTATAATTAAAAAAATGTATAACATGAATATCCACTAATCCGCACTGGAACAGTATGATGGAGTATGCTCTAGGCATCCTGGAGGAGAGACCCGTGTTCAACAGAAGGTCATTAATGCCAGTTGAAGCCATACACAATATTTTTTAATTCCAACTTTATTAGCCTAAATGAATAAGATAAACTTAAAATAACAACTATTGGTATAGTTTTTTGTAACAACAACAGTAAGTCCTAGTTTGACGCTAGTACGATCACATCAGTATAATGTGCGCGTGTGAAGACATTATGTTGTTTTTCCCATAGCCTACAAAAGTTTGCAATATCAGCCATGTATCTATACGATGCTGTTAGCTGTTTGTTCTCACCACTTTATCTATGACTACGATATTAATTTATTTAAAATGATGTATTCATGTATGAGTAAGTGCATTGCTGAGTAAAAAGGTATCAAGTATCAAGCAATAAATATTTTAGAAATGTATAAGAAAAAAACGGAATTGACCTCTTATTTCTATTATTTGTTTGTGTGTTACAAATTCCTATTTACTGACTTGTAGGTCCTGAAAAAAATTGTGATGTTTAAAATGACGGTATTTCTAAATAGATACACAGATATGTACCTTATTTATACACTATTATGTCTTCTATGTTTATATTCTTATTGCATATTACAGCCAATATTACTGTGTAATCTTTAACTGAAAAAAGATGGGAATAACTTCCCTCTTTTTCTTCTGGGACAACACATGATTTTGTTGACGCGATGGTGTAGTTTGAATTTTGAACAGTTTTTATAAAAAAACCTTTGTCTAATCTATTAAATCATTCCATCGCAACAATCGAAATTGCCCTAAGAATCGCCATTGTAACAATAGTGCAGTGATAGCACATAGCGACTGTCGCCTCTCGCCAGATCGTATCAGATGCAGGCCTTGACTTGCCCCTTTTGTATTGTTGCAAAAAGAAAAATATGTTTAGTTTTTGCAAGTTGCACCACATTGTGTGAATCTCTGTTACTAAGCTTTTTTTTTATTATGTATGTGGCATGTTGTTTTTTTTTTCTATATGTTAGCTTAACCTAACCTAACCCTTAGTAATAATAGTTCAATGAACCTAACCACTTTTTGTTTCGTTACTATTTAAAATTTGGAAAGCATTTAAGTATCTTCTCCCATATGGGTGGGTCTGTCTGTAGATCAATCTACAAAACAGCGGTATTCTGTTCTACTCGTGACATTACCATGATATGTCGAGAAGAAAAAATAGTACAGACCTACTTATTAAAAAAAATCCAAAGACTCATTTCACATGATCTGTTTTCCTTAAGTCAATAGCCATTGTAGACGAGGCATTGCCGACATAATATAGATTTATGCTTAAACTGCGTTTGTTTCAACTTTTCTTTTTTGGGAATTTTTTACTCTTATTCAATAATTTTTCTCCTCTCCAATTCAATATTAAGTATTATTATAGTAACACTGAATACAGATTGCATATAATATGCAATCTGTGTATTGTATCATGTTGGTCTAACCTGCCACTTATTGTTCGAGCTTGACAAAAGGTGTTCAAGGTGTCCAGTCCGCAAGCTGTCAACAACTCATCATTAGCTATGTCGCCGACCTAGCCTTGGCCCCAATTTGTGGATCTACAATAGTAGATATAGTATCTTGGGATGTTATGCGCGTAAAAGGGTTTATAAGAAATTTGATGATCTTTTAATTACATATTTCATCAATAATATGTAAATATTACTACGCTATTGGTTGATGATACAAAAATATAATTATCTTGATTTTATTAGGAAACAAATTGAATTGTCTGCATAGATGTGGCGCCTACATGTCTCATCTGTTCCATTGGTTTCTGCTCATATTTGAGGAGGCCTAAAGCTATTCAAATGTTGGTCAGTACCACAGGTCAGTACAAAAATTATTGCATGCTTATTGTCTTCCTTAAAACGTTTCACTATAGGGATTCTTATGAGGAGGTTTAATCTTGTAAAGCTTAAATTCTCACGACATCATGCAAACTACTTAATATTTATGTAAATACGCGATATCGGAGCTGTTTGGTTTTTACAGAATACAAGTAAAATCGATTTTACTCGGTTGTGAATTAAATTACCAGCTAAATCGCAGTGTGATATAATGTTTAATATTATATCGCAGTTAGCCAATTCTCAACACACTTTACTTGTAGGTTAACTAATTACTACTCTTTTATCAGGCAGTACATTTGAATCGCATATCGCAACTAAACTTGCATCGAGCGAGAAGTCAATAAGATCCGCTCTGTCCGCGGCGTTCGGGCGTTGTAAATGTGAAAGCCGACACTCAGATTTGCAGTTTTGCACGACGCGAATCTAGGAATAATGTTCAATTATTTTTTGCTGAGAATGCTGAGTTATATTACGTGTCATCTATAATCGTGTTGCTTAGTTGGATTGTTTTATAGAGAACGCGCTTGTAAAGTTTTTTTTTTTAATTTTGCATACCTAAATCGGTGAGTATGTAATCTGTATTGATTAGTACCCATGTCCATGCAAATAAATGTATTGTATTGTAAAGTTAAAATATGGATTCGTAAATATTACTGCAGGTTGCACCATAACGTTGGCTTGGACTTAAAATAGACAGCGCCTCTTACACCCCAGATTTCATCTGTAACCAATAAAGGACAAGACCAAGGAAGTAAAAATATTTTCTTTGCATTGCATTTTATGCATTTTCAACGTAGTAAGTAATAACTTAGTAATGCTACTTTTAATAATTAAATAATTGTATGTAATGCGATCACTAAACAATGCGAACGCTTATGTTTCATTCCAATTCCAACGTGACACAAACGGAAATAATCCCAAGACAACGTAATTATAACGGAAAACACCGCGATCATAGCGCAGTCCATTTGATATGCATAAGTAGGTTGCAATTTGCTTATACGTATAGGGTTGGTATCTGTTATAAAAAAAAATCGTTTATTATTCTAGAAGTAACATCGATTTACACCCATGACATGGGGAATGGTAGTGTGGGGCTATGAGTGTGTAGCATAGGTGTAGCGTTATAACGCTAAGTATATATACTTATAATTTAATTTATTTTATTTTCCTACATTCTTCACAGTTAAGGGATGTTAGTCAGGATTTAGCAATCATTTCAGGGGTTATTTGAATCTATAACAATAAATAAGTGTTAAAAATAAAATCGATAAGTCATTAAAAAGGAAAGAGAGCTAAACAAGTTTACACTCCCTTTTAAAATTTAAAGCCAGAGGCTTTTTTTGTTATATTACTCTATTACTATTATACTTACCTAAATGAAAATGCTAAAAATATACACACGAAACGCGAAAAGGATTTCCTATACATATAGTTCCCTGAAGTTATTCATAGATGCATGAAACCACGACACGTCAATTTCTTTAAAACGGTAGGTAGCCCTGTTCAGTGTGCACACAGCTTATGTCTGCACATGTGCACCGGTGCGAATCAAGAACGGCTTACGCATCTGTTTGTTATAATGCTTGTGCTATTTATACGGAATACTGTTGACGTGACGTTTCTACAACGCGTGCGAAAATATTGTAAACATAATTATTTCATAATTTTGTTGAAATTGTACAATTAACAAAGGTGTAAAAGTTTTATTTTTTCCGTACTTAGACAGTTTAGTGAAGCTATATAATTTTTTTGGATTTGATTTTAAACCGTTGTAGAAGATAATTCAATAAAGTTTGAGAAATTTTATATTGAATCACACATATATGTTGCATATGTTGCACGTGTGTCTCTTGTAATTGGCCACTTTGGAAAAAGGAGAAACTACACAATGCTTATTTTAACAAAAGTTAAGTAATATTTGAGAGTAAAAGTGTAATGAAAGCTATTGTTTAGTTTTAGACGGTAAAATAAGTTACGTGTACACCTGTACAATATCAAGCAGCCAAGTAAGCTAGGGAAGTTATTATATTTAAGTCACGAATTTATTTTTGATTTGACTTAATAACAATAAAGTAATACTGAAACTTGAACAATACTTTCTATTGGTTAGTGGTAATGCGGTCTTAGGGATAAATAATTATAGTTCGCAAATTGATGTAATTTAACTCTACGTGTACAATCGCGTGGATTATATTTCTTTCGGTACATTTTTCTGTCTTAAAAATGTTGAAATTTTATCTTGTATTGATATATTATGTTTTCTCAGTACTTACTCCATCAAAGTACTAGGAGTGTTAGCTATGTCTGTGTGTATATAGAAAAAGAAATAGTGACCCCAAACCTCGAAACTCTTCAAAAAAGAGTCTACAAGTCGTTACCGCACAATACACTAACCTAAAACTATCTTCAAGCAGAAAACAGCATGGAAATATCTACAAGGTACAAAGCAACGCAATTTCAGTAACAATAAGCCACCGATATAATAATTATGTTATGTCGGCCATTGTTGTTCCCTGTCGCGTGTCTGCCACGTGGCTACCAACCGTGACGGCAAACGTAGTGTTTATGTATGTACGCTGTGGCGACAGCTGACGGTCGGACTGGCGAAGAAGCCAAGTTGTGTATACCTTGTTCACAAATCTTAGAGACTAAAATGACAACCTCTAATGTCAAAGTTCGAAATAATGATACCAGCTAAATTTGTGCGATCTACTTTTCCGGTTTTTTGAATCGTAAACTATGTCGTAAGAATAGTGACATATTAGTAGCGACACTCATATCTACCTAGATATTTAGTATTTGGCTAAATAGTATAAAATTAACTGTATACCGAATGTAACCATAGCCAAATACTCGTTTTTGTAAGCAATATAACTTATAAATTTAGTAAGTAAGGGCAAATATATTATGGATATAAGAATGATAATGGTTGCTTAAACTTGTTTTTATACTAGTTTTACGGACTCAATCAATAATCACACAAATAGTCGACCTTCCTTAAAAGCTGTGAAAATTTTTCCGATTTACTTTTCGGTTTATGGTCATCACTATTTAATTTGCACCCGAAACTGGTCACCCATGAAACGTCAATTTAGTCTCTAAGATTTGTGAACGGATTATAAAGACAGGATTTAACGTAAGACATCAGTCAGAAGTGGGATTTTGTAACCGGTTTCTCTATTTTCTATTCATAGATCTATAGCTAGCGTCATCTAATCAACTGAAGCATAAAATAATGAGCTAGTTTACCTTGTTATATGGCACGTGTACGTCTTAGCTATAGTAGATATAGCGTGTAGTGGCATTTTTATGGGCCTCGATCTGGACGGCTAAAGAAAGGGGGCTAAAATGCATTGGCATTGTGGCGATGAACGCGCATGCAAGCAAGGAGTTTTTTATGTATGGCGCATTGTCCTTTTGAAGTGTCCATGTTTTTATTTTTGCTTACATAAGAAGAATCAATAATTCTAGGCCTTAACATTCCACAAATTCTGAGCCGTTCTGTAGAACGTATTATGTGTTTTTATTCATTACTAGCTGACCCGGCGAACTTCGTATCGCCAAAAAATGTAACAAATCAGAGATCATTAAAATCGGTACAGCCGTTCTTAGCCGTTATAGTTTCCGTGTCCTCCCTCTCCCTCTCCCTCTCCCCCTCTCCCTACCCCTCCCCCTACCCCTCCCCCTCCCTCTCCCCCCTCCCCCTCCCCTCCCTTCTCCCTCCCCCTTCCCCATCCCCCACCTCCTCCACCTCTCCCTCTCCAGCTCCCTCTCCCTCTCTCTCTTCCTCTGCCTCTCCCGCTCCCGCTTCCGCTCCGCTCCACTCCCCTCCCCTCCCCTCCCCGTGTTATATAATCGGGATCCGCGGAACATGCGCGAGCTGTCCGGCCGCTGGGCCGGTGATGATTGTTGCTACTCGTACAATCACGTTGTCACGTAGTTCCTTTACTATGTAATATCTTCTGAATGGAATGTCCGATTTGAGTAATTCAAAAAGTTATCTATAGGTATTGAAACAGTTTTGAATATGAAATGATTTATTTGGATAAGGATTAATACGAAGGTATGGTTTTCATGATCTGATTTTGGTCATCTTTTTTATTAACTTTTAAAATGTAAAAAGTGGTTATAGTGACATAACGACAATAGTTGGACATATACTATCGCGAGGTTTTTTGTAGATATTGATATGTTCTATAATATTGTAGAACATTTTTTTGTTCTATCATCAATAGTTTCCGCAGCGTATGCGATGAAAGAAATTTTTAAGCAAATTTTTTCACACTTTGGTTCATGTTACTGATGTTTTAGCAAGGATCCCTAATTTTTTTTAGTAATTAATATAGCCTATGTTACTCATGAATGATGTAGCATTCTAATGGTGAAAGAATTTTGAAAATCGGTTCAGTAGTTTTTGAGTTTATTCGTTGCAAACATACAAAAATACAAAAATACAAAGCTTTCCTCTTTATAATATTAGTATAGATGTTCGTAAACCAAATGAGCTCATTGTCTGAGTTTATTTGCATCAATGCTAATTTAAAAAAACTTAGCTACCACAGAGTACATACATATTACACTGAGCTACAGGGGTTGTCACCTGGTGACAAGGCATTGCAATACCTCGCAGCTTGTACTCACGTGTCACAATCACAATAGTATGCGTCAATGAGATTTCTTATACCGACTGAATGCAATGAATAATAGGTTTGTGTTTTCATATGAAAAGGGTCTGCCCTGCAGTTGGTTAAGTCTAACCATCTGTTACTAAACTTTATTTTGCTTTATTTTTTTGGCAGCTGATGTTAAAACGTTACAACTAACCGTTAATTTATATCGTAGAGCCTTCTTTCTGCCTCTAATTGCAGATATTATCAACAGTCCTATGACTTTACAGTTCACGAGTTGAATAACGTAAGGGGCGTTGTATGTGTGTGTGTGTGTGTGTGTGTGTGTGCAGTCACTGTAAAGGAGTATTAGCAGAGCGATGCAGTAATGATGTCCTTAGTGAAAAACTTTTTTAATCCTCTGCAAGCAATTAAATGCAGTGACAGTCTAGCGATTTGAATTCAACCTTACATTTCAGTAACTAAGGTTTTAATTAGTCGTTAGGTTTTAATTATTGGTTAGTCGGAAAGTGAGCATCGTTCACTGAGCGTGGCGTATTTATACCCAACTCGCCCACTGATTATCTAGTGATGTTGTAATAATTAGTAATTAGTATTACAACATCATTAGATAATCAGTGGGCGAGTTGGGTATAAATACGCCACGCTCAGTGAACGATGCTCACTTTCCGACTAACCATCGTAGAGTTAACTTACCCTGATGATGCTCCGTTTCGGGGCGAAACACGTGTTGGTGCTGGTATGTATGTTGGTATATACGTTTAATTATTGTAGTGCATGTTTCCGTTGTGGGAGGGAGGGAGGTGCCACGCATGTTTTAAAGTATATACCATCATACATGTTGGGCGCGGATTGTTGCAAAGTAGACTAATACTAACTTAATAACAATGGATTTCCGCAAAGTAACGCCTGATACTATTAACTGTATCTACTAACGTTGTATTGATTGATAGTAGAGTATTAGGTACAGATTACAAAAACAGGTATAGAAAATTGGTAGGGATTTCAGGAATAAACCAATATGTCCTTTCTTCCAAACGGGTAATCTTTTAATTCCATGGGTCATGGGTGTATTTTTCTAACGCTAGAATTTGATTTCCGTCTCAATTTATTTAGTTTCGTGTTTTGTTTTGACATGTTTCCATACAAATACATAAGTAACTTGAGTACTATAAAATTACTTATTATTCTTGCTCTATTCATCCACAAACTATCGCTCCCTCGTAGTTCCACCCTCCAGCTAGCTATACCTACTCTACAAGACTGTAGTCTCGGTACTTACCATGCGCCGCACACTTGAGCAGTAATGAACTCACAAGGACCAGACTGAAGCGTTAGGAAGAAATATAATTACTTCCGCACGTCCGTGTGCATTCGGTCGTTCTATAGGAGGTCTGGGAAATAGTTTGGCTTAGAATTGTTTATTAAAGGACGACGTAACTTAGTAATAACGAGAAATAAGCATAACCAGGTTGTTTCCTTACTTGCGTAAGGTGCAGCTATCTTTTATGGGGCTCGGTGTAGGATTTTCTAATAAAGTACCTAAGCTAATTCGTGATCTACGTACCTATAGAAACGTTCAAACAACATGTGAAAAAGCACAGCTTGTAGGTAAAAGGTACCTACTACATTAATAATTTAATGTAACATTATAGACAAAATGACAAGATCGCCTGGAAATAATTATACCGCATCAGTTAATTTATTCTGTAACAATGTGTAACTAATTTAAGAGGTGCTGAGGAGGTCTTTAGCCATTTTTTATCTTCTACGACAAAGCACGTTACGAAATGGCGGGTAGATTAAAAAAAATGGTATTGAAAAAAATACTTACATGAATAAATGAGAATTTGTTTTAACCGTTTTACACAACCATAAAACAATTGTATAATAGGTAGTTAATAGTTTATTCATCTCCACAAATTGAATAAATACAATCAAAATTATTATGAGGCAAGAGAAAACATAGCGTCGCGTCGTCGTTTATAAGAAGCAATGGGTAGGTGAGTAGGTACCTATATTGGTTCTATACTTATAGTTGACGTTTCTATGTATATCCGATTTCCGGACACTGACATCTGTCTTGTTACTGTCACCTGAAGGCGCGAATTTCATAAAGTTGTCTATGTTGTCATAGTAGGTCTCTCCTCTCACTATCTTACAAGCAGGATAATAATTTTGTGTATGACTCAGTAACACAGAAAACTTTATCGGATACAACCTGCGGATACGAGTTATAGATCTTTTGTTAAATAAGATGTAAGAACTTTGCGCTTAGTTATATATCTCTCTACAAAACCTTTAATCTAACCGACTTCAAATGTTTTTATTTTTCTCGTAGGTACTATAATTTGTAGGCAGGTTTCAGAATTTAATTGGATTCACAAAAAATATTTTGAAACTACATAAAATATATGAATTTACCTGTCTCTTTGACTCTTTAAAATAAATATTCCTTTCATCTCTGGAACATTGTTGCTATAAAGCCTCCATTATATTTTCAAAAGCACTTTTCTCTTTCAAAAATACATTTGTATGTTACCTATGCCTTGCTTATTATATATTTTGCGTCGTGTATTATGCAAATGAGGATAACACTTCAGTGCGAGCAAAACTCAGGGAAATATTTTTTATTTTATGTCAGTAGAAAGCCTGCGTTTTATGTTTATTAAATGGTGCATGCGAAGCGTATGTACAAATTAAATGCGCTGCCAACCTACTTTACGTCCTGTAATGGAAGTGAGTGTAGTAAATACTATACCGTAGACTAGAGCATATGAAAAAGATATAATACATGTACTACGAAGTAATAAATAAATAAATATTCCAGTGCGTAGCGTAGAACAGTGTGCTTGCTTTAAAAAAAGTGATGGCTTAAAAAAATGTTAGGCTATCAAGATTACGTTCAAGCATCCAGGTATTTATTTCCAATAGCGTTTTAATTATGTAGTCTGGTTTGCTAAATTAATTTATATTACCAGAACGAAAATTTGACATAACAATGCCCCAAGTCAGAGTCACTAACGGTTACTTAAATCGCTCCTTAGTACAGAATTTATATAGTGATTCTTTACTAAGGAGCGATTAAAGTAACAGTAAGTGACTCTGCGTTGGGGCGTAAGCGTCTAATCTCGCCACCTTTAAAAATCATTCGGCTTTAACATTTTGGTTTGGTCCGTTTGGGTTACAAATCTACTAGCGACTATCGACGTCGCCGCGTCGCAACGGTCACTAATTTATTATGCTTTATGAGTCAGATTTAAAAGTTACAAAGTCTCACGTGAACCAAATAATTATTCCCGGCATTCTATCCATTTCTCGCCAAAATTGTGCAAACTACACTTTCAAAAAAGTTGTAGAGTAGATTGTGAAGAAGGTACGTGTTATTTTGAGCGTTCTACCGTTCGGTGGCTTCACTGGGGAGTGAATCACATCGTGAGCTAATCTCGACGATCACTTAGTAACCACGTCTCGTATCTGTGCTACATCGTTAGTGTTACTTACGCAAAGTATCAGTATCGTAAGTCGTGCTGGACGTTTTTCTAGTACAAATCTGGAAACTAATAGATACACTTGGCGCCCAATCAGGGATTTACTAATTAGCCGCTATGGTCCTCGGCAATGCTAAAAGAATTACCGATGCATTGTCCACCAAGAAAGAAAAGAAGAAAAGACGGTTCTGTAGTACAAGGAAATAATATTAACCCAATCTAGGGTATAAACAGACCAACGTATTCTTATTCTGTGTCTGATGAACTACTAGGCTGCCAAAGTCGAGAAAGTCCTCATTATTTGTAGCGGAGCGATACATAAAACTCAATAGAACGAATGAATTAATATTACAGACCATGATTACAGATACATACTACCAAACCCCACATATTTACCCAGAGTCCAGAGAACTTATTTTTTTTATAATGTGTTCTGAATAATGCTGAGCGTCGATATCGGAAGCAAAACTAATATTCGTCTATTGTTCGCGTTTTGTCTATGCCCAAATTGCAGGTTTTATTTGTGGCTCTGTGAAAGTTGAGTTCACAATGGAACAATATAATTGGTTTATGAAGTAACAATGTGTATATGTATAATTTTCTGGTTTTTAAGCTTTAAGAATAAAAATAACTGTATACTTTGGCTTTGGGTGGCAATTAGAACCCCAAATAAACTAAAATAGAAAAAAAATGTTTTGTTATTGTATCTGTCAAGCAATCAAATTGCAGCATCCTTTTACCCTTTATGTGAAGATCAATATAGATTTGATATTTTAACACACTTAATTTTTTTATTTGAAAAATATTCAAAAATGCACCTAATTGATTTAGGTGAACTAAATTTAAATATTTTTTAATTGATATTATAAATCTTTATTACGCATTAATAAAAAACTGAGTTGTCGCCATTGAACTAATTATTGTTACATTTTTCAACGGTTGTCGCGTCTTTCGTATCCTCAATATTAATCTTCAATTTATCACATAGAGTTCATTTAAAATGACTTAAAATCGTAATTGTGATCATATTGTGATCTCGATTTCAAAAATAAGGTTCCATATTCAAGTTATCTAACAGATTTCAATAGTGTCTGCGACTAAAAGGTCAATGAACTTAGCGTACGCTGATGCGCGGGTAACTCCTTTTTTGTTCACGACAAAAAGTGTTCAGACAAATTACACATAATTATAAGTTATTTTATTTTGCTTCTTAAATTTTAAAAGTTAATTATGAATAATTTATTATTTAACTTCAATTTCTGCTGATTGTAAAAGGCGATGCTGTCGTGGCGTGATTAAGTTCACTAACTTTTTTATTACTAAACGAGTTTTCTTATTTTTTTACACCTTGGGTTACATTATTGAAGTTTTATTAAGGATCCCTAATTTTTTGAAAATATAATATAGCCTATGTCACGCGGGGATAGTGTAGCTTCCCAACAGTGAAAGAATTTTTCAAATCGGTTCAGTAGTTTCGGAGCCTATTCAATGCAAAACAAAAAATCAAATCTTTCCTCTTTATAATATTAAGTATAGCTGATAACCTAATGATAACCTAATACTTCAATACAAAATCACCTGATGGTAGAAGAAGTCATGGATGGTAAAGCGCACTAACTTAGTTAAAGTCTAGACTCCCCCCGATGTCCGCTTCAAAGCAACGCCCTAAGAAGCTGAGGTCCGAACCCCACAGGGGTGCCCTTGGGATGTTTGTAACCCTTATTTCTCGAGGGTTAGCTAGTTCAACCTTCTCACAATTTTTATTTAATTTCTACTGTAATAATTTCTACTTCCATATCACAAAAAAGTGCAACACATTCTGCTCATTAAATAGTAGAATCACGGGTTGTGAAAACGACTGAAAAGTATCATTGCCAATCTAAAGGTGGCCACTCACAGTCGCGCCATTTGGCGTGGCTCCAAATGACATATGTCAAAATGGCGCGATTGGACATACAGATTTTTATATCACGCCATCAGTTTTTCACATTCACGATCAAATTTTGGCTGTATGTATATCACGCCATTTGACGCGCTGGACTGACCGTGAGTGGCCACCATAAGGCTTTCTGTAATTGGCTTAACTGAATCCGCATGGATATATTCATTCAGTATTAATAATAATAATTCGTTACAATCACATTTAAAATTAAATATGTGATGCTCATGTGCTAAAAGTGCTAAAACACAAATTTAGCTTGAAAGTCTTTAGCATAATAGCCGAAAACTAGATCGCATAATTTAAAAAAAAAACTTGACCCATAGAGTAAAATGTCAAAGAGGAGTGTCTTTCACGCAAGTAGGGCATGGCCGCGCGACGGACTATAGATACGATAATTATTCTGAGGTATCGTCACATCGTGAAACGATATTTTATTTTACTATAAATAAACATAAAATTCTTAAATTTTTTAGGTGAATAAATGAGGTTTTATTCATAGTTACATGGCTTATAACCGATGTGATTACTTATTTCAGAAACAAATTGATTTTTCTTTCATTCGTTCCTTTCCTTAACTCTTAAATAGTTACATAGTTTAATTACTCTATCATTTTAACTAACGCTATCAAAATTTGTTGTTTAGTCCCACCAGAACTGTGTGTGTCAGTCAATAATACTGGACTTTATTAAGAAAATTACAGTGCATTGTGTCACAAATGCAAGCTTCAAAATTGCTCAATTACAAGCATTGTAGTGTGTCAACGATATTTGTCGTTGATCTCGTATATTTAAGTACCCTGTCAGATTGAAATCTACATTGCTGGCTGATTTAAGGGTGTTAAACTTTATAGGTATACTTTAAAAAAATATAGATAGGGTGATAGCACTGGCGATAGGGACGTATTCTTCTAAAGGCGTAGCACGGAGCCACGGAGGATCAAAGAGGCTTAAGAGCTCTCAGTCTCTCACTATCATTTGGCTTTCAGTGGGCACCTTCGGTAGTCAGACAACTCTACCGTATGAAAAAATATTAGTACATATAACAATTTGTGCCCGGTGTCAATTTTTATTTTTCAGCATGCGCCGCTTTCTACCACTTTCCTTATGTATATGATGCAGCTGATTTTATTTTCCGAACAACGTGCAAAATATATAAATGTTATAGTCAAACCTCAGTAATGGCCAATGCCTTTAGGCAAACTGCGTAATAGAGTCGGTTTTAGCTCCCAATGGCAAAGTAACAAATTATCTTAAAACGTCCTTGTGTCCAGACCACATGACATTCAGCGTGATCATCTAATAGGTCGACATTACGGATAGTTAGAGACAATTGTCCAACCAGCGCCAATTAAGTGGGCGTCCAATCATAAACAATATTGAAACTGTATCGAAATGTATACCTACGATACCAATTCAAGCTCAAAATCGATGATGAATATTGAGCAACTTGCTAACTTGTAACATTTGTTTTTTGATTCTAATGTAAGCTGATACTGATTTGAATAATGGCACGCGGCCGTGAATAAATTAATGTGGTTTTACTATTAGCCTATTAGGTTAAAAAACAGATAAATTTTAACCACTGACACGCTCGGCCATAGAGTTGTGATATGGAATAAATCGACTTACATAGACCAGGTATATTTAGCACGATGAGTTTTCAAAATTCCTTTCTTCCTCGTAGTATTCCTGCGCATTATTCCTATGTGGCTCCACCAATCCGCACTTGAGCAGCGTGGTGGAGTATGCTCTAGTCCTCCTCAAGAGGAAAGACCCGTGCTCAGTAGTGGGCCAATAATGGGTTGAAGCCATTCCTGTGTGGAACTCCTGTACTGTACAAAACTGTATGCTTCAAAACATTATATTAAATGTAAATGCATGAACATTTACCATTCCCTTCCCTCATAGAAATCTCAATTAATCTAATACTGTAAATAAATCCCATCCTATTCGAGTCCATAAATTACAAAGAATTTTGTACAGAAATCCTAAGTTTTAAGTTTATATCCTTTTCTATTATGATTCGCCCTCGTTTCGCATCGGGAAACCTAATCCCCGTATTAACAAATAGATCCTGACCTCAAAGCGTTATTTACTAACCTCTTAGCAGAACTTTCATTCCAACTTTTATCTCCTATTCCCCGGGAATAGATCCACTTATAACAAACTTATGATGTAACATACGTTTGACCTGAAAAGTATTATCTTTATTAACCGACTTCAAAAAAGGAGGAGGTATTCAATAAGACTATTTTTTTATGTTTGTTAGGTACCTCAAAACTTTCGACTGGGTGAACTGATTTTCATCATTCTTTTTTTAATCGAAACTTGGTGCTTGTCATGTGATCTCACTTAAATTTGAGCGATATCTGACAAGTAGATAGTTTTTGAGTTATTTTGAAGTCTGTTATTTTTTGTCAAGAATTATTAGCTGCGACTTTGTACGAAAGAGTGAAGATGTTAAGTCTGTACTCTTTGTTAGGTACTCTTTCACGCAAAAACAATTGAATGGATTTTCATAAAATTTAGCAAACAGATAGTCCATGATCTGCGTAATAGGATATCCCATCAAAAACATAAATGTAAAGTGAGAGTCAATTTCAAAAAAAAAAAGAATTGAGATCTAAATGGGTGCCAATTTCTGTGTAGAAAAGCCTAAAATTTTAGTCACAAGAACATGTAATTCAAGCTCCACATTTGACTTGGTTAGTTTTCACGTACCTACTTAGGCTATATTATATCTATGTAATTAGCTTCGTCAAATCTGTTAGGTTGATGGCGACACTCTTCTCTAATTTGGTTTGTTGGTTGCTAACTAAAGAAAACTAGCCAAGTCAAATGTAAAGCTTGAATTACATGTTCTTGTGACTAAAATTTTAGGCTTTTCTACACAGAAATTGGCACCCATTTAGATCTCAATTCTTTTTTTTTTTGAAATTGACTCTCACTTTACATTTATGTTTTTGATGGGATATCATTACTTTTTGTATAGAAATTATTAGTAAGTACTTATTCATAACGTTACTGATTAATTTTAATACATGAACTGTTATAGTGCTCTTCAACTAAATCTGTAGTTAGTGCGCCGTGGTCCGAAATACGGTACCTATTATTTCATTATTTATAAGTAATGATCTTCCACTATTGATGTCCGCTAAATATTGAAATAATAATTAATACTAAATCCCAATTACAATATCGTAATAAATACGAAAGTCGACTATACTCTTATGAGTTACGAGTGACCGCCCTCGCTTTGCTTTGGTTTTCTTATTTTTTTACACCTTGGGTTACGTTATTGGAGTTTTATTAAGGATCCCTAATTTATTGAAAATATAAAATATAATATAGCCTATGTCACCCGGGGATAGTGTAGCTTTCCAACAGTGAAGGAATTTTTCAAATCGGTTTAATAGTTTCGGAGCCTATTCAATGCAAACAAACAATCAAATCTTTCCTCTTTATACTATTAGTACAGATAAGTTGTTTATGTTCGATGACATCGTGCAACAATAAATTTTGAAACAATACTTCGAATTACTTTAAACTGGTATAATTACGGAAATAATACAAAATTTTGTGGTGTAATCTTGCAGATTAGAGAAAAATAATTTTTCACACATTAAAAATAAAACGACGTAATTCACTGGAAATAACGTCTCCTGACGAACCACTAATCTTCACGTAAATGTATATGTGCTGTGCACTTCTCACAGGCACTTGGGACACTGAACATCTTCCTCCCGTTTAAAGCTTCAGAAAGTACTAAAACTGATATGTTTCGTTATATATTCACCTTGAAATCCACATAATGACCAGATATCATCAATTTTGATTGCTACTCTTAAATTTCAGGCATTTTAAGTAAGTGTTCCTAATAGAATCAATTTTTTGAAAAATTATCATAAATTGATAAAAATTTACTAATTTCAGATTTATTCCTTTGTATTCACCCGACTACCTATCTGCATGCCAAATTTTAACTTTCTAGGTCACCTGGAAGTTGGATATAGTTTTGATCTATAGGTCAGTCAGTGTTAAATTTCTCGATTTTTGGACGTTAATATCTAAATAACCGTTTAAGATGTGTTTATGAAATTTGGAAGACGTATGTATTTCGCAAGTCTTAATAAATGAGCCAAATTTGACAGGTTTATGTTGAATAGTTTTTGAGTTATGAGGTGGTCAAAAGTGGCTCCAAATGGTTCGTGTAATATTACACACGGTGCTGCTCGTCAATTCTGTTAGCTAAGAAATTGACTTGACACGCTCCGCGTGTCTAGATAGGATATAGGGTACTTATTATCCCGAAAACGCGGGCAAAGCCACGGATAGAAAGCTAGTAAGATATAAAAGTGGATAATTCTTGATCTGTATTAATTACTGGATCGCAATACAAATTCTGTATTACGGAGCGATTTATATAACCGTTAAGTGACTCTGAGTGTGGCAGTAAGATCTAATAGCTATATTATATTGTTCTGTCTAGATTATCTGTAAGACTCGTCTATAAGTCGTTGATCTCAAGTTAAATTTGACTAAGCTGGGATTCTCAACATACTGTAAGATATTCTTGGATCGTCGCCAAAAGGGAACACTTTCCGGTTTTTGACCCGAATATTGTTTTTCTCATCAATATGTACTTGAACACACTACTACACACTATTTACATACATAGATGCTATAAACTACCGGCTTTATTCTAGGTAAACCTATTTTGGCTATTGCACTGTTATAATGTTTTATCTGTAATCGTTTTTCATAAGTGTGAAAGAAACAAAACACTTATTAAGCCTTCTATAACTTAGCTGGTTTTTATGAATGAAGTGGGCAAGTACGAGTGTCGAGTATGTATATCATTGCGTGTCTTTCTTTTTTGTAACACGAATGCGATGTTCTCATAACCTACTACACTGATTTTCATGAGAATTTTACTATAACATAGTTTGATTTCCGAGGAACGTTTAGGTGGAGGGAATATAAAACTTACATATTGCTTAGTTGGTACTTGGTACATATTATGTTGTTTTCCATGCCATATACAACACATGAAATATGGTATAAATACAAGTATTCCATTGCGCGGTACAGTACAGACTACAGAATATAATATAGAGACACTATAATTATGTACCTAATACTTTATGTGGTGTACAATAAAATAAAGAATACCTGTATTGTATTGTATAGTGGGAGTATGTATGTGGAAGCGTTAATTTATTTAATCTAGGTCTAAACTACGCTAGCTGATAGTGCCATGATAGAACTATCAACTCCACTTATATTTCAGTATGCACTTCGCTACAGAGGATTGGTGTTCCACTAATCCACATCCAAACCTAATGTTTATTTCATACCAGCTGTATCATTTCAATTACCACAGACTAGATATCAGTCATGACCATGGACTTAAATATATGGACACGCTGTTCAGTACTTACAGTTTGTTCACCTGAGGTTACCCCAATTGGGTTCACCTCAGTTTAGTCTGTTGCGAGCAAGTAGCTGTCACGTTAAACTCCGACTGTTCAAAAACACTTATTATTCTATATTGTGCACAGTTAAAACGTTCTCATTATTTACGTTTGAACTTTATTTCACTTTATTTAATCATAATTGGTAAGTAACTATATTTTTATTTACATTTTTAAAAATTATTTAGTGTCAAATATTTAATACCGCCATCTTTAACCAAACTTGACAGAACGAACACAGAGTACTTAATCACTACGGAACAGGGTGCCGGCACGATAGGCAGGCGCATAGTGACTCTGTGATTGAGTACTCTGTGGCTGGCGAATGAGACACGAATTTTGTATGGTACCGCGTGTCTATATATTTAAGTCTATGGTCATGACTCATGACCTCTGACTACAATTTTTCACGATCTATTTTCCGCACAAATTGAGCATAGCGTGTGAATCTATAATGGAATTAAGTAGTCCGATAGGTAATTGAATTTTGGCGTACTCCGCATTGGATGTGGATCGTGATCGCGTGCTTTAGTGCTTTTTACCAATTTGTAATGGTCATTGAACTTCGATCATAGACAATTTCTTCAATTTATCGGTTCAGAATTCCAACTTCTCTCTGTTCAAACTTACCTCTGAGGCATTTCCTGCACGCTATGATATGGGGTTCTTTAAGAAGAGTGTATATCGTATCCTTCAAGGCCGGCAACGCACTTGCAGCTCCCTTGATGCTGCACGTGTCCATAGGCGATGGTGACCACTTACCATCAGGTGGGCCGTATGCCTGTTTGCCCGTCGTTAGCATAAAAAAAGAATACTTGAGGAAGACCTCCTCGAGCGTGGTCTCGGAGACGTAGTAGTACTCCACCAGCTCGGGGAAGTGGAGTTAAGTAGTAAGTATAACTACTCCATTTTTTTAAGACGAGTCCTAGGTATTTGGTTAACAATCTAACAGTGTTTTATTTCCTAAATTGTAATTTAAAAATAGGGCTAACGCAAAATTAAAGTAATTTAAAGACAATTAATAAAAGTAAAGATAATCATTCTTAATGCGTAAATTAATTTCTGTTGACTATTTATTATTTTTTTAAACTACAAATCTAAAATGGATTTAAATCTCGTGTCACGGTGTTTGTGGTCGCACTCCTCCGAAACGGCTCGACCGATTTTTATGATTTTTTTGGGTATATTTGGTAAATATGAGAATAGGTCGTAACGTAAAGTATATTTCATACCGCTAGGTGATTAGGTTGCCTAGATATCATTCATATGGCAGGACAACGTGTGCCAGGTCAGTTAGTATTTCAATAAACGTAGCACCAAGACTGTTTAACAAATATCTAATACTGATCTAAAAAACTTACTATATACACCTACCTAACTTTTTCATAGTGCCCTGAATCATTCAAATTAATTCACGATCTTTACTTTGTAGTCTAGTCTAGGAGGGCGTTAGAACGTTAGCTATTCCTATTCATAGTCTAGGAGCGACAGAGACGTGAGATAACGATACCGAAGCGCCAGTCGTATATCAAGACGTCACAGTAAATCATGTACATATTTCACTGTAAATATTAGTTTATAGTTTATGTATACTGATTACTGATACCGTATAATGAACTTTCACTCCAGTTACTGATGCAATCGTTAAATACTGCTATAATATATTCGTAATCTGTGGTAATAATTTTTAACAGATCGTAAATAAGTAGGTATATGAGTAATATATTACCAACAAATAACTACATTTTTATTGGTATTGAAGTAGTATTGCTTTCCATTTTATTTGGTTTACTTACAAAAGTTTCGTAATTGTTTAAATATATTTTATTACGTTTTTAATTATGCGATTCCGTCTTAGGACGTAATGGTATAGCGCCGAGCCAAGGGTCCTGGGTTCGAGTGTTTTGTCCATGGCACCCACGACACAGGGAATCCTAGTGTGGGGCTATGAGTGTGTAGCATGGATATATTACTCTGTCTGGAACACTGACTTTGTAGAGGTACCTGAAGTCTGATAATGTCATATCGAAATGACCATTCGACCTATCATTGAGGTTGTCCTTCATAATTATTGCAGGGTGTCCACACTTACTTAGAAAAATTATGTCCTATTTTGATATGGTTCTTCAAAATGTTTTCTATTGGTAATCTGGTGGTAAAATTATAATATTGAAATAATACATTTTATTAAAATTACTTCAAAATTACAATTCGTTAATTTAAATAAAGATAAACTCAGAAACTACTGAACGGATTTTTGTACGGTTTTCACCAATAGATAGTGTGATTCGTGAGGAAGGTTAGTTAGGTGTATAATTCAATAAGGGTTTATCAAAACTGACTGAAATCCACGCGGACGAAGCTGCGGGCAGCAGCAGCTAGTACAGTCACCTGCAGAGAAAAGTAACCCATCTTTTACGAATGTGTTTATTAAGAGATGGGTCACTTTTCTTTGCAGGGGACTGTACCTAGTAGTATTTACAAGTGTAATAAACGATCGAACTAAACAGTCTGCACCGCCCACACGTGAATTTGTTAGAAAGCCAGACGTTATTGAGGCAGGTGACGGAATACTTGTTTAACTGAAATTAATCTATCTTGCGACCGGGAATAAAGCAGCCCACTCACGCCTACGGCCGAACAAATCGTGTCAAACAAATAGCTTCGTCTGAGATTCGTTGTGGCTGAATGGTCCTTTATGGGTTTTATGAACAAAATCTGTGCTTAGAATTAACTTATTACAAAATGCTTTTTTCCTATTTCTGAGGATATTCGAAATGAAAATTAACTCTATTCATCTAGCATGGTAATACTTTCTTGGAAGAGATCGGTATATAGTAATAACACACCAACTTATATATAGTTACATAATCCAAACATTTGAGCTCCAAACATATAGTTAGTTACATGTTTTGCTTAAAGGGATTTAAGAAAAAAACCCCAATAACTCAAACATTTTTTATTTACGACAGACGACCCTATTTAGACTACTATTTCAGTCTTACGGCCGCACTCAGTCACGTAACGGGTTACTTAAATCGCTCCTTAGTATATATTAGTATTTTGATTAGTACTATGTACTAAGGAGCGATTTATGTAACTGTTAAGTGACTCTGAGTGCGTCAGTTAGTGTGTTTGTGAACATGCGACACAGTCCTGCGGGGGTTTGAGTTTATTATTAAAATGCAGGGTTTTAAGTATTTTTATCCATTCTCAGTGGTGTATTGTATCGCGGTTTGTGGCAACGCCGTCAAGGGTACTGGCACTCATGTGACACCCACATGTGCTGGAATACGACACCACAAACTGCGGGTCGCGTACATAATAAATTATATTTATAATGTTTTTATGCTTGATGCTTAGTCAGCTACAGTTAATAATTCTAATGTGTTTCTATAATTACAATTACTACTTTTTATTAGGTCAAAAAATAACATTGAGTCTGGTACATGAAAGTCGCCGATTGGCAACTTGTTTTGCGCCTTACAGTTGAAAATATTGAAATACTTATTGTATAAAAATAGTCTGCATTCTCGTACTTAAGACAATGTCTAATATTCAGATAGGCTTAATAATTCCAAAAACAATTTTTGTAATCGCCTGAACGAATACTGAGTTTCAAATGAAAGGGCTCTCACTGTTACAAATTAAAATCTTGAAAAGTTAGGCTGTGTTCCCAGTAGGCAAACTGCCGGCCGACTGAGTTTGCGGCGTATCGATTTAGTACGCCCTTCCATACATTTGAAATGGAGTGTCCACAGTTTGCTAGTTTTGCGCTCACTATACGCAGTTTGCAGCGTTACGTGCGCCGACTGTCAAAATATATAGAAATATATGGAAGGGCGTACTGAACCGATACGCCGCAAACTCAGTCGGCCGCTAACGGTTTGCCTACTGGGAACATAGCCTTAATGTCGAAGAACTATGATAATATTTAAGTAACAAAAAGTACCCATTCATGTTTTGCAACATGTTGCGTTTTAAAACATAAGCATTTTTCAATACAATGTACTGCGAAACAGACTTAGAAAAATGATGTGCGAAATTGAAATTATAATAATAAGTTTAACTTGGGTATTAAACTATTGAAAAGAATTCTTACCAATGACTGACGCTACTATAGTCAGTTATTTTTTTAATGTTGTAATAATTACGAATACAAAAATATCATTAAACGATATATTTCGCACCTTTGGTGGAACAAGGGCTCAACTGCACTTTTGTAATTTTACATCAGAGCCATTTTAAAGTTTTTTTTTTGCATTCCGAGTCGTATTATATCTCTTTGTACTGCTTCAAAGTGTTTGTTCTTTGCATGAGATACGACCCATTTATTTGTGAATATGGCCATGGACTTTGCAGGTGTCAAATATTTTTTTGTTTAATTTTTGCCATTTTATGATTTTTGTAAGATGTGCCCTTGTACCACCAAAGGTGCGATTTATTGAATAAAATTAATATAAATCGGTTTCTATTCCGCAGATTTGTACACAAGACCTACGTTGTACTGTCGCGGTCGTGGCACTTTTCATCTTGACAGCAGGCAGTTTTTTTTTTATTTACGTTAAATATTCATTTTAAACTCAAATAGGCCATCGTTCCGTCGTATCAATAAACAACACAAAACAATATAATCATAAGAGTATCTAATTCATAGATTGTCTGACTTTACGTAGAACTGCTAGAAGACGTAGAAGAAAAAACGTAAAGACGTTAAAAGGTCACTTCCGAACAGATTACAGTGACGTAATTCATCCATCCGTAGAATTATAGCGTAACCTATAATCTATGATTGATACTGATATAATCTGTGATTTATTTTTATCCCGACATGCGAGAGCAAGCCGCGTCGTGTGATCGGATGACGTCTTCCGTAACCTGCCGTTATCCAGTTTCAATTAACCTGTTATGTTGTGGGGACAGTTCTCAGAGACCAATGAAACCTTATAAAGATAATGGATAGCTGTGTTTGTAGATATACGAGAATGTAGAGATCTGAAGTTGTTTACAAATGACATAACATTGTAGGTACTTACTTTTTTCTTTTTTTCTTCAATATGTGATCCGTTTTCTGCAAAGACAATTATCAATTTATTGTTCGAGAAATTAAATTTTAGAATTAGTTTCATCTTTGCAACATCTAACGCCCTAACTCAGAGTCACTAACGGTTACTTAAATCGCTACTTAGCACAGAATCTGTATGGTGATTCTTTACTAAGAAGCGTTTTAAGTAACCGTTAGTGACTCTGAGTTGGGACTAAGTACATAGTTATTCTAGTTGATGTTCTATATAGTTGGACGCTTTAAAGAAGACGTTATTGTAAAAAATAAAAAAACCTATTAATGTTCGTATCGTTTTTAGGATTCCGAACTAAAATAGGAACCCTTATAATTTCGTCCGTTTGTCCGTCTGTCCGAAGCATAGCGCCGCGGCGCCGAGAGGATTTTGGAGTTTTAATAAATATTAAAAAACATCTTTTTCAGGGTACCTCCCCTACAGGTAACGTGAGGATGATTTTTTGAAGTGAAAACTTCTTTAGTACGGGGGTGACTTGAAATTTTATGAAACGAAACTGTCCAGTAAAAAGAGAAAAACACATAAATTCTAAAGTGAGATAGGAAGCATTGTACAGGGGTAGGGTAGGGGAGTGAGGGGTAGGGGAGCGGAGCGGAGAGGGGCGGGGCGGAGCGGGGTGGAGCGGGGCGGAGTGAAGTAGATTAGTGAAACCTACATTTATCATCTTCCCGAAATTTTACATTCGTCTCATTATCTTGAAAACAAAAATTTTGAAGGTTTCACTTCTACCACGTGTGAATTGCACACATTTTAATTTTTATTCGTCGCGTACCCTATAGCACAGTAAATGAATCTATAGTCTGGACTCTGGGGTATCGTTAAAAATATTAATGACTTAATTACGTTTTTTGCTTAGCCATTTAAGTACGTATTATTAAGATTTAAGTATCTAAAAAAATGAAATAATCGATTCCTAATCTGTGATCCATTTTTTTAATACACGTACTAAGGTAACTCCCAAGTAAAAGCCTAAAAGGTCAGTCAGGGTACTGATCTCAAGCGAGTGAAGCGAGCGCCAGACGCCAGTCTAGTATGATCGGATTCGATATGAGCGGAAACGTTACCGGTTACACTTGTCGGTGGTCCGCTTTTCCCACTGTCCGTGAGTGCCCGTGAGTCACCACTGCCACCGTCACTGCCCACGCTGTCCAATGTCCAATGTCCATACTGGTCTAGTCAAGAAGCTAGGTTTCTTCCTGTTTACATTTGCTATGCTATTTGCATGAAATGATAATTATGTAATCTTATCCATATTTATTTGTGAATTAACCGCTGTTTTTTGTAACTTAGCCTGTATTTATTTTATACTAGCTGCCCGGACAGACTTCGTTCTGTCAAAAGTTTTTTTTTGAGATGTAAGCTATCCTATTTCAAGTTGGATCAAACTGCACACGGTGTGAAAATTTGATTAAAATCGGTACAGTAGTTTAGGAGTCCATCGCGGACAAACAACGTGACACGTAATTTATATATATTAAGATTACATAATTCCTTATTATAATTTCCATATTAAATAAAAATTATAAGAACTTGTAGTTTCGCATAGATACCCGTGTCGTACAACTAGGTATGGAAAATGAACCTTTATTATTTTCATAGTTACACAATAGAGTACCTATACATAGACCAAATAGTCTTAACCATTTGTATCTATTATATTTATTATTATTACTTTTTTGTCTTGCTCTTTGTGTATTTTAAATGAGCATTTAATTAACAATTTTTTTAATTTGTTACAGGTACTAAATTTTACAATGCATGCCAAGCTGAAATGTAGGTGTTTGATTTGATCTAATCATTCATAACTTATTCTTCTGTATATAATTGTATAAAATTCCATTTAGTATTTAAAAAAAATGAAGTACAAAAAATGAGAAATAGACGATAATATAATAACGATTACATTTAAAACATTTTTCCTAAAACTGAAAACCCTAGTGTTGTAAGTTGGCAATCGGAAGTGATTGCCTTTTCCGTAAGGTAATCTATAATGTACGCTGTATTGTAAGAACGTGAGTTATTAGATGAATATTAACGACTTTTATACCGGGTGCATTGACCTTTGGTAAGTTTAGGGTTACCAGCCAGAAAAAAAATGTTGATCTTTGATAAGTTTTATCGTTATCAATAGGTTCAACCACTATTCCCATTGCTGAGCTTATAATTAAAAACTTTCTCGTCTCATATCTCAAGAAGACAGACCCGTGCCCAGTAGTGGGCCATCAATGGGTTGAAAGTTGAAACCAACTGCTAAGCGCGTAGGGACTAATAGGACCTATGATTCAAATAATAAAAGGAAAATATTTGATTTCAGGTGAAAAAACTGATCTTAATAACTATAGACCAGTTTCTGTATTACCAACACTTAGTAAGATTTTCGAGAAAATAATATTGAATCAAATGCTAAACCATTTCAGCAATAACAAATTATTACACCCTGAGCAATACGGTTTTACTAAAGGCCGTAGTACAACAGATGCAGGGGCTAGGCTCTTAAAGCATATATTCGAAGCATGGGAGGCGTCACAAAATGCAATAGGTGTATTTTGTGACTTATCTAAAGCATTTGACTGTGTTGAACATGAAACATTACTGTTAAAACTTGGTCATTACGGAATAAAAAATAAGGCTCTTAGCTTGATCGCGTCTTATTTGAGTGATAGAATACAAAAAGTCAGCATAAATGATATTAAGTCATCGGGGTCACCGGCGGTGATGGATGTACCACAGGGCTCGATCTTAGGTCCTTTTCTTTTCCTGGTATACATAAATGATTTACCTCATTATGTAAAAAACCAAGCGGATATTGTACTATTTGCTGATGATACATCATTAATATTTAAGTGTGATAGGAATAAAGAAAATTTCGACGACGTAAATAGTACTCTTTCGTATGTCTCGCGTTGGTTCACTATTAACAATTTACTGTTAAATGCAAAAAAAAACTAAATGTATAGAGTTTGTACTACCTAATGTTAAAAAAGTCAATAAACTTATTAAACTTAATAATGAAACATTGAATATGGAGGAATCCACCGTATTTTTAGGGGTGACCTTAGATAATAAACTTCAATGGGACCCACATATAACAAATCTCGCGACTAAACTCGGTAGGGCTGCTTACGCTGTTAGAAAAATAAGGCAGTATACTGACGTCGAAACTGCTAGGATGGTTTATTTTGCATATTTTCACAGTATTATGTCATATGCCATCTTGCTGTGGGGCAAAGCAGCCAGTATAGAACAAATTTTACGGTTTAAGATTTTTTATTCTCAAAAGTTTCTCAAAATTTTCATACTACAAAAAAGAGCTATTAGGGCTATTTATAAACTTAGATCTCGTGAAACTTTGCGTGACAAGTTCAAAGAAATAGGTATACTTACAGTAGCCTCACAATATATCTATAGTAACGTGGTTTTTATACGGAATAATATAAGCGCGTATAAACAAAATTTTGATATCACTAATCGCCAAACAAGAAAAATGCACCAGTTAGTAACGCCATCTTACCGTCTTTCTAAAGTGAAGCGATCTTTTATGGGCCGTGGTGTACAGTTCTATAATAAAATCCCAAAGTTAATACGTGATTTGCCAGTGGAATTATTTAAGAAACATGTAAAATCTCAACTTTTAGGCAAAGGCTACTATACTGTAGATGAGTACATAAATGACAAAGACGCATGGAAATGACCAGATCTGCAATCAGTTCCGTACAGGCTAGTGATACTTCTTTGTAAGAAATATACCAATGTATTTTATTTTTAAAAGATGTGCTGAGGAGTTTCTTTCGGCTTTTCTTCTCCTCCATGACAAAGCACCTTTCCGAAAAGCTGGTAAATTAAAAAATGACGTGCATAAGTGTATCAATGATACCTACATGAATAAATGATTTTGAATTTGAATTTGAATTTGAATTTGACCTCGGGTTGTGGGTGCATGTGATATCTACTTTATGTACCTACTAATATTTTTCCAAGTCTGTTAAAATAAAAATATGTAAAATACTGTGCAAATGTGTTGCAATTTAAATACAATACCAGCAATATTGACACTTCTATCAATATTTATCTAATTCCAATCGGTAGAGATACCAGGATATCAGGAAACATAAAAATAAAAACCCTTATTGATATAGGATGACATTATGTAAACAGTTGTAAATCAATGTTGGTAACATTTTATGATTCTCGTCTACAATAGTGATAGGACGAACGGACGAACATCCGGTCAGATTATTGCAGATTGTAAACAAATTGGGTATTAAAAGAAAATATTTATTGGTCAATCAATACTGATAATGTAGGTAGGTACTTTCCAGGCGCCTTTGCCAATGGATGGTAGGTATCTATAGATGAGAAAAAAGTTAATTTTATTGCCTGAAGAGCTGACGAAAAAGCAGTTTTTTAATATAGAGTACAATGAACCTACCTATATTAAACTCAGTTATGAAAGTAAGCGCTTATTGATATAAAGTTTTTTTTAACGTTTTAATTATTTTTTGTTTCTCGGACATTTTATTATTGTAAGCTTTAAAAAATCCTGTAATAAACTAAGTATCTACTAAAAAGATAAAATAAGAAGATAGTTTCATGTACCTACCTATTTTAGTTGGAAATAATTAACAAGTTTATTAAAATTCCCGCCAACACAACGAATTCTTTAATCTTCTGAAGACGTCGCCTATGCCGTCCGACCGTACCGCTTTGTAGTTTACGAACAAACAACATGTAAATGTAGTAACAAGATGTTTGTCGCGTGATGCGAGCAGACGGACCGTGAGCGGAATTCCTAATGCGTGTCTTTGACTCCTCACAATGTGTGCTTTTCATCGGTCGACACGACACAGCGAGACAGTAGCGACATGGTAGCGGCACGGTAGCGGCACGGTAGCGACACGGTAGCGACACGGTAACGATGCGGTAAACACCGGCACCGACAGGGAACATCACCTATGAACTCCAATACAATTTGATAAAATACAGGAAATCAGGAAATTAGGCAGTCTTTGTCCCGGCAGGCGATCTTGAGAAGTTTTTTATTGGTTGGATCAACTTTTACTGTGCATTTTTAACGAAATTCTACTGCACGTAGGTAGTTTTTAACCGACTTCAAAAAAGGAGGTTGTATTCAATTCGTCTGTATTTTTTTATGTTTGTTACCTCAGAACGTTCGACTGGGTCTTTTTTAATCGAAAGCTGGTGCTTGTCATGTGGTCCCACTTTTTGAGCTAGATCTGACGAGTAGTTTTTGAGTTATTTTGAAGTCGGTTATTTTTTTCCTGGTAAAATTCAGATTATAGTAGACAACGACACCGACATGTCGTCCAACTGGTATCATGCCGATGGTCAGAGGATTTATTCATTCTCTAGTTGCGTAAGTCGTAAGCAAGGAAAACAATTTGGATTAAGTAATCTGTGAGGTTACATTTATTACGCATTACGTACACACATACAAATTAGTTGTGCTACTGCCATTGCCGACGAGTTACTTGAATTTATAACGCCGTGCCGTCGCGTCGTGTCGCGTGTAGAGTCGTGTCGGAACGTAGGAAGGATACGTGAACACTAACACCAATCCTGCTAGACAGCGTAACATGGAACGAAAATCAATAACAGACGTTTTTAGGTTTCTTAATCAAGATGTTGCCGGGGTGGTCGTGTCTCGTGAAGACTCAAGACATGTTGATCACGTTATTTACGTACTCCAATGTTAAATTTGTTCATTCTAGCGAATTTTATATAAAAAATCAGTATCATTCAAGTATCAGGTTTTTAAATTCTGTTCATGTGCATGTTCTACAAGCTATTCGAAGTGGACGAAACTATTTTAAACTCGCGGCAATATGCAGTTTCGTTTAATGTACATTTGTATCTATAAGTAGATTAGCTTCCTTAGTTATTAGGTAGTTATTAGGTCCTTAGGTATTCCTTTATGACTTCATTAAAAGTAGTTGCAGTTGACAGCGGATGTCAATATTGATTAAATATTAGTGCGATAGTTATGATTAAGGCAATAAATAATAGTAATTAGTTAATGAGGTATTAATTAGTAGTAAAAAGTAGTACCTATCAGCTGGTATAGGTAAATCCCGCCTACAGAGCGAAGGGTCTTAGGTTCAACTCCCGGTCAGGAAAGCTGAGCAGGGAAGATATCATCGAGTGTTGAACGTAATTAGGTGATGCGTAAAGATTTCGTGTCATAGTTTATAATACATCGTGATTCGTGACGTGATATTCGTGATATGCAAGGAAAACGATCGAGACGGAAGGTAGACAGGCTACTGTCAACTGTCATGAATGTCAAGTGTCACCTTCAGTCCATGTAAAATTGTAAACAAATGGGTCGAAAGTTCAAAATGTCGGTATAAAATACAAAAATACGTGAGTACCCATTTACATTTAAAACGAGTGTGAAGACTTGTGTATGCTTCATATCACTTGCAACAAAAGGCAGACTAGTGCGAGGATATGAATGAGCATTGAGTCTATTTGTTAGAGTGGTTATAGATGTACGTGATATGTATATGTGTGATATACATAGCTAGTGTATGGTAAAGTCGTCAAACATGTCTCAATTAGTGCAAGAGACGGGTACATACAAGGCATACAGCTCTGTATTGGTAAACACATTAGATACATAGCTATATGTGTCTATAGACAACCAAACCACTCCCGAGGAACATGGTTTTGTAATTAAATGACTATGCATGATCGTAATATCTGTCTCTGTTACGAACGCTTTACGATGTAACCAACTATTCTGTTTTCTAATATCTTTCCGTTTTCTGATATATTCATACTAGTACCTAGTATAGAATCAGATACCATATCCGATATTAGGATACAATCAGCTCAGCCCCTATGGTTAGGGTACCTACACTTTCGTTCTTGACCAACAATGCTTAGGATTTTAGTGTTAATTTGTAACACTAAAGCCTTCACAGACTATGTTCTCATGCGCGTTTGTTTACTATTCGCAAGAAAAAATATCGGAAGGTCAAAATTGAAGTCATTTATTATGTATCTTTTATTATCGTGTGAACCAGAAGTAATTTTTTATAAAGTTTAACATTTAAACCTGGAAGAATATTCAGCTACCAAAAGCGCCTAAATTCATTAAATATTCAATTCTATTCAAGTTCCTTATCCGCTGTTTTTAAAATCAACTGCACAAGATCTTCGTACCAAAATCAAATAATTAATCGCTTGGGGTAGCCAATATCGAGTCCAATAATTCGCATTGGAGCAACGTGGTGTTGTTTGAATTTTTAATTCAAATTCTACGTGCACTTATTTATTTATTTATTTAATCTTTATTGACCACAAAAACACGGTACAATTGGCGAGCTTAATGCTTAAATGCATTCTCTACCGGCTAACCATCAGGCCAAACAGATACTTCTAATTTTTCAAACCAATACCCTTCTAATTTTTCTAATTTACCAAAAAAAAAAAAAAACTGACTTCAAAGAAACTGTTTACAAAAATCCTTTATAAAAATGCCATAATAATTATGTGTACCTATTATATCAAAGGAGTTCCCTCAATTCTTGACGGAATCCCTTCATCGAAAAATAAGAAAAAATATGGGACCAATTTGGAAGCATACCCTTTCAAATGAAACAGAAACTTTTCAAATCGTTTGATAAATTACGGAGTTTCGAAGTAGCAAACATGAAAAAACATATCGAATTAGGACCCGCCTCCTTTTTTGAAGTCGGTAATTTTTTTTATCAATAATTGCTTCGATGAAGGAAACGTCGTAAGGAAATCTGCACACTTGCGAGTGTACTAATATTGTAAATTTCAAAGTTTGTAAGGATGTATGGATGTGTGATACTTTTTTTACGCGAAAACTACTGAACAGATTTTCATGAAACTTAGTACAGAGATAGATCATGATATAATAACGTATAAGATACTTATTATAAAACGTGTGCAAGGTCGCGAGCAGATCGTTAGTTACATATCTAAGTTATAGTGCTCTAAATGGTCTGTGGATTCTGCTAATCAGTAAGCTTACCATTTTAGCCCTTTCAATAAGGATTGCAGCCGTGAGATAGTTATGGGTTGTGAGGTAGCTTGAGTTATAGAGTGTTACGGCCTCGTAGACATTATTGATTAGAGAGTACATTTACATCAAATAGTAGTTGGCGTCTGGGCGGCACACCGCACATGCAGCTGTTTGTGATAAGACGCGCCCGATGTTGATACAGAGTAATACAAAGTGTAAAATAAGCTGGTTAAGCAGCAACCATTGAATTTATCGATGTGTCTTTGCAATAAGTTTGCAATAATGAACCAAAGGAGTGTCTCTACATTAATTATCGGTAGAGGTTTATCGTCAATTCTTGTTTTGTTAAAATGACTAACGGACAAAATCTGTACATTAATCTTTTATTGTCTTTGTTATCAATCAATTTAGAAGATTTTTAGTTTGATAATAAATGATAATCATGAGGTTTTATTTCATTTAATTTAACTGATATATTATGTAGATATCTGTCTGGAAAAACTTAAATGTTTTGGCGTTGTCTTTTTTAGTTTTTCTTATTATTAGAAAAATACCCACTGAATTTTTGTCCGTGTACGATCAGCTCTTTTATCGTTACTCTTTCAATAGCTTTGTGTAACACTTCTCTAAACAGCTTCTTATTAGAATCAAAATAACAAACATTAATTGCCAAACTTGCCGAATCACGCTAGGTAACCTGTTTCAAAAAGTAGGCGTAAGTTGCACAATCGTACGCGTGTAGGCGGCCTTATCGATAAATCAACAGACGATGAATGTACATTTGATTTGCTATAACTACACAAATCGTAAACCAGCTGCGATAGCACGTGGGAACCTTACATATTGTTACATCAAACAATTAATATTAATTCAATAATAAGTTAAGATTTTTGGTATAGGCAGTACTGGATTTGTATTTGATCTGCGAAATAATGCGTAGGTAGGTAAATGACGGTGTATTGAATTACACAGGAAGCTGTCTATTGAAAAAAATTATTGTGTGGTTTTATGAAACCACGATGAAAGTGAAACTTTTTTCGGTTTATTGACTGGTAACAGATTATTTTAAATACTAAGAAATATTTGTTTGGGGCTAAAAAATGGTCTCTAATAATAGATTTGTTAACTATTAACAATCTTTGTAAATACTAACAAATCCTTCAATCAGTGCTTAAACAACAATATCCACCGACAGGCAGATCTAATAATTCTATTAAATTCACTATAATTACAGCCTTTTCCTTTCCCTATAGATAGATAGATGGACGAAAAATTTTGGGGCGATAGAATAAAAGTTTCACTTTAAAAAAATTGTTTGTAAAGTCACCTTATACAATACTTTATTATAATCATGAAATACCTAGGTCATCTTTAAATATTTACCTAACTTTTAAATCTTAATAAATTACGTGTCACGTTGTTTGTCCGCGATGGACTCCTAAACTACTTAACCGATTTTAATCAAACTTGCACACCGTGTGCAGTTTGATCCAACTTGAAAGATAGGATAGCTTACATCTCAAAAAAAACTTTTGACAGAACGAAGTCTGTCCGAGCAGCTAGTTAAATAATATAATTATTTTAATTACATATTAACCCATTAAACCGTTTTGTAATTACTTAGTTCGACCTAACAAAATTTAGCATGCGATAATTAATTTCTAACTGGACAAGGTCGCTAAATATTAAAAAAGATTATTCGGAAATTATTTTAATTGTTGTTACTGTAGTATAAAGTAGTAGGTGGGTAACTATAAACTTAAATAGTAATCCATGTTTTTGCTGTTATTGAGCCAATGACTTTATAATGTAAAAAAAAAGGTAGATATGTCAGTAGCGCGCCGACGAAGAAGAGCGTAAAAATAGGCAATTGACCGTTCTGCTCGAAGTCGCTCTGTCAATACAAGACGATACGCACGCTTTTGTTGTTGTAAGAAGTGCTTGACATAGTTTGACATACAGCGTTAAAATGCCTTCGTGTAAGAGTAATATACCAATGTGATTGGTGTAGTGAAACAAAAGATAAACATGTGTGTGTTGTAGCTCTTTTCGGAACAGATTTTTTGGTTGATTTGTAAGGGCATAACGTGTAGTAGGTGGGTAACTATAAGCTATAAAATAGTAATCCATGTTTTTGCTGTCGTTGAGCACGATAAAGATAATATTTACCGTGCCTTGAGCTACCTACACTATTTATTAAAGCAGTGTTCATCATCTTTCATGCAACATCGTAACGTAATTTTATTCTATCTTTATTAATTAAAGTGAAGTGAACCCGAAACACGTGGTCTTTCCACTTTATCAAGTTAAAAGGCAGTCTTTAATGGCTTACTGGCACTCTCCTAGATTCAGAAATCAATATTCCTAATATCCGACTATATTTTGTTTGAAACTGTATTGACGCTAGATTGATAATTTCTTTCTGGTTCTATTTACGATTTAGAAAAAAACTATCGATCTATATATTAAACTTCTAAGAAACATTTAAATCGTGAGGACAATTTTTTTTCTATGGACTTCTATGGGTTTCAAAAATTTATTTATTTATTTATTTATTCCATAATGTTACAACTAACATAACAGGATTGCAGGATTGAATGTAACAATTGTGATAACCCTGAAATTTTTTTGTTTTACTATAGCGATAATTATAATTAATGGAATAACAAAATAGTAAATTAAAATCAATGGTAATAAAAGGTTACAATTTAAATGTCGTGAGTCGTGACCATGACCGCAATTTAACACCGTTATAACTTGATTAGTTCTGCACCAATTTGATAGCGAGTGATCGTAATCCCAAAGCATAATCGTCCGGAAAATAGTTATCTAACAACCACAACTAATTCACACCATCGCATCGTACACGAAGAAATGTAACGGTGTTATATTTTGAACTATTGACCGTACGCATGCATGAGCTGTTGAAATTTTTAAACTAAATCGAATTGTCTATGACACGAATAAAAATTTGGCGGTATTATTTTTTAGCGCCATGATTTTTGGCGCCATAGTTTTGTTTTTCAATGATTGTTTTTTCATTCAGCCAATTTACTCGAAACGCTGAGTCACCTCAGTAGTCATTCCTAGCAGTGTCAACATTTTAATTGCATAGAGAGTAGCGTGATGAAAGTATACCAGCCGTGACGAAAGATGTCTATCGGTATGTGGGTCTAGGTGCAGCAAAGTAAACTTCAATGTAAACTTTTACTATGTGTTACATCAGTATTGAACTTATTAAAAGTCAACAATTTTTTTGCAGTCTACCCAATCTTGAAACGCAATATAATGTTTGCTAAAGCTATTCAAGACAAGCCTTCATACGTAATTATTACAAATAATCATGTTATTCTTTACCTCATTTTTACTTATATTTTTTATTTGATTTTATATTATCATTTTAATAGTACCTATCTTTTATTGTGTATTTCATTTTTACTTTTCTCTATGTATTATTAAATAAGTACTTCCACGATGCATGCCGTGTAATCTTTAAGTAAGGTAACATTTAGTTATTCCCCCTTCCGCTCCCGACATCAAGCGTAACAGACGTGTCTAGTGTGTTGTGTGCATTTTGGTATTTTTAAACAATAAATAAAATTTAAATAAATCGCAAATTAAAAGTTATACGTACTAGGAGTGAATAAACTTAAAGGAGTAATTTATGAAACGCAAAAGACGAAGACCCCGCTGCTATCGTGCTAATCTGCGAGCCTGGTGCTTCTACGAAGACAAATAATTAGTTGCTTTACAAATAGTCACGTAAGCTGCAATTTTGCTTATTTAAAAACTAATTATGAACAAGCAATATCGCTAGAAAAGGACCAAAGGCTCCCTCCACGGTAGTGCGAAAACACCTGAATTGGCTATCGCACGCGCAGGCTACGCCTACTTACTGGCTGACCTTGTCTCTCGCACAGGTTCACTGACCCTGTCGCACTTATTACTACGCTGCAGTGGACACGCCCACTACTGATAAGCGCGCCGAACAACTGCGATCAGCGCTCCTTCATTTGCCGTCGGCACTCGCTCATTTAGGCCTACAATAACAAACTATCTACTACTAATGTTGCACTCATCGCCAGAAAATAAATCAGCATCAACCCCTGACCTAGAAAGCTATGCAATAAAAGAAAAAGATACAGATGCATCTCGTATTACAATACGGGATAAAAGGCGCCGTTTAAATAGCGATGAATATGATGAACTAACCGCATTTAGAATTGAAATTCGTGAGATGTTTTTGTCGTTCTCTGAATCTCAGAATAACAGATTAGATGCTATAGAAAAACACATTGCTGACTTAAAAGTTCAAGTACATACCACAAACCTGGGTTTGGAAAAATCTATTAATAACTTATCTGAAAAAATTAGTAACGTAGAACAAAAAATTCAAGGATTTGAACACGAACAGAAAAAAATCGATATACAACTATTAGCATTGGAGGATAAAATCGAAAACATAGATAAGAACAACAGGAAGACTTTAATTGAAGTGAGAAATGTACCAAAAAGAATAGAAGAGAAAAAAGAAGACCTGTTTAAATATGTTCAAGTTTTATCTAATAACATTGAATGCGAATTGAGCACTTCCGACATTAGAGACGTCTCTCGAATCCCAAACAAGCGGAATATAAATACCTCAACAATATTGATTGAATTGTCCAATACACTTGTCAAGAATAAAATACTTCAAGCAGCCAATAACTATAATCAAACAAATCGTCAAAGTCAACTTTGCTGTAAACATCTCGGCCTGTCGGAGGATTCAACTCGCATTTACATATCCGAATCATTAACGTCAAAATCACGACGCCTATTTTTCTTGGCCAGAGAACTAGCAAAATCAAATAACTACAAATTCTGCTGGACCTCGCATGGCAACGTATTACTTCGAAAACAAGAGGGGTTACCCTGCGTCGTAGTGAAGAATGAAGAAATACTAAATAGCCTAAAACAACACAACATTTAAACATTTTTAATGGCATTGTAATTAAGTATAAAGTATGTATATAGGATAGTAATTATTGTTCTTACGCTCAAATAGCATATAATATTTAGGTGCAGGTATTATTACATAATATTTTTGATTACTCACTCATCTAGCATTGTTCAGTATAAATAGAAATACTACGAGTTTAAGGACCTCTGGCATAAAGTATCTGTTTTTAGATCTAAATACATAAGTAATACGGGTTCATCTTCACTATCTACGCTTTTTATCTAATTATAAAAATAAGTGAATAATAATTAGTTATACTTACTAAAAAAAAAAAAAAAACTTGTGATAATAAATAAACCGTTGTAATAAATAAATACTATACGAGTATACACTAAGAACTAATATATTATATTTTAGTCACATAGTCCCAAATTCGTTATAGGTACCTACTAGACTAAAATTTAATTGAAACAACGCCAACGTGTAAAACGTATACGTGTAAATATTTTGTAATAATTATTAATAGTAGTACTTAGTGGTAGTAGTAATTAACTAGAAGTGTTGTACCAAAATTTCCTTTTCACTTTTACACTAATTAATTGCTGTTCTATTCCATCTATACCTACAATGGAACAAATAAATACTCTATTGGACAGTATTGATCAAGTATCCTACTGTGAGAAATACACCTGCGAGCCAGAAATCTGTCAATCTTTAATGTATGACACACCTAACTCAATCACAATACTCACTCAAAATATACGGAGCATTAAGGCCAATTTCGAAGGTCTTCTAATACTTCTAGCAAGAATTAACACTACTGTCAATTTATTGGTGCTTACCGAATGCTGGCTCTCTCGTAACGAAGTTATTCCTACATTGGATGGTTATCACAGCCACGTTACCACAAAGACACACAACCAAAATGACGGTGTTGTCGTATACGTTCATCATGACACTCCTAATATAACCGTTGAAGAGCCCTATGTAGCTGAATGTTCCTCCCTTGTCTTAAAAATTGGTGGTGACATGGTTGTTATTGCTATCTATAGGCCTCACGCTTTTAATAACCCAAGTAACTTCCTAAACTCTTTGAACAACTTGCTCCATAGTTTACGATCATACAAACATATTTATCTCACTGGTGACATAAACATAGACATTTCAGAACCTAACTCTGATCCCTATTATCTTGATTACATGGATCTGACCTCCTATCATGGCTTATTTCCAGGACACACGTACCCCACCCATGGTTCCACTTGTTTGGATCATCTTTTTTTCAAGTCTACGTATCATACAAAAATCCTAGTATTACAAACTACTCTTACGGACCATTTTTCTCTCCTCACAAATATAAACTTAAATTTTTCTTCAATGTCTGGCAAAAACTCATATACAAAAATTAATTACGACAATCTCACTCACGACTTAATTAATACTGACTTCAATACAGTTCTCAACACTAATGATGCAAATTTAGCAGCCACTCGCTTGATAGAACTTATTCAAAAGGCCATTAAAGCAAATACAATCACTCGTAAATTACCTCATAGACGTAGACCTATTAAGCCCTGGATCACACCAGGTCTGTTAAGGTGTATGCGGCACCGAGACCGTCTTTATTTAAAAGTCAGAAAGAACCCCAATAATGAGGTTCTTAAAATCTCCTACAAAAGATATCGCAATTTTTGTATCAATATCTTAAGAAAGGCTAAATTAGAATACGAAAAGTTTGAATTTAAAAAGGCGGGTAACAATTCAAAACGCGTATGGGATCTTATACGTGATGTTACGAATACTAAAAAGAGTAAGTCTTCCCCCCTAGAACTTTTAAAATTGACACATAGTCCTGTCGATTCATTAGAACATGTTAGCAAATTTTTTTCCAGTGTTGGCGAATCCGTTACGCATAATGTCACCGACATGGAACCTTTAGTTGATTATAATATATGTAAAGACTCATTTGTGCTCCTTGAAACGGACGAGGCAGAGGTTTTGGCAATTATTGACTCAATCCGCAATGACAGTGCCGCGGGCTGGGATGGTATCTGCCCCAGCTTCCTTAAAAGATATAAGTATATCATAATCAAGCCACTTACACACCTATGTAATCTTAGTCTCAAGTCTGGTGTATTCCCTGAGTCTTTTAAAAGGGCAGTTATCCACCCGATATATAAGTCTGGGGACCGAAACCAAGTCAACAACTACCGTCCCATATCCGTTCTGTCAGCCTTGTCTAAGGTTCTAGAACGCATCTTAAATATAAGACTTGTTACTTATCTGGAAAGTAAATATCTCTTATCGCCCAACCAATTTGGCTTTAGAAAAAACCGTTCTACAGGAGACGCCGTCCATGCCTTGGTTGGGGATTTGGTTCAGAGCTTGGACTGTGGAGATAAATGCCTTGCCATATTCTTGGATCTTGCAAAGGCATTCGACACAGTTTCGATCCCAATCCTAATTAAAAAACTTGAAGTTCTTGGTGTTAGAGATATTCAACTGTCACTGTTCCAATCTTACCTTACAGACAGAAGCCAGTGCGTAAAGTTAGGTTCATATACGAGCTGTTACAGAAAAATAAAATATGGTGTCCCACAGGGAAGTATTCTTGGCCCTAGTTTATTCCTAGTATATATAAACGATCTCTGCAGTCTTAGCTTAGAATCTGGTAAAATTTACTCTTATGCTGATGATACGGCACTAGTTTTCTCTTCAAAAGACTGGGATACTACTTTTGCTTTGGCTCAAAAAGGATTTGATACAGTTGGTAAATGGCTACAATTAAATCGGTTATCCTTAAACGTAAATAAAACTAAGCTTATAACCTTTGCCATCCGTAATTCTTCTCATCCCCCAAACACGCCGAATCTTAAAATTATCGCTAATATTAATAAAGATACGCCTACATCTAACTACACACTAGAACATACCGACTCGCTTAAATACCTCGGCGTCACACTGGATAAGAATCTAAATTTTCGTGGCCATATCAATGATATGTCATCAAAAGTTCGTAAACTGTTATACATCTTCTCGCGACTACGCGCCTCAGCCAGTGTTGATGTAATGAGGATGGTATACAAAGCATTATGTGAATCTATTCTAACATATTGCATTTCAACATGGGGCGGTGCACCAAAAACATTCTTAATTCAGCTTGAAAGGGCTCAAAGGGCCATCCTAAAAGTTAGTTTATCTAAGCCTTTCCGATTTCCCACAGATAATCTTTATCGCTGTGCTAAAGTATTAACGGTCCGACAGTTATTTATCCTCAATACCATACTCAAACAACACCGGCTTACACCATATTTTCCTCAACGACTTCGCCGTAGCCACCCAGTCGTTAAATATGTACCTACTAAAAAATCTTTCACTCAACGATTCTTCATTTATATGGGTCCACATCTTTACAACTTGCTACATAAAAAATTAAACCTTTATCCATTAACCTTGTATAAATGCAAAGAATTGACATTAGACTTTCTCTTAAGCATTAATTATGACACAACTGAATCTCTCCTTAAGATTGCAATATGAAACAATATAGACAGACAATACATACAATTAAATACACACTCTCTCTCTCTCACACACACACACACTCACACACACATAAACATACACAAATAAATCTCTCCTTATGATCGCAAATATGAGACAATACATACACTTAATCACACAGGTACTTAAATACACACTCTCTCACACACACACTTACACAGCACATATAAATGTAAAATTTTTACTTTTGTATAATCATGTTAGTTTAATGTTTAAGTTAGTTAAGTCCCTTCGTTGTCACTTACAATTAGTTGAAATCTATATTCCACGTTACATGTATGTATACAGCTCTTTAAGATAATTTGTAAGGCTATTGTAGCGGTGGGCCTGGTTTCCTGTGACACAGGTTTTTAAACCTAATATAGGGACCAGCTTCCACAAATACTGTAGTTTTATAACTTAGATTAGTATAGAATCTATATGTAACACTGATTGTATTTGTGGTGGAAATAAACGATTTATTATTATTATTATTATTATTATTTATTATTATGCTAGGTTAGTTATAAGTAGATACATATAATTATTATTGTATGCCTTGTTGGTTACCCTAAATAAATAAGTAACTATGAGTAGATGTCCAAGAATTCATAAGTAAATACAATTCTAATCACACATAATATTAATTCAATTCAATTCAGTATTATTGAAAGCCTTTTAGGGAGCAATAAAGAAAGGTGAGAAAGGACAGAAAATCAGGGAACGTGATATGATAAGCTTTTCAGAGCAGCCTAGCTGCAGCTAACGACCCTTGCAACGAGCTAAATCAATCAATAACATTCCGACTATCAGTGCCCTGCAGGAAACAGTTATCGAGCCGATATGGGTTTATTTATAGATGGCTTTATTATTCTCGTTACTGATATTATTCATAGGCCATAAATTTTCTGCATTTGCAATAACAATTATGTCGATACGCTTCGACGAGTGCAATAGTGAATTGAGTGAATGAAGAACGAATGCATCATTAAGTGTGAATGATAATATAATATTTACATGGTTGGTTAATTAGTCTAAATTTGAATATTTTTTACTTCGTATCATTTACACGTAATGAGGAAATCATTAACTTTTAAACCAAGTGATTTGAATTTAAAATTCATAGTTGGCGAAAATCTTCGAGCTGGTTGAATTAGATTGTGACGTCCAACTCTACGTCCGAAAGGTAGAAAATAATGTTATAAGTAGGTATGTAGTTTGCATTAGTCCATAACAAAAACAATACTTCTTGAAAATTATTTAACTATTTTTTTTGTTTTCGTTTCATAAATCGTTCTTCACACTGTCAATACAAGACGTTCCCCCCGCAACACTTGGCCCGATGTCCTTCAAAAAGAGCTAAAAAATTCAGCCAAACAATCTGTTCCGACAAGATCTACAACACACACACACGTCTATCTTTTGTTTCACTACACCAATCACATTGGTATAATACACGAAGGCATTTTAACGCTGTATGTCAAATGACAAGCACTTTTTACAACAACAAAAGCGTGCATATCGTCTTGTATTGACAGAGCGACTACGAGCAGAACGGTCAATTGCCTGTTCTTACGCTCTTCATCGTCGGCGCGCTAGTGACATATCTACCTCTTTTTACATTATAATATCATTGGAGACTTCATGCAACTTTGGGAACGTTAGGGAAAATTTTCGGGAGACCAACGTTTAAACTAAATTTTAGTGTAGTACCGAGTGTGCCAAGTGTCAATGAACCTTTATTCACATCTGGCAAGTCCACATAAGAAATTTTATTGCATTGGACATAGTCGAGTGCCAAGCTCATAGCATCTGGGGTTTCTGGCAACTTTAAACACTAGTTGATATATTAAATTATACGGTTGGTTGCGATTACAAGTACCTACCTAATGTATGTTTATCCCTTCATTTTCTTGCATTTTCCAATTTTGAACTAGGAATTATTAAAAATTTCTAGTCATTATATCTTTGAAAATAAGTTTAAAATGTAAGTACCTATTTAAACTTCTACCCGAAAGAAAAAAAATGCGACATCAAAAAGTATTAAAACGGATTGTTCAATTGATAAGCCGGCATTTTTTAATGAAATACGGTAGGTATATCTATTTTTGTTTAACTAATATAACGTCATTATTCTCCAGTTCTCCACCAATCCGCACTGGAGCAGCATGGTGGAGTATGCTCTAGGCCTCTTCTAGAGGTGAGACCCGTGTCCAGTGGTGGGCCATGAATGGGTAGAAGCCAGTGTTATTATTTATTAATAAAAGCTGCACAATCAATACATTTTCCTATTTTCTTCGCCATCTTTACGTATTGTTATCTCCGCCGCTGTGCCACCTGCCGATATTGTGGGTGATGCAACTATTGTAAACATCTGGCAACCCCGGCAAAGCGCGCCAATAGTAATGTTTGTACATTTACAGTTAGCGGCCTGTTTGTTGTCTGTATGTTGCGCTGATTTATTCACATATATTAGGACTGAGGAAACCGGCCTTGTGACAAAATTTTAACGGCATTCATTCCAGAGTTAGTTTATGATTTGAAGTTTAAAATAACCTTCAGTGTCCTTTATTTCCAACACCTTTTCACGCGTGTGTGTATAATACCGGCGCATATTATTGTTTCTATCTATCGAAATCCTCACAGAGACACATTAAAGCCTATTGGCTCCTAAAAAAAGTGGGAACTATTTTTCCTTGGACTGGAGATATTTTATACAAAAAATCTTTTCAATGCTTGGAGAACGAACCAATGTAACTACTTTGAGGTATTTGCTTTCGTGATGGACAACACACAACGATGTTAAACACTGATAATCACTGATTTATAGCTCAAGTAACTACGCAAGTTAAATTTTAAGACTTTTTGCAAAATAGTGAAAATAGCAACCCTTTTGTTGCCTCAGTTATCATACTAAGCCATGCCTGGTGAGTAAATATTGTCAAAGTAGCAATATTATTAGACTGACAGGTAAATATTGACACTTACATTGTCTGATCCTCTAATTTTGCCTCTTCCGTAATTTCTTTAGAAATATACAGTAGCGAATTGCTACTTGAACATAAAAAAATATGTCCATCATAGCAACTTTATTAATTTTATAGAAAACTAGATTTTTATAACTTATTTATATTCCAATAGACTCTCCATCCTAGAAATTTAACATTTCAAAAGTACCTAATTGTAAAATACATTGACTATTGCGAGGTTATTAAATTTAAATTTTTTAACCATGTCAATCACTGGTTCAGTCACCATATGTATTGCTCTATCTAAAACCTACGAGCCGCGTGTTGAATGCAGCGGCTGGCGGCGGCCGCGCGGCCCATCAACTCCGATTCCGATCTGCCATTCATTTCATCAATGATCCCGTTACCTTTCTACGGTTTCTTTGGCGCCGATAGATGCGTTGTAATATATTTACTTGTATAAACAGATGTATCAACGTCTTGGAATATTTGGTGAAAATTATAAAAAGATTCTTTGCCTAATTGGTAACTTTATCTGAAGATCTAGGTTCTCTGGAAGCGTTCGCGAAATAAAGAAGAGGCAGCCTTGTTATTTTTTCTTTTTTATGCCGCAAAGAGCAAACGGGACAAATATCATGAGAAGTTGTCAGTGTTGTCTTCCAGTGTGTTGTCACGGATGTTGCACAATATCTTCTCGTTGCTTTCCTTCATCATCATCATCAGAACCCATATCTGTCCCGTTTGAACTACTGGGCTACTTATACTACTCACTCATTAGCTCGTTTTCTACAAACATCCTTACATCCATTAATCTTGTAAATGTGGGTATCTATCTATCTATTCGTATCTTTGTTTGTCGAAACGCAAAACTGCTGTAACAATTAACTACTAAAGTAGAAGCAATTTTAAGTACTGAGAAATAAAGATTAATATTAAATGGAGCTATAGCTCAAAATCTTAAATTTTCGGTGACGTCGACTTTATTCACCTGAGTTAATTCACCTAGGTGTCTTAAGTCTACTTTTAGTGTACTTTATTCACCTATGCACCCAGGTGATTTAAATCTACTGGCCGCAGGTGAATTAAGTATACTAAAGCGGTAGACCTAAATTCACCTAGGTGATTAAGGCAAGCTACACACAGGTGAATTAAGTATACTAAAGCGGTAGACCTAAATTCACCTAGGTGATTAAGGCAAGCTACACACGAGCCTACTGCCGAGGTGTATTAGTAAACTTAATTCACCTTATTAAAAAAAATTAGTATAACATCGACTCTTTCTAATATATTTTTTTGTAGTTCTTTACATATTTGAATCTGATGAAGATCTTCGGAGATCTATAGATTGGAACCCGCGCTTTCTACAATCGTAAATTGTAGATATAATTTGTTAAAAAATAGTAAAACCAAGTCTTGTTAGGTGGGGCAAAATCATCACAATGACATTTTTTTACACAGATAAGTTAATGATTGACCACAATCCCATCTGAAGTAAGTAAGTGGAGATGTGGTCCAAGGTGGTGAGCACTTTAACTTAGTAAAAGCCTATTCACTCCTTTCTTGAAGACATCCACGTCATACGCAGGCGGGAATCCAAGGACACATTCCGAAAAGTAGGAGCCAAAGTGAAAGGGCTCCTCTTGGCGGCGAATAGACACGTCTGCGTTCTAGTGGCGTTGAATCTCACAAGATTGGCATCGCCTCACTCGGACACAGCCCGAAGTATGAGATTCACACGAGCCACCATAGCCTCTCTTTCAGACTGAATTTCGCCCTGACTGGCCCTGGAACATGGTAGGTATCTCTCTACCACTATGTTATCGTCTGCGTACCTTTAGATACCGGTAATAAGCAAGTCATTTACATGGAGCAGAAATAGAGTGGCGAAGAGAACAGACCCCTGAGGAACTCCGGCATTAGTATCCATTGTTTCCGATGATCAACCATCGAAGTCTTTTACCCACGGGACATGCCGTAAGCTGGAAGCTTGTTTAGAAGGCCAGCGTGCCAGACCTTATCAAAAGGCCTTCGAGACGTCAAGGGAGACAGCAAGTGCCTCCCCATTTTTTTCGAGGTCCTTGCCCCATATATGTGTGGCATACACTAGAAGATCTCCTGTTGATCGGTTTTGGCAGAACCCGCACTGCCGCTAAGGAGATCATTCTGATCTAGGTATGCCATTTAGACACTGATCCAGTCTCAATTAAGAGACGGAACAGACGTGTCAATACAGAAGACAACTCGGGTGCACAGGTCTTGATCACTATCGCTGCAATCCCGTCCGGTCCACTGGCTTTATTCACGGCTAGACACTGCAAGGTTTTAAGGGCGCCATTGACATGCGATCGATCGGTGCGATCGATCGGTGCGATCGATCGCAACGATCGATCGGTTCAAAAGTGCCACTCATACACGAACGATCGGTCGCAACGATCGATCGCAACGATCGATCGCTATCAAACATTTACTTGTTTGACACGGAAGGATAAAGACGTGCTCAAATAATTCAATACGTGCCCTACAAAATGGAAAATGAACTTCTTTTCCTTAGCTATGTGGCAGTAACTTTGATTCGGCTACAAAAGAAAAAAATAAAACTCTACTTGATTACAAAACTACTAAATTATCCGTTTACACGTATTAATTTACTTAAAATTTAGTTAACTACTTAATACGTGTAAACCGAACATAACCGAACATTTTTTTCTTTCTTTCTTTCTTTTTTCTTTAAATATTGAATTATCATCGGTCCTCGATAGGTCTACGAAGTTTGGTCTTCCAAACTTAGTCTTAGTCTAACTGTTTAAAGCTAATATAAAGCGTTTAACTAGGTTTCTCTTTCTTTCTTTCTTTTTTTAATATTGAATTGTCATCGCGGCATCGGTCCTCGATAAGTCCACGAAGTTTTTTTTATGGAAATAGCCGACAATCGAGCTGACGATCTACCTGATGGTAATTGGCTATCGTCGCCCATGAACATCAGCAACACCAGAGGTAAAAGCGAAAAGTAAAAGTAAAAGCGAACCCCATGAAGTAATAACAATAGTAATAATGGTATTAATTAACAATTAAAATCAATATTACCAATATAATCCCTCCGAGGGCCTACCACCAGCGGGCCGGATTTAGTCGCCTCTTACGACACCCATCCAGCGTGGGTTTGGGTTTAGTATTCTAAAGCCGCCCCAATACGGCAAAAAAAATATTTGTTTCGTCCATCGAATGTTGATAGGTACGTAGTACCTACGTAACAAGTACGTAACGCACTAGCCAAGGCATTGAAGGCATGCGATGCGTGCGGTGCGGCGGCCGGCATCAGAATGAGACAAAAATCGCATCGGTGATCGCAAAGGTCCACACACTGTCGATTCATCGGTGCGATATTCAAGATTGCATGGATTTTTCTTGCGATCGCCGATATCGTCTGCGATCAAGCAAATCGTTCACGATCATAACATACACTACCGATCCGTCGTATTTCGCACACCAAATAACTATTAATTAAAGATTAATTAAGATTAACCAAAGAACTAAATAATCATTATAACGTTTGTGACATCTTCATTATTTTACTATTGACCTATAACAACAACACACTAAGAGAAAACGACGTAAAAACCAACATCTTAAAACAATTTTCATCATTGAATAACTCACGCTCGCACATCCTTAATTTCGTGAAGCGACTTCAAACCTTTGCACAAAATTATTGTTTAAAGTCATAGGCAGGCATGACTATAAATAGAAATGACTACGAAAACCTCACAGCTATAATGGCGCTTACATGCTTTGCAACTTGGTCGTATTATATTTCGAAATACAGTGAAATCAACTTATCTGTGACTTAAAGGAGGGCGCTGTCGGACGATTGGACCAATCATAGCGCGCATATTAGTAAGTTATGAATGGAGTGGCATTAGTTCCAATTTTCGCCACGTCACAAATAAGTTCTTCAGAGATGGCACTGTACAGATTATACAGATATTTCATTCCACTCAATATGCACGAGCATAAAACTATTTATAGGTTTAATTTCATTAAACAAAGCCGAATAACATTTTATATTTATGTTTATGTATTTTAAAACAGTCTATATCGATTTTATACGTAACTATTCAGTGTTATTTTAAACTTTTGCCAAATAAATATTATGTTTAAAAAGAAATTAAATTATAAAGAGTGGAACGGAACGCGACTTGCGAACTCCAGATTTAGTTCAAAACTTCAAACGCACTTTATACAACCAAAAGTTTCTTGCGCCTGTTTGTTTGTGGTTGCTAGGCAACACAATGTGTACGTAAATTCTGATCCGAATGTGAATATAGTGTAGTTTGTTGTTACTTTTAACTTTTATAGTTTTGGTAGGTTTTTATGAGACCATTAAATTTCCCCTCCTTCCCTTCCCCCTCCCCCTGTACAATGGTTCCTTTTCCTATCGCATTTTCTCCCACTTTGAATCTTATGAATTTATGTGTCGATCTCTTTTTACTGTCCCTTTTTCATTTCATCGACTTTCAAATGACAACGATACTAAAGAAGTATTCACTTCAAAATATTTAAAAAAATATATTCCAAAATACTTATATAGGTATAAATATATTGTTATTATTATATCTTCTCTCCCTCCGCCGTTGCCGCGGCCGCCTCTCACCACGCGATATTAAATCGTCTACCCCTTCGATCACATAATGATTCGTGACAGAAAAATTCTAACACCCCGTCTTTAAACAGTTTCACTTCAAAAGTTTTTTCTTCCTTTATTCCATAGAGTACCTACCATTTTTTTTTCTATAGCTACACCGTGAAAACTAATCCGTTACAGACAGCCGGTATGTCAAGGGCAATGCAATTAGATCTCTCATCCGTTACACCATTGTATGTAATTTAAGCGCTGATGTGGTTTCCGTGTTAAATCCTTGCCGGTCAATAAGTAAGTTCGTAGTGTAAACACTGTGTAATTTACTTCCTCGTAGGAAAATTTTTAAATATCTTAAACTATGCTATTTTTTAAATTAAACTTCGTCCTGGCTTTGTTTCGGAAGCTTATAATAAGTACCTGTCCTCTAAATTCCTCACAAATTAGTTCATTAGAATGATTTTTTATGGACGTGGTTATGTCCTTTCAAATAAAAAAAAACCTATTCGGCTTAATATAAAAATGACGAAGTTCTAAGGTAATGAACATTAAAAAAACAAAAGAGAGAGAGCCATTTCCTTTTTTGACGTCGTTTTAAAAGAAGACAGTTTGATTTCTTTTAAATATTATAATAATAATTTACATCAACTCGACGTGTCTTTATGTGCTATAATAAACGTATTATGACGTAAACAGGTCAAGGGTCAGTGACCTTTTTTGCTAATTTTCTTGCGTAGGTGCTTCCCGGGCTAATGGCGACCACTTCTTCACATGGTATTCAATTATTTTACGTCGACATTAAGTACTTTATATTCAGCGAGAGGGCCCAGATAATAAATTAAGCAAAACCTACACGGCGTGTTTCAACACTCAATTTCGTATTCAGCAGACACTGTAAAATGATTTTAAATTACCTTTATTAAAAGCAAAACCTCGACTACCTAGCAGTTACCTAGTCGAGCTGTAGAATAAATAAATAGTTTATATCTAATATAAAATTCTCGTGTCACGGTGTTAGAAGTTGAACTCCTCCGAAACGGCTCGACCGATTTTCGTGAATCTTAGCGTGCATATCGGCTAGGGTGGAGAATCGGACAACATCTATTTTTCATCCCCCAAAATGTTAAGGGTGGTCCACCCCTAAATTTTTGGCAGAACAAAGTTTGCCGAGTCAGCTAGTATACCTATATAAACTATTTATTCTACAGTCAAGTACAGCAACTGAAGGAGGTGGATTCGTGCAAAGGCGTCCCACCAGTAGCTCGAGCACGAATATTTGCGAGAAAGTATTCGTATGGTTAACGTAAGCAATTTGTATGGCATTTTTTCAAAAGCGCCCCTATCTTGCGTAAATGGTACTAAAATGCCATACAAATTTGACAAATTGCTTACGTTAACCATACGAATACTTTCTCGCAAATATTCGTGCTCGAGCTACAGATATTGATACGTTAATAAACCGCTGAAATAACAAAATTCTCAATAATATTGTCAACCCTAATCCATACTGAACTAGTTCCACTTTAAATCGGATCTAAGTCGTGATAGCCGGTATGCACTCACTAAGTACCTACTTATTAAGTCTGCTGCATTATTATGTATAATGCTTAACACATTTTTAATTAAATTACTCATTAACGCAATTATTTTTTTAAGTGCACGTTTATCTTAATCGCGAGAGCGCGGGATAGAAAGTTTCGCAGGAAAACGAAAGTACCCACCGATCGCGGCTTTTTCTATGTAATCAAGGTTCTACTTTTAAAGCTAAATTATCAGATATGAGAAATGATTACATTACAATGATGGTACCTTTGAATAGATCACACTGACAGTTTGACAGCTGTTGACAGAAAGTGCCGGCTGACAGTTGGTTTTAATCTAATGTCTGGCCGGCTTCATTACCAGAAGGTAGCGATTGGAGAATAAAATGATTTACATTTTTGTTTTACTTAGTTTATCTTTCTTTTAATATTGAAACTTTAAATTTCCAATTAAAAAAATAATACCTACTCACACAAAATTCCTGTTTGTAAGTAATTATTTAAGAATCATATTGTTGTGCCAGAAATTATTTTATAATCATAAACTTTTTTTGTTCTGAATCATCTGTGAATCGAAGTCATCACAATAAAAATAAATAGTTTGTACTTCATAATCTGAGTAGGTAGGTATGCGACAGCCGACAAGTCGCTGACAAAGGTTGGTCAATCGTATGAACCGTATCTTCTGCGATCAGTAATAGCCACTGAGGCCAAGTCTATGTTTATGTTTACATCAAATTTTACGGCAATGACTTATTGACGGAAAACTTGCACACAAATCTATGACACAAATAAACGCGTAGATTTTGACTTTTACTTTTTTGCAACGTAAAGATTTACTGGGATATCTATTCAGTAATGTCACATCACACACATCACATCACATCTATTGCTTTTATGTAAATAAATGTACTTTCAATTTTGGAATTAAAATAAAAAGTTGAATGTTACCGTAATTATTTTTTTAATGTTTTCAAATTCAAATCCATAATAATCGATTCACAGGGTTTTTCATTTCACAAGCTACTGAAATAATCTAAATTTTACTAACAAAAAATAACCGACTTCAAAGTCTCAAAAACTACATAGTTGTCAGATCTCGTTCAAATTTATATGAGACCACATGACAAGCGCCTGCTTTCGATTAAAAAAAGAATCATCGAAATCGGTTGGCGTAATATTGAGTTATTCGTCAATTTGTCGCGCACATCTTAACACAAATTTACGACTTATGTAGTTTTCTCATGGATGCCGTTGTCAGATCTCAATAAAATTTATGTGGGACCACATGACAGCCACCAGCTTTCGATTAAAAAAAGAATCATCAAAATCGGTTCGCCCAGTCCAAAGTTCTGAGGTAACAAACATAAAAAAAAAATACAGTCGAATTGAGAACCTCCTCCTTTTTTGAAGTCGGTTAAAAAGGTAATTTTATAAGACACTGATCGAAACTCGACCATTGTAGTATATTCATACTTTTAATTTTTTTTACGAAAAGACTCGTTCGTCTAAAGAATGGACTATTTAGGAGCTACAGTGTCGTATAGAATATACGCTGAATTTGATACGAATCTATTTCTGTTTCAATTTAAAAAACCAGTGGCGCCGCAGAGTCATGTAGGGTACCTACGTCACCACGTCGCGCCGCGCCCTAGTGATGATCTATGAATATTATCCTTTACTCACTTACCGTTAACACATCAAGTTACGCTATCATTCATCCACACACTTACTTAAGTCATTATTGTAATAGATTTAAGGTATTTTTTTGTATTCCTTGCTTCTCCGAGGTAGGCGTAAGTAGCGGCGACACAGTTTAATACTATTGTCGATGTTTACGATCATTTAAATTGTGAAACGGTTTTTTGTGACAAATAAATCTTTAAATCTTAATCTTAATTCGTAAGTTTCATAATGATAACTGATGAATGTCGTCATTATCATCATTATTCATTATCACCAGTATCACAATTCACAACCCTTAACTGTTCCGCTGGTTGAATTTTAATTCTTAATTATACATTACATAATTAATAACTAATTATACATTACATAATAGTTATACATTACATAATTAGTTATTAATTATGTAATGTATAATTAAGAATTAAAATTCAACCAGTGGAACAGTTAAGGGTTGTGAATTGTGATATTTTTTATTAAATTAACCGTGACTTTACATCAGTTAAAAAAAAGCGTAGAAATCGAATCGTATTCGCATGGAACGATGTTCAAGCCACTAGATCATACTTCATAATGTCACTGACACCCATGAATTAACCCCGAAATTCACTTTAATTAGGAAAGTGAAATAAACCAGCACTAATTGACCCAAACAGGTGTCCTACATAGACACGCGATTCAACCATTAGTTAGGTCCGTGAAACCATATTTGCGTACGTGTGGTCATATGGAGTCAACAATAGGGGACCAGTGGTATTAATATCGAGGTTAAAATACTTAACGTCTGTTTATGGTTGGTTTTGCGTCTAACGTTCCATTGACCCCTCTTATTTTGGTTTAAAGATCTGTTTAGGAGACTAGAGTTTATGGGTTTGCCGTTATGTTAGTGCCGCTATGTTTTATAATTTTGGAAATTAAGAATTAACTACTTTCTTTGTTGAGAAAATCTATAAGATTAAGTTTTTTAACTGTCCGTTTCTTTCATCCAAGATTCCCTATAATGGCAAGAGGAAATCATTTAATATATCGCACCTTTGGTGGTACAAGGGCACATCTTACAAAAAATCGTAAAATGACAAAAATTAAACAAAAAAATATTTTACACCTGCAAAGTACATGGCCATATTCACAAATAATTGGGTCGTATCTCATGCAAAGAACAAACACTTCGAAGCAATAAAAAGACGAATAATACGACTCGGAATGCAAAAAAAAAAACTTTAAAATGGCTCTCCTGTAAAATTACAAAAGTGCAGTTGAGCCCTTGTTCCACCAAAGGTGCGATATTTAGATCGGGTCACGATTAGCTTTACTATCTAGCTAGGATACTTAGGCAAAAAAAAAACAAATATGACGAATAGGAGGATTCTAAGGAGTTCCTCAGTACCCTTTTAAGCGTATGAAAAATACTTTTAAAGACAAAAGTAGGTACGGACTAAGTATTCATGCAGAATCCAAGGGGGCAACTTCTTACTTTTACTCCTTAAATTTACTAATGCGATTAGCACACGTTACAACTATGGGAGTTGCTTAAGTAGACAGACAAAATATCCAATAACGCCCCAACTCAGAGTCACTAACGGTTACTTTAATCGGTCCTTAAAGAATCACCATACAAATTCTGTACTAAAGACCGATTTAAGTAACCGTTAGTGACTCTGAGTTGGGGCGTTACAAATGATGTTCAGTCCTTTGAAGGATAATCTGAGTTTTACACCTGTCGTTTCTTCAATCTCATAGTTTTACACCTGTTGCTTCTTCAATCTCATAGCATACCTTAAGAATACCATCGCCGTATTCGCCGTTCACTTACGAACGTGCGTGTCATCCTGATGTGAAAGCGATTACTCAATAACGGAGATAGTACAGTAAAAACTCATCTCACTAGATATCAGTACATTGTCACGTAATTTGTTTGATCGAGACATTCTTCAGCAATAAGGAAGACGAAAGCTAAGTTCTTGGTAAGATAGAAATCTGGCTTGCGTATTGTCGTGAACGATTTCTTTGCTTGTTACTCAAGTAATTACACGTATGTACTTGTGGATAGGTTGTGTGAAATTTAGTATGAATGTATGTTACTCCTTCACGCAAAACTGCTGAACGGATTTTCATGTCATTTTTCACACAGGTAGACCAGGATCTGAAATAAGATATAGGATACTTATTATCCCGGAAGAGCGCTTGTAAAAAATAAAAAAGGGTGCGTGTGCTTTTGTACGCGTGTGTGAAGTTATACTTCTTTGACATAATAAAATTAAATAAATATTTAATTTAATAACGTGTATCAGTTTTAATTATCTTTCAAAAACTATTTTGTATTAATATAATCTAAATTTTACTAACAAAAAATAACCGACTTCAAAGTCTCAAAAACTACATAGTTGTCAGATCTCGTTCAAATTTATGTGAGACCACATGACAAGCTCCTGCTTTCGATTAAAAAAGAATCATTGAAATCGGTTGACGTGATATTGAGTTATTCGTCAATTTGTCGCGCACATCTTAACACAAATTTACGACTTATGTAGTTTTCTCATGGATGCCGTTGTCAGATCTCAATAAAATTTATGTGGGACCACATGACAGCCACCAGCTTTTGATTAAAAAAAGAATCATCAAAATCGGTTCGCCCAGTCCAAAGTTCTGAGGTAACAAACATAAAAAAAAATAAAAAAAAAAATACAGTCGAATTGAGAACCTCCTCCTTTTTTGAAGTCGGTTAAAAAACAAGAAACATTAAATTTTAAAAGAGGTAAAGATAAAAGCTAGCGCTATCTATCCAGTGCTTTCATACCACCTCTATGGCAGCGTTAAACGTTTTCAAGTCGCCTAAGAACTATAACCTCCGTGACGATAATTTAATTTAATGGATACTGCGGAAGATCAGCGCTGGCTGTCTCCGGACTCCAGCACAATGCTGAGCAGGGTCCATTTTTAACCGACTTCAAAAAAAGGAGGAGGTTCTCAATTCGACTTTTTTTTTTTTTTTTTTTTTTATGTTTGTTACCTCAGAACTTTGGACTGGGCGAACGGATTTTGATGATTCTTTTTTTAATCGAAAGCTGGTGGCTGTCATGTGGTCCCATATAAATTTTATTGGGATCTGACAATGGCATCCATGATAAAACCACATAAGTCGTAAATTTGTGTTAAGATGTGCGCGACAAATTGACGAATAACTCAATATCACGCCAACCGATTTCGATGATTCTTTTTTTAATCGAAAGCAGGTGCTTGTCATGTGGTCCCACATAAATTTGAACGAGATCTGACTGACAAGTCGTTTTTGAGACTTTGAAGTCGGTTATTTTTTGTTAGTAAAATTTAGATTATGTAAAGGGTCCACTTATACTTAAGTTGCATTATTACCTTTTGTATGCTGTGTATAGGTTGTGTATACAACGTATAACAGGATTTACGCACTTTGAGAAAGTATCTTCCTCAAAATCGGCAACTGAATCGATTCCACGTATTTTTAATTGTTTTTTATAGCTTAATAATTTTTTATTTAAGAAATAAGTTATACTCATTTCGAACGAAAAGTGTGAACATTCTACCCAGCGGCGCACGCACACATGAGAGCGAACGAGCGCTACAAGGTCGGTGCGCGCGTCTGTGTGAGTACACCCCGACGAAAACAGCAGAGCTATTAGCGATCGAGCGATCATTACATAAAATATGTAGTAGGTAATGGTACGAAGATTAAATAGTAAACAAATTATGATTCTCTCTTTCCATCACATTTTTCAGGCTTTGTACTGTAGACTGTGAACAATTTTGAACTCATTGATTAATAAACCTCAAATTAAAGAACAAAATTATTTAACAATGTCAGTAATAAGTTTAAGTTTATTTAATACCTACTACAGTGTCACTTTTCACTACATTGAATGCATAAATGACGTACACCCTTAAACACCCCAATTAGAATACCTATTCAGTTTTAATCATAATACCTACACTAAAATATTTTTTATTAGCTTATTAATTGTTTATTCAAGAAATTACTTGTTCTCGTAGAGGGATAAGAATGTTCATAATATTCTAAACAAGCATACAGACTAACGCACACATGAGAGTGAGACCCACGTCACAGGCCACAACGCGGGCCGCGGGGGCCAGCGCGGCGCGCGCGCGTCGATAACAGCTGATGCACGAAAACGAATTCGACATTGTACATACCTACATTAGACATTGTTAAACACAACATGTTTGTTACCTGAGTACTCATTTCATTTAATTGGTTGGTGTGTTATACTCGTATCACTTACTGAACACATCCAATTAGGTAAAGATTCAAAGATTTTATTGAACATAAAAACATTATTATTACCTACATATGCCTAAAATAATAGTTAATCGTACTAAGATAAATTGTTTCATAAACAAATTATGATTCCCTCTTTCAATCACTTTTTACAGCTTTTGGACTGTCGACTTTGAATCATTTTAATTAATACAATGTCAATCGTTTTGGCATTAAAATGATAAGATACCTATTTATTGAAATATTTATTGTTTAGAAGTAGATATGTAGATAACTAAATTTTAAGTAAATTAATAGGTGTAAACGGATAATTTACTACCTACTTCAAATTTTGTACGCAAGTAAACAAGTGATTTAGAAATTTTTCTATGGGCGGGGCATAACACTTAACACGTTTGAGCAGACATTTTTTAATTAAAATTTAGTAAAATGCATAAGTTTATTAAGTAGGTTGTGAAGAATTGTATGAACTAAAGAGCTTTACTAAATTATTCCGTTTGGGCGCGCACTAAAAATCATTCACATAAAATTAAGTTAACTACCTACAATCTACATAATACGTTTAAATCGGACTTAAGTAATAATACAACAAAACAAAAAAGACTGCGTGTTTAAAAGCTGTGAATTATTAAAATATTTACAAATATTAAACAACCATTTAAATTTAGTTACTGTAGGTAACTTACAGGTCTGATAATAATTGGTTTCTTCCCTCTTCGTCCTCATAGACTCCTATCAACTCCTGCGGCGTCGTCTTATAATGACATTTTCAAAATGTCCACTACCTTGTTCGATACACAATAATGCACGTTTTTGTAATTGTCGTTTAAGTTTATTTAATACTACAGTGTCACTTTTCACTACGTCAAATGCAGCTATTATTCCATTTTTTAGATCCTCACCGCTAATGGAATGTTTGAAATAAACACGTCCCCACAGAAAAAAGTCTAGTTGGGTCAAATCAGCTGATAAGGCCGGCGCGTGCGGTGTGACTGACTTTTTAATTTTCTAAATCGTAGATTACAAAAGCCGCCGGTCGCCGGGCCGATCACACCGCCGGCTGGGACACTCTCGTTACGTCTCGCTTCCTCCCGACTGTTTTTAAATATGCGGAAGAGAGAAAACGTATGGAAGTGTGCGAACTTTCTTAATAATATTTTTTTGATCTATTGCGTTTGTAGTGTATTTCTTTAACGTCGTACAACTCGTACGTTTGGCAGTGTGTGTTTGAGGCTGTGGCTAAGTATAATAATGCTTGAAAGGACCCTATTGCATTGACTTAAGTTTCATTTTTGTTTGTTTCGACTGTTTAAAGAATTGGGTGACATCATTTACTTAATTTTAATTTCTTTTAGGAAAAAAAAATTACCTACATTAAAAATACGTGGAATCGATTCAGCTGCCGATTTTGAGCCATGTACCCTCCTAAGTTACATATATTTAAGATACATATTGTATATGTGCATCTTTTGCAAATAAATGTATTTTCTTTCTTTCTTTCTTAATTTCAAAAAATACATTAATTATGTACTTGTTGCAGAGTGAACGCGGGTGGTCGTGAGCGCGGGGTGCAAATGATGAGCGGGCGCGGTGGCGGCCCGCGGCAACATGGCCGCCCTGTCCTGCTACCAGCCCTGTCGGTCGCACCTTGCGCAGCCAGCTAGGTAACTCACTATCATCACTTCAAGGCCACACACGACAACCATTGTGGAAGACCTTTGAATCCTCCCTTTTATAATGAAAAGAGTTTAGGCCAGTGTTGCCAGGTCTAAAAATTGGATAACGCTATTTTTTTTTCATGAAATTCGGTAGATCAAATCTGAATACGACAGATCTACCGTATTTAACTATATGTGACACCCACTGGTGTGGCAACACTGGTTTAGCCTGAGAATCCATCAGGGACCACAATCTCGCGCCATATAAACTATCTTAAATACCATAAATCTCGAAAAAAGGCCAATATCTACTTCCTTATTCTCGAGAACATGTACGCTCAAAGGGACTGTAGAAATTATGTCGAAATTTTTGAGGAGGTTTAGGGCATATTGTACGCGTATTTGTTACACGAAGCATTAGGAAGTAGAAGGCTTTCTAAATCTTTTAGCAGTCTCCAGCTAGCGGGGCAACTCCTATACAGGATGGAATCAGTGACCCGATAACAGTTTGCCCTTTAGGAAAGGGTGTTCCATTTTGTTTGATCCATGCTACTGGAGTCACCGGCATTTAGACTTGGGTACATCTTAAGTAAGCGTAAATGAACTTTATGTTATGATACTCAAAAGTCTCAAAATAATGTTATTAAGCCAATGGTATCGTGAAACTAAGCTTACCAAATTAGAGTCATTTTTTTAAAGCAGGTAGTAATTTATAACAAATACTTAGTGAAAAATATACAATACAATACAAAAATATTTATGGCACATCAATATAAGTACATGTTACACATTATAATTATAATGTTTAACACCGTAGTTAGTAGTAGCATAGCATGCGTTCATGTATGTAAACCTCCAGCACTGTAGCAGCTCAACGGAGTTCATACTCGTTGGATCATTCCAAGCTTGTTGGGTTGAAACTATCATGTGTGTGAACGTTTATTAAAGGTGCCTCGAAGAAGACGACGGCCACTCAGCGACTCTATCTCTCCGTCGGCGTCAGTTCATCGAGAGATGTCACGAGGCGAGGGCGGGACGGCACCGGGACGCGCTCCCTGAGGTGTCGGTGAAGAGAACCCGGGAGGAGCTAGCCAAGCATGTGGCTCAGACGCAGCTGACGCGCAGGCTCAATGTCGAGTCCGGCTGGTCGAAGGTTGAGGAAGTGAGGAAGAAGTTTGAGGGTGTGGCTGCGTCTGCGTCGTATTCGCGTTCGTTTGAATCGCCGCCTAGGTAAGGGTTTTAATTTTTTGTTTATTTAGAAGCTTATTTTTTAGATTATAGTATGTCAAAGTGGGGTTTAATGTGCATGTTATGATTGGACCGAGAGTCAAAAGTCTTCGCAATTATCCATCCATACAAGCCAGAAATAGGTCCAATAATAAGCAATCATAGGCAGCGAGGCCCTAACGTCACGATTCAATCGAAAGGATTACCTATGGACAATATAGACCATCATTAAGGACATTATAAACGAAGACTGAAACGTTATTTTAAGCAGTTAATGCGTGACAACGATATTCGATGTTGTAATGATGATACTTCTTCCTTATTGTAACTTGAATGTGAGATCTTGTACTGTAAAGATGTAGGTACGAATTTTGTACCTTATCTTCGGGAAGCGAAACAAAGATAAAATAAGATTTTCAGAAGACGTATCAAGTCGCATATTATGCATCTTATCTTTTCATCCATTCCAAACTGAACCTTTCTGTTTCCCACTTTCCTCATTAAAATCGTTCGCATTATTCCAGGCGAAGGCTCGCAGATTCCCTGTTCGCAAGCTTCAAGCTACCGCGGAAGAAGGAGATGGCAGCTCCCCGGTCGGTGGCGCCCCAACCGCAGCAGAAACGGAAGTCGGCGGTGGAACTGCTGGCCGAGTCCAAGGCTTTCTACGTCAAGTCGGAAACTGTGCTGGATAGGAAGCAGGAGTTGCCTCTTAGGGTGAGGATTTTATATAACTAGCCGATGAGCTAACGATCCACCTGATGGTCAACTAGGATATAAGTGGATCAAAGTTATCATCGATGTATTGCTAAGAAAGAAGATAAAGAAAGAACTAGCTTCTAAGCTCCCAATTGGTACACGACGAATAATTTGGCGGCTGACTCAGGCATACGACGGTGTTAGCTAGCCAGATGAATTATCTATTAATCGTATTCGCGTGGCGTAATGGATCCGTTGGAATGGTCCTGAGTCGAACGAGGCATACGAGTAAATTAGAATGATGAGTTTGAATTGCTCTTCTCGGTCTGGGTATGTGTTCTTGTCTTTATGTGTGACACAGGGAATCCTAGTGTGCTGTGGGTGTGTAGCATTTTTGTATTAATTAGTACCTTGTCTTCGACAGATGAGCAGCGGCATCAGTCAGGCCCTCGCGTCGGGCGGCTGCCATCTGGTCAGCTCTGGAGCGACTATCAACAACGATGCCTGCTGCAATCCTTGTAAGTTTTATTTTAAACAAAATCCATTCATCGGTAGGTCACCTGATAAAGTCACACAATATGTTTTAGGCTTTTTGGCTCAGCGGTTTTTTTCACTTAAAAATAAGTTAATGCTTGACCATAATTTCACCTGATGGTAAGTGGGGATGTGGTCCATGATTATGAGCGCACTATCTTAGTTAAAACCTATTCACTCTTTTCTTGAAGACATCGTGCGGGAACGCGGACGCACGCATTCTATTCCAGTCCTTCTTGGTGCGCATAACGAATGACGAGGCTACCGAGTCCGTGCCGACGGAATTTTCAAAGAAAGAAAAACTGCCGTGCGTCGTGTAGTTCGATGGAGAGACGGGGCTGTTTGCATGTTTCTATAGCACCAACATCAGCGCAGAAAGGACTGAGAAGTTAACATTATCCGATTACAGGTAAGATGTGTTTGTGTTGCAGACGGTACAACGAGGAGCATGGGCAGCATGGGCAGCGCGCGGCGCGCCGTGTCGGGCGAGGGGCTGCAGAACACGCTGCGCCGGCTGCTCGAGCACGCGGACAGCAGGGAGAACGTGTACTCGCCCGCTTATGTCTGTGAGTACAGTGTACAGTACGTCAGATACGTAGCCGTATTGGGGCGGCTTAGAATACTAACCCCAATCCCACGCTGGATGGGTGTCGTAAAAGGCGACTAAATCCGGCCCGCTGGTGGTAGGACCCCTCGAGGGATTATATTAGTAATATTGATTTTAATTATTAATTAATACCATTATTACTATTATTATTTCTCCATGGGGTTCGCCTGGATAGCCCCTTGAGCATGAGTCAGCCGCCAAACGACTCGTCGTGTTCCGGCTGGGGGCTTGAGAGCCAGTTCTTTCTTTCTTTTTCTTCTCTCTTTCTTGGCCGGCAACGCATCGGTGATGCCTTTTGTGTTGCTGATGTCCATGGGCGACGATAGCCACTTACCATCAGGTGGATCGTCAGCTCGTTTGCCGGTTATTTCCATAAAAAAAAACTTGGGAATACATGATCTGATTTTGATAAACATTAAATTTGATAGGGCAAACACCCCTAACTGAAATAGGGAAGTCGGGGCAAATTTCTGACTCTTTCACCCCAACTCAGTCACTAACGGTTACTTTAATTGCTCCTAAACAATCACCATACAAATTCTGTACTAAGGAGCGATTTAAGTAACCGTTAAGCACTAACTTATTCTGCATAAAAAACCTTTAGTGACTCTTGAGTTGGAGCATTTGTGTGATATACGAGTACATTTTTCAGTAATTATTTAACGAAGCACTGATAGTTCGACGGCTTGTGTCGCTTATTTATATTAGATTGAATTGAATTGCATTAGAAATAGTCAATTTTGAATATTTTTTATAATACGCATGATTTCATATTGCATCAAAATTAGATTCACAGGATAGACCAGAACTCTTCAACGGCTATTATTTAAAACATATGCAATATGCATTCATTTATGATATCTTTCTAATCTCCTTCATGATTGTATCGTCCAGGGTGACTTTACGACAAGATGTCCTCAGCTCACAATAGCAAAACCACAATTTTAAAAGCTAGTTCTTAAAAATATGTTTGGAATACAACCGTTGCACAGAGAGATAAGAAGAAAACATGTATACCAATTTCTGAAACAATCTCAATATGTTGTACAACTTACTTAAAAACAAAGTTTAAAATTGAATACCACAGTAACTTATCTTTCAGCGCACAAATACACGGATACGCGACGGATAAAGGACCCGTATCCGGAGAGAGAGACGATGCCTCGATCCCAGCACACGTCCGGAACATTCTCCGGGACCTCGTCTTCCGGCACCTCGGGCTCCAAGCACAAATCAGACCCTGACCACAGAGAGAAGATGAACAGACCCCTCAGCTTTGGAGACGCGAGGGTGTTCTTCCCTGAATCCTTTGTCATACCGAGACAGCGACCTAACGAGATTGTTATTAAGAATGCGTATTCGATACGTAAGTAACTACATTTTGAGCATATCATTTTAAGCCCTAGGCAACACCATCTCGGGAGAAAGATCTCCCAATGTCATAGATCTTTTTTTATGGAAATAGCCGGCAAAGGAGCTGACAATCCACCTGATGGTGACTATACCCATGGACATCAGCGACACCAAAGGCATCATTGATGCGTTGCCAGCCCAGAAAGAGAGAATAAAAATAGAGAAAGAAAGTGAAAGAAAGTGAAAGAAAGTCTTTTTACACCCAGTGAGTGTGCATCCATGATATTAAACTTAACTCTTCGTGCGATGAAATGTGTTTTTTTATTCAATATAAGTAGCACATTAAAAAATATGTCGTATCGCAAGTGGGTTGGCTGTAGGATTACCAGCTGGCAAGACTGAAATATCTGGACAAAACTTCAAAAAGTCGGGATTTGTCGGGACATTTTGTGTTTTGTTGGGCCTTAGACTTGAATTTTTTCAGGACTTGCCTGGACACCATGTGAAATGTCGGGACAGTCCAGACGAATCCCGACAATCTGGCAACCCTAGTTAGCTGAAAAATTCATGGCCAGACTATAACTAGCGCTCTCCATTATACAGATGCGTGAAGGTCGTGTCTAGTTCGGATCTTAGACCATAGTAAAGTGTCCATCCATTGTAACCTATGACGTCATTCTCCATCTTATGACGTCATTCATTTGACGACCCTGTAGCCTAGTTGGTAGCGACCCTTCCTGCGAAGCGAGAGGTCCCGGATTTGATTCCCGGCCGGGGCAAACATTTATGTGACAGTTATATATTTGTACTCGGGTCATGGGTGTTATTGTGATGTGTTTAATGTGTCGTCCATGCCACCCGCGACACAGGTAAAAACCTACTGCGGGGGTTTGACTGTGTAAGCGTTTATTGTTTATTTATTTTATTGCCCCAGCGAGCCCGCACTCGAGCCCCGAGCGTCTGGAGCGTCTAGAGCGGCTGGAGCGCCTGCCGCCGCCCGAGCCCGCGGACCACGACTCGGGCGCCGGCGACCAGCTCGACGCCATCAGCCCGCCGGCGCAGTACGCGCACTCCGCGCCCAGATACATACGGTAAACTGGCTCCAGTTTTAAACGATTTCTTTTTACCGGTATTCACTTGTGTGCTTGTGTCATACCGGTATTTACCAGTGTAATATGATTAGTACCAGTATGCATTTGTATGATACCGGTATTAACCAGTACTCGAGATTTGTTTTTAGTTCTCGAAATGCAGTGTTAAATTCAAAATGTGTATCTAGAAGCATAAATAATTTCTACAACTGGAGGCCACGGATCGAAGATCACCTGATCGGTCTTCAGACGATCAAGTATAATTGTCAAGTCTGCAGTTTGATTTGTCAAATTTGCAGTTTGACTTGACGCGCTATCCAGTGTGCATGATACAAATATATGGCAGATAGCTATACCGTGGCCATACACGATCAAGTATACTGGATGCCCCGTCAAGTCCGCTTGACGCTTCATCAAGTACACTTGATCGTGTATGGCCTCTCTTATCGTATAAGCTTCTTGATCGAATCCACGTTGAAGTGACAATGTTTGCTCCAGGTCCAACTCCCACTCGCAGCCGAGCATGCGCGAGGAGGACGGCTGCACCAACATCAACAGCCACAAGTCGCTGCCGGACTTACACGCGCAGGCGCACTGCTATACTGAACAGTTTGTATTGCCTTATATCGTGCTCTCTCTTTCTGTTTGTTGTGTTGACTGTGCTGTTGTTATGCTGTCTCTTTCTGTTGTGCTGTATAGTCAGGGGCGCAGCTTGTCCTAAGCAGGGCTTCTATCAATGTTTGTTGAAGGGCCCCCTTTTAACTTTAACTGTCAAATTTCGGGAGAAAAAAGGGGCACCAACAGTAACGGACTTAGTGCGAGCTTTTTTTGGGTGGAACCACGTTTTGAAATGTAACTAATTCGTCGATAAAAGGGCGCTTGATTGTTCACTAGAGGACGCCATAAAGCTACTAGTCGGGCCCCTGTAGACTGTACGCCCCTGTGTGTAGTGCAGCACAGGAGAAAAATGTAAATAACTATAATATTAAGCACATTATTTGCCACGAGCAGACTTCATTATGTTGTTGAATTGTTCATTAATAATTTTGTGGTTTCTTTGTATTTCAGCGGGACAGTACCCCACACGGACACCATAGGTCGTTCACCCCGCAGACGACGTCATTCAGCCCACCACCGTACTGCCTCGTGTTCTTCTAAAGGGACCAGGTACGTATTTTGATTTATAATCAATCGATTGATCGATCAATTAATTGATTAATGGATCAGTCAATCAATTAATGAATCAATCAATAGACTGCTGAAAAATGGTCTTTGCAGGCCCATATTTTAAAGACCTTTTCAACAATACCCAGGACCAGATTTGCAGGTCTGGAGGCCCTGAGGCAACAAAGAAGTGGAGGCCTGACACGCAGTTGCCCGGTTTTTTTTCGTCGTCTTTTAAAATTTTTTTCTTAACACATAAAATTATTTTTATAGCATCTCAAACTTAATCTTGAGACCGTAGACATCTTAAGATCAGTTTATTATACTCATTATTATTCTCGGATGAAACTAATAGCAGTTTATTATTTCAGATCAAATCATTCCTCCTTGATGTCATCATGCGATGCTTTCTCAGAGCACCCTTCACCTGGCGATGAAAATTATCAATCTTATACTAGGTGAGTAATTCTATTATAATTTGTATTACTGTTATTAACCGACTTCAAAAAAGGAGGAGGTATTCGACTGTTTTTTTTTGTTTCTTACCTCAGAACTTTTGACTGGATAAACCGATTTTGATGATTCTTTTTTTAATCGAAAGCTGGTGCTTGTCATGTCCCACTTAAATTTGAGCCAGATCTGACGAGTATTTTTTGAGTTATTTTGAAGTCTGTTATTTTTTGTCAATATTATTATAGTGAACCTCTATAAACCTAAATAAATAAAATAAACGCTTGCACACTCACACCCCCACAGTAACATTCCCTATAATGCGGGAGGTATGGACAACACAAATAAGACATCTCTAACACCCATGACCCGAGTAGAAATATTTATCTGTCACATAAATCCCGGCCGGGAATCGAACCCGAGATCCCTTAATTGCAGGTTCACTACCAAGTACAACTATGGTCAAAATTGTTGATAACATTCAGTATTTTTATCAACTTGTACGAGTACTTTCACTACAGCTTCAGTGGCCACTTACCACATTGCATGCTTGCTAGCTACTTCGACAATAAAACCCACAGTTATTTGATCTGTTTCCCTTGCAGTCGTTGCGGGTCTTCCTTCGCCCGTGATTCCGGAGGGTCTAGTGGCCACTACACCCAGCGCAGCGCCCCACCTCATGCTAGAGATATTCAGCCTTCTCACCATGACCGGCCCAGGTGAGATGCCTTATAGGTTACATACTGCATAAGTATCCAGTCTTATTTCAGATCACGGTCTACTTCTGAGCTAAATTTTATGAACATCCGGTCAGTAGTTTTTGCGTGAGTAAAGGTCGATGTATACGTAACGTGGACGGGACGGGAGGTGAAATTTTGGAAACTTCCGTCTTAAAAATGTAAACGATAGCGCATACGCACGGGACGGGAACGCATGAATTGGCAGTCAATTTCATATCACTTTGTTGAGAAAGCCAAGCCCAATGACCTTTTTTTTGTTTAGGCTGGACGCTGAACCGATACTAAATATATTGGCAGCAATGGACACGGCCCACAGTACACTGAATATAGCCGATCGGCTACATGTAGCTAACGGATAAAATATGATAGCCGCTCGGTAACGGAGATAGCCCCATTGGCGCTTAATAGCCCCATCTGGCAACACTGTCGCGATGAGGCAGCTCGTCACGAGGCTGCGCAAGTGGATACGCAGCTTAACAATGTGTTCTCTGTCTACCAGTCGCTACAGCTCCCGCTGCATGTCGGGCGCACTGGAGTGCTACGTGTCGGCGCCGCCGCAGTTCCAGGACGGCGCGCCCTCGCCCCCGCACCCGCACGCCGCGCCCGCGCCGCCCGCCTGCTACGCGCCGCTGCCGCGGGTTGGGATACACTTTCAGGTCTGTTACTACCTAAATCTAAGGTTAGCAACATGTCCAGACACGTATAAGTGGCCTTCTTTTTAGGTGCCCCGGGCCAATGTTAAAAAAAGGAATAAAAAAACTAATATGAAAGAAGTACTCAATCACGTTTTTTTTTACATAATATATTGTATTTCCTATATTAGTAAAAAAAAACTAACTGAGTCTAGTCTTTCTTATTAATATTTTGTCTTGGAAAATATTGCGTAAGAATGTCGTTACCCCCTCCCCCTACATTCCCTACAAGATAAGGGCATGTAGAGATTTTGAGGACCCCTCCCCTCGGGACCCTTACAATCAGTTGTTTCACAATTCCCGCCAAATTTTATAAAACTATTACCACAGACAACTCAAAATGCTTTTGTTTTTAATCGCCGCTGTCATCCACAGGCCAGTGCACCTCCACCGCAGTTCCAAGACGAGCCGCCGCTGTACGACTACCGGGACTACGACTGCTCCTACAAGACACCGCTGAAGTGCCTCAACGTCGGCAGGAAGGATTATGGCAACCCCAGAGAGTATACCAGGTAATTTTTAATCTTTATTGTAAGCTATTTTTAATGTTTATCTATTTTCTACAATGGGGTGGACTTAATTATATTTTACCGATCCGATCCGATTAATTTTAAAAACCTTTCAGATTCGTTTCTTACTTTTTTTTATTAAATCTTTTTATTTTCAATTTTAAATACCTACCTATCTATGTTATCATACATTGAGAACATTAATGCATTTTAAAATTTAATACAACGGGAAAGACGTAGGTATGTATAGGTATGCAATACTTTACGTACCTATGTGTAATTCACTTGATTTATCATGATGAAATATTATCCGTTCTTCCCATAATTATAATTAATATCATTATGACTATAGTAGTCGCAGTATCTCGCTGCACTCGTTGACGTAAAAGTGCGAGCAGGAGCATATTGGGCCTAAGTGCGAGTGAGCGCGCAATATGCTTTGCCCTGTCAAGTAGTGCAGCGAGATACTGCGAGTACCTACTATAACTACATTTTCAGTGTAGTAAATATAAATATATTGATTTAAATTTTGCCGGCAGATACCACGAGCCCAGCACGGAACTGATCAGCAAGCAGCCCCAATATCAAGAGGTTCGAATGCGGCCGCGTATCGACGAAACACAGGAATATGTTAATACTACGCAGGTAAGGAAAAACACTAGTGTTTTTGGTGAAATTTAAGATTTTCTTGATCCATCTTCGTACATTCTTAGATAAATCATCTATCAATGAGGTAATTTCTCTTCATATATTATCGTCTATGGTCACCCCACAGGGCAAGCATAGAAACGAAAAATAAATAAAGGTCAATGCATACGTAACGTGGAGGCACGGACGGGACGGGAACGGGGCACGGACGTATATTTATGTCCCGTCCCCATCCCGTCCACGTTACGTACTATGCAGCGACCTTTAGTCTAAATTTGAAGAAAAATAAAGTGGTTCCTAAATACGATATAAAATATTATTAAATAGATAATTTAGTCGTCGGATGAATGTGAATACATGATGTCAAATTTTAATAAACTTTAAAAGGCAGATAAGCACTCTTATCTGAAGTAGGGTAAGCCGGGGCAAAATATGACAGGTAAGAAAAATACTACTGCAAATGTATTATATGTCATATTGTACCCTACCCTTACTCTATTACAATTATTTATGAGTGTCGACATGATTAGATTTTTGGGAGTTTAGTAAAATTTGATGTCGTTACATTTAACGGACAAACTATAAATAGATATTTTAAATATTAATTATACAATACGTAGCAATTAAAACGTAATTACCTTTCCTTGCAGATGTGTGGCGGCGCGGGCGCGGGCGCGGGCGCGGGCGAGGAGGTGACGTCCCCGCTGGGCACGTTCAAGCGGCAGCGCTGCCTGCGCTACAAGCAGCGGCGGCCGCGGCCCATCCTGCGCTCCAAGTCCGACATCTCCGACCGGTTTGTTGCTTACACCTTCTACCACCATTTCTCGAGATCATTGAACATATTAGACGACCCTGTAGCCTAGTTGGGAGCGACCCTGCCTGCGAAGCGAGGGGTCCCGGGTTCAATTCCCGGCTGGGGCAGATATTTATGTGACGGATAAATATTTGTACTCGGGTCATGGGTGTGATTTTTGATGTGTTATATGTGTCGTCCATGCCACCCGCGACACAGGTAATAACTTACTGCGGGGGGATTAGTGTGTTAGCGTTTACTTATTATTATTTATTTATTGAAAATTTTGAGGATAATTTTAAAAAGACTATATAAATAAATAACGTGTGTACATACTTAAAATACCTCTTACTCATGAGTACCTCTCGCTCGCAACTACGACGAATCCAAGACAACTTCTAGCGAGTGCTGTGCGCCTAGTACCACGCACCTTCATCATGTCGCCTTTTGGCTGTCGCATCGTAAACATTTTACTCTCATATTTTTTCTATATCTCATATTTTATGAGAAGTATAACTTCAAAACGATTGTGGTTACTCAAACAGGTATTAATATTGGTAAACTGGAAGATAACGTCGTTTTTACTTACAATAATTATAATATACCTACTTATATGAACACCAAGAAAGATGCAAACTTATGTCAGTAACAAGTGATCAAGTTAAAATAATATCCCCTCCTAGTTACAGACGCAGTGACGGCCGGAGCCCTGCCTCCGCGCCGTGCGAGGGCGAAGACTCCCCCGACAGCCCTTCAGAGGAGACGTCACGACTCCAATTCTTCTTTGAGCGACTGGGACTGGAGTCACGGCAGTTCGATGCCCTGTTTGACGCACCCTCGGATAGCCCTATTTTCTTCTCGTCGGCGTCTACTGTGGACTCCAATCAGCTGGCCAATGCTGCTGATTACACGGTAAGAATGTATTTTGTATATGTACAGTTACAATCTCTATATAATCTGTACATTACGACAGATAAAGTGTGAATGTATGTCAAATTTTAAGAAACATAAAAATCCGATAGGGCAACATTTTTATCTGAAGTAGGGTAAGATGGGGCAAATGACATAAGACCTTTTTTCTTTAATCGTTGCATAAGACAAATACTACTGAAAATGTCTTATAACATAATAAACTATATTTATTGTACCTATTTATAATACTTGTGACTCCCGTCCACGCTCGAAATTCGACCTTTTCAATTTGTCGAAGGTTTAATTAAATCAAATTGACATCATTTGATATTTTATTTTCTTAAGAATTTGTAAGGCACAAAATACATAAAATTTTACTTTCTGCCCTTCTTTGTATAAACTAGTGTTTGTTGAATAGTCTATTAAATTCAATAAATATTTTCCTCAGGTGCAAGGTCCCGGCGTACAAAAACAAATCTACCGCAACACGGAGCCCCCTAGCGTGGTGGAGCGGAACGCTCGGATCATCAAGTGGCTGTGTCAGTGCCGCAAGACGCAGATGCAACAACCACAATAAGGCTTACATTACATGTGTATATACGATAGTGCGTCGGATAAATGTGAACACTTTAATACATTCTTAAAAATCAGGTAGGGCAACACTCTTACCGAAAGTAGGGAAAGTCGTGGCAAAGTAAGGAAAGTCGTGACAAAATATCACAGATAAGACAAATACAAATACAATTGCAAATGTCACAACGTGACTGTAGCCTAGTTGGTAGAGTCCCTGCCTGCGAAGCGAGGAGCTCCGGGTTCGATTCCCGGCTGGGGCAGATATTTATGTGACAGATAAATATTTGTATTCGGGTTATGGGTGTCGTCCATGCCACCCGCGATACAGGTAAAAACCTACTGCGGGGGTATGAATGTGTAAGCGTTTATTTATTATTTATTTGTCGTATGGTGCCCCAACTTACTCTATTACAGATAAGAGTTACCCTATCTGATTTTTAAGAGGTTGTTAAATTTTTTACATGTCTTTAACCAACAAACTGTACATGACGACTCCGTTTTATTTGGTAAACAATCTTAGCACTACTTTTTATTTGAATTTTGATCTATTTTGGTTAAAAAAAATTATTAATAGTAAACAGAAATTTGCATTCAATGATTTATTATTAAAATTCTTGTCAATTTGTATCTACATTATTTTTTAATTATTAATAACGATAAAAAGACAGTGTATTTTTGTTTACTAAATACGATTTTGTAAATAAAAGGAGTATAGTACGCGGCATGGATCTTGAGCGCCGCAGAAGCGATTTTTCGATTTTTTTCGGGCCAATTTGGCGGTATGGTAAAAGGTCCGGGTCACAGTGGGCGTTGCCGGGCGCGGCCTGCGTCATGTCGTGCAATGTCATTGGTCCGTCAAGTGATGTTAGAGCAACGTTAATTGTCGTGATTCGTTCTCTAAACGTGCGGTCACATTTTGCGACAATTGAATAACTATTAAATTTACCATAAGTTTACGATGCGCGAAGTTTTTCGCCGAGCCCCCAACATCCGTGCCGCTAACTATATAGGTACGTTTTATAAGACGTTTAATCGTTTACTTGTAGCACAAATCTTATTCGAACGATGCTCAAGAACTATTTAACTATGGATTATTCAGGTGTTCATTTTTGGAATAGGAAAGGTATTCAAGGCAGTATCGTACAACCGGAAATAAAGAAAAACTATATAGAAGGTTTTTAGGTTAAATCGCTCTGAGTGCGGCCGTTAGTTTCCCTTGCAAGAGTCATAGACCTATTTGTCATTAATTATTCAAATACAATATAAAGGACATCAACGCCATCAACAATAAATAAATATTAATAGTTCTTGTTTTTCAAGAATAGGTAGTGAAAAATGATTAATTTATGCATATATTTTTGTAGAATTGTAAGGAATATCGTAATTGAACAGTTTACATCCTATATGTTTTATGCTATACGTTTGGGTGACAAAGAAACAATAAATAAATGCGCTTTTGCAAACATTGATACGAGAATAAGATAAATAACTAGCTGAATCGGCAAACGTTGTTCGAGCAAAAATGTTTTGAACAGAGACACCCTAAACACTTAGCGGTATGAAATATACTTAACGATCTATTCTCATGTCTATCAAATATACACAAAGAAAATAATAAAAATCGGTCGAGCCGTTTCCGAAGAGTGCGACCAAAAACACCGTGACGCGAGATTTTTATATATTAGATTACATGTACCCAATACTTGTATTGTACGTAGGTACATAGTATAACACTCAACTTAAATAATTAAAAAAATACATTCTATCAATAACTAATAACAAAATTCAAACTTACGCAACTACCTACGTTTTTGAGAAAATGTTTTTTCAAAAAAACTTGTCAGATCTTTAGGAATGGCAACATTATATTGTCAACTACCTCAACTTAAGTCTAAAAAGAAAATAAAAAAGGGTTTATTATTCTAAAATTAGTATTTAAAATCGTTGAAACTGAAAAAGCATAACTATAATGTTAGAATGCTAGAACAGCTTATAGCATAATAGTTAATATTAATAGATAGAATTGGAGAATCAAATTAAAACTGTGAATAAACTTAAATTAACTTTGACTACGATTGAGGTTACATATTATGCGAGGTTTTTAGACTTAAGCACTGTTGAAGATCACTTAAGAATTTTGAATTCTTATGTTTCAATGCATATCTCAAATGGCACAACATTATGAATCTATAATATACAATACAATACACAAAGGTCGGTACATTAGAGGTCGGTGTGTCACGTATAACGGCCGAAATTTAAATTGCTTTTTAAAAATAATATTTTAAAAGGGTTTTCTTCAAATTAAATTACTATTGTTGTAGGTATAAGAAATAAAATTAATAAACTATGTTCTGATTCTGATGTAAAAAATAATTTCTATGAGATAGGTACATGTTACCTATTCGAACTAAAGATCTTTGAAACCTATAGCTCGGTACTGCCTAAGATATTAATCGTTCTTTACATAACAATTCTAGGTACTAAAATTAATCTTTATATTATCTTAGATTGATAAATTACCGGCAGGTATCTTGTTCATTAGATTAGGCTAAATTAATTAGGTAGGTACTTACTAAAGCATACTTGAAATTGTGATAAAAGTCTCTAGAATGGCTTGAAACATTGAACTTTTTATTGAGAACTAAATGAGTAGGTACTTATCTTTTTCTTTCAAAGGGATTAGTTATTCCGACCCTTTTGTATTTTTAAAGTTATTATTGATGTGAATGATACCACAATGGAGTATTTTAATTGGATATCACAATAGAAGCAAAGTTTTTTACACCAAGGTTAGAACCGCTACGCTTGCATTAATTCTTCAATAATAATTATTTATAACGTTTAGCCAATATGTATACCATTTTAGTGCATTAATAAGTAAGTCGTATTTTACAATTAGGTCGAAGACGTATTTTTCTCGCTATAACTAATTAAGTACAAGTTGTGAGCTTAACCAAGAATATTTGTGAGTATAAATCAACGACCTACTGCACCATGGGGGTAATAGACGACCCTACTTGACCCTACCTTACCCTATAGCCTATAGCAGATAACTACCTACTTATATTAAGTAAGGACTAAGTTACTACAAAATGAGAAATGAGACAGGATTCGCTTAATGGAATGGAAGATAGTTGTACTAAAAGTCGGGACACGAAGCAGGAAGAAATTCGTACATTGACTTGTTATTACCTGTCTCAGTCACATGTTATCTGTTATCTGTCATCTGTTATATTATGGGTGCGTTCCACTAGACGCTCATAACGCTCACAACCATAGATATATACTCTAGCTAGATCGACGACTTTGTAGAGGTACCTGAAGTTCGATTTCGATAAAACGTCATCGATGACGTCATAACCTAAAGTCCCTAAAGAACCAATCACAGGCCGGATTGAGGTTGTCCTTCATAATTATAGGGTATCCACACTTACATACTTAGAAGGATTGTCCTATTTTGATATGGTTCTTTAAAATATTTTCTGTAGGTAATTTTTTTTTTGGATAAAAATTATATTTTAATAATACGTTATATTAAAAAAAATTCAAAATTACCGAATTTAAAATATTGCATTAAGAGCAAAATTGAGATGATTGCACATTCCAGCTTTTTATTAATGAAATGTAATGAGTAATATTAAATGTACAGTATTATGTTATTATTCTCCACTTTAAGTTGCTTTACGTGTTTTTAGATATACGATAGCAAACCCACCGTTCCCCTGCTGCCCATGATAATATTGATTACCTTTAAACAACACTCAGGAAGGGACTGGGAATTATTCAGTTAGGAAAGGATATTAGCACGAATATCAATTAGTTCGTTAGAACCATGAGCTACTTCTTTCTCTGATCTAATTCTTTTCAGGTCATACGAAAATGAAAATTCAAGGTTCATCTCGAATTTTAATTAATATTAATTCATTAATTTAACGAAACAATGGGATGAGGTTATTGCGAAGTAAGGAACGATATTATTGTGGTAGGTACATATATTAATAACATTAAAATTAAAATCATTTATTCATATTATAGATATCACTTATCCATGCAAACCACCATTTTTGCACTATAACAGCAACTTTAAATTAGGTATTCAGATCACACGAAAATGAAAATTCAATGATTATCTTCATGTAACGAAAACTGTGGCTTGAATTTTAATTAACATTAATTTGATGTCACAATTTCATAATGCGGAGGCTCCAAATTGATCATATAATTTTCCTGAAATATTAGTAATAAACATATTTTTCAAGTTAACAGTGAATGTAATATTAAAAGTTTGTTTAATTTTCAACATATTTACCACAGAATCTGATTGAAATCCTTCGTTAAAAAATGGAATGGCAGTGGATTTTAGTCTTCCAGTAGAGTCATAGTCACTAGATTTAAAATGCAAGCTACATATTTTTTCATTCTTGTATAAAGTTGTTTTCAATTTCACTACGGCCAACCAACGATTTCTAAGTGAGATGTTTAAAGGAAACCTTTAAAAGAAATCATAATTAGTTATCACAATGGAGTCACAATAAAAGTAATAACTATTACTAAGCAAAGATGAATTTAACCTAATGTTTAAAGATGTATTACCAGTAAAATATGTCATCATTGTTTTAGGGAAACCATTTACTTCATGAATATTTATTATGTACTTACTTAAAACTGTGGTACACCAATATATTCACTGTATTTTATATTTTCTTGATCATTGGAAAATATTAATTTGATGTCGTTAACTTCATAGAATACATAGTTACCTCGAACAAAATAATCATTATTCGCCAGAAAAAAATATGACTTTACTACTTACAGATTAAATTTTATGGAATTTCCACGGCTCCACATACTTTTACAGCCTTTAATACAACGTCTAGTAACCATTTTGTTGTTGTGCCAATATTCAATAAAACTGTAATGTAAATTGTAATTTTCTTACTAATTATCGATAACAGTACAACACCACATTTTATGCAACACAAACATAAACGACGAGTACCTACGACGACCACAATCTTCACAAACCCCCGATGACCATAATTGTTAATCGCCACTCTGAAAAATTGCATTGAGTTTTTGGCGCAGTGTTGCAAACTACCACACAATTACGGTACCTTTAATATTCATCTTAGATATTTTTATATCATTATAAAAAATCATAATCAAATGCATCGAATGGTATTATGTCCTGGGACTATAGATAACATGGACACAATGGAAAAATGAACTTTAGGGTATGACGTCATCGAGCATCAGGTACCTCTACAAAGTCGTCGATCTAGCTAGAGTATATATCTATGCTCACAACGATCAAAATCTCGTACTAATTTGATCGTTGTGAGCGTTTCGAGCGTCTAGTGGAACGCGGCCTATATTTATGCGGGAGTGTCAGAGACAGGTAATAAAAAGTCAATGTACGAATTTCTCCCTGCTTCGTGTCCCGTTTAGTAGGACATTTGTGATGCTCTTTAGAAAATGTATACATGCACAATTTTTCTTTTTGAATTGATGCGTCGAAGTGATTCGAACGAAGTTGCTAAGCCACAGAATAATTTGTAAAATATTGAAATGCCTTAGCTAAACTGTGGCGCGAAAGTTGTCCCAGCTTGGAACAATATTTTTACAGTGATACCATATTCAAACAATCTGCCAATATTCTAGATGTTAAGAATCAAGAGAAAACTGTTTTGTTTTATTCCAAATAATGTTCCTCCGAAGGATTTGTCAAAACTATAGCATTACATAATTATATGCGTATTTACTATATTTATCTACGAATGTTTTAATATAGGAAAATGATGCTAGTGATTTTAAGTACACGATTTAATGATTGAGGAATGCTAAAGTTAGACAAGTCTTTATTATACTTGATGTTTTATGTATTTATATTGTGCCAATTATTTGCTTTTTATGTGGATTTCACAAATGTTAATCTTTAATGTGATAGAGTGTGTTTATAAATGTGTGATTGTTTGTTTGTTGCTATTTTTAATATTAAATTTATGGATCTGAAAAGCACAAACTCTAGGTATACCTTCAAAGTTTGCTAAAATATGTCGAAAGTTTGGTATTCCCCTGAATGTGTCTTTTTATGATTTAAACTTTTCTATTAACTTTTTGTATTGCCAAAGTAACAGTAGAAAAAAATACAGGAGATCCCTGAATGTAGCATTTTTGTTAACAAATATAGAACTTTAAAGTAAGATAGATGAGTCACGAACTTTAAAATAACCTAAGGACAATATTACAAAATCGAAAGAAGTTATAATATCCTAACGCATAATAATTATGTAACCTACCGAGTATAAGGCAACAAGTAAAATGTATTTTACTATATACTGTGAATGTAAATATTTGGTCTGACCTAATCTCAGATTATCTAGATTATGGTATCTTAGAATAGATCTCAGAATATATAATTAAGGTTTCGATAGAGTAAAGAAAATTACTTTTAGATTGTAATTAACAAATAAATCTTACATTAAATTAAAACAATAGTTCATGGGGCACTTCCGTAAGCACTGAGATTCCAGGCTCCTTTTAAATAGTCGGAAATAGATGCATTTCTATTGGTTTATAAGTTTTCTCTTTTATAGGCATTTAACATTCTAAAAGACTGTCGTTAATTTTCCATTTTTGTGTGTTCTGTGATATTAACAAAATTGACGACGCGTATAAGTGTTTCGTTATGATGAGACTCTTCATGTAACAAAGCATACTTGTATTGTTTACCATACATTAGGTATTAATGAATATATAAATCATTACTCGGTCAATTTATCGTATGTGAATTCTTGTAAGTAAATAATAATTCCAACAGACATATTATGAAAATTACACATCAAAAAATTTATTAAAAATATACTGGACTGCTTCTACTATCCAAGTAAAATATTACTTACAAGGATTCACATAAAACCTACCTATTTTATTAATTTATATGATTTGTTTGTTAACCTGTGTATTGAGTTGTTGTAGCAATAAAATATGAGCTGTAATTATTATGATTAACATGAAATAAATATAAGTCATCTTTATATTATCTGTATGGTCTATTAGGTTTGTAATTTTTTTATCTATTATAATGGAATGTAATTTTGAAATAGCTGATGCCTAACAAAATAATTGAGGCTGAAAGTTAACCAAATCGCTGAATGAAATGTTATCATTATTATAGTCGTTGTTTAAGGTTATACATAATTCGTAGGAAAAGCATTTAATTTTTCTCTATTGTGTATTTTATTCTGGTTAGCATTACAGTATTAGATTGTTTAGCATACGATGCTTCCATTAATTGTGTAAATAAGATTTACGTACCCTGTTAGAGATTTATCGTAAAAGAAAAAATATATTGTGGTCTGATGAGTTTTGGTGATTTCCTTTAAAACCCTTTTAAAGCCAGCAAACGAGCTGACGATCCAACTGATAGCAAGTAGCTATCGTCGCCTAAGGACATTAGAAACAGAAAAGGCATCATTGATACCGCTGCCGGTCAAGAAAAAGAGAAGAAAAAGAAAGAACTGGCTCTCAAGTTCGGCGACTGACTGAAACAAGAGGGTGGTAGCCCTTATCCAGGCGGTATTAATGACCTATTATAAAATCAATATTATCAATGTAACCCCTCCGAGGAGCCCCCCTACAGTCCCACCCAGCCGTTCATTCCCACTAGTTCTACAGTTCTACTGCTTAGTTCTAACGTAGAACTAGTGGGAAAAAAAAATCCCACTAGTTCTACGATAGAACTAAGCAGTAGAACTAGTGGGAATGAACGCCACCAGCAGGCCGGATTTTGTCAACCCTTACGACACCCATCCGTCGAAGGATTGGGGTTAGTATTCTATGCCGCCCCAATAGGGAAATTCATAAAAGAAAATGATAATTATATTATCATAGGGAAATTAAAACGTACCTACGTTGGCAATGATTGATACTAAACGTCATCTATGACCTTTAAATTAGGTAATTATTTTGGCTGCGTTCCAGTAGACGCTCACATCGCTCACAACGATCAAAACGCGTTCCACATGGCGACCACGGTCGTCATGGTCGCGGTGAAAACGTCATTGATGACGTCATTAATTTCGCTCACGGCAGTTCACGGCACGCTCAAAACAACCCACCTCACGGGGTGGGTCGAAGTGCCCGTTCCACTTGGGTGTATGATTGTAACACTCACAAGCTAGTGGAACAGGAAAAACCGCGGTCGTGAGCGTGATCGTTGTGATCGTCTAGTGGAACGTAGGGTTTGATGGTTGAGTGTTGACACGACAGACTGACAGTTGTGAGTTGACATTTCAATACTGTAGTAACTGTATGGAGTGGACATTTTAAATCAGTGTTGCCAATGCTACGGCAATTACCGTGTTCTACGGCTTTCGGGCCAAAAAATCACAAAATCTACGGTCTACGGCTGGAACCCTATTACCGTAGCAAATTCTACGGCTTTTCGCAAATTCTCCGGTTTTTTTTTTATTTACTTGTTTTGAAACATTTTACGAATGTTAAAACCCATAAAACAGCGCCACTAGGCAAATGTTGATGTTAATTTAAGCTAATAATAATTACTTTTTAACAAAAAATAAAACCAACGAAAAAAAAAACTGAAAAGCAAAAAATAAAATAAACCATTTAGTATTATAAATTAAGATCCGAAATTAACAGTAAATAAATAATTTTGAGACCGTGCCAAACAAACAACCAAAATTAATTACATAAAATTAATTACACAACTTTTCGCCGTTTGTTTTTTCATTGGTTTGGCACCGCCTCAAAATTATTTATTTACTGTTAATTTCGGATCTTAATTTATAATACTAAATGGTTTATTTTATTTTTTGCTTTTCAGTTTTTTTTTTCGTTGGTTTTATTTTTTGTTAAAAAGTAATTATTTTTTAATTTTTAGTTGCTATAATACTTACAATTAATAATAAATTATTGATTTTACGAATTATAGATTCAGTTACCAGGTAAAAATGTAGTAGGTGAAATATCAATCATCCCCTATTTTCGTACCTATAGAGGTAAAATTTTGTTTTGAAATTTAAACAAGAGTAACCTCAAGGTATACACTATTCAATAAAAAAAGAATCATCGAAATCGGATTATCCAGTACAAAGTTATTGGGGTTAACATGTAAAAATACCGAGTAAAAAACGGGTGAATAATCAATCATTCCCTATTTTCGTACCTTTAGGGTGGGAATAAAATTTTCAAAAAAATATGGGACCAACTTCAGGACATACCCTATCCAATAAAAAAAGAATCATCCAAATCGGACCACCCTGTGCCGATTTCTGCGTGATCATACAAAAAAAAAAAAAAAAAAATATACGTGTCGAATTGAGAACCTCCTCCTTTTTTTTTCGTCGGTTAAAAAGTGATTCCTTGATTGTGGACATCAAATTCACTGCCGATGACCTTTTTTTTTAGTTTGAGTGCTGAACCGATGGTATATAATGGCGTAATTGCATTGCTACGGCCTACGGCCCACACTTGATCTTTTCCCATATAAACACGGCTTTTTTATCTAATGTACACGGCCTTCCAAAAATTATCATTGGCAACACTGTTTTAAATACTGTGCAAGGAGTGTCATAATATCTAAATTCTAAACTAATTTTGCGTAATTCTATGTTAACTTTTAATTAATATTTGTTACAATTGATTTTATTTACTTTGATTTAACCAAGTTATTAAACATCGTCTGATTGATACCATAGTATCAGCGTATTTTCGATATAAATTACTTACTTTATCATTGCGTTGCATCCAAACGAAATTGCGTCATAATTTCGTGATATCTGTAACTCGTGTGGTGATTTGTGCTTTGTGGATATTGTGGTGATCGATTAAAGACGTACTTTATAATCTCCACTCTCCAGTGACGTATAACGAAAGGCTCAAACTAATTACATATTTTGTTACGTGCTGTTTATGGCTGCAGTGTAATTTAAGTAATTTGATGATAATAAACGAGGATAACGAGATGCCGCCCGTTAAGCGTGGCAGGAGAGGTGTCAGTGACGCTGATGATGAGAGCGATGACTACAGGAAGCGAAGAGATAGGAACAATGAGGTGTGTACAAGTCTTAATTGGAAAACAATGAATGAACGCTTACACACTCATACCCCCACAGTTACTTGTACATGTGTACAGGCTGTACAGGTGGCATGGACTACATATATATCACATCACACCCATGACCCGAGTACAAATATTTATCTGTCACATAAATATCTGCCCGGCCGGGAATCGAACCCGGGATCCCTCGCTTCACAGGCAGGGTCGCTACCAACTAGGTTACAGGGTCGTCTTAGTCTTATCAAAATTTGTAATAAAAAAATAAGGCTAACAGCAAGTTAAAATAATTTAGAACAGATTTATTGCCAAAACTAATTCTTGTTTATAATTAATTTTATTTTATAACTAATTAAATTAATATTTGAATAAAATGTAGTGCCAAGATTATTTATCAAATAACACTCATCAAAAAAAAAAAGTTGTAAAGTTCTCTAGATACTGTTTCTGGTATGGCTAAGAATATAGAGCTTCTGTAACATTTAGAGGAGCAGGAGGTGCTGAAAGGTGGAAGATGATGTGAGGTTTGATTTTGATTACATCAGTACCACTTACAATACTCAGAGATGTACAGTTTGTGAGAAAATTAACAATAACTGCTAAGCTCAGCTGAAGAACCTCTACAAGCTCCCACCAATCTATATATATAAAATTGAAAAGCGACACACCGCTGATTAAACAAAAAATCTCAGAAACTGCCGAACCGATTGAGATGAAATTTGGCAGGGAGATAGTTTATGCTAAGGAGACGTCCACTAAGAACGGATTTTTGGAAATTCATCCCGTAAGGGGTACAAATAAGGGTTAGAAGACACTTTCATACAAACCAACTTTCTTAGTTTTAGATTTATAAATTTCAAAATTTTTATGTAGGTTTATAGTAATAAACAAAAGTTAACTTTAATATATTTTTTTGGAAAATCATCCCTTAAAGGGTTAATTTACTGAATTGAACTTAGTAGGCAACTTCGTCATTTTTGAAGTTAAAAACATGAAAATTTACATATTAGCTCCAGACTAGAAACAAAATTTGTAAGTATTATGTTTTTTTGGAAAATCATCCCCTAAAGGGTTAATTAAGAGTGCGAAAGTTGGTATGGACACTTCGTCAGTTTTGAAGTACGAAGGGCGAAAATTTGTATATAAGCTTATAGTTAGACACAAAAAATAACTGTATCATTGTTTTCTCGAAATTCATCCCCTAAAAATAGGGGTTGGTAGTCAACTACATACAAATCAACTTCGCCAATTTTAGAGTTATAAATATGAAATTTTTTATGTAAGTTCATAGTAATAAACAAAAGTTAACTTTAACAATTTTTTTCGGAAAATCATCCCTTAAAGGGTTAATTTAGTGAATTTAATTTAGTATGCAACTTCGTCATTTTTAAAGTAAGAAGGGTGAAATTTTGTATATAAGCTTATAGTTAGACACAAAAAATAACTGTATCACTGTTTTCTCGAAATTCATCCCCTAAAAATAGGGGTAGGAAGCCATTTACGTATAAATCAACTTCGTCAGTTTTAGACTTATAAATATGAAAATTTTTATGTAAGTTTATAGTTGTGAACAAAAGTTAATTTTAACACGGTTTTTTGGAAAATCATCCCTTAAAGGGTTAATTTAGAGGATTTCATTTAGTACGCAACTTCGTCATTTTTAAAGTTAAAAACATGAAAATTTATATATTAGCTCCAGATTAGAAACAAAATTTGGAAGTACATATTACGTTTTATTTGGAAAGTCATCCCCTAAAGGGTTAAATAAGAGTGCGAAAGTTAGTATGGACACTTCGTCAGTTTTGAAGTACGAAGGGCGAAAATTTGTATATAAGCTTATAGTTAGACACAAAAAATAACTGTATCACTGATTTCTCGAAATTCATCCCCTAAAAATAGGGGTTGGTAGTCAACTACATACAAATCAACTTCACCAGTTTTAGAGTTATAAAATATATGAATTTTTTTATGTAAGTTTATAGTAATAAACAAAAGTTAACTTAGATTTTATTTTTTTCGGAAAATCATCCCTTAAAGAGTTAATTTAGGGGAATGAACTTAGTAAGCAACTTCGTCATTTTGTAAGTTAAGAATGGACAGGGAGCAGGAGAGGGAGAAGGAGCGGAAGAGGGAGCTAGAGAGGGACAGGGAGCGGGAGAGGGAGTGGGAGCGTGACAGAAATCGGGAGAGGGCGCGGGTGTGGGCGGGAGAGGAACTGGGAGCGATAGAGGGAGAGGGAGAGGGAGAGGGATATGAAGTGGGAGAAAGACCTCGAGCGGGAAAGGGAGAGGGAGAGGGATATGTGGTGGGAGAAGGACCTCGAGCGGGAAAGGGACAGGGAGTGGGACAGGAAGAGGGAGAGCGAGGGGAGTGAGACAGGGAGCGGGAGAGGAAAAGGGACAGGGAGCGGGAGAGGGAGAGGGCAAGGGGAGAGAGGGAGATGGAGAGGGAGAGGGAGAGGGAAAAGAAAAAAAGTTAATGTTGTTTACTATTCCAAACCCGCTCCCGGAGGAATAATCTGTGATTGTATCGTAAGTTTCAGTATGTAAATTCCTAAATATAAGTACTTCAATATAAATGAACCTGTTTTTAAATTTTCTTTTGTAAGGTATAATAAATAATATGATAAGCATAATTACCGCGTGCGAAGCTGCGGGCAACAGCTAGTTTTATTTATATGTGTAAATTCCTACTATTATAAACTCCCTTTTTTACGACTGTCCTATTTAGGCTTATTAGGACACATTGTAAAAAACGTTAAAAAATAATTTAGCAAACAAATGTACACTGTCTTTTTACCATTCTTTGTAATTTAAAAATAAGGCAGACAAATTGATAATAATTTAAAGATGATGCCAAAATTAATTTCTAAAAAAAATTAGTATTCTGAACCCAACTTAATAACTACTGTGTTGTGCCAACTGATTATTATATTTTTGTCACATGTTAGGCCTATTTGATGCACCCTTCTATTTCACACATAAAACCTTGAATATTGCATCATCACAATAAAATGACTCAACCGATTAGTATGTTATTGCAAGCAGCAAGCCTCACACTGCAATGTATTAATATTTCATCATAATTATGATGATTTAATTATAATTAAAGCTCATTTTGATATAAAAAACCGAACCATTTTTATTATTGTTTTCAAGTTAAAACCTAGCATATTTGTAATAATATGTAGGCCTTTATTAAGAATACATATTAAGTAATCTCCAGTGTCATATATTGGACCTATTCCCATGAGGTATTTAACATTCAGCATAGAAATACTGTTGAGTTATTGAAATAGTTGAGATTCTAATTAACCTCAAAATTAAACCCGGAACTAAAAATATGCCAGACTCCATTCTTAGGATTCTGAACCCAAAGGGAATGAACTGGACCTTTTAAGACCAAGAGTATGTATTTTGTGTCCACTATAACGACAAATATTAAAAATTAAAAAATTGATCACTATTAAGCACTAATAAAATTTCGAACAGCCAATAATACCTACTTAAATCAAAACTTTTTTGTTTTAGGCAGTCAAGAAGAGCAGATTTAAGTCTAAGCAGCGTACCCAAGAAACTTTTACAAGGGTGAATAAGCTGAAATCAGAAAATCAAATGCTAGAAGAAAAGGTGAAAACCCTCACCAAAGACCTGCAGTTCCTGAAGGACCTCTTCTTGGAATACGCATCGAACTCACAGAACCCAAAGTTTGAGGGAATTGACTTAGAGAAGCTTCTAGAAGATGTTCAGGATGATAAGAAGGACAGTGGTAGTTCTAAATCATAGGTATTGAGTGAATAAGTGACAAATAGTTTTTAGGTGTAAATTTGTGGTGACATTAGGCTGCATGCACATAATAGACATCAAATGTCAAGAAATTATTATTTAAGTTACCTGTAATATAATAAATTCAAAGTATATTAATTACATAAAGTTCTGGACTGAATTGTGGTCACATTATGCAAGATGTTTCGTGGGAGTTCGCCTTGGACAAAAAAGCAAACTAAAATTGCAAAAATTTATAGCAAAGTGTGAAGAAATATACACAATGTATTTATGTAAAAAACCATTACAAATATGTATTACTTCAAGACAAGAATGTTATTGAGGAAACAAAGAAATGGTTGCTATGTGTAAAATAGCTAATGAAATAAGGACATTCATTATTGCTTTCATGGGGTTAGAATATAAATATTTAAGGTTTTTACATTATTTTTGAAATGAGGCCCAAAGATCTGATAAGCATAGTCTTTCGATGCTATGGAAATGCAATAAGAAAAAAAAACCTTTTTGATGTCATATAAAATCAGTTACTGAAAAAGGACCTATTATGTAGTATTATTGCTGTCAAACAGCATTCATGAAATTAAATGTTTTTTTTTAAATATGTTTTAACAAACACTTTTTTGAAAAAGTTAACTTTTACCTGTCCTAGTTTCAAAGATCAATAAAATGTTTAACAATGAGATTGAGCAATATCGTAAGGTTATTTTAACACTGTAGGACTGATAATAATGTTTATTAAACAGTTTTCATGATAATTTACTGTTTATTTATGTGATAAATTGATAATCCATGTTATTATGAGTGTTGTTGTAAATAAAAGATCAATTGCCTTACTTGCTAATCTGCATTTATACATATTTCATTGTTTTATACATAATAATAAAATAATTACAATTTATACATATTATATTATTGTAATTATAATGTTTAAAAAAATGTATTGAAGTCATAAATAAAACAATGAAGTAATAGTGATATTTTTATTAAGAAAAATAATTTATCTCTATTACATCACAAAATTTTATATTTAATGAGCAACTTTTATTGTTTGACTATAATAATTTTATAATTACTGTCTTATCATAGTTATTTAGATAATAAGGGTAAATAAAACATTACATAAAGTAAATTGCTGAATTTTATTTACATTTATAACAGCTATATCACATGATATTGCACTGCAGGAAAGCAGAATTATCTTAATTATTTTCTATTTTAATTTAAACTGATGAATTTATTCTCAATAAATGTTGATAACAATTTAAATCAACGATTATACATGTCTAAAGGGAAGTTTCTAGCAAAACTAGGATATGCTGAAAATATAATCAACATTTAAACAGTATATAAGCAAATTATAACAAATTAATAATAAATTAGAAGGTATGTTTTAAGTATAATTATATAACTTGGCAATACCTCTTACAAGGCCTTCCTTATCTAACAATAACAGTGAATTACAAAAAAGTCAAAAACCCATAGTCAACTATTAAAATATCTAATATCAAATTGTTCAACTCAGGAATCGTCAACAATTTATAATAATAATTGACCTCTAACAATGTTCTGACATTTTGATAGTTTCAGCATGGGCATCTAAAGCCCAATGCATACGTAACGGGTATTTTCCGTTGTGTTGCCGGCCAAGAAAAAGAAAGAGAAAGAAAGAAAGATCTGGCTCTCAAGCCCCCAGCCGGAACACGACGAGTCGTTTGGCGGCTGACTCATGCTCAAGGGTGGTAGCTATCCAGGCGAACCCCATGGAGAAAATAATAATAGTAATAATGGTATTAAATAATTAACAATTAAAATCAATATTACCAATATAATCCCTCGAGGGGCCCTACCACCAGCGGGCCGGATTTAGTCGCCTCTTACGACATCCATCCGGCGTGGGATTGGGGTTTGTATTCTAAGCCGCCCCAATACGGCTAAAAACTGCTTTCAACTTTGCATTCCACTCTCACATGTTCTGTTTAGTTATTTAGCATATTAACATTTATTTACATTATTTTTATTTCATTCTAATCCACCTAGTCCCTGAGTATTAGTGATTTGGAATACTATACAAATATCGATTGAACTCTCTCCTATTTCCACACATTAATGACTCCATCTGCAGAGGAGCTGACAAGATAACAGCGGTTGGCTTCTACAACAGTGACGTCAGTGATAGGCGCGGTATGATAAAAGCTTCTAGACTCCACCAGGCGGTAGATATTGTCCTCAATAGTGGGCGTGGTTTGACTCTGCTTACAGCACTCCTGGATTACCGTTGTGCCGTCTATTATTCTACTTCTGGAATGAGAAAACTTCATATGAACTTCGGTTCGTTATATATACCAATAATAAAACTAAAAGATACTAATCGATTTACCCGTTTTCAATCCTGTTAATATTATGAATGTGAAAGTTGAGATATTTAGTTGAGATATTCTGATAGAAATAAACAGTAGGTACATTTGTCTCATATTCTGTATTTGTGTATGTTGGGGCCGCCGTGTTGTGTTGACGGTACCCGGTTGTTACTCGTTGGTTATGGGAGATGAAGTGATACACGGACGCGTAGTTATGTTAAGTTCGTTTATTGACCCACTGTTTACGTTTGGTCGCCTGAGTCAGTAGGTCCGCGCGTGCCGGTAATTAGGTGACGACTAATGTATGTTGTTATAAAATATAAAGTTAAGCATGTAATGCATGTTAAGTGCTGTATGAGCATTTTTGGCTCGTACATGCTCCCGAGGGACAAGGAAACGAACTCAGACAACCAAAGTTAGGTACACTACATATGTTAAGTTAAATGTTACAAAAGTAGTAAAGAAAATTTAAATAAAGGTATATAAAAGCAATACAAACAATAGTTAAGCATAAAAAATACAACGTCATGAAATATATTTTGTTATTAGAGTTTGAAACTCGATCGAACAGCTGTTTACATAACCATATGTTAGATCTATGTAACTTTATCCATTGATCCGTACATTGACTCAGTATCCAATCACAGGTTATATTGTTTACATTTCTACTCAGCATTTTTGCTTCGCAGGAGGCTGTGGCTCCGTTTAAGTTTTTAATTGGCATGTAGGCGTGGCAGATGTAGTCGTCCATCGTCAGTGCGTTACATTGTTGTAGATCGACCTCTTCTATTTCTATATATGTATTTTTCTCAAAGTTAACTCCAATGTACTTCGTTGTTATCGCTGTCGCTTCACATTGGTTGACTAATGTTGATCGTTGTTTTAGTGTAATGTATACTCGTCATCACTTAGTAAGAGAATATTATGTAGTTTGAATAGTAGGTAGATATTGTTCACTCAATCGAGCCTTGACGTAAATAAGTTTGTAATGTTTCAAACGTCTGATCCATAGGTATTTTTAATAGGTAATGTTAATCTGGTCGATATCTTCCCACCGATGTAGTTAAGTTGTTGCGATAGATGTTCTGGTGTAAAAAGTTTCATATCTAGATGACCTTTGTAAATATCTGTCAGTGCTTCTAGAAGAATCTGCTGGTTTCTTCTTAAAACAGAAATAAGTAGGCTCGCAGTCAATGCTCCTGAGTTCACGTCGTTCATAGTTTTCATAACTTGAAATCTGCTGTCGATGACTGTTATTTTATCTTCCGTTTCGTTCATAAATCGCTGAATAGCTTGTAGTTGCGTTTTCACCGAATCTTCATTTTTCTTTATGATGTTGTTTTCTGCCTCGACGATAAGTGTTTGATTTTTTATTAGCTGTAGTAAATATTGTTCATTTGTTTTGATTTTTTGTATGTCCTGGGCGTATTTTTCTGCAAAATCGCTATCCAGTACCCCAAATAAGGTTCGAGCCGGGCTTCCTACACCGTTGATGTAGCCGCGCCGCCTACGTTTTTGATGTTGAGAGAGTAGCAGTGTGTTATATTCGTGTAACTGCTCCATCTCGAAATTAAATTGTTGCGTCGTTGCGTGACATGGCTCGTCAGGCATGGTGTTACATAGCTGTTGTAGACGATTAACTAATTCTTCGACTTTTCTTGTACTCTGCCAGAATGTTGATAGATTGTAGTATACTAGAAGTTTCCATTCATCGTGTATTAGTTGAATGTTTCCGACGGAATCATAGCAAATAGGTTGGTTCTCGTTCAGTTGTGTAATTTTCAATCGTTCCAGGGGTGATGCCAGTCCACAAGCCAGCGTTGTAAACGCTACTAGTAACATCATAAATAGGTTGTACGTTTTCTTCTTCATAAGTTCAAATTGCTCTTCGTGTATAGTTTTTATAATACGAGTATTACATAATGCATTGTTTACTTCGTCCAGTTTCAATTCATTGACCCTCCTTTTATTTTTCAGTGCATCAGCAAACCGTATGACAAAGGCAAGTATTCTTGTAATACGATCGACGTCGCTATGCCGTTCAAGTAATGAATAAATTAATTCGTTTTTAATTTGTGTTGGTTCCGTATTGTTAATTGTATAACATCTTGTTAATTGTAGATCCTCGTTTGTTGTATAGGTTTCTTTTGAAGGGGGTCGTTGTTGTTGTTCCTTAAGCCATTGAGGTCCTTCCCACCACAGAGAAAAGTCCACAAGCTTTGACGGCAAGAGTCCTCGAGTAGCGCAGTCCGCAGGGTTTTCGTTGCTTTTCACGTAACCCCAGTATATTACGGGAGCGATGCTTGTTATTTGTGTTGTTCTGTTAGTGATATATTTATCGTATTTTGTTTTATTTCCTTGCAGCCATGCTAATACTACTTGAGAGTCAGTCCAGCAGGATATCTTCAGGTCATAGTCCTTAAGGATCTTAGTAACTTTATCTAGTAGTTTAGCAAGTAATAATGCGGCACACAATCCCAATCTTGGTATTGTTGTTTTTTGTTTACTGGGTGCAACTTTAGTTTTTGATGCGAGTAGCATGGTTTCATATGCTCCGGTCGGTGACGTTGTTCGGCTGTAGATGACGCACGCGTAGGCTTGCTCGCTTGCGTCACAGAAGGCTTGCAATTCGATCGCCTTATTGTTATTGCTTTTTATCCATCTATGTAAAATGATGTTGTTTATATTTTGTAGATCGGATTTAATTGTTATCCATTCTCTTTTTTCTTGTAGTTCTTTGAGGATAGATGGTTCATTGGTGGCCCATTTTCTTAAAATAAAACCACCCTTTTTTTTTTTTTAGGTCGTACAGTAGCTTCTGCAGTAGTTTTGTTTTTTCTAGCGTATGCTGACCTGTGATGACGTCATCCATATAAAAATCGTTTTGTAGCGCCGTTTGAGCTAGGGGGAAAGCGTGGTTGAGGCTGTACCCAGAGTCGGTTTTCATAGACGCGTTAAAAACCGCTCGTAGTTTCGTTGTTGTTGATTTATCCCTTAGTACACCATGGTGTGGTAGATACACTTGCCCTTGACTATCGGGTTCAGTCACTGGTTTCATGTGACCTAACTCGATGTAGTCTCGAATGAATTGTCTGTATAGGGAAGCGAAGTGTTCTTGTCTCGCCATTTTCTTTTCTAGTTGAAGAAATTGCGCTGTAGCTTGAGGCTTCGAGCTTCCGAGGCTTTGTTTGTAGTCAGGCTTCATGGGCATCTTCACCACATATTGGCCACTGTTTGTTCTTTCTGTCGTTTCTGTGTAGTATTTTTCACAGTATGCATCACTTCTTGTTGTTTCAGGTTCAGAAGGTAGTTCTTCCGTCTCCCAGAACTTTGAGATGTTTTCTAGTTCTCGTAGGGTAACTAGGCAGTTAAATTGTTTTGTTGCTCCGCACAGTATCCAGCCTAACTTAGTTTGCTGAGCTACTGGCGAGTCCTCGTTGCCCTTGAGTACACCATCTAGGATGACCTCAGAGTAAATATCTGCTCCCAGCAGTAAATCAATGGGGCCCGAGATGTTAAAATCTGGATCTGCTAGCTTGATGTTGTTTAAGTGTGTCCAGCTGGTTGTGTTAATGTTTGAGTTCGGCAGATTGTTGATTAGTTTACGCATAACCAATGCTTGCGTATGGAATGTGTAATCTGAATGGATAGATTTACATTCCAGTTTGATCATCCCTTTGCTAGTACCCATTGTGGTACCGACGCCAGTGACCGAGGCGTTCATCTTGCTTCGGGGTATGTTCAATCGTTGGGCTGCGTTTTCTGTGATCAATGTTACTTGAGAGCCTTGATCAAGCAACGCTCGAAGGATGACGTAATCCCCTTCTCTGTTCTTGACTCTAAGTTGGAGTGTCGTTAAGAGTATCTCTTGCTCACCGTTGATGTGATTAGATACTCTTTCAGCTGCCGTTGAGGTAGACGGAGTTGAATATTGTTGTCTGGGTATGTTCTCATGCAGTAGAGAGTGATGGTTATTGTTACACGTGCGGCATCTTTTCGTTGAAGTACATTTATCTCCTCCGTGACTAAACAAACAATTTTTGCATAAGTTCAAACTGTTTGTTGTTTTCGTTCGCGTTGCAACATCCATGTCTAAAAATAGAGGACACTGCCTCAGCGCATGTTCATTTTTGCAGAGCGGACAATTATGAATCGATGTATGGTAGGTTCTTGTACACTTTCCTGCATTGTTATAGTTCATTGACTTGTAATTATTATAATTTTTATGTTGAATGCTTGATGAGTTATTCTGTTTTTGACCGCTCTTTTTGTTTCTAGATGTTTCTAGCGTCATGAACTTCAACTCCAGGAACTCCATGAACTCGTTGAGGTCTGGAAGTTCTCTTGAATGTTTCATGGTTTGAATGTAGTCTCCGTAAGTGACGTCATCCAGTTTCGACGCTAGTAGGTGTACAATAAGTGGTCCCCATGAAGGAATATCGATGTTAATATTTTCCAGGGCACTTAAGCACTCTCTCGTTGTATCATGCAGCTTCCTCAGATTGTTTGAGCTCGGTGTGTCTATTGTAGGTTGATTGAGAAGTGTATCTATGTATGAGGTGAAGAGTAATCTCTTATTATCATAACGATGTTTGATGATCTCCAGGCACGATTCATAGTTTTCGGCACTCACAGGAAGGTGTTTGATCAGCTTCTCCGCTTCTCCACGAAGTTTGGATTTCAGGAACTTCATTTTTTGAGTCTTATTTAGTGTTGGATTATTGTGTATCATCTCAAAAAATAAGTCTAAACGAGATCCAGTCGCTGTACGTACCGTTGTACTCTGGTAACTCGATCCGGGGTGTTGTTTTTTCATAATGAGAAGTTTCGAATATTTTTCTGTTCAAATCTTCCTTGAGGGTGTCATAGACTTGTTCCCAGTGATCAAATTTTGCTTCGTAATCCTTATCGTTGCCTTGTTGTAAATAATTTATCTCCCAGTGAATTTTGTCAATAAATTCCCACTTACATTGTATAGTATTAAGATAGTCTTGTAGTTGCCACTTCTCTTTAACTTCTTCTAAGTTAATTTTGGAAACCGCTCGTTGAAAGGCGTTGAAGTTGCACATCTGGTTACGTAATAGTGATGACAAGCGTTGATCTGTGTCTTCTGTACCAGATTGCGACATCTTACAGATTTCTGTACGCCGGCGTTAATTCACAAAGTTGATGTTAGTTATAAGTTATATTGTTATTTAGCAGTAGACGTTATCCCCGCTGTTAGTTTCTTGAAAAGAAGCTGAAGACGTTATCTCAGCTTGTTGTTGTTGTAGACGTAGACGTTAATTCTCCGTTGATTGTTTGAAGACGCAGTGGACGTTATCCTTACTGTGGCTTCCTGGTGTTGTTGTTGAGTGTCCGAAGACGTTATCTCCGACTGTTGTTTGGTGATGCAGTAGACGTTATCCCTGCCGGTTCGTTGTTGATTGACGAGTTAACGCAGCTTTCCCTCCTTTACGTGATGTGCACCTTCTCAATACTAATCCCCAGGAGACCTGCTTCTAGGAGGCCAGCAGCACCGATTTGCTCACGTAACTGGGAAATACCACTTGAAAAACTCGGCCAATCAAGTTCTCGCAGGACCAAAAAGGATGTTGGGGCCGCCGTGTTGTGTTGACGGTACCCGGTTGTTACTCGTTGGTTATGGGAGATGAAGTGATACACGGACGCGTAGTTATGTTAAGTTCGTTTATTGACCCACTGTTTACGTTTGGTCGCCTGAGTCAGTAGGTCCGCGCGTGCCGGTAATTAGGTGACGACTAATGTATGTTGTTATAAAATATAAAGTTAAGCATGTAATGCATGTTAAGTGCTGTATGAGCATTTTTGGCTCGTACAGTGTACAAAAATTGTTAAATAAATAAATATTTGTTTCTCTTTCACGCAAAAACTACTGAACGGATTTGGACTTGGATTAGAACGGATTTTCATGAAGTTTAGCACACAGGTAGACTATGATCTGGAATTAAGATATTGGGTACATTATAACGGAAAACTCGAGCAAAGACATCTAGTGTTATTTTGAAAGTATTTGAGGATGTATGGATGTCTGTTTCTCTAGCACACAAAAACTTCTAAACGGATTTACATGAAAAGTCCACAGACCATGATGTGGAATAAGACATTGTTACGGAAACACGGGCAAAGCTGCGGGCAGTACTATAAATGATTGCAAAACGCTAGTAATCATTAAATGTTAACTTTAAAAATACCTAAGTATGTTTCACTAAATCTAATCTCATACACAGCCCTCATTTAGGAGGACACTGGGAGGTGGGAAGTGTGGGATTCAACATTACCTATACTTGACCCCCTGCATCAGGTCTCCCGGCGCGTGCAGCACGACGTACGAGTCCTCGGGCTGCTGCAGGTCCCAGTAGCGCAGCCGCTGGTCCGAGCCGCCCGTCACTAGGAACTTGGAGCCGTCGCGCGTGCCGGCGTACGCGCAGGTTAGGTAGTGGGATGCCTGGAGATATTTAGTGAGTATAAGGTTTTTATAACACACTAACTAGTTATGTGAATAGCCGACAAAAGAACAGACAAGTTCCTGATTGTAAGTAGTCATCGTTGCCCATTACTGATCCGTTGCTGGCCAAGTAAGAAAAAGTTACTCAACCAAGAAATTGTTAGCTAGTCAGATATTCAGTAGGCTTCCCCTCTTACGAGATTTTTGTCTGCCAGCATGGCATGCTGTCCGGTTACATGTGTAAGGTTTAAGCCTTTATTTTTAATTGCTTCCTTGTAGCAGTACTGTTTGGATAAATCTACTTTGTTTAAATAAATTTGAAATTAAATTTACTTTGTATTACTAAATCTACTATGTACGATTAAACGACTCTTCTTCTATCCTACATACACCACCCCATCACTCACCGGAGTAGCGTAGTGCAGCGGCTGCGGCGAGTTGGTAGCGGGCCACAACGCGTGCGTGCGCTGCGTGGACTCCACGCACCACGCCGCCGCGTCGCGCCCGCCCACCGCCCACAGCCGGCCCTCGGCGCCGCCGCACCCTACTATGCGGCGGACGCGCTCCGCTGCGGGGGGAAGATATTATGTATCTTTTTTTTTATGAAAATAGCCGGTGACTGACGATACACCTGGTAAGTGGCTGTCTTCGCCCGGATATCAACGACACCAAAGACATCACTGATGCGTTGCCGGCTAAGAAAGAGATGAAATAGAAAAAAAAACTTGATGTTGCTCATTTAAAATGTGACTGAAATGTACTTTTATATGTTTTTTAAAAAATCCATACAAAATTTCAACCTGTTTTCAAGGGGAACCATTATATTTGCGAAGGAACCGGAGTGACTTAATATTGAGTGAATAAACATGGAATCACTTAGACTCTGGCTCTATCAAAATAAGAAATTTTCACTGTTTTAAATAAAAGGGGGGGGGGGGGGGGCAAGAAAATAAACGACTAAAACCTCAAAAACCCTCCCCCTGGCTACGCCGTGCTGTATACTCACAGTTGGGATGTCTGAGCGTGGCGATGGGCAGCTGGAAGCGCAGGTCCCAGGCGCACAGCGCGCCGCCCGACGTGCCGGCGGCCAGGTAGCCCGCGCCGTGCGCGTACAGGCACGTGAACACGCCCAGCCGGAGGTCGCCTTGCAGGCGCCACGCGTTGCCTGACCACCATACATTCACATTCATCGCATTGAATTGACACATTCATAATTTAAACCTTCACAGTCAAGCGTTGGATGAAGCGTCAATATAAGCCACTGTCAGACCATTTTACAGATGGAATCCTAGAAAATTTGGAATTTTGAACAAACTACTTTCAAATTTGGACGGTGTAACTACGCTAGTAATAATACTTCAATGAGTTAACAGCATTTATAATACCACAACAAAAAAGTAAAAATCTAATAATTATGCGAGAAAAATTATAAATATCAACTACTTTCAACATACCAAAAACGTCCATAATAAAACCATGTCATCACCCAGCCTCACCTGGCGCCCGCAGATCCCACCCGACGAGCGCGGTGGACAGCGTGGCGTACGTGATGACGCCCGCGTGCACGCCCCCCGCGCTCGCCAGCGCCGCGCACCCCCCCTCCGCGCTGTCCAGCTGCCGGCACTGGGACAGGGTCATGCGGGACGAGTTGCTGTCTAGTCTGAGGAGCGACGGGTTAAAACCATAGACATAATACTACTAGACTAGACAAGCGGGCCTTCTTTGCGTCACGCTATTAGAAAGAGAAAGAGACCAAGGAGATTTGTAAGTAAGACAAGGATAGGTTTACCTCCTGGCTTTCTTCGCAGCGTGACGGTTTCACTTACATATGCTCAGATACCTTGCCTAGTCTAGTAGTATTATGTCTATGGTTAGAACACTAATAACACGTTTGTCTGTACAAAGGAAAGCCTAGTCGCCAAGTATAACAAGCACAACATTATTTTTACATTATTTTTAATTATTTTTAATTGTTTGACATTAAAATTTGCTATTGTTTAATATTCTAGTAACCAAAATGTACTGTTTAAGAACTTTGTGTATGTTAGCTTGTAATGAATTTATTGCAATGTGAGTATGACGCTCAATATCATGTAGATTACACCTATAAAAGAGGTATCACTAAGCATTATATTATGTATTGTCTACTCTCAGTAAGTTTGTAGTGTATATCTTGTTGGTGTGACAAATAAAATAAATAAATAAATAAATATAATGTATGGAACTCAATACCAAAACAAAGCAAATACGAGTCAACGAATGTTAAGCCCAATGCATACGTAACGGGCTTTTTCCCATACGGAACGCGCCACGTTCCGTACGGAATTCCGCTGCGTATGCACTATCGTATACATTTTCTATGACACGATGTTTCCAAAACTTCACGTCCCGTACGTATGCATTGGGATTTAGGCGTCAAATATTTTTGTTACTTGTGTAGGGGTCAGCTATTTTTTGTTGCCTATTGGCTACAACCCAATTATGACCCACTTCTGAGCACGGGTCTCTCCTCTTGAGGAGCCCTACAGCATACTCCACCACTGCTCCAGTACGGATTGGTGGAGGGGTTAGTGGCCAACCCAAGTGTCGGAAGTTTTCATGCTCGAGGGCCTCCGACATAGCTTAACTACCGTTATCTTAGAATAAATACCGGGACCAACAGCTGTACGTGCCTTCCAAAATACAAAAACGCTCAAGAAAAGGCTCTAGCGGCCAACCGCCCGCTGTTGGTTCTCGGTCGATCACAGGATCGATATAAACGACATATTATGCGCTTGTTGCCTATAAACTTTCATTCGTGAACGTACGTGTAAATGTAACGAGTAAGAACGAATAATCAAAATTTTACTAACAAAAAATAACCGACTTCAAAATTACTCAAAAACTACTTGTCAGATCTCGTTCACCACACGTGGGACCACATGACAAGCACCTGCTTTCGATTAAAAAAAGAATCATCAAAATCAGTTCACCCAGTCGAAAGTTCTGAGGTAACAAACATAAAAAATACAGTCGAATTGAGAACCTCTTCCTTTTTTTGAAGTCGGTTATAAAATAAAGTAATAAAAGTAACAAATCACTTATTACCTCAATACAAATATGGATCCCTCCTGCGTAGCCGCCACAAGCGACTGGCCGCCCTCGCACGCCGCTAGCGACACAACCGGGCCCGCACTTCTATTGTACATTGACTTGGATCTGAAGATTAAAAGTTAAACTACAATCCTTGTTACGTTAACGTTAAATATCTGGATGACTGAGTTTTGCTTGGTATTTTTTTTTTTGGCAAATCGTGTGTTGCTTAACAACGCCATCTACTGAAGTAGCTTTAGTGTTGCTACTCGCCAATAGATGTCAAGAATATTCTATTGTAGCAGTTTTTCATTGCCTGAAAACACGGATAAAATGACTTTTTTTTAAAATGAATCCTAGCTAGATCGATTTATCACCCTGCATACTAAATATGTATCATGAAAATCGTTGACGCCGTTTCCGAGATTCAGAAAATAGATATACAAGAATTACTCGTTTAAAGGTTTTAGATGTTAACGACTGCGCGGCTTATTTAGCGCGCCAGGCCGCAGATGTGCGCAATAGAATTCAAATCTTTTGACAGCTGACAGATGCATTTTCGTAAATAAACCCAACTGTCACGATTAAAAAATTATCTGACGTGCCCTCCAAGGCACATACACAGATCAAACATACTTATTAACATACGCGTGTCCCTGCAGGCGCGCGGCGTCCCATAGTCGCACGGTGCCGTCGTCGGAGCAAGAGCCGAACATGCTCTTGTGGGCGGGCAGCCTTACGAGCTGGTTCACACGAGCCCTGGGGAGACAGGGGTTGTTGTAAGAAATATATCAAAAAAATGTAATAACCAACACTATAAGAATATCATAAAAACACGATTATCGATCGAAGGATACGTATAAATAGGGATTAGTATAAAAAATTAAAAACATGTAGTTTGAAGGGTATTTTTCAAGGTTCAAGTATGGGGTTTTTTGGTAATCGTAAGGTGATGTGTGATTCATACTTGTTCACGTTTGTCGATGGTTAAAAATATTTTATTACTCTATGACAGTTGTTGTCTATGGGGAGTCTTGTTCTTGTCTTGGAGAAGTTAGCATGGCGGGAGCGCGAGCGTGCTAATTCCAAATTGTCGTTTTCGTATTTTATCGTTTTCTCGTTTGTCGTGGCGAGCACTTAGTGCAGGAGCCTAATTATATCAATTGTCGAGTCCAAACGGGCTAATTTATCGTTAAACAATACATTATCGTATGGGACTGATAGTGGCGAAGAAGGACAGTTCACGTGGAAGATACAGGGGTCTATCGTCAAGGAGTTTGGAGAGCGAAACACTGGTGTAAGTCTGCGCAGCGTCAGTTAGCTCATATATACAGTAAGAAGAAACCTCGGTGAGTACCTTTGTAATCGTACCCGTATCTGTACCTAATTCTGTATGCTATCAGTCTCTAGCTCAAATATACAGTCCACTCTATTGTATCGAAGGGTGCTTCGGCTAATAACTGGAGCACAAGGTCTGGTTCTTCGAGCCGGATCACACATTTTATTTGGTTCTTTGAGCCGGATTACACATTTATTTTGGTCCTCGAGCCGCATAATTTGATAGGCGGCTAATAGATAATTTGAGTATCATACTTTGTCGTAACTTTCGATCGTGATTTTGCACGAACTATTTATCGAATCATACTAAAGTGATACAATTTTGTTAGTTTTTGTCGTCGTAAACATAATTGTATCGTTTTTCGTAGTATATTTTGTCGTAATTTCGTTAAATATTCATGTAAAAGTTAAATACGTAAATATCAAAAAGTTGAGGGTACATTGGTATAGACGCGTAAATTATTTCGTTTCGATTTTGTTGCATCATCCATTCTCCGCCTTATCGTTTTCCGGTATCATCGTAGTGTCATTGTCAAATGACAAGTAGTTTGTCACCTTTTCGTTTTGACAACTTGACATATCCGTCATTTGAGTTTGAGGTTTCTGTCGAATGTTATTGGCTGCGTTCCAGTAGAGGCTCACATCGCTCACAATGATCAAAACGCGTTCCACATGGCGACCACGGTCGTCATGGTCGCGGCGAATACGTCATTGATGACGTCATTAATTTCGCTCACGGCACGCTCAAAACAACCCACCTCACGGGGTGGGTCGAAGTGGTCGAATTGCAGTGTTGCCAGATACGACGAAGTTACTCTCGCCAGTTTTTAGACCTGGCAACACTGGGTAGAAATGGATGGTGATAGAAATTTGGCGCAATTTTATAAAAGATAAGGATGTTGATGGAAAAAATTACTGTATACGATTCGACAAGAGATACTTTAGTGGATTATAGTAGTTTCTCCAGCAGATGCTCGACGTGGGGTCACAAGTTGATATAAATATGTTAAATTATGTAAATAATTTTAATGTTTAATTAACTATACATATAGCCATGTATACATTTTTCCTCGTCGCCCGTCGGTCAATATCATTGACATAATTATTATGCAATTTTTTATTATATTAATTGGTCTATTCATAAAAAAAAATGTTTTGTTTGTAGATATACTTTTTTGCTAGTATAAAAATAAAATTGATAATTATTTATGTAACGTATAATTATAGCTTAAAAATTATAACTTAACCTCTAATGTTTCAGACTTGTCTTAATCTCAACATCATAGAGTACATTTTGTATCAACGGCTAAAACGTGTAAATACTCTGTGGCTTGACCTTGAACGCTCACGTCGCTCACTATACCCGTTCCACTTGGGTGTATGATTGTAACGCTCACAAGCTAGTGGAACGAAAAAATCGCGGTCGTGAGCGTGGTCGTTGTGATCGTCTACTGGAACGTAGGGATTGTCGTATGACTTAACGAGGTTAAGTAAACAATAATATTTAGTTTTCGTTTGTTGTTTTTAGTTTATTTAACTTAATTTTCGTTTAAAAATCATCATAATGTCGACGGAGAGCCAAAGTGATAATGATGGAGCCGATGTTAATCGTATTGCGAGGGATTATGCTCTGTTTCGAGTGGAGTTAATGGAACAAAGTGACTTGCTTGGTTATACTGAATTGGATATTAAAGAATTATCTGAAGAATTTCATAGTGCTCAACGTAATCTATTATTGTCGCTTCGTTCTCAACATCAGAGAAATCATGAACATTCTGTTACTGTTGACTTTGATGCAAAAGTTAAGAACATCAAAAATAGAATGCAAACTGTATTACACTTAGTAGATAATAAACCGGTTGTTCAGGATTGTTCCTTGTCGGCAAAGTTACCCAAGATTAATATAAAACCGTTCGATGGTTCAATTGAAAACTGGGTATCGTTCATCCAATTGTATGACTCCTTGATACACAAAAGAAACATCTCAAACATTGAAAAGCTTCACTACTTAATGTCAAGTGTACAAGGTAAGGCATATAATTTGATCAAAAACTTTCCTTTAACTCATGATAGCTATGTTGATGCATATAATACCTTGTCGAAATACTATAATAATAAGCGTCAGATGGCTATGATCTACTATGATAAGCTGTTGCATTGTGAACCTATTAAGAATAAGTCTCGTTCAGAACTTGAAAGAATTTATCGTACGTTTTCGGATAATTTGGCTGTTTTGGAGAAATACAATTTACCTGATAGAAACTTCATGCTATTTCAATTGTTGTGGTCAAAATTGGATAGGGCAACTCGGGAATCGTTTCAGTTGGAATTTAATTCTGATGAAATTCCAGAATATTCAGAACTTCAAAATTTTATTGAAAAGAATTACCGAGCTTTAGAGATTACTAAGTTGCCAAATAGTCGTGACCCTGTTGTTGGTAAAAATAATAGCAAAAATAAACCTTCTCTTGTCGTATCGCAGCCTAAATTAAATTGTATTTATTGTTCGGGCCAACATATCCTTAGCACTTGTGAAAAATTTCTAAAATTAGATTCTCGTTCTCGTTTTGATTTTGTAAAACAGAAAAACCTCTGCATCCTTTGTTTCTCTCCATCTCATCGTGTTAAAAGTTGTCGTTCAACCCATCGTTGTAATCATTGTAACTTCTCGCATAATAGTTTGTTGCATTTTGGTAAAATAGTTCCCAGCAAAGATTGTACTGAAGATCCTAATAAAAGTAGCATTGTTTTGACATCGGTGGCACACTCCACAAATAATATTCTTTTCTCGACAGCTAAAGTTTTAATTTTGGACTTAAAGGGTGTTTATCGACCCATTCGAGTATTGCTTGACTGTGCTAGTGCATGCAATTTTATTACTGAATCCTGTGTTAAGCTATTGGGGTTACCTATAAAACAAAATATGCTCACTGTGAATGGGGTTGGCCATTCCGTGACCGAACATTTGGGTTCCGTAACTTGTAACATAAAACCATTAAATTCACATTCAAGTAATCAATTCAAATTTGAAGCTTTAGTGTTGCCATCCATATGTGCTGACCAACCTTCTGAAATTATCGACTTCTCGCAGTGGTCACACATACAGAACTTGCATCTTGCTGATCCTGATTTTGCTACGCCTGGTCCTATAGACATGCTTTTGAATGCAGAGCTTTTCTCGTCTTCGTTACTGCCTGGTCTTAAGCATGGTGGGCGGGGTGAACCAAATGCATTAAATACAATTTTCGGTTGGATATTGATGGGAAGTGTTGACACCCCTCTCGACACATATAATAATAATAAAAATTGTTTTTTCGTTTCACCATTGTCGAATTTGTCGTTAGAAAATTCCTTAAAAAGGTTTTGGGAAGTGGAAGATGTCTGTTCTCCAAATAATAAAATTTTGTCGAAGGAGGAACAGGCATGTGAAACTTATTTTGTCGAAAATTATTATCGTAATCTTGATGGTCGATTTGTAGTACCTTTACCCTTTCTCGACTCTACAAATAGACCTACCTTTTCGAACTCTCGTGAAATAGCTTTAAAAAGATTTTCGTCGTTAGAGCGCAAGCTAAATTTAAATTCTGAATATAGGAAAGCTTATGTCAACTTCATGACGGACTACCTAACATGTGGTCACATGGAAGAAGTAGCGCCACCTTCAACGGATGTAGGAAATTTCTATTACATACCACATCATGGTATCTTGCGACCAGATTCGGTGAGCACTCCTCTTCGCACGGTATTCGATGCAAGTTGTAGAGACGCGAGAGGCCAGTCATTAAATGAAACTCTACATGCAGGTCCTAAGCTACAGGCTAACATTTTCGAATTGCTCGTACGTTTCCGTTGGCATGCTGTCGTTTTTACTGGTGACGTGAAACAGATGTACAGGCAAATATTAGTTCGTAGTGAAGACGCCGAATATCAGCGCATCCTCTGGCGCCCCTCTCCTAAAGAGCCTGTACGGGATTACCGGCTTCGCACAGTTACCTACGGCGTATCATCAGCCCCATTTCAAGCGCTTCGCACAATGGCACAGTTAGCCTTGGACTCTACTAAAGACTTTCCATCTGGCTCTACCATCCTTGGTAGAGACATTTACGTAGACGATATTGTGTCAGGTGCTGATTCCGTGGAGCAAGCTCTACAATTGCGATCCGAGCTCACAAATATTTTGTCATCAGCTGGTTTTCATCTAAGAAAGTGGACGTCTAACTGTAATGACTTTTTTGTTGACCTTCCATCGTCTGACTTATATTCAGAAGATTTTAAGCATTTCGAAGAAATAACTGATTTGTCGCTCAAAATTTTAGGACTTTTATGGCATCCACAATCTGACAGTTTTCGTTTTCGTGTTAGTAACAATGATGAGTCTAGGTGCACGAAACGTATCATCCTTTCGAACATTGCACGGATTTACGACCCGTTAGGATTTCTCGGCCCAGTCACCTTTTATATTAAATACCTACTACAGCTACTTTGGACCTCGGGCGTTTCGTGGGATGATCCTGTGCCTTCTCACATTGCAGATGAGTGGTTGCGCTTTAAGTCTCAACTGTCGTCGTTAGTTACCATAAATATTCCTCGTCGTATGGTAAATTCAAATACTTCATTGCAGTTACACGGTTTCTGTGATGCTTCAGAACGTGGCTATTGTGCAGTCACATATTTTCGTTGTGTCGATGTCAACGGTACTGTATCCGTTCAATTTTGTTGTGCAAAGACAAAAGTTGCACCTTTGCGCAGGTTGTCGATTCCTAGATTGGAACTTTTAGCCGCTGTCCTATTGTCCACTCTGATAGAGTCGGTGATGGTTGCTTTAGAACCCTTTCACGTAGTTGAAAATATTTTCGCGTGGTCTGACTCTACTGTCGCTCTAGCATGGATCAAGTCTTGTCCATCTAAATGGAAAACCTTCGTTGCTAATAGAGTCAGCCACATTCAAAGTAAAGTAGCTCCAGAAAATTGGCGTCATGTCAACTCTACATCTAACGCTGCTGACTGTGGTTCCCGTGGAATGCTCCCCGCTGATCTAGCAGATTGTGACATATGGTGGAAGGGCCCTTCATGGCTTGTAGAGTCGGAAGAAAAATGGCCGAAGTCGTTGTCGTCATCCCTACAGGATACAGACTCTATCGAACAGGAGCAGCGGATACATAGCCTTGTGACATCTCAAAATTTAAATTTTGTCGATGAATTACTTCATAAATTTTCGTCGCTTTCAAAATTAAAGCGAGTTTTGTCGTATTGTTTTCGTTTTTCGCAGAATTGTAGGAAATCTTGTCGTAAAAATAAATTAATTGGTTCATTACAGCCATGTGAGCTTAATAGAGCTTTCATGTTTTTGGTAAAACACACTCAACTAAATTCGTTCCCACAAGAATTAGAGAACTTAGGTAAGGAGTTGCCTAATGCGTTACCTAAACCACTGCGTAAGTTGTCGCCTTTCGTAGATAGCGCGGGTGTTCTCAGGGTGGGCGGTCGGCTGGCTAAAGCCAATGTAGAGTTCGACGTTAAACATCCTACACTTTCGCTTTTAAATTAAATCTTTTTATTCGTCTGTCGTTATCGTTTTTAGTGGATCTTTCGATATAACTCTCGGTCGCGGTAGAGGCGTTGTTAAATTCTCGTCCTTAACACCTCTAAGCTCTGATGCCAATGATTTTTCGGCCTTAACTCCGGGTCATTTTCTGACTCAAGAACCCCTTTCGATTCTTCCAGCAGAGGATTTTGTCGATCAAAATATTAGTGTTCTCCAACGCTGGAAACTAGTTCAAAAAATGCACCAGGATTTTTGGCGTCGCTGGCACTTAGAATATATCCATACGCTCCAACAGCGACAAAAATGGAATATCCACCAAAATAACATTACTGTCGGTTCATTAGTCCTTATCACTAATGAACAAATAAGTCCACTTAAGTGGAACCTCGGTCGGATCGTGGCTCTACATCCCGGCTCCGATGGGATCTCTCGAGTAGCCACAGTGAGGACAGCCTGTGGGCAATATAAAAGGCCATTGGTAAAGCTTTGCCCTTTACCAATGGCTGCATAACTTCTCGTTTTCGTTTTCATATTATTATCGTTTGCTCTATCGTTAGTTATAATTAAGCAATTATCGTTAGATTTTGTCGATTTTTCGGTAAATATCTCATATTTAGGTGGGCGGAATGTTCACGTTTGTCGATGGTTAAAAATATTTTATTACTCTATGACAGTTGTTGTCTATGGGGAGTCTTGTTCTTGTCTTGGAGAAGTTAGCATGGCGGGAGCGCGAGCGTGCTAATTCCAAATTGTCGTTTTCGTATTTTATCGTTTTCTCGTTTGTCGTGGCGAGCACTTAGTGCAGGAGCCTAATTATATCAATTGTCGAGTCCAAACGGGCTAATTTATCGTTAAACAATACATTATCGTATGGGACTGATAGTGGCGAAGAAGGACAGTTCACGTGGAAGATACAGGGGTCTATCGTCAAGGAGTTTGGAGAGCGAAACACTGGTGTAAGTCTGCGCAGCGTCAGTTAGCTCATATATACAGTAAGAAGAAACCTCGGTGAGTACCTTTGTAATCGTACCCGTATCTGTACCTAATTCTGTATGCTATCAGTCTCTAGCTCAAATATACAGTCCACTCTATTGTATCGAAGGGTGCTTCGGCTAATAACTGGAGCACAAGGTCTGGTTCTTCGAGCCGGATCACACAATACTATTAAAGGAAATAGGTTAATAAGTGTTTCGTATTTGGCTCGAAAGACTAAGTGTAATGCAGTTTTTCAATAATTCATTGAATCCGGCTCAAATGACCAAAATTTTTACAGATATACCAAAAAAATTGGTCTAAGTTGCTCTTACTCAATGAAGTATTTGAACCAGCGAATTGAATCCGGCTCAAAGACCAAAAAATTTTAGGACCCCCAAAATAAATTTTGTCTATTAAATTAAATTCAGCTTTTAATAAAAAATATTTTTCATAAGTGTGTTTACGTAAAGTATTACTTGTGCTCATGCAGGTAAGCGAGAAGCTGGTTCCCTGGCCGCCACGACACTGGAGGCTGCAGGTCTTCGTTGGCTTCGAGGTTATCGTCATGACTCCTGTAACATAGAAGGGCTTGTTAGGGTATTTCATATGTTTATACACAGTGGCGAAACTAGCCCTAAGGAGGCCCCATATCAATATTTGTAGTGGGGCCCCCTCAACGTCAGCTGTCAAATATAAAAAGAGTGCCAACTGTAGTGATCGTACAGGCCGCTGGCGAAATTTTTTTTGGGAGTGTTAATGGGGGTCCCTGTACGCTGGGGGCCCCGTATAATTGATGCGGCTGATACGGCGGTAGCTACGCCCCTGTTTATACAATAACGAGTGAAAATACATTAATACAGATAAAATGTTACAGAATTGGTTGGTTTGTTGGTTTCATTGCTGACTGAATTGATTATTGAGTACAAGTTTCTCCTCTTGAGAAGACCTAGCGCATATACCACCAGCCTTTGAGAATTGGTGGAGGGTTAGTGGCCAACCTAAGCGCCGGAAGTTTTAAAGTCAAGTTATACCTTAACGACTTCTGGAACTTCTGCTGCATACGTGCCGTTAAATTCCTCAGTTCAACCCGGCACGGAGCCATGCTGTCTGTGGACAATAACAGCGTCAATTACACGTTATAATATGTACCGGTATTAGGTATATTATATACCGGTATTGGATGTCGTTATCTGGTTGCCAGAATATACCTAAATAATACCGATATAATTATGTTACTAATGCTTCTTATACTATAGAAATAATCTTACTCAAATAACCTTAAGTCTAAGGTTTTTTAAAACACGGTTTAGGCGCAAAAGGTCCCATTCGCAGAATAACACAAATGACTTCTATAACATACCTAACTACCTACATACGAATTTAATAATATTATACATGGCCGCGTTCCACTACACGCTCATAACGCTCACAACGATCAAAATATCATACTAATTTGACAGTTGTGAGCGTTTTGAGCGTCTAGTGGAACGCGCCCCATATACACTGTCTCTTGTAGACAGCCTCTCGGTTTTCTACAGTAAAAGTGGGATTGTGGTCAAACATTAACTTATGTATTTGTGTAAAAAAAACATAAACGTGTACTTATGTACGCGCGTGAGAAGTTATACTAATTGTTTGACATAAAAATAAACAATATTACAAAAAAAAACAATATTAAAAAAATATATTAAAAAAAACAATATACACAAACAATACAATACAAAAAAATATATACTTAAACAATAACGCGCGTTTGCTAAAAACGCGCGTTAAAAAATCACCTGTGATGTTTTTCGTCACCTGTTGTGTCACAAATCTTAAAACACTCATCATTTTTTCCATTTATTTCACAACGCGCCTAAAGAAGTATAACTTCAAAAAAAAAAACTTATTGCATAGTCCGCTTTCTAGTCAAAAGTAAGTACTCACATTGTACATAGCTAGCACTATGCCCCAACTGGGAATGCGCCGGCGGTCCCGTGGCGCCGTGGCCCACGCTGGCGGTCATCGCCGGGTTCCCGCTGGCGTGGCCGGGCGACGCTGACTGCGATGTTGACTCGGATGCTGTACAAAAGTGGTCTAGCTACAGTCGACTCTCGTTCATTCGAAACTCGAGGAACTCTTAAGGTGGTCACTCACGGTCATTCCATCGCGTCAAATGGCGTGATATACAGCCAAAATTTGATCGTGAATGTGAAAAACTGATGGCGTGATTTAAAAAATTTGTATGTCCAATCGCGCCATTTTGACATATGTCGTTTGGCGTGGCTGCAAAAATGACGCGATGGAATGACCGTGAGTGACCACCATTAGAAAATACGAATTATCGAGTGTTTGAAATATCAAATGGTTCGAAATTTTTGAAAGAAAATAAATAAAACTTCGAATTATTGAGTGTTGATCAATTATTATTTATTATTGTTCTTTAACAATGACAAAAGTTTAGAGGTACATATGTACGTGTATGTACATATTTATATTGTGAATGAATTAATCTTTCGAAAGAACTCTGTTACATATTTGTAACAACCTACTAATCCTAATATTATGAATGTGAAAGTTTGTGAGATTTTCGTAAAATTTTTCAGAAAGCTAGAACATGATCTGGAATAGGAATTAAGGGTAACTTACTATCCCGAAAAACAACATAAATATCTTATCCTGACTGGGAATCAAACCCAGCCCCTCGCATTGCAGGCAGGGGTATGTATAAACCAACAAGGCTATAGAAGTATGGAGTCGTCATAAATTCTATATACAACTAGCTGCCCGGACAGACTTCGTTCTGTCAATTTTTTGTTTATATTGTGACTTTTAAACTGAGATGTAAGCTATCCTATCTTTCAAGTTGGATCAAACTGCACACGGTGTGCAAATTTGATAAAAATCGGTTAAGTAGTTTAGGAGTCCATCGCGGACAAACAACGTGACACGTAATTTATATATATTAAGATTAGTGGATGCCCGGCGAGTGCTACTATAAAAAATGTTGTATGGGAAAAGTAAAAATCGATATGTGTATTGTTTATGCATTTATGTTAAAATACACACTTTCACGTTATGCAATAATTCATTGTTTTAGTGGTCTCAAACCTGTCGCATTATTGCCTTTCAAATGAAACAATTTTGGGGCATATCGGTTGAATAGTTTCAAAGTCTAAAAGATATCCCGTACAAACATTTTATTTTGTTCTTTCTTTTTCTTCTCTCTTTCTTGACCGGCAACGTATCAGTGATGCCTTTGGTGTTGCTGATGTCCATGGGCGACGATAGCCACTTATCATCAGGTGGATCGTCAGCTCGTTTGCCGGCTGTTTCCATAAAACAATACATATAGATTTACCCTTAATGGTCGGGTCCTGTGACTGCCCGAACATGTGCTGCCACTCCGTGTTCATGTGTGTCTCATGCGACAGGGACGTCTTGTGGGTTCTTCTGGAACAGGGAACACTGTACTATTGCCAATGTATAAATATATTATAATAGGCATGATGACAGATTTTGAAATACTGTTCTATATTGTTGGGAAATCCATCCATACTATCCATACTTCCATACTAATATTATAAATGTGAAAGTGTGTTTGTTTGTTTGTTTGTTTGTCCGTCTTTCACGTCGCAACGAAGCTGTTATATGGTATGGTTTTTGTGTGTGGAGATAGTGAGGAGGTTGGAGAGTAACGTAGGCTACTTTTTACCGCGGTAAAACATCCCCATGGGAAGATCGATATTTTGTTAGTTGCTAGATATTTAGTTCCGGGTGTTGTTAATAGATGGCGTTAGTAAAATTCATTTGCAAGTTCTGAATCACGCTATCAAATGATACATGTTTACTTAAGTCATAGGCAACTAAATGTAACTAAGTAAAAGTAAGTAGGATTTGTAAAAAATCGATCTCTACCGCGGGTGAAGCTACGGGCAAAAGCTAGTATATTAAAATTACAACGTATATCATATTTCAGCAAACAAATAAGGTTTAGTATAAAATTAATAAACTTCAGTTTATAAGAAAACAAAACACTTCAAAGTATCATGGCGTCGCTTGTGACGTCACGCCTCAGTAAAGTAATAGACAAGATGTCATTGTCAGTATTGACATATTTGTTTATTTAAACAGGCGTGACGTATTCGCTCTGGTTGAGACTGATTGGCGTTCAAGATATCATGGCGGCTTGCCGTACTTTGTAGTAGTATTATGAAATGTCATAGCGGATCAAAAATACAAAATATGTGTATTAAAATATCGTTGACTATAGCATTTTATCGTGAGTGTTCATTATTGAAAAAACGAAAACCAAAATCCTGAATTTGAATCTATTCGATTTTTTTGTGACGTTAGTTAGATAATAATTCTAATTTTTCCAAGTCTGAAACACAAATAAAATACATCAACAAATAAACAGCACGTACCTATTCTGCGTCGATATATACATCTTGTCGACCAGGTTGACGGCGTCTGTCCCCGCGTCCAGCTGCACCGAGCGCGATATCCCGCCCCCCGACAGCACCAGCCGCCCCGGCGCTTCGGTTATATGCTGCTAGGACATACCAACATATACAGTCGGCCGCAGAAGTAGCTTAACATTATAGTACTTTGTAATAGTAACTGTTTCGACGGTTTCCTAACAACATCTATGACAAATTCAAGAAATGTAATGTGACAAGGTACTAAAATGTTAAGCTACTTCTGCGGCCGACCGTACCACCATAACATACCATAACATTGACGACCCGTGTGGCGCAATGGTTACCATGCGCAACGCCGCTCCAAGGGTCCTGGGTTCGATTCCCAGCGAGGCGCAAATTTGAATGATGAGTTTGAATTTCTGTTTTCGGTCTGGGTGTGAATGTCCTTGTCTAGTGGGTTGTCCATGGCACCCACGACACAAGGAATCCTAGTGTGGGGCTATGAGTGTGAAGCGTTATATAACAAATTGACCCTGAATTTGGGCGTGGATGTCCAAATTAGAAACTATGAGGAATAGCGAAAATTGGCCAAAGGAGTCTCGGGGCCGATTTTGATGAAAATTAAAACTGCATTAATTTTTTGAAAAATTAACATTCCTGGCCAGGAATCGAACCCGTTGATTTTTAAGAAAAAACTCATCTGTATTATTACACCATTCGATAGTGTTGCTAACAATGATCAAATTCTGGGAAGTAATGAACGAACGCCGGCACTGCTAATGATGCAGTTTTAAAATAATCTCAAAGAAACGTAAATTCTGTCTAATGTGCGGCCACGCAGTGATAGCCTAGCGGTAGAACATTGGTCTCCCGAACGAAGGGGCCAGAGTTCAAACCCTGGCACGCACCTCTAATTTTCAAATATTATGTGCGTATTACAAGTTAATTATCACTTGCTTCGGTGAAGGAAAACATCGTGAGGAAACCTGCACACCGGAGAGTTCTCCATAAAGTTCTCGAAGGTGTGTGAAGTCTACCAATCCGCGCTTGGCCAGCAGACTATGGCCTAATACCCCTCACATTGTGAGAGGAGACCCCGAGCCCAGCAGTGGGACAATTATGGGTTGTTGCTTTGCTTTGCTTTTTTTGTGCGGCCACGCCTTGGCTGAATCTATGTGCTCAGTAGTGGGCCGTTAATGGGGGTATAAGTTGCAGTACAGTATAAGGTGTATAAGTTGCAGTACAGTATAAGGTGTATAAGTTGCAGTACATTATAAGGTGTATAAGTTGCAGTACATTATAAGGTGTATAAGTTGCAGTACAGTATAAGGTGTATAAGTTGCAGTACAGTATAAGGTGTATAAGTTGCAGTACAGTATAAGGTGTATAAGTTGCAGAACAGTATAAGGTGTATAAGTTGCAGTACAGTAAAAGTTGTATAAGTTGCAGTACAGTAAAAGTTGTATAAGTTGCAGTACAGTATACGGTGTATAAGTTGCAGTACAGTATAAGGTGTATAAGTTGCAGTACAGTATAAGTTGTATAAGTTGCAGTACAGTATAAGGTGTATAAGTTGCAGTACAGTATAAGGTGTATAAGTTGCAGTACAGTATAAGTTGTATAAGTTGAGTACAGTATAAGGTGTATAAGTTGCAGTACAGTATAAGTTGTATAAGTTGCAGTACAGTATACGGTGTATAAGTTGCAGTACAGTATATGGTGTATAAGTTGCAGTACAGTATAAAGTCGCACCTGTGTAGCCGAGCTCTGTATCTTGATGAGATGCGCGCTCATCGCCAGCAGTTGATTTTCCACGTGCTCCGTCATACCTGAACACAAAATTATACTAAAACTAATATTATAAATAGGTTTTACTATGATGAATTTACAAGGAAAACTATCACGGCTATGTTATGAGTAATAGTCGATAAACGTACTACTTCAGAACCCTACATTGCGCGTGGCCTGAGACGCACTTGCCTGGTTTTAAAAAAATAATAAAACATGCTTACCATCCGAAGCCAGTCGTCTGAAGAGATTCTTTAGCTGCTGCCCCATCTCCGAGTAAACGGGCGCCATGCCTTGCTTCACCTACAATACAAACTAAACTCTAAATAAAAGTTAATCTGTATATTAATTAGTTTTTGTCCACAGGATCCTAACGGAGGAGGTATTGTCAAAACGAAAACATAATAATATATCCATAATCATCCTAGCAGAAACATGAATATACAGTCCGTCTAATATGACGAAACCTATTTGGTAAACATTCTTAGTACAACTTTTATTGATTTTTTTAAATATTGATACTAAACAGAAATTAGTTTTGGCATTAAAATGTTTTTTATCTTTAAATTATTTTCATTTTGTGTCTGTTTTATTTTTAAGTACAAATTATGTTGAACTACACTGTAAGATATATTACTAAGTAGGACTTCTCTAAATGGACTATATCAGTAACAATAAAACAAACTGAACATACCCATTATATAAACTATGTATACCTAGCAATTATTGTATATATTTTTTCATGAAATTTAGTATGCAGGGGATTTCAGGGGCGATAAATCGATCTAGCTAGGATTCATTTTTCGAAAATGTCGTTTATCCGTGTTTTCAGGCAATGAAAAACTGCTACAATAGACTTTTCCTGACATCTATTGGCGAGTAGCAACACTAAAGACACTAAGCCAATGAGTTCAAAAAAACACGATTCACCAAAAAAGTACCGAACAAAGGTACTATGGCATTATATTATAGCAAAAAAAAACCACAATTTACAAAAAAAATATACCGTGCAAAGCTCAGTCATCATCAACTATGCATTATAAAGCAAAAAGACGTAATTTCGAAATACCCTCATTATACATCAATAACAGCCATACCCTAAGTCTAGCGCTTCTCCTCTCCCTCAGCGTCTGGACCAATCTGTCCACATCGCCGTGCCTCAGCACTGCGTCCAGCACTTTCCGGGGTATCGGCTCTGCCAGACTCTCTAACAGGAGTTCTGCTCTTTCCACCTGAAACAAGTGTTTTCAGAGGGTAGGTATAAATATGTGTCCTACAAAGGACGGAAAAAAATCAGAGGGTAGGTCGGATATTCAACAAGTGTCGCTGAATTAATGAAAAGGTAAGATGAATCATCAATGGTGTTGAGAAAATAAGTATTAAGGTTACTTCGTATTTAATGTGGTTCACTATTACCAGTTTGTAGATAATAAGTTATTAATTACACATTGGTATTAGTAATAACTAAAGTTCTCAACATAAACATTGGAGAGTTAAGCCCAATGCATACGTAACGGGGTTTTTCTCGTACGGGACGGGACGTGAAATTTTGGAAACATCACTTTTTCAGCGAGATCTGAGAAGTAGTTTTTGAGTTATCCCTAATTTTGAAGTCTGTTATTTTTTATCAAGAATTATTAAGTTTATTATTTGTCATGTCTCCACTTTATCCGACAAACTAAAGTTATAGTCAGTGGCGGGCACAGGTCTTGGCTTGAGGGTAGGCAAAAAAAAATGAAAAAAAAAATTCAAAAGAATACCATCGCGCCCAATCGCCGAAGCTGCTGTCATCAGTGAGTTACCTAGCACCACCCGCCGCAGCTTATCTGACGGACTTATCGGTGAACAAGACTGGACCTCGCGTAGGACACCTAACGGGTTGAGTACCTACTCTGTATGTGATGTACCTGATCTTTATGTGAATAAATGAATGTGTGAATGATTTTAAGCTAAATAATGGTACTTGTCTTATAACTATAAGTAATATTACATCCCTAATATTGTAATTGTGGTTTGGTGCGGCCTTCAGTCTAATTAAGTCTAATTTTGGTACACACCTTTATAAACTAATAATTTTCATTTTATCATCATAAATTCATAACACGCTTTTGAAAATGTATTACCTAAATTCACTAAACAACACACAGAGCCTTTACAAACATCACAATACTCCATAATCACAATATTGCTCACAGTTACTCACAAAAGTCACAAATCTATTAAATTTATTTTAATGAGACTCGTTTTGCATTGCACGAATTTCACAAAGTAAACAAACACGGAGTGTTTCGTGTGATTTCGGCCTCCAAACTCTTTCGCTCTCCAACCTACGTAAATTTTGTAAGGTGTGAGCGATCAAACTGCGAAGAGTAGAGTAGATCACCGGCTGCTAATATTGCCAGAGCGCATTATTGAAATAAGTAAATTGAATAATTTTCATTCAATTTTAAAGAAAATCCTTACAATATTATTTAACTTAATATTTCTAATTGTTTTTATACCTATAATAAGTTGTAAAACTTTTATTCAAGGCTAAGTTTGGAAGAATATTTTAAGGTTTAAGGTTTAAAGAATCTTTATTCTCAAAAAAGACAAAAGTATGTCACTTACTTGAGAACAATAGTTAGAACTAAGTAATTAAATTTAAATTATACTTTATCCGCCAATTTTTACAGTCAGCTATATACATATAGTACTCATTCAAAGCATTTATTTGCTTATTAGTGTATAATCTGACATAATATGTTCAGCCAATTTAACCTTGAATGCTTTGAATGGGTGCACATTTTTAACTATTTCTGGTAGCTTATTGTAAAGCTGCGCTCCCTCAAAGGTAACAGTTCTAATTCCATAATTAGTTCTTACTTTGGGAAGAACTATAAGGCTGGCACGACGACGTTTACAGTATGGTTTTGTTTTTGTAAATTTAATGTTAGTATGTATCGTTTTATTTAGGCATTTCCTCACAAATATACAGGTGTTAAATATATATAATTGTTTAATATTCATAACCTTCGTTTCTTTATAGATTTTATGTGTCGGTGTTAGATAGGGATATCGAAAAAAAAATTTAATTAATTTATTTTGTAATATTTGAAGTTCATTTATTTTAGTTTTTGCAGCGCTACCCCATATTTCAATTAAATATAGTAGATGAGGTTTTACTAAGGCGTTGTATATTGTGTGTCTTATTGTGTTAGGTATACATTTAGTTAAGTTATATATGGATCCAATAAGTGATAATAATTTATTTTTAATATGTTCTATATGAGCATTCCATCCTAAGTTACGGTCCAATTTTCAGCCAAGATATTTTTCCTCGTATTTTTGTTGAATGGGAATATTTTACCTTAGGCAATGCCTATATAGCGCGCCTGACCGCCTGTTGGACTAGATGAAATTCCGTTGCGTATCGAGGGATAATTCTTATTATTACCAATTCCCCATAGAAGCACGTTTAGTTCCTGCCTTCACCGCACCGCAGCGTGGCGGCGCTGTGTGTATGATCAATTATAAATGAATTTTATTATATTTTAGTGCATACGATTTGTGTAGTGTATATAATAGTGTGTTGTTATTACGTAATGATATTCACATATTAGATATTTAAGAGGATTCTATACTTTTACTACGTAATTCTAATGTAATGTTTTAAGCGTAAAGAATTTCCGACTGGGTCCTGGGCCTCGAGACCAGGGTAGGCAGTGCCTATGTGCCTATATGCAAAAACCGCCCCTGGTTATAGTTCCCATAACATATAACACAGTCTTACCTGTATAAGCTTGTGCTTAAGGTGCGGCCACACTAGCGGCAGTATCTTGCAGTTGACGTCGATCGGGTTCAGTAGGCTCGCCACACACGACACCAGGCCGCATACTTCGTGTCTGATCTAAAATCAATTACACTTTAACACATACAAATATTTAAAAACACTTCTCAATGTTGCTAGGTAATAAGTTTTTTTTACATTGGGATTTGTACCATTTAAATGTGCATAAATACGTTAAGGTGGCGCTGTAATAAGTTTCAACAAATGACAAAAAATTATATTTCTATATTGCTATTGGAAGGAGTGGAGAAAAAGTTCAACAACTTGTACAAAACTTTTAGTAACACAACAATAATTATGAAATAAACCACGATTTGGCAGATTTGGGTATTTGGTAAAATTTCAAAAATTTTAATGAAACAAAAGAAACACAAATAGAATAAGAAAATAAATTCACAGTATTCACACTAGAAAGACCGGAGTAATCAAATTGACGATTCCGTGACGTAAAATGTTCATATTTTTAAAGGCCTTTAAAAAAGAAAAGGTAAAAGAAACGACAAGGACAAAAAGAACTATCCATCAAATCCCCAGCAGAATACGACCTTTAAAACAAAATATAAAAATATTTGCCTAATTTAACCGCTATTTGTAGTACGGCCGACGTATCTTGGCGCGTCTGAACATAGGCTCTGCGAATTTTACCGCATACAAGACAGAGATAGCGACACGAACATGCTAATGTGTGACTGAGACATAATACGCCGCGTAGCGAGCATTGCCGAATCGGGATGTTGACACTATCAGTAAATTAAAATAAATTTATGTTTAAGCTTATGACGTCATTGTTCGTATTTTTATAATTATGCAAGTGCAATAAACTTCAGTCGACAGATAGTATTGAATATCGGCTAGTGACCAGGGGCGGCTGTACTTTAAGTGCGCTCGTGCGCCGAACTGCCAGATTTTAATGATTAGAAAAATAAAAAAATAAATGTTTAATAGTGTCTGATTAACGATCTATTCAATATTAACGAAATTATGATGAACCAATTTAAGCTCTTTGATAAAGTATTAAGACTCATTATCGCGAAAATCGCTGTAATATGGTTCACGGTGCGCTAGCCAAAGCGCACGGCGAATGCTCATACAACTTCTATGAGATGCAACCGAAAACGCCTGGCGCGTGAGACAGAGCTAGTTCAATAGAAAATGTATGGCGAATTAAGACCACTCTGGTGCGCCGCACCAGAACCGAAGATTACCGGGGTTTGACGAAACTCGCGCGTTTGTTTACATTCTGCAAGGATTTTCAGTATTTTAATATTATAGTTACTGAATTGTGGGACTTTAACATCGACTATTTTGAAAGCAATAATGAAACTTTTCAACAAAAATTGTAATTAAAATGGGCAGGATTATTTTTCAAACACTCATTTAAGGACGAATATAACGATACAAATCCATCCAGCCGTTGAGAAAATCATAACCGTTCTTTGGCAGTCGTTAAAAATAAAAATACGCTGATACAGTGCACCACCACTTCTAGGATCCACCAGCCGCCACTGCTAGTGACGTCACGTGACGTTTTTGGTGGGAAATTTGAAAATGATTTTATTTATCAATTTTTGTTTTTAAATTGAAGATTATTATTTTTATAATATTTTTTTTTGTGAATATTAAGGTTCTATGTATAAAATCAAATTGATACCTAAAATTAGTCAACATCCCTATTGTGTTACTGCGCAGCCTTCTGCGCGAAGTTCAGACGCGCCAAGATACAGCGGCCGTACTGTATTATACAAGCCATCTTACCCACAGATTGGGGTGTGCCAAGTAGACCGCGCTCTCCGCGACCAGATCGCACAGCGCCTGCTTCGGCAGCAGCCCCAGCTCGGCCAGGCTGCTGATGGCGCGCAACGCCTTGGCTATGATCCACTCCGACTGGTCCGTCAGGCCCTGGGGACCACCGTTAGTTAGAGATCGCATATACCTACTCCGTTTTTAACCAAATTCAAAAAAGGAGAAGGTTCTCAATTGGACTGTTTTTTATATGTGTTACTTTTTACCGATTTTGATGATACTTTTTATATTCGGAAGCTAGCGCTTGTCATATGGTCCCATTACAATTTGAGCGAGATCTGATGAGCAGTTTTTGAGTTATTCCTGATTTTGACGTCAGATATTTTTTGTTAAGAATTATAACTTTATCATGACAAGCACCAGCTTTCGATTAAAAAAAGAATCATCAAAATCGGTTAACGCATTTATAATAGAATCAATGAAAATTAACCCTTTGATAGTATAAAATGCGGTCTAATTTTGACTGCAGAGCGGTCTTTAAATTTTAATTTTTTTTTTCCAATCTAACTTATTTATCACACTTGAAGTTATACCTACAAACAGACTGGCAACAACTTAGCACATTACACATCAATACAAAGAAGCCAACAACAACAACAAAACTCTTTATTGTACACCGATATACAGTAATAACTTAATAGATAGAATGGTAGGTACAGTCACCTGCAGAGAAAAGTAACCCATCTTTTACTATGTGTTTATTAAGAGATGGGTTACTTTTCTTTGCAGGGGACTGTACAACAGGCAGTCTTATCGCTAAAGAAGCGATTTCTTCCAGGCAACCTTAGGGAAGAGGACAATTAATAAAGAAACAAAGTAATGGTGTACGAGTGTTTAGTGAATGAATACAGATATAAACCAACAAACCTGCTGCAACAACGGCAATAGTATGGGCGCGGCGTGTTGCCCCACGTACGACGCAACCCCCACCACCCGCTCGAAGAAACACCCCCGTAGCGCCACTTCCTCTTTATCGTTCAGGAATGTCACCATGTGGGAGAGGATTACGTCGTTGGCTGAGAGAAAAAATTATATAAATGTAGCATCAAATAGTAACTTGAACAGTGGATTCATAAAATACTAGTAAGTACTAGTCAAGTACTAGTAAATAGAATATGGCCAATGTTACTCAGAAACAACAGAGAATCCTACTGGTAAAATAATTTTTGAAATCGCTTGTACTTTTTGAGTTAATCTATTTTTAAGGAAAGATTTGATTGTTTGTTTGCATTGAATAGGCTCCGAAACTACTGAACCGATTTGAAAAATTCTTTCACTGTTGGGAAGCTACACTATCCCCGGGTGACATAAGCTATATATTTTCAAAAAAAATAGGGATCCTTAATAAAACTCCAATAATGTAACCCAAGATGTAAAAAATAAAAAAACCGAAGCAAAGCGAGGGTGGCTAGTGTGGCTACTCGTCATAAATAAATCAAGTACATAGTCACCTTTTTGTTTTCCAAAAAAGATACAAAGCTTTGTAATGCCATTCTCTACCAGAGCTCGCTTCACTACCGCCTGAGAGTCTGTCAGTAAATACGATACTGTGGAACGGACCTGCAAATTATTATCATAACTTAAAATTTAAATAATATAATAAAATATTAAGCAATACTTATCGAACAAACAGCCAAAAGAGATAGGTCTAAAAGCAAGAAATTTTGCATACAAGTCAGTATATTATTTGAACAAGATTTAGAAATAATTTAGTTTTTTATTCACACAAAATTTGTTTAGAAAATGGTATAAATTTACCCATTACATAACATTATTACATAAATATAACAATACATACCATCTCATGAAGCGCCGACAACTCAGTTTCGTAGTTAATGTTCGCAGCCTCCTTGTCAACCATATTCTGTGTCTGGTCGAGAAACCGCACCGCCGTCTCAGCTAGTTTCGCTGTAACATCAACTTACGTTATACGATGTAATACAGATATCATTGTATAATGTTTTATTTTCTTATCAAATTACTGGAATATGTCATTGTTTAGAACAAATGGATGTTCTAATTTTATTCTAACCACAAATCCATTAGGGAGTAAAACAATGGTGCTAATAATGCACCTTGGAGAACCCCAAAAAGTCTCTCTAATGGTGAACGCACATATATCCACAACGTGCGCGCCGGACTAGTCTGTTTTCTATAGCGTATCTATCATTTTGTTTTAACTCAGTCATTCTTACTTATTTTATACCCCTGTGATATGCCTTATTGCATGAAGTGTAATAAATAAATAAATAAATTTATCGCCTAACGTGTAATGACAACATGGCTACGACCCTTTTACCATACTAACTGGCCACACCTACATACTATTATCCTCACCGATATTATTAGCATACGCGATCCGCACCGGCACCGCCTGGTCCGAAGCCCTGGGCGCGAGCTCGGGCAGGATATACTCGGGGAAAACGTTGCAGTCCTGCGGGGGCAAAGTCCTGACGCACGCCACGCACCGCGCGACCGTCCACACCGCCGCTGAACGGACGCGGGCTTCGGGCGCGTGGGAGAGGTAGATCTGTTGACGTTAAGGTAGTATTAATATATAGTGTATGCCACGCGGTCTTCAGAGATTTTACTGTTTAGTAAAATTAAATCATATGTTAACGCTGAAAAATTTAAAATTTTTAAAATCCCCTAACACTTATTTTTAACAAAAAAGCTAATAACTTTGAAACGCCTAAACAGATCTTCATAAATTGTAGCTAAAAACCATCTAGTCGCGTCAGCTTTCAAATAAAAAAAAACTCATCATAATCGGACCATTCGTTTAGGAGCTACGATGCAAAAGACAGACATAGATACACAGACACGTCTGGAGTTAAAAATTATATAAAGGACAGTCCAGTACGGCCGCTGTATCTTGGCATTTCTGAACATAGGCTTTAAGAACTTTAGCGCATGTAAGACAGAGATAGCAACATGATCATGCTAACGTATGACTGAGACATATTACACCGCGTATCGAGTATTGGCGCATTATGTTACTGCACAGCCTTCTGCGCGAAGTTCAGACGCGCCAAGATACAGCGGCCGTACTGTACTTACAATAAACGGCAATATTCTATCCAAAATAGTCTCCGAGCTGGAATTCTCGCACAACAGCTGCAATATCTCCAGACAATATAGCTTCGACGTGCAATGATGCAGGCCTCTGATGCATGACGTCACCAATGACGTAATCAGTATCAGTCCTTCCCCATCAGGCCCGATTTCCATCTTCTCTGGGGTTTTCTCCGCGTCTTCCTCATAATCAGTGACGTTAACACTCATGACCTTATAACCTTCCTTAACCAAGGCGTCGATGTCAACCTTCTGGTTATCAGTGGTTTCGTCAACCAAGTCTTGGTAGTTCTTAGCGTTGGACGGTTGAGTGAAGATCTTGATAATGTTTTTTATGTCTTGGTGAATACGGAGAATCTTCTCGTCAGCTGGCAGGATGGGTTGAGCGGAGAATATCAGCATATAGGACTGGAGGAATGAGTAGAAGTATTCGGGGAAGAGTCTGAAAGAATGATACGATTTTTCTATTAATAAAACGGTAACGAGGCCGAATCTGGGGAATTTAATTATGAATATTTCGCAGTGACTGTGTATCTTGTAAATGAAAAAATTGTTATTGTTGTGTAAGTTATAATATAAATGATAAATAACTTACGTCCCAACTCTGAGTCACTAACGGTTACTTTAATTGCTCCTTAGTACAGAATCACCATAAAAATTTTGCTCTGTATAGCTGTGAAACCAGCCTTATATTAAGTAGGGTATGTTGGGTCAAAATATAAGATAGTGAATGAATGAATATTTATTTGCAAAAATACAAATACAAATGTGATATAAAATAATATGTCGTATTGTGCCCCAACTTACTCTGTAACAGTTAAAAGTGTTACCCTCTCTGATTTTTAAGAGTTTATTAAAATACATGTCTTCACATTAATCCGACAAACTGTACTGTACTCACTTGCCACGCGCCTCATCGAGGTATATCTCAGCGCTCTTCCGATCCTTAGGGTTCCTCTCAGTCATGGAGTGCAGGAGCCCCCTAAGTTCTGGCTCGCAGCCATCAGGGAGCGTCATGGTGGGCGGGCGGTGCTCGCTGTTGCGGTAGGCTAGCAACCCGTGGAGGTCCAGGGCGGGGGTGCCGTCGTTCCAGAGTTCTAGAAGGGCACAGCTAGAGGGAGAAGTAAAATAGAATAGATGAGTATGGGCTTCAACTCAAGGGCCTAAGGCTAATGCTATTTATTTCTAGCACGGGTCTCTCCTTTAGAGGAGGCATAGATCATACTGCAGCAAGCTGATATAGTGCGGATTGGTAGAGGGTTGACTAGGGTGGAGGGAGAGAGGCCCAAGAGGCCTCCGGCTTAACAACCTTAATATAACGACCAGGACTGACTGCTTTACGTGACCTACAAAACACGGAAACAAGACGAGTATAAAATGCTTATCTTTGCAACCTCTATTTAGGCATAAGTCTCTTTTTAAGACGGGGCAAGTGTACACATATGTTGAAGGACCCCCTTTCTAATGGGGTCTTTTAAATGTTATCACACTGATATGCACATTATATGAAAAATTTATAGTGCAAGCTTAATTCAAACTCAAATTGTTCGACTATAATTACTTTTTAACAAAAAATAAAACCAACGAAAAAAAAACTGAAAAGCAAAAAATAAAATAAACCATTTAGTATTATAAATTAAGATCCGAAATTAACAGTAAGTAAATAATTTTGAGACCGTGCCAAACAAACAACCAAAATTAATTACATAAAATTCATAATATTATGAGGGCAGCGCGGCAGTGGCTTGCGATGCACACGGCAGCAGCAGCGCGGCGCACATCTTTTCGCCGTTTGTTTTTTCATTGGTTTGGCACCGCCTCAAAATTATTTACTTACTGTTAATTTCGGATCTTAATTTATAATACTAAATGGTTTATTTTATTTTTTGCTTTTCAGTTTTTTTTTCGTTGGTTTTATTTTTTGTTAAAAAGTAATTATTTTTTCATTTTTAGTTGCTATGATACTAATAATTAATAATAAATTATTGATTTTATGAATTATAGATTCAGGTACCAGGTAAAAATGTAGTAGATGAAATATCAATCATCCCCTATTTTCGTACCTAAGGGGGTAAAATTTTGTTTCAAAATTTAAACAAGAGTAACCTCAAGATACACACTATTCAATAAAAAAAGAATCATCGAAATCGGATCATCCAGTACAAAGTTATTGGGGTTAACATGTAAAAATTCCCGGTAAAAAACGGGTGAATAATCAATCATTCCCTATTTTCGTACCTTTAGGGTGGGAATAAAATTTTCAAAAAAATATGGGACCAACTTCAGGACATACCCTATCCAATAAAAAAAGAATCATCCAAATCGGACCACCCTGTGTAGATTTCTGCGTGATCATACATAAAAAAATAAAAAAAAATATACGTGTCGAATTGAGAACCTCCTCCTTTTTTTTCGTCGGTTAAAAATTCAAACGACTAGGCTATGGCTATTTACATGATGATTAACAAGAACTTACCCAGTAGAAAAGATGTCCATACTAGGAACTAATTCACCCACTTTACACGGCGATTCGCTTAGAAGGAGGCCGGTACGATCATCAGCCTGTAAGTACAATTAATTAAATGAGGATTTTATCAGTCTCTCCAAATTCAACTAAAATCATTATGGAAAACATAATTATGAATTTGCATTTTCCTAATTTTATTTTATATCCGAGGCCATACAAAAATACTCAATTACTAGCAATTTTTTTATGGAATACTCATCAAAGCTAGGTACCAAAGATTAAAAAAACAAAAAGGTTCTCAAACTGTGGTGAAAGAGTGGTGTGTCTATTTACTCTTTTTCTTTTTGCCAAATTAAATTTCTAAAATCAAAATAAAGGCCATAGAAACTCTTACCGCAGATCTACTGCTAGGATCAGGAGCTTTAACAAATCTCTCCGGAGCGACATAACACAGCCTTCGACGAGACGTATCGAAGAAGTAGCTAAAGTCAGCTGGGTTGTCGTCTGGTAAGAACGTTGGTTTGAACGACGCTATGTCGGTCAGCAACACCCAAAGCCAGGAGGTCACCATTATGTTCTCTAGCTGGAAGGAGGAGGTGTTACCAGTATAGTATGTCTCATCACTCTCATCTGGGATGATATTAACAATTCAAAAATATAAATTGCTTTCTTTTATCCCTATCCTGAACCCCCCTGAAAATATATATATTTTTTTATATCATCAATTCACTTAATTTCTTTAGTGTAATTATGAAATCTTATTTAAGACGCGAGGGGACAGTGGAGCAATGCAAATGGCACTCGGAAGGCGGAGCTATCCCCTTTATAAATTACAAACAACTCAAGTCTAAACACAGTTAACTAATGTTAGGATGTTGATTTTAATAAGGCGGAAAAGTAACCTCGCTCAGCGGGGCTCCAACGAAATCTGTGACATACTTCCATTATTATGAAATTCGTCATATCATTGTTTGTATGAACAGATTTGCCAGCTCAAAAAGGTTAAAAAGTTTTCATCATTTCACTAAAGAACTTTAGAGAATTGATGAAATCACTAAGTTTCTCTAGAGAAATAATCCAATCAAGTTGTTATTTTATAATCCTCCAGTATTTAATCAAATCTTAGTTAATTTCATGTGGATTTTTCAAAACTTTACAATCATTTTATCAAAATTACTTGACAATCATTACCTTAATATCTCCATGACAGATTCCAAGTTTGTGCATCCTGTGTAAAGCATATAAAACTTGAAATGTGATCCATTTTTTCTCCAACACGGTCAGGAATGGTCTCGTTGACATTCTGTCATATACACTACATTTGCAGTATTCGCGCATCAACAGACCTGCTTTGTCGGTTAACTGAAAAATTTGTAAAATATATTTCAATATTAAATTTAGCTTCATATTAGTGATGTGCCGAATATTCGTTTGATTTAGCACATATTTTTAAGTTCTTATTCAGACAATTGTTTGGTTAAATTGCAGAATAATTACCGAATATTCAAATTGTAGGTAGTATGTTAGATTTTATATATGTCAGACATGAGCATAAATCATTAGGCACCGGCCAGACAGAAAAGAAGTAAGACGCGGACGAGGCTCGGACCCGTCGCAGACAGGGCGCCGTCACGACTTTTAAAAACATACAGAAAAGACAAGGAACGGGCGTGACGGCCGGCGTACACTGGGCTTCTCCCGGCATTCAACCGTTACATTAGTATTATGTGAGAATCTGCTCTCCGCGTCCTTTTCGCACCCCCGCTGGCGTCCACGCAGGCCCGCGTCCTGTCCTTTCTGTATGTGTAGCAATAGGGCGCCGACGAGTTCAGCGTCGTGTCAGCGTCCCGTCTTTTCTGTATGTTTTATGTCGCGACGGCTGTATACATTTTGTATGAAAGTAGATTGAACGGGCGCCGCGACTGCGACGGGTCCGTGTCTTGCGTCTGTTCTGTGTGGCCGGCGCCTTACCAGACACCAGATCGTAGATTAATAATAGTGCATACTATTTGAAAATTCAGTAGTTATTGAGACATTTTGACCAATTAAGAGCAAAAAAATGTGCCAAACTGAATTGAATAATACCAAATATTTGGCACATTTCTACTTTATATTAACATTTTTAACCAACTTCTTAGTTTTTAGCTAGTATCATAAAGTGGTGTAGTTTTATATTTACAAATTAATATACTCACAATAACCCTCTGAAACGGCAAACAGTTAAAAGCAGATGCAAGCTGTTCCTTGATCTTCAGAATTCTCTCCTTGTGTTCCGCTAATGGCAGCGACGGATCATGGACAGCAAACACTTTCACCACCACCAGGCCTTCTCGGGACCGCGCTCGGGCCACTTTGAGGAATCTCGTTGAACCGAGACTGGAATGGAAAACATGTGCTTTAACTTGGTATAAAATTAACCAAAATGAAGTAAATAGAAATTATTATACATAACTTTCTCAGGTCAATAGGTTCAAAAGCTGCTCAACCTGGCATTGTTGAATTGTTACTTAATTTATTTTTGAGATACAGCAAAGTATACTAACATAGTTCATCATTCCCACACAGTTTCTATGAAGAATCAAGTATGGATTTATCTGTTGTGATATACTAATGTATTATCTTATCTTATCAATCAAGAAAACACTATTATTTTAGTTAAATAACTTTATACAATTACTAGGCGTTGGAACTAAAAAGGTTTCCAAATAACTTTACATTCTAATTCATCTTTCTTAAATATGGTACCAAAGAACATTTTGTTTCACAATGTTGCATTAATTTTATACAAATAAAAAAAGTCGATTTTTTTAAGGATATAGCCAGTAAACGAGCTGACGTCTGACGACCCACCTGATGGTAAGTGGCTATCGTCGCCCATGGACATCAGCAACACCAAAAGATCACTGATGCGTTAAAAAAAGTGAAGAAAAATAAAGAAAGAACTGGCCTTTGATCATCTTTGATCACCTTACTAACCTTTGATCAAATGAAAGATCAGCATGGTCGCTCAGGTAGTGCTCGACCGGATAAATTTGCGAAGGAGCCACCCCTACGAGATGATTACCCATTTTGGTAACAAAAATAAATTACATACGTATTGAAACACGCAATATTGTTAAACAAAAGCAACAAATTGCGACAAAGAGTTAACTTTCATCACTTCTTAACAATAACTAACACTAATATTTATACTAAGAGGTAAAATGGAATAATTATAGTTCCTAAAACAAATCACTCTGAACAGGAATTAATTCAATTGCAATATTTCAATTGCAAAACACAAAACGAAAACACTTCGATTTGATTTTGACAGTTTCATCAAACACTTGAATGACATTCACTTGACACAAGCCGTGAAATAGCCATGAAACAGCTGAGTGACATAGACTAAAAATCAATAACGACCATCCATCCCATTTTAATATACCGGTAATATGACGATGATTTTATACCGGTATTATAAAATAATTCGATTAAGTAGATCTTTTACAATTTACATTTAAACCATGGAGCATTGATATTTCTCCTCTATTTTCCATGATTTTAACAAAGAAATTGACTTTTAGGACACAAATACAATAATAATGCAATAAAGTCAAGACTATCAATAATTAATATCCAAATGAGTGCAATTTACGAAATGATCGACATAGACTCACTCCTCTTCAAATTTTTTATTAACTTCTTTCCAAATTTAAAATGAATTTTCTTACGTGAATAAATAATGTGTAAAATCCTTACCGGTATAAAATTCGCAATCTGTACTGCAGCGCAGGTATTACTATCAAGTCAATTGTATAGTCTGTGACATGTCATAGACAATAACTCTATACACCTCATCACTTTTAACAGCTGTCATTGTCATATCATTTCTGTCTATGGTCTCTCCTTCAACTGGAGCCTTCAACAAACAAAAGTATTTTATCCACCCTATTTTCACTTAATCATTCCCTGATTCACAGAAATGGCTTCTAAAAGTGAGAAGGATCGGGCCAAACAAATCCAGGATCGATGTCAAAACATATTAATGCAAATGTTAAAAGATGAAGACAACAAATATTGTGTTGACTGCGACGCCAAGGGTGAGCAGAAATTCCCTTTTTTTCTTTTTTGTTTCTTTATTCTTAGCAGAAACTATAATTTAGCTCCTGAAATTCTACACCTAGAAATTACTGTGGAATTTGAGTAAAAGGGTCATGAAATACAGAAGGGTTTCTTTTTCAATTTCACAAGTTGAGTCATTTCATGAAGTGACCACTATTAATTTATCACTTGGGGTTCAGTTCCAAATTAATCTAACATTAAAATAATTTCGATCAAACTAGTATCTTATGCTACTTGAAAATTGTAAGTCTAGAAACATTAGATTAGATTCTATTTAAATTACAAAACCAATAGTACCTAATTTATTCATCTTACACAATTTGCAGCTACATTATTGCAACTGTATAAATAAAAATATATTATATTATATCCTATGTCTATTTTGAAACCTGTGAAACTGTTGAAACTGTGAAAAGTGAAAACATTACTTTCATAATTTTTTAATATAAAAAAATTGTAGTACTTAAACTAAGTATAATATGGAACCAGGGAATACTATTATCAGCATGGCATCAGTCTCAGATTCAGGTCGAATATAGACTCCTGTATGAAACAAACACACAGACAAGCTTAGTTTTCACACATTTACTTTCCTAAAAACATTAATATTGTGTAAGAAATACCACTAGACAAGCTTTAAGCAGATTAACAGGCTTCACTCATTTGAGAATGTCAAGGAAAACTATATATTCATATATGTATGTGTAATGTATTCCTTCACTGATGTCCTTAATTTCAATACCTATATATTATATAAGTTAAGACGCATTGGATTTGAACAGAAGACCTCTTTATGAAAGGTTAGACTCAATTTATCCAGAAACTTGCCTGATAACAACTGTATTAAAATTAATGCATTCTAACTTTGATCTCACAGCTACTTTTGGTAAGCTAATCATTATTTAATTGATGTTTATCAATCCTAAACAAATAATTAATGTACATATGTAAGCATGGATACCTCATTACAAAAATACTTTGTCATACTGTTATCAAGAAACTAATGATAAGTTTTATCTACTAACATATAAAATATATCTCTATATGTCATAATTATCAGTTGTATAATTCAACTTTCTTTTTTAACTGATAAAGTTCAACATCAAATGTTACAATATAATGCATCCTAAACATAGAAAGATGGCAAAGATAAAATAATTAATTGATATATTTTATTTGTAAGGTGAGGGAAGGAGTGTAGCTATTGCTGCATTAGCTAATGCTATAGCTATAGTTAATAGTAATTATTATTAATGCCTGATACTAATAACTATAGCTAATGCCATTAAATATATTATCAGGAAATTTAGGAAATTCATTGGTATTAAGTTAGTAATGTTAGTATTCGGCTGTATTAGCTGTATACATAGCCCTTCGGGCTCATTGGTGACCTTTTTTCAGAGAGCAAGGCTCACTGACTGTAGAAATCCAAGGGTAGTTCAAATTTGAGGTGCGTTTTTTTGAGGAATTTTAATATGATGCAACTCTAGGGCAAGCTATGCTACTGAGTGAAGCAACAACGGGCGCGGTCGGTAGTTGGATGTGTGACTGTTAGTGGCAACATTGCTTGAGCGTTTCCGTGCTTCAGGAGGCACGTAAAGCTGTCGGTCTCGGTTGTTATCGTAAGATAACAGTTGTTAAAACATGTTGGAGGCTCTCGAGCAGCATGAAAACTTTTGACACTTGCAGCCCACTAACCCTTCTACCAATCCACTCTGCAGCGTGGTGGAGTATGCTCTAGGCCTCCTCAAGAGGAGAGACCGTTGCTCAGTAGTGGGCCATCAATGGGTTAAAGCCAACCTATAAAAATGACAAATACCAATTATATGCATTCTTCACACATTTTGTCACCTGGCACAATTACATAGGACAATAAATTACTGTAACAGTAGCATTAAATGCGAACGGGAAACTTCAAATAAAATTCTGTTTAATCCAATATGAGCGCCGAGGGTCATTGAAATCGTCATAAAAATATCTCTTTCCTAAAATACTGTAGTTAATTTGCTTATGTTTTAGTAGAGACGGGTATAGAACAAATTTAGGGGCGTATCGCGTGTCTATGAATACTTTATTTTTATAACGCACTGACGTCATTGCGCGTTGGTATTGACTTTTATTTCTTAATATGTTGCCAGTAAAAACCCACTATAATTCTTGTAAAATAATCGATGAATGTAACTACCTAATAATAGGGTGCTAAGGGCCTTAGACCATTTTGATTGATACCCAATTTCCCCTGCACTCTGAATAACGCTGAGTTTATGATGATGATGATGAATAGTCCCTCCTATTGGAGGTAATGAGTCCTATACCACCCAATTTAATCCGGATGGTACTTATGCATTCAGGTTTTTTTACAGCGTCTGCGAGCATTATTCAGTCGCCGATTAGCGTAGCATAGCACCACGTTTCCTAATTCGACTGTGATACTCCACATCTCGAACGTGAAGCGGAGAGGCAGATTTTTCTTATGTGTTTCCGTCGTAGCGTCGGAGAGCTAAAAATTTAGATATGTCGTTTTTGTCCGCTATGCATCAGTAATACCTGATGGCTAACCATCGGGTTTTGAATGCGTCGGTGTTTAAAAAGTCTGGATATGTTCCTGTGGTGGTGGATCTGGATCCAATTCAACTCTGGAGTTGAAGCTTTTATCGACGTACATTTCAAACGTAGGTAGGTACAATAAAATAAGATCGCCAGTCGCCCTTCAGCCACCCTTCCCCCCCATTCATAATACTAGATCCGCCCCTGTTCCTAGTTCCTATGCTAGATCCTATATATAAATTAACGTTTCGGTTTCACATTTCAGGACCTCGTTGGGCGTCATGGAACCTCGGAATATTCCTCTGCATCCGATGCGCGGGGATTCACCGAAATCTCGGTGTTCACATCTCAAAAGTAAAGAGCGTCAATTTGGACTCGTGGACACCGGAACAAGTGGTAAGGTATTTTTAGGGTTTCGCAGGTTCTTACGACAAAAAAGAATATCTATAAAAGTATGGATTGAACTGCTGGCCATAGAAAATGAACGTCCTACGGCTGTACTCGGGTTTCTATAGTGTAAGAGGTACCTGCTAATGATTTAGGTCCTATCATCTCCCTGGATCCTCTAGTGCCTGCAGGTCAAAACCTCAAAGGTCCATTGCGCTAGTCCAGTGCGACTAACTCCACTCCCCTTTTAAACCGTTATGAAAACCTCTAAAATCCTGAAGGAAACCTGCATCTTTGATGTTCTGACCGAAGCAAGAGAAACACATAACTTGATGTATGTAGATGCTGGATTCAAATCCGGATCGCCGTGTGCTAGAGAACTATACTCGTATTAACCACTAGGCTATCTGTACTTCAACGTTACGTAGTTAGAGTGCCACTAAGTTATCTGTGAAATGGCGAAAATTGGAACTAATGCAGGTTCATTCAAAAATTCTTTGTGCTCAGACATTTGTCATTTACTACGTCTCGAATTGCGTCCCATGATTGGTCCAATGCGTCCGACAGCGCCCCCCTTCAATTCACAGATAAGTTGGAGGCACTGTAACTAATTGTCGAATAGCCGCTCTCATTGTTCGATAGAGAAGCATCGCTGACCTACATAATAACTGAATGTCTTACGAACGTGTTTTATGAACGAAGCGTTCAAGGCCAAGTGAAGCAGTCGGTCAAGATTACAACCGCTAAAAAGTAGTCGTTATAACTTGTCGAAAGTGTGACCTTTTATCAGTTCAGTGCGGATTATAATTGGTTATTTTAATGCTGCAATTTTAATTGAAGGTTGTAATTGTTCGCCTTTATATCCGTTGTGGATCTCAAGCTTTGTTATGATAAAAAAATATTATTTGTTTTTTTAGAAGACTTGACGGATTAATTTCATATTCACACAATATTTTTTTCACATTATTATACTAGTTGGTGCCATCATCCCCTTTCTTTACCCTTTAAGGAGATGATTTTTTACTTTTAGGAATCTTTTTTAGTACCTACACTGAAATCCTGGTACAAAGATTCATGAAGATGGTTTAGGCTGTAGATTCTGTCAGTCAGTAAAGGGTAATTTTTTTAAGTTAGCGTTACGAACACTATTTTAAAATTGGTCCAGTGGTTTTTGAGCATATTTGGTACCTACAAACAAAAACAATCCGGTCATTTTTAACCGACTTCAAAAAAAGGAGGAGGTTCTCAATTCGACTGTATTTTTTTTATGTTTCTTACCTCAGAACTTTCGACTGGGTGAGCCGATTTTGATTACTCTTTTTTTAATCGAAAGCAGGTGCTTGTCATGTGGTCCCACATAAATTTGAACGAGATATGACAAGTAGTTTTTGAGTAATTTTGAAGTCAGTTATTTTTTGTTAGTAAAATTTTAGTTTCAAAACAAAGCCTACTACTTTTTATAAAATATACACAATACAGACCCCAATTCTATTGAAATGATAGCATTAAGAATCAACCCACGTGATCAATTCCCAGGTGTCCCTCCAACAAATGGGCAACTCCCGAGCCCGTGCTGTCTACGAGGCGAACCTCCCGGACTCGTTCCGGCGGCCGCAGAACGACTCCTCCTTGGAGGCGTTCATCCGGGCCAAGTATGAACAGAAGAAGTACATCGCCAAGGAATGGGTGCCTATACCTTTGCCCAAGGTTAACTGGTAAGTAATAACACCCCAACTCAAAGTCACTAACGGTTACTTTAATCGCTCCTTAGTAATGAATCACCATACAAATTCTGTACTAAGGAGCGATTTAAGTAACCGTTACTGACTCTGAGTTGGGGCGTAAGAGTTAAAGCAATGGTCGTTCGAAGACTTCAAAGTTACTCGCTGAAGTACAAAGAAATGCAGATCAATTCACAAACAATGGTTACCATTACCATGCCGAACCGCTGTGTCAAGGGTTCTAGGTTCGATTCCCTGCAAGGAGGAAATTTGAATGATGAGTTTGAATTTCTGTTCTCGGTCTGGGTGAGTGTGTGATTGTCTTTGTGTGTTGTCCATGGCACCCACGACACGGAATTATTCCCGGCCGAGGCAGGTATTTATGTAAAAGATAAATGTCTCTTCTCAGTTTCCAGTGACGTCTTTCCCTTATTTGTCTTGAACAGCTGAGGAAATGAAATGTACCTTACTTAAGTTACTTAAATGTTGTCATGATTGGATTGGTTTAAAATTATTTTAGCGTTATTTTTTATCTATTTCAATTTTGCGAGTTTTGTAGCGGATGTATATGATCATTGGCCGAGATACTCACTTCGAGTTACGAACTCCTTACCACGAGTTAAATGGGCACTGCTAGCAAAGTTCCCTTTGTACGGATTATGTAGGACTTTATTCTAAGAATACTATTCACCTCTCTTAATTCTTCTTTATTCTAAAACTTGCATTGCTTTTTCCAGGGATAAAGAAATCGACGAAGAAATGGAAAGGCAGAAACGAAAAAAGAAGTCCACGTCATCTGGACTCGGACCTCTGCCAGCCCCGACCTCAAGTGATAAGAAATACAATGTAAATATTTCATTTACATTTACTTTACTAACTCACTCTAATTTAAAATATCTTCACATTCGCAGATAGGATTACCTTTTTCCGTACGTAAAGTAGCCCTTTTTTACATGGAGGGATAATTTGTGACTGAGTTTCTCTATTAATGTACGGTGTTTAAGAAACTCACTAAGCTTCATCACTAACTTTCAACCGTGCAATAAGAGAGAAATTAATCACACATCTTGGCAAGGTCTAAAGGACTACTCAGGTCACGAAAACCATGACTTAAGTGCAGGTTTAAATCACACTGCTATAAATTAGTATACGATACTCGTGACTCAAGTGGTATTTTAATGCGTGGGCGTAAAATTAGCTCTCCAGCAATAACAGACTTAATACTTTTCACACTGTTCCATAACATACTATTTCTGAATAAAGAAACTAATCCCATTATTTCTTTTAGAAATCCGACGTCATTCCAAGCATACCCAAGCCGAAATCCTCAGTCAGTCCCAAACTAGGCAGGAGTACACCGACGAACCAAGCAGACACTAGCCGGTCATCCAACGGTTCAGCAGATCTCCTCGGCTTGGACACGTCCAAACCAGAAACCAAACCAACAAACAACGACGACATCTTCTCCAGTTTCTTCTCCGCCCCACAAGAGAAACCAGAACCAAAGCCCGAAGAACTTAAGCCAGACTTAAAGACTGAGGAAGAAAACTTCTTCAAGCAACCCGCACCGACGGAGAAAGAAAAGTGCAAACTCACTAAGGACAGTATACTAGCATTATACAGTCAAACACCATCAACTAATTTAGTGAATCAATTTAACCCTGTTCAGCAACAACCGGCATATCCATTTGGAGTGTACCAACCGAGCCAAACCAACCAGCATATTTACAGCAACGTGCCAATACAAAACGGTATGCAGTCACAGTTCAATCAATTCCAGCCGATGACCAATCAATTCCCTCAGCAGCCATTCGGGGCCATGCAACAACCGATGCAGAGTAATCAACCAATCAATCAATTTCCACAGAGCAATCAATTCTTCAATCAACCACAACAAGGTCAGTTGTCTCAACAGTTTGGTAGTCTCAACTTAGGTCAAAACTTCCCGAATGCCTTCTCGCAAAACAGCAATGTAGCTAGTAACACTACGTGGCAGTAGGCGTTAGGTATTTTTTACCTGAGTTTTGTTTTTGGTATATCCAAGCGTTGCGCGGGTCTGATTGTTCCTAATCAGAGGGCTATGTACCCTATAGAGCCTTAAACACAGAACAGGTAGATTCTATATACTAACGAGTAACGATAGTATAATTAATGGTATTTATGTGGAATGCTTACTAAGTTTATTATACAGTATTTTATTTCTTAATCCTTGAAACATGGCAGATTTGACCAATTATAAATCCTGCAAATTGATATCATATTTGATCATATCTTTTTTTTTTGAAAATGAAAAAATATTTATTGCATATCCTTTGTTACACAAAATGATTTGATTACTAGCTCCCACACTAGGATTCCCTGTGTTGTGGGAAACTAGGTTCAAACCTCTCGTTACACATATATATGTATATATAATACAAGTATTAACACAAAAAGACATCAATTACATAGACATTGTGTGTGTGTGTGTGTGTGTGTGTGTGTGTGTGTGTGTGTGTGTGTGTGTGTGATGATTTGCGAGTGTTTTGCATTTAATTAACATATTAGATATTACTGCAAGTAAGAAGTAAGTTCTCAGTTTCTTTATATGTTAGTTGCATTAGCCAAGTTTTAACTTTGTTTTTGCATGTATACATAGTATGATTTACTAGATTGAGTTTGTGATGCAGTTTGCCATAGATGTAAGGTCCTAGGAATGAAAATGTTCTATTGAAAAAAACCGTATTCGATTTAGGTAAGGGCCATTTCAGCCTTCTTTGTGATTTGTGGGTGGTAATCGTTGACGTTAGAGAATTTTTGTGGTATCGTTGAATCAAAGCCAAGATGTATAGTTGTCGCACTCTCAGGATTCCACATTCAGAATACAACGTGTCTGTAGAATATCTGCGCGGTTTACCAAATGCAACTTTTAAGACAGCACGCTGGATCCGTTCAAGCTTTAAAAATTGAGTACTACATGCTGCTCCCCAGGAGACGATGCAGTAACTTAAGATACTTTGGACCAAAGCAGTATATACCATTTTTATTAGATCGTGGTCAGCAACTGATCGGAGTTTTTTAAAAATAAAAATTAATTTTCGTAACCGAGTAATAAGCAAATCTATTTGTGATTTCCAGTTTAGTTTATCATCTATAATGATCCCTAGGTATTTAATAGACTCAGTTCTTTCCAAATGAGGGCAACTGCACGTTTTATCATTTATGTTGTTACATTCATGTATCTTTAAAACTTGATCATTGGGGGCCTTTGTGGTTTTTGTTATGCTAAAGCAGACATATTTAGTTTTTTTAACGTTTAACGTTAACAGATTTTGCTGTAACCAATACGATATCTTGGATAGGGCTTCTTGTGCTGCAAGCGTCACATCTGTCCAGGAGTTACCATGTATTATGATGGCTGTATCATCAGCATATGCTACTGTTTTTGATTGTTGTAGTTCTAACTGACAAAGACCATTTATATAAGTAAGGAAAAGCGTTGGTCCGAGAACACTTCCTTGCGGTACTCCACAGTTAATTGAGGCAAGCTCACTATCATGAGAAGATACACAAACTTTTTGTTTTCTATCAGTTAAATAGGACCTGAACCAGTTTAGTGCAATCCCTCGAATTCCCATAAGTTCGAGCCTCCTCAACAATATTGTGTGGGAAACCGTATCAAAAGCCTTTGCCAAATCAAGAAAGATTCCTATGCATTTTTTCCCCTCATCCAACCACCCTGCAATCGTTTCTGTTACGTAGGATACAGCATCTTCCGTAGACTTCTTCGGTCTAAAGCCATATTGATTCTTTGCTAAGAGGTTTTCTCGTTCAAGATAGCCAAGCAGTCTCTTGTTCACTACTTTTTCCAATATTTTGGAGATAGATGTCAGCAGAGAAATAGGCCTATAGTTGGCTGGTTCTTTGGGATCCCCATTTTTGTATATAGGATGTACACATGCTGTCTTAAGTGCACTCGGTACCTCGCCTGTTGCCATACTAAGATTACAAAGATAAGCAATGGGGGCTGATAAGGTAGAATTTGATTTTTTAAATATTGTATTACTGATGTTGTCCCAACCAGGCGCAGATTTTAATTTCAGTCCATTAATTATACCGGAAATTTCAGAATTATCTGTTGGTCTAAGGAAAAAAGATTTTACAGGTGCGTCGCGGAAGTTAATTTCACATGCAAGCTGTTGTTCATTTTTGTTTAACTTTTTAAGAGTAGAATTGGCAAGGTTAGGCCCCAGGTTTATAAGATATTGGTTAACCATGTTTAATGAGGTTTTTGGGTTAGGCTTACATTTTAATAACTCTAGATTGCTAGGTTTTGAAGTACTTATATTACATACATTTTTAACGTTTTTCCATAGCATTTTACTGTTTCCTTTACTATCTCGTAATTGTTTGCGATCATACTCGTCTTTCATAGATTGTAGAATGTTATTGCATGTGTTACGATACCTTTTATACTGTAATAGAAGTTCGTCGTCTGATTTAAATTTGTTTGATAATAGGTGTAGGGCGTCACGCTTACGAATGCATTTTAGTATTCCGGGAGTGATCCATTCTCTTCGTATAGCCTTAGAGTTTCTAATTTTATGCGTTGTAGTATGAAAAGAAACTAAATTGTTAATAGTGTCAATAAAAAATTGAAACGCGGAAGTGACATTTGTGCATTGATACACAGGAGTCCAGTCAATATTATCAATGTCTATAGCTAATTTTTCAAGGTCAACCTTATTAACTGATCTTATTTGATCATTTTTATTATTATTGTAAGGTATATCATTTATTCCAATTACAATCGTATCATGGTCAGTGATATCTGACGCGCAAACTAGTACTCGACTAGACAAGTTTGATTTAATTAAAGCATGGTCTAGGCAAGCGTTATAACGCGTACCATATTGATGGGCTGGGGTAAATCCGTAGTGAGTAATTAGATCAAGATATTTTTCCGCTTTCGGATCATTAGTGTTAGCTTGTATGTCTATATTTATATCTCCTGTAATAATAGTTGTTGATGAAGTCTGTTGTTGCAGGAGTTCTTCAAGAGAGGATAGAAAACAATCAATGTTTCGATATGAGGGAGACCTATAAAGTACAATTACTGATAATTCATTTCCAATATTTAGCATTAAACAGTTAGATTCATTAAATGCCGGTTCGTATACTTGTATATCATGTTCTTTTCTGATAAAAATAGCGATTCCGTCGTTTTGATTACTATATTTTAAGGAGTAGTATGTCTTATAATCAGTCAGATTCAAAGGAGTAGAATTATTATTAATCCAACATTCCGTCAATACGATAAGATCAGGCATGAAATCTAACCTGTTTAAAAATATTGTGAAATTGTCAAAATTTTTATTAATGCTCCTGATATTTTGTGAAATTATAGTAAATTGCTTTGAGATATCACCTAGTTTCATTTTGATGGTTTCAGGTATGTATACATATTCACTCGGGATCAGGTTTGTATTATCAATTTCATTTATTAAAGTTTGATTATCGAATTTTAAGGATGGGGTAATAAATGGACACAGTTCTCGGATAAAACGTAGAAACATTAAATTTAGTTACGGTGTTAAAATCATTTTTGAAAAACTCACGGTATAAGCAAACGCATATTATGTTAACTTGCAGCATAAAGTTTTGCAGTATATTTAATATAGATAATAATGTTGCTAAGAGTATATTGTGTGTGTGTGAAAGTATTATTGAATAGGAGATGTGTGATTGTTTAAGTGTAGTTTGTGTATTTGTGTTGTGATTGTGTAAATCAGTATTAACTAAGTGTCTTAAATTAGACATCTTAAATGATAATCGTAAGTTACAATAGTACAAAAAACAAAAGGGAAACGTAATAAACTTGTTACAAAACGGACGATATTCATTAAGTGATATCAAAGAAGAGTAATTACAACTCACCACAAGCCTTTTGAGTGTTGATTGCATGAGTATAGTATATGTATTAAGGTATGTCCAGTACAATCTTGTATTTAAGTATTTTATCCTATATCTGAACCAGTTAACATTTAGGTGTATTTGTTTACAATAATAGCAAAGCTTTCTTTGTATGAATACAACACAAGTTAGTAGTCTAATTCCTTTTACCATGTTATTATTATAAAATATAAGTTTATAATATTTGTCATAGATAGAATATACATGTTTACAAAACTTATGGTAGGAAATTAAGTGTTGATTAATTATCTTGCAGAAATGTATTGCTAGCAGTGTATATGATGACAGTACTTTTGAAATACATACTTTATAATTGGTGTAGGACATAAAAAATCTTAGTATAGCCTGATAGTTGGTATAAATAGGCTTTACCTTGACTACAACATATCTATAACTTACAATTAGTAGAAAAACAATCAGGCAACCAGTTTTACAATTAAAACAAAGATTGTTATAAAAGAAAAGGTCAGATGTTACTCTAAGTCATAATTCAGATTTAAGTTTCAGTAAAATATCCTCTGATTCGACATGTATGCGCGCCGATTGGTCTTCTTTTCTGACGTAGATTTTACCATGTGAACTCCAACAATACTTGAAGTTATATTCAGCCACAAAGTCACGTGCTAGATGGAATAGTCTCTTCCCTTTAGAAGTCAGGTTTTCCGACACAAAAACGGGCGATTTACTGCCGTCGAAGCCGAGGTGACCAGCGTGTAACTTTTCTGTCTTGTTTTGTTTATTAAACCATCGTATACTTTTCAAGAATCGTTCCTTTTTTATTATAGATGTTAACTCGACTATCAGGGTATTGTTGCTTTTTGAGCTGGAATTGATTCTAAAAATATCCCGAATATCTGAGGTTTCGATCTTCTCTCCAGTCTTGTTGCCTAATAATTTTACGATTTGTAATAAGTTTTCTTTGGTCTCCTTTGCTTGTCGAGGAACATTACGTAACTCAATTGAAGCAGCGCGGGTTTGCCTCTCCAAATTATCAATTTTATATTCAAGACTTTTTACCTGTCTGTAGTTCTCCGCTTTATCATTCTCCAACTGGTTTACTTTTAGCACGATTTCATCATATTTGGCACATGAAAATTCCAGGGCTGCTTTTATTTCATCCACGGAAGAACGTAAAGAGGAGTAATTTTGTTGCTGCTCAGCTTTAAGTTCTCTGAATAACGCGCATAATTCATTCTTCAGCTCCTTGCATATTTGTTCACAGGGACAATCTTGCCTCTTCTTCCTGTACCTGGTAGCAACGTTCACCGATGCTGTTGAGCTGTCATCATTGTCCGTAGAAGCACACGGCTGGACTTCAGTCTCTTTTATATGCGGGGATTCGGTCCTTACAGTAATAGTGGGATTACTGGGAGTATTTGACGGCGAACGTCTTGATTTTGGCATCGTTTAACGATAATAATATCAGTCGATATGTAGTAATAATTTTGTAGTGAGTCAAGAATGCAGAGGTCAGACTACACTGGGCGCAATCGAGGAACCGATATAGATAAGCAATCCATCCACTCTAAGTAGAACTCCGGCTCGCGGTTTGCACAGTTTTTTACAGATCACAATTAGATGTTATTGCAAGTTTTCGCACAAAGTAATGTTTTATTTGAAGTCACTATAACCTTATTACTCATATTACACAAACTTAGCACAAATTTACGACAAATCACAGTTGTTTCGAATCGTTAATTAATCAGAGCACAAAAATTACGTAGTGACGCTGCGAACTGAGAGGGTAGAAATGATCACGACGAATGATTCACGATCAAATTTTGGCTGTATATCACGTCATTTGACGCGATGGACTGACCGTGAGTGGCCACCATTACTCTATCTGGATCACTGACTTTGTAGAGGTACCTGAAGATCGATGACGTCACTGGTTGTATAGCCAAATATTTTGTATCGAAATGTATGTGGACAATATGTCGCCATTTCAAATCTACATACATTTCAATGGCATTTTAATGCGGCACTGCTCTGAAGCCGTTCCCTGACCACAGAGCCTCTATCTATCTATAATCTCTGGTAAAGTAATGAATAATTAATTATTACATCACTTACTGAAGATTACAGATATGATATTGGTATACATTACTGAGTCAAAAGTTGTGATCCCGCCCAGAGATAATTTTACCTGGCATTGAATAGTAATATTCGAATACGGTTTATTAATATGTGAATGTAAATTAGTCAACTATATTCAATTGTAAACAGCTGTTCTGTGTTTTAACAGTTGGATCAACTAGTGCCGTAACTGACAATAAATTTTGTTTGTATATTTCCACGTCTTATTTTGTCTCAGCTAGCGTCAAAGCTGAAAAATTTATGAAAAGTTATTACTATATCAATATAATTTTTATTATAATGCTTCACAGATTATTCATTCATAGATTGCACTTAATTCAATTTGATATTTATTATATTTGTATGTGTGTAGTCGTTTTCTATATTTTAAGTGTGAACATCTTGTGCATTTGATTGTGGTCGTGCGTGAAATTATTCGTTAAGTAGATAATTTTTATTTTTTTACGTTATGTATAATTTTATTTGGTGTCATTTTTAAATAATGTAACCATAATGGCGCTGCATAAAAATGTGTCTAGTGGCAGACACTAGTACAGTGTCGGATACCTAATATCTGTAGTGTCGGACACTAGCAATGTATAGTGTCGGATATCAATTATGTAATGTCAGATACTAGCATCTTGCAGTTTCGGATACCTAATATCTGCAGTGTCGGATAACAAATATGTCCGTTGTGTTTTGGACACTAAAATTATGTATGGTGTTGAAAAGTGGCGCAGCTCATAAAGATTTATTTGCTTGATTTCTATTTTTCACAACGGGACCTTGTATTGGTGCAAGCTAAAGTTAGGAAAAGAAAATGTTGGGTTAATTTACATATTCAAATTTACATAGTATGTGTTCAATATATGAAAATGTATATAGCTATTACTTCAGGAAGCATTTTTTAATCGTAAGATAAATGCAATGGTATTTCAGCCTATAAATTTTACTTAGTATTTCTTACACTAATGCAATAATTGTGAGTTTATCAGTTATAAAATAAAGTTAATTGTTGATGTATATCGAATGATCCAATTATTATTACTTACACGAACCTACTTTAATTATGGCATTGTAAAAACATATTCCAAGTATTATTATTAAAGCAATAAACGTAATTATTATTTTATTAAATTACTTAAATTATAATATAATATCGTATTTGTGACGTGATATCATTAACTTGTATTCATAATAATTGGTCATTGAAGACTGTTTTTTCCTGGAATATTAATTTGAACAGCGTCACATTAATTGACAATTTAATGGTCAATCAAATAGTCGCAAAATTTGCTTACATGTGCTTTCAAAAGAAAATGCAGCTGATCACGATTGTACGATTACTCTCACACGCACATAAAAATATTTACTTGTGTGTCTGTGTTTTAACCTTGCGTACTTACACACATATTTAAAACTCAAGTTCACAGTACCTCAAAATATATTACATTGAACAACAAAATAATAAGCACGATTGAACTCAGAGTGGCTAGAAAGCGTACAGCATCATTACAAAGACGATAACGCAAATCGCCGATGCTAAAGGTAACAGCCATAGATTACCCCCAGTAACAGCCCAACCAGTACCTAGTACAGTACGGCCGCTGTATCTTGGCGTGTCTGAACTTCGCGCAGAAGGCTGCGCAGTATTAACATAATTAATTAATTATATAGCCAATACACCAATACTCGATATGCGGTGTATTGTGTCTCAGTCATACGTTAGCATGTACGTGTTGCCATCTCTGTCTTACATGCGCTAAAGTTCGTAAAGCCTATGTTCAGACGCGCCAAGATATAGCGGCCGAACTCTCGTTACTTAATGTTAGACGAATAGTTTGGCGAAGAACTTCGACGAGTAGTTTAGATGACGCATATTATTATTATGTAATCTATGCGCCACTTCATTGTCCAAATATCATGCGAAGCCAAGGAGAATCCCTGCCACTTCGCAGCCCTCACATTTCTCACATTAGATATTGTTTGATGCTGCCATCTACACTTTCTAGCAGAGGTCAGTGTGAAAGAAGTAGATCTTGTGTCACCAGGCATTTAAATAAATTGAATTATTTTATTAATATTGCTGTTTGAGTTTGGCTGTACATACGTATAACAAAATTTAAGTTTCTCTTAAAATACATAGTACATAATTTTATTATCTGATTTCATAATATGTTTATATGTTGATTAAATGGTATGTATATTTAAAACATTTTCGACGTTCACTTTACATGTTATTTAATTGAATTTATCGTAGCTCAGTGTAGTAAATATTTTTTTTTTCAAAATAGAAAAGGTTTATGGGAGCCTGATGTTAACAAATTTTTAATGCAAATAAATTTGTTAAGTTGTGATTGTGATAAACTTTTATTTTTTATTAATTTGCATTTCGGAGGGTATATATATGCTAAGGGAACATTTTAATACAACCAATAAGGGGATAAAAATGGGTCTTCACAAAGATTAAAAAAACAACGAACTACGAAAAACTATTTAAAATTTCATGACCTATAGTTACATAAATTGTATGTCTGTACATTCAGACAACAATTACTTTTTTCACTACACAGCTTTTGTAATTCAATCCGCTTAGCAGTTTTGATGGGATTTCTTAATAGAATTATCTGAGGTTTAAATAATATGGCTTCCATAAATCTCGTCGGATGAAATGTACTGAAACGGGTCGTCGGTCAGTTGGCGAAATGTGACCCACGATGCGCCTGTGTTTACGTTTACAAAATAAATAATATTGCCCAAAGTACCAAAACATTGTTTTTGTCGTGTCTTAGGTTACAACATACATTACTGACCCTACATATCACAGCATCACACATGCATAAATATTTAAAAATCCACAAGCACACACGCTCTTGTAGTATACAGGATGTCCCGTAAGTGGTGGCTCAACCGCAGAGGGCAGATAGCTTGAAAGTGAGCCTACCAAATTATGTCAAAAAATGACCTTAGTAAAAGTTTTTTAAAATTTTGAAAATTCGGCACCTTTACCCATCCTTTATCCTACTTTTTCCTGCTGAGTCCACAAGTGAGCAGATAATAATGTAATCAGGCGTTTTTACATCCATCTGCTTACCGGATAAAAATTGTTGTACCTATATCAAATATCTTAAGTAAAGAAGAGTATCACGAATGGGTTGCCTAAAAAGATATGTTCAAGGCTATCATTAATCTATGTACATACCTACAGGGTGGTAATCTATATCAATTCACTCATATTTTTCTAGTTCTTCCATTTGTTATTTAAAGGGCCCCATTGACGATGCGATCGATCGGTGCGATCCGTCGTTGCCGACCGATCGCAACGACGGATCGGTAGTGTATGTTGTGATCGTGAACGATTTGCTTGATCGCAGACGATATCGGCGATCGCAACAAAAATCTATGCAATCTTGAATATCGCACCGATGAATCGACAGTGTGTGGACCTTTGCGATCACCGATGCGATTTTTGTCTCATTCTGATGCCGGCCGCCACACCGCACGCATCGCATGCCTTCAATGCCTTGGCTAGTGCGTTACGTACTTGTTACGTAGGTACTACGTACCTATCAACATTCGATGGACGAAACAAATATTTTTTTTGCCGTATTGGGGCGGCTTTAGAATACTAAACCCAAACCTACGCTGGATGGGTGTCGTAAGAGGCGACTAAATCCGGCCCGCTAGTGGTAGGCCCTCGGAGGGATTATATTGGTAATATTGATTTTAATTGTTAATTAATACCATTATTACTATTGTTATTACTTCATGGGGTTCGCTTTTACTTTTACTTTTCGCTTTTACCTCTGGTGTTGCTAATGTTCATGGGCGACGATAGCCACTTACCATCAGGTAGATCGTCAGCTCGATTGTCGGCTATTTCCATAAAAAAAACTTCGTGGACTTATCGAGGACCAATGCCGCGATGACAATTCAATATTAAAAAAAAGAAAGAAAGAAAGAAAAACCTAGGTAAACGCTTTATATTAGCTTTAAACAGTTAGAATAAGACTAAGTTTGGAAGACCAAACTTCGTAGACCTATCGAGGACCGATGATAATTCAATATTTAAAGAAAAAAGAAAGAAAGAAAGAAAAAAATGTTCGGTTATGTTCGGCTTACACGTATTAAGTAGTTAACTAAATATTAAGTAAATTAATACGTGTAAACGGATAATTTAGTAGTTTTGTAATCAAGTAGAGTTTTATTTTTTTCTTTTGTAGCCGAATCAAAGTTACTGCCACATAGCTAAGGAAAAGAAGTTCATTTTCCATTTTGTAGGGCACGTATTGAATTATTTGAGCACGTCTTTATCCTTCCGTGTCAAACAAGTAAATGTTTGATAGCGATCGATCGTTGCGATCGATCGTTGCGACCGATCGTTCGTGTATGAGTGGCACTTTTGAACCGATCGATCGTTGCGATCGATCGCACCGATCGATCGCACCGATCGATCGCACCGATCGATCGCATGTCAATGGCGCCCATAAGATACGAGTACTAGGTGAGTTGCTTATAAAAAATGGATCCTTGTGAATGACCCTTCGATTGGTATCATAAAATGCAGGGGGTGTGTTTTTTCACATTCAGTTGGCTACAATTTGTATGGGATCGAAGCAGAACCATCTAGCGGCAGTGAAAAGAAAAGCTTCGTGTTCCCATACAAATTGTAGCCAACTCGCATTTAGGTTGCGAGCCCGTTGTCACGTAAAACTCGCACTAAGGCCTCAGATTTAAAAAAAAATCTATAATCTTTTGCAGTGAGATTTATCAAAAGATAAATATCGACTTAAATGATAATTATAAAATATTTTCTTGCATCTGGCTCTGGAGCAATACCGGTAAAAAAAAGTAAGGGTAAACATTGAGGTAGTATACATAGAGAGGCTATCTCAAACGAAATGTGTGTTCCACCGCCGGCTTGCCCTCCGTTCTCTTTTCAAACTAGAAGCCTCGTTTGCACACTTGCCATAGAGTAACTTTGTATATGTCACTTGCCGAACCAAGACAAGCAGTCACAGACTCCAAATCTTTACAAGCTCTTACTCCAACTTTATTTAACGTGCAAAAGCGTTTAAACGATTTCAAACGTAATTACCATTGATTCGTGTCAAAAAATCCAACACTTTAAATTGGTCACAAGCGTCGCGTCGCACAGTAGATCGAAAATCGGGTCTCCATAGACTTAGGATTTTTATGTTAAAATTTGTTTGTTTCTTGTCGCAAACTGACGTAGAACCGTTTTAGAAGCCACAACATTATCATATTTATGCACCTCGGGCGACTATAACTCGAAAAATTTTGTTTTTAATTTTTGTATGGAGCAAAACATAAAAACCGATTTTATTCAAGACTGAGGAGAGTGCCCCTAATATCCTCTGGTACGATTATTGCCACTATTTTTCTCTATTTTATGACATATCGCACGTTGCGCGCACCCGCTAGATTTTGGGTGAAAAAAAATGAATTTTTTTTTTATTTTTTTTTCATTTTGTGCACGTTACTTGTTATGCTCAAAAACCTTCAAGGCCCTATTTGGTACTTGGCACGTTGTCTAAAACGAGCTACTGCAATACCTTACCAATTTAATAACAGTTAACCGGCTAACCTGCCCTTGTATCATAGGTTACATGTTTATTTAATCACTTACTAATGACGATTCATGTGTTCATCAATTTAGTAATGAGCTCGATTTAATGTTGTCTTTACCCGGCTCATTATTGTTACCATTTTAATTATTATGGCACCTACTTATCAACCCTTAGCTCATAGTCCCAATTTATGATGGGCATACCCACTACAACAGGCTAAATTATGTATGGTTATTTAAAGCTGAAGATATAAAAGCCAAAAACCGTAGTAACAACACAAGTGACTATGTTAGAAAAAAATAATAAACACATTGATACAACTACCCATCCATTTCGTATTCTGAGTCGGTATCTGTTTGAGGATCAATTTTACCTACATCGAAAAATTTTATATCAACATGTTTTGTACTAAGTTTTAAAAGTCCTAGGGCTCCTGCACTTAACTTCTTCCTTTGAGCTGTATCGAGTACCTACAGGTCTAGTGGAAGAAATTAATGGGTCAGATGAAAGAAGCATCATGTTCAAAATATCTTGGTTAGTATTAACTCTGCTAGACTTTCGAGAATGAAACTTCCTGTACCTGCGGAAATCTTTATTTCTAGCTTCTGAGGCTTTTTCGGAAAGCTTTCCGATGGGTACAATTACTACATTGGCTATGTCAGTACCATCCATAAGGATCTTATGTACCGTTGCTGACATATAGTACCAATTGTGCAGCTCGATATACCTTTTGTTTTTGTGTTGTGACACATTCTTATTATGCACGACGGCATTTTTTCAGTTTTTTCGTAAACAATTTTGACATGCGGCCGCAATGAGCGCAGCCGAGTGACAGAATGAAATGCAGCCGGCCGGCTGCAATGCACACCCCCGAACCCGATGTTCGCGGTGTCCCTTCTATACGCTAGTAATAGTAATTCTATGAGGGTAAAATACTTTCCTTTGAAACTTTAAATTAATTGTGGCATTCACGAACTCTGCACGAAAGTGTATTTTAAACTCTTTATTGCTCGTTATACAATCGTTTCTTATCTGTACTGGTCTATTGTATCTCTAACTAGTCTGTGGGTGGCCAATGCCATGAATGGAAAAAAAGTCTGTGGGTACTGGGTGATGGGTCTATGTTTATTGTCTATGATCGTAACTTTATTTAAAGTAGAGGTTTTATGCTTATATTTTTATAATTATTGAGTTTTTAACGATATTGAGATTTGACCGTTTATTAAAAGCTGCTCTTTATAATATGGGAGAAAGGTATGAATAGTTTCTGTTATGATTTATTGCATATTCTATTTTATTCTAATCAAAATACCAAATAAACTTTTGACGGTTTTGTTTTGGCGCGCGCGGCCATGTTGACGAAACAGCTGTTTTAACTTTTAGCTGTTGTTGCGTAGCGTACGTTCTGTTGTATGTCATGTGTGTGTGACCTCTGGAATATTTTATTTTTTTATCTCAGCTAGGGATGTTCGATCCAGGTGCCTTGTATCGATACTCTGGATCGATACGGATCGTTTTGCAGTGTATCGATCCAGGTATCGATCCAAGTGATTTGATACGATACTCTGGATCGATCCAGTATCGAATGATTTTTTTTTTGATAGAAATAGCCGGCAAACGAGCTGAGGATCCACCTGAAAGTAAGTGGCTATCGTCACTCATTGATATCAACAACACCAAAAGCATCACTGATGCGTTGCCGGCCAAGAAAGAGAGAAGAAAAAAAAGTAAATTTTTAAATAGGAATGGTTGATCCGGGTGTTTTACACATATATAGATCCGTTGTATATCGATACTCCGGATCGTGATGAATATCCCAATTTATTTAATAGTTCAAATATCGATTCATATAATTATTAAATATATCTGTAAGTGGGTATCGCGGCCAATGGATGTCAGCGACCAAAGCGTTGTCAGCCAAGAAAGAAAAAAGAAAGGAATATGTTAATAAATAAAAGATGATATTTTATGTAGATATACCGTATAATTTAATATGATGTTTTGTATCGATCCAGAATCGAATAAAATATTTTAAATATGGTTATATAAACTATCGACAAGCTTAATTCAGTGGGTTTCTAAATAAAGATAGATCATTGAGTCAATATTAAGATCAATCGCTTTAGATTAAATTTTATATTAGATTTCATTTTATTCAAAATATTGTACAAATAAATATTGAAAAAGTTACTTAAGGTTTTTTAAAACAATGTGGTATGTAGTAGGAACATCATATAAATAATAATATCTCACTTTATAACACTATATTTGATTTAGAACTCTTGTGTATTTAACCTAAATAATCAAATAAATTAATATATCATGCAAAGCTTATAAATTACATTTGCTCATCCTTAAATTTTAATGAACGCTGGAATAGTAAATTGGATAAGCGCTCAGGATCAAATCGATTACTTTCGCTTAAAATGCTATTGGCTAACAAGAAAAACCATTCGGAGGGCAATGAAGTTCCTACTACTGATAAATACCGTAGGCGTAGAGCTATGTCGCAGAGTTTCCCCAAACAACTTTTCTAGCTGACCAATACTTTAATTAATGGATCAGACTTTCTATCCAACAAAAATTCAGACAAATATTGCTTGAAAAATGTGTGGAAGCCTTCTTGTTCGTGTAATATGATGCGCCAACAACTGGTCTAAAGAAATCTACCTCCATTCCATAATAATTTTGATCCGATCCGATTCGATCCGATCCACCCTGCATGTGTATCGATCCGCTAGTGGATCGAATGCCATTGTATCGATACAAATATCGAGCGGATCGTATGCCATTGTATCGATCCACACAAGTATCGATCCGGATCGAACATCCCTAATCTCAGCGTTGAGAAAAAATACGTGATGATATTTCCAGACAGAACAATGTCAACAAAGTGTGCTGTGCATATTCAATGAGAAAGTGAGCAGTTACAATAGTGTTATTACGAAATGTGTTAGTGAAAATATTAGCAATGGCTTGTGGAATTCCAAGTTTAGAAGACTGTGAGTTAACGGAAGCTGAAAATGAGTTTCAGACAAAGTGGAGTAGATTTTCTGACTGGTTGCACTGCATTTGTGTAGTCACTTTCGACTTGGAACTCGGGCAAGCTATGGAGAGCGTATATCCGCCTTGTGTGACACTTACGGACCAAGAAAAATGTAATATTTGCTATCTAGCGTTTCCAGATTCTAATTCAGGATGCATGGGAGATACCCAGTTCCACGTGAGGTTACGCTCGCGTGCCCCTCTCACGCGGCAACAGTTAATTTATAACGACGACAGTGTACCTACACTCCGCGCAGATTCTACGCACTATTGGGGCTTCGTATATTTCCGGCAGGTCAAAGATCCCTCATTACCACGAGGATATTTCCAAAAGAGCATTATTTTGCTCACTCGGCTACCATTTATTAATTTATTTTATAAGGTCATTCAGTTGATTGCTCCCAAACATTTCGAGGAGGGCGAGAGTAGCCTCGAGGCAGCCTGTCACGATATCAACAGGTGGCCGATATTAGACACTGGTAAGAATGTCGTGCTGCCAGTATTGGGCACTGTTTTCCAGTCCTACATTCCTAACCAACAGACGGGAAAAGTTTCAAGGTCAGACATTGCTAAGCAAGTGCACACATCCAACATACCACATATTTTAGCTTCCATTCAAGACGTAAACGTGTTTGATCCATTAGCCAGTGTTATTTCTCATTTACATTTATTATGGGAACTAGTTTTGACTGCCGAACCCATTGTTGTAATGGCCAGTTCACCAACGGAGTGTTCTGGCTTAGTGCAGGCATTGACATACTTAATCCAACCATTGCCATATTCTGCTGAATACAGACCTTACTTCACTATCCATGATAGTGAATTCAAGGAGTTTACAAGAAAACAATATAACCCACCTTGTGTTATATTAGGTGTGACTAATCCATTCTTTACAAAAACATTACAACACTGGCCGCACACAATTAAGCTTGGTGACTCGAGTTCTCTTAAAACCAAGTTGAGAAAAGTTGGTAATTTAAAACTATTAGATACGGCTCCCGGAGTGTATACACAGTACAAAACATTTTTAGAAAAGGACAAAACAATAATAAAGAAACTTCACAATGGAATGAAAACTGATCGACCATCAGAAGTTCAGACTGCTATGGTAAAAAGACATTTGCTAGAGTTGACACAGAGTTTTATGATTCCATTGGAGCGGTATATGGCTTCATTGATGCCATTACAGAAGAACATTTCTCCATTTCGATCACCACCAATACCAAATCCATTTAATCCTGAGGATTTCTTTGCTACATTACAACAAGCTGGTCCTCATCTAACCACAGGGATTAAAGGTGATTGGATTGGTTTGTATCGAAACTTCTTCAGAACACCTAATTTCAGTGCATGGTTCCATCAAAGACACAGAAATTTAACGAATAAACTACACGCACTACAGTTAGAAGCGTTAGCTGAGAGTGATTTAAAAAAGTGGTCCATAGGTAAAAAGGAAGTGGAGATAGTGGATATGGTGCTTAAGCTGAGAGAAGTTTTGAAGAGTGACCCACCAGTTGCTGATAATACTCGAACGTTGTTAGCAAGAAGATTAGATGATCTCAACTGTGTCTTACCGGATGATATGAAGTCAATACTGAATGTAACATTGTGACATTCAGATTGCTGCACCTCGGAACTGAGAGGTTGCAGCGAAGACTGCAAAATTCAGTTATGTTATAATAATAGGTCAATAGCTTGTACATAACTTAATCGGCCAAAATATTAGTATATCATCATCTTGTAGTATAATCAAACACAAAATGAAAATGATACACTGATTTACATTTGAGATTTTCGAATGCATATTTCGAACTACAATATTTTATTTTTCTATTCAGAGTTTATTTTGCAAAGATGTACTATCTATATTTAGAAAAAGCCAGTACAGGTTCTTGTAAATTGCAAAAGTTATGTATTTTATTAGTAAATGGATTTTTATGAATTTTTGATGTTAAAGTATGATAGAACCTGTCTCCTTTTATGTATGGAGACTGTTATATTAATATTTAACACTTCTTGCCAGTTAATCAAAATGTGGAAGATTGAGGTACCTATTTAGTAAATGAATGTAAGATATCTTGTAAGCTTAACTCAAAGGCAAATAAGATCTTAGCTTAATTAAAAGGCTAACAAGACTAGATTGGCAAGAACAAAAATGACTGCTTGTAAACAATGAATTATGTAATAACTAAAGGTCGATGCTTATGTAACGTGGACGGGACGGGGATGTGACGGGATGTGAATTTTTGGAAACATTGTTTCATAGAAAATGTAAACGATAGCGCATTCGCCACCGAGACACGTACGGGACGTGAACGTTGAATGCATGTATATTTATGCCCCGTCCACGTCCCGTCCCCATCCCATCCACGTTACATATGCATCGACCTATAGTCTCACAGTGGTATAAGATAGATAAGGACAGATTTTAGTGCTGTAATGGTGCGATTGTGCACAACACTTAATTGTAATGTGTTCCTGAAATAATATTGTTTAAGTTAAGTATAGATTTTTAATTATTGGCAAATTTTCAGAACTCTTATTTCCTTTGCCTTGTTTTTTGTACAATGACTTCTGCCATAATATTAGTGTATAAAATGAATGTATTTAAGTATATTTAGAGCAATAATAATGAAATCTGATGGTTCTTGGACTTCCATGTTTAAGTGTTACAACTCTTTTGTTAGGACTGGTGCTTAATCCATGGTGGTTTATGCACTGGGTTCCAAATGTGTATGATAGTTTTATTGGGCCCCATTGACGATGCGATCGATCGTTGCGATCCGTCGTTGCCGACCGATCGCAACGACGGATCGGTAGTGTATGTTGTGATCGTGAACGATTTGCTTGATCGCAGACGATATCGGCGATCGCAACAAAAATCCATGTTATCTTGAATATCGCACCGATGAATCGACAGTGTGTGGACCTTTGCGATCACCGATGCGATCGATCGCAACGATCGATCGCATGTCAATGGCGCCCATATAAATTAAATAAAACAATTGAATAACTCTATTAGTAAACTGCTGACATCTGAATTAGAAGGATTAATGATAGGCAATAAAGCTAGCCAATGGTTTGGTAAACATAGTATCATAGAAGAGAGACCATAGTTGTTATAATTTAAAATGTACATGAAAAATATTATGGGCTTAGGAAAATGGAGATACAATGCCCAACTGAGGCCCAAAATGCTACTTGCTATATAGGTAACTGTCATTAAAAATTGACTGAATCATTACTATTCAAGTAAATATAACAATTATGTTAATGTTTGTAGGCTATGATTAGTTTTTAAATCAATTGTTAAAATTTAATGTAGAGATAGTGTCCAGTGATAAAATTTTTCCTTGATTTCATTTTTTGTCAGAATTTATTAAATTGCTAATGAAATCCTCATGTTAATAAGAATCTCACCTCAATATTATTAATAATAATAATGGCATTTTATGGTTTATGTTTGCAATTTGCTCCAGAATCCATCCACTTCCTTGTTAGTTAAATTAGATAATGTTATTAGTAATGTTAGTATTGTACATAATGGTAACATAATTAATAATGTAACACATTAGCCTACATAAACATATTGTGGTTTGGTTTAGAACTTTAAAGGAAGGAAGGAGAAATATTTTATTTCTATCTTACATTTTAAGGCACTCTATTGGCAGCTTACCCAATTTTTTATATGTATATTTTTTGCTCTAAATTTCGGTAATGGTGCCAAATTTAAAAGAAAAATATATACTGCAGAAGATTTAAATTTTTATAAACGTCAATGATGAATAAATATTGTAAAAATATTTTAAGTAAAATAAGGGCTAATCGTACATTATTGTAAGTATTGTGTTAGTGCTAAGACCGTTTTTTTAAGAAAGTAATGAAACATAAGACGTCCAAAATTCTAACGAATATCAAAGTTAAAGGGTTTGTAAACAAAACATGTATATTTATAATCACAGGTAGTTTACGTAATGGTACTTATGAAAATTTAGGCAGTATTTGACACTGAATTCTATGTTTTTGTATAAATTACACAATAATATGATTCTATAAATTGCACCTCAGAACTAGTTGCTATAATTATAATAGTGCCTATCTATAATTGCTCAGTATGTCAATTTATATATAAAATACTACCATTGTTGAAACCTGATTTAACATGTTTATATGAAGCCAATGCAGATTTTAATCAATATAAAGTAATATCCTCTCTGGGATAGGTCTAAGTATGTATGTAGTCTAAAACATATTCCCATTCAACATATCCCATCATACGATGCCTATATATTTTTAAACCTTGTAAATAAACTGAACATCACCATAAATTAATGTAACTTAATGTAAATGCTAACTGAAATTAAATACATTGTAATTTTTCAAACAAAATTGTTTTATTTTAAACTTAAATAATTATTTGTGCTAAATCTGCCTCAATATGGGACATAATTTCGAGTGCAGAACAACCACAACACACTAGTCTAAAAAGCGCTACAGACATGGCAAATAAGTCGAACGCTTCACAGATCCAATGTAATTTTTTTAATATAACTAAAAATAAGTCTATTTATTTACAGAACTAACAATAGGGGTTTTCTGAATCACAATCGGTTGTATCTAGTTTTGCTCCAAATATTATCGTTATCTGTTACTAAGGTGTATACTCCTGCTAGGACTAGGCCTGTAGCTGCACCGAGGCCCATCGCTCGGAGTCCAGCTGTGCTTTTGTATATTAATCCAGTAGTGGCCGCTGCTATGAATGTGTTTGCAGTGTCCTCCTTGTCACGCACCCATGTGACTCCGAGGGCAATGCACGAATAGAAGGATGCAATGATTCCTAAAGTGCAGCCAGTGGTGGTTCCTGAAAATTTTATTAATAACAAGTATTCATTAGTTATTGTAATGTACTAGTTGAGCCCAAAACTTTAGATCCCTACTTTATCCCTTTAGGAGACGAATAAAAAAAAAATCGTAATATCTTAATGTTCCCCATTAAAGTCCATGTTTAGTACGAATGGTTCGAATGGTTAATGATAATGATTTATCAAACTACTAGCTTTTAGTAGAGATCGATTTTTTACAAATCCTACTTACATTTACTTAGTTAGACTTAGTTTCCTATGACTTAAGTAATTTACATGTAACATTTGATAGCGTGAAATGCAAATGAATTTTATTAACGCCATCTATTAACAACATCCGGAACTAAATATCTAACAACTAACAAAATATCGATCTTCCCATGGGGATGTTTTATCGCGGTAAAAAGTAGCCTACGTTACTCTCCAGCCTCCTACCTATCTCCACACAAAAAATCATACCATAACATCGTTCCGTTACGACGTGCAAGACCACAGTGTCAAATTTTGGCTTAGTTGCGGTCATGTATAGCTTATGTGTTTAATTGATAGCTGTAACTATTTTAAAGAATTGACAAAGACACTGAAGCTTTTTTTTAAATTATTTTCTGAGTTTATGTGATTATCGAGAAAAACCCATAGAAATCATAGAAATGCAATATAATTTTTTTTGTACATTATTTGAGGATAAATAAAATATGTTCTCATAAAAGAAGTTCATATCTATAACCTAGCCAAAAACTACAAAAAAAAACACGCTAAGTTATGGCACAATTAATGTTTTTACCAAAAATGAAATTTTTTTTTTGTGGGACGGTTTCTTAATGGTCGCATTTTATTTTCGAATGTAAATAATCTACATATAATAACGTATTTGTGTAAAAAATATTGGCTAATAAAAATAAAGGGGTGACAAGATATGAATTTTTGAAAGTTTTGTTAAGGGTTGTCACTTTTCTATGAAAATTTAATTACCATATTGATATTAATTTATATCGTTATTTCGGTATATATTGTAATAATAATAGTAATATGTATAATAATAATATAATAATATTAAAGGTTGATTTTTTTAATCAAAATTTAATATAAAAAAGTCACATTTTTTTGTTTTAAAAACAAAAACTTTGTCTTAAAATTTATGATACGCAATATAACGTTGCGTCAAGTCTTTTCACACGAAAAGATCTTCGATGAAGAACATTGAGTGGTATTGGGAAGGGGTCCGCCCTCGTGAAGCTTACGCTAGAACCCAATATCAGTACTCAATGTCCGGAGAAGCGGTGGTGAGGCGTCATGGAGCCGGCAAAGACCCATGGCGCTGCTTTGCCTCAGGAGATATTGACCCATTCTCCTGGGGATGTCATATCGGGCCTCGACCGAGTGACTTAATGTTAGAGGGGCATGAGTGCGCCAACCCTCATGTTGGTCAGCGAGTGGCAGAAATAATTAAATTGACTCATCTTGACTTGTTCAAGTTATTGGAAAACAGTGCTCATTTACGAGGACCGAAATAACGACCTCTGGACATTCCCGAAAACGAGAGAACAACAATAGTTTTAAATGCAATTTACCCTAAAGGTATTTGGTAGTTTTTAATAATTTATTTATAAAGTACCTTTTGCCTTTGACTTCGTCCTCGTGGAGTACAATAATTTGACCATTTTAGAAATTTTCACATTTGTGCTGTATCCTTCTCCACAACTCAAACTATCTCCATGTCAAACTTCGTCTTAATCGATTCAGCGGTTATTGATGTCCCTTATAAACTTCACCCCCCTTTTCACCCTCCTTAAAGGATGATTTCTGGGATAAAACTATCCCATAGGATAGTTTTATAACTATCCCATAGGATAGTTTTATAAAAGACATATCTTTTCCCGGAACTCAAACTGTCTATATACCAAATACACACATTCTCATTTATAATATACCTAGGATAGCTGACCGACAGATGTTAAGATTTCTGAAATTATCCAAATTCCTGCGTATTTTTTTTATTTTTTCTTTCCGTAAAAAAAGATAAATGAAATTGCTCAAGTCGTTCTCATGTTATGGCGTGACGTGACCAAGTGAAACGAAGATTGTTTATATATACATAAATTTATTTTTATGATTACTTTTAGACAACCCTATTTCCATAGAAATTTCTAAAATACTTAGAAACGCTTTATCTCTCTACCCCTTTTATTGTAATTTTTAAATTTTTAGGACATTATAAAGAACAATATTGTGCATATTTATAATGAAGAATAAAATGCGACCGCAACAAGATTAAATTAAAAATCAATAAAAAGTGGAAATAAAAAAATCTTAAATATGTCTTATAATATTACAGCTACATTTCCTATTTTTTTAGTATGAATAGATAATACAATGTTACATTATTTAAGATACTAACAAAAACAAAAACAATTATATTTTAGGAATAAAAAAATAATTAAATTTTCCTTGAGGTCATTGACCTTTCACACAAAAAATTATTTCTCTTAAAGTATACAGAAATTTACTGTGGGAATTTTTATCAATTGTTTGCCACATTAATCTCTTTCGAAAAAACAGATAAACTATACATGACCGCAACTAAGCCAAAATTTGACACTGTGAAGACGGACAAACAAACAAACACACTTTCGCATTTATAATATTAGTATGGATCACAAAACTGCTTTATCTTAGACTAATATTTTTTTTTACAAATCCCATTCAGTCAACACAGTGTATTAATGAGTCAACACAGAAGAGTTTTCAATGATCTCAAAGTGCAGTGTGTGCACTCAGCTAATGGTACTGTCTGTTTCAGCATGGTGACTGTCTTGTAGCCCCTTACATTGTGAGAGAAGGCTCCAACCCCGCACTATAACAGTAGGGGTTGGTATCAACTAGCAGCATTACAATTACCTTGTTTCATGATGTAGTTGACGACCTGTGTTCTCCGAACTTTGCCTACTTGGCCTGCTAGCGTTGTTGCTCGTAGTCCCTTGTACAAACCAGCCATGCCTCCTAAGCCTGGTGATCAATTACATAATCTATTTATTTATTCACGAAACAAATTACTACACTTGAGTGCGTTTTCTTTGTGATGTAAAATTAATTGAACTAAAAACTGTGCCTAAATCATTAGTGCCTTTAAAGACCACACTGGGGTTTTTTAAGCCTGATTTTACCGCTGTATCGGTCAAAGCTTCAGTTACTATATTATACTAACTATATAATGCTTTCTTTATTTCCTTCTCTCTTTCTTGGCTGGCAACGCATCGGTGATGCCTTTGGTGTTGCTGATGTCCATGGGCGACGATAGCCACTTACCATCAGGTGGATCATCAGCTCGTTTGCCGGCTATTTCCATTAAAAAAAATTATTTTTAAAAATAGGACTTAAAAGAGACAAGTAGGTTCCTTGCTTTCTTGTTTGCTTAGCAGTGTATTGGTGATCTGTTAGCACTCATTTGCCAGATTTTCACATAAAAAGTTATCATACTGGCAAAACTACTAAAGTCAATACATTCCTAAATCTCCTTTATTATAAACCCAAGTAAATTTGATTAACATAAGTACATAATTACATATCGCAATATTATGTAAAGTTGCAAGTTTGAGGTTACAAGTCATGACTTCCATGAAGGATTACCTGATCCTGTCATGAAGGACATTCCAATGATAGGCAAAGCGACGTTGGACCGCCTCGCAGTAGACGCCATGTGGCTATCATCAGGATATATGAACTCTGGCTGCATTTTTGGGATATAGTTCGGATCGAAATTTAAATACGGAGATAAACTCGCACTTGTTTGCTGTTGTTTCTTATCCTCATTTTTGTTTAACGGAAGTATATCACCAAAAAGAGACATTTTCGATTTTGTACACTATTTTCACTAAATTAATAACTAAACGAAACGTGATAGAAATCACGTAGAATTTTACATAGGATCGAAGTCGATAAAATGTCAAAAGGATTGCAATTAGATTTGACAGTCTACACAGAACGAACTGACTGACAGTCACATGACATTGACACTACATGAATTTGGCACTTTATGGCAAGAAGTAGTTTAAAAAAATAGCATAAAGAAATACTAGCCATTCAGCCAAAAAAGGTGAGAGAAAAAAGGATGGTGGATAATGTTCGATGGATTTATACGATTATTAATAATTATAATTTACTATCGTGATTGTTGTTGTAGCGAAGGAAGAACCCCCGAGGATGTAAGGAAGCTAATAAAAACGGCGAAATTGCACGAATCTGAATTGACTGACATTACGCAAGTACTTAGATTTCCTGATTCGAGCCAACAGCGTGATAATTTCAAGCTTATGCTCCTGGACGATTACCTGTTGAAAGAAATAGAAAGTGGCAATACATTAATTTTTAAAGGTATTATTTACATTTACAGTTCAATTAAAGCTATTATTGATTGTTCAATGAACCTTCAAATGTTATTTTTTAAATCTTTGCCTCCAGTTAAAAAGTAAGGGTCATTCTACATAGGGATTTTTTTATATGGGTAAATGCTGACGATCCACCTGATAGTAAGTGGCTATCGTCGGCCATGGACATCAGCGACACCAAAGGTGTCACGTTGCCGGCCAAGAAAAAGAAAAGAAAAAGATAGAAAGAACTAGCTCTCGAGCCTCCAGCCGGAACACGAGTCGTTTAGCGGCCGACTCAAGCACGCTGCATGCGGGCATCTAGGCGGACTCCAGGAAAAATAATAGTATTAAAAAGCTATTAAAATAAACCATGACAAATAATAAATATTAATGTTATAGGTGATCCAGATGAAAACGTAGTTTTGTGTACTAACAACAAAACTTACGATGTTAAAGAAGCAGAAACTTCTAATAGTCTTCTACTTGTACCAGATTTATTATTTGCCGCAGCAACGGGTCTAGATGAAACAATAAAAAACAATTCAATTGAATGCGACTCCGATTCTTCTTTCGAAAGATCGAATACTAGTTTGAATAAATCTACTGATTCTGATGAAGGTGCAAAAGCCCCTAGGAATATCGAACACAAAGACATTTTAAACACTTTTTTTACATACTACGAACTAAAGCTGTGCAAACCACGGTTGACGAAACTAAGAAAGATTCTAGAAGCCACCAAATATCAAGGACCAGAATTGGAATATGACGTTGATAAATCCAAGTTACTGAATTATGAGAAGCTATTGGACCTAGTCCAAGCCTCAAAAACTGAGTTGGATGAAGAGTTACAAAAAATACAGGCGATTAAAATAGATGATTATTACCGTTTGTTGGAATTTGATTATGAATTTCGTGTTCTGTCTTACATGCTCGACTTGATTGAGGAGAACTCTTGGAATTTGAAGAGAATATCAAGAGAAACGACGATAGAAAGTCTTAAAGACCTTGTTCCTCATCCAATATTAGACGCTGTGTTTGGATTTTATACTATTGAGACAGATTTGGAGGATGGAACACAATATTACCAATACAAGGAAGACAAAGTATGTCCTTTCCTTGCGAGGGTGTTGCTTAGAAGCGCGGGAAAATTTAATTTGATTGAATTTTTGCAAGCTTGGAAGGATTCTGTGCCTGAAGGAATGGTGACGCACGTAGGTAATTGTATTATTGATCAAGGGTGTGAAAATATGTATTTATTAGACATACAGACAGTCACACATACATGTATGATCTGTAGCCGACTTGGTATAGTGACTGTGAAGACCGGTTCGATTTCTGGCCGGAGCATTCGTAATACCTAATAGGTCACATAAATGTTCTTTCTCAAATCTCGAGATAAGGGTTTCTGCGATGTCTAATTTGTATTTATGCCACTCTTGATGCAGATAATTTTAATACAATCGATTTAATTCCTAGAAAAGTTCCATAATCTTTTTAAATTATTTCCAGGAGTCTATGCTGTCTGGAATAGCAATAATAGATAAGGCCAGCACCCCTCAAGTTATATGGGGGTTCGTTGAAAGCGATCTTCCAGAGGATATTAATGAAAGATTCAAGGTTTTATTCCAAATGAAAGCAAAGTGGACTGTGGATGAAATTTCTCCATATATTGAGTAAGTAATTATGTAGAAATATCGCCCTTTCGTAATTTTATATTCAAGTATAATTTTATACTTTTGAACTATCGAAAAGGACAAACAGTAAGTGATTGTCTAAATCTGACTTTATTATACATTGCTGTATTATTTAAAAAAAATGCCAACGTTATTTTCTGGTATTACAGCAATGTACGACGAATTAATGAGTTTAGCAAAATGTAATAAGCCCTACGCTTAAACACATTCATTATTGTTTCATTCGCAATGTTACAATGTTTTGTTTTATTACAGGTTGTATGCTACAGAAAAATTGAACGTCAATGCATTATTAACAAAATATGCGCGCGCATCAACACAAGATGGTATCAGAGTGTTCTCCGCAAAGCATATGAAATAAATTAGTTAAGAGTGGTTTTTGCTTCATTTTGGAAATTATCCCAATCAATATATTTTTTTCATTTCCTCAGTTCAATTGATTTATCATTTTATTTAACTTGACAACATCAGTCTTTGTGGACACTGGTTTATACATTAAAATTTAATTTGCCAACATTTAGGATAGAGGGTGCTGTAATTAAAGATTAACCTTCAAAGAAAGAGTATGAAAAACTTATATCTCGCGCCATGCAGACCTGTAAAACGAAGTTTTTGAAGTTCCTAAACGACAGAGTTATGTTGTTTTTTTTTAATAGGGTTCCGTAATCAAAACTACGTACTTTCGTCATGTCCGTCCGTCTGTCTGTCCGTAGTGCTAGAAAGGTGTGATTTGGCATACCATAGTATAACACTAATTTATTAAAACTAGTAGTAGAATAAAATCTTTGAAAAATCTTTGTTTTGCTTATTTTGGATGACATGGGGGGTAGGGGAGTCTAGATGATGATTACGTCATCGGTAGTTATTATAACATTATATTTGAAAAATGTTTACGTTACCATGGGGGGAGGGGATAAGAGCTTTGCTTACTTTTGCTGACAAGGGGTAGGGGGGGGGGTAAATAATTGTAATAAATCTGCTTACGTAATATTTGAACGGCCCCCTACAGGTAAAGTTTTTCTCGAATTCTCGTAATTTTTTTCTCGAATACACCATAGTATGGGGTATCGTTGAAAAGGACTTTAAAAAATATTATAGGTCTGCAAGGCCATTTCTCGATTCACGGGTCCGTGTGCGAAATATTCCGCTTTAAAGTGCTAACTTTACTTAGAGTCAACCTATCTGTACCTATCCCTTGCCAGCTAAATGGTAGGTGTTGGACATGAAGTGAAAAAATTCACAGCACTGCTAAATATAAAAGTTGCTTTTAATGACTGTGTAATAGTCGATAAACTACGGAACCCTACATTGCGCGTGGCCTGATACGCACTTGGCTGGTTTTTTATACTTTCATGGTACAGTCACCTGCAGAGAAAAGTAACCCATCTGTTTACAACGCAACAGTCGACGGAAACGTTGCTGTTCGTATATTTATAAACAGATGGGTTACTTTTCTCTGCAGGTGACTGTACCTAACCTATAAATTCTACTACGATGCGTATCTATAACATTATACTAGGTACAATATTAAAATTGGAATCCGACCAAAGATTAGTTATAAAAATCTCACCTAAATGGAACTTTCTTGAAAGTTTTTAATCTATGGTCCATGAAGAACAAAAAGAAGAAAAATTCATTAATTATAGTTTCTAATTAAAAATGGCAAAGGAAATAGCTAGGAGAAAAGATTGGAGTGATACAATTAGGTTTCAAAGAGATTTTTTGATTTCTTTAGCGGGCAAAAGTAGTATTTTAATTAGGTAAGCGTTTGATAAATGATGAATAATATCTGGTAAAAAGGATGTTTGACTTATGCAGTGTCTTTGTACAAAATTTTATAATTTACTTTACCTAGAGATAGTAATTATTACCTACTCGCATAATTCTGAAACTTTTAGAACCATCTTAAAAGTTAAGCTCCAACATTTATTTCCTTACTTTTTGTACGAGCTACTGCATCGTACACGGATCATAGACAATGCCCACGGCAAAAAATGCAATTAGGCAATATGCACATACTGAGCGCACCTCATACAATTAACATTTTAATAAATTAGTGTTCAAATTGCACTCGTTGGGTTTGGTTATTTCGCCCTGCCTTACCCTTCTTCTAAAATTTGTAGTACACGCTACAATTTTTTGTGGCGCCCAACGTGGGGCCTTTGGGTATTAATGGATTCTATCTACTTATAGTCCAAGAGCTAGTGAACCCTCCGAGTAACGGTCTTCCTGTAAGGCTAGAAATTTGTACACTGATGATTTATAGCATGCTAAGGGCAATAGCCATGACCTGGCAGGCGTCAGCCCTGCACGTCATCATCCCCTTAACTTTTTAAACTGTAAAAAAAAATTAAAAAAAAAAACTTGTTTCTGTAAGCTTAAAAATTTAATAGGATGTAGTTTATTTCTTGCAAATCTTGAAAAAAAATTGACAGGCGATTACAATGAGCAAGAGTATGTGACAGGCGAATGGAAAAGTGCACAGTTGATGAGGTAAAATAAACTTTCTCCTGTATACTTGAAATTTGGATATGTTTTTGAGTAAACATTTTAGAATAACTATGTACAATGACAGGCGGTTTCGGATAGCATAAGACCTTGACAGGCGAGGTCCAAGAGCTAGTGAACCCTCCGAGTAACGGTCTTCTTGTAAGGCTAGAAATTTGTACTCTGATGATTTATAGCATGCTAAGGGCAATAGCCATACCTGGCAGGCGTCAGCCCTGCACGTCATCAGCCCCTTAATTTTTTAAACTGTAAAAATTTTTTTTTATAAAAACTTGTTTCTGTAAGCTTAAAAATTTAATAGTGTGTAGTTTATTTATTGCAAATCTTGAAAAAAAATTGACAGGCGATTACAATGAGCAAGAGTATGTGACAGGCGAATTGAAAAGTGCACAGTTGATGAGGTAAAATAAACTTTCTCCTGTATACTTGAAATTTGGATATGTTTTTGAGTAAACGTTTTAGAATAACTATGTACAATGACAGGCGGTTTCGGATAGCATAAGACCTTGACAGGCGAGGGGAAAGCTGCTAAGGGCGTGCGAGTAAGATGTGTTACGTGACCAAACTTCGCGCCTAAGATGAGAAAAATAATAGTAAAAAAAACACGCTTTTATAGAAAATCCAACTAAAAAAAATAGAACACAAATTTGAATTAAAAATCGTGTAATTGTAATAAAAGCGTGGGGTGCCTGGTGTCAATGAATAGAAGGCATAATATTTTAAAAGCATGGTGCCTGGTGTCAATGAATAGAAGGCATAATATTTTTAAAAGCACCCCACGCTTTTTTTACAATTACACGATTTTTAATTCAAATTTGTTTTCTATTTTTTTTAGTTGGATTTTCTATAAAAGCGTGTTTTTTAGTTTTTTTTACTATTATTTTTCTCATCTTAGGCGCGAAGTTTGGTCACGTAACACAACTTACTCGCACGCCCTTAGCAGCTTTCCCCGCGCCTGTCAAGGTCTTATGCTATCCGAAACCGCCTGTCATTGTACATAGTTATTCTAAAACGTTTACTCAAAAACATATCCAAATTTCAAGTATACAGGAGAAAGTTTATTTTACCTCATCAACTGTGCACTTTTCAATTCGCCTGTCACATACTCTTGCTCATTGTAATCGCCTGTCAATTTTTTTTCAAGATTTGCAATAAATAAACTACACACTATTAAATTTTTAAGCTTACAGAAACAAGTTTTTATAAAAAAAAAATTTTACAGTTTAAAAAATTAAGGGGCTGATGACGTGCAGGGCTGACGCCTGCCAGGTATGGCTATTGCCCTTAGCATGCTATAAATCATCAGTGTACAAATTTCTAGCCTTACAAGAAGACCGTTACTTGGAGGGTTCACTAGCTCTTGGACCTCGCCTGTCAAGGTCTTATGCTATCCGAAACCGCCTGTCATTGTACATAGTTATTCTAAAACGTTTACTCAAAAACATATCCAAATTTCAAGTATACAGGAGAAAGTTTATTTTACCTCATCAACTGTGCACTTTTCCATTCGCCTGTCACATACTCTTGCTCATTGTAATCGCCTGTCAATTTTTTTTCAAGATTTGCAATAAATAAACTACATCCTATTAAATTTTTAAGCTTACAGAAACAAGTTTTTTTTTTTAATTTTTTTTTACAGTTTAAAAAGTTAAGGGGATGATGACGTGCAGGGCTGACGCCTGCCAGGTCATGGCTATTGCCCTTAGCATGCTATAAATCATCAGTGTACAAATTTCTAGCCTTACAGGAAGACCGTTACTCGGAGGGTTCACTAGCTCTTGGACTATTAGTTTTTCATCCAAAGGGGCTACCTTTTTATTAGGAAAAGAAAGGAAAGCTATGTAACCCGTCTGGAGGTCATCTGAATATAGCTGCCGTCATCCCTTTAAAAATCGACCGTTACCTATTCGTATATCGGTTTTTTAATTAATTTATTTAATAATACATCTCCTCCAGCGTGCACCTTATATGCTATTATTATAATATTCACATTATGATATTTAAATTGTTTCAATTCAAACTTACCAATAAATTTGTCAATATTTAAATTTCGTATTTCGGTCACAGTGTCGGAGCCATTAGAATTTAGCCAAATCGATGTACATGTTACCGGCAAAACCCGATTTCAGGTTAAAGTAGTTTGGCCTAAGCCACATGAGACCTGTAGTGTTTGTACTGCTATTATGGTTATAGCAGTAATCATGTTATCTCGAGAGCACGGGTAGTGGGGCAACACTGAGTCAGTCACGAGACAGCCGTAGACGCAGGCAGACGTGTTCCCCTACCACTGGTGACGTAACGAGCTAATGCAAGTCAACCATATCACTATACAGTAGAATCCCGATTATCCGGATCAAATAAAACCAGGGGTGTTCCGTATAATCGAAAATCCGGATAATCGATTTCAAATTCAAATCAAACAATATTTAAATTTTATAAAAAAATACGTGCTATAATGATAATGAATTACGTAATACTACGCGTTTACTTCAAGTTTGCCCTCGTCGACCGTTACGATTTCACAGCTAACGGTACTGTAGACAAAACAGTAATCAAATAATTTCACTAACTTAAATAACAAATTACGTATGCCACTGTGTAAAACATTTTCTATTTTAGTCATTGAAGCGACAAAAATCAACGTAAAATAAATCAATAGAAAAATAATTTAACGAAAGTAACATCAAAATCAACAACAAACTCAAGAACGTACTCGCCGCACGGGACCTCGAAAATACGCGGGTAGCGTTGCTGTCCGTACTAAATGAGGTGCGGTACGAGGAGCGGGACGGGAGGTAAGGGCAAACTTGACGTGAACGCGTAATACTTATGTAATTTAGAACTTTGATTGGAAATAACTTGTAGTTGATCTTGGATGCAATCGTTTCATGTTTTCATTGCAGCCAAGATGCTTCTTGTATCAAAATTGTAATTTATAACGTGCCTGGTTGCGCGGTAAAACATTTTTAAATCAGCAAGTAGAGCCGTGACGCGAGTCCGGATAATCGGATGTTCGGATAATCGAGGTTCGGATAATCGGGATTCTACTGTATCCAAATATTACGGAGCACGTAAGTACAACAACTACTACATAATGGCGACGAGGTCAAAAGGTCAGTGCAATAAATATTTTATTTTGTGTTGATAAAGGAAGAGTTGAAGGGAAAATAACACGTCGATGCAAGAAATAATCAACAGACGAATGTTAATATTAGTGCCGAATAGTTAACTCGAGAATTTGTTTAGGTGTGCTGTAACTTTAAATAACGTATTGAGCAAAATCATCATAATTATCGAAGTTCTCTCTCTAATTAGGTATAAAAATTGCCGCCATTACCGCTACCTACACAATTCCCTTTGTTTTCTGAAAAATGGCATTGATTGACATTGTAAAAACAACTGTGCGGTGAGTAAAAAGTGGCATTTTGTGTTATAAGCGTAATTCACGCTACTGAAGTAATAATAACATAAATGACATTTTGGATATAGTGTCACTTATTTAGCTGAAAGTGATAGCGAGGCAGGTTTTGTTTTTAAATAAGAAGTGATATTTAGTGTTTAGCTGTGTCGTTTTAAATATAATACACAGTATCATTGAAGTATTATTACTAGCGTATAGAACGGACACCGCGAGCACAATGTGTGTTCCAATGAATTGACGCCGCGCGGCTTCAATGTCCAATGGATTCGTTCGATTTTGGAAGGAGAACAGGGGCTCAATTTTGAAAATAGAACCTCCCGGCGGGGACACACATTTTGTTCGAGATGTCTTCTCTATGTATACTACTACCCGCACAATAAAGCGAACGGTTGTGTTTGTTGAGATCTCCGGAAAAAAAATCATAAAACAAGTGTAAAGTGTGTGTTTCCTACTAACTTTTGCAATATTTCTCAAAAAGAAACACCAAACATCAAGCACACAATGAAAACATTCATACAAGTGATCCACAAAGTGATAAATAAGTGAATTTATGTTCGCGCGCTGTGATTCCTACCTACATACTTGTGCGCCTTGATGTTCGTTTCTCGCGTACGTCTGCGCTATTTTATATGAAGTTGCACTAAAGACTTATTATAATTATGGCTGGTACCTGTGAGGCCTGCAAGATCGCCATAACGGTAACACAAAAACGGATTAAGTGTGCGAGTTGTGCACGCCCATATCATTCGGATTGCATCGGCTTTAAAAACGACTTGTCAAGATCCCAGTGGAAGTGCCCCCCTTGTATAGCTAGTATTCGGAAGGGTAGACACAACAACAACACGCCAGTGCACACAGTGTCCAAAGCAGCAGCAAATAAGGACTGCGAGCCCGCGACGCGACCCGACCAGCCACCACCAGCCTTGGCGGCGCCCACCCGGCCCGCGTCGCCCGCGTCGCCCACGTCGGTCGCTGCCCTGTCTCCAGCCCTTGCACCCACAGCTCTCGCGGCACCCATTGATGACACCAACTTACTATCGCAGATAGGCCACATGCTGGACTCTAAACTTGGCCTTTTAAAAAACCAAATAATTGGAGATTTAAAGAATTCCTTAATCACGGAGTTTCATAAGGAGATGGAAGCCGTAATAGCTAAGTACAATCTTCTTGAAGAATCCCACATGAAGTTACTGGAGGAACATGAATCCCTGAAGAAGGATTTTGTGATTGTGCAAAACAAAATGCTACAGAATGAAGATAAAGTATCAGATTTGCAAGCACAGTTCAATAAACAGCAGCAAAAGGCAAGACTATCCAACATAGAAATCGTGGGTCTTCCGGAAACTACTAACGAATCGCCTGTGGAGCTCGTCATGAAGATCGCCAGCCACGCCGGGGTCCAGCTGCAGCCGGAACAAATACAGTCGGCACATCGTGTTCAACCTATGCGTAAAATCGACGGTCGACCAAAGCCAATCGTTGCGACACTTCAAAGTAGATTGTTAAAAGACAAAATTCTCTCGGGTTTACGGAGGGCTAGGGGAATCAGTACTAGTAACCTAAATCTAGGCGGTCCTGACAGAAGATTCTTCGTTAATGAACATCTGACCCCTGAAAATAAACAACTATTTAACGCAGTAAAATCCCGTGCTAAAGAAAAGTCGTATAAGTTCACTTGGGTAAGGAACTGTGTTATTTTTTTAAGAAAAAACGAGGAATGTCCTGTCTTAACCATAGCGACAGAAAAGGACCTACGGAAAATAACCTGATATTAACACTAACTCGAGTTTCGGAAGTGTTCGTGAATAAAATTAAGTATTATGTAATATTTAATCTATGTTGCCGTTCTATCTTACTTTTCAACTACACACATACATCAAACATCATATCGTTCTACACAAACATACCAATAAATCATACAACACACACAAATAATTATGTCATGCAATTATACACATACATTATTTTACTCTTCAACTACACACATACATCAAACATCATACCGCACTACACAAACATACCAATACATCATACAACACATACACATAACAATATCATACAATTATACACATACATTATTCTTAACACACAATACTTTAACTTACATTCACACTATCTTAATATTATTCTGTTAGTCAGAGTATACCTAGACATTAAAAACAAAATTAGTACCTATTTCTGTAATATTTCTAAGTTTGATTTACTAATGTTATTGTCCTTAAAATGTAACAAACTTTGCGCTCCAGTGTTCATCTTACGTATTTACCGGCGCCTACTATTAAAACTACAGATTTACCTTGGTTTTACGACGTACAAACAAATGCATTCTATATTTTGTTACATATTTACAATATCACAATGCCTCAGTTAAGCCTATTTTATCAAAATGTGCGAGGCTTGCGCACTAAAACTTTGCAATTCAGACAGAACCTACTTAATTACGATCATGACGTAGTAATTATCACCGAAACATGGCTCAATGATGGTTTCTACAAGGGAGAACTATGTGACGACCGTTATGACCTATTCCGATATGACCGTAACGAATATACATCATCCAAAAAACACGGGGGCGGTGTCATGCTTTGTATCAAACATAATCTGCAAGCGCAGGAACGTCCCGACTGGGCTTGCGCGGGCGTCGAGTGCCTCTGGATCACTATCAGTGCGGCCGCGCTGGGCGCTCGCGACAAGCGCAGTATACATATATGTGTTGTCTATATCCCACCTGATGATAAACATGCGCAGCGTCTTACTTGTTTCGCCGCTCAGCTAACTAACATTGTGTCTTTGCATCCGAGCGATCATTTTATCATAGCGGGAGATTTTAACATTTCGCACATCGCTTGGTCATCATCGGGCCATACTGCTCGTAAGAGTGTTTCAATAGATTTACAATTAGCAGCAGAATGCTTGATAGATTCATGTTGCCTTTCTGGACTTAACCAATATAATATACACAGAAATACATGTGATAACACTTTGGACTTAATATTTAGTGATACTCACATTGACGTTTCTCGTTCCAGTATGTCACTAGTCACGGAGGACGGTTATCATCCTTGTCTAGATTTAAATGCGCCCGATCTTATGTTACCCTGTTTTAAGCGTGATAATATAACGAAACACTGCTTCTTCAAAGCTGATTATTGTAAATTCAATAACGCTCTATTCAATATTGATTGGAACACTTTACTTCAAGGAACTAATATAGATGAAATTGTTAATAAATTTTATTCACTTATATATAAAGTTATAGATGAGTTCGTACCAAAAAAAACACATCATTTTAATGATAGATTTCCTGTATGGTATTCTAGGTCTCTAATGCATATAATAAATGATAAACTACGTGTGCATAAGCGGTGGATTCAACATGGTAATCCTAGAGATTATGATGAATTCTCCATCTTACGAAGGCGGCAAAAGAAAATTCAAAAAAAGTGTTTTACTTCATTCCAAGAAAATATTCAAATTAGTCTTAAAAATAACCCTAAATATCTATGGTCTTATTTAAAAACATTGCGTAGTAACAACACCGGATACCCCAATGTACTAACATTGGGAAACAATTCTTATCGAACTGAGGCAGACGCCTGCGAAGGTTTTAGCCGCTACTTCGAGAGTATGTTTCAGAAACCAGCTTCTCACTACAATCTCCCGTTGCTATCAGAATCAACTGACACCATTAATAGACTAAATTTTACCGAAGATATGGTTCTTAAATTATTAAGTAAAATCGACATTAACAAGGGTCCTGGTAGTGACAAAATCCCCCCGATATTTATAAAAAACTGTGCTTCTTGCCTTGCTAAACCATTAACTTTAATATTTAATTTATCAGTAAACGTCTTTGGAGCTTTCCCAAATATTTGGAAAGAGGCATTGGTTGTTCCCATTCATAAAAGTGGTCCACGTGGTCGGATTGAAAATTACCGCCCTATCTCCAAATTAAACTTATTCTCTAAAGTTTTCGAAAAATTAATATACCAATCCATAAGTTCGTTAATACTCAATTCGATCCCTGGAGAACAACACGGCTTTATGAAGAAGCGCTCCACTGTATCCAATTTGATGGTATTCACGGAATATATCTTTCGCTCCATGGACTGTGGGGACCAAGTTGACGCCATATATACAGATTTTGAAAAAGCGTTCGACAGAGTGGATCACATTATTCTGCTTCATAAGCTGCACGCATTAGGTATAAGAGGTGACCTTTTTAGATGGATAAGTTCATACATAACAAACAGGAGTCAAGCCGTCTCTTTAGGAAGTACACATAGTGCCTACGCTGCTATTTCTTCAGGTGTTCCTCAAGGGTCCATACTAGGACCATTATTGTACAACGCGTATCTTTATGATATCAGTTCATGTTTTACTTATTCTAATTTCTTAATGTTCGCAGACGATAAAAAAATTTATTTAAAAATTAACAATGTAACTGATTGTCACAAAATACAATTGGACTTAAATAATCTATATAAGTACTATGTTACAAATCGTATCACTGTGAATGCAGCTAAATGCCATCAAATATCCTTTACTCGCAAAAAGAATCCTTTAATATATACTTACAAAATGAACAATGTTCCCATTAAAAAAGTAGAATCTGTTCGTGACTTAGGTGTTATATTAGATGCCAAAATGACATTTGTAAATCATATAGATACAATAACTTCCAAGGCATATAAGCAGTTAGGCTTCATAAAACGTGTCTGCAGTTCTTTCAGCAATACAGCTTGCATCAAAGTTTTGTATTTCTGCTATGTCCGAAGTATATTAGAATATGCTTGTAGCATATGGTCCCCTCATTACAATGTCCATATTGATAGGATTGAAACGATTCAAAAAAAATTCGTTAAATTTTTGAATATAAAAAGTTACAAAACCCCTGTTACCTATGTTGAAGCTTGTAAATATTATCGTATTGACTCTTTAAGTCAGCGTCGTAAACAATATGACATCGTACTGTTGTATGACATACTAAATGGGAAAATAGATTGCAGCGAACTCTTATCCCGCATCGAACTCAGGGTCCCATCAAGGTATCCTAGACATATTAAGCCGTTATTCTACGCCCCTCGAGCGAGAACCAATTATGCACATAACTCGGCACTTTGCCGTATTGTCAACACATATAACAATCAGTACTCAAATATAGACCTATTTAACCTTAGTAAATCTTCACTAAAAAGTGAAATAAAAAAAATGCACTTTTCGTAACTATATTATTCTCAGGTATTTAACTATCCATATATACATACATACATACATATGCACACATAGGTACACACACACATGCACACACGCACGCGCGCGCACACACGCACACACACACACACACACACACACACACACATATTAAATGTACGAAAACAACCGTTTGGATTAGTAAAAAATATAAATGTTTTATTATAATGTAAAATAGCCCTTAAGTAACTGTGTAATCCATTTTTGGCCTTAGTTGATATGTATATCCATATATTATTCGACTGTAAAATTGTAAAAAACGCTGTTGGATTGCCTAATAAACGATTAAATAAATAAATAAATACTTATACCTCAATGCACAGTATCGATCTGTTGGAGGGATTGCTACATAAATGGAGTATTGCGTGTGGTGCCGCGTGTTTGGTTAAGGTTGCGTATGTGTGCCAATGAGAAAAAGTGGCATCATGCGGAACTTTTTCTGAATATATTTTTTGAATAACTACTTATTTACTAGCATGTTTTTAGTGCCTAACTAAAAGTAGGTTGGGCGAACTGACGAGAGAGGCTAATTGCAACGATATATTTCAGTTTTCTTCATAGATAGTGATCGCAATGTTGAGTTGAAAACTTTGAATGGCTATACTGAAAAACTACTATTTTGTAAAACGCCATTTTTTGTTTTAAATGAGCGAATGGTGTCCGGCATCCACTCTTGCGTGTGTGTGTTGCACAGCAACACTTAGTACTAAAAAGGAGATAACATTATACAAATTATGAACTTAAATAAAGGAGTAGGGACTTTAAAATATTCAAGAATAAAAGGGTTCCCTAAATTAGTGAAATTTATTTAGGACTAGCTGTTTATTTAGCACTCTTCGGCTTTATAAAGTATAGATTTTACTACCATTATAGATGGCCGCACATGCAAGTTAAGTTTAATTGTTGAGAGTGAGTTTGCTTCTTCACGGCCATAAAACTATAACAGTAAGGGTAATTGTCAATAAAATTAGCTGTTTTTATGACTATTAGTTATATTCTACGCAGGTCCTGGGTTTCATTCAAACGTAGTTTTGCTTTAGTTACAAAGTACATGTGTAGGTATGATAAACTGAAATAATTGCAGTCGTTTTGATATGAATTCTGATAAAAAACGGAACTGAAGTTGTTTGATAAAAATTATGTTCTGTTATGAAAGTATTGCATTGGCAGTATCAAACATACATACAGGCCTAGCCGCCTTGGTATACATGCAGCCATGCACTTGTATTTCTTTTGAAAATAATATACATAAACTATCACAAGCTGTTGTAATACGGTTAACGTAATTTAACGTTGCGGCGCCGGGTCCCTATTTCAGCTTGTAAGTTCTTTGTGATTCTTTAGCAGTCTTTCCTTTTGGTATTTGACTATCACGGCTGCACTACACGGCTGAAAATATAATAACATAATGTGGGTAATCATAAATAAAGTCGGTTTGATGGGCGGTAGCGTAAGAAGGAAAGAAACATTTATTCCGTCATAAGAATAGCAACATCGTTAGGGTTCTATGGTGGATGTGTCACTGGCGCGCCGACGATGAGGAGCGCGGGAGCGGGTAATTGACCGTTATGGTCGTGGTCGCTCTGTTAACACATGACGCTTTTGTTGTGGTCAGAAGTGCTTGACATTTGACATACAGCGTTAGAATGCCCTCGTGTATTGTACCAATGTGATTGGTGTAGTGGAGCAAAGGATGGGCGTGTGTGTGTGTTGTGGCTCTTTTCAGAACGGAGTTCTTGGTTGGTTTATAAGGGCATAACGTATCTATATTTTGAATATCATTGCGTATTGGGAGATGATAGGAAGTTCCTATCATCGTTCCTATTAGGAACCATTATACAAGCCACGACACCGAAATTCAAATCTTCGCGATGAGACAAGTTTATTTTTCTAATTTAGTTTTTGTGTTGAATTTTATAGAATCTATTGAGGCAGTGAGGGTCAAAAGCGCTTGCGAGCTAGACGCGTTCTTGTGTTGTTACTGTGATTAAACTAAGTTTTGTCACGGAAATCATATTATATATTTATCATTGAGTTATTCGTGCACAAAAGGAGTAAGTTTTTATTTTTAAATTGAGAACAATAATTGTATTTGTTCGAATGGGTGCAGCAATGTTTAAAATGTTGCTATTTATTATTGTAGCCTGAGGAAAGCGCCCTTTTGAAGACGCACGATTTGATATGCTGTAGTAAATTCATAGCCCTGGAGAAGCCGAGCCTTGGTTTTGACAGAATTCCACAAAAATCGTGAAGGAGAAACTCTCCTGACGTCCAAAAAATATTTATTAAGCTGGATGTATTTAGTTATAAATCGAGAAGTCCTCTTTAAACAGATTTGCAGATTATACCAATGCTATGACCTTAGTAATTAATAATTTTAATAGATTACAATTAAAGTTTGGTAATCTAATCTAATTAGCTATAATGGCGCTACCAATTATTGATCTACTTAGGTTGATTTCGGGGTCATAAACTCATAATTAAGTACTTACCTGCCTGAAGGATTGTTGACGTGAGTAATTTGATGGACTTGATAGGTCATAAATTTTGGTGCATAATGTACTTATTGCAATAACTATAATGTGTGTGTTAGGTAGTACGAACCTACATGAAATTGTAAATCGTGCGTGAGTGTGTGTGTCAGGTAGTACGAACCTACATGAAATTGTAAATCGTGCATAATTGTGTGTGTCAGGTAGTACGAACCTACATGAAATTGTAAATCGTGCATAATTGTGTGTGTCAGGTAGTACGAACCTACATGAAATTGTAAATCGTGCATAATTGTGTGTGTCAGGTAGTACGAACCTACATGAAATTGTAAATCGTGCATAATTGTGTGTGTCAGGTAGTACGAACCTACATGAAATTGTAAATCGTGCATAATTGTGTGTGTCAGGTAGTACGAACCTACATGAAATTGTAAATCGTGCATAATTGTGTGTGTCAGGTAGTACGAACCTACATGAAATTGTAAATCGTGCATAATTGTGTGTGTCAGGTAGTACGAACCTACATGAAATCGTAAATCGTAAATGATTGTGTATTAGGCAGCAAATGCCTTACGATACCAATTAACGTACATACCTTTTGTGACACGGAGTACTACATGTGTGTGTATTATTATTGATGCGTGTTTTTCGGTAAGATGTTAAATAATCAAGTCCGAACTGATATATATTTAATTATCGTTTACACATATATAATAATACATGTGTAACACATAAAGATAAACTTTCAGATTAATTTTATTCTTTCACAAAAGGCAACCCTGACATTGCCAGAGAGGATAAGCGACAGTGTTAGAAAGGAAGGCAACTCATTACGCGTTTTGATTAGCACTGTGCGATCAGAATTACACTTTATTGCGTTGGAGCCAGAGTCACTATTTATTTAAATGATTTTTCGGAATTTTTCTTAGTGCACCTTCTATAATTATTTATAAATACTATTATTTATTCTGTGTTTTTAGTTAAATTCAGAGTTAAAGAAAAAATTGTATTCAAGCTAAAGTTACAATGAAAGTAAAATTTAAAAGGCACTCTATCTCGAAGAGTCATAGAAATCAGAGTAAAATCAACCAATAATAATGAAGTTTAGTTTTGCTTAACATAAACATACGTTACTGTGTTGTGGGCAGTATGAGCCCTCATGAAATTGAAAATCATACGTTACTGTGTTGTGGGCAGTATGAGCCCTCATGAAATTGAAAATCATACGTTACTGTGTTGTGGGCAGTATGAGCCCTCATGAAATTGAAAATCATACGTTACTGTGTTGTGGGCAGTATGAGCCCTCATGAAATTGAAAATCATACGCAACTCAGTTGTCGGCAGTATGAGCCCTCATGAAATTGAAAATCATACTTTACTGAATTGAAGTGAGCTGTCGGCAATATGAGCCCTCATGAAATTGAAATCATACATTACTGAGTTGTCGGCAGTATGAGCCCTCATGAAATTGAGATTGATACATTGACTTGATGGAAGTAGTAACCTCATGAAATTTAGAATCATACATACATTACTTGACTAGACGGCAGTATAGGTCCCATGATTTGAAATCATAGTAACTAAAGTGTGTATGGACCTCTTGAAATTGAAATCATTACTGACTAGACAGCAGTATGGGCCCTCATAACTTTGAAAACCATACAAAATGTAGTTATTTTGTAAACATATTAGTTATTTGGCGTGATGGAGTTGAGATGTAGAATAAAGATAATGAATAGACGAGGTATTTCAATGAATGACTGGTGTGTGAATGATTGGTATCGGCAGTGTCTGATTCATATGTGACACCGTTGGGTCCGTTGGGATCCGTTGGATCCGTCCATTCAGGAAGGACGCCTAAATAAAGGAAATTCCTGTTGCGAGTCTAGCCATGGTTGGCGTGTTATGGTCGTCGGTGGGACCTAGTTTATATTACGTATATAAGAGGATTGTCTCGCAAGTAAAACTTTAGTCTTTAAAAAACGAAAGCAGGTTGTAAGCTGTACGTAATCTGTTGTTGACAGTAAACCACTTTTAGTAATAATATAAATTTTCATCGAGTTTCTCATATTTCCTGTGTTTGTTTTACCAGTAAGTTGTCTATTTAAAGACAGAAATGACGAGGTTTGTTTGAATGTTGGTATGAAACCTAATAACTTGGCGATCTTGATCAAAGAGAGAAGAAAGAGGGAAATATGAAAAGCTAAGAGGTGATGTAAATAATTATTATTTAATAAAGATAGAAGGAGAACGGGTGTGAATGGGAAAGGTGTAAGACGAAAAAAGTCTCAGGTGTTGTTTCAATGTTTAAAATAATTGCAGTGAAAGTATAATCTACATAAGTAATTCTATACGAAGCATGCATATGACAGTTTGAGTTTGTTGAGGCTAGTGAAGGCACCCAGAAGGCTCAAGTTTACAAACCGTAGCCTGCTTCATACATATAGTGCGTGTTACAAATGTGTTTGTCTAAGTAACTGGAATATTGAATGGTATAGACGTGGAGTGGCCTTTGAAGGCTTGAGTTGCGATCAACTGCAGAGTCGACTGTGGATCGGGCTCCATATTAAATAAAGATTTTAATAAGGAAGGGATGTAGTGTTTGTACTGCTATTATGGTTATAGCAGTAATCATGTTATCTCGAGAGCACGGGTAGTGGGGCAACACTGAGTCAGTCACGAGACAGCCGTAGACGCAGGCAGACGTGTTCCCCTACCACTGGTGACGTAACGAGCTAATGCAAGTCAACCATATCACTATATCCAAATATTACGGAGCACGTAAGTACAACAACTACTACAAGACCAAAAATATCAGATTCCTATTCATAACGATTTATGTTCATGCAATGATATTTAAATATAGATATGTGCCCTTACTTTATTTTTATTTCATTTATTTTACAAATACAAATCAACCAAAAAATCTGTTCCGAAAAGAGCTACAACACACACACGTTTATCTTTTGTTTCAGTACACCAATCACATTGGTATAATACAATACACGAAGGCATTTTAACGGTGTATGTCAAATGTCAAGCACTTCTGACAACAACAAAAGCGTGCGTATAATCTTGTATTGACAAATACGACTACGAGCAAAACGACCAATTGCCTGTTCTTATGGTGGTCACTCACGGTCATTCCATCGCGTCATTTTTGGAGCCACGCCAAATGACATATGTCAAAATGGCGCGATTGGACATACAAATTTTTTATATCACGCCATCAGTTTTTCACATTCACGATCAAATTTTGGCTGTATATCACGCCATTTGACGCGATGGACTGACCGTGAATGGCCACCATTACGCTCTTTATCGTCGGCGCGCTAGTGACATATCTACCTCTTCTTTTACCTTTTAATACCATTGTGTTCTGTAATCTAAAAACTTGGATCAGCGTAGCTCAACCACCTGATTATCGAAGGCATCATCACCAAAACAATTTCTGATCATGTAGGTAAGTAGATGTCAACAAGAATACAATATATTGTTTCAAGAAAAATGGAAACGTATCTAATTATAGGTACTGTATCATATCCAATTCCATTTAAATATCATTCGAAGCATTTATTAGGCTACGATTTCAGATATTACAAGTTGGGATATCCTATGTTTTCGGTTACAAAAAAATCCGTAATAAAAAATTGGTTATTCAGAACAAAAAAAATTGTACCAAGAATTTCGCGGTATATTTTAGCTTGAAATATAAATCGACAATGATTCGTGCTTTTGTGGGTAGTCAGGGACCCAGGTGGGGTCCCCGAGGGGTAGTTACGGTAATATTGCTATGTTGCGGCAGAATGGTAATAAAGCATAGGTACAGACAGAATGTAAATTGTTAGGTAAGTATAGATATTTATGGCGCGGAAAAAATTGTGACAAATCTCATGTAGGTAGGTAGTGTAAATTAGATTTTTTGGAAATAACGGCAGTTTTGTTATCTATGTAAAGGGAAAAATATATGCAGCGTGTCCGGGATCGAATTAACGATATTTTGGGGACATACTTATTATTTTATTTCTTATCCCCCCTCTTACATGACCTCTCAAAGTGTTACTTACCTTACCAGGTACGGCATTTTAAATTTTACGTGTGTTTGTTTGTGCATGTAGTCGAAAAAATTCTAATAACGTGAAACCTACAACTTACTAACTTTTCTGTACCAGAATTTATTTACAGCGAGTTTATCCGTTATAATAGGTAGGTATGCAATACAAACACCAAATTACACAACAATTTATAACCGATAAAAAATATTAAAGGGCTGTTGTTTAATCACATTAAAAGCAAACTCTGCATGGCCCTTTCAGTTGAACCCCCGAGTCATTGTGACGAACTAATTCATTTTGCCACGAACCAAAGAAAGCTTTTAGGTCTAATTCGCGAACCTTTAGCGTTACATGCGTGGTAACGCTTTTATCGAGATTCGATATAAAAATACAATTACTCGCTAATGGTAGTGAGCGTCCCGTGATGGTGCCTTGATTGTGTGGAGGACGGTCAACTATTAATAATAATAATAATAACGCTTCACACTCATAGCCCCACACTAGGATTCCCTGTGTCATGGGAGCCATGGACAAACACACTAGACAAGGACATTCACACCCAGACCGAGAACAGAAATTCAAACTCATCATTCAAATTTCCGCCTCGCTGGGAATCGAACCCAGGACCCTCGGTGCGGCGATCCGGCATGGTAACCATTGCGCCACACGGGTCGTCGAATTTGTAGGTAGGTACGATTGTAGGCTTCTTGTCAGGATGATTTATTTATTTATTTACTCTTTGTAAACCTAAAAAACTAGATCACAATGGGCGGACTTAATGCCTAATGGCGTTCTGCACCAGTCAACCCTAGGCGATTGCTAAGTTGCGGTAGGTGCTACAAAAATTAATATCTAAATATGTTTTTAACAAAAGTATTTTCACTAAATAAATATACCTAATTATAATATTATAACCACATACTTAAATACATACATACAATATATTACGATAAAGAATTACAAAATATTAATAGGAGAGACCCGTGCCCAGTAGTGGGCCATTAATGGGTTGAAACCAGCCAGCCAGCCAGCCAGCCAGCCAGACGCATGTTAATGAGAGTTGTTGATATTATCACAGAAAAAATAATAGTACCTACTTATAAATAATCTGAGTAAATAAGTAATATTGTTTAGAATAATCATTTGTTTTTCTTGAAACTGGATGAACATTTTCGACCAATCGGCTGATTGACGTTGTCCTTAAGATTCGTAACCACTCCGTAGGGTGCCAGTGTGTATCTTCGACCAATGATAATTGTATGGTAAAATGTATTTGATCTTCGTCCAATGATAGAGCGTAGATATTCATCCAATGTCACGTAATTCGCATTCATATATCTCTTCTAAGCTTGCTCTCCATGTGTATTTAAACTTCTTGGCTGTTCACAAAAAAGTCTTGGATGGTTAAGACACTAACTTAGTAACATTACATTTCAACTTTGTAAAATCTTCTATACGAATGTGTTATTCACGCTTAGAACTTATTCGATTATGCCCCATCTGGCCACGCGGAAAAAAAAGAATTGCGACGAAAACTGTACCAGAAGCAACGTCAAAGGCATTGTTCGAAATTGTTCCCTCGGGGTACAAGTTCGAATCAAGTTTGGAACATTTCCACCGTGATCTTTTGTTCTTTCATTGCCCTACCGAGATAAATAGACTGTTTTTACACTTGGTTTAAATGTATAGAATGATACAATGTATCAGTATCTGTGTATATTTTATTACGGTCAGTCGTTTTCATAAAAATTTGAATAAGATTTATTTTGGTTCGAATCGAATCCTTAGATGTACTAGAGTATCTTTATATATAGGTACTAGTATTATAAATCTGAAGAGTTTGTTTGGTTGAACGCGCTAATCTCAGGAACGAATTGGAAAAAAATATTTTTGTGTTTGACAGTCCATTTATCAAGGAAGACTACTGGCTATTTAACATCATACCTATATAGTAGTTAGTTTTTACCACAAATGGTTACCAAAAATGGTCTATTTTTAGCAACATTTTACATGAAATTTTTTTTCGTGGCATAAATATCTATCTCCATCTATAGTTTTCTATGTGCTGCAATAAACATACACAAAAAGGCACACAAAGGCTTTTAATAAAGCTCGCCAACATAAAAAAAATCACAAAATATTTAAGTGCAAATCCGGGCCTGGCGTTGTACATTTTTGTGTAACAAACAACTGCAAAAACTGATCAAGAATTGCAAACTGCACATTCACGAAGACAATTATTAAGTGTTTATTGTGCCAACCCCTTGAAACTTCCGAGATAGGAAGCTTCGCTGTTGAATAAACTTCATTATTCATGAATAAGCAACAGAATATAAGTATTCAATTCAAAAGATCAAGGTCAGAGAAACCAATTGCAGTTAAGTGTACTCGTAAAGTCGTAAATAAACCTGGAGTCGACATTTCTTGTTAACTTAATTAGTAGCCGTGCTCTGATTAATGGATTTATTTAGGCGCTGTTTCATACGTGCGACTGCGACGCGATAAAGACGCGACAAAATATGCAGACGCGGGCGCAAATTAGAATACAATGCATCGTTTTTTAAAGCCATTTTACAAGAGCGTTTGCACTATACATAATCCCGTAACTAAAATGTGCGGCAACGAAAAAAAAAACGCTTCACACTCATAGCCCCACACTAGGATTCCCTGTGTCGTGGGTGCCATGGACAACACACAAAGACAAGAACACACACCCAGATCGAGAACATAAAAAACTCATCATTCAAACTGTCTCACTGGGAATAGAACCCAGGACCCTTGGCACGGCCGGCGTGGTAAACATTGCACCGGGTCGTCGCAAGGAATAAGGACAAGGATCTGGGTCGCGTTTTTGTCGGATATGTCGAGCGATGTTAACCGACTTCACCTGACAATAGAGCGACATCTGTTACGGGTTGCGGTACTTTTGTCCCCTAGTAAATAGGCTTCGTTCACACGTGCGTCAAAAGATTGCATGGTGTAGCGACAATATTCACATGTTAATTAATCTATGTCGTTGTCGTACGTGAGAAATAAACACTTAGAAAGACTATATTTGTGGTGTAATTTAAATAATAACATTTAAGTATCGTTGAGATAAGGATTATAATAATTATGTATATCTTTATATATAAAATTTCAATTTAACGCTGGACAAGGCAATCCGGAACAAAACAGTCTTGTCGCATTTATGTATGCAGAGGTGGCTACGGAGCTAACACGTCGCAATAATTATTGAAGCCCAAATACTGTTGAAATTCGCATTAAATTTAATTTGGGTGAGGTGAAATCACGTAACACATTTCAATAATATCTGTAATATTGGGCTGGACAAGTGACGAATTGAATTACAATTATACAGACAAGACAATATCTAATATTATAGAAAATAGAAAAATAGAAAAATATTTTATTTCCAGTAAACAAGTGTTAAAACAATTTTTAAGTACTGTAGCGTTACTTAACTGAAATGACATTTTAAATTTTTATAATACAAGCAAATTTAATACACCAGCCTTATAGGGCTTATACATACACTGTCAGAGGTAAGTAACAAAAGTAACACTTGAATTTACGGAGGGGATATTTTTCAAACTAAATGCTTACAGTGATGCTCACACTAGAAAAAAGATTCTGTATCGTAAGCACCGACTACTACTAGTGATTAACAAAGTAAATGCATTATGTGATATATTATAATTATACATATCGTTGCCAAATTACAGTTTTCTAGAACAAAGGGTATCTGCGGACGAAATTATAAGAGTTCCGGTTTGATTACGGAACCCTAAAAATGCTTAGTCTACTCACGCTTCGCTACCGTCACATGGGTGTAAGGTGAAAACATTAATTCACTTTTCTGTTATACAATCAATCAGTTCTTGTAGTAACGAAACGGGTCAAGCCATATATTTTGACTAAGGTGTAGATATTGTGATGTTAGGGATTGCAGAGTTAGGACGCGTAGAGTTCGAAGCTTGGTTCTACATGAGATCACTCTTCCACTGAGAATAGATAAGTGTAGTAAAGTTTGTCCATCCTTATTTTTCTTACTTAATATTTCTCCCACTCTCTCTTTTTTAAAAAGGTGCTCAAGGCATGATTTATTACCAACACGATAACTTTTTGACAGTGCGAGCCTTATGGTCTCGTCTTGGCAACAATGTTTTTGGTGGGATTGTTATTACTGTACAATGCAGTGATATTGTATTGCATTGTTCTCTAGACGCATAGGTACCTACAATAAAATGAAGTTCAAATATTAAAATATAAGACTTGTATAAAATTGACTGAAGTCAATGGTCATACAATTTTAATTTTATTGCGTCTGTACTATACAAACTTACACTTTTGTTTCGCCTGTTCCCGTTTCTGAATCCAAAGCCCAATAAAATGGATTTTATTATGATTTAGAGGTAGACGAATGAAGTGAAAGTTGAAGTTGTCGATCATGTTATTTTTATAATACGTTTTATGTACTTACCTATAAATGCACCTTAATAATATAACAACACATTATAATACATCAGGCCTATACTGTACAACGAATAATGTTTCAAGTCATGATTAGTTACAATAGAAGAATCGATGCGTATGTACTAAACCCTAGATTCCCTAAAATAAAACGATGGATTGCTACTTTGAAATATGTAAAATAAGTCCTTATAGTTATTTATACAGCCGCGAAGACAACTTAAGAAGCAATTTTTCGCAAGTGAAATTATCTTTATCTAAATATACCGACGATAATTTTGAAGGAGATGGTTAAACTTTGACTGTTGCAGACAAGGTTGGGATTTCCTCTGAAATTATAGATAAGCTTAATGTTCTAAATGCCTTGATCGAGCTCCTTGGTTAAACTTGTAAAATAATTGCTACAACTCTGCTTATTTTGCTCATAATTATGTCCTGCTAACAAAATAAATGTTAATTTCATGTCCTTCCTGCTGTTTAAATTAATGCTGTATTTTAATTATTACGCGATTTTAAATGTTGGTGTCCTCCACATAAAGGACTTACAGTTACTTGATTGAATGCTAAACAAAATAAAAAAATAACTATAATTTTACTTACATAAAAAAAAACAGTGCAAATTATATGATATTATATTGTTCAGCACAGCCCGCCTATATTTAAGTCTATGCCTGAAGATGTATCACGTGACATTGGATGAATATCACAGAGTACTTAATCACTACGTTTATGAATATCTGCGTCCTATCATTGGTCGAAGATACACGCTGACATCCTTACCAGTGGCTACGAGAGATCAATGTTAATGTATAAATGAGAAATTGTTCATCCAATCTCACGATCCATCTTAAGGTAACTCCTTGAAGTTTGCCCCACAGATGTAATAAACTTCTTGTATATAACATTCACCCCCGTATTCAAGAACAATACTTGTACAAGTAAAGAAGCAATACTATGCGAAGTAAGACATTTCTCAGTGCTTTCGTCATGGCAACCCTTCTGTTTCACAGTCGACCCTTAAGTATCACTTGGCTGTGCGGACGCACAGAGCTGTATACAACCCTCTTATTGGTCTATTCGATGCGGCTAACTTCACTCTAGTCATTTGACATAGGCAAAAGACAAAGATAACAATACAAATAATCGATCCTTTCTTTCTATTTTGATAGAAGTCAAACCAACACTATGCGTTCGGTAAAGTAGTTTGGCAGCTACTTTACCGATTTCGACAAACGCACAGCGAAGGACTTCAATCAAGTATTGTTTACGAAATGGTTTGAATCACACTATGCGTCCGTGAGCACTGTGAGACCTCATAGTATTGTTCTTGAATACGGGGGTCATACATTAAGAACTAAATGCCACATCAGCACGTCTCGGTGATACAACGTCCGCAATAAATCCAGGATCCCTCGCCGCCACACAACTACTGCAAAGAAATCTATTACAAGGCAAAGGACCCAGACATCTCGGCTTTTGTGTCCCACCTGCTGACCCTTCTAAAGATAACAACGGAAATGGATGCTTTTCCCAGGAAACTAACGCTATTCATTATCGCCGATTTGAGAGTGTCTCCACTACAGCGTACCATATACCATGACCGTGCCTTGAAAACAAAAATATAATATGTTTGCATTGAAAAGTGTGATTTCCACTAGACTTTCCACTTTCAATAGAATTTCCACTAGAGATCCAAATTCAAATTCAAATTCAAGTCATTTAATGCCAATCAACAACAAAAATTGTCGACGAAAACGTAGACATAGAACACCGTTGATCCGGTTCTATTCTATGGTTGTTAGAGCGCATTGTGTTGCTTTCCGTGCTTGATACGTTCATAGCACGGTCTCATCTTGTTCATCCAATTATGGTACCCCATAGTGGGTAGACTCCTTAACAACTCCATAAGGATAAATTTAATCTCAAATCGACTTTTTCTGAACACACCCACAATGTCAATTTAAAGTCATATGAATGTTTTTGACACATTTCGATTCAACTGACGAAGATTCTAATGATTTATGTATTTCTTTTTCGAAGAATCAGAACAGCGGATTCTGCTCTGCAACTATATTTTTTGACTTTTAACATGCCTTTGAGGATATGCGTTTTTTGAACAACAAGTACCATCTGGTGTCTTCACAAATGCCAGAGCATCAAAATTAATTTTGTTTCATATTATAAGGCATAAAACTAGGTGTCTTTCAGTGGAAAACAACTGACACTATAACCATCGCACTACGGAAGAAATAGCCCCTGAAATATCCTCGAGGATATAAAAAGCACTTGACTGATTGATGACCTCCTAAAGGCACCAAAAGTTTTGTTTTTCCGCTTTTCGCCATTCATTCAAAACGTCACAGTCTCCCATCTTACCAGAAAAACAATGTCTCCATAAATCGTCCGTAGAGGATTAAACAAAGACTAATTAATTAAGATGATTCGTGTAGCTCCGAAACATCGAGTACATTTCAATTTCAAGTATCTTTGTTTTAAAATTTAACATCGTATTCCAGTGTTTCATCCACCCGTAATAAAACTAACATGCCTTGCCGCCATAAAACGGGCTCATAAAGAAATCTATTACAAGGAAAAAACGAATTCAGGATGTTTCTGTGTCCCTTCGGTAGCACCTGTGCGGGTTTTTGCTGACCCTTTTAAAGATACGACTAGGGAGCAATTCTTGCACAATAGATACTAGAACTAATTCGACTTATCTATGTCAATCCCGAGATTAGAAACGTCTGATTGGATCTTTAGAACACAATGATTCTTGACAAAAAATAACCGACTTCAAAATAACTCAAGAACTACTCGTCAGATCTAGCTCTAATTTCAGTGGGACCACATGACAAGCACCAGCTTTCGATTAAAAAAAGAATCATCAAAATCGGTTCACCCAGTCGAAAGTTCTGAGGTATCTTCCAAACTATTGAACGGATTTACATAATTAAGATATCGTTAGAATCGTCTTGATAACCCATGTGAACTTAGATAAGTGAAATTAAAAAAACAAATATGGTCACTGTGAGATGCCATTGTTCGAAGTATAAGAAAACAAAAATAAATCGAATAATGCAATATGGATATCAAATTAAAGAGCTCACCGTAAGTATTTCAAAAAGGTAAATCACGATAGCTTTTTTGATAGCAGGGGGTTTTTTAATCATCATTATTTGTAATTTAAAAATAAGGCAGACAAAAAATGAAAATAATTTAAAGATATACCAAAAGGTATACCAAAACTAATTTCTGTGTACCATTTTTTTGTTTAAACGAAAACAAATAAATAAATATTTCACAAAAAATTAAACAGTAAAAAGGAGTGCTAAGATTGTTTTCCAATTATGTATCGTCTGAAAAACGGAGAATCTAGAATACTAATAATTAGAAGTGCGTACAAGATTCGAACCCCATATGCACGAAACTAAACTAACTATTGTACGGCTGGATAATCGCCATATTGCAGAAATTCTCCAACTAATTTATTGGAAACAGTAACGACAGTAAGCCATCTAAATTCCAAAGTGCACGCAGCAAGTTGGATCGTAAACTTAGTTACCTGTAATATTGAGTTTCTCGTAATAGGTACTGTAACAGGTACCGTAATAGGTACCGACTTATTAATTTGAATAGGTGTTCCTATAACTTTCACTACGATCTCATAAATATTTGTTCCAGTTTATAATAAGTTCATCCTCTCTGGATGAAAGTTTTTTATTGGTTGAATACTGTATACAAGTAATAAAAAATACACAAAATTACGAGTATATTTTAACAGATACCTTTACAAGTTCTGTTGTGTAATTAATTATGGGAAGAAAATGAAAGTCACAGGATTCGAAATTTTGAAACTTGAAACTTTTGAAATAGAAGTTGTTAGGAATTGGCTGATGAATTTCGAACAACGACACCGATTTTACGACTACGATGCTACATAAATATTCACAGTGACATATAATCCATAATTAATCGTTGAAAACAAAAGAACAAAAATATACCCAGATCACCGCTTGCTTTATTAAGTTAGTAACACGTTGTAACTACGTGACCGGTATATTATTATTGCACTCGCGGGTATCGAGTTTTGTATCTGAATATTACTTTTTCATAAAAACTTGTACAGTTTGTTGATGAGTAAAAAAAGTTGTAAACTGTAAAGTTGAATTAGTCTAGGTAAATGTATCGAGGAGTAATTTGTTTTTTAGCATAAACATATTTTATAAGTTTTCTGATAAACAGTAAGTAATTGTATCATGTGACAGACAGACGGATATAATAGATTTGACAGAAATAAAATTACAAAGTGAAAAAGTGAAAAAGTAAAAAAGTGAAAGGGGCGTAATAGTATTGTGAGTAACTATAAATAAAAATTAATTTAGAATTTAATAAAAGAGAAAAAAATAAATTCATTCTCACTTTACCTGTCATTTTTCATTCTCACATTCAAAATTTCAATATTTTATTCTTCGACTTTGTAATTTTAATAATATCCAATGCCATATTACAGCCTTCTATAGCTTTACCTAACTCAATTTACGGTGCCAACTTATTATTCAAAGCTCCAATAAAAAGACTATAATACGAGTATTTTACTAAAATAATCTATCGATGGAAACACTACCTGAGTAGCTTAAAATCACATAACACTTTTTTGAAGTTGAAGAACAATGTCATTTATCAAAATTACCCATTGTAGGTATACCATATATGATATACTATATACATATACCAGATGTTCTCAGACTCATTGCCACAATGTGATTAAACATAGAACTTTACTTGATAGAGTTCCTATTAGAACTAGCGCGAGTGAGTTTCGATGTATTCCGTTAAGCTTTACAAAGTTAAATTAATAGAAAATACAATTATTCTGAACACTCAATTCGGACTGATTTCTCCATAAAGAAGATTGCGTTACATTTGCGGGCGTCTTTTTTTAGACGAAAAAGTCTATTTCTAACCGACTTCAAAAAATATATAATATAAAACATATTTATATAAGTACCTACTTTAAGACCTCATTGTAAGCATGATGCAATAAAAACTTATGACTTATGACTTATGAAAAAAGGAGGAGGTATTCAATTCGACTGTATTTTTTTGATGTTTGTTACCTCAGAACTTTCGATTATTTGAACCTAATGAATGAGATCTAATGAGTAGTTAGTTTTTGAGTTATCCCTAATTTTGCAGTCGGTTTATTTTTTGTCAAGAATTATTTTGGTAAACAATTTTGGGCCTAGTACCTACTACTACTTTTTTATTAAAATATTAATTTATTTTCAAAATATAATTGATAGTACGTAAACAGAAAATAATTTTAGCAGTAAATGATTAGATATTTATTTATTCTTAAATTCTTCTCATTTTGTGTCTACTTACTTATTTTTAAATATCAAATTACGAAAAAAGACACTATAAATCTACCTAGGTATATTTTTGCTAAATAACACTCGTCTAAAATAAAACAGGTCAAGGGCTTGATCCTTGAATCGAAAAATGTAAGTTACAATTCTTACAAATAATGAAAAACTTGATTTGGTAACATTACCCAAGAACAAAGTACGTATAATATTAAAACATTGAATTAGATAATATTGTCGCACCAAAACAAGGTAGGTATAATTACACATTCAAATGCACATTGGTACTCCAGCGCAAACCAATTAGTGAGGAAATGCTGTTTTAATATGCAATGCTTTGTGGCCAAATTTCCATTGAGGCTCTTTTTAAGGTTTCGTAGTAATGCAGCGGATATTGCGTTCGTTTTAAAGGACACCTACATTGTCCAAAATTGTACGGTAAGCTACTTGTCTAACTATGTACGATTAAAAATGAATCTGTAAGTACGATAGTTTTAAGGTTGATCTTCTACTTACGGGATACGGGATACCCTGTATGTGTGTAGTGCTCGCTTGCTCTCTGTCAACTATTTACCTAAACAGGGTGAATTTTTCAAGTGTTACTGTGATGTCTATGACGGTAACAACTCGTTCTAACTACGGATCGACTTGATTCTTCGTTCGGCTATTAACATAAAAATGTTATAGGTACATATCTTACATACTTATTTATTATCTCGTTACTTTGTCACTTTGAAAAATAATATTATCCAGCCAATTACTTTATTCAAAATAAACGAATTAATATTCAAAACATATTTATTTTTATATATTTACATTAATTTTTTATTCTTACATAGTATTTTTTTATTTTTATTATTTTTTTGCCAGCAACGCATCAGTGATGTCTTTAGTGTTGTTGATGTTCATGGGCGACGATAGCCACTTACCATCAGGTGGATCTTCAGCTCGTTTGCCGGCTATTTCCATAAAATATACATATTATTATCGCTGCTCGCTTGAAGTCAGACTTTCACGTATGAATGCTTTACAGTACTATAAGTGTATGTTGGGTATGTGAAATTGGGAGATATTAAATTTACTGCCCAGTTTCCGTAGTCACCGACAAATTTTACAATTGATTTAAAATAAACCGGTAAGTGCTTGTCAGACCACGCACCATTAAGTTTTCCGTCAATATTATGAATATGAAGAATGGAGTGAATAGTGAAAATTATGGAGTTTGGTCAGTCAAAAAGAAGTTTAAATATTATATTTGAAATTTTGAACGTAATAATTTTAAGAAAACAATTTTAGTCGTTAGTACTCTAACGCCCCAACTCAGAGTCACGAATGGTTACTTTAATCGCTCCTTATTAAAGAATTACCATATAAATTCTGTACTAAGGAGCGATTTAAGTAACCGTTAGTGACTCTGAGTTGGGGCGTAAGCCCCCGTAATACAGTTTAATTGCAAATAAGGGATCACTCATAATAACTGCACATTTTTCCTTTCAATAACCAAAGATAGATACTTCTATGTGTAGAAAGAAATATTGTTTATCAAAAGATTAGTGAGGTTGGGCACGTTATTAGGAAAAAGTAACAGTTATTCGCAACAGTGTCAACGGGAAAAGATTAAATAAAGAAAATAAAATATATGCAAAGTTTTCGTAGGTATTGTTTTAATGTGTAAGCCAGCCATCACCTCAATATAACCGAGTCAAGTTATTTGGCACAATAATGTTATTCTCTAATTCGATTAATAACATAAAAGCTATTCTTAGTGAACGGTCTTGGAAGTCCACTTGAGTATAAGTAATTCTTACTTCACTTCCTACTTCAATACTTACGAGTTCTTTCTTTTTCATAAGATAAAAGTGATCGGCCATTGGATAAGACTCTTCAACAATCTTGTAAGTATTCAATGGGACGGATATTGCGTCCTAGATGGAAATGGTTTTACCAAAATAGAGCTTTATTTAAATGTCTCATGTTTTTACGATCTTCACTAAAATACACGCGTTTTCCATAAATCAAACTTTTAATTTGCTTTAAAGAAGCACGAAGAGAAGTTTATTTTGTTAACGAAACTTGCGATGTATTGTGATTCTCCTTAGTACAGAATCACAATACTCTTATCTGTACTTATAAGTACCTCTCGCTCGCACCCATGACCCACGCTAGTAATCCAGAATAACTCCAGCGAATGCTGTGCGCCTAGTATCACACACGTTCATCATGTTGCTTTTTTGGCTGTCATATCGTAAAAATTTTAGTCTCATATTTTTTCCAATCGCCCTATAAGAAGTATAATTTCAAAAATTATACCATGAATCATGAAGCAACTTATTGTAATACAGATCATTCTTTACTTCTACTGTTGAATCACTCGCCTACCCTCATAGTTAGCGAAATTCAGCAAAAAAGTACCATGGAGTCATTTGTACAGAAAAACCATAAATTACTCCTTTCCTAATAGGACCTCTGTTTCAAAGAAACCTGCAGAACAACAAATGATGGTTGTTACATTGATGGTTGAAGTACCACTCCTGCTGAATACCTTCGGGACATGGAGTTGAGGTGAGAGGTTTGCTAATGGATGCGGCAGATCTCTCTACTTGTATTCTCAATCGAATGGTGAAGGTATTACAAGGTTATTATCTTATCTCCAGTTAGTTTTAATATAATCAAAAACTAATACCATCGTGGAATCATATTGAGGGTTTTGCACACATTTAAAGTTTTACTGATACTATCAAAAAAACGTATTTTTTCAGGAGAGCAAAAAAACTAATTTCTTTTTAGGAATTTGTATAATAAACTGGAAGTTTGTCCCAATTTTATTATTCTGTTGTATATTCTGTTTGTATTTTGATTTAAGAGCAATAAAAGATTTTTTTTTTTGTAAAAAAATATGCTTTTTAACTTATTCTTTTAATATTGTCAGTTTTACTTAAAATAATTATTTTAAAATTATTATTTCTCTGAATGTCGTTTTACATTTACTTTTCAATGAAAATTCTAATGTTTAAAAGCTTTATTGTACTAAATCTTTTAGCCTGGGCTTCTTATTAAAAGGCACATCAGTGCTGTTTCTTGTAAAATTAAAAAAATAAACTTGGTCAATTCTAAAATCCTTCGTACATCTCAATCCAAAGGGCGTATCTTGACAAATATGGATCATTACTATCCAGCGGTGCGGCTTTGCTGCCAGGAAATGTTGGTCTATTTTTTACTTTAGGGTTGTTCTTACTACGTTAGTCAATCCCGGGGTAAAGGAACCGGGATTTACTTTAAATGTTTGATAACGAACACACTTTGTATATATTTGGGAATTGGATTGGATCCCTATCCTATTCCTACTAATATTCTGTAATGTAAAAGTTTGTAAAGATATTTGGATGTTTGTCTTTTTAATGTTGTAAGTTTTTTATTTATTTTTTATGGAAAAACCCGGTCACTACAGCTCGCCATAGCGTGTTTCGAGAAGTTACATGTAATCATTTCAGGAAAAACAATAATTATCTGCATGAAGATGTCCGACGAAAACTATCAAAAAGGATTTGTAAAGGTTAAGACACTTATAAGATATTTCCCGGGATTCCGGGAGAAGGCGAAGCTTACAACTTTTGAGCCCACTGATTTTGAGGCCATAGATAGATACGGGGTAATGCGACGAGTGAGATTTTTATCCTAAAACGCTATATAAACCGTTTTTGGGCAAAAAATAAACTACGTTAAAATTTATTTTAATGAAGTCAATAAGGAAGACAAAAGGGGCGTTATGATTTTAGCTTACTCTATAAGTTTGTGAGGTCCTTCTTTACTCGTTAGTCTTGTTTCCAAGTTTTTTTCCCGCACTCAGAGTCACTTAACGGTTACTTAAATCGCTCCCTAGTACAGAATTTGTAATTGAATCCTGATAGCTTATCATAAGGATTGTATTGATAATATTGGTTTCAATAGTTGGTTCATTATCACCGTTATTATTTCTCTGTGGGATCCGCCTGAACAGCTACCACTTTCTTGTTTAAATTAGACGCCAAACGACTCGTCGTGTTCCAGCTGGGGAATTGAGTCCTTTCTTTAATTCTTCTTCGCTTCTACTTGGCTGGCAACGTATTAGTGACGCCTTTGGCTATAGGCCACTTACCATCACGTGGGTCATTAGCTCGTTTTTCAGCTATTTAAACAAAATAACTTTCTCCTTTGAAGATTGGATTTCACATCCCGAACATCATAAGAATAAATAAATAATGTTAGAAAAGTATTTAAAAAATTGGGTCTAGTATTACCACAGAAGAAATAATAGTAGGTACTTGTGTATTACCACAGACGAAATTATAGTACATGGTATTACTACGTTAGAAATATTAAGTTTATGAGCTAGTTATGCAAACTCTTTGCAAGATTACTTAGGCTTTCCAGAGCTGAGAGAAATGTCTTTGACGGATTTCATAAGGCATCGTCTCACTACTCTGCACTTAAAATATCAAGTGCCTTGGATTAAGTTAAGGAGGAGAAGGAGGAAGATTTATCAATAAGTATGTAAATACTAGCGTTCTGCCAGCGGCTTTTCTCGCGTTTTCCGATATAATAACTACCTATAGACACCCTATTTCCAATTCCATTTCCATTTGACAACCCTGTAGCATAGTTGGTAGCGACCCTGCCTGCGAAGCGAGGGGTCCCAGGTTCGATTCCCGGCCGGGCCAGATATTTATGTTTCGGATAAATATTTATACACGGGTCATGGCTGTGATTATGATGTGTTAAATATGTGTCGTCCAAGCCATCCGCAACACAGGTAAAAACCTACTGCGGGGGTATGAATGTGTAAGCTTTTATTTATTATTTATTTATTTATAATATTAGTAGCTTACACTCACATATTCACATTAGTGCATTGAAATTTCCCATGTTGTACACTTGCATGGCTTGGACTTAGACTAATGAAACACCACAAACCTGAAAAAAAATACATTTTAATTTCATCCTGGCCGGAGAATCCTGCACGGGGAATCGAACCTGGGTCGTGACATCGCCAAGCTAACAAATATACATGAGATATGAGTTTTGAGTATTTTCCAAAACAACATGTCAATAGCAAAGACGGTCATATTTGTTCCGTAGAGACGATAATTATGGTTCGTACAAAGAAGGCACAAATAGCCAGTTTATTTAATGCTTTGTTTTAGATAGCTTGTATAAAAATGCATGATAAAAAAATGAATGCGAAGGATTTTATACAGGAGAAGTGTCAAGTGATAGAAGGACAAACAAACTTGAGTGTAGTAGCATAAAGAGTAAAAGAATACAGTAGAGGAGTGAAGTACTATAGTGTGACGTTACCTTAAGATAAACTTAATTAAAAGAGCGTAGGAACATTTAATGAAAACAAGCTAAACCACACCATAATATAAGTTGGGATTTGCTTTATTCATTTCAAATCTTTTTTATTTAAATCGCTACCAAAGGAGTGGATTTTGGAAATTGGTCACTTGGCCATTGCTGTTACCAATAATGTAGCGTAGTCACATAGTTTATCCCACAACTACTACGAGGTCTACATATCAATAAATACCCTAAGGATCTATTCAGAAGTGAGACAGTGATGCGACAAAAAGTCGCAATGCGTCGTTGGCGGGGCAAACATGAAAATGCAATTTCATTCACAGGTGCAAAATTTTGCATTTCAAATGTGCGACGTTTCTGCGACAACGTATCGACATTGCCATCTTCTTTTACTGTTTTTTTTTACACTTTTTGAAGTGAAAACTTCTTTAGGCGCGTTGGACATTTTTGAGATGGGATAAAACCAATCAGCTCGCGACACTGTAATCATTTTAATCGACACCTACCTGTAGCGCCATCTCTGAGAGAACTACAGAACTATAGTTACTTAATTTACAGCTCGTATTAATATCAAGATTGTTGTTTACATACACTTTATAAGGCATTGGCAGCTATTCACTAATAATGTAGTGAATAAAAAACACTTCATTTAATAGTATTTTCTGCACAATAAAATATTTCCTGACGATTCAAAAAGTACGTACACGTAATTGTTCAAGTTTTCACTTCTTTTGGGACTCCTAGAGTGCATTTTTTTTGCCACCATCACCTGTGGCCCATGGACATCTGTGACAAATCTCGAATAGGACTGTAGGAGTTTGTAAGAGAACTGTGGAAGTTAGGACAACTAGTGTAGGTTAGTCCTGTTTCGCATGCGTGCGTATCGTCTTGTATTGACAGAGCGACTGCGAGCAGAATGGTCAATTGCCTGTTCTTACACTCTTCATCGTCGGCGCGCTATGACATAATATCTATCTCTTTTTTACATTATATTATATTATCATTGGGTTCGATTATTTGAATGATGAGTTTGGTTCTCGGTCTGCATGTGTATGTCGTCTACGCATGTTGTCCATGGCACCCACGACACAATAATCATATATGATATGAGTGTGTAGCGGTAATAATTAACCCAGCTTCGTCGTAATTGGTAATACCTAGTATTGACATCGTATCATGTCATTTTGTCGTGTCATTGTCGTGTCGCATCGTAACCCGTGGTTGTGAACAGAAACTTAACAATTTATGGGGACGATGGGTTTAAACAAACATGATTGGATAATTTATGTAAATTCCAGCCTACCAAAATGGGAGGCTGGTTAGTTTGTGTTAATTTTGGTTTGCATGTTTTGTGGCTAGTATTGTAATATGGTTACTAGAACGCTAATGAAAGGTATAATTTTTTATGTAACTTGTCGATGAACGAGCTAACGATCTATCTGATAGTAAGTGGAGTCGCATACACATCAGTAACACAAAAAGCATCACTGATGCGTTGGCAAGAAAGAGATAAGAAAAATAAAGAAATACTCTCTCAAGAAAGAAAGAGACTGGCTCTCAAGCCCCCAGCCGGAACACGACGAGCTTGGCGTCGTTTGGTGGCCGACTCATGCTCAAGGGTGGTAGCTATGCAGGCGGACCCAGGGAGAAATAACAATAGTAATACCTAATGTTATTTATGAATATTAGTATCATACCTAAGATATATTAATATAATCACACCCAAAAGACTGCAGTGACAAACTTCTGTAAGCATTTCACGTTTCATTTTTAATCCCTCTAGTGCAGTTGGCACGTTGCTATTTTAATTAACAAGTTATTAAACAAGCTATATAAAATGACGTTTATGTGAATAAAGTATCCATTATTTAAAAACAAATTGTTTTACTCTCGTCGAGCATAATAATTGTTATGATTTATCGGTAAGGTGGTTTGTGGTTTGTAGACACTCTGCCTGCGAAACGAGGGGTCCCGGTTTCGAATCCCAGCTTGGGCAGTCATTTATTCGGATCATGGGTGTGAGTCGTCTTATGTATTGTCCATGCCACCCACGACACAGGGGATCCTAGGTGCCTTAAGAATATCTATATTTCTTCTCCTCCATGTTAAAGAACTTTCCGAAACGATTCTAAAAAAATCGCGATAAGTGTATCACTGATCCTCATATGAATAAACGATTATGAATTTGAATTTAATTCCGAATACAGTCACATATTGCATATCACGATATACCTAGTTAGATAGCTAGTAGGTACACCTGGGAAGGTGATAACAATTCTCGCACGTACGTGGTAAAAATTGATGTGCACATCGACGTGTCGGGAACGGCTTAATGCCTATTGTTAGGTCTGTAATCGTTCGCTTTTCTACTAGCGCTCTGACCCCGGCTTTGTCCACGTTTTCCGAGATTATAAGTACCCTATATGTTCTTCCAGATCATGGTCTACCTGCTTGCAAAGTTTCACGAAAATCTGTTCAGTAGTTTTTGCGTGAAAGAGTTACATACATCTATACATCTCACATTTATAATATTTGTAGGAAGGATTGCTTTAAGTAGTATTAAGTGCTGCCTGTAATTATTGTAAGAAGAAAAACATAACCTCGGTAGTTTCTTGCCTTTTCTCTTACGGGACCAGATGTAGGGATTTGTAGAATCGAAGGCGTAAATTGATTGAAAATTAAATTAAAACTGAAAAAACCTCCGACAGTTTCATTTACTCTAAACAAAGCTAAGAGCAATAAGAAAAGCGCGTGGTGCGAAATACATTACAAGCTCAGATATGTCAGGATTTCGGAGATGGCATCATCACACATTGCCGGTGAAGAGAGGCTGCAGGAGCTAATGGAAGCCATTACCTCTTGCATCTTTAGCGAAAGTAGATATGAGTTAACAAATAGAGAAGTGTTTTAACCCGAAGATGGTTTGAATACTCCAACAAAATTCCAATTAACATAAAGTGAAGCGAGTGCAAATTAAATAGGTACGTGAGAACGTGAGGTAGGTTACTATGTAACTTATGCAAAATTAACAAACTTTGTCAGTAATGAACGTAATTTAATCTTACTCTGAGTCCCAGAGGTGATCGAACCGGGTTAACTTATCAAACGTAGAGTCTTGCTTATTTAGCTTAGCGTAATCAACGGCATATTTACCTATAATACCTATACCTACTTGTAACCGTCTTTGCATCGTTTCCGAAAACCATCGCGATATTTTTTCTAGATATAATAGTCTACTTTATGTACCTAGTACTTTTTAAGGGACGTTTGAATCATGTCGTGACCATCTCAATACAATCGCGGTTTTTGCTCTCGTAAAACTGTTTCTGAAAAGGTAATTTAGTATTTCCCTTTCTATACTCGAAATGCAAGGTTTAAAAGTTGTATATTGAAAACCTAAAATTAGTAGATTTTTCATAAAATTCATGCTCCTGAATAAAATTAACATGCGCAAGTCTTTGATGCCAAACATCTTGTATCACCTCCGTGTTAAGTTAAACCCTTTTTCTCAGACTTTGCCCTCATTTACCGAAGTTGTGTTGAGTTCATGAATAATTAACATACTTTATTACTATTTCTTCATGATTTATTTATTCACGCGCAGTCCCCTCACGACTAAGCTCAAACCTCATTGGCTAACTGAATAAAGTACTTGGTTATGCTATGCTAAGACTATCTTTGTTTGGGCGTGGAGCCAAATCGCCTGTTTTTAAGGAGTTCAGAAGCTAAAGTATAATTAGACATTTTTACGAATTGCAAATTCCTGCAGCAGTAGTTATAATGCTGGTGAGAACGTATTTTTGAACTTTGCATCGTCGGCAAAAGTGTCGGCCAACCGGAAAAAGGATATAAGCGTTTGAATAAAATTTTGGATTTTAAGTTGAGTCTTCTGTTTGTCTTGAATTTCTTTGTTGAATGAGAGCCTGGAGACCAATGGTTTGTGAATAACATAATTATTGACAAAAAATAACCGACTTCAAAATAACTAAAAAACGTCAGATCTCGCAAATTTAAGTGGGACCACTACAAGCACCAGCATTCATTCATTCATTCAATCATTTCGATTAAAAAAATAATCATCAAAATCGGTTCACCCAGTCGAAAATTCTGAGGTAACAAACAAAAAAATACAGTCGAATTGAATACCTCCTCCTTTTTTAAAGTCCTTTAAAAAGGGGTTGTTTTTCTATGACGGAAAGTTGTCATCGTCATCAATGGACAACAATAACACATCACTAATGCGTTGCCGATCAATAAAAAACAAGAAATACAAGTCATAGTGCTTTAAACAACTCTATATTAATAATGTAAGAACACTTGGGTTATCAAGACGAATCTAACGATATCTTAATTAAATTAATCCGTTCAGAGGTTTGGAGGATACGAGGTATTATAATAAAGAATATTACATGCCTACAACATACATATTATACAAGATAGGTACGTGCGAAAAACATAACCCTTCCTTGGCAGTCGGGTAAATTAATAGGGTGTAATTATGACCTGTAAAAAAAAAAACTTTCATTTCTCACAAATCTTTTACATGCATTTTTGTACACAGTGGGGGACATCCTTTTAAGTAAATATATACCTGTGTCAGGATGCCCTGTAGATTTTAAATAATAGCGCTCCTACGAGTATTCGTAGGATAAGGCGATGTTTGTTACCAATAGAACCAATACTTTGTTTTGCCAGTTTATATATTATTAGTATTATTACCTCTTCGAGAGTTCACAACTACAAACGGTTAGTGCCAAAATGGCGCGAATCGAGTAGTTACAGAAATGTAGTTGTAATAGCCTATTAGCACTCCTTTGCAGCAGCACTAACGACTGCTAGCTTCGGGCTTGGAGCTTGATCTAATGCCAATAAGAATAAAGGTCGATGCATACGTAACGTGGACGGGACGGGGACGGGGACGGGACAGGACGTGAAGTTCTGGAAACATCGCTTCACAGAAAATGTAAATGATAGCGCATACGCCACGGAGGCACGGACGGGACGGGAACGGGTCACGCACGTATATTTATGCTTCAGCCACGTCCCGTCCCCGTCCCGTCCACGTTCCGTATGCAGCGACTTTTAATGGCTAAAACTAATGCAATAGGTTTTCAGATCTTTTCACCAATTGGCTATTTGACAGTTATCACGGTAAAATATGAAATGTGTTAAATATGGTTGCATAATGGTTAACAATAATTATACAATACGTTTCTTGCATGAAAATAAATTGTAAATATTTTTACTTTTGAAAAATAGATTTGAGTTTTTTTACCTGTGGATACGAGAACCGAAAAGCGGGCGGCCATGATTGAGCATGTTATGACGTCACAATTCAAAAAATAAAGCGTCGTGTACTACTAACTATATCGTGTGCACTGTGCAATTTACTGAGAAAATTAATAAGATATATTTTGATTTCTGCTTTTGAGAGGTTTTGTAAAATGGAGTCAGGCTATACAAAAGCTGACAGTGCGAATTTGCCTCAAATTGATTCATTTATGGTCGCAAATTTCTTTGCGTGTAATCCTGACTTTTGCTCTACCGAGTTTCGGAATGCAAAAACGTCCTTGTAAGTACTGAAATTAATAAAGTAAAATTGGTCAGTCTTGCTAAGTGGTCACAGGGAGATTTTTTTGTAAGTTTTTCCTCGACGTCCCCTTAACGACACCATATTACTAATGATTTTAAATTACTTATAGGTTATGTTTATGGACAATATTAGGTTAGGTTTAATTTGTTTTTTAGTAAATCAGAGGCTAAGTTGATTTCTTCTAAATACTTACATCAAAGTGGTCCTCACAAAAGAATATTGCTGATATAACAGATGTTAACTCTGGGTCTCGACGTGCTAATTGTAACCACTGCTTTCGACGTTGAGGGCATTTAGAAACGTGTAGGTATAAACAATTTGTCAGGTTTAATTGTAGTACTTCTACACATAGGCACTGCACACGTCTTGTAGCTTGTCATTTTCACAATTCCAGTGAAAAAGGTGTAAGTTTTTCACTTAAAATATCTTCAGAGTTAGAGCGTAAACTTTTGTTAATTGAAATGTGACGTCACAGCCAGCAAGTGACAGATGGCGGACTATTTTCGCGCGAATTTAAAATTAATGGATTAAAAGTTATTTTTTTCCTACTAAATAACACTTTTATGAGAAAAATAAATATTGTAAGAGGTATAAAATAAAACTACGAAAATTTTAAAATATTTTTCCAAAAATTGTCTAATAGCCAATTATAACTTGATCGATAATGAATATGACAACTTATAAAACCCGATACAGTCGATGACATAATTATGCCGACGCCATAATCTTGCTCTCATAATGATTTCATGTGCGTCCGGCGCGGACGGTGCCTATATATTATTATGTGCCACCATTAAAGTTATATTGTAGGTTAGGTCACACGAACACATACACAAAAACACACTTGCTTAAATACATTTATTTGGTTGGTTACAGATATATTGCTGCCGAGGCCTGAGACGAAAAATTTATTAGTAACTAAAATCGCTAACTACATTTGAATGCAAAGGTAACATACCTCATGGCAAGTTATATCTGTCGTGAATTTGTCTAAAAGTAAACTAGTTTTTAATCTGTTCCCAATCTCGTGAGATCCGAATCTGAAAATTGGCGGAGTGCCAATTCGTTTCTCAAGAAACAATTTTTTTATCAAGAATATAATAAAGAAATAGGAGAATAGGCGAGAAGAGTTATACACTGTTACCTTAATAATGTCTCCCTCGTCTCTTCCCTGACGCAAAAATATCTAACCCTGAGATCAAACCCACATCATATTATTATAATGTAAGCGTAATACCGTCATCACGTAAAACGATTAACTGAGCCGTGAATTCTCGTGTTCATATAACCTTATCCTTGGATCTTTACAATATGTTCGCAATTTTAGAAGATGTATTCAGAAAATAAATAATTGCAGAACGTTCAATACCCTTTAAGACTCAGTTAATCTACTAAGAAGGTTAAACAACGGAATGTGAGGCGAGAAATGGTCCAAGTGATGAGATATTGCTATTTAGCGTGATTATCTTAAATGATTCGTAGATGATTTATCGTACTATTTAGTAGGTACTAAAGTTTGTGAAGATTTTGGGTTAACATCATGCGAAAACTGTTGTACGCATTGATGAAACTTGGCCCACAGACAGGCCAGGTCCAGATTTAAAATAGAGGGCAGATTTTAACCCGATTTTATTATTCTTATGTATTTGAAATTCCTTTATTATCACCATATCTATCTATGCCAATGGAATAAAGCTTAAAGAGTTTTTTGTTTGTTTGTTTATTCGTTTGTTTGAACATGCTAATTTCTGACACTACCAATCCGATTTACAAAACTCTGTGTATAATTTTTTGACGCTGTCTCTCCTAATTTGCGCCATACATTATATAATCCGCGTCTAATGTAACCACGTGTGCGCTCCAATTTGGCTGTTTAATTTCCTTTCGACGACACACCTATCCGAGATATAGCATTAGGTGTTAACACATCGTAAGTACTTTAAATAATTAGCTACAGACTGAATGAGACTAATAGGTACTTGAGGTAAGAAGTTTGCAATTTTATGACATAATAATTATACGATCGTTTCAATACTCGATCTATCCATAATCTCTGCTTTGTTTGTAGGTAAAGTAATAATAAAACTATAATTTTTCGAATTTCTGACAGTTCCTATATATTATTAAGGATTAATTTATGGATAGATATATATTAGAATGGTAGTTCTAATGAACCTCGCATTGAGTTTTTCTTTTCATTTGGGAACACCCAAGTGAAATAAATAAATAATAAATAACGCTTCACACTCATAGCCCCACACTAGGATTCTCTGTGTTGTGGGTGCCATGTACAACACACTAGACAAGGACATTCACACTCAGACCGAGAACAGAAATTCAAACTCATCATTCAAATTTCCGCCTCGCTGGGAATGGAACCCAGGACCCTTGGCGCGGCGATCCGACATGGTAACCATTGCGCATACACATTGACCACACGGGTCGTCAATGAAAATCGTGTATATCTATGCCGCCGGCATGCCCGCGCGGCACAAAGCCGAGGGGAGACCTTTGTGTGTGCTGTTTTCTATATTGGGTTTGTAATGAAAACGATAATATTAAGACAAGGCGTATAAAAAGCAAACCTAGAAAAACCAATAAATAGATCATATTACGCCGTCGTGTTTCGCATTCTATTCTCTCGTGCATACCAAGTGTGAAGATTCTAGCGATCCTTTGAAAAAAATATACGGAAGGTCGAATATGTTAGCATCAATTTCAGGGTGAGATGTGATTCCTGTAGGGTTGTCTTTTAGTAAAATGAAATTCTTAAGCAAAAACTAATTTTGTTTCTATACCCACATGACATTTATTATTCAAAGTGACACTTCCAAATATGAATAGGTACATCAAAACCAAGAGTGCCTTAAGTCTTGCCTTGAAAGGGGCCTGCAAAATCAATATGAATTAGACTCCATGGCTTGTATTCTATATAAATCCATGCCTGTAGTTCTCTAGGTGGATTGTACTTGGCAATGTTCACATTCAGCTACCAAGGATTCAGTTTGCTTCTCCATGCCAACCCACCATTCATATCCTCTGGCTTAAGCCAGCTTTTGTACATGTAGCAAGCAGCAACTTTAATACCTCTTGTTGGAGGGAGTTAGGTATTACCACTCTACTACACCCTAATAAACAATATTTATCAAGGGAAATAGTGTTTCCGCGTATCTAGAATGTCTGTAAAGCGGCATCTAAGCGGTAAAGCGGAATCTTTCGTTGCTTAAATTGTTTGAGATGTTTAAATTTAAATTAATTAATTTTGGTTAATTATGATTTTGTACTTCATTAATACAATAATGATCCTTGTTATTTTGAAATAAGTAATAAATACGACGGAACCAAGTTGACAACCCTGAACCTATTACTAGCAAGTTGTTGGCAAGCATAACATCGGTACTTCGGCAGCTGTATCGAAAAATGCAATATGCGGATTTGTACCAAATATCTTTATGGAATTTATATTTGAGTGCCTGTTACCTCAGAACTTTCGACTGGGTGAACCGATTTTGATGATTCATTTTTTAATCGAAAGCTGGTCCTTAACATGTGGTTCCACTTTGAGCGAGGTCTGATGAGCAGTTTTTGAATTATTTTGAAGTCGGTTATTTTTTTCTTGGTAAAATTCAGATTATTAAGTCAATCATAAGTCAAATATGATTGCTCAATTCTCCTACATAATAGTAATTTGCTGCCTCTGCCAAACATCACCTATTTCAAACCAATAACTATTCCTTCGCTGGTAATATTTCCACGAAACTTCGTAATGTGTGTATAATAATAGCGGTAACTACACAAAAGTTCTATATGCCAATTGCCAAGTAACATCGATAAATTGTGATAAAAGTGCGCAGAACATTTGAGGCAACTTCCGTTCCTATTAAGTTGCTGCGAAGTTTGCTTCGCGGAGTTAATGAGCCTTCACCGAGCTGGTCTTGAAGCACTTCAAGATATTACAATATTCATTTAGTCTAGTCTTGCAAAAAAGCTGTTTTCGCCCATTCGCTCGTCATGCTTTAGCGTGTAAGCACGTCAGTGAGATTAAGCTAGCAATTTTTAGAAGTGTCTAGAGAAGACTTGAGCTATAAGCATAGGTAGTTTTTTATGGTAATAGTAAATAAATGTTTGATTTTGCAATGTTTCTTGTGAAGAAATCACTTTTTGTTACATTACTTTATTAGAGAAACTTTTAACTTACTTTTTAAAAATTCGAATTATATAAAATGTATAAAAAGACTTACCTAGTATTCTCTATTACCATTATCTATTATATAGATAAAGCAGGTTAAGTAGACCGTAAATTTATATTGCAGTTAATAAGCTGAGAGCGCATCATTCCCATCTGTGTACAGACTACAGTGTAAGGAGCGATTAACAGCTTCGTGTTAATTAACAATGTTGGCAACGAGTTCGTTAAGTTTGTTAAGTTGTACGCCCTGTTGGGGCTGAAGGCTTCTATTAAGCTGTTTGCTGTTTTTTACTTAGCTCTTAGGCGCGCTTCACACTCATGCTTTTAGCATTAAGTCCGCCTTTGTTTCTATACTTTTGTATGGTACATAAATAAATAAATAAATAAATAAATAAATCTCGGCAAGAATCTCATGAACCTGAAAAAAGAACCTGCGAAGATTATGTGAATTGGTTCCACATTCACGTTTCTCGTGTTTTTCTCGCCTTCTCGCGAGATTCTCGCGTGAGTGTGGAGCGCGCTTTAAAAAGTATACTGTTTTGTAGAACAGGGGGCTTACCATGAACTCTTAAAACAGGTCAATATTAGCCGATAATTGGCCTGTCCTGCTATATCCTACCATGACCTGGCTAAAACACAGGACAGTCAGCGACCACGTCACCGTAACAGGACAGCGGTCACGTGACTTCAAAAATGATCTTCTGCCCTGCAATTCGTGTACCATGACGCGATTGTTGACGTATTGACATCAGAAAGTGGCATATGTTAACGTCAAAATATTACAGCTCACCGAAAGTAACATTTATTGTCCTGTTTCGGCTATTTCGTTGATGATGATGAAACACGACGGGATGCAGCCATGGCGAATTTCAAATACACCATCATCACAAAATAAATACATTTCATTTGTTTGGAAAATTTTAAAAACATTCATTGTACTTATGCTTTTTAAATTATCGCTCCTAACCCCGGTCACTCACATGCGCGCAAATTTTTGACATTTTTACGAATGTTTGCACATATGTGAAGGGTGGTCAGGCAAATGGGTTCGCATATGAGTATATAATACAAACAAGCCCATTTCCGCTTCCTCCTACACTTTGTTCACGAATGTTCAATCTTGCTGTTGTTATTATGTTGTTGTCATTAAAATCCATTTTCAATACAGAAAATAAATGGTAGTACGATTAGACGCCACGAACCACGAAAAATTAAGAGATACGTCACCTTTTTAGTCGTGTGCGCAACTGGTCGCACGAAAGTGTGGGAGACTACACGAAAGTTCGAGGTTCGCGCGCTTTGATGTGCGACAAAAAACCGACACAGCTTGGAAAACCCCGAATGCCTCGAAAACTTCGCATAATCATGTTCACATCACACTTGTGGGTTCGCGTATTCGCGCGAATGTGAGTGACCGGCATTATAAATCACACATTTTAATAGACATTTAGACATGTCACTGTATCAAGTGTCAAGTGGTGTAAGATTACGTTCAAAAATGTAAGCATCACTTAGCGATAATTTTTTTGGTAATTTTAGAGAACGAAAGGTTAATAAATCACAACACTTAAGTATTTATAACAAATCTCAAAATCTTCAACTGAGATTGTTATTTTAAACTTTTAAAAACATCAATATTACGCATTCATTTGAAAACCGGTAAACCGATAAAACGCTCTATTTCAGAACATAATTAGTACAAATCAAGTACCTTGCATGACATAGACTAAAGATGCAGGACAGAAGTAGAGGCATTGCAGGTCATCGGTAAACGTTCATGGTACAAAATACACTCCTGTCAGGTTTTAGCTACAAGCTGACCTGTCCTGAACATGACACATTTTATTAGAGTTCATGGTAAGGCACCAGAATCGTACCGGATTATTTCGGATCAAGTAAAAATAAATGCTACAGACCACACTAGGATTCCCTGTGTCATGGGTGCCATTGAGAACACACAAAGACGATCACACACGAGTTTTAGAAGAGATTGAGACAGTCAAAACTTTTGAAAGTAGAAAGTAGCACGAACTGAAATCAATAAAATTATTTAAAAAAAACTTTTTGTAATTATTTTTCTTAGATACGAATTTTCCAAGTACTCACATAGGGGCCGTTCAAATATTACGTAAGCAGATTTATTACAGTTATTTACCCCCCCATCACCCTTGTCAGCAAAAGTAAGCAAAGCTCTTATCCCCTACCCCCACGGTAACGTAAACATTTTTAAATTATAAATGTATTTTTTTTATATAATAATTATAATGTTATAATAACTACCGATGACGTAATCATCATCTAGACTCCCCTACCCCCCATTTCATCCAAAATAAGCAAAACAAAGACCCCCCCACCCCCCCATAGTGCTTACGTAATACTTGAATATCCCAATATCAATAAATCAGTAATTTTATGTGATTCAATTCCATTAGTCTTCAAATAATTCATTCAATTTGTTTTTTATGTGATTCTATAAACACAAACAAAACTAATTATTTCTTACCACAGCAACATGTGCAAAAACTATACACCTCTCAGAATTCACGGGTAGTTTTTTTCAATAAAAAAGATATTCTCGTAACGATGCTGTCTCACTTCAGATTTATAACGCTGGAGCAGACCCGTTGTTACACCGTCGTGTAACAACGTGCTTAGACAGTTTAAAATTTGGATGGAGAATAATGCATAGTTTACGCAATGAGTCATCTGGTTGTACATAATTTACCTAATTTACAGTAATAATAACAACATGTAACGTAAGTAATCTACAATAATAATAATAGCAACCGCCACCTACAAAACCTCAATTACACCAAGCTCCCAAAGACCAAAATGTCCCTCACGACCACGATGGACCATAATTATGGTTAATTCTAGAAGAGTGCAGTAGATAGCCAGCCACTAAGCATGAGTATTATTGGATAAGCAGGGTAGTAAATAGCGCTATTCAATAGGAAGGACTTGTTGCAATAGTTTCGTCCATTTTTTCGATCCTGTAGCTTAGTTGGTAGCGACCCTGCCTGTGAAGCGAGGGGTCCTGGGTTCGATACCCGGCCGGGTCGTCAATGCCACCCGCGACACAGGTAACTTATTTATTTATTTAACACTTTATTGTTTGTACACCAAAACATAATATACATAAAGAGCACAAGGAAGGAACACAAAACAATGGGCGACCTTATCGCTTTAAAGCGATTTCTTCCAGGCAACCCAACCCTACCTATAACTTACTGGGGGGTATGAGTGTGAAAGCCTTAAAGCGCAAGCGTTTATTGTTGAGATAGATAGACAATTATCTTTATTGCTTGCACAAAAAAAACAGTTACATCAGTATTGAGACACTGCAAAAGACAGTTTATTTTTAATGCTCGCTTCTGTGTGATGAAATCCTTTGGATCTGGCGGCGAGATAACTATCTACGGCAGCAATACCCCGAGTACGGAAGCCTTTGTGTGTATATTTGACTGAACGTGACATACATACATAGTTTGTGGAATATAACTTGTAGTTTGTAAATCCAATAACATTCAGATATATGTACGCCTCATACAATATGTACATACATACGAATCACTAAATAAATCGTGTGCTTTACATTAACAAGATCCATCAATTAATTATCCGTTCATCAGATTGTCTGTCAAGACAATTTTTTCCGGGACGCTTGAGGTATAAAGTTGAAATTAATACCCAAATCAAGTCTGCAGTTATTTTATAATTCTTGACAAAAAATAACTGACTTCAAAATTAGGGATAACTCAAAAACTACTCGTCAGATCTCGCTAAAATTTAAGTGGGACTACATGACAAGCACGGTTCACTATTAGTTCACCCAGTCGAAAGTTCTCCTCCTTTTTTGAAGTCGGTTAAAAATGGGAAAAAATCAAGCTTTGAATTGCAATTAAAATACATGATCGTGTTTGAAATTCACAAAGGAGCTTATCTAAGTATAGATAGTACAGGGTACTTTCACGCTGATAGAATCTAGGTTCATAAAATTTTGCAAGAGGCTTTGGCAAGAGGCAAAGCCTAGTGCAAATATTAATAACAATTTTTGGCATTTTGCTACTGAGAGATGACTGAGAAAATACATTTCTGAAATCTGCTAATGTTGGAAAAGTTTACAAATACCAGCAAAGTCAGAATTGAAAACTGGTATTGTAAGACCTATTTATAAAAAAGGTTGTCATAACAATTATGAAAACTACAGGCCAATTACTATACTTCCTGTCATAGATAAAATAGTAGAAAAATTTATATGCAAACAAATTCAGGACTATTATAAAACTTATGATGTACTTGCGAATTCTCAATTTGGCTTTCAATCCAATAAATCTACTTCAATTTTGCTTTCAAAATTCACCGATGAAATAAACCTACACCTAAATGACAAAAAACACGTTCTATTGCTTTTCATTGATTTTAGCAAGGCATTTGATACACTCAAACATGACACACTTATTAGTAGACTAGAAAATACGGGTGTACGTGGCCCTATCCTAAAATGGTGTGAGAATTACCTCCATAATAGAAAATTTCAGGTCAAGATAGGAAATGAGCTTAGTGACGAAATCCCCGTTTGTACAGGAACAGCGCAAGGATCGGTGCTTGGACCTTTGCACTATCTAGCATACGTGAACGATATGCAAAATGTAATCGGCAAATGTTCAATTTATCAATACGCTGACGACACATGTCTTATTGCAGCTGACCCTGACGCTCATATAGCAGAAAGATGGCTCCAAGATGATTTCACTAACTTATGCAAATGGGCACATGACGTAGGACTTGTTATTAACTCAAGTAAAACCAAAATAATTCATGTGAGATCAAACTACCTGCGAAATAATAATATGCCGATAAATATAGTCGCGCACGAACATGCATGTCTACACGCACCTACTCAATACAATTGCACATGTAATCCATTAGAACAAATATCTACTTATAAATATCTGGGTCTAATTGTTGACGAAAGATTTAGCTGGAGCAATCACATTGATTATGTATGTAATAAATTGAGAGCCATGTTGTCCAAATTTGCGATTATGAAATATAAAGTCCCATACAAAATCCTTATTAACCTGTATTACGCCCTAGCTGAATCTATTATCTCTTATGGCTTAACTAGCTATGGGCGAACATTTAATACATACCTAGATAAAATCCACAGATTACAGTTGAGGCTCTTAAAAATAATACTACCTAGTAAAATTAAAAACAGTCTGGAAAGCGAAAATGGAATCAAAATATTCAAGTATTGCAAAGTATTACCGATACATGAAAAAATTAATATGCTACACTTACAAGAACAATATAACAATAAAGAAATTCAAAATAAAATTAATCACAGTAAGATGACTAGAAAGGTGACACAAAATAAATTACATGTCCCCAAAATGAGAAATTACTATGGGAAACGGACGCATAAATACATAATACCTAATTTAATAAATAAAATTCATTATAAAACAATAATGGAAATAAATGAAAAAAACTACAAGTTAAGAATAAAACAGTTATACTTTAGTTATTTGGAACAAGAAAAATTCTACTGCTAAAACCTAATCACACAATAGCAACCCTTATTATTATTTTAATTATATATTACCAATGTTTGCCCGGTCAGCTAGTAAATATATAGAAATAAATGATTGTACGGATGAGGTGTGCGTGCGATGAATATGTGTGGTATGTGTGTTTGATGTGTGTGTGTGCGTGTGCGTGCGTGCGTGTGTGTGTGTGTGTGTGTGTGTGTGTGCGTGCGTGTGTGTGTGAAAATAAAAATATAATATAATACCCGAAAATAATAAGTACAAATAATATTACATAACGTTAACGGCATCATCCTGTACATGCAGCATTCCTTAAGTCATAAGTGAATCAATGTTTTTATTTGCAAATACCCACATTTTGTACATCTCACCGCTTGTTGCAAAAATGTATAATTAAAAATGTAGGTACTAACTGTTTAGCTTATAATTATTATTACAATGTACAATACTTAATTCAATAGCATTATTGTCGTGAATAGCTCATTGGTGTACTGTGTACTCAAGACAAACCTCATAAAGGTTTTATGGGTACTTACTCACTGTAAAAATCTGTAATATTTTTTTGGTGTTAATAAATTAAAAAAAAAAAAAAAATTGTGGTACCTTATTGCACTGTATCAGTTTTGTTAAGTCAGAAATTGTTTTTAGTGGAGCAAAATGAATTTTCAGTAGTAGGATTTAACGTTTTTACGGAATTAACTGCATCATATTTTAACGTTTTTCGGTTGCTATTGAAAGTCAGATGAAAACGGATAAAAATAATATTTTGAAATTTTCAACAGAAATTTCATAATTTACGGGTTTGACAATTTGGTAATTTGACGTTTTGTTTGTTTAATTTTATGCGTATTGTGAAGTTTTCCGTATAATCCATCGGGTTTAGTTCGTTTGTGTGATGATGGCATTAAGACAAACTAATTGAAAAATTCATTATTTAAACTATTATTTGCATTTCATTCCATTCACAATGCCAATTGAAAATCTAGCTAGTGAGCTTTGGTAGAATGATCACAAATATTCAATTTAATAAAAATCCGCTAAAAACTGACTGAGTTTTATTTCATTTAAGCTTAAACAAATTGGTTATAAAAACAGCGCCCGTTAAAATATGGCAGTTTCTGTATTTTATGAATAAAATTTATTAAGCGCGCAACGAGGATGTTGTTATAAATATAGAAGGCTTTTTTGATCTCCAACAAAAAAGAGTGGTGTTATAAGTTTGACGTGTCTGTATATCTGTGTGTCTGTCTGTGGCATCGCAGCTCCCAAACGGATGAACTATTTTTATCTAGTTTTTTTGTTTGCAAAGTCATAATTGAGGAATTAAAGGACTTAATTGAGTGTTTTGTTGTAAAATAAATGTTTTCAAAAGTAATAAACCAATTATAATTGCATTTTAAATAATTCATTATCCTTTTTCAGTGGCACATAATAAACTTTCTATGACAATATTCACGCATCCACGAATCTTAAAAAAATATGAATGATTCATAAAAACGAATCCGTATGAAATTTCACTACTGATTAATTCACGATTTTGTTCAACTATATTAAATATCTAATACATACTAAATATAGACAATATACATAATTAAGTGATAAATACATAATAAAATTTTGAACTGATATTATAAATTATATTATAGATTAAATGACCGACTTTCGTCACGACCAAAGATTTCCCGAACATTCTTTAACAAACTTGAGTTATTAATTGCTAGTAAAATGACAAAATATTATAAGCTGTTTCCCGAAGTTTTAAGGCCTTTAATGCGGTGGGAAATTTTCTCGAACATTCCATGACAATGGGAGCGAATTTGTGACAATAAATCATTATGTTTCTATGAAAATGATAGATTTTTTATGTAACTAGTTGACAGATTAGCTGACGATCCTCCTGATGAAAAGTGCGTAAGTATCGTTGTCCATGGATATCAGCGACACCACAGAGATGTAGGCTTCACGGAATGTTTGACGAGCCGCGTGGCGTAATTGTTAGATGCCGGACCGCGTTTCGAAGGGTCCTGGGTTTGAGTTCCAGTGAGGCGTGAAGTCTTTACCAATGGGAGCCGTCTTTTGTGCTCTGTCTCTTACAACGCATCGATGCCTTGCTACACTGGCATGGGATTTTGGTCAGTATTCTAAACCCTAATAATACCCTATATCTAGCCCTAGTATTTGTCTTTGATTTTGTCTTTTCTCATCTAACCTAACCGACCCTCTAACCTCTCCGTATTTTGTAACCGACTTCAAAAAAGGAGGAGGTATTCAATTCGACTGTATTTTTTTTTGACTTTCGACTGGGTGAATCGATTTTGATGATTCTTTTTTAATCGAATGCTGGTGCTTGTCATGCATGGTCATGTCATTTGAGCGAGATCTGACAAGTAGTTTTTGAGTTATATTGAAGGCGGTTATTTTTTGTTACTAAAATGTAGATTATTAATTTTACTCATAAAATTCTTCGAAGATTATTATTATGAAATAAAATATATTTTATGAAATAAAATATTCATATACACACACAATATTCAAATTATTCACATAATAATATAACGGTCTGCACGGCACAATTAGTAGAGGCATCGGGTACACCCGCAGCGAATTTGCTTTAATTGTACACATACACCACACCCGGCGGAATCGCAAGGTACAACAGATTGTAGTTTATGTCGCTTGGAACGCATTATGTACGTTTACCGTAGTTACACAAATGACGAAACCAGTTTGAATATCGTTTGTTAGTTTACACTTCCGTAACTACGAAATTACGAGTAGTTGAGTTATTGTGTACATCTGTCAACTGTTGCACCAAAAACATTCAATTTGACATGTCTCGAAACTTGTCATAAGTATAACAAATCGCACAAGTAACTTGTTTTTTGTCACGTTGCGTTCTATAATATTTTAACTTTTTACAACAACCTGTTTTGTATTTGTACAGTAGATATCGTGTCCGCAACGTTAAAAAAAAACATCTGTACATAGTTATTTCAAACAAGTAACATCTCGCTGCTTAAATACGACATCTACTTAAATATTTTTTTCTTGCATAGCATGTTTAACTGCGAGAGATTCAACACATGCTCACTATAATGAGCTCGTTTGAGTTATGAAACAAACGCTTCAAGTAATAATATTAAATTAAAATAAAAAAAACCCCAGACAGGCAGTTTTATTTACACTAAACATTGCTAAGAATAGTCACCTTTCAAACAAAAGAACTAGATCAAAATCGCTTCATCCGTTTCGGAGCTACATTGCCACAGACAGACAAACAGATCCACAGATACAAAGATACACACACGTCAAACTTATAACGCCCCTCTTTTTTCGTCGGGGGTTCAAAAAAAGGAATCAGGAAAATGCATCATCAATCATGTCAATCGACTTGGATGAGCGCGTTTTTGCCGATTACTCCAATAAATATAATAAATTTATATTTCGCTCCACTATGCGGCAACTCACCACTAAACCGTAGTTAATTTATCACTGCCAAACCGCCGTGAATTTTATAACCGGTTTGGTTTATTAATTGGCTAGCTGACTCGTCCCAAAGCATGAATAGACAGTTTTAAGTTACATTAAATAACAAACAATCAAGTCCTAAATAAAAACACAATACAACAATTATTTTAAGTTATATTAAATACAAAATAAAGTTTAAAAACTACGCTTTTATCAACACTAAAAGGAGACCCTCGTCAAAGTGTCATAACTCGTCAAAACTAAACAAATGAGCTGAAACTCGGACTTTTGTTATAACGTTTGATGAGTTCCATTTTCCACCTCATGATTCAATCAGACCCTAGTGTTGAAGTTAAAAATCATAATTGTTGTCACGATAGACGAGATCAATGTAATGTGCAAACTTTTGTAAGAATCAGTTAAATACAAATTGAAATGTCGTTGTAAGATCTGAATCAAATGTCAAGCCAAATAAGTACGTAATTTTAAATTAACTTCAATTTATATTCACTCACACAAAGTCAATGTCTTTAGTAAGAACTATTTAGGACATTAAGTAATTTAATTAACTAATTTCGTAACATAATGTAAAGTGACGATTTACGTGGCGTGATGTTTACCAAGCGGGACCACTGTTCTTAGGGTCCTGGGTTCGATTCCCAGAGAGGCAGAAAGAATGATGAGTTGGAATTCCTGTTTTCAGTTTGTGTGTGTGTCCTTGTCTTTGTGTGTTATCCATGACACCCACGACACAGGGAATCCTAGTGTGGGGCTATGAGAGTAAGGCGATAATGTATTCTATAATTGATCCAGTAATAGCAGTCTCTAAGCTCTTAGTTTCAATTAGCTAGCCGCTCCATCATCATATAAGATTAGCAGCGCTGTGTAACGTCATCCCTATTCGACACGGAAGTGCTCTCTCGAGATCTGTATTAGCTTTAAATACGGTATTGACTCTAGGTCACTGATATAATATTCAAGGTATTATTTTCCATATGATGTCAGTCAAAGCAAGTACTGTTATTTATTTTGTGGTCAAAGTCAAAATCATATTTATTCATTTAGGTATCACTGATACACGCACGTAATTATTTAAATCTACAAGCATTTTGAAAATATGTTTTTCATGCAGGAGAAGAAAAACCGAAAGAAACTCCTTAGCACATCTTTTAAAATATAATATTAAATTAAAATTATAAAACCCCCAACAGTTGTATTTTCACTAAACATAGCTAAGAACTCGATTAATAGTCCAGTGCCGATAATTTTTGAAACGAAAAAAAATTATAGTAGAATGAAACCTATTGCAAAAGGAAGAGAATATAACGAAGATTATAGGAAAAATAAATTACGGGCGATCTGAGGTCAGGAAGGGGGGGAGGGGGGTTTTAAGGGAAAAAAATGGTTTATCTCGATTTCCGGAAAAACTACAAGTCCTATTGAAAAAAGTTGAATGGCAAAGTTATAGGCAATAAAAAGATCTACAACTTTTGTATTTACACTCTTTTACATAACCTCAAAATTTATGTGAAAAATTCAAAAAACCACGTTTTTGGTTTTTTATTTTTATCTTTTACAAAAAATATTTTTTTTTCACGAAATTTGGTGAAAACTTACCTTTGTATGTCCTTAACATACTGTAATTTTTTTGATTCAAAAAAATATTTTTTTCCACCTTATTTTGACCTTAAATCAAAAAAACAACCTTATTTTCAGTCGAAAAATCTCACGTCAAAATATCAGATTTTTTTAAAAAGTCGGTAGTCCTTTTGTTCGTTGGAATCTCTACTTTCTAGTGGTATATAAAAACTTATACACTACTATGGTAAATGTTCTCAGAAAATGCAATGAAACGACTACTATTTTCGCATGTTTTTTGCCATCTCATATGCAATCAATGAAATCCGAATTTTTTTTGCGAAAATCTCTACTTTCTAATGGTATATAAAAACCTATACACTAATATGGTAAATGTTCTCAGAAAATGCAATGAAAAGACTACTATTTTCGCATGTTTTTTGCAATCTTATATGCAATCAATGGAATCCGAATTTTTTTTGCGAAAATAGTTGTCGTTTCATTGCATTTTCTGAGAACATTTACCATAGTAGTGTATAAGTTTTTATATACCATTAGAAAGTAGAGATTCCAACGAACAAAAGGACTACCGACTTTTTAAAAAAATCTGATATTTTGACGTGAGATTTTTCGACTGAAAATAAGGTTGTTTTTTTGATTTAAGGTCAAAATAAGGTGGAAAAAAATATTTTTTTGAATCAAAAAAATTATAGTATGTTAAGGACATACAAAGGTAAGTTTTCACCAAATTTCGTGAAAAAAAAATTTTTTTTGTAAAAGATAAAAATAAAAAACCAAAAACGTGGTTTTTTGAATTTTTCACATAAATTTTGAGGTAATGTAAAAGAGTGTAAATACAAAAGTTGTAGATCTTTTTATTGCCTACAACTTTGCCATTCAACTTTTTTCAATAGGACTTGTAGTTTTTCCGGAAATCGAGATAAACCATTTTTTTCCCTTAAAACCCCCCTCCCCCCCCTTCCTGACCTCAGATCGCCCGTAATTTATTTTTCCTATAATCTTCGTTATATTCTCTTCCTTTTGCAATAGGTTTCATTCTACTATAATTTTCTTCCACTTTTTACCGTTTTTAGAGCTATCGGCACTGGGCTATAAGTCATCTTTCATAGAAATAAACTAGATCAAAATCGGTTCAACCGCTTGGGAGCTAGGATGCCACAGACAGATGTACAGATCCACAGATACGCAGATCTACAAAAAATAACACCCCTCTTTTTTGTCGGGGGTTAAATATAGAGTTATTACAAAATAGTCTTCTAACCTACGCGGGACTGAATACGAACGGCTATTTCCAAGCGTTGCCTACCTTAGACTTATCTTAGAATACCTTACATTTAGACTTGGATACCATGAATGTTTGTTTTCCATATTTAAAACAAATTGCTTTTTTGTGGCCATGTTAGCTTTTTCCTTATCGTATTACCTTGTGGCAATCCATCAAGACATTGAATTGGAGGTAGACATGATAGACTTACTCCGCTGACCAGGTGAGGGTAGGTAGTAATTATAAAAAACTCACAATGTTTTCCTCATAGACCTATATGTATAATGGTTTTCCTTCACCGAAATAAGAAAGTTAAAAAATATAGCTGCGTACAGAATGGGCCCCCGATCCCCTGAGCAACAGATCAACTTTCAAACCACTACTAGACTTACACTCCTTTATGGCTTATGACTTGTCACGATCAAATCCTGTCCAAATTGGCTTTTGGCCAAAATAAATTTATAACGTCTCGTCTGCAATGCGAGCGCGAAAAACCCTAAAAACTTATATGATTTTTTCATCCGACTGAAGTCGTATACATTTTACGACATGCGTCGGCATCGTGTAATGTATGTAACTTATTGTTAGTATGAGCACAGAAGAAATAATAGTACTTATAATGTATGAGTTGAAATGTAAATCAGCCTTAACTGTCCCATTGTATGGTTCGTCTATTCTGGAGTAAATCTGGTTATTGCACGCAGGCCAAGTACGAATTTGCCTACATTCGTACATACATTTGCCTATATACCGCGGAGAAGAATAAGAAGATGTCTTAAACAGACTTAGGCTTACAACTGGCTCGTAATTATTTCGAACACTAAAAAAATGGTAATTTATGAAATTAATTTGTAACAGCTACCTATGTACGTTGCTAATCAGTACTCATGAGCAGGAAGATTGTACGATAATACCAATGGACATATTACCAATAATAAATTAATGGCAATATCTACTTAACAAAACGCGAATCAGCTTAATTAAATAAATCATCCCCTAAAGGCCCTAAACAGGTAAAATGTAGGTCTCCATGGTTTGTTAAAAGTCCAATATTGGCATGGACGAAGTCGCGGGTAAGCTTGTTAGTAATAAACTAGCTGACCCGGCGAACTTCGTATCGCCAAAAAACTTTTTTCTAAAATAAAAGTAGCCTAAGTTACTCCTTGTTACATCAGCTATCTGCCAGTGAAAGTCCCGTCAAAATCGGTCCAGCCATTTCAGAGATTAGCCGGAACAAACAGACAGATAGACAGACAGACAGACAAAAATTGTAAAACATGTTGTTTTGGTATATGTACCGAGTATACATCCAAATGCACTTAGTATAATCTAAATTTTACTAACATAAAATAACCGACTTCAAATTCTCAAAAATTACTTATCAGATCTCGTTCAAATTTATGTGGGACCACATGACAAGCACCTGCTTTCGATTAAAAAAAGAATCATCGAAATCGGTTGGCGTGATATTGAGTTATTCGTCAATTTGTCGCGCACATCTTAATACAAATTTACGACTTATGTGGTTTTCTAATGGATGCCATTATCAGATCTCAATAAAATTTATGTGGGACCACATGACAGCCACCAGCTTTCGATTAAAAAAAGAATCATCAAAATCGGTTCGCCCAGTCCAAAGTTCTGAGGTAAAAAACATAAAAAAAAAACAGTCGAATTGAGAACCTCCTCCTTTTTTTGAAGTCGGTTAAAAAAGCGGTTATTTTAATATTACAAACAGACACTCCAATTTTATTTATTTGTATGTAGTATGTATGTATGTATAGATATCTTCTACGAACCTAAAAAAGTTATTAAAAAACGCGTTAAATGTTTAGTTTATACGTACTATCGTGACGTATTTCTTCTGTGTTTAATCAGATCCTTTACTATGCGTCTTTGAATTACTTGCCCGGCCATTTTACTAACGGGTACGTCACCACGTAATGGCCAATGAAATAACCATTTTATTGTTAGGTTCTTCGTTCACAAACAGCGCGAGACGATATTTTGAGGCAGAAGATAAATTAGTAAAGAACGCACACAATACAGTACAAGGATTGTCTGTGATAATGAAGAATGTATCACCAATAATAAAGACTAAAGAATAAAACTATTATTGATGGTGGACCAATAATTATAAGTATCTCTGCTGTCTGGGGCATAAATTCAATACCAGCACGGTATTGAATTTATGCCCCAGACAGCAGAGATACTTATAATTATTGGTCCTTAATGTTCATCTTAAAAACCTTTAAAAGAAGCAAGATAAAAACTAGGAAAGCAGTAAAAAAATGAAACAGAAAAAATATTGAAAAAAGATCAATTGAAAATTTGAGATCCAGAAAGGATTAGCATTTCAAAACCACATTCTATAACCATAATCACTCGACAATGAGTTCAAGTTATAACTCTATTAAATTCTGATGAAGTTATTCAGACAGATCTTGCACTGCAGAAGCAATGTGAAGCACGCAAGCTTGTGACGTAGTAATTGTTGAAAATTTCCAAACTCGCTTCTGATTTCTCGCCCGCAATACGACGATATAATAAACCCTAAAGCTGAGTGTACACAACGGACTATTCCTTAGGCCATTACACATCGGCTGTGTACACACGGATTTAGGTATTATTGTTTTATTACCAGTTTTAGAGGCAATAAGCGGGGAAGAGAAATAAAATGTTTGTTATCTGTCCCCTGGTTTGGGTACATTAAATTCTAATGGCGTTCGTTTTATCTATGGTGTCGTTTATTTACTATTGTTGCTATTGTGACGTCATCTCGCTTTGCTTTAGGAAACTGAACACTGCCTCTATCTACTGATAACGTCCAGGACCGATGGCTTAACGTGTATTCCGAAGCAATAAGCGCTCAAGAACGGTCACCCATCCAACTACCGACAGTGCCCTAGTAAAGCGTACTAACCTAGTAAAAGCGTCTTTACTATGACTTGAAGATAGTCATCATCCATCCGTCCATCCATCCAAATGGAAATACAACAGATAAATTAATTCAATACTTACACGGCAAGGAGACAGATGAAGCGTCAGGTATCATATTCATAGCATAATATAATAATTATGTTGTGCGATAGGTATTACCCGTTTCTCAATTGTTATTTTTTTTTCTATTTTCTTGATTTAACACCTACTATCAGCTCTTTCCACATCCACCCAGGGTTGACTGGTGGACAATCTGGTGCCATTAGGCATAAAGTTTTGCCCTTTGTTACTCATTTTAAGAGGTGACATAAATTTAAATAAATAACTAAATTGAGTCTTTATTCATGAGAGTGAAAGAAACAAAACACTTTATAAGCCTTCTATAACTTTTCTTGTTTTTACGAATAAAGGTAAGGCAATTAGCGTGTTATTCATCAGAGCGCACCGGTGCATATATTCTTTGTCGCTTTTGTCATTTCAGGTATTGGCAAATAGTTTATCACAGTGAACGGGGACAAGTTTCACATAGCGGGCCGCCAGCTTGCTATAACTCAACCTTAATGGAGAGATTTCGGTCATTGTATTATATATAAAACTAGCAACCTTGCTAAGGGAAATCTATGCCTTATAGTCCAGTGCCGATAATTTTTGAAACGAAAAAAAATTATAGTAGAATGAAACCTATTGCAAAAGGAAGAGAATATAACGAAGATTATAGGAAAAATAAATTACGGGCGATCTGAGGTCGGGAAGGGGGGGGGGAGGGGGGGTTTAAGGGAAAAAAATGGTTTATCTCGATTTCCGGAAAAACTACACGTCCTATTGAAAAAAGTTGAATGGCAAAGTTGTAGGTAATAAAAAGATCTACAACTTTTGTATTTACACTTTTTTACATAACCTCAAAATTTATGTGAAAAATTCAAAAAACCACGTTTTTGGTTTTTTATTTTTATCTTTTACAAAAAAATTTTTTTTTTCACGAAATTTGGTGAAAACTTACCTTTGTATATCCTTAACATACTGTAATTTTTTTGATTCAAAAAAATATTTTTTTCCACCTTATTTTGACCTTAAATCAAAAAAACAACCTTATTTTCAGTCAAAAAATCTCACGTCAAAATATCAGATTTTTTTTAAAAGTCGGTAGTCTTCTTGTTCGTTGGAATCTCTACTTGCTAATGGTATATAAAAACCTACACACTACTATGGTAAATATTCTCAGAAAATGCAATGAAACGACAACTATTTTCGCAAAAAAAAATCGGATTCCATTGATTGCATATAAGATTGCAAAAAACATGCGAAAATAGTAGTCTTTTCATTGCATTTTCTGAGAACATTTACCATATTTGTGTATAGGTTTTTATATACCATTAGAAAGTAGAGATTTTCGCAAAAAAAATTCGGATTTCATTGATTGCATATGAGATGGCAAAAAACATGCGAAAATAGTAGTCGTTTCATTGCATTTTCTGAGAACATTTACCATAGTAGTGTATAGGTTTTTATATACCATTAGAAAGTAGAGATTCCAACGAACAAGAAGATTACCGACTTTTAAAAAAAATCAGATATTTTGACGTGAGATTTTTCGACTGAAAATAAGGTTGTTTTTTTGATTTAAGGTCAAAATAAGGTGGAAAAAAATATTTTTTTGAATCAAAAAATTACAGTATGTTAAGGACATACAAAGGTAAGTTTTCACCAAATTTCGTGAAAAAAAAATATTTTTTGTAAAAGATAAAAATAAAAAACCAAAAACGTGGTTTTTTGAATTTTTCACATAAATTTTGAGGTTATGTAAAAAAGTGTAAATACAAAAGTTGTAGATCTTTTTATTACCTACAACTTTGCCATTCAACTTTTTTCAATAGGACTTGTAGTTTTTCCGGAAATCGAGATAAACCATTTTTTTCCCTTAAACCCCCCCTCCCCCCCCCCTTCCCGACCTCAGATCGCCCGTAATTTATTTTTCCTATAATCTTCGTTATATTCTCTTCCTTTTGCAATAGGTTTCATTCTACTATAATTTTCTTCCACTTTTTACCGTTTTTAGAGCTATCGGCACTGGGCTATTAGTACCAGCACCAGAAAAAATGTTTACTCTATATACTTTGTATATTCGTTTTTATTTGTGGGATATTTCAAGCTTACTACTTATCTGATCTCAACTATAATAATAACTTAATAAAGAGTTTCCTCTTCCGTTTTGATTTTTTGGTTGTTTATTTGTTTGTTTGTAGTGGATAAACTCCTGGACCAATTTTTTTTAATCTTTCACCAATGGGATGCTCTTTTGTTTATGAGTAACAGGCTATTTTTAATTAAAAAAATAATAGGGATCTATACGAAAATCGACGCAAAGCCAGTTACTAGTACTTTATTACACTAGTGTAATCAGCATTTAAATCGGTTAAGTCGTTTCTGAGTTATGCGGCGTGAAGGTACAAAAAAAGAGCCAAAATTGTTTAAAAATATTACGAAACTCTTGCGTAAATAAATGGGGGCATTTATACTTTTACCAAATGTCTTTTGTATATAGAAATCGATTTGTTACATTTTTATTATAACTAGATCCGTTAGAAGCCCGTTTTGCGGTCATAATTAGATTCTAATTCAATTTGTCAAAAATGTAGCTTTCGGAAGTATTACCTTCCAAATAAAAAGTTTTCGAAATCGGTTCATTAATGATGGAATTCTGAGTTAACATTAAAAATAACTTCTCCTTTTTGAAGTGGATTGAAAGGAGTACTTTCGTTTGGTTAAATTTACTTTTGATAATTCTATGCCACAAAGTATTTAGAACGAATATAAAAAAAAATAATAACTGCCTGCGAAATTATTGTGCCAAATTTTTTCGGCAAATAAATATGAAAAAGCTCTATTTGACGTTCACATTGATTCAACTTTCACAGGCTTTGTAGAATTTACACATAATATTTTCGAATACATTCAGGGAAAAGTAATAAATTCTATAAATCTATTTTCTGTAAATACCGATAACAAAACAAAAATACGAATCAACCATAGGCCATTTTTTCTGACAACTAATAAAATATAATCCAACCATGATCCAGGATTTCAAATCTGATCCGCCACTAGGCATTATTACAAAGAAATTGGTGAGAGAATTAAATTTATTAGAGTTTCACGCTTTTGTGGACGAATTTCAAGAAAATGGCGCTGTAAATACTACATTTAGAAGTGAAATTTATAGCCCGTTTATGTGACCCTCAATGTCGATAAGAAATCCTTTTCACTAAACAATGTTAGATGTACATTGTACCTTCAAAAGTTTATGTAAATAGCCGACCAATGAGTCAGTTGTCCATGGATATCATGCATCATGGATGAGTTGCCGAAGAAAATAGAGAGAAGAAAGAGAAAACGCTTAAACGCTTACACACTCATACCCCCGCAGTAGGTAGGTACCTGTGTCGCGGGTGGCATGGACTACACCTATAACACATCACAATAACACCCATTACCCAAGTACAAATATTTATCTGTCACAAAAATATCTGCCCCGGCTGGGAATCGAACTCGGGACCTCTCGCTTCGCAGGGAGGGTCGCTACCAACTAAGCTACAAGCCTACAGGGTCGTAGAAAAGAAGGAAGTGGCGCTTAAACTCCCGGTCAAAACACGATGTTCTCATTACATTAATTTCGAAATAATTTGTGGTACCTACAAGAGATTCATCCATCACTTTTCTCCACATTTTGGTACCACCACGAACTTTTCATATACACGGACGGCAAGTTTCAAAAAGAAATATAATTAACTATTATAGCAGCCCGGACAGACTTTATATATATTAAGATTTGAATCGCTATTTTTGTTATCGCTATAATTGAAATCAACAGGTTGATATATCGATTGCAATCAAAAGAACATAACGCTTCGAATCCTTCGAAAGATCAAAACAACGCATCCATTGCATTGCACATTTGAAGGTATCGCTATAAATAGACACAGCTCAGCTATTCCGAATTTCCCCCAGGATCAGCTTCTGATGCAAATCCGGGCACCCGGTTCAAAGTACGGATGTAATCTCACCATAAAGTATCCTGGATATGGAGTCGAGTTTTCGGAAGATTTAAAGGGCCGCCGATGTATAGCTTAGGGGACTGGTTGCGATAATTCTGAACAGTTTTTCATGGTTTAAAACATATTCGAGTTATAACCATCTTAGTTTTATTCCCTGAGTAGCCTAAGTATAAATATCAAAATAAAAACAGTCAGTCAGCAATATTGAATGCAAGTACAGATTCTATTAAACGCTTGAAACATGTAGATATCAGATACCACTTTGTTAAAGATTTAATTAAAAATAATAAGATTTGTATTAAATATATTTACACCTCGAAACAACCAGCAGATATGTTAACGAAATCTCTAAGTAAAGAATTAATTTTAAAGTTTTTGAAACAAAGTGGTGTAGGAGATCTAATGAACCATGAACCATAAACCAATACTGTTGTGTCATTGATATAGTTTTTAAGTATTAGAATATTTTTTTTTGTTAAATGTATAACATTGAGAGGGGGTGTTGAATGTTATGCAATGTTCATACATTTGTCGAAGGTTGGCAACATTGTTAGAGATGACCACCCTAATGTGTAATCTGTATTTGTAATCTGTATCGTTTGCTTGTCACGTGACTGACATGTACGTCACAGTCTGTCACTGATCTGTAGTTTTGTGCATTACGGTTTCAGTTAAAATAAAATTCAATTTATCAAGAAACTGCGTATTCTTTGAAAATAACATCTATAGAAAAATATATTTAAGTATGTTTAACCTTTGTGTTTTCTGAACGTTTTGATTTTAATCACCGATTTTAATCAAATTTGCACACCGTGTGCAGTTTGATCCAACTTGAAAGATAGGCAGCTAGTATAAATATAGATTATAAATAAAGACGAAGGGTTTTATTTTAATCTAAAACCATTAAAAATACAATGGCAGTAACAAAACTAAGTACAGAAAAGGAAACATTGCTTGTAATAGCAATAAGTACCATTATTTATTCTGTGGTAACTAATAGTATCTCGTCTCTATATTATATCATGTATAGATTTTCAAACATTTAATAACCCAATAATTCGTGAAATTTTGTACAAGAAATATTCTACTAGTCACCATCATAAAATCAGAATTATAAGACTTACTAATTAGCCTTCTATGACTTTACATCAAAATATTTTGAAATAAATTCCAAGCATAGCCTTTCAGAGAAATTAATTACAAACATTTAATTCCAAGAAGACATCCCTTAGTTAGAATTGTAAAGTTAAAACGAGGTTTTAACATTTTTAGCATTTCATATTTTGCTATTAGGTTAAAACTGAGTTGGAGAATGGTAAATATTTAGAAATTATTTAAAGTGCTCTGTTTTTGGTAAAAGAAGAATTGCATGATTAAGTATTTGTTTTTCACTTTTTTTATTACGCTAAGAAAACGGTCTTTTTTCTTGCTGTAAATATGTAGCGTGTGCAAATTAAGCTGATAGGATGTCTTGAAACTGGGGAAATTACGTTGAAAGATTCCGTTACATACATACATACAGGTGTGTTAAATAATCTTAATTGTACCAAGAAAAAATAACCGACTTTAAAATAACTCAAAAACTACTCGTCAGGTCTAGCTCAAATTTATATGGGACCATGACATGACAAGCACCAGCTTTCGATTAAAAAAAGAATCATCCAAATCGGTTCACCCAGTGGAAAGTTCAGAGGTAACAAACATAAAAAATGCAGTCAAATGGAATAACCTCCTCCTTTTTTGAAGTCGGTTAAAAATAAATGGTTTACGATCTCAGTTTTATAAATAGCATGGAAGTATCCTACTGAGATGAAAACCATAGAAAAACAAATAATTATTTGATTATCGACTGAGACACGAGACGACTGAATAAGGTTTAATATTGAATATTGAATTTTCAATATTTTTATCACAATCAAACCATGATAATATCAAATATCAATAAGAACTTTGTTACAAGATAATATTATTGGATCTTACATATCTAATTGTATTTTTATTTCAATCTTATCTCATTACAATAAATTATATCGAATATCAATTGGGGCAAGTATCTTCAAAATAATTATAAATGGGATGGTTTTCTTTGATTTTGTGTAAGTTTGATTATAAACATTGTATTGGTCGTGTTATTTGAAAGTATCTTAACAGTAGGCTGGGGGTTTTGAGAACCAGTTCTTTCTTTCTTTTTCTTCTCTCTTTCTTGGCCGGCAAGACATCAGTGATGGCTTTGGTGTTGCTAATGTCCATAGGCGACGATAGCCACTCACCATCAGTTGGATCGTCAGTCCGTTTGCCGGCTATTTCCATAAAAAAATTAGCGGTCACAGTCGGTATTAGAATGTGTGAACGCTAGTGACAATAATTTCTTGAGTGCTTCTGTGCTCCGGAGGGCACGTGAAGCTATTGGTCTCGGTTATTACCGTAAGATAATAGTCGTAGAGATATGTCGAAGGCCCTTGGGTACAATGAAAACATTCTACACTTGGGTTGGCCACTAACCCTTAATAAAATAAAATCCGCACTGAAGTAGCGTGGTGGAGTATGCCCCAGGCGTTATTAAGAGGAGAGACCTGTTTTACTGTCCCTGGGCCCTTATAGAGTTGAAGGTTCCCACGCTATTCCATCACACAATACGAGAGTTTGAGCGATAAGCGTGAAAATAGTGTCTGAAGTCTTTAAACCATCCGAAGGCCGACTATCTATTTGCTAGCACATCTGTTCAGGTGGTATCAGCCAGCAAGAACCCATTACATGTTTGGAGGATTGGTGCTTCAACATGTCTTCACAGCTGATATCTAACGATGAAAAACGATACATTTGTGTAAAACATGAGGGCAATAATGTCGACATTACAAAGCAAAGATTTTCGTAGAGCGTAACCTCGTAGCCCCGTAGCCTCGTAGCACCGTAGCAGTGTAGTCATCAACTTTTTGATAATTTATCATTGCCATTTCGTAGCAGCTCCGTAACCATACGTATCTCGACTCAGTCGAGTCGACTGTTGTACCGACTCATAAATCTGCCATTATTGGCACTCTTGGTCTAGTATGTGCGTTGAGATGGCAGTACTACATATTTGGTTATATTACTAGCTTTTTTATGCTTTTTTCTGCGAGTTATTACTTGCCTATAAAAACTTTATCTGTATAGGCAAGTAATAACTCCCAGAAAGTATAAAAAATAAAAATAAACCGAATAATGCAATATGATTATTAAATTAAAGAACTCAACCTTAGGGATTTAAAAAAGGTATAATTTTTTTGATAGCAGGCGGTTTTTTAATTTAAATTTATACTAGTACAAACTAGTATATATAATATAAATCATCTAAGTAAGATAAAAACAATCAAAAATTTAAAAAGGCAACATTACCAGATTAACGAACATCGTCTTCCATTGCACTTTGTATTGAATCATGAAACGCTCAACCCAGTGCGATGCATCAATTGGAAAAATCTTTTACTTCTACCGTACTCATCTCAATCAAAAACGAACTTTATTACTACGACCCAAAGCCTGGTTTACGACTGCGGCGTTGGTTTTAAATTTGATCTATTGGAAACCCAATTGAAATTCTGCCTTGCTATAGTGACGTAAGGTCTAAAATTGTTTTTTAGATCTTTGCTGACTTAATTAATAAATCAAATATAGTTATTGGTTGTTTGATGCACTCTTTGGTTTGTCATTCATTTGTCATGGGGTAATTGCGGACTATGTTGGTCAATGAAAGCAAGTAAATATTATTTGCCACTTTTCTTCATCAGTTTCGGTATGTTCCACTGTTGGACTTGTGTCAATGATGAATTAGTTTTGTAATATTCATTTTATTAACAACAAATATTTATAAACATGATTTAGTCATTCCCAACCATTGAGGAATCACATAAATATCTTTAGACCTAGAGATGGTCAATGATGAACTGGTTTTTCATAGTAATGTAACAAACAATGAACAATACCACTTTAACGTGGTAAAACAGTTTGCTTGCGCTGTTGTATTTTTCTGTAATCCGGTATATCTCTCCGCAACCGAAGTCAAATAAATCTTGACGGAGACAACTGTAATCCGCGGTGATAACGTAAAAACGTTTTGTGTAATAACATTTGCAATTACATTTATATCCTTAAATACATTACAAGCAGTGATATTAGAAAGTGCGGTCTCTTGCACGAGTTACTCGAGGTGGTATGAACGAATAAATAATGAATGGTTGAATGAATAAATGAATGATTAATGGATTATTGAATGAATAAATTTTCCATAAATGTATGAAGGTAAAAAGCTAAAAAGGAAGGACGTCATAAGATCTTATGTCACTAGGTCACTATGTGTTGGTCTCATGTTGGTCTTCACGTGGCTCAATAACATAATTAAAAATAAATATGCTGAAGGTGCCCTCCGAAGCATTGTAGAAATTTGCTGCATGTAAAATACTTTGCGGTAATATGAAAACTTAAAAAACACAAACAAAAAATATTTATTTAAAAATATATGCAATGGATATATATATTGTACTGATAGTACGTAGTAGTGACAAGTACGTCGGACAAATGTGAATACATTTAAAATTTCAATAAAGTTTAAAAATTAGATAGGGCAAGACTTATCTGTAGTGTAAAGTAAGGTGGGGCAAAACATGATGAATAAGATAAATATAAATACGCATGTCATGTTTTGCCCCACCTTAATCTACCTCACATAATAGTGTTGCCGTAATCAATTTTATTAAGATTTAAAAAATGACACATCTTCACATTAATTTCTCTCTAGGACTGCACCGATAGAGCTCGTTAAGGAGAGAAAGCTTTACGCAGCCAGCACTATAGGAGCTTATTAGACATGTGTATTGGACGTGTGACTAGAGAAGTACTAAAGCTCACTACAGTACTTCTCAAACAGTGATAAACGAATAGGTTGAAACTAAGCATAGTTTTAGAATTTCCCTTAACTTTAAACTCGTCATGACTACTGTAAATCAGTTCTTCAATGTTCTCAAAGTGTGTGAAGTCTGCTAATTAGCAAATATCCAGCTGGGTGGACTGTAATGTGTGTTTACTGTATGGTGTGAGGAGACTTGGCTCGAGTGGGACAGTTGTATGTTGAGATGATGATTATGATGTTTTTGAAGTGAAAACTTCTTTAGTACGGGGGTGATTTGAAATTCGATGAAACGAAACTGTCCAGTAAAAAGAGACAGACACATAAATTCTAAAGTGAGATAGGGAAGCATTGTACAAGGGTAGGGGTAGGGTAGGGGTAGGGTAGGGGTAGGGTAGGGGTAGGGTAGGGGTAGGGTAGGGGTAGGGTAGGGGTAGGGTAGGGGTAGGGGGTGGGGAAGGGGATGAGAGGGGGAGGGGGGAGGGGGGGAGGGGGGAGGGGAGGAGAGCGGGAAAAGGAGGGGGAAGGGGTGGGGAGGGGGAGTGGAGAGGGAGTGTGAGGGGAGGGGGAGGGTGGAGGGAGGGGGGGGGGAGGAAGTCTGAGTCTGAGTAAATATATGTGATATATACCTATATATATAAATATATATGGTATACCAATAAAATGTAAAATAATTATCTAACTTTGCATCACTGTGTTCATTACTAAAACCTACAATTATCATCTTCCCGAAATTTTACATTCGTCTCATTATCTTGAAAACAAGTTTTTGAAGGTTTCACTTCTACTACGTGTGAATTGCACACATTTAATTTTTTTCATAGCTCACGGGTGATAGGTCACGATCCCGTGAAGAGGTAGTAGGATAAAAGGGTAACAGAAGAGACATTTTTCCTCTTTCATGGGATCGTGATCACTAACCAGTAATCCTGTTTAATCAGGTTTAAAACACATTAAACACTTTAGCCTAGAAACAACACTTTCCACTAAAATGATGATACATAAACGTGAGTTAAAATTATGTTACTAACGAACACTGAGTATTTTATAAGGTATACTGTAAAAGATGTCTGTAGAAAAAGTTATAATCCGAAGATGCAACGCGACGCTACTTTGCAAATTGAAAAGGATTTAATTTCTCTTTTACTGAAAAATCCTAGGAAAATGCTACTTGCGCCGGCATACAGTTCTAAATACGATAAAGACAGTTTTTGTCTCGTTTTAATTCAGTGAATATGAATGGAGTTTTAATAAATCTACACAAATAATAAGAAATATTAGATGTTTAGGAAAAACTATATTTGAGGTAATTTACCACGATATTAAAATTAACAATGAATATTAGTAATACTAAAGTTGCTGACAGGTAGTACCACCTTCGAGTGAGTGATTGAAACCTTACTCTATAATTAATGGCACTACAATTCGATAACCGTATCAATACCACTTGATTAAATTCTAATATACCTACATCAAACTCAGAACTATTATGTGTAATTATATCGAGTTGTTTTAATTAAGATAATACAAAAACAATTAACCATGAAGCCTTAAGCAGTCTTCACTTATCGATGCAGTTAATTAAAATCGAATTGTTACCGTAATTGGAAACGTGATTGCAAATGACGTGCGAATTTTATGTCTACGAGTGTACTAATATTAAATAAACATATAATTTGTTTGCATTGAATAGGCTCTGAAACTACTAAACCGATTTGAAAAATTCTTTCACTGTTGGGAAGCCACACTATCGCCGGGTGACATAGGCTATATAATATTTTCAATAAAATTAGGGATCCTTAATAAAATTCCAATAATGTAACCCAAGGTGTAAAAATAAGAAAACCGAAGCAAAGCGAGGGCGGTTATTCGTTATGGATTTAAATAGCAAAAAGAAGTGCTATGTTCGATTGTTCTGTTCTGGCTGACGGAACGTTTTTTACATACAGAAAAGTAATATTTACTTCATGCCTAATTAAATAAACTAAATAAATAGTTCAATCCTCTAAGATCTGAATATTTCAATTTATTTGCAGCTGAGTTAGGGCGAGGCCAAACGAGTGTATTATTTTTAGCCTAGAGTCGCGAAACATGAGTCGCTGCATTCGGTTTCATACTAAAGTCCTGTTTGTACCAGACGACAGAGATTTTGCGACACCGTCTGGTCTGAAACTGACTCATTTTCGGGACTCACAGCTCAAAGAATACGCTCGTTTGACCTCACCCTTACACATCATTAAGTATACAATTGTAAGCGAACAACAGCGTCTGGACTGTAAAACTCTCGTCTCAACAAACACAATAGAATACACAATATATTCGGTATAATGACGTATTTTCAACATATTTCAGTATAATTTAATCTTGTTTCGCTTCATTTTGTTAGCGAGTAATATTTCAAGCTTGTCTGGGTAATTTAAAATGCGCTATCGTCTGCTTAAGTATGGTACGAGAATCTTTAGATTTAGTATATTATGTTAGCATAATATATAAGTGTAGCTCATTATGTTGATAGGTATAGTCTGTCTTCTAGACTAGTCATATGTGGTAAACAATCTTGAAACTAATTTTTATTGAAATAATAGTAATAATACTCGTAAACGCTTACCCCCCTCATACCCCCGCAGTAGGTTTTTACCTGTGTCGCGGGTGGCATGGATGACACATACACCACATCACAATAACACCCATGACCCGAGTACAAATATTTATCTGTCACTTAAATATCTGCCCCGGCCGGAAATCGAAACTGGGACCCCTCGCTTCGCAGGCAGGGTCGCTACCAACTGATTTCATTTAAAAGGAAATAATGCGAAGTAGTCTTAGACCACTAAAACAGTGCATTAGGCACATTAATAAATCAACAAATTTCCCTTTTTTCCAACAAATAATTAACTCTATGTATTTACATATTTTCCAAAATCTGCAATCCAACCTTCAAAATTCGTGAATATCATTACCTAAATCCGTATTCTGGGATCATTAAAATGGCTTTACTTCCTGTCTTATGTCCATTATGTTCAAATAGGACTTTTAACAGCGTTTTTGCAGTTTTATATCTTAAGAAGTCGAGTTAAGTATCTCAGCGCAATTCTGGAGATCTCTAAATGGTTCTTCCTTCTTTAAATTCTTTAAATGTATTCTTTTGTCGCTTTAAATGTCTTCAAAGTAAATTTTTATATTTCAGAAAGCGATGAAGTTTCTTATAATGTGTAAATTAAGAAGCAATTTGTGTTTTAGGTACATTTATACAACTGCCGTCCTCAAACTAAAAGGCGGTTAAGTGACAATAACAGTTTTTGAGGTAGAGCCAAAAAACGCAGGATTATTTTGAAATCGTGCTAGTGATTCTTAAAATTGTTAATGTTGTCATACTATGTCAAACTCAAAAGATATTTTTTTTTTGAACTTAAATATTACTAAAGGTCAAAAAAATATCAAAACTGTTAATAACGTAAAAAATTACCAGGGCCCTGTTTAATAAACGTTACAAATTGTAAATTGTAATTGTATTTTACAGGTTACAATTCTACAAGTTTCTGTTTAATAAAGAATACAACTTACAAGTTTACCATGGTAGAAAATGTACAAAATTGTAAAATTGTACCTACAATTTTACATATTTCTGTTTAATAAACATTTTCTCTTTACAGGTGACAATTAACATATTTGTAAGGAAAACTGTTTTATTGAACAATAATTGTAATTACAAGTTTACATATTTTGTAAAATTGTAGTACAATTCCGACAGGTGGACTTGTCTTGTGTCAGAATTTTACAGTTTAGTGCCTCAACCTAATAAGTAAAGAAATTTTATTGTTAGGCCGGTACCTCACCGGGACGCCATGGCGACGTCGCCGGCAACGTATCCAAACAGTTTATATTGAAATGTATGGCGCATACCTCACCTGGGCCCTGTTTAATAAACGTTACAATTCGACAATTTTGTAAATAAGTGACATATTTGTTAAGTTGTATGACAATTGCTGTTTAATAAACCTTACAATTATGTAAGAATTTTACATATAAAAATCTTACAAATATTAGAATTGTAAATGCTGTTTAATAAACGTTTACAAGTGTAGAAAACGCCTGTAGATTTCGATAAAATATTGTATCTACAAATTTGTAGTTGTAAGTCTGAGTTGTAAGTTACAAATTACATAAAATGTAATTTTTGTTTAAGAAATTTACGATAGTAGATGTCAAAAACTTTAAAATATTCAGAATTTGGTTTTACCAATTAGTTTACAGACTGCTTTTCTATTTGTTTAATTTTTAACGAAACTCATGGAACATAATAACAAAATTAGGATTTTATTTATAATATACCTTTAATTTGACATTTACGTGTTGTTTTCCAAGTCATGGAGCACAATAATAAAATCACTATTTTGTCTTTAATATACGAGAATAAAGATGTTTTATTCGGTTCCTTTAGTTAGGTACACCATGCGCATCAGCTAAAACTCGCCGTCGCCGTTCACTTATACGAATATATTCATCATCACTACTATCACTACCACTACTACTACTTGTTAGAACCATTTTTTTGTGTATAACAATTAAATTTCTTTACTTATTAGGTTGAGGCACTAAACTGTAAAATCCTGACACAAGACAAGTCCACCTGTCGGAATTGTACTACAATTTTACAAAATATGTAAACTTGTAATTACAATTATTGTTCAATAAAACAGTTTTCTTTACAAATATGTTAATTGTCACCTGTAAAGAGAAAATGTTTATTAAACAGAAATATGTAAAATTATAGCTACAATTTTACAATTTTGTACATTTTCCACCATGGTAAACTTGTAAGTTGTATTCTTTATTAAACAGAAACTTGTAGATTTGTAACCTGTAAAATACAATTACAATTTACAATTTGTAACGTTTATTAAACAGGGCCCTGGCGACGCTGTGGCAACGTAGCCGATTCGGAAGCGTAGCCATAACTGCCAGCGCGCTATGTGGAGTCTGGAGACTGTGGCGAGCTGGCGACGTCGCCAGTAAAATGTATGCGTGTAGGTTACACCTCCCTCACTGAGTAGCCAACCGGCCGCCATTTCGGGCGCTTGGTCAACTTATGTATGGAAAAATTTGTTTCGATACAGAAAAATTTATTGTGAAAATTCAAAATTGTCCGTGTTTGTGGGATAGTGCATTGGATATTTTATAAAAATTCTTAATATAGATTAACAAAAACACCACATCGGATTCGATTTGATAAAAAACGATGAATCCATATGTTATGTATAGAGTTGTGCGGTGGTGTCGCTAGGTGACGCCCCGCTTGATGATCGAATGAACTAGTCATTCGATCATCCATTCGATTATTGTATTAACCTAACTCGGTACAAGAGAGTCAGTCTATGTGGAGATCTCGGGGCTGACGGTTGTGTCTCCATAGTGTTGTGCGTACTTACAGCGAATATTATAATACTTATAATATTGATTTATTATAAATAATAATACGCGTGGTTCGTTGAACATAACATTGGCGACGAGTAAAAGCGCAGTAAGTAAAATATATTTGCTTAAATGGACAACATTACGAACCTCAAGTACCATGCTATAGATACTGGCCAGAAAAGGGGAAAAATAGACAAGTATGTTAAACATCACAATGAGGCTCATGTATAAATAAGACACAGGTAATGATATTGCAATATTCATTTATTTAGTAACTTAGGTTATGCTGCCTGATTATTCTCAATACTCAATAATTAATGATAGTTAATACTCTCTTTAGTCTATTTAGTAATTTCACAAGGTTTAGCAGCCATCAAATAATGACGACACGAAGTCTTACCGTTAATTAGTTAGGTACATGACACGTAAATTAAATATACCTTCGAACATACAACAATCATAAATTATGCTTTATTATTTAATAAAATAGATTAGTTACACTTATCTGAATAGCCGTTATGCTTTCGCGTGGTCTTACACCAGTGCAGTTACTTTTCGGCGCCGTTCCTCTTTTTCCAATGACACTTGCAATGAACAATCAACTGACTACTTTTTACATTTTTATTCGAAGGTAGTTTTATGAATATAGAGGGTAGTTTTTAATTATTGAGGGTAAAACGCAAAACTTTTAAATGTTCTACCTTACAAAACTTAATAATATTATGACAGTCAACTTAATCTCCGCTATTCAAACACCTCGCTCCTTACATTATTATATCAGTTCGTCCATCCTGACGAAATTTGATTCCACGCAAATTTTATTTGTTATTTATTTAAGGTGTTATTATAATATTATACAGTTTATTAATGTATTATGAACTATCACAAAATTATGAATTGATTTGGTATTTTAAATTATTTACTTTAAATTTTTTTTTCAATGCCACTGCTTCGCTATGTGTTATCGTTATGGAGAAGAAGCAGGGCAGAAGAAACTCCATAACAACACTCTTGATATGAGGCTATCTATTATTATAATTATGACGTGATTTATGTAAATCAACTTAAATATTAATTTACTTTAGAGAAAATTATAATAAAAACCGTTTGTTACATTAATCTGTTTTATTTATCTAGATTTTATCAACACTCATTGATTTGGTTTTGTTGCGGTAGAGCCGATGAATATGATTGCGTTAAATCAAACATTATTTGCCATTACAATCATTTCAATGCGTTTGTCTCAATTATATTTATTTATTTTCACCTTCCGGGTTATGTTTTGAATCGTGACGTATCTGAAACAAGCAAACTCCTTTATTATTATATTCTGTATAAAAGCTATAAAATCTGTTCATAGTTATATCTATCTATCTATTTTATCAAATATGTTTGCCCTATCGTTTTGTTATACACTATTTTCTCATCGTCCCATAAGACGGCCTATTATTTAAGATAATCTGTTTTCTCATCGTCCCATAAGACGGCCTATTATTTAAGACAATCTGTTTTCTCATCGTCCCATAAGACGGCCTATCATATAAAACAATCTGATTTCTCATCGTCCCATAAGACGGCCTATTATTCAGGTCGATTTGTTTTCTCATCGTCACATTAGACGGCCTGTTATGTAAGACAATCTGTTCCCTTTTCATCGTTTTATTAAACGGCCCATTCTTCATATTGTATCATTATTGTGTTGTTGTCTTTATGTCTTTTGTAAATTTTTTCATCGTCATGTCAGACGGCCTTTTATGGTCAATTTTTCATCGTCCTATTGAACGGCCCCTTTATTTCTTATTTGTAACTATTAAATATTTGTAAATATTAAACAACCGACTTACTGAAAATTATCCCTCTAGAAGATCTATTAATTCTTCAGTACTGTCGATTTGCGACTCCTCACTGTCATTTGAGCTATCACCCTTTTGGTCCATTGTGAGCTTTCGCAATGCGTCAGACGCTACTGTTGCACTGAATTTCTTATATCCTTTTACGCCTTTAATGGACGAGATAATATACCTGTCGTTTCCAAGTATTTTCAAAATTTTGTAAGGACCACTATATTTTTCCTTTAATTTACGCACGCTATCCTTGGTTTTAGCTTGCGCTCCTTTCCATAACACCAAATCACCCACAGTGTATTTCGTTGGTTTCTTCCTTTTGGTGTCAAATCTTTTCTTCATGCGTGCCGCTGTTTTCTCAATGTTGTTTATAGCGTCACGTTCATTTCCGGATATAGTTTGTGGCTCATCATAACTATTTGTCGATAGACCTTGTGTTAAGGTACGTATCCCCTTAAACATTAATCTATACGCAGGAAATCCTGTTGTCGCATTCACAGTATTATTGATTCCCCATACTACTTTACTTATACATTTGTCCCAATCTCGTTCTTCTGATGTACTCTTATTAATGGCTTCAAGTAGGGTCCTATTAAATCGTTCTACCTGACCATTAGACCTAGGTGAGGCTACAGAATTAATAACATGCTTGATTTGATTCGAGAGACAATAGTCTTTAAATCGTTTACTGGTAAACGCAGTACCGCTATCTGAGATTATTCTTTTGGGGTACCCAAATGAACTAAAAACTTCTTCCAATTTTGCTTCTACTTCTGCTGACTTGGTAGTTTTTGATGGTTTAGCCCATACAAACTTTGTAAACGAATCCACGATTACAAGAAGGTAGGACATGCCAGTTCCACTTTTGCAAAATGGACCGAGGTGATCTATGTGTAGCGTGTGCAGAGGCTCTGCTATTTTCTCTATCGGATGCAGTTCACCTTCAAATTTCCCATATTGTCCTCTTTTGTACAGGCAGTCCAAACAAGCATTGACATATTTGCGAATAAATCTTGTCATACGTGGAAACCAACAATTTTGTTTAATTAGTTGCTCACATCTTTTAAGACCGGGGTGGCCTATATCGTCATGATATTTGCGCATTATATTCCATTTAGCTGCCTTTGGTACCACTATTCTTAGCTCACCAGATCCCAGTTTTCTATATAATTTACTTTCCTTTATAGTGTAATTGTTCATGATATTTGGATCATTACTTCCATCTTCTAATTGGTTTTTGATACATCGAATGGTATGGTCTTGATTTTGCAAACAACATACCCAATCTAATAATTCGAGAACTAGAACCTGTTCTGTACACACTGGTGCTCGACTTAGAGCATCCACGTGTTTGTGACATGTTCCTGGTTTATGTTGAATGTCCATATCGTATTCTTGGATACTAAGCCACCATCTAGCAACTCTGGGAAGTATATCCTTTTTTTCGAACGTTTGCCGTACTGCAACACAGTCAGTTATTATTGTAAAATGAATGCCTGCTAAGTAGATTCTAAATCGTTTAAGTGTTTCGACGACAGCTAAAGTCTCAAGCTCATAGGAATGATAGAGCGCTTCCTCTTTGCTAGTCTTACGGCTGTAATAGGCTACAGGTCTCAAAGTATCGCCATGACTTTGCAAGAGGATACCTGCGATGCCCTTGCTTGATGCGTCCGTATGAACTTCAGTATTTGCTTTAGCATCGTAAACAGCGAGAACGGGTCTTTCTGTTAATATTAATTTTAACTTGTCAAACGCCTTCTGTTGGTCATCGTTCCATGTCCATGGTTGGTCCTTTTTCAAAAGTTTGCTAAGATCGTGAGTGATTATTGCATATCCCTTTACAAACTTTCTAAAATAATTCGTAAGTCCAAGAAACATTCGAAGCTCGTGTACATTGGTTGGTTCCTTATACTTTGAAACAGCTTCGATTTTTTTCTTAGCCGGTCGTATACCCCTTTCGCTAATATCGTAACCTAAATATTCTACTTCCTTGCGCAGAAACGAACATTTATCTATATTAAGCGTTAATTTAGCCTCTCGCAATATTTGCAACACTTGCCGTAGAAGACTTAAGCCTTCTTCTTCAGTAATACTCGGAATAAGTAAATCGTCAATATAAGGTAAAACTCTATCAAACCTCAATGGTCCAAGTATTTTATCCATTAGACGTTGAAAAACGCACGGTGAATTGGCTAATCCAAAGGGCATACGAAGGAATTCGTAGTGCCCCTCAGGGGTTACAAAACCTGTCTTTGGGATTGAATTCTCAGCCATCGGTATTTGATAAAATCCTTGTGCCAGATCTAAACTAGAAAAGAATCTCTTCCCTGCCAATTTTTCTACTTGATCTTCGATTATCGGAAGTGGATATTTATCTTTAACTGTTAAACTATTTAATTTCCTGTAGTCAACACATAATCTGTAATCACCTGTTTTTTTCTTTACCAGAACTATTGGGCTGGCATACTCGGAGTTTGATTCTCGTATAACTTTATTGTTCATCAGATCATTAATTTTTTCCCTGACTATTTCCTTCTCTGGTACAGATAATCTATAGGGTCTATAGCATACTGGCTTTTCTGAGTTTAGGTCAATATTCATTTCAATCTTATTCGTACATCCAAGTTCCGTAGTGTCAACCGAAAAACAATCACCAAATTCATTGAGTATGTCATAGAGCTGCCTTTTGATTTTTGAATCCAACTGATCACATTTCACTTTACTCAGGTCAAGAGTCATGACATCTTCAACCCTGCGACTGACCTGCTTAGAAATTATTCGTTCCGATTGAGCGTCCTTACATTTTACACCCCTCAACATAACTTCTCCTCTTTGTAGTAATAAAGGATATAAAGAGTTGTTATGTACTTCTATGAAACCGTTTTGGCCAGTAATGACTGTCGCAGGTATCGAATAATCTCTATTACCATAAAATCTTTTGGTAGATTCAACATAAATATTTTCATCAGGCTCAGAAAACTCACATGATACATTTATCAGCATTATGTGTCGTGCCGGTATGTTTACATAATCCTTGCAACATATTTTAGACTTGATATTGTTTTGAATCGCTACGTCTATGCCTAGTATCTCCTCAGTTGTTTGTCCTTTATATGCCATTGTAAAATTATTACCAGATATTGTACATACGTATTCTGGATGATTGATAATAGGTTGCCCCAAAATAATATCCATCTTTCCCATAGTACAATCAGTAACTACAAACTCAGTATTCAAAGCGTGAGTGTCAAACTCGACAACTGCAACTATACTGCCTTTAGCAAAAACTATTCTGCCACCAAAACCCGCTATTGCTACTTCACAACTATTGAGTGGCAGTCCAATTCTCTTACTAAACTTCAAATCCATTATGTTAACTTTGGCACCTGAATCAAAATAGGCCAAAGCCTGGATATTGTTAACCTTTACATTCTTAAAATAAGCATTATTTACCTCATGAATCATGTTGACAGACTCCTGTTTTTTTTCAGTTAAATTTATACTCGTAGCTGAACTGGTAGGTTTATGCCAACATTTTTCTGATAAATGACCTGTCTTTCCACAATAGTCGCACGCTAATTTTGTGCCTCTATTTAGCTTTGGACACCGTCGTATTACATGCCCAGGTTCATTACAAGAAAAACAGACAATATTTTTTCTCGGCTCTTTTAATTGATTGCGTTCCAACCTAGTGACTTGGCTTCTGTCACTGACGTCATCAGTATTCTTGATGTTAGGAAACGAAGCTTGCATTCTAGGTTTATCGGACATGACAGATAGAAAATGAGAATATAACTGACTGGGTGTAGCATAATTTCCCGCCCTAGCCGGCGCTTTCATATATTGCGGTAGTCCATCAATTATGCAAGAAACTGCCTTTTGTTCGGAAATCTCCAATCTTTTCAACATAGCGAGCTTTTCGTAAAAGTATTGCATCATTGTTTCAGTTGGTAGTTTTCTTTTATTTAACATATCTCGCAGTAATTCGACAAAGTCGTCCCTTTGAGGAAACGCCTCCATTAACTCTTCCTTCCACTGCGCCCATGTGAAATCATAACTTTGCAAAGACGCATGCCATACTTTTGCCATACCAGATAGTCTAGATTGCATGAAATACGACTTTAATTGGTCTGTCCAGTTATGGATTACAGCAAGTTGCTCGATTTTATTTAACCAACATCGAGTTTCCATAGTATTACTATCCGGATCAAATATAGGTATTATATCAGCTTTGGCTGTTATATTCAAGTGGTTAATTGGAACGGACTCACTGCGAGCTTGAGGACGTTCTTCAGAGTTGTCACTGTCATCGGTCTCCAACGGACTGGGTAAGCGCCACGGTCGCCATCGCTTCTTGGGGGGCTTGTTGTTATTGCCCTCATCTGCATGTGTCCTACTTCGTTTGGGCATGATGATCCCGGCTTCTGAAATTGTTAAACATCACAATGAGGCTCATGTATAAATAAGACACAGGTAATGATATTGCAATATTCATTTATTTAGTAACTTAGGTTATGCTGCCTGATTATTCTCAATACTCAATAATTAATGATAGTTAATACTCTCTTTAGTCTATTTAGTAATTTCACAAGGTTTAGCAGCCATCAAATAATGACGACACGAAGTCTTACCGTTAATTAGTTAGGTACATGACACGTAAATTAAATATACCTTCGAACATACAACAATCATAAATTATGCTTTATTATTTAATAAAATAGATTAGTTACACTTATCTGAATAGCCGTTATGCTTTCGCGTGGTCTTACACCAGTGCAGTTACTTTTCGGCGCCGTTCCTCTTTTTCCAATGACACTTGCAATGAACAATCAACTGACTACTTTTTACATTTTTATTCGAAGGTAGTTTTATGAATATAGAGGGTAGTTTTTAATTATTGAGGGTAAAACGCAAAACTTTTAAATGTTCTACCTTACAAAACTTAATAATATTATGACAGTCAACTTAATCTCCGCTATTCAAACACCTCGCTCCTTACATTATTATATCAAGTAGTAATACCCTAAAGATAAAATAGTAACGAAATCCATAACCCTTAATCGCATTTCTGAACAGGGATTGGGCCAAATTGTTCAAGTATTATTATAAATACCATTTATATTACTATTTGAATAAAAACACTTAATTTCTATAACTTTACATCAGTAAATTAATAAATGACCCATACATGAAAATTTAAGTAAACAACGCTGGGCATTATTAAGTTGGAAATTATTTACCCTATGCAATAATGATTTATATCCATACCATAAAACATAATTGTGGATTATCGACATAAGATGTGTTGCTACTTGTCTAGTACCAAACGATATTACCCTTCATATAAATTGTATAACCTTAAATAAGGAATTACAATAAGCTGTTAACCAGATCTATGCACTACCATTGAACTAACACTGGAGTCTACGTTCAAATAAGTAGAATACATACTTAAGCGAGTAAAACACTCCAACGTAACAAACAAAATTTTGTTTGTTAACAATTTGTTTGCTAACAATTGTTAGTAAATCATGAGTACCTACCTACATAGGTGTAGCACATAAATAACTAGCTACAACGTACCTACTTGCTATGAAATACTGTGATATTTTGTAGAAAACAAGTCAATAGTTTTAGTCCCACGATGTACTTAACATCGCAATCAAAACTACAAAACGAGTACCTACTTGCTATGAAATACTGTGATATTTTGTAGAAAACAAGTCAATAGTTTTAGTCCCACGATGTACTTAACATCGCAATCAAAACTACAAAAGTAAAAGTTTTACATATACAACAACAAGGTAAAACAATATACTTACACCAACATGAGTGCTACTGTTATCGTAAAGCTGTTACGTCGTAAAATTGATAGCATTGGAGACCTAGATACAAAATAATAAATTAATGTAATATGCTAGTAATATTGTAGCGGATAATAGTACACCTACCTATACCTATTACCAGCAAATAGGATTAAAATTATAATAGGAATGCCTGTGCAAAAGTGTAAATAAATAAAACGAATCCTTTATTTTGCACGCATACAATACAATAATAATAATTGTTACAAAGCACCGTAACCAGGTACCTATATTTTGATCATTAAATTGACAATTAAGTTATGATGACAAACGACTCATCACCCTTGTATGGGTTGTAAGTGCAAAATGTGTGTAGGAAAATATATAAAGTAACAATACTACATCATTATCAGTATACTACCTCAATATAAACCCCTCCCGCTCTTTGGGTTTATTTATTGTCTTGACTAAACATGTACGTTATTACGTACAAGTTTAGTAAAAAAATAAAAATAAATAAAAATAATAATATTAGCGTGTGAACGTGCGTGATTATGTGATCGCGCAGATACGGGCCACAAGCATGTAAGTACCTAGAATATTTTTATAAAAAATCTAAACTTCTACAGCGTTCATTATTACAATGTAATACTCCAACTTTTATCAGGTTCACAGCAAACAATTAAGGCTAAAAACATTGAAGTATTATTACTATCGTATAGAACGGACACCGCGAACACAATGTATGTTCCAATGAATTGACGCCGCGCGGCTTCAATGTCCAATGGATTCGTTCGATTTTGAAAGGAGAACAGGGGCTCAATTTTGAAAATAGAACCTCCCGGCAGGGACACACATTTTGTTTGAGATGTCTTCTCTATGTATACTTATACCTCAATGGCTAAAAAGTGTAAATTGTTGCAATTATTTACTGGTAATAAAACGATAATAAAATAATTATTACAAAAATAATACATTTTCTAATTATTGCTTCCCGAGTAATGCATACCAAAACAAATATAATTATTGCTTGGATGTAAGGTTCATGTTAAATGTTCATATTCAGATTAAATTTTTATTACGTCTGAAATACACTTTTATAAGAACAAAGATAATATTATTCATTGCACGTGTATAGAACGTACACAAAAATATTTTAAATAATGCCTACTAGATTTTGAACAGCAAAATATACCTGTATGCATTAGTCTAGGAAAACAAAGGAATATTAAGATAAAAAGTGAGTTATCCATATTATTTTGGTGTTATTTGCGTTACACTAGAATTATATTCACCCGAATAACATATTTGGTAATCAGTAATTGCAAATTATTATAATATACTTTTTATGTGTCCTAAAGTAGGGCCTATTATAACAAATTATAGATAATAATAATATAATCTTGGAGACAAGAGGTCTATCCAAATCAGTACATTGTGCATCATAAAAATACCATAATATATTCTAATGGCTTTTACAAAATACAAATAATAATATACACGCCATTTAATTGTAATTGAGATAAACAAAATTATAGAGCACATCATTGTGCAAGAGTGCAAACTTACAAGTTAATATATCACAATATTTCGTCTATATTGCCCTCGACCTATTTTACTCACTGAAAAAGGGAGGGTATGCATAAAATGCCTATCAGTGGAATCAAAGATAATTATCATTTGTTGTTATTCCACACCAAACCATGACTACGCTATTGTAAATATCTTTAAAATAGAAGTTATTCTCATAAACATTTAACTAAAGGAATAAGTGTTCTGGTGATGCACAGATACCTACTTCTGCTACAAAATGATATAATGTTTGAAGCCTGGCAAAATGCACGGCATAAAAGGTCAAGCACCAAGAAATTAACAAATTACATCATACACATCACATGACATAATTATATATATACGTTATATAATGTACTACTTCGATTATTCGAAGACACGTATTTTCAAAGAGGAATATTCGAAGAAAGTACATATGTTATAATTTAACTCCGGTTGAAAACAAATGCCCTAAACTTCATTAATGCCCAGTCGGCAGTCACTGAACAACATCAGCAAGACATGTAGAAACACGCAATAATTCGAATAATTCGAACAAAGCGTCAATTCGCTTCCTAAAGATGCGATGTAATATGTTCCTGTTATAACTAGCAAGTATCTTAACTTTAATTAAGACCAAAAAAAAAAAAAAAAGTGTCGATTTGTTCGAAGCTATTTCACAATCATCTTCATGTTAAAACTGCTTGAAGATCTGTTGGTGGGAATTATTGGGGAAAAATCCAAAATTCACACGAGCTAATTCACTTGACAGTTCAAGATCTATTTACTTTTAACATTAATCGACTTTCACTATAAAGAGTGTATTTAAAACTATATTTGCTAGTTTTAACAAAGTGACAAAAAATGTGCTGAAAGATAGTATCTGTTTCCTGTAACTACATGCAACTGGTGTGACAGTAACATCACAGGAAATAAATACATAGTTGGTTCCCACCTTATGGTAAAGGCCAATGGTGAAAAAGTGACATGAGGCTAAGAAATAAGGGACAATAAAAAGGAATTGACACTGAAGTGTTCAACAGTACCTGTGACCTATCATAAAAGAGATCTTTATAGGATCCCACCACTTTCGAAATCAATGTCTAACTAAACAGTGCCAAATTAATAGTGTAATGCTCACATCATTTGGAACAACATCATAATGAGACAAATTATATCGAATGAATATTTTGATTAGCTTGTTTTTTTAAAATAAAACAAAAATAAGGAAAATTATAACTTTATTGCACTCCAACATTACTCATAGCATAGGTACAAAATAACTAATGCTAAAACAGCATTTCGAAAATATTAAAATATGACAAAAGCTGACTGTTTAACAAAGTTTAAAGTAATAGTAATGTCTCTCTCCTGGTTATTGCACTGATATGACAACGTCAGTTGGTGCTGGTACTAACGAGATACTTTAACAAAACATTAAAATATCCCAGCGGACAGGATGACGGACGCTGAAGTGAATGAAGTGGCGTTGAATCTCACAAGGTAATCAAGTAAACAAGCAAAAAATTATAAGCAGAGTAATTAAGTTTGGTGAATTGATAATTTATATGGGTATTGGGATAAATATACCTTCAGCCATTTTGTGTGGACCAGTATGATAATGCTGGGTGGTCAACAGATTAATTTACTCAGCCATTCGAAACGAAAATGTCGATAAGGTACAATAATTAGCCGTTTATAATATTATGGGTAAAATTACCTTAGTTATTTATCAACATTATGATTTGAAATTCCACCATCTACGAAAACAGATTAACCGAACATCAAGTGGGATAGAGATCTAGACTGTGTTTTGATTTAAAAGCCCGTTTAATTTCCTGACCAATAACCGTTAAGTAAAATATAATAAATAACAGACTAGGTTAGCATCAGGATTCCACCAGGTTCACTCCAAAAGCAACTCGGTGTAATTACTGTACATTTCTGTACGCTATGAAAACATACCATGTTAATGGATCAAAATAAGAATAACAAAAAAAAAAAAAATCTTATTAATTAGATAAATTTCAATAAAAAACTGTCAGTCTCCTGGCTGTTTGTCCTCCATTGCGCATCGTTTCCCGCTTAGCACCTGTGGATGTGGCGTCTCGATGATGGTACACATCCTTGGTAACAGCAGCAGTGACGATGTGTTTCCAGGTATGGACTTGTGACAATATTTGAAAACTTTACTATGGAACATCCTGTGGCAGACCTAACAGCATGTTTCCATCGAGCAGATGATCTTCCACTTTTCATCTACATGCCTTATATCACTAGACGTTCTAAACAGGCGATCTTACTTCGTAAACTAATATCTTTCTATGTTACAGATTTTGAGCAGTTTAAGAGTGTTTTCTAATGTGAAAACATGTAGTTGACAATGATATTATTATCATTAGATGAGGTTAAAGAAACTTTATTCTCATTAAGAATTTTACAATTCACTTACATGAGAACTATGTACTCTATTCTAAATTACAAATTTACTTACAGCAAAGCATTAATCCAAAGTTCACATAATTATCACAACACTTGAATTTGATGTTATTTCTTTTTTTATAACAATATAGTCAAACCGAGAAATTCACGAACACTAAGTTACACAATTTTTTGAAACAATTTATACGATATTTAATGCGGGTACAAGAAGATAAGTTTGTGATACAGCCGGCGGTTGAGCGTGGAGCTGTGTATGGATCTAAGAAGACTAGATGTCTAGACGATGTGTAGATCACTGACACATATGTGCATTAGTCCCTGGTCAAAACCTTTTTACATAAAATATCCTTAAACAGTATCTATTAAGCTCTCAACCAAAGCAGCTGTTTATTGTTAACTTTTATTATTAACTTCTTACTACTACTAAAAAAAAGATGATAATATGATTGGGGAACACTACATTCAGGTATTTGAAAGTATCTAATAAATGAAAATGAGTTTCAGGATTTCCAGCGGAGTAACATCAATATAAGGATTAATATAACTGGCACAAGACCCAGGAAGAATATTGTACATAATATTATAAGAACAAAAGCAACGGAATTTGGAACGTTGGAAAATAAATTATAAAGCTGTATATTGTTTAAATATGTCAAAATTAGTTCTACTATATGTTTGCTCAATTGTGCCAATAAATTAATAAATTAATTACATATAATTATAGTCACATGTATTATGAACAAAATAAATTAAAAAAAGGGAAGAGATGTTATGTATAGAGTTGTGCGGTGGTGTCGCTAGGTGACGCCCCGCTTGATGATCGAATGAACTAGTCATTCGATCATCCATTCGATTATTGTATTAACCTAACTCGGTACAAGAGAGTCAGTCTATGTGGAGATCTCGGGGCTGACGGTTTTGTCTCCATAGTGTTGTGCGTACTTACAGCGAATATTATAATACTTATAATATTGATTTATTATAAATAATAATACGCGTGGTTCGTTGAACATAACACCATAGTTTGTTCCTTTTTTTTTCTTTTCTTGTAGTATTTTTAAGCGACGTACGTAACAAATAAGTGCGATCTCTTCTACGTCCATTCTTGACATCATAATCGAACTGAGTGAAGAGAAGCCATGGCTACTCTTTTGGCTACCTTCGGACGCCAACGGTAGCCATGGCAACTACGCCGGCGACGTCGCCATGGCGTCCCGGTGAGGTAGGGCACTTAAAAAAATAATACACAAAAAAATGGTTCTAACAAGTAGTAGTAGTGGTAGTGATATTAGTGATGATGAATATATTCGTATAAGTGAACGGCGACGGCGAGTTTTAGCTGATGCGCATTGTGTAACTAAAGGAACCGAATAAAACATCTTTATTCTCGTATATTAAAGACAAAATCGTGATTTTATTATTGTGCTCCATGACTTGGAAAACAACACGTCAATGTCAAATTAAAGGTATATTATAAATAAAATCCTAATTTTGTTATTATGTTCCCTGAGTTTCGTTAAAAATCGAACAAATAGAAAAGCAGTCTGTAAACTAATTGGTAAAACCAAATTCTGAATATTTTAAAAATTTTGACATATACTATCGTAAATTTCTTAAAAAAAAATTACATTTTATGTAATTTGTAACTTACAACTCAGACTTACAACTACAAATTTGTAGATACAATATTTTATCGAAATCTACAGGCGTTTTCTACACTTGTAAACGTTTATTAAACAGCATTTACAATTCTAATATTTGTAAGATTTTTATATGTAAAATTCTTACATAATTGTAAGGTTTATTAAACAGCAATTGTCATACAACTTAACAAATATGTCACTTATTTACAAAATTGTCGAATTGTAACGTTTATTAAACAGGGCCCTGATGACATTTAGTCGCCTTTTAGCTTGAGGACGGCAGACAAGCAAAGTTATTTTAATGGCTTTTTAATTATTTATGTTCTTTGACTGATGACTCTATAGGAGGTTTTGGATTCAATTCCCAGCCGGGCTAGACTTTTGTGTAATAGCAAGAATTTGTTCTCAGGTTGTGGATGTGTGTAAGGTCTTTGTGTGTGACCATACATAGATACATACGGGGATTACTAGTGCTGGGATTTATGTGACTGTGTGTAAATCAACCCAATTTTCTTAAGTTTTTTTCTCTAAGGATGTTTTAGATAAGTCCTCCACTTTTGAGTGCTTTGAATGCAAAAAGCGCAACTAGACACTCAGTTCGTCTGCTACATATTTCATCTAAGCAGTTTACTTATAATAGTTTGCATAAATAATAAACTGAGCTCAAGTTAGGGAGACAGTGTACAACGTTAAAGCTTCCAACTATGCACTGTTACGAAGAGTTATGAGAATCTACCATACGTATTACTTTACAAGTTTTTCAAAATTGGTACATACTGAATAGTAAGAAAGTTGTAGCAAAATTAATGAAATAAACTTTTAGAAATAGGAGGTAAATAAAAACTTAATCGCAATGCAAACTAATGATACATCAATTAAGTATTTATATTCGTTTATAAATTCATTTAATATTTATTGTAATTCATTTAATATTCATTTAATATTTGTCGCTGTGTAATTATTAGTTTTTACAACTTCAAAAAGGAAGAGGTTCTCAACTCGACTGTTTTTATGTGTACTGTGTGTGTCAAAACTTATTACTGGGTGTACCGATTTTGATGATTTTTGTATAAACGAAAGCTGGTGCTTGTCGTAGAGTCGCCTTTAAATTTGAGCGAGACCTGACGAGTAGATTTTGAGTTATCCTAAATTGTATTCAAAGTCTGAGTTTTGACGTCGGATATTATTATTATAGTTTATCAACTGATTTGGATTTTGTTATCTTAAAAGTATATACCTACTCTACTTCCATGCAGGACTAGTAACAATTTAAAAAATGGCCCTTTTGTTAGAAACATCGCGTGTTACTGTAGTCAACGGTGCACATAATATTTTTGCACGTCTTCAAATAAGACCCTTGTCTGCGTAAATACGATGTACGATTTTTGATGGTCTATAATTGAAAACTTCTTTCTTTCTTTTTCTTTTTCTTAGCCGGCAACGCAACAGTGATGGAGGACGATAGCCACTTACCATCTGGGTACCTCCATAAAAAATAGGTACGTAAATTATATTCTCATGCATTCTATTTTTGTAATAAATATAAGTTTTATTTTTAAAAGATGTGCTGAGGAGTTTCTTTACGGCTTTTCTTCTCCTCCATGACAAACCTTTGCGAAAAGCTGGTAAATTAAAAAATGACGTGCATAAGTGTATCAGTGATACCTACATGAATAAAAGATTATTTCATTTCATTTCATGTGCTTCATTAACTCATTTCTTCTTTCTATAAAAATTTAAAATGTTATAAATAATTTTTTAAACTGACTGGAATAACCATAATCATCTTAACGCTTTCCAAGATTATCCGAACCAAATGAAAAAAAAAACAGACAACAGTTCTGATAGAAAAAAGTATGTGTGTACCTGAGGTGTGTACTTATGTACACATGTAAGAATTTCTATTTATCTATTACTTACAAGTACTTCTCGCTCGCACCCACGACCACACTAGCAAATCAAAACAACTCCAGCGAATGCTGCGCGTTTAGTATCACGCACTTTCATCATGTCTCTTTTTGGCGGTCGCGTCGAAAAATTTTTACACTCATAACTTTTTCCATAGGAAGTTTAACTTAAAAAATATCACGGGAAAAATTATTGCTAAAAAATTGATCTGTTACACTTACAATATGTTAATTTATGCCCATGGATTAAAATAATATCGCTCGACAGCTTTTCGTCCAAAATCGTACGGCACACTTAGATCCATAAAGTTCAGATATTAAATCGTTAGTACAGAGACGCTTCAGTACAATAAATAGAACTGTGTTGTCTGGTTATGTTGTGTTATAGAGATATGACAAGAATGGGACTCGTCTGTGGGACTCGTACTAAATGGTTTGTACTGGAAAATAAATGACAGAAGTTAATAGTCAATGTGTTACAGCAAAATGTGACCGTCCTGTAAATCTATCTACTACCTACAGTTCTAATAGAAGTAGAGTTGTAGATATTCATGAACTGTCCTCCATAGGTCCGTAGAAATGATTTAGAAATATGTTAAATATTTCAAATTGATAGGACGATAAAGACGCCTAGACTATACCATCCCAGGCCATATATAGTTAGACGCACTAACGCCCCAACTCAGAGTCACTAACGGTTACTTTAATCGCTCCTTAGTAAAGAATCACCGAACAAATTCTGTACTAAGCAGCGATTTCAGTAAAAGTTAGTGACTCTGAGTTGGGGCATTAAATCTTATTTTATGTAAAATGGTAATTATAAGGTAATGCTATACAGCTTTGGGGTCGTCAATGAATTACGTGAGGAATTTTTAACGATTTTTAGACACCCCGCTTACCGGGTGAGATCTCGTGAGACTCGTGAGTAATAATTTTGGTCAGGGTGCCCGTTAGTGCTGATTCCGCTCAAGTAGGTAAGTTAAGTGTGATTCTTTCGGCACTATTTCTTTACCAAGCCCGTCTTACTATGCTATTGTGTCGATTTTTTAAGGTTTAAGACCTCCTTGGTAACCAAACTCAATATCATACATGTAGTTTCGTACCAGTTAGATAACCGCTTTTGCGAATTGGTGACGTCAGTTCAAACTGTTCAAAGGTTACTTTCGCTGATAGAATGCCTTTGAAATAACCATTCAATCTTACCCCCGACATTGAAGGTCTACCTTCGGGGCGGAACCTATGTCATCCATCACAAGCCCCAATGTAAATTACAGAAGATAAGGCCCGTGGGGAATGAATTATTGTAATGATTCGAACCCTCGCATATGCAAAGTTACTCTAATAATCCCTCAATTTACTGAGAGACAAAGACTTGGTAGCAAAGTTTTAATTTTATTTGCAAATGTCAGCGAATTTTGGTTTTACACTCTGATCTCTGTATGTTTGTTTGGGACAAGCGATATTAAATTAATTCATATTCATGCACATACTCGTAGTATGATTTCCAATGTTGTTGATGGCATTAAAATAGATAGTACACGTACCTTTCTTTCTTACTTACTTTCTTGGCTGGCAACATATTTTTTATGGTTTTGTGCTTTGCTTTGCTTTGCTACTTTTAATAATACTGTATAATATTTTCTATTGATGGGTATCATATTTGTTTTTTTTTTAAATCTTTTGTTGTGTTTATTAACATATGCAGATTTGTATGTAGTGCATTGTAGCAAATTTCCCCCCTGTCGAATTGGGGTTTCCTGTAATGACAGAGTTGGGAGTTATAAAAATAAACTAGCTGCCCTGACAGACTTCGTTCTGTTAAAAGTTTTATTTTTTAATTTGAGATGTAAGCTATCCTATCTTTCAAGTTGGATCAAACTGCACACGGTGTGCAAATTTGATTAAAATTGGTTAAGTAGTTTAGGAATCCATCGCGGACAAACAACGTGACACGTAATTTATATATATTAAGATTAAGATAAACAAATAAATATCAGTGATAAGAATCGTGGACTCATTTTACAGTTATTTACATGAAAAACAAAATTATAAATTACGTTTGTTTTAGTTGGGATTTTAAAGTCAGTTACTAAGACTTGAGAGAGTACTAAGAACTGCGAAGGAGCGCTCGAGCGCTCTGAATGAGTGAATGGGTGTAATCCCTCAAATGAACCACTCATTCACGTTAAGACTACAGTTGAAGACCCTTGACAAGTGCGGATTGGCAAGCTGATTTCTTTAAGATGAAAAGCTTTAATAATAGTTAAATTAAATTAGACATTAAATCATTTTTTAATTTGAATTTAATTAGGTATAAAATTGATTATAGTAATAAAATTAAAGTGTGATCGTAATTGTTATGTAGTGTGTTATTGGATGTGTTACTAACCCAAATATGGATGCATATATCTGAAATAAATAATACTTAATTATTATTTTCATTCTGACTCAAATAAAATTCTATGATTTCTGGCACTCGGCCAGAAAGAAACAGTTTTACTAGATGGACGGCTAATCCGTATAATTTATTGGTTGTTGCTTTTAGTAGGCCTGCAGATTAACATTTAAACAGGAGTAATAAATAACTATTATGAATGTACAGACTATGTTTGGTTTTGACCGACTGCGGTAAGACTCTTTTTAACCGACTTCAAAAAAGGAGGAGAGTAATAAAGAAAAACATTATCAGTTTTTTACTGTTTATAATTTTAAAAATAATAATTAACAATAATCCATAATTATCATTACATTCAACAATTGCCAACTATCACGCAAATTACAAAAACATCTGTTGTTAAAATAAATATAATAATTATTAATATTAATTGGCAGATATTTAGCTTCAAAACAATTCATAATTTAATTAATAATTTAAAGTAATTATAATTAGAATTAGCACTCATAATTATATTTTAACCTGGTCCCAAACTACAACCAACAGAACCAGAAATAAATACATAGACAAAATACTGAAACAATAATCTTGGCTTCAGCTCATTAGATGACCTCTGGAGGGCACGGTTGATTAAGGTCTTTGGAGTCTCCAGATTATATTGGTGGAGGGGGCTAGTGGCAAAGCGGATATTTATATCTTGAACGAAGATCTCCAACAGATGAGTGATTACTTCTAAATGATTACAACCAGTCAAACGTACAGTACGGCCGACGTATCTTGGCGCGTCTGAACTTCGCGCGGAAGACTATTCGGCAATGCTCAGTACGCGGCGTATTATGTCTCAGTCATACGTTAGCATGTACGTATCGCTATCTCTGTCATACATGTGCTAAAGTTCGCAGAGCCTATGTTCAGACGCGCCAAGATACGTCGGCCGTACTGTACCTGCCTTTCAAATCACGAATGTATTCAAGATATTTTGCCACTAGCGGTCTCTCGTCCAACCACTGACCGCGCCCGCTGTTACTAAAGAAACCACTGGACTATGAGCGCTTTATTCATTGAAGTATTATTACTAGCGTATAGAAGAGACACCGCGAACACAATGTATGTTCCAATGAATTGACGCCGCGCGGCTTCAATTTCCAATGGATTCGTTCGATTTTGAAAGGAGAACAGGGGCTCAATTTTGAAAATAGAACCTCCCGGCGCGGACACACATTTTGTTTGAGATGTCTTCTCTTGTACATACCTCAATGGCTTTATTTCATATTATGGTAATCTTAATAAAACATTAAAATTTACAAGTTTTACAGAAACAATTTCATGGAAGACGTAGAAAACTTTCAATTTATTGAAATAGTACATTAGTTTACAAATTGTAAAAATGTTAATCTACTCTTAAAGTGTTACTTAAATCTCTAAGTTCAATAATTTACTACCACGAATAAAACAAACCTAATAATTTTAATTACAAACGCATTGATAATTTTTCTATAAAACAACCTTTGATTAAGACTAAAACGCTGGTAGATTTGCTCTAAATTACATAATTATTGTCTAATAAATTATCCTAATACTTTTTTATATTACGATATTAAATTGTTGTTGTTATTTAGAATTTCCTAAATTAGATATGAAACTATAATATTTTTATAACGGATTCCTCCGTGATATGATGTTTGTTGGTTTATAATTATTTTACTGCGGCGTAATAAATAAAAGCCGAGTTTGGAATAGTTTTGGATACGTTCTCTCACTTAGCAACAAGGCAGGGCCACGTGGTCGACATAATATGTCGACGAACATCAGATGTGTTTGTTGTCAATATACGGTTGATGCTTTCTACATATTTTGAAAACTCTTGTGACTTTTGGAGTCAATTTATTGGAAGTGTTTATTTAATTCACCAAATTCACTTCGTTCAGGAATATGCTACTATGTATGTAAACTAAATAAAACAGTTTCATTACAAAACTTAATGGTGTATATCCGAGCAAATCTACCAACGTAACTTAACTTAGCATAACACTACCATCACATTCTAGAAATCAAAACAAATCTCTTCGTTATCTAGGAGGTTCCACATCAGCTTTCACTACGAAAGTCTTTTGACATCTATGTTTGCAAGGTGGTTCGACATCATAAAAGCACACACTCTTATTAGGAAACACTTTGCCCTTATATTCTACAGAAGAACCCAAGTTTCTTGGCAACGTTCTCGCCTTCTTATAATCGAAATCACTTTTCAAACAGTACTCATAGAACTTTGGTCCTTCATTAAAGTATTTGCTGTAATAACCCTCACAGTTATCGAATGACGCACTTTTGGAGAAAGAGTCTAATGTGCACATATGGGGCTGGTAGGAACCTTCGGGACAGGTTCGGGGCTCTTGGGGGTATTCGTAGCCCCAAGTGTCGGGGGGAGTTGGGGCCCACGGAGGGGGCCCCAAAGGTCATCCTCAGCGAATCGGTTTGGAGACTATGATGACGTCAGGCGCGGAGCGGGTTGTCTCTGCACTGATGGGACGGCGATCGGGGAATTTCTTTTCTGTAACGAAAGGCAAGAGTAAAGATGTTGCTTAATGACTAGGAGACACAGTAGTGTCTTGGACTAAGTACACTCTCAACATTATTTTTGTGTGACACTACTCTAGTCTCTTTTTAATATACGTTTCTACTCTTCTTCGCATACAACAAAATACGTTTCTTCAAGTGGTGCTGACACATTGCAGTTATAAAATGTTATAATTTGTAACATTTATCTTAAAATATATAAATTTAATTACGTGTCACGTTGTTTGTCCGCGATGGACTCCTAAACTACTTAACCGATTTTAATCAAATTTGCACACCGTGTTCAGTTAGATCTAACTTGTAAGATAGGATAACATACATCTCAAAATAAAAAAAACTTTTGACAGAACGAAGTCTGTCCGGGCAGCTAGTAACTTATAAAATATTACGCAATACTTTAGCATTATTGGTGAAACAGCACTTTTAGGCCTACTATCCAAAGCGCAAAGACTACAAAAGAAAATCATGGTACAATTGATTCTATTTGAGCAGATAACAATAATGTCTGGCAACAATACATCGTTATCATTATTTCTTGCTTTCAACCGCAAAGTAAGATAAATGCTTACGTGATTTCTCTGGGTGCGGGGTAACCTGTCTCAAGAGCTCAATTGTCATTTCCGTGGTATTGGTGGCGGGCGCGGGGGACGAAGGCCTAATGATGGTAGCTCCGGAGTACCCGAACGTTGAAAATCCTCTGCTATTTGTAGTTCCTGAGCCTAAGACAAAGTTGATAAAGTTCAAATGAAATACCAAAAAAATTGAATCTGAACAATTTTCAGTGGTATCTTTAAGCGATAAGTATCAACTGTGAAATAATATTTTTTGTAAACATTATGTTACATTTTATTTTTGAAACAGATTTGTTTAATAAGTTTGCTTACGGCATGACTAATCAAAACATACAAAGCCAAACATAAGTAACTAACGCCCCAACTCAGAGTCACTAACGGTTACTTTAATATTAGTAAAGAATCACCATACAAATTCTGTACTAAGGAGCGATTTAAGTAATTGTTAGTGACTCTTACTTGGGGCGTATTTATCGAACTATATGAAGCCAACAACTTTAGTAATACTTGGTTTTCAATATCTATATTCCCCGAAGTACGAGAAACATGAACTTCGAATAACTGTATTCGAAGTGAATCAATATTTGCTAGTTCGCAGATACCGCTTTGATCACAAAACGGCCTTATGAATTATTGGCTAAGTTATCGGTACAATGTAGCTGTATTTTTATTCCGTTTGCCAACTTTGCATGTTTCCAAACACGACTTTACAGACGATTGAACACGCTCCTGTTTTAATATCACTTTTATTTGCATGTAAATTGGCGACTGAAGCTATGTCATAAGTTCGCACAAGTATTAAAACTTAAGTATGCATTTCTGAGAATGACTTAGAATTAGTGAAATATCTAATAACAAGCAGTGATAGCCTAGCGGTAGAACGTTGGTCTCCCGAACGAAGGGGCCCGAGTTCAAACCCTGGCACGCACCTCTAATTTTCAAATATTATGTGCGTATTACAAGTTAATTATCACTTGCTTCGGTGAAGGAAAACATCGTGAGGAAACCTGCACACCGGAGAGTTCTCCATAAAAGTTCTCGAAGGTGTGTGAAGTCTACCAATCCGCACTTGGCCAGCGTGGTAGACTATGGCCTACTACCCCTCACATTGTGAGAGGAGACCCCGAGCCCAGCAGTGGGACAATTATGGGTTGTTGCTTTGCTTTGCTTTGCTAATAACATGCTTATGACCTTATAATGCTTATTAAAATTTTGAGTAGGTACATAAAACATTTTAATAAAACAAAAAACAAAGACCTCCATAGAAGGCTTTTTGTAAAAATAAATTACAAGTTTCATCAAATATTTCTGTATAAATATCATAATCGCTTTTCGCGCATTTGTTTTTTATCAAATGGCTAGTTGGTAGAGAATGCTAAGTGCATTAAGCTCGCCATTTGTACCGTGATATTTATTGTGGTCAATTAACGTTAAATAAATAACTGATAGATACCTATTACACTTGAAAAAATTAAATAATTCTTTCATTGAATATAATTCAAAAACATGAATAGAGTTTCCAACTGCATCAATATTTTTACTTCAATGGATGGATTTCGCTTCATCCGTTGGGAATAGAATCACCCATCGAAATAAGATTTATTACATTCATGGTTACGTCAACATTTTTGTAAAGTCAATATTCGCCAACGAACATACGAGTTACGTGATGGTTGGTCATCTACGTCCAGCAGACGTCAGCAACAGTCAAGCCATCAACGACACGGTGCTGATAAAGAGAGAAGAGAAGAAAAATGTATTGGGTCTGAAGCTCTAATATTTAACTGTAGCCCCTGTAGCCTAGTTGGTAACGGCTCTGCCTGCGAAGCGAGGAGTCCCGAGTTCGATTCCCGGCTGGGGCAGATATTTATGTGACAGATAAATTTGTACTCGGATCATGGGTGTTATTGTGATGTATTATATGTGTCGTCCATGCCACCCGCAACACAGGTAAAACCTACTGCGGGGGTATGAGTGTGTAAGCGTTTATTTATTGAAAATAAAGACTGTAATAATTCTTACCATCTGAACTCGGTGCTGGTTCAGTTTGGAACAAACTCTCCCTGGTCTGACATCCAGATTCCTTAGTATCCGGTACACCAACCGACGCATCTCTTATCTCTTTCTTCTCCTCACTCTCTCTTGTCTTACTCCTTATTGATTCTTCTTTTTTACTGATATCACTTTTCCTATTTCTTCCATTTCTTTCAATTCTAACGTCATCAGGATCGATAGGACCACGTATGACGTCTCTCTTCCATGGCTCGTCATCCAAGTCGAGGTGAGTTTCATGTATGAAATCGGAGTCTATGCTCGTAGGCTAAGGACAAGAGAAATAATATAATAAGACTATATCTAAGGATTGAGAAATGTGTGTCTGTGACTTTTGTTTGTGTTCGATTATAGTCACAACCCATAATTGTCTTGGGCTCGGGTTTCCTCTCACAATGTGAGAGATACATAGTCTACTTCGTACGTAGACTTCACACACCTTTGAGAATATTTTTTATATTTATGAGAATATTATTTCTTATCTTTCAAAACTGGATTTGATACAAAGTCACCGTCTCATTCATAAACGCTTGGTTAATCTATAACATATTTTCTCTTTATTGTTTTTTCATAAGTATGAAAGAAATAAAACTCTTCTATAATTTAACTTGTTTTTCTATACTAATATTATAAAGAGGAAAGATTTGATTGTTTGTTTGCACTGAATAGGCTCCGAAACTACAGAACCGATTTAAAAAAATATTTCACTGTTGGAAAGCTACACTATCCCCGGGTGACAAAGCTATATTATATTTTCAAAAAAATTAGGGATCCTTAATAAAACTCCAATAACCCAAGGTGAAAAAAAAAGGAAACCGAAACAAAGCGAGGGCAGTCACTCGTTATGAATTAAGGGGTTAGAGTATTATCACTTACCCGCACTTTCTGTTGTGAGAACTTCCTCTGCTGTTTGAACATCTCATTTGTATGGTTCTCTCTCTCCAGGCTAGCACGTGGCTCGCTGTCTCTTGCTAGCCGCTTGGCGTCTAACGTTAGTCGGCTGTCTACTAGACTGTCTAACCGGTCTTCACACGACTGCTTTATGTGTTCCTGGCAACATAAATTGTATTCTACACTACATTGTTAAAATATTTTAAGGTAACAAACGTAACAAAATGGGTTTATTTATACAGGACTTGATTCAAAGTCAACTTAATTATTTGCCTTAAAGAATTGTTATCTTCTAGCAGTGATGCAGCTTTAACGTTATTTTTAAAGCAGTAGACAAACGAGCAGATGGATAATACCAAAAATATTATGGTACAGGCTAAAAGCACTTCCATAATACCAGAAATGTATATTATATGTATATTGACGGCTGAAAACACTTATATTTCTAGCTAAAAAGCGTTTCCATAACATAAATGTGATACTGAACTGAACTGAGCCAAAAAGAACTACCATGTTGCCAGAAATGTTATGTTGCCCACTAAAACACTTCCATAACACCGGAAATGTTATGTTCCCAATTCAAAAACATTCCCATAACACCGACAATGTTACATTGCCGGCTAAAAAGGAAGCGAGCAAAACGCTATTTCACTCCGGTGTTACCCATATGCTACCCATGACCCGTTTTCTTATTCAGCCCTTCATAGAATACTTAATTTATAGTGTACCCTTTCGTGCCCATTGTACTCGTCACACGTGTCGGGAATAAAGCAAAATACAAGGGATGATTTCGGGAAATTGATTGATTACAAAACGTCTTGTAATAGTGAACGTGATCAGGAAATAGGTGAAAAAGCAATGTGTACCAACGCTTTTTAACCGACTTCAAAAAAAGGAGGAGGTATTCAATTTGACTGTATTTTTATTTATTTATTTATTTATTACATTTCTATCTAAACATAACAGAAAAAATCTAATGCGTTTATACAGAGACAATTGATTGAATATATCTACTGGCAGCTCTGCGAAATACAGCAGGCAAATTTTTGTTTAATCGACAGCTGGTGCTTGTCATGTGGTCCCACTTAAATTGGAGCGAGATTTGACGTAGTAGTTTTTGAGTTGTCCCTAATTTTGAAGTCGGTTATTTTTCGTCAAGAATTATTTTTGCTATATTCATCACATACAGGATCTCAAAATCAAATCAATGCGTTATAATAGGCTTTTAAATATATCACGAAGATTCCACAAAAAACTTGATAAAAGTAAATTAACTCTTTTAATGTAATGAATAATATTTTATGACAATAGTGGTCGATAGGACCACTTAATTAAATCTTGGATTTAATGAAATTCATTACACGATATCATTGTTTAGACTGGATGTTAGCCAAGATTTACACGAGAAACTTAAACTAGCTCCATTAGCGATGAATATTAGCTGTTCTTGATGCTTCGTGAAAATTTAGAAAAATGTATTTTGTTAAGTGGTAAAAACTCTTCATAACTCACCATATTTAATAAACAGTTTAAAACCGAAATACATGCTTTTATAGGGTCAATGTACTGTATTGGAATTATTCGTGTAGTACTAATAGTATCGCATTAGGTTACTGACCTGACGAAATGTTAGTATGTGAATAATAATAAAAAACTAATAAATTAATAATAATAAACAATAAACAATAATTGAAAACTGTAGTTGTTTTAAGTAGAGGTTATTTTTACGAAGTAACTAGCCAGGGGAATGAAAATGCTACCATTTCCCACCATAATATATTATTACTAAAAATGTCCCAAAACAATTCATCATACTGTATCCTATATATTATATAAAATCATAAACCGTACGTCCAATGTATCTCCCGGTGAGCAAGCGATCTCTAGAGAGCGATTCATTTTGTATATCCGTCAGCACGTTTTGTTATTAACATACGTAATATTATTTACGTAGTATTGTATTTTATTAACAGGAAACTAAAATAAGCATAATGAGAATAAGCATAATAGCTTTGTATTTATATAAACATTCGTTTCGTATTTGTAGCCAAAAACTTAAAGAGTATTCCTGGTTTGAATAAAATTGATTTAAATTTTTTAATAAAAAAATTGAAAACGCTTTTTAAAAGCTTTTTGTTTGAGCTGTAGACCGCTGAGAAGTTTCCTCCCCTAAAATTAACCCTGTGCGTAATATCAGGACAGGTCATAAAATCTATTTGCGATATTTGAACTCGTAGGATGGGCGGTATCCATTCATCTACCGACCGCGCCCACTGCTACTTAGCTCCGTCGATTTTTTTTTATGGAAATAGCCGGCAAACGAGCTAACGATCCACCTGATGGTAAGTGGCTATCGTCGCCCATGGACATCAGCAACAATAAAGGTATCACTGATGCGTTACCAGTCAAGAAAAAGAGAAGAAAAAGAAAGAAAGAACTTAGGACTGCGTTATGAAAAGGCATCTGATCAAACTTATGTAATTTCTTCCGGAAATAAAAGTTTTTTGGAACATATTGCTGTCATAAATAGGGAATGCCTGCGGGCAGGGAAGTACCCAGGGAACGATTAATAAGATAAAAGTTATGTCGCAGGAAAATCTTTGAAACATTGATAGAAAAGACAACTTTCAGACACACGTTGCTATGCATTCATAACCCAATTATTTTATTCATCTTAGGTCCTATGGTACGAATCTTACAAAAAAATGTAGGTATGTTAATAAGTAGTTATTATACCTAACTGTTTGACGTATTCGTATTTTTTTACAATTCGTTAATTTGTGAATGTGGTGATACAAATACCAATGAAAAATAAAAAATAATGGTTTTAAATACGATCCGGAAAAATAATTATTCGTCGAAGTAGTAATGAGTCCTTCGCAGCTCAATCATGTTACGTCCAGCAAAGCTGACTATAAAGTTCTGTACCTGAGATTACGCTCCAATTGCAGGGTTAGACGATTCAGTAAATCTCTCAAACAGCTGCGGTTAATATACGAATGGTTAGTTATTTGCGCTAGTTAGTTACGCTCAGGAACTCGGAAAATTATTTACGTTACGCAAGCTAAACAATCTTGACTTAATAGGTTTCTACGCGCACATAACTCTCAAATTAAATGAATAAGCGTTCATATCTCGACGGCTGTGTCAATTATATGATCGACCAACTTATTCATGAGAGGGAAATCAGGCGGGGTCAATTTAGATTGGCGATCGATAGGGGCGATTTTTTTGGCACGTTCGTGCGGGGTCAACTTAGACTGGTGATCGTTAGTGGCAAAAAATTTTAGGCACTTTCGTGCATTGGTTCAATGGCTCGTAACTGCTTCTCGATTATTGTATTGAGCTCATATGGATTCATATCACTGCAAGCAATTTGTCAGGGTTAATTTAGATTGGAGATCGATAAAGGTAATTTTTTTGCGCTTTCGTGCTTTGCATAGCGTATGTCCATTCGCTAATACAACACAAACTATACTTTGTAATTGATTCGTTTTAGGTATATGTATTTAAAAAATCTTATAGAACCTAATTTAAAACAAACAATAGTTCCTCTAGAGTTTCAACACCTCTTTTTTTACACAAATAAGTTAATGCTTGACCACAATCCCAAATGATGGTAATTCTTCATTTAAAACATTTTAACTTTTTAAATTTCAACTTTTTAAATTTTATTTTTAATTTAAATTTTAACTTCTGCGGATAATATGGTACCGCGAAATAAAATCCAATAACCTTACCTTAATAATCTTGTGGTCCTGGTAGAGTTTCCGGATACACTTGAAGAGGAAGACGAAGCTCATGCCGGAGAGAATCAGGGAGAAGATGACCAGGATCACGACGATATGAGGCTCCTTGATCATTGATTGCACGTCGCCCTGGGGGGAACATACAGAGTTCAAGTTTTTTGAATTTTTAACCGACTTCAAAAAAAGGAGGAGGTTCTCAATTCGACTGTATTTTTTTTTTTTTTTTTTTTTTTATGTTTGTTACCTCAGAACTTTGGACTGGGCGAACCGATTTTGATGATTCTTTTTTTAATCGAAAGCTGATGGCTGTCATGTGGTCCCACATAAATTTTATTGAGATCTGACAATGGCATCCATGAGAAAACTACATAAGTCGTAAATTTGTGTTAAGATGTGCGCGACAAATTGACGAATAACTCAATATCACGTCAACCGATTTCGATGATTCTTTTTTTAATAGAAAGCTGGTGCTTGTCATGTGGTCCCACATAAATTTGAACGAGATCTGACAAGTAGTTTTTGAGAATTTGAAGTCGGTTATTTTTTGTTAGTAAAATTTAGATTATTAATGTTTGCGATATTAGGCATGATGACAGGAAGCAAATATCACTAAAATTATGCATTTATTAAATAAAACCTTATTAATGGATTACAAAACACGCATTTATCGTATTGTTGTGAACGAGATTAACAATATTTTTGATAAAATAAAAGTACAAAATACGGCAAGTCGCCATGATATCTTGAACGCCAATCAGCGTGAATTACGTCACGCTTCTTTAAACGAATATGACTATACTGTTAATGAAATCTTGTCTATTATTTTCCTGAGGCGTGACGTCACAAGCGACGCCATGACACTTTGAAGTGTTTTGGTGCGAATTTTAAACTTAATAATAAAATTGACATGTATTTGTAATTGTTGTAATTATAATATATACAGGGTGGATTTTTGAGACGGGTCAGTAAGGGCAGGTACCTTAACCGTTATAGTTACAGGAAAACGTTCCAAGGAGACTATCCATAACTTTTTTAGATATTCTGAACTGCATTCACAGATTTTTGAAAAAATGTATGGTCAGCGAAAAAAGTGCTAAAATCCAAAAAAAAATATTTTTATGCCTATCGATCCTAATTCGTATGGGGATCAAAATACTCTATGGGACCAATTAAGGTATGAGTACTAGAAATGTCAGAAAACGCTAAAATCATTTTCCATACATTTTGTACTGAAAAACGATAAATCAACTCGAAATATTCTTTATCGCAAAACAATCCTATTTCTTACTGCGATTAAAAGATTATTTAAGGCCTGTTGAAATTAAAATACAAAAACTACGGTAAGACACAACATATCACAGAAACTTAATAATCTAAATTTTAGTAACAAAAAATAACCGACTTCAAATTCTCAAAAACTACTTGTCAGATCTCGTTCAAATTTATGTGGGACCACATGACAAGCACCAGCTTTCTATTAAAAAAAGAATCATCGAAATCGGTTGACGTGATATTGAGTTATTCGTCAATTTGTCGCGCACATCTTAACACAAATTTACGACTTATGTAGTTTTCTCATGGATGCTGTTATGTATAGAGTTGTGCGCTGGTGTCGCTAGATGACGCCTCGCTTGATGATCGAATGAACTAGTCATTCGATCATCTATTCGATTATTGTATTATTCGATTACTCGATGGTAACCGACGTACTCGGTACTTGATAGCCAGTCTACACTGGGAGCTCGGGGCGTACGGTTGTGTCCGTACAGTGTTGTGCGTACTTACAGTGAATATTATAATACTTATAATATTGATTTATTATAAATAATAATACGCGTGGTTCGGTGAACATAACATTGGCGACGAGTAAAAGCGCAGTAAGTAAAATATATTTGCTTAAATGGACAACATTACGAACCTCAAGTACCATGCTATAGATACTGGCCAGAAAAGGGGAAAAATAGACAAGTAGTAATACCCTAAAGATAAAATAGTAACGAAATCCATAACCTTTAATCGCATTTCTGAACAGGGGTTGGGCCAAATTATTCAAGTATAAATACCATTTATATTACTATTTAAATAAAAACACTTAGTTTCTATAACTTTACATCAGTAAATTAATAAATGACCCATACATGAAAATTTAAGTAAACAACGCTGGGCATTATTAAGTTGGAAATTATTTACCCTATTGCAATAATGATTTATATCCATACCATAAAACATAATTGTGGATTATCGACATAAGATGTGTTGCTACTTGTCTAGTACCAAACGATATTACCCTTCATATAATTGTATAACCTTAAATAAGGAATTACAATAAGCTGTTAACCAGATCTATGCACTACCATTGAACTAACACTGGAGTCTACGTTCAAATAAGTAGAATACATACTTAAGCGAGTAAAACACTCCAACGTAACAAACAAAAAACGTACCTACTTGCTATGAAATACTGTGATATTTTGTAGAAAACAAGTCAATAGTTTTAGTCCCCCGATGTACTTAACATCGCAATTAGTAAATCACGAGTACCTACCTACATAGGTGTAGTACATTAAATAACTAACTACAACGTACCTACTTGCTATGAAATACTGTGATATTTTGTAGAAAACAAGTCAATAGTTTTAGTCCCACGATGTACTTAACATCGCAATCAAAACTACAAAAGTAAAAGTTTTACATATACAACAACAAGGTAAAACAATATACTTACAACCAACATGAGTGCTACTGTTTATCGTAAAGCTGTTACGTCGAAAAATTAATGCATTGGAGACCTAGATACAAAATAATAAATTAATGTAATATGCTAGTAATATTGTAGCGGATAATAGTACACCTACCTATACCTATTACCAGCAAATAGGATTAAAATCATTGTAATAGGAATGCCTGTGCAAAAGTGTAAATAAATAAAACAAATCCTTTATTTTACACGCATACAATACAATAATAATAATTGTTACAAAGCACCGTAACCAGGTACCTATATTTTGATCATTAAATTGACAATTAAGTTATGATGACAAACGACTCATCACCCTTGGACGGGTTGTAAGTGCAAAATGTGTGTAGTAAAATATATAAAGTAACAATACTACATCATTATCAGTATACTACCTCAATGCAAACCCCTCCCGCTCTTTGGGTTTATTTATTGTCTTGACTAAACTTGTACGTTATTACGTACAAGTTTAGTAAATAAATAAAAATAATAATATTAGCGTGTAAACGTGCGTGATTATGTGATCGCGCAGATACGGGCCACAAGCATGTAAGTACCTAGAATATTTTTATAAAAAATCTAAACTTCTACAGCGTTCATTATTACAATGTAATAGTCCAACTTTTATCAGGTTTACAGCAAACAATTAAGGTTAAAAAGTGTAAATTGTTGCAATTATTTACTGGTAATAAAACGATAATAAAATAATTATTACAAAAATAATACATTTTCTAATTATTGCTTCCCGAGTAATGCATACCAAGACAAATTATATTGAATGAATATTTCGATTAGTTTGTTTTGTAAAATAAAACAAAAATAAGGAAAATTATAACTTTATTGCACTCCAACATTACTCATGGCATAGGTACAATAACTAATGCTAAAACAGCATTTCCTTCCGTGGAACCGACGTAAATATTAAAATGTGACAAAAGCTGACTGTTTAACAAAGTTTAAAGTAATAGTAATGTCTCTCTCCTGGTTATTGCACTGATATGACAATGTTAGTTGGTGCTGGTACTAACGAGATGCTATAACAAAACATTAAAATATCCCATGTTAGTGGTAGCTGTGGTAGTACGATGTGAAGATGATACCCATCATAATCGACCACATTTCACCGATATGATATCGCGGCATGAAATAACAAATTGCAGGTATTCAGGAAGTTACCCCAATCAATATGAATCACAGATATCAAGTAAAAAGATGATACTTTTTCGGCATCAGAATTCAATTATTATGTAAGGAATCTGTAAATCTGTTTCATAACAACGCTTAACACTCATATATTATAATGATTCGTTACAGACGAGTAGGTAGGTATATGTTCACATATTCAAGTCAGATTATGACAAAGTATGAGAAACGACAGCAGTTATGAGTTCATGATAACAGACTCGACTTTTATGATAATTATTTCAAATTTTTACAATTCTTATATACATAATATCATCCACAATAATTTATTGGATGCATTATTATTAGAAACTAACGATTCATCCATGTGGCAATAAGCACTAACAGACTCAGAAGATCGTAGTATTTTCATCTTATATCTTGCAATAGTTAATATTTTTAAAATTGCCGGAAAATAAAGGAAAATATTATGATTTTGTCTCCATAGTAAAGAGAAAATGAGACACTACATCGAGCTCAGTAGTATCTACTAACAAAAACAAAAAAAAAATAAGGTAAATACCTATTATTTTATTACTTATTTTAAAATATGGATAAAGGAAAAGATAAATGCTAAGTAATCTGCGAGAGATCTTGTGTCTAAACTAAGCCTTGATATCAATCAACAAATACCTATATTGCTCAAAATATTTACATACATTAGAAAACCAATCTAATTTTAATTATTGCTACGCAGATGTGGTTAAAGAATCTTTATTTCTCATAAGAATTAACTAATTCACTTACATGAGAACTTAACTCTGAGTATTTACACTAAACAATAATTGCGACATATCATGCAGAACACTTATTGACTTATTGACACAAACATTCACAAAGGTACTAAAACTAATTACAATAAAATTACTATCACTATTATTACATTACTCAATTGCAGAATCGAAACATGGTTGGAGGTAGTTTAACAAAATACTAGTCGAACACCGCTGCGTCAAGCGAACGCAAAAAATAAGAACCAAGATATACAGATCGAGTTTTAAATAAAAAATAAAACGTATGTTTCCTATTTTGAAGATTATATTTAAAAAAAAAAATAACATGTATAATCTAGTGGTGCAATAAAAACAAATATCAACAAAATAAATTCTTACTGCACTCGATGCAAGTCAATTGTTCCAAGTTCCCACGAAGTTCCAACGATTTAATATCCTTAATCCAATGACCGAAATATGGTTAATCAAGAAAAAACATTAACAAAATAATATTTTGTTATAAGGATATATCATTATCCTTGCCTACTAGCCTTCCAAGTGCAAGTAAATTCCAATTCAAATCCCAATTCCAATATGTTCCAGCGATTGAAATATCTTTTATCACTTACAAATTTTAACTCTGCGATCCGTATGGCGCAATTGTTACCATGCCGGATCGTCACGATCCCATTCAAGTTTGAATTTCTGACGCTGGTGAAGCTGATGTGGTGACGACGACTTAACGTAGGTTTTAATACTATGAATACTGAGATACCAACTCTGCGCCTGTGCTTGAAGCTTTGTAATTTGGTCTCAACCAATTTTAAGGTCAGCAAAAGGCATTTGGGCATGCCTCGTCACTGAATCCAATGCTGACATATGGCTTTGGCAGCACCAGCCAAAAGTGACAGCAGTACTCCACATAACGCCGAACATGTGCTTTATATAAGGTTCAAAGCGTTTTGCTAGGATTCCAAGCTTCTTAGCAGGACCTTAGCTTAGAATTCAATGAACCGCTAAAGCTAGGGTTCGAGGATATCTCAACGCCCAATTACTGAAGGTGGCCGAGGTATTTGAGGGATACATTCTGAAGAGTAGCAGTCAAGATGAACGGACGTTGAAGTGAATGAAGCGGCGCTGAATCTCACAAGGTAATCAAGTAAACAAGCAAAAAATTGTAAGCATAGTAATCAAGTTTGCTAAATTGATAATTTATTTGGGTATTGGGATAAATATACCTTCAGCCATTTTGTGGGGACCAGTATGAGAATGCTGGGCAGTCAACAGATTAATTTACTCAGTCATTCGAGACGAAAATGTTAATTAGGGGTAAAATTACCTAAGTTATTCATCAACATTATGATTTGAAATTTCACCATCTACGGAAACAGATTAACCAAACGTCATGTGGGATAGATCTAGGCTGTGTTTTTGTAATTGTTTGATTTAAAGCCAGTTTAATTTCCTGACGAATAACCTTTAAGTAAAATATAATAAATAACAGACTAGGTTATCATCAGGATTCCACCAGGTTCACTCCAAAAGAGAAGCTTGAATTGTTTCGTAAGACACAATAAAATTTCAAATGAGCAACTCGGTGTAATAATTGTACATTTCAGTACGCTATGAAAACATACCATGTTGATGGGTCAAAATAATGATAACAAAAAATTCTTATTAATTAGATAAATTTCATTAAAAAACTATCAGGACGCCAGGAGATGGCGTTTGTCCTCCATTACGCATCGCTTTCCGCTTAGCACCTGTGGATGTGGCGTCTCGATGATGGTACATGTCCTTGGTAACAGCAGCAGTGACGATGTGTTTCCAGGTATGGACTTGTGACAATATGTGAAAACCTCACTATGGAACATCCTGTGACAGACCTAACAGCATCATTCCATCGAGCAGCTGATCTTCCACTTTTCATCTACGTGCCTTATATCACTATACGTTCTAAACAGGCGATCTTACTTCGTAAACTAATAACTTTCTTTGTTACAGATTTCGAGCAGTATAAGAGTGTTTGCTAATGTGAAAACATGTAGTAGACAATGATATTATTATCATTAGATCACTGACACAGATGTGCATTAGTCCCTGGTCAAATCTTTTTATATAAAAAATATCATTAAACAGCGTCTACTATGCTTTCAACCAAAGCAGCTGTTTATTGTTAACTTTTAATTACTACCTTCTTCCTATCAAAAAAAAAAAAGATGAATATGATTGGGGAACACTACCGTCAGGTATTTGAAAGTACCTAATAAACGAAAGTTAGTTTCAGGCTTTCCAGCGAAGTAACATAAGGATTAATATAACTGGCACAAGACTCAGGGAGAATACATAATATTATAGAGTAGAAAAGCAACGGAATTTGGAACGTTGGAAAATAAATTATAAAGCTGTGTATTGTTTAAATCTGTCGAAATTAGTTCTACTATATGTTTGCCCAATTGTGTCAAAAAAATTAATTACATATAAATATAGTCACATGTATTATAAACAAAATAAATTAAAAAAAAGGAAGAGATGTTATGTATAGAGTTGTGCGCTGGTGTCGCTAGATGACGCCTCGCTTGATGATCGAATGAACTAGTCATTCGATCATCTATTCGATTATTGTATTATTCGATTACTCGATGGTAACCGACGTACTCGGTACTTGATAGCCAGTCTACACTGGGAGCTCGGGGCGTACGGTTGTGTCCGTACAGTGTTGTGCGTACTTACAGTGAATATTATAATACTTATAATATTGATTTATTATAAATAATAATACGCGTGGTTCGGTGAACATAACAGATGCCATTATCAGATCTCAATAAAATTTATGTGGGACCACATGACAGCCATCAGCTTTCGATTAAAAAAAGAATCATCAAAATCGGTTCGCCCAGTCCAAAGTTCTGAGGTAACAAACATAAAAAAAAAAAAAAATACAGTCGAATTGAGAACCTCCTCCTTTTTTTGAAGTCGGTTAAAAATAGGTTATCTATTATTCAAAATGACCGCCGTTTTCACGAAGACACGCTGCAAGAGGTGCTGTTAGTGGTCCATGGTCCAACACATGGTCCAATTAAGTGGCCACATCGCAGCCCCGATCTAACGCCTCTCGAGTTTTTTTGTAGGGCCACTTAAAAAATGAAGTCTACAAAAGAATGTACGAATGTGTTCAGGAGCTGAAAGAGGCATTAACGAGGATTTTAAATAATATCCATCAAAGAAAACTTTCCGCTGCTACTTGCTCAGTACAAAAACGAGTGAACTTATGTATTTGTAAAAACGGCGGTCATTTTGAATAATAGATAACCTATTTTTAAGTTTGTGTGATATGTTGTGTCTTACCGTAGTTTTTGTATTTTAATTTCAACAGGCCTTAAATAATTTTTTAATCGCAGTAAGAAATAGGATTGTTTGGCGATAAAGAATATTTCGAGTTGATTTATCGTTTTTCAGTACAAAATGTATGGAAAATGATTTTAGCGTTTTCTGACATTTCTAGTACTCATACCTTAATTGGTCCCATAGAGTATTTTGATCCCCATACGAAGTAGGATCGATAGGCATAAAAATATTTTTTTTTGGATTTTAGCACTTTTTTCGCTGACCATACATTTTTTCAAAAATCTGTGAATGCAGTTCAGAATATCTAAAAAAGTTATGGATAGTCTCCTTGGAACGTTTTCCTGTAACTATAACGGTTAAGGTACCTGCCCTTACTGACCCGTCTCAAAAATCCACCCTGTATATCCCAACAAAATATAACAGTATTTCAAAATCAGTCATCATGCCCATTAACTGGCTACACTTAACGATTAGAACATTTTCATAAAAAAACCTAAGTAAGTAGCTCTGTCCTACTACCTAACGGATATCTTTAAAATCTCCTGACCATAAAATAATGCATGACCGCTTCATACAAAAGACATCGCTTATCAAATTTACGATCAATCTCGACGCTTCCAAAGACTAAGCGAGCAAACGTGTTACACTCACAAACTGACGACACTTGGGATAAGTTTTATAGTTATGAGTAATAGAGATAAACTTGGCGAATATAAAAGTTATTCCGTAGAACTAAAGGCGCGTCGAATCATAGGCGGAGCGACGCGATGGTCCATGGTATTATACATTAATAAAACATTAGGCTTAAGTTTATTAAAGTTTAAGGTAGTTTTAGGATTGCCGTTTTAGTTTTTTTACCGACTTCAAAAAAAGGAGTAGGGTTGCATTCGGTTGCATTTTTTAAATGTTTGTTACCTGGAGACATATATTAAATTATGAACCGATTTGAAAAAAACTTTTTTATTGTAGAGGATATACATATTGGTCCCTTAATTATCAAAAGTACCTATCAAAAGATGATACATGACTATGAGGAATCGAAGGAAATTCTCAAAAAATATCAATATACAAATATATTACCTATAATAAGTATAGCGATAATTTTAGTGGTCTGAATATTCTTCTTCCAAAAAAATAATAACCGAATTCTTTGAATACGGTTTTTTTGTTAAAATTTATACATGTGGGCACTGTACTTATAGTTTTGATGAATAAAAGTAGCCTGAATGATGCTGTATTAAAATTGTAAATACAAAATACGTTATAATTATATGACCCACATCATTAATATTTACCTATCATAATAAATATGTAATTATCAAATATTACATATCATAATAATTATGATGTGTAATTATCAAAATGCAAGAAACGCATGATCAGCTAATATATCTAATATTAATATTTTTTGAATCAGCAGTCTCGATTTTCAAGTCACAACCAAACTATAAAATAATTATCTTTATTGACTGTGACCTGAGAACTGTAGCTCCAAATTAATTCTCAGCGGTGGCCGTTGAATTTCTATTATGGATATCCTTTAGGCCAGTCAAACCGATCCGATATACCTATTCCGATATCTGGTGAATATCATTAGGATTGGATAGGTTTCAATCAAGTTTATAGATTACTGGAGGCCGCTGTTTGTACTTACCTTATTCCTGAGTGATGCATACGTATCAATATTTTACATGGATCTATTCTCTTAGATCTATTTATTGCAAAGTAACAATACTACTAATGAGTATTTCATAACGAAATAAGCAACTTTAACCCCACATAATCTTTTTTTTTTAATTCCTTTCTTGTTTATTGTATTGTACATTTCTGTTTTTTTTTTACTTTGAATCTGCTACGAAGACGATTGGAAAATAATCGTTCACGGACTGATTGAATATACCTATATTTTAGTGATAGATCCAATAGTACTGTATTCAATTTATTTTGCAACTATACATTATTCGTATCAACATTATATTCAAGTTATGGTAACAAGATTTGTATAGTCATATTACATAATATGACACCAAACCAAAAGAACTAACGAGAATCTGTATACTCGTATATAAAACACAAAAATTCTTCCTATATCAGTTGAAGACTGAAACATCCAACGGATTCATCTGAAAGGCTTTACACTAAAGTTTTACTAAAACAATTCATTATGTCCATTGATGAAGTCGATTTTCAACTTTTCCCATACAAAACTTTTACCGTAGTAGCACACGCCGGGTATCCGCTACTTTCACTATAATGACGGCCATTGTCTGCAATGATTCGAACAGATCTTTACGGAAGCAATGTCCATTCACGGACGGCCGGGGACATGTTTGAGGAAAATACTGGTTCAGTTATCAACGCACTTCGTGATTTGATTTATTTTATCTACTGACTTTCTCTTCATATTATGTCCTTCAACGGGAGTCAATGAACGTGTCCCATTGACAGTAAGTAGTCGAGAAGCGAGGCTAATGTCCCAACTCCGAGTCATTAATGGTTACTTTAATCGCTCCTTAGTAAAGAATCACCATACTAATTCCGTACTAAGGAGCGATTTAAGTAACCATTAGTGACTCTGAGTTGGGGCGTAAGAGAGACAGATATTTATTTTGAATGCCGTTGCCAAACACTTATTAAATGCGATAGAAAGGGCCGAGATATTAATCAAACACTGTCGTAAGAGTAACAGCTTGGCCACCTAGCGACGAAAACAAATTTTGTACTGATGTACTCATAGAGTATGTTTATTTGTCTTTACATATAAAACGCGTGGTATTTATTCATTTAGATCAATAATTCCCATATTGATAATTTTAATGATTTACAATGATTTTTTATTTCTGTCTGTATGTTTCATTTTGTGTGTTTGCTCCCGCAAATCTCAGAAACGACTTTGGAGGTTTCACAAAAATTACTAAAAACGTAGTGTGTATTACATCGATGAATAAAAAGAACTGAAAATTGTCAGGAAATTTAAGAACAGTTAGGTACTAGAGAGAATAAACTGGTATAGTTATATAGCTACAGCATGTTTAGTGAAACACATACATAATAGGTACAGATCGCTGTTTGCCGAGTTCATCGTTTGTCGATTGTAAACATATTAATCAGGATCCACGAGGTGAAGGGGAGTGTCCGGATCCGTAAGTTATTGGTAAAGAATTACTGTATTGCAATTATTTGTAAATTATCTGTAAGTATAGTCCGTTCTTTGCATATTATAGCCTCGGTTAGAATGTTGGTCTCCTGAACGCAGGGGCCCGAGTTCAAATCCTGGCACGCACCTCTAATTTTCAAATATTAAGTGCGTATTAGTATCACTTGCTTCGGTGAAGGAAAACATCGTGAGGAAACCTGCACACCGGAGAGTTCTTCATAAAGTTCTCAAAGGTGTGTGAAGTCTACCAATTCGCACTTAGCCAGAGTGGTAAGACTATGGCCTGTACCCCTCACATTGTAAGAGCAGACCCTGAGCTCAGCAGTGGGACAATCAGGTTGTTGCTTTTTAGTCCGTTCTTTTAGAAGACTCTTATTTGATCTCAGTCGGTAGTCTATTTCAGTATTCGTAGAGTAGTAGTAGAGTCTTATTTGGTAAGCAATCATACAGTGTCAATTTTATCTTAATTTTTAATTTAGAAACGTGGCAGACACAATATAAAATAATTTAAGGAGAAATAATACCTAATTTACGGCCGAAAGATATTTCTGTATATCATTAACGAGTAACCACCCTCACTTTGCTTCGGTTTTCTTATTTTTTACACCTTATTACGGTTACATTATTGAAATTTTATTAAGGATCCCTTATTTTTTTGAAAATATAATATAACCTATGTCAACCCGGGATAGTATAGTTTCCCAACAGTGAAAGAATTTTTCAAATCGGTTCAGTAGTTTCGGAGCCTATTCAATGCAAACAATCAAATCTTTCCTCTTTATAATATTAGTATAGATTATTAAAATTAATATTTGGCTAACATATACACAGTATATAGGCAACTTTACACTTACTTTGCAGTTATCCGGTCCCTCGTCTGCCTTCAGTCTGCAGTCCGCGAAGCCATTACACCGCAGTGCAGCATCAATACAGGTGTTGTCTTCGCAGTCGAATTCGCCTTCAACACAGTGCTCTGGAAGAAAGTTCCAAGATTATTCCAAGAATATTATTGGAACGAAGTTCCTTATCGCGCGTTGCGAAAGGGGGCTAGGCGGAAAATTTTGGGACGAAAAGTTGTAACGACACTTTTTGCCGTCGTAGTTTTTTTTACATAGAAAGCAAGCCAGATATTTTACCTCAGATGAAATAATAAAAGGCATGCAACGTGTTCGCCCGGCGATGCCGATTACCACGTAACCGGTAGATCACGAACAATTTATCAAAGAGTTACCTTAATTGAGGTCCATTCCATAGACTATTGAATTCCTTACATTAATTAATTAGTCAATGATTAATCATAACAAGTTCTATATAGTAGGCCCGACAGATAGATAAATAATGTCATGGAGCGCGGCGTGGGGCATGGCGTCAGGGAAAAGATCCGACGTCGAATATCACATAGTTAATAGAATAAACATATAATATTTATTGATTTTTAATCAATTTAAACTGTCAAAATTATGAAATTTTAGTGTATGAGGGAATAAGTAACCTACACACACTAAAAAGCAACCTACTTTATAATCTGTGACACTGTAAATCTGTGGTATTTTTTATGTTCGTGTTATTTTTATAAACTGTTTTCCTATTTCTATATGTTCACTCGTTGCCAGTAGCATTACTTGTCAAAGTTATTAATATTATGTTACCAATTATCGTGCAAGGCTGGGTTGGAGTGTATGCTTTCGTATGATCAGATCATCTCTGTAAACCATGTATCAAAGTACTATGAACATAGATCTCTCTCTCTGGGCGTAGTTATATGTCAGGACAGCCAGGATACTAAATAAAACACACAGTTCGATAGGCACAAGGATACTATTCGTTTATTGCCTGATATCACCCGGTTTCATGAATTCAATGTTATTTAGTTTTGCGATCCTATAAAACGTAGTGATTAAGTACTCTGTGTTACCAATTTCCTGATACTCAATACAGTACTTAAATTGGCTATGATATTTCATTCATAACAGCGTGTAATGCCGGCTTTATATTTCCGCTTTGTGTCAATGATTACTACCTACGTACAGTAAATTATATTAGTAGTTGTATAGTATTAACGGATTGGCCTTTGAAAGTAGATTTAATTAAATTGCTCTGCCTACAATAAATCATTCGCTGTGGGTAAGAACCTATTTCAAACCAATTGACAGGGCATTACTTATTTTTAATAAAATCAAGTAGTACTTTGTAGACCTTTTCATTCCAGCTACTAGCCTTTAACCTAATAAAGGACATATGTAGGTCGGCCTAGTGGCATTGTTGTCGTAGGTCTGCTATTGTCGTAAAATTTGTATATAAATTGAGGAATATAAGGGAGAAGGGTATGTAAGGTCTACTGAACTATGGAGAAGACAATAGCGCCAGGTTGACTCTTAATGGATACGTCTAAAGTCTAAAACCGTACTTAGGTTTAATATTTCTTAGTATGCTGGACCCATATTATCAAAATGGTATTACCTACCATTTAGTATTAGTACCTTTAAGCATAAAATAATCCTATACTTTAAACGACAACCGCCTCAACAATTTAATTTTCAATCCACTCTCAGTGTCAAAACTGTTCGTATTGTGTTTTGATAAAGGATACCATCTGTTATGATTAATGAGTAAAAAGCAAATATTGTAAGAAATCGTTTTTTTTTATGGAAATAGCTGGCAAACAAGCTGACGATCCACCTGATGGTAAGTGGCTATCGTCGCCCATGGACATCAGCAACACTAAAGGCATCACTGATGCGTTGCCGGACAAGAAAGAAAGAAGAAAAAGAAATAAAGTTTGTTTTTTTGTGGTTCTGAATAGAATCAATGGAGTCTTTATACTCATTACTCAGCTTATTATACTTACTGAAATGTTTAGACACCATCATTTAGACGAGTTTTATTTGGCAAATAAATATTTTTTTCAAATCAAATCATTAATTCGTTGGATAAGGTAATTAAAAGGATGTATAGTGTATATCTGTCTGCTTATTCTACCACATAGCGGTGTACAAATATACAAATAAAAGTTATTACCTAGTTTAAATATAAATTATTAAATAATAATAATAATAATAATAATAATAATAAATTCATTTATTTTCTCACCACAATATAGTCTTAACATTTTCTATACTGTGGGAGACTGGTGCCTAAGCTAAGCTTTTGGCCTGTATTTCAGGACACCAGGCTTCCACCCAAAGTTTGACATGTGCTTCTTTTAAACTACACAATGGCAAGGAGCAAAATGTTCATATTTTTACAGTTTTAGTTACATCAGCAAAGTACATCTAAAATTTATTATTATGGGAGGATTAAACACAGTAAGTATGTATGTGTGTATGTATGTGTGTATGTATGTGTGTATGTATGTGTGTATGTATGTGTGTGTAGTTTGTGAGTGTGTGCATGTGTGCACGCGCGTGTGTGCGTGTGTGTGTGTGCGTGTGCGCATGCGTATGCATGAGTGTGGTGCATGTGTGTGTTCGCGCGTGAGTGTGTGATTTTGTTTTAATTATCTTTATATTGAGTCTTATTATAGTATGCTGTTTTACTTACTTAATATTACTTAAATTAAATTATATTACTTAATATTACTTAATATTACTTAAATTAAAGTTTTGTAAAATTTTTGTAAATGTAATTGTAATATTTGTAAAATTAAGACTGTGCAAATTAGATTTGTTTTCATCAATCATCAAGCGAACCTCAGTCTACCAAGTTAGTGCTAGTAACCTATTCAAAATAAACTTACCATCATTTTTCAAGGTGCGGTAGGCGGTAAACTTTGCTTCGAAATGTGATCCTCGGCCTATTTTGGACGCGTACATTCTGACGTACATGATGTTTCCTTTACCCGGCTCGTCTTTGGTTGTAACTGGGTTTGCGACGGATCCGCAGTAATGTGCTAAGCTGGTTGAAAAAAAATTAAATTATTTTTTATCATAAAAAATTATCGTCAACACGACCTGTAACTATTGTCACCAATAAAGTGACTATACGACACAGAAACGACCCGTGTGGTGCAATGGTTACCACGCCGGATCGCCGTGCCAAAGGTCCTGGGTTCGATTCCCAGCGAGGTGGAAATTAGAATGATGCGTTTAAATTCTTCTTTGTTCTTGTCTTTGTGTGTTGTCCATGGCACCCACGATACGTATTTTTTTTTATTCATTCATTCATTCATAAATAAAATGCGTTTACCACTTCTCTCTTACCATGTCTACCACATATAAAATAAGCAATATAAGGCAGGGAAACAAATCATCTAACCTTCTACTTACTTTGAGTGGTACTCTAATTCATATCCATAAACTTGAATAACATTGTCTTCGCATTCGTTTGGCTCCTTCAGAAAATACGATGTAAAGTTTAGGTAAATCTGAAACAACCATGTCTTATTCACCATCATTAGTCTTTATCATTAGTTTTTTCAGGTATACATGTCTGTGGTTTTATCATTTAAGAGATATCCCTACGCGTCCTTACGGAATTTTATTTAAAGTATTTATACAATAATTACTATCGGTTCAGCACTCGGCCTAAAAAAATGTCATTGGGCGTAATCCCGTAGCTTTACTGAATTTGATGTACACAAGTAAATGAAAAAATGAAAAATGATTTATTCAGCAACCATCATTACATACAATTTCAGTGCACTAGCTCCCTACTAGCTAGCAAATAAGTATATACATTACTAGCAAATAAGTATATACATTATCAAATGTATCAATAAAGCAGGACTTTTTTGTTCCCGCGGGGACAGAGGGACAGACAGCTTGAAAGCGGGACAATCCCGCCCGAAGCCGGACGTGTAGTCACCTTAGGCATGCTCGGTTTCCGTGCATTTAAAAAGAAAAAAAATTGCTTCAGAAATATTTTGAAGGTTCCTTACCCTTGTATCCTCAGGAGTATGAATGGTCCATAGTACATCCAAAGCCTGGTTAGCACTTCCTGCAAGACACTCCGGCTTTATATCTTTGGAATCGATCACTCCATACGGTCCATCCAGAGTATCGTAACAAGCTTCCGGGATACTGTCTGTGAAAGAAATAGTTTTTGGTCTCCTGGAAGTTGTCCAGAGTCTACAACGATATAATGGGAATCAAAGTACTCCAATGATAGGATACGCCCATAGAAAAATAAAGAAAACGATATCATCCATTGAAAGAGAAAAGATATTTGCGGAAATTGTTTTTTGAAGTTTTTTCCTTATGCATTCACATGAATAATTGGAATATATATTTGAATATCCTCCAAGGATCTCACAAAAAGGCAATCGGTTGACTTTAAAATACAACTGGTACTCACGAAACATATTTTATAATAGCGGTATTTCTACACTTTTAAATAACAGTTATTTATTTATTTATCATTTAACAAAAGTTATTCTTTATTCTTTATTCTTTATTCATTGCAAGCACATGTCACAATAGCACAAAATAAATACATAATTAGGTATACACACATATTACATATCTACTCTATATTATGGTCAGAGTGAACATATGCAAATACCTTGATAAGGTGTAGCAATTGGATAAGAGAGGCAGACATTAATTCGTATTTTGTAGTTTTATCGTAAAAATTAAATAAAATGTATTAATATTGTCATAGTTATAGAATTATTATTATTATGGAAATTATTATTGTCAAAGTTACTATTACTTTATTTATTAATTTGTCTTGTCTTTTAGGTATTCGTCTACACTGTAGTAGGCTTTGTCTATGAGAAATCTTTTTATGGTTTTTATAAATTTATTATATTTAGTTTCTTTTTTTATATCATTAGGTAAATTGTTGTAGATTTTTATTGACATTGGATAGGGACCGGCACTGTGCAATTTTAAATTTGAGGTTGTACTTTGAAGATTATAGTTTTCATTTCGAGGTTGATAACGACGGGGGATATCCTTTACGTGATAATATAAACTTGGGTTTTGTCTCACAAATTTACATAGTTCGAAAATATAGATGCATGGCAGGGTCAATATTTTTTGTTCAGTAAAATGTTGTCTACAACTGTCTCGTTGTCTAATGTTCGTAAGTATACGGATGCATTTTTTCTGTTGAATAAGCAAGTCGTGTGCGTTAGTACTGTTTCCCCATAGAATGACACCGTATCTAAGCCATGCACTGGCGTAGGCATGATATGCTGTAATTGCGGTTTTTAAATTCGTGAATCGTTTGAGTTCCCTGAGTGCGTATATAAATTTAGCAAGCTTAGTCTTTATTTTTTGTATACATATGTTTATATACATACGTATGTTTATTTTTAGTTACATACAATCATAGGTTAGCATTATAAAAACCACTGAGGTTTGTGTCATAATGCTATAAGTTTACATCAACTTTTCTAATGATCTAATACATTATGGCCATCTTAAAGTACCTACCTACATATATGTATGTTAGATTAATTAATGGTTGTTGTTAAATGTATTTTTTAAAGTAATTAAAACTGTTAGGTACAATTATTTAATAAAAATGCCTTTAATTTATTCTTAATATTATTCAGTTACATGGATCATTGTCACGGCGAAACTGTTTCGTCTCAAAATCGTGATTACGTTGCGTTTAAAATGTTTAGTGTATGCGATGATATAAGTTTAAGATCGGTTGATTATGGCAATTCCCTTTTATCACTATAACTGGATCCCCTTGTCCAGCCTCAATGTCACTCCAAACTAATACATTGTTATAAGAGTGTTCTGATCTAGACTGTCTGAATTTTTGTTCCCGACTAGAACAGGCCGCATGCTATTGTGTTGAAACATGCTGGACTGTTTTGTGGGACATGAAAAGTCCGCAGAACTAAATTGCCACAGGAACGTAGCCTTAGGGTACTGCAGAGTTAATACGTCTAGTAGAACTTGCAGGCGAAAATGGGATATTATCAATCCTTGTACCCTTTGTGTTAGATTATTAGCGAAGGATTCGGGAGAAACTGTATCCATTATTACGGACAAACTGAATTGTCGCTTGACTGCGTTCAGGATGGAACGGTCGCTTTGATGGAGATCCTCTGAATGGGCCGAAACCAGTCGACAATCGACAAATGTGAGCATCTAACCCGTCATAATATGGTTATCACGTAAAATAATTAGGTATCCTAATCTAATCTATACTAATATTATAAAGAGGTAAAGTCTGTTTGTGAGTTTATGAGTTTGTGATGTTGTCGGGGGTATCTCTGGATCTACTAAATCGATTTTAAAAATTCTTTTACCAATAGAAAGCCAAATTATTTGTCAGTGTCATTTCGGATTTTTGGAAACTCTTCCCCTAAGGGACAAAAATAGGGGTTGGAAGTCACTTTCATACAAACCAACTTCGTCAGTTAGAGTTATAAATATGAATATTTTTATGTTTTATAATTATGAACAAAGGTTAACTTTAACAATTTTTTTGAAAAATCATCCCTTAAAGGGTTTTATGGAAAATCATCCACTGAAGGGTTAATAAAGGGGTGTGCAAATTAGTATGACAACTTCATCAGTTTTGAAGTAAGAAGGGTGAAAATTTGTATATAAGCTTTTTGCATGTACGAGTATTAAGTAACTGTGCAAAAAATAACTGTGTGTTTTCTTGAAATTCATCCCCTAAAAATATGGGTTGGAAGTCATTTTCATACAAATCAACTTCATCACACATAGAGTTTTATTTGAAAAATAAAGTGGTTGGGAGTTGATTGATTGACTGAACATAATTTCATATCAAAATCATTGCGTTGCTAGAGAGTTGTTTTTTTTATTTATTTTCAAAGATCATCAAACAGATGCACAATAAAACTTATTAAATAACAATAAGTCCATGAAGTTTGAAAGAAATCTGACCGTTTGAAGTGGGTCAAAATCAAGTCCAAAGAGAAGTTACAAACAAACAAACCAACAAACAAACAAACAAATAAACATACTGGTGAAGCTAATATAAAGCGTGTAAATAGTAACCAGCATGGACATATAGTGAAGTGAAGTAAACCTTCATTAAAATCTGTACCGGATTGTAAAAATCTACACAATCTTTTTATACGAAAATGCTTCAGTATAACATTATGTAACGTTGTTTTATGTTGTTGTTGACCCTCGCCCAATACTTACGGCTACTCGCAGACTGTATAAACTTGATATTAATGTGGAATCCCTCGTACTCTATCGTTTCATCAGACTTGAACTTTAGCCAGGCGTTAGGACCTGACGTCGTGATCTGCCTCGGGAACGCATCACCACACACCTTATCCAGAATATTGGAGTAACCTTTCAGACCATCCCGAATCTAAAAGAATGAGTACTGAAATTTATTATGGCATCGAAGAAATTGTACAATCAATAGAATTTTAAAGAAAAGTTATAGTGTTGTCGTTTACAATCGATCGATATTATCAAAGTTCAGTATAATATGAGTGTGAAGCGTGTGAAGCGTTATAATAATTCTGTATCAGAAAGAATAAATATTTTTTGTAAGTGGCTATCGTTGCCCATGAACATCAGTAACACCAACGGCATCACTGATGCTGGGCAAGAAAGAGAGAAGAAAAAAGAAAGAAAAGGTAAAACATACTTACTTCTAAATAATCATACGCGCATTCCGGATGATATTCTATGTGGAAGATGTCAACAAATGTTAGTTGAATGACTTCTCCCTCGGTACCTAAAACATATTTCATTCATGACATTTTATTTACATAATCTGCTCATGGAGTTATTTCGGGAAGGAGTTCTCGGAAATACTGGGCTTGATATTAGAAACTTTGTTACTAACTACATTGGAGTCCAAGACGACTGAGTTAACAGATTTACACGCTACCAAAAATCTTGGTTAAAGGGAATAGATGAAAGGGTAAGAAGAAATTTAACGTGTCTTATAAAAATTAAAAAATATAAATTATATATCTCTCAGGAACAGATATATTTCCCGGGATAAAAAGCCTATTCAGTAAGTTAGGTTGAAAGCTATCCATGTGCCAAATTTTATTCATATCCGTTCAGCCGTTTTTGCGTGATTAAGTCACAAACATCCAAACTTTCACATTTATAATATTAATTTAATAGGATTATAAAAACATGCTAGTTAAAATATTGTGCCTTCCTCTAAGGAATAAAGATTAAAATACACTTTAGTAACGCAAAATAGATAAACAAGTAGAGAGATAAACTCTAAAGTACTTAAATTATTTATTCATTATACTTCTACGTTGAACTGAAATTTATTTATACCTTATCTATTATAATATGTTCTATTATTTTTTCTGTGCCTTATCACAACGCTCATGACATCAGAGACCGTGTCGTCGTCGGGTAGGTATATTTCCAAATTCCAAAAAGCAAAAATCATTTAATTAAAGCGTACTTTTACATTTGTGACGTCATGAAGCCAGTTGATATCAGGTATACTTTCAGCCTTTTCGCCCTTGCAGTTATTTTAAAACATACTCAACCACAACAATTCACTCATTCAAAGCATTGCATTGGCGAAAAAAGATTAATGGTCGCAGAGATCACGGGGGCGAAGCCCCTTGCCAAGTGGGAAGGGGGGTGAAGCCCGCGAAGCGGGGTTCGGTCGACATTTATATCGAAGTGTAGTTTTGTTGCATAATTGAATTATTATAATATCGTTAGCAAGAAAAGAATAATTAAAAATTGAGAGACATTGAAATGATGTATACCACATTACAGTACAGCAAAATAGAATATCCAACATGAAAATATACCGCAGAAAAAAGTTGCAGTCGGGTATATTTTGAAATCCATAACAAGGTTGTATTGTATAACTGAGCTCAACACTATAGAGCGTTGTGTGAAGGTATAAATTCAATATATACTACGACGTCCAGAGATTACTCGAAACTTGATTAAGAAGATTTTGATTGATTATATGTAACTTACAATAACTTTCTTGTAACGATCAATTATGTAACTTTATACCTACTTTTTCTAACGGTAATCGGTGAGGAATTTAATGGGTTCTAATATTACAGTATTGGTAGTTAGTTGTTAGTCTAAAACTTCTCTTTTTTTAATTGAAATTATGTCTCTTCCTTACTCGGAATTTGTTGGAAGTCAAAACATTGTACGATTTCCTTGACTTTGTTTGTTTTCGTTGGACAATCTGACATGTTTATTCCAAAATTTGGTTGACTACAAAAATCCAACATTTCAGCAATGAGGCAGCATGGAGGATCGGAAATATCGTTTGTTCAGTTAATTTAACATTACTGCTTGAAGCCATAATTAAATGTACGCAGTTATTGTTGCTTCATATTAGTGAGCGACAAACACCGCAAATCACACCAAACGTAAGTTAATTAAATTAAATTTAATATCACCTAACCACAGCACCAAACATACCGTTTATAACAGTAACGCAGTTACTATTGCTGTAGTAATCACTATTCATATTATTATTTTTTTCGTGTGGATGGTATATATACTTTTGATCTCTATTGCGATACTGAAATGCTTCGCATTTTTCTGCATCATCTTCTCTTCTTACTCTACTTTTCACTTCATTTCCTTCTGTTTCTGGCTTCTTAAATTTAATATTAAAACTATTGATGCTGTTTCTTTCTCTTCTTTGTAATTCAAATCTTCTTAAATTTGTTCTATGTAATTCTAAATTTGTTACTAATTGACTATTTACATCTATATAAATTCTGTCAAAATTTATATTATTATTATTATCTATTACTTTGTTACTATCTTTATACATTAGATTTCTATGAACTATATTATTTTGTTTATTGTTAAGAGTATTGGTCCTTATTATTTCCATGTTCAGATCTGTGTAATTCGCTTGTTTAGTAATTATTTGTTTTGATTCTTCAATGAACGACCGCATACTTAAGCCAAACTCATGGCTAGAAGTCCTCTTTGGCGCAATTCCTGATGTGGAACACACTGAAACAAAAGAAAGATTCACGTTATTTTCAATAAAAAATACGTTGGTATCTATACATAGTAAGAATAAATAATGTTATAAATGTCAAACTTTGTTTTTATTCCTTCACGAAAAAAAAATACTGAAGGGATTTTCATGAAATATAATACACAGGTAGACCTGGACCTAATATGATCTGAAGTAAGATAAAGGATAATTATTATCCCGGAAAACGTGAGTAGAGCCACGGAAAGAACGCTAGTAGAAAGAATCTTATTTTTATTGGTCTGCATCAATCTATCTGATTACATACTACACGTATGCGATTTGGATTTTTTTCATTAATTATATATTTTTTTTATCAAGATTAAATTGATGTAGCAATAAAATTTACTGTAAAATATTTAGGCATAACTATGAAAAAAGCTGGATACATCGTAACTGGTAATGATATAATCACGAGATTGGGTCTTTCCACTAAATTGTGGAAAGTTAGAAGTTGGAATAAGTGCGTAATCGTTTGTCAGAAGTTTGCGATCTGTCGACGTAAGGGTCGACGAAAACTTTACAACGTTACATTAGAATTTGTTGACTAGCAGCCGAAAACTAGCTTATTCCTTTTGTATCCAACCGTTTTTTTCATTTCGTTTAGTTTAACAAATTGAGTGGGTTAAATCTTTTAAGCCTAATTAGACCTTGCTCTCATCCTAATCAGTTAAAATTTTACAAATTCCTTTAGTTCTGATGACAATGCATTATTGTGATAAGGGACCATACATAAATTACGTCACGCTAATTTCATGACCTTTTGACCCCTCCCCCCGTCCTTGTCACAGCTGGTCATATCTGTTAGACCTCCTCCCCTAGTGTGACGTCTCATATTAAGAAATTTTACACCTAGAAATTATTAAATTAAAACAGCAGTTCCGAAATAAATTTTATTTCCATTAATTGTTTTTTTATTATTTACCTATACATACCAATCATTCGATTTTGAAATGTGACGTCACGAAATTTAGGACCACCTCCCACCCCTTGTCACACAATGTCACTACATCGACCTTATTTATTTATGGATGGCCTCTACTAAGCTTGACCTGATACTACACACAGGTTTGGCTCCAGGCAAGGGAACTCATGCTTACTTGCTTTACTCGTCATTGACATAGAAATTAAAAACATGACGACAAATAAAGAACAAAAAACCGTTTAATTAAAGAAGAATAATCTTAAAAGGAGAACCCCATCTTCCATAGAGACACCGGCCCAGAATAGACAAGAATGAAAATTGGTGGTCAATTAGATCGTTGTAAAAGCTTTAATTTCTCCAATTTTCACGTCTGCTAGCAATGGCCAACTAATGAAATCCTAATGAATCACCTTAAATATGGGTTATGATTATGTCACACTCGTGTCACAGTGCTGATGAAAAAAATATGTTTTTGATAAAGTTCTCGTTTATTATGGGTAACGTAAGGTCGTTTGGTCACCGGTTGGTGAGTACCTATCTACTGAATATGCGTTTTACTAGGCACTTACTACCTCAAACACCTACGAGTATATAGACAATGTCAGGAATATAATGAAGACCTTAAATAAATAAATACTACTTAAACCATAATGGTTAAAACTGAGTAGGTGGGTATAATACTACCTACTACCTACCCACTTTAATGGGTTTTACCCAAAAAAATGTCAAAAAAGTTGTGTAATGAAGGCATTTTAATTTTTTAAAGATATTTTATTCATTATCATCAAATATATCAATATTTCGTCAAGAAATTGTGCAGGAGGCGCTATACTCCTATTTCTAATATTCAGGCAGTGGTAGTAAGAAAAGCAAATCTAGAAATTGTATCAAAAACACATTCACCAACGCACGAAACGAAAAGCGAATGCAATAGAACATAGTGATTAAGTACTCTGTGCAATATAAAATTAAATTGTCATAAATGTCATCATAATATTCTTTTACTCTTTTTACACAGATAAGTTATACTCAAAATGTCTTTTAATAAGCGTAACGATGTCGTTAAAGGATTTAATGGTAATTATTATATATTAAATAGTTTAGCTTTATATGTATAGAACATGAAAACATATCAGAAAGGAATAAATATTGTTTTTATAATTAATAAATAGTTAATTTAATACATATGTTCCTTAATCAATCGATTATAAAATCGTTTGTAATGAGGTAAATACAATGAGAACTTCTTTCTGTATTTTGTTCATTTGGCGATTGCAAATGAGGCTAAGATTTAAATATGTTTATTTAGTAAATAAGACGAATTTTTATGTATATAGTTTACTCTTGTCCAGTCTTATGTGCTAGCACAGATTACATATAATTCGTGGCCGGAAACCGGGGTTCTCCTTTATAATATCATTCATCATCATCATCATTTGTAATTTTCGGACGCTTCTTTCTGTAACTTATGGTCGCATTTTATATATAGTAACTAAAGAGGTAATTTTGTAGGAAGCACATGAGATTTAAAGAGCATTCATCAGAAATTTTCACGCGTGGAAGCTCTCTGAAGCGTAAAGATACAAAATGGGAGCCTCATAAATTACCCTTCAGAGCTGAAAATTCGGGTAAAAGCGATAAAGACTCAGGAGCTATTGAAAATAATCAATGTTAGGAACATAAAACAAAATTTGGAACAGATATTTTCATGTTATGGAAGTTAAAGGTGCGATAACTCTTTGTTAATCATTTTTCTCATTCATTTATTCGCCCATGATAATATTGTCTTAGTAGCATAGCGTAGTGATTAGCACCCAACATTGAAACGACTTATTTTAGCTAGGTCTTTCGTTTAGAGGTGACTGGGTTCTATAAAACCAAGCGTATTCCCAACGGAACGTGCGTGTTGAAACTCGTGCTTGAGTCAGCCGCCAAACTACAGTACGGCAGACATACCTTGGCGCGTCTGAACATAGGCTCTGCGAACTTTAGCGCATATAAGACAGAGATAGCGACACGAACATGCTAACGTGTGACTGAGACATAATACGACACGTACCCAGCTTTTACTGCGCAGCCTTCTGAGCGAAGTTCAGACGCGTCAAGATACGTCGGCCGTACTATACTTGTCGTGTTCCGGATGGGAGATTGAGAGACAGTGCTTTCTTTCGTTCATCTCTTTTCTTTTCTGACTGGCAATCATTAGATGATGCCTTTGGTTTAATTATCCAATGCTAAGGCAACGATGATCACTGACCATCAGGCTTGTCAGTTTGTTTATCGGCTATTGACATAAAAAATGATTGTTGGCTATGGACATAAAAAAACAAAAAAACTTTATTAGACTGTTTAATAAAATACCACTTTTAAGAAACAACTAATAGTTAAGTTATTAAGTTTCTAACGCCCCAACTCAGAGTCACTAACGGTTACTTAAATCGTAGTAAAGAATCACTATACAAACTCTGTACTAAGAAGCGATATAAGTAACCGTTAGTGACTCTGAGTTGAGAGGTAAGTACCTAATTATTTTGACTTATTGGTATCTTATTTAATTAACGAGTTCATGTTTTTTTTTGGATTGCAATTTTTAAATTATTTGGTCAATTTTGCAAGGAAGAAATGTTAATTCTTGTATTAAAGGATTTTCTAGACAGCGAGGGGAAAGGCATGAATCCCCGTTTTAAAGAGGGGATTTACTAAAGGCGGAAGATATAAAATTGCTCAAATAAACATGCCATTGCTTATACTGCTCGTGTATTCTTGCAAAATATAATTATTAGCGTGTGTAGTGTATTGTATGTGAATAAGTCTGTGAAATACTCTGAGAGTGAGTGCGATATAGGCGTATTCATTGGGTTTCAATGATCCCATGTACATACATATGTTGGCGAGGCCACGAATCTCCAGGGACGGAGGACGGACCTCTTTATTCTACAACGCTTGTCCGATGCAGAGGCTGGCTTATATGAAATATCATATCATATTTAGATTAAGGAATTGTCAATAAAGGAGAACAGATGACTAGTCATCACATAGTAGTGAGATTGTTATTGATGTGAACGTTAGGAGAACTGGAAATATATCATGGAGCAAAGTACTCCTTGTGCTTCATATACATACTCTATATTTTATTCCGGACCATGGTCTACCTGTGTTTTAAATTACATGAAATTCAGTTTAGTAGTTTTTGCGTAAAAGACTAAAGTAAAAAGAGTAAACATTTTTTTTATATTATTTATTTTTACATATCCTCACAAATTTTCATACATCGTATATAGTAGGTATTAGTAGTGCGTAAATAATATTAATATATGAGGAGGTAGGATGTGAGTATGTGTTTTTTGTTTGTTTGTATTTATTTCACATCAAAAAAGAGCAGAGGATTGACAGGATTTTTTGTGTACACATAGTTTATCACGGTGACCAATTGCCGATTCGCAAATTACATGTCTTTAAAAATATTTCATACAACTCTTAAGTAATTAATTTTTTTCTCAATTTTTTCCTTGAGCTATGTAAGTAAGGGGTAATTATTTTATATCATTCGAAAAATTTGTGGAACAATCGGGATTCGTATCCGAGCCTTAGTGCAGGAAATCAACTTAACAGCTTGTACATTATTAGCTCCGAAAACGCAGTAAAGTTTAATCCCGAGCTAAATGAAACCAAATCAAACGGGGAATTTTTAAACACACCTGCGAAAGCAGATGTTACTGAAAATACGGTACGTAAAATCAGCGCAATTTCTCCGAAGAATTCTTTAGATCTCGTTAAGGTTTTAAAAGCAACTCAGCAGATATTTGCATAAACTTGAGAATGCGAGGAATATTCCATCGATTCCAACTTTTATTCTAATTCGATACAGAACAAAAGTTATTTGATGAACGTGATATTATTTCGCGATGAGTACCTACTTGTTACGTTATGCTAACTGTTTGTAATTTACGATACTTGCTTTTGCCTGCAACTTCGTATCCGTGGATATTTATTATAGCCCGAAGGGCTGACGAAAATGTAGACGGGCCACCTATCGACATGAGCAATATAATTGAAGGAATCGCCAATGCAACGCCGCGGCGCGAGCACTGAAGTAAACCTATTTTTACCCGACAGCCAGGAAGGGTTATGGTTTTTGCGTGTACAATATATTGTATGTATGTACGAGTATGTATGCATTTAATGTTCTTTATTACCTCATATCTTCTAAATCGTTGAACGGATTTATATATTTAAGATATCGTTAGATTCGTCTTTAGATCTAGATTTCTTATACGATATATACTTTATGGAGATACATACTGTAAAAATAATATATATACTACAATAATACTTCACATAGCTTTGTTTACTAATACACGTAATCGTGTTTTATTTTTTTTAACCGACTTCAAAAAAGGAGGAGGTTCTCAATTCGACTGTATTTTTTTTTTTATGTTTGTTACCTCAGAACCTTGGACTGGGCAAACCGATTTTGATGATTCTTTTTCTAATCAAAAGCTGGTGGCTGTCATGTGGTCCCATATAAATTTTATTGAGATCTGACAATGGCATCCATGATAAAACCACATAAGTCGTAAATTTGTGTTAAGATGTGCGCGACAAATTGACGAATAACTCAATATCACGCCAACCGATTTCGATGATTCTTTTTTTAATCGAAAGCAGGTGCTTGTCATGTGGTCATAAATTTGAACGAGATCTGACTGACAAGTCGTTTTTGAGACTTTGAAGTCGGTTATTTTTTGTTAGTAAAATTTAGATTATCACTTAATTGTTGTTATACGAAGATGTTATACAAGTACCTACATCAGCCTCAATTTCAATCTCATCGACATTGTTTTAAGAAAACAGCTAAACACTCATTTTATGAATCTCATTGAACGTTCCCAATACTTCTATCTTATTGTGTACTGAAATATCTATTTCCCGCATAATATCAACTCAACGGGCTTTTAACCACAGCTTGACATATGTCAAAATGGCGCGATTGGACATACAAATTTTTTAAATCACACCATCAGTTTTTCACATTCACGATCAAATTTTGGCTGTATATCACGCCATTTGACGCGATGGACTGACCGTGAGTGGCCACCATTATGCTGCGGGAAAATAAAAGCTCCGTCCCTAGCCAGACATAATGTCTATAGTGGTATGTTTCATCGCCCCTTACTAGTGACGAAGCTTTGAAAAATTCTAAAATGATTCATAAAATGTACATATATTTTTTTTAAATGTGGAAGTACTCGAAAAAATTTACCACTAGGGGTAACCCATAGTAAATATATTATTGTAAGTGACATACTTTCTGAGATATACCAGTGGCTTCAAAGATAGGTTTTTTTTAAATAAAACAAAGAATGATTTAAATAAAAATTCAAAATCATATTTCTATGTAAATTATACTTAGGTACTGCTCATTAGAACAATATTTAAAACAATTTTTTGAATCATGCTGTATGAAAAATTATGTAGTATGAATACGGTCAAACGTCACTGAACGTGTCAGCTTAGAAGAATCAACCTACTTAATTATATACAAGTTTTAAATAAAAAATATTCCTACATTTCTTAATCAAGCAAAAGAGAATCAAACAGTGTCTTTGTTTTAAATAAGCAGTTTAAATGTAAATCTGCAGTTGCTTTAATTAAACGGAACTTCAAAGTCGTAGCTAATTTTTGAATATTAAAAGTTTTCAAGTTAATCCTGGCACATCACTAAGCAAGAGAGGAGAACGACTCCCTTGAGGCGCGGCCCGCGGCTACTAATTTATTCATTGCCATCTGAACTGACTCTTAGCTCGGTAAACTTAAGGCCATCACACTCTTACTCATTAACATGGGGAATTTCGAAACACGTGCGAAAAAACTATTATTGATCATCGTTTAACTGAGATAGAAGATGACTGTACTATGTACTGTACGGTATAAACTAGTGCTCTGCCTGTGATTTTGCCTGCGTTTTCCGGGGTAATAAGTGCACCATATCGTATTTTAAATAGTCTAAGTGTGTGCTAAATTTTTATGAAAATCGATTTATTTATTCAATTAATAGGCTTAAAAAACTAACATTACAGGACGTATCCCCAATTTGTTACTCTACCTAATTATGTTTGAATATTACAATAATGAATAAATTCAAAAGTAAATTCAGTCAGTAATCCCTTAAATAAAGTATTCAGCATTAAAATATTCACAATTCAAATATTCAGTTCAAACAATTCAATAATAATAAGCACTAATTAATTTAAATGTTATCAATACTATCAATCTAGCCATCTTTATTCATCCTATCAATACAATCAATTCTATCAATTTAGTACTTTTTGCGTAAAAGAGACACATACATCCTTACAAAGTTTCTCATTTATATTATTAGTAGGAGTAGGGTAGTCTTAAATTCCTTCCTCTCCCTCCCTTCCCATAAATATTATATTTGGCATCAAATCGGTTAGCTATTGGAGATTTCTATCACAAATAAGAAAGGTTTTGTACCTTATATCTGATCTATGTATTTATTACCTATTTACAACAGGGTATTGCCATACCATTCTGAAATAAATATTTGTAGAATAACAAAATATTAAATAAAATCGAATCTAATATTCTTATCATAATCCAATTCTAGATAACATAATAAAATTATACTATTGAATATTCTGCAGTCACGCGGCAGGTTTTAAGTAATCATTATAAAAATATGTAATATATTTATTTGTTGTAAATATGTTATTTTGTAATTTATTTAATCATAAGATACGCATGTTTTGAACTTTCTGCCTTTAGTGTGGTGGTGTTACTTTGTTTTCTAAATTATTCAAATGTTGAGTAATTTTTGGGACACCCTATAAAACATTTTATACCTTTCAACGTCCGACTGACATTTTTGTCACGTGTTTAGTTTGAACGTAAACATATTTACTACTTTAATTTATGGAGTTTACTCACGTTTCAGTGAGGGCTTTATTCCAAACATTAAACTAAGCTCAAGAAACTATTTCCCATGAACGCGTCACCCATGCAGTTACGTAAAACAGCTGGGAACATTATACTGAAGTTGAGTAAAGTATCCCTTTAAAAGGGCCCGCTTCTGTTTATTTTAGCGTCCATTCTAATAAAGTAACTACTTGTCGCGGAATGAGCTTCTTTTTTACTGTACGGATGTACAATACTGGGTGAGGGAATCAGAATGCTTTTAAGAATGATTTAGAACGAAATTTCTTTTTAATGTTTTCTTTAATTTATAAAGCCGTCCAATGCGTAAGCGAGTCACCTGATAAATGATCACAACTACCTATAGTCATCAGGAATAGCGAAAGCATCACCGAAGTATTACCGATTAAGAAAGAGGGGACCCCCTTTAAGGGGGTACCGCTTATGCCTAGTTAAATTGCATGGTTGATAATTGTATTTTAAGAGTGTATTAGCAGTAGTCAGGCAAGCAAATAATCTTGCAATGACGAACCATTAGGATTGTGGTACAGGGCCCAGCGTCCTCTAGAGTCTCTCCAGAGACCAGAATTTTGAGGGTTCTTCAAAAGAAGGTAAGGCAGGAATCCTATTGACAATATTCTGTCTCTCTTATAATTCTGTCTTTGACCAAAGGATTTCAAAACAAAATAGTATAGCCACCTGCAGAGAAAAGTAATCCATTTGTTTACAACGCAACAGGCAACGGAAGCGTTGCTGTTCGTATATTTATAAACAAATGGGTTACTTTTCTTTGCAGGTGACTGTACTAGAAGCTCAGTTGCCTCATTATCCTCATTACATAAAAAAGAGACCAGTATTTATGTCTGAACGATACATCGAACTCGAATCACCATTAACTGAGCTAAGTAATCGTAAAAGTTTTAGCGTAAGCCAAAACAAAAACATTTTATGCGCATATTTTATTTGTTTACATTGTTTACACCTATAAAACATTTTATTGCTTTTCATAAAGTTTTTTCACTATTGTTTGATTTTCAGGTCGTAAGGGAAGCTTGTCGAATAAATTTATTCATAGCCCTTCGGAACTAACGCGCCTAGAAGGGCGAGGGGGGAGGGAAATTTATGGCCATCGAATTCTTAAACACGGCCCTTCGTGATATACTTGTCTATTAAAATGGTATGGAAGGAATTTCTTTTGCATAATGCACATTAACATTACTGAAGTTGGGAAATAAAGTTATGGACAAAAAGATGTCGGGTTTCGCGTTTTTTTTAAAAAGCTATTTATGTTAAAAGTTATAATCTTCGTCGTAATGGTCAAATGACACGATAGTCTTTCTGCCCTGAAATTTTAGACCGCCCCTCTAATTTGATGTGTATTTGAAATTACCTATCACTTGCTTTGATAAAAGGAAATAATGAGGAATTACTTCCTTAAACCTTGACTACTTACTCGTATTTGCTTAGCGTTCTGGAGAAGTCTGGAGAATAAATACCCTTATTACTAAGTACAAGCTCAGCATCCAGAGTACCAAGTGTTTATAATCTACTAGCTTTTGCCCGCAGCTTCGCCCGCGGTAGAGATCGATTTCTTACAAATTCTCCTTTTTTACTTAAAATACTTGCAAGTGAATTTTACTAACGCCATCTATTAACAACATCTGGAACTAAATATCTAGCAACTAACAAAATATCGATCTTCCCATGGGGATGTTTTACCGCGGTAAAAAGTAGCCTACGTTACTCTCCACCCTCCTCACTATCTCCACACACAAAAACCATACCATATAACAGCTTCGTTGCGACGTGAAAGACGGACAAACAAGCAAACAAGCAAACACACTTTCACATTTATAATATTATAGTATATAGTATAGTATGGATTACAAAGTTTGTACTAAGTTTAGGGGTAAATTTAAGCGTACTTGCTCCCAGTTACACTTTAATGAAGTTCAAAAGAAAGAAAGACGGAAGACAATACCCGCTGAGCCTAAATGCATATCTTTTGTCCCCAACACAAAGCCCTGAGTGTCAACTGCGTTGAGTCGCAAATTCAATTATATGGTGAATAAAAAAATGCACACGGAAAATTTTTAAGCCGCCTGTTTCGAAAACAATAGCTTCAAGAAGGCGTGTTAAGTTGCTCCGAGGTTCCGTATGTTTTGTTGTATGTATATTACGTACAATACATTTTAGTAAACACAGCCACACTTCGCTGTTACGTAGGAACAAAAAATATTTTTGAATCAAACGTCTCCTTAAAATTAAATTAAACCTTGCAAATCTCTAGCGCCCCAACTCAGAGTCAGTAACTGTTACTTTAATCGCTCCTTAGCATCGAATCACCATACAAATTCTGTACTAAGGAGCGATTTAAGTACCGTTAGGGACTCTGAGGGGCGTAGCGTATTGTATTATATTAGGCAACAGTGTTCCGGTCACCGTGCAAGGATGTTGATTGCGGTTACGCTTATACCAGAGGCAACCATCTGTCTTCAGAGGTAGCAACGAATCTGTTACTATTTTCGAGGGCGACTTTTAACAACTAGCTGTGCCCGCGACTTCATTCGGTGAAATATTTTTCCGCGTAAATCCCGTTCCTGTGGGAATTCCGGGATACAAAACTCTATCTTCCAATGAAAGTCCTATTAAAATTGATTCAGCCGTTCAGCCCGGCCAAACAGAAAGACAAACAGATTGAATTTCAAGTTTCTATTTGCGAAGCCTACCATAAGATGGTAACCAATTTTACTATTTTAGGCAAAAAAATCGCCTTATTTTTTGGAGGTTTCGAAGAAATTCCACAGAACCCTAGTCTAAACAATAGCTGCCTTCTGCAAACAAAGGTACTGTCTCTGAAGTGGAGAACAGACTGGGTTTTTCAATGTCCGGATAACGTATATTTTCCAAACACAAAGTGACAATGTGTGCCGGGAAATTCGCTAAAAGATTTTTAAACTCAACCCGCATGTTCGAAAGTTACGTAGCTCAGAGCTTTGATAGATTTATATTTATCTGAACAAAAGATAATCAGTAGGTAAGTAATTCATTCTTTAAATTACAATATTCAATAAACAATCACACCAACTACTAGAAATTATCTGTATAGGGAGTGGTAAGGACATAATTAAGTATACAAATTAGACATTTAAAAATACCCACAACCCGAGATAAAGAATATTTCTTGTGAGATATTAAAGGTTGTGAGCTGGACAGGCTGCAGAATAGAAGAGACTATTCTCTACTATGACTTGTCAATCAATCAATCAAATCAATCTCTCACACACATATGTGTGTTGCTCTGGGATTCATGTGGATAGGACAACATGAAATAAAACATTACTTACACGAGACCAAATATTAATCAGGCCGGGAACTGAATCCGGGACTCCTCGCCTAGTAAGCATATATTAACAACAAGGCTACGAGGTCGGAGTCGATATCATTGTCATAAAAGGCATGTTTTATTATAAAACTGAATAATATACCAACTCACGCTTTACCAATTTTTATTCGTAACCAAGCAATTGTTGGAGACCATCCAAATCTCAGTCAGTTTTAATAAAATCAGCTTAGCTTCTGAATCTTGCGCTTTAGTAAGCTGGCTTAGATTGTAAATTGAATGTAAATCCTTGGCAAGTTAATAAATAAACTTATTAAGAAAAATATCGAAGATGCATTGCTACACTTCATTTTATTACTAATATCTAAATTAGCTTCTACCCACGATTTCATCTGTATAGACTAAATAAATTAAAAAAAATATTGTTTGTTATTTCAGAACTCCGTCGTTTATGAATCGATTTGGTTTGGGGAGGGGATTAGAGGGGAGGGGTAGGGGAGGGGGTTAAATATTTATTTAATTATGCCAAAGAAGTATAACTTCTCACGCACGTACAAAAGTACACGCACCCTTTTTTATTGAAAGTCATAGATTGCTACCATATTCATCAAAATAAAGGGATTGAGGGAACTCCTCTTTAAAAGGTATAATTATGGCATTTTTCATGTATCTTTAGCGATCATTTTAGTGGTCCTCATCGAATGCGATTTCATTGAAGTCTGTTTTTTTTGGTAATTTAAAAAAGTGATAATAATATGCAGTATTAAATACAGAAAAAGTTGTTGTACATATTGTAGGTATGCTGTATTCGAATTCGTATTGTTTGATTGAACGGAAGCTTCGTTAGCGCTGCAACAGCTTCAAGCGTTTTTTTCGCTGCGATTCAATTTTACTATAACTGTTTTTTCAATTCCATGTGTAAAATGTAGAAATGGCTGTAACGGTTCGCGGGACTTAGGTTCACTCGTGTTTTGAACAGTTTTTGATACTCATTTGATGCAAAGAAAAGCAATGCAAGAAAATTGCGTCGTTTGAAGTGTTTTGTTTTTATAAGTAAAAATACATGCGTTTTATCGTATCCTGATGTACGTCAGTATATTAGTTCATTGTTTCCTGAATATTGAACGTGCATTAGGGTCTATGCACACGGCGTATTTTTAACGCGCTGACGACGCGCTGGCAACGCACGTTTACGCACTTCAAACGAAATCCAAACGAAGACAGTAAACCTTTGCACACGATCAAATATATTGCTGTAAACGCGCGTTTGTATCGATACAGACGCGCTGTGTTTGCGTGTACGTATTGGAATTCACAAATCACGTTGTTGGAGCATCTGAATCGATACAAAAACAAAAATCTGCTTTTTTGCCATCTACAGTCATCATCGGCGCTTATAAAATACGCCGTGATACGCTATGCACACGTTCTTACGTCTCTTCTTTTTTTAAACGATTGCATTTGCAACACGCGACAGTTACTCCTAGCCGAACAAGAACAGAGAAAAGGAAAGAAGGAAACGGCACCCAAGCTCTCTGCTGGAAGCCTGTCGTTTGTCGGCTGACTCTACCAAGAGAGTGTTAACAGGGAGGCTTCACAGAAGAATAAAGATAAATTGTCAAACCTTCAGTTAAGCTAAACACGTTTAAGCATATCCTTAGATAGTATAAAGTAGTGGTAGTGTAAAGGTCCTTCCTCTGTTCCCTTTTCAACCAACTTCAAAAAAAGGAGCAGGGTCTTAATTCGATTGTATTGAAGTGAAAACTTCTTTAGTACGGGGGTGACTTGAAATTTTATGAAACAAAACTGTCCAGTAAAAAGAGACAAACACATATATTCTAAAGTGAGATAGGAAGCATTGTACAGGGGTAGTAAGGGAGTGAGGGGTAGGGGAGCAGAGCGGGGCGGAGTGGAGTGGAGGAGTGAAACCTACATTTATCATCTTCCCGAAATTTTACATTCGTCTCATTATCTTGAAAACAAAAATTTTGAAGGTTTCACTTCTACCACGTGTGAATTGCACACATTTTAATTTTTTTTTAATCTTTGTTACCTCAGAACTCCGTCATTTATCAACTCATTTGAAAGATTTTTGTTTTATTTGAAAGGGTATGCTTCTAAATTGGTACTATTTTTACAATTTTTGACGTCAGAATCTATGACGTATTGAGAAAACTCCTTTAATATTAAAGAATAACGATTTTGTAATATTAAATTATTGTCTTTATTAAATTAACCACTTTTTAGGGTTCCGTAGCCGAATGGCAAAAAACGGAACCCTTATGGATTCGTCATGTCTGTCTGTCTGTCTGTCCGTCCGTATGTCACAGCCACTTTTTTCCGAAACTATAAGAGCTATACCATTGAAACTTGGTAAGTAGATGTATTCTGTGAACCGCATTAAGATTTTCACACAAAAATATAAAAAAAACAATAAATTTTGGGGGTTCCCCATACATAGAACTGAAACTCAAAAATGTTTTTTTCATCAAACCCACACGATGGGTATGGGTTGATATGAATAGGTCTTCAAAAATGATATTGAGGTTTCGAATATCATTTTTTTCTAAACTGAATAGTTTGCGCGAGAGACACTTCCAAAGTGGTAAAATGTGTGTGTCCCCCCCCCGTAACTTCTAAAATAAGGGAATGATAAAACTGAAAAAAATATATGATGTACATTATTACTAAGCAAACTTCCAACGAAAATTGGTTTGAATGAGATCTAGTAAGTAGTTTTTTTTTAATACGTCATAAATCGTAAACCGCAAAAACATTGATCAAAGTTACAACGTACTTTTATATTATGTTACTTGCTGCTACGGAACCCTTCATGGGCGAGTCCAACTCGCACTTGGCCGCTTTTTTTAAATTTGGACTAGGTTGCGCAACTTAGATACGCAAAACTTAAGTTTCTTTGTGTTTGTTGTGTTTACCTGTACCTAATTGGTTTTACATGTAGCTTAAGACGCTGTTTTTGTAATAAGGATAGGTATTTATTCATTGTAAAACTGTTGGTAAACCTATTAAATAAATAAATAAATAAATAATAGGTTATTCAAAGACGTTTCTTGAAAACAGTTATTTTTTTGGTAAAATTTAGATTATTGTATCGGCAACACATCAAAGCCTTTGATATTATGAACGTCTATGTTTTCCATTTACTCGGCGATTACTTGCCATCAGGTGGCTTGTCTCTTTTTGACGCCTATTTTATATAAAAAAGTTAATGAGACCGTGCGAAATGGAGTCTTTAACTTGGGAACTTTCAATATGAGAAAAGTTCAAAGTTTTCGTTCATAATTTATGATACTTCTCGCGTAGACAGAATTCTGAAAATTATTAACACATGCGTAGCGACGATAGAAATTAAACTACTTATTATACTATAATGTGAAAGTTTGTGAGGTCGTTTGTTTCACAGAAAAACTACTGAACAAATTTTTCACAATCTTTCACTACTAATAATATGTATTAATATGTATTATAAGTAGGGCTAGTTGGATAAATATCTGAATTTAGAAAATATAATTATCCCTGTCTATAATAAAGTTCTCAAACAATTGTAAACCCAGCCTTTGATTCATATATATCAAGAAATCTAAAATTTAGTATAATAAAGTTCTCAAACAATTGTAAACCCAGCCTTTGATTCATATATATCAAGAAATCTAAAATTTACAATTGCAGTGAGTTAAATGATAATGTTAAATGATGATTTAATATACTAACGCATTAGGTTGAGGACCTGTAATGTTAGGGTGCATAATGATAAATAAATAAATAAATGATTTTTTTTCAAGTGGAAAATTTTATTGCTGTTGGCTATTATACAAAGTGGTCCTTGAGTTGAGCATTCTAGATTTCTTTATAGAGTTCATCAGCTAATAAATAAATATCGACGATATAATATCGTATTATTATTTTATTAACCGACTTCAAAAAATGGAGGAGGTTCTCAATTCGACTGTATTATTTTTTGTGTGTTACCTCATAACTTTTTACTGGATGAACCGATTTTGATGATTATTTTTATATACGAAAGCTGGTGCTTGTCATGTAGTCCCATTTAAATTAGAGCGAGATGCCACGCAGTTTTGAGTTATTCCTAATTTTGAGGCCGGTTATTTTTTGTCACGAATTATTAATCCTACTCATTAAAGAGTACAAAGGTAGCAACTATTTTAACTTTCGCTTTACTTTATTATATCTGAAATAGTACTCTAAAGTATCTTGTCAACAAGGGACCGGCGTCAGACCATTTCTGCATTCATTACAACTTTAAACAACTATTCTACTTCATCACGTTTTTTTAACAAACCCCGAGGGAAAGCTTGCATTTTTAATGCTAAGTATGATAACGAACAAAGTACAAATTGTTACTTCTTTTATATGCATTTAGTTATTAGCGTTAAGCTTATTATGTAGTAGGTATCATATTTTTAACCGACTTCAAAAAAAGGAGGAGGTTCTCAATTCGACTGTTTTTTTTTTATGTTTGTTACCTCAGAACTTTGGACTGGGCGAACCGATTTTGATGATTCTTTTTTTAATCGAAACCTGGTGGCTGTCACGTGGTCCCACATAAATTTTATTGAGATCTGACAATGGCATCCATGAGAAAACTACATAAGTCGTAAATTTGTGTTAAGATGTGCGCGACAAATTGACGAATAACTCAATACCTATCGCGCCAACCGATTTCGATGATTCTTTTTTTAATCGAAAGCAGGCGCTTGTCATGTGGTCTCACATAAATTTGAACGAGATCTGACAACTATGTAGTTTTTGAGACTTTGAAGTCGGTTATTTTTTGTTAGTAAAATTTAGATTATGACTTTAACACTTCCCGCCCACGTCCGACTTTTTGTAGGAGAGATAATCAGGCCGATTTTTCTTCCATATTATTTCTGACCGACTTTTTGTAGGACGTGTGCGTTCCACTATTGCTATCAGTACGTTCTATTTTTCTCCTACATAAAATTGGTCACCGATTATCGGACGTGGGCGGGAAGAGTTATAGTTGAACGCTACAATACAATGTTTATGAAATTAGCTTAAACTACTATTATAAGCACAATTATTTCTTCTGTGCTTAAACTGTAATGGAACAACATTTTAAACTGTTGCAGATAGTTTTATTTGAAACTAACCATACCCAGTAGTAAATTTTATTTTACTAAATAGTAAGTACTAATAAGACATAAACAAAACAGACGAACCTATGGTGTTTGCTATTAGATTTTGCTTGACTTGTGGCACCCAGATTAATCTTAACGTACACGGGGGGACATTATAGTGCGATGTAGTGTTAGCTATATAAATGTATATAAAACACAAACAATATATGTTTTTATTGAGGTCCTATAGACTTTGAAACACTTCTAGCCGATAAGCCCCTAAATGAATGTTAGTTTCATTTGAAAGGCAATAATGCGAAGATGGTTTGAGACCACTAAAACAATGCATTGGGCACATTTTCGATTTTCGACTTTACCCACACTAATTTTTAGTGTAGTAGAACACGCCAAGTATTCATTAGCAATGGATTAATGTGTATATTATGTAAAATTTCAATAAACAATATTATGTGAATATTATGTATAATTTCAAAAAAAGTTCTTTCTTTTTAACCGACTTCAAAAAAGGAGGAGGTTCTCAATTCGACTGTTTTTTTTTTTTTTATGTTTGTTACCTCAGAACTTTGGACTGGGCGAACCGATTTTGATGATTCTTTTTTTAATTGAAAGCTGGTGGCTGTCATGTGGTCCCACATAAATTTTATTGAGATCTGACGATGGCATCCATGAGAAAACTACATAAGTCGTAAATTTGTGTTAAGATGTGCGTGACAAATTGACGAATAACTCAATATAACGCCAACCGATTTCGATAATTCTTTTTTTAATTGAAAGCAGGCGCTTGTCATGTAGTCTCACATAAATTTGAACGAAATCTGACAACTATGTAGTTTTTGAGACTTTGAAGTCGGTTATTTTTTGTTAGTAAAATTTTTCTTTTCTCTTTCTTGGCCGGCAACGTAGCAGTGATGCCTTTTGGTGTTGCTGATGTCCATGGGTGACGATAATGACGATAGCCACTTACAATCAGCTCATTTGCCGGTTATTTCCATAAAAAAAAAGAAAAAAAAAAAGAAAGGGAACTCATAATTCAGTCACTCGTAATTAATGTGATGTTACCATTTTATATGTATGTATATTTTACTAAATCTATTACGTTGGGTTAGTATTTTTTAATATACATTAGGTAAACAGCACAGATGTCTGGCGACCGGCCAACTCTCGCCTGCTTTATTAAAATCAGCTTACGATATTACGTATAATGTAAGCAGACGGGCTATTCACGATAAACTTCTCTAAAACTATTTAATGTTGAAGGGGGTCTTCATAAATAATAATGAATGATGTACAGTCGACAAAAGAACAGAACTAATTATGTAGAGCATGATTATAAGACTCTCTGTTGTGTTTAATATTACATATTGTTTACGTTACTATCAATGTTAAATCATAGCTTACGTATGCAGGTATCGTTTGACATTGATAATAATACAAACATTCTGTAATATTAATAATTACAGAAGGTTTTAACTATGTGTGCGCCGTCGCCACAGATGTATGTATGGATTGATATCAATTATTTATAGTTACAAATATTATTATAATATGTAGGTATATAAATATTGATATAACATTATATTTATACTTGGAAGGTGCAAACTAAGACCTTCTGTCCACATAGACGCACGTCTTATGCATCGTCAAACGTCACTTGCTTGCAGCTTTCTTCCATCTTGCGTAAAAAACGAAATTAGTCCACGGAGCAGTATTGTCACGTTTGCCCATTACCTATGATTGATTATGCAGCTTGCATGCAAACGTCAATTGAAGCGCCGTGGACGGTAAGCCTAACTTTGAAATTAACAGTAGTTAGATACAATTGTCCAGCGGAGACTCAGCCATACAGCTGGACATCGAGCACAAACTTTATGTAAATAAAACGGTTTGTACCGAGTTTCATGTTTTGTAACTGTGTTAGTTTAGATAAGATAACTTTTGAACGTTAAGCACTATAGTCAAGGGCCTACATTTACTTTATGATGTTAAAAACTATACGGTATTATCGCAGTATTTCGCACTCGGTGACATATTGCGCACTCACTCGCACTTGGTCATAGGTGTAAGTGCGATTGAGCGCGCAATATGTCATGACAACGAGTGCAGTGGTCAGTGAGATATTGCGACTACGAAAGTCCTCTGCTTATGGCTATGCCCGCATTTTCCGGGCTCTAGCTTGTCAATAACTAATAAAGAATTAAAAGAAAGTCGGCCGTTGAACTGAAGCGAAAAGGGATTAATTCTTAGCCAATTTATAATATATAGACTTAACCCCTTCAACCCATTAATCTCTTCTTCCATAGCAGTCAGTATAACGGTTCTTTACAGTCCACCAATCATTAACCTAATTTAAATTAGGTGTATCCTATTCGTCATTCCCTCGAGGTTTTAAAACATAAGGCTGCGTCACAAAATAGAGCAACAACAGAAGTTTAACTCCATACACATATTCGAGCAACGCACACATAGACACCGTTCACGGACAGGAAAAAGTGCGAACTGGAGGAGTATTGAATCAGTGTTAAGCCCACATGGGGCTTCTGTCCATGTACGAAGATCTACGTAGACGCAAGTGGCACGCCCGCAATCGTCAATCGTCGCATGCTTGCAGCTTGCTTGCAGCTTGCTTGCATTTTGCTTATTTTAAGAACAAAATCTGTCGGGGCGATATCGTTGCCTTTACCTATTGCCTATGTTTCATTGCATATTGCATGGAATCTTCAAATGAAGCACCGTGGCCTTAGTTGGGCACCGGGCTTGTTTTTTCGTGTCCGCAAACGGGATGTGTGTGTGCATTGCTCAAGTTTGTTATTTTTCCATCCAATGATGTTATCCTTCTGTGTGTATATATTTTGTGTCAGTAGCGGGTAAATCCTCTGACGAGCGACCGATATAATCCTGTGAAGTAGATAATTGCCATGAACGGATTAATGTAACGATATGCCTTTTATTAGCCGGAAAATAAAATTTTATATGTAAACTTTTCGAACGTAAGCGTTATATTTTATACAGGTTATTAAACAAAATATTTGGTTCGGTTTGACCGAAAAAACAACATATTTTTTTAGTAATAGGTATTTGTATGCCCAAAAGGGTTGAACCTACTCTTGATATCTTAAGACCTGTAATGCCTATGATCATGAATAATGATTGAATTTGAACGACGAGATATGCCTACGATCATAGGTCACAAAGTAGCAATTCTAAAATGAAAATTACTTTAAAATATCACAATAACGCTAATGGTCCAAGATCCCAGGGCCACCAGACGTCACGTATTTTCTGACGGACGAAATGTGGACGATTGAGTGTATTTGTATTTCACTGTATTGTATTATATTGACATAACGATGTGTCGCCATATTGACTGTTCTATAAGCTCATTCGAAAACTAATAATAGAGGATAAATAAAAGACATGTTTCTGAAACTGCGTTATTATTGCCAAGTTGCGGAGATGTTATTTGGACTTGAGTAGTAGTATCTTCACATGCTTTTATAGTTGAGAAAGTTTGTTACTTTATTTGTTTAAGTTAATTCTGCTAAGCTGAATAAAAAGGCATGTATCTTGTTATTCTACACGATAAATAAGTTAAGGCTTAGTTTCGATAACAATGCATTTTTATGATAAGCCTGACCTGATTCTACAACGAGGATTGACCCAGACCAAGTCTCAGGAGAGCAAAGCTTAGAAGAAAGTTAATCTAAGAATTTGTATTATCATCTTGCTAAATAAATCGCGTGACAACCTAAGGTGCAGCGCAGACGACACTCTTCTTGAGCGATCGAGACTGCGGGCGCACAAATGACTACATGGCGCGCCAACAGTCTATCTCGGATTTTTCGCAGACTCAAAGCACACGACGCACACCTTCGATCACTCTGTCGGCAGAACTGTAGTGACGTACACGCTATGGAAATCACGCAAAGATCGCGATGCATTATTTTGTACTTGAAGTACAGAAAAAAAGAAGAAATAGAGAATTTTGGGTACATTCTATACTTTCGGAGAGATTACTGAAAGGACAGTTCCATATTAAACATTCAATTCTGAAACAATATCCGGATAAATTTTTCAAAGTCTATAAAATATCTGTTACAACATTTAATGAACTATTAACTATTTTAAGACCAGCTTTGACTCATTCGGAAACAATGAGAAAGTGCTGGTCTGTTTTGTATTTCAATCGATCTCTGCCGCCATGCTAATATCGCATACGTTACGCCCACCACTAACGAATGCAGATTGCAGACTGAAGTGTGCGACGTCTGCGTTAGCGCGTGTTGAAGCAAACGTTGTATTTCTTTCGCACACCACTTGTGCGGAGCTGCGCGACGCGGGGCGGCGCGGTCTGCCCGAATTACACGTAATTTGTGTGCGCCGCTCTTATTGCGCGTCGTATGCGTTACTGCATATAATTGCAAAGGTTCTATTTTCACAGCCTTAAAAGAGCGTCACGGACTGTGTGCCGTCTGCGCTGCACCTTACTATAAAATATAGTAGGTATTATTGAAAGGAATTATGAGGATTTTTCTGTTGACTGTTGAGTAAATTTAAATAAAATTGATTTGTTGACTTCTTAATAATATTCATTACCTTTATGCTTCCCGCCTACGACCGATAATCGGTGACCGATTTTTTGTAGAAGAAAAATAGAACGTACTGATAGCAATAGTGCAATGCACACGTCCTACAAAAAGTCGGTCAGAAATAATATGTCAGGAAAAGTCGGCCCGATTATCTCTCCTACAAAAAGTCGGACGTGGGCGGGAAGCTTTAAGGCGGTGTCAATACATTATCTTACGGATCATTCGTGACTTTTACTTCGAAACATAACTAGAACATTGTGTACAATCTTCAGCTTATCTAATCTTCCATCCAAACGAAATCGTTAATCATTCGGCCACACAACGAATCGGCGATAACAGAACCGTAAAATCGAATTGGATTTACAATCCATTTATTTCACATTAGACGTATCTTACGCTCAAGAATTTACGAGTACGTACGTACGTAAAGGTACAATGAGCAAAAGAATTAGGTATACAAGGCATGATTCTAAAACCTATAATTATTAATATTTACAGAATATACGTTTTATTAATGTTCAGTGCTACCTAGATATATATATATACATATATAGGGTATGGTTTAATAATGATAAAATAACAGTAACATTCTGTAATATTAATAATTTCAGAAGGTCTTAGAATCATGCCCATACCTAATTTGTTGACTGTAGGTAAAGGTACATACGTACCAAGTTAGTTTTATTGGATGGGAGTTGGAGTGGCCGACCTGATTAGACCCAAATCTACCGAGCGCAAATTTTAATTTTCGCTGGAAATTGTTTTTCGCATTTGGCTTTTTGGCACCCCTTGCCAACTGGCGCCTGGAGTGATTTTTCTTCTCGCTCTAACTCAGGGCTGGCTCTGCTTAGGTATATTAATATCGTAATATACTATCCCCCGTATTCAAGAATAATACTTGTCTAAGTAAAGAAGCAATACTATGCGAAGTAAGGCATTTCTCAGTGCGTTGGTCATGACAAGCCTTCAGTTTCACAGTCGACCCTTAAGTATCACTTGGCTATGCGGACGCACAGAGCTGTATACAGCCCTCTTATTGGTTCATTTGATGCGGCTAACTTCACTCTAGTCATTTAACACAGACAAAAGACAAAGATAACAATACAAGTAATCGATCTATTTCTTTCTATTTTGATAGAAGTCAAAGCAACACTATGCGTTCGGTAAAGTAGCTCGGCAGCTACTTTATCGATTTTGACAAACGCACAGCGAAGGAATTCAATCAAGTATTGTTTACGAAATGGTTTGAATCACCCTACGTCCGTGAGCACTGTGAGACCTCATAGTATTGTTCTTGAATACGGGGGTATGCCTAGCGTCGAGCGACATGATTATTGACTGATGTAATGAAAGCGTTGCTTAGTCTTGTTGTGGTTGTTATAAACAGTGTTTAGTCTAGTAATCTAATAGTTTCAATGGTTGCACACAAGCTAACGCTCCACACTCATAGCTCCACACTTGGATTCCCTGTGACGTGGGTGCCATGGACAACACACAGATACAAGAACACTCACACCCAGACCCGGAACAGAAATTCACACTCGTCATTGAAATTTCTGCCTCCTTGGGAATCGAACCCAGAACCCTTGGCTCAGCGATCCGCCATGATGCACATCGTGCCACGCAGCTACTTACATTGCGGTAATGTTTTTACACGCCTAACCAATTACCTCCGTCTTTCTAGAATCAATCGTGCAATGCTTTTTACGTGTTTCGGTCTCAACATCGATGAAACCTTTAGAACACGAAGGGAATTATACTCATAAAGGTCAAAAACGCAAAAAGTCAAACACGCAAAATGACAAAAAGTAAAACGCTTTAGGCAAAATGTCAAATACGCATATTGTCAAACTCGTAAATTGACAAAGACACAAATGGTCAAAAACGCATAAAGTCAAAATTATGTTATCAAGATGCTTTAGAACGTTCCTTCATTGGCCGGTATGATACTGGTAATGTTACAGCTTTAACATCACTAACAACTGATGTTCATAGTTGCCAGTGACCATTAAATGACTTGTCTGCTCATTTGGCTATTCACACTAAAATTAGTATCATACCGGCCAATGAAGAAACGTTCAAAAGCGTATTGGTACGATCATTTTGACTTTTTGTGTTTTTGACCATTTGCGTCTTTGTCAATTTCCGAGTTTGACAATATGCGTATTTGACATTTAGCCTGAAGCGTTTCACTTTTTGTCATTTTGCGTGTTTGATATTTTGCGTTTTTGACCTTAAGAGTATAATCCTCTGTATCATCCAGGATATTTGCTAACTAACGCTATATGCTATATGCTATAAGCTAACTACAAAATATTTAATCCTATTCACATTAAGAGTATCTGTTATCATCCTGGTTATTTGAATCCGAAGCAAAGTTAATGATATTACGCGATGAACGTAAATGGCAAAATCGTTAAAAGTTTACGATTTAACGTTGTCTTTTGTCTTATTGACTTTCGGCCTTCATGAATCACGACTTACAAAAGTTTTTAATTTAATTAATTTACAATATAATGTTTAGGACGCCATTACTTCTTTATCTTCTGAATTGGCAAATGTCTAGATTCACTAAGGGCTCAGCCTAACTATTAAATGTTGATATTATGTCGCTAGAACAAAAGTTTTTGAAAGGCAAGAACAATAATTACTAAAAACATAATAAAAATTAAGGACTCCAGGTATCCTAAGTGAAACTCTGGTTCAGCTAAACTATTAGAGATATTGAAATGCCACAGATTAAAGTCTGTCCGATCATCTATGTAGTTGTTTCATATAATTTATCTTTTATATGTTCTATTTTCAATGATTACATTTACCTGCCATTACCAATATGAGGTAAAGGTTAATAATAATAAAATTAAATTTACCATTTCGCTACAACGAAAAGCTTTATATTTGCGAGGTTAAAAGCTTTTCAATATAATGACATTTCAGTAACAATATAATGTTTACGTCTGCTTCCTTTCTTGTTTATTGTGAGTATTTACCTTCACATTATTTCATCATAATAAATATTAACAATAATGAAATTCTGTAGGGAATTATTTTATAATACAACTAGTACGGTTACTCGCTTTGCTTCGGTTTTTTTTAAACCTTGGGTTACATTATTGGACTTTCATTAAGGAACTGTAATTTTTTTTAAATATATTTATTTATTTTTATTTATTTATTTATTTATTAGGTCTGCCAACAATTGTTACACGGTTACATGGAAAATTACATGTTTCAAAAAACTTAAAACTACGTGCACAACCTATTACAAGGAAACATTTATTATAGCCTATGTCACTCGGGGATAGTGTAGCTTACCAACAGTGAAATAATTTTTCAAATCGGTTCAGTAGTTTTGGAGCCTATTCAATGCAAACAAACAATCAAATCTTTCCTCTTTATAATATTAGTACAGATAGTAGTTCATCTTAATTATTATTTCAGACAAAATATATTTTTTTAATTTAATTATTACAGGTATTTTTTGTGGTTTTAAGATAAAAGGATAGAGACTGTTATCTGTTGTTCCGTGGGAACTAAAATTATAAACTAACTATATAAAACTGTGATTATGTGCAAACCTTTTGCAATTATATTTATGACGCTGTAAGAACAGACTTTGAATCCGTCGATAGTAGTGCGTCATGGTCATCTTGGAAAAGTTTGAAAACGGCAATGTATTTATTTGATTTTAGTTATTTAAAGAGGTAAAAGATAACATAAAGACAATGGTAAAAGATAACATTAAGGTAAAAGATAACTTACCAAGTGCTACACACAGCACTAGCAGTGCCGGCGATGTCATTGACCTGCCGGCTGGGGCCGCCCGCCCTCATTCGTAATGATGACCACACCATCAATAAACCACTACCACATCTCACTCTTATTCCCTCACCACTTCACAATCTTAACCGTGCTTTTTTTTCAGAACTTAGTTCTCCACAATTCAGTTAAGGGTAACTTATCTTTTACCTATACACTTTGAAGTCACTATCAGACACTTCTTTCTATTTGTTTATTTAAAATTTTATACATTTAAGCTGAGTTTTACACTATATTACTTCATTAAAATATTTAAAAATTTTTTTTACTACTAAAATGAACAAAATGACAGTGATAAAGTTTATTTCGATGTGGATTTTGCTGTTTGTGCATTAAAACATCTTAATATTTATCATAATTATTGTTTGTTGAAAATGTATAAAAGTTTATAATATCACAAAGATCCATTCATATATATTTTTTAATCACTTGTTGATTCGGTCCATTAGTGCGATGTACCTGTAACAAAAATTAAAGTTATTTTAAACATGTCCTCGGTAATTTGTATTTTCAAGTATTACGACTTAAGATTTCGATTGGACATTTTGGAAGGAACAATTTGAAGATAATAATGTAAAGATGACGGCGCCAAAAACAGACTGTCAACAAAAAAAAACTTGAGAGGTGTCAAGGGACACCCGGATGGAACGAAGTTCCTTGCAGTCAGTACTAGGATAGCAAAAACATGCAGCGAGTGTGCCAAAACAAATCTGGGGTATTAAATTTCTCATCGGCTTTGTTCACCTAGTAGCAATTGTTACTTGCATACTCGCTGCATGTTTTTGCTATCCTAGTACTGACTGCAAGAAACGAAAATATCTGGCTTGCTTTCTATGTAAAAAAACTACGACGTCAAAAAGTGTCGTTACAAATTTTCGTCCCAAAATTTTCCGTCTAACCCCTTTCGCAACGCGCGATAAGGAACTTCGTTCCAAAAACACTGATCTGACATTGTCGTCAGAAATTTTGTTAGCGTAGTGGAACACGCTGGATAGTTGTTTATATCTATTCAGCATTTTTCAAACGTGAAATCGTCAAATAAAGTGCCATGGACAGGCCTTAATAGCCATATTCATAGCCATAGCCAAAGCCAAGCCTTAAAAGGGAATCTTGACGATTCCCTTCAGCTACAGCCAGGCCAGCCAAGCTAACGTAGCCAGATGGTGAAGGGAATACATCGATCATATTATAGTGTAGCAATTGAGTTGTTCATTTAAAAAAAAATATATATTTTTAAATGTATTTTAAATCTTTAACACAAATTATATTAATTGGCATTGTTAAAAACGCTTAAAAACTATTTTTAATATTAATAATAACGAATTCAAAATTGATAAAAGTTCAAAAAAAATCACGTGACTACGAACGCGCCAAATTTGGTCGCCATGTTAGTGACGTCATTTTGTTAAAGGAATTACACGATAGTAGGTACAGTGTTATGGGCCCCATTGACGATGCGATCGATCGGTGCGATCCGTCGTTGCCGACCGATCGCAACGACGGATCGGTAGTGTATGTTGTGATCGTGAACGATTTGCTTGATCGCAGACGATATCGGCGATCGCAACAAAAATCTATGCAATCTTGAATATCGCACCGATGAATCGACAGTGTGTGGACCTTTGCGATCACCGATGCGATTTTTGTCTCATTCTGATGCCGGCCGCCACACCGCACGCATCGCATGCCTTCAATGCCTTGGCTAGCGCGTTACGTACTTGTTACGTAGGTACTACGTACCTATCAACATTCGATGGACGAAACAAATATTTTTTTTGCCGTATTGGGGCGGCTTTAGAATACTAAACCCAAACCCACGCTGGATGGGTGTCGTAAGAGGCGACTAAATCCGGCCCGCTGGTGGTAGGCCCTCGGAGGGATTATATTGGTAATATTGATTTTAATTGTTAATTAATACCATTATTACTATTGTTATTACTTCATGGGGTTCGCTTTTACTTTTACTTTTCGCTTTTACCTCTGGTGTTGCTAATGTTCATGGGCGACGATAGCCACTTACCATCAGGTAGATCGTCAGCTCGATTGTCGGCTATTTCCATAAAAAAAACTTCGTGGACTTATCGAGGACCGATGCCGCGATGACAATTCAATATTAAAAAAAAGAAAGAAAGAAAGAAAAACCTAGTTAAACGCTTTATATTAGCTTTAAACAGTTAGACTAAGACTAAGTTTGGAAGACCAAACTTCGTAGACCTATCGAGGACCGATGATAATTCAATATTTAAAGAAAAAAGAAAGAAAGAAAGAAAAAAATGTTCGGTTATGTTCGGTTTACACGTATTAAGTAGTTAACTAAATTTTAAGTAAATTAATACGTGTAAACGGATAATTTAGTAGTTTTGTAATCAAGTAGAGTTTTATTTTTTTCTTTTGTAGCCGAATCAAAGTTACTGCCACATAGCTAAAGAAAAGAAGTTCATTTTCCATTTTGTAGGGCACGTATTGAATTATTTGAGCACGTCTTTATCCTTCCGTGTCAAACAAGTAAAGGCCCCCATTGACGATGCGATCGATCGGTGCGATCCGTCGTTGACGACCGATCGTAACGACGGATCGGTAGTGTATGTTATGATCGTGAACGATTTGCTTGATCGCAGACGATATCGGCGATCGCAACAAAAATCCATGCAATCTTGAATATCGCACCGATGAATCGACAGTGTGTGGACCTTTGCGATCACCGATGCGATTTTTGTCTCATTCTGATGCCGGCCGCCGCACGCATCGCATGCCTTCAATGCCTTGGCTAGTGCGTTACGTTGATACTACGTACCTATCAACATTCGATGTACGAAACAAATAAAAAAAATTGCCGTATTGGGGCGGCTTTAGAATACTAACCCCAAACCCACGCTAGATGGGTGTCGTAAGAGGCAACTAAATCCGGCCCACTGGTGGTAGGACCCTTGGAGGGATTATATTGGTAGTATTGATTTTAATTGTTAATTAATACCATTATTACTATTGTAATTTCTTCATGGGGTTCGCTTTTACTTTTCGCTTTTACCTTTGGTGTTGCTGATGTTCATGGGCGACGATAGCCACTTACCATCAGGTAGATCATCAGCTCGATTGCCGGCTATTTCCATAAAAAAAAAACTTCGTGGACTTATCGAGGACCGATGCCGCAATGACAATTCAATATTAAAAGAAAGAAAGAAAGAAAGAAAAAACCTAGTTACATGCTTTATATTAGCTTTAAACGGTTAGACTTCTTCAAACTTCGTAGACCTATCGAGGACCGATGATAATTTAATATTTAAAGAAAAAAGAAAGAAAGAAAGAAAAAAAATGTTCGGATATGTTCGACTTACACGTATTAAGTAGTTAAGGAGTTAACTAAATTTTAAGTAAATTAATCCGTTTAGGACAATTTAGTAGTTTAGTAATCAAGTAGAGTTTTATTTTTTTTTCTTTTCTAGCCGAATCAAAGTCACTGCCACATAGCTAAAGAAAAGAAGTTCATTTTCCATTTTGTAGGGCACGTATTGAATTATTTGAGCACGTCTTTATCCTTCCGTGTCAAACAAGTAAATGTTTGATAGCGATCGATCGTTGCGATCGATCGTTGCGACCGATCGTTCGTGTATGAGTGGCACTTTTGAACCGATCGATCGGTGCGATCGATCGCAACGATCGATCGCACCGATCTATCGCATGTCAATGGCGCCCATTAGATGCTTCTACGTGAATTAAGTAAAAATATCCGAAATTTAGTGCATAAAGATATTCCACGTAATTTTATAGTAAATTTAAACGTTAAATGATTTATTCTTCATTAAATATAATAAAACTCTCCATTGATTATATACTTACACCAAAAGAAAAGGTTACACTGTTTACTAGTAAATCGTGTCTGGGAGGAATCAGGGCAGGGTATTAGGGGTATGAAATCAGGGGTGTATGATGTCATACAACTAGCTTCTATCCGCGACTTCGTCTGCGTAAATTTCAGATATGGATCCTTAGAGAAATGAAAAATGTGATTAATAAAAAAAATGCACAATGCAACGCTATAGAAATTCTATGCTAGTAGTAGGTACATACATATCATGACCCTATAGCCTAGTTGATAGCGATTCGATCCAACCTGCGAAGCGAGGGTCCCAGGTTCAATTCCCGGCCATATCTAATAAATATTTGTACTCGGGTCTTGGGTGTTATAGTGACGTGTTGTCCATGTCACCCGCGACAGGGAAACCTACTGCGGCGTTATGGGTTTGTACGCGCTTTATACATAAAACTGGTCAATATATCATTTTTTTTTGTCTCCGAAATACACCAACTTGGTCAATGACCCGTGTGGCGAATGGATACCACGCTACATCGTTGAGTCAAGGGTCCTGGGTTCGATACGATGCGAGGTGGAGGCAGCGAGGTGGTTTGAATGATTAGTTTGAATTTCTGTTCTTGGTCTGGGTGTGTGTCCTTGTATTGTTTATGGCACCCACGACTCAGGGTATCCTAGTAAGAGGCTATGAGTGTGAAGCGTTTATTTATTTAATGATGTTCCTACTGATTTTACAATGTTAATGATAGTAATAGTAGTAGTAGTTATCTTTAAACACGGTTCCGTTTTACTCTACCATTGAGGAGTTCCACTTTGTAGTCCCAGGACCCATCATCAAATCCTCATTGAATTAAAGTAGGATCAACGTGGCAAAATTCCTAACCTAATAAAATAAAACCATCAGTTGTTTCATAAAAGAAACGGGCAAGTGCGTGTCAGGCCACGCGCAATGTAGAGTTCCGAAGTAGTAAGTTTATCGACTATTATTCATTAACTACTCATGTTAACATAGCCGTGATAGTTTTCCTTGTAAATTCATCATATAACCTATTTTTGAGATTTTTTTCACTTGTCCAACTCCAACTGTTTAGCCAACTGTCCCCCCTGGACACTTGACTCCAACCAGAATTAGCACTTTAAAGCAAATATTTCGCAAACGGACCCCTAATTCCAAAAATGGTCTTCCCATAATATTTTTGGAAGACCTTATCAATTTTTTTAATAAATATGTAGGTATATCCATGCCAAATTACAGCTTTCTACGCTAATTACAGCACTAAGGGTCTCGGCGCTTTGTTTTGGACAGACGGACGGACGGACAGTTGGACAGTCGGGCAGACGGACAGACGGACAGACGGACGGACGGACGGACGGACATGACGAAACAATAAGAATTCTGATTTTACTTCGGAACCCTAAAAACGAATCTATGAACGAAAACTAAAATTTTACCTCTTATTCCTCGGGAAAAGGTCCATTTCAGGGATAAAAAGTATCCTATCTGGTAAGTTAGGTCAAAAACTATATGTGTGCCTTTCATCTATAACCGTTCAGCCGTTTTTGCTTGATGGAGTCACAAACATCCAAAATTTCAGATTTATAACATTAAGTAGGAAAGTAGGATTAAATGTACAGGTTCCGAATAAATGTACACATTTAACATTATCTTTTTTGTAGTATTCACACGTAATGGTACAAAACAAGCACGATAACTTTTAAGGTTTAGCATTTTTGATATATTTATCAATATATTGACGATAATATCAAGATTTTATCAGTTTAAAGTCAAATCACAGTATCAGCTGTATGCTGCAATGAATAGCAATTAACAAAGTGACGTCACACGCGCGCTCGGGTCTATTCGGGAACTGTCGGCGTGTTTTCGGTACTGGATTCAAAAACGTATTTTTGATTTGATGTAACTTTTAAATTATAGCGAATAAAAAAAAACTAAAATAACTTTGTTATAAAACTTATATATGAACTTTCCATTTATAACAAAAAACATTTTTAGGAAACAACTCAATTATGGCTTATTGCTGTCAAAATAAAATAAAACAATAAGAAACAATAAAGCTCTGCAATAGGGCGACAAAGCAACTGCGGAACAGCAGGACAGGCAATAACCCGAACTAGGATGTCAATAAATTTGGCACAGACACTATATGGCGATGCAGAAAAACCTTTTTTTGGCACCAGCTTCTCATAATAGTATGTGTTTCATGTTTTATACAACATGTTTGGATTTATAGTAGATATAATTTTTGTTAATAAGAATAGACGTCCATAAAATATTGAATGTAATTGAGAAAGCCATTCTTTTATCCAGTAATATAGTAAATATTTTTTTTATGTACCATACAAAAAGTATAGAACCCAAAGACTTAATGCTAAAAGCATTCTCTGCCAGATGACCTTTAGGCATGAATATAATCTAAATTTTACTTACAAAATATAACCGACTTCAAAGTTACTTAAAAACTACTTGTCAGATCTCGTTCCAATTTATGTGGGACCACATGACAAGCACCTGCTGTCAATTAAAAAAAGAATCATCGAAATCGGTTGGCGTGATATTGAGTTATTTGTCCATTTGTCGCGCACATACTTAATACAAATTTAAGACTTATATGGTTTTCTCATGGATGCCATTGTCAGATCTCAATAAAATTTAAGTGGAACCACATGACACGCACCAGCTTTCGATTAAAAAAAGAATCATCAAAATTATTTCACCCAGTCGAAAGTTCTGAGGTAACAAACAAAAAAAAAGCAGTCGAATTGAGAACCTCCTCCTTTTTTTGAAGTCGCATAATAAGTTTTTTTATTAATAAACAGACGATGGTGGTACATAAATACATATTTTTACAAACACTCATTTGGATTATTAATAGTAAAAGCAATGCGAATACTGATAATAAATTCACCTCTACAAAATATTTTCCAATTTATATCGTGTAGTTACACTAAACATACTTTCCCTAAGAGAAGTTTTATAAAGCTTCTAAAGCTACACTTTGAAATGTACTAACCAATTACCTCAGATTCGTATCCTTTGAAGACTTAAAATGTAATCTACTGGTTCTCGTAATTCTATTAACTACTTGAGAAAGGACAAGCAATTGTTTCACCAAGCCAATATAAAATCAATTTAATATTCTAAATTGAAAAGTAAAGTGGATGCGGCTAATAAGTTTAAAAATTAAATGTACAATATCTTATCTTAATCTAAACTTATTCTAATATCTTTTATCTTATATTTCTTGAAAATTGTAATAAGACGGAAAATAATAATCAGTTATCAGTTTGCCTGTAGCAAATTATGGTCCTAGGACTCCGTAGTGGGCCATCAATGGGTTGAAGGAAACTGAAATATTTAAATTTTGATATTCTTGATCCAAGATGAGCTAACATCGAAATCATAAAAAAAATATTTTTATGCGAACATCATTTATATTAAAGGGGGCAGAATAAACAAAATAACGTGCATAAGTTTATTAGTGATGCAAAAAAATATTATGAATGAATAATTTTGAATTGGACTTTGACTTTGTACTTAAAATTAAAAATCGTTTTATTTCATATCACTTTATCGTTGATATAAAATTGGATGTCATTAAAGAATCGACTGGCCTTTAACTAACTTTAATGTTAACCTTATAAATTAACGTTTCTTCCATCAAAGACAATTTAGTTAGTTCATTGAAACGCTTTCGCGTGAAAATGTTCCTAAAAGTTCATTATCATTTTAATATCTTTTGATAACTTTCCTGATTTTTTACAATCCATAACAATAATAAATTTCTTACCGGCGACATACGAGTAGCTAAATTGACACTGGTATTTTTGTAAATTAGGTATTACAGTAGTACTTGACAATGCTTAAAAGTCTTAATTCTTAATTTAAATAAATTACGTGTCATGTTACGTGTGATGTGGGGCCAAGGGTCGCCATTTGAGGACCAGGGTCCAGCAGCGGATAGGTTGCGGTTTTGAGCAGAGTTACGCCGTAGCCATGGAGAGGGCAGTCTCGGAGAGAGTATCTCCGAGAATAAGTATTCAACCACAGTTAGGTGTCGAGTGAGACTTCTCCTCATTTGCTTTATTAAACACTATTTATATTGTACATGGACGTGACTAGATTGCTTATGCTAACTTAATTAATCTTAACAAATTATGTTTATTAATCATTAGATAAGAGCGTGATAATATCGATAATACGTGAGTATATGATAAACTTCCGTATCACGCCTCATCACCCTTCTTAACATAAAAAAAAAAAATACGATACAATTTTTTTTTTTTTTCAAATTAACACAACTAAAACAATGCTATATAAATTTAGTTATACAAACAATGATACAAATTAAAACAAACAAAATGAAAACATTAATTATTATTACAATATAATTTAGTTCTATTCTTATGTATAGTATCTATTCTATTTTTATACTTAATTTTTACATTAGGTGATTCGTCTTTTATGACCTCATAGGGTCCATTATATATACCATCTAATTTACTTCCAATTTCATTCCTAACTAAAATTAAGTCTCCCTCTTTATATTTTACAGGGTTAACGTTTTTATCGTACAATTCTTTTCTTGCAATCTTACTAGCAATTGCATTCTTCTTAGCATCCGCCTGAGCTCTCTGTAATCGATATTTAAACTCCAAAGGATAATCGTCAAAATTATACAATGGTTCTACGGTTCCATTCTGAAAATTAGCTGGTAACCTACACGTTTTCCCGAAAACTAACTCATAAGGCGTATATTTGGTTGCAGTATGCACTGTTGTATTGTAAGAAAAACACCAATACGGAATCCAAGAACTCCATGCTGATGTGTTGTTATTAGTTTGTATTCTCAAATATGCACCTAGAGTTTTATGAGCGTTTTCTAACGAACCGATACTTTCATGACGATACGCAGCGGATATTGTTTTACTGATGCCTAAGAGATTGCAAAGTTCTACCATAACGTTAGAAATGAATTCCGAACCCCTATCTGTAGCTATACTTTGAGGTACACCGAACCTCAGAATAAAATTCTCTGCTAACGCTTTTGCTACTTCATTTGCAGATTTATTTTTTAACGGATAAGCTTCCACGAATTTCGTAAGTTCGCATTGTAGCGTTAATACATACACATTTCCATTTACGTCCTTATCCAATGGACCTACTATATCCAAGTAAACTTTTTCAAAAGATGTTGATGCTGTTGTAGTAATGGTCATTGGTTCCTTAACGTTTCTGTGAAACTTTTGTTTTTGACACTTACTACACTTACGTACATAGTCTGTAACATCTTTTTCGAGAGATGGCCAGTAATAATATTTCTTTATATTACTAACCATTCTACGTATACCCGTATGTCCACTTGTGGGTAAAATATGAAAATCATTCATAATGACCTTTTTTTCATCAGGATCTTGTACTCTATGTACTCCTGCCACTACACACACTTTAAAATCTGATATGTGCAGATTGCTATTATCTTTTAAATATTCCGCCATTCTTCTAATCATACATTCGTTATAACGATTTTTCACAATGATTACTTCTTTTATGCCTTCAATACAAAATGTTACTATTTCCTTCGACAACTCGTCTCGCGATGATGCCGATAAAGAATCATAGTTTACATAAATACTCGAGTTTTCAGGCACATACAATAATTTGCGCGACTTTGAAAATATTTTAGTATATTCCTTGTTACGTAACAACTTTTTCCATTCATCTATACCTATCTGAAGTACTTCAATATCTTTTTTCTCCTTCTTAAGAACTTCTACGATTCTAGGGTGATCAGTCCTACTAACCGAAGAGTCTTTACCACGAATATCCGAATTATTTGACTGTGACTGTAAACGACATTGAGCTCGTGTCATAACTGAGATACTTTTCTCGTGCATTGTTTTCAAGTCATCACTTGAAATCACTATTCTAGACAATGCGTCTGCCAAAACATTTTCTTTTCCTTTTATATATTCTACCTCGAAGTCATACTCCTCTAAACATAAACGAAACTTAGTTAATCTACTTGAAGGATCAATCATATTAAATAAATACAAAAGAGGTCTATGATCCGTTTTTACAACGAACTTCCTACCATATAAATAGGGTCTAAAATACTTAACTGACCAAACTATAGCTAACAACTCTTTCTCTATTATAGGATAATTTAACTCACTTTTTCCTAAAGACCTACTAGCATATGCAACGGGTTTCCCGTTCCCATTACACAATACACTTCCTATCGCATATCCTGAACTATCAGTTTGTAACGTAAATGTGTTACTTTCAGAAAAATCTGGAAAATCTAATATTGGAGGATTCATTAATGCATCTTTCAACAGTAAAAATGATTTTTCACATTCTTCCGTCCAATTAAACACAACATTTCTTTTACACAACATATTCATCGGTATTACCATATTAGCAAAATTAGGAATAAATTTTCTATAGTAATTTGCAAATGCTATAAAACGTTTTACTTCGTCACCAGTGGAGGGTCGCAGATAATTTTTTATTGCCACAACCTTCTCCGGATCTGGTAAAATGCCTTCAGATGAGATAATGTGACCTAAGTAAAGAATTTGTTTCTTTAAAAATTCACATTTTGTAGGGTTTAGCTTAAGATTAACTTTTCTTAATCGTGAAAAAATAGACAAAAGATTACGGTTATGTTCATCTAAGTTTCGACCAAAAATTATTAAGTCATCCAAATAAATTAAACATTTGTCATAATTTAATCCAGACATAGCTACTGTCATCATTCTACTGAATGAACTAGGACTAATCTTGAGCCCCATTGGTAACCTTCGCATTTGAAATTGACCTTTATCTGTTGTAAAAGATGTGTACTTCCTACTTTGCTCATCCAAACTACATTGGTAATACGATTGGGATAAATCACAGTGACTAAAATACATAGCACCGGATAATGAATCTAAAATTTCGTTAATGTTGGGTAAAGGAAATTTGTCATCCAGAATCCTCTCATTCAACTGCCTGTAGTCCACCACTACACGCCACTTCTTTTCTCCGTTCCTATCCGCTTTCTTAGGTACAATCAATATAGGACTCGACCACTCACTCACGGTCTCCTCAATTATATCATTCTCTAACATTTCCTGTACCTGCCTATCAACTTCCTTTTTCTGAACAAAAGGTATCCTATACGGTTTCCTATAGACTGGAGTAGTATTTTCCTTTAATCTTATCGACTGTTCATTGTGACATTTGTGACAGATAACTTGTCTCCTGGAATATGGAATATATCTGGAAATTTTGCACAAATTTGCTCAATACTCAATCGTTCTTCATCATTCAAATAATCGAGTTGGAGAAGAGAAAATATTTTCTTAATGCGTTCAACGCTTTTCTCTGGTTCCGCAAAAGAACAATAATTATATTCACATAACGGATTAATATCTACATTCGTTAAGTCACACTCTACCTCTTCTGACGTTGTATTTAATATTCTAACGGGTACCATTCCGTGTTTAGGTCTAACTAAGCTATTAGCCAAAAAAACACCCTTTTGCAATTCCTTTCTCATAACAACACAATCCTCTACTCTATTGACAGGTAAATACTTTATCACTTCGCAACGCGGCGAAATGGTTAAAGAATAATTATAGCACTTTAAAGGAATCGAAACTAATTGTCCCCGTTGTTGAAGAGATAACTTATTCTCTGAAAAATCTATAACACCTCTATATTTCTGCAAAAAGTCTTGACCTAAAATACCAATTGCTCTACACGGTAAATCATCAAAAATATAAAACTTATGCATAAAGGAAAATTGTTTAAATTCTAGCTTTAAATAAACGTAACCTATAGCTTTTAATTTACCTCCTACACCGTCAATTATTAATTCATCCTTAACTATCTTTGAACTCAACGAACTATTCTTAAAAAAACTATTCTTTATTGCAGACAACGATGCGCCAGTATCTACTAACCATTCTGAATATAATATTCTGAATATAAGCTGGTGGATCTGGCAACACCGCGCCACAGTAAACATTAGCTCCGTGTTTAAATATTTTTTAAAATTTGAAATATAGTCTTAGCCAAGTGAAAAGTGAACTAAACGAGAGAACTGTGTTAAAAAACTAAGAGAAAGTGTTAGCAAGCTATGAAACAAAGTGTATAACTAACATTAAAGTTACAGTAATCCGTTTGAAAATTTAAAAATGACAACAATCAAATCAAGTAACGGCAAAACAGTGAAAACAGTTAAAACTTTGCAATAGTGACTAATGGTGTTAAAAAATTCATATATCAACGTAGTGGCCTTTCTTAGGTAATATGACTCTTCCAAAAGTTCCAAATAAAAAACAACTTTCATCATAAAAACTACATCTTATAAGAAAGAACTGTCATCGATTGTTGTACAGCTACCAGTGCCATCTATCTATAAAGTCAAGAAATAATAAGTGGATCTTGTTATCGATCATTGAATGAGCCCAAGCGGTCATGGCATAGGAACCAACAACGCCATCCATAGTCGGGACGCGGAACTAACAAGTCAATTTGCCAGCCGTCATTGGAACCTCATCGATTCAGTATTGGATTCCATACAGTACGAGTGAGCAGTTCATTATAACTACACAACTTTTAAACCGACCATAGAGGGCGCTGGTAATACCAGCAAAAGATTATGAAACTTAAGTGACAGTCAAAAATGGAAAATTTGGATAATATCACCAGACGCCGGAACATAGTCCTACATAGGTCCAACTCCTACGAAAACATAGGTGTTGATGACATCTCGCCTACAAGCACCAGATCTGATCTAATATCAAGAAGCTTAGACCTATCCACGTCCGTTAGCCCAAAACAATTAGAAAATCTTAAATTAGAAATATTGGAACTGAAATCATTATTAGAGAGTACTCAAAATGAATTAGAAAATGTTATTTTAGAGAAACTAAACTTGGAAAAACAAATAGACAAACTTAAACAGGATCTTCGAACAGTAAAAGGACTCTTGTGCAACAGCCCATTACCTACAGCCAAACCCTCTACATCCCGTAAACGTCGCTTGCGTAGAAGAAAATTATCGGAAAGCTTCCGCCTACTCGATTTGAATCAATCGGATGATGACATACAAGGGAATAAGATGAACACCTCTAACGCAGAACCTATCCTGAATACAAATGAACACGTATTACAGACTCCACAAGAAATTGAAGAAGAGACCATAGAGAGAAACATGAATGAGGAAAATAAAATTAGTCTAAACGACAATATTCAAACTCAACTCAGATATCCTAGCAAAAAGAAAATAGTTATACTAGGGGGGAAACAATGTACTAGACTATCAAAATACATCATAGAACTTCGAAGGAATAGTCCTTATGAAATATATCACATAGAATCCTTTATAAAACCCTATGCCAACACAGAGGAAATAATAAAAACATGTGAACTATATAAACTATGTAAGGATGATAAATTAGTGCTTTGTTTAGGGGAGCACGACAGTAATCCCATGTCGATATCGATCGAAACTGCGGCTGCCCTTAAATCTTTAAGTAAAGTGTGTCATGTCATACTACTTAGTGTCTGCCATAATAAGTACCTCAACGAGACTAAACTAAACAGAATGTTACGCCTGATAGCGCAAAATATTTCTGATTGCACATTCCTCAATTGTAGCATAAACCGTACCAGTAACACTTTACTGGAACGTGAAAAGATTCTCATAAGTAAACAAATTAATAGTGTTATAGATATAATAGATTATCGGGAAAAGTACTTACCAAATGCTAAGCGTGAAACTACAATTAAAATAAATATAAAAAACCCGCGCAACGATCACATCCAGGATACACGTATAAAGCAAAAAAAGGGGACGATTCCGTTCTATTTCAAACCTTTAAAAAATAAAGTCGATGTTATAAACGATACTTCAAATACTCACAAAGGCGACCCAAAAATATCAAAGAACACAATACTGTATTATTTTAAGAAAATAGAAAAAACTCCTTGTGACATTACCAATAATTTTTTTCGTCAATAAAAAAAGGAATTACTTCATAATCATTCATCAAAATATTGCTGGTCTTCTAAATAAGATGGAATTATTACACCTTGCAGTGGAGGAGTTAAAAGAGTCTGAAAAACACCCTGATATTATCTGCCTAACAGAAACCTTCATAAATCCTGAAAACCTCCACAATATAAAGCTGACAGGATTTGAGTTGGCTTCGTATTACTGTAGGACAAATAACAAAAAACGAGGGGGGGTGGCTATATTAATTAAAAAAGGTATTCCCTACAAACAAATTGATTATTTACAAGGTTACTCGGTTGACAATGTTTTCGAATGTTGTGGTATATCTTTATTGAGAGAAGTACGTCATATCATATGCATATACAGAGTACCAAATTCAAACACTAACATATTCTTTAATAAACTAGATATAGTACTGAATAGAGTAACAAACAGCAATGAACGACAGACAATAATCGTAGGTGACCTAAATATTAACACACTTAAAAACGATAACTGTACCAAATCACTGCTAGACATAGTAAAAAATTTCAACATGACTTCACACATAAGCCATCCCACAAGACAAAATACGTGTATTGACCATATTATAAGTAATATTCCAAACGCAGTCGGTGAACTTCATCACTTTGGACTCTCTGACCACAACACAGCTCAAGCCCTATACATCCCTGTTAATAATCCTAAACCAGTGCTCAAAGTGCATTATGTTTACAAACGGGACTATTGCAAAGAACATATTCAGAAATTTCGTAAATATCTTGCTAGTTTGACATTCTCAGATGTTTATAACGTGAATGACATCGATAAGGCATTTCAAAATTTCTACGAAATGTTCTTGCTTTTATATAAATTGTGCTTTCCTGTACGTAAAATAAAAGTAAAAAACATATATCATGCCAGGTGGGTAACCAAAGGATTAAAGCGAAGCTGCAGAACCAAAAGGAACTTGCAATATAAATATTATAAAGATAAAAACGAATATAATAAGCGACAATACATTACATACAACAAACTACTAAAACACTGTATTTACACCTCGAAAAAGATCATGAACCATAAATTTATCGCCCAATCGAAAAATAAATGTAAAGCGAGTTGGAAGGTGATTAAAACCGATACCGAGGGTAATGATAGAACTTCAGGAACTATTAAAAAAATTAATTTAGATGGTAAGATTATTGATAAACCAATTGACATTGCGAACGCTTTTAATAATTATTATATAAAAATAACAGAAACATGTAAGACTCATGATAAAAACACTAATCGTCATGTAGAACCTAATAGCATATTCCTAAGACCATTCAAGAATAACGATATAAAGAATATCATCTCAGCTTTAAAAAACAGTAAGGCGGAGGGTATAGATGAAGTAGCTACCGAAATATTGAAATCTGCAAAAGATGAAATAGCTCCGGTACTTCAATTCTTCATCAACTTTTCATTTGAAAACGGATGGTTCCCAACACCACTTAAATTGGCTATCGTAAAGCCACTGCATAAAAAAGGTAACAAAGAGGACATCGGCAACTATCGCCCAGTTACTCTTCTACCTGTGTTATCAAAAGTATTTGAAAAGGCAATGTATATCAGACTAACTGAATATATAGAAAAATTTGCAGTTCTGAAAAAGGTACAATACGGGTTTCAAAGGCAAAAGTCAACTACTAATGCTTGTTTTGATTTAATAAGCACAGTACTTACACAAATAGATAATAGACGCAATCCAATTGTAGTATATTTTGACATGAGTAAGGCATTTGATTTTGTATCACATAATTTGTTACTCTGCAAACTAGAAAATTATGGTATAAGAGGTCCGGCACTCAACTGGATCCAGAGTTATTTGAAAAACCGCACCCAATGTGTTGACATACATTACATAAACAACAATGCAGAATTAAGCACAAGTAGATCGAATTTTCGTACAAATAAATTTGGCGTCCCTCAGGGTAGCATACTTGGTCCGCTATTATTCTTATTATACATCAATGATCTCCCTGACATTATTTCAGATAAATGTATATTATTCGCTGACGACATTTCTATTATAATGAATAAATATAACGAAACGGACATTAATAATACGATTGACAAAATTATACAATGGCTTCACGACAATAATCTGAACGCAAATCTAAATAAAACTAATTTTATGACATTTTCTAATAGTAAGAATGTTAATAAGGCCAAACTATCACTACACTATAAAAACAACGCGATTAATGAAGTGGAAGAAACTAAATTCTTAGGCCTCATTATTGACAACAGATGTACATGGAGACCACACATAGATCAAATATGCAATAGAATCAACAGATTTATCTATGTCTTACGTAACTTAAGAAAAACGGCATCAATTAATACAGCCATGTCTGCTTACCATGGTTATATAGGATCAGTTTTAAGATACGGACTAGTAGTATGGGGAAACGCAAGTGATATAAATAGAGTATTTATTGCACAGAAAAAATGTATAAGAGCCATCTGTGGAAAACCGCCGTTTGAGTCATGTAAGCCCTTGTTCAAGCAACTAGGAATACTCCCACTTCCCTGTATTTACATCTTAGAAATTGTAATGTATGTAATAAAAAATCCATCACAATTTTTAAAAGCTAGGGAATTTTTTGTGAGGAATACCAGAAATTCAGAAAGATTAGTTTATGGAAAGGTACCAAATACAACCTTGTATAAAAAGAACTGTGTAGGAATGTGCATCAAGATATTTAACGCTATACCTCGTAATATACGAGACCTGCCCGAGAGACCACTCAAGTCCAAACTAAAGGAATGGTTAATGAGTCACTTGTTTTATTCAGTTAAAGAATTATTAGATCTGAAACAATCGCAGCAATGGGCCTTTTAGTATAATTTTATTGAATGGTGACATGAATTTAATGTAATTTTATAAATGACTTAATATGTTAATATACTTATAAATATTTTTTGACACTTTGTTTGTAAAGTTTGCATGCCTTAATAAGGCGGAATATGGCGAACATAAAAAATTTAATACTCTGTACAACTAACCCATATTCGAGCAAATAAATTGAATTGAATTGAATTGAATTGAAAGCTATTTACTAAGAAATTAACCCAGTTAATACTATTACAAGCTAAAATATGCTTAGACTCGAAAAAACTGACCTGCATTACATTCTGAACCTGACCTTGCATTCGAGTCACGGCCTTGCGAATCTTGCACAATGCATGCTACCTGCTTACGGTTTTGCTGACCATGCGGTCCTCGAAAATTATTGTTTCTCTGAGCACGACCGCGCGTGTTATTATAATACCAACTACGATTTGCATTTTTACACGTACGCTCAACCGCTGATCTCTGCTGCGCGTGATTGTAATTAGAATTATTAGACACACGAAAACCATTATTATTTCTCTTATTCCTATACAGCTTATAATTGTCTCGGAAAGCCATGCATGATCCAGATGGAGCAGAAGAAGCACAATTCTCATCCTCTGCCACTCTGATCGCATCCTTTAACGATGTTATGTTCCTAGCCGTAATTATGGTTCCTAGACGCTGGTTACGCAGCCCGTCCGCGAATTTTCTCACTGCCAATTTCTCGTTCAAGGGACTTAAGACCTTAAGGGCCTCTTCATTCTCCCCGGCCTGGCAGATGGTTAAATCCACCATTAATTTCTCTATTTCCGAGCCGTAATCACTAATCGTTCTATGGTCCTGCCTAACACGTGCGAGCTTAGCCTGTATAGCGACATCCGATTTTGAGGTAAGCAAATGCGTCCTCATGTCCGCTATAAGTGTAGCAACCGTCGAGTAGCTAGACGATAAACGCATTTTAGCTCCCTGGTTAAGCCGTGTGGTGAGTACGAACTTTATAAGTTTCCCCTTATCGTCCGCTCCTAACATTGAATCGTATAATGATATTGCGTCTATTAGGTCCAGAGTTACTTGTTCACTACCGCTCATTTTTGGCAGCAAGCTGACCGCCGTTTTAAGACAAAACTTTTCTGACGCCATGATTTCTACCGGTGTCTCGAAAACAATAATTTTTTTATATAATTCCTCGATTTTACCTATCAATAATGCCAATTCCTCTGAGAATTTAACCGTATCTTTAATAATTAATTTATATCGGTTATAGATAGCTCTGGCTTCGCTAATTTTCTCATCAAAATTTTTTCCCGACCTCCTGCTGGGTCCTAACTTAACAATATATTCTCTTAACAATTTTAATCTAATATATAACGACGTGAGCTCTATTTCCATTTAAATGTCCATCGTGCACATTTTACAACATACAGAAAGAAAAAAAAATACCAAAAAACAAATACAATAAGAGTTAAATTACAGACATTTGACTCACGTAACTCATGCCGTGTGCTGAATCTTGCTCTGCGTAGTCCGGGTTATTTCTTGCTTGGATCCAGCCGATGTGACATCTCCGATCAAAGTGCAGCATTCACTTCTCACGACGCAGTCTGCGCTATTACAACCTCCTCGGACGAAGCTCGGACCATCTCGTTTTTGGATTACTGATCAAATTCCTCTGCAGAGGTAACGCCATCCATGTTTCTCACCAGGGTTCAACGTCGCGCCGTCCACGATTCTTGCCAACGCCGTCCAAGTTCCTTTAGCAGCCATGTGATATGGGGGTGACGCCGTCCAAGTTCTTTAAGCGGGAGCGACGCCGTCCAAGTTCTTTAAGCGGGGGTGACGCCGTCCAAGTTCTTTAAGCGGGGGTGACGCCGTCCAAGTTCTTTAGGCAGAGGTGACGCCGTCCAAGTTCTTTAGGCAAGGGTCGCCATGTGATGTGGGGCCAAGGGTCGCCATTTGAGGACCAGGGTCCAGCAGCGGATAGGTTGCGGTTTTGAGCAGAGTTACGCCGTAGCCATGGAGAGGGCAGTCTCGGAGAGAGTATCTCCGAGAATAAGTATTCAACCACAGTTAGGTGTCGAGTGAGACTTCTCCTCATTTGCTTTATTAAACACTATTTATATTGTACATGGACGTGACTAGATTGCTTATGCTAACTTAATTAATCTTAACAAATTATGTTTATTAATCATTAGATAAGAGCGTGATAATATCGATAATACGTGAGTATATGATAAACTTCCGTATCACGCCTCAGTTTGTCCGTGATGGACTCCTAAACTACTTAACCGATTTTAATCAAATTTGCACACCGTGTGCAGTTTGATCAAACTTGAAAGATTAAGCTTACATCTCAAAATAAATAAATAAACTTTTGACCGAACGAAGTCTGTCTGGGCTGTTACTTATTCTTAAGCCAATAAGAATTCATATTTTGTAGTCATGATAATTTTATTATGCAGAAAGCGTGATAACTTACAAAGTGTAAGTGTAAGTTATAAAGTGTAACGTTATGCTAAAGGAAACAGATGCGGACGCATGTCATCCGCATACAAATCCGTACTAACTTTATTTTCAATCGTAACAAATAACAAAAGAATTAACAGTCTGTGCACAGAGAAAATAAAAACCACAGGTTATTGGCGGGAAAAGTGTAAATAAAGCGAGAAAAAGGCACCAAATCGACCAATGAGAACTTTTATTGCGTCTCTAGATTTTATCTTTGTTTTGCTTTCATAGTCCGATTACCACTAGCGGAAAGTCACAAAAGCTATAAGCGTTCTATAGATACGTAAAGTTATATTGGGCGCTAGCTTTGTCTGTGGTCTGTGACTTCGTCCACGTAAGTAATTATTATACTTTAAATCACAGGTAATTTATTAATTTAAATTCAGATCGTTTAAATATTTTGAACATTATTTATATCGAATTAAAAAATAAAATGATAACGAAGAAAATCCGAAACTTTATTCGGATTCTTTCCAGCAAGGCTATTCTGTTGACAGCGGAATCCGCGATGAGTTTCAAAACTGAAGTTCGAGTTCGAGACTCACTTCACTTCGCTAGTGCGTACTAGATGATTAGAGAATGACATATCAATATGATGCAAGTTCGGTTTTGTTTTGTAACTTGACAGCGGAACCCACAATGAGTTTCAAAATTGAAGTTCGAGTTCGAGACTCCCTCCACTTCGCAAGTGCGTACCAGATGATTAGAGAATCACATATCAAGATCTCGGACTCGAACTTCAATTTTGAAACTCATCGCGGATTCCGCTGTCGAGTTACAAAACAGAATAGCCTTTCAGTTCTCCGTTTCGAATTTGAGTTACGGACAGGTTTTTATTTCGCATTTCCGATAGTTTCGGTTACGGTTACAGAGCTCCATACTATCCCTGATAAGAAGTATTCCCCGGAAATTAAAAATGGTATAAGAGTAAGACATAGGATAAAGGTTGACAGCGTTCTGAGTCAACGAAGAATGTTGTCTCCGCGATAAGTATCGAGTGTGCGCAAACCATTATCATTTTTTTACCGACATCAAAAAAGGAGGAGGTTCTCAATTCGACTGTATTTTTTTATGTTTGTTACCTCTGAACTTTCGACTAGGTGAACCGATTTTGATGATGTACTTACAAATATGAAAAATAATAGTATATTATTAATATTATTATTATTATTAAATTAGGGTTCGTATTAGCTCCGCCCAGTTGCTCAAGATTATTGGCTCTTACAAGTGCCATAAGAGAAGTAAAATTTAAAACTAATATTAGCGCTCATAAAAATTGAAGATATTTTTCACTTATATATTTTATCTTCTAAAGATCAAAGCATTCTTCCTTACGCTACAGGAATTCTATTGTTATAAATTAATATTATAACATTCCGCGATTGTATAATATTTGGAATCTTGTCCTTGTGTCTGTAATAAAATTATATTAGGTAACTATTAATATTATACTAGTAGCAAAAACGACGATCGAAACAAAGGTTTCACGGATGCGTTGCTGCTGTGAAGGAAGATAGGAATTGCTTTTAACTTCTGACATTGCAACCGTAAGATAATTTAGATAATAAAAGCATTTCGTAGTTGATTTTCGAACAAGGTTGCACATCGCTTTCAGCCTTGTCTGCTTTAGTCGGCCTAGTCAAATAATGAATGAAATTGTATTATGTCTCTTACTCTATTTCACTAGTGTAAGAGCAGGATGGAATTAAAATAGAATAGAATAGAATTATTTTTTATTTCTAAGGCCAAGTACACAATAAACAAGAAATATAAACTTAAAAAAGAACACAATTTAAAAAAACATACAGGTACATTTCAAATACAAAGTTATTGCTACATTATGCTCGCACGTGTCCAGTGGTCTAGAAAAATAAATCAGTCAGCATGATGCCGTAGTGTTGACTACGGTGCTGATTTTCAGTGAGCCCTATGTAATTAGTCACGGATGACAGTGTTTGTATTGACTCAAGGATGGATAATGAAGAAGTGATGTAACCGATTGGATTCTACAATCTAATATAAATCTCGTGTCACGGTGTTTGTGACCGCACTCCTCCGAAACGGCTCGACCGATTTTTCAGATTTTTAACTGACTTCAAAAAAGGAGGAGGTTCTCAATTCGACTGTATTTTTTTATGTTTGTTACCTCATAACTTTCGACTGGGTGAACCAATTTTGATATGACCAGCACCTGCTTTCGATTAAATGTAGTCCCACATAAAGAACGAGATTTGACAAGTAGTTTTTGAGTAATTTTGAAGTCAGTTATTTTTTTAACCGACTTCAAAAAAAGGAGGAGGTTCTCAATTCGACTGTATTTTTTTTTTATGTTTGTTACCTCAGAACTTTGGACTGGGTGAACCGATTTTGATGATTTTTTTTTTAATCGAAAGCTGATGGCTGTCATGTGGTCCCACATAAATTTTATTGAGATCTGACAATGGCATCCATGAGAAAACTACATAAGTCGTAAATTTGTGTTAAGATGTGCGCGACAAATTGACGAATAACTCAATATCACGTCAACCGATTTCGATGATTCTTTTTTTAATAGAAAGCTGGTGCTTGTCATGTAGTCTCACATAAATTTGAACGAGATCTGACAAGTAGTTTTTGAGAATTTGAAGTCGGTTATTTTTTGTTAGTAAAATTTAGATTATTATGTTAGTAAAAGATTATTTTGTGTACATTTGATAGATATGAGAATAGGTCGTAAATAATATTATATTTCAAATCACTAGGTGATTATAGTTCCCAGGGATCGGGATTCACGCGGGAAATTCTCCCACGTGAACGAAGTCGCGGGCACAGCTAGTAATACGAGTATGTAAACCGCGCGGTTCCTGGGCGGATTGCCAACTGTCGACATTCCGCGGTGTCTAGACGAAACTCAGCCAGTTATAATGTGGTTTATTGTCATAGCTGATCCAACTGGAATCACTGGATTTGTTTACTTTGGGGCCCATTCTCCCTTTGATGAATCGTTATTTTATCTGGATCGGGATTTGAAACGATTCGGTTTTATTTTTCCAGCGGCATCTAAAACCTTAGGATCGTATTCACACATTCATGCAGTGTAAAAATGACGAATAGGTACGTCATAAAGTTTGAATTCGTGATTATCAATTGCCACGACAATAAGGCCCGTATTAACAATTATTATTTTTATACGATTTCACATATTGCCGCATTTCAAACTTGATTTTGAAACTTGAGATCGAGAGATAAGAGTTTATAAATACGGGCCTAATTAATGACATATTTGGCTGTTGTTAGTTGCTGTCGCTATCACGCAGAAACTAGTAGACTTTGAATACGTTATACGTTTTAACATCACGCTATAGATATGTTGTTTTTGAATAGCTAGGTAACAATTCTGACTTATTAAATGTATGTAGTATCTATGTCTTTGAAATAATGTCGGAAAAAACTTATTCGTGTTAATATCAAGAATAACGCATAATTAATATTCCGCGGTAATTAAAATTAAAGCTGCAATTTACTACAACTATGAAAACATTTATTTCCTCGTTAGTTAGTTCTACAAGTGTACGTTTCATTCATTATGTAAATTGTGCCTTTCAGTTCAGCGTTTTATTCACACTTTTCAACAAATTATTCAAATCATTGACTGAATTACGAGGAACTGAATCTTTGCCAGATTTCTTGAATAAATCATGTCATTTATTCTAACTTTTCAATGTTTTTTTTTTGCAAAATTGCATTAAACATAAAACTTTGATTCCAATGCCTTCTGTCCACGTAAATGTGATATGCAATGCACGCTATCGTCAATAATTGTGCATAATGTTCGAGTTTGATTTTTATATATATGTTACCGGATATCTGTAAAATTCAGCAGTCTATACAATACCTAGGCAATGTATAGAATATCTAAATCGTTCAGGTAACGTTTTGAATATTATTTGTTTCATACTTCGCCCAGGCATTCTATACAATACTCCATGCGTAGTTGGTAATGTATGTAAAAAACAAAAACAAGCAAGTGGGAGAGGGGCGAAACGTGAGGGCAGGCAGTTTACTTGCCGCAAAGGGTTTTGGCTGCCAAACCCAAACTTTGGCATTCTTACATTTAAGCAAGCTTTCAGCTCCGACATATCCTCTGGCCTTATTGGCTAGGTTTGGGATTTCTTCTTGATACATAGTAATGACTCGCTCATGCCTGTTATCTATGGGTACGCAGACGATAGCAGAGTGGTGGTGGAACGTATAAATGTCACAATTTGGGCTGTATCCGAGTGGAGCACGGCCAATCTTGTAGAATTCTAAAACTAAGTGGTAGAGAGATACCTAACGAGTTCCAAGGCCAGTAGACATGAAATTCAGTCAGAAAGAGAGGCGATGGTGGAACGTGTGAATCTCACACTTCGGGCTGTGTCCGAATGGGGCGAAGCCAACCTTGTGAGATTCAACGCCACTAAAACACAGACGTGTCTCTTCACCGCCTAAAGGAGCCCGCTCACCTTGGCTCCTACTTTTCAGAATGTGCCCTTGGATTATACCGACTGCCTTCAGTTGTTAGGAGTTGAGATATCCTCCAAGCTCAACTTTGGGCGGTTCATCGAATCCAAAGTTAAAGTTGGTGCAAGGAAACTTGGCGTCCTTGCGAAGGTCCGGCGGTACTTCACACCAAAGCAACTGTTAACGCTATACAAAGCTCAGGTTCGGCCGTGTGTGGAGTACTGCTCTCACATTTGGGCAGGTGCAGCCAAATGTCACCTTTCTGCTTTGGATTCGATGGAGAGGCGTGCGAAGAGGCTCATTGGTGACTCAGATCTGGTTAAGACCAATCTGCAAAGCCTCGAGCATAGGCGCAGAGTAGCCAGCCTCTCGGTTTTCTATAGGGCACATTTTGGAGAGTGTGCGCAGGAATTATTTGAATTAATTCCCCCTTCCCCGTTCCTCCATCGAACGTCACGACGCACGGGTGGACCTTTCGTGGTGAACATCCCACCGGTACGGACGAGGCGGTTTGCGTCGTCATTCATTGTGCGCACCGCGAAGGATTGGAATAGCTTGCCTGCGTCTGCGTTCCCGCCCACCTATGACGTGGATGTGTTCAAGAAAAGAGTGAATAGGCTTTTATTAAGTTAGTGCGCTTACCATCCTGGACCACATCTTCACTTACCATCAGGTGGGATTGTGGTCAAGCATTAACTTATTGTAAGTAAAAAAAAAACTAAGATACGTGTAGGTATATTTACCTCACGTACCAGGAGCCCGCTCACCCGAGCCCTACTTTTCATAACGTACATTAAGAAGATACCGATCGCCTTCAGTTGTTACGAGTTAAGGTAAAAACCCCAACTTTTGGCGGTGCATTGAACCAAACGCTAAAGCTGCTGAAACGATACATGGAATTCTTGCAAAGTTGCGCAAACACTACACCCACCCGCCAATGACGTGGAGAGAGTCAAAATTCAAAATATGTTTTTCATATAGGTATCACTGGCACGTTTTTTAATTTACCAGGTTTTCGAAAAGGTTTTTTGTCATGGAGGAGAAGAAAAGCCGTCGAGAAACTCCTTAGGAAATCTTTTAAAAATAAAAATACATTGCAATATATTTTATAAAAAAATATCACTAACTTGAACGGAACTGGTTGTAGAGTTGGTCATTTCCATGCGTCTTTGTCATTTAAGTACTCATCTAATCTTCAAGAAAAGAGTGAATCTTATGGCTCTTACACACTAAGCCGTCGGCTTAAAAAGGCATAAAAAAGCCACAAGCCTAATATCAGTTCGTTCCTGGCACGAAAAAGGATTATTAAATGTCATTTAATAACTAAAAAGAAGCATTGCTGGTAATTGAAAACCCAATTAACTACATCGATGCCTGGACAGACAAACAGACATAGTTACAAGTAATAATTTAAAAAATATTTTTGAGTTCTAATTTGTTGTTTAAGTGCCCCCTATTTGAAATTTAAAAATAATATTAAATGTACAGAAAACAATCCCTTTCAGTTTTATCAATTTAGTGCTCCCTAATCGAAACTTTGAAAAATATTCATTTTACTATAGTATAGTGTTTTAACCAAACACAACATGCACATATATCATCATCACCATGCGTTATACAAGACTGATGTTGCTATCCGGCACTGAACCGATTACTGCGGCACATGCCGCCGGCAAGATATCCGCAAAATATGTCGCCATGGCTTCATACCGCGCGGGATGATGGCGGCATAGTGTGTAGGAGCCATTAAACTGCATTTCCCCTTACCATCAAGTGGAATTTCGGTCAAGCATTAATTTAAAATGTATAAAAATATATCTATTCATGCAGGTTAATACAATTTGTTTTGAGTGTGTTTATAAGTAAATTCTTAATTCCAACCTACATCCAAGTAGACTACACATACCCAAATCTCAAATCCCAAATCTCACATCAAATATTACCAATATAATGCCTACCATATATGCATACCCAAATCTATTAATTTTATTCATTGCCGGTGGACTTGCAGGTATTCTGTACAGTAGATGGGAAACGTATACATTACCTAGGTAAAGTATGTAATGGTGAATAATATTAATATCATTTAATACATTGCCAAAACGACTTAGGAATTATACACATTACCTAGGAATTGTGCTGAATACCTGCATTATACAGATATCCGGTAACATATACACTTTAAATAAATGGTATCTTTAACCGTGAGGTCCGTGAGTAGGTATAAATGGTATCTTTAACTGTGAGTTGGGGGTCTTTTACGCTCTTTGTCACGGAGGATTGACGGTGGTATTAAGGGGCGTAGCTACCGCCGTAGTAGCCGTATTATATGAGGCCCCCAGCGTATAGGGGCCCCCACTAACACTCCATAAAAAAAGCTCGCCAGCGGCCTACGACCGCTACAGTTGGCACTCGTTTTACATTTAACAGCTAACGTCGTCTCCTTAGGGCTAGCTACGCCACTGGTGGGGTGGTATCACCGAATTCCTTGGCAATTGGGCAAAAAGTAACAACAATATACTGTTATGACGTACCTACTAACTTATCCGGAGATAATGGACAGATGTCATTGATAATCTAAATTTTACTAACAAAAAATAACCGACTTCAAAGTCTCAAAAACTACATAGTTGTCAGAACTCGTTCAAATTTATGTGGGACCACATGACAGTCACCAGCTTTCGATTAAAAAAAGAATCATCAAAATCGGTTCGCCCAGTCCAAAGTTCTGAGGTAACAAACATAAAAAAAAAAATACAGTCGAATTGAGAACCTCCTCCTTTTTTGAAGTCGGTTAAAAACAGCGTGAGTGGGTCGTCTATTCTGATCTATTCGGCTCATTCAGTCAGTTTATTAGTGCGTTATAAATTAACTTTCTAAAAGCGTTTTGTCAACAGTTCAAATTTTCAGAATCGGACATTATAAACAGGCCGAGTCATGCTATAAAAATAACTTTTCATGAAAATATTACTCACATATTGCTGAGAGATGATAGTTGACTCTGAATGACGTGAGCCATTCTATTATTTCTAATTATAAATACCTTGGCCATTCATTAATAGGATTCGGCTTCATGGAGAATAGAGGTAAAGGAGAACTGACTCATATGGGGGAAAGTTGAATAAGTGTTCATCTATATCTAATCAGTAAATTGGCGCTAGTATATTAATAAGCAAAGGGTAGGTATGGTATAAATGTAGCAGTTGTTGACGGATTGAAGTTAGACAGTGACAGTCTTATACCATACTTCAACTGTTTACATAGTCCTTTACCCTGTTTCTACCGCGGCGCCACCAATTTAACGCAGTTTGACTTACACTTTTGCACAAAAGAGTCATTTATCCTTTACCTCTATACTTCATGTTCGGCTTGTATGTACTAAATTCTACTCGAACGGAGTCGCGGATACTGCTAGTTTTATTTGGAAATTGCCGAGTAATGAGCTGATGATCTACCTGATGTTTAGTAGCTATCATCGCCCATGATCATCAGCTACACCAAAGGCATCACTGATGCGTTGTCGGACAAGAAAAAGAGACGAAAAAAAAGAAAGAACTGGCTCTCAAGGCCCCCGCTGCAGCGCTGGATCACGACGAGTCGTTTAGCGCTGACTCAAGCAAGAGAGTGGTAGGTTTCCAGTTGAACCCCACGGAGTGATATATGATAATGTACTATTAAAAAAGAAAGAAAAACATTTATTTCGCTCGCTTAGTGAAATCAATGTTACCAATATACCCCTCCGAGGGGCCTTACCATGAGCGGGCCGGATTTAGTTGCCTCTCACGACACCCATCCGGTGTGGGATTGGGGTTAGTATTCTAATGCGCTAATACGGCGATACATTTAGATAAGTTATACAAAATTTTGTAAAACTTTTATGTTTTTTCTATTAACACGTTTTTTTAGTACCGCCTTTTGCTTCCATCACAGTAAAGCGGGTGAAACATTTATCCACATTAGCTAAGTAATAAATCTTTTTATTTCAAAACATTATAAAGATTGGTACATAAGTCATGCGAGCGAACGCTGAGTCATAATTTACCGGTATACGATGGTTATAAGGCTTTGTTTGTATTCTATTAATGTAAGTATACATACTAATATTATAAAAAGGAAAGGTTTGTATTTTTGTATGTTTGTGACGAATAAAATCAAAAACTACTAGACCGATTTCAAAAATTCTTTCACCAATAGAAAGCTACATTATTCCTGAGTGACGAAGGCTATTTTTGATTGTGATAAATAATATATTTTACTTCATCACATCACAAGTAAAAATGTTTGATGCACAGCGAAGTGGGTACAAGTCAGCTAGTGTAAGGAGTAGGGAAATAAGTTGGATAATTTTGTCATTTATCTTTTTTTAGGGTTCCGTTTCTAGAGGATGCCAATGATTCATAAGACTCCGTTTTCCATCCGTCCGTTCACCATAGAGATTTTTTTCATGAAGCCATAATTGTTTTTTACAGAGTAGGTCACTACTGATAGGTACTACAAACTGAGTCATGGTACATTTGTTAATTTTCTTTGATTATATTATCTCAAATCTGTCCGATGTAACCATAAACAAAATTCTATTTCATAAATTCTAAATCAAATTATTTTATTTATTCTTGCTTTAATTAATGAAGTTAAGTTACTAAATTGTATGCAAGTATGCAACCACAGGCCTTAATAAAACGGTCACAAATTCAGGTAGCAAGTAATTTTCAGGAAATGTAAATTCAAATACCAGGGCTTTTACGGTGTTCTTAGTTAAAATATCATCTCGTAACTTTGTCGGTATAGGTAAGCCTGAATTCAGGATAGTATTTGCTGTAAAGCCTCTTTAAAGCGAATGTAAGCTGGTGAGGCCGTAATTGATAATAAACGATAGCATCATCTATCACAATATTATGCATATAGGAACAATATAGCCTTAAAAGTTTATGTGCTTCGTTCGTGCTTTAATTAATGGCCGTTTTCGATATTTTATCTATTTTGTCTTGTAAAGCTAGTAGCCATACAAGCTTACTTAATGATATACATATGTGTCTTTTTAGGTGTTTGGTAACGTACCAGGTAATGGATTTATAGAACACTGGAGATGAGAAGAAAACTTGTTGAAGTGAAAACTTCTTTAGTACGGGGGTGACTTGAAATTTTATGAAACGAAACTGTCCAGTGGAGACTAGAAATGAGTGGAGACTGACTTGAGTTGAGTTGAGTTGAGTTAGTGATTAGTTGATTAGTGATTTTTGAAGGTTTCACTTCTAACACGTTTGAATTGCACACATTTTAATTTTTATTGTTGGAGAATAACAAAACGAAATAAAATCAAATGTTTATCTGATGATTTTATAAAACTACTAGCGCTTTTCCCGCGGCTTTGCCCGAGATTTCCGGGATAATAAGTACCCTATATTTTATTCCAGATCATGGTCCACATGTTTGTTCAATTACATGATTACATTTATCTTAATTTTTCTAGAATTGACCGTTAAAAATATTTGACATATGTTTCGAATACGATCGCAACGCGTCATAGATTTAGAACCAGTAGATTTTCCCATACATTTGACAGAACGAGATCGCTAGTTACGAAATCTACGTGAAAAACAGAGACAAAAATATTATTTTTGTCCCCGTCACCATGGCTGATTTTATTATGCAAATAATATTGTTTGTCACAAGTGCAAACAATGCGTGAGTTGTGACAAACAATGAGGAGTGAGTTGGCTATTTGGAGATTTAAAGTTTCAGTTTGTTTTTAAGCAGAAAATCGTAGTTAGTTTAAGTATATAAGTTTAAGTGCTATGGTGCGTTTACTTTACGCCGCCGTTATGTCAAGTAAAACTCGTACTAAGCACACTGATGTCAATAACTATCGATGACTAACCTTAATACTACCTTGATACCATACAAGCTCAAATAAATAGCTGGCAGTAAATCAAACTAAGCCAACGTAATATTCTCAGTCCAGATATTGCAAAGCCTCATACGTTATAGCGTTCAGCGTTCATAAATTTAAAATTTTATATTTATCGTCTCTATATAATTTATGTTTCTAGCTAATACTAGGGAATCTATGATAGAAATACTAATATTAAAATTATACGCCAAGGCGTTTGGTTTATGTCTTAATAAGGTATAAATGGCTTTAATAGATTCGCTCTAATAAAGTCAAGATTATTTGGACGAATCTGGTTTCTAGGTGTCTTAAGTGCGAGTTAAGTAATAATAATTAGTGACTCTGAATTGGGGTGTAAGTCAAGCCACAGAGAGAAGTACGGACGGACTGACATAACGAAACTATAAATAATCTTTTCGTAATAAAAAAGGTTTACTTCAAGCTTCCTTCACATATTGACGACCCGTGTGGCGCAATGGTTACCATGCCGGGTTGCCGCACCGAGGGTCCTGGGTTCGATTCCCAGCGAGGCGGTTTGAATGATGAGTTTGAATATCTGTTCTCATTCTGGGTGTGAATGTCCTTGTCTAGTGTGTTGTCCGTGGCACTCACGACACAGGGAATCCTAGTGTGGGGCTATGAGTGTGTAGCGGAGCTACTTTGTATTTTTTACTTTATACTTTTTATTTTATACTTTTGTAAAAATCTATTATCTAAATTCTTAATGTATTTTGAAATTTATGTATTTGATTTTTTTTATTATTTTAAATTATTTTAAATATTAAATATTTCCGTATATGACGTTTGGCCTTCGCAACGCTGGCCAGACATTTCAACGGTTCGTCGATGGGGTGTTGCGAGGGCTAGACTTCGTATACTGTTACATCGACGACATCCTCATTTTTTCAGCAGATCAGGAGACGCACGAGAAACACCTGCATGAGGTGTTTACTAGGCTGCGAGACTTCGGGTTAGTCCTCAACTCTGGCAAGTGTGTGTTCGGTGCTTCAAAAGTACGTTTTCTAGGCTACGAAATTTCAGCCGATGGCACCAAACCTTTGCCCGATAAGGTGGGGGCGATTAAAAATTTTACACAGCCCAGGTCGGTCAAGGAGTTGCGCAGGTTCTTGGGCATGCTTAACTTTTACCGCAGATTCATTCCAGATGCAGCGAAGCACCAAGCGCCATTGAACGCACTCCTCACAGGCTCAGTGAAAGGCTCACAGCCCGTCACTTTCGGTGAGACCGAGCTAAAGGCCTTTGAAGCGTGCAAACAGGGTCTATGCCAGGCAGCTATGCTGGCACACCCTGACAGCAACGCTAAACTTGCCCTCGTAACGGACGCCTCCGACACTGCAATGGGTGCAGTGTTACAGCAGCTGAGAGCAGGTACGTGGGAGCCCCTCGCTTTCTTTTCGAGGAAGTTCAGCCCCGCGCAGACCAAGTACTCTCCGTATGATCGCGAACTTCTAGCCATCTATGAGTCCATCAAGCACTTTAGGCATATGGTTGAAGCTCGCAATTTTGTGATTTATACCGATCACAAGCCGCTTACGTTTGCCTTCACATCCAGGAAGGAAAATTGCTCACCCAGGCAGTTCCGCCACTTGGACTTTATTTCACAGTTTTGCACCGACATTAGGCACATTTCGGGAAAGAACAACGTGGTTGCAGATACTCTATCTAGAATAGATGAAATCGTACAACCAATTCATCCCGAAACACTAGCAGCTGCGCAAGACTGTGATACAGAGCTGAGACAGCTCCTTAACGGTCACACGTCCTTGCAACTCAGCAAAGTGAAACTGCCTGGCACGAACACTTCTTTGTTTTGTGACGTAAGTGGCCTCTCTCCTCGTCCTTATGTAGCTGAGACTCATAGACGGCAGATTTTCGAGTCACTGCACAGCTTGAGTCACCCCGGAGCCAAGGCATCTGTCAAGTTGGTTAGTGAGCGATACGTATGGCCAGGCATCCGCAAGGATTGCCGTGAGTGGGCGCGCAGCTGTCTAGCGTGCCAGCGCTCAAAGGTCACGAGACACGTATCTGCCCCGTTAGGTACCTACAATGTACCCCAGGGCAGATTTCAGGTGATCCACATTGACCTCATCGGTCCACTGCCACTTTCTTCAGGTCAAAGGTACTGCCTCACTGCCATCGACCGGTTCACTCGTTGGCCTGAGGCAATACCAATTGCTGACATAACCGCCGAAACAGTGGCGAAGGCACTACTAAGTGGTTGGATCTCATGTTTTGGGTGTCCTGTTAAAATTGTCACTGACAGGGGGAGACAGTTCGAGTCATCCCTGTTCAAGGCACTTTCACAAATAGTCGGTTTTGACCACCGACACACTACGGCGTATCATCCCGCATCGAACGGCATGGTGGAAAGGTTCCATCGGCAGCTCAAGGCTGCCATAACCTGCCACGCAGACAGTTCATGGGTAGAGTCGCTTCCCTTAGTTTTATTAGGGATTAGGACAGCCTTCAAAGAGGACCTCAAATCATCCGCCGCAGAGATGGTATACGGGGAGACATTACGCCTCCCAGGAGATTTCTTTCTGCCACCGGAGAACGAGCATCACGACTTGACGGACTACACGTCCCGCTTGCGCGTGTTTGTTAACAGGTTAAAGCCTCCTCCAGCATCACGTCATTCCAGCAGTCGGTCCCCATTCGTTTTTAAAGAGCTGGCTACAGCATCTCACGTCTTCCTTCGCGATGACACTGTAGCTGGTGCTCTCAAACCTCCGTACACAGGACCTCATGAAGTAGTGCAAAGAGGTGACAAGGTTTTTAAAATTGTGGTAAGAGGCAAAACCGTCTCGGTGTCCATAGATAGGTTGAAACCTGCCTACACAATTCATGACACACAGACTCACACTCATGCCCCTATCACAAATACCTCACAAGCACAAAACATTACTCACACTCACAATCACACTTCCACACACACCCCGCACCAAGATATACCTCGGGCTGAAGACAACACTGTCAAAACTACCAGATCGGGACGTAGGGTAAGATTTCCCGACTATTATCGCCCGTAGGACGGTCTCAGGAGGGGGGTGATGTAGCGGAGCTACTTTGTATTTTTTACTTTATACTTTTTATTTTATACTTTTGTAAAAATCTATTATCTAAATTCTTAATGTATTTTGAAATTTATGTTTAGACAGACAAACAAATCATTTTATATAGTAATATGTCATTCGTTACGTTTTTCCCTCGGCCGCGCGAAGCCGCCCGATCGTTGCCGAACAACAGCTTTGTTCGGGAGCGATCGGGCACACTCGGCCGCAATCGGACGGCAGAGACACGGTCGTCTTGGTGACCAATAGTTTGTTACTTTTTCGTTAGGTTTGAATTTTCTCATAATAATTTTCCTTATTCCTGCATTTATAATTTCGCTCTATTTTCACTCCTTCTTTTTACTTGTTTATTTAATTTTGTTGTCTATCTGTAAATAAACCATTAACGTTCCGATCTTATTTACTTCCGTCGCCTACACTACCGAGAACCTACAAGTGTGAAGCGTTATTATAGTATTAATATAGAGGAAATTTCTTATAGATTTTGCACCGTTATCACTTGTCTATTATTTCAAGACAAATTTTCCGAACTTCATCCCGTTTATTAATTTAGCAAAATCAACCCTTTTTTGAAGGCAGTGACATCAAACGTCCGCGTTAAAGGAGGTCCTTCAAAAGTAATTTAATTTTCGTTAATTTTACAAATTAATTCAGAAAGACCACTTCCATCCTTAAGTTTGCTCAAGTAACTCAAGTTAGTTAACTAATTGGTTTTAGTCTTTATCAGTAATCATATAACTCGTGATTTGAAAGTTGTCTGAAGCCTAAGTAAAGTAAACGAACTGGTGTTTCATCCAAGGTAATTATATTTTTATATTCATACAAAATGGTAATGGATGAATATTCAAAAATTATATTAGTTCCTTTCCTTTAAGAAACCTTTGCTACCTTCGCTTTAAGTATCAAACATAAAAAAATGTTTGAATTGATAACTACCTACTCAAAATATGCAGATGAGGCAGATATGTAGTTTATGAGAAAGTAATGTCAGCTAAGAACTGTTTTTTTTTGGAAATTCATTCCTCAATAGGTAAAAATAGGAGATGGAAGTTTGTAGGAGGTGGGTGAAAATGAAATCATTTTCATTCTAAAAACAACGAATTTATGTTAGTATTTTAAGCATACGGAGTAGCTGTTAACAGCTAGTACTTAACATATAAATTATAAATGAACATGGTTATTTAAAGCAGGTGTACACTGTACAAACACTTTCGAAAGTGAAACTTCGTAACTGCTTAAGTAAATAAAAACGAGCAGTCTGGAAAGAAATGGAAAGAAAATATTATATATATATAGGAAAAAGGGGTATTCTACGGTGTTGGTTATTCAATAATATTCCTTTTACTTTGCTCCATGATATTATATTTCTAGTTCTCCTAACGTTCACATCGATACTTTCAAGTACTTCAACACTACGTGATCTTATTGACAATTCCTTCCTCTAAATATGACATGTCGTTTCTTATATGCCAACCTCTGCATCGGACAAGCGTTGTAGAATAAAGAGGTCCGTCCCTGGACCTTCACTGGAGATTCGTGGCCTCACCGACACGGCTATCCTGACGTGCGCTCGTCCTCGTGCGCGCTTTAATTTATCTTGGTACATCATCATCATGCTTCTTCTATCTACTGCTCCACAAGGCATGCCACATGGTCCTCCGCTTATGATCTCATCCAGCAATACCAGTCGCCCTCATAAGAGCGTCAGTGTATCGGGCTGTTGGTGTTCGTGGTCTCCATTCTAACTCCTGGCTCCACAACTCGTTGTTTTCGTATCACGCACACGGCCATCGCTGACGACCCACACGACCTCGTGTGGATAATCAGAATCCTGTAAAAACAGTCTCAACAGTATTTTGCTCGGCTATTCTGACTACATTAACCAGATTCACATTCATTTTATTTTCGTCATTCATCACATCATTATTAATTTACAGTCAAGAATAATTCGCTCATTAAGTCTGATATTTTAAATGTGGACACTTAAAATATAGTGGAGATAACTATGGTTTGGCCATTTGGTTACCAATCTGGTTCATAAGACTCTACGGAACGTCGCAATTATGTTATTGTCGTCTGGTCCGGATTATACCCTGCAGACACCTGGTCCAGTCTCTCTAAGACTCTCCAGGTACAACGTCCCTTCAGTTCTATGCTGGCCCGGACTCATTCACATTTCTTTTCCTCTTTTTTTTTTGACACCTTTTTTTACAACTTTTTTTTTTATCATAACTCTTTTTTTTTACTCCATTTTTTTTTTACAATTTCATATTGTTACTAGGTACTCTTTTTTTTACCTTCCATTTCCACTTATCTCTTTTTTAAACTCTTTTTTCTCTCTTTTTTTCTCTCTTTTTTCACATCTTTTTTTTCACATCTCTTTTTTTCACTCCTCTTTTTTTTACTCTTTTTTTTACAATAGCCATTGTTGCGAAACTCATTAAATTGATATCATCATGCAATCCTTCTTTTACTATACCATCAGACCGACCATAGTTTCTCTACGTGACTTACATCTGACTTACACAAGTCTAACGAGTCTACTGACAAGAAGTCGCTATTCACCATAACGAACTCGCATCATAAGGAACCCGATAGCAAAAACTTCGAACTGTCAACAATTGCAACAGCTTACTCTTAGTTTTCAAATTAGGTTTCATAACTTTCAACCATTTATTAAATTTAGAAAAATAAAAGAATGTCACTGTCATTGACTGAAAAACCCTCATTTAAAGACAACGTAATTTCGTTCTTTAAATACGAATGTCAGGCAAATCATGCAAATAATTTTAAGAATGATTCGTTTAAATTCAATACCAGCAACAACATTATCTACACGCTCATCAGCCCCATAATCATAGAAAACTTCACAAAATCACCTGTATGATCAAAGTATGCCTGAAGACGGTTGTGACGACACTCATTCTGCCATCACCTAATCTAGCACCACTCACGCAGCAGACAGGTCCTGACTCCTGGGTCTCTTGGTTTCTCGTGGCTGGCGTGGTAGATCATTATTCCATGTGTCATCGATTTTCCGCAACTGAAAAATAAGTAAGGTTAATTTCACTCGTATGATATCAGGTATCACATTTGATGATAGACTAAGGCTACTTATCTGCGATCCGTAGTTACGTCCATTTCCATCAACATGTTCCTCGAAGAAATTTTAGTCGTCACCTCATAATTAAAAATCAACATTCGCGTTTCAGCACATCGTACTCCGAAAGGTCTACATATTGGATGGCTTCGTTTGTTTGAACTGTCACAACACCACATTTCGCATTATCCACACCGATTATATTATAAAATTCGACGATTCTCATTTTATTGCGTTTTGGATTGTTTAATTTCTCATTGCAAAATTTTCTTCAAATGTCATCCGAACTAGTGTCATTCCTCATTTATTTTCCACATTTGTGGGCAAGTCCTTTCCTGAGGTCCTTTCCAACACTTCTGATATAGGAAAAAGGGGTATTCTACGGTGTTGGTTATTCAATAATATTCCTTTTACTTTGCTCCATGATATTATATTTCTAGTTCTCCTAACGTTCACATCGATACTTTCAAGTACTTCAACACTACGTGATCTTATTGACAATTCCTTCCTCTAAATATGACATGTCGTTTCTTATATGCCAACCTCTGCATCGGACAAGCGTTGTAGAATAAAGAGGTCCGTCCCTGGACCTTCACTGGAGATTCGTGGCCTCACCGACATATATATATGTGGAAGAAGGGGTATTCTACGGTGTTGGTTATTCAATAATATTCCTTTTACTTTGCTCCATGATATATTTCCAGTTTTCCTAACGTTCACATCAATAACAATCTGTACTAGTCCGTGATCACTATTCGAATCCCCATAGAATGTCCCACACATATTATTCTAAATAGATTGACACATTCCTAATTCTAAACATTTGGTTTTTCTTCATGACTTCTCGTATGACAGACCAAAGAGGTCGCTCGCCGTCATATATATATATATAGTTACTAAACAGAGTTTTCCAATTTACTGTTTGTCTGTCATAGCGAAGGAAATACGAAAATTGAATCTTATAGAGATACTAATATTGACACATGATGTCTCTCTGATCTTTTTTATCAATTGTAGTCCTTACAGCTGCGTTGCAGTAACATTTCCGACTAACAGGAATAAATAAATACATAATAATGAATCTATTACTGATAAATATCTCTACATGGAAGATTTTTCAGAGGATAGTATTTGTAGAATTTTTGTCTGTGCGTTTGTTAATCTCAAAAACAGCTTTACTATAATAGTTTTAAGTGACGTATTTTATTGTAGTAAGAAGCGTGAGATATTTTGTTTCATTCAGTCGATTGACAAATGAAAAAGATAACAATTATGTCAATTTAAAATTTTAAAATATCCATTTTTATTTCCAGTTTGCAGGTTTCCCGAAGTGAGCACGGTTTCAAGCAAATAATAACAATAAATGTTGCTAAGTATTATATTTCTTTTAGCTATTATATTAGCAATATCAGATACCTACAATGTAAGTTGTGTGTAAGTGTTGCTGTTTTATACTGAAAAAAAAAGTATAAAACATAACGTAATACGATCAGAGTTAGACGAAAATACTCTCGACTTAATTTTTACAATGAATTGTTTTTGCATGTGGTTAAGATTTGTGTAACTTCTATTATATTTGAACAACTATTAGGTACATGTTACGCACAATTTCTTTAATCTGACGATGGCACTCATACAGACCAATAAACCAAGAACCCAGCTCGTTTGCGTCGAAAGTCACGGAAATAACATAATGGAAGCTATAAAACCAAGTTTAAATTACCTTTCCAGACACGCGCAATGTTTACGGCGTCATGGTTACACCAGTTACAACCGACAATTTACTCGTAACCACGGTGAGTTACAAATGATCAGCCTCTTAAAACCTTATCTTGTAACTAGCTTTTGCCCGCAGCTTCGCCCGCGGTGGAGATCGATTTTTTACAAATTCTACTTTTTTACTTAAAATACTTGCAAATGAATTTTACTAACGCCATCTATTAACAACATCCAGAACTAAATATCTAGCAACTAACAAAATATTGATCTTCCCATGGGGATGTTTTACCGCGGTAAAAAGTAGCCTACGTTACTCTCCACCCTCCTCACTATCTCCACACACAAAAACCATACCATATAACAGCTTCGTTGCGACGTGAAAGACGGACAAACAAACAAACACACTTTCACATTTATAATATTAGTATGGAAGTATGGATATGGATAATAATATAACAACGCCATAAATTCTACAACGTATTGGGGCTGCTTACTGACCCCAATCGGATGTGTGTGGTAAGAGGCGAATCCGGCCCACTGGTTGTAGAGCCCCTCAGAGGAATTATATTGGTGGTATTGATTTTCATCGTTCATTAATAGCATTATTACTATTATAGGTGGATCGTCAGCTCATTTGCTTGCTGTTTTTAAACCAAAGTCTTTATTAATGAGCGTTTGTCTCTATAGTTATTTTGAAGTGCTGGCTCGTTTCCACAAACATCCGTCATTGATGATTCCATAATAATAACGATTGGTTTAAGACGGCATGTTTGAAATTTGATCTTAATCGTTTAATATGTTGTGCCAATTTATTTATTTTTATGATTCGTGAGGGTATGAATATCAGAAGAATTTATGCCCCACTGCAGCACTGAGAGATAAAAACGTAACGTTTTAAATTTCGATTCAGAGATTTGAATGATAAATTTGAATTTCTTTTCTCGGTCTGAGTGTGTTGTTCATGCCACCCACGACCACTATTCATGCGCAACCTATTCGGCATCGGTTTAAGTTTCTGATTCGGTTATTTGCGACATAAGAATATACATTCAAAACTACCTCTAAGTTAAACCATTGTTGAGACGTTTTTCCATTATGAATAACTCTTTTATTACTTCTATTTCATTCTTTTCCAAGACTATTGAAAAGAAATTTACGGATCCATTTCCTCAAATCGACAAACACCTAGAACTTTCCACGTAGAGGTTCTGAAAAAAGTTGTAAAACTTTTAAAAGCTGAGTAAAGATTTACGAGAAAATAATGGAATAGTTGAAAGCTTTTTACGTAATTTTGACGACTTATTGATTATACGGAATACTTTATGAGAGTGCTGGTATTAGGCCATTTTACAAAGATTTTATGGTAAATAGTTCGCAATTACCATAAAAAGGAGTATGTTTTTTATAGTTCAATTCTTACCAGATTGGATAATTTCGTGATGTTACGAAAGTTATGGAGAATATTTGGATTGCATTTCCACTCCTCTCTGTTTTCCTTCTTCTTGCGTTCATTTCTTAATTAGACTGAATGACTTATGATTAAGCATTATCACTACTTTTTCACCGTCTCCCAAGGGCGTCGTAACATCAAAACATAGATTACCCCCAATAGATACCGCATAAGTTAATTTTTCTTAGAGTTTGAACTCACAAAATTTGGCGGAAGGCGCGGATTGCGGGGGATAAAAATATGCGCTGTGATTGGCTATATCTAATTCATACTTGGACTTGGACGCCAAGGACGCGTCAGTATTGGTCGACACTATTGTCGTCGACTTGCAAATGCAAGTACATGTTGGCGCGCGTCAGTTGTTGCCTTGTATGCGGTATCTTTTGGGGGTAATCTATGCATCAAAAGCACACGCCACACAAATGATTTGGCGACTGAATCTAGAGAGCTGAATCAAGTAGAGAGTAACCAGGAAAGCTCCACGGACAGATGAAAATACTGGTCTGCCCGCATGTGATTGGGGTCTTCTAGGCCGCCTCCGGCCAACGTATTTAATTGCTACGACAATCGTTACCACTGCAAAGCGATATACATAGTTTAGTTAGGAGTTAATAAAGTTTGTTTCGATACGACGGAGCTAATGCGATTATTAATATAACAAAGGGAATAATGAATAAAATTAAGTTTTCAGAGCTTTTAAGCTACTTATTTTTAAATTAATAACCTTTGAAGGAACCAAAGTATTTTATAACAAGTTGCACTCTTTATTTAATCCGCGGAGAAGTTGAAAAGTAACGTTAAAATTGGATCGGTGAATTGCCTATTCGAGTTGGAGAAAGTTGACGAAAAGGAAATTATTCAAATTGTGTTCGTTTCAGATTTATGCCGGTAACTTTGTAGGTGCTGGAACTTTGAACTTAGAACCCTTTTTTGTTAATGTTTTCATCTTGTTTATTGTTCTTAGAAATTTGATGAGAACAAACAATAGTATAGTAACAATAATAGTATGAGTAACAGTAAATTTTAGTCACGCTCCTACAATTTTCAGTTATTGGAGTTTAATACTAAAGAAACTATTGTGGTGAAAAATATAAATAAAATTAAAATGTGTGCAATTCACACGTGGTAGAAGTGAAACCTTCAAAATTTTTGTTTTCAAGATAATGAGACGAATGTAAAATTTCGGGAAGATGATAAATGTAGGTTTCACTACTCCGCTCCGCTCCGCCCCGCTCCAATCCGTTCCGCTCCGCTCCACCCTGCCCCGCTCCGCCCCACCCCGTTCCGCTCCACTCCCCTACCCCTCACTCCTCTACCCTACCCCCGTACAATGCTTCCTATCTCACTTTAGAATTTATGTGTTTATCTCTTTTTACTGGACAGTTTCGTTTCATAAAATTTCAAGTCACCCCCGTACTAAAGAAGTTTTCACTTCAAAAATTAAAATGTGTGCAATTCACACGTGGTAGAAGTGAAACCTTCAAAATTTTTGTTTTCAAGATAATGAGACGAATGTAAAATTTCGGGAAGATGATAAATGTAGGTTTCACTAATCTACTCCGCTCCGCTCCGCTCCGCTCCGCCCCGCTCCGCCCCGCCCCGCTCCGCCCCGCCCCGCTCCGCTCCGCACCGCTCCGTCCCGCTCCAGTCTCCACTCAACTCCAGTCTCCATTCATTTCTAGTCTCCACTGGACAGTTTCGTTTCATAAAATTTCAAGTCAGTCTCCACTCATTTTTAGTCTCCACTGGATAGTTTCGTTTCATAAAATTTCAAGTCACCCCCGTACTAAAGAAGTTTTCACTTCAATAAACTGGATACTCGGCTACAGTACAACAAGTTTGTGCATTAGTCGACGATCAACAGTTTTATATTTTAGTCACAATTTATAAAATAAATTTAAGGACTGATATTTTTATCAATCTTAGCCGTAAGCTCGGCTTAGAACAGAGTTATTGGCCCCAATCTTGAGCCGGCATACTAGACCTAAGAGATCTAAGTGCGATTTTTTTCGAAAGGATAGTTGGTGTTGGCCTTCACGCGGACAGGACCCAAGTGCGAGTGAATGCGCAATACGCTTCGCCCTGCTCGCACTTTTACTTCAACGCGTGCAGCGATATTCTACATCGACTACTATAGGATGTTATTAAATTAATGGCTTTGTTAACTGATGGGCGTCGGCGGCGTAGTGACGGATCGTGAGTAGGGATTGCAATCCGGAAAACCGGATCCAGTAATCCGGCCGGATCCGGCATTTTATACGCATAACGATCCGGTAGAATTTACCGGATTCGACCGGATTGGTGAAAATCTGATAAAATCCGGCCGGATTGAAAATTACACCGGATTGCAATACCTAATCGTGAGTTTGTTTGTCGGTTAACTACATAAAGAAGTCAAAGTGCAGTTAAAAGTTACTTTCGAATCGTTTATTTACAAATGTGAGGAGTAATTTGTGTTAGACGGCCAGGTTGTTTACATATCGTGTTCCGTGAAATTTACCTACATTAATGAGTTAGACAGAGTTATTTGTAATATCCGTAAGTCAATATTATAATAGTCCCATTCATTTTGTTGTAATATACATGCTTATTTGTTATGGAAATTTAAAATGAAATTTCTGACTGAATGAATTGAATGAAATCGAGACGTAAATTAAATCTAAAGTTAATAAAATAAATTTACCTAATTAAAAAAAAATGTCTTTGAAATTAAGCCTTACCAATTATTTTTTACTTAAAGTAAGCATGAAAGTAAAAAATATTAAAATATTAATTATTATAAAATCCAAAACATAATATTACGTGTACAAACATCAATTTATCACAGTGATCTAAATTAAAAATACATATCACGAATATTATCAATCACATAATATTAATATCTTACAAGATTAATGTCGTCACATATGAAAATTAAATATTCGTTACAATATATTAAATCATGTTAGCTAAGTATTACTTTTCTTATTTATGTTTACGTTTTTCCAATTTCTCGCTTAGTTCCAAGAGGGTAATGGGATTGCATCGAAAACGACAATTTACAACCGCGCAGGGTCCAACCACCCCTAGGGGGTACACACCTGCCCCTAATTGTGTTTACTACCCCTCCTTCCAGAAGCTTTAAGTTAGAAATACTGTACCTGCTTCATTTAAATTATGCACGATACTTGCTAACGTAAAATCTTTTTTTTAAGTTTGTAAATCGTATCAGATAAACACAGAGGTTTAGTAACCTTTTTAACCGACTTCAAAAAAAAGGAGGAGGTTCTCGATTTCGACTGTATTTTTTTATGTTTGTTACCTCAGAACTTTGGACTGGGCGAACCGATTTTGATGATTCTTTGTTTAATCGAAAGCTGGGCCTGTCATGTGGTCCCATATAAATTTGAACGAGATCTGACAAGTAGTTTTTGAGTAACTTTGAAGTCGGTTATTTTTTGTTAGTAAAATTTTTGTGAGTAGGAAAAAAAATAATCCCGGGAGTTTCTTGCCGCTTCTTCTACCGGGACCACTCACGGTAGGGATTTGTTGAAGCGATGGCGTTGAGTGACTTTCGAAAAGTGTTTGTAACAAACCTACTTCGAATAAACTAATTTCATTTCTAATTTCATTTCATTTTAAATTATTCGTCTCCCTGTCTATTTGTCTATCAAGACTGTGTGTGACTTTCAGTGTGTTTGCTATATCAGTAGCTCCTAAGCGAGTAGACCGAGTTTCATGTGGTTTTTTGTGTGTAAACAGACATAGTTGATACTCGTAGCTGTTTAGTGAAAATAAAACTTTCAGGTTTTTTTATGTTAAAATTTGTAGTTATTCCTGTTAAAAGAAGATAGATAAGCAAACGATCCACCTGATGGTAAGTGGTCACTATTGCTCACGATGTAAAAAGAGGTAGATATGTCATTATCGCGCCGACGATGAAGAGCGTAAGAACAGACAATTGACTGTTCTACTCGTAGTCACTCTGTCAATACAAGACGATACGCACGCTTTTGTTGTAGTCAGAAGTGCTTGACATTTGTCATACAGCGTTAAAGTGGCTTCGTGTATTTTGGTGAAGTGAAACAAAAGATAAACGTGTAAAAAGAAATCCTACGTGTAGTCTACTCAATAAGTTCAAAATGGTTGAAAATAGACATACTGCTCTTAAAAATACGTGCGATAGCTCATTCTGTTCGGAATGACGTCTAGAAAAATGTTTCGGAAGCGTTTACCAGCACGTAAAAAATTGCAAAAGTTATTGACAAAATAAAGTTGAAAAAAAAAAAAGTATTTTGTTTTTGGTAATAACTCCGAAACTAATAATATTTAAGAAATTTTAAAACAAGATTCCTAAAGAAGAGGAAATTTCCAAACAATGACTCGCGGCTCTCGAAACTCTATCTCCATTATTTATAACTTTAATTTAACGCTGAAAATGGGTCTCCACGCGGCATTTTTAGGTTGCGCGTGCGGCGTCAAAACCGAGTTCGTCACACTCAATAATTTTTTAAGGTATTAATTATTAATTTTAAAAAATAAAAAAAATATGGTGTATTCGAAACACTTCAGAGAATTTGCTCCCGTAGGAAATTTTGCTTAAAGTTAATTTTTCAACAAGTTAGACGATTGTTAATTAACTAAATTTTCTCGAACTTCCATTTTCATTGTACATTAAAAAAAATGTTTAAGTAATTGTTCTATAAATTTTTCTCTTCGTGGAGCACTTCTTATACAGGGTGTCCCGTAAGTAGCGGATCAACCGAAGGTGGCAGATAGCTTGAAAATTGACCTATCATATGTCAAAAAATTACCTTAGTAAAAGTGTCACCGTTTTCGAGATATTGACCATTCTTTAAAATTTAGAAAATTCGGCTCCTTTACCCTACTTTTTCCTGTTGAGTCCACAAATGAGCAGTTATTTTGAATTTTTTTTTCCTAGAGCTCTCAGATAGTTGCTTTATAATTATCAGTATGTAATATCGTTGAAATTATTAGGGAACGCTGAGAAAATAGCGTCTACTTTGGATATTTTTGTTTTTGATTTTCTTCGACACAATTTTGATGCGAGGTGGTTGAAAAAAAATGTACTGGGCAAGTATGCCCCGGTACTTTAAAAACTTGTCTGTTTAATGCAGATTTTAAAAAGGTACAATACAGGCTACTTTGATAGGAAAATTTTCAAGTAAAAGCCATTTCAGTGTTAAAGGGGTGAATTTGAATCAAAAGTTATTTTACTGTTTACTGTTATGGGATGAAGTTTTTCAATGGTTTTTGCATAATATCACGTTACGTTAAATTATTCTCTAATAAATATTGAAAATAATGATTATTTTCCGATATTCCAACCTAATAAAGAAATTACTAATTACTTGAAAAATATTGTTTATTTCAAAAATAATGCTATGATTTACTGTTTTTTTAATACTAGATGATCAGGAAGCCTTGTAAATTATTGTTTTAAGATTATTTTTGTACGAATATTCAACAAAAAACAAAGAATGAGCAAAAATGTAAGTAAAATAATTATTTTTGTTTATTTTATCATACAAAAATAATCTTAAAGCAATAATTGACAAGGTTTGCTGATCATCTAGTGTTAAAAAATAGTAAATAATAGCAGTATTTAAGAAGAAACAATATTTTTCAAGTAATTCTTAGGTAATTTGAAATTTCTTTTAAAAGTTGAAATATCGCAAAATAATCATTATTTTAAATATTTATTAGAGCATTAGTTTAACGTAACGTAATATTAAGCAAAAACCATTGAAAAACTTCATCTCATAACAGTAAAAAATAAAATAACTTTTGATTTAAATTCACCTCTTTGACACTGAAATGGCTTTTACTTGAAAATGTTCCCTATCAAAGTAGCCTATATTGTACCTTTTTAAAATCTGCATTAAACAGAAAAGTTTTTAAAGTACCGGGGCATACTTGCCCAGTACATTTTTTTTCAACCACCTCGCATCAAAATTGTGTCGAAGAAAATCAAAAACAAAAATATCCAAAGTAGACGCTATTTTCTCAGCGTTCCCTAATAATTCCAACAATATTACATACTGATAATTATAAAGCAACTATCTGAGAGCTCTAGGAAAAAAAAAATATCAAAATACCTGCTCATTTGTGGACTCAACAGGAAAAAGTAGGGTAAAGGAGCCGAATTTTCTAAATTTTTAAGAATGGTCAATATCTCGAAAACGGTGACACTTTTACTTAGGTAATTTTTTGACATATGATAGGTCAACCTTCAAGCTATCTGCCACCTTCGGTTGATCCGCTACTTACGGGACACCCTGTATACATGCTTAACGAGATCACGTCATAAAAGTTTAAAAAGTTTTAATACTTTGTGTATAATAATTTTATAAGTTGAACAAATAATTTTTTCGTTTTTTTATCGAATCGAAATTTAAAAATTGAAAAAAGTTTTTATCTGTACTTTGTTATACATCGTTGTTTTTTTTATTTTTAGGAGTTTCAGAAAAAATGAAATTGTTGATAAAAAAATTATTTTTTTACATTTCTATAAAAGACGGTCAATTATAATTTTTAAGAAAAAAAAATTCTTGACTAATTATTCAAACAATAGAAATATTAAAAAACGATTATAAACAATTATATATCATTATTAAGAAAAATTTTTTTTTTCAAAAATCATAATATTTTATAAAAAATAAGGTATTAAGAAAGTTTTTCTTGAAAGCATTGAAATAGTCTATTTGTTAATAAAAAAAATATAAAAAAATGAGGGATTTTTTTTTTTCAAGTCAGTAAATGTCTTTTATGAATGCCAAAACGATTATGTAATAATAAATTGGGAAAAAAATATTTTCAATAATGTTATTTGGATTTTTCATTTTTTGTTCAACTTATAAAATTATTATTACACAAAGTATTAAAACTTTTTAAACTTTTATGACGTGATATCGTTAAACATGTATATAAGAAGGGCTCCACGAAGCGAAAAATTTATAGGACAATTACTTAAACATTTTTTTTAATGTACAATGAAAATGGAAGTTCGAGAAAATGTAGTTAATTAACAATCGTCTAACTTGTTGAAAAATTAACTTTAAGCAAAATTTCCAACGGGAGCAAATTCTCTGAAGTGTTTCAAATACACCATATTGTTTTTATTTTTTTAAATTAATAATTAATACCTTAAAAAATTATTGAGTGTGACGAACTCGGTTTTGACGCCGCACGCGCAACTTAAAAATGCCGCGTGGAGACCCATTTTCAGCGTTAAATTAAAGTTATAAATAATGGAGATAGAGTTTCGAGAGTCGCGAGTCATTGTTTGGAAATTTCCTCTTCTTTAAGAATCTTGTTTTAAAATTTCTTAAATATTAATAGTTTCGGAGTGATTACCAAAAACAAAATACTTTTTTCAACTTTATTTTGTCAATAACTTTTGCAATTTTTTACGTGCTGGTAAACGCTTCCGAAACATTTTTCTAGACATCATTCCGAACAGAATGAGCTATCGCACGTATTTTTAAGAGCAGTATCTCTATTTTCAACCATTTTGAACTTATCGAGTAGACTAGTGAACCTACTGGAATTGATGGAATTTAAAATCAGATTTAGGTCACTATAATGTACAATAGGACAATCTGTCCTATACCGTCCATTAATTAAAATGGTAATCATAGCGAACATTCACTGCGACTAAGCGGGTCATGCCTCATGCGGGCCTCATTCGCACGAGAATAGAATATTAATGACTTAGGTGCATTAATCTACTTCAATTTTGTGCTTAACTGCTTCTGAATTGATCTGATGGTAGTATTTATGGTGAGCATAATGCTCATAGTTTAAGATTTTTATATCTTGATCCTTTTTGATCTTTAGGAAGTGTTCATATCTATTGGTTAAAAAATTGACGCGAGTATAGGAAGGTTAATTACTTAAGTAAGTTAGGAGTTAACATAGGGGATGTTATTCTATAGTTATTCAAAATCATGGTGTACCTGTGTTTTGAGTTTCATGAAAATCCGTTCAGTACTTTTTACGTGAAAGAGTAACATATATGTGCTGTCGATGTTTACCTGATAAGATATTAGAAATAAAAAACAAAATAGTTTTCAGTGATACAACACGACCCGCGCACTTGACGGCCGGATGGTGACTGACTTGTGTGCGGGTAGTGCAGATACTCTTTTATTATTATGTATGTCACAATATATACCTACATCAGACCTCAAAAACTTTCACATTCACGATAATCGTAGGATATAGTATGGTCTGCCAACCCTAGCTAACAAGGCAATTGACTATAGCTGTTACCAATATCGAATTCAATATCATTGAGAGACGAACCAATTATACACTTAATTTAGTTCATTCATGACTTTAAGAATTGAGAGTTGACTTTTAAAAAGGATTTAAATGTATTGGAAATAATAAGATATCTGTAGCAATTGAGTGAAACTTGACTGTTTTCCGACGAAATGAGAATCCGACCAAAAGGTCGCAAAAAAGATTCGCAAAAGCGAATCCGACGAAGTGCGAACAAACGATAAATACTTATTCTTCTTTTTTTAGTTGATAGTGAGCAGAATCTATGAGGTAAATGGTCTGACATTCAAGGATGTCAGGACACGATAGCTCGTGTCAAGGACTCAGGCACACGCTATGTTCGCTTTCACTAGTGATGTTACCGTATCCTAAACAATCAGGTATCCAATAGAGAATAATTTTACTAAAATATTTGCTTACGTTTGAAAATGATAAGGAATGATGCTGTTTGAATGCGATCTCTGCGGGAGAAATATGTACAATCAAACAGGTATTGTAACAGTGTAGCCTCACAATATACATAATATAGTAAATTGATATCTAGATATAAGAAGCAACTTAAATATTTTCAAGCTTAATGATCATTATAACACCATTCGCCATGATTATTACAAGATCATACGACATGATCTTAAAACACAAAATACGCATAATCTTGTGTGTTTGTATCGCTAAGTAAGGTACAATTATTAGTACAATTACTTAAATACAGTTACTAATTACTTGCGTATGTTAGAAGACTATTTTGTAATACTTCGACATTTAAAAAGATTTATTTAGCCTGACCATTTCTTCTTCTCCATAACAAAGTTCCTTCAAAATGGTGGTAGGAAAAAAATGACGTTAATAAGTGTGGTTATTTTTTTTTCCAAATTATGTGCTTCTTTATCATAATTTACATTTAATTAAAAATATTCAGATCTGTTATGTCCGTCACCTCACATCCCTCGTCAGAACAAATTTCATTCATCATTGATTTTTCTAGACGAGCTTTCTAAAATGTCTAATAAAATTCCTCCTTCTGATACTTTAAGATTTAACTGACTAGAAAAAATAACTTTTAGAAGCGTAAAACATATTGCTTCAAGGATTAGAGTTTTTATTCGAAAGATGATAGTTTAGGGGTCCTAACTTTGTTTTTTAGCAGCTCTTAAATGAAAAAAGTATGCATAATTTTTTTGGGTAGTGCCCAATGGCATAAGTTTTCCAATGAAGCGAGGACTTTAAGTAAACTAAATAATAAATATTTTCAAAATATGCAATGCAAATGTTGTATGATTTATTTTAAACTGTAAAAGCCTTTACCAGTGAACGCTCTAAAATCAAATTTTAAATGAGGGCTATTCAAATTACCGCCAAGAACTATAAATCACTCATAATAACGATACCCATAATTTATCATACTCCAATTCCATCCAAAAGTGCGTTAAAAGTAATAAAATGAGTCATAAAATCAACCATTAAACAAATTGGCGGCTTAATGGACCGGAATCATTAATTTTTAATTACTTTTTGACGTCAAATTTTTCAGTATCACATCTTTTTATGACGCGAGATTTTTGACCGTGATTATGTTTATGAAGTCATAAAGGAAGTAACCAGAAATTCAATTATAGAGTTAATGGGACCACTTTTCACAGTGAGTCATAAAATTATACGCTAACATTGCAAAAAAGAACCGCGGTGTGGGCAACGCATGGTCCATCATGATAATATAGTACCCTCGCTAAGACAAGAAGTGCCTACGATTTCTCTAACCGTGTAGTCGTATTTTGAAACCTAATTTCTCAGCTTTGGCCTGGTTGCTGGAGAGCTCAAATTCACAGGATAAATATTAGGCAAGTTAGGGGATTATTGATAGATGAAATATCTAGACACGCGGAGCGTGTCAAGTCAATTTCTTAGCTAACAGAATTGACGAGCAGCACCGTGTGTAATATTACACGAACCATTTGGAGCCACTTTTGACCACCTCGTAACTCAAAAACTATTCAACATAAACCTGTTAAATTTGGCTCATTTATTAAGACTTGCAAAATACATACGTCTTCCAAATTTCATAAACACATCTCAAACGGTTATTTAGATATTAACGTCCAAAAATCGAGAAATTTAACACTGACTGACCTATAGATCAAAACTATATTCAACTTCCAGGTGACCTAGAAAGTTAAAATTTGGCATGCAGATAGGTAGTCGGGTGAATACAAAGGAATAAATCTGAAAGTAGTAAATTTTTATCATTTTATGATAATTTTTCAAAAAATTGATTCTATTAGAAACACTTACTTAAAATGCCTGAAATTTAAGAGTAGCAATCAAAATTGATGACATCTGGTCATTATGTGGATTCCAAGGTGAATATATAACGAAACATAATTATCAGTTTTAGTACTTTCTGAAGCTTTCAACGGGAGGAAGATGTTCAGTGTCCCAAGTGCCTGTGAGAAGTGCATAGCACATATACATTTACGTGAAGATTAGTGGTTCGTCAGGAGACGTTATTTCCAGTGTATTACGTCGTTTTATTTTTAATGTGTGAAAAATTATTTTTCTCTAATCTACAAGATTACACCACAAAATTTTGTATTATTTCCGTAATTATACCAGTTTAAAGTAATTCGAAGTATTGTTTCAAAATTTATTGTTGCACGATGTCATTGAACACAAACAAATAATTGAAATAATCCTTGAATTATTTTCTATACAAAAAGTAATGATATCCCATCAAAAACATAAATGTAAAGTGAGAGTCAATTTCAAAAAAAAAGAATTGCGATCTAAATGGGTGCCAATTTCTGTGTAGAAAAGCCTAAAATTTTAGTCACAAGAACATGTAATTCAAGCTTTACATTTGACTTGGCTAGTTTTCATTAGTTAGCAACCAACAAACCAAATTAGAGAAGAGTGTCATAAGTCATCAACCTAACAGATTTGACGAAGCTAATTACATAGATATAATATAGCCTAGGTAGGTACGTGAAAACTAACCAAGTCAAATGTGGAGCTTGAATTACATGTTCTTGTGACTAAAATTTTAGGCTTTTCTACACAGAAATTGGCACCCATTTAGATCGCAATTCTTTTTTTTTTGAAATTGACTCTCACTTTACATTTATGTTTTTGATGGGATTGAATATTGCCGTTACTTTGCCATCGACTGTGATCAATAATAATGTTATATCTACCCATAATCCTAATAACTTGCCTCGCAACTGGCAAGAAGTCACAACATTATATCCTAGTTGATATTACTTTTCTAACTTATCCAAAGATTATGATTTGATAGATTATTGAAAACTAGCGCTAAGCCCGCGGGTTTGCCGCGTTTTGCAAGAATTAAGTATCCTGTCTTAATACATGATCTTGGTCTACCTCTGTGCAAGATTTAATGAAAATCCGTTCAGTAATTCTTTCGTGAAAGAGTAAACATTTATAAATGTATTGTAATGTATGTGTTTTGAACTTTAATCTTAATACATATATATAAATTACGTGTCACGTTGTTTGTCCGCGATGGACTCCTAAACTACAGAACCGATTTTAATCAAATTTGCACACCGTGTGCAGTTTGATTCAACTTGAAAGATAGGGTAGCTTATATCTCAAAATAAAAATAAAACTTGACAGAACGAAGTCTGTCCGGGCAGCTAGTAAAATATAAAAATCTTCAATATATGGACTTTTATTTGCACTTATCACACACAAATTACACTTTAACTTTAGTGAAACCAAGTATTGTTTACAAGAGTCTTTCTTCATTACTTAATTCGACAGCCATTTCTCTAATACAGTGAACGGAAACATAGACATACCATAGACTTTCTTATATGTAATCAAAAATTGCCACAGACAAAAAACTGCATAGATTAAGTAAATCATAACAGTATGTAACTGTAATGTAATATTTAGTAGGATTAGTAGGATGGATGTAACTTAATCAATAATCAGGTATATAATATTATACACGCTTTATAGGTACATACTTCCAGATATACAATCAGTAGCTCGAGCACGAATATCTGCGAGAAAGTATTCGTATGGTTAACGTAAGCAATCTGTCAAATTTGTATGGCATTTTAGTACCATTTACGCACGATAGGGGCGCTTTTGAAAAAATGCCATACAAATTGCTTACGTTAACCATACGAATACTTTCTCGCAAATATTCGTGCTCGAGCTACAGTAAAAATATCATAATGAGTTTTTTATCGTTCCTGCCGAAAAGAAAATTTCGTGACGTGCTCAATGCCACAACGTCATCCAACGTAGGCTTTAAATATTGACAGGCAATCCGTCAAAATGCGAGTGTGCGTGACGTCATGGTGAAATTAATGGCCCCCATGCGTTGTTTGTGACCTCCTCGATTTGTGTCATGGAGCGAAATAGGCTTGGGATTTAAAAATAACAAATATTGTGATTGCCACAATTTTTTAATTTTTCAATGTTAACAATTACTAGCTGACCAGGGAGACGTTGTTCTGTGACATGTTTTATATTTATGTAGGGTAGGAGGGTGAAAATTTGGGGTTAAAAGTATTTTTTATGCCAAATCTAAAAAAAATACAAAGAAAAAGAATTTCGGCAAAAAATAAAACAATTGAAAAAATATTTGGATAGGGACCCTTATCACCTAACGGTATAAAAATAATATAATTTAGAACCTTTTCTCATATCTACCAAATATACCTACCTACACAAAATACATTTTTACATTTACCATTGCACATACTCGTAACTACGAGTACAAATCTCTTGCAGTATACCTACTAATGGATGTATATGTATAAATAGCCCATGTAACTTGGAAATAACAGAGCATCCTATTGGTGCAAGAGTTTTTGAAATCGGTCCAGTGCTTTTTGAGTTTATTCATTCCAAACAAACAAATAAAAATGAAAACTTTCCTCTTTATAATATTAGTTTATAATGCAGGTGAACAATCGTAATTTTTCACTTCAGTTCACTTTCTCTATAAAAGTTTGTTTTAGTTTCTTAAACTATTGCGTTATTGAAGAAGACTATCTCTACAAAGAAACGTAGTTCTCGTATGTTTATTTGAAAATTGGAAAATATTGACGTATTTAAATTTGTTCGGAGAAGGAACACATCGTGAGGGAACTTGTAGGAGGTGAATTTTAAGTTTAAGTTTTCTCAAGTCATTATTATCACTACCATTATTGACAGTGATGGGCGTTTATTTGATACGAGTAACCGCCCTCGCTTTGCTTCGGTTTTCTTATTTTTTTACACCTTGGGTTACATTATTGGAGTTTTATTAAGGATCCCTAATTTTTTTGAAAATATAATATAGCCTATGTCATCCGGGGATAGCGTAGTTACCCAACAGTGAAATAATTTTTCAAATCGGTTAAGTAGTTTCGGAGCCTATTCAATGCAAAAAAACAATCAAATCTTTACTCTTTTTATTATTAGTATAGATTACCATACTGCCCACACCTTTGCCTAAATTTCCTGGGAAATATAGTACCCCATGTTATTCCAGAAACTGGTCAGGTAGATCAGTAGTGGATACATTTACCTAACCTTTGGTACAGACTGATATTGTTTGTCTGTTTTTAAAAAGCTATACGACAATATAAATACGTATAGATCGTCTATTTTTAAAATAGCGTGGAGGCGCGTATTATTGTTGTTATAACATGTAAGTGGACTTATTAAATAACTATAGGAACTACTAATTATATAGTAATCCCACTTACAGGTTGTACCAATAATATTCAGTTCACGTTCATTTCTAAAGATGATGTCTAATCATATGTTCTTATCAATATAGTGTACTTGGCCTCGCGAATGTCATTGACACAGCATAATGTTACCTCGTACATTTGGCACCTACTGCCGGTCAAGGCGGGGCGATACGGCTTGCAGCCAAGACGAATAGCTAATGAAATACTTTACGGTAACTGCGGTTGATCTATTTTGTTAACCGACTTCAAAAAAAGGAGGGGGTTCTCAATTCGAGTGTATTTTTTTTATGTTCGTTACCTCAGAACTTTGGACTGGGAGAACCGATTTTGATGATTCTTTTTTTATTCGGAAGCTGGTGGCTGTCATGTGATCCCACATAAATTTTATTGAGATTTGACAATGGCATCCATGAGAACACCACATACCTAAGTCGTAAATTTGTATTAAGAATGTGCGCGACAAATTGACGAATAACTTAATATCACGCCAACCGATTTCGATGATTCTTTTATAATCGAAAGCAGGTGCTTGTCATGTGGTCCCACATAAATTTGAACGAGATCTGACGAGTAGTTTTTGAGTAACTTTGAAGTCAGTTATTTTTTGTTAGTAAAATTTAGATTATTTGTGGGAGGTAACATTAGAGAGTTATGTGAAATCGAAGTTTATGGGAAAGATACTTAGATAAGTCGTCTTAAGTCATCTTTTGCGATACTATGCTTGTTTAGTTCTAAATCTTTAGTTAATATTATTATGGGAAGATAAGATTTTTCATGTTCGCAATTAAAGGAAACTACATTTTGAGTAAGTGACATAGCCTAATGTCAAAAATATTAGAAATCCTTACGATAATTGCAATAATATAACCAGGGGTTTAAAAAATTGCGTTACGTACAGGTAGTTGACGTGCAAAAAAAGCCAAAAACTAAACTAAAACTAAAGCAAAGTTAGACTTACTTAATGATAAAGGTAAACTTATTGTGAGATGTCTGATACTTACAATTTTTTTTCGATTTCTACGTAACTTATCTATCTTAACTAGCATTAAGCTCGCCATTTGTCCGTTAATATTTTTATATTGTTGTCAATAAAGTTTGCATAAATAAATAAATAAATAACTTTGTTAAAATTAGACTTGCGCCCCAACTCAAAATCACTAACGCTTACAGTACATAATTTGTGTGGTAATTCTTTACTAAGGAACGATTAAAGTAGCCGTTAGTGACTCTGAGGTAGTTCGTTAGTTACCCGTCGCTTGCAGAGCAATTTACTAAGTAGGTTATTAAAAAAATTACGGAAATGCTTAACAAAACTCACGAGTCTATGTAAATGTAAAATTAAGATTTAGGAAGCGTACATTTTAACGATTTGTTGAAACACAAGGAGTTCATTAAAACGTAATTAGTATGGGCCCATGGTTCGCACTTTGTAATTATTTCGCTGACGGCATCATTTTGAAGATAAGATAATTACCAAATGTACCTACTTAAGGATAAACGGTTTTGTCATGTTAATTAGGTAATATTGCAGTTGTGCGTTTCGTTTCAATTATCCCATATTATAATGGTCCTAAATCAAACTTAAGATTAGTTGTTTTGAATGATTTTTATTTATTTTTTCTTATTTACAAATATCCCAACAGATATATCGCACCTTTGGTGGAACAAGGGCACATCTTACAAAAAATCGTAAAATGACAAAAATTAAACAAAAAAATATTTTACACCTGCAAAGTACATGGCCATATTCACAAATAAATGGGTCGTATCTCATGCAAAGAACAAACACTTTGAAGCAATAAAAAGACGAATAATACGACTCGGAATGCAAAAAAAAAACTTTGAAATGGCTCTCCTGTAAAATTACAAAAGTGCAGTTGAGCCCTTGTTCCACCAAAGGTGCGATATAATATACAATTTACCTACTCGTATTGGGCTTAAATCAATTAAGCCGTTTTTAATGAATTTTTATTTTTTTGTATTAACAAGTGTCAGTAATTATACTACTAACTACTACTTATTACTGCGGGCAATGGCTAGTTGAATTATAAAGGGTTTTAGATTTGCAATCAGGGAATGTCTTCTGTGTCATGTCCTAGAAAAATATCCTTCACAGTTCTTATTAACTTCCTCCACTTTTCGCTCCAATTTTAACGAATGTAAGATTAACCCTTTAAGGTTTTTTGTATCTAAATATGCACAACACATTTAAACGCACCTTACACAAAATTTAAAAGTCACACGAACGTATTGACTCTTCCGTTTGAATTATCAACGTACAATAAAAGGAGAAATTAATAAGTCGGCCGCAGACCGTACTATCCCTTTATCTTCAAAAACAGCAATAAATTAGACGGTTCGCGCCGAAATTGAGGAATAGTGGACGGTTAATTAAAATTTTGTTAAAAAATTTAGTAAAAGTGGGTAAACTGTGAATATTTTAGTGTCATATTATTTGAAAGGCAGCTAATAATAACAAGTAAGTATTATTTCATTACAAAATTATGTTATTTTATGTACAATGAAGGAATAAGGTATGTGTATCTAAAAATATACATTGCGACTTACCTGTATAAATCGAGTTTATTACTTGTGTATCTAAATAGATACTGGGCGTCTTTATCAGTCGTTTTTATACAGTTTATATCGTATTTGAGAAGTGAGTTAGGCATCCTGTCGTTGGGGGTTATCCGTAAAGATCGTTTGTGAGGATGTGACATGATATCGGACAAAGACTTGCTAAAGAAAGGAAGAAGTAGCTATAAGGTTATGGTCGATAACAATAAGAATGTTGTTGTTACTAAATGGGCGGATAATAAATGTGTTACTTTAGCGAGTTCATATGCAGCAGACAACAGGAAAAAATTTGTAAAAAGATATTGCAAGACCTCTAAGCGTAAAGTAGATATCAAATGCCCAACCGTTATTACAGAATATAACCAGCACATGGGCGGTGTGGACTTGGCGGGAATGTTCGTTTCTCTTTATCGAACAGGCGGTAAGAGTAGGAAGTGGTATAAAAGAATATATGTATTACCATTTAGTATTTATTTATTTATGGCCCCAAATACAGTGAAAAATAAGAACCCATTGTGTCAAGGCCGAAAATGGATATACGCACTGATGGCTTATACCATATACCTACCTTTGTAAGGAAGGGTCGGTGCAGGAACTGCACAACATGTCAGATATTAGTTGCCTGAAATGTGATACGAGGCTATGCCTCATGGAAAAACATAACTGTTTTCGTGAATTTCATAGGAAATAGCGTTATACGGCTCAATTTATTTTATTTGTTTTATTTACTTTGAATAATTAAACAAACTAATAAACACTCATTTTATTTTATTTACTTTTAACCTTTGATTTCACAGAAATTCCTATTTCAGTTAACTATTTATTATTGTTTAAAGCTAATTATTGTTTCTAATGTATAAGCCCTAGAGTCATTTTGTGTCTTTTTAGATACGAAGTTCGCAATAACCTATTTCGTATAATTGTGTTTTTGTATCTATAAAGATACAACCTGAAAACTCAGTGTCTTATTCCTGAAAAAATATTTTTGTCACAAAATTTATTTAATATATCAAAAAAATTTAACTTGGTTTAGTTTTTGTTTTATTTAACAATTCCAATACCTCTTTGCTCCTTAAAGGGTTAAGAAAAAAATTGAAATATGTTTTATTATTACAGTTAATTTTCTAAAAGGATCAGTGTATAGTTCAAAATAATTTTCAGAAAAGAAATAGAATTTTTTTTCGTCTTACGATTATAATATTATCTCAAGTGTTTTATTGGCTACACTAATTTTAGAACGGTAAAGAAAAAAAAATTGGAACGTCGGGAAGTGAAATGTCAAGTTGGAAGAGGGATCGCTTCGAGCCATGAAGGCTTAGTTCGGTATGTGAATAGCAACTAAATTGCTATGGCTATTGCCAAAAATCATCCATCGAAACAGGAAACAAATTGAAAATGTAATAGAAAACAATTTTTTTTATGTGGAAAATATCTTTAGGTATTTTTTGTTATTAATCGTAACCTCTTTATTGTATTGTATACAAGGATATCCCTAGTCGTATTCGACAACGGCAGTTTTAAAGTAGGAAAATAAATAAATTAGAAAAGGTGGTCATATCACAAAAGGTGGTCTTGGTTGGCAATCGCTTCCAGACAACCTCAAAATGTGGAAGTAATGCACAGATTAATTAAATGAGATAAGGTGCAGGAGTGATAAAGAAATTTGAGATATTAATAAAAAATAATATACGAGTACATACTAGTTCACTATGTGGATTAAGTGATTAAATCTGGGGATGATGAGTTTTTACTTTATTTTTAAAAGAATTAAATGTATGAGAGTTGTAATACATTTTATACTTTATAGATGTTAAGTGTGGTAGCTTCGTGGTTCTAATCGTGATCTTCGACGAAGGGAAGCTGAGTACGAAATAGATACGTGTTATGTGAGCATTAGAATTGAATTATAACTTACTTGGGTGAAACCCTATATGGCGAGGGAACTGACATAAAAAGTTATACCATAACGTCATACTGAATTTAGTGTGATGTTACATGAGCATGAGTTAGGTATCACGTAATGCTTATCACAAAACCATCGTACATAGTCATCAGAACTAAAAAATATTAAATTTCAACTCTTTTATAAGAAGGTAGGTCTAATTAAGCTTGCAAGATTTGACCCACAAAAACAGGATAAGCTAAATAAAAGCTCAATAAATTGATTATATTGCCATGAATATACGTAATAATATCTCCGCGCCCTGACGTTTGATAAATGTTACAAATCTGGAATCAAGAGGTTGTCACGGTTGACTAAGAAGTTAGAACTGCTTGACTTCTAGCGATATGGTTCGAGAATGCGGCATGTGTCACGTTAGCTATTTATTTTAAACTTACGTATTCCCTCAGTGGTTAAAATTGGATCACACATTGCGAAAGCGAGCAAAGCATATGAAATGTTTTTAATATCTTTTTTCTGATGTGATCACAAACTTCCCACAATGTAAGTATTACTTATTACTCATACAAAACTGTTCAGTAAAGAAAAGGAAACGATTAGGACAAAAAATTACCAGGCTCAGTAATATTGTTACTGCCTTTAAAAAAGAAGCCATACCATGGGACCAGATATCCTCAGTGAAATGAATCATAATTTGAAAGATTTAGAAATCACAATCATTTGATTGAGGTGTAACCTGCCATTCCGTGCAAAATTACACTGTCTATGATTAGATTAGATTATTGGAGAGAGCCATGAAAGATTTATCCTTTTATATTTTATCTAGGTATATTCCAAGTCTATCAAAGTTTCCGAAAGCTCTCTCGCAGCCCCATCGAATGCTCAAGGGCCACTCTTTTAGAAAGGGAAGTTTTAAATAGAATCCTTTTTGCTTCTATGAATAAGTGAGAGAAGCTTGGACCTTTTTGTGAATTCGTTGATTTTGCATTTGTTGACTCCTTTCTCGTATGTTACTAAGATAATCTGAGTGTTAAATTAGTGAGATTTAAAAAGATTTTTAGAGTTACTTGCTGTTTTTGTTGCTAATTAGGTTTTTTTAAATACGAGCACAATGGGAATCAAGGAAGAATAAATCGAGCCCTTCATACTTGAAGTCGCATCCGACTTTATACTATTATTATTATTATATTATTATTTAGTAAAACAAAAACTCTAAAATCAATGCTATCCAATAATTTAATAAATAACCCTACTGACATTGCAAATATTTTTAATAATAATTTTATTGACATTAATATATTTTCATTAACAAATATATCCAATAATAATTCTACCAACACAAGCCATATTTTTTAATCCCGTAACATTGAATGAAGTACACAAAATAATTTATGAATTAAAAAATACAAAGAGTGTACGATATGACGAAATATCTAGCAAGATCCAAAAATATTGTTCACTACACATTTCGGCCCCACTATGTCATAACTATTAACCTGTGCTTAAAATCAGGGTGTTAATGCTGAACGCACATTTGTCCGCATCGTCCACGCCGGGTGCATCACTGTGTATGAAATCATATGAGAGCCCGATGCGGATGATATATGCGGCCGCATATGTCATCCGCACCGTCCGCGCCGCATTTCCGAAAATGCGGAAGGTATCCGAAACGTCGATGACGTCATACACGCGCGTGCTGGTTGATTCGATTTCATTTGAAAGTTTGTGATGACGTTTGTTACTCTTTCACGTAAAACTACCGAACGGATTTTTATGAAAGTTAAAATAGAAATTTTGTTAGCCAGGTTGATACAATACAATAAAACCATGCATGAGTTTGGGATTAAACTGGGTTGTACCGTTTTTTTTATCGAAATAGCCGGCAAACGAGCTGACGATCCACCTGATGGTAAGTGGCTATCGTCGCCCATGGACATCAGCAACACCAAAGGTATCAATGATGCGTTGCCGGCCAATAAAAAGAGAGGAAAAAGAAAGAAAGAACGGTTGTACACCATGTGTTGTCAGACATTGACAATTGTAGTCAAGGATACGTACTGGCCCACAGCTACAAAATTGGCACCCAGCCGACTAGTCCCAATCCGACTTTGTTCATTAAAATATAAAGAATCTAATAAAAAGGTAACCTAAATACGTCAGATGTATTAACACTCCGTGGCCAGCAGACAGGCTGACGAAAATAAATACATATTACCGGCGTTACTCGCTCACTCGCACTGCCGCGCCTGTCAATTAGGGCCATTTATGTTAGCGACGCGACGCGTCAGATACTGTTAACGTATTGTATTATTTTTATGTTTTATTTTATTCACATTTCTATAAACATTACAGATTAAATGTAATGCGTTTATATAGAGGTAATTGATTGAATATATATCTCTATTTTACTATGATATAGCTAATAGTATCAGGCGTTACTTTGCGGAAATCCATTGTTATTAAGTTAGTATTAGTCTACTTTGCAACAATCCGCGTTTAACATGTATGATGGTATATACTTTAAAACATGCGTGGCACCTCCCTCCCTCCCACAACGGAAACATGCACTACAATAATTAAACGTATATACCAACATACATACCAGCACCAACACGTGTTTCGCCCCGCCTACGATGGTTAGTCGGAAAGACAAAAAAGTTAGTCTTTCCGACTAACCATCGTAGAGTCAACTTACCCTGATGATGCTCCGTTTCGGGGCGAAACACGTGTTGGTGCTGGTATGTATGTTGGTATATACGTTTAATTATTGTAGTGCATGTTTCCGTTGTGGGAGGGAGGGAGGTGCCACGCATGTTTTAAAGTATATACCATCATACATGTTAAACGCGGATTGTTGCAAAGTAGACTAATACTAACTTAATATGATATAGCTATAAAAAAACGTTCGTCTTTTACACAGCCTTCAAAAATGGAGGACGTTTTATTCGATTGCATTAAAAAAAATTATGTTTGTTACCTCAGAACTCCAGTATTAAAATGTTCGCTGACCAAATACCAAACGGAATTTGTATGCCTATAATATTTGAGAAGTTCACCCAATTCCTCAAAGATAATCAGAACTTAATTTTGATAAATATTGGAAGTACATCCCGTTCCCGTGTGATTTGAAATTTTATGAAACGAAACTGTCCAGTGGAGACTAGAAATGAGTGGAGACTGACTTGAGTTGAGTTGAATTGAGTGGAGTGGAGTGGAGTGGAGTGGAGTGGAGTGGAGTGGAGTGGAGTGGAGTGGAGTGGAGTGCAGTGGAGTGGAGTGGAGTGGAGTAGCAAACCCTACAATTATCATCTTCCCGAAATTTTACATTCGTCTCATTATCTTGAAAACAAAATTTTTGAAGGTTTCACTTCTAACACGTGTGAATTGCACACATTTTAATTTTTTTTTGTACAAGTTAATATTTTTTATTGATTTTGTTTGCCTGCCTGGATATAATTAATTCCATGTGTGGCATAAGCTTACATACAGCATAATAATCTAAATGATTAACTATTGCAATCGTTATGACATTGATTGTCAATCATAATAACATGTATTTTATCGATCAATCTCATCAAATTAATTGTTAATTAAATCTAGTTAACGTAAATCTTATCAAATTGCTTCCATCTCCTAATAAATCATTAGCTTAATACAAGCCCACAACAGAGTGGCGATGTCACATTATTTAGTTATGCTTATTGCCGTTTATGTTATTCTATCTATCTATTATCCTCAGTAAGTGACCATTTGACTGCCCATAAAATAATTCTTGAGAAAAAAAAACGACTTTAAAATTAGGAATAACTCAAAAAGTACTTGTCAGATTTCTCTCAAATTTAAGTGGGACTACGTGACAAGCACCAGTTTTCGAATAAAAAAAGAATCATAAAAATTAGCTCACCCAGTCGAAAGTTCTGAGGTATCAAACATAAAAAAATACAGTCGAATTGAATACCTCCTCCTTCTTTGAAGTCGGTTTAAAAGACAAAAAATTAAAGTGTTGTTTATTTATTTCTTCATTAATTGCTTATTACTTTCCCAGAAGACATAGATGGATATAGTATTGAGAACGATAGTGGATTATCACTGATCAACGTGGCTTGGCAATTGGCTACTAGGTAGTTCCATGAAAGCAAGAAAAATTGGGTATAATAAAAAAATAACATACATATATTACATACATACATATATTAATATAACCGTTCTTTACACACTCTTTCGTTAATTTTTTCATTCACTGTGTGTGTGTATTTCATATTTTTTCTTCCGAAAAACTAAATTATGTATGTATCTTATTACCCTAATGCCATAAAAAGATAATTAAAGATAATGAGTAGTACAATGATACTCAGAAGACCATAGAGAAGCCCTTGAGAGTGTTTCCATTTGCAATTATAATCTAATGTAACGTTAGTCATATCATAAGAGCACCATTATGTTGTGATATGGACAAATTAGTGTTACTGAGAAGCTGTTGCTGTGATAATTTGAAGTGCTCAGCCGTACGTAAAATAATATATTATGACGGAGTATTGAATGAAAGGAATACCTAGTTAAGTCTGAATAAGACTTGTGTAGAGGATTCCGTGCATTGATTGAATTTTATCGAATCGTTTATTAATGAAATAATTAAATTCAATAATTTTTCGGTGGTAGAACCACTATTATGGCTGCCCAGGGTCCGTACCACGGAAATTATGTTCTGCTCAGAAGGGTGTAGACTACTCTTATATAAGAGACTATCTGTCCTCAAGGGTCTTTACCATAATCGTTAAAAAATTTGAGGATAACATAATTATGAATTTGCATGTTTTTAACGGTTTTCTGCTCTAAACATTAATTGTTAATATTAATCTAAAAAATAATAGTTGTCAGAAGAGAAAAAGGGGTGCGACTTTTTGAAAGACTTTTTGTAGATTACGTATACTAGCTAACCGGGCAAACGTTGTTCTAGCAAAAAATGTATATATAGGGGCATCAAATATAATTTACGACCTATTCTCATATGTACAAAAAAAAATGTAAAAAAATATCTCATATCAAAAAAATTCATAAAAATCGGTCGAGCCGATTTGGAGGTGTGCGACCACAAACACTGTGACACGAGATTTATATATATTAAGATGAACATATGTATAACTATTATTTGTTGTTTATATAACGAGGAACCCTGAAAATGGTATAATTCTCACGTATTATTCAGCTATACCTACTGCGCGTGTATTCTATTATAATAATGTCTGAATCAATATTACGTCTAATAATATGTTATTGTTCGCTCGAATAAACGGATAGGCTCGATGCCAGATGGTCAGAGAATTGTATAGAGATTCACAAAGTATTATAGGTATTCGCACGTCTATCTCACAAAATTTCGACGTACATTCAACGTACAAATAACGAAAATTGTTTTAATTATATTATATCTAAGTTACATTAAAGGCATCGGCCCATGACGTAGGTCACTCGATAAGTTTTCAGATGCTAGATCTGTTAACTCGGAATGGTATACAACAGTAGCATTGCTGAAAGTTTTCCAAGCTCTGTAAGAGAGGAGATCAAAGACTTGGGCTTCGAGGAATCATGCTGCATCACGACAACGCATCGTCACATACGTCCTTCAATTAATTAAATTAAGAACAAAGACGTTTCTTGAGGAATCCGGTGTTAAAACCTTGCCCCATCCATCATACAGTCCTGATTTAGCTTCCTGTGATTTCTTTTTTTTCCCCGATAAAGGAAGAAACAAAAGGGATTTTTTTCTGTGGCAGCCTACGAAGTCGCAATTTCGGCCCTATCGGATCAAGACTGGAAAAAGTGTTTTAATAGTTTGTTTAGGCGAATGGAACTTTGCATAGAGAATGAAGGAGAGTATGTCGAAAAAATGTGAAATAAATATTGTTAATACCTATCTTTTATAGTTTTTTCTTGTCTCAAAACTTATCGAGTGACCTACGTATATCGTACCATACCTTATGACAGTGCACTCTTTCTTCTTCACTTCCCTTCGTCAACATGTCTCTCTTCTATTTTTTTAGGGTCTCACATTCAACATACTTTCTGAACATGCCTAGTAGGTATAAGAGAATATAAAAGAAAACGTGATACTTCCAGAAAAAAATATTACATTGTTCAGGTAAAAAAATACTACCAGCAAAGTAACTAACGGACTATAAAAGTACAATAAATGGCACACGTTGTTAGGCAATTTAGGCGTTGCTCTTTTATAGTCTAATCCAATTTTGACAATTACTAGGCGGCTACAGAACTATTTTTATGTAACTGGCTGTAAATGTCGCAAGGATTTATGTTACGTTCCACCGAATAAAAAATGCGTTTGTAATATAGTTTGTGCTATAGTCACAGAATACTTAACCTATTGGTACAGAAGAGTCACTCCGCAAATTCATTTAAATAAATAGCGACTGCGTTGTCTCTCTTTCTAATCATAACTCTTATCCTCTCTGACAACGTCAGGGTTGTCTTCTTTTTTGTGATGACATGTGTGATAGATTATGAATGCATGACAAGGCGTGGCAGCTCTTCTGAAATTGGCCCGACACGTCGAACAAGCACGTACCATGGAGTATAGAAGTAAGGAGAGCCATCTCTGTGTATGAAATGTGTCCATAAAAACGCGCTGCGGTAGCCTAGGATAAATTTTATTGAACTCAGCAAACTTCACTTCGTCTACAACAGCTATGTTCATATCGAAGTTTTTCCGATGCCAGTGGTAGGATGGGATGTAGGATGAGGTAGTATGGTGGTAACAAACCGTTTTACCAAACAGGACTCGTCAAAAAAAAGAGCGCCTCGTTTCGATTAATCTGTATTTTCTAACCGGATTATTTAAATTGACATAATATTATTATGTTTTTCGGTTTGTGGATTTCCCAAATATTGATAAATTAATTTCATAAAGCTATAAAAAATTCGAACAAAAGTCCGAGATGTGGAAGACACATTTTAAATAATCCATGAAAGCCTAATAGTAATAATAATGGATTAATGGACAAAATTGACTGCAAACCGAAAGTTTATTAATAAAATATCTTTACCGCATTTCCGTTGGTGTGAGGGAAATCAAATTTGGAGGGATCAACATTTGATTAAAACAAGTTAAATTCGGGACCAAATGGAAACCGGAAACCGACTTCACTCTTTAATTAATATTAATGAATGGGGATAAGAGGGATAAACGAATTGGGAATTGGATTTTTTTGTCATCAATGAATTTAGACCAATTAGCATTGCAATTAGGTAGTCCTGATTGCGAACTGGTTGTATCCTTGAGTATAATTGAATCTCTCTTGCAAGTGGGGTGGTCTGGTGAACAACGAACGAACTGTTTTATTACGTATGTTTGTTGTATTTTTAACCGACTGCTAAGAAGGGTTATGTGTTTCGAGCGTATCTTGTATGAATGCGTGTAATATTCTTTATTACCTCGTATCTTCTAAACCGCTGAACGGATTTATATAATTAAGATATTTTTACTATTGTTAGGTTCGTCTTGATAACCCAAGTGTTCTTAGATAAGTGAAATTAAAAAAAAAACAAATAATATGGTGGCCGTGAGATGTCATTGTTTGAAGTTTAAAAAAAAATGAATCGAATAATGTAATATGAGTATCAAAATAAAGAGCTCACCATTAAGGATTACAATAAGGTATATCATGATAGGTTTTTTTGAAGTGAAAACTTCTTTAGTACGGGGGTGACTTGAAATTTTATGAAACGAAACTGTCCAGTAAAAAGAGACAAACACATAAATTCTAAAGTGAGATAGGAAGCATTGTACGGGGGTAGGGTAGAGGAGTGAGGGGTAGGGGAGCGGAGCGGGGCGGGGCGGGGCGGGGCGGAGCGGAGCGGAGTAGTGAAACCTACATTTATCATCTTCCCGAAATTTTACATTCGTCTCATTATCTTGAAAACAAAAATTTTGAAGGTTTCACTTCTACCACGTGTGAATTGCACACATTTTAATTTTTTATTGCAGGCGGGTTATTTCTTAATTTTTAAATTCATACTAGTTGTAATGTTTGTAAATTCTGAATTCCGTCAATTAATAACCGAATTGGAAGATTATTATTTATGATATTATATGCTTCAAAATTGAATGTCACACCAATCGTTTTCGCATCACGAGATAAAATAACTTTAAAAACAATAAATTACTTTAAATACAATTTAATAATACATTAATTTTTTTACAAATTAAAGACAGAAATTTGACTACCCACAACCTTTAACCACTAACAACTTTTTTCAAATTTCAAAAGGTTTTGATTTCCGTCAATGCTAAAACAATGGTTTGGGACTGGCGAACGTCCAAACAAGGAGTGAAGTGGTTATTTTTTACGTACCTATAGGTATTTTATGTATCAACTATACTGTACCTGTATATACCTGTACTGGAAAAAATAGTAATATTCCGTAAACGAAAAAAAAAGATAAAAGTTTAATGTTCTCATTAGCAAGTTACTTTTTTGCTTTTTCTTACGTTAACTTTAACGTCAATTATGTCCCTTTTTCGTAATAACATAAAAACAAGCAATATTTGCACAAAAACAAACCAGCCCCGAATGAGGTTTGAATCTATTCCAATATATCCTTGAATGACTTTGAATAAGATTAAAACCGTTTTAAAAAGCCACTTGAAGCCAAATGGATTGAATGCAACGTTATTGCTCCGAAAATAACATTACAGCCAAATTAAGTAGTAAAACGTGGCAGAATACTAATACTTATTTATACTTTATTTTATAAACCTAAAATTAGGCACCTAACAAAAGGCAGACTTAATGCCTAGAGGCATTCTCTACCAGTCCTCTGGGTGATCGTCGAACTTTGCTGCAGGTGGCAATAAAACTATTTTAAAGAATTAGAATGAGGATCAGTAAAGTTGTAGCAAATTCAATAGAACTATTATCCACGTGATTCTTTATGGCGTAAGAATGATATATCTTTTTGAATTATCCAAATCGGACCATTACTTACGAAGATATTAAGTAATGAACATTGCCGTTCCGGCCGCAAAAATTCAAAGTACGCGGGTCCGGGTGACGTCATTATGTCGGACCGAACGCAGCCGGCTACGCGCACTCCTTCTTCATGATTCGACGGAGCCGATCTGACGCAGTTGGTCACTATAGTTGGCAATTTAATTACATGAAGGGTGGTTATTTTTTAATATTAAGTATAAAACGTACATAATATACCTAAGTACTAATAAAATAGAAGCTGATTTTGTTCAAGCTCAATCAGATAAACTTCCAAAAGTGGATTCTTTCATGGTTTTTGATTACCTAGGTAATCATTCTAAGTTCATCAGCGCTAAATCCGTGGTTGGAAACCACAAAGGTAAAGGTGCTGTTTATTTATCTACGTGTACGATCATCATCAGAAGTAGCTTAACATTTTAGTACCTTGTCACATATTTCTTGAATTTGTCATAATGTTGTTCGGAAACCGTTGAAACAGTTACTATTGCAAAGTACTATAATGTTAAGCTGTTTCTGAGGCTGACTGTTGGTAGGTATTTATTAGGAATCTTTAGGTCTAACTTCTAAGCTGATAGTAGTAGGTAGGGGTAAGAAAGAATGAATGTAAAGTATACATACAGGGATGTATTCAGAACTTATGAATGAAGTATTTATAGTTTATTGATAAACGAATGTTGTTTTCGGTATAGGTATGTAGATCATTTTGCGGATGACTTTTTAACCTACTTGTTCTTTATAGTGCATAGTTCCCTACACTTGCTGATCTTTGATAGAAACCTAAATATTGGTTGTCAATAGCTGTTTTTTTAGGGTTCCGTAGCCAAATGGCAAAAAACAGAACCCTTATGCATTCGTCATGTCTGTCTGTCTGTCCGTCCGTATGTCACAGCCACTTTTTTCCGAAACTATAAGAACTATACTGTTGAAACTTGGTAAGTAGATGTATTCTGTGAACCGCATTAAGATTTTCACACAAAATAGAAAAAAAAACAATGAATTTTGGGGGTTCCCCATACTTAAAACTGAAACTCAATTTTTTTTTTCATCAAACCCATATGTGTGGGGTAGGTCTTCAAAAATGATATTGAGGTTTCTAATATTATTTTTTTCTAAACTGAATAGTTTGCGCGAGAGACACTTCCAAAGTGGTAAAATGTGTCGTCCCCACCCCCCCGTAACTTCTAAAATAAGAGAATGATAAAACTTAAAAATATATTATGATGTACATTTGATTACCATGCAAACTTCCACCGAAAATTGGTTTGAACGAGATCTAGTAAGTAGTTTTTTTTAATACGTCATAAATCGTAAACCGCAAATTACCTATCATTATGTTACTTGCTGCTACGGAACCCTTCAAAGGCGAGTCCGACTCGCACTTGGCCGCTTTTATTTCCCTCTCACTCATCGTTACAAATCATCCGTTGAGTAGTAGTAGGGGCAAATATTTCGCAAACGCACCCCTAAATCCAAACATGGTCCTAGAAGATCCATAATATTTTTCGAAGACCTTTTCAACGATATTCCACACTACAGGGTACGCGACGAATAAAAAATTCATCCTCACACCTGTGTAGGAGAGGTATCCTGAAAAAAAAGTTTTTCAGTATTTTATTCCACGATTCTGGAGTTTTAATAAATGTGTATGTCCATGCCAAATTACAGACGGACGGACGGACATGACGAAACTAAAAGGGTTCCGATTTTACTTCGGAACCCTAAAAAGTAAAGCGTATTGCTGCTGGACGGTTGAGAAGGTGGATTTCCATGACTGTGCTGCTCAAAAAGGAGGCTGCAAACATAGCGTAGCATTTTTGATGTGGCTCCATAGACGCAGCGAGGAGCCATCTCCCACTGAAAAAAAATGTTACTGAGCCGAACCACAGCTGGCTATACATATAGATACTACTACGAAATTTATATAAGTTAAAGATATGGTTCCCCAGCTCAGTTACTATTGAAGATAAATCATAATATATTATCTCTTTTTACAACGGAATACCATTTTCTACGAAGTTTTGGCTTTTTCGGCACGTTAAAAAATAGTTTTTTGGCGTTTTCATAGAAGTGTTTGAACGTTTAAGCAATATACAATATTGATACATAGTTAAAAGGTGCATTAGGCACAAATCGGACACTTAATTTGTTTCAAAGTCACAAATTATCCAAACAAAACATTACGCGCCGTATCGCTGCCAGCGGCTAACTGGCGGCGACCGGTATCGTGACGTCACAGCCTACCGCGGCGGCCCGCAGTGAACTTCGCTAGTAATTTGGTCATAACTTCGTAAATTTTTGTCGTAGAACAAAAATTTTTACACTGTCTGTTAAGGATTTCTTAGCTCTATAAATCTGCATTCTCAACTAAAAACGTTACGGATCCTCATTGAATTGAATTTTGATAAATATGGGACCAATCTGAAAGAATTGAAATTTGAAATTAAAAAAGAAAAATCCAAATCGGTTGATAAATGACGGAGTTCTGAGGTAACAAACATTAAAGTAACCGAATTGATAACCTTCTTTTTTTCATGCCGGTTAAAATAATATGCCTTTTTATTAGTCTTGCATGTGGAATGTAAGAAATTACAAGAAAAACTGGAAAAAAATGCTCGAGCTATTCATATTTCAAATTACGGCAACAATTTCTAAACTTCATCAGCTGACAAATTGCTCAACATTAGCGCCGTGATGTTGGCGGCCTTGTTATGACGTCATCTTCACGATTTATGTATTTTGAGATGTATTCACGAGAATTTTGACGGCTTATCGCGAAAGCTCGTTCCCTTATTTTATTATAAATAGCCATTTTTATCTTGACTGTGAAAAGTTTATGAAGCTTTGACAATTTCACACGTGAACATTATTTATAAATCAAATACGAATTTGAAAACCTTAGATTAATCGTTTACAATTCATATTAAAGTTAACATTATTCATAAATATAAAATTCGTTTATATATTTGGTCTTATGGAATAAAAATATAGATTAAATTATGATGGGCTACTAACGCCCCAACTCAAAGTCATTAAGGGTTACTTAAATCGGTAATAAGGAGCGATTTAAGTAGGTAACCGTTAGTGTTTCTGAGTTGGGGCATTAGTGTATGTAAAAATTTTACTAACAAAGAATAACCGACTTCAAAGTTACTCAAACGTCAAAAACTACTTGTCAGATCTCGTTCAAATTTATGTGAGACCACATGGCAAAGTACCAGCTTCTGATTAAAAAAAGAATCATCGAAATCGGTTGGCGTGATATTGAGTTATTCGTCCATTTGTCGCGCACATACTTAATAGAGTTAATACAAATTTAAGACTTATATGGTTTTCTCATGGATTCCAATGTCAGATCTCAATAAAATTTATGTGGGACTACATGACAGGCACCAGCTTTCGATTAAAAAAAGAATCATCAAGATCGGTTCGCCCAGTCCAAAGTTCTGAGGTAACAAACATAAAAGAAATACAGTCGAATTGAGAACCTCCTCCTTTTTTTGAAGTCGGTTAAAAAGTTTTGGATGCTTGGTGGAGGCTGTCTGTGTGAATAATATCTTTTAAATTTCTAAATACGAATGCCACGCCACAAATACGTATTTCATCCCTTAGTTTATCTAATTGGCTCATTAACTCCCGACGAAAACAGAGGGGTGTTATAAATTTGACTTCTCTGTGTATCTGTGTGTCTGTCTGTGGCATCGTAGCTCTCAAAGGGATGAACCCATTTTGATCTAGTTTTTTATTTGAAAGGTGATTTAATCGACAGTGTTCTTATCTATGTTTAGTGTAAATAAAACTGTAGCGGGTTTTTTAAATTTAAATTTAATATTAATATACTTATTATTACAATAATAAGATTATTATAATATATTTGTGAGTTATTTCTACTAGAAGTACATTTCTCGAATTAAATTTCCACAAGATATGGATGAGAAGTCTGTAAAAGGGGTATTAAGAATATACATCTGTGACCCAACCTCCTTAATTTTGCTTTTGATGTATAGTTTATTGAGTAGTAGCAATCGATTGAAGTACTCGAGTTTAGTGTGAAATAACTCGAGACCTTTTACTTTAGGTGTGACACACATAAGAAAATTGTACAGAACAATGATTTATACTTATAATATTTTTCCAGGTAAGATTTGGGATTCAAACCCGTTTTGAAAAATGACAGAAATTAACGTTAATTATAATAAGTTAATTAAAACTAAGATACATTAAAATCATTATACAACAGGTAAAATCCTCAAGGCAATAATAAAAACAAGCAAAACGATATAATACAGTTACCAAAACAAAAAGAAACGGATCTCTATATTACTGAAGTAATATCTCAACGGAAAATGAACAAAAGCTAGGATATTATTTAGTTCAGGAGTTTACCCACAAAGACTCCCTAAATATTCCAAGCCACATCATGGTACAAACCCAAACAATAAACAACTCGATGTAAGTTATTGATGTTACCCACACGGATGAGTTCTTTGAATGTATTGTCGTACTCAAAGCGAGAAAATTCTACTAATATTATAGACGTGATTATTTGTAAATAAACTGGCTTCCACCCGTAGTTTTGCCCGCGTGAATTTCAGCCAATTCACATAAAACCATAATGAATTATGTCACTTAAACCTTCTTTAGGAGTTACACTATCTAGTGGTGAACATCGTATAAAAATCCGTTCGGTACTTTTTGTGTTTATCGCGTTCATACAGACAGATAGACGTGCCTGTGGGACTTCATTTTATAATATGTATAGACAATGCTACATTCAAAGCTCCACACTAGGATTCCTTGTGTGTGGGTGCCATGGACAACACACAAAGGTAAGAACACAGTTAGTGAGGATATAACGGATGTTTGTTTCTCTTTCGCGCAAAAACTGCTGAAGGGATTTTCATGAAATTTTGCACACAGATAGACCGTGATCTGGAATAAGATAAAGGGTACTTATTGCATTGAAGTATAATGTCATAGAATAGACATCTCGAACAAAATGTGTGTCCCCGCTGGGAGGTTCTATTTTCAAAATTGGGGCCCCGTTCTCCTTTCAAAATCGAACGAATCCATTGGCAATTGAAGCCGCGCGGCTGCAATTCATTGGAACATACATTGTGTTCACGATGTCCATTCTATACGCTAGTAATAATACTTCAATGACTTATTGTCTGTTATATCTTCTTAATATCTTAATTCTTAGTATCTTAATATTTGACCCTACGGATATTTCTTTAAACATTAAAGCTGGTCGAGCAGTGACTGTTGCCATTTGCTCTTATATTTAAATTCAATGTGATTTATATTCCAATAATAATATCATTACAGTATTTAAAAAAGTAACTGTCTTTTCTTACAAATACAAATCTTGTGTAGTTTTTGGGTCATACCACTAAAGAACAAGTTGCAAATAAGCTACAAATAACAATAACTTGTTCGTTACCAGCCAAATGTAGGACAAATACCTAACGTATATTATGAGGGTAATCAAGATCCCAATGACTTGGGTAACAAGTAGCTAAGGGAACATAATTTGAGCCACATTTCTTTGTTAGTAGCGTATTAATCATACGTGTGATAGCGTAATGGTTTAAATTGATTATTTGAGTACCGTGTAATATAACGTGGATTATTATTACTCAAAATTCCAAAATCATAACATGATTAAATTATAAATGTATTACTGTTACACATATGAACGTACTTTTTTACTACCACCATTTAGATGACCCTCTAGCCTAGTTGGTAGCAAAAACTGCCTGCGAAGCCAGGGGTCCCGGATTCGATTCCCGGCCGGGGCAGATATTTATGTAACACATAAATATTTGTACTCGGGTCATGGGTGTTATTGTGATGTGTTATATGTGTCGTCCATGCCACCTGCGACAAAGGTATAAACCTACTGCGGGGGTATGAGTGTGTAAGCGTTTATTTTTATTTAGTTATTTATTTTATTTCGGAACGGCACTTTGTCATGTAAGGGAAGAAATGGCGAAAGAAACTCCTCAGCAAAACTTAGCATGGTAATATTGGTAATTTGAACACCGGTTTAGTCACACGATGACGGGCTATGCCCACGTTTTTCGGGACAATAAGTACCCTTAGTTAGGGGAGGCCTATGTCCAACAGTGGACCTACAAAGGCTGATGGATGGATGGATGGAAGTACCCTTTATGTTATTCCAGCTCAGGGTCTACCCGTGTGCTAAATTTCATGAAAATCCGTTCGTTAGTTTATGTGTGAAAGAGTAACAAACATGTACACAAACAAACACAAAAAAATGTACACAAAATAATCAAAATGTTAGTAACAAAAAATAACCGACGTCAAAGTTACTCAAAAACTACTAGTCAAATCTCGTTCAAATTTATGTGGGACCACATGACAAGCACCTGCTTTCGACTAAAAAAAGAATCACCAAAATCGGTTCGCCCAGTCGAAAGTTCTGAGGTAACAAACATAAAAAAATACAGTCGAATTGAATACCTCCTCCTTTTTAACCGACTTCAAAAAAGGAGGAGGTATTCAATTCGACTGTATTTTTTTATGTTTGTTACCTCAGAACTTTCGACTGGGTGAACCGATTTTGATGATTCTTTTTTAATCGAAAGCTGGTTCTTGTCATGTGGTCCCACTTGAATTTGAGCGAGATATACCTAACTAGTAGATTTTTGAGTTGTCCCTAATTTTGAAGTCAGTATTTTTTGTCAAGAATTATATTTTAAAATATCAAAGGTATTGCGATGTTTGTCCTTACACTCATAAGAAGGGCAGGTAAAAAGGAATAAAGCGTAAAAATTCCCGCCCATAAAACGGGAATATGAATTTCTTCTCATTTAAATTCAGCTACGCTGTGCTGCGTCGCGTGGCGAAAAAATTTTTTAGCGTGTGAACAACATGCAGATAATGTTAATTTTATTAGTTTAAGCATTTCGTGCGTCAGGAGTTTGTGAAAAGCCTAAAATAGGTGGTACCTAATAGGTTCAACAAAGAAGGTATCAATAATACGATACGTATTTACAGATAATTAGGTATACGTAACTCGTATCGTTATTATTGATAACCAGTATGGTAGCAGTTCTAATGAACTACAAAATATTTACATACTATGGTGAATTAGACACATGTTTTGTGTGTTTTCATATTGTATAAATTAGTAAAACTTTTTAAATATAGTACTTACTTTAGTAAAGATCTTTTTTTTAGTGTGTAAGTTATATTAATTTATTTTTTGTCAGTATTGGTTCAATAAATTTTTAATTTTTTTGTTTATTCTACAGATAAGTTAATTTATTAACTGTACCTAATTTCATAACATTAGTGACTAATTTCTTAAATAAACAATGAAAGTCTTGGTAAAACTAATTATTATCATTAGGCGCTCCACCCACTGCACCGCGCACCGCGACGGGGCGCGGGATGGCAGATTTTACCATTGTATGCAATTATGTCAATTTATATAGAAATCACGCCTAGCACTTCACACTGCCGACGCGGCACCGCGCGGGAAATTGCCCCGCGCGCAGTTGTGTTACCCGTCGCTCTGCGCACCGCGGCGGGACGCGTCTTCAGTGGGTGGAGCGCCTTATTGAGATTACTTTCTTGAGACTGTTTATTTTCTTTCGTAATTAAGTATAGATTCTCTGCAAAACATCTGTATTGTAATCTTCGTAACTCTTGGTGTGTGCAATAAAGAACACTATATTGTATAGTATTAAAACGAAAGATGGTTTTGATTCCGCTAAAACTCTCACTATACCTTTACCTGTATTTATAATACCGTCCCAAAATAATCTCGATTTGAATAATCAACAGTGTTGCCCACAAGCGCGTCTCTGTTTATTTATAATATTAAAGATTTTATCTCCAACTCTAGTTTATACTGATTAAAGTTATCTGTGGAGTCTGTGTAGATTGTGATTACAACGTGGGTGGTGTAATTCAATTATGTTATATTTTTGTTGACATTCGTTTCAATTAATTCTGTAGGCGCTGGTAGAAATCAAACCCACACAATGTTTATCTGGTAAATATTAAAATTATGTGCCGTCTCAATGGGACCGATACGAAAAGTTCCTTTCAAATAAAAAATGTTTTTCCAAATCGATTGATAAATGACGGATCACCGATGGGTTGCTGACCAAGAAAGAGAGAATAAAAAAAAAGAAAGAAGGAGAAGTCAGTTTATGAATTCACCGAAAATTCAAATCTTAACGCGCGTAAAGCCGCGTGTAAGCCTAGTAAAATAATTAAATACACTTACATTTATTTTAACTTGAACGTAAATTTACTTCTACGTCAACTGCGAATAATTCAAACGTACCTGAAACACACAAACAATTTAAATTAATTAAATATAAAGTAAATATGATATTTGAATGCACAACTGTTCTTGACTAAAAGTTTATTCTGTTTGTTGTTTTAAACAAGCTAATCGCGTCAAACAAGGGTGTGCGACCCCTACATTCTGATGTAGGAAGCTATTTATAACCGACGACACGACTGGAACACGACACGGATCACGGCAAAACGGGTTTTAAACTGGCTTCAACACATTAACAGCCCACTGTTAAATATTAACTCACTGTTGTGAGATTAAACGCGGGTTTCTTCTCTTGAGGAGGCCTGAAGTCATCATGCTTCCACTATGCTGCTTCAGTGAGAATTGAAGGAAAGGCCTCCAACATGGCGTAATGATTATTATCTTACGATAACAACCGGAACCAACGACTGTATGTGCCTTCCGAAGCACAACGCACAAAAAATGTTTACCACTAGCGATCACTCATCCAATCACCGACGCTACTGGGATATGAGCGTTTACAGATGAGTACGTGACGTAAAAAAGCCAGCAACTATTATGTAGATGCTGTCGGTAATTAATGAAGAAATAAATTAACTTCAATTATTTTTTTGAAGTGTTTTCTTCATTACACAGCAAAATTCCAAACGTGAGGTGAAACCAAAGTCAAAAGCCGATTTACAATTTCCTATTTTTATAAACGTAACATTTATTTTGTAAACATTAATTTTCACTGTAAAATCGTTAATTATAAACGCTAGCAGTGAAAGTAATTATGTAAAAGGGAGTCTGAACGGTGCGGCGTAAATATGTTGGTTAATTGTGTTATCTTTTAATGGGCTGTGGGTAAAATAAACACTTGGCTTTTTCTCAGTGTGAAAATTAAATACTACAATGAAAATTGTACTTCTTCGCAGGTAAAGAATACAGCCTACTACAAGCGAAAATACATACATTACTTTAATAGTATTTTTAACCGACTTCAAAAAAGGAGGAGGTATTCAATTCGACTGTATTTTTTATGTTTGTTACCTCAGAACTTTCGACTGGGTGAACCGATTTTAATGATTCTTTGTTTAATCGAAAGCTGGTGCTTGTCCTGTGGTCCCACTTAAATTTGAGGGAGATATGACTAGTAGTTTTTGAGTTATTCCTAATTTTCAAGTCGGTTATTTTTTGCCAAGAATTATTTCTTAATATTCATATAAATTTGGACATAGACTACAACCGAAAATGGAATAAATTATCAAAAACAGTATTTACTTTTTATTTAACATTTTTTAAAAATATCCGTTACTATCTAGTAACAGACAAATCACCTGATTGTAATCCATGACACCGGGTCAATCGAAGATCACGATTATACTGTATGGTCACATGTATTTATTTAGTATCGGTAATATATATAATTTTAATATAAAAATTACTGCATACATAGATTTATTTATTTATTTATTTAATAGGTTCACCAACAGTTTTAACATGGTAAAATACACTAAACTTAAGTAAACATAATGTCTTATGCTACATGAACCAATAACAGGCAAACACAGCATGTAACGTAATTAATTTAGATAGGTATTGTATAATTGATAAAACAATTTCTCACGTTTTCACTAACATTACATTTTATAGAAATTCCAACTCTCTCCTTCTACTATAACACACACATTTTGTTTGTTATTCTATAACACTTTTTATTGCTACGGAATTCTGCGACGGAGTATTGCCAAGGATGTAGCACTATGCTACGTTGCTACGCCGTAGCACCGTAGCGTTAGCTTCAACCTATGCCATGTCAAAATCTGACAAAAGCAGGACTAGCTGATAGTAACGGGACGTCCTGGTATTGTGGTAAGACGTGGAGTTCGCTGTCTATGTACCAAATGCACTACCAATTCATTTTATTAAAAAAAGTTTTTAACCGGCTGCAATAGGGATGTTGACTAATTTTAGGATTCAATTAGATTTAACAGATAGAACCTTAAGATTCACGAAAAAAATATTATAAAAATAATAATCTTCAATTTAAAAACAAAAATAAATAAAAATCATTTTCAAATTTCCCACCAAAAACGTCACGTGACGTCACTAGCCGATATTCAATACTATCTGTCGACTGAAGTTAGTTGCACTTCCATATAAAATAGGAACAATGACGTCATAAGCTCTCAATGGCGTTTGAGGTCACGTGACAGTGAGTACTATTTTTAACATTTTAAAATAATTATATTTAATTTGTTGTGATTGATTTCGACAAAAGAATAATATTTTAGGTTTTTAAATGTTTTCCTTTATACTTTAAACATAAATTTATTTTAATTTACTGATAGTGTCAACATCCCTATTGTTACTAATTTAGGCCTTCTTTCAATAATATATCTATCCATTATCTTTTTATTAGTACGAAATTAAATGTGACACACACTATAGCTTTTTATTAGTACGAAATTAAATGTGACACACACTATAGCTTTTAATTAGTACGAAATTAAATGTGACACACACTATAGCTTTTTATTAGTACGAAATTAAATGTGACACACACTATAGCTTTTTATTAGTACCAAATTAAATGTGACACACACTATAGCTTTTTTACCCGCTAGGCAGAGAAGAATGGATTATGTATAGACAGAATATTGAAAACGCCAGTTTAAAAATATTTACGCAACGTGCCTAGGCTTTATTAACAAAAACTTGAATCTACACAACGCTCTCAACGCCGTATTGTAATAATAGTTCGATTTTTTTTTTACATTTCAGTTTTAAAAATTCATAGCAAGTGCCAGTGTCATTTGCATTGCATTGCCTTAGCTGAGTCAGATCATTTCGGAGACCTTTTTATTCAAAAATGCAGAAATGTTGTATGGCGCAAAGCAGATGTTAATTTAGAGTTTCGAAACGTTTTTTCGTAACATAATCATAATTTAAAGTGCTATTTTTTAATTAAATCATTTTTTTTTGTTTTCGAATGCTACTGATATCTATGACTAGACTATTAAACCTATTATATTATGTCTTTTATAGTGCCTCGGATAAATGCAAGATAAATGTAAAGTCCACATGTAAAAAAATGACAAATTTTAATAAACATTAAAAATCATTTAAGCTATTATGTGTAACAGAGTAAGTTGAGGCACAATAAGATATTTATGATATACTAGCAGTTGCCCTCGCTTCGCTTCGGCAAAAATAGTAGGTACTTTAGTTAACTTACAGAACATACTCTTAAAGCAGCATGATTGATCATTAGAACCGCATTACAATGAAAGGTAAATACACCACATAACGTCTGTTTGTCTGTTTGTCAAAACCTTTTTTCGTAGGAACGCGTGAAGGTAACAAATTAAAATTAATATCCAATACTCAGGTCTGCAATCCCTAGGAGCTGTGAAAAGATCAATATTCTATGTCGTCAACGCAATCAAAAGACACTCGGCTAGAAAAAATGTCTTAGGTATAACAGGATAAAGAAACAATCTGAAAACTGTTTTGTAAGTAGGTATCACAAAGGACATGATTTTACACCGAATTGCAGAACTTGGTAATTTGATCAGGGCCTATGTCGATGTATGGGGACGACAGTTTTTCAACGGCAAAGTTGTTTGTTTCTTAATTCCATTTATATTTTCGTTACACAGCTACGTTAGGTTTCAATTAATAGTTTTGTAAGTTAGGTTCAACAACCCTAGCTCGCACTTGGCCGATTGCTTTTACTTACTATTATTATTTCATGATATTCTTTTCTGTTTGTGTTTCCTGCTTAACCCATAGTAAATTACACTGAATAAATAGCTTTTATGATGCTGTATGGCTAATCCATCAGTATTTCACATTACATACATAGGTACCCAGACTTTAAAAAAAGTAGTAGTCCTTCTCCAACGTACAATCTATGTCTATACCCAAACACATCAAAATTGATTCAGCGGTGCGAGAGAGTTAAGGGTAATTCAATGAGTTATGTGTGAATGGTAATTAATAAAGGAGGCAACACATTTTCGCATTTATTACATTGTAGTTTTGGCAAACCAATAATTCGGCAAAGGGAAGATATTGCTTCACATAAAATGAGAAAATTCAGCACTCAGCACTCTCAACACGATGTTCCTAAAGGATATAATGCATTATAAGTGTTAATTAATGCATTATAAGTGTTAATTATTACTATTATTATTTCTCCATGGGCTTCTCCTGGATAGCTACCACCCTTGAGCATGAGTCAGCCGCCAAACGATCCGTCGTGTTCCAGCTGAGGGCTTGAGAGCCAGTTCTTTCCTTCTTTTTCTTCCCTATTTCTTGGCCGGCAACTCATTAGTGATGCCTTTGGTGTTGCTGATGTCCATGGGCGACGATAGCCACTTACCATCAGGTGGAACGTCAGCTCGTTTGTCGGCTAATTCCATAAAAAAATCACGAAACAGTTATTTCAAATAACAATCCTAAGCTTCATTGTACACGTCACAATACGCTTTACGTATGTGGAGTTATGTATTTTATTATCAATGAAGAAAAGGTTTTATAAGTTTAAAACAAATCGACTCATATTTTATTTTCTCGCTTCGTTAAGGAACCCAAAAAATATCCTACAATTTAAGTTGAAGACTCGATATCGTAGTAGAGTCCTGTTGAAATCCTTTCAGTGGTTTCAGAGATAAGTTGGCTCGAATCAACAAATACAGCGACATCTAGTGGCCAAGATAGTAATCGATCGGTTACTCATACAGAATTAATTTGCGTTTTTCCACCACTTCTAAGGAGAAATTAATAAAACGCTGAAATTATATTGGAGTACATAAATACGCAAAAAATATGCACTGAAAAACAAAATAAGAAAACAGATATCCACTCAGTAATAGGGATTTGAATTGATGAAAAAAATAACCTTGAAAGGCATTTTATGATCTTTCCATGTAATATAAGTAAAATTTAAGATATGCATGTATTACTCTTTTTGTACGGAGAAAAAGTTTTTTATTATTTAAAACAAATCAGCTGACCTTTTTTTACTTTTCCATACAAAATATCCCTTAGGAACCCTTTGGTGTAGAACCCTCAAAAACAGCTTAAATACTAAGTTGAAGTCTGTTTAATATCCTAGTGAAAGTCCTGTTAAAATTCGTTCAGTGGTTTCAGAGATTTGCGGAGACAAACAAACAGACAGACAAAAATTTTAAAAACTCATTTTTCGGTGTTAGTATCGTGCAAGTAACGATTTGCGACCTGAAAAAATCATTTATTTCGAAATCACAGACAGACTCTTCAATTTTATTATATGTATAGATGACATTTGTAATAGTATTTGTCTTACCAGCTGTTATGTTTTGGCCCGACGTACCCTATTTTAAATAATAATCTTGCCTTATGGTGATCGCACATATATCCGTACCGGGCTTTCATATGATTTCATACAAATGCGGCGCGTTCGGTCCGTACGGTGCGGACATAATTATGTGTGTTCAACAATACATGATTTTTAATATTTATTAAACTATGACATTTGTTCACGTTTATCTGACACAATTTATTTTTAATGAATGAATGAATGAATGACTGAATGATGCTAAGGCCCGTAATAATAAACCGATCTCGGCTTAAGACCGCAATCCCAGATCTTACGTACGATTTGTCATATTTCAGCATCTTAAATCGAACCTCGAGATGGCAGACATCATAAGATCCATACAGGTCTAGGTATGTTATTTGTAAAATTATAATTTAACAGGTTCCCTGTCCAATGAATCACATATGATACATCATTGGATATTTTTCAGTACTTGTCAGTCTTGCGAGTGTCGAGCGAAAACCACTGACTATTATAATCTCCAAGCGTATGACGGGTTGTATCATATAAGAGTATCATAGATGTACCGGAAATAACAAAACAAACCGCCACATCTTGAAACTTGCGTCCGAACCTCAATGATTGTGTGCAACCATAAAACCGGGATGGCATCCGGCCCGGGAGCCTGCGAGCGCGGATACAGAACCGCCAATAAAACCAGAAATATCCTACGTTTCGGTTTCACTGAGCCTCGCCTGTGTGTGACGTAATTTAGAGTGAGACTGTAGTGGTGTGTAAGATAGTAGATAGAGTAGTAGTAGATAGAAGTAATAATAGGCAGTCGTAGTAAAATAAAAAAAATACATGCTTTATGCATGTTATGTGTTACTTATGTTTATCAGTTAGTAATGCATAAAAGTAGATAAATACTGTTTGATAAAAATTCAATTTAATTTATTTAACAATTATTAAGGTTGAATTTTGATCACAGGAAGAACTCTCGTTAAAAGTAAAACGATAGGCAGCGCCAATAAAGGTTGGGTCATAATGTAAATTACATATTTGGATATTTTGATATAACTATGAGACAAGTTTTTCTATTTATATACTTATTTATTTATTTATTTAAACTTTACTATACCTAAAATGGATGGTATAAAAGGCGAGCTTAATGCTAAGAGCATTCTACCAGCCAACCTTTGGGCAAAGCAGAAAACCATCGATGGCGGTATTAAATACGAAGTACTCTACGAGTTATGTATAAATAGGTATTTTATCTATCAGACCAGAAAATATCATTGAGAATTTTTGTTCGTCTATTAATCTATCACTCGTAAACTACTGAACAGATGTGGGGGATACTTGGCATATTTTTAAATTGCGTTTTGGGTCAGCATTAAGAATATATTTCATCCTGAGAAATGGATCCTTTCGCTTGAAATAGAAGATAAAAATGGGTATGGAACTCATAAACAAGGTTGGTAAAATATTTTCTAGACCAATAGAGCTAGTAGAATATACGATCATGTTTATAAGTATACGTGTTTTAATAAAATAACTACATGACTTATACTGGTAAGTAACTTCTTTAAAAATATAACGTGAACGAATTTTTCGCATGCTTATGGCCGTTTTAATAACATATTTATTATTAACTAGCTGCCCGGACAGACTTCGTTCTGTCAAAAGTTTTTTTTTGAGATGTAAGCTATCCCATCTTTCAAGTTGGATCAAACTGCACACGGTGTGCAAATTTGATTAAAATCGGTTAAGTAGTTTAGGAGTCCATCGCGGACAAACAACGTGACACGTAATTTATATATATTAAGATTAAGATATGCGTAGATAAATTAGTAGGTCCTGTAAAGTAATAATATCAATGAATACTATAATATTGCGATTTTATGACTTGAGGATAACAGATAGAATACTGTTTTCACAGCATTTACTTTACTAGTTATAAATAAAAAAGAAATTGAAACACTCATGAACCCTTGTCTTGCGCAGCGAAGCAATTCTTTCATACGTATTGAATTCTGAAATATTAAATGCAAGAAGGTCACAAAACGGAAAATATTTACATAGTATTCACCCACATAAACCTAAGCACATTATGCGGGAAGGTCCGGCCACACCTAACAACATTCACCGAAATTGAAGGCGCGTCCGGTTTTATCCACTTTTATCCGGTTTTATTGGCTATACCGTTTCCAGTTCCTGTCTCGAATATCGGACCCCTTCGTCAATTTTGCAGTCTACCCTTTTTATTTCAGTATTGTATTTTGCAATGCAACTAGTTTTCGGATATGTAGTGCTGTGTTCATTGGGAATAGAATTGTTACGTACCAACCTTAAATACATAGTATTGTTAATATTTATTTACACTCAATTCATTATCCTTAAAAGAAAATGATAAAACAACTTGAATCCTTACTTATCTTTATGCTTTCCAATGATACTATAATGTAAAAAGAGGTAGATATGTCACTAGCGCGCCGACGATGAAGAGCGTAAGAACAGGCAATTGACCGTTCTGCTCGTAGTCGCTCTGTCAATACAAGACGATACGCACACTTTTGTTGTTTTCAGAAGTGCTTGACATTTGACATACAGCGTTAAAATGCCTTCGTGTATTATACCAATGTGATTGGTGTAGTGAAACAAAAAGTAAACGTGTGTGTATTGTAGCTCTTTTCGGAACAAAGTTTGGTTGATTTGTAAGGGCATAACGTATCTTTGTATATTTTTTAAAATATCATTGATGCTTTCCTATGCTGTGGGCATTGTACGCTACAAGGATTCTGTATCACTCCAACTATTTACAACATTTTCATGTTCATATTATAATCCTACTAATATTATAAATGCATATAGTTGTAATGTATAAAGTTGGTATGGATGTTTGTTACTCTTTCACGCAAAAAATACTGGACCGATTTTCATGAAATTTAACACACAGGTAGACCATGATCTGTAATAAAACAGGGTACTTAATATCCCGTAAAACGCTAGTAATATATTTAAATAAACTAATTTAAATAAACGTAATAAAATTAGCTTACACCAAAACTATTAATTACATGGATAGAACGTAAAATGACGTTTTCCGGGCTAGTTAGTCAATTTTATACACTCTAAAGCATTCATTTAAATCAGTAAAATTGAAAATTGAGCTGCATCGCAAATTATCAATTGCTATGTAACTATAATTAATCAATGAATTCATTAAACAGTATGGAAATTTGATCCAGCTGAAAATAATTACGCATATTCATTTAAATTCATAAGTACGTAATGTTAAAAGCTTTATATTTTAGTGTAATCGTTGGCTGGTTAAGCTATTTCATATTTCAACAGCTTAAAAATGAACGTAACCGCTTATAACGTCACGTAATTATTTATTAAAAAAGCATCATTGTCACCTTGCTAACCAAGAGAAATGCGAGAACCCGATTGGCTAGTTCTTGTAGAGAATACAACTAAAATAGACAAATAAAAATGAAATCTATTAATGTTATATTCTATGACTACTAATAAAAAGCATAATATCAAATCGAATTATGGAATGTATTATACTTACAAAAACTCATAGATCTTGGACCTTGGATCCCCAGAAACAATACGTTTAGCCCTAAACAAACACGCCCAATCTTATAGTGTAAGAGTGACCTAAAACAAGAAATTTATTTCAACAAAATACGAATACAGACAACGATAAACTTGTATATTTTGTTGGCGAAATAAAATTTATTTTATATTGTATTGTAGGTTTCAGAATACATTGGAGAAAGCACATTTTGCTGTAGTAATGGCGTTTTCTTCTTGAGGTGTAAGGTGTGCGTTTCTTCTTCTTGAGATCTTATTCGGCCTTGAGTATAATTGAAGAAATAATGAGGCTACGTCACTAGGGGTCAGATCGAGCGAACTTAGACATGTGACTTTACTCAGACATCAGTCTGACATTTAATACGAAAAACGTTAAGGTTGATTTTGTCCATTATTTTTTGTTCGACTTAAGACGTTACTCAGACACCCAGACTCAGACACTGAGTATGACCTTTGTCAAAAATAAATAAACATGCCTGTATTGAATGAAACCTTCATAATAATATCAGTCAGCCCTTTGGGGTTGGAACAGAAGGCAAAAATTTGTATGGAAATATTGCTAAACTTTGTTGATTTGCTTGAAACTTTGTATCTGCAATGAAAATAATGGAATTCACGTTTCATGATTTCTGAATATTCATCAGCAGAGGTTAAGAAAGAGGGGATAAAAGTTTGTCAAAACTTTGAATTTTGTAGCTTTGTTAGCTAAGTTAAAGGCATCCTATTTAGATGGCACATAATATGTATATTTGACGACCCTGTAGCCTAGTTGTAACGACCCTGCCTGCGAAGGGAGGGGTCCCAGGTTTGACTCCCGGCCGGGGCAGATATTTATTTGACAGATAAATATTTGTACTCGGGTCATGGGTGTTATTGTGATGTGTTATATGTGTCGTTCATGCCACCCGCGACACAGGTAAAAACTTACTGCAAGGTATGAGTAAGCATTTATTTATTTTGATTCATGCTAGAAATCTACATTACGAAGTCCCTATTTTAATGTACAGACATCTTTGTTCCAATCCAAAGTCTTCATTATTAATTGATTTTTTTTTAAATCCTCATGTTATCTAAAAATTTTGCCGCAACTGATATTGGGGAAACGTTAAAACTTATTCAAATGTGTTTACTGGGGACATTTGCACAACCCTGTATCGGTCGCGGTCAACCCGGATATCCGACCTCTATAAAAGATACCCGGGTGCGCGTGAATATTGTTTTTTAGGTATAAAGACAAACGTGGGCGTTGCTTTAGCATTTATTTATTGCCTGGTAAAAGAGTTAACGCGACTTATGTGTTATTAATAAAAAAATCTCTCTACTGAGTAATACAATGTAATTTCGGGTAAGTTATTATTTTGTGCTAATCGGATTATTTATCGGTTATTTTCTAGTTTAAGGGTGTTAAAGAGAGAAAAAGAGAGTGCTTGTGTCTTTCTTTTATGTATTGGTTTCAAGTCATTCATATACCTCTGCAGGAAAAAAATCAAAATTGAAGAAGAGTAGCACGTATTCGAAGAAAGGGTATACTTCAACGCTTGTCTGTTTCGTTACTTTTTGTACATTAAAATTGAGTTATAGTATATTTTTACCAAAACTTACATAAAATAAAATAAAATCAAACCAAGCCAGCCAGCAGAGCCTGATCAGGGTTTTTTTTACATAAGATAAGTTAGTGCTTGACAACGATCCCACCTGATGGTAAGTGGCGATGGAGTCCAAGATGGTGAACGCACTAACTTAATAAATGCCTATTCACTCTTCTCTTGAAGACACCTACATTGTAGGTGGACGGGAACACCCACGCAGGCAAGCTATTCCAGTCCTTCGCGGCACGCACTATGAAAGATGAGGCGAATCGCCTGGTTCGCAGCGGTGGGATATTCACGACGTATGGATGGATGCTTGCCTAAGGTAAGACCAAAGAAATCTTATTTCCATCTAAGAAAGAAAAGAGTAGAAAGATCTTGTGATCTGAGAATCAGTGCACAATAAAGAGTTCTGTATTGTCTTATAAGAACTTATCCAATAAAATTGTAATACTACATCAAGAGAGTTCGAACAAAGAAATAAATTACTTTATACGGCCCAACACGTTATCGAGTAATGTACTCGAACATTTCGAAACTTAACTAAAGTTTCTGATTGCTTTTCTAACTTACGTGTCGATTTGTGGGTTAAGTTTTTTTAAGTCTTAGAACATTCTAGTACGTACGTGAGAGCTTGGAGAAAGATTCCTTAAGTTTGGTTTCAACACATTAACAGCTACTTCTGAGCTCGGTCTCTCCTCTTGATTAGATCAAGTTTTTATTTCGGAAGGCCTCTTAACTTAAGGTGGACACTCACGGTCATTCCATCGCGTCAAATGGCGTGATATACAGCCAAAATTTGATCGTGAATGTGAAAAACTGATGGCGTGATTTAAAAAATTTGTATGTCCAATCGCGCCATTTTGACATATGTCGTTTGGCGTGGCTCCAAAAATGACGCGATGGAATGACCGTGAGTGACCACCATTACAATTACAACCGGCACCGACAGAATTTTTTTTGCACTAGCGGTCACCCATCCATGTACCTAAACGCCCACTATTGCATAATCTAGTCGAAATCTAGCTGGTTTAGTCAACAAAAGTGTTAGATTTTTTTATTTTTAAATTTTAAATTTAATTGTATAGCGCTCTAACCCCTCCGACATTTTATTTTAAATCAACTAATATAACATTATTTTAAATCAACAGGATGCCAAAACAATTTACATTCCAATGGATAAAAACATGCATGCCGTTACGCAGCCGGTCAACCCGGATATCCGACCGCTATAAAAGATAAGATACCCGGGTGAGACTGAAATTGAACGGGTGAAAGGCCCAATATCGAGTTTGGTGATAAAATTTTATGGATGGGTCATTTCTTGTAATTATTACCCTTTCTTATGTCACATATTTCAATAGTCTAGAGTTTATCCCACCACTGTGTTCCAGTGCGGATTGGGTTAAGGAACTCGTCTCAAAACATACTAATAAAATACTATATTGTATAAAAATCAAGTTACTTCTTGAACTTATTTTCAAATTTCCCTGAACCCTACGAGCTTAAAGCTAGCTCTCTTCACGAATATAGATCTATCTGTTTAAGTTAACCATATTACACACAGATATTTTTTCAAAAACCAACCGCCATTAAAATTTATAGTTGAAACAAAAAAATCCGGATCGGTTCATAACTGACGGAGTTATGAGGTAACAAAAAAACAACCGCATTTAGAACAACCTTTTAAAAGTTGTTTTAAAATAAGTCAACAAGAAAACAGATTTATTTTCCTGTGACCGTAGATTACACATAGATAATAAAATTATCTAGTTTTTTTATCAATTTATGAGTATTAAAAATTAGAGTATTAAAAATATTTTTGTTTTTTAGCTTATACTAACACTAGTATTAAGTATTTCAATGTTACTAACCAATAGGTATATGGATTAATAGTCTGAAATAAATTATTTTATTATTATTATAATAAAAAAAAGCTACGTAAGCAAACGTTGTTGACGTCTTAGTTATATTATGTAGATTCCTTCTCGAAGTCAAAATTACTTTTTGATTGACATGCTAATATCGTCGCGAACCGAAGCATCTGAATTCTTCGGGGAAATTAAGTCCCGAAAAATCTCGAAACTTCTTTAAGACTGAATAACGTGGAATTCGCTGCTAAAATTCACACCATGTACATTACTTTGTTAAATAACGGACCCTGTACACAAAGCGTCGTTTTAACAATGTTAATAGAAGCCTCCTGTGCATAAAGAAGCTTAGAACAATATAATGCGGCAACATGAATTTCGTTAAACAGAAATTGTGTTCATTACTGAAACCTTCAATAGAGTTTTGTTTAAATTTAAGGTAGAATAAAGGAAGAATACGTTCTCGTATGAAAGGGTTTTGTTTCTTTGAACATAGGTGAGTAATTAAGCACTTATTTAAATTTTGTATGTGTGTTCCGCGAAACCAAAGCAATTAATCTGCCAACTATAAAGTTCTGCTGATAACGTTTTGGGACAGCCCTAGTACTTTGAATGATAACAATCTGTCTAAACTCAGTGTATAGATTCAACGCATTAATGATCCACTGCTTAGCATAGGTTTCTCTTACTACTAAGCCTAGATGTTTGGGGTAAGTGGCCGACCCAAGTTTTGGAAGTTTTCATGCCACCCAAAGGCCTCCACTCCGACATGACTGTCTTCTTACTAAAACAACCGGGACCGACAGCATTACGTGGCCTCCAAAGCATGGAAAGGCTCTAGAAATGCCACTAGCGGTCACCTATCCAACTAGCGACTGTGCCTGCTGTAGCTTAACTTGGTTCACTTGGGATCGACATAAGTCGGGGGACTTTGAGCGCTGTACTCACAATCAGTATAATAATCCCTAAAGTCCGGTTTAGACGTATTAAGTACTTAAGTAGATAACTAAATTTTAACTAAAAAGTGCCTGTCTAAACATGTTAAGTGATAAGCCCCGCCCACCTACTTAGGGGAAAATAGAAAAAATTCTAAATTACCTGCTTACTTGCGTACTAAATTTTAACTACTAAAATGTCCGTTAACACTTAATTTAGTTCAAATTTAGCTAACTACATAATACGTGTAAACCGAACATTAGTCTGCTATTAAGGACAAAATAGAGCTCTATTGTATATAGAACAAAGCCTAAAAACGATTAACGAAATAAATTAGAAGCTCTTAAAATCATAAAAAGATTTAAAGATTTACTTAGAACAAAAACAATTTTACAAATTATAATATGTTCGTAAACACTGGCTATAGTATCAACTGTGTTGCCACTGTTTACATAAAATTCCCGAGGTATTTGTATTCAGATTCTGTACACGAATGAACAATATTGACAAGAATTTTGAAGGAAAGACCTTAATTTCATAATTATGTCAACATTTCGCTGCCAGAAAGGTTCTGAGAACAGTCCCTCGAGGAAGTGCAAATAAAATAGCCAGGCCTTATAATGTCCGTTAATATTCAGCAGTAATCCCTAGTGATGTAACAGTGCTTGTTGATATCACGATAATTTCAGAAACGTCACTTGTAATAATGTTTTTGAATATCAATGAAGTATTTATACAAAACGATGGAAGTTAGGTAAACAAAAAAGAAAGAAATTATAAAGTACAGAAGAAAAGACACAAATTATAAAATTCTAAGGTTGAATGTTGACACGACTTCGTTACAAAATAATAATTCTAACATTAACTTACTAGCCCACGTATATTGGAAAGTAATAGTCACGTGCTATCGAAAAAACATGCAGAGAAAACAGACTAGTTAAAAAACGTGTGAAATGGATTAACCTATCAAAATAAACTTGCTATTTATTTCCTTCTTTTTTAAGAGCCTTTGTTGTGCTACAAAATCTTTAAAATTTCAAAGACAATAACAATTACTTTAAAAGCTTTAAAAATCATCAAACAATTTTGAAAATGTCAAAAAGCTCAAAAAACACTTTACGAGTAAGTAAATTTGTAAAAAAGATGAGATATGTCGTACAGATCTGTTTTACTTAATTTTTATTACTGCTTGACTATAATGCATCTGATGATAAATAATAATAATAATTTATTTATTTTAATTCGGATCAAGTCCATAATGGTTATTATCTGTGATTACTTACAACGTCTAATGTTAGTATACATTTTATAAACACAAATAAAAAAAAACAATTTAACAATAAATGGTGATGTAATCTTTGATGGTGAAGCGCGCGTAGTCTATTAAAAATTTAATACAGGCCTATGATTTTAAAATACACTTAAATGTATGTTTTGTATGACATTGTATGACTTTAGTGTAATCATCGACACTTTCAAGAAAAAGACCCTTAAAATAAAACTGAAATGTTACGGCGATGAAATTACCGCAGATAAATTAGCCCAAGTTAACAGCCCTATTAAAAGGCCGCCGTTGAAAATTAAACCTTATTCTTGCAATAATAAATATTACTAGCAGTTTGCACCTTTCGTGCTAGACAGCTTCATGAAATTAGTTTTTAGTATCCTTTTAATTACTACGTAAGTAGAATGATTACGTAACTTGCCCTAAATATTAATATGATCCTGATTTGCCCAATCTTTCAAGTTACACTATGGCAGCCTATAATAGCATGATTTTGACCTTCTAGACAATTAATATCATATTTCATACAGTTTGAGCGTAATAAGAAAATGTTGGGTGATTTTCAATGCAGTTACTAACAGGTAAATTATGTATAATTTTATGCATGGGGTTAAGATGTACAGATCACAATAAAATCGTGTAACAAGATGTTTTGACGTGTTGGCACTTGGCAGACAGGTTTAGTGTTCTTGAATGGAAAGCAATCTGAGAATAAACAAAACTCTTGTCTATGGAGGATTTTCTTGTAAAGATTTCTATAAGCCATCTCTATGGAAATTTGATCTTTGTGGATACCTACTCATACGAATTAATCTCCAAACTAATTTCACACAATGACGTTTCATCTTTATCTTTGTTCCCTCATGTTGGGCATGATTCCTTTGTTTACAAATATATCTGAATTTGTCTCACGCAAAACTTTGCTGAGCAGTCTGTGCTTCACGACTGCAAAGTTATCAACTTTGAACAATTACGCCGGATATTACCACAGTTCGATGCGTGTATACGATATGCCAGAGAATGATCGTATGTCGGAGATCGTAGAATGAAAATCAAGTCTGAACTGGATGAGGTACTGACAAGTTCTGTTGAGTTTATATGATATGGTAGGAGAGCCCAAGAGAGGATTTTTGGATTAACTCAAGCGCGGCAGATTATTAGGTATAAGGGAGGATACTTTACATATTGATAAGTACCTCTAGCCAGTATGAGCCCTTAATATAGGGGGTACGCTCAGTGGAACATCAGTAATATTCCACTTTGACGTGATAATGACATTAACTTAGTCAATGTGGGTTTTAGTAGATATTACATTAGTGCGTTAGTAATAATTACACCATTATGTTAATTATTTCGTGTTTTAAACGATACTTACCCCCGTATTCAATAATAATACTTGTCTAAGTAAAGAAGCAATACTATGCGAAGTAAGGCATTTCTCAGTGCGTTGGTCATGGCAAGCCTTCAGTTTCACAGTCGACCCTTAAGTATCACTTGGCTATGCGGACGCACAGAGCTGTATACAGCCCTCTTATTGGTCCATTTGATGCGGCTAACTTCACTCTAGTCATTTGACACAGGCAAAAGACAAAGATAACAATACAAATAATCGATCTATTTCTTTCTATTTTGATAGAAGTCAAAGCAACACTATGCGTTCGGTAAAGTAGCTCGGCAGCTACTTTATCGATTTTGACAAACGCACAGCGAAGGACTTCAATCAAGTATTGTTTACGTAATGGTTTGAATCACCCTATGCGTCCGTGAGCACTGTGAGACCTCATAGTATTATTCTTGAATACGGGGGTAGTTATGTACTAAGTATCTATATGATATTATAACAGTTAAATTAGTTTCCTTATTCAGAGATACAAATACTACTAAAATGTCATGTAACATAATATGTTACATTGTGCCCCATCTTATTACAGATAACAGAATAATTACTGAGATAATTTGACATGTCTTCACATTTATCCAAAAATCAATAAAATTCTTGATTTTAAAATCCAGAAAATAGATCCTAAATTCCGAATCAACTGTAATCGTTAGCCAAGCAGCATAAGACTTGATATATGATGCTATCTTTCTCTAACAAACGAAACCATTTAGCCAAACGATGGTTATCTCAAAGACAATGGCATTCCTTGATGGATCGTTCAAAAGGACTTATTCTGGATTCAAAGTTTAATGACGGATAACTTAGAGGGCGCTCTGTAATTTTATTGAGGGTAATGATTACAATCAAAAGGTCCAATCTTTATTGTGCTAGAAATATGGAGTGGCAATTTAATGAAAAATATTCCATTTCATTGACTTTAGATGTCTAGTCCTGGGTGCTATCTATCTTGTAAACATGTAAAATCTCAACTTTTAGGCAAAGGCTACTATACTGTAGATGAGTACATAAATGACAAAGACGCATGGAAATGACCAGATCTGCAACCAGTTCCGTACAGGCTAGTGATACTTCTTTGTAAGAAATATACCAATGTATTTTATTTTTAAAAGATGTGCTGAGGAGTTTCTTTCGGATTTTGTTCTCCTCCATGACAAAGCACCTTTCCGAAAAGCTGGTAAATTAAAAAAATGACGTGCATAAGTGTATCAATGATACCTACATGAATAAATGATTTTGAATTTGAATTTGAATTTGAATTTAGACCATGATCATGCACTCTGCGAGCTAGAAGGCTATGGCGAATGGTTCGTCTGGTTGGAGATGGTAGGACCTTATCAGTTAGTATCTCTTTGTTTGACTTATCACCACAATACTTACCTTTTGCTATGATAAGATTCCAATTTCTCTTACAGTTGACGACCCTTGTGGCGCAATGGTTACCATGCCGGATCGCCGCACCGAGGGTCCTGGGTTCGATTCCCAGCGAGGCGAAAATTTGAATGATGAGTTTCAATTTCTGTTCTCGGTCTGGGTGTGAATGTCCTTGTCTAGTGTATTGTCCATGGCACCCACGACACACCTGCTATCAAATATGCTATCCTGATTAACCTTTTTGAAATCTTTATAGCTAACAGCTCTTTAATTTCATACCCAATTGCATTATTCGATATATTTTTTGATACTTCAAACAATGGCATCTCACAGCCACCATATTTTTTTTATTTTTTATTTCACTTACCTAAGAACACTTGGGTTATCAAGACGAATCTAACGATATCATGATGTAATCCTTACTTCCGTTTCAAATTTCATCACTTATTATTACCACAAACGTATTATTACAATTTATGTAACCACCAGGTGGCTCTTCAGCTTGATTGTCGGCTATTTACACAACCTTTACTATTTAGAATCCTGAGGACTCTTCCACCTCAACTCAGAGTCATTAACGGTTACTTTAATCGCTCCTTAGTAAAGAATTAACACACAAATTCTTTACTAAGGAGCAATTTAAGTAACCGTAAGTGACTTTGAGTTGGGGCGTTAGACACTTAACTCATATTAGTTTATAAGCTTTGCTCATAAATTTTAATAGTAGCATAAATTCATATCATTTTAATTATTCAAAGGTTTGTTAGAACTTCTAATGACTAGGTGTAATATACCGTACATTAGAAAGTGTTTGTTGACTGTTCGCTCTAATGTATTATATTATAATATAATTCCTTGTTTCCACTACACCCAAACGGCTATTTGCACGAAACGGATCGCCAGAACTTCCGGTTCAAAACCGGAAGAAAACCATTCAAACGTAATCCTCACTCGAGGATCGATTTACTGGCACGATAGAAGGCGTTGACGTATTGATGTAGTATGTAGCGTTTCGCATAATACTTATTTACTTTGAGGGTTGGTAGACTTTTTAAAACTAATCGTGAGTACTATGTTTCGTGAACTATGCAAGATAAATATTAGTAGCCTATTGTGTAATTTGTGTATTAATAATCTATTTTTCGTTATTTTAAAGGTGCAATCTACATGCTTAGGCAAATTCTCAGGGCTTGTAGAATTTATACGAAGTTGGGCAGAAACAAAATTGTGATTAAACTAATCTACAAATTATATGCTACCGCTTCATAAGTTGACGTGGGAGAGACCAAGTACAGTCATTTTAATTCATCATAAAAATTTCTGCATCCCTGTGAATCGATCCTAGACCCTTTGAAAGTCGGTCAGATATACTAACCATTACGCCACATCATTGTCCTCATAATAATATTATGAAGTTAATTCTTGACAAAAAATAAGCGACTTCAAAATTAAAGATAACTCAAATTTTATTCGTCAGGTCTCGCTCAAATTTAAGTGAAACTACATGACAAACACCAGCTTTCGACTAAAAAAAAATCATCAAAATCAGTTCATCCAGTCGAAAGTTCTGAGGTAACAAATATAAAAAATACAGTCAAATTGAATAACTCCTTTTTTGAAGTCGGTTAAAAAAGCACTTACGAAGATATTATACTTCCAAAAATCAGCTCGAACAAGTGAATTCAGGCAGATAACAGATTCATGTGTTAGTGAGTTCATGCGCACGTGTTTCCGATCCGATACGGTCGGATGATCTGACAATGGAAACGAGGCCTCATTTCTATTCACATTGCGATACGTCTGTCCGTAAACTTTTCCAGTTGCTCATAACTCGAGCCTCAATAACGGCTAGGGTTGTTATTTGCGCTATGCGTTTTGTTTACCAACGCGCTGTTGAGTCAAGGATGTTTACGTTATTACATACGTTATATTATTTTATTAATAAATGATGCCTAGTTATTAAAAAGGACCGTTCAAAATTATCGGTTAACATAGCAACTAAACGAACAATTATATCAAATTAAGAAATATAAGACGCTTCTTATTAATACAAGACACTTGAAATTTCTTATTACTGAGGGAAGTCATAACTTAAATCTATGCAAAAATACTTTTCTATTAAAATATTGTATTGTTACCGTATTGTATCAAAATTTTACCAAATAAAATAAAATTAAGCTCAAAAAAACGACCTTCGAAAAACCTAATATAAATTCCTCATGGATTCCATGATTACAACTGAAAGACAATTAGAGACCAATTTTAAAGTATACTATTCCAAATAAAAAAAATCCAAATCAGTATGTCGGAGTTCTGAGGTTTGAGCATTTAAAAAAATACACCCGAATTGTTAACCTGCTCTTTGTTTGAAATCAGATAAAAAGTAAACAAAATTGCTATTCAAATGTCAAACGTTTCATTTAATGGTACTTTACCGGATATTGTGGTTTCAATAGCTTTTACTCGCAGTTAGAATAGCCGCAGATTAATTTAAATGTGTGTATACTTAACCTAATGTTCGGTTTACACGTATTAAGTAGTTAATAAATTTTTATCTAAAAAGTTACTAAATTGTCTGTTTACACGTATTGATTTACTTAAAATTTAGTTAAGCAACACCAGAAGTGTCACTGATGCGTTGCCGGTCAAGAAAGAGAGAAGAAAAAGAAAGAAAGAAAGAACTGGCGCTCAAGCCCCTACCCCCAGCCGGAACACGACGAGTCGTTTGGCGGCTGACGGCTCAAGGGTGGTAGCTATCCAGGAGAACCCCATGAAGAAATATTTGTAATAATGGTATTAATTAACAATTAATATCAATATTACCAATATTATAATCCCTGGAGTGGCTCTACCACCAGTGGGCGGGTTTAGTCGCCTCTTACGACACCCATCCGGCGTGGGATTGGGGTTAGTATTCTAAGTTGCCCCAGTACGGCTCGGCTAATCATTGTTATATACGTTGTGATCGTTTTGTGATTGTGACATCGCTGCGGCACTATTCACACGTGCGTGATTTTGTCGCGTCACTGTCGTAGGTATAAACTGACACTGGCTCAATATTTTTTTTGCTTTCTGAGACTTCGATTCGACGTCAAGTTAAATAAATATTTCGTCTTCCATATTGTTTCTTAGCGAGTAGGCCCGCCATCTTAAGAAATTAAATTAATTTATTAATGTTAGATTTTGTAGCTTTCAAATAAGCAATTAATTGTTTGAATGCTTATTAAGATATAATTAATCAAAGATTAATCAAAGAGTAAGAAGAATTAAATATTAAACGTAATTTGCTCTTGACTCTAGCGGTTTATTCAGAAATTGCCCTTATATTTTATCATTCTGGTCAACTTTACGGAATATCGTAGGGTCATATTGAAGGACGATTTTTTGGGTCATATTGAACGACGAAGGTTCGCTTCGCACGCAGTTATGACATTAGGGTAAACCCAGTGGGTAAACCGCTATTACAAAAAAAATTAGGCATCTATTGTACCCCACTCCGCAACAGACGATAGTTCAATATATGTAGCTACTAGTGATGGAAATAAAATAAAATGTCGACAGATTAAAAAGGTTTTTTTTAATTGCTGGGTACATGAATATTTCAAGAAAAGTGTTTTTTGTTAATCCTTTACACCATTCGTGTTGGGGGAGCTAGGTCCCCCAAAGAACATATTTTCGTAAACATAATAATTGCTTTTTAAGTGACCCGGCCAAGCGTCCATGTATTCTCAATACCGCCCGACTCCCGAGGTCTTGCTAGGAATGGATGCGTGCCGGGCTAATGTAAATAATTTAGGAGGTAAGTGTCCATCTATACTTGAGTCAAACTCGTATCAGAATCCTTGTCAACAAATCATAAAAATTCCTTTATAGGGTTTTCACAAACTGATTTGTGTTTCGTACACCAATTAAGTATTAAAGAGGTAAAATAATCGTTATGATATTTGTGACATCTTAATGAACTTACTATTGAACTATAACAACAACACACTAAGAAAAAACGAGGTTAAAACCAACACCTTATTGCACTTTCATCAGAAAACAATTCATTCTCACATCCTTAATTACGACGAGCGATTTGGAACCTTTTACCAAAATATAGTGTTTTGGCCTATGTGTATAAATAGAAATTACTACCAAAAGCCTATAGCGATAATTGTGGGAACATGCTCTGCAACTTGGTCGTGTTATTTTCCGACATAAATACGTTTCATTCGACACAGTATGCCTATGAATAAATTTTATTACAATAAATTAACTAAAGCCAATCTTCATTTTATTTATGTTCATGTATTTTTATACAAATTATATCGATTTTGTACATAGTTATTCCTTGTTATTTTAAATTATTAATTTATAGTACGTTAAATTAATCTAATTTGAAAAAATAAATAAAAGGTTCGGAATGGAACGCAGGCACAGATGTTATAATATTATTAAGTACTCTGTGGCCATAGACCGGGCGCAGCCGTCACAGTGTTGCCAATGCTACGGTAATTACCGTGTTCTACGGCTTTTTGGCCAAAAATCACAAAAGCTACGGGGTACGGCTGGAATCCTATTGCCGTAGCAAATTCTACGGCTTGAAATGAAATGAAATGATAATTTATTTGCGAAAATGTGGTAACAAAATGGTGTAATTTGTCAAATATCGCTCACATTTGCTAAGACTAGGCATGCAAATTTATTTGTTAAAATTATTATTAATTGCCTATTAACAATTAAATTGATAATTTAAATCTATAATTTATTGAGGAGCATACAAATATCTAATTACATTGATTAATAATATGAATTTCTTATTATGTCTTATGTAATCTTAATTAATTTAGCTATCTGTCATATTGGATTCAGTCAAAAATTAAAAGTTAAATATAGAATTTATTTTGTTAGATAAAAGCATGGTTATAAGTCAGTTATTTTACATATTTATTATTTCGCAGTTACATATAAATATTTCTTTTCGCAAATTCCACTGTCTTTTTTTATTTATTGTTTTCCAAAAATATAACGAATGTTAAAACCCCCAAAACAGCGCCACTAGGCTAATGTTGATGTTAATGTTGATGACCTTTTTTTTTAGTTCGAGCGCTGAACCGATGGTATATTAGCTACTTGCACACTTGATCTTTTCCTATATAAACACGGCTTTTTTATCTAATGTACACGGCCTTCCAAAAATTTTCATTGGCAACACTGAGCCGTCACCATCACCAAGGACGCTAATGTCCGCCATTACATGTTCATAGCCCGTGCCTTGTACATTGTAATACCCTCTCCATCGTACGTCGTTTACGCTTTGAAGCCAGTTTTGTTAGTTATTGTTTGTTTTTGTTATTTGCATTGTTTTAGTTAAGTTTTATTGTTAATTTCTGTTAAGTTTCATCAAAATGAGCGACGAAACCGGGCCTAGCGGCATTCAATTGTTTTCTTCGCCTAAGAAGAAACGCCAGAAGAAGATACCACTGACGTCCATGGAGAAAATGACGATTATAAATATTTATAAACTCGTAGAAGAAATGTGGCCGAAAAACGAGTATATATATAGAAAAGAAATTGCACGTAAAACTGCTGAGACTGCCGGTGTTACTCTCAGTACAGTTTACGAAATTTTAAAAACCTATAAAGCAGAACGCCGTGTAACATCGCCAGTACCACCGCCAAAGCGGGTTACACAAATTGACCAGGTGTCTGATTTTGAGTTGAGTGGAATTCGAAGAAAAGTGCACCAATTCTTTTTTAAAAATGAAGTGCCTACTCTGGATAAGGTTATGAAAGAGGTTAACGACGACGAGGACTTACCCAATTTTAAACGAACAACGTTCAGAAAATTATTAATAAATAAACTCAAGATAAAATACTTGAAGAGATCAAGAAAGAGCTCATTAATTGAAAAACACGAAATTGTTATGTGGAGGAGAAAATATTTAACCAAAATAAAAAAAATGAGGGACGAAGGCCGTAAAATATATTATACCGATGAAACATGGATAAATGAAGGTAAATACTTAATTAAAATTTTATGTATCATTTCTTACAACTTGAGTAAACACAAGTGAACTAAAGCCATAATATCGGAGTTATTCAAAGTAGCTTATGTCTATTAGAACTCCATTGAACTGACTGGAGTATGTAAACTTCATAATATGACTGAGTACTTAAGCAGGTTTCCTGACTTTTAAAAGTATTTAATTTGTTGAAATTTACTGTATCGGACATGCACACAACAATGACGGTGATTGTGGCTGGGATATTAATAACCTATTATTAATTGTTTGATAATAGGTAATTTCTGTAGATCTGCAGTTGAGTTTATTAAATTATTGTCTTCCTTGGATATTTTATGCTACTTGTATGCTTATGCTTCATAACTCAATATGCATATGAATTGTGCAAGGGCCGAAGGGCAACAAAACCCTACTTTTACCCTGGCAAATGCCTAGTATCTGTGAGATAAATATTTGAATAATGATGTGTTTAAGTGGATCAGTGACACCTATTATGTTAAAATGATTTTGAATTTGAATGTTATAAGTAATAAAGTTATAAAATTATGCATTTCAGGCCATACAAGAAGTAAAGTGTGGCAAGACTTAAGCATTGCTTCAAGCCGAGAAGCACATAGAGAAGGCTTGTCAACAGGTTTAACAGGACCTTCGGGAAAAGGAAAGCGGTTAATCATAGTCCATATTGGTAGGTATTTCAGTTTCTTGAAAATATTAATATATTATACTTGATGACCCTGTAGCTTAGTTGGTAGCGAACCTGCCTGCAAAGTGAGGGGACCTGGGTTTAATTCCCGGGCGGGGTAAATATTTATGTGATAGAAAAATATTTTGTACTCTGTTCATGGGTGTTATAGTGATGTGTTATGTGTGCCATACAAGGCACAATGTGTTACCGTTTATTTATTTACTTATTTCAAGTTTAAAATATTTGCCAATATCTAAAAAGAAAAAAAATTCTTAAATACATATTATAAAAAGACACAAATACATAACTTGGTTCATTTTTAAATTACTTTTAGTAATTTAATATAATTTCAGGAATGACTTACATATATAACTATTACATACAAGTTATAAATGAATCGCAAAATAAATATTTTTCTTTTCTTTTCAGGAAGTGAAGATGGATTCGTTGAAGACGGACTATTAATATTTGAAAGTAAGAAAGGAGATGGTGACTACCATAAAGAAATGAATGCACAAGTCTACGAGGCATGGTTCAAGAATATTATAGAAAAATTAGAGCCTCACTCTGTTGTTGTGATGGATAATGCTCCCTACCATTCTCGTCGACTGGAACGAGTACCAAATATGCAGTGGAAAAAAAATGATATAAAGAAATGGCTAAATGAAAAAGGTATCTCGTTCCAGGACTCGATGATAAAGAGGGAGTTGATTGATGTAGTTAAACCAATAAAAGAAAATTACATGGCTTATGCAATTGACACTTATGCTAATGAAAAAAATATTGAAGTTTTACGGCTGCCTCCATATATATCACTGTGAATTAAATCCTATCGAGATGATATGGGGGCAGGTCAAAGGCTATGTTGCAGGTAAAAATACAACATTTAAAATGAAGGAATTAAAGGTTCTGTTAAATGATTCCATAAAATTAATAACACCTGCAGCATGGCAGAATTGTATAAGCCATGTTAAGAAAGAAGAGTTAAGGATGAGTGACTTGGATGGCATAACTGATGATGTCATTGATCGATTTGTCATTCAAGTCACAGATGAGGACACTACATCATCCAACACATCACAATCAGAGAGTGATTAACCTTAACGGTTCGAGTGAGGCTACTGATTATTGATATGACTATTTGATTTTGTTAAAAAATAAACCTGTAAAGATAATGTTTTCATTTTATTTCATATATGTAGTACCTTATTCCTATTCCCAACTTAGGCTCATTGCAAGGCACAGGTCTCACCTTGCCACAAGATTAGTGATCGAAGCTTCACGATTAAAAGCAAAGGTTGATGGTTAATTTTACCTAAGATATCATCTTAGAAGTTTTATTTTGCCATTAGCAGTCAGAGTCACTTATACCAACCGCCAGCCAAAGTGTTCTTGTGTTGCTACTACGAGCGTTTATCCTCAACAACATATAAATCTATTGTAGATACTTCAGTTCACTTTGAAGTAATAGCGAACAATACCACAGTAAAACGATGTACTAATGTAGGTACGACATTTTGAGGTTAGGACGTCAAGGTAAGGTTTCAATTGAAGTCACTATTTATGTAATTATTTTAATGCATTTTACATTTAAAAGGCACTAGATTTGTTAGAAAAACACATACAAAATAAATCACACAAAAATAATAACTTACTGATATGACAACAAAAAGTTTCATACACCTGATTGTTTGCGGTTGCTAGGCAACACAATGTTTACGTCAATTCCGATACGAATGTGAAAATAGTATAGGTCCCGTAACGATGTACACCACGGGTGTAGCTACCTAACTAATTTTGTTTTGCAATCTTTCATTTGTTTTGCTGTTTTTTGTAGTTTTTAAGCTTACTTTTTACGTTTTTAAGCGCACAAAAGTTGGTTTCTGAATCTCCAGCACATTTAAAATCGTTTGAATGAACTTGAACACAAAAAACGACAATGATGATATTTGTCCCAAAAGTTAATCGGATTTGTGCTAGGCCGACGAAGAGAGGGATCACGATACTCAGAATGAAGATGAAGCCGGAAGTAACTCGGATAATGAAGATATATCGAAAATAAAGAACAACAAGACTAAAATAGCAATGCATTTTGTGGAAAAAACCGTTACAAATTGGCTAAAGTACCACTGGCTAAGTTGTATGTGCATCACCCTTGTGATTTTAGGTGTTTTAGTAATTTCATAGATGTTTATACTTGTTTCATAATTTATTGGATAAGACTGTTAAGAAAAACAGTCAGATTTATTTTTATTATGTATTTTTTCTACATAATCGTTATCTAAACCTAACATTAAAAAATACATATTTCTTTTTTCCTTTTTTTGTTAGCTAGAAAACGCTAGAAACGTCACTTTTTAAGTTTGAATTTCTAAATAAAGACTTTTATTAGGTACATTAATAGAATGTCTTTTAATCATTTAGAACCAAGAACAGCCCACTTATCCCAAACAGATACCTGATACAGGCATTATCCTGATGGGGGACCTAGGTCCCCCGGGCGTGTAGATAAGTGATTAAAAATAGCGTGTGGTGTTAAGGGTTAATATTCTATGTAAACCAGATGTTTTTTAAAACAATTCTCGCTACGCAAGAAACTTCAGAGTCGGAAATAATATAAATTTTAAGCAGAGGAGCCGAGACTTATTAGTATTATTGAGGCCAACTCTGCTTTACTAAAGATACTGTCTTATCGCCGACGAGCGAAGACAAGTGAAACTTTATAAACAATTTTATAATTTTACTAGTATAGTGATTCCAACTCTGCGATCAAAAAATTATTATAAATTTTTTTAACAGTTACTTCACATTATTTCTATTAATATTTTATTTTCTTTAATACTATATGTACACTATATTACAATACATTTGTAAAGTATATAATTCACACTTTAAAAGCATCAATTCCAATCTCATCTTTTCTATGTAAAACTTAAATCTGTACGCTTACAACATAGTGTACGTAATTTTAATGTATAATTATATCATACAGTGAAATGTAATTTCTTTTGAGATATTCAGTATTAGGTATAGTAATCTGATATAATATAAATATTATACGAGTAGCAGAAAAGCTCTTGAAGACAACAAAATAATACAGTTATTTACATTAAACAAACATGTCATTTTAAATAGGCTGAAGCTGGCCATACATGATCAAGTTTACTTGTCAAGTTTGCAGCGGACTTGATGCGGCATCTAGTTTGCATGAGACAGTTTATATCCAGCTAGCCATACACCGTCAATTTTACTGGATGCCGCATTTAGTCCGCTGTATGTAATTGTATGCCTAATACTATTTTTTATATATTTATATAATTTAATATAGTCCTCATTGCTGTATAAATATGATACCTACTACGTTTAATATTAGGAAACACTATTACATTTTTGCAGACAATAAAGTAGTAATGTCGTTTTCGAAGAAAAGTAATAAATATTCGTTTCTTAATTTCAATATGCCTCACAAAGTAAATATGCCAGTATTTTCATTTCAGAGAAAAAGGATTATATTTCTATTTGAGTCAAGTCACGTTGTGAATTGATTAGTAGGTAACAATTAGTAGGTAACTATTTACTTGGAAAAAATCACTGAATTTAAATTCAGAGTTTGATCTATGTTTTAGATCTGATTTGGAATTTTATTATTACATCTATAATTATGCCTTCAAATTTCTGCTTTTACGTTACCTAAAAACAGTTTTTTTAATAATAATTATACTACGTAATAATTAATTAACTACGTAAAAATAATTATAGTCCTGAGTTAAAAGTGATGAAAGACTGAAGTTATGTTCAACGAACTGAACCGTACCCACTTCGCTGGGCGTAAAACATTTTTACTTGTGATGAAGTAAAAAATATTATTAACTAGCTGCCCGGACAGACCTCGTTCTGTCAAAAGTTTTTTTTTTATTTTGAGATGTAAGCTATCCTATCTTTCAAGTTGGATCAAACTGCACACGGTGTGCAAATTTGATTAAAATCGGTTCAGTAGTTTAGGAGTCCATCGCGGACAAACAACGTGACACGTAATTTATATATATTAAGATTACAATAAAATATAGCCTATGTTATTCAAGAATTATGTGGCTTTCTATTGGTAAAAAAAATTAAATCAGTCCTGTAGTTTTTGCGTTTATTCCTTTCAAACATACAAATCTACCCTTTTCGTAATATTAGTGTAGATACAATCTTTAAAGTAGGTGTGTAGTTTTCGCTTTCGATTTATTCTCAATCATTCATGATAATTATGTATGTAATGTAGATTCTGGAGTTTTTCAAATGTAACAGTGACAAAACCTAACCTAACCAACCAGCTACACGGAGATTCTGAACGAAGATTTCTTACGTAATTTTCATGTACCAGAGTCAGAGATAATGAGGTTCCCACTTATTTATTGGTTGGAAATGCGTCGGTAATACTTATGTGTGCTGCTACTTATGCGGTGCTGCGGTGCTGATACTTATGTGTGTGCAACGATTACCACTTACCATCAGGTGGCAACTTAGCAACAATCATTTTTTTTTATTTTTCTTCTCTCTTTCTGGCCCAGCAACACATTTAGTGATAACTTTGGTGTCGCTGATGTCCATGGGCGACGATAGCCACTTACCATCAGGTGGATCGTCAGCTCGTCTATCGGCTATTTCCATAAAAGCTAGCTTGTCATCTCGTGTGTCGATTATTAACATAAATAATGTATAGTTTTCGCTTAACTGGCAATAGTACAACATGCGTTTTATTATGTTGCCCGCTCGTAAATCGGGATGTATTTAAATTCGCTCCTTTAGAAGTTTATTCAGCCTCTGAAAATGTTACAAGTTTTAAGATATACTTTGCCGAGTAATATAAAGTCTACTTATTCTTTACGGAATGTTTATTTGACCAAGTTCACTTTGGGGTAAAGGTCTATTGCATTGTCCGCGTGAAGCTGTAAAGCTGATGCCAAAAGCAACTGTCCATACTAGATAATCTGAATTTTACCAAGAAAAAAATAACTGACTTTAAGTGGGACTACATGACAAGCACCAGTTTTCGATAAAAAAAAAATCATCAAAATTGGTTCACCCAGTCAAAAGTTCTGAGGTAGGTAACAAACATAAAAAAAACAGTCGAATTGAATACCTCCTCCTTTTTTGAAGTCGGTTAAAAAGGGGTCTTTTTGGTTTCATTTGAGGCATTTTTAAAGCACTCAAGACTTGCAAGTTTACAGGGACCCCCGCTGAAGATAAAGGGAAGCTATTGCACTAGGCTATCCTATAAACTGTTGGCATCATATAATATGCATCTTGTCTTAAAGTTAACATTGCTGTTTTAGTGATAATGTTGCTAATTTTACGTTCATGTTCAAATGTAATTATTTTCATTGTAAATATATGTGGACACTAAAGATTAAATACAATGATTATTTACAATTTGTATTGTATTATCATGGGAATGAATATTTCCAGCATCTGGATAAAAAAGCGTAGATGCGTTTCCCATCACTATCAAGGAGATATTCGTCCAATTAAAATTTCAATTATGGCCAATACGACTCGTATATCCTGTAATCCAAATTACACGGATGAAGTGGCATACACGTGACTCAAAGCCAACAGCCAATACGAAGTTACGAACAGGTAGAGATGGCCATAAATCATTATTGATTTATTAAAGCTTGGTGCACGATATTCAAATGCTTCGGTTTTGCATTGCTTGGTATTTCCTGCCTGTGTAAATTCAAATCGTGATCGTCGTAAAATATTTTCTAGTGTCAGGTTGAAATGAAGTGATCAGCTCAGCGATTTAGCAGTGTAGATTTCTAACGGTCTTTTCAATAATCTATCCATGTCTGGATGAGTTGGATGTTAAATAAAAAACAATTAGGGATTTTATGACCCTGTGGCCTAGTTGGTAGCGACCCTCCCTGCGAAGCGAGGGGTCCCGGGTTCGATAACCGGCCAGGAGAGATATTTATGTGACAGATAAATATTTGTATTCGGGTCATGGGCGTCGTTATAATGTGTTATGTACCATCCATGCCACCCGCGACACAGGTAAAAACCTACTGCGGGGGCATGAGTGTGTAAGTGTTCATTTGTTTATTATTATTATAGTGAATTACTACTTTATTCATTAATTCCTATACAACTAAGCCAACACTAAGTTCAAAGCCTTAATGTACCGGGCATTAGACGGACATCCGGCCCGGATATTGCTGTCGCGTGTATCCGTGTCATTACTCGCCGAATTTTGCTAGTTATCATTCGGGTTCTTAAAACCTTTAAATTACTATTTTAATTGGTTTTTATAATTGGGTGGATTTAAAAAGTAAAAAGGGGGTAAAAAGAGGGTAAAAAGAGAATCATCGAAATTGGTACACCTGGTAGTACACATAAAAAATATATGATTAATCATAACATATTTTATAAATGTCATTGAGCTGATTGTATCAAATCAAATCAAATCATTCTTTATTGTGGACTATAGGTAATATACAGATGTTACAAATAAGCAAATTGTTCGCTATGTCCTGCCTTAAAGGCGTACAATACTATAAATAAGCTAAAAAATTAAAATCAAGATTAAAATATAAATAATAAATTAAATAAAAACGAAACGCGCATAAATCAGACTGAGAAATTAAAATTGAAATTAATTGGCAATGTCAAATTGAAATTATACATATAAATTAAATTAAATGTATGTGTAATATGACACTGAGTATATTGACTTTAACATCACATAGAACGGATAGAACGCTCCTTTCCGATAAAATTTTCCTTTTTATCGTAATCCGGTCATTAATAATATTAATAGTTTCTTCCCGGTTAACCGTACAACGCAAATACGGGTAAGATAGCAATATCCGGGCGCGGACATCCGGGTAACGACCCGTAGCATAATGGTAGTCTAGCTATAATAGTTATATAATATTGTATGTTTGTACGTGAAGGGAAAACCTTTGTACCCCTTTACAACTGACTTCAAAAAAGGAGGTGGTTATAAATTCGGTTGTATTTTCAATGCTTGTTAGTTAGAACTCTTTTTCTTTTCTTCTTATGAAAGGGATTGCTTCCCGATTGCAGCCATATTTATAAAAATTATATTCTGATGATGATCTCCATAAATAATCGAGGGAACTGCTCATGGTGATTTTGATCTAGGTTGTTCAAAGACAATTATTTATTTTTTATGGTACTTAAAATATTCATATTATAATACCCATTCTTATAACATAACGCACTTACTTAGTAAAAGCTTATTCACTCTCCTCTTAAAGACACCCATTTTACCCATTTAAAGTGTAAGAAAATTCAGTTGAGAATCTTTTCAGGATATCCATTAGAACAACATAAAAAAATCGAATCTTTTCTCTTCGTAATATTAGTTTATTGTCCAATTATATCCTTTGCAAAGACCTAGATCTTTTAGATTTTATCGTTGCCTTACCGGTCCAACCACGTTTCTCTTTGAGATAATAATGGCTTACTTTTAAAAAGAATACTCGAATGTATACTTTTAAAAAGAATACCCGAATATAATCTTCAGTAGGTTTAATTTGTTTTATTTATAACTTTATTATACCCTTAAAAGTGAGGCAAGAGGTGGGCGTTATGCTAGAAGGAATCTTTTCCGTCCAACCTTTAGCTGAATAGAATGATAAACATCTAAAATGGTATAGAGAAGCGTTGAATGTTATGAATGAATGTTAAGAATGAAACGTAAAAAAATAAACCGGACAAGTTCGAGTTTTAGTTGCGTGGTTAGGGTTCCTTGATTTACCGTTATTTTTTATTTTATTTTTTCCGTTTTTTTTTTCAATCCATAGTCGTCTAATAGGTTTACCTGTAATATATAAGTAAAGATACATTCTCTGTATAAACTGTATAAACCGTGATACAGTTATTTTTTTGTATCTAACTATAAGCTCGTATACATATAACTTTTCACCCTTTTACCTTCAAAACTGAAAAAGTTTCCATACTAACTTGTACTCCCTTAATTAACCCTTCTCTTCCAAGTTTTGTTATAAATTTTCATGTTTTTAACATCAAAAATGACGAAGTTGCGTACTAAGTTCCATCCGCCTAAATTAACCCTTTATTTTTTATATTCCAAAAAAATGTGTTAATATTAACTTTTATCCTTAACTATAAACTTACATAAAAAAATCATATTTATAACTATAACTGACGAAGTTGGTTTGCATGAAAATGACTTCCAACCCCTATTTTACCCCTTAGGGGATAAATTTCCAAAAATCCGATAGCCTAGATGACACTTACAAATGTAAGCCTTATAATATTAAATGAATATATTTTACGTTCATATCTTATGTACGAATAATTCTTTATTGATATCCCAACGTTCTGTATTTATTTTCTGTTGCTTAACTGTATAATTTATGCATATCATAATCACCACTATTTATTATATAGATTTATATTAAATTCAGGCACGAAATAAAGATATTGTAATTAATTTAGATAGTGTGTTAGGCTCCTGGCTGATATGTAAAAGCAAAAATTGTGTATTGAAAGATGAAAACATTAAAAATCAATGAATCACGAAAAAATAAGTATTTATTTGGAAAATAATCCCTGATCCCTGACTTATTTACACAAGTAACGTGGCTCTCTATTCTTTCTGACGACCCGTGTGGCGCAATGGTTACCATGCCAAATCGCCGCACCAAGGGTTCTGGGTTCGATTCCCAGCGAGGCGGAAATTTGAATGATGAGTTTGAATTTCTGTTCTCCGTCTGAGTGTGAATGTCCTTGTCTTGTGTGTTGTTCATGGCTCCCATGACACAGGGAATCCTAGTGTGGGGCTATGAGTGTAAAGCGTTAATATTACTATTATTAAAACCGACTTCAAAAAAAGGAGGAGGTTCTCAATTCGACTGTATTTTTTTTTTTTTTTATGTTTGTTACCTCAGAACTTTGGACTGTGCGAACCGATTTTGATGATTCTTTTTTTAATCGAAAGCTGATGGCTGTCATGTGGTCCCACATAAATTTGATTGAGATCTGACAATGGCATCCATGAGAAAACTACATAAGTCGTAAATTTGTGTTAAGATGTGCGCGACAAATTGACGAATAACTCAATATCACGTCAACCGATTTCGATGATTCTTTTTTTAATAGAAAGCTGGTGCTTGTCATGTGGTCCCACATAAATTTGAACGAGATCTGAAAAGTAGTTTTTGAGAATTTGAAGTCGGTTATTTTTTGTTAGTAAAATTTAGATTATTATTGCTAAAAGATTTTACAAAATCGTTTCAGTAGATCCAGAGACTACTCCCTACAACCTCACAAAATTCACAAACTTTACCTCTTTATAATATTGGAACGAAGTTCCTTATCGCGCGTTGCGAAAGGGGGCTAGACGGAAAAAATTAAGAGGAAAAAAGTTGTAACGACACTTTTTGTCGTCGCTACAACTCGTACGGCGTCGTTACAAGTCGGCGCATGTTTCTCTGTCTGTCTCTCTCTCTTATAGAGAGCAAGCCAGATATTTTCGATTCGTCTTTCTATTTATTAGTGAAGGAATTGTAATAAAATTTTATTTACCTTTAGTTTACAATGATTTCTGTAATATTACAATTGGCTATTTGACAATTATCACGGTAAAATATGAAATGTGTTAAATATGGTTGCATAATGGTTAAAAATAATTATACAATACGTTTCTTGCATGAAAATAAATTGTAAATATTTTTACTTTTGAAAAATAGGTTTGAGTTTTTTTACCTGTGGATACGAGAACCGAAACGCGGGCGGCCATGATTGAGCATGTTATGACGTCACAATTCCAAAAATAAAGCGTCGTGTACTACTAACTATATTGTGTGCACTGTGCAATTTACTGAGAAAATTAATAAGATATATTTTGATTTCTGCTTTTGAGAGGTTTTGTAAAATGGAGTCAGGCTATACAAAAGCTGACAGTGCGAATTTGCCTCAAGTTGATTCATTTATGGTCGCAAATTTCTTTGCGTGTAACCCTGACTTTTGCTCTACCGAGTTTCGGAATGCAAAAACCTCCTTGTAAGTACTGAAATTAATAAAGTAAAATTGGTCAGTCTTGCTAAGTGGTCACAGGGGGATTTTTTTCTAAGTTTTTCCTCAACGTCCCCATAACGACACCATATTACTCATGATTTTAAATTACTTGTAGGTTATGTTTATGAACAATATTAGGTTAGGTTTAATTTGTTTTTTTAGTAAATCAGAGGCTAAGTTGATTTCTTCTAAATACTTACATCAAAGTGGTCCTCACAAAAGAATATTGCTGATATAACAGATGTTAACTCTGGGTCTCGACGTGCTAAATTGTAACCACTGCTTTCGACGTTGAGGGCATTTATAAACGTGTAGGTATAAACAATTTGTCAGGTTTAATTGTAGTACTTCTACACATAGGCACTTTACACGTCTTGTAGCTTGCCATTTTCACAATTCCAGTGAAAAAGGCGTAAGTTTTTCACTTAAAATATCTTCAGAGTTAGAGCGTAAACTTTTGTTAATTGAAATATGACGTCACAGCCAGCAAGTGACAGATGGCGGACTATTTTCGCGCGAATTTAAAATTAATGGATTAAAAGTTATTTTTTCCTACTAAATAACACTTTTATGAGAAAAATAAATATTGTAAGAGGTATAAAATAAAACTACGAAAATTTTAAAATATTTTTCCTAAAATTGTCTAATAGCCAATTGTACGATTGTATTAATACAATAAAGCTAAATTTTAGATATAATCTATATAAGATAACAAGAAAACATAATATAATCTATGGAAATTTAGAAAATATTAAAAAACCATTGCTACATTTACTACACTGTCATAACATGTCAATCCTGTATGAAATACAATGAGCATAAATGTTTCTAAGAAAATATTACAGAAATCATTATAAACTAAAGGTAAATAAATTTTATTACAATTCCTTCACTAATTAATCGAAAGGAACTTCGTTCCATCCGGGTGTCCCTTGACACCTCTCATTTATAATGTTTATATTTTACTAGCTGTTGCCCGCAGCTTCGCACGCGGAAATTATGCTTATCATATTATTTAGTATTCCTTATAAAAGAAAATTTAAAAACAGGTTAATTTATATTGAAGTACTTATATTTAAGAATTTACATACTGAAACTTACAATACAATCACAGATCATTCCTCCGGGAGCGGGTTTGGAATAGTAAACAACATTAACTTTTTTTTTTCTTTTCCCTCTCCCTCTCCATCCCCTTCTCTCTCCTTGCCCTCTTCCTCTCCCGCTCCCTGTCCCTTTTCCTCTCCCGCTCCCTGTCTCACTTCCGCTCGCTCTCCCTCTTCCTGTCCCACTCCCTCTCCCTTTCCCGCTCGAGGTCCTTCTCCCACCACATATCCCTCTCCCTTTCCCGCTCGAGGTCCTTCTCCCACTTCATATCCCTCTCCCTCTTCCTCTATCGCGTCCAGTCCCTCTCCCGCCCGATTTCTGTCCCGCTCCCACTCTCGCTCCCGCTCCCTGTCCCTCTCTATCTCCCTCTTCCGCTCCTTCTCCCTCTCCTGCTCCCTGTCCATTTGTAACTTAAAAAATGACGAAGTTGCTTACTAAGTTCATTCCCCTAAATTAACTCTTTAAGGGATGATTTTCCGAAAAAAAAAATTCTAAGTTAACTTTTGTTTATTACTATAAACTTGCATAAAAAAAATCATATATTTTATAACTCTAAAATTGGCGAAGTTGATTTGTATGTAGTTGACTACCAACCCCTATTTTTAGGGGATGAATTTCGAAAAAACGGTGATACAGTTATTTTTTGTGTCTAACTATAAGCTTATATAAAAATTTTCGCCTTTCTTACTTCAAAACTGACGATGTTGCCATACTAACTTTCGCACTCTTAATTAACCCTTTAGGGGATGATTTTCCAAAAAAACATAATACTTACAAATTTTGTTTCTAGTCTGGAGCTAATATGTAAATTTTCATGTTTTTAACTTCAAAAATGACGAAGTTGCCTACTAAGTTCAATTCAGTAAATTAACCCTTTAAGGGACGATTTTCCAAAAAAATATATTAAAGTTAACTTTTGTTTATTATTATAAACCTACATAAAAATTTTCAAATTTATAAATCTAAAACTAAGAAAGTTGGTTTGTATGAAAGTGTCTTCTAACCCTTATTTGTACCCCTTAGGGGATTAATTTCCAAAAATCCGTTCTTAGTGGACGTCTCCTTAGCATAAACTATCTCCCTGCCAAATTTCATCTTAATCGGTTCGGCAGTTTCTGAGATTTTTTGTTTAATCAGCGGTGTGTCGCTTTTCAATTTTATGTAATACTAGCTGTTGCCCGAGGCTTCGCACGCGGAAATTATGCTTATCATATTATTAATTATCCCTTACAAAAGAAAATTTAAAAACAGGTTCATTTATATTGAAGTACTTATATTTAGGAATTTACATACTGAAACTTACGATACAATCACAGATTATTCCTCCGGAATTACAGATTATATATCCCTCTCCCTCTCCCTTTCCCGCTCGAGGTCTTTCTCCCACTTCATATCCCTCTCCCTCTTCCTCTATCGCTCCCAGTCCCTCTCCCGCCCACACCCGCGTCCTCTCCCGATTTCTGTCCCACTCCCACTCCCTCTCCCGCTCCCTGTCCCTCTCTATCTCCCTCTTCCGCTCCTTCTCCCTCTCCGGCTCCCTGTCCATTCTTAACTTAAAAAATGACGAAGTTGCTTACTCAGTTCATTCCCCTAAATTAACTCTTTAAGGGATGATTTTCCGAAAAAAATAAAATCTAAGTTAACTTTTGTTTATATTACTATAAACTTATATAAAAAATTCATATATTTTATAACTCTAAAACTGGCGAAGTTGGTTTGTATGTAGTTGACTACCAACCCCTATTTTTAGGGGATGAATTTCGAGAAAACAGTGATACAGTTATTTTTTGTGTCTAACTATAAGCTTATATACAAATTTTCGCCCTCCGTACTTCAAAACTGACGAAGTGTCCATACTAACTTTCGCACTCTTATTTAACCCTTCAGGGGATGACTTTCCAAAAAAAACGTAATATGTACTTCCAAATTTTGTTTCAAATCTGGAGCTAATATATTATAAATTTTCATGTTTTTAACTTTAAGAATGACGAAGTTGCGTACTAAATGAAATCCTCTAAATGAACCCTTTAAGGGATGATTTTCCAAAAAACCGTGTTAAAATTAACTTTTGTTCACAACTATAAACTTACATAAAAAATTTCATATTTATAAGTCTAAAACTGACGAAGTTGATTTATACGTACCTAAATGGCTTCCTACCCCTATTTTTAGGGGATGAATTTCGAGAAAACAGTGATACAGTTATTTTTTGTGTCTAACTATAAGCTTATATACAAAATTTCACCCTTCTTACTTTAAAAATGACTAAGTTTCATACTAAATTAAATTCACTAAATTAACCCTTTAAGGGATGATTTTCCGAAAAAAATTGTTAAAGTTAACTTTTGTTTATTACTATAAACTTACATAAAAAATTTCATATTTATAACTCTAAAATTGGCAAAGTTGATTTGTATGTAGTTGACTATATCCCCTATTTTTAGGGGATGAATTTCGAGAAAACAGTGATACAGTTACTTTTTGTGTCTAACTATAAGCTTATATCTAAATTTTCGCCCTTCGTACTTCAAAACTGACGAAGTGTCCATACTAACTTTCGCACTCTTAATTAACCCTTTAGGGGATGATTTTCCAAAAAAACATAATACTTACAAATTTTGTTTCTAGTCTGGAGCTAATATGTAAATTTTCAAGTTTTTAACTTCAAAAATGACTAAGTTGCCTACTAAGTTCAATTCAGTAAATTAACCCTTTAAGGGATGATTTTCCAAAAAAATATATTAAAGTTAACTTTTGTTTAGTACTATAAACCTACATAAAAATTTTCAAATTTATAACTCTAAAACTGACGAAGTTGGTTTGTATGAAAATGACCTCTATCCCGTATTTTTACCCCTTAGGGGATGAATTTCCAAAAATCCGTTCTTAGCTGACGTCTCCTTGGCATAAGCTATCTCCCTGCCAAATTTCGTCATAATCGGTTCGGTAGTTTCTGAGATTTTTTGTTTAATCAGTGTATCTCTTTTCAATTTTATATATATAGATATAGATTCCTGTCTATCTACAGTAAAAAGAAAAGAAAAAATGACCTACGTCTTGTTCACAATTATAAAAGTCACAACCCTTATCAGTCCCACTCGATCAGCTCGGGTCTCCTCTCAGTGAGAAGACACAACTATAAACTACATATTTTATCTCTCTCATAGCCCACAGTGTGACAAGTAGCGTAAGAGGATATATAATTCGCGACAAATGAAGTGTCGACTTGGAACGTCGCTTCATTATTTATAGCTCGAATTATTTTAAACAAGTTTAACGAGTTCGCTGTAATTAATTTTTTTCCTCTTATTATAGGTTTTACTCATGTATCTCGTTAAATACGAAAGGTGACCTAAATAACGTGGATATTTTGATATATCGAATATGTATACTAGTAACTCGCTCTCGTTTAAAGAAACTTAACTAGTGCTTGTTCACACTGAACTCGCGGGCGCGGTCGCGAAATATCAAACATATGACCTACTATGAAAGTGTTCACATCAAAACGCGCGCGCGGTGAATGTAGCGTTTACCGCGACCGCGCCCGCGCCCGCGTCCGCGAGTTTAGTGTGAACAAGCACTTATGCGTAGATAACAATTGCTACAAAATTTATCAGATACTATAAAAAAAATTATTCAGATTTATATTTATCTCTAAAGCAATTATTAAATAAAATTGGTAATAAAAACTAGTATTCATAAGTATTTTAAAATTATTTTTAAAAATGTAGTCAAATGTAGTTTGATATAATAAAATTATTTTACCATTCTATTTTATTTTCGTAATTATATATTACATCGAACTATAGATTTAAGTACTTAATGCACATATATTAATTACTGTATTATATTTGTTAAGGTTTTTAGTTTTAGTTCCTTTGTACATTAAGTATAGTATTAGTTATTTTGTGTTAATAAATTTCTAATAGTGTATGTCTTAATGCACTATAATATTAAATTACTATAATGGTATTACTCAAGGCTACTAACGACATTAGGTACAATGGAACAAATGGCCCACAAAATTATCTTCCCAATGAAGATATATTGCTTGGAACCCTTCAGGGGTCGACAGAGACACTTAGCTTTTGCTTCCGGGACTCCAATTAGGAAGATTTAATTAAATCCTATTGGATCTCAAACGCTAAGGGTTAGCAGAGCTTTGCAACGATAACTCTTAACGGTACTTTATATTGTAACTAGCTGACTCGGCAAACGTTGTTCTGCCAAAAACTTTCTGGATGAAATATACTTTGCGACCTACTTTTATATCTACCAAATATACATAAAAAAATATAAAAATCGGTCGGGCCGTTTCGGAGGAGTGCGACTACAAATACCGTGACACGAGTTTTTATACATTAGTGATTAGACTAATAACCGTCCATATTTCACATCGGAAAATGACTCTTTACACACATTCTAAAAAGTATGGGATGCTTAAAGTTGAAATAATTATAATATTATTTTTATTACTTACCTGATCAAAAAGAATATGCATATCTAATATTTGACTTGATATATGTATTTGAACGGTATTTGCTTCAACGAAGCAGTGATGATTTTAGGGTTCCGTACGAAAAAATAAAAAAACGGAACCCTTATTGAAATATACTAAAGAAGTAGTTATTAAAATTTATAAAAAAATATAAGTAAGAAAATAACTGAATTTAAAAGGACCAAGCTGCAATAAAAATGTTCATAAAATTTTAACTGGAGGATAAAGTGAAAAATTTATATTGAAATGACGACGCTACATAAAATGAAATTGTCTCTATAATCCAGACAATTGGTCTGATTTTTCAATAGTTATAGCACATGCAACGACTATCTGTGAAGAAATTTTCCCGAAGAATTATTTTTATAACATTCACATTTTTATTTCTCTCGATTGAGCACGATGATTTTTAAACGGTTTAGCGAACCCTGTTATGAAGGCAACGAAGTTCTTTTGTTTGATATCATGTATAAAGCCACAAAGCAAAAAGCAAAGCAACAACCCATAATTGTCCCACTGCTGGGCTCGGGGTCTCCTCTCACAATGTGAGGGGTATTAGGCCATAGTCTACCACGCTGGCCAAGTGCGGATTGGTAGACTTCACACACCTCCGAGAAGTTTATAGAGAACTCTCCGGTGTGCAGGTTTCCTCACGATGTTTTCCTTCACCGAAGCAAGTGATAATTATCTTGTAATACGCACATAATACTTACCACTTATTAGTTGTGCAATAAATGACAGATACAGCATCTGAAAATAAAGAAAACAATATTTAAAATTGTAAAACAAAACAGTTTATTTAGGTTTTAATAAAAGCGGCCAAGTGCGAGTCGGACTCGCCCATGAAGGGTTCCGTAGCAGCAAGTAACATAATATATACATAAGTTCTTGAAGTTCGTTGTAACTTTGATCGAGGTAAATTGCGGTTTACGATTTATGACGTATTAAAAAAAAAAAACTTACTAGATCTCGTTCAAACCAATTTTCGTTGGAAGTTTGCATGGTAATATACATCATATATTTTTTTTAGTTTTATCATTCTCTTATTTTAGAAGTTACGGGGGGGGGGGGGACACACATTTTTCCACTTTGGAAGTGTCTCTCGCGCAAACTATTCAGTTTAGAAAAAAATGATATTAGAAACCTCAATATCATTTTTAAAGACCTATTCATAGATACCCCACATGTATGGGTTTGATGAAAAAAAAATTTTTGAGTTTCAGTTCTAAGTATGGGTAACCCCCAAAATTTATTGTTTTTTTTTTCTATTTTTGTGTGAAAATCTTAATGCCGTTCACAGAATACATCTACTTACCAAGTTTCAACAGTGTAGTTCTTATAGTTTCGGAGAAAAGTGGCTGTGACATACGGACGGACAGACAGACAGACAGACAGACAGACAGACAGACATGACGAATCTATAAGGGTTCCGTTTTTTGCCATTTGGCTACGGAACCCTAACAACAACTCAAATACTTATGTTAAGCATTTATGAAAATAATTATTCAATATCATCTATCAGCGTTATGAAGTCCACTGCTTTACGTAGACATCCTCTAACTTGCACGAATCTGACCGGTCCTAAGGCTTTTGAATCCAGCGGATTTCATCAATAATTACTATACGTTTAGTGAGTATTGTCCACTCAAAAAATATTCGACCAAGTGAGCCTTTAGATGATCACGTTCCATAGGGCATTAAATATTTAATTGTATCATTCAAAACGGTACATTTTAAAAATGACGGTGTATTTAATACTTTTCCATAAAATGCCACATTGTTGTCAACTTGAATTTCCAAATAGCTAGAGTATACAATACTTTATTTCAGCAACTTCAGCACTAAAATAAAACGCAACAGGGTTGCAAGCGAGCGCAGTTGTATTCAATTCAGAATGAAAACAATATTTTAAAAGAGCTGCATCTGGTACATCTGGCATGTCATTGCTGAAAATATTTTCGTATAAAGTTGACAGCCCTAGGACTACCTAATTAAAAACTACACAAGTGTTATTGAATTATCAATTAATTATTAATGACGACCCGTGTGGCGCAATGGTAACCACGCCGCGGCCGGACCACCCGCCGCGCTGCAGCTATGTCAAAGTGACCTGGGTTCGTTCCCAGCGAGGCCCTTTGAATCATGAGTTTGAATTTACGTCTGTGTGTTTTCCATGGCACCCACGACACAGGGAATCTTATTACGACATAGGGTGTGGGGCGATGAGTGTATAGTGTTATTTACAAATAAGTAAATAAACGCTAACACACTCACACATCCACAGTAGGTTATTACCTGTATCGAGAGTGGCATAACACATCACAACCACACCCATGACCCGAGCACAAATATATATCTGTCACATAAATATCTGCCCCAGCCGGGAATCGAACCCGGGACCCGTCGCTTCCCAGACAGGGTTGCTACCAACTAGGCTACAAGGTCATTTTACTAGGTTACAGGGTTATTTATTTACTTATTTAATTTATGTTAATGTGTGAGATCTAACTTAGCTTAACTCTTATATTACTTATTACAACTTTGTGAGTGAAACTCGCAATTGATAAATATTTTAACACCTCAAAAAGAAGGAATCAAATTTAAAAATCCTTTCATTTCGTCACCTTGCCTTTGAGTTTTTTGATGTTTGAAAGTCAAATTGAGAAAATAATATTTTTTGATTAATATACAATTTATTATACAATTTCACGCTTCTTATTTCGCTGTAAATGGAAATGTGACATTATTTTGTAGCGTATAACAAGATGAACTGAATACAATATTTTATCCAGGTATAACAAGATGAACTGAATACAATATTTTATCCAGAGTACGGGCCTCTTGAGGACAACTAGAGCATAATCCACCACGATGAGGCTTTTTGGTACTAACGGTCACTCATCCAACTATAGACGCCCTCTGTTGCTTAACTCGGCCGATCACTTAGCATCGTTACAAGCCACCAGGTTATTAAAACTTTTAACTCAAGACAACAAATAAATTTATTAAATTTTCTGAAAAATAATAATAATATTAGTGCTAAAATTGTAACTGTGGTGTTTAGAGGGTCAATAATACACACATTTTACTCTGTAACAGGTAAGGTATGTATGTATAGACAAAGCGCACGTCTGCGCTGTACTCGGCTCGGCCGCCAGATCCAGACTGCGCGCTGTGCACATACACTACATCCCTTCTTTATTTTATAATAATTGGTTTGGTTTACAAACACTTTATGAAAGTCATGCAAGTTACGCCAATGCTTCAACAAGGCCCTACTGTGAGAGGGCCCGGGAGAAGAAGCAGCAAGAAACTACCGGGTTGGTTTTTTCCCTGCTCACAGTTACAAATAGCACTTATCATCTATTACAATCTATATTCATAAAACTCATGTCCAAGCAGACTTGTCTTTAAAATAATCATCTAGTTCGTAATATCCTTTCGTCACAAGAATGCTTTTAATATAAGTTTTAAATTTAATGTAAGGCATTTCTGTAAATTTATAAATTATAAATATATTGCAAACATCGAGATAGTATAGATCTGACAGTAACAAATTCTTTAATATCCAACGTGTATTTTCTTTGTGTTATTCATTATCATTATTGTTGTTTACCATGTGTTTCCCATTTCTGTACATCGCTTTCACCATCAAAACTCACAGCTCTATGTGAGGGCAGGGTTAAAGTTTGGTGTCCATCTGTTAGCCTCAGGTACTTATTATTCATCTATATATTTTTCTATAAGTACCCAATTTAGGATCTGTAACTCCCTTTGTAATGTCCACATATTGTTTCCCTCTTTTCTTTAATTGAATTATAGACCTGTCAATCCCTGTCTCTCACATTACTGTGTTATTGAAATTTCATATTTTATTGAAAGCTTCATAAAAAAAATATCTTACTCGCATACCAAGTCAATTGGAGATACATATAACAAATATAACTCTTGTAAGTACATCATAATTGTATGTTTAACAAACATCAAATGTAGCATTGGAGGTAGATTAACCCGAGCCATGCACCACAGTCGTCTACTTCAATAAAGTAACAACACAACATCTGAAAAAATCTCGAGTAAGTCCCTCTATTGCTACGGCTCTCCTAGCTGATACGCACACACACAAATACAACTACAAATTTCTTTCTCGAGTCTCACTCTCCATCTCGTATCAGTATCATTCAGTATCATCATTATTTATAGGTACTCGACTGGTACATGACTTACAGGCATTTCCCTAACAATATCTTTGTTTCCAAGACTAAGTTAGAACAAAACTTAAATGTTTTTTTGGAAATCTCTCAAATATAGCAAAAGTTACTATTATTATTATGATTTTTAGCCCTGTTTTTTTTTCTAAGGTAAGAAACTCCAACAACACTCTTTATTTATTTCAAGTACGTGTTGGTTGCTGCTATGCTCATAGGTTAGCATCGTGGCTTTATCTGTAACAAGAGCAACACAAACCAGAGCATCTTTTTTTTTTTTAAAGCTCGACCCTACCTGAGCTATCGTTTAAATTTTTTGGGGGTACTTCATTTCATGTTGAGGGTAGGCCACAAAATTTGGAGGTAGTTCGAAATTTTCAAACGTAAATATTGAGAATTTGAGTCATTTAACGAGACTTAATTCATGATATCAATATAATTGTCTACAGTTTAAACAACTCACTCCGCGCATTATAACGGTCAACTTTAAGCAATTTTCCTATGTGACATTATTTCCATTTCTTGTCACTAAGGAATTCAAACCACTGGCCACCTATTCATTTAATACTTAGCTATTTTATTCTACCAGTATTTACACTGTTAAAGTCACAGGGATATTTAGAATAGGAGCGATAGAATCTCTATTAATTTTAAAAAATAATTGCTTGTGAAACTACGATCACAGCTGACCAATTTTATTGTATCTTTAATTATCATGCGAACTTGAGTATTTTCTTCATTATATTAACTCTTGGTTCACTATCAATTTACCCAGTTAAGTAATGATTCTCTGGGAATTTGGTTAACCTGTCATGTAAGAATTAGTATGTAATTTAACGACTTTTAAGTTATAGTTTTTATTATTCACCAAAGCCATAGGAAAACGAATTCAGATCACCTTTGCTTCCCAGGGGAGTTTTCAATCGTTGAACAGCACTCTGTGTGAGAATGCTTTGTGAGTTGCCACTCCTGCGTGCACGGTCACACCCACTTACACTTACATTCGACTTATTGATGTGGCCACTCCAGCTTCTAGATGGAGATCTAGTGCTTCCAGCTTCTACAACATCAACGTCACTTTAAACTTGATAGATCTGTAATACAGAAATATACGACGAGCCTCGGACCGCATTGTTTCAGAGATAAATCTCTAAAGTTGCTTCTTAGCACTGTCATTCATCACATTTTTTTAGTAACCTCTTGGCTAAGTCTGACATAAATAAATCGAACCAGTTTGTTAACGCATATTCAATAATTACAGTATGAACCTTGCCCTTGGTAGGTACTTTATTGTATAATTTCGTGAAAAGTATGGAAGCTGATTAAAATAACCTTTTGGTCATTAGCCATCACTTGCGTATTTATGTCGATTTTACATGAAAAGAACGCAGAGAAACACCTAAGGTGTTGTCGCTCTGCAGATGGTTCAAGTTGGATGCAAGCCGGAAGCAAGAGTTATCTCACTGAAGGCCTGTCATATTAGTAATAAGTTGTATCTACATAAAATAGTTGAGTACAACTTCGTGTTTTATTGGACTAGCCCTATTCTATTTCTCAGTGTCTCATTGTCTCTTTACTATGGAGACAAAATCATATGACATATTTCCTTTTTTTTTTTTTTTTTTTGGCAGCTCAAAAATATTACCATTTACATTGCAAGTAAAGATATTAGATAAATCTTCTGAGTCTCTAATTGTTTATTGCCACATGGATGAACCTTTATTTTTCCAATAATAATAATATATCCAATAAATTATTGCGGATTATATTATCTACGAATTGCAAAAAAAAAAATTGAATATAATAAATCATAAAAGTCGAGTCCGTTACCATGAACTCATAACTGCTGTCGTTTGTCATCATGTATCATAATCTGCTCAAACATGTGATACATTTATGTGAACGTATTATGTTCACATAATACATAATATTATACTCTTCTGTAATGTATTATTATAAAATAATGAATCGTCAATGACGCAAGTATGTCACTGTACATTACATACGTGATCAGATTCAAATTTACTTCAAAAGAAGTTATGGAATGTTAACACATTAATGGAATAAAATATACCATACCAATAATAACTGTCTTACTTTTGATTCCTTACATAACACTTGAATCCTGATGCCACATTATATCTTTACTTGGTATTTGCGTTTCATATTGATTGGGATAATTTTCTGAAAACCTGCAATTTGTTATTTCATCCCACGATTTCATATCAGTGAAATGTGGCCGATTATGATGGGAATCATCTCCATCAGACATCTCAAATGGTGTCTTATGAATCATATCCAACAGACATCTTTGCCTTTCAATGATATTCATAACGGCATATCCATAAAATATTAATTTGTAAATATTTGCAGCCACTGTGTATGTGCATGGCTTTTTACAAATGTAACATTTTTACAAGTGTAACCTGATTGCGTAGCCTTAAAACATTAATTAATAAATGTTTGCGGGCACCGTGTATGCATGGCTTTTTACAAATGTAACATTTTTACAAGTGTAACCTGATTGCGTAGCCTTAAAACATTGATTTATAAATATTTGCGGGCATCTTTTATACATGGCTTTTCCTTATGAAACAGTTACATGACTGCGTAGCCTCAAAACATTGATTTATAAATATTTGCGGGCACCATGTCCGCATGGCTTTTTCTTATGAAACAGTTACATGACTGCGTAGCCTTAAAACATTGATTTATAAATATTTGCGGTTATCGTGTATGCATGGCTTTTTTCTTATGAAACAGTTACATGACTGCGTAGCCTTAAAACATTGATTTATAATTGACAGTATATATTACGGTATATTATACATATACCACTTGTATACAAAATACATTACAGTATAATGTATAATGCTCATCAACTCGAATGACTTGCCATAGCAGCAATTCAATATATCGATTTGTTTGGCTTATTCCTCAGAACTCCCAGTCAAGTACCTATTATACTCCGTACCTTCATTTATTTTATGACAATTGTGGTAGTTACCCAATAAGTTGCAAACTTTTTTCGCAATTTATTTATGTTTTAGCTATAAAAGCCTTACAATATCTCTGACATTTTAGACTGAACTTTAGTATTCTCCATAGTACATCCATCTTAAATTTTAATATATCTTTAATAGGAAATACTCATTACATTGAATAACTACCGCAAAGGCTATACTTCAATATCTTTAATAATTTGGTTGAACATAAAAATGTTCCACGTCACTTTACCCAGAACTTTTGTTTTTTCTTCCCGAAACAGCCATCCTTGAGCCATAACGAGAATTTTTGAATCAAACATAGTCAAATCGGTCAAGCTAACAAGAAACACTAAAGTTGATTTGTATTTATACAAACAAGAAGCAATGATATATAGAAGCAATAATGACAATAATAACGTGCTTCTTTCGGGCACTTTTTGTATACAAGGTACAGTAGCATTCTCCTTACGGCTGTCTTTAAATTTGCGTATTTACTAGTGATGGAAAATATCGCTACTTTTATTTCACTATCATGTCCGTGAAGTTATTTATTTTTGTCACTGTTATATCACCCGTGACAAATCACGACCGTTATATTTTATCAGTGACGATATTGTCACAGTGGGTGCATTTTATTCCGTCCGTTACATGTCGCAGTGAATTACAAGTACCTACATAGTTCAATCAAAACCTTACCCTGTTTGCAATAAGACTTATTTCATTTGAAGTTTTTGTAACGTCGCGTTAATTAAGCAAGTTGAAAAAATTTAGTCAAACTAAAGTCTAATGACGTTGAGAATAAGATGCAATTTCACTTAAGCAAATTCTCTCTTCTAGCTGGTGGCACTGTGTCGCTCTTGCTCACGCACGGCTCAAGTCACAAATGTTGCTTTCTCTCTTTCGCAGGATGGAATTCTGTGAATTATATGTAGCTTGGCCGGTGGCCAGCGTTAAGTCACAGTAAAGGGAATACTGTGGTGGAATCACTCTCGCGATAAATGTAACGGACGGTTTCGTTGCATGTCACTGGTGTGACAAATGAAGTATATTGTAACAAGTGATATATCCAGTGATAAGCGAAATGTGCCATTCCTAGTATTTACGGTCATGTTTAAATTTGCGTGCCCCTTTCGGGTCTTTTTGTACTCCAGGTACATTAATATGCTCCTTACGAGTCTTGTTTCAAATTTGCGTGCCCCTTGCAGGCCTTTTTGTACTCATGGTACATTAGCAAGCTCCTTACGAGTCTTGCTCAAATTTGCGTGCCCAATACGGACTTAACACTTGTAACGGGACAAGTGGGATAGACCCGTACAACCTGCGTGAACCTTGACGTAGCTATAGTTAATTATTTTATCAATATATTTAATTTAATATTGGCTTTAACGATAAAAATATTAACATAATTGATGCTTCAATATTACTACGTAATACGGATTGTAAGGTATAATAACTTTTTACATATTATGTGCATATGCACAACACACTGCTTGTAGCTACTTTACAGGTTCTTCCTTAATATGGTTGTATAGGCATGATCGTTAAGTGAACTGTATTGGCGTGATCATAATAATTCTATTGAATTGCTAATTAATAAGCAAAATTACATCTAAAACTTGTTAAGATACTTATAATCTTTTAGATTCATTGCAGAATGGTATTTGAAATTATGAAAACATTAACCACAGCATTATATTAATAAGTGGGGTAGATTCTTAATCGTTTCTTTCTAAGTTATTGTAAGGGTAACGTGGAGTTTCACGTTTTTATTAATTACCCACCAAATACAAACAAAACTTAGGATATTGTTATTGTGATGCGGTAGCTTTATTTGAAATAAGAACGAAATAAATTACTCTTTCACATACTACAATTTCCTACAGCAATATCATAGGAAATGTATGGTCTATTTGAAATAATTACTTGAGGCATGGCCCTTTGTGAACAAAATGATTTGCATGGCCTTCGAAGTATTTAATTAGTTTTGATGCTTAGACAACCATTTTCTGTACAAATATGGCAGTGGTACTTTAGTTGCCGAGTTCTTAAAACGTTAACACTCAAATAATTGTTACTTAAGTGCACGCAATTAGGTATCCCCACATATAAATTATGTGGTTGTAATGTAATAATACACTTTACTTACTCAAATACGAATATAATAGAACATATTCGTAAGGAATTTGCCTGCCCGAACGTATGCAAGCAAGGGCATTACTCCTTCTTTTCTTCCAACAATGTTTTGGTAATTCCTTATTGGTTTTTTCCGACGTCGCCACTTGTGGTGTTTAGAGGGTCAATAATACACACATTTTACTCTGTAACAGGTAAGGTATGTATGTATAGACAAAGCGCACGTCTGCGCTGTACTCGGCTCGGCCGCCAGATCCAGACTGCGCGCTGTGCACATACACTACAGTAACCTACGCCTACACTTAAGAAAATAAGGCGTACCACTAACAATATTTCAGGAAACAGGCAGTACGCCTTATAATATTTCCAGTGATTGAATCTAAATCCAGTTCAGGGATGAAGTACCTTAGCAGAAGTTCATTTGATTACGACAATGCGATATTGTTTGTCGAGATTTGTTGACGCTCAATATTACGTTCCCTGGGACCCGAGTCTCGTCGCATCAGCAAATAAATATTTTCTGTTTTCTACGTCGATATTGTACTAATATCTTATTTGCATGTCGGTGGAATAACGTTGGATTTGTTTTTTGGTAAGAAGGGTTTCAGGACATTTACATACGATTGTTAGTATCGATTCAACGGCTGCATTGGCCAATAAATACTGGATTTCATTGTGGTAACCCAAGTATGGGAACTGGTCTGCGTATCTAAGTTACCAATGGTTTGCGTGATAAACTAAATTTGGCATGTATGTACAACAGTGTGTGATTTGTGGAAAAATCATCGAAAACATTTCATCAAATTACATTTCATCGAACACATTTCATCGAATTACAATAAATCGAATCGACATTTCATCGAAATCACAATTAATCGAATGATCATTTAATCGAAAACACAATTAATCGAATTAACATTTAATCGAAAACAATCAATCGAATGTCATTTCATCGAATGACAGTTAATCGAATGACAATATATCGAATTACAATATATCGAATGAAAATATATCGAATGACAATATATCGAATGACAATATATCGAATGACAATATATCGAATGACAATATATCGAATCACAATTGGCCGAATCGAATGATATAATTTTCATATGATCATAAATAAATATTTTTTAATTATTTCAAACGTCACACATCCTTGAAAGGCAGCACTAAGACGTAAGCAGCATGCAACATGCAGCAAGCACAGTTTCTGTCACGGCTCCGGCGCTGCGGGGCTCCGGCGGTCCCACGCGAGCTTATCGTCGCAGATGCTTTTAATGCTCACCACTGCAGCTTCGGCTTGCTGGCCGGCTGCGCCGGCCAGCCTCAGCTGCTGCGGCGAGCATTAAAATCACCTGCTCCTTAGCTCGCGGGCCGCCTCGCCCCTCCGCGCCTACGCGGGCTTACATTACACTCTAGGGGTAGGGCAAACAAGACTACGTGAAGTCGGTTTTGCAGCGATTCGTTTCTGTCACTAACGTAAACGTTTTGAAAAAAAAATGATTCAAGGAAGAAAGTAAACCTAAAATTTTTATGTACAGAAAGATGTTAAATTGGATTTGCGGAAAAATCATCGAAAACATTTCATCGAATTACATTTCATCGAACACATTTCATCGAATTACAATAAATCGAATCGACATTTCATCGAAATCACAATTAATCGAATGATCATTTAATCGAAAACACAATTAATCGAATTAACATTTAATCGAAAACAATTAATCGAATGTCATTTCATCGAATGACAGTTAATCGAATGACAATATATCGAATTACAATATATCGAATGGCAATATATCGAATGAAAATATATCGAATGACAATATATCGAATCACAATTGGCCGAATCGAATGATATAATTTTCATATTATGATCATAAACAAATATTTTTTAATTATTTCAAACATCACACATCCTTGAAAGGTAGCATGAAACATGCAGCAAGCACAGTTTCTGTCACGGCTCCGGCGCTGCGGGGCTCCGGCACTCCCACGCGAGCTTATCGTCACAGATGCTTTTAATGCTCACCACTGCAGCTTCGGCTTGCTGGCCGGCTGCGCCGGCCAGCCTCAGCTGCTGCGGCGAGCATTAAAATCACCTGCTCCTTAGCTCGCGGGCCGCCTCGCCCCTCCGCGCCTACGCGGGTTTACATTACACTCTAGGGGTAGGGCAAACAAGACTACGTGAAGTCGGTTTTGCAGCGATTCGTTTCTGTCACTAACGTAAACGTTTTGAAAAAAATGATTCAAGGAAGACATTCGATGAAATGACATTCGATGAAATGATATTCGTTGAAATGACATTCGATGAAATGACATACGACAAAATGTAATTCGATTAATTGTCATGCGATTAAATGATTGTTCTACGTAATGCTATTCGAACAAATGTCAATCGATGACTTGGTTGTTCTACGTTTTGTTATTCGACGAAATGTTTTTTCGATGTATTTATTGTTTTCGGCGAATTGTAATTCGATGAAATGTTTTCGATGATTTTTCCGCAGACGGTTAAATTGTTATTGATCAAAAAATAAGAAATACAAAAAAGTTATAAAAAGCATAAAATTGTTTCTGTTTATCTAAACACGCGGTAGCGTGTAAGCCAATTTTCTAGCTAACAGAATTGGCGAGCAGCACCGTGTGTAATATTACACGAACCATTTGGAGCCACTTTTGACCACCTCATAACTCAAAAACTATTCAACATAAACCTGTCAAATTTGGCTTATTTATTAAGACTTGCGAAATACATACGTCTTCTAAATTTCATAAACACATCTCAAACGGTTATTTAGATATTAACGTCCAAAAATCGAGAAATTTAACACTGACTGACCTATAGATCAAAACTATATCCAACTTCCAGGTGACCTAGAAAGTTAAAATTTGGCATGCAGATAGGTAGTCGGGTGAATACAAAGGAATAAATCTGAAAGTGGGAAATTTCTATCATTTTATGATAATTTTTCAAAAAATTGATTCTATTAGGAACACTTACTTATAACACCTGAAATTTATGAACAGCAATCAAAATTGATGACAGGTGGTCATTATGTGGAATATATAATATAAGGAGTGGAATACCACCCTTAATTTTTTTAAATCGAAACATATCAGTTTTAGTACTTTGTGAAGCTTCTAACGGGGGGAAGATGTTCAGTGTACGTACGTATTATTTACGTACAGATTAGTGAGACGTCAGTAGCCGTTATTTCCAGTGTATTGCATTGTTTAATTTTTAATGTGTGAAAAATTATTCTTCTCTTATCTTGTATGGCGTGTACACCACTAAATTTTGTATTATTTCCGAAATTATACCAGTTTAAAGTGATTCGAAGTATTGTATTGTTTCCAAATATATTATGGCACGTTATCTCATCGAACACAAACTACTTATAACTAATAAGAGTATATTCAACTATCGTATTTATTATTATTATTACTACTATCGTATCGTATTTATTATTATTATAACAGACTGGGATTTAGTATTAATTATTATTTCAATATTTAGCGGACGTGAATAGTAGAAGATCATTACTTATAAATAATGAAGTAATAGGTATTTTCTACCACGGTGCACTAACTACGGATTTAGTTGAAGGGCACTATTACAGTTCATGTATAAGGTAACAAAATTAATCAGTAACGTTATGAATAAGTACCTACTAATAATTTCTGTACAAAAAGTAATGATATCCCATCAAAAACATGAATGTAAAGTAAAAGCCAATTTAAAAAAAATAATTGAGATCTAAATGGGTGCCAAGTTCTGTGTAGAAAAGCCTAAAATTTTAGTCACAAGAACATGTAATTCAAGATTTACATTTGAATTGGCTAGTTTTCATTAGTTAGCAACCAACAAACCAAATTTTAGAAAAGTAACATAGGTCATCAACCTAACAGACTTAACAAAGATAATTATACAAATATAATATTATAGCCTAGATAGGTACGTGAAAACTAACCAAGTCAAATGTGGAGCTTGAATTACATGTTCTTGTGATTAAAATTTTAGGCTTTTCTACACAGAACTTGGCACCCATTTAGATCTCAATTCTTTTTTTTTAAGTTGGCTTTTACTTTACATTCATGTTTTTGATGGGATAATATAATCTTTAAATCTTTTAAACAAGAAAAATTGCAATTCGAGGAATTGTCATTCGATGAATTGCCATTCGATGAAAGTTCATCAGTTGCAAAGTAGACTAATACTAACTTAATAATGTATAGCAAGATATGGCTTATTGGTTAATACATAAACGCTGTTCCGTCCGCTGGGTATCTTCCAACTACCGACCGCGGTCGTTTTGCTTAATTCGATATATCACTTAAGATCAACTTAAGCTGAGATATGAACGCTTCGACAATAATGCTGCTTCCGAGAACTTTATATTCTCCTCTGGATAGCAAGCTTTAAATAGATGCCGAAAGACGAATCACGTGACATTGGATGGATGAATGCGCTCTATCATTGTTTGATACACCCTACGAGTCAAAATTGTTCAGCCCAATGTCATGTGATTCATCGTCATATACCTCTTCTAATGTATATTAAGTTCTTGACTGCTTCTCATGAATTCCTGTTCCGTCAAACGTTTTCTTTGATGGTAAAAATAAATTGATTAATTCCGTCTGCCTTTATCAAATGTTAAGCGGTTAGCCGGTTATGTTAGGTTTGACGAATGATTGACGTATCCATTATAGTACAATATTTCACAAGAACTTTGAAGTGATTATTAATTGAATTTTGCTGTTACCGATAAATTCGTGTGTTAGTGTAATAATAATAATACCCCCCGCAGTAGCTTATTACCTGTGTCGCGGGTGGCATGGACGACACATTTAACACATCAAAATAACACCCATGACCCGAGTACAAATATTTATCCCAAACCCGGTATCGAACCCGGGACCTCTCGCTTCGCAGGTAGGGCCACTACCAACTAGGTAACAAGGTCGTTACTAATAATTACGAATTTGTATGATACACCGATATTTGAACTATTTATATTGCATAAAGTTCTAGCATGGATATTCTCGCGAAATTAAGGGCGCTTCGGACGTGGCCATGATCGAATCAAATGGATAAGTAAATGTTACCGTGGATGCTATGGTAACCATGGATGTTGGTAGATTATTTTGTGTCGTCCGCATCACAATGTTCATGGGATACATCATGAAATAGTGATTTTACATCGAAACATGTGAAAAATTGTATTAACAGATTATTTCAAAAAACATACCTCCGTGTTTTTTGAAATAATCTGTTAATACAATTTTTCATAGCAGTTTGTTTACAAGCTTGTTATTGCGACTACATTTTTGTGTCACAAAGACAAAAGATCTAATCTTGTCATGAGCTTGTCTGTCGAGTGCTGTGGCGGCACTTTACTATAGATACTGTCTGACGTCAGTAGTGAAGTTCAAGTTATACAGGCTGTTCTAATTTATTAAATTAAAATCAAAATTTCAATCCACCGCTGCACCGCCCTGGGCGCCCTGTATCCAAAATTCGACCGTAAGTCAAAGGGTGATTTCACAACGACATATTTCGTGTGTATATTATGTATGCGTGTGTGTCAAATGTATGGAAGTGTGTGTTATGTTTATTTTTATTGATGTTGTGTTTATAATGCATATACGACCCGTGTCGTGTTTGACGACCCGTGTGGCGCAATGGTTACCATGCCGGATCGCCGCACCGAGGGTCCTGGGTTCGATTCCCAGCGAGGCAGAAATTTGAATGATGAGTTTGAATTTCTGTTCTCGGTCTGGGTGTGAATGTCCTTGTCTATGTTGAGTGTTGTCCATGGCACCCACGACACAGGGAATCCTAGTGTGGGGCTATGAGTGTGAAGCGTTAAATTGGCTATTAAATTGGCTATATTATATAAGTTGTATTTTGCGCCATACCCCCGGGTTTGTTCGTGTTTTTCGGGATACTAAGTAACCCTCTCTTGCTTTCTTATTAACACTCTTCTGCTTGAGTCAGCCGCCAAACGATTCATAGTTTAACGAAGGTCGATCATCTGGGTATTTTATATAAAAAGAGGCATTGTGACATATTAAATATTATGACCTTTTTCGAAGACTCTTTCTTTGAAGTCGGTTATTTATTGGTAATTTTTAAATCATAACGCTTTTTAAATTATAATATTTTAAAATGCTCCTATTAGTATCCGCTTGAAAATTTTATTCAATATGTAAGAAACAAAACATAATGTTGTAATTTAACTTCTAAAAACATTGTTAACAAGCTGTCATGCTAAAGGAATATTTTGATAAATGAAAGTAAAGTTAGATAAAAATATATTTTATCACACGGTTTTACCTACATTAGCGCGGCATGTTTTATTACTTGGGTATACTACGAAATATGCTACGGAGATGCTACGAATGCGCTACGTAGCAACTTATCGTAGCGCCGCTACGCCGCTGAAATATTGCTGGAAAACTTAAGGAATCTAGCAGCTCTTGCAAATTTATGTCCACACATTACCATTGAACATAAAATGGTCTTTTTAGGGTTCCGTAGCCAAATGGCAAAAAACGGAACCCTTATAAATTCGTCATGTCTGTCTGTCTGTCTGTCTGTCTGTCCGTCCGAATGTCACAGCCACTTTTCTACGAAACTATAAGAACTATACTGTTGATACTTGGTCAGTAGATGTAAACCGTAAACCGCGTTAAGATTTTCACACAAAAATTGAAAAAAAAAAACAGTAAATTTTGGGGGTTCCCCATACATAGAACTGAAACTCAAATATTTTTTTTTCATCAAACCCATACGTGTGAGGTATCTATGGATAGGTCTTCAAAAATGATATTGAGGTTTCTTATATAATTTTTTTCTAATTTGAATAGTTTGAGCGAGAGACACTTCCAAAGTGGTAAAATGTGTGTCCCCCCTCCCTGTAACTTCTAAAATAAGAGAATGATAAAACTAAAAAAACCGTACAAACTTCCAACGAAAATAGATTTGAACGAGATCTAGTAAGTAGTTTTTTTTAACACGTCATAAATCGTAAACTGCAAAAAACATCGATCAAAGTTACAATGAAGTACAAGAACTTTTAAATTATGTTACTTGCTGCTACGGAACCCTTCATGGGCGAGTCCAACTCGCACTTGGCCGCTTTTTAACATATAATAATATTATGATAACATAGCAGTGTTATGGGACTTAATGAAGGAATATTAAAAGGTTTTCAAAACAAGTGGTTTCAAGACAAAATACAATCACCTGTTTTTGCATGGTGGTGGGTATTAAACGGCTTATTTCCATTAATATAATTGTCCTTACACCAAAATTCCAATAAATACTACCACAAAATGTATGTATAGGTTTTCTGTACAGTGCCTATTCTTATTAAATTATAAATTCGTAAAGACTTGTTTGTTGCACCTACAGCAACTTTTCATCATCACCACGGTTATCATCACGGTCACCATATTTTGTGAAGAAAAATAATATAAAATGTGTATATTTAATGTTATTGATATCAGTTAGGTCGTGTCAGAGTTTAGCGTGTACGAACACGGGAATTCTGTTCATAAGTAACCATAAGTAAACATAAGTTTACAGTTACGTAATATATTACAATTAGATCTCACACTGCAATGTAGAGTATATTATGTATAATCAAATATTCCACGATTATTCTAGAAGAGGGCAAGAGATTTAATAGGGAGGGATTAGGATTAAACCGATTGGTTAGAACCCAGTGACTTAAAGGGATGTTGGGATTACACTGATTGGTTAAGAGCTCAGTGATTTTGAAAACGAGGGATCTAGTGAGATTTAACTATTTAGGCCTCCTGTCCACGGAGTTTAGCAAGCCGCATAATGAAACAGGTAAACATGACGATGCCGCTCTGTGGAAGATTTCGTTCTTTTACTACGCAAAATGCGACAATTGATAGCGTTTATATAACGTGTGTCTATGTGGACAGTAAGCCTTACATTATGACTCAAAGATATACTATTACCACTTTATATTAACACGATATATATTAATACTTTCACTAATATTATATATTCGCATATTATACTATACTAGCTGCCCGGACAGACTTCGTTCTGTCAAAAGTTTTTTTTTATTTTGACATCTAAGCTATGCTATCTTTCAAGATGAATCAAACTGCACATGTTGTGCAATTATAATCGGTTGTGTAGTTTAGGAGTCCATCGCGGACAAACAACGTGACACGTAATTTATATATATTAAGATTTATACCTATTATATTTAACTGGACTCTCGCCTTTTATTAATATTTTAATCACAACATTGCAAGGTTAACTATACTGCACTATTATGTCAAGGGTCCATCCTTGGCATTGTTCTCGATTTGGACAATTTAAACCCGCCTACCAGTAACTTTCACCCGTCGGGAATCGAAGTTGATTTCTAACTCGCTTACACCAAATTGGGGCGGCCGAAATTTCGCATGAATAACTGAAACGTGTAGTTATTAAGAACTTATCACTAAACAAAAATAAAAGCAGATTCCAAGGTTCGTTTGGGATATGATTTCAAAAGGAAGGATAGAAGAGTCGGATCATTTAACATAAATGTTCTTCATACAAGCAAAAATGTGAATTTTACCAAAAAAATTACCAAAAGAATAGTCGTCAAAATAGGAGTAATATTAACACTTAATTATTAAAATTAACATAACAATTTATCAAAACATCCATAATAAGTATACAATAATAATTGACGACCCTGTAGCCTAGTTGGTAGCGGTCCTGCCTGCCAAGTCCCGGGTTCGATTCCCGGCCGAGGCAGATATTTATGTGACAGATAAATATTTGTACTCGGGTGCAGGGTGTGATTGTGATGTGTTATATGTGTCGTCCATGCCACCCGCGACACGGGTACCTAATAACCTACTGCGGGGGTATGAGTGTGTTTTTGATGTCAGTTGAAACATCATAAAATTACACGCTTTTCACTTACATTAATTAACTTTTGATGCAATAAAATTAATCTCCGTACATTTAAAATTATTGAATTAATAATTCCCTAGCAGGAGAATAGTAACTGAATGAAATTCTCTGGGCCATTGTAACATCGAACTACTCAGGAATTTGTCTCAAGTTGAGAATTAATTATTAAACAATTGAATATAATATGATTTATGGAACTAGCAACCGTGACTTTAATTAAAGTAAAGTGTCGCTTACGTAACACTGATTACAATTATAATGTTTTATGCGTTACAGTTTCTGAATTGTATCATCCCAATTAAATTAAAATAATATTATTGTAGATCGCAGCAATGTGACAGTTAAAACTTATAATCTAAATTTTACTAACAAAAAAATAACCGACTTCAAAGTTACTCAAAAACTAATCGTCCGATCTCGTTCTTTGTGCGACCACATGACAGGCACCAGCTTTCAAAATCGGTTCGCCCAGTCGAAAGTTCTGAGGTAACAAACATTAAAAAAATACAGTCGAATTGAGAACCTCCTGCTTATTTGAAGTTGGTTAAAAAGCAGTACCTAAGATTTGTAGACCAGTTACTTTATTATAAAGCAATAAAACATATAGCCAAAAAGGAAAACTATCCCAGAAGACATCAAACTAAAAAACCGATTGCACTACTGTTTTCACCTTTCTAATGTACGTTTTTCTTAACTGCCCTATTATTTTTAACCGAGTTCAAAAAAGGAAAAGGTATTGAATTTGACTGTATTTTTTATGTTTGTTACCTCAGAACTTTCGACTGGGTGAACCGATTTTGATGATTCTTTTTTTAATCGAAAGGTGGCTTGTCATGTGGTCCCACTTAAATTTGAGCTAAATTTGACAAGTAGTTTATGAGTTATTTTGAAGTCGGTTATATTTTTCTTTGTGCTAGATAATATTACTAGTGGTATATTATTGCTCTGCTATCTTGGTAAAGCCTAATTGTCTAGCTTTCTTAACACGTTCACTGCGTCAACACTTTCAAAAAACTTTCAGCCTGTGCTATGGGGACCTCAAAAACCCCTTAACTAAACTTTCCTGTGGTGCGTTAGGGACCTCTTCAGCCCCCTAAAATAGCAGTTTTGAAAATAATTAATATCTTCGTCAAAACCAATGATATATTTATGAATTTTTTGTGGCTTAAACATAGGCTATGACTCTATCTTTTGGTAGGTTCGCACGCAGTTCTGACATTAGGGTAAATCGCTATTACAAAAATAAAATTAGGGATCTGTTGTATCCCGTTCCGCAACAGATGATAGTTCAATATGTGTAGCTACTAGTGATGGGAATAAAATAAAATCCCAGTTGTCGATAGGTAAAAAAGTTTTATTACAAAAAATGGTTGTCTGTAAAGTCGGTTTACGGACGGTAGTTTAACGTGACAACGTCATGACAAAGTTTCGCTCCGCTCCGCCCCGCTCCGCTCCGCTCCACTCAACTACGATCGCCTATTGCATCGGCTACGATACGCCGATCGTCCGATCGCCCGTCACGTCAAAAAAATTGGTACATATGAATAATTTAATATTTAAAAAAAGTGTTATAAAGAAAAGTTTGTGATGAAGGTTTTTGAAGTTATACTGCTTTAGGCGCGTTGTGAAATAAATGGAAAAAATAATGAGAGTGAAATTTTAAGATTTGTAACACGGACGGTGACACAAAAACGACGGTCACAAAAAACGTCACGTGCGTTTTTAAAAACGCTCGTTTTGAAAAATTATTATTATTATATTGTTTTTTTAATATTGTTAAAATATTTTTTTTTAATATTGGTTTTTTTATATTGGTTTTTTGATGCCATAGAAGTATAACTTCGCACGCGCGTACGTAAGTACACGTTTATGTTATTTTTTTCTTACCAGGATGATTAAACATCTCATAATCCGAATCACTATCACTGGCTACTGGCGGGATATTTGTATGTTTTGCAAAATTTTTATTTTAACATCGGATGTATACGTTCCTATAGTTAATAGTATCAGGCGTTACTTTGCGGAAATCCATTGTTATTAAGTTAGTATTAGTCTACTTTGCAACAATCCGCGTTTAACATGTATGATGGTATATACTTTAAAACATGCGTGGCACCTCCCTCCCTCCCACAACGGAAACATGCACTACAATAATTAAACGTATATACCAACATACATACCAGCACCAACACGTGTTTCGCCCCGAAACGGAGCATCATCAGGGTAAGTTGACTCTACGATGGTTAGTCGGAAAGTGAGCATCGTTCACTGAGCGTGGCGTATTTATACCCAACTCGCCCACTGATTATCTAATGATGTTGTAATAATTAGTAATTAGTAATTAATTAATTATTCAATCAATTAATCAATCGATTAATTAATTAATCAATCAATTAGTGATTCACGCCGGCAGGAACCGGGTCTGACGTAATCTGGTGATGGTGACGGTTCTGGTATACATTAACGATTTACCACATTATGTAAAGAACCAAGCGGATATTGTACTATTTGCTGACGATACATCATTAATATTTAAGTGTGAAAGGAATAAAGTAAATTTTGACGACGTAAATAGTGCTCTTTCGCATGTGTCGCGTTGGTTCACTATCAATAATTTGCTTTTAAATGCAAAAAAAACTAAATGTATAGAGTTTGTACTACCTAATGTTAAAAAAGTTAACAAATCTCTCAGACTGAATAATGAAATATTGCACATGGAGGAATCCACGGTCTTTTTAGGGGTGACCTTAGATAGTAAACTTCAGTGGGGCCCACATATAACAAATCTCGCGACTAAACTCGGTAGGGCTGCTTATGCTGTTAGGAAAATAAGGCAGTTTACTGACGTCGAAACTGCTAGGATGGTTTATTTTGCATATTTTCACAGTATTATGTCATATGCCATCTTGCTGTGGGGCAAAGCAGCCAGTATAGAACAAATTTTCATACTACAAAAAAGAGCTATTAGGGCTATTTATAAACTTAGATCTCGTGAAACTTTGCGTGACAAGTTCAAAGAAATAGGTATACTTACAGTAGCCTCACAATATATCTATAGTAACGTGGTTTTTATACGGAATAATATAAGCGCGTATAAACAAAATTTTGATATCACTAATCGCCAAACAAGAAAAATGCACCAGTTAGTAACGCCATCTTACCGTCTTTCTAAAGTGAAGCGATCTTTTATGGGCCGTGGTGTACAGTTCTATAATAAAATCCCAAAGTTAATACGTGATTTGCCAGTGGAATTATTTAAGAAACATGTTAAATCTCAACTTTTAGGCAAAGGCTACTATACTGTAGATGAGTACATAAATGACAAAGACGCATGGAAATGACCAGATCTGCAACCAGTTCCGTACAGGCTAGTGATACTTCTTTGTAAGAAATATACCAATGTATTTTATTTTTAAAAGATGTGCTGAGGAGTTTCTTTCGGCTTTTCTTCTCCTCCATGACAAAGCACCTTTCCGAAAAGCTGGTAAATTAAAAAAATGACGTGCATAAGTGTATCAATGATACCTACATGAATAAATGATTTTGAATTTGAATTTGAATTTGAATTTGATGTGTACTGTTGAAAATCCTCAGTAAAGGCGAGTTGGATACATTTATTTGTTCATTCAGCAGTGTAAAACTTGGATTATTATTATGTTTAATTATTTCTAACTGCTCTAGTATACTTAATTTAAAACCCTTATCAGATTTATGTAATATATTATATGTATGGTTACTAGTTAAACTGTGACCTGATTCTATTAGATGTTTAGCGAAATTAGACTTATCCGCGTGACCATTCCTGTACGCGGCCATATGTTCCCGGTAACGTGTGTCAAAATTTCTACCAGTTTGACCCACGTACACGCCATTACAATCAGAACAAACAATTTTGTAGACACCAGATTGTTCATGTCTACCTCTTTTATCTTTACCGTTTGTTATAGATTGCAAGGAATTGTTTGTTCTGAATGCAACGAAGACCGTCGTAACAACATCTTCGTTGCATTCAGAACAAACAATTCCTTGCAATCTATAACAAACGGTAAAGATAAAAGAGGTAGACATGAACAATCTGGTGTCTACAAAATTGTTTGTTCTGATTGTAATGGCGTGTACGTGGGTCAAACTGGTAGAAATTTTGACACACGTTACCGGGAACATATGGCCGCGTACAGGAATGGTCACGCGGATAAGTCTAATTTCGCTAAACATCTAATAGAATCAGGTCACAGTTTAACTAGTAACCATACATATAATATATTACATAAATCTGATAAGGGTTTTAAATTAAGTATACTAGAGCAGTTAGAAATAATAAAACATAATAATAATCCAAGTTTTACACTGCTGAATGAACAAATAAATGTATCCAACTCGCCTTTACTGAGGATTTTCAACAGTACACATCACCAGATTACGTCAGACCCGGTTCCTGCCGGCGTGAATCACTAATTGATTGATTAATTAATTAATCGATTGATTAATTGATTGAATAATTAATTAATTACTAATTACTAATTATTACAACATCATTAGATAATCAGTGGGCGAGTTGGGTATAAATACGCCACGCTCAGTGAACGATGCTCACTTTCCGACTAACCATCGTAGAGTCAACTTACCCTGATGATGCTCCGTTTCGGGGCGAAACACGTGTTGGTGCTGGTATGTATGTTGGTATATACGTTTAATTATTGTAGTGCATGTTTCCGTTGTGGGAGGGAGGGAGGTGCCACGCATGTTTTAAAGTATATACCATCATACATGTTAAACGCGGATTGTTGCAAAGTAGACTAATACTAACTTAGTATACGTTCCTGTATAATCCGACGTTGACTTATTTACATACTTCCCGCACTTTTTAGGGTTCCGTACGAAAAAACGAAAAACGGAACCCTTATATCACTCGTGCGTTTGGGCGACCGCCGTTCACAGCCAATTTACTCCGATAGAACTGGACCAAATGAGTTGAAATTTGGTACTCATGTACATTTTTGTGACCTAAAGACGAAGGTATAAAGTAAACAACTGAATTTTGAAAAAAAAATTAACAAATCTGTTTTGCGAACCGTATCGCGTTGTATGTCAAATAAAAGGGCTTGTTGTAATGATCTCATACATATTTTTTTATAGTTTTACAATGGATAGTTTTAAAGTTATTAAAGAAAGAACGAAAATTACTTAAATATTAAATATACTTATACGTATAATATATACTTAAAAATTACAGGAAAACCTATAAGAAGTCTTAAAAAATGACAAAAATTAATAAAACAGAAAAATAACGGTAAATACATAAAATCAACGTACGGAATTCTCTCCAAGCGAGTTTAACTCGCACTTGTCAAGTTTTTTCATTTTAAAATAACTCATTGTTCGTATTTACGAGCGTAATAATTTGATATCGAAGCGCGAACTTAACGATCGATACATGAACATCCCTAAAACAAAACTTGTGGTGCTCGTGCCTCCAACTCTCCCGTCCTTGCGGCTACGGGGCTCACGATTCACGGGTATCAAAGGAAACCCCCAACGCAAGGAGTGAATATATTTTCACTTCTGTGCGGTAGGGACCTCGTCGACCCCTAAAATATTTTATTACACCATTGATTCAAAATTTAAGCGGGAAGCAAATATGTATATTTGTCTTTATCATACACATAGAACTTTAGATGTTATAGCCTCCCGCACAGAGTGAAAGAACACGATTTTTGACGCCGCACAGTATGAAAGTTCTGCACGGGATCTCGTAGAGATCCCTAACGCACCGAACGTGTTAATAGCCCCAGAGCTACCGAACCATTTGACAAACCCACTTCCCACAAAGCTAGAAATTTATTAAATGATATTTTATTATCAGTCATTTAAGAAAGTACCGTTCTGGCAGGCATCTCGCGGTTGCGTCATGGTCCCTTAAATTTTTGAAAATGCAAAAAATATTTTTTTTTCATCCCACTCCCACAAGGCTACAATTTTAATATGTTGCAATTTACATATGTTTAAGTGTAAAAAAAAATTGCCAGAACATTTTGAGGGTTGCAAGTATGTGCCAGAACATAGCAAAGTTGTCATCGGGAGAGCAATTCATAACCTACTCGCACAAGGCTCAAATTTTCAGGGAACATTCTTTCAATTGTTTAAAAAATATATGTAAACAGCCAGAACAATCTAGCGGTTGCAAGTATCTGCCAGAAGAGTATACAGGGTGAACTTTTCAAGTGAGCGTGGATGGACAAATTCAAAACTATGAGGAATAGCGAAAAGTGGTCAAAGGAGTCTCAGGGCTGATTTTGACGAAAACCAAAACGGCATAATTAGATTTTTGAAAAATCAATATTATTAGCCAGGAATCAAACTCGCTGATTTTGCCTCATGAAAATGTTTTTTTTTTTGTAGGGTATCACTGCTTTCTTCCACCAAAGTGTACAATCTGTGAGCTCCAACAATAGTCCTGTACATTTAAATGACATCAGAAGCAGGCTAGAGCTTGAAATTATGCATAGAAGGATACATTTGTATGAAAATTATTATTTTTTGTATGGCAATACCGAAATTTCTTTCCACCAAATTGTACTATCTGTAAGATCCAAGAATAGTCCTATACATTTAAATGACATCAAAAGCAGGCTAGAGATTGAAATTATGCATAGAAGGATACATTTGTATGAAAATTATTATTTTTTGTATGGCAATACCGAAATTTCTTTCCACCAAATTGTACTATCTGTAAGATCCAACAATAGTCCTGTACATTTAAATGACATCAGAAGCAGGCTAGAGCTTGAAATTATGCATAGAAGGATACATTTGTATGAAAATTATTATTTTTTGTATGGCAATACTGAAATTTATTTCCACCAATGTGTACTATCTGTGAGAACCAACAATCGCCTAATACATTTGAATGATATCAAATCAGACTAGAGCCTGAAATTATACATAGAAAGATAGAATTGCAATCCCGATGACAACTTTGCTCTGTTCTGGCACATACTTGCAACCCTCAAAATGTTGTGGCAATTTTTTTTACACTTAAACATATGTAAATTACAACATATTAAAATTGTAGCCTTGTGGGAGTGGGATAAAAAAAAAATATTTTTTGCATTTTCAAAAATTTAATGGGCCATGACGCACCCGCGAGATGCCTGCCAGAACGGCACTTTCTTAATTGGCTGATAATAAAATATCATTTAATAAATTTCTAGCTTTGTGGGAAGTGGGATAGTCAAATGGTTCAATAGCTCTCCAGCCATAAATACCTTGCTTGAGTAAGCCGCAAGACTAGTATTCGGGCTTGGCTCTTGAGAGCCCGTATCTTGTATGTATGTATGTATGCGTTTAATATTCTTTATTACCTCATATCTTCCAAACCGCTGAACAGATTTATATAATTAATATATCGTTAGATGAGTCTTCAAATGTTCTTAGATAAGAGAAATTAAAAAACATTACTGACCAAAAATCATCCTATAGATTCTTTACAAACTTCAGTTTTTGAGTATTAAAAAGTATGATAAGCAGGAAGCTATACAGAAGACCACTTATAAGTTTCTCATTCAATTACATCTTTCTTCGTTCGTTCACTTTGTCACAAAAGAGATATTAGCTGGCCAAAACCAAGTAGACGAGAACAGTGACGATTTTGTACTTGGAAACATTTTACAGAATTTCATTTTTCAGACTACCTCCAGAATATATCAATAAATATTTTATTCACAACACGTCCTCAACAAAGTATGTAATGCTGGATACGTGTAAAATTTATTAAATTCAGCACAGCCACCCGGAACTAGTGATTTTTATCCTATTCTAGGATTTTATGATACAATTTGGACAATGGAATGCTTGGGAAATAATTTCTGTATTTGTATTATTCTTTTTGACGTGATTCACCTGTATCCTGTATGCATAGTCCGTTTTTTTAATACTTTGTATAAAAAATGGCTCTTCTAAAAATCTAATAGGTATATAAAATTCTCGTGTCACACTTTTTACAAGTTGAACTCCTCCGAAACGGCTCGACCGATTTTCGTGAATCTTAGCGTGCATATTGGCTAGGGTGGAGAATCGGACATCTATTTTTCATCCCCCTAAATGTTAAGGGTGGTTCACCCCTAATATTTTTTTTTAAATTTTAACATAACGAAGTCTGTCCAGACAGCTAGTATACTATAATGTAAAAGAGCTATGTGTATGCTGTTTGTGTGTTTTTTTACATCCAATTCATTTTCTAATTCATTGTTATGTATATCTTTATTCGTTGAAATATGCTCTGTTTGATGTTTAGTCTGATCAATATTTTAAATCGAGATACTGCAGCTGCAGCTATCATTATAATCCCCAAGGCATTGATTTGAAATTAAATTTCAAAACTCGTTAGTATATTTATCTCTCCTCAGAACATCGTTATTTTTTGCGCATCGAAAAAATTGTTCTTATCCATACTAATATTATAAATGTGAAAGTGTGTTTGTTTCTTTGTTTGTCCGTCTTTCACGTCGCAACGAAGCTGTTTTAAGGTATGGTTTTTGTGTGTGGAGATAGTGAGAAGGGTGGAGAGTAACGTAGGCTACTTTTTACCGCGGGAAAACATCCCCATGAGAAGATCTATAATTTGTTAGTTGCTAGATATTTAGTTCCGCATTTTGTTAATAGATGGCGTTAGTAAAATTCATTTGCAAGTTCTGAATCACGCTATCAAAATGATACATGTAAATTTGTTATGTCATAGGCAACTAAATCTAACTAAGTAAAAGTAAATAGGATTTGCAAAAAATCGATCTCTACTGCGGGCGAAGGTGCGGGCAAAAGCTAGTAAAAGAATTTATTATTATGATTGTCAGTTTTGTTACTCCTTTTACACAAAGACAGTAGGTAGGTATAGGGGATTTCCTGTTCTCCTCTGTCGCTTTAAAGAACTTTGCTCTGAAAATGATGTGTATTCTTTACTTTTAAAATGTTTAAGTAGTGTCTGTGCTGTTATTATTAAATTATTACCAAAAATATTATAGGTGTTCCAAAAATTAAAAATTGCAAGATGTTTATTTTAATTATAAAACCTCGTTTTTATTTTAATTTAATTTTGAACACGCTACGATTTTTTATTTGAAAAATTTTATTTTTAAATTTTCATTTTTTCCAAAATTCAGACTCTGGGATGATCAATGATGTACTGATTTTGATATCTAAATTTTACCAAAAACAAACATTTTTTAACACGGGTCAATTATTCCAATCCGTTGAGGACTGTTCTGCAAGCTGCCGCCGCAAGTAGAATTTCGTTCAGTTGCTGCTCCACTGAAATGCTGTGTAGAACATGTTGCCTAGTTTATTTAGTTGCTCCATATCGCCCAATTTATACTGGATTCACAATGGAACAACAATGGAGCAACATAGAGCAATATAGAAATTGCTTGATATAGCCGTAAGATCAAATTTGCCTGGTATTGCCGGCAATTCAGCAATTCCAATTGCTCGTGTAACTGCACCTTTAGACATAATCCACGTCACTAGCATTAATTGATAATATTGCGTATAACGTGCGTCTAGAAGAAGGCCCAAGCGTCAGTATAATTACTCCTTCCTAATAGGATTCTATCGCCTAACTTCTCATTAAACGTATCTGTGTTCTTCTGTTTTCCTTTACTTGATGACGAGACCTACTTGTTTGGCTTTGTCTTTGCATTGACACACTTAGGCTTCGTCGTGAAAGCTTATAAACTAGGGTTGTCTGTCTAACTTTACTTCATTTACTGACTGGCTCTCAAGCCCCCAGCCGGAACACAAGTCGTTTTGCGACTGACTCATGCTGAAGGGTGGTAGCTATCCAGGCGAATCCCATGGAGACATAACAATAGTAGTAATGGTATTAGTTAACAATTTAAACCAATGTTACCAATATAATCCGTCCGAGGTGCCCTGCTACCAGCGTGCCGGATTTAGTCGCCTCTTACGACACCCATCTGGCGTGAGATTGGGGTTCGTATTCTAAACTGCCCCAATACGGCAATAATATCGGGTGATATGACCCGTACTTAAATAAAAATTGTAAAAATGTTTACACGGGATTTTAAACTAACATACTATTTGTTTGTGATCAAATAAACAAACTATAAAATCAAAGAATATTTTTTGGCTTGTGGCAACCCTGAAAGCCTTGGCTGACACTAGACAGAGTAGATAGCGCGGCGCGGCTCATCTATTCGGTTTCCGCTTTGAAATCGACTTCTCAACTACGTGGCGTAGCAACTGTTCAAATACAATACGGTATGTTTAATGATATTTAAAGTTGCTAAGAAAACGTATTGAATGATACACACTCATAACCCCACAACAGGATTCCCTGTGTTGTGGGAGCCATGGACAACACACAAAGACAAGAAAACACACACAGAGAGAGAGACACACACACAACCAGACTGAGAACAGAAATTCAAGCTGATCATTCAAACCACCTCGCTGGGACCACCATTATTATTAGGTAAGTGGTATAATGGACACCATGCTGCACTTTCATTCGAAGGGTCCTAGTTCTGATTTCTCACGAGACTTTAATTTTAATGATGAGTTTAAATATTTGTTCTAAGTCTATATGGTGTGTATATTTTTGTCATTGCCAAAGGAAATAATATTTTAGCTACAAAAGATGATTTTCCTAAGTCGCAACATTTCTGAAACAGACTTAGGAATGAATAGCAAGTAACTAATACGAGTATTCCTATTAACACCTAATACCGTTAGAAAGGAAGGCAACTCATTACGCGTTTTTGATTAGCGCTGTGCGACCTAAATTACACTTTATTGCGTTGGAGTAAGAGTCGCTATTTATTTAAATGATTTTGCAGAGTGCGCCTTCTGTACTGTCTTCTGTGCTTCTACTAACATGACTTACAAATGACTACTGTTCCTTCTACAGCCCTATTTCAAGTTTATCACAGATTATTTTTCTGTCCTTTTCCTCTGAGTTTTCTTACCATTTTGTGCTATACGAGTATGCTGACATACTATAACACTAATGTTATATGATTTTTATTATTAATTCTGTACACGTACCTACTACCCTGTCCTTTGCATGTTGAAGATTAATTATTCCAGTCAGTGGTTGCCTGGAAGAGATCGCTATTTTAGTGATAAGGCCGCCAATTGTATGTTCATGTTCAAATGTGTATTTTCATTTGTAATTTTTGTGTACAATAAAGATAATTTGTATTGTATTGTATCCATGGGCAGCAAAGGATGTTGGCACTGCAAGCTCCATAAAGTACTCAAAGACTACGTTTTAGCAAACTCACTTGCTATCGTTATCACAATAAAAAGCAAGTTAATAGACTAAAAACTAAATAAATGGTTGTATAGTGTCTGTGCTGTTAACCATTAATGCGTTTCCTCACCTGGAGCTAAACCTGTGTGTAGTATCAGGTTGTGCTTATCACAATAATCTAAATTTTACTAACAAATAATCTAAATTTTACTAACAAAAAATAACCGACTTCAAATTTTCAAAAACTACTTGTCAGATCTCGTTCAAATTTATGTGGGACCACATGACAAGCACCAGCTTTCTATTAAAAAAAGAATCATTGAAATCGGTTGACGTGATAGCGAGTTATTCGTCAATTTGTCACGCACATCTAACACAAATTTACGACTTATGTAGTTTTCTCATGGATGCCATTGTCAGATCTCAATAAAATGTATGTAGGACTACATGACAGCCATCAGCTTTCGATTAAAAAAAGAATCATCAAAATCGGTTCGCCCAGACCAAAGTTCTGAGGTAACAAACATAAAAAAAAAAAAAAAAAAATACAGTCGAATTGAGAACCTCCTCCTTTTTTTGAAGTCGGTTAAAAATAACCGACTTCAAAGTCTCAAAAACTACATAGTTGTCAGATCTCGTTCAAATTTATGTGAGACCACATGACAAGCGCCTGCTTTCGATTAAAAAAAGAATCATCGAAATCGGTTGGAGTGATATTGAGTTATTCGTCAATTTGTCGCGCACATCTTAACACAAATTTACGACTTATGTAGTTTTCTCATGGATGCCGTTGTCAAATCTCAATAAAATTTATGTGGGACTACATGACAGCTACCAGCTTTCGATTAAAAAAAGAATCATCAAAATCGGTTCGCCCAGTCCAAAGTTCTGAGGTAACAAACATAAAAAAAAAATACAGTCGAATTGAGAACCTCCTCCTTTTTTGAAGTCGGTTAAAAATGCATTGTCATCAGAACTAAAGCAATATGTAAAATTTTAACTCCTCACGAGAGGAAGTAGGTCTAAATGCTCATAGGCTTGCAAGATTTGACCAACACAAACGTAATAAGTTAAATAAAACCGTAGTAGTCAAATTAATTGATGTGTTGTTAAAATAAAATATTGTTTTATCTCCAAGACCAACAAACAAACCACATTTTACAATCCAAGCCACAGAAAGCGTCATGACAATTGAAGATCGATTTATCATACTTTTTAATACAGTAAAGACGTTGACAGGGCCATCTTAAGTCTATCCATTTTCTCGGTACACTGCTCCATGAGTGTAAAGGTCCACGAAGTCCATTTATAACGGACACTGTTCATTCCTCACTCCGCGGGTCGTCCCAGTTATTTATTTCCAAGATTTTTTGCGTGACACACTGCTGGTATGGATATCAAGCATTTAACAAACGCTTCTTGCGCTTAAACGTGATAACATGATAGAGTGGACTAGAAAACCAATTCGTTAGCTGAAGTGTAAAAAGAAAGTTGTGGTTTAAAGTTCTTTCTGCCTTCTCAAATGAGTTAAGCTGTTTTGGAAAAAGTAAAAAATTGAACATCGTCTTTTTTCTCAAACGATTTTTTCTACCTCCTCAAATGAGGGGCTCTTAAAATGAGCATGCAAGAACAAGAGAAAATAGTTTTCTATGAATTGGTTTTCTATCTTCAAGTTCATCTTTAGTTTTACCCTTAGGGGTGAACTAACGACTTTACTATACCTTCATTACTTTAACTTCTTCAAAATCTGCTAACTTGCAACAGAAAATCCGCAAGCATTGATTCAAGGTTTAAAAAATCGAACGCCTTGTCTTTTACAATTTAATAATTTAATCTGTGCTGTATTGTAACCACAATTTATTTATGTGTATACTAGCTGCCCGGACAGACTTCGTTCTGTCAAAAGTTTTTTTTTTGAGATGTAAGCTATCCTATCTTTGAAGTTAGATCAAACTGCACACGGTGTGCAAATTTGATTAAAATCGGTTAAGTAGTTTAGGAGTCCATCGCGGACAAACAACGTGACACGTAATTTATATATATTAAGATTATTATTATTTACGTTGTTGCACAAAGCTCAAGCTTGTGTGTCGTTCAAAAGGTAACAATCACTGCTGCCGACGATTCCATTAGCAGTAGAACAATCTGGCAGAATAGAAACGTTCTTCTAAAATATTTGCTCTGCTTCGTGTTTGAAGAGTTACTTTGTTCTACGTATTTTAAATTTATCTGCAATCAAAATAAATACGGTGTTTGAAATGTCAAGAACTTCGTTTGCATCTTACAAATGCATCTGAGTTTTGCTACGAGCCTTTTGTATCGTATGAAATATTTCAATTTTCGTTTCGTTTCAAAACTAGATGTTACAAAGCTACGAAACGGTATTAACTTATACAATGAAATTGTCTGGTTTATAGCTCTTATTTGAAGTGTAATTAAAATCAAGGTCTATATAGCAGTCCCAATTACTAAAATTCAGTCGAATAATTTTGCTCTGAACCATTGTATAGTCAATTTATAACACATTCATTTTCATGAGAAACACTTAAAAATAATATTATTTTAAATGGATACTATTAAAATTATTGATTTAAAAACTAAAATTAACTAAACTAGATTTAAGCTGTACCTATTGGATGTTACTATTTTTAGGTTTAATAAAAATAAAACAAGTTAATAGTTTAAGAAACTAAATAAAAACTAAATACAATTTTATACTGTCAATGTAAATACTACAGAAAAAAGATTGTGACTGCTGTTAACCATTAAAGGTGTGCCCTCGTCTAGAGCCAAGCCTGGGAGTAATATCAAATCATGCTTTACGAAAAAAGGGATTTTCTTACTCGTACTTACACACTCATACCTCCACAGTAGGTTATTTACCTGTGTCGCGAGTGGCATGGACTACACATATAACACATCACAATAACACTCATGACTCGTGTACAAATATTTATCTGTCACATAAATATCTGCCCGGCTGGGAATCGAACCCGGGACCCCTCGCTTCGCAGGCAGGATCGCTACCAACTAGGCTACAGGGTCGGCATTGTCATCAGAACTGAAGCAATATGTAAAATTTCAACTTCTTAGGATAAGTGGATGTAGGTCTAATTAAGCTTGCAAGATTTGACCCAAAAAAACAAACAAACAAACAGGGCAAGCTAAATAAAACCGTTTAATAATCTTTCCCAATTGGCTATTATCTATACATCTATACAAATAAATAAAATTGGTGTGTCTGTTTGTAATATTAAAATAACCGCTTTTTACTAAGTGCATTTGGATGTATACACGGTACATATACCAAAACAACAATTTTTACAATTTTTGTCTGTCTGTCTGTCTGTCAGTCTGTCTGTCTGTCTGTTTGTTCTGGCTAATCTCTGAAATGGCTGGACCGATTTTGACGGGACTTTCACTGGCAGATAGCTGATGTAACAAGGAGTAACTTAGGCTACTTTTATTTTAGAAAAAAAGTTTTTTGGCGATACGTAGTTCGCCGGGTCAGCTAGTCTTAATAATATATCTGTCGACATAACTGCTACAGAAACTTCCAAGATATTGTAGCACCAACAAAAATAAGTCATATTTATTTATACCTACAGTGAAATTTGATTTGCACTATGAAAGGCCTTTTTCCTGGGTATTCATTATCCCTTCTGGAGATTAAAGGGCGAAGACAAGGGGCCCTTTTTGCTTTGTTAAGCCTTTCAAGAATCTTTGTGTGTTCACACGTAAAATTAATGTTTGTCATTATACTTGGCTAGTTAATACGAAGTCATTAGTTAGTACCTAAGTTAGCGTGTATGTATTCTTGCTTATTCAACGATTTCTTCAAATTAAATTATCTGGTTTCACAGACAGCATTTCTCATGTTTCCCGGAATAATTAGCACTCTATTAAATGTGTATTTGAGATTAAGGTCCACCAGTGTGTTAAATAATTATTATTAAAATCCGTTCAGTATTTTTTGCGTGAAAGAATAAAAAACATCCATGCATCCCTACAAACAAACTTTCACATTTATAATGTTTGTAGAACGTAGGACAAATGTCTAAAACTTGATTAGCGCTGTGCGACCTGATTTACACTTTATTGCGTTGGAGCAAGAGTCCCTATTAATTTTAATGATTTTGCGGAGTGCGCTTCCTGTACAAGAACTATTATGTCTTCTGTGCTAAAACTTAGGTAACAGTAGAGCATTCACCAAAATCGGTTTAGTAGTTTTTGTGATATGGACTAAAACGTGTAACGTGGTTTACTGATACGAGTTATGCGTGTGGTGACAAGGGAAAACGTCTCGTCATCTTTTAATTTTATGCGTCTTATTTTTAAATTACAAATTATGACAAAAAGAGCCAAAATGGCTGTTCAAACCCTTATCCTACTTTTTAAATACGATCGAGATTAAACATCATTGAAACTTGTCAGTATTTACAACGAGTAGAGGATTGGCTTGAATTCAAAATGGATAAAGCCTCTTACCCCATAGGATAAAGCTTTAGATGAAGCACAATTAACTATTTAACGATTAAACGAATTTATAAATAACAGCGTCAAACACTCAGAATTTACGATGCTTCGGCAAAATGCTTTCTGTCACGTTATAGCTTCAAGTGTTTATCAATAAACATCTTCGTCGACGTGATGATATTAAGGCGACGGAAGTTATCACAAGCGAAGTGCTTCGAAGAAGTCAAGTCATAAATATTTATTCGAAATTCAATTGATGGAAATATAACAAACCGCCAACAAAAGGTGGTCGGGTCGAGTCGAGTCTGTACTTAAAAGGCGCTGTATATTTTAGTTAAAGATATTGAAATGTATTCTTGTAAATTTTCCAAATGATTTGGTTGTAAGACATTGTAGTTGTTTCAAAGTTGTCTTGTAGCGTCAGATAAAAAGATAATAATTCATAGCTTAGCTGCTAATGTCGAATAGTAAGACATGTAGTACAATTGTCAACGATACCCCACATTATGGGGTAGACGAAAATCCGTACGGAACCGTAAAAAGATTTAAAAATAACACAAGTCATCACGATGTCCTAAAAACCAAAATTAAAAGTGAAAGTAATTTTATTCATGCAGTAAATGACAGGAGAATCAAGAAACAGCATTTCAAAGTGAAATGTATGAAAATGTCTATCAGCCGATTCAAATATTACATTTGCAATCAGGTCACATGCGCCGAGAAATGGAAACAATTCACAATCTAGGAGTAATACGTATATTTCACACGTAACAATGCAAGATTATCTATCTGAAAATTATGTATTCTAACAGGACAAGAAAATGTATTTGTGATTTAGTATTTTTTTAACCGACTTCAAAAAAGGAGGAGGTTTTCAATTCGACTGTTTTTTTTATGTTTGTTACCTCAGAACTTTGGACTGGGCGAACCGATTTTGATGATTCTTTTTTTAATCGAAAGCTGGTGGCTGTCATGTGGTCCCACATAAATTTTATTGAGATTTGACAATGGCATCCATGAGAAAACCACATAAGTCGTAAATTTGTGTTAAGATGTGCGCGACAAATTGACAAATAACTCAATATCACGCCAACCGATTTCGATGATTATTTTTTTAATCGAAAGCAGGCGCTTGTCATGTGGTCTCACATAAATTTGAACGAGATCTGACAACTATGTAGTTTTTGAGACTTTGAAGTCGGTTATTTTTTGTTAGTAAAATTTATTGTTGTCCAAATTTAAACTATAATGAAATCGTTGGCAAATCAATGATCAATGGAACCTGTTGATGTGAGAATCAAATAAAACATCCAAAACAATTTCTCTTTAAGAAATTAACGAAAATAGTGTTGAGCAGTAGACTTACAGACAGTTGCAGAAAGGTTCTTTAAAATTTAAACACTATTTTAAATACTAATCTACCATTAAATTTATTGCTGAGCAAATAGTTTAATGGCACATTAGTAAACTATTGCTGAGCAAATCAGCAACACCAAAGGCATCACTAATGCGTTACCGGCCAAGAAAGAGAGAATAAAAAGAAAGATAAAAGTTTTTTTAAACTAATAACTTGTTTTGATAATATTTGTCTGAGGAAAGCCTAAGTGTACTTTTTAGATCGCCTTTTGTACCATATTTTTTTGAGTGCAATAAGGTATTTTCATTTCATTTCATTTAGATCTCACCCTTATATATTGTAGATAGTGTAATCCTGCCTTCCACCTTGTTTTATTTAATTATTTGCAATAATATATCAAATTTTAATTGGATGCCTTGTTTTAGTATTCCATCTATCAGATACAATAAACGATTTCATTACTATAGTCAATGATCAAATGAGCACTTTGTTCGGATCAAATCGAGTGTAATTATTAAGGAATAAGATGTTACATAGAATTTAATTAGGTACCCAGTATTTTCGTTTGAAGATTAATATTGGACATAAATGATTTACGGCTCTTAACTACTTTAATAGTCTGACCACAGAACACCTAATAATTAGTTAGAAAGGGCATAGCGCGTAATTTGTATGGGAACCACTGTCGCCGTTCCGATCCTCTCCATTTGCTTATGGTGTCCACTCACGGTCATTCCATCGCGTCATTTTTGGAGCCGCGCCAAACGACATATGTCAAAATGGTTGGATGCCAAACATGATGCACACTCACGATCATTCCAATTCTCTTTCATTTGCGCGTTTGACCTCATCGAAAGACGTTGACATGACGTTGCGTTCGGAAGCCATTTTGTTACAAAAAATTATACAATGACATTTGGAAGTGTCTCCTTCGTTCGACGTCTCGGCGCGAAACAGGGTTGGATTTTCTCATATAATAATTATAGTATTTACACTATAATTTCACCCTTTGTACTATGTACTATCCACATCTAAGTATAGTACGCTAAAATACTATAATTTTATTTGGTCCCGAATGTTTAGTTTTAAGACATATTATGAATATTTCGACAGTGCGTGTATCCGACCGAATTCTGATCTTGCGTTTCCTGTCTCAATGTCCTCAGCAGTAGGCTTCTTTTTTTTTACACGAATAAGTTAATGCTTGACCACAATCCCACCTGATGGTAAGTATAGATGTGGTCCAAGGTGGTGTCTTTTGTTCCTTTCCACTAACAGTAACTAATCTCGTTCCTTATGATTCCTTCCATTCCATACGAAATTCAATCAAAGCGATGACAATCGCTTGCGAATTTGTGTGTAATAATACGTTTATTTACGAAGTTCTTCCTACTACTTGACTTGAAAGTAAAAGTATTTTTTCCATTTCAATTTAACGATTTTGTGCTTGCAACACTGAGTGTACTATATTTTTTTTTATAAATACTATACTTTTCATTGTTTTGTACTATATTTTTCAATGTACCTAAATCCAACCCTGGCGCGAAATGAACAAAGAATGGATGTGGGTTTGCGCATTCACGATCAGTCGGCGCGATGTTGCGGCGTGACGCCGTGGCGCGATTGGAAATCCAGAGTTTTATATCACGCCATCAGTTTTTCACATTCACGATCAAATTTTGGCTGTATATCACGCCATTTGACGCGATGGAATGACCTTGAGTGTCCACCTTTACTCCTACAAAAATGAACAAATACGCACGAGGGTCGTTATGTGTGCGTGAGAGGCGTGACACTGTAGCTAAGGATTGACTGACGTAAACTTTTATCGGTATTTATTGTCGTAAGGTCGACAGATATGTAAAATAAAGGTAAAATATCATAATTATTGGAAAATAATATAGGAAACTTGCTACGTATGTCAGATTCAGATTCATTTGTTCTTCATCATACTTATTTTATTAAATATACTTATCTTCAAGGCAAGAGTGAATAGGCTTTTGCTAATTTAGTGTGTTTTACCACCCATGACTACATCGCCACTTACCATCAAGCATTAACTTATAAGATATAAAAAATAGGATTAAAAAAATATATAGGTATATAAAAAATAGGATGTAAAATACGTCAATGTTCTTTCAAACTATATTTCAATGCATAAAATATTAAATTTATCTGGCCACATGTACATTATTTAAGAAAGTTGTTTTTTATTATAACTTCGAAAGAATCTATCGAATATCGATGTCATCTTTTACTACGCCCAACGCTAGAGCTACTGCTACGTGATCAATGAACTAATATACTAACGTACATACGTGATACATTACGCGTTCTCATTGATGTGTTAAAAATGACGAGCGCATGAAGCCCGCAATGTATATTTTGTGGGCAAAGAATCATTTGAAGGACATTTTTAAAGATTTAAACTAAAATATCCTAGTTTTTTACTTAACGATGAAAAGAAACGCTTCCTTTGTTTATTTTAAGCATTTCGCTTCTTGTACGGCAAGTAATTACCGTACATGTAGGCATTTATAAGTAATTTAGTCGCAGTATTTCGCAGTACTTTTCTCCGTTGGAGTTCGCGAGTCACTAAACAGCGCGATCGCGTGTTTTTGAGGATTGTGCTCGTTTGCGCCTAATATTGGCGCGCCTGCCACGCCCACAACGCCTTTCTAACTAATTATTAGGTGTTCTGTGAGTCTGACGTTAATATTTGCTTCGAAAATAGGTATAAGTAGAAGATTTTTTACTTAAAATTTTACGTCTTCTTTATACCATTGCCTTTTACCTGGGACGTTTCAGGAAAGTAAATTTTAACGCTACACACTCATAGCCATCATAGGACGCCCTGTGTCGTGGGTACCATGGCCAACACACAAAGACAAGAACACTCACACCCAGACCGAGAACAGAAATTCAAACTCATCATTCAAATTACTGCCTCGCTGGGAATCAAACCCAGGACCCTTAAATAATACTAGGTACTGCAAATACATGGAGGATAGAGTAGAAGGACGGCCATCTCTGAGTCTGTATGAAAAGTGTCCAATTACGGGTGGTGTTGCGGTGCGGTCTACAATAGCTATGTTTGAATATCTATTTATCAGACATTAGCGCCATTCGTTACGGGTGGCATAACTCAGCAAACTTCACTCCGTCCACAACAGCCATGTTTATATATCTATTTTTCACACACTAGCGCCATTCTGAAATGGCCTTTATTGGAACCTCTATTTTCAGTAAACAGCTGGGACACTTTTCCAACTTTCCCCTCATATGAGATGGCCCTCCTTCTACCATCTATGCTCGATATGCAAATGTCATATAACCAAATATTGTGCTCTACTTTACTCTATTACAGATTAGAATGTTGCTCTAACTGATTTTTAATAGTTTAATATAATTTAACATGTCTTCCCTTCACATATCTCTGACAAACTATTCGTTATTCATCTATGAAAACCTCAGCTTGTAAGAATAAGAAAATTGCCAGTTTAGTTGGCACATGTCCCATATTTATCGGTCTAGTTTTCTCTAAATATAACCCGGTCACAAACCTTTACCTACATTTTAATGACATTGAGTTGCAGATCACGCTTGCCGGTGAATATTTCTGTTGGATCGTTATGGCCGATTACTAGTCCGACTTGAATTTTAATGTAGAATGCTTTTTAGGGTTCCGTAGCCAAATGGCAAAAAACGGAACCCTTATAGATTCGTCATGTCTGTCTGTCTGTCTGTCTGTCTGTCTGTCTGTCCGTCCGTCCGTATGTCACAGCCACTTTTTTCCGAAACTATAGGAACTTTACTGTTGAAACTTGGTAAGTATCCCTACGCGTTTTGCAGCCGAAACAAATGTAAACAAACCATAAAAATAGTTTTCTAGGGTTTTCACCAACTGACATAAATTTGTACACCAAATGCGTTTTATTTAGACAAACTACTCACTATGTTATTTGTGAATACTTAAATAAGTACATATTGATCGATAACAATTATAAACTCCGAGTAAACGTGGAAACAAACAAAATTAAATAACTCTGTCATTATTCAAACACTTAGCTGTAACAACCTTATTTCCATGATGCGATTTGAAACCTTTCAACATAAATGTACAATTTTACGTATGCCTATAAATAGAAATGACTACCAAAATCTTTACAGAGTTATGGTGCTAACTTACTTTGCAATTTGGTCGTATTATTTTCCGAAGTTTAGATCGTTTACTAATCTGTGGTATAGACGACACGGACGTTTCATTACACACGGAAGTATAATTTATTATAATAAATTAACCAATGATAGTAATGGTTTTCTTTATTTAAATGAATTTCACTATATGATATTTAGGTAACAGCAACTAATCTAAGCGGATTTAAATTATTTTAAGCTTCTTTCAAATACCCAATTATAATTTTGGAGGATAAAAATTTAAAGGAACGGAACGTACGAACCGAAACAATGCCTGATTGGCCAGATTGGCTGACGTGACGTCGCGCGTCATCCACTATTTGCAGCAAGCAATTATCAAACATAAAATAAAATATTTGAAAAAGTCAAGAAGTTAACATAAAGAAAAACGTGAAATAGTTATGTGGAGGTGAAAATACTTGTGTCTCATTGCTAAAATGAGGGAAGAAGGCCGTAAAATATATTATACTGATGAAACATTGCATATCGAAGGTACGTATTCACTAATTACTTATTAAAGGCTATATTGTTATTCACAATCAATCCTTTTAAAATCAAAGCTCGTCAGAAATAATCCATAGTGTGGATTAATGCCCTGGCCAAGTGCGACCTCAATGTCTTTGAGAACTATTATGCAGGTTTACTTACTATTATGTCTTGTTATCTGCCAATCCACACTTGGCCAGCGTGGTGGACTATGGCCTAAACTTCTCATTCTAAGAGAAGACCCATGCTCAATAGTGGGCCTTGATGGGTCGAGATTATGATGATTTTAAGCAATACATTAATGGAGCTAAAGCTGTGGGTATTGTCTTGTAAAAAATAAAATATAATTATGTGAAAATCTTAATTTAAAAAGCATACATTCTTTAATTTTTAGGTCATACAAAAAGTAAGGTCTGGCAAGATTTGAGCATTACTTCAAGCCGTGAAGCTTTCTGAGAAGGGTTGTCGATGGGTTTAAAAGGACCTTGTGGAAAAAAGAAAGCGCTTAATAATAGTGCATATTGGTATGTTTTTTCACTTTATTGAATAATTGACATTTTAAAATTGAATTGACATTTTAAAATTGAATTGAATTAATACTAAGTGAATAATAAAATGATTTAATTGTCATGTCCAAAACTGTACAACTGTACAAAAATAAATCTGTAAAAAATTTACACACAGTTTAACATCTATGACCGAAGTACAAATATTTATCTGTGAAATAAATATCTGCCCCAGCTGGGACTCGAACATGTTATCCACAGCTCGGCAGTTAGGGTAACTGATCACCGTGCCACGGCTCCTTCAATATAATGTATCTGTTTTTTTCTTTTCAGGTAATGAAGATGGATTTTTAGAAGAGGGCCATTTAATTTTTGAAAGCCAAAAGGGAGATGGGGATTACCACAAGGAGATTAATGTTACTAACAATCTATGGTTGTCCGTTGTACCAACATGTGATAAAGTTTTGTATATTTATTCATGTTTCAATTACTGTCCTTGAAGAACTGAACTTGAAGAGTTTAAAACTTTATAGTCATTTTACCGTAATAGTCATATTTATTTTGTTAAATGAAAATTTTGGAATAAAATTGTAAAAAATACGTTTACGTTTTTTGTTACTTCACCCTATCACTCTATATCTGCAACTGTGTGCCACCAACAACTCAGTGGCTCATAACAGGGCACAGGTCTCCTCATAACTGAGACCCATGTTAACACCTCAATGCTGCTTAAGCACGGGGCACCTCCACTGAGGAGGAAGGTTAGTAGTCAAGGTTTAATAATGTCGACTATTTAATTAACGAGTAGGTATATACTCGTTAATTACTTAGCCCATAACTTCGATCAAGAAGTTTTTTGTCACTACAGTCGTTTATTAATTACATATTGCAAATGCTGGGCATACCATAGCAAGCATTGCTTAACTCTGACGAATGGAACTCGCCTCGAGAGGCGAAGCTCTCGTGGTCCCGTTTTACAGCATTATTCTACTATAAAGTATCTACATATAAAATAAATATAGTTTATCTTTGAAGGTAAAACAATTTAATTACGTACCTACTAATTAAGCTATTTTAAGGTTAGGGTATAAAGGTTTAAATATGAAATCAATAATTTTATGATAGGTACCATGTATTTTATGCATTAACTTATCATTAAATTACTCACTTGATATAATAGTAGCAAAGAAATAAAGGAAAAAAATAAATATTCTCATAAAACCACAAAAAGTTTTATATCCCTGGTTGTCAGTGGTTGCTAGGCAACGGTTTGTCATTAAACATTTCGGATGCAAGGCGCGCAGAGTTATAGATGTAGTCCGACTCGCACTTGGCCGCTTTTTTTGCTTTTATTGTTAATTTTTAAGTCGATATTACGTTTCTTTCTTAAAAATATTCTGCTAATAAATGTGAAAGTTTGTATTTATGTTCTTTACTCCTTAACGCGAATGAATTTTCATGAAATTTAGCACACAGATAGATCATAATCTGGAATAACATATGGGGTACTTATTATCCCTAAAAACACGGGCAAACCCGCGGCAGAGTACTAGTTAATACTAAGGCAGACACAAAATGAACCTACTGAAGAATGAATAAACTTTGAATGCTGAAACTAATTTCAGTTCACTGTTAGTTATTTTTTAGGGTTCCGTAGCCAAATGGCAAAAAACGGAACCCTTATAGATTCGTCATGTCTGTCTGTCTGTCTGTCCGTCCGTATGTCACAGCCACTTTTCTCCGAAACTATAAGAACTACACTGTTGAAACTTGGTAAGTAGATGTATTCTGTGAACCGCATTACGATTTTCACAGAAAAATAGAAAAAAAACAATAAATTTTGGGGGTTCCCCATACTTAGAACTGGAACTCAAAAAAATTTTTTTCATCAAACCCATACGTGTGGGGTATCTATGAATAGGTCTTCAAAAATGATATTGAGGTTTCTAATATCATTTTTTTCTAAACTGAATAGTTTGCGCGAGAGACACTTCCAAAGTGGAAAAATGTGTGCCCCCCCCCGTAACTTCTAAAATAAGAGAATAATAAAACTAAAAAAAATATATGATGTATATTATCATGCAAACTTCCAACGAAAATTGGTTTGAACGAGATCTAGTAAGTAGTTTTTTTTAATACGTCATAAATCGTAAACCGCAATTTACCTCGATCAAAGTTACAACGAACTTCAAGAACTTTTATATTATGTTACTTGCTGCTACGGAACCCTTCATGGGCGAGTCCGACTCGCACTTGGCCGCTTTTTTAAAGAAATTAATATTTGAAATCTATACTAATATTATACGTATAAAGACATGGTATAAAGAGGAAAGATTTCATTGTTTGTTTGTATTGAATAGGCTCCGAAACAACAGAACCGATTTGAAAAATTCTTTCACTGTTGGGAAGCTACACTATCCCCGAGTGACATAGGCTATATTACATTTTCAAAAAAATTAGGGATCGTTAATAAAACTCCAATAATGTAACCCAAGGTGTAAAAAATAAGAGCACCGAAGCAAAGCGAGGGCGGTTTCTCGTATACCTAATATAAAACACAAAAATGATTACGGAAGTCCTTTAAAAACTCTGGAACTATCCAACCGATACCTATGCTTCATAATGGTTTCATTTGAAAGGCAATAATTCAAAGGTAGTTTGAGACCACTGAAACATGCATTAGGCACATTCGGTCCATTGATAAATTCGACTTTCCACTTTTCCAATACAAAAATTTGAAGATAATATGTAAATATGGCGCGGAGCAACAACGTCAACTCAAAAACACTGATCTGTCATTATCATCAGAAGAAAAGTTAGCGCAGTGGAACACGCCGGGTATTATAGTACTAGTATTTGAATAAATAATATAATCAATCGTATACCATTTATGACTCATCTAAAAAACGGACGATACCTACTCAATACATGCATAATTTATACTGAACGCTAACAGTACGTTTGCACAGGAAAGGTAGTTGTCATAGATTCCTCATAACATCTACATTGACTTGCATACGGTACTTAAAACCACAAAGTAAAAGTTATCTAACTTCAGCTGTCTCACGTGATTGTATCCAATTGAAAAGTTAAATGAGATAAGTTCTATGTGAAAACTGAACGATTAAACAACTTGCGATCTTGAGAAGTAAAGAACTTTTTGCCGTTTAATTGTTTCAAATAGCTCTAGCTTTGTTTGGGTGACAGTACTTAAAACAAGAAGAATGCGAAAGATTTAACTTTCAAATAAGGTTAAGTGTTAAATACAATGTTAAATAAATGTATAAAACAAAAAAATATTGTGGCGATGTCCTATATAGACTTCCATCATGAAACCATCCAACCGATTTGCACCAAACTGATTTCATCTGAAAGGGGAAAGATGGATTGAGACCACTAAAACAATGCATTAGGCGCATTCGGTCCATTCATGAAGTCGATTTTCCACTTTTCCCATACAAAATTTTTCCCGAATAGAAATTTATTTCTTTTTTTTATTTTAGCGTAGTAGCTCACGCCGGGTATCCACTAGTATACAATTAAACATAAATATCATGTATTTCATTTACAGTCTATTTCTGTTTTTTTTTTAAAAAAACAAAATAATAAATGAAACTTTATTTCTCACCACAAACAGCAAAAAATACAGTACAAAGCTATCAAACGAGCTATTACAGACTATCTAATTTTGACTAGATAAGTAGATATACTCTTTGTTTGTACGTTACTCTGTGACCTGTTATAGAGTATTCTCTCGGGCAAGGATATATCATAGTTACATAATAATGCATTCTTTCCATTAATCTTTTTCTCTATACCCTGTTCGGTTGTTAGAAAGTAATAGCAATGTGAAGGAAATAATTGTGGTTTTTGTTATCTTTTCTTTGCACTTAGAACCATAGACCTACTGTATTGTAGCCATCGTATTCTATTAGTCGGCAAGTTACATTTTTTTATAGAAAACATATACCCCGAAAACTTAAAATGTAAATTGAAGTACCTAATTTTATTAAAATTTCTAGGTTAGGAGTTTTTTTTTAATTATTGTGTGCCTTTTTTGTCTGGTTATTTATCCAGGCATCACATGAAAACGCATGAACTGATTTCAATCATTTGTATAGTTATTTATTACTCGTACTACAGGATGTATTTAGAAATGTTTAGAAATGTTCTTCCTAAATTCTTCCTCGTGTAGATAGATGGCTATCATACACAAATAATCTTTCAAATACGACTTCTAGCCAGTTTCAATGTTAGCGCGTTTAAACAAAAAAAAATCAGCTTTATTATTTTAGTGTATCTAGACCGATTTGCCTCAAAGCAACTAATTCGTGCTGCTTGCTACATTCTACTGAACAGAAAAAAAGAAAATTTATGTGGCCATTTGAAATCTTTCAAAAATCACTTTTCCCTATTTCTCCTGGCGCGTTTGAGACAACATTATTTATTTTGTAGGGTGAACCAGAACGAGCACCTCGTGATGTAACACAAAATTTATTGTTTATAATTACATTTATTTCTAAAATGAATTGCTTTAGATCTCAATTCTTTTTTTAACTTGGCTCTCATTTCACATTTACGTTTTTGATGAGATTAGTAAAATTCTGAAGCATTCTACGCTACTATTATAAATATGAAAGTTGGTATGAATGTTTGTTACTAATACAGGTATACCATGACCTTATCCTTACTTATATCACGGAAAATGCGGACAAATCCGCGGGTAGTTGAATCCAAATATTTATATTCTTAGAAAAACCTTAAATACCAAAACTTTAAAGGGTATAGCCTACGTTAGTATATTAGTTCATTGGTATAGCCGGATAGCTTTGGGAAAAGTGCCCCCAAAGCCTGGGGTTCGAAACTATGTCCAAATGGTACTTTATATAGAGATAACATGATGTGCAAAATTACACCCCCCCACTACCCCCCAGGGGGCTACGGCACCCAGTTAAACCGAAAACTGTTTTATTTTTTTTCTCCAAATCTATGTAACTGACGCAAATCAAATTTTGCACAAATATTGCGGTGATATAAAGTAATAATATAAAAAATCAAGAGCTCTCTAAGTACTCCCTATATTGAAAAAAAAATAAAAAAAGGAATTGAAACATCCTGTATAATGATTTCCTTTGGTGGCACAAACACCGTTTTTTTTCTAAATGTGTACCATTATCCAACCTATGTAAAACCCAAGTGTGGTCTGTCTATCATAGGTGGAACACTATTAAATAAATTAACTTATAACGTACTTTATCTAGAATCTTGTTTATTTTTCATATAATGGGTTCTAAAGAAGAGTAACATAAAAAGCTTATTGTTAATAGACGTATATACAAATAACTTTAACAAAAACTTAAATCCTCCTATTAATCGTCATCACTATTTTCGTTAATAACCGTAGAATTATCTATGTTATAATCAAACATATTTGTCAGAACTTCTGCAGGTTTTATAATTCTGGAAATACATCTGGCATGAGATAACTAATAAATCACTGTAGCAGTGTGTGAGCAACAACCGGCAGTGCGATTTCCATTGGGGCATGTGCAGCAGTGGGTGTTGATACCTCTGTAATTATTGTGATTGGGTTCATAAGTAAGGAAAATATGATAACTCTTTTTACTTATATGTCGAGACTGGATATGAATTCTTAAAAACTCATTTTCTTTCTAAAGATTATTTCTTTGAATACTCTAGTATTCAAAGTTATTGACTATCATGGCGGATTTTATCTTTAAATTGGATATTATTTCGTGTGTGTTTTGACGTCGCTAAAGAGGCTTTTACGAAATAATATCCAATTTAAAGATAAAATCCGCCAAGAAAATAAGCTTTTCAGAATTCATATCCAATCTCGACACATAAGTAAAAAGAGTTATCATATTTTCCTTACTTATGAACCCAATCACAATAATTAAAGGGGTATCAACACCCACTGTTGCACATGCCCCAATGGAAATCGCACTGCCGGTTGTTGCTCACACACTGCTACAGTGATTTATTAGTTATCTCATGCCAGATGTATTTCCAGAATTATAAAACTTGCAGAAATTCTGACAAATATGTTTGATTATAACATAGATAATTCTACGGTTATTAACGAAAATAGTGATGACGATTAATAGGAGGATTTAAGTTTTTTTTAAAGTTATTTGTATATACGTCTATTAACAATAAGCTTTTTATGTTACTCTTCTTTAGAACCCATTATATGAAAAATAAACAAGATTCTAGATAAAGTACGTTATAAGTTAATTTATTTAATAGTGTTCCACCTATGATAGACAGACCAAACTTGGGTTTTACATAGGTTGGATAATGGTACACATTTAGAAAAAAAACGGTGTTTGTGCCACCAAAGGAAATCATTATACAGGATGTTTCAATTCCTTTTTTTATTTTTTTTTTCAATATAGGGAGTACTTAGAGAGCTCTTGATTTTTTATATTATTACTTTATATCACCGCAATATTTGTGCAAAATTTGATTTGCGTCAGTTACATAGATTTGGAGAAAAAAAATAAAACAGTTTTCGGTTTAACTGGGTGCCGTAGCCCCCTGGGGGGTAGTGGGGGGGTGTAATTTTGCACATCATGTTATCTCTATATAAAGTACCATTTGGACATAGTTTCGAACCCCAGGCTTTGGGGGCACTTTTCCCAAAGCTATCCGGCTATACCCTTTTAATTGGGAACTTTCTCGTGTTTGTTACTTATACAGGTATATTTACCTTATCCTTACTTATTATCACGGAAATTACAGACAAATCCGCGGGTAGTTGGATCCAAATATTTATGTTCTTAGAAAAACCTTAAATACCAAAACTTTAAATTTTAATTGGGAACTTTCTCGCAAAAGACTTTGAAGTTAAGAAATAATTAATAGATTTAGACAAAGTCCACGATAATCCTTAAAAAGATTCCATAATTTTATTTTAAGAATAAAGCGTTATAACTTTTGTAAAGTTAATTAAAAAGATAGACTAACTCTTGTTAATTTAACTATTCTGCTTAGTTAAATTTTATTGTTTTTGAGAATAAAGAGAGTTACCCCCGTATTCAAGAACAACACTGTGAGGTCTCACAGTGTTTGCGAGTGCATAGTGGCAATAAAACCATTTCTCAAACAATACTTGATTGAAGTCCTTCGCTGTGCGTTTGTCAAAATCAATAAAGTAGCTGCCGAGCTACTTTACCGAACGCATAGTGTTGGTTTGATTTCTATCAAAATAGAAAGAAAGGATCGATTATTTGTATTGTTATCTTTGTCTTTTGCCTGTGTCAAATGACTAGAGTGAAGTTTGCCGCATCAAATGGACCAATAAGAGGGCTGGGATACTTAAGGGTCGATTGTGAAACAGTAGGCTTGCCATGACCAACGCACTGAGAAATGCCTTACTTCGGATAGTATTGCTTCTTTACTTAGACAAGTATTGTTCTTGAATACGGGGGTTAGCATTTTATAAATTCCATGTTTACTCTGTTTATGTATGAATGTTCATATTCTGTACATGTCAAATTATGTGACAGATAAATATTTTCCTTCATGTAACGCGTCTAGTATCACAAACTCGATCATGGAGTATAAAAATCTCAGGCTGGTAAACCAAGGTAGAGGTAATAGAAATTGCCCCCTGCATGGTTGCAGGGGTTTTGTTTAAGGATAATAATTATCATCGTGTTCTAGATAGGGACTTGAAAGCCAATTAATTTCTTCTTTCCTTCTTTTATTTTCTTTCTTGTATTCATAGCGCGTTTGTGTGTTAACGAATAATCTAAATTTTACTAACAAAAAATAACCGACTTCAAAGTCTCAAAAACTACATAGTTGTCAGATCTCGTTCAAATTTATGTGAGACCACATGACAAGCTCCTGCTTTCGATTAAAAAAAGAATCATTGAAATCGGTTGGCGTGATATTGAGTTATTCGTCAATTTGTCGCGCACATCTTAACACAAATTTACGACTTATGTAGTTTTCTCATGGATGCCGTTGTCAGATCTCAATAAAATTTATGTGGGACCACATGACAGCCACCAGCTTTCGATTAAAAAAAGAATCATCAAAATCGGTTCGCCCAGTCCAAAGTTCTGAGGTAACAAACATTAAAAAAAAAAAAAAAAAAAAAAAAAAATACAGTCGAATTGAGAACCTCCTCCTTTTTTGAAGTCGGTTAAAAAATCAAAATATGCAAAAAAATTCCAATTAAACTGAATGTTTCTTTTTCTCAACGCTATTTTAAAAAGATAATAATGTGATTTAACTTTATAAGTACGGGAACGTGGTCTCAAGTGCCCTTCGCGCGCAAAGACTAGCGAGTGTCACGACTTGAAATACGGTGAGACGCTAACACGCCTAAGCTGTCACAAACGGTGTATTTTAAAACTAGCTTTTTATCATTTTACTTCTTACCCGATTTTATCCATTTAGGCGAAAATTTTTAAGTGGAAAACGTTAAAGTTATTTTACGCAATTTTACATTATTTAGCACTGAATATAGTCTTTTAAATGTTCGTTTTTTTATTAAAAGTCCTATCGACGTTATATTTTGTGTGATGTCGCATACGTCAAGGATCACGATCTCAAATGGATTGACGTGTCGTTGATTAAAACTGGCCTAAGCCAGTTTATGTGTATGTGCTTACACTAAATTAATTATTAAATTATTTATTTATTTATAAAAAAGTTATATAATTAAGAAATTAATAAATTATGAAAAAAATATGTATCTATTGAGCTACTTAAAATGCGATAGGTATTTACTTTTACTAAATAGGATACTGACATCAATAAAAAAAAATCTTATTCTTTTTTACTTGCACAAAACACTTTGGAATTCCTTACGACCGACTAACCTTCTAAACGGAAGCAAAAATCAATATCAATATTCGGTAAATCAACATGCTTTAACATGATTTTTCAATTTCAATCACAAATAAAAACGATTAAGTTATTAAAAGTAATCAAAGTCCATTTTCGTATTCATTCACTGGGAAATAAAACTCCCGCAAAAACGTAATTGCTAAACCAACATGGCCGCTCCTCGAAGCTTGATTTGATTTGAATAATTCAACGCTTCGTTATATTCCGAGGTAAATAATTCAAGGGCAACAATGTAAATGTTATCTTTCTTCACGATTACTTGCATTTTATGACGTCTTAATTTAAAATAAATTGATGTTATGCATAATGCAAGAAAAGAAAGCTGTAATTTGGTATGGATACAACATTTAGTACTTCAACAAAGTGGTAGAATGAAATCTTTAAAAATATTTTTTTTCAGGGTTTTTCACAAGTAAAGTGGGTAGGGATTTTTGTCCCATAGTGTGGGATATCGTTATAAACATTTTAAATTATCTGGGTCTTCAAAGACCATTTTCCGAATCAAGACAATTTGCAAAATATTTGCCTTTAAAATGCTAATAATCAGCTTGTCAAAAAATCCTTGCATCGAAACTAAAGCCATATTTTTAAGATGGGATGCAACTTTTTACTTGCGAGATTCGATCTTTAGTAACATATAAAGAACAAGGCAAGATTGAAAACAATACTTACCTGTTTCTCAGAATATAAAAGCAAAAGCAAAGCAAAGCAACAACCCATAATTGTCCCACTGCTGGGCTCGGGGTCTCCTCTCACAATGTGAGGGGTATTAGGCCATAGTCTACCACGCTGGCCAAGTGCGGATTGGTAGACTTCACACACCTTCGAGAACTTTATAGAGAACTCTCCGGTGTGCAGGTTTCCTCACGATGTTTTCCTTCACCGAAGTAAGTGATAATTAACTTGTAATACGCACATAATATTTGAAAATTAGAGGTGCGTGCCAGGGTTTGAACTCGGGCCCCTTCGTTCGGGAGACCAACGTTCTACCGCTAGGCTATCACTGCTTATCTCAGAATGCTGCTTGTCTCAGAATATACAGCCTGTATATTCCATGCCACAAATAATATTGGTGCATCTCATAAATCACCTGTAAATTCAATAATTTCCTCCTAAATTCAACAGGAACCGTTTCGTGTAGTGTAAAATATTTGGAATGGTTTCCAAATAACCACCGCTTCCGAGGCTTGTTAATAGCGCGGTGCACAACCGTTTATCTTCAGAACTGCCGGTGGCTTTGTTATTGTGTACTGACGATACATTGTTATAATAACATGTCATATTTGACTTGCAAATATGAATAACCCTCCTTAAGGTGGCCACTCACGGTCGCGCCATTTGGCGTGGCTCCAAATGACATATGTCAAAATGGCGCGATTGGATTTTTATATCACGCCATCAGTTTTTCACATTCACGATCAAATTTTGGCTGTATATCACGCCATTTGACGCAATGGACTGACCGTGAGTGGCCACCATTAGGGTTAGAAAAAAACATAGTTATGTACCTAAATCCCTGTGGGAACTCCAAGTATCCATCTCCATTCATCGGCACTGGAGTAGCGTGGTGGAGTATGTATGCTCAAGGCCTCCGCAAGTGGAGAGACCCGTGCCCAGTTGTGGGCCATGAACAAATATTTTTATCATGTGAATAAAATTTCTAATCACCCTAGAAGTAGAACGTTTCGTTGAACCACTAATCTATACCAAAATAAAAATGAAACCTGAAAAGTGTTGCTATGTACAAAATTCGAGAAGAGCTGAACGGATTTCGATAATTCTGTTTTTTTAGTGTTTGTTATTTTCAGGAAAAGTATCCTTTAAAAGAAAAAAATAAGAAAGTTGTGCGGAAAACTAGAAAATTTAAGAAAACTGCCATATTAACTTTTCTATTTTATACACATAACTTTATTCTATAACTGTCAGTCGTCCCTCGACTTCGATTCCCGGTAGACATTTCTGTATGAATTGATGTCATGATATTATCTCATTTTCGTCTGTCTCTGTCACTCGTGACACGAAATCCTCACGCGGAGTATGAGTACGAGTAAGTAAATATCTAATTAAGTTTACTTTACGTAACATACCTACTGCTGAATATGCTAATTAAATACGCAAGCCGGTTCGACGCACTGTTCCGAACATAAGATGTTGGATTGGACATAGTTGTGCATATTATGTGACTGTCTATAATATAGATGACTGAATGACTATATGGCATTCATGTATATGTAACATTTTATGTTACTTATACATTACCAGCTGTTTGACCTATATCCTAATATCTTAATATATATAAATTACGTGTCACGTTGTTTGTCCGCAATGAACTCCTAAACTACTTAACCGATTTTAATCTTTGCACACCGTGTGCAGTTTGATCAAACTTGAAAGATAGGATAGATTACATCTCAAAAAAAAAAAACTTTTGACAGAACGAAGTCTGTCCGGGCAACTAGTATTATGTATATTTTTAAGCTCTTATCTTAATACGTGTCACGTTGTTTGTCCGCGATGGACTCCTAAACTACTTAACCAATTTTAATCAAAGGAGAATGCCCATAGCCAGTACTCTCAAAAAAAAAATTGTGTCACAATGATTTTTGTACTAAAAATTAAGTTAAAATATTTTAAATATTTTACCGTATTTCCTAAAAAATTCTTTTTGGGCTTAATTTTCTTAAATTAATAAGTAACTACTTCCGTTTTACAACACAAAAGCATTCGGCCATTTATATTGAAATTGGAGCCAATCAGGGATATTTTAAGATCCTTCGGGCCAATAGGTTGCGTTGATTCGATTATGACTATGATACAACAAACTAGATGGTGTTAGTGGACTGTCAAATGAATTTGATAATTATTACATTAAAAGTTAGATGGCGTTTGGGGACTGTCAAATGAATTTTAAACTTAAACGTATGTACGACTTAATGCGCCTGCATAGAGTCCATATTACTGTGTCTACTATAACCTAAATACAAAATAATTTTGTTGAAAATCTCATAAATAACTCCTACGATTAAAATTGACTAAAGTTGGTTTGTGTAATGTATTAAGATAACTTATTCAAATAAAGGTATTTTTATCAGGACACAAAAATATTAATGTCAGTACATTTCTCCATACAAAATGGGCATTCTCCTTTGCACGCCGTGTGCAGTTTGATCCAACTTGAAAGATATGATAGCTTACATCTCAAAATAAAAAAAATCTTTTGACAGAACGAAGTCTGTCCTCCATTGCTGTTAGGCTGTTACTAATATCCATGGTTAGCGGTGAGCACTCACTACCAGGTATCACAGAGACAGAATAAAAAATCTTATAAGTTGAAGGATATTCGAACCAAATCAACAATTTATTTCCTTCCCTCATACATCATGAAACAATAAGATTTATTAATTTTGGCGTCACCGCAATATCACAAGATAAAACAACTGGGGTATTTTATTTTCATCTAGCACTATTTTCGGCCATTATCCGAACAGCGCGCAGCGCGCTAAATAAAACGAAAAACCCTAACCTAATCTAAATACCCGCAAAACGTCCCGTTCCGACCATAGATTGCGCGGTATGTGACAATATGGCGGATATTAATGTTGCCAGATATTTAAAGATGGCGACGTCATACTATAATTTCAAAACTTCAAATAATAATTGAACAAAGGGGGATGATGATTTTTTTGTATTTGACAGATGGTGTTTGTCATGTGGTCCCATTTAAATCCAAGTGAGATCCGATAGACCAGTGTCGATAATTTTTGAAACCAAAAAAATAATAGCAGGATGAAACCCTCTTTTCTTTAAGGTACAAAACGGTTTATCTCGATTTCCCTACAAGTCCTATGGAAAAAAGTTAAATGAAAAAATTGTAGGTAATGAAAAGATCTATAACTTTTGTATTTTCACTTTTTCACATAACCTCAAAAACGATATTTGGTGAAAACTTACCTTTGTCCCAAAAGTACTGTTTGTTTGATTGAAAATATTTCTTTTTTCACCTTATTTTGACTTAATATCGAAAAAGCACCGTAATTTTCAATCGAAAATTCTCACTTCAAATATTTTCCTTTTTAAAAAAATTCTGTGGGCTTTATGTTCGTTGAAATCTCTACTTTCGGATGGTATAAAAAATATACATTACTATGGTAAATGTTGTGTGGTAGCTGCTACGAAATAAAAAGTAGTAAGGCCCAGACCCTCCTAACCCAGGCGGACCCCTGCTAGCTAAACGGTTGGAGTTGGACAAGTGAAAAAATTCTCGAAAATAGGTTATAATATGATGAATTTATTATACAAGAAAAACTATCAAGGCTATGTTAGAATGTCGTTATACTACTTCGGAACCCTAAATTGCTCGTGACCTGACACGTACTTGCCCGTTTTATTATTTTCTTCTCCCTTATTGTAGTGAGAGCAAAATGAAAAGCATCAGCCATGCGTTGTCGACTAAAAATAAATCATAAATGACTCTTCCACATTAAACATCGCACAAACACCCGAAGAACTCGGCCTTTATACCTACATATTTGTAAAGTCTTACACTAAAATCACCCTACAAGAGCCAAAGATTTTTTTTCATCAAAAATATATTTTAGATGGCATCTTTTTTGCGTCGCTTACCCAATAAAGTTGAAACAGAAATTATGAGGGTGAAATTAATTACGCATCCCCCGTTATATTTGAGCCTTATGAAAAACTCTCCTTTGACAAAATTGACCATTATGAAACACGCTACACAGAGGTAAAGCTTAGTCACAAAATAGATACACACAGAAGGAACAACAGAAGCAAGCACACATAGACACATTTCACGGACACAAAAATAACATTAACCTGCATAATATTCATCCTATTAGCGCTTATTTCTCGTGTACGTGAATATGTGTGCGTTGCTCGCGCCCACTTGTATGGAGTTTTACTTCTGTTGTTTCTGCATTTTGTGGGTTTGTTCATATCAATCACTCGCTTGGTGTTTTTGGGTTCGAAGTATATACTCGTAATTAATTTAATCAAAAATGAAATGAACGTCAGAAATAATCCCGCATATGTAACCAATATTTCTCACAAACTTATCTGTACTTGACCTACATTTGAGATTAAGGACATGTTATAATAATTGTGCAGTGTATAAGCCTTTTTATATAGCCAACAAACTAGCTGAAGATCCACCTTATTGTAAGTGGCCGCTGATAGTCAGGCATATAAGTACACCTAAAAGATTCCCGATACGTTGCCGACACGGAGAAAATATCGCAAGTAGTTTGGCAGCTGACTCAAACAAGTTCATTTTTAAAGCCAAACTCTACGAAATTATTAAATTTATAGGGCTATATTAATTTTGCTTTTCTAACTAAGGATAATATTTGAAAACCTTTTCTTTGTTAACCTTTGTTAACAGTCCCTGATTAAATCACTTCAGAATATAATGGAAATGGACTGCCCTACCGGAATCATTGTAAAGGGTTCAATCAGAGGCTTAAATGACTCAAATGGCCTTTTTGAACCCTAAACTTTAATAATATTGTATTCTATCTTTGTATACGGTGACCATTGAACTATTATTACTAGCGTATAGAACCACATAGCGTATAGACACCGTGAACCCGATATTTCTGCAATGAGCTGTAGCCAATTGGCAACTATTTTCAGTGTATTGTCGATTTTTAAAATAGATCGGAGGTTCGATTTTGAAAATAGAACCTCCCGGCGCGACACAAATTATGTTCGCGATGTCTCTTCTGGTATTTTAGTACATTATCATAGATTACCCCCACATTATACTTCAATGACGGTGACCTAAAATTTACGCAAGATTTGAACTGGCTGACATTTGCGTGGTGCCGATAAAAAGAGAAAATAAATGTGACAGGTTAGGTTATTCAGGGTTAGTAATACTGACTAATAAAGACGTTAAAAGCACTTGCTTTCATTCTCATTTTCACGATAAAAAAATCTTGCGTATTTTTTGGTTGACCCTATACTTACGATAAACCACCCTCATTTCGGTTCGGGTACCTTAGTCTTGACATATTTGTTTTATTTTCCAGCACTTTTTCTTTAGATTCTTAGTTTATAAAACTCTCTTTATATCAACGTAAGAAAGAGTAAAATCGATAAACATTATCGAACTTAAACTTTAACTCTGACTGTGAATCACTAATGTAAAAAAGTCAGACAATTTTTCCATAAAAATAATTAGTTTTTATTAAAAGCTTAATTTTCCGATATATACGAGTATAGGTTAAAATCGTCATAAATTTATATCTCGAGCTGTCGCTATCATATCATAATTATATGGTTGAAGTTTAAGGGACATAGAAAATCCCTGTTACGAAGTGTATGGATATCTAAATGGTTAGTTAGTTAAATTTTGCTCTGAATTTTTTTGAACCTAACCATGTATTATGAAAGAATTGTTTAAAATTGAACCCGTCAGCGTGTGAAATACTGGTAAAACTTTTGTATGAAACATTGTTTTCAACGTATGAACTACTTTAATTTAATTACTTGCCTGCGTCAGTGCTCCCGCTCAATTACAATGTGGGTGACTTAAAAGCAACAGTAAAATTAGGCTTTTACTAAATTGGAGCGCTTTATGAAGTACTTGTTTTACACCGGTGGATAATATCACCTCTAGGACATATTTTAGTTAAGCAAGAAATACACAGTAAAGTAAAAAATAAAGTAGGTACCTTCGGTATACAAAGGAGGATCTTATGTGTGTGTTAGAAGTTAATTATTGCTTCGGTGAAGGAAAACATCGAAAGGAAACGTATACAACTAACGCCCCAACTCAGAGTCACTAACGGTTACAGTACAGAATATGTATGGAGATTCTGTACTAAGGGGCGATTTAAGTAACCGTTAGTGACTCTGAGTTGGGGCATCAGAGTTCTCCATAATCTTCTCAAAGGCGTGTAATGTATGTCAATCCATACTTGGCCAGCATGGCAGACTGTGGCATATACCTCTCACACTGTGTCGCGAATATTATTATCTTCAATCAAAATCCTTATGCATGAAATGCTAATCCAACAAAATTCGGCCACTACAAATTGCTAATTTTGTACTACCTTCAGTTGAATCGTGATTGTGGTAAATTACCTAAAACCATATGAAACTCGATCATGAGCCAAAGTAAAATGTCCCAATCAGATCATTTCAACCTAATCACACAACCGTCAATCTGCTTGAATCCCATTAATTCCCTGCCAATAATTTGAATCCCATTATTTCCGAGGATTCAAATTGCGCTTTTCTGAAACACTCGTCTATTATGTGCTGTGTTCGCGTGTTTTAATGTAATTCTGAAAACAAACGCAGATTTGAATTGTGATGAGTTCATTTATTTTGTTGTGATTATGTTTCACATAGATCACCTAGTGGGTAGCATTATTATTTATTTAATATAATAGCTAATGGATAATAGCATATAAACCAAACATCTCAACATAATAAAACCGAAGTCGACCATATCTGTTCGAGACATAAAAGTCACATAAAATCGAGATTCAGTCAGTGCTGGAGCGGGTCAATTTATTGGCATGTTAATCACTTGAAGACGTTAACATTTCAATCCAGTGGTAGGTCCGAAATAACTGACCTGCTTACTAACCAGTCCTATTCTGGAATGTTCCGCTATGCTAGTGTGCGTGCAAGGATGATATAAAGGTCGATGCATACGTTACGTGGACGGGACGGGGACGGGACGAGACGGGACGTGAAGTTTTGTAAACATCGTTTCATACAAAATGTAAACGATAGCAATACAACAATAAAATAAAATAAAATAAAAATAAATAGCGCATACGCCACGGAGGCACGGACGGGACGGGAACGGGGCACGCACGTATATTTATGCCCCGTCCACGTCCCATCCCCGTCCCGTCCACGTTACGTATGTATCGACCTTTAGTATTATTCCTATTTATGTATTATTCCTATTTATTAATTTTGTCTGCGTTAATAATTATGTCGTAAAACAATATTTCATATTTTTTCACCTGCCGCCTATAAATCTGTGGCAGATCTCGAATAGTACTATAGAATTGGTTACTTCGGAATAAAAAATATAAATAAACATTTTTTCCTAAATATACTTCTACAATTTGTTTTATAAAAACTTCAAGAATGGAATACCATTCATTACTTTTCAAGTTTTGCGGCCACATACGAAAGTAGACGTCATTTTATTATGCCTTATTATTGAAGATACATGCCATTTTTTCAGGAAAAATTGTGTTTTGTTTTCCCAGGTATATTGAAGATTCCTATTAAACAAGAAAAGTATTATACGTATCGATATTGAGCCCTTATTGTAAAACCGTAAGGCGCTCCACCCACTGCACCGCGCCCCGTCGCGGTGCGCGGGATGGCAGATTTTACCATTGTATGCAATTATGTCAATTTATATAGAAATCACGCCTAGCACAACACACTGCTGACGCGGCACCGCGCGGGAAATTGCCCCGCGCGCAGTTGTGTTATCCGTCGCTCTGCGCACCGCGGCGGGACGCGTCTTCAGTGGGTGGAGCGCCTTAACCTTGTCTCTTATAAGATCATTACATCTGCAGAGGCAATACGAAGTTGTAAACAGATTATGTCTATTTTTTCGACGATTATGTGGAGAAGTTTTTTTCGTTTACACTTATTTTTAGGGTTCAGAAGTAAAATCGGAACCTTTATAGTTTCGTCATGTCCGTCTGTCCGAAGCAAAGCGCTGAGACCCTTATTGCTAGAAAGCTGTTAATTGGCATGGATATACATATTTACTCCAGAATCGTAGAATATTGTATATTATTGAAAAACATTTTTAAGGTACTTCCCCTACAGGTAACGTGTGGACGAATGTTTCATTCGTCGCGTACTCCATATTATGGGGTATCGTAGAAAAAGTATTCCAAAAATATTATGGGTCTTTTATACTATTTTTGGAATTAGGGGTCCGTTGGCGAAATATTTGGCTCTAAAGTGCTAACTTTGGTTAGTGTCAAGTGTTCCCCCACCCTGCTGGCTAAAGGGTTAGAGTTTGACAAGTGAAAAATTCTCAATAATAGGTTATATAATTAATTTACAAGGAAAACTATCACGGCTATGTTATCATAAGCAGTTAATGAGTAATAGTCGATAAACTAACTACTTCGGAACCCTAAATTGTGCGTGGCCTGACACGCACTTGCCTGGTTTATTTTCATATGATAATTAGATAATTTTTGATTTATTATATTTTTCTTTCTCATAAAAATAAATTAAAATAATTTAAAAGGGCAGTATTAACGCTTTCAGGATTCCATAGGGTTCCGTCTTTATAGTTCTTTCATGTTCGTCCGTCCATCCTGAATAAATTAGGCATAGTCATGTTTAACTTTTAAAGTAATTTTCTGTATCTTTTTGCATCGTCTTAGTTTGCTGAACATAAATAAGAATAAATACCTCGCAAACCAGTTTGGATTACATAAAATAAAGTAAATTCCTTGCTATCTAGTTTTGTTGACATTGTAAGTTAGGCGATGAATCTTCGAATTGTTGGTTTGTTTGCTGTTTACTCTGAGCTAAGACCGACGAATTTCAATGTCATGGCGGTAATTACGGTCCTGTGTGATGAATTCCGTTCCTTACTTAGGCGTAGACAGGTAGTCTGCTGACAAATTGAGTTTCAAGATGAAGAAGCTATGTATGGCGATAAAAAAACCGACTTCAAAGAAATAACGTTTGAAAAAACATAGAACATAGAACCTCCACCTTTTTTGAAATCGGTTTAAAAGACTACTAAAGTTATCACTAAATAAATATTTATTCAATATAAAATAATTCTTATGGAGCGTTTGGAAAAAAAGTACGATGCGACTACCAAAAAGTAACATAATGAAGGTGCGTACATACAAAAAAAAAAACATATAAAGAGTCAAAAGAAGTCTCTTTTTAAACATGAATGAATAAACATCAAGGATGGGACATATAATATTAAAGGAATATCAGTCCTCTTACAAATCCTTTTAAGAGGGTTGCTCTAAAGATTCGACAAGAAGTACACTGGTAATCCAACATTGCCAATCCGTGCAGAAATCGGGTGAATGTGAGGAAATTCCGATATTATCGCTACGTTTACCGCTGGTTTCCTGTACAATTGCTTCTGGATTTTGTTATAAAAGTGGTACAACCATTAGCGAACTTTTATACGACATCCTGCCTTACAAGAGCTTATTTTCCTAATAATATTATAAAAACTACTGAATAGATTTTCATGAAATTTTGCACACAGGTAAGCTATGATCTGAAATAACACGACGTGTTCCGGCTGGGGGCTTAAGAGCCAATTCTTTCTTTATTTTTCTTTTCTCTTTATTGGCCGGCAACGCATCAGTGATGCCTTTAGTGTCGCTGATGTCCATGGGCGAAGATAGCCACTTACCATCAGGTGGATCGTATAATCTCTCCCACCGCGGCACCGGCCCTACCACCAGGAAAAATCCATTATTATCATTAGTTTATTTAGTAAAAAACGGCTACTATCCATTGAATAGAAAGTCATCAACTGCTCCTATGAACGTTGTAAGACAAGAAGCTTCCCACGCATTAACAACTAATAAAACGCGGGAATTCATTTTAATGGGTGCTCTAACACTGCTACTGAAATAAAACATTTTTCTCGGAATGAATCTGTATCAAGTATCATCTGAATCTGAATCATTAGGATTTACGGATATATTCCACACGTCTTTGAGCAGTTTTATAAGCATGTGTGTAAAATACTCTTAAATAATGTTTATGCAATAATTATTATAACATAGACATAAGATACCAATAGCTTGCAGTATGCTTTGGCGCTGCTGTTAGTACTGCAAGCATCTGTTATAAATAAATAAATAAATAAATAAATAAATTAGATTAAGCAGATTTTTAACTTCAGGTCCTGTGTGTTATTACTGTTGCTCATGCGATTGCGACACAGGAAGCACTACTCGTAGTAGGGGAGTTGAGTGTGCAAGGACACCAACTGACGTCCAAGTGAAATTTTTTCCAATAAACTTTTTTTATGACAATCGAAATAAATAATCTTATAAGTTATAACTACGTCAGAAGTGTTAATTGAAATATTCTCTAGCAAATTGGTGTATTTTTTATTATAATAACTGTAATTTAAAGCTGGTGGAAGTGGTTTAAAATGAGTGGATCGTGATTTTTGATTTGATAAAAATAGAGCACTACCTCTCCGCTTATATTTTAATATTCACTTTGTTGATGTAACTAGAAAATAATAGATAAACAAATAAATTAGTTATCACGGTAACCCCGACAAGTACACGACTATCAAGATCAAAATTTTACATTAAAATAGGACTAGTTCGATCGACTGATACATCATTTCATCCATCTTGAATAATATGGTAATATCATTTACTTCCATTTTCCATTGCAAGGACGTATAGTAGCGGTTCCAATCCGAGCAGAGACCGGCAAAATGCAGCCGTAATATTGATATTCTCGATAAACTTCTTACCAGACTGCAGGCTTAGATGTATGAGCAACATTTTATGGACCGATATTACTGACGCAATACATGTACATGATGTAGGTACAACGTAGCTGAAACTTTCTCTGAAATTGTACAAAGAGTACAGAGGGAAATTTGGGCAATAAGTTCGTCACATTTATCTGTCACATAAATATCTGCCCCGGCTGGGAATCGAACCCCTCGCTTCACAGGCAGGGTCGCTACCAACTAGGCTACAGGGTCGTTACATTACATACAGGGACATTACATAGTTAATAGTTACATAGTTAATAGTTACATAGTTAATAGTACATAGTTAAAAGGTATCCTATGATATTATGCAAGTGTAATCAAACACGGAAGGTATTCATAAATATTTTAAAGGTTTCAAGCAAAGTTTTATATTGAAACGAATTTCCGAGGTGTTCCTCGAGAGTAATAAAAACAACATATCCCTTGTAACTTTTTCACTATGGGTCGTAAAATGAATGCATTCAAATTAAGTAGGTACATTAACGAAAAACATAAATGTATTGCGATCTACGAACACGAGCGTGCGGTTAGAATAATTTAGGTTTCTTTCGTGTCGTAAGCGTTCGCTAAGAACTGTGTCAAGGAGCTGTAAAGCGGGAAAAGGGGTGAATGGCATGAAGTAGTATATATTTTAGTAGTTTCTAGAAGAAAATGGACTTGTCCGTCCAAAACAATCAATTTTATCCGAGTAACAAAGTAAAAAAATGGGTTAATGTGACTCATCTGTCGCGAGTTTCGAGTGGGAAAGAAAATATTGAAAGATTTTGGGACATTTATATTCATTGGTCATAGTAGAAATAGTCTGACTTGCTTGTGAGTGTATGCTACTGTCTAGCCAGATTTCGAAAAGAAGCAGCATTTTGAGAAGCATTTGGACGCAAGGGTTCTCCGGGTTTAAAAACAAACATTATAATTTACAAAATTAGCACCACTTACATGAGCGGAAATTGCATATTTCCAAGCTAGAACCATAAAAAGCATAGAACTATTTATTTATTATACAATACTATTTTTTTATTTATTAAGTCTGGCAATAATTGTTACATGACAACATAGAAATGAGCAAGTTTCAGGATCTTTTGACTACGTGCACAACCTATTACAGGAGTACTATACAAAGAGATTACAATAACATACACGTTAAGCATCTCACGAATGGCCACTAACACTCCGTCACTGTTCTGGAATAGTAAGTGTAACTGCCTAGAACATTCCAAGCGTGGTAATTAATGTCGGAGCACCTGCCAAGGTGATACAGGAGATGTTACGGAGCCAGTTCTGATAACCAGATTATCCAATAGTTACTGACTGCTACGTCGGTATACAATATATTCAAATATATTCTTCCTGGCTGGCAAAGGATTGAAATTTAATATTTTTGTGTTGCACATTGATTGAAATTTGACTATAAATAGTTTTTAATTATAAATAGGTAGTAAAAGTAGTAGTAGTAGTAGTAGAAAGTATATTTCCATGTTATACACCACAGAAGAAGTAATAGTACTTATAAATAAGTATTTATAGTTCTTTAGGCGCGGTATGAAATAAATGGAAAAAATGATGGGAGTGAAATTTTAAGATTTGTGACACAAAAGCTGACGAAAAACGTCAAAGGTGATTTTTTGATAAAAACGCGCGTAATTAATTACGCGCGTAGTGTAATTGGTGTTTACCGTACTAATTAAATAAATGAATAAATCAAATTAAAAAAAAATGTGTGCAATTCACACGTGTTAGAAGTGAAACCTTCAAAAATTTTGTTTTTAAAATAATGAGACGACTGTAAAATTTCGGGAAGATGATAATTTTAGGTTTTACTACTCCACTCCACTCCACTCCACTCAACTCAACTCAACTCAAGTCAGTCTCCACTCATTTCTAGTCTCCACCGGACAGTTTCGTTTCATAAAATTTCAAGTCACCCCCGTAATATAGAAGTTTTCACTTCAATAAAATTAAAATGTGTGCAATTCGCACGTAGTAGAAGTGAAACCTTCAAAAATGTTGTTTTCAAGATAATGAGAGGAATGTTAAATTTCGGAAAGATGATAATTGTAGGTTTTACTACTCCACTCCACTCAACTCCACTCAACTCCACTCAGCTCCACTCAACTCCACTCAACTCTAGTCAGATCAACTCCCCTACCCCAGTACAATGCTTCCTATCTCACTTTAGAATTTATGTGTCTGCTTCTTTTTACTGGACAGTTTCGTTTCATCGAATTTCAAATCACCCCCGTACTAAAGAAGTTTTCACTTCAATAACTTCTCACGCGCGTACATAAGTACACGTTTATGTTTTTTATATTTATATCTGTATCTAAACAATTTGTTCTAAATAATACCAGCTGTTCTCAGTTACATAGGTATCCTATTATGCAAGTGTAATCAAATACGGAAGGTATTCATAAATATTTTAAAGGTTTCAAGCAAAGTTTTATACTGAAACGAGTTTCCGAGGTGTTCTTCGAGAGTAATAAAAAGAATATCTATTCCGTAACTTTTTGACTATGGGTTGAAAAGCACTAAAAAAATAATGCTCCAACAGCTTCACTTTCGTATATAAATATTTTGAATATGATGTTATTTTAAGTCTGTGAAATAATTATCGTGCCTTACCTTAAATGTTATATCGAAATCAGATAACTGAAAAGTAGGTAGGTAATATAGAGCTTATATAATGGAACCTAAAAGTGGTTGTAGGAACACTGTAGCTCGAGCACGAATATTTGCGAGAAAGTATTCGTATGGTTAACGTAAGCAATTTGTATGGCATTTTTTCAAAAGCGCCCCTATCGTGCGTAAATGGTACTAAAATGCCATACAAATTTGACAAATGACCCTCTGAAATGAAACGACGTGACGTAAAATAATAATAAAACTAATGGCTATGATAAAAGCGTATTTTGCCTCCTAATTAATAAAAACAAGCAATGTTATAGAAGGCTAATAAAGTGTTTTGTTTCTTTCACTCTTATCAAAAACTAAAAAGATAAAACATGTATTAACGGTGCAATAGCTAAAATAGGTTTAATAAGCGTCTATGAATTAAGTCGTTAATTTTTAAACTTTTGTTATATTTATGAAAAAATATAAGTAGCTGTTATGAATAACACTTAAGCATTGGGACATGCGTGTAGTTGTAATATTATGAAATAAATAAGTAAATAAAATTACTTCGTCTTTTATTACTACAACTTTTTACCGAATTAAGAAAATGACCCTTGGGACTTAAGTGGTAAGACTTCAAGAAAACTGACGTTTTACGAGGCACATTAATCCAGGTTCTTACGATCTTAAAACAATCGAAGGCTTTCACACGAATTAAGAACATCCAACAAAGCACAAGAATCTAAGTGAAGCGAAGTTCAAGAATAAGATAAATCTTACTAACAAAAAATAACCGACTTCAAAGTTACTCAAAAAGTACTCGTCAGATCTCGTTCAAATTTATGTGGAAACACCTGTGTTCCCATACTTTCGATTAAAAAAAGAATCATCGAAATCGGTTGGCGTGATGTTGAGTTATTCGTCCATTTGTCGCGCACATTCTTAATACAAATTTAAGACTTATATGGTTTTCTCATGGATGCCAATGTCAGATCTCAATAAAATTTATGTGGGACCACATGTCAGGCACCAGCTTTCGATTAAAAAAAGAATCATCAAAATCGGTTCGCCCCGTCAAAAGTTCTGAGGTAACACACATAAAAAAATACAGTCGAATTGACCTCCTCCTTTTTTTGAAGTTGGTTAAAAATGAATAAAATTCGTCTGGAGACAAGTTGTCTGCTTTTATGAGTATATACGCTGTTCAGGTTCAATGTTAAGACAACAGATTTTTGTGGAGGAAATGGCGCCATAATATTGACAGAGAATAAAATTATGGAAAAGAGCCTAAAATTTTTGGAAAAGCGAGTTTATCGTGTTTGTGATAAACCCACAAAGAGACTGGGTCAAAACAACATTACTGTCTGCCCCGGCCGGCAATTGAACCCGGGAACCTTTGCTTCACAGGCAAGGCCACTACTTACTAGGCATTGTTTTATTTATATAACTATTTAATAGGATAGTTATTCTCAATATGATTCACAGACTAAAGAATCTCCCCTTACACAGATTTTATCAAACTGTCCATGAGAGCATCAAACCAATATGTAATGAATGGATGTAGATAATAATTTTGGATAGTAAAGATGTTTTTGTTACATTTTTAACAAAATAATCTAAGGGGCCTCATGAATTTTTATCGTTAATACACATAGGAATCAGTAATTCAAACTTATGAAGATAATATTTTGATTTATGACACATAATTTTATAGATATTTACAAATAGACGTTAAGATGAGAATACATATTCTAATATAATTATATTAAATTATTTAAATGACACTTTAAACGTTTTTTTGCATTATATCAATAATAATTATAATTTGACACGATTAATTAGTTCAAAATTCGTAATAAAAACGAAGTATTCGTAATAAAAAAGAAAAAGAAGTAGGTATACAATTTGTGTCATTTGACACTCAAAAATCCTTCAGGATCTAGAATCCAAAAATTTATAATAATGTTCAGAGTCTATTTTTCTTAAAAATCTTGTAACTAATAATCTAATTCTAATACGAAGCATTGGTACTGGTAGCTTCTCCATTATAATTTTTCTTTAAAACTGAACTGCAATGCGTGTAGAGCAAACTACTTTGCTATGAGTGAATGTGACACCCATTGTCGCAACGTGACCGCATTTATTATTTTCTCATAACTACTTTCATCTCGATAAAAAACATCTCTATTAATAGTTAATTATTACTCACATCAAACACTGTGGACTCCCGATTAAGCGGTTACCGAAGAACTTACTGTGTCCTCGACAAAAATATTTATAAGGTTATTTCCAGTCTAAAATCTGGCAGCCACTTCAGTCCAAACAAACACTCACAAAACACTTTGAACTTCGGATATTTGTTGAAACACGCGTTTCATACCAGGGCACTGTGCTAAAAAGTTATTTTTTCACAAATTTATTTTCATGACAAACTCGCGCGCTTATTTCTGGCGAGCGTGCGTGCGCTCCCTCAGACGACTAGAATGAGACTGAGGAATTTAAATCTGAAAATATAATGCTGTGCTGAAAAGAGGGAAGCGGGATGGATTGATCTTGATCCCTTTCGCACACCTTCAGAAAAGTGCTGAATGCATCCGGTCAGAGAATTCCGATAGAACTATTCTAGTACTGTACTCTACCTGATTTATCGATGGGAAAAATGCCACCGATTCATGAACTTCTATTTATATCGGAGATATTGGTATGGCATATTGTCGTATAATATCAACGATGTATAGAACGTACATAATTATAGCAGCCTAGTGGTTCGAATATCCATTACGGACATCAAATTAACAAAATCAAACTTCTTTTTTTTTCTTAGTTTTTTCTTTAAAACTTCTTAGTTCTCCATCTACTAATATAACGAGTATATGTATCGATAATATTGTTAAGGATGTGTAAAATTGGCTAATACACACTAAGTCCTATTTCAGTAGCCTTTATAGGGGAAGATTAGTGCACAATATTGAGATGATATTGAGACGTTTCTGACGGTGAAAAACGAGCTGACGAGCCTCCTAATGGTAAATGGTCACCATCGCGTTGCATGGACACCAGCAAAACCAAAGGCAGCATCATGCATAACGACAAAGAAATAACCCACGACTAGAGTTTAACGCCATCTAGTTTGCAATCGTCAAATCAGTAACAACGGATGATGATGATGATGATGATTTACATCATCGGAATAGGTTGTACCAACATTATTATTATCATTACGATACCTCCTACGTAAGTTGTTGTATCCCACAAAAATGCCATTTTGCGTTTTTACTGAAAACTATCCTAATTTGCATTATTTAATGTATTCAAAGTGAAAAATTAACAAAAACACGAATATTTCAAGGATTTGCCAGACGTATATTGTGGTAACTTTCGAACGAGAATGGACTACAACAATGTATAGACCTTTGCAATGGTTTACGTGGGGTGCGGGGCGAGGAAAATCACGCGCTCGCGTCTCGTATTGGTCACATACAACAGACCACGCCGGACTTTCAACGGGCCGCACGGGGAAGGAAGATAGCGGTTAAGTTCTCTCAAAATTAACTCACGTAACGGAATTACTTCAAATATATAACAATGAAACGATACCAACATAAAATGTTGTATAGATTACTTACAACAGTATACGTCGGTGAGCATTCGTTAAAAACATTGTATGTAATACATACAACATTTTACGTTGACATTCAAATAAAAATATTGTTGTATGTTATAAATACAACAGTTTACTTCGGGAATGGTTATTCTAAACAATGTTGTATGGTGAAATTTTACAATGCTATTGCTTTTTTTTTTACTCAATTTCATCGTTGAAAGTCAATAATCTTTTCTAAAATAGGGTCTTATAAGTAACTAGCTGCCCGGACAGACTTCGTTCTGTTAAAAGTTTTTTTTTTGAGATATAAGCTATCCTATCTTTCAAGTAGGATCAAACTGCACACGGTGTGCAAATTTGATTAAAATCGGTTATGTAGTTTAGGAGTCCATCGCGGACAAACAATGTGACACGTAATTTATATATATTAATATATAAAATGCTTTGTCCTAACTGACTGACTAAGTGACTGATCTATGAATGCAGAGCCTAAACCACTGGTCCTTGAGACGTGAAATTTGGTGGATGTTTATAAGTTGGAGGGTTGGAGGTTGTAAGGATGGTTATAAGTAGGTATACCTAAATGTTCATTATTTTATTTTTTCAAAGATGTAGGATATTTAGTAAGTCATTAATTAATTTATTTATTTATTTATTTATTTATATAAACTAACCACTAACATTACAGGACAATTATCCTAATGCGTTAGCAGAAAAACATACATTAAATTTAAATTACATGAAAATGAATTCATCCTATCACATTCAATCTCATCAAATACATTTAATTAATCTATTAAATAATAGTCACGACTTTCGCGAACTCTTCAGTGTGCAACTGAATAAATCTATTTGGTCTACCACTGCGTTGAGAACGTAACAAGTGCGTTGAGAACGTGTCACATAACAAGTTGGTGCGCGTATGAGGTAACGCTAGGAAGTTGGGGCATCGCCGCTGCTGAACCACGTTGTCCGGAATGCACAGGCTCAGTTTTTTTAGAATAGCTGGGTTGTCCATTTCACCGCGCAACGAACGCGACGAAAACGAACAAGGTAGGGTACAGCAAGGGATATCCAGGGTATACCCCATATAATTTTAGGTACAGAACTCGAATAAATTTATTCTGTATTCATTCCACCATTGTTTATATTTGATCTCACTTGGAGTCCATATAACCGAATTACATTCCAAATGACTCTTCACTAAGGCTTTATACAAGGCCCGGAGAGCATTCAAGTTGGTAAAGCCATCCGATTGCCGTAGTACAGTACGCTTTTTTGCATACTTCGGTTATATGTTCTCGAAAGTTGACATCAGCGGTGAACCGGACACCCAGACCCCTAACCTCTGTGACACGTCGCAGTGGCTCTCCCTCGATGTGGTACGGGTGATATAGTGGAGAGCGCGCACGGCTGAATGATAATACAGAGCACTTAGCCACGTTAAAGTAGTTTGTTGTCGTGGCTCCACTTTACAACTATCTATATCCTGCTACAACCCGATGTGGTCTGAGGTGTCGCCTATTTCGCGCACTTATTTCAGGTCGTCAGCAAATAAAAGGTACGTAGACTCGTGGACCACCTCCGGTAACTCAATCATTTATCATAATGACAAATTGGAGGGGCCCTAAATTACTGCTTTTGCTGACGCCTGATCTTGTCCAGTACGGCTCCGAATAACGCCCGCCACAGTCGAAATACTGACTGACGCATGTCCCGCAGGTAGCTGTCAAAGAAGGCCAGTGTATGCAGCGTGCATCCCACACCCACAAGTAGCGAGCAGGACGTCGTTATCAACTGTATCAAACGCCTTCCAGAAATCGAAGTAGGCGACGTCCACCTTCCTCCTGGCATCCATCACTGGCGACACTCGCATCATTAAATGCAGCAGGTTCCCGGTTGTGTCCCGTCCAAGACGAAACCCGTGCTGTGCGTCGGACAACCGGGCCTACAATGAAGCATGAATTGTCGACTCGAATACCTTGGCTGGAGCGCTCAGCAGTGCCACTGGTCGATAGTCACTTGGTTCCGGACCACCCTTTCCCTTCATGTGTTGTTCCTATTAAAAAACATCCTTATACGCACATAAATTTTTAACCAATGTGTATTGTTATTGCTACATACAATGGAATAAGACTTATATTTTTCAGTGTATATTGTTGTAACTACCATATACAACTATTGGCGACACCTAAACTCCACGGTATAATGTTGTAAATATGAGATACAACAACTGGCGCAGCCTGTACTCCGCAGTAAAATATTGTATGAACGATATCTCAGAAAATAAACATATTTTTTTAAATTATCTTTCAACATAGTCAAGAATACCATCAATTACATACATGTACCAAATTTCATAAAGATACAATGATAAATGCAGTTTTTATTCCAATTTGAATCTTTAAAATGCTCTACTGTAAAATTGCGATTCTGGGGATACAACAACTTACGTAGGAGGTATCGATTAGATGGCGTTGTTACTGATCAGCCATCCAACGCCATCTAAATTCTGTGTTACAAATTACAAAAGCGTGACGTAACGGAGAAAGTTTGATTATACTCCCCATAAAATTTCATACCGCGGGCTTATTGATATGAATACGAGTACATAATAGTATGTTCAAACTACAGAAAACTCGATAAGTTTTTGCTATTTTAGTCTCATTTAGTAACATAAAAATTGCGTCTTTCAAACCTGTAATCAAACACAAATTCACAAAAATTGAATAAAAAACTTAAAAAAAAAGTTTAACTGAATTTAAAAATCAAAACTCGGTCCACAGTGTCATTGATAAAAATTACTAAACGAAAAACTAAACCTGCTACTTATTAATTCAAATAAAATAATCGTTAATATTAGCTTAAAAAAGTGTTTTAACGCATCTAAAGTGTTGCAGCTGCATTTATAAAAATGTTTTGAATACCAATGTCAAACATGGAAGCAATTAAACACTTATAAAATTATTAATTTAATAATTACACTCTCCGAGCAGCTTAATGTGTTATTATTAATATTTCCGCTTCTCATCTTGGTACGACCCGTTTCATGAGTATTTTCACATCAAATTATTAAAATTAAATTGCATGAAATTAAACTGTTAACATACAGAGTTTATTATTCCCGGACATAAGCTCATAACAATTTTGTTGAAGTTTAACAGACCGTTGAAGGCAATATTGCTAATTTTATTGTTTTATTAATTATGTAATAGTTTCTTTGGTCTTGTTTGTAAACAAACAATAAGTTTTAGACTTATATAAATATGTATTCAATGTAACTAGCCGAAAACCGAGCAGACGATTCACCTTATGGAAAGTGGCCATCGTCGCCCATGGACATCAACAACGCCAAAGTCGTCACCGATGCTTTGCCGACCAAGAAATAATAGAGAAAGAAAGAACTAGCACCCAAGCCCCCACCAGAACACAACGAGTCGTGTGGGGGCAATTCAATATTAGTAGTTAGCCAAGCAGATTTCACGGGAAGAAAATATCCTTACAGGAAGCCCTACCAGCAAGCGTGGGATGTTGACTTTTTTTTAAAATCGCCTTTTACGACACCCAGATTTTCTGGCATAGGATACGGATCAGTATTTATTTATTTACTTAACCTTTATTGACCACAATAAAAATATCACGGTACAAAAGACGAGCTAATGCTCAAATCATTATTTATTTACCAGCTAACCATTTTCATAAAAGAGAAATGTGCGAAAGGCGGTTTACTAAGCAAATTACATACATACATAGAAATAGCTACATAGAAACATACATAAAATACGTACATACATATAGCCGTACCAATACTAAGAGTAACAGGCGAGCAGCAAGGCTATTCACTTTTGTAACTTGACAGCGGAATCCGCGATGAGTTTCAAAATTGAAGTTCGAGTCCGAGATCTTGATATGTGATTCTCTAATCATCTGGTACGCACTTGCGAGGTGAAGGGAGTCTCGAACTCTTACTTCAATTTAGAAACTCATCGTGTATTCCGCTGTCAAGTTACAAAACAAAAGCGAACTTGCATCGTATTGACATGTCATTATCTAATCATCTAGTACGCACTTGCGAAGTGAAGTGATCTTAGAACTCGAACGTCAATTTTGAAACTCCGCTGTCAAGTTACAAACCTGAATAGCCTTCCAGGCCGTATTCGAGAATAGACAGATGTTAGTAAGAGATATTTGATGGTGTCAGTGTTCGCATTGAATATATTTTGTAGAGATGGGCCGACTACACGCCGACTAGTTGGGAAAACTATTCGGCATGTTTTCTAGTTGACGACTAATCAGCGAATAGCCGGCAAAAATCGCCGAATAATTGGCATTTATTTTTGCTACTAAAAAAAAACGAAATGGAGAAAATTACAAAATTTTACAATTAGCATAGCTAGATTTATTTTAAAATACCCGATTATAACGAAAATAAATATTTTATGTATTTAGCATTATTGCTAAATAATTATTATTAATTAACAAGTTAATTTGTACTTATATTTTCAATTAAATTTATCAATTTTATTGGATCGAGCTAAATTAATTAACGTGAAGAAACGTCAGACTTTCAATTTTATCAGGATGCCATCGGTTTCTTTTATTTTCTTAAATATTTGACCAAACTAAGGTTGATCAACATTGCCGACAAGTCGGCCGATTAGTCGGCAATTTTGTCGCCAATTTTTATTTTCTCCTTTTCTCAATTTTCTTTTTTAGGGTTCCGTAGCCAAATGGCAAAAAACGGAACCCTTATAGATTCGTCATTTCTGTCTGTCTGTCTCTCTGTCTGTCTGTCTGTCTGTCTGTCTGTCTGTCCGTCCGTCCGTATGTCACAGCCACTTTTTTCCGAAACTATTGGAACTATACTGTTGAAACTTGGTAAGTAGATGTATTCTGTGAACCGCATTAAGATTTTCACACAAAAATAGAAAAAAAACAATAAATTTTGGGGGTTCCCCAGACTTAGAATTAGAACTGAAACTCAAAAATTTTTTTTTCATCAAACCCATACGTGTGGGGTATCTATGAATAGGTCTTTAAAAATGATATTGAGGTTTCTAGTATCATTTTTTTCTAAACTGAATAGTTTGCGCGAGAGACACTTCCAAAGTGGTAAAAAGTGTGTCCCCCCCCCTGTAACTTCTAAAATAAGAGAATGATAAAACTAAAAAAATATATGATGTACATTACCATGCAAACTTCCAACGAAAATTGGTTTGAACGAGATTTAGTAAGTAGTTTTTTTTAATACGTCATAAATCGTAAACCGCAAAAAACATCGATCAAAGTTACAACGACCTACAAGAACTTTTATATTATGTTACTTGCTGCTACGGAACCCTTCATGGGCGAGTCCGACTCGCACTTGGCCGCTTTTTTTTTATTCGGCTAGTCGGTTGATGAGCAAAACCCATAGTCGACCCGTTACTAATATTTTGTTTATTTTAATTGAGCGTGTGTAGTTTAATTCATAAAAACATTAAAGGAAAATCTAATACATAAAAAAACTCGTGTCACGGTGTTTGTTGTCACACTCCTCCGAAGCGGCTTGACCGATTTTTATGAAACTTTTTGTGTATATTTGGTAGATATGAGAATAGGTCGTACAGTATATTTCAAACCACTAGGTGATTAGGGTGTCCCTATCCAGAATATTTTTGGCAAAGCAACGTTTGCCGAGTCAGCTAGTATAGTACAGCCCTAAAAACAAAGTTTATAAACGAATGTCCCCTTTGGTATATTTACTTAGTAATGAATTATAAGACTGGGTTTCATCTATCAAAGCGAGCGTCCATCATAACTACGTCACCAAAGAACCTTCGACAAACTTACACCAATGGTATCTTGGTATCTTTTGTCTTTCTCAGTTGTTTGATAAGAGAAACTGGGTTTAGTGTTACAGAAAAGTTGTCCAAAGGCGTAACAAACTAAAGAATTTTCTTACCAAGGTACCAGCTTAAAGTATTCTAAACTAAACGCGGTTTGAAAATTCATTTTCAAGTAATTATTATTATGGCTTGGGCAGACGAGATACTTTTGTCTTCAAAGGAAAATGATCCATGAATAGTGAAACACATCGTCTGTGATCATAATAATAATATGTCAACACAAAAGTTGGCAATTTTTCTTTGGTGGAGACGCAGCTTAATAGGTTAGGCGTATCGTAAGGTCAAAATAAAAACTCAGAATAGCAAAGTTAAGACGTTATTCAAAAAGGGGGTAGCGCCCAAGACTACTTATTTATAAGTACTATTATTTCTTCTGTACCAAGACTTAAATAAGTACCGACCAATTACCTGTCTTGTCAATTGTGCAAAAATTCCTTGTCGTTTAAAAGTACATATATACAATTCTGTTAAAAACGATGATTTGTATCTTCTTTTAAACGGTAAGGATTTTTTGTACAGTTCTTTAACTAAAATATTGGCATAGATTACATCTATAAACTGTACGTATAAATATGAAAAACAATAATTTAGTTTTAATTTAGGGTTCGTAAGCTCCACCCAGTTGCTCAAGGTTATAGGCTAGGTTAGGCTCTTATAAGCGCCTTAAGTGAAGAATTAATTAGGTAACCTATTTGTCAGTTTTAGATCAGAGATCAATCTATACGAACAGGGAAGGAGACCTCTTCACTGCACTATCTAGGCTATAATGCGTAGGCTTTTTTTACATGAAATAAGTTAGTGCTTGACAACCTACTTATGGCCCACTTGTGGTGGCCTAGGGAATACTCCACCACGCTGCTCCAGTGGGTATTGGTGGAGGGGTTAGTGACTAACCCAAGAGTCGGAAGTTTTTCATCCACCCGAGGGTCTCTGATATGGCTCAAAGACCGTTATCTTACGATAACAACCTGGAACTACAGCTTTGCGTGCCCCGAAGCATGGAAATGCACGGCAATGCTTTTTTTGATACTAGCGGTCACCCATGCATGCATTATTAACAGCTGCGACCGCTGGATCATTTAGAATTGATTGATATAGTTCATAAAAATTGTATGTACAACCTGCAACCATTCGCAGTGTATAACTAACAGTGGCTAAATTACTATGACCTATCAAAATAATTGAAATGAAGGTTCAATGTAAGTTACAACGAAGTCTCGGGACAAAAGTCAGCGCTAAGTTTAACGACACTGTGCTTGGGGAGAAACTTTGACAAAGTTTAGCAATGACCGTTACGTTGTTGCCGGGGAATTCAAATTTGTACTCGACTACTTTCTCATTTATAAGGTTTCGTATGCTCGGTGAAAAATGGGGCTTTAATGAGATGGCTCATATTATTATGTCTCTATTTTATCTTCAGTAGGAAAGTTACTTACATGGCTGTTACTCATAATTAGCCCGTAAAGTATGGCGCCCCAACTCAAGAGTCACTAACGGTTACTTAAATCGCTCCTTAGTACAGAACTTGTATGGTAATTCTAGACTATTACCAACTACTCCACCTAGCTTTTGCCCACAGCTTCGCCCGTGGTAGAGATCGATTTTTTAAAAATCCTACTTTCTTTTACTTAGTTAGATTTAGTTGCCTAAGACTTAACTAATTTACATGTATCATTTCGATAGTGTGATTCAGAACTTGCAAATGAATTTTACTAACGCCATCTATTATCAACATCCGGAACTATATATCTAGCAACTAACAAAATATTGATCTTCCCATGGGGATGTTTTACCGCGGTAAAAAGTAGCCTACGTTACTCTCCACCCTCCTCACTATCTCCACACACAAAAACTATACCATATAACAGCAGTATACTTGATCGTGTATGGCTATAGTATTACAGCTATCTGCCATAGGTACATCTATCTCATGCACATTGGATGGCGCGTCAAGTCAAACTGCAAATTTGACAAGTCAAACTGCAGACTTGATCAAGTACACTTGACCGTGTATGGCCTCCCTTACAGTCACTCATCCAACTACGGACCACACTCGCTGTTTCTTAGCTCAATCCATCACTTAGGATCGACAGAAGCCGATAGACTATGAGCTACGATACTTATATAATATCATGTTAATTTAAGCTCGTTAACAGAATTTTATATATATATATATATTTGTAAATAACCCAAAGACGAGCAGACATCTGATGATAAATCAGTATCTAACGTTAAAGGCATTGATGCATTGCCAGCTAAAAAAATATTGCAGAAAATATTATAACAAGGTTTAAGTTTATGCTGTAAACAAAGAGGTAACATACATATTAAAATTTACATTAAAAAAATATCATTCAATAAAATAAAACACAATGTTGTAATAACATCATAATCCTTATACAATAAAATTGAACGAATATTGAAAACTGAATGCCTTAATTGTTCATTGAATGAACTCAGTCGTTCCAATGGTAATAAATCCAGCTCGAATTACTACAATACGTTGATCAGCTACGTTTTGTAATAAATATTTCTCTTGGTTCGATGCATGGTGCTAGTCTCAGCGATTCACGAAGGTTTTTGTTTGTAGAAATAATTGATTTATTCAAAACGATGATTCTTTTTACCTGACTGTCAACTACAACTACTCAAATCATTTTTTATTTTATAAAATTTAAGCTAATGTTAACAGTTTTTACAGTTAATAAAACATACTTTTCTATTAACTTTCGTATGGGATACCTACTCTTCATTTTCTAAATGCTCACGGCTGGGAAGGGGTCTCGTACTTGATTCCACCTGCACACACTGGATAATTTTTCCCCGAAAGGATATACTTCGAAACTCAGTTCTAATTATAGGAATCCACGAAGATTGAAGGAACTGCTCAATCCCGTAAAAATTGTTAGTTTTACCAAAAAAGAGCTGATGATCTTGAAACGCCTGAACAGATCTTCTTAAATTGTAGTTAAGACCCATTTCAATCTCGTCAGCTTTCCAATAAAAATCACATCACAATCGGTCCATTCATTTAAGAGCTGTGCTGCCACGAACAGACACACTGCAGACACGTCAAACTTATAACACCCTGGGGGTTAAAAAACAGTTTAAAATCAAAACGCTGTCACTGCAACCACACCCAGCTATTGCTACCTGCCATCTAGAACAGGAGGGTCGTACTTCATCATCGACTTTTCGAATCCTGATGGTTATTACGTCCTGGGTTTATGAGGCGAACTTCTGGAACTTTCGAACTAAACTATACTTTAATAACTGTGTTTGGAGAATGAGGGGAACTTTGATTAGGTGTTTTGACGGAACTGCCTAAGTTTGCGAGTACCTTTTGGTTTTAGTTTAGTTCCCACTTTTAATTTCTGGGATTTTTGTTACCTGACTGTTTTGGAAGGTTTGTGTAAGTGTAAGTGTCCGTTTATACAGACCGGCTGAGTGAGAGAGGAGAGAAATTTTTTATTGCGTTTAAAAAAGAGTTTTGGGATATCGAAATAAGGTTGATTCTTTCATTTCACTTTATAAAAAAAGAAGTGAAATGAAAAAGAAAGAATCAACCTTATTTCTGTACCCCAAAACTCTTTTTAAACGCAAAAAAATATGCTCTCCTCTTTGAGACAGTCTGTGTGAAGGGACCCTAAGTCTATTTCTTTGGAACGAGATTTTGGCTTTTTCAGCCTGTAGTACTAACCGCGCATTAAGTAACAGAAAACCGAGGCCTGGGTTAAATAGTGGCTAATTTGTCCGTCCCCTGTAATGGGCCATTATTTAAAATCACATTTGTCATCCTAAGAGAAAAACCTGATATTACACGCTTTGTATTTTTTATATCCGATTTGTGGAATTAAACAAAAATGCCAGTGTTGAAAGAATTTTCTTTTCCGAAAGTTCAAATTAGTTATTTTACGTTTTGCACAAAATGTAAATTTACAGTTGCATATAAAATGTAACTTCGGAAAAAACCGCCACGTTTATTCAAAGAAATTAAATATTTATATTACTTAAATACCAGCCCTATGTTTTCGAGGTTAAATACGTTAAATCCAGAGGGGAACTCCTAGAAGGTTAATATGAAAGTCATTTTTTTGCCTAATAATTACATTGCCACAAAGTATAAATTTTTTTTTTTTGATATTAACTTGTTTCAGGTTCTTTATATTTAGACATTCAATTGTTTACCAATTTTGTTAATAAATAAAAATATTCCATGGCCATCTTGGCAATATGCAGAAAGGTGTTATATAAATCTCGTCGCATATGCTTCGGTAGAATCCTTCCGCCATCAGAAAGCGATTTGATGTCCTGATACGCTTTGGGGTTGCAAAGTTATTTTATGGCTTACTAAATTTTATATCTGCTCAACATTTTGCGGCAAATATTGTTACGTGGCGGTGCCGTTCAATATTGAAAGATCTCGTCGTTTGCTTGCTTGCGAGGTAAATAATACACACTAGCTGACTATCTTCTAGCAGTATGAAAAATATACTTTACAACCTATTCTCATAATTAAATTATCTGCCAAAAAATAAATACACAAAAAAAAATCATAAAAATCGGTCGACCACAAACACCGTGACATGAGATTTTTATAAATTAGATAATTACACTCATTTACACACACACATACGCACACGCCGTCACCAATGGCTGTCACAGGAAAATATACGCATACACATTTGATTAGTTCTTCAATATTTTATATTATAGTCAGTAAAATGTACCTACTTAAATAAATAAGTATAATCTAAATTTTACTAACAAAAAATAACCGACTTCAAAGTCTCAAAAACTACATAGTTGTCAGGTCTCGTTCAAATTTATGTGAGACTACATGACAAGCGCCTGCTTTCGATTAAAAAAAGAATCATCGAAATCGGTTGGCGTGATATTGAGTTATTCGTCAATTTGTCGCGCACATCTTAACACAAATTTACGACTTATGTGGTTTTCTCATGGATGCCATTGTCAGATCTCAATAAAATTTATGTGGGACCACATGACAGCCACCAGCTTTCGATTAAAAAAAGAATCATCAAAATCGGTTCGCCCAGTCCAAAGTTCTGAGTTAACAACTGAGGTAACAAACATAAAAAAAAAATACAGTCGAATTGAGAACCTCCTCCTTTTTTGAAGTCGGTTAAAAATACACATACATTCATTTACAGAGAAAGAAATAATAATACATACACACGAGATTGTATTGTTTGGCGGGTTACATGGGCATAAAAATATATATACCTAATCCTAATATTAATTCCTAATTGTAAATGAGTGATCGGAGAACATTAAAATATGTGACATAAATTGTGGGACATAAATTGTGTGACATAAATTGTGTGACATAAATTGTATGACATAATATGTGACATAAATTGTGTGACATACTCGTAAATTCGTAGTACCGGAATTGAATCTCGTTCCGCTGTCAATCAAGCCAAGCGGAAGGAATCAAAGGAGACACCCACTGAATTATAAATAGGAGATTTTCCATTCTTCATCGTGTTCACCTAACCGTAAACAAGTCAGTATCTTTTACTAGTGGATACCCGGCGTATTCCACTACACTACAAATGTTTGCATGAGAAGTCGAAAATCAAAAATGTGCCTAATGCATTGTTTTAGTGGTCTCAAACCATCTTCGCATTATTGGCTTTTTATTCATTCAACCAGTTTGGGGCACATCGGTTGAATGGTTTTGAAGTCTATAGAGGACATCCGGACAAACATTTTTTGTGTTTTTTTATTTTTTTTTTATTAGGTTCACAAAACCGGACATTACACTTTTTAAACTTAGCGAAAACATACATAATATAACAGTTGATCCTGGTGAACGTCCTTCTTGATGTGAACACTGCATGCTTATTAACAATAGAACAATGGAAACATTAAGTACAAGAAACTAGAGTTACCTGAACAGACAGATCCTGATTGACAACCATAACGTCGTCAATCAGGAGCTGTCTGAAAAATATTTACGATAAAAGTGCGTTTTTATGGAGGAAGTTGTAGAAGAGAATATATCTAATGTCAGGCAAACTTTGTTATAAGTAGAACACATACGGTATATCGACGAATGCTTACGATATTTTCGCTTACAAACTGGAAGGTTGAACGCTGTTCTAGTATGGAGACGGCTGTTTTGGCGCGGAATAGTAAAGTTAATTTTTGCAACACGATCGAGACAATCAATTTTCCCACTAATTAGCACTATATCCGCGGTATCCCGTCTATAATTTAGGGGCAATATTTTATAATGCATCAGTCTGGAGTCATATGAACTCAGTTTTCTGGTCAGGTTATTTGCGTACGAGAGGTGATATAAAAATTGCTTTTGTAATCTTTCCAAGCGATGGATGTGCACTGCATATGATGGGTTCCAAATAGGACTACAGTATTCAAGTAAGGACCTTACATAACAATTAAAAAGTATTATTGGGATATCCGAGCCTTGAAAAAATTTAGTTTGACGTAGCACAAAGCCAGCGAGGCGTGCTCCTTTTTTGGTAATGTGATCAATGTGCTGTCTGAAATCTAGCTTAGTATCTACGATGACACCAAGATCCCTAGTACTGGACACTTCAGTAATGGCTGCACTGTTGATAAAATAAGCGGCTCCAGTGGGATATTTTTTCCGCGAGAATTTCAGGTGACAACATTTTGATCTTGGAGCACCATCTACTAACTGCGTTTATGTCGGATTGCAGAGACCTTATGTCATCCTGATTACGAATTACTCTATATAACTTAAGATCGTCTGCAAACATTTCATACTTAGATGTAATTCCTATGCCAACGTCGTTAATAAATACCAGGAAAAACAGAGGGCCCAGATGCGATCCCTGGGGTATCCCAGATGTTACAATTTTAGGAGTTGACTTAAAACCTCTGATATTAACAATTTGTGACCTGTTTCGCAAGTAAGATTCGCACCATCTTAGCAGGGAGCTATATATATATTTAACCGACTTCAAAAAAAGAAGGAGGTTCTCAATTCGACTATATTTTTTTATGTTTGTTACCTCAGAACTTTCGACTGGGTGAACCGATTTTCATGATTCTTTTTTTAATAGAAAGCTGGTGCTTGTCATGTGGTTTCACTTAAATTTTAAATAGATCTGACGAGTAAGTTTTGAGGTATTTTGAAGTGTTATTTTTTTTTTGTAAAAAATCATTATAATACAAGTAGTAGTAGCAAAATACATATGTACTTAATATTTTAGAAGATTCATGAAAAAAAAAATTTCGCATAACCTACTTCCTACTATTCTGCGACTGTAATATTATAAATGTTTGTTATTCTTTAACAGGTAGACCATAAACTGGAATAAGATATGGGGTACTTATTATCCCGGAAAACGCAGGCAAAACCTCGAACAGAGCTCTAGTTGAGAAATAAAATGATAGTCATTTTATTTATTATACGTATATTGTTGACAATGGCCTTATAGAAGTTCCAACAAGAGTTCAAATAAAAGTTCTTCAAAGAATCCGATCCGGAACTAACATAAAATAAATGTCCATTCTGAGCCAATTTAAATCCCGGAATTATTCAATGTTCGATTGTGGAAAGACCGGAAAATTAGGAGGATTATGTTCCCTTATTAGGTAGGTATAGAAGTATCAAAAGAAAAAAATATAATCTGTCAATACGTTCAGTTGAATCTGCTTTAAATTATTATTAATTAAAGTATTGAGATAATAAAAAGACATGACTAAAAATGACAAAATTATAAAAAATATATTCTTAATTCAAGTAGGCATCTACTTGAATTTATTTCTGTTGATATACAAGGTATCCGACAAAATTCACTTGACCTCACAGAATTCAAAGCAATATGAGATTTTTAATGGAACATTAAGCAGAATAAACTTGTAGCCAATGCAATGTTAGGAAATTATTTTTAACGTACCTACCTAAGTTGAAAAAAGATTCTGATCGGTTTATCAATTTTATTTATTTGTCTGTAGGATTTTAACACAATCGTTTAATTTGGTTGCTCGGTCAATATTTCAAATAAAATGTGATGGGAACTTTCAATATCACACAATAGCTTTATTCATTCTCCAATTGAATTAACACTTGTTTATCAATCAAATGCGAAATTTTAAATAGAACCAAACCATCGATTAATCTAAAATTGTAAGGTTACTGTTAATTAACTTCTGCATTGACTACATTGACAACAATCATATTTTCTGTTCAGTCACCGTTCAGTTGAATCTCCTCGTACTCAGGATGTCCTGGTACTTTTAAAATGTTTGTTAAATTTAAATATTTTGCAAATAAATATTTTTGGTTTTGATAAAACAAAACAAAAAATAAATAATAATAGTGGTCATAAAGTTGTTTTTTTATGTTATAAATTTCTAATTTTTTATCTTACGTCCCACTTCCCTCATAGACAGTAGACGATTTTCCCCATTTCACTCCTGCCGCAAGCCGCGATAAGGAACTTCCTTCCAATAATTCTGTGTAGGTACAGTCCCCTGCAAAGAAAAGTGACCCATCTCTTAATAAACACACAGTAAAAGATGGGTTATTTTTCTTTGCAGGGGACTGTACCTACTAAGAAAACGAATTAATGCGTGATTGACCGTTAAGTCCGGTTTATACGTATTTATTAGTTAAGTAGATATCTAAATTTTAACTAAATTTTAAGTGAATAATTTTTAGTGCTCGTCCAAACGTAATAATTTAGTGAAGCTCTTTAGTTCATACAATTCTTCACAACCTACATAAATACTTAAGCATTTTACTAAATTTTAATTAAAAAGTGCCTGTCCAAACGTGTTAAAAGTGATAAGCCCCGCCCACCTACTTAACAGAAAATAGAATTTCTGAATTACTTGTGTAAGGAATGCTATAATTTCAATGTCTGTTATAAACATATGATAAACATGGTATAAACTTTTTCTGTCATTGAATTGATTAAAGGGCGATGGCAGACTGTCATCGTGACTGACAGTCTGACGGCTGTCGTGTTGATAGAAGTGAGCGAGTAATTAATTTGCTGACAATCCACCTATTCAATTATTATAAAGAATCTTCCTTGCATTCGTTCGCTCAATCATTGGTTTGTTGAACGAGAGCTTGGCATTTGCTGAACGAGCCCGGTCGAGTGAAGTACAAGAGAATATCTTGGGAGGATATTGCCATACTGCTGGAGTGAGCACAGGTCAATATATTCTTACTTATTCCTATTTTAAATGTATTGAATTAAACGTTCTAAATTAATATTAATATTAAAGATATGAGATGGGCAGAAAGTTTGAGGGTAAAAATCATGTCGTGTACAAATATGTGCAAATAAAAGTGAATATTAATTAAATAGTTTATTATTTATCGAACACCTCTTTTACTTGTTTACTTGCGTACTAAATTTTAACTACTAAATTGTCCGTTTACACGTATTAATTTACTTAAAATTTAGGTGAAATTTGATAAGGAACTTAACTACTACGTGTAAACCGAACATTAAAGCTGCATTCACAGTGTGAATTGCAGTTACAATTAAACGGCCAACTTACACCCAGTGATGGAAAAAAAGACCGAAATAGCAAAGATAAAAGCATGTAAACATACTATATTTGATAACACGTGTGCTGTTATGCTTAATGTACCTAATCCATATACTTATACTTGTACTATATACTTATACTAATATACTAATATTATAAATGTGAAAGTGTGTTTGTTTGTTTGTTTGTTTGTTTGTTTGTCCGTCCTTTATCACGTCGCAACGGAGCTGTTATATGGTATGGTTTTAGTGTGTGGAGATAGTGAGGAGGGTGGAGAGTAACGTAGGCTATTTTTTACCGCGGTAAAACATCCCCATGGGAAGATCGATATTTTGTTAGTTGCTATATATTTAGTTCCGGATGTTGTTAATAGATGGCGTTAGTAAAATTCATTTGCATTTCACTCTATCAAATGATACATGTAAATTACTTAAGTCATAGGCAACTAAGTCTAACTAAGTAAAAGTAAGTAAGTAGCATTTGTAAAAAATCGATCACTACCGCGGGCGAAGCTGCGGGCAAAAGCTAGTATAGAATATATTGCAAACTTCGACCCAAACCCCATCGGCTAGAGGCGTATAGCATAAGTTGAATAGATTAACACTTGGGCAACAAAGTAAATACTTTGGTTATTTGCCTCTGCCTACATACAGCGAAGGGTTGAATTTGACCTTTCCTTGATAATCCGATATAATGATGTCCCTTTCTATTGAGAGAACCGTGAATGAGGTCATCAATCATTTTAATGTTGTGGTGATAAGCACCGGTTTATGGGCCGGAAGTAATTTTGAATAAGACCGGCGTCGCGGGTTATGGGACGACGTTCATGTAAAATAGGGTACATGTTTAAAGCCTTGTCATTATTGTTATAAATTAGGTAAGTCACTAAAAGGAAATGGTGCGTGAATTTTGTGAAATACAAATTAGTGTGAAGGAATTTTGTATTCCTTTTTAGTACAATAAAAAAAACATTTTGAATTTGAAAGGGCATTGAACCTAGTTGGCATACCTACAAGTACCGCCATTTTGAAAAATTTTCGTTTCGTTGGCCAGTGATGAAACATGTGTGATGAAATGTTGTAAGTGATATTATACTTATCTCAGAAATTATACATATCATTGACGACACTTCATCACTGAATACCTTTTGATTTTCATCACTTACTCCGTCTATTGGCACATGTTTCATCATTGGCCGCCGAAACGAGGTTTTTCCAAAATGGCGAACTTTAAGGTGTGCCACGTTCCACACAAAAATGTTAGAACCCCTTTCATTCAGTTAGTGCATAGGTACCTATGCAGCACGCATAAGTTCAAGAGTGGAGACTATCTGATGATTTGTGATAATGATGATAGGTACTTATTAAGCATTAAATCGGATTTATGCGCGACAATCCGATCCCAGGAACAAAAACTTGGTCAGCAGTAGTTAATTAAGACCCAACGGAGTTCATTTATCTATGTCAACTGGACGAGGATTTTGGAGAGCAGCCTTTTTGTTAGATTTTGCCAGTGATAATTAGGATTCAAATAAAAGTTTAGCGACAATTCTATTTTTAGAGCTATTTGGCCCTTTGGCCCGTTGGCCCGTTGGCCTGTTGGCCGGGTCCTTACAATATCAATGTATAATCCACTTTTTTAGACGAGTCCTATTTGGTAAACAATCTGATAGTATCTTTTTCATAATTTGTAATAAAAAAATAACCGACTTCAAAATTAGGTATAACTTAAAAACTGCTTGTCAGATCTCACTCAAAGTGGGACTACATGACAAGTACCAACTTTCGAATAAAAAAAGAATCATCAAAATTGGTTCACTCAGTCGAAAGTTCTGATCAGAACCTCAGCTGAGGTAACAAACATAAAAAATACAGTCGAATTGAATAACTCCTCTTTTTTTGAAGTCGGAATAAAACATACGTAGTAATGAAAGGAATTTAAAGACAGAAATCTTTAAATGCCAAAAGTAATTTCTGTTTACTATAAATTATTTTTTTAACTAATTGAAATTTATATTTCAATAAAAAGTAGTGCCAAGAATGTTTAATAAATTAATCTCTTCTAAAATACGGACAATATAATTTAATGAGTCGTTAAGTAATAACCTCCAAGACATATTTTATCATACAGTCTTGTTGAAGCGATGGTGATGTTTGATTTTATGATTTTAAAACATCCATTAAAATTTGATTTTTAAATTGTTATTGTGGGGACCTGTAGCACAATTAACTATCTGTTATTTTTATAGTCAGTCCATAAATAAATAAAATCATCTTAAGAGAATAAAATCAGTATTTTATTCATAAAATTAATATTTAAATGAGAGCTGAATGCAGGATTTAAACGCATCGGAACCTTTTATTCTTTCATCTGAGCATCGGAATTATATCATACGCGATTAAATCATAACAATTTAGTTTAGCCTTAGTCGACTAACTAATAATTATATAACTAAAATTGAATAAACAGTAACATAAATTGTTTTTACAAAATAATTACGGAGCATGTTTCTGAACGAAATTGTATTGGGAAAAAATGGTTGCCCGAAAAAGAGGACACAATTTCGATTGCCTTTTGACGTAATGAAAAAGGGTGGTTTAGACTCCAGTTTCACCGCGACCGTTGTTTATATACAATACAAAATGGTGTAGTAAATACATATACATAACTATTTAAATTCATGTGGTTTTCATTTTAAGTTTAATTTAAATCTGAACGTTGCTTTTAAAGCAGAGTCCTGCCTGAGTTCCCAGCAGATAAATGACATAATGAAACACGTGGTATTGTTGAGTTGTGTGGTTTTAAGGTCTCATTTGTGTATGTCCTTGCTCAATGCCGGGAATAGTGCGGTAGGAGAGTATAGTTTAATTTAGGCTACCACTTAAACCAACCTTTAAAACTTTGGCTAGATGTGACATACTATACAATTGTACTTATTGGTGTAGGTATGGAATAAAAAAATAATAGTTTCTTACCATTTATAATTTTTGTTTATATTTCTCGTTTATATTTTATCTCTTCACAGTGATACAAGATCCTAATCTAAGCATCTAAATTGAATCGAGCCATAGATAAAAAACACGATGGCTGAATAGATATGTGACCATCAAAATAAAAATACGTTTATTTAAATTCTTTCAATAGATATCGCAAATAAATCAAGCCTATCAAGCAAATCGACGCTTTTTGCTACGCAAGGATGAACTTGAATAATTTATTTTATCAAAAGTTCGGATTTGCTAAAGATCTGAATTAATTGAATTGAAGTAGGTACAACTCTATCTAGTGGCAACTATTTTTTAAAATGAAACGACGTGAAATTCTATTTACAATTAAATCTTAATATATATAAATTACGTGTCACGTTGTTTTTTTTATGCTTTTACCAGGCAAACGAGCAGACGGGTCACCTAATGGTAAGTGATCACCACCGCCCATGGACATTGGTAACACTGGGGGCGTCACCAACGCGTTGCCGGCCAATAAAATGACGATAGACCCGCTTCTTGAAGGACCCCATGTCATAGCTTAGAGGGAACACCGATGCAGGAAGTTTGTTCCACAGTTTACACGTACGAGGTAGAAAATTACGTGAGAATCGAACTGTGGATGAATGCCAGGTATCCAGGTGGTATTGGTGTTTGTCCGCGATGGACTCCTAAACTACTTAACTGATTTTAATCTTTGCACACCGTGTGCAGTTTGATCCGACTTGAAAGATAGGATAGCTTACATGTCAAAATAAAAAAAAAACTTTTGACAAAACTAAGTTTGTCCGGGCAGCTAGTAGAATATATATATTTCCTTCATTTCAGTGGCCATGACATGACACACACGGACGAAAATTATAGAAAATAAAATTTATAAAAGAAACAAAATATATAGAAAAGAAAAGAAAACAAAATTTTGGTTTCGATTTTTGTTTGTTGCAGTTAAAAATTTAGTAAACCGAAAAATGATCTTTGAACATACGCAATATTTTTAAATGACCTATATAAAGATATCCCACAGCACGGAGTAGACGAAAATCTTAAAGAAAAATATAATGTCTTTTACCATTTTGTCGGCGTGATAAATATAATAAACCGATACCAAATTACAGCTTAGTCTTGTGAATTAAATCGCGGAAAACTGACATGACGAAATTATAGTGATTCCGTTCCGTTTTGACTACGAAGCCAAAAAATGAACAATAAAACATCCCTCCTTCCAACGTACAGAAATAAAGATGGATGAATTAATTTAATAGACACCCTGGATCACACGATGCCGCAAAAACTCATTTCACGGAAAACAAGACACAATTTCCGATATGTTGTTTGTTAATGAAAAAAGGTTGGTTTAAACATGCCTACAAATTGAAGCAGACCGCAGTTAAAAAAGAATGGTACGTGAGTGACTTGTTACCACCCTTTTTTGGGGTTCAAAATAATCTCAACCAATAAATGATTAAATACCTAGGGTGTTAATGAGATCCTTTACCGTATCGGAAACTATTGGATATCTTATTCCCACTATTTATACTAATATTATAAAGCTGAAGAGTTCGTTTGGTTGAACGCGCTAATCTCAGGAACTACTGTTTCAAATTGGAAAATTCTTTTTGTGTTTGATAGCCCATTTAACAAGGAATGCTATAGGTTATACAACATAATCACGTTCACGTCCCAAGGGTCTCAAACGCCTCGTTTAACTAATTCATTATTATTATTATTATTATTGTCTTTATTAAATTAACCACTTTTTTAATTTGGACTAGATTGCGCAACTTACCTACGCAATACTGAAGTTTCTTTGTGTATGCTGTGTTTACCTGTAATTGGTTTTACATGTAGCTTAAGACGCTGTTTTTGTAATAAGGATATTTATTCATTGTAAACCTATTAAATAAATAAAATAAAATAAAAATAATACTTTAGGAGTTAGTTTTTTTTTCACAAATTAACGCGGGTGAAACCGCTTGGCACAGCTAGTAATAATATAATTATTGTGAAAGATTGTTTATAAGTTGCTCTTTCACGCAAACACTACTGAACGGATTTTCATGAAATTTAGCGTAGATACAGGTAGACCATGCTCTACAATAACATATCTAGGATAGTTAAGATCTCAGAAAACGAGGCAAAAACCACGAGCAGAGCGCTAGACCGAACCAAAAAGCATTTAAATAATCTAAATTTTACTAACAAAAAATAACCGACTTCAAAGTCTCAAAAACTACATAGTTGTCAGATCTCGTTCAAATTTATGTGAGACCACATGACAAGCGCCTGCTTTCGATTAAAAAAGAATCATCGAAATCGGTTGGCGTGATATTGAGTTATTCGTCAATTTGTCGCGCACATCTTAACACAAATTTACGACTTATGTGGTTTTCTCATGGATGCCATTGTCAGATCTCAATAAAATTTATGTGGGACCACATGACAGCCACCAGCTTTCGATTAAAAAAAGAATCATCAAAATCGGTTCGCCCAGTCCAAAGTTCTGAGGTAACAAACATTAAAAAAAAATACAGTCGAATTGAGAACCTCCTCCTTTTTTGAAGTCGGTTAAAAATAAAAGGTTTTAATTTCGAATTTTCTTTCACGACTAATTTTCCAATTGAACCCCTTTGGAATATTAAAGTGCTTATACCTAATTTAGGTCTGGTCAAACCCTAAGTTCTTCAATTTGAATATTGGCGTTTTTAAATACAAAAAATATGTTGACAAAAATTAGTTAGTCAAATAAGAAATCACTATTTGTTTGGATTTTGATTCAGCCAACTAGAAGCCCCGTGCTCAATGTACTCTGCTAAATTGGAGTTTCACGGTTAGACATGTACATTGTACATTGTCCATTATGTGAAAGATATTCGAAGGGATAGCAAGGCCCTAAAATATTGTCAACGTTGAAGTCTCTCTTAATAACGCACAATACCTCCTCGTAGCTCTCGTCCTTATAAAGGTTGGAAGGCACTTACGGTACCTTTGTGGTTTAGTTCGTTCTATTCACTTGTGTGTTTCCACATCATTAACGACTACTTTATTATTATTTTATTGTACACTGGATAGTAACCGCTTTTGTACACAACTGAAAACTTGTATCTCCAGTTTTCCATTTTTTTATCCAGTTTTGTTATCCAGTTTTCTAGTTTTAATAAAAAAAAGCTTTTAATGAAAATCATAAAAATCGCAGACGAATTTATAGACCAACAGAAAAATTCTTGAAGGCATTGTTATTGAATCATTGTGTTATTAAACACCCCCAATAAGTTTTTCTCAGATAACTTTCGTGCTCTGACAGCAGATCCCTTTTAAAATAACAATCTTGCCTTCATTACTAAACACTTTCCTGGTTTCTATTAAGTAGGTCACTTTGTTCATGTTACGTCATATCAGAAAACTTCGGGCAGTGAGAACTTCTGTTTACTTGAGTTAACTAGTAATCTTTCCTGCAATTCGCACTAGAGTAATATGTTCGTGGAATATGCTTCCAACCTTCTCAATGAAAGGAATGAACCATTATAGTGGTTTGATGCAAGTCAGTCGATAGATCATGTCAATTGGTATAATCAATCCATACTAATATTATAAATGTGAAAGTGTGTTTGTTTGTTTGTTTGTTTGTTTGTTTGTCCGTCTTTCACGTCGTAACGGAGCGATGTTATGGTAAGATTTTTTGTGTGGAGATAGGTAGGAGGCTGGAGAGTAACGTAGGCTACTTTTTACCGCAGTAAAACAACTCATTCCCATGGAAAGATCCATTATGATGCGTATTTGTCCATCCATACTAATATTATAAATGTGAAAGTGTGTTTGTTTGTTTGTTTGTTTGTTACTATACATACTAATATTATAAATTAGAAAGTGTGTTTGTTTGTTTGTCCGTCTTTCACGTCGTAACGGAGCGATGTTATGGTAAGATTTTTTGGGTGGAGATAGGTAGGAGGCTGGAGAGTAACGTAGGCTACTTTTTACCGCAGTAAAACAACTCATTCCCATGGAAAGATCCATTATGATGCGTACTAGCTATTACCCACGGCTTCGCCCGCGAGTTCAAAGGGAAGTTATAATGAGTTGTTTAAGATGCATGACTCTTTCCTAGATATAATAACATAATCCATCCATATCCATACTATATACTATAATATTATAAATGTGAAAGTGTGTTTGTTTGTTTGTTTGTTTGTCCGTCTTTCACGTCGTAACAGAGCGATGTTATGGTACGATTTTTTGTGTGGAGATAGGTAGGAGGCTGGAGAGTAACGTAGGCTACTTTTTACCGCAGTAAAACAACTCATTCCCATGGAAAGATCCATTATGTCCATACTAATATTATAAATGTGAAAGTGTGTTTGTTTGTTTGTTTGTTACTATACATACTAATATTATAAATTAGAAAGTGTGTTTGTTTGTTTGTCCGTCTTTCACGTCGTAACGGAGCGATGTTATGGTAAGATTTTTTGGGTGGAGATAGGTAGGAGGCTGGAGAGTAACGTAGGCTACTTTTTACCGCAGTAAAACAACTCATTCCCATGGAAAGATCCATTATGATGCGTATTTGCCCATACTTCTATACTTCCATATCCATCCATACTATCCATACTTCCAAACTTCCATACTTAATTTGATTTTGGATCTGTTACTTATTTATGAATTATTATTATTAATTATTATGTTATTATATCTAGGAAAGAGTCATGCATGTTAAACAACACATTGTTACTTCCCTTTGAACACGCGGGCGAAGCCGCGGGTAAAAGCTAGTTTCTAATATAAATAATCTTAAAATATAATTTAAAAAACCCTCGACAGTTGTATTTACACTAAACATAGCTAAGGTCACCTTTTATACAAAAAAAAAACTAGATGAAAATCGCTTGATCCGTTTGGGACCTACGACGCCACAACACGGACATACAGATCAACAGATACATAGACATGTCAAACTTATAACACCTTGAACCAAGGTTATTGTTAATGGCTAAAGCTATTACTATGGCTAAACAAGGATCGCCTAGTACTTTAACCATAGTCTTCCAGGCAATTGGATCAGGGATCAAATGGTGTCGGCGATTAGATCCTGTATTTTTCCACATCTGATATTTTCCATTTACTGTACATACAAAGTTATAAATATTTATATTTCTTACATCTCCGAATGCCTCCGCTTCCTTATTAAAGATACATAGTAATTGGAATTCTTGACCTATTTTTCTATGTTATGTATTAAATTAAAATTCGAATTGCTTTCCTGAAACATTCTGGAAAACTATGGAGTTCTTTATAATGTTCTCAAAGGTATGTGAAGTCAAGGAGACCTGTGCCCAGCAGTAGGTCCGTATGGGTTGGGACTGTAAGATAGGCAGGTACATTCCAATACTTTTATGATTTTATTAAAGGATACTAAAGGACTGAGAGTAGCCCTATTCTTCGGAGATTTCCATACAAATTAATGAAAAGAACCAATTATTCTTTTCTCGTGTTCAGGGACGACAAAATATTGTATTGTCTTAATTTATACGGAATCGGAGAAGAATGATAAAAAAAAATTATATTTCAGTGTCTTTTACAATAATTCATTTGGGGAAGTAAAGAAATATTTAAATAATAAAATTGTAATGGCGTCAAAGGTAAGGTATTTTTTTATCTTACTCAAAAAGTCTTTTGCTGCCAATATAGAGACCACAATATTTTTTCGTAATTATTGTCTTACTGTTAATATTATTAGTAAGAAGATATTAATAGACTGACATCAATGTTCAATTTGATGCGCTCATAGCCCGGCTTGTGTCGTCTATAAGTGATCGAAAAAGTTAAGTAACAGCGGGTGCTTTCGATAGTTGGATAGGTGATTGCTAATAGCACGTAAAGTTATCAGTCCCGGTTGTCATCGTATGATAACAGTCGTTAAGGCATGTCAGAAGCCCTCGGGCTGCATGAAAACTTCCGACACTTGGGTTGGCTACTCACCCCTCCACCAATCCACACCGGAACAGCGTAGTATAAGCCTCTTTAAGAGGAGAGACTCGTGCTCAGTAGTTGGCCATTAATTCGTTGAAGCCATCCAATGTTCAATTTCATTATATTCTCTCTTCAGAGATAAGCAATGACTATATTTCTAACATATTTGAAAATTTATAGCTTTTCCAATATGGTCGCATCATAGAAGCTGTAAAAAGAAATGAGACATGAGCTAACAAGGTCTTAACCTAGGACATAAAGTTCACTTCGATTCCTGATGTACAACCGCATAGAGAATCCAATGAAACCAGTGTTATAGAATTTCTAGGTAAAAAGCCAGCAAGATATTTGTATGTATGTATAAATATATCTTTTTGATAGTGTAATGAAATAAAGCATCGTGATTAAATTTTTGTTTGTTGCACCTACCACAATTTTTCATCATCACCAGGGTTGACTGGTAGAAAATGCCACTAGGCATTAAGTCCGCCCATTGTAATTCAATGTATGAATTCAATAAAGTTTAAATAATTAAATAAATAAATATTCGCTAGAGAATACCAACTTTTTCCGTCGATTTTTATTTAATTACATATATCGATATTTATTTAATTTAGGCATTACTTGATATAAAATATTTGCTAATCAATTTATGGTTAATATTTGCTGTTCTATAACAGCAGATCTTTCTTGCAATAATATTGAATGCATTTTAGTTTTTATTGTATCATTATCACAATCCATAAATTTTAATGCCCCATTGCTATGGGTGTGAGCATTAGGTACTTGGGTCTCCTCTCATGAGAGGAGATGAGAAGAATAAGACATAGTCTACTGTACTACTCAAATCCCTATCGGCAAATTTCACACAACTTTTATCTCTTCAATCCCTTCTTTATTTCATTCTTGCTTTCTCTTTTCTTTCTTGGTCAGCAACGCATCGATGATGGCTATGGTGTAACTGATGTCCATAGGTGACCATGCCCGCTTAACATCAGGTGGATCATCAGTTCTTTGGTCGGCTATTTACATAAAAAAACCTTTGTCAATATTTCGGATATCTCTCAAGTTCTCTCTTCAAGAATGTAAAGTTTTGAAACATATAATTTGAAACCCTCAAACTTAATATAGCGTTACGTGAGATCAACGTTCAAGCCACTAGGCTATCGCAGCTTAGCCAAGGTCACTTTAAAAAAATATATATTCATATTCTGAAATAGAGACGTCCTTATCTTATATTCCAAAATAATATCCGAAAATAAAATCTTGTCTTATCCGGATAACATCACCAGTACAAGTGCTGGTTATTTGAATGTATTTAATGCTGCATTAAAATTTAAAAAGAGGTTGTCGCTAGACGTAAGAAGCTAACTGAAAGAATATTCTAGGAAAACCAACTCATATTGTAAAGAGCTCATTAAAATTGGATTATGACCTGGAAAAGAGCGAAAAATGGTCCGATTCAAGAGCCACAAGATAAGTTAAATTCAAGGCATTTCTTATTGAAGTAATTCTCACTTAAAATATCATTTCACTCACCACTTCCTTCTTAATCCAGACCGAAAATCTGATTTGTATCGAGAAGAAGGACGAAGGCCCGTATTATTAAACCGATTTCGGCCTAATAGTGCGATTTCTTACAAATGTCACTTTTACATGCCATCTGTCATATTTCAGCATCTCAAACCGAATCCTGAGATCACAGACATATTATGATCGGTTTAATAGTACGTTCCTAAGAATGTATTACATAAAATCTCTTTATCTGTAGGACACTGGGATGAAAAGATTCATTTGTCAAGCGTCTGTGTTCTTACTCTTCCTACCCCAGACACAAGATTGTGCAAAATAATTTGTTTGTGGTAGAAATCACAATGATATTAGTTTAAGTCTCAAGCGACATTGAAAAGCATTCCCATCAATTAACTATTATCAATAATAATTACGCCCTTAATTCTTATTTATTTGACTTTGTACACATTTAAAATCATAAAGTAATAACAACGATATAACAATTTGCACAAAGGTACTGCTTATTTCTATGAAATCTCTTCCAATTTCAATTTCAATTCTCAAACTCTACTCAATTTATTTTATACACTCGACCTTTATCTTCCACATGCACAATTATGTTTAAAAATTTTCCTACACAAAGTTTTTTCTCCAAATATTAATAAATATCCATATCCGAACGTACTGTATACATAATGTACATCCCTGACCTCCTCTAAACAGACGCCAAAATATTTATTTTAATTTATACACAAATAGATTTTCATTCCACCTCTCGGAAAACTCTGAGAACTTTTGCAGACCGATATATGACCATCGTTGGAGGTAAAAGCCATATCGTGCACCCAAGCCATTTAGGTCTTTAACATGATAGTAAAAAGGCGGAAAATAGCTTATGTTGCCATCAGCCTGACTTTACAGGACTTTAAAATTGGATATAAGTTTCGGTGTGTTTTGCTGGTATATGTGGTGATTCGAATATAGGTTAATGCATAAGAGATAGCGGGTTCGAAGTTTGATAGTTCTTCAGAACTGGATATTATGATAATGGTGGAACGTTGGGGTAACTTTTCACATGTGACCTACCAACTATTTTGCTCTTTTTCTTTTCGTTGTTGAAATAGATTTTCAATTATCTAGATAAGGTTATCTGCTAGAACAGCTGGTCATATCCGAAAAAGTCTTTATGTATGATAGCTTCATTCAACAGGAGTATCTACTATAGACTTTAATGATTCTTAATATATTTATTGCCAAAAGAAGTTGTTTCAAGATTTCCGGTATAACCTAAGCAAAGTGAGAACGGTTACTGCATTGATGATTAGCTAGTCTGACAGTAGATCTCCGTTTGCTAAAACTATAATTATTTTTAGACCATACTCAAATGGCAGTCGAGGAAAGGTATAAAAGTATGTCGTGGGCTCGTTTTAAAGTTTTATGTTAGGTACTTTGCCCTAAATATCTCAAAATGCTTTTATGGAGGTAGATGTTTTTAGAAGTTCCAACTTATTTCGTTGAATGTTTAACGTTATCGTGCTTACAACTTGCGTTAATTTGGAGAAGTTTTTTGCGTTTTTAAACGTCGTTACTTAAAAATAAACGAAATCCTAAGTACCCCGATATAATCCTTACCTACTATAATAATAATAATCTCGAAATATAAATATAAGTATAAAAGGAAAATCCTGACTTATTGACATATCAATCAACGCAACGCCCAGTTCAAAGGCCTGGAACTACAAAGTGGAAATTTTGCGAACAGGTTCTCTTTGTAACGTAAGCAAGTTTTACAGCTGGATTTTTAAAAATTTCACCCCTGAGAGAGTTAAAAAGGGATTGAAAATTTGTTTGAAATAACACCAATTTTGAAGTGAACGCTACGAAAACTGGGATTTGGATTTTGGTTAGAAAAAAGATTTTAACGTTTTTAAAATCAACCCCTAAAAAGTACGTAAGTAGGTATAATAAAAAAATAAAATAAAAATAAGAAAGCCTTTTTATTCCTGTATTTAAGTTACAATAAAATTAACAAGAGAAAATTATAAATATGTACTTAACTTATTATTATTATTCATTAATGATAATTATTAATTACATAGTTTTAAGTCAAAATGGCAAAACAGACAATTAATTTATAATTTAAATATTATTATTCCTGTGAGTTGCAATTAACAAAGAAAAAATTATAAATATGTACTTAACTTATTAATATTATTATTATTCATTAATGACAATTAATTACATAGTTTTAAGTCAACATGGCAAAATGTTGCCATGTTTTGCCAAGTAGGTATAATGACCATCAAAACACGCCTCAAAACCCGTAAAAGTAAACAGAATCATAATTGACAACTCACGAGGAGCAAAAAAGAAAAAAACACTGTTAGCACAGTCATTTTAGTGTTTATATTTTAACCCGTTCGTGCATTTAAAATAAATAACACTTTAGTTTTAGAACAAAACAGATAAATCTCTGCGGCTTACCACGTCAGTGCTGCAAAGTTCTTAACTCATTAATCTTCTAGCCGTACAACATTGATTAATAGAAGACATATTATCCTTTGTTATTCTATGTATGTATGAACACATAGATACATACAGAAGGATAGAAAACCGTAGTCAGGTTACAATACAAGCGAAGCCGTTGGTGAAAACTAGCGTGTCACTGCAATTATTTTATAGTTTGCCAGTACCGAGTAGGTTTTGGTGATTTGAGAGTTTCTTGCCACTTCTTCCATAACCACCGTTTGTAAAAAACTATGTGTGTCCTAAAACATTATGACTGTACTACCCCACAGGTATAAACACAAAATAGGGAGACGACAGAAGTATATAGTAATCGACCAAAATGTTTTTACCGACTTGAAAAAAGGAGGAGATTCTCAATATTTTTATTCTAATGTTTGTTACCTCGGAATTCCGTCACTTATCAACCGATTTTGAAGATTATTTTTTTTGTTTCAGAGGGTATGTTTTACTTCTTTTTGCGTCTGTTATTTTTTACTTTACATAATATTATAACATTACATCGTGGTCAGCAAACAAATTGCATAAATAGTAATATAATATAACTAATAACATAATTATAATGCTTCCAAACATTGTCGCGTATCCGCCAACACCGTCGCGCATCATGCATGGAGTGTCAAAAAGTTTCGACGTAAATGTATCTAGATCTACACATAGGACGCCGTCGATCCGTTTCAGTGGGTATATTGTAGCGTAGCCTGTTGATCTTTTTGCCTGCTACCTTCAAAGCAGACCCCTTTACAAACTTTCACACCAGCTAGGAAACTTAGTTAGTAGAAACAAAGCAAATCCTCTTAGCACGTCCATATCAAGACTTAGTTGGCCTCCTTAATTAACAGAGTGCTTCTTTATAAGATATTTCCTTCACTGCGGCAGAACAGATAAAATGAAACAATTAATAGGTTTTACGCTGTTGCTGTGAATAAAGCGTTTACAATGGGTTGGTTGATTACTTTTCCTGAACCTGTCCTATTGTGATTTCAAAAGGAGATTATGGTTAAATCAAATTCTATACATAATCAGAAATAAATAATAATTGAAAGATAGACAGATTGTAGGAACTTATACTGTATTAATAAGAGAAAGTAATTATTAATTAATAAGGTATTTTTACCCTATAGGGAATCAATACAGGGTATAATTCTTTCCTCATATTTGAGGAGGCCTTTATGTATCACTTAAGTTTTTAACCGACTTCAAAAAAAGGAGGAGGTTCTCAATTCGACTGTATTTTTTTTTTTTTTTTTTTTTTTTTTATGTTTGTTACCTCAGAACTTTGGACTGGGCGAACCGATTTTGATGATTCTTTTTTTAATCGAAAGCTGGTGGCTGTCATGTGGTCCCACATAAATTTTATTGAGATCTGACAATGACATCCATGAGAAAACTACATAAGTCGTAAATTTGTGTTAAGATGTGCGCGATAAATTGACGAATAACTCAATATCACGTCAACCGATTTCGATGATTCTTTTTTAATAGAAAGCTGGTGCTTGTCATGTGGTCCCACATAAATTTGAACGAGATCTGACTAGTAGTTTTTGAGAATTTGAAGTCGGTTATTTTTTGTCAGTAAAATTTAGATTATTATGCCACTTGAAGTATCCAACATACATATCTTAACGTCTGCTATGTAACGATAACAACCAAGACCGAAGCTTAAAGTGCCTTCCGAAGCACAGAAGCTCTCAAGCATCAATTAGCATCAATTAGGTCAATCACTTAGAATCAACACTATAGGCGCGCTAATGCAATAAACGCAAGTAATGCATTACATAAGTTAAATGGACCCCAAAATAATGCTTAACTAGGACTTATATAATGCTTGACTAGGATTAGATAAGGGATAATCTCTATATCGTCAGTAGAAAAGGTGTTATAGCGTAATATGCGGTAGCATTAATACATATTAAACAGGTGATTAGGATGTAACATAAAAGCGGCCAAGTGCGAGTCGGACTCGCCCATGAAGGGTTCAGTAGCAGCAAGTAACATAATATAAAAGTTCTTGTACTTCATTGTAACTTTGATCGAAGTTTTTTGCGGTTTACGATTTATGACGTGTTAAAAAAACTACTTACTATAGTCAAAATTATCTAAGATGCCCATAATGATAGCTGCCATTTATTAATATGATCTAACATTGTATGGGCGTCTTTGAGCAAAATGGAATAATCATTTACTTGACATGAATAGTTGGATACTTATGGACAAAGGATTTTGCCAAAATTTGTTAAAAATCCCTACTCATTTTCATTGGCGTTGATTATAAATCATGTTAAACGATTTATTCTAGTAAAAATCCCATCATATCATAATTTATGCAAAATTTAATAAAAATATATGACTTCGAAACAATGTTTTATGAAGGGGCCTAAATCTAAACTGACGTAAAGTGATTGACGGCTTGAAATCGTTTATAAAACCAAAATAATCGATACATTACTATAATCGAAATTTAAAAATGAAAATTGATTCATTTAATTACATTGAAAAAAGTGATTTACTTGCATTTGAATTATACCACGATGAATTGAATGCTAACAAAGTACATTTTCCCTTATGTATGGGCACTTTGCCATCCATGTACAGTAACTGCAGATAATATAATATTATATGTGATTATGCATTTAAGGTTGCTGTAAACATATTTTTTTTTAAATAATAATAATGTCTACAATCTACATGAATGACGTGTGTTACGAAATAAACAAGAATTTATTCACCGTAGTTTTTTCCCTGACGCTCATAATATTATTATGAAACTAAGCGGATGCCTTTCATTCTATCATGGTCTATCTTTCTTTCTTTTTGTTCTGTTTTTCTTGGCCGGCAACGCACCAGTAATGCTTTTGGTGTTGCTGATGTTCATGGGCGACGACAGCCACTTACCATCAGGTGGACCGTTAGCTCGTTTGCCGGCTCGGCAATTTCATTATCGAATCGAGTAGAAGGTCTTACAATTTTGAATCGATTTGTTGCAAAAATTGTTTTTTTTCGTGAACCGATTTTTTTGTACATCTCTAATGTCACTGTGATGGCAAACGACAAATTGGGCATCTTAGTTTGGGATGACTATAGATCTCGTTTAAATCAATTTTCGTTGGAAGTTTGTACGGTAATGTACATCATATATTTTTTTAGTTTTATCATTCTCTTATTTTAGAAGTTACAGGGGGGGGACACACATTTTACCACTTTGGAAGTGTCTCTCGCGCAAACTATTCAGTTTAGAAAAAAATGATATAAGAAAGCTCAATATCATTTTTGAAGACCTATCCATAGATATCCCACACGTATGGGTTTGATGAAAAAAATATATTTGAGTTTCAGTTCTATGTATGGGGAACCCCCAAAATTTATTGTTTTTTTTTCAATTTTTGTGTGAAAATCTTAACGCGGTTTACGGTATACATCTACTGACCAAGTTTCAACAGTATAGTTCTTATAGTTTCGGAGAAAACTGGCTGTGACATACTGACGGACAGACAGACAGACAGACATGACGAATTTATAAGGGTTCCGTTTTTTGCCATTTGGCTACGGAACCCTAAAAATTGGAAGATATTGGGAAACACCTACTTCAGATTAAATCAGTCAACCCTCCCCCTGCTGATATTAACCCGTGTAATTACGTGTTACACCCACCATATTATAATTATGTATTATGTTCGTAATTGCTTTTTGCCTTTTATTTCTGATTACAGAATAGATGAATCCGATGAATGGAAGGTACTAACTATTGCTGATGATGTTCTGTTTTGGGGCTTTTTTATTTCAATAGCCGATAAATGAGATGAGCCATCAATGATTAGAATAATGTAAAGAAATATAGAAAAACTCTCCTCAAATATAGAAAAAATTCTCCTCTTTGCGGTTCTGCTGGAAGAGATTCCTGTATGGAATAAGCAGTGCCCTAGTACTAAATTTTCTTTTATAATCATTTTTGTAATTGTTTGTGTGTACTAAATAAATATAATATTATAAATAAAAAAACATAGCCCTTAACTTGATCGCGTCTGATTTGAGTGATAAGATACAAAAAGTTAGCATAAACGATATATAGTCATCAGGGTCAACGGCTGTGATGGGTGTACCGCAGGGCTCGATCTTGGGTCCGTTTCTTTTTCTGTTATACATTAACGATTTACCACATTATGTAAAGAACCAAGCGGACATTTTACTATTGGCTGATGACACATAATTAATATTGTTGTGGGAAAGTGTGAAAGCGTTTATTTATTTCTTTAACCCTAGAGTGGGCGCGCTATTTTTTGTAACGTCAGTGGGCGCGTGTGGAGCATTTTGCCGCTCATATTCAATATTAATTTTAAACAGGAAAACTATTATTTAATTAATTTCTATTTTCGGGATTTAATAAATGGCAATGTTAGTCACATGAAATCAATATATTTATTGAAAAAATGTTTAAGGACACATTTATATGAGTAATATTTAGAAAGAGCACCATTAATTCTAATATTTTTAGTGGGTTTAACCTAGGGTAGGTTAAACTTACTAAAAATTTGGAAAAAATACCAAATTTTTGACTTTTCCTTATTTATAGGACATGCTTTAACCTAACAATGTTCAAAAAAGTAGATGCCACGCTCGTTGCACAGCAACTTTATGCATCTATAACACCATTTTTTGCTCGCTGCCTCAAAGCCAAATTCCTCTTCTAATCTTGAAAAAAATTGATTTTTTTTGTGAACCGTTTTTTTGTCTTTTTTAAAACTAAAAATAAAAATAAAAAACTGAATAATATTGATATTTCAAATAACAGAGTCAAAAAGAACGAAATTATGTCATCATAATTATAATCTCTTTATGGCATAAAAACAACGACCAACACATGTACACATTATGCAATCATAATAACGTACCTATCTCAAGCTCAAAACACCATAAAAATAAGCAAAAATATCATTATTTAAAATTTTTACACCCGAGTATTACAAAATTTGTACATACGTGAGTAGGCGCGCGTAAAGCAAATTGCCGCCGGGCATCACCTGATGGTAAAAACCTTCTTCTCCTGAGGCATCCCGCGCACTGATTGGGTTAAAATTTTCGGCAAGGGTCTGCGACAAAAATAGGGGCAGCTACTAAAAAAAGCGAACTTCTGGTGCCAGTATTTTTAAAAATATGAACGGTTTTTTAACAATGGCGGCAAAATGCTCCAAACGCGCCCACTCTAGGGTTAAAGATTCACATCAAAACACTCATAAAAAGAAACCGTTTTACAGAATATTTTCGAACTACCTTCAACTTCTTTGTGTTATGAGAACGTGTAAACAAAATATAGCTTTGTCGCACGAAATCATTGATGTGATTGGATGTGTACGTGACTAATCTCACCCCACCTGTTTCATCTATAGCACCTGATTAGGCCAAGCATACGAGTAGGTTACAGCTAAGAATAGGTAGCAATCTAGATAATACACTGTACCTATACATAAAAACAGAGAGTCGACAGAAGTATAACTCCATACAAGTGCGCTATCAACGCACATATCGACACAAAATAAAATAGACACAAAAGTATTTTTTTTACGATGCGACAGCCCAAAAGTGACATGATGAAGGTGCGTGACACTAGGCGCACAGCATTTTCTGGAGTTGTTTTGGATTGCTAGCGCGCGCTGTGTTGTGGGTGCGAGCGAGAGGTACATATAAGTAAGAGGTAAATATAACTTATTACGTGCGTACATAATATTAAACACCTCCCAGGTATTGGTAAATTTCACACAATAACCTCACTAATTTTCAGCACGACACTGTTATTCGAACCGCACCATTTCTACGTTATTCGTAAGGAAATAAATAAAATGACCACACTTGGTATAATTATATCACTTTTATTTGCTAGTACAACCTCCTAGTTCGGTATCTAGCAAACGAATGGCCAAATTTACCGATCTCTACTCAAAACTCGACTTCCGGACAAGAGAAAAAGGAAGGAAGTCGGTATTTTTAAAATTGAATATTTTCGCCGGAAACGGATCAGAGACGGAAACAAAAAATAAAAACGGAAACGGAATTTATCTTCAACAACAATACGAGTATTTTGAACAAAATCATATTTCCACATTATTTAAATGAACTACAATAATTTAAGTTGGTAACAGCTCGGCCATCCGTAAGCTATACGAGTCTCTCGTATTAATAATTATGAGCAACAACAATAACAAAATAATAATAAGAATAACCTTATATAATAAGTACATTGCCATATTCTCTTAATCATCAATTAATCTTATTTGACAAAAGTTGAATGAAAGTGCAGATTAATTTGATTATAATTGTTTCCTGATATTTTAATACATGAATAAATCTGTAGCAATTTTACATTATTCATTATTCAATCATCATGACATTTATGAATACAAGTACCAAATAATTTGAAAGATCCATGACCTTGATCTCTCAAATTTAACTATAATATACAAACATTTATCGATCCATGACATCGGCCTTTATAGAGATGACGGAACAATAACACATTTGTTGATTCATGACTTTAATCAACCAATGTGCCTCTGATCTGATCCATGACGTTGATCATCTCAGAGTTGCACAAGTCCATGACGTTGACCTGTACATATTACACCGTCACTCCAAATCCTTGAGTCACAATAATACGTACATAATCATAAATTTTAATTATTATTGCTCAATTCTCACTCAATAACATTTAAAAAAATAGCTTTTATCAATTTAAAAATATAGTTCATTATTACATAACATTATTATACATCATCATTCATCTACCTCATCATTCATGGATTCACTGTCGGAAGAGCTCTTATTGTCAGAGGATATTTGGTGAGTAAGAGTTACCCATGGGAATATTTTGTCAATAGCTACAACCGATTCATAACGCCTACCTTTTCTAGTAATTGGGGTGTCTTCGATCACAAACCTATCATTAGGCAGAACCTTTTTGATACGATAAGGGCCCTGACATTTTGGCTCTAACTTCTTCGATTGACCCTCTATACCTATAGGTGCTCTTATAACTTTAACGAGATCTCCCACTTTAAATGATACATTATTTTTACGATGTTTATCATAATTAACCTTAGCCTTTTCTGCTTGTGCCTGCATGTTTTGACTAGCATCATGTCTGAGTTGCGTCAAGTCATTTTCGGTCAGATCTGGGGTCGCGTCAGAAATAACTTCATTTAATATTCCCTGTGAAGGGTTCGTAACATTATATCCAAACAAAAGTTCAGTTGGAGTCTTTTTAGTAGCAGCATTGAAGGTAGTATTTATACCAAGTTGAATATCCGGCAAATGATCATCCCATTTACCGTTTGGCTTATCATGATTCATGGCCCCCAGTGCGGCCAAAATTGTGCGGTTATACCGCTCAACTTGGCCGTTTGCACGTGGTGTAGCCACTGCATTACAAATATGCTTAATTCCCGTAGATTGCATGAATGACTTAAACATATGACTGGTGAAACTTGTCCCCTGATCAGTAATTAACCGTGTTGGTGTACCAAAATAACTAAAGTGTTCTCTAAAAACTTTGATGCTCGTGGAAGATTTTGTATTGCGAACTGCGGTGAGATTTATGAATTTCGTGAAAGCATCAATTATAACCAGAATATAGGTATTCCCTCGACGAGTTCGGATGAAAGGCCCAAGATGATCTGCGTGGATCGTATGGAAAGGCCTATCTACCTTGGGAATGGGGTGCATTACTCCAGCTTTTGGTCCACTCGGTGTTTTATGATGGGCACACTCTAGGCATGCTGCAACATACTTTTTAACAAATCGTCTCATTTTGGGGAACCAATACGATGCCTGAATCCGAGCAAGCGTCTTATCAAAACCAAAATGCCCAATGTCGTCATGGTTACTTTTTAATATCTGCCACCTCGCGCCCTTTGGAACTACCCAACGCTCGCCGTTGTCGCTGGTAATACGGAAGACTCTGCCATTTTTCAATTTATAATTGTTAAAAATGTCTACTACATCTCTAGTTTTTGGGTCGTTTAAAATTGTTGCGATATTTTTAATTTCATCGTCTCCTTGTTGTACTGTAATAAGCCAGTCCTCCGTATTTACAGCGAGAACGTCGATGATATGCTGATCATTCGTTTCAGAATCTACAGGGCTTCTACTCAGGGCATCGACGTGTGCCATCCTTTCACCAGTCCTATACTCAATCTCGCAATCGTACTCTAAGAATTGTATCCACCAACGGGCAATCCTAGGTATTAAGTCTCGTTTTATGAGTGTGCTGCGAAGTGCATTACAGTCCGTAATTATTTTAAATCGAATACCTAGCAAATAAATTCGGAATTTAGCTAACGAAGCAATGACTGCAAGGGTTTCCAATTCAAAGGAATGTAGTTTTTGCTCATCAGCGCTAGTCTGCCTACTATAATAAGCCACTACTTTGAATAAACCGTGTTCATCCTTTTGCATAAGTATACCTGCTATTCCGAACTTACTTGCATCTGTGTGTAGTTGTGTTTCCGCGGTTGGGTCGTATATAGTCAAGATTGGTCGTTCTATGAGGCGCGCTTTTAATGTTTCGAACGACTCTCTTTCGTCTTCACTCCATTTCCAAGGACTGTCCTTCTTTAATAAAGTTGTGAGTGGACGAGCTATTAACGCAAAATTTTTGACAAACCGTCTGAAAAAACTTGCAAGCCCTAAAAACCTTCGGACTTCATGAACATTACGAGGAGTAGGGAACTTTTCTACGGCTTCAGTCTTTTGGGTACCTGGTCGAATACCTGATGAACTAACCTCATACCCAAGATATTCAATTTTGTCGAAGAAAAAGTTACACTTGCTCAGCTTTAAAGTCAGTCCGTTCTCTTTTAAAAGGTCGAGTACCTCTTTTAACCTAACCAAGCCTTGATTAAATGAGCTGGATGGAATCAATATATCGTCCATGTACACAAGAACATAGGAGCGAACAGCTGATTTTTGTATAATCCTGTTCATGGTGCGTTGAAACACAGAGGGCGCATTGACCAACCCGAATGGCATCCGATTATATTCATATTGGCCATCGGGTGTCACAAATGCGGTCTTTTCACGTGATTCTTCAGCGATGGGAATTTGATAGTACCCCGAAGCCAAATCAAGAGTTATATAGAGAGAACTACCGGCTAAAAGATCAAGTTGGTCTTCTATTCTAGGGAGAGGGTAATGTTCCCGCTTAGTCTTTTTGTTTAGTGCGCGATAATCGACACAAAGCCTTTTCTCTCCAGACTTTTTGTTGACTAACACAATAGGGCTAGCATATGGGGAACTAGATTCGCGTATTATTCCATGATCCAACATTTCTTGTACCATGCCTCTAACGTGTTCCCTTTCGGAAAAAGAGAGTCTATACGGACGATAAACTACTGGTTCCGAATCTTCCAGATGGATCACCATTTCCGTTTCTGTCGTAAACCCGAGGTCACTGAGATTATTTGAAAAACAACTTTTATATTCCTTTAACAGGTTCTCAAGTTGAGTTTTTTCATCAACCGTAATAGTACTACCGATGTTAATTGGTGATGCATCTGAAAGAAGTCCGGTTACGAGAATTTGGTTTACTTGCAGTTCAATGTCAATTTTTAGTGCTCGAGTAATTAAATCACCATAGATAAATCTAATATGTTGCTGTCCAATATTTTGCACTAAAACGTTCCCCAAACCTTCGTTAATACAATATTCACCCGGTAGCAGATAATAGTCCTTCTCTTTATGTGCCCTAATAGACCCATTCACATAAACTTTCCCCGAGTAGCGATCATCACAAGATACCGGTATGGCCTTGATGCTTCCCATTGGGACAATGATGTCTTTGGAACAAATCAGTAAACATTTATGAGTTTTATTATTGGTAACTTTTTGAAAAATTAGGTCAGTGTCAGTTTTAATAATCCGAATAGTCGGTCGTTCGGTAAAGGTGTGACCTAGTAGGATTGGAGTATTAATATGCGAGTCGTCGACTACGAGTGTTTCAACATTTTTCTCAGTAATGCCTTGAATCTCAATATCTGTAAAAGCTGAACCTATTGGGCGAAAACGCGTGTTACCAAATCCCGAAAGTATAGGCCCTTCTACCGGTTTCCATTTAATTTGTAACCGCTGGGCATCACTAAGTCGTATTAGTGTAGCCTCGCAACCTAAGTCTACTAAACAGTCCGAAGTTAAGTTATTAATCTTTAAAGGAATTTTGTATTTTAAACTAGAGTTCTTACCGCTTTCGATTCTTAAAATTTTCTTAGTACCGTCCGCGCTTTCTTGAGTTTTCTTTGGGCAATTAGTTACCGTGTGACCCCTCAAGTTACAGTTTGTGCATTGCACTTTAGGTTTTGTGCAACGGAAAAAGGTGTGCCCTGTTTCATTACAATTGTAACAGACTATATGGGAATGACTATTATTAGTTTTAGGGTGAGTCTTGTCAAGCAGGGGATTTGAACCAGTGTGCGAGTGGGTACGTTTGTCCTTATCCTTACTCCGTATATCATTCAAGGGGTTCCTATCTTGCCCTACTTTGATAGTTTTAAAGTATTTAAGAACCTGCTCCGGTTCCGCATACTCTACGGCTTGGGCTCCTAATCGAACACCTCTATCTTCGATACCAAAAATCAGACAATCGACAGCCCGTTTACCCTTAATATCACAACGATTAAGAAGGTTCATCTTGGCATAATAATATAATTCGAGCGACTCGCCGTATCGAGCTTTCTTGCCTAACATTTCAGTAAGCAGTTCAGCATAATTTTCTCGTGAAGGGAAGGATTCTTTTAGTTTGACCTTCCATTCAGACCATGATAACAATAGTGAAGGCAACCCCTGATACCATGCCTTTGCTACCCCTGTAAGTTTCGGTAAAGCGTAATGAACGATTTGCTTCTCGTCCCAGCCATATATTTGAGCGCATTCTTCTATTTTATGAATCCATGAATCAATTGTTTGCTCTTTACATAGAGGATCGAATTCGGGCACTACATTATAAAGAACTGGAAATTTGTCACGTTCTACAGTATTTTTGTCCCTGATACCTTGCATCACGCTGATAAATTCTTCAAAAAATAATCGTTGAGAATCTGCGTACCTTGATTCGTTTATGAAGCCTGTGGTCACGCTCGAAGGACCAGCAGCCTGCGCCTCGCCAGCGGACTGCACCACGCCGGCGGCCTGCACCACGCCGGCAGCCTGCGCCTCGCCAGCGGACTGCACCACGCCAGCGGCCTGCGCCACGCCGGCGGCCTGCGCCTCGCCAGCGGCCTGCACCACGCCGGCGGCCTGAGCCACGCCAGCGGACTGCACAACGCCAGCGGCTTGAGCCACGCCAGCGGACTGCGCTATGCCAGCGGACTGCGCCACGCCAGCGGCCTGAGCCACGCCAGCGGTGTGGGCCCTGGTACTCCAGGAACGCCGTGAATGCCTGGATCCGCCCGCGTCGTGATGTCTTGAGCGCCTAGTACTACTGCTGCGGCGGCGCTTTGAGTGATGGCGCCTACGGCTACTGTTTCTCCTTGACCGCCTCTCGTAGCGACTGTGATCACTACTTAGTGAAGAGTCGCTCTCAGTAGACAGTGCCCTTTTCCTTCGTCTAGGCATTTTAGTATTTAACCTCGGAGAAAAAAAAAAAGAAAATATAAATCGCATGAAACTAAGACCTGAATAAATAATATAATACAGAAAATTGCTGTTTTAATGATTAATTATTAATTTGAAAATAATAGTAATTATATATAAGCATTCCTGTATCCAGGCAATATTCATTATGCAGAGAGAAAAGAAAAAAAAAACGACTCATAATCGAAGTATCACAATGTGACAACGATAATGGTATAAGTATATAAACTGTAAAAATATTAGAAATTGTATAAAACCTAACGTATTTCGATAGGGAAAAGCAGTAACAATCACAAAAATGGCGTAACTAACCTTCAAGAAAAATAACTATTGTTCGTACTTACACGTCTTTTGTTCTTATTATCGTGGGCAGTATGGGATCACACCGAAATAATAAAATACTTCAGTGGTATCCAACTTCTGAGTTATTAAACACCTCCCAGGTATTGGTAAATTTCACACAATAACCTCACTAATTTTCAGCACGACACTGTTATTCGAACCGCACCATTTCTACGTTATTCGTAAGGAAATAAATAAAATGACCACACTTGGTATAATTATATCACTTTTATTTGCTAGTACAACCTCCTAGTTCGGTATCTAGCAAACGAATGGCCAAATTTACCGATCTCTACTCAAAACTCGACTTCCGGACAAGAGAAAAAGGAAGGAAGTCGGTATTTTTAAAATTGAATATTTTCGCCGGAAACGGATCAGAGACGGAAACAAAAAATAAAAACGGAAACGGAATTTATCTTCAACAACAATACGAGTATTTTGAACAAAATCATATTTCCACATTATTTAAATGAACTACAATAATTTAAGTTGGTAACAATAAGTACACACACACGTTTTTAGGGTTCGGAAGTAAAATCGGAACCCTTAGTTTCGTCAAGTCCGTCCGTCTATCCGTCTGTCCGTCCGTCTGTCCGAAGCTAAGCGCCGAGACCCTTAGTGCTAGAAAGCTGTAATTTGGCATGGACATATTTACTAAAAATCCAGAATCGTAGAATAAAATATTGAAAAACATTTTTTTTCAGGGTACCGCCTCTACAGGTAATGTGAGGATGATTTTTTATTCGTCGCGTACCCTATAGTGTGGGGTATCGTTGAAAAGATCTTCCAAAAATATTATGGGTCTTCTAAGACCATTTTTGGAATTAGGGGTCGGTTTGCGAAATATGTATTTGACTTTAAAGTGCTAATTTTGGTAAGAGCTAACTTATGCTTTGTTGTTCATTGGAATAAACGAAAATGTCATCTTATGTATGTTCTGTGTACGAACGCAGACAGCTCTACTTGAATTATATAACTGTGTCATTCCACTTTTGTCCAAAGAAAGTGCCAATGATGGATGTAACTCCTTACTTGATCGTCATTAAAATAAAAATCGAATTCTGCTACAGGATTGCGGAATCATTGAACCAGAATCGAATTACAACTGTAATCAAGAGTTTGTGTTGCCGGATAATCAATCATAATTTATCCTATTCTCGGATTTCTGTAGACTGGAATATTTAAATGAAAAAAGTAAGACATTTAGACATCTGGCAGACGTAACATGATTTGATTAACCGTGAAATAAAATAAAATGCATAGTTTAATAAAATAAGCTTGTATATAATATTATAATTGCTTCGTGTATATGTTATCCTGAGGTGTTATCAATATTAACTGCTTCCAGTCTGCTTTCAGTCCAGAGTATTCAATGGCTTTCCAGAGAACCTTAGGCTGAGGAGTGTAGTCCAGATAAATAAATCATTGAAATACCTGGATGCACTTAAACATGTAGAAGACAATTTTTGTAAGAAACGTGTTATTTGTTATAAAATGATCCATTAATTATTATTTACGAAGAAAATGGAAAGTAAGATGAATAAAAACGTACCGTGAACCGCAAGAGAATATTTTCTTAATACCTCAGACATAAATCAAGGCAGTCATTGCTCTTAATCACGCACTAATTAATTTCGCCAACAGATGAATTTGAGGGGATCTGAGGGAAAAGTTTAACAAAAACCGGCCAAGTGTGAATTGGAGTCGAGCATGAAGGGTTCCGTACCATTATCTATACAATATAAGCGTTTACCTGTTGCCGTTATATTAATCATCATCGAGCAATAAACGGCAGAAAAATCACGTTTCTGGTATGGGAGCCCCACTTAAATATTTATTTTGCTCTGTTTTTAGTATTTTTTGTCATAGCGGCAACATAAATACATCATCTGTGAAAATTTCAAGTGTCTAGCTGTCACGGTTCATGACAGACGGACAGTGGAGTCATAGATTATAAGTACTATTATTTCTTCTGTGGTCATAGTAATAGAGTCCCGTTTTTAGGGTTCCGAAGTAAAATCGGAACCCATAGTTCCGTCATGTCCGTTCGCCTGTCCGTCTGTCTATCCGTCTGTCTGAAGCAAAGCGACGAGACCCTTAGTGCTAGAAAGCTGTAATTTGGCACGGATATTAAAACTCCAGAATCGTCGAATAAAATATTGAAAACCATTTTTTTTCACGGTACCTCCCCTACGTTACGCGACGAAAAAAAAAACATCCTCACGTTACCTATCGTGTGGGGTATTGTTGAAAAGGTCTTCCAAAAATATTAAGACGATTTTTGGAATTACAAGTCCGTTTGCGAAATATTTGGCTTTAAATTGATAATTTTGGTTTAGAGTCAAGTATCCCCCCATGCCGGATAAACGGTTGGAGTTAGACAAGTGAAAAAATCTCAAAAATAGGTTATAAATTATGATGAATTTACAAGAAATACTATCACGGATATGTTAGCATAAGTAGTTAATGAGTAATAGTCGATAAACTTACTACTTCGGAACTCTACATTGCGCGTGGCCTGACACGCACTTGCCCGGTTTTTTTACCTTTTGGGTACGGAACCCTAAAAAAACGCAATTTTTTTAAGTAAATACGCAGGTACTTTGTGCGTCTCTCGAGATTTTTATTCATAAATTAAAATAAACGGAATAAGGTGGCTGTTGTAGCGTAGGAGATTGAAATTAAATTCTCTTTTTTATTGCATCTTATCAAATGGATTTGCCGGTTATCAACACATGAATAAAAAAAATGTGAATTTAACTTTAAAATTTTGCCGTAGGTATGTCATTATTTCCCAGAATTCGATCCTTGTTAGAAAAAAAAAAAATTATCTTTCAGGTTGTGTTTTTTTCAAATGTTTCACGGGTTCGATTCCTGGCTAGGAATATTGATTTAAATGAAGCAGTTTTAGTTTTCATCAAAATCAGACAAGACTACTTGTTTGCACTTTTCGCTATTCCTCATAGTTTCGGATTTGGTCATCCACGCCCACTTGAAAAATTCACTCTATATATTATAATTATGTATAGCGACATCGTTTATTAAATGGTACAAAAATATCGTTAGATATTACCTATCTAACGATACGACTGTCTTTCCTTACTTAAGCACTTTCTTACCTTAAACATTTACATAATTTTGGGTAACAGACAAATAGCTCCCAACGCTACTTCAATTTATACGTTTCACGAAAATGATTTTGTTAATCGTACCAGAGTTTTAAAATTAATGGGATGTTTTAGTATTATGTAAAATGTGGAAATATTAATAAAATTCCGGCAATTAATGCTGAGTTAGAAAAATTATGATGTAAGATTTACGTATTAATAAGAAGTTGCTATAGTTATTGGAATGTGTCTATCCAGGATGGATGGACGGTACAATCCATTCTATCCAGCTCGTGGATGCATCCTGGTGAACAACGGTTGAAATTATAGTCCTTCCTGTTGAAGTTCGCTAGGTCCGAATGCACCTAGATAAATTAAGTTTACTGACCTAGGTGAATTAAGTTGTACTAATTTTGCAGATTTAATTCACCTGTATTTTATCTCAGCATAGTTTATGTACAAAATCACAGTTACATCCCAACTACATTTGCAGACCAGAACATCATTTTACTCAACACATAGTGGGTCGTGGGTGCCATGAACAACATTCAAAGACAGGGACACTCAAACCAGACCGAGAACAGAAATTCAAACTCATCATTTTTTCCGCTTTGCTGAGAATCGAACCCAGGACCCTTGGCGCGGCGATCCGGCATGGTAACCATATACTACTCAAATAAATCAAATTACTCGTATTCTCAGGCTATGCAGTTTACTCTACCAAGATAGTACTTAGTTACTGAACTTAGTTAATTATCAGATCATTACTACTTTACCTCCCTTCTCCATTTCTCCCCTTAGTAACAATAAACGTCGCATCGTTCGACGCTAATTACGAAACCACAAGCTATTTAGAACAAGAAGCCTGCAATAGATAGCAGATATTAACAATAAATTGCCTCTCACAGCGTCTATTATTATACCTAAATGAGGAAAATAAGAATTTGTCATAAACATAATCTTTAACTTTACTTTGCAAACTATGTAGTTTATTTTATCGTATTTCACTATTATTGAGTATGACAGCTAATAATATCGAGAGTCTTTTTGCGAAATTTTATTGATTAAAAATACGTTAAGTTTACAAATATAGGGCTCCAAAGTGTTCGCCAGGGATCTGTCTATTGGAAAAAGCCAACTTACGAAGTTGAAGACCGAATCGATCTTATTTCTGTATAATCACAAAACACGAAACACATCCTACAAAACATACACCTATGGACAAGACGAAAATCATGTCAAATGTCCATGTCACACCCGCACCGGTTGTTGTTGACGGCGCTGCTCTCGAAGTTGTAGACAAATACAGTTACCTGGGACAAGTTATCCAGATGGGTAAGTCCAACTTCGAGAAAAAGTCACTCGTAAAATCCAATTCTGATGGGCTGCGTCTTAGCTTGTCGTCCAAAACACAACCTCAGTGCCTGAAGTCGAAGGTGTTTGAATTGTGTGTGTTGCCAGTGATGACATACGGCTCCGAGACATGGTGCTTAACTATTGTTCCAATTCACAAGCTCAATGTCCCACAGCGGACTATGAAGAGATCTATGCTGGGTATTTCTCTATGTGATCGAGTCAGGAATGATGAAATCCGTAGACGAACAAGGGTAACCGACAGAGTTCATCGAATAAGTCGAACATTCAGAAGACTCAGAACCGGTCAGATTGGCGGAAGTCAGGGAAGACATAACATGTCCATCAGTGGACCTCCAATTGCTGATGGATGGGGATGGATGGATGGACTACAAAATTTGTTCGTATTTAAAACTCAAAGATAATTCTCTCACAAGGAATTGAACAAAGAACCGTATGTAAAACTTTAGTTAAAAATTAGTAAACTAACAGGTTCAAATTAAGAGGTTGCACCTACTCGATAAAGCCGAAAATATTGTTCCCTCAGTTCAGATGGCATAATTATTATTGTACGAAAATTCGAAGCACTTTTATCTTTCAGCTGTTACTTTTTATGTCATTATTTCTTTTTAACTAATTTATAATGTATTTCTTCGTTTAAACCTGTGTTTAACTGGGGCTCTCAATTCTAAATGTCTGCACTGAGGGCCCAAGTACCTAAATCTACGATAAATCTGTTATGTTATTTTAGTAGCTACGCCGAGCGATGGCTATCAAATTTCATTCCCGTCTAAGTCAGACAGCTAATACGATGATGATTGATATTGATACAATGATTCAAGTATTTTGTACGTAAAGTTTCCTTTTTAAATTATTTTCGGTATTCTATCAGAAATAAACAAAGTTAATAAAGGTACAATGCTCATACGAGGTAACAGTCTGTAAAATAAGATAATGTACAAAAATAGTACCTAAGTCAAAACAGGTCATATTTTCAGCAAACGCGCATAAAGTTTTTAAATTATGGCGGCCATAAAACACCCGGGAAGACTGATTCCCACACCCGTTAAAATTGCTACGCATATCTCCGGGCCTATTCCGCAAATGTAAGATAATTCAAACGTCTTAATATCTTGTTATGTTATAACTAATGACCACACCTGGTTGACTTTTTTCATACAATACATTATTACTTCACAGATTTCTTTGGAGGAATTAGGTACCTCAAGTAAAACGACAGAGAGGAGCAGTAAATGATAAGATGAGGTTCAGTGACGTGAGGTAAAGTGAGAGGAGGTGGGCTGTGAGGTGAGTTGAGTTTTGTAGTAAGGAGAGGAGAGGAGAGAGATGAAGGGAGGCTAGGTTCAGGTCGCTGAGGTGCCCTGCGGAGTCGTAAATGAGATGAGTTGGAGGGAGCCTTCCGTAATCCTGAAGTCGGTCCTAACCGTAATATCAGGTCATTGTAACATAATTATATTAAAAACATATTGTCATATTGCTCCGTAGAATAATGAGAAGTAGATTAACGGCCGGTCTCAATAATGTACTAACAGATGGAAGGCTGTGAATAGGGCTACCATTGGTATGTTATCTGTCATATTTGTCAATTTTTGCCTCTGAAAAATTGACAAATATGACAGATGACAGCCCTATCCACAGTCTTCCATCTGTTAGTACATTATTGAGACCGGCCGTAAGAAATAAAACTATCTATCTATCCATTCATCCAGCTATCCATCCATCTATCCGTTCATCCATACTGTATACAAACGCACATACTTATTATACTTTCCACTGAACAAACAAGAATTTGCATCAAAATAAAATATATATTTTTCTGAATATTGTTTGCTCCTCAGGTTTGCTCTATCATTAAACGCCAACAAAATGTGCCGTCGCTCGTCTAAACAAAAAATTACTCTTTACAAAGAAAATAATTAATCAACAGACACGGTAGGAAGAGAATTTAGATAAAAGAGAATTTGTATCCAAAGATAAAATTGACAACAATGAGAAGTGACTCACTGTATTTTGTGAAAATAAGGCGGTAATGTGGCCTTAATGGCAGGAATTATAGGATCCATAACTTTGATTAATTCCTTGTTGGGTAGTCCATGATGATCTATTTAGGGAGAAAAGTTTAGAAAAAAGTGGAACAGATCGGTTTCCTTTCGATTTGTTATTGATCCGGCAAAGAAAGCTTACTAACTTTGAATGTAGATAATCACAAAAAAAAAACATAAAATGCCTGATAAAAACAAATAGCTTTTTTTCGGGACGGTAACGGTATGGATTACTATTATGTACCCGGATGACCCAGCTTTGTTCGGTATTTTTATTTGGCAAACAACGCCATCTACACACCATCTACTGAAGTAGCTTTAGTGTTGTTACTCCCCAATAGATGTCAGGAAGAGTCTATTGTAGCAGTTTTTCATTGCCTGAATACACGGATAAAACGAATTTTTTTTAAACGAATCCCAGCTAGATCGATTTATCGCCCCTGAAACCCCCAGCATACTAAATTTCATAAAAATCGTAGGAGCCTTTTCCGAGATTCAGAGAATATATCTAGGTATCTGGTATATATATACAAGAATTGCTCGTTTAAAGGTATTACTTAACATATTATTTAATATAACCAAAACGAAGACTATTAAATAAACCTATTTCTATTAATACCTACAATTTTTTCTATTATACGAAAGCAGTTCTAAACAGAATAAAGAAGAATTAAATTCCAATCATCTTACTTGTAGCATTGCAGTAGATGCATTAACAGAAATATTTGTACCTACGAAGTTTTTTAACCCGAAAATCATTCTCCCGGCATGCCATTTCACTGACGTACAGAAGTTTTTATATTTACTCGGAATGAATTTCCCAGTATTCATTAAAAGACGAATCTTTTGTGGGACTTTTAATAAAGCTAAAAACTCCATAGACCATTTATAAGACTAGGTTGTGGCATTAATATTCTGTCCTCTTTTTTAGTGAATGTTGGGCCTCCCTAGTTATTATAAGTAAATAATGAATAATGAACGCCATTCATTATAATTCATGTTTAATGATGTAGAAAACATCTAATTTGTCTGCTTCTTCTTCGGAAGACTTTGATAAAGATTCATTTTTCTTTATTATTTACTAAATTTCGTAAAAATACTATTGGCTTCAGGAATAATGACCGGACGAAGTGATAAGTAAAATAAAACAATGACGGACTATTATTATTGGCCTACTGAAGATATGAGGCGCTAGAATTGCGAACTGGACTGCAAAACCATCAATGGCTAATTGCCTAAACACTAAAGCAACATTATATGCATTTTAGTCGTAGTCTTCATTTAGTACCCAATCCAATATAAATCGATCCGTTTAAATTAATGCAAGTACACGATCCATGGATCATGAAGCCTGGTTTAATATATTGCCATAAAATATACGCGTCCCTAGAATGTGTGACGCTTAAGGCGCTATGTCCATCTTCGTTCAAGCTAAATATCTCTCATCTGTTTATATGTTAATAAATATAAATATTAACAAAGTAGAAGATCCACTTCATAGTAAGTGGAGCTGATGTCAGGATTATCAAAGGCTTCATTGTCTTGAGAAGCGAGGTAATTAAGACATACTATTATACTAAAAGTATAGCTCCAGTAATGAGAGATAAATTACCAGGTTTCCCTGACATTGTATGTCGCCTCGTGCAATAAATTTTTATTGAAATACTAGCTTTTGCCCGCAGCTTCGCCCGCGGTTGAGATCGATTTTTTACAAATCCTACTTATTTTTACTTAGTTAGATTTAGTTGTCTATGACTTATGTAATTTACATGTATTGTATCATTTGATAGCGGGATTCAGAACTTGCAAATGAATTTTACTAACGCCATCTATTAATAACTTCCGGAACTAAATATCTAGCAAGGAACAAAATATCGATCTTCCCATGGGGATGTTTTACCGCGGTAAAAAGTAGCCTACGTTACTCTCCACCCTCCTCACTATCTCCACACACAAAAACCATACCATATAACAGCTTCGTTGGGACGTGAAAGACGGACACACAAACAAACAAACACACTTTCACATTTATAATATTAGTATGGATTCGTGACCAATAAATACGAGTCAATGCTGTGCAATACTTTCCTAGGTTAACGCAATGTCTGCGCTCTGATGAGGTATGGATCTTATCATAATAGTTAGCTTAGCAACACTTGTCTTATTAAACAGATCTATCGACGATCGTAAATAGATGGATCTCCATTTTAAAAGCCTTTTCTTTCTTCCTTTTTCTTCTCTTCTTCTTGGCCGGCAACGGGTTAGTGATGCCTGTGACACACTGACGTCCATGGGCGATAGCCACTTACCATCAGGTGGATTTTCATCTCATTTTCCGGTTATTTCTATAAAAATAAATAAGGCTTTCCCAAAAAAAATCTTGAAAGTAATCATTCAGTTTTAAACGTTCTTATACGAGCTTCCAGCCTGAGTTTTACCGATTCACATACACTCGCAAATTATAAATGCGTCTCACACATTGCGACGTGATCTTAATTTAATATCGGCACATTTCATTTCTTTCTGTAATTCTGTTCAGATATACATTCCATGTATTTCTCGAATTACATTATAGATTTGATAATGCCGTAGTTTTTATTGGCAATGTCATGTAATTTAAACTATTCTTATTTGTAACTTACCTTCATCTCTCTTTGGAAGCAATTTATTTAATTGTATTTTTAGGTCGTTTTCAAAGCTTTCTGGCATGGAATATAGAGGTAAAGAGAGCAATCTCTGTGTATGAAAAGTGTCCGTAAAAACGCGTCCAATAACGGGTGGCGCTGCGGTAGCCTAGTATAAATATTGAACTCAGCAAACTTCACTCTACAACAGCTATGTTCATATCATAGTATTATTTCGACGCCAGCGCTATGTCCCAGGATGGTGGTAGGTATTGGAACCTCTATTGTCAGTATAATAATATAGCTGTACACTTTTTCAACTTTCCCCCCATATGAGATAGCTCTCCTTACCCTCTATACTCCATGGTTTTTGCATTAATAAAATATTATTTTTATTGTAAGTCAAGTAATAACGGGCGGATAAACTACGTGGTTATGATCACCCATAGAGACATAGAGATATGCCGGATCGCCGCACCGAAGGTCCTAGGTTCGATTCTCAGCGAGGCGGAAATTTTAAAGATCAGTATGAATTTCTGTTCTCGGTCTGGGTGTGAATGTCCGTGTCTAGTGTGTTGTCCATGACACCCACGACACAGGGAATACTAGTGTGGGGCTATGAGTGCAAAGCGTTATTTATTTTATAGGGTGAGATATATAGTATACAGCGAACTTAGACTTTGCTCAGATAACATTCAAATGTACTAGATGTCTGACACTTTGTTAATACGAAAAAATTAAAAAAATCATAATAAAACGGCTAATGTTTTGGTGATTTAGGACAAATTATTTTTGTTCCTAACGCCTAGATCACCGATAGACCTCGGTAATACCATACCTATTATGCATCACTGACGCGTGTGATATTATTTTCAACGTATAATTTTATTATTATCGTAAAGAATATAATATATCGTAAAGTACTCACGAATTTTGTATTATTATTTGTAGACAAGAAAAATCATGAGCACCCTTTTTCTTTTAAAATCCGTAAGTTTTTTTTTATTTTAACTTTTCCTCAAAAACACGGCAGTACTCAGCAAAACCATTCTTTCACCTGCGTAACTAAAGCGCAAATTAAACGTTGCTACTACTCGTAGAGGACTTAGTTATAGTGAGTAAAGTTAAAATCTTTGTCAAACAACTTTAACCAGAGTGAGGTGACCTCTTATTTCTCTGCTCATGACGTCGTTTCGCTGAATGACCGGCCATTTGGCGAAGACAACTCTATGTCCATGACTAATGTATACAGTAATGTTGCAGGTAGCTTTTAAAATAGGTTTTTTATGTTACAACAAAATTCATGCAGGCGAGTCCTAGGGGTAAAATACTTGAACTGAAACCTTTTGCTTACTATATTTTAGGGTAACGGGGAAAGCTGCATGGGGTGTATGGTAACGCCTAATAGAGCAAGGTCAACGGCTTTTAGCCAGTTCTTAGTAAAGTCGCCAATGCAATGCGAGATCTGAAGGACTGCTCTTTTTAACCGACTTCTAAAAATCGAGGTGGTTCTCAATTGGGTTGTGTTTATGTTTGTAACCTCAGAACTTCGTCATTTATGGTACCTACTAGGGTATGGATGTAGCGATTCGTATTTGTGTTTTTCGACGACTATTTTTCTTTGAAACTGTTTCTTTGTTTACTGAGAAAATTTTATTATTATACTTCAAATAAAACCATCACAGCCATTCGATATTATCTTGTTCTTTCATGCGTGTAGTGTTTGCGGCAATATTATCGTAAAAATTCATGTTCAATAGATGTTAATGTGAAAACACTTTTTACAGTTCGAATAAAACCATCTATGAATCCAAAAATACCTCCCTCATAATTTGCATGTTCGCAGGAATGTCGTCAAATTTTGTGTCCAATTGAAATTTTTCGAATAGTGTAGACTGTAGGTGATACGGTGTAATAAATTTCGTGAATTGCGCAATTATATCTATCAATGGTCTCTGGTAAAATAATAATATAATTAATGCCTCCTTCACCTCTTCAATTAGCCGCACCGGAAAATAAAAGTGGAAGAGAAAATAATAAAAAATCGAACTAGCTCTCAGCCGGAACATGACGAGTCACTTAGCAGATAACTGAATTTGTACTTGATTTATTTATTCATAAATCCTCATAGGTATCTATCATTACCGTGTGGCCTGCTTAAACTTAACTAAACAACGACTATATGTACCCTAATATAATATAACAATTGCAAACCACCAGTAAGAAAGGGCCAGGCAAAACTGTTGCGGTTTTCGTGCATTAGAAAAAGATATTGGTTATGAGTTTTGAGTTAGGATTAGTCTACTTTGCAAGAATCCGAGGTCAACGTGTATAATGGTATATAGTTTAAGAAATGCATGGTACCTAGCTCCCAGCGGAACCATGCACTACAATAAAATTAAAAGTACATATTATACAGCACCAACGCGTGTTTCGTCCCGAAACGAAGCATCATCGCCCTGGTGCTGAAATACCACGCATGTTTAAGCAGACTAATACCATGTCATCTGTGCTAATACTAAGTTAATAACAATAGATTTCCACAATGTAACGCTTGATACTATTACTATAATGGCTTATTACGTCTACAGAAAATTACTGAGGATTATATACCTATATACAGAAGATTAAGACTTTAGACATTCAAATTATCTCCGAAATCAATGTTAGACAGCAACACAGCTTCGCGATACGAGTACCCAGAGAGAAGTAACATTCGACATGCAAATTAACATGAAGCCATGCTGAGTGTACAGCAGGTATCCCGTTGATTTGATGTATGCGTTGGTTTCTACATTACTTATGTCCTTGATGAAGTCAGACGAGAATGACAGAAACCTTCAAGATATACAATATGTATCTTAAATATATGTAACTTAGGAGGGTACATGGCTCAAAATCGGCAGCTGAATCGATTCCACGTATTTTTAATGTAGGTAATTTTTTTTTCCTAAAAGAAATTAAAATTAAGTAAATGATGTCACCCAATTCTTTAAACAGTCGAAACAAACAAAAATGAAACTTAAGTCAATGCAATAGGGTCCTTTCAAGCATTATTATACTTAGCCACAGCCTCAAACACACACTGCCAAACGTACGAGTTGTCAGTTGTACGACGTTAAAGAAATACACTACAAACGCAATAGATCAAAAAAATATTATTAAGAAAGTTCGCACAATTCCATACGTTTTCTCTCTTCCGCATATTTAAAAACAGTCGGGAGGAAGCGAGACGTAACGAGAGTGTCCCAGCCGGCGGTGTGATCGGCCCGGCGACCGGCGGCTTTTGTAATCTACGATTTAGAAAATTAAAAAGTCAGTCACACCTAGGGCTTGTAATATCGGAAGGTTTTCAATATCGATATTGATTTTCGATATTTGATGCTAATATCGGAATTCCGATATCAGTATCGGAATTATACAATTTTTTTTTAATAATTTAAATTTAATTTTATATTATAAAGTAGGACGTCTTGGATAGCAAAAAGGTTTTTAATCAATAGGATAATGAAATAATAACGTCTTTAATACGGTTTTATTCCCGTTCGTTGCAAATATCACCTAAATCTATTCAATTCGGTTTGGTTTTCGCGTTAAAAATTCACAACTTTAATTTTTTTTTAGGATTTTGGAATCGCAAAATAGTTTTTACTGATAGATGAAATTTTGCTGCACCAAATGTGACAGCTGTACGGCAGAAGCTATGCTTTATACAAGGATAAAAGCTGAAGTGACTTGAAATATCGCAACACATTTGCTAGGACGCTTTGTTTCCTGGCAGCTGCCTTAACTTTGGATTCAATAAACCGCTCAAATTTAAGGTTCAAGGATATCTCAATTCCTTGCGGTGGGAGTATTTCAAGGATACATTCTGAAAAGTAGGGCCAAAATAAATGCTTCTGTTTTTATGGCGTTGAATTTCACAAGGTTGGCATCGCCCTATTCGGTGACTTCAGGCAGTGATTCACTCTTTCAACTCGGGCCTCTCTTCAGACTGTATTTTGATCGTTACTGGTCGGAAGCTTGCCAGGTATCGCTCGACCAGATCGTTGGTATGCAGCAGGAATAGAGTTCTGGAGATAAAAGATCTCTGAGAAGGTCCGGCATTGTTTGTAATATGTGATGTAAGGTTGCTTGGGACGAATAATCTTTGATAACGACTCTAAATGAACGTTCACTCAGAAAGTCTTTAACCCAGCTGATCAGGCCAGGGAATAGGACATACGCAGGAAGCATGATCAATAGGCTAACATGTTAAACCGTATCGAGATGTCAAGGGATAAAGGCAACCGCCTCTACATTATTCTTAAGATCCTCGCCCCAGATGTGTGTGATCATTGTGTTCTAGGTATGCCACGAGGCGAATGTTCAATAATAATCTTCCTGAGTATGTTGGTAATTGAAATTGGCCGTTAATTAGCAGGGTCAGCTCATTTGCCATTCTTGGGCACGGAATGCACGTTGGCAAGCTTCGACGCCTGAGGCACTATGCTCGTCTTAATTGAGAGACGAACCAAGCGTGGCAAAACATTAGATAACTGGAGAGAGCTGGAATACCATCTGGTCCACTAGCTTTGTTCACGTCTAGACATCGTAAGGTTTTAAAAACCTTTGTCGTAGATGTGAACCTCCGATATACAACGGTCAATGAGGTATCTGCGGTGAATGGCCATTGACAGTTAGATGCAAATTCTCAGCAACTAGAGATTCGTACAGATGATCTGCAGAAGATAATGAAATTATTAACTTAGGTACACCGAGATTAAGGAGATAAATTATGTTTGGAATAGATTTTTTCCGTATCGCATTATTCGTGCACTAGGCTGAGCAGACTCACAACATTAATACGGTGAAAGATATTAACTCTACCTCCCTACACAGCCAAAACATTTATACTTACTTGCTCAATTTTATGACCTAGTGGCACGCATTAAAATCATTTTGTTTAAATTAAAATAAAAAAATTACTGATTCCGATATTACGATATCGAATCACTCAGTATCGGAATTGTAATATCGGGTTTCACGGTCCGAGATTCCGATATTTCGAGATTCCGAGATTCCGATATTCAAGCCCTAGTCACACCGCACGCGCCGGCCTTATCAGCTGATTGGACCCAACTAGACTTTTTTCTGTGGGGACGTGTTTATTTCAAACATTCCATTAGCGTTGAGGATCTAAAAAATGGAATAATAGCTGCATTTGACGTAGTGAAAAGTGACACTGTAGTATTAAATAAACTTAAACGACAATTACAAAAACGTGCATTATTGTGTATCGAACAAGGTAGTGGACATTTTGAAAATGTCATTATAAGACGACGCCGCAGGAGTTGATAGGAGTCTATGAGGACGAAGAGGGAAGAAACCAATTATTATCAGACCTGTAAGTTACCTACAGTAACTAAATTTAAATGGTTGTTTAATATTTGTAAATATTTTAATAATTCACAGCTTTTAAACACGCAGTCTTTTTTGTTTTGTTGTATTATTACTTAAGTCCGATTTAAACGTATTATGTAGATTGTAGGTAGTTAACTTAATTTTATGTGAATGATTTTTAGTGCGCGCCCAAACGGAATAATTTAGTAAAGCTCTTTAGTTCATACAATTCTTCACAACCTACTTAATAAACTTATGCATTTTACTAAATTTTAATTAAAAAATGTCTGCTCAAACGTGTTAAGTGTTATGCCCCGCCCATAGAAAAATTTCTAAATCACTTGTTTACTTGCGTACAAAATTTGAAGTAGGTAGTAAATTATCCGTTTACACCTATTAATTTACTTAAAATTTAGTTATCTACATATCTACTTCTAAACAATAAATATTTCAATAAATAGGTATCTTATCATTTTAATGCCAAAACGATTGACATTGTATTAATTAAAATGATTCAAAGTCGACAGTCCAAAAGCTGTAAAAAGTGATTGAAAGAGGGAATCATAATTTGTTTATGAAACAATTTATCTTAGTACGATTAACTATTATTTTAGGCATATGTAGGTAATAATAATGTTTATGTTCAATAAAATCTTTGAATCTTTACCTAATTGGATGTGTTCAGTAAGTGATACGAGTATAACACACCAACCAATTAAATGAAATGAGTACTCAGGTAACAAACATGTTGTGTTTAACAATGTCTAATGTAGGTATGTACAATGTCGAATTCGTTTTCGTGCATCAGCTGTTATCGACGCGCGCGCGCCGCGCTGGCCCCCGCGGCCCGCGTTGTGGCCTGTGACGTGGGTCTCACTCTCATGTGTGCGTTAGTCTGTATGCTTGTTTAGAATATTATGAACATTCTTATCCCTCTACGAGAACAAGTAATTTCTTGAATAAACAATTAATAAGCTAATAAAAAATATTTTAGTGTAGGTATTATGATTAAAACTGAATAGGTATTCTAATTGGGGTGTTTAAGGGTGTACGTCATTTATGCATTCAATGTAGTGAAAAGTGACACTGTAGTAGGTATTAAATAAACTTAAACTTATTACTGACATTGTTAAATAATTTTGTTCTTTAATTTGAGGTTTATTAATCAATGAGTTCAAAATTGTTCACAGTCTACAGTACAAAGCCTGAAAAATGTGATGGAAAGAGAGAATCATAATTTGTTTACTATTTAATCTTCGTACCATTACCTACTACATATTTTATGTAATGATCGCTCGATCGCTAATAGCTCTGCTGTTTTCGTCGGGGTGTACTCACACAGACGCGCGCACCGACCTTGTAGCGCTCGTTCGCTCTCATGTGTGCGTGCGCCGCTGGGTAGAATGTTCACACTTTTCGTTCGAAATGAGTATAACTTATTTCTTAAATAAAAAATTATTAAGCTATAAAAAACAATTAAAAATACGTGGAATCGATTCAGTTGCTGATTTTGAGGAAGATACTTTCTCAAAGTGCGTAAATCCTGTTATACGTTGTATTTAAAAATAAAAACGTGTGTTTACGCGCGTAAGAATTTATACTTTTTTGGCGTAACAGAACAAAAATAGCTAAAGATGTCATCCCGTATGCCACAACTCTTTGTTTGTAAAAGGAATCAGTTATCAGCTAACTTCATCATGTCGCTTTTAGGCTGTCGATGTGCGCACGCATCGTAAAAAAATATTCTAATATTTTTTCCAAAAGCCAAAAAAAGGATAACTCAAAAAATATTTATTAACCATACACACTTAGAGCCCCACACTAAGGTGTGTCGTAAGTGCCTTTGACAACACACAAAGACAAGAACATATAGGTACACCAGACCGAGAAAAGATGTTTAAAGTCGTTCCAAATCTTTGCCGAGCTGGGAATCGAACCCAGAACCCTTTGAACAGCGGTCCAGTATGGTAACCATTGCGCCATGGGTCATAAAGATGCGGCTCAGGTGGTAATATCATAAAAGCGATAAGTTTCGATGGAACTATATATGTATGTATTTATACCCTTTCTCGCATTTCGTGATATTTCTAACAAGTTATCAAAACTGAAACACAAGCAAATAGTTTAAAGCCACATTGATTGTGCAATGTACTTAGTAGTAATTCCATCTAACACCATCTCGACACTGCACCTGCGATGTGGAGACAAAGTTTCTGTGTAGCTAAGCTGTTCCTAACTTTGCAGCTGTATCATTGTTAGACAGGTATTTGCACTTTATATCTTACCTAATTGTATTTCACAACAACAGACTAAGTAGATACTAAAGATCCCCCAAATATATTGAACACGAATTTTAGTACCTATGTAGTCCTAATAATAATAATAATAAATAATAAACGCTAACACACTCATACGCCCGCAGTAGGTTTTTACCTGTGTCGCGGGTGGCATGGACGACACATATAACACATCACAATAACACCCATGATCCGAGTACAAATATTTATCCGTCACATATATCTGCCCCGGCCGGGAATCGAACCCAGGTCACTACCAACTGAGCTACGGGGTCGTCATAATAAACTTAATAATAAATAGGTTAGTGTAATGAGCAGTACATCCTTAGTATTTAACACAATTCGGAAAAATTTAGCATTGATATAATAAGTATGAAAAATTATTGGTTTAACACATGACCAAAAATTTGGTCTCCGCAACAAGCGTCTCGGGGTTGGCTGTACGTATCCATCGATGAGCGATAAATGAGAACACGAAGACATTTGGATCTCGCCGTATTTTATTGGAATGCTTTGGCGCACCTAGCATTCTCGGTACTATGAAAACTCGAACTTGACATTACGATTTTTAATGCCATTAAAAAAAAGCATCGTTTGACGGTTTGGGGTAAAACCGTACTGCAATCGAACCTATAGATTAATTGACTTACATACTCAAATACCAGCGAGTTACTTCAAACGCACAGAGCCCGGTTGTTAGTTGGATGGGTGACCGCTAGACTAATGGCAAAAATTTGAAAAAACAGCCGTTAAGCCATGTCGGAGGCTCTCCGGAAGCAGATTGAAAACCCGAGTTCAGTATTGGGATTAATGGATTAAAGCTTTCTTTCTTTCTTTTTCTTCTCTCTTTCTTGGCCGGCAACGCATCAGTGATACCTTTGGTGCTGCTGATGTCCATGGGCGATGATATCCACTTACCATCAGGTGGATCGTCAGCTCGTTTGCCGGCTATTTCCTTGATTTCCTATTGACGACCTGTGTGGCGCATTGGTTACCATACCTGATTGCCGCATGAAGGGTTCTGGGTTCGATTCCCAGCGATGCGGAAATTTGAATGATAAGTTTGAATTTCTATTCTCGTTCTGGGTGTGAACGTCCTTGTCTAGTGTATTGTACATGGCACCCACGACACGGAATCCTAGTAGGTATAAGGCTATGAGTGTGAAGCGTTATTTATTATTATTATCTATTATTTCCATTAAAAAATCCAACAATCGAGATTCATTCGTAACACAAGAGAAGCGGAATGGAGTCGATGGTACTTGTAATAAGTTCATACTTGAGTAAATTTGCATAACGTCGCGAGTCGCGCGTCTAATGCAGTTTTAATGACTGTATTATTTATGCACTAACTGCTTTTGGATTGGTCTGTATCTGTGTAACGATGCAGATTTTACTTCGTTGGCACAACAGTAGTTATGGAGTACCGAGTAACAAATGAAATAAATAAAATTTTAATTCGTCTACTGTAAAAGTAACTCGGGGGGGGGGGGGGGTATTACATATCTAAATATTAATAAAATTTTCCACTTACAGGAACCACAGTTATTGGGGGCACGTTAATTTTTACAGTAGGCGGTATCTGTAGGAAAATGTGGCTGTTTCAACATTGTGCTACAGGGATTTTTGTAAATATAAATTATTATTTGTTTTCCTATAGAAAATTAAACTTTATAACCATAAAACTTTTCGTTATTATGTCATTGATATTTTTAAAATTCCAACCTTGATGCAGTGGGTGCACGGGTAAACACGAATTACCCGTGCACCCACCAGTGGGTTAAGCCAGTGGGTGGACGGGTAACGGCCCTTTATTTCAAACTCTTTCTTTTACACACATTCATCAGATTACATATTTAGTTTATATAAAACCTACAACAGTCTCTAATACAATAAAAGCTAGGATTGTTCAATATCAGAAATGACAGATGTCAGAATTCCTCGTTATATCCGTATCCGAAACCCAATTGTCATGTAAACCCTGACCTAAATACTCATTCACTTCACGACGAGGTCAAAGTAACATTTCCCAATAGAAGTGTCGGACCCAAAACTTGCGTTATTTCCCTAATGTAAGAAGTTATTCACTTACACTCTTTTTCCGTAGATCAAAGAAACACATTTTATTTGTGACTTGAAAACTCTTGGCTTCGAAACCTACGCTTTCGCACCATATTTCAAAAATGTTTAGGATTATTTAAATTGACTTATTTTTTTAGGATTCCGTAGTGAAAGAGGAACCCTTATAGTTTTGTAATGTTCGTCAATCCGTCCGTCTCTTCTTCCGTTCGTCTCTTCGTCCGCCCGTCTGTTCGCAGCATAGTGCCGAGACTAGTAACATTATTATTATACATATGTATAAGTACTAGAAAGCTGTAATTTTGTGCATGGATATACATAACGTAGTGTGTTCAAAAAATATCGTTTTTTGAACATAATACTTATTTATTCGCCTATATTAGTATTGTCGCCTTCAAATTAGTCCCCACTAGATATTATGCACTAGTGCCAGCGCTTCTTCCAATCCCCCAAATACTTTTCAATCTCGATTTACGGATAGCCTTTAGCTCTTTCAGCGATGCGCTTTTAATGTCATCTATAGGTACCTACTTGAAAACGACGGCCCTTTCTTTCCTTCACCCTGTGTTATTTACACCATTATTGTATGGCTAAATAAGGATATTTGTATAGAAATTAATACTGTATGTTATTTATATGTGTGGAACAGCACATAAGGGCATCATCATGGCGTTCTCGACAGTAATTCTCTACAAGCTTTTCAAAAATGTATGGTCCATTCAATAATCCTACTAGGTATATATCGTTCGAAACATGCGAGCTGTGGTACTAAATTTTCATTATTTTTGAAATATTGTTCAACAATAAAAGTGAGTTGTTCTATCGACTGAACTGTTAGCTGTCAAACCTTTTTTCTATTTGCTAACAACACTATAACGCGAATGACAGCAATTTCAATTGCGTAATTTTTGGGACAAATAAAATACATTAATAATTTTCTCAAATATCTTCCATGTACAGATATCAGCCACTTACAGTTATATTATATGTATATCGTATAGACTAAACATAATCCTACTGACAAGCACTTATCTTATCAATCTTAAGCAAATATGTCTTCAGTGTATCATCTTGTAGGAGGAACGATGAACAAACAGATATGAGGGATCGCTTGTTGAATAAACATATCGGAACATGTTTAATTAATACAATAGCACTACATTCATTGCCTTATTAGAGCGCTTTTAGCTTAAATAGTACATAAAACTATTTTTAACCGACTTCAAAAAAAGGAAGAGGTACTCAATTCGACTGTATTTTCTTATGTATCGTACTAGCTTTTGCCCGCAGCTTCGCCCGCGGTAGAGATCGATTTTTTACAAATCCTACTTACTTATAATAGTTAGATTTAGTTGCCTATGACTTAAGTAATTTACATGTATCATTTGATAGTGTGATTCAGAACTTGCAAATGAATTTTACGAACGCCATCTATTAACAAAATCTGGCACTAAATATCTAGCAACTAACAAAATATCGATCTCCCCGGCCCATGGGGATGTTTTACCGCGGTAAAAAGTAGCCTACGTTACTCTCCACCCTCCTTACTATCTCCACACACAAAAACAATACCATATAACAGTTTCGTTGCGACGTGAAAGCCGGACAAACAAACAAACACACTTTCACATTTATAATATTAGTAGGGATTGTAGGGATTCGAAAGCTGGAACTTATCATGTGTTCTCATTTGAATTTGAGCAATATTTGACGAGTAGTTTTTGAGTTTTTTAGAAGAATTATCTGTATATCCAATATAAGGATAGTAGACGAGCTTCTATCCCCTGCCGCTCATGGACATAGGAGCAAAATAAAAGTAATATCCAATACATATGTAACTAGAGTTGAGAAAAATGAGCTCCGAGCCCCGGACTCGAGCTCCGAGTCGGACCTACTGAGCCTTCAAAGCTCGAGGCCTAAGGGCTCGCGAGCCTTAGAAGGCTCGAGCCTTTAGGGTTCGAGCCTTAAGGGCTCAAGAGCCTTCAATTGAAGACTCGAGTCGAAGCTCGGCAATCAACGGATACGCCTATCTTTTTTTTTTAGATAAACAGATAAAATTTGAAAAAAGAAATTGCAAACAGATAAAATTTCTTAAAATAAATTGAATGGGATCTTTATACTTACTAAAAGGTTTTTTATTAAATATCTTCGACGCACGGCCATCGCTCAGTTACAGTTTTATTTTATTACATAAAACCTCAATATTCATAAAAATATTAAAATAAAAGTCTATATTAAAGAAACAAAACATAAATCAAAATCATCATTGAATTTTGTTCCCAAAATCTACATAATATCTTGTGACGTGACGTCATACACCAATAAATCGTATTCGCGCCACTGTGATTCGCGCGGTATTTTTTTGAACTTTCTTTTGAATTTGGAATAATGACGACACGCCGCCACGATGCGCTTCGAATGGCGTTCAAAGTTTAAGTGATTTATGAGTATTAATTATTTATATGATTTTTTATTAATTTGTTATCTATAGTATGTTGAGTTATTTTGAATTTGGTTATTTTTTTCTTGTTAAAATCCAGGTTATGCTAACTATATATTAATAAGTTTGACGACCCGTGTTACTTAATGGTTATATGCTGGTCCACCGTACCAAGGGTCCTGGGTTCGATTCCCAGCGACATTTGAATGATAAGTTTAAACTGTTCTTAGTCTGAGTGTGTGTTGTTGTCTTTGTGTGTTATCTATGACACTTACGACACAGTGAATCCTAGCGTTGGCTGTGAGTGTGTAACATTATAAATGATGATGATGGAAGAAGATGATGATGATAATGACGAATGGTGATTATGATTATGAATGATGATGATAAACTATGATGATGAATGATGAAGATTAATGATTATGATGGTGATGATGAATGATGATGATAATGATGACGGTGATGATGATGAATGGTGATGGTGATGAGTGGTGATGATGATGATTAATTGTGATGATGATGAATGGTGATGATAAAGATGACTGATGATGACAACGATGAATGACAATGATGATGATGTTTCACATAAGAATAGGATGTACCAAGATTATTATTATCATTAGATAGCGTTGTTACTGATCAGCCATCCAACGCCATTTAGATCTGTGTTACGAATTACAAACACATCGCTTATCTAACGGAGAAAGTTTTATTTTACTCCCCATAAAATTTCATACCGCGGGCTTAAATGTGAAAACAGTTAACTCCAAAATTCGCAGCGCGCCCTAATTCAAATTTTAAGGTTAAGGGTTTTTTGGGGTTCCGTAGTCAAACACAGTACGTTTTGATTAGGGAACCCTGAAATTACAGTAAATATTACAAAATGAGCCCTGAAGACAAAGCTCGAGCTTCGACTCGAGCCCTGGATGCAGAGCTCGAACCTCCGCCTCGAGCCTTCATGTGGGACTCGAGGCGAAGGCTCGAGCCTTATTAGAGAGCTCGAGCCTTCAATGAGCTCTAGACTCGGAAGGTTCGAGCCTTTTAACAACACTATATGTAACTCTTTGACATACTTAAGTAAGATGGCCCTTCCTGTTAATCATAATCCTAAAATTGTACGAAAAATTAGGCAGAATGATAGGCTTTTTTTTCCTGATTCCGAATATTTTATGTATATATAACTCAATTTCGCAAAAAAATGTTAATTGTGCCCTTTTTCCTAATGACGGCAGTTAGTCGGTGATTCCTTTGCTACTGATATCCATGGACAACGGTGGGCACTTGTCATGAGATTCCATTGGCTCGTTTTTCAGCTATTTCCATAAAAAAGGTGATTAAAACAACTCAACTTCAACTTCAACACTAAGTAGTAAGATCTTATGATTTATGGTAATGAGCTCACAATTAAACTGTGCTATGCGATTCTCTGTCTAGAGATAATTCCTATATAATTGAGCTGAGCTGCTTAATTTAACGTTGAGCTGCGGCTCAATTAGTAGCTCAAACTGTATGATCTGAATATTTGAATATAAAGTACAACTGAGGATACATCTTTAGTTGGAACTAAACTGTCTCACACATTGCAAGGCATCCGTAGGTAGGTAAGTTTAAAAACAAATTTAAGTTACTTTTGCAATCTTAGTTTTGAGTTTAGAATCTCCCATTGGGACGTAAAGTTGGTTTTCCTTGTCTCGGTACTTTTTAAGTTAATTACTAACTTTAGCTTTCTTAAAAAATACTACGTATTGTTTTAAATTTGTGTGTGTTATCCGTAGAAAAAGTATCTTTTTTATACTTTCAGAAGTTTCAGATATGCCATTAAACTCATCATGTAAAAGCAAAAAATAAATTAACCTATGTTTAGAAAATAGTGTAAATCCTATACCATGTTGTCGCTACCGTCAACTTCATCCGTCTAAAATGTATTTTATAGTAGCTTAGCGAGCAAACATACTAGGAAACAATGGACCTAAACTATCATTTGGTAACATTGTCAGTACAACACTGTCGAGCACAGTTTACTTAGTAACACCACAAAATAGATACACACAGAAGTAGAACTCCATACAAGCGCGCGCGAGCAACGCACACATAGACGCAGACACTATCATCAAAATTGTACCAAAAACATAAACGACATAAACATAAAATATATAAACATAATATAAATTTTACTAACACTAACCGACTTCAAAATAACTCAAAAAGTACTTTGTCAGTCCTCACTCAAATTTTTCGAGTAAAGCTTTCGATTAAAAAAAGAATCATCAAAATCGGTTCACCCAGTTGAAAGTTCTGAGGTAACAATCATAAAAAAATTACAGTTGAATTGAATATCTCCTTCTTTTTTGAAGTCGGTAAATAAAAGACATAAAACACTGAAAAATTTATTATTATGCTACCTGATAGGTCTAGAAGTTGAAGTGTGATCTCCTGTGCAGGGGAGTGAAGTTTGCTTGTCGTGTGAAAAAAACAACTAATTGATTCAAGAAGAAGAAGAAAAAGATTCAAAAGGAAAACTTAAAGGAAAGCATGTCACTGTGTTAAAAAAATATTGAAAGACGACAAAAATGTTCAGAAGATTGCAGTCCAATCAAACGGCTGATAATTTGATATTTTTTCCGCATATACTCTTTAATGTCAGTGCAGTCGATACTGAATGTTCATGCTATTTATGTATATTGTATAACGCTACGAAGAGAGTTGAGAAAATTAAAAATATATAGAAAAATTATAGACTACACTTATCTACACATTTTTTTATCCCCGACGAAAAAAGGGGGTTGTTATAAGTTTGACGTGTCTGTGTATCTGTATGTCTGTCTGTGGCATCGTAGCACCCAAACGAATTTGAAAGTTTTGAAAAGTGACTTATTCGAGAGTGTTTTTAGCTATGTTTAGTGTTAGTAAAACTGTCGGGGATTTTTTAAATTTTAATTTAATGTTATTTGAGAAGAAATCACTTAACAAAGCTTACGACAATTTTGGTTCAGTCTGTTTTTCATGCTCCTGGGATAAAAGCTTTTTTTCTTTAATTTTTTACAGCATCGCAAGCATTATAATGTCTTATACCTATAATATTTAATTAACACAATTCTTCGCTCCACAACTATGTATTTGAGTAGCACGTGTATTATTAAAACTTACTTTCCCATACTCCCTTTCGCGTATTTCTATCTGGGCCAAAAATTAGCTGGTGCATTGAGCATTAAGGTCGTCATTTGTACTGTGATATTTTAACTGTGGTCAATAAAATTCTGAATAGGAATGTAGGAACTGAATAGATTTTATGCCAATGTGGAGAATGCTATCTATCTCAGGCCTTGTACGTTGAATAAATCAATCAAAGTTCAGTTCTCCTTATATGTATTTGTATATGACAATAGGACCCTCCTGTGTTAACAAGATCTATGCATAGCTCTCTTAGAATATAACATTTAATAAACACAGGATATCAGAATAGTTAGAATAGCCCGACCATTTTATTGTAAATTCCCACACACAATATCCCTAAGACAATTGGTGTAGTGATGTCAATTGTATATCGGAGTAGATTAATATTTAACTTTGTTACAATTTAGAGTATCTAATTGAGAACAAAAAGATTTTCCACACATAAGAATTCATCTTTGTCCAGAACTTCTGAAGTGATGCACTTACATTATTATATTCGGTAAATTATTTTAGAAACATACATATATAATATTGATGTGGATTAAATATTTTGACATTTTCCGGAGTAGTCAAGAGAAGTGTGAATCGATTGACGGCAACGGAATCAAATTATTGGTTTCTCAGTCCACTTTGAAACGTTTCCGTTCCCTTTCTAAATAAACTGGCTTCAACCCATTAATAGCTCACTACTGAGCACGGGTTTCTACCTTTGAGGAGGCCTAGAGCATACTCCACCACGCTGCTCCAATGCGGATTAGTGGAGGGGTTATTGGCCAACTTGACTTAACCAGGACCGACGGGCGTTTCTCGGTGGTCATACTATCATGTCATACTGATATGACCACCGAGAATAGTTTGTATCGGTGGTCATACTCCCCATTATAATTCTAAATAAAGTATTTTCCTACACCCTGACAAATATAACGGTACAGTCAATGTCACCTGTAACTAAGAATAATTTATTTTACTAATGGCCCAAAGATATTGTATGTATAAACAGAATGGCCTCATTTTTGATATTCACCTTTTTAATGGCCCCTAATACAGAAATGTTTTATTTAATTATCTGAAAAAACTTCGACCAGCGTACTTGCTACTGGTATCTCAAAATCCAGGTGGACTTTGTGTCCATTCTGGTACTAAAGACTTAATCATCTCAAACAATGTCATATAATTAGGGTAATGTTAGGAAAAGTTTTACGATTAAATTATATATTTTTTATTTTAACTTCAATTGTCACTGTGGTGAATGAATTTATATCAAAAAAAATTGAGCTGGGACATACCACCAAACTTGAATTTTGAGACTTTTTTTGCGCCTAAACCTTTTTTTACCCTGATTTTTTATATTCACATATATCCAAAAAAAAAATGTGGCCCAAATTGAAAGTAGTTACGTAGTTTACTGTATAAAAAAATATCATTTTACACCTCGATTCTCAACGTGGACACGTAAAATTTGCCGATTTGATATTCACCCAGGCATTTATCTATCTATACCTACTATTATAGCTGAAGAGTTTGTTTGTTTAATGTTTAGTTGAACGCGCTAATCTCAAGAACTACTGTTTCAAATTGAAAAAATATTTTTGTGTTTGATAGTCCATTTATCGAGGAAGGCTATAGGCTATCGGTTTTTGGAAATTCATCCCCTAAAGGGTTAAAATAGGGGTTTGAAGACACTTTCATACAAACCAACTTCGTCAGTTTTAGAGTTATAAACATGAAATTTTTCATGAAATTTTATAGTTATTAACAAAAATACAATTTAACACATTTTTTTGGAAAATCATTCCTTTAAGGATTAATTTAGGGGATGGTTAGTTACTTAGTTGCTTAGTACGCAACTTCGTAATGTAGTTAAAATCATGTAAATTGATATATTAGCTCAAGATTAGAAACAAAAAACAGTAATGCGTTTTTTTTTTGGAAATTCATCCCCAAAGAGTTACTTAAAGGGGTGCAAGTTAATATGGCAACTTCGTCAGTTTTAAAGTAAAAAGGGTGAAAATTTGTATATAAGCTTATAGTTAGGGGAGGGGGAGAGGAGGGGAGGGAGAGGCAGAGAGAGAGAGAGGTAATTTGATGGTCTTCGATTTGTTAAACCTACCAGAACTATAAAAGTTAAAAGTAACAAAGTACGTTCACTGATTGTTAGGCGATACGAAGTTTGCCGAGACAGCTAGTCATTTAATAATTTAATTCCGCAGTAGGACTACGAGGAATAGTTCTGTTCTTCTTCGTGGTCCCACTAGTAGGACAAATTAGTAAGATAGGACCACAAGGAAACTGGTACAGAAACCGTATTGTATAATAATAAATAAACTGGAACAAAACCGTTGTATTGTTTATATAATAAAAAAAATTAAAATGTGTGCAATTCACACGTGGTAGAAGTGAAACCCTGAAAATTTTTGTTTTCAAGATAATGAGACGAATGTAAAATTTCGGGAAGATGATAAATGTAGGTTTCGCTACTCCACTCCACTCCGCCCCGCTCCTATCCGCTCCGCTCCGCTCCGCTCTGCTCCGCTCCACTCCACTCAACTCCCCTACCCTACCCCTGTACAATGCTTCCTATCTCACTTTAGAATTTATGTGTTTGTCTCTTTTTACTGGACAGTTTCGTTTCATCTAATTTCAAATCACCCCCATACTAAAAAAGTTTTCACTTCAATAAATAAAACATTTTGATCGAAAGTGTACTTTATTGTTTATGTCAAACCTAATATACGTCAAACCTAATATATATGGTGTTCATTAAAATAGTATGACCACCGATACAAACTATTCTCGTTGGTCATATCAGTATGACATGATAGTAGGACCACCGAGAAACGCCCGGACCGACGGCTTTACGTGCCTTCCGAAGCACGGAAACGCTCAGGAATTTTTGGCCACTAGCGATCACCCGTCAAACTAATGACCACGAAGTGAACATAAGTGATCATGTATTATTTGACAATAAATGTCACCTAATACCTAAATGTGAACCTAAACATAGATTTTTTAATGAAATAAGCCAATACACGAGCAGATGATCTACCTGATGGATGGACCTGATGGATGCCATCACCCATAGACTTCAGTACCTAACATCAAAGACGACGGTAACCACTTAATATCAGGGTTCTCTTTTGCTCGCTTTTGGATACTTAAAAAAACCATTATCATACATAACTACCAGACTAAGCTGTGATGTAAAGAGGTACCCAGGCTTTTCAAAACGGGACTTAATGTCATTCTGTCAAGGTACTGAACTCTGTAGCAGCAGTTAAACGCTATTCCAATCTGACTCCCGACGGTCCCGACTACTTTATACTCACAATGGAAGGTGATAAAACATACTGCAACGTCACTATACATAATTCATGTTTTCATTAACTCCCCTCGCTAGCTCCTGCGAAACGCATAAACTGTTTACGACTGGCCAACGAGTTTCATCTTCTATTGTTTAGTTTCGAACAAATTGAATTTGGAAATATGGAATGTATTTTTTTATTAAAAATTTGTTTACGGACAGTATTATCAAATGTAGGTGAATTTTTCATATCTTGAATTAAAACATGTAATTTTAGTTAACGGTAAAATATTAATTTGGAAGTTGATAAAACGCGGAATTTTAAGATTATGCTGTATCTACCCACTATTTACCTATATTTCATTTTTGAGCATGAGATCATAATTATGTGAATTTTTAACTTCCCAATTTACATTCTTGGGCATAAGAACATCAAGCTATGAATTGACTCTACACTCAGTGTTTTCAGCAGTTTTAAGCAATTTGAACTCGTGGAATTATATTTAAATTACTTTTAAAATATTTAATTAAAAATATTTAAATATTAATAATGCGCCCCTGTTATGAAACAAATAAATAATTAAATCAGTACCATACTTAACGGCATCTGAACCAACTGTTAGATATGCGTTGTTATCAGGCGTTTAACAAATATGTACAAATATCTTGTTAACGATAACATTTTTCAAGAATTCTATTGTACTGTCACCAAAATTTGTTTATATTAGAGCAGCGATTATGCATAGACATTTTTTTTAAAACAGCCATATCTACCTAGTAAAAATTTATCCCATCAAAAACATAAATGTAAAGTGAGAGTCAATTTCAAAAAAAAAAAAAGAATTGAGATCTAAATGGGTGCCAATTTCTGTGTAGAAAAGCCTAAAATTTTAGTCACAAGAACATGTAATTCAAGCTCCACATTTGACTTGGTTAGTTTTCACGTACCTACCTAGGCTATATTATGTAATTAGCTTCGTCAAATCTGTTAGGTTGATGACTTATGACACTCTTCTCTAATTTGGTTTGTTGGTTGCTAACTAATGAAAACTAGCCAAGTCAAATGTAAAGCTTGAATTACATGTTCTTGTGACTAAAATTTTAGGCTTTTCTACACAGAAATTGGCACCCATTTAGATCTCAATTCTTTTTTTTTTTGAAATTGACTCTCACTTTACATTTATGTTTTTGATGGGATATCATTTCTTTTTGTATAGAAATTATTAGTAAGTACTTATTCATAACGTTACTGATTAATTTTAATACATGAACTGTTATAGTGCTCTTCAACTAAATCTGTAGTTAGTGCACCGTGGTCCGAAATACGGTACCTATTATTTCATTATTTATAAGTAATGATCTTCCACTATTGATGTCCGCTAAATATTGAAATAATAATTAATACTAAATCCCAATTATAATATCGTAATAAATACGAAAGTCGACTATACTCTTATTAGTTACGAGTGACCGCCCTCGCTTTGCTTTGGTTTTCTTATTTTTTTACACCTTGGGTTACGTTATTGGAGTTTTATTAAGGATCCCTAATTTATTGAAAATATAATATAGCCTATGTCACCCGGGGATAGTGTAGCTTCCCAATTCAATGCAAACAAACAATCAAATCTTTCCTCTTTATACTATTAGTACAGATAAGTTGTTTGTGTTCGATGACATCGTGCAACAATAAAGGAGATTGCCCAAGTGACTATGGAACTCAGTATCGCTATCAAATCTGTTGTGCCATGATGTAATTGAGCTTAATTTATAGTATGATTTTCGTATTCGTATTCGTATTTCGGATCGTAAGACTACCCATTTAGATCTGTTCTTTTTTTTGAAATTGGCTCTCATTTCACATTTATGTTTTTGATGGGATATCATTACTTTTTGTACAGAAATTATTGGATTAAGGCTGTGTTCCCAGTAGGCAAACTGATAGCGGCCGACTGAGTGAGCCGCAAATTTGTGGCGGACTGAAATTTGAGTTAGCTGCAAACTCAGATCAATTTGCGTGCGTCACAAGCAAACTGTTATGAGTTAGCCGCTTATTTAGGTCGACCGACTGAATTTTCACTTTACTATTGTTGTACGAAGGGAGTGGTTGTGTTGGTCACGATGGATATTTTTGAAGTAATTGGTATCTTAGAGGCGCTGAAAGAGGATAAAAACTGTCCAGCTGTCCGCATGAACAGTTTGCAGCAAACGGACTCACTACGCCCGGCGAACAACCATATCGCCGCCGCCGACTGAAACCGGGTTTGCTGTGAGTTATCCTGACTACTGAGACAGTCGGCGCACGTAACGCTGCAAACTGCGTATAGTGAGCGCAAAACTAGCAAACTGTGGACACTCCATTTCAAATATATGGAAGGGCGTACTAAACCGACACGCCGCAAACTCAGTCGGCCGCTAACAGTTTGCCTACTGGGAACACAGCCTAATATTTTTTGTTAAACTATATTTTCTTACGTTTACGGGATGTGATTGCCTTTTTTGTTTTATTTTCTATATTTATTTGAATGGAATAGGCAGCTTCCATCGGGAGGCATTGGGATGATATAATTAATGTAAGGTTGGTGTGCCGTGCCACTGTCACCCACCAGTAATTTTATTTTACGACTCATTATGCAATTTACGTAGTAAAAAGATGAAACGTCTTTTTAGTTTTTACGTTGTAACTTGTAATAATAATAACTTGTAATAAGATAATTATTTCTTAAAGTGGAAACAACCAACTGTTTATTTATATAAACTACAAAATACACTCGTTAGCGTGATTCACAAAGGTGGTCAACGCCATCTATTGACGTAATCGTTAACCAACTATTAACGCTATCGGCAATGTTTATTTATAAAAACTACAAAATACACTCGTTAGCGTGATTCACAAAGGTGGTCAACGCCATCTATTGACGTAATTGTTAACCATCTATTGACGCTATCGGCAAATCGGTAACAACGTTACTGATTAATTATTTTTGTCTTAAACATCAACAGTGGTCTTCAGTTTAATGAATAATAAATCCCATTTATAGTATCGTAATAATAATAATAAATACGATAGTCGAATATACTCTTATTAGTTATAAGTAGTTTGTGTTCGATGACTACTTGCTATGCACTTCCAACAGGCACTTGGGACACTGAACATCTTCCCCCGTTGAAAGCTTCACAAAGTACTAAAACTGATATGTTTCGATTTAAAAAAACTTAAGGGTGGTATTCCACTCGTTAAATATTCCACATAATGACCACCTGTCAAATTTCAGGCGTTATAAGTAAGTGTTCCTAATAGAATCAATTTTTTGAAAAAATATCATAAAATGATAAAAATTTACTACTTTCAGATTTATTCCTTTGTATTCACCCGACTACCTATCTGCATGCCAAATTTTAACTTTCTAGGTCACCTGGAAGTTGGATATAGTTTTGATCTATAGGTCAGTCAGTGTTAAATTTCTCGATTTTTGGACGTTAATATCTAAATAACCGTTTGAGATGTGTTTATGAAATTTGAAAAACGTATGTATTTTGCAAGTCTTAATAAATGAGCCAAATTTGACAGGTTTATGTTGAATAGTTTTTGAGTTATGAGGTGGTCAAAAGTGGCTCCAAATGGTTCGTGTAATATTACACACGGTGCTGCTCGTCAATTCTGTTAGCTAAGAAATTGACTTGACACGCTCCGCGTGTCTAGATCTATGTTTTATCAAAGATCTAACTTTGATCAGAGATCAAATATCTCGACACCTATTTAAAGTCGAAGAACAATTTTAAGCATATTAATTAATAGTATGTCATTAACCTGTCACTCAAATTTGCAGGTAGTTACGTGCATGAGAAGAGGTGTTGGGTGTGTGGTGTAATGTAGTGAGTAGTATGGTCGTAGAGTCAGAAGAATTGTGGAACAGTTCCATGCCAAAGGATTCATCGTGTTCCAGTTGGGGGCTAGGTATCTGGCGTCCTTCCTTCTTTCTTTCTCCCTCTTCTTTCATAGCCAGCAGTGCTTTTGGTGTCTATGGGTGTCGGTGACCAATTAAATTATCAGGTGGATCGTCAGTTCATCGACTAGTTAAAAAAAATCAATTAAAAATATTGTGATCATCGCAAAATATAACATTACTTATTTGATTGGCATGTTTTCGGAGCGTCTGTTGTATAACCCGAAAGTGTTCGCTTAAATTAATTGAAAACACGCATCCATGTCGGACAGAGCACTAAAAGCTCCCTGAGTAGCCATGACAGCCATGATGAATTCGTTTTCGTTGACATGTCACGAATGACAGATTCAGGTTGAAACCTTTTTGATTAAAACACAGTCTTGTAGAATTAAAATAGATATTTTATTTAATGTTTTATTATTACATACAATGACAATATAAAAGCTTTACGAACCTGTAGCGTAGATGATGAACCCTGCCTGCGAAGTGAGAGGTCCCGGGTTCGATTGCTGGGGCAGGTGTTTATATGGCAGATAAATATTTGTCCTCAGGGTATGGGTATTGTAGTGTAGTGATGTCGATTCGAGAAAGAAAACCTCCTTCATACATTTTATTGTGTCTAATGTCGTGTAGGTATATTACAATGGTGCTTTAAAAATTTATCGTCGTACTAGCTGCCCGGACATACTTCGTTCTGTCAAAAGTTTTTTTTATTTTGAGATGTAAGCTATCCTATCTTTCAAGTTGGATCAAACTGCACAAGGTGTGAAAATTTCATTAAAATCGGTTCAGTAGTTTAAGAGTCCATCGCGGACAAACAACGTGACATGTAATTTATATATATTAAGATTTATACAAATATGGACTGAGTTTAGCTCAGGTATAATCAAATCTACATAATAAATTTACATTTAGAACTTGGGTTAACATATAGTTATACAGAGAAAGGGTGTCAAACAAACAAATATTAATATTCAAATGAGCGTGAAATTTGAATTCTGCTCTGATGCTTTGTATAGGACTAGAATATTATGACGTTTGAGGCATGGCATATTTAATTGAACCACAGAGATTGAACAATGAAATAATTTTTAAATTTTTTATATGAATAACCTCATACATCGTTCTAGAATCGCTCAAAGTTCGGCGGCTTAATTGAACTTAAAACTGAGCTATCGGGATAATATCGGCATACCAAAACATATCGTGATTACCCGTCTTAATGTACACAACCCTTGATGAGTTTTTATATTCATAATTAAGTTACAAAACTTACTGAGGCATTGGAATAAAAATTGCAACTTTGTAATTGGAATATTTTTATTTTAACTTTGTATTTAAGGCCCATTTGCACCATGCTTTTTTATTAACTGTTACATACAAATAATACAATACAATCAATAATAAACCATTAAAAGTCTTGAATGTACCTAAGTGATAAGTGTCGTACCGTATTTGGAAACTTTCTCATTAATATACTTTTTTATTAATGTAGGTGACAACACTTGATTTTGGGTATTTTTTATGAAACTGATACTGATATTTGCAGGTGCCGAATAATTTGCCAGATTACGCGATCAATTTATTATACGTACTTTCGTTAATATGTTAGAAACTTTTACTTCAAGTGCAGACTTATGTGGCCCAATATGGCCTGAGTTCCTACTACTGACATCCAAAGGATTGTTGATTGAAAATTATTATTGTATGTGTAACCTGGGCCAGTGACTGACAATGAAACTCTCATGTACACACATCCCCACAGTTGGATTTTCTAATATGATTTTAGATATTGTTTGTATTTAACTATTTTATTTTGTTTAACGGCTGTGACTTACCACCCAAACTTGCCTGAAAGCGAACTATCCGACTTCGTTCATTCTATTTGACATCGTTAGCGAAAATTCCATTACGGAAACGGTCACAAGTTTCAAAGTCATTCGTGTATCCAAATACGGCCTAACGACCCAAATACGGGCAGTGTAATTGTGCCATAACATGTTAAGATTAACTTATGTGACACTGTTTTTAATATTATAGTATGGCACTTAATCTATTTTATAGGTAAGGCCGCCAAAAATGATTATTTTGGTGAAGAATAGTCTCCTTCAACTTCAAAAAATTGGTGATTTCAAAGTACCTATTTACTATTTACTAACTATTTATTTTTACTTTCATCGACATATTGTTTAGTAAATGATATAATCTTTTAACTGAAGCTGTAAATTACGAAAGTTGTTAGTTTTATGTTAGGTAGGTACTTTTAATATTATTGTATTATCATTACGGTAACAAAGTTATGTGAGAAGAATTTGACGGCCTTACCCTCATAATCACCATTGTTAAACCTAAAGTGAAGCTACTACGACAGGTGCGAGATAGAACCAAAATAGCTATCAGACTATCAGATGTCACGAATTCTAGACAATATGTAACGAGGGATAGGACATTCGTTCCAAAGCTCGCTGGTTGGCAGATATTATTCGGCAGGCGAAGCATAAAGTCGGTTTTACCTAGTGTCACTTGTCTACGTTTGACATAAAAAATGGAGGTTAAAACCCATATTAGAGTCGTTTCGTTCATTTATACCTTTCAATGTGTTCCGTCTTATGTAATCGTAATTTAAAGTGTGTCTTTGAACGTTTTTTCCATCCGGATAATAGCAATATACCTATATTATTATTCAAAGATATGTAATGCTTCTTTGATCTTGTGCTTGTATCATTATATAACATTTGACTTTTCTAATAAGAGTAGCGTCTCAAAGACGATAATAAAATGCCAGAAGATAGAACAAGGTCCTTGAAGTTGAGTAATGAAAATACGAGTATGAAGACATGAGGAAACTTACATGCGAATAAATCGTCAACGCTTTGTAGGGAGTTGGAGACACAACATAACGAGATATTTAGGTTACCTAAGCCTTTGTACATTAGACGAGATTAATTTTATTTTGAACAAAAGGACCTTAAAATAAAACGTAACTATAAATCTTAAATATACTACTCTTAATAATTAAAACTTATAATAATATAAGATTAAACATTTGGTCTTCCATCTGCACATGGCTTCTACATCTGTTACATGAGTACACTTATAATATAATTGTGACTATAATATAATTTAATTGTGTTATTTCAAAGTCATTATTATCTTTATTACTCTCACTATTTCTAGTCCAATTTCCACGTTCTCATCTCTTTCTACAGAGTTAATAATTCTTCTAAAAAAACCGACTTCTAAATTAGGGATAACTCAAAAACTTCTCGTTAGGTCTCGCTCGAATATGAATGGAACCACAAGACAAACACCCGCTTTCGAATATTAAAAAAAAACATCGAAATCGGTAAACCCAGCAAAAGTTATGACGTAACGCACATTAAAAACAGTCGAATTGAGAACCTCCTCCTTTTTTCAAAGTCGGTTAACAATCCCAGAAACTAATATCACAATAATTCACTTTACAAACTTCCTATCATCAAACTATAAACGTATCATCAGCATTAATGCTTCTACTGACTGAAGTATAGATCTCATTCTCACTCTTCAAACCTTCTTTCCCTCTATAATATGGAAATTCATTATGCGTTGGTAAATAATAAACACCTGGTTTATCAAAATACGTCTCAACGCCAACGTAATTAGTTTGCGTATTATTATAGCAATTAGCATGTCTTGCATCTGCTATGGATTCACATTTGACACCAATAAACTTCTTCGGGTGTTCTACAGCCAGCCACCAGTAAATTGTTGCCCTGATATGACTGCAGAGGATTAAGCAAGGTATATAAGGAATGTCGCTCGGCTGATATTCCCCGCCATTGACATAGAAATCCACATGACCCAGTGTTTCAGCGATTCCAAATCCGTCTATGTTTGTATGCAAAACATCAACTCTTATAGCATCTGTTGGAGATAACCTCGAATCAGGAGGGAGAGCTCTGTAACACGGTCCGGCTGGATCCAAACCGGTGATCCTCGAAGGTTTTCGGCCGATGGTAGCCATTAGATGTTTAGACGCAAAGCTGGCTACGTGAGCTCCTAAGCTGGTGCCAACAAATTCCAGCTTGTCAGGATCTAGGCCCTGCTTGCAAAGTTTCACCAGGAACTCACCAATCTTCTGCCCTATGACCTTAGTTAGGCGGACTGATCTGAAAATAAAGAGTATTTTTATTACATGTAACATGAAACATATTAATTACAACAACATGACTTTTGAAACAGTTTCAATCAGGATCAGTATATCATAAGGACTCCCTTTCCATACAAAAACTAATTATGATTACATATTGTATGCAAAATGCACTTCTATTATCTAAACGGATGTCCATATTAACACCCGTATAATAATACGCCTTGCATAGATATGAAATAACTTTTCAAGAACAAAACGTTTATTCATCCATACTATCTTTGAATCACTATTGTTTAAATCGTATTGTTTACATGAATATGGTATTACAATGTTTATTTATTTATAGCTAGCGTTCACCAGCAAGTATCCTAAAGATATAATATAGTATTGCATTTATCAATGCAGCTAACCTAATAGGCCACACGTTACCACATACAAAAGAATTAGTCCGACTTAAGAATAGGATAATAAAATTGTGTAAATATGAGAATTTGTATGCACACATGCATATTTACTTAAGCACTTGAATAGCTAAGTAAATGTTATAATATACTCGAAGACAACTTCAGTAATGCATGCGGGAGTAAAGTCTGAGCCAGTGATTCTCAAACTGCGTACAACGGGACACATGTACCCTAGCTCTATCCTGTGGCCAGTAAATAAACAAAAAGAAGAACATTAATCCTCAAAAAGACGTCTAGTCGACGCCTCAAGTAGACGTCTCGTGTCACGATGTGTGTTTGTTATAAAAAAAAACATAATGGCCCCCATTGACGATGCGATCCATCGGTTCAAAAGTGCCACTCATGAGCGGTAACAATCTTAACATACACTACCGATCCGTCGTTGCGATCGGTCGGCAACGACGGATCGCACCGATCGATCGCATCGTCAATGGCGCCCATAAAAGAGCACTCCGGAAGTGCCGACAGAAGTGAAAACTTGAACAATTACATGTGTATTTTTTGAATCGTCAGGAAATATTTTATTGTGCAGGAAATACTTTTAAATGAAGTGTTTTTTATTCATTCTATTTTTAGTGAATGGCTGCCAACGCCTCGTAAAGTCTAATTATGCAAACGTATGTATCTTGATAATATTAATACGAGCTGTAAATTAAGTAACTATAGTTCTGTATTTCTCTCAGAGATGGCGCCACAGGTAGGTAATGTCGATTAAAATCTGAGCGGTCACGAACTGTATGGACATGAATAGACATAATAAAACTGTAATGTACTGCAAGGAACTTCGTTCCATCCGGGTGTCCCTTGACACCTCTCAAGTTTTTTATTTATTTATCAATGTTAGACATGGATTAACTTCATTCGCATAAAATCATTTATAAGATACCTAATCACTGACTTGAAGTAGAAAATATTGTTCAAGAGTTGAAACATAATTTGAAGGATTTCATTCGTTTTTATTTATTAAATATGCTTATATTTCTTTTATTACGACGGTGTATGATTATTAGTTCCGCTAAAAAAAGGTTGAGTATGACTGGTCTAAGCCCATTTCCAGTATCTTTGCCATAAGCGGTACTTTAAGTGACAATTACATCTCTGTATGTACAGTTCTTGTTTGTTAATTACACACAAACGCTTCCGTATTAACTGTTTATTTCAATAAGCAGTTTTATTATTTGATTAGATATAATATTATGTACTTTTAATGGACTAGTAACCCTACTACGATTTGAATGTGCTGGAAATAAAATTTGTAAATGTAAATAAAGTAGTGTTCCTAGGAAAGCCAATGGTTCCACAAAGAACAAAAGGAGGGAAGGGAGGTCTTACAAAAGACCGATCAAAAAGTTAACGTTGGCCTTGTTAGGGCGCAGGGGCCTTCCTAGGAACATATATCTATACATAGAAAATATTAAAACGCAGAAAAGGCCACGGGAAAAGTGCTATTACGCATCGCAGAGTAATTCGCCGGAACGATTTCAACCGCGAATATCAACATTAATAAATAGTAATTAGTAGTAATAGAAGCAATAGTGAGGTATACATAGCAACGAATAATGTTAGTTGAGTTCCACCAATATTTGGAAACACAACAGTGGCTAAGATGAGGCCAATTATGAGGTAATTTGTAATTGAGTTTAATTGTCGAAACGTCACGTCTAAATATGACCAATTCGTAGAATTGGAGAAAAAGCTAACGTAATACATCTTTAACCAAAGTTACAATTACAATGTAATACTTACCTATCTGTAATTAAAAAACCAAAATTCCTTACGGTACTGCTACACATGCTATTTTGTCGAATAATTCTAAAAAATAACCGACTTCAAAATTAGGGATTACTCAAAAACTACTCGTCAGATCTCGCTCAAAATTAAATAAGACCACAGGTATTTATTTACATTTACTATACTATGCTAGTTACGTACCTACATACCTACGTATTTAAATACGTAAGGCACACACGCTAAGAGCTTGCCTCCTTTTACCCGCATTTCAGGTAGCGGATTGCATTTTGATTGCATTGCGGATTGATTGCAACTAGGCAAAGGGGTCGTCGTCTTAATTAAAGAGCTGGTATGAGATCTATAAACTTACCAAGTGACTGCTCAGATAACAGTCGAATGTACTAGATGACTAACACTTAGTTATTACGAAAAAAATAAAATGTCATGTAAAACGGCTAATTTTAATGTTAATTTAGGACTATTCTTTTTATTATATTATTTGATAATAAGAAAAAATAAAAAGTCGTAAAACGGTAAACGTTATGGTTGAATCAGGACCATTAGTTTTATTTGGATAATTTTAAGTCTGAGCAAGTCTAAGCACGGTTTATATATCCGACCGTAAGAGAAGCTGTAAAGCTGGCCATATTTGTATGATCAAGTTTACCTACTTGTCAAGTTTGCAGCGGAGTTGATGCGGCATCCAGTTTGTATGAGATAGCTATATAGCTGCAAACATGACATGTAAACTTGATCATGTATGTAACTTTAAGGCTGCTAGGTCCAACAACAAATGTCCATTCAAAAATAATGAAGATAATTCCTTACTTAGGGTAGATGTAAGTGAGAAACTGAAAGGTCTCGGAGACGAGGACGTTGTACCCTCGCTTGGCGTACGCATTAGCAATGGCGAGAGACTGAGGAAACACGGAGCTATCGAAAAAGCCCACGGTGTAGAAAACTGTCTTCTTCCGGAAATCTGAAAAAAAAATCATCACAAACCATACACAAAACAGAGAGGACAGAAATATAATGACACGACGTACGACACGAAAAATAAGCAAGATTAGGAGCAGGAGGGCTATTCTCTAAAATACAAACTCGAAATCGAAGCTCACTTAAGTGACACTCGAAAGGGAACTTGCATCATCTTGATATGTCATTCTCTAATCATCTAGTACGCACTTGCGAAGTGAAGTGAGTCTCGAACTCGAACTTCAATTTTGAAATTCATCGCGGATTCCTCTGTCGAGTTACAAAACAAAATCGAACTTGCGTCATCTTGATATGTCATTCTCTAATCATCTAGTACACACTTGCGTAGTGAAGTGATTCTCGAACTTTAACTTCAAAATTGAAACTCATCGCGGATTCCGCTGTCGTGTTACTAAACAGAATACACTTGCTGTATTGAGCAGATGACAGATCACTTATTTTACGTGCCCATGAATGGTGCCTGTTGTGAGTTGCTCGAGTGTGCTACATATGGAGGGCAAGCTTCGAAGAGGTACCTGAAGACGGATTACGTGACATTGGATGAATATCTGCGCCCTATCATTGGTCGAAATCACACCGACATCGTACGAGTGGCTACAGGTTTTAAGGCCTATTGGTCGAAATTGTTAATCCAATATCACGTGAGCCATCTTTAAGTACTTCTTCGAAGCTTGACCTCCAGATGTACAGTCGGCAAAATAATTAGGAATGCAAAGCATGATTATTACAGACTTTTTGTCTTATTATCAATGTTAAATGATACCAGTATACATACGTAAGGTATGATTTAACATTGATAATAACGTAAAAAATATGTAATATTAAACATTAGAGAGGGTTTTAGAATCATGCCTTGCATACTTAGTTCTTTTGTCGACTGTACTGACTGTATATTATACTTATACGAATAACCGCCCTCGCTTTGCTTCGGTTTTCTTATTTTTTTTACACCTTGGGTTACATTCTTGGAGTTTTATTAAGGATCCCTAATTTTTTTGAAAATATAATATAGCCTATGTCACCCGTGGATAGTGTAGCTTAACAACAGTGAAAGAATTTTTCAAATCGGTTCAGTAGTTTCGGAGCCTATTCAATGCAAACAAACAATCAAATCTTTGTTCTTTATAATATTAGTATGGATAAACATCTTGGTTGTATATCAATCCTTACCCAGAGATTTATCTTTGGCTATGATCTTCGCAGCCGAGGCTATGGGCAAGCTGCGTCTGTGCACTTGACCTGTGTCAGTCAGCCGATGGACGATCACATGCAGCTTCTGCATCATCGCTGGACTGATGGACGCGTTCTTCATAACACCTGGACCTGTAAAAGATGTTCTTTTTAATTTTTAAACGCTCTTATGGGTCAAGTCTTGGAAGCTTAATTAAACCTGCTTTCTTGTGACCTAAGGAATTGAAATCCTATTCCTATTAATTATTATACTTAAATCGAAATGTGAATATGTTTCTTCCTCTTAAACGCAAAAACTACTGCACGGATTTTCATTAAATTTAGCACACAGACCGTTGGAATAGGGTATAGATTATCTTCTTATTATCCCGGCTAAAAGAGCGCTAGTGTTCTATGTGTGACAACACGAATAGATATACCTAGTTTAGAAGTTCTACGAAAATTATTTATTATAGACATTGCGAAATTCTTCCTACACGTGACATTTTTATTAGGAAAATCCATGGAAAGTCATAAAATCTTTTTTTTATAATTAAACAAGTTCATTATAAAAAAAGATTACATGATAATCTTTAGCATCACGTCCGACGTTAAATTCCTAATTATTAAATAGAATTAAGGAAGTAATTGTCGTGTTTTTAACACGTATTAACAATTAAAACTATAATTGAGATGATTCGCATATTTTTAAGTGGCCTGGTGAATATACCCGTAGTATCTAACCTTCACCATGAAAATCATACCTACATCCTTATGAATTAAAAATCTGCATAAAAATCCGCTAAGAATGTAGATTGAGCCGTAAACGTAGAGTGACCATGATATACTACCGGAATCACCTTTGTAGTAATACCATTTTCTGCACTAGGTCAAACGCATATTAACCGACATTCTATGACTGTGACGTAATCCTAATAAATTTTATCAGCCTATAACTTTGACTTTTATTTCGGCTTTTCTTCTCCTCCATGACAAAGCACCTTTCGCCTTCCTTGACGCCGCCATGCCGAATCGTCGTGCCAAGGATCCTGGGTTTGGTTCCCAGCGAGGCGGAAATTTGAATGATGAGTTTGAATTTCTGTTTTCGGTTTGTGTGTATTCTGTCTTTGTGTGTTGTCCGCACCCACGACACAGGGTCTCACGTGGTCTGTGGCACGACCGTTTCGATGTAATCTCCAACATCGCTGTTACGTGGACCCAATATGAATAACTATTATTATTAAGTTATGAATATTATTACTAGTATTATTATCTTGCCACGCCTGCCTGGTTAACTACCACCTTTCTGCTTGAGTCAGCTGCCAAACAATTCGTTGTATACCGGCTGGAGGCTTGGGAGACAGTCCTTTCTTTCTTTCGTGGTTGGCAAGGCATTGACGAATGTACATATTACTTATGCCCATGAGTGACGGTAGCCAGTTACCATCAGGTAAATCGTCAGCTCGTTTGCTGATTAGTTGTGTGGTGACATAATTGCCATTGTAATTTATTAGGTGCCGACTGAAATATGTGAAGTGGCATTTGGGGCTTTCTAACTACCCCTACCTACTCTCACAATTCAGTCGTCCTAATTCTGCGTTCGGAACTCATTGTGCTAAAATCGCGACAGTGTATATCGTACAAATTATTTAAGAGTAATTTAAAGTTTGAAAGTACAGTATATTATTTTAGTTTACCTAAATATTTCTTTATTTTTTATCGTCTTCCATACACCCGCAATAGAACACTCAAGAATACAACAGTAACTATTTCTCTATATTAAAACCAAAAACTTTTCAACAGTTGCATAACAAAACGTAGTCGCAAATATCAATCGTGCGACTGTATCGCGATAGTTGGCAATAGTTGCATAACAAAACGTAGTCGCAAATATCAATCGCGCGACTGTATCGCGACAGTTTTGCTTTTTGCGACTTTCATTCTACTAAAAAAAGTTGTGGGCGATGTCCCTTATTACAAGTTCTTTCCCGCCTTACTCGCTTTTATGTAAAATCTTTTGAAGAAGGAAGTTATAACGGAAATGTAAGATAATGAAGAATAATTTCGTTACATTACTATAATACCTGTGCAGTTAAATGTACGAGTTATTAATATAATCCACGAGTATTACCTTTCCATGGTCAGTGTGTTGCGTGACCATCAAACAAATGCTGATTATTCTATTATTATCAATTATTATAGATACGCGATAACAACTTCATTATCTTATGTACATTTATAGTAGGTAACATTTTCCTACTTTAAACGACATTTTATTAACAAGTGAATAGTTTAAAAACCTAAGTATGGTATACGGTTTTATAGTTTCTATCAACGTTTTACTACAAAGAATGTTACATGCCGTTAAACGTTGAGGAGTGGACTCGACTGGAGCCCAAACTGAGTCAGGTCATGCTAATAAAAATTAAAATGTGTGCAATTCACACGTGGTAGAAGTGAAACCTTCAAAATTTTTGTTTTCAAGATAATGAGACGAATGTAAAATTTCGGGAAGATGATAAATGTAGGTTTCACTACTCCGCTCCGCTCCTCTCCTCTCCTCTCCTCTCCTCTCCTCTCCTCTCCTCTCCTCTCCTCTCCTCTCCGCTCCTCTCCGCCCCGCTCCGCCCCGCCCCGCCCCGCTCCCCTACCCCTCACTCCTTTACCCTACCCCCGTACAATGCTTCCTATATCACTTTAGAATTTATGTGTTTGTCTCTTTTTACTGGACAGTTTCGTTTCATAAAATTTCAAGTCACCCCCGTACTAAAGAAGTTTTCACTTCAAAAAAAATTGAAATGTATGCTGGGACACACTTCAGAAGTGAAACTTCAACGGACAAGTGGAAAAACGAATCGCAACGACAAGTGGAAAAAACGAATCACAACGGACAAGTGGCAAAACGAATTGCAACAAAAATTTTACTTTAAGTTTTACGGGCAGATTGTTAATGTACTTGTCCAATTTGAAAACCTGCCTGTAAACTTCAAATTATCCAATATCCATCCAATATTGAACCATAAAAAATAATCCTTCACCGTATTGAGGCGGCCCAGAAGAGGCGACAGAAACCGGCCACTTCCTATTATATTTAATCATTATTATTATTAAGCTATTTTTTATTATTTTTCAGTGCAGTCTACTTACTCTACACTTGCTTGAGTTATCTGCCAAACAATTCGTCATGTTCCGGCTTGAGCACATACCATTTTTGTAATTAATACCAAGTTTACAAATTATTTAGTAATTACCACACAATACCAATATAACTGGTTAAATCTAATAGACAAACCGACTAGTAAGTCAATGCCAACTTAGTACTTGGCCGTCAAACTTGTAATGATTCTCCAGTCTAGTATCAAACCCGTTTGTAATTTGCAGTTGAACTGCAGGTTCAATCAATCATATTCAACTTTATAAACATTTAAACATTTAAACATCGTTTAAACTAGTAACCTTAGTTCGTTACAAGTAACATAATCCTTGGCCTTACCACAGTATTTACGGTTTCTGTTCCTACTAATTTGAATTAATCTGGGGGCACGGTCGTGCCCCCGCCAAGTCGGGCAAAACTAAGCGCAAGATCACTATACACCTATCTTTTCTCGGAGTGCTTCATCGTTTTTTGAACCCTCATAACTTGGGTTTGTATTATACCAAACAACAACAAAATTCACGGGATAACTAGTTATGATGTGGACTTATGAAACATTATTATAAAGTTTTAATTGCACAGCTCATTATCGTTTAGATTTTATTGATATCTAAAAATCGCCGATTTCGACACTCACTGATGATCATCAAAATCCTGAAGTCCCAAAAAACTGAAATTTGGTATGTAAGCTACTATTAGTACACAAACAAAAAAAAAATCTAAATCTTGGAATTTTTACGTGTGTATGAGACATTCTAGAGATCTGAATATTCATATGTGAACTCCTTGTTATAAATAATACAATAAACATTTATGGATTTTAAATTTAAATTACCCCCCAACCTTTTAAATAATTAATCGTTACTAAAAGAACTATTGAATAATAGAAAAATAATGAACAAGAATAATAGAAAAATAATGAACAAGAATAAATTTTTCACCTTACGCCCATGTGACATTAGCGAAACGGCCAATCCACTATTTTGACTAAGGTGTAGAGATAGCGAAAATAGGGCTTGTATAGTTAGTACGTGTAGAATTAAAAGCTTGGCTCTGCATGATCTGGTAACTTTTTGACGTAGAGCCATTATGGTCTCGTCTTGGCAACATTTTAAACGAAAATGTTTTTGCTGGAAACCTAATATAATTTTAACCGTAATCCTACTAATATTATAAATGTGACAGTTTGTTAGTGAGAATGTATAGATAGATGTTTGTTGCTCTTTCGCGCAAAAAATACTGAAGGGATTTTCAAGCACAACGGTAGCCCATGATCTGGATTCTGGAATAACATAAAGGACACTTAATAACCCGAAATACGAAGGCAAAGCTGTGGGTAGAGCTGTTAATAAAAACACGTCCCAAGTTGCTATGGTTCAAGGTGTGTGACTAGTGTAAGACAAAATAGTATAATTGAGTGCCTTTCCTGCCATCATGGGACACCTCAATTAGTAAAAAAATATTTAATATACATTTAATTTAAGACCCATAAAATATTATAACTATATACGTCTATAAAATGTATTTTCGATTGGAAGCCTAACTACTAAATAGATTATCATAATTATAAAAATATTTCGCAGTTTTAATAGATCACATACTACATATACATACGTTTCAAATTGATAACCTCCTATTTTGAATTCGGTTAAAAATAAATTCTACTCCCAGGCAAAGTGTCTTAACCCTGACTTTATGTAAGTACAGAAATCGACTAGTGCAGCTGCGCCACGAAATCATTTAATATTACTTTCCGGTCTTAAAGTACGGGTAAGCGCGTGAAAGCAGAGATCACTTAGCTTTATTGAGCCTGCAAAAATCTCTTTGCTATTTCTTTATTTATTTTCTCTTATTTCTTCTCCAGCATCGGCGATATTTTTAGTAGGTGAGGCAACTTCAACTTCAAGAAAGTGTCATTTGATTTTAAGTGATTTTTTTGTGATTCTGTACTAAGTAGCGATTTAGTAACCGTTATGTGACTCTGAGTTGAGGCGTTACTGTTTACTTTTGCTTTCATAGAACGATTATTTAGTAAATGTAATATAATATTTTAATTGAAACACCTTTTTTGGCCTTACCCATATGCAATGGCCATTTACCATCAGGTGGCTCGTTTCTCGGATACGGTGTCCACCGTCATAGTAGATGTGATTTGTATATTTATGATTTCATTTTATAAAAACAGTCTACATAGCCTCGAGCACAGATGCAGAGTTGCCAGCCTCTCAGTATTCTATAGGATACATTTTGGAGAGTGTGCGCAGGAATCACATGATTTAATTTCCCCCTCTCCTTTCTACCATTCATTGTAAACATACCCTCGGTGTGGACGTCGCGCTTTGCTTCGTCTTTTATTATTCGTACCGCAAAGAACTGGAATAAATTGCCCGCGTGGGTGTTCCCGTCTGATTATAATGTGGGTGTCTTCAAGTCAAGAGTGAATAGGCTTCTAATAAGTTAGTGCGCTTTACCATCCATCACTTCATTACTGCTTACCATCAGGTGGTTTTGTGGTCAAGCAAACTATTAACTTATTCTACATAAAAAACCACGTCCGTAGCGAAGCCACGAGTGGAAAAGATTATAAACAAGTTATGTCACTTACAATCAGGCACTAAGCCGGCAGGGCTGCCTATATCCGACTGAGGTGTGAAACAGCTGACTCCATCCAGCGTCAGAAGGAGAACTGATGCGGTGACCTGGAACAGCATGGTCTTCTGTAAAGAAAAAAATAAAAAGTATTTTTATAATTATTAAGTTGAAGTTCCAAAGGCTTTCTAAACAAAATTACTACAAAGTTATAATATTCGATCCACTTCCTTTCTTCTCTGATCTTTTAACTGATTTCGCTGTGCAGTTTATACAATCTTTTTTTTTCGAAATAGACGGTATTTTCGCCTTCTAAGTAAAAGTTTTTCCTTATCTGTAGATTGTATAAGTCCACAGAAATCAAAATATTTTAGTAGATGCAAATAAAATAATAAAAAATAATCAAACTAAAATAGTTTGATTATTTTTTATTATTTTATTTGACCATTGGAACAGAAAGGTACTAGAAACAAGCGAATGATTTGATCAGTGTTCAAATCTCCTTAAATTATAATCGTTACTTCACAACCAGATGCATTGTATAGTGCACGGTATAAAAATTGGCAAGTAAAATCGAGCTGTTACTAAAATGCGTAAGAGCTACCTGAAGGTCAAGCTATAATTGACGGAATCCAGAGACCAACACGTTTTTGTCAGTCTTATGTTCGGTTTACACGTACTAAGTAATTAAGTAGATAACTAAATTTTAAGTGAATAATTTTTAGTGTGCGTCCGAACGTAATAATTTAGTAAAGCTCTTTAGTTCATACAATTCTTCACAACCTACTCTACTACTTATGCATTTTACTAAATTTTAACTAAAAAGTGCCTGTCTAAACTTGTTTAGTGTTAAGCCCCGCCCACCTACTTATAATAAAAATAGAAAAATTTCTAAATTTCTTGTTTACTTGCGTACTAAATTTTAACTACTAAATTGTTCGTTTACACTTATTAATTTACTCTTAACTTAATACGTGTAAACCGGAATTAAACCGAACATTACATGAGAATGTATAATTTTGCTTTTTTTGGCCTTTCATTGTAACACGCATATATATGGGTTACCAAGGTACCGTTAGGCAGGTTAACTGAAAACCGGTGTTCTTGACGGACTCGCATAATTTAAGGATTCGTATTGTCGCTTGAATCACCTGCTAAACGAATCATCGTGTTCCGAGATTTGAAATCAGTTCTTTTTTAACCGACTTCAAAAAAAGGAGGAGGTTCTCAATTCGACTGTATTTTTTTCTTTTTTTTTATGTTCGTTACCTCACAACTTTGGACTGGGCGAACCGATTTTGATGATTCTTTTTTTAATCGAAAGCTGGTGGCTGTCATGTGGTCCCACATAAATTTTTATTGAGATCTGACAATGGCATCCATGATAAAACCATATAAGTCTTAAATTTGTATTAAGTATGTGCGCGGCAAATGGACGAATAACTCAATATCACGCCAACCGATTTCGATGATTCTTTTTTTAATCGAAAGCGGTTGCTTGTGATGTAATCCCACATAAATTTGAACGAGATCTGACAAGTAGTTTTTGAGTAACTTTGAAGTCGGTTATTTTTTGTTAGTAAAATTTAGATTATTCTCTTTTCTTTCTTGGCCGACTATACGGTAATGCTTAATTTTTACTTATGGTCATAAGCAACGACGACAACATACCTTCATGGATCTTCGGGTCGTTCTTCAGCTATTTACATAAAAATTGGATTCCAAGAGTGTTTGGGAGTTCTGTGTAGACATTTAAGATGTAAGAGTTCATATAGATTTTCCTATAATTTATTAAGACCTCCAATTAATGAGACCATTTTTAAAAACCTTATTTATTACCTTCTTAACAAAATGTTTATGTTAATTTTTTCTTTACAGTCGCGAGAACAGATTCATAAATATTATTTCCTTCCGAAAAGGTGTAGGCAGGATACAAAACAAATCAAGCTCCCTTTACACCAAACCATAACTTTATATAGAACGATACTTCATAACGTTTACCGCTATAATCATTACAAGTAACGGTTCAGAACATTTTAGCTTAAAGCCCTAACTTAATTTTAACAACCTTGAACAGCCCGCGGAGTCACAAAAAGTCGCCGAAACCGTTAACTTAAAGGTCTTTGTCCGAGACTATTTAAATCGTTTGCAAGTAAAATAAATTTGCATGAATGTTTTACATGCGTTATGTATGTTATGTATTTTTGTATCGTGTCATCGACAGTAAGAAACATACTCGAAAAAAACAGAAAGTATAGCAATAGATTATTTTTTAACACAATAAATGTCGCAGTAAGGCCAGATCCTCACTATAATGCCGCTCACAGTCCGTTCTCAATCCGATCTCGGTCTGGTAAAGTCGTATCACGTACAAAATATACAATTGGAGCGAAACTTGACTGTCACGGACAGTATGAATGCACACATATATTTTATACTTCATAATATTTTATCAAACCGAGAATGAACTGTGAACGGCATTAGTAGCGTAGCGTTAAGTATTATTAGCGTATAGAGCCGACATGACACCGTGAACACGATATTTGCGCTATGAACTGTAGCACAGTTACATATCCCAGTTAATTACAGTAGCCCTTTGTAATGTTTTAAGGAAATGAAGAGCAAACCAAATAATGGCTGTACCTGATGGATAAGACCAAAAATTTGGTATACAGGGTGTCCCGTAAGTAGCGGATCAACCGAAGGTGGAAGATAGCTTGAAGGTTGACCTATCATATGTCAAAAAATTACCTTAGTAAAAGTGTCACCGTTTTCGAGATATTGACAATTTTTTAAAATTTAGAAAATTCGGCTCCTTCACCCTACTTTTTCCTGTTGAGTCCACAAATGAGCAGATATTTTGATAATTTTTTTTTCCTAGAGCTCTCAGATAGTTGCTTTATAATTATCAGTATGTAATATTGTTGAAATTATTAGGGAACGCTGAGAAAATAGCGTCTACTTTGGATATTTTTGTTTTTGATTTTCTTCGACACAACTTTGATGCGAGGTGGTTGAAAAAAAATGTACTGGGCAAGTATGCCCCGGTATTTTAAAAACTTGTCTGTTTAATGCAGATTTTAAAAAGGTACAATACAGGCTACTTTGATAGGGAAAATTTTCAAGTAAAAGCCATTTCAGTGTAAAAGGGGTGAATTTGAATCAAAAGTTATTTTATTGTTTACTATTATGGGATGAAGTTTTTCAATGGTTTTTGCTTAATATTACGTTACGTTAAATTATTGCTCTAATAAATATTTAAAATAATAATTATTTTGCGATATTTAACCCTTTAAAAGAAATTTCAAATTATCTAAGAATTACTTGAAAAGTATTGTTTCTTCAAAAAATAATGCTAATACTTACTGTTGCTATACTAGATGATCAGCAAACCTTGTCAATTATTACTTTAAGATTATTTTTGTATTGTCAATATCTCGAAAACGGTGACACTTTTACTGAGGTAATTTTCTGACATATGATAGGTCAACCTTCAAGCTATCTGCCACCTTCGGTTGATCCGCTACTTACGGGACACCCTGTATATCTGTGGTGTCTAGGAAATACCTCGTTTTGAAAGTACGTGAAGATTCCCATGACCAAACGCAAAGCGACACCATACGTTTTCAGTTACACGCGTATAAAAATATGAAAGAATTTTTTAATCGAAAGATTTGTTTTGGTTGGGTTACAAACGGTTTTTGTTTTTGAACTTGGCCATTAGCACCTAGATAACGTATTTTAAATAGATTTCCTAATTTCACTGTACCAATAGGTACTATTAACTAAGTATTCTGTGGCTGTACAGTAGTTTACACGTGATGTCAAAATAGACAGACAATACCTGCAAAAAATGTACATAATAAATTACGATATTGATGTATAATTTATATGCAGACACCAGGATATGACAATGATGATACAAAAATTTCAACTTTCGACAAGGGCAAATAAACCTGTCGGAACTCTGAATAATGAGGTTCAAGATATTTAACTTATCCATACAGCGTTAAAATATAATATTTTTCAAGTTATAACTACTTCTTTTGGCACTTTTGGAAAAAAATATGAGAGTAAAATTTTTACAATGCGCGCACATTGACAGCCAAAAACCGACATGATGAACATGATAAACTTAGCTGATTCTTTACTGATTCCTTTTACATACAAAGAGTTATGGCATACGGGATGAAATCTTTAGCTATTTTTGTTCTGTTAGTTGTTACGCCAAAGAAGTATAACTTCTTGCGTGCTTCGTGCGTACATGAGTAAACACACGCGTTTTTTTTATTAACTACTTCCTATAAAATAAATTATGCACTTAACTGCCTACATTAACATTTAACAAAGTTTTTATTTAGGTCAAAGTATGTTAATTAGGCGTAAGCACAATTACTTAACTTGTTATTGACTCATAGTTTTTTTAACAGTTTTATTTAGCACCCTGTATGTGTGGGTCAAATAGGCCTACTTCCTCTTACGCTAAGCTAATTGCTTTAATTCTGATGACAATGCACTTTTGTGATAAGCATGACCTGATTCTACACAGGTGTGGGAAATCCTTAACGGGTAACAGCACAGTCACATTTTTATGTATATAATTTTTTGTTTATAAATAAATTATATTAAATTACGCTTCACACTCATAGCCCCACACTAGGATTCCCTGTGTCGTGGGTGCCATGGACAAAACACTGGACAAGGACATTCACACCCAGACCGAGAACAGAAATTCAAACTCATCATTCTTTCCGCTCCGCTAGGAATCGAACCCAGGACCTTCGGTGCGGCGATCCGGCATGGTAACCATTGAGCCACACTGGTCGGCAACTGGTTTGTTTGCAATTAATGAATATCTTTATAACACAAAAAATAAACTGACCCAAAAAAAAAATAACGCCTGACAAAAATTAATAGCAATTATTTAGCGCGGGTACTATTGCACAGGTTTCCCGAAACAAAGCAATGGCGATTACTGACAATAAAAGTTGTGAATCGCTTACAATTTGTACGTTGCTTCTTCGCAATTTTCTACATTGACTGAAAATTTCCTTCACAAATGCTAATTGACTGGGGCAAAGGATCAAATCACGCTGATTTCTATGCAATTTTTCCGATAGTTACTGTAATAACAGCTTGTAAGGATTTTCTTGTAAGAAATTAGTCACGCGTCGATACAGGTTATGTTTTCAGACTTAACAGTTCTGTAACAAAGTTGCTGAATAATTGTAATATTGTAATAATATTGTAATATTTTTTTATTTAGATAATAATATCAGGAAGTTAAATAGATTTTGTCTTTCGTTATCAGCTATTTAATAAATTTGTTTGTATTTAATTTAGTAAGAATGTAGGTAGGTATGTAAAATTTTTGAATGTATGAATCTGACACGCATTTCTACTAGGTAAGTTTAAATTGTGATTTAATAAATTAGAGTTAGTTTGTAGTGAAGTAGTTTAAAAAAAAGACTTTTGGAGAGCCTGCATAACAGTTCCCATTATGATTTTTTTTTGGAAAATCTTAATAACTTTAACGCTGTTGATTAACATAAATATATATTTTAATGTAATAAATATTTATATATGAGTGGAATACATATTTAATTTAATACATAATATTCATATGCCCTACATATGCCCTGACAGCTGAAGTCATCATAGGTATCTACTCCTTTTGGATTCGCCTTTGTCGGTTAAAAGAAGACAAAATAAGACAATTGACAAAAAGATGGAGTTTTATATTCGGGGTTTTGTTTTGAAGTTATAATAGGGCGTTATGAAAATCGGAAAATAATTTATTTTTCGTCTACAAAATCACTACATAAAAAAACATAAACGTGAACTTATGTACGCACGTGAGAAGTTATACATTTTTGGCATCAAAAAAAACAACTTCAAAAAAAATTTTCAAAAACAACCATTTAAAAAGAAAATGTTTCAAAAAAACAATATTAAAAAAATACAAAAAAAAGTCAAAACAAAATCAAAAAACAATATTAAAAAAAACAATATTAAAGAAAGCAATATTCAAAAAAACTATATTCAAAAAAACAACATTAAAAAATATAACAAATATAATATAATAATACCTAATATTTTTTTCATAACGCTCGTTTGCTAAAAACGCGCGTTAAAAAATCACCTGTGACGTTTTTCGTCACCTTTTGTGTCACAATTATTAATCTTAAAATTTTATTGTATATTTATTATTATTATTGTTATATTTAATTGATAAGAGTGTTACTAACATTGCTTAGTCATAGTGGATTAGTGACCTGGGATCTTCGATTGACGTACCTACCTTTTAGCTTTTCACTCCTTAAATTAGAAGAGTGTATGTTATACGAAATGCTAGCGGATAATGGAAGTTCGCACCGTTTTGTATTGACAAAATTATAATTTGAAACAAATGCTACATTCGTAGTATAGCAAAGATTACCTTATTAATAAGTTATCGAAGGTGAAGCGTGGTCAAATAAAAATAAAATAAAACGTAGTGTTAAAGTACTCTCATAATATCCCATATAGCACTGAAAACAAATTATAGTTATTTTTGAAGACAAACAATAACAAAACCTTGCACTTAAATGGAATGATAAGACAAAGCGCATTCAAATCCATCTCACATAATAAAACCAAGTGGCATGAAGACAAGCATAATAAGTTTAACAATTCGCACAGACATAAAACTACTTGTGAATATGCCATTAAACTTTATGTAAGTAGCCGTACATATTGCATATTTGCGCCATGTTTATGAAGTTATACTTCTTTTGGCGCGTTTGGAAAAAATATAAAATTTTTACGAGCACACAGACAAAAAAATAACCGACTTCAAAGTTACTCAAAAACTACTTGTCAATCTCTTTCAAATTTATGTGGGACCACACGACAAGCACCTGCTTTCGATTAAAAAAAGAATAATCAAAATCGGTTGGCGTGATATTGAGTTATTCATCCATTTGTCGCGCCCATTCTTAATACATATTTAAGACTTATTTATTTATTTAATCCTTTATTGCAATTTTATACAATGGGCGGACTTAATGCCAAGTGGCATTCTCTACCAGTCAACCCTTGGTTATGATGAGAATGTGTGATGTGTGTGAACTTATATGGTTTTCTCATGGATGCCAATGTCAGATCTCAATAAAAATGTGGGACCACATGACAGCCACCTGCTTTCGATTAAAAAAAGCATCATCAATATCGGTTCGCCCAATCGAAAGTTCTGAGGTAATTAATTACACACATAAGAAATACTGTCGTATTGAGAGCCTCCTCCTTTTTTTGAAGTCGGTTAAAAAGTGACATAATGAATACTTTATTAACTGTTAACTGATTCTTTTTACAAACAAATAGTTATGGCATACGGGATGAAATTTTTAGCTATTTTTGTTCTGTTACATAAAGTACATACACACGTTTTTACTTAAATCCCAAATTAATGTTAATAAGGAAATTGAAATAATATTTTATTATTTTGGAATGCTAACTAGGAACTAGTATTTATCCAGTTCTGGCGAACCGACAACACGCACAGGGAGTAAATGTGATATTTGATCATATTTGTATGTAAAACGACGCCCATATTAGTGCTTGTTTTTGAATATCTGATTATTTATTTACTGGCTCTCCACTCATGGCTTCGCTTGCGTCGGGAATAAAATGCCCTAGATGTTATAAGTTATTACAGATCATGGTTTATCTGTATGCTGAATTTCATCAAAATCTGTTAAGTAGTTATTGCGTTGAAACAAACAAACGTTCATTCAAAGATCCATCAATCTATTGTATATCTATAAATTAATAAATAAATAAAGTATTGTATATGTATTTGACAACCCTGTAGCCTAGTTGGTAGCGACCCTGCCTACGAAGCGAAGGGTCCCGGATTCGATTCCCGGCCGGGGCAGATATTTATGTGACAGATAAATATTTGTACTCGGGTCATGGGTGTGATGTGATGTATTATATGTGTCGTCCATGCCACCCGCGACACAGTTAAAAACCTACTGCGGGGGTTTTGATTTTTTGCGTTTATTTATTATTATTTATTTATTTATTTATCTCTGAAGTTATACGGGTCCTAAATGTAATTGGACCCGGTATTTTGGTAGGCTTGGGGACACAGGTTCAACACGTACAGGCCCCATTAATAAAGTGCGTGTGTGGACACAGGGTGGATACTATCCTCGATTGCACAATCTGATACACCCCAAAGATAGTCCCCACCTGTGCACTATTTTGAATCTAGAAAAACATAATTATTATTGTTACATTACAAACCTTCACCGATAAAGCCAAATAATACTAGGCTTTATCGGATACCAACCCAAGACAGTGTAAAATGAAAAACTTACCTTTGGTTCCATAGGAGTATCAATCCAAGAAATCTTCACGTAATTTTGCTTATAACTGATAGTTTAATGTTAAAATTATTTAAATTATATTCTCGCAGTTGTTCCAAAAATAACAACAACGCAATGTCATACCGGTCGTTAGTTAATTTCACTAAATACCTTTGAAAATATTTAATTATTTTATTTTATTTACCTAATTGAGAGAATTTAATAAACTCACACTAATTAAATTATTTGTTATCCGCTAAAACTAATTCGTTGTTTAAAATTCGGTTGTAAAACGTTCGTTGAGTAAAAACTGTAATTTTCACTATTGCAAGAGCACTTAAAAATAAATGTAACAATTTATAATATTCAAAACTTTATAGTAGTAATTTGAAATTAACTGTCACATTGTGCCCTTAAATCGTTTATTTTACAGCTAAAGTTATTGAGGCATTGTAAAGAATATTGTTGTAACTTTTAAGTTAAATTTTTAATTTTTGTGACACTCTTTTACATTTTTTACACGAACGCGTTACGTGCGACTCGTATCGCAACGTTGTGAAGTTTAAGGGCAAGGATGGATGCGCCTGCGCAGAATGGTGTTATGCCAAAGGTCGTCTAGTGTTACGTGGTTTTTTTGCATAAATCACTACATAACACTAGTGCTTTATGAAGGAAGTTGCGTTTTGTGCTTTTTAGATAACATTTGATCTTATCAAACATTGTTTTTTTAATTAAAGGTATTATTTCTTATTATTGTTTATAATAAAGTTCATAATAGAGTAGTTTACAAGGATTTTTTAAAATATACAAAAAGGGAAATGAGCGATTTCTTTAAATTTCCTGCAATTTGTTTGAAAATTTGTAAAAATATTCTTATTTAGATATTCTCTTCTTTCTTTCGACGGAAATATTTTTTTTTCTATGCCTCATAGGTATATATAATGTTAAAATAAGATAATTACAAGCATAAACAAGGTTCCCTGACAATAAAATCACGGGGAGATAATTGTGATAGATTTATTCTATCCCTGTCGCTCTTCCGCATATTAATTGGTATGATAAGAGAAATAGAAATAATAACTTAATGTGCATGATCGTAATATAGATATCCCTGTTGTGCCTATGCTAAATACCGAAGAGTAAATAAGACAGCCACATACCATGGTTGTACAGTATCACTGATGTCGCATCCTCGAAGACTTCTGGTTGCTTAGTACTCGCTTTAACTAATTGCTACTAGGTGAACAAATCAAATGAGAAATTTAATACCCCAGCTTTGTTTTGGCACACTCGCTTGCATGTTTTTGCTATCCTAGTACTGACTGCAAGTGGGCGGTGTCACCTTTTATTTCGTTACGGAATTTCTTGATTTAGTCATCAAGCCCGCAATGAAAGCTATGCAATAGCTTATTAAAAGCAATAATAAGAAATACTGGGCCTTCAGCAGAGCCTATCGATTCCTCTTATGGTAACAATCAGGACAGGGGTAACATGACCTCTGAAATACGGAAGCGAATAAGATATCTTGCTAACGTCGGTCGTTCATGATCGACTGGCTATGGCTTCGATGCGAAGTATAAATGGCAAGGCAATACGGTGATAATCTGAGAATAGCAAGTTATCATAGTACCTAATTAATTACTAGTATTTATAGTGCGTCGGATAAATGTGAATCCAGCTTAATATCGATAAATTACGTGTCACGTTGTTTGTCCGCGATGGACTCCTAAGCTACTTAACCGATTTTAATCAAAGCACACCGTGTGCAGTTTGATCCAACTTGAAAGATAGGATAGCTTACATCTCAAAATAATAAAAAATCTTTTGACAGAATGAAGTCTGTCCGTGCAGCTAGTAATATTATATGTCAGATTTTAATAAACATAAAAAATCTGATAGGGCAACACTTATCTGTGTAATAGGGTAAGGGGGGCAAAATTTGACTCATACGATGTAAATACTACTGCAAATATATTATCTAAATATAAATGTACCTACTAATAAACTCTGTTTTTTTTTAATTCCGCAAAGCAAATTGACATTTCTGACATTAAATAGTGATGTGTAATAATCGGTAAAACGTAATCAATATTTTCCTATGTTTGTGTTAAAAACTAATATCGAGGTAATTAAAATTAAAGCCCAACTTATGTCATAAGCCCCGAGTGCTCCGACCCAGAAATTAAAATAAAATCCTATCATTATATGTATAGATTTTTGACATTTTCTACAGTCCAAATAAAACTTTTGTATGCCCATGAACCACTTAAAAACTCTTTGAGTATCAACTGCTTTAAATTTTAAATCTGTAAATGTAGGACAATGTCATCTTCTTGAAGTGTAAAACGTTATTTGTAATAATATTACATAATAACTCGCCCTTGCTTTGCTGTAAACTACTTTAAACTACTTAAAAAATGCACTAAAGCATTCACTAAAGTAAAAAGAAAAGAAACTGTGGTGTTAAGCGTTAATCAGTTCCCTAGACTGGAGCGAAACCCGAATGTAGTTTTCAGGCTATGCTTATAATAATAATAATAATATAATTAACGAGTAACCGCCCTCGCTTTGCTTCGGTTTTCCTATTTTTTACACCTTGGGTTACAGTATTGGGGTTTTATTAACCCTAGAGTGGGCGCGCTATTTTTTGTAACATCAGTGGGCGCGTGTGGAGCATTTCGCCGCTCATATTCAATATTAATTTTAAACAAGAAACCTATTATTTAATTAATTTCTTTTTTCGGCATTTAATAAATGACAATGTTAGTCACATGAAATCAATATATTTATTGAAAAAATATATAAGGACTCATTTATATGAGTAATATTTAGAAAGAGTGCCATTAATTTTAATATTTTTAGTAGGTTTAACCTCGGGTAGGTTAAACCTAGTAAATATTTGGAAAAAATAAAAATTTTTTGACTTTCCCTTATTTATAGAATATGCTTTAGCCTAATAATGTTCAAAAAAGTAGATACTACGCTCGTTGCACAGCAACTTTACGCATCTATAACACCATTTTTTGCTCGCTGCCTCAAAGCCAAATTCCTCTTCTAGTCACGAAAAAATTTGAACTTTTTTTGTGAACCATTTTGTTGTCTTTTTAAAACTAAAAATAAAAATAAAAAACTGAATAATATTGATATTTCAAATAACATAGTCAAAAAAAAAAAACGAAATTACGTCATCATAATTATAATCTCTTTACGGCTTAAAACCAACGACCAACGCATGTACACATTATGCAATCATAATAACATACCTATCTGAATCTTAAACACCATCAAAATAAGCAAAAATATCATTATTTCAATTTTTCACACCTGAGTATTACAAAATTTGTACATACGTGAGTAGGCGCGCGTAGAGCAAATTGCCGCCGGGCATCACCTGATGGTGAAAACCTTCTTCTCCTGGAGCATCCCGCGCACTGATTGGGTTAAAATTTTTGGCAAGGGTCTGCTACAAAAATAGGGGCAGCTACTAAAAAGAGCGAACTTCTGGTGCCAGTATTTTTAAAAATATGAACGGTTTTTTAACAATGGCGGCAAAATGCTCCAAACACGCCCACTCTAGGGTTAAGGATCCCTATTTTTTTTTTAATATAGCCTATGTTCACCGGGGATAGTGTAGCTTTCTAACAGTAAAAGTATTTTTTCAAATCGGTTCAGTAGTTTCGGAGCCTATTCAATGCAAACAAAAAATCAAATCTTTCCTCTTTATATATTAGTATAGATAAGCGCTTACACACTCATATCCCGCAGTAGGTTTTTACCTGTGTCGCGGGTGGCATGGACGACACATAACACATCTTACACATCACAATAACACCCATGACGAGAGTACAAATATTTATCTGTCACGTAAATATCTGCCCCGGCCGGGAATCGAACCCGGGACCCTAATTTCGCAGGCAGGAGCGCTACCAACTAGGCTTCAGGGTCGACAAACATTAACACAGCATTAATTAGTCATCAGTCATGACCGCAGAGATTAATAACATTTTTAGCAATAGCATTTTATTAGACTTTCAAATGGCTGATAGCGAACAAACAAGTTGTACAGGTTTGTCTTCTTTTTGCAAAGAAAAATTTTTGGAGAACCAGATTCCTTTACTCAGTGACGGATTGACATACCCAAAGTTCCCCCACAGCAGACGTTATGGCACAAGAAACACACATTCGTTTTAACGGTTTTATTCACCTTACCCTGTTTGTGTAGGTCTTTTTTTTATGGAAATAGCCGGCAAACGAGCTGATGATCCACCTGATGGTTAGTAGCTATCTTCGCCCATGAATATCAGCAACACCAAAGGCATCAGTGATGCGTTGCCAGCCCAGAAAGAAAGAAGAAAGAGAAAGAAAGAAAGAAAGAAAGCACCCAGCCGAAACACGACGATTTCGCAAGTTTATTGAAACCTATTTCCTCTTGCTTTAATTCTAATCACAATGCATTACAAACATGACGATTGACGCATTACAATGCATTACATTCTTCACGGTCACATCGTTTCTGGAAGTAGGTAGCGTGCCAGGCGTCCGCATAATGCCGAACATAGTTAGGCTTTTTGAAGGGGTGTCCGGCCAAATTAAACGGTGTCCGGCTTTTGTCAGGCTTTTTACAAATCAAAGGTTAATAAACAATATGACTGATTCGTCATCTATATCTTCTATACTGTAATAAAACTCAAAGGGCAAATTTTCTGTACATTGAATATTTAAAAAAAAAATTTGATTAGAGGGCACTTCAATAACGTGTTCGAGCACAAAAATATTTTTTTTGAATTTATGTCTGTCTGTCCGTCTGTCTGTCTGTTTGTCTGTCCGGGCATCACATGAAAACCCTTGAACGGATTTCGTTGAAAATTGGTAAAGTTGTTACTAATACTCAGGGTCATATTTTAGGATACATTTTATCCCGGAAAATTAAAAGGTTTTCCCAGGAAACAGGATGAAAGTTTATATGGAATATTTTTAAAACATCAACCGATTTGCTTCCAATTTCCAACAAATGTTCCTTGCTTAAATTTATGGAACAAATATTTTTCAGTTTTTCAAAATTTTGCAAAAAAAATAAAAAAATACAAATTAATGTGAATATTGCTTTTTTTCAAAACCCGCTCCTGAAGGAATCCTTTGTGATTTTATCGTAGGTTTCAGTATATAAATTACTAAATATAAGTACTTCTATATAAATTCACCTTTTTTTAAATTTCCTTCTGCAAGAGGTACAAATAAGGTAAAACATAATTTCCGTATGCGAAGCTGCGGGCAACAGCTATTCAATTTAATTTTTATTTCATTAGAATTTAAGAAGATTTATGGTACAATTATGTTATTATATTATGTTATGGTATCAAATCAAACATTTTTGATCTAAATGATCACGCGATCGAGTGAATGATCAAATGATTTAACATATAACTTTTTTGTCGAAAAGACACAAAATCCTTAATAATAATTATCCTTAATAATATTAAAGGGTGTCCGTCATTTTTACCCAAAATTCTGGCTGGTCTGTCGGACTACTTATTACGTTTGACGACCTGGCAACCCTATCTGGAAGGTCTTTCCCAACTGTATCCGTAACGCAAGTAAGACATTAAATTTTTTTCTCAATTATTTTAAAATCAAGTAAGTAAAAGCCCATTATCTACAGATTTAATCAGTTTCCGTCCCATCTTCCCTCTTTCGTTCCATATTGTTGTCATCAAACTTTCACATTTGTTTTTATCTTAAATTTTTATCTAAATTTCCTTAATATGCATCTTATCTCTCTTAACTAATCTAATACCTTTAAACGAGCAATTCTTGTATATATTCTCGGAATCTCGGAAACGGCGCCTACGATTTTCATGAAATTTAATATGCAAGGGGTTTTAGGGGCGATAAACTGTTTCTTTGAAGTCGGTTATATTTCTGATAAAATTTAGATTATTCCATAGTTTCTTTACAACAAAGATACAGGTGTCGTTTGGTAATATCTTTCCGTCCAAATGTTTCAAATTCATGGAAGTAAATTAAAACATTTACCTTAACCTGACATTCAGTGATTCGGCAGTTTAATGGGAATTAAATTAGCATAATTATAGTCATTGCCTACCAATTACCATAATAATAGAATAACACTAAATTTAACATTATTCACGGTTGCTTATACATATAATATGTAGTACTATTTAGACATGTTATAACAAGGTTGTAATATCACGGGTAATATGATCTTCTTTGTTACCGCGCATTTTTAACCGATTTCAAAAAAGGAGGAGGTATCTCAGAACTTTCGAACGATTTTGATGATTCTTTTTGTAATCGAAAGCTGGTGCTTGTTATGTGGTCCCACTTTAATTTGAGCGAGATCTGAGGAGTAGTTTTTGAGTTATACCTAATTTTTGAAGTCGTATATTTTTATCAAGAAGAACTCGCACACGGGGTGCGGATAATTTTTGAAGTTATTATTCCGCAATAGAGTTCTGCCTGTAGCTTTTCTCGTGTTCGCAGAAAAATGTTTTGTGGGTGACTCTTATTACTCGTGCTAAACCACGTACAATTCACGAATAGGTACGACTGAGTTAACGCCATTATTATCTTGATACTTACCTACTCGGAATAATAACTTGAACTTTAACATCAAGCAAAACGAACATTTAACACTTTATAAACACTGAAAATAAATACGCTCATATTCTGCAACAATTTTATTAAATGACATAATAATTGACTCCCTCCTCGATTTGTTTTTTAATAACCATCCGTCTCTTCTCGAAGGTCTGCTTGCCAGCCAGTAACATTTTGGAAAACACCCTCCAACTCATCTCATTTACGACTCCACACAGCACCTCAGAGACCTGCGTCTCGCCTATCCCCAGTTGTCTCCTCTCCTATCCTCTCCTCACCACACGACTCACCTCACATCACTTTACCTCATGTCATTGCACCTTAGCTAACTTAGCTTGTCATTTACTGATCCTCTCTTATTTTTACTTGAGGTATAAAATTCCTCCGTAACAACTTTAGTAAAAAAGCGTCGTCAGCATTTTATAGGTAAGTACCTAGGCTAGTGCCCTTGCGCTTTGCTTGGCTCGTCTTGGCGGGGGCACTACCGTGTCCCCAGATTTTGGGTGATAATAGGAAGTATGACCACCAATAAATTCCCTGTAAAATTAGTTGCTAACCAAGCAGGGTTGACTGAAAAATGGCCGAACGTTTTTAACTAAGCTAAGGTTATAATTATTAGTACCTACGACAATAAACTGCATTGTGTGATAATGATGACATTGTACGTAGTATTATTTAATGTTCATTAATGCTTATTATCGTATTAGTTTAATAGCCGTCGCTATTCAATATTTTCATATTAATTGCTTGAACTTAATTATTCTTTACGACTACTAAAAAAAGTTATTTTTTAACCATGGAGGATAGAGTAGAAGGAATCTGTGTATGAAGTGTCCGTAAAAACGCGTTCAATTAACAAGTGAAAACTAAATTGATACATGACGAATTGGAACTATACTTACATGTGACAAATTGTAACTTTTTTGAGACGTGACAAATTATTACTAATTTAATATATTTTTGGCGCGTGACGAGTTAGAACAAACTTTTGGGGTGACCAATTGACCCCTAAATCCGGGTGGCGCTGCGGTGCGGTCTACAACAGATGTTCGATATCTATTTATAAGACACTAGCGCCATTCATTACGGGTGGCATAACTCAGCAAACTTCACTCCGTCTACAACAGCCATTTTCATAGGTACATATATCTATTTTTCACACACTAGCGCCATTCTGAAATGGCCATTATTGGAACCTCTGTTTTCAGTAAACAGCTGGACACTTTTTCAACTTTCCCCTTATACGAGATGGCCCTCCTTCTACCTTCTATGATCCATGGTTGTAATTCAAGGTAGGTAGGTATTGTAGATTCTAAATGGATGAACCGGTTTTGATTTGTTATTTTAAAAAGGAGAATTAATTAAAGATTAAAAGATTTACTTAGAACAAAAACAATTTTACAAATTAAATGTTCGTAAACACTGGCTATAGTATCAACTGTGTTGCCACTGTTTACGCCAACCTCGGGGTACAAAGTTTCAATATTACTAATTGAATAATAATTATTAAAAAATAACGTAATTATTACGTGTTAATATTGAAATAATGTTCTTAGCTATGACAATATTTTTGTATCGTGCGATTTCAATCATTTATTAAAATAGCATGGTTACTTGGTTACCCTGACAGGAGTTTCTTACGCTATTTCTTCTCCACTATGACACACCTTTCCGAAATGGTGGTAGAATGAAAATGACGATTAACGGCCGGTCTCAATAATGTACTAACAGATGGAAGACTGTGGATAGGGCTACCATTAGTATGTTATCTGTCATATTTGTCAATTTTTGCCTCTGAAAAATTGACAAATATGACAGATGACAGCCCTATCCACAGTCTTCCATCTGTTAGTACATTATTGAGACCGGCCGTAAGTGTATCAGTGATACCCACATGATTAAATGATTTAATCCAAAAATTAATGATCCAAAATAATCTCTACTTCCGCCGCTGCCGTCTCTCACCACGTGATAATATATATCATCTACTCCCTCCACGCGGCCGTAACGCTTTTTCGTGACAGAAAAAAGTCTATATGTATAGAAGTTTCAGTTCAATATATTTTTTTTCTTTTATTTTATATTTGGTTTATAAGAACGCTGGCATTTATCAACTGAATTCCAGATTGGTCCAATATTTATCACAATTCTGATGATGGAACCCATTACGAATTGAAACTCCTCGAATATTACGCGATTAAAAACGATATCGCGATTTTTAGGGTTCCGAAGTAAACGTTTTGTCATGTCCGTCCGTCCGTCTGTCTGTCTGTCCGAAGCAAAGCACCGCCGAGTCCCTTAATGCTAGAAAGCTGTAATTTTGCATGGAAATGTAACATATTTATTAAAAATCCAGAATCGTAGAATAAAATATTGAAAAAGGTTTTTTTTTCAGTATGGGAGGTCCCCAACAGGTAACGTGAAGATGATTTTTTTATTTGTCACGTACCCTATAGTGTGATATATCGTTGAAAAGGTCTTCCAAAAATATTATGGGTCTTATAAGACCATTTTTGGAATAAGGCGCTCCACCCACTGCACCGCGTCCCGCCGCGGTGCGCGGGATGGCAGATTTTACCATTGTATGCAACTATCTCAATTTATATAGAAATCACGCCTAGCACAACACACTGCCGACGCGGCACCGCGCGGGAAATCGACCCGCGCGCAGTTGCGTTACCCGTCGCTCTGCGCACCGCGGCGGGACGCGTCTTCAGTGGGTGGAGCGCCTTAGAGGTCCTTTTGCGAAATATTTCGCTGTAAAGTGCTAATTTTAAAGCCAAATATTTCGCAATTTTGTTAGAGTCAAGTGTCCCCCCTGCTGGCTAAACGGCTGGAGTTGGAGAAGTAAAAAAACTCAAAAATAGGTTATATGATGAATTTACAAGGAAATCTATCACGGCCATGTTAGCATAATTTAGTTATTGAGTAATAGTCGATAAAGTTTATCGGAACCCTACATTGTGCATGGCCTGACACGCACTTGCCCGGTTTTTATTATATTATTATTATTATTATGTGTATCGAAGACAGTTTCTTTGAAGCTCATATTTTTTTGGTATTTAGATTAAGTATCAACAGCAAAAAGTTATAGAGCTATTCAGCCTTGGCCTATTTTAAATGTTTTATACTTACAAATGTTATTGATGGGATGAAATTATTATTATTCCAGTGCTTAAATGCGTAATAAATATTTCTACAAACAACAAATGACAAAAACAAGTTCAATGCCATAATATGCTAATTTCAATTACCTAGCTTATTAATAATATAAATTCACCTTCGGCTATGTCATCCTGGTAATTTATGCATTTATTTTCAGTTCATCGTCAATAATTATTAATACGAAATTCTCGAAGTTTCTTACGCATAATAAAATGTATCTTCCGCTATAAATCAAATTATGGGTCGATGTTTACATTGACAGAGGCCCATTTTTTAGGCCTTTGTCCAAAGTAAGTAAATTTATAGAAACAACAGACAGAACAAGCTGACGGTCAAGTTAATAACCTGACGCGTTGTCGACTAACGGCCGGTCTCAATAATGTACTAACAGATGGAAGGCTGTGAATAGGGCTACCATTAGTATGTTATCTGTCATATTTGTCAATTTTTGCCTCTGAAAAATTGACAAATATGACAGATGACGGCCCTATCCACAGTCTTCCATCTGTTAGTACATTATTGAGACCGGCCGTTAAGGAATCAGATTTTTAAAGATACCAACAAAATAGAAATAGACCTCTATTAGTCGCTCGTCGCCTCTGATCACAGTTTTCATATTTAAAATATTTATCCACATGTTTCTAGTTTCTACATTCACAACACTTTTTTATTATTTATTTAATGATTTATTACTTATTAATTTACTTTTATTATTTAATTTTTGTGATTTTTTTAATGATGCCAACGAAGTTTATCTTCTCACGCGCGTACATAAGTACACATTTAAGTTTTTTTATTGACGTTCTTCTTCTGGCGCGTTTGGAAAAGATATGAGAGTATAATTTTTACTATGCGTGCGCACACCGACAGCCAAAAATCGACAGGATGAAGTTAGCTGACAACTAATTATTTTTACAAACGAAGAGTTCTGGCATACAGGATTTAATCTTTACCTATTTTTGTTCTGTTACGCCAAAGAATAACTCCTTACGTGCGTACATAAAGTACACACACACGTTTTTTATTCATTACAATTTACCTATTTACATTTATTCGACGTACCATAACTACCATTTCGTATCACTCTGATGGTACATTACCATCAACACACACGGAAGAACATACGACCTGCTATACATTATAAGGCTCAAAATCACGAAGGTGGCGAATTTCAGGTTTGCAATTTGAGCATAAAATGTTAAAAGCAATAGCCAATTAAAGAAGTATAAATGATTGGTTTGTTATTAATCTTAACATATTTAAAAGGGGCGCGCTTAGATTTCACAATTTTTCAAATTACAGCGATTTTAAGGTAACTCGACAGCAAAAATCGTCATTTCGGGAACGTAGCTAAATATTTATTTTTAAATATAATGTTTATAGAAAACAATAAAATAATATTATTTTTAATAGCAGTCTACTATATTTTTTTAAATACAAACGGAAATTTGGTGAATATACATGGATATTTATAAAAATCATCAAATTGAAACTTAAAAAGTAACTAAGTTTCAAATTTCAAGCACAAAATTCAAAATATAACAAAATATAGATGACCTAATAAGTAAATTTAGATATTTCTATATTAATAACTTTATTATGTTTGTATATGCATATTTACATGTTCAATAATATTTGAAATTAGTATATAAAGGCAAATAAAAGTAGAGTTCCCGGAATGACTATGGTGATTTTCTTACAGGTAAAGGTATTTTTGAGTAATAAATGCGACAATTAACTTTTGTAATTTCTATAATCTTGTTAAGAAATATTATTTGTTGTAATATTATAATCAATATTAATAATAATATTCACAAGAAAATAAAATAATTAACATTTCTCTAATATATCAACATTAGACTTAAAATAAGATAATACTTGTACTACAAGAGGTACTGGAACTGGTATATATTTGATTAAGTCATTCACTTTATTTTTTGGAGTCATCTGATCACTGTTCTTCTTGTTTTCTGTCTTTTCCTTTCTGCTTATTATTTTATTCAATTATGTCTCATTTCTGTTATTATATCTTGTTGTTCTTTTATATATTTGTATGCTTTTGCCTGGTCTTTTTTCACACTTTTTCTTCCGCGCTGTCTTCTCACCGAGTTTTGTGTTTTTAAGTTTTTTTATTTTTCTTCTTTATTTCACCTTCTTTTGGTTCCATTTTTACTGAAAACAAAAGATCTTTTAATTTAAACAAATATTTATTAAATATTAATTCACCATTAATAAGTCATGTCAGAAACCACTACGTTAATCTAGAACCGCGTCATCATGTCCGGGAACGTCCCCTTAATGACTGTTCCCGAAATGACGTTTTTTAAATTTCGCGCCTACAATTTCGATGGTCGCCATATTAGACATATTATTTCTAGGTTATTGTGAAGTAAACAATGATAGTTTTACAGAATACTTATTAACTAATTGTTATTTTAATATTATTTACTATTGCACCCGTTCCCGGGATGACGTATAGTTCATGTACGGTGAAAAATACATGAACATAACAGTACTTACCACTTAAATTGTTATTTATTTACGCACAAAACAAATGGGGCCCACTTCACAACACTATTGCTCATCACTAAAATACACTAGCGCCTTAAGTCGCGCTTAAGAATAAAAGTTTTCACTGTCTAATGCTGTGTTCACGGATATGACGTTTGATTTCTCGGACAAACTTTTGACAAATGCCGTGTTTAAAATGATTTTATTTTCTATATTCTGGCTTAGAATAATAATTGTTTAGGAAACAAGCAAACTCTAATGAAAATTGAGAATATAAAAAGTATGATTTTACTATTTTTTAACGCAAGTTGAAGTTTGAAGTTTTTGTTTGGGACGCGTTCCCGAACTGACTTTTTACACATATTTCTTGTTAAATTATTTAAAATTACTTATTTTTCAAATCATTCATTTTAGGTATAAATACGTCTAATTGATCTCAATAGTATTGAATTCTTATTTACTGTTATTTATTCGTATATTTTATTTTACAAGCTTCCAAACCGAATTCGCCACCTTCGTGATTTTAAGCCATAAACGGTAATGACTCCATGCGTGGCACTCCACGTATCATATTATCACAATTGCCTTGAGCGCGTACGTACCTATTCTACGAGTACTAACAAGTGATGCCTTTGGTGTTGCTGATGTCCATGGGCGACGATAGCCAGTTACCATCAGGTGGATCGTCAACTCGTTTACCGGCTATTTCCATAAAAAAATTAAAAACTTAAAAAAAAAATATTCGTTCCGCCTTCGATTAATGACTATTTAACTGCGATAATATGCTTTTAAATATTACTATTTAATTTAGTTTATTTTGTAAAAATGCTAATTTGGGACAGCATCTCAGGACTATTTATGATTATCAGGTCTTTTTCTGTATTCCATGTTTTAACTCCACGCAAGGAAGCGGAAAAATGCTTGTTAATAATCCAACGCTACGTTAAAAGAATCACTCATGACACTTTGAGATCTATAAACTACACTTACGCCCCAACTCAGAGTCACAAACGATTACTTAAATAGTAACCGTCAGTGACTCTGAGTTGGGGCGTTAGACTACCAAGTAAGATACCAGTTAAATGAACTAGAAGTCTGACACTTTGTAATAACGAAAAAATTTAAAATTCATAGGTTTTTTAAGAACCATTATTTTTATTCAGATCACTTAGTCTGAGCAAAACCTTAGCACGATTTACGTCTCACCCATACAGTCGTAAAAACAGATGACGAACATTAATGTTATAACTAGGTCATTACAAATAATAATAATATCATTAACGAATAAGTCCAGCTAAGTTAACAATTGAAATTAGCAAGCTAAGCACGAACGTTTAAGTTTGTTAACAGATACATGGATGTAGAGAAGCGAAAGAGGATAAGTTCCTTCTATACAAATTTTCTTCTCATACTTCAATAAAGTAAAAATTGAAGAACATTTTCTTACAGTTTACGCCAATTTATTGGCTATGCAACAGCTCAATCGAATGAGATGAAACTGATAGAATTTTCAGGTAATATTTTTTATGTAAATAAGATACGATTAATGGACGAGTAGCCACCTTTTGGTAAGTGGTCAACGTCACCTGTGGACATGTTCAACACTAGTCTAGATGAGGCACTTAGGCAACGATAGCCCCGAAGAAGAGCTCTTTTGACGCTTATCTTGTCTTGCAAAATTCCATTTCATAGCGCTCCGGAAAAACATCAAAATGGAACATTCTTCTGTTTTCACGTGTGTGGCAAAAATAATCATAAAAATGGAACTATGTATGAAAATTGAACCGAACCGATGAGGACGATGATGTAACTAATAACCAATAACATTTATGCAATAATCTGAATTTTACCAAGAACAAAATAACCGACTTGAAAATAACTCAAAAACTATTCGTCAGATATAGCTCAAACAGTGGGACCACATGACAAGCACCACCTTTCGATTAAAAAAAGAATCATCAAAATTAGTTCACCCAGTCGAAAGTGAGGTAACAAAAATAAAAAAATACAGTCGAATTGTATACCTACTCCTTTTTTGAAGTCGGTTAAATTAGGTAAAATAAATAAGTACCTATATAAACTGAAGATTTCGAAGTCGCTTCTATTAATCTTTATCGAAGTTCTGTATCATCTTATTAACTTAACTATATTACCATGACAGCCACAGTTCTCCCTACTGTATTTAACTAATTTCGGCAAATTATTCACTTCAGAAGTTGAAGGTGACGTTTTGGGTCATGTTCCTTTGTGTTTTCTTTCTTGAAGGTTGTTTATATCCAAAATATCTTTTGCCAGAATACGTAAGAGGTTATATCTATCCTTGAATCTTCCATCCATCCTAGAGTTCTCAGGGGTAGCAATGCATCCGTGACTAACTTCGAGTGGGACAAATACTAAAGATTACTAACTATTAGGCGATTACTAATATTTTCCAATACCTAGGACTAATCTTCACCAGCAGTGCTAACTGTCACAGTCGTTTTACTATAACAATAACCAAATTATATTCTCAGTCCCGGAGCCCCCAGATCTACGAGGGGCAGAAACTTAATAGTGGCGAATAAGGAGTTTTTATACAATAATAGGTAACTATGAATCAGCGTGGTGGAATATGCTCTAGGCCTCCTCAAGAGACCCGTGCTCATTAGTGGGATTTGGGATATTAATGGGTTGAAGCCAAATTACTATGAATTACAAAATTGGTTCCGGCGCTCACAAAAGTCATCGGGCGTCTATCCGTACATAAACGTATAGAAAGCAAAATCAGTTCAGCGCTCAGAAAAAAAAGGTCTATTTTGACGACCCCCTTAAACTGCCCCGGTCAGCAAGATCCGGCCCTGCACTTATTAACACCTAATACGAACAGGCCCTAATAACTGACTCCCTTCCATAATCCTATTCGACTTTTGTCACAGATTTCCATGGGTGGCAAGGGATGATAGCACTGCAAGCTTGTTTGCTATCCCAATCGCATAAAAAACCATGAAATGAAATGAAATGAAATGAAAATACTTTATTGCACACAAAAAAATATGGTACAAAAGGCGGGCTTAATGCTAACACAGCATTTTCTTCCAGCCAACCAGCGGCAATGAGGAGACTTTTGGGGTAGTGCTATGTTTATGATATGTGTTATTGATTTTTATTTATTAGTTGCTATAAGGAAGAATCATCAAAAAACTATACTTCAATAAGATAGATATCATCATACCATCAGAGGTATGAGATTCCATCTACTCCATCCTTTCTTGCTCGAGGAACACGATGCTGAACAATTGACTAGATTAAGACCCCACTTTTTAACGTCGCTAAGATTCTTTCCACTTTTAAAAACATAAATCCTAATTATTCCCATTGTGAGAATTTGAGAATTCTTGATGACTGATGATGAATTCTATAATGACTAACACCCCAACTCAGAGTCACTAACGGTTTTAATCGCTCCTTAGTAAAGAATCACCGTACAAATTCGGTACTAAGGAGCGATTTAAGTAACTGTAGTGTTTGTACTGCTATTATAGTTATAGCAGTAATCATGTTATCTCGAGAGCACGGGTAGTGGGGCAACACTGAGTCAGTCACGAGAGAACCGCAGACGCGAACGGACGTGTTTCCCTACCACTGGTGACGTAACGAGCTAATGCAAGTCAACCATATCACTATATCCAAATATTACGTGAGCACGTAAGTACAACAACTACTACATAATGGCGACGAGGTCAAAAGGTCAGTGCAGTAAATATTTTTATTTTGTGTTGATAAAGGAAGAGTTGAAAGGAAAATAACACGTCGATGCAAGAAATAATCAACAGACGAATGTTAATATTAGTGCCGAATAGTTAACTCGAGAATTTGTTTATGTGTGCTGTAACTTTAAATAACGTATTGAGCAAACTCATCATAATTATCGAAGTTCTCTCTCTAATTAGGTATAAAAAATTGCCGCCATTACCGCTACCTACACAATTCCCTTTGTTTTCTGAAAAATGGCATTGATTGACATTGTAAAAACAACTGTGCGGTGAGTAAAAAAGTGGCATTTTGTGTTATAAGCGTAATTCACGCTACTGAAGTAATAATAACATAAATGACATTTGGATATAGTGTCACTTATTTAGCTGAAAGTGATAGCGAGACGGGTTTTGCTTTGAAATAAGAAGTGATATTTAGTGTTTAGCTGTGTCGTAGTAGGTAGGTAAGTAGGTTGGGCGAACTGACGAGAGAGGCTAATTGCAACGATATGTTTCAGTTTTCTTCATAGACATTGATCGCAATGTTGAGTTGAAAACTTTGAACGACTATACCGAAAAACTACTATTTTTGTAAAGCGCCATTTTTTGTTTTAAATGTGCGAATTGTGTCTGGCATCCATACTTGCGTGTGTGTGTTGCACAACAACACTTAGTACTAAAAAGGAGAAAACATTTATTTATTTATTTATTTATTCTTTATGTAAGACCTATGAACAGGTTTTTACATGGGCGGACTTAATGCCTAGTGGCATTATACAAATTATGAACTTAAATAAAGGAGTAGGGACTTTAAAATATTCAAGAATAAAAGGGTTCCCTAAATTAGTGAAATTTATTTAGGACTAGCTGTGCCACGCCGTTTCGCCCGCGTTGGTTTGTGGAGGGGACTGGCTGCTGGAGGTCGATGCTGTATGGCCTGTGGCGAGTTCGGCCGGGCAGACTCTGCGGCTTTATAAAGTATAGATTTTACTACCATTATAGATGGCCGCACATGCAAGTTAAGTTTAATTGTTGAGAGTGAGTTTGCTTCTTCACTACCATAAAACTATAACAGTAAGGGTAATTGTCAATAAAATTAGCTGTTGTTATGACTATTAGTTATATTCTACGCAGGTCCTGGGTTTCATTCAAACGTAGTTTTGCTTTAGTTACAAAGTACATGTGTAGGTATGATAAACTGAAATAATTGCAGTCGTTTTGATATGAATTCTGATAAAAAACGGAACTGAAGTTGTTTGATGAAAATTATGTTCTGTTATGAAAGTATTGCATTGGCAGTATCAAACATACATACATGCCTAGCCGCCTTGGTATACATGCAGCCATGCACTTGTATTTCTTTTGAAAATAATATACATAAACTATCACAAGCTGTTGTAATACGGTTAACGTAATTTAACGTTGCGGCGCCGGGTCCCTATTTCAGCTTGTAAGTTCTTTGTGATTCTTTAGCAGTCTTTCCTTTTGGTATTTGACTATCACGGCTGTACTACACGGCTGAAAATATAATAACATAATGTGGGTAATCATAAATAAAGTCGGTTTGATGGGCGGTAGCGTAAGAAAGAAAGAAACAATTATTCCGTCATAAGAATAACAACAACGTTAGGGTTCTATGGTGGATGTGTCACTGGCGCGCCGACGATGAGGAGCGCGGGAGCGGGTAGTTGACCGTTATGGTCGTGGTCGCTCTGTTAACACATGACGCTTTTGTTGGGGTCAGAAGTGCTTGACATTTGACATGCAGCGTTGGAATGCCCTCGTGTATTGTGCTGGTGTGATTGGTGTGGCGGAGCAGGGGATGGGCGTGTGTGTGTGTTGTGGCTCTTTTCAGAACGGAGTTCTTGGTTGGTTTGTAAGGGCATAACGTATCTATATTTTGAATATCATTGCGTATTGGGAGATGATAGGAAGTTCCTATCATCGTTCCTATTAGGAACCATTATACAAGCCGCGATACCGAAGTTCAAATCTTCGCGATGAGACAATTTTATTTTTCTAATTTAGTTTTTGTGTTGAATTTTATAGAATCTATTGAGGCAGTGAGGGTCAAAAGCGCTTGCGAGCTAGACGCGTTCTTGTGTCGTGTATGTCGTGTCTGACTGTGATTAAACTAAGTTTTGTCACAGAAATCATATTATATATTGGTTATTGAGTTATTCGTGCGCAAAAGGAGTAAGTTTTTATTTTTAAATTGAGAACAATAATTGTATTTGTTCGAATGGGTGCAGCAATGTTTAAAATGTTGCTATTTATTATTGTAGCCTGAGGAAAGCGCCCTTTTGAAGACGCACGATTTGATATACTGTAGTAAATTCATAGCCCTGGAGAAGCCGAGGCTTGGTTTTGACAGAATTCCACAAAAATCGTGAAGGAGAAACTCTCCTGACGTCCAAAAAAATATTTATTAAGCTGGATGTATATAGTTATAAATCGAGAAGTCCTCTTTAAACAGTTTTGCAGGCAAACTGATTGTAGTTTTGTATCGATTTACAGCTAAATGTTGTAAACCACTTGGAATTTCATTTCAATAGGATGACCCGTCACAATACCTAGAAAAGTTAAAAAAAAAAAAGGTAATGTTGAGTTAAGGTGAAAAGGGTAAAGATAAAGCTTAGTGAATGTTTAAGCTGTAGTCCGAGTCGAAGTTTTATCAGGCCTGGCTCACTCCGCGTTTTACCATAACGTTACAAGTAGGTACATGCCACGTTCGACATGTCCTACTAATTCAGAAAATTCATAATAGCAGTCACACGTTCGTAATCTATCACACATAGAAAAAAATTTTGGTGTTTGCCTATATATATTGATGCGTGTTCTTCAGTAAGATGTTAAATAATCAAGTCCGAACTGATATATATTTAATTATCGTTTACACATATATAATAATACATGTGTAACACATAAAAATAAACTTTCAGAAAAAAAAATACAAAATGAATTAACTTTTATAAATGTTAGTTTCCTTCAGGTCATCACACATGTCACTAAACTTTCAGATTAATTTTATTCTTTCAAAAAAGGCAACCCTGACATTGCCAGAGAGGATAAGCGACAGTGTTAGAAAAAAGGCAACTCATTACGCGTTTTGATTAGCGCTGTGCGATCAGAATTACACTTTATTGCGTTGGAGCCAGAGTCACTATTTATTTAAATGATCTTTCGGAATTTTTCTTAGTGCACCTTCTATAATTATTTATAAATACTATTATTTCTTCTGTGTTTTTAGTTAAATTCAGAGTTAAAGAAAAAATTGTATTCAAGCTAAAGTTACAATGAAAGTAAAATTTAAAAGGCACTCTAACTCGAAGAGTCAGAGAAATCAAAGTAAAATCAACCAAAGGTAATTATAATGAAGTTTAGTTTTGCTTAACATAAACATAAGTTACTGTGTTGTAGGCAGTATGAGCCCTCATTAAATTGAAAATCATACGTTACTGTGTTGTAGGCAGTATGAGCCCTCATGAAATTGAAAATCATACGTTACTGTGTTGTAGGCAGTATGAGCCCTCATGAAATTGAAAATCATACGCAACTCAGTTGTCGGCAGTATGAGCCCTCATGAAATTGAAAATCATACTTTACTGAATTGAAGTAAGTTGTTGGCAGTATGAGCCCTCATTAAATTGAAAATCGTACCATTACTGAGTTGCAAGTGTGTTGTCGGCAGTATGAGCCCTCATGAAATTGAAAATCATACGCAACTCAGTTGTCGGCAGTATGAGCCCTCATGAAATTGAAAATCATACTTTACTGAATTGAAGTAAGTTGTTGGCAGTATGAGCCCTCATTAAATTGAAAATCGTACCATTACTGAGTTGCAAGTGTGTTGTCGGCAGTATGAGCCCTCATGAAATTGAAAATCATTCGCAACTCAGTTGTCGGCAGTATGAGCCCTCATGAAATTGAAAATCATACTTTACTGAATTGAAGTAAGTTGTTGGCAGTATGAGGCCTCATTAAATTGAAAATCGTACCATTACTGAGTTGCAAGTTTGTTGTCGGCAGTATGAGCCCTCATGAAATTGAAAATCATACTTTACTGAATTGAAGTAAGTTGTTGGCAGTATGAGCCCTCATTAAATTGAAAATCATACGTTACTGTGTTGTAGGCAGTATGAGCCCTCATGAAATTGAAAATCATACTTTACTGAATTGAAGTAAGTTGTTGGCAGTATGAGCCCTCATGAAATTGAGATTGATACATTGACTTGATGGAAGTAGTGACCTCATGAAATTTAGAATCATACATACATTACTTGACTAGACGGCAGTATAGGTCCCATGATTTGAAATCATAGTAACAAAAGTGTGTATGGACCTCTTGAAATTGAAATCATTACTGACTAGACGGCAGTATGGGCCCTCATAACTTTGAAAACCATACAAAATGTAGTTATTTTGTGAACATATTAGTTATTTGGCGTGATGGAGTTGAGATGTAGAATAAAGATAATGAATAGACGAGGTATTTCAATGAATGACTGGTGTGTGAATGATTGGTATCGGCAGTGTCTGATTCATATGTGACACCGTTGGGTCCGTTGGGCCCATTCAGGAAGGACGCCTAAATAAAGGAAATTCCTGTTGCGAGTCTAGCCATGGTTGTCGTGTTATGGTCGTCGGTGGGACCTAGTATATATTACGTATATAAGAGGATTGTCTCGCAAGTAAAACTTTAGTCTTTAAAAACGAAAGCAGGTTGTAAGCTGTACGTAATTTGTTGTTGACAGTAAACCACATTTAGTAATAATATAAATTTTCATCGAGTTTCTCATATTTCCTGTGTTTGTTTTACCAGTAAGTTGTCTATTTAAAGACAGAAATGACGAGGTTTGTTTGAATGTTGGTATGAAACCTAATAACTTGGCGATCTTGATCAAAGAGAGAAGAAAGAGGGAAGTATGAAAAGCTAAGAGGTGATGTAAATAATTATTATTTAATAAAGATAGAAGGAGAATGGGTGAGAATGGGAAAGGTGTAAGACGCAAAAATGCTGGAAGAGGTCTCAGGTGTTGTTTCAATGTTTACAATAATTGCAGTGAAAGTATAATCTACATAGGTAATTCTATACGAAGCATGCATATAACAGTTTGAGTTTGTTGAGGCTAGTGAAGGCACCCAGAAGGCTACAGTTTACAAACCGTAGCCTGCTTCATACATATAGTGCGTGTTACAAATGAGTTTGTCTAAGTAACTGGAATATTGAATGTAGAGTGACCTTTGAAGGCTGGAGTTGCGATCAACTGCAGAGTCGACTGTGGATCGGGCTCCAGATTAAATAAAGATTTTAATAAGGAAGGGATGTAGTGTTTGTACTGCTATTATAGTTATAGCAGTAATCATGTTATCTCGAGAGCACGGGTAGTGGGGCAACACTGAGTCAGTCACGAGAGAACCGCAGACGCGAACGGACGTGTTTCCCTACCACTGGTGACGTAACGAGCTAATGCAAGTCAACCATATCACTATATCCAAATATTACGTGAGCACGTAAGTACAACAACTACTACAGTAACCTTTAGTGACTCTGAGTTGGGGCAAAAATTAAAGCGATTATCATTAAATTACCTAGTTACATATCAAATTCGAAGTCTTAATTAAAACGAAAATAACTCCTTAAAATTTACCTTGTTCCAAGTTTTCAAACTACCCAATCTGACAAAGAGTATGAAGACTACAATAAAGATACTCAACTAAGTAGGTATGAACTCGTTGAGATACGTTTTAAAGTTCTCCAAACCGTTTAAAGTTTTCGTTTTGGTCTGTTTAAACTTCTCACGGATTTTATAGCAGTTGTTAGAAATTTCTTATTTGAGCCACCGTTTTAGGGTATAAAAAGCAAGAAGTGGAAATCAAAGGATTTAAATCTTTTTTACTCAATTTTCATGGTAAAGGCGATACTCCAATTTCTAGTCCTACGAACAGGATACTATTCAATAATAGTTCGATTGTGATTGTTGCCTGTATCATATTAAACACGTAACAAGAATTGATTATGAAGATGGAAAGCTTAAGATTATTGAAATTTTTTATTTTTATAATGACGTGTACAAAAAAGGTGACTAATAGGACGTGGAAAGGATGTTTTATGTAAGCTGACGAACGATTTTTAGGATTTTTGTCCGACCTATTTGTCGAATTCTGTTGTGCGATCTCTTGGTCCCTATAAAATATAAATATGTTTCAAATCTTATCGTAATATATGAAAGATTCACATCAGAATCGGTTTGTCACGATACTACCTGTAAAGGAGAACCCCAATTTCCGGCCACGAATTATATGTGTTCTGTGGTAGGCATAAGAAAAGACAAGAGTAAACTATATACCAAAAAATTCGTCTTATTTACTAGATAAACACGTTTAAATCTGAGCCTCATCTGCATTTGCTAAATGAACAAAATAATACAAAAAAGTTTTCATAGTATTTACCTCATTACAAACGATTTTATAATCGATTTAATCGATTACATATATCGATTAGGGAATTTAATAATATATTTTATGAATTATTTATTATTCATTGTAAGTACAAGATGAATTCCTTTTTTCCTTTTTTACATGTTTTCTTATTCATTGTATAACTAAACTATGTAATATATTTATAATTACCATTAAATCGTTACGCTAATTAAAAGACAATTCTAGTATTTTGACATCGATTTCGAGACATTTGAATAGATTGACAACAAAGATCTCTGTTGTAATCTAACCTATCTAATGTCATTTTGGTTACCATAGCAATTATAAATAACACCATTGTCAATAATCTTGCATCTTTTGTGTATTTTTACTATTAAATTAATATTTTCATCGTATTTGCAGTCCTATTTACTATTGAAACATATCGAAACGCACACAGATATTTTAATTATCTATTGCATTCGCTTTCGTACTAGTGTTTTGGTGAATGTGTTTTCGCTATAACTTCTGGATTTGTTGTTGTTGTTTTTTAAACAAATATTGCATGAATATTGGACTCCGAGATCGCCTGTTTTGTGACTGACCTTTTTCTGAACACTGGATGACGTACCCTATACACCTCTAGAAGAACAGTAGGATGCAGACATTGCAGTACCCATTTAATACGTATACCTACACCTACTGCACAATTTCTAGACGAAATATTAATTTAATATTATGATGTGATGATAACTAATAAAATCTCTTTAAAACATGAAATAGCTTTTATTAATAATAATATTCACCCACCTACTTAGTTTCAACCATTACCTACTGTTTAAGTAGTTGTATTTTGTTAGTGTTTATATGTAACTTTAATTTTTACTGCGTCTTATGATCATAATTATTCTTAGTACTGTCAATATTAGAGTAGGTGTTTGGTTTGAGGTAGTAAGTCCCTAGTAACAGGCTTAATACATTGCTGTGAGTGACATGAGTGTGACATAACCATATTTAGGTGGAAATTCTAGGATTTCATTAGTTGGCCATTGCTAGCAGACGTGAAAATTGGAGAAATTAAAGCTTTTACAATGATCTAATTGACCACCAATTTTCATTCTTGTCTAATCTGGGCCGGTGTCTCTATGGAAGATGGGGTTCTCCTTTTTCGTCAAAAACTTTGACACTTTAAATGTCAGAAAGGTCGGGTGGATTAGTGATTCGACTATAATATTAAGCAGTTCAGTCCAAAAATCGATATACACGCGAGCGAATATATACATATAGGTCTATGGAGCGAACTGCGAAGCACTTGATTTTTATGTGGTTCTATTCAATCTAAATTAATTAATTAAAAAATTCGTTTTGAACACACTCTACCGCACGTGTAGCAGAAGTGCAAAAAGCTAAATTTTGTGAATAATTACGTGTAAAAATTACATTTATTACATTGACATAAATTATATAGACAGGCTGTTCAGTACTTACATTTTGTTCACCTGTATTGACCCCAACTGGGGCCAACTCAGTTTAGTCGGCTGCGAGCAAGTGCTGTCGCCTGTCACTTTCGAAAAACTCCGACTGTTCAAAAACACTTATTATTCTGTATTGTGCACAGTTAAAACTTTCTCATTATTTACGTTTGAACTTTATTTCACTTTATTTAATCATAATCGGTAAGTAACTATATTTTTATTTACAGTCTTAAAAATTATTTAGTGTCAAATATTTATTACCGACATCTTGAACCAAACTTGACAGAACGAACACAGAGTACTTAATCACTACGGAACAGGGTTGCCAGACGTCGCGGAGTGAGAGAACAAAAGGACAAAGATGCGGAAATTGTGGTAGAAACTAGAAAGTGATTTCAATACGTGACTTTTATATGAAATTGACTTACTTTATTTGTTTTAGATATTATATGTACCTATTGAATTAACGAAAATGCCAACTTGTACATTGCGGTATTGCAAAAATTATGAGCAAAAAACGAAAACATTACCTGAAAGAATAACTTTCCACAGGTAAGTTTTAACGCTTTATATTACTTTACCTGTATGTTTGTTTGTTGGTTTGTTTGTTTGTTTGTTTGTTTGTAACTTCTCTTTGGACTTGATTTTGGCTCACTTGAAACGCTCAGATTTCTTTCAAACTTCGTGGACTTATTGAGGACCAATGACAATTTAATATTTAAAGAAAAAAAAAAGAAAGAAAGAAATTACCTACATTTCATTTAAAAAAATCAAACTAAAAAATTAATAAATAAACTCCAAAAATTGTTGTTTATCCTATATATATGTTGTATGTCTGTGTATATATAGTTTTGTGTATAACTATAAGTAATTGGGTAAATAAATATGAGAGATGTGTGCAATAAGGTGAAGTACTTAATGTGATTATATATGACAATCAGTCGGGATTTAAAGAATTGATAATAAACTACGTGTTGCTCTGAAAAACAAAGTTTTATTTAAGCTTATCATACATTATGAGTTACACTAAATACAACCTAAATCACACAAACTTACCTGTAAAACAAAGAAACGACAATTAAAGTATTTAAATTGCCAATTCCTCTTTTTGATGTTTCTACAAAAATACACTATAATATTTCAATGAGGCTACAGTGTAATTTATTACGACACATTTCTTTTATTTTAAGTGCATAACACACATAAAAATATTTTAACACAATCGAATGATATATCCTGGGACTATAGATAACACAAGTTTTATATACTTAAATGGAAAGATCCCACGCATATTGTAATAAAATGTAAATTCTGGAATAAGAAACGATTTTTTGATATTTTTTTTTTGATGAATGGATGAACACTACAGAAATGGTCATTCCGTTATGACGTAATTAATCCTCAGGTACCTCTACAATGTAATCCAGACAGAGTAATATATCCATGGTATATGTCCAGTTATAGTAATGTATCCATGATCTCTTTCGGAGTAGGGCGTTGGCAACACTGGGCGCATAGTGACTCTGTGATTGAGTTCTCTGTGGCACGAAAGCTTGACACGAAATTCCTTAGAAAGAGCGCGTCCATATAATTTATGTCAATGATTTATTAAGGGAAATAGAACAGTGAAAAACGACAGTGAGAAGTTACTCTTTGACACATTGAATTACATATGTACCGTCTAATTTCGACTGTAGAACGGGCCTCTAATAAAAATAAGGGTTCCATTTTTTGCCATTTGGCTACGGAACCCTAAAAATGAAGAAGACAGTAGACTACATTGTAGAGAATTCCATAGGTATATATAATAAACGTGTGGGCATAATTATAATCTATATGCGTGTGGGTATTATGATATCGTTTTCTCGAAGCGAAGGGAGAGCATTTACTACTCATCTGTGATTTACTAGTTCCAAATAAACTGATTTTAACTACCTACCTCTACGTTTGAAGTACCTTATTATAGTTGTAATAGCGAACTTACAAACTACAAATCATTGACTACAAAGTGATATTTTATTACGAACAAATTTAATTACTAACCTATTTTAATTAGAACAGTATTCTCACGGACCTAAAAAAAAGATTTTTAGGTCCGTGAGTATTCTTTAATAGTTGATAGTCCTAAGACTTAAAGAGTATTGATTTGCTGACCTCTAGCCGTAGTTCGATGATAATAATGAATGATGTTTAAAATTAAAACATTTTTATCTATAAACCTACTAAATTGACGGAAACTTACCTACAGTGTGAGTCAGATTTGTTTGCATAAATAAGTGAATGTATGTAGGTACGCTAGTACCTACTAATCAGTTTGTGACTTGTTATTGTGCAGTTCACTTGTGTAGGTACTAATAAATGTCTGTGAAGCACGACTTAGAAGTATGGAAAATAAAGTAGCAGTTGTTACCGGCGCGAATAGAGGGTTAGGGTTTTCTATTGTCAAGGGACTGTGCCGGAAATTCAAAGGAACCGTGTATCTGACAGCACGAGATGAACAAAGAGGATCGGAAGCTGTGAAAAAGCTGCAACAAGAAGGTTTATCTCCACAATTCCATCAACTGGACGTAAGTGACACTGACAGTATTGTCAAATTTGCACAATTTATAAAAACAAAACATGGAGGATTTGACGTTTTGGTAAACAACGCCGCCATTTTGGAATGGAATGAAGTTTATCCCAGCTACGAGGCGGCAAAACGGAACGTTGACGTAAATTACAGAAGTTTACTCACCATAGAAGAGCATTTGTTTCCCCTACTAAGAGATGGCGCTAGAGTAGTAAATATATCAAGCGCCTGCGGCTTACTATCGAATTTAAAAAATCAAAAATGGATCGAAACGCTAAGCGACAGTCACTTGCAAACGGAACAAATCAACGAATTTGTTGATGAATATTTAAAGAGTGTGAAAGATGGAACGTTTGACAAAAATAACTTTGCTGATGATGGGAAACATGCAGAGCACAGGGTTTCCAAAATTGCTCTAACTGCATTGACGATGGTGCAGCAAAGGAAATATATGAATAGAAATATTTCTATAAATGCAGTACATCCAGGCCATGTTAAGACTGATATGGCTGTTGGTGGTGGAGAAATTGATCCAGATGAAGCCGCTGAAGTAATTCTATACTTGATCCTGGACGCTTCTCCTAATTTAAAAGGGACATTTATGTGGAGTAATAAGAAACTGCTTGATTGGTTGGATACTGAAAATGATTACTACTGCAAAGGCTTATGGTGAACGACAATATTATAAAATATTTTTTCACACTGAAATCAAATATTTATACCGAACAACCACATAATAAATTATCTCACATAATTTTTAAATAATGCAAGAAGCTATGTCATAGAGCACAAGTAGAGGATTATCCGAAAACCTATTTGTATTATAGTTACATTATCAATCTAGTAAATAACTTATAATATTCATTATAATAATATTATACTTAATGAGAAACTGATTATTCAATCAAACTAGTTATCAATTTTAATTTGTAAGCTAATATCCTATTTTACGCAACAAGAATCGAATAGGAAGGATAGGTCAAGATTATCGAATATTTTAGTGATAATAATACTATCACTAACAATATAACAAAAAATGTGATTGTATGCTTGAAGTTGAACTATAGCTTCGTTCGTCATTCAACGAGCAAGTGATATTAGTACCAAGGAAAATCCCTGACTCCCCTTGTTTGCGTTTAAGCCGCTTACTAAATCAAGATTGCGTCTTGCTCAGATTAAAGAAAAGGGCGTCTTGTGAAAATAATTAAGCGTACTTTGATTTCTTATGTAAGCTGTGCCGACTGAAAATTTGCTGCCCCCAATGATCTTTGCCGCCCCCATAATATTTAAAATATATTTTTTTGATTAATTAAAAATGCACTTTTCTTGTTTTTTTCATAGCACAATAATGTACATTACAATATCAATTAATGTAAATTAAAAGTAAAGCGTTTGATACAGTTTCAATTCCGATACTAATAAGGAGGCTCGAGAATGTTGGCGTCAGAGGCATAGCTCTAGAATGGTTCAAGTCCTATTTACGTGGTCGAGAACAGAGGGTTAGAGTTCGTGACCATTGTAGTGAGATTGGAATTAGTGGATTTGGAGTTCCGCAGGGTAGCACGCTAGGACCAACACTTTTTCTCATCTATGTAAACGAGCTCAGTCGACTATCGGCACCGGGAATGGACCTATTGATGTTTGCTGACGATACAGTCCTTCTCTTCCATGAAAAATCCTGGCAATCGGTTGCGTCCCTAGCTGAGGTAGGTCTTGCTCAAGTTACTACATGGCTGGAGAATAGTCTACTATCCATTAACACAAGTAAAACCAAATATATGTGCTTCAGCAAGACTTCTGTCACCGGTCCCGATCCTGATTTCTGCTTAAAAATACACACCTTCCCCTGTAATCGAAAAAGAAATCGAACGGATATTGTGTGCACCTGTGAACAACTTAATCGAGTTAATCATATTAAATATTTGGGAGTAACAGTCGATGAAAACTTGAACTGGAAATGCCATGTAACTACTTTATCGGCTCGAGTTAGAAAACTCATTTATATTTTTAAACAGCTTAGGACATTTGCAACACACAAAACTCTGATCCAAACCTATAAGGCCCTGTGTGAATGTATAATTAATTACTGCATCTGTATTTGGGGAAATGCCGCTAAAACTTACCTTATTCATTTAGAAAGAGCACAACGGGCAGTGCTCAAAGTAATGTTATACCTACCTTATAGACATCCCACTACTGACGTGTACAAAAAGTCAAATGTCCTTTCAGTACGTAAAATGTATATTTATCAAGTCCTGAAACGATATCACGCAAAGATAGTGCCGTTTATGCCTGAAACAATTAAGCGTGTAGCTAGCTGCCCAGTTCCGCGTGCCAGTAGTCGACTTGCCCGGAGACACTATGAGGTGGTTGCCCCCCGCCTGTACAATAAAATTAATAAAACATTAAAAGTAAAGAAAATGACACAATATGGATTTAAAAAAGTAATTCTTACCTGGCTCTGCAAAATGGATTATGATGACGTAGAAAGTATGTTATCTTGATGTGATAAACATGTTTACACACACACACACACACACACACACACACTAACACGCACACACACACACACACACACACACACACACACACACACTAACACACATACACACACACACACACACACCATACATACTCCACACACATCTTTATTAGTTGTTTTCTTTTTATCTGTTATCTGTTAAATATTAGCTTAAAAATTTTTTAACGTCTGCATATACATAATTTTTTTTTTGTTTATTGAACATATTGTTATGAACATCATTGAAAGACTGGGAGAGGACGCTGATTACCCGAAACACAGTTTCGTACTAACTCGGGGATCAGAGGCTTCATACACTTTAATGTAAAAAAATATGTCAATAAAGTATTATTATTATTATTATTATTAATTAATAATACTTAATAATAAGGTCCGACTCTTGTATGAAAAAATGTAAAATGTATGTAAAATAAATAAATAAATAAAATAATAAATAATTAATTTTGATGTATAATTTTATTTTTATTTAAAAATCGAGTGGCTTGCCGTCTCTGTGTGTGCCGCCCTGGGCCATGCCCCTCCTCCTCCCCCCGCACCCCCACGCTACGCCACTGTCTTTACTGACTTTATGGGTAAAGAATCCTTAGGGTGTTGTACAAATAAGACGCAGGTATTGTGTTATTATATAAAAAAAACGTAATCATTGTTTAGTTACCTACCTGTACGTAGAGCACACAGAGACTTGATGTCATTATCTTACACGCCTCCATTCCATACTCGCAAAGTTCTACTTTGTTGATAAAAACATTATACAAGTACGGTTAAAAATGTGATTAGCATGAATAAAAAGCAAAATCAGTTTTCGGGTCCTTGCCTCTTCGACTAGGCATTGTGTTGTCCGCGTCTTTATAAAGTTATTTAAGTATAATAAAAAAAAGTAAAAAGTTGATATTTTGATTTGATTCTCAGGGTAAACGTGCAAAGGACATTGAGGTAATACATAGAGAAGCTATCTCAAACAAAATGTGTGTTCCACCGCCGGCTTGCCCTCCGTTCTCTTTTCAAACTAGAAGCCTCGTTTGCACACTTGCCATAGAGTAACTTTGTATATGACACTTGTCGAACCAAGACAGGCAGTCACCGACTCCAAATCTTTAGAAGCTCTTACTCCAACTTTATTTAACGTGCAAAAGCGTTTAAACGATTTCAAACGTAATTACCATTGATTCGTGTCAAAAAATCCAACACTTTAAATTGGTCACAAGCGTCGCGTCGGCAAGCTTATTTAGTCCAATAACACGCTAGTGGCTTGCCAAGTTCAAACGCTCCTTATGATTTTTTCATTCAAAATTGCGGGAACATTGCTCAATAATTTAATTAAATTCGTTTTAGTTGATTTAAGTTAAGATTTTGTTTTCTTACTGATGATAAAGTGATAACATTATCTTTTTTGTTTTTTGTCGTGCAATTGTGACACATTCTTATTACGCACGACGGCATTTTCTCAGTTTTTTCATAAACAATTTTGACATGCGGCCGCCATGAGCGCAGCCGAGTGACAGAATGAAATGCAGCCGGCCGGCTGCAATGCACACCCCCGAACCCGATGTTCGCGGTGTCCCTTCTATACGCTAGTAATATTAATTCTATGGCAAAGGATGGAGTTATTGTGTTTCATGCAATGTTTTTATGACTCATGTAAGAAATTAATTTTTGTTCTCAATCACACAAATTGACGAAAACGTTAATTATTTAAAATATTATTGGATTTTGATTTTCGATATGATTTGATTTTGCCCTAATACATTAATAAAATTCAAGACCAGCAAATGAGGCGGATAGGTCTCCTAGACGCTTCAAGGTTCTTGCGGAAATAAAAACGCACCGTCTTATTTCAGGCAAATCCAAGGCGGGAGCGAGGTAGTAGTTTTTCCCTTTATTGAATGTTAACCATTTTATCTATCAACCTATACCAACTGGTAATTGGCAGGGAGGTGAGGATGACTGTGTAGTGTGAGTTACATTTTTCTGAAATAAACTTAACATAATCTGTCTTTTATTCTTATTATTAAAGAATTTATCAAATTACTCATAAATCAACACCCAACGATTCTAAAGGTCAAACTCAATCAGGCCTGTGATTGGTCGAAAATATTCACCCAACGTCACGTGATCCGTCTTCAGGTACCTATCGAAGCTTACCCCGGTCACTCACATTCGCACGAATACGCGAACCCACAAGTGTGGGACGACCTTCGCGAATGATTAAGCGAAGTTTTTGACACATTCGGGGTTTTCCAAGCTGTGTCGGTTTTTTGTCACACATCAAAGCGCACGAACCTCGAACCTTCGTGTAGTCTCCCACACATTCGTGCGACCAGTTGCGCACACGACTAAAAAGGTGATGTATCTCTTAATTTTCCGTGGTTCGTGGCGTCTAATCGTACTACCATTTATTTTCTGTATTGAAAATGGATTTGAATGACAACAACATAATAAAAACAGCAAGATTGAACATTCGTGAACAAAGTGTAGGAGGAAGCGGAAATGGGCTTGTATACTCATATGCGAACCCATTTGCCTGACCGTCCTTCACATATGTGCAAACATTCGTAAAAATGTCAAACATTTGCGCGCATGTGAGTGACCGCGGTTAGAGTTCAGTTGTATATATAAAGTTCTTGTTAATCTGTCTGTTTGTCTATGGCACAAGTCACAGAGTAAATATAATATCCATAGTTTTAGAACCAGTAGATTCTCCCATACCTTTGACAGAGTGAGACCGCCCGTGATAGAAACTATGTGAAAGACAAAGACAACAATATTATTATTTTTTGTCCCTGTGATCATGGCCGATTTTATATATTATTTGTCACAAGTGCAAACAAGGAGTGAGTTATGACCATGGATATTTCACTCTATCTGGATCACTGACGCTGTAGCTCAATGACGTCATAACTCATAACGGAATGACCATTCAACCATTGTACCCCTGTAGCCTATTTGGTAGCGATCCTGCCTGCGAAGTGAGGGGTCCCGGGTTTGATTCCCGGCAGGAGTAGATATTATATTTTATGGGACAGATAAATATTTGTAATCGGATCATTGGTATTATTGTGATGTATTAAATGTGTTGTCCACAATGCCACCCGCGAGTCGCGAGGTAAAAACCTAATGTAGGGGTATGAGTGTGTAAGCGTTTATTCATCGTCGTCATTGATCGTCAGGTACCACTACGAAGTCTATGATCCAGATAGAGTAATATATCCATGGACCATGACTCAACCTAAGACAAAAATGTCAAAATGTCAGAAATAGTTCATTTTCATTCAAATTCAATCAATCAGTCAAATTGACTGACTGAGTCATTTAAGTCCAGTGTTGCCAATGCTTCGATAATTACCGTGTTCTACGTCTTTTTATATGTCTGTGTTGTTCTACGACTTTCAGGCCAAAAAATCACAAAATCCACGGCCTACGGCTGCAACCCCATGACAGTAGCAAATTCTATGGCTTTTCGAAAATTCTACGGTAAATAATTATTAATTTATGTATAACAAATTCACTTTTAGAGTATTCGACTGTTTTATGTATAATATGGTTCGACTGCGAATGTAATGTCGTAGGTACCGATGACCTTTCTTTTTTAGTCCGAGCGCTGAACCGATAGTAAATATATTGGCAGCACTGGACACGGCCCACAGCTGTTGATCTTTTTCCATATAAACAAGGCTTTTTTTATCTAATGTACACGGCCGTCTAAAAATTTGCATTGGCAGCACTGTTTGAGTCACTGTCATGTCATGTCAAATGTCAGTCACTTCATTCAGTCAGTCACATGAAATTCCGTTTGTGGGTGTGTTTCAATTTCGTTTCGATTACAAAATTATTTTCGTAAATAAATATTACATAAAATCAATTATAATTTAATATTTCAATGAAACTTGATACGACAACTTAAAAACCAGCTTTTAATCGTCATTTCTTCAGTCTGTCAGGTGAGTTTTTAAAATTTTATTTAAAAGTAGCAGCCGGATCGCGTATATATAAACACGAGTAATGGAATACGAAATAAATAATTGTAATGCGTCCTCGTTGTGTCAGAAAGATGTGATGTTACTGTTAGTTATCGGAAGTCTAAAATTCGTTGTGAAGATGCCAAAAACAGACTATCGTGTGCCTTGACCTAGCAAGGGACATTGGCATTCATTGTGCGGCATTGCGCAGACCCAAATAAAGCCATGAAGTGTGTGTGATAAATAAAAGAAAACCTTGTAGTTACCATACCGAACGCAATAATTACTCAGTGAAAATTTTTGTGCTACTAACTACCATGTGAAAGCTGAAGAATGTGACAAAATCTTTCGTCTAAGTCAGTGACCTTCAGTTCTTGAGTTTCGGTCTATAAATACGTGAATTTTCGAAGGCAGCTAATGCAATGATAGCAATGTTCTATGCCTTACACAATTAAGTCATAAGTGTTAATAAACTAATGTGCAAACAAAAAGACTGATAAATGCCAAAATTTAATACAAGCTAAGCACTAAAAAGTCCAACAGCTATACCTACTGTCTTCCCAACGTAATAGTGAATAATGTAGATGAATAAAATTAGAGAAAATTATATTTTTTAATTAGAAATTTCCTTCTATAAAATTTATTGCATATTCAATTATATAATTATGACTTATTTACTTTACTAGTTAATATTATTCAAATATTAAGTATATTAAGGAGATAAAAAAATGATCAAGACTAAAATTAAATCTTAAACAGTGTTCTTAGAATTAAAAAGTAAAATCAATAAAAAAAAATTGTGATGAAATTTTATTAAACCACGTCTGCAAACTTGATTGCTCGTCAACAAAAATGATTCTAGTGATACCAATACGCAAGATGGCGTCGTTTGCGGCGCAAGCAGCATTACGCTCCCGTTGGAGTTCGTTGATTGAATCAACCAGTGTCGACGTTCCCGGTGAAGTGACCGACGGTGTCCGATCTGTTGTCGGATGGCTAAAACAGGCACGAGTAGCTTCTTTAATTGTCAAGCATTAACTTATGATTTTAAAACACTGGACTCAACATTTTCTATTGTATAATCACAATATTATTTAATTTTATTATATTTTGAACTCGTTGATATTTTTGTAAGCACCCCATGCTTGAGATACCAAATACCAATACTGAGCATAGATCTCTCTTCTTGAGGAGGCCCAGAGCATACTCCACCATGCTGCCTCAGTGCGGATTGGTGGAGATGCTATATCAAATCATAGACCATTTATTCACTCAACAATGACATACTTACAACAACAATCATATGCAACAGCAACAACAACTGGTCAACGCATGGTCAACAGTCCTACGCAAAAAATCCATGTAATAATAACGCTTCACACTCATACATCCCCACACCAGGATTCCCTGTGTCATGGGTGTCATGGACAACACAGAAGACAAGGACACCCAGACCGAGAACAGAAATTCAAACTCATCATTCAAATTTCCGCCTCGCTGGGAATAGAACCCAGGACCCTTGGTGCGACGATCCGGCATGCTAACCATTGTGCCACACGGGTGGTCACGGTCGTCATGTAAGGATTAAGTCAAATTAAATCATTTATTGCCAGAATGTAGTTTTACAGAGATGTTATAAGGAAAACCATTATTATTTTAAGGATATTTAATATTCCTGAGATGAGAATGTCTGTAAATAATTCAAGCACCTACACAATTTCCAAATAACCTATTTAAAAGTTGAAACAATCAATCATGACTAACATTGTAAAAAATATGTCAATTTTAGTGCTCATTTTATTGACATACTGACATGCTCACACAGAATGCGACATACACACAGAATAAACAATACACTCATGCCCCTGCAGTAGTTTATTACCTGTGTCGCGGTTGGCATGGACGACACATAACACATCACAACGACACCCATGACCCTGCCGGGAATCGAACCTAGGACCCGTCGTTTTGCAGGCGGGGTCGCTACCAACTAGGCTACAAGGTCGTCGGCTACAGACTACACACAAATCAGGTATACGACACAAATACCCATTACCATACTGGTATGGTTCAACAAACAAACCTTAATCTGTCACAGAAACTCTTCTCTACATTGTATACTTACGAAAGAGACAGGGTTAGATCTCGTCTACTTTAAAAATGATGTGTGAGGGTACGTTATATTACATATTGTTATAATTTGTAAGTGGCAATATGTTGGAAACAATTTTCATTAAATGAAATAAGTAAATTTTTCAACAATGTTTTCTTTTTGTAGATATAAATATTTCCACTTACAGGTTGTAACAATGATATATTTGCTCTGGCATATTACATTTAAAAAATTCATTCATGTTAATTTTATTATTTTTCCGTACTTACATGATCATCAAAATTTGAACATTTGTTGGAAATATGTTTAAAAACTATTAAAATTGTCAAAAATAATGTAATGTTGAGCCCAGTTTCGTTGTTGTCTTGTAAGTAGATGTTGTAGATATATTTAAAATTAATGCATTCAATGTTATTATTTGCTATACTACTGCTGAGCCTTTTCTGTTGTGTAGTTAGAATTATGTTATAAACAATAGGTACTTATTTTATTTTTAATAGAATGTTATTATTCTTTTAGCAAGAACCAATAATCATAATTATAATTGCTATTCTCCATATTGATAGAGTGCTTATTAAAGTTCGTAAAATGATTAAAAATGATTAGTTTCACGTAAAATGCAAGAGTATTGTTGGTATTAAACTGGGTGGTACTGTCGTCCTGGACCCAGGCTCTTCAATAGAATATTGACCATTCACCATAGGCATAGCCACTCCACTACTCACCAGGGCTCACTACGACTAAGGAAGTTTGGCTTGGGCTCCCGGATAAATAGCTCCTAATAGTCCTAATACCTTATCGCTTCTCTCGAAGGTGAAGCAAACTTAAGTATCCCTCCCTGATAGTAACAAGAACAGGTCCTACCTATAACATAGGGCCTATAACAAAGCATACCGAACAGCCGTACATTCCCGAATCACATTTCAGAATTTCCGAGAATTCGCAGTTCGGTTACACACAGATGCGATGTTTCGCTTTAATTAAAATATTTTTTGATAAAGTAATGATGAGTGTCTATAAAAGGACCTAGGAGTGTAGGTTGCTTACAAGGCCGCAATGTGGTATCACAAAGGACGCGTGGGTTTCAACGTTAGATCTCAAAGTAATAAGCTTACCAGCGCAGCATTTAAAGAATTCTTCAATTAATAAGAAATTGATTTGCAATCTCGTTGAGTTTAGTTACCTAACTAGTAACTAGTCGAAAGTTGTCCGACTACTGTCTAGTTCTTTGCCTATCGTACAATGACCAGCTCCATGTATGGATACTAAGTGATTCTCGGCAGGGGTGTTAAGGAGTTCCGTAACCGTAACCGAAGCTATCGGATATCCTGTTCCTACTAATATTATAATGTGGATGTTTTTTTATTCGTTCAGGCTACTTTTCTTTAACACTACTGAACGGATTTTCATGAAATAAGCTCACTTGTAGGTAGACCATGATATGCAATAAGATATAGGGATACTTATCCCGGAAAACACGGGCAAAGACGCAGTCAGACTTCTAGATAAAATATCTATCTTCTAGTTAAAATATAAAATAACAATATTAACACTTAATCACATAACTTTTTGGCCCTTAGCAAATCACTTGGTCGGCGCTGTTATTTGATGCCAATCACGATCCAAATTGCTCTGACATTGCCTTTCATTCCGCATTAGAATGAATATCAAATTGGATTGACCTTCCCACACCCTAGCAGCAATTTCGTTATTTACTGTCAGTTAGCGTCAGGGAAATTGTATTGGACCCCTTCACAAGTTATTTTCATAAAGAGTTTTAAGGATAATCAGTGTAGTTTTATCGCTTTCTTTGAAATAAAGACCTTATCGTTGAAATAAAGACCTTCACCTTAAGACAAGCTGGTTCCCGTACTTCCAAAAATCCTTTCTAACTGCTCCCTTACATTATAAGGAACCTCTGTACAAAGGTACATTCTTCTAGATGCACCGGTTAAGGCTGTGTTATTTGTCAGTCTGCAAAAGTTAAAGTTTCCTTAAGTAGATCATAGCGATTGTAGGGAGAAAAAAGTTTAACTGGGAGAAAAGCAAGAGGATCAGTTCACACTTATCATAATGATGATGATAATATACGTATATAAGAAATGTAGAAACTCCTTAACCGCATTACGGGATATAGCAGCAACATGTAAAAGTCGAATACTAGAAAGTAAAGAAATCAAAGGTGATAGCAGTCCATCTATCCAAATTACAACTGCGTCAACTTATCTTCTTGAACATTCCCTTGAGGACAGCGCAACAATACCTAGACCCTTTCTATTATGCTGGAAGCAACGCTACAAACACAGCAAACTGAAAATATGTTTATATATACTCAAACACGCTATAAGAGAAGTTAAGCTATGGCGATTAATCAAAAAATTTAATTATAGATAGCACTAATCAGTCTGAAGTGGAAAAAAATGATGGCCACGACCTACAGTAGACACGGACGCACAGTGAAAAAGATAAGACTCACAAGATTACAACACATAAAAATTTAGTGTGCGAACGCGTCAGACAATTAGTAATTTAGTTTTTATACTCATATTATCAAGATGAATAGTGACGTCAGAAACCGGTTAATTGAAATCTAATTGAACTGAAATCGTTATAATAAAACTTGTATTTGACCTTAATTAAATATTTCCTGTAGAATACATTACTTGGAGTGATATTATCAATCGAGTTTCCTAAAACTGTTTCGTTCAGGAAAAATCATTTTTCGAATTTGTCACCATTTTTTTATAGCTGATTATTTATTTTGGGTGCTGACATGTGCTTTTTCCGTTTTGAATACTACTTTTGTTGTAGGTTTTTTTAATAGTAATAAAAGCTTGGCAAACGCTTAATAGTGACAAAAGCTTGACAAATGCAGTTTTTTAGATTTGTGGTTTAATTCATTAGTCTGCGCATATAGTTACAGAGAAAAAAGACAAAAGATCGCTCGCATTGTTCAAAGTGAACGGCACTTCTGAATCCAGACGATACCCGCTATCCTATTCAGGTCATCTGTTTCAACTAGTCGAGGAGCGTCCTATGCTCCGTTTACCAAGATGTTGTCTCCATTGGAGCACCTTTCTTTCCCAACGGATATCGGTCCTTCGAGCTACCTATGTGGCCAGCCTATTGGCATTTCAGCCGGCTTCCTCAGAGTTATGTCGGATACCCTCGTTCGTCTATTTAATAATTTCGAGCCCTTAGCTGATTGTTATCAGCTAGTCACAGTTCATTAAAATATTTTCAGTATCTTATATAGGAAAACAGTCAATACGCAGCTAAACCGCAAGTTTTCCAGGTGTGAGAATTCTTAACCTCTTTTATTTGAAAAACAATAGCATACCAATATCCTGCATAATAAAATTGGGAAAATACACTTTTTTATCTGGTTGATCCACTCATTTCATTTCATGATTAAGTCTAAATAAGAAGCTTTTAAACAATATAATTTTAATTGCATGTTCCCAATTTCAGATCGTAAACATGCTGATAAAATTTTACGTATATAATTTGGGATTGAAAATTTTAATTCACACGCACATCCCTAGTACGCACTTGATCTTGTACTCACAAAAGATCTTGCTCGCTAGTTTGTTATTGACCTTAGCATTCAGTCAGGCACTTAAACCTGGCCATACTCGATCAAGTTTACTTGTCAAGTTTGCAGCGGACTTGATGCAGCATCCAGTAAACTTGTCGGTGTATAGCTATCTGGCTATATAGCTTATCTCATGCAAACTGGATGCTGCATCAAGTTCGCTGCAAACTTGACAAGTAAACTTGATCGTCTATGGCCAGCTTTATATGACTGCTAAGAACTCTTCTCTTCTGTCTTTCAGGCATCGTTAGAAGTAAGGCAAGTGGGAAGGCGGGCAGTGAGCACGCTGTCAGGACGAGGCATGGGCGATGATGTGGTCATCATACACTTCAATGATGTGTATAATATAGAACAGACTACGAGTAAGTAACGACGAGAGTAACAGTAGTAACAAATATTTCATTGGTTCATTCAAATTAAAGTTAGAATTTGAATTAAAAAATAAACTCAAATTAAAAAAAAACTTAAGTTAAAATTACTATTTAAATTTTTTATGTCAGAAAGCCAAATTTCAAATTTAAGTTTCGAATTCCAAATTCTAAAACCAGATTTTGCTTCTACCGTCGTTTTGGATATACAGACTCAGGGTATTATTTGAAATTTCATGAAATGTTTCGAATAAAAGCTTGACTATTTCCAGTGTCTAGTTGACAATACACCAACGATTGTACAGAGTTTGCAAATTGTGTAAAATGATGAATTGTTCTCAGATACGGAACCAGTGGGCGGCGCGTTAAGGTTCAGTACAGCGGTGAAAACGCTTCAGCACTTGAACCCTTTGGTACTGTTCAGTGGGGATGCTTTCTCGCCTAGCATGTGTTCGTATTGGCATTGATACTTTTTTTTAATCCTTTACTTTAAGAATAAGGCCAGATCCTCACCATAATGCCGTTCACAGTCCGCTCTCGATCCGATCTCGGTCTGGTAAAGTCGTATCACGTACAAATTATACAATTGGAGCGAAACTTGACTGTCACGGATAGTATGAATGCACACATAATTATATTTTATACTGCATAATATTTTATCAAACCGAGAACGAACTGTGAACGGCATTATAGTGAGGATCTGGCCTAATTCCTCCCACATATATATCATAGGTATATAATACGACTCTCACCTCATTTAAGGAGGCGTAGAGAGCCATAATGCCATAGATTGGTGGAGAGGGTAGTGGCCAAAACCACAATTTGAAGTTATCCTGAATGCTTTTTACAAGGCTACGACTAAACGTGACCTCCGAAGCACGGAAGTGTTTAAGAATTTTGGTATTGGCAGAATAGTTGTTATTTTATATTTTTTTAAGGTTCCGTGAGTCTTTAAAAGATAAAACGAAGTCTATAACGGATCACTTGTGAGTCGTAAGTCTGTCTGTAGGTTTGATACAGCAATTTTTTCGAACTGGTTTTATCGATTAAAATTTGATACAAATATAATATATTCCAGTGAATCACACATAGATATGCAACTGAAAAAAAGATTTTAGTACCTTACCACATTCTATATAACCTCATATTGTGTATTTTACTCTTCAAGTTTATTTTCAGTGAGCACATTCACAAAGGGAGAACAAATGGTCCCGGTATTGAACGAGATTGGGACCCATTGTGCTGTGTTTGGAAATCATGATTTTGGTAAGAATCCAGTTATTACAACCCATAATAATCTTAATGCTAGGCTCTGGTCTTTTCTCTTTTTCTTTCTCTTTTTAAAGATTAAGGATAAATCCATTTTACTAATCAACTTCTAAAAATGGAGGAGATTTTCAATTTGGTTGTATTTTTGTTACCCCAGCCTCAGAAAATAAAGAATAGATAAATAAAATATTTTTCTTAGTAAAATTTTGATTATTTGTCAAATACGATACAGAAAGTTTATGATATAAATATATTTGTTACAGATTTTGGTCTAGACATCTTATCAGGCCTAGTGGCTCAATGCAACTTCCCCTGGTTGATGTCAAATGTAATAGACAATGAGACTGGAAGACCGTTGGGAGATGGGAAGATAACACATGCACTCATGTGCAATGGACATAAGATAGGACTTATAGGATTGGTGGAACAGGTTTGTATTTAACAATAACTACCTTTCACACCTATTTTTACCCTCATAATAAATGAATTTTCAAAATTTCTTATGTACATTATTTATTAATTTAGTAAGGAAGAGTAAATTCCAAGTTTCAAATAAATCGGGTGAAATTTATTTTTTATTTATACAAACTTTTAACCCCAATTTTTACCCCTAAGGCAAATTTTAGGCCCCAATTTTTAAGCTAAGACTAACTAAAGCTAGCTATGGAATATCAATATAAGTTTTACAAATCTTTGCTAAGCCAAAGTTTAGCCTTTTATATTACTTTTAAATAATATAACTTGTATTGGTGCCATCAGCATTATAAGAAGTACATATTTTTAGGGATTAAAGTGTGTAGGTGATTATCAATTTTAATGTATATGTTTGCAGGAGTGGTTAGAAACGTTAGCGACAATAAATCCCGAAGAAGTGACCTTTATAGACTTCCTACAAGCTGGCACTAAACTTTCTAATCAGCTGAAACAAGAGGTATTACATAAATAATTATTTATTAATAATATATCTAAATACAGTGAATTACTTACTGAAAGGGTGCATTGTACCCAAGAGTATTCAAGTATATTTTTATTCTACAATTTTGCACGGAATCCTGAGTATACCAGTTCGACTCGCACTTGGCCAGTTTTTCTACAATGGCTTTTGTTCTTTTTATTTATACCACTGTTAGCTGATGTCTGGAATTACTGCTGAAATATTGCTACACATTATTTTAAGCAATTATTTGTGCAGCAAGGTTAGTACCAAGGTTGTCTAGAAAACACAAATAATTAGTGATTAGGCCGCCTGTCGCACTTATAAATGTTTCTGTAAATATTATTGGCATACAGTAATCTGAATTTTGCCAAGAAGAAAAATAACCGAATTCATAATAACTCAAAAACTACTCCTCAGATCTAGTTCAAATTTAAGTAGGACCACATGAAAAGCACCAGCTTTCGATTAAAAAAAGAATCATCAAAATCGGTTCACCCAGTCGAAAGTTCTGAGGTAACAAACATAAAAAAATAGGAGAACCTCCTCCTTTTTTGAAGTCATGAAGTCCTTTTATGAAGATAACTACTTTTATATAAATTAAATGTGTTATTTATTCCAGGGTTGTGAATATGTAATAGCTTTAACACACATGAGGACTCCAAATGACATTAAATTGGCAGAAGGTTCTACGGACATTGATCTGATATTAGGAGGACATGATCATGTGTATGAGGTGTTAGAGGTAAGTTGTTTAGACGTTTAGAGCATAAATCATAAATCATTATTTTTATTGCCTTATACAGGTACAAATTCTGATCTTAAGTCTAAGTATATAACATTCCTCCGTATATGCCCAAGAGGCGTGCAATTTTTGAGTGGTGCATGCATTACATTAGATTTTAAATTAATTTTAGAGACCGACCGAAGGTTCGGTTTCGGTTTCGGCCAAAAAATCTAGTTTCGGTTTCGGTTTTGGAAAAATTTGGCCGAAACTTTCGGCCAAACCGAAACTCTGTCTTCGTGAATTTTCGTGCGTCGTTCGGTTAAGTTCGTGTCTAACCCGTGGGCGCTGACTTTCCAAGTGAAGTCATTGATTTAACATGTTTATTATATTTGTTCATTAATCTGTAGCTCGAGCACGAATATTTGCGAGAAAGTATTCGTATGGTTAACGTAAGCAATTTGTATGGCATTTTTAACATTTTTTCAATAGCGCCCCTATCGTGCGTAAATGGTACTAAAATGCCATACAAATTTGACAAATTGCTTACGTTAACCATACGAATACTTTCTCGCAAATATTCGTGCTCGAGCTACTGAAGAGCGTCTGACAGGGTGCTTTGACGCTTGATTTTAGCCGTTTTTTGCTCGATATTAATAACGGCAACACGTAGAAAAAGGTCATAATATAGTGTCTAATGCTGTATAGATAATGATTTGGAATTCATATCCAAGCATGGTAATGAAATTGTAACTGGAAGACATTTAAGTAAAACTTTTACTAGGGGTATTAATTAGACGTAATAGATTATTTAAAAAGTAGTTTTCGTCTATTTGTTCTGACTACTCTTAGGAACGACATAACAGATTTACCTGCGGTTTCCACTCCCTTATAACTTACAATACATACGTATTGTAGTGAGCTTTGGTTAACATTTAGTGGATGGTTTATTTCAAACGGTTTACAAATAAATAAATTACGTTATGTCAATTTCACCCATACTTACATTTATTGAGTGAGGGCTTACCGAAAGGTTTAGGGAAGCAAAGCGAGGACATTCAGTAGTAGTATTTTTGAAGTCTAAATCCCAAATCATCCATTACAATGAAACAGTAACTGATCGATATGTCTGTACATGGAAGATATTTGAGAAAATCTATCACGAGCGGTATTTGTCAACGCAAAAGAGACCATAGCAATTATTTTTAGAATTTTCGTCTGTTTGTGTGTATGTGCGTTTGTTCAGGGTAATTTCTAAATCGGCTAAATCGATTTGCATGCGGTTTTCACTGACGTATTTAGTAAAATGGGGCTAAGATTTAAATGATCTTAAATTAAAATTTAAAAAACCCCCGACAGTTTGATATACACTAAACATAGCTAAGAACACACTCGATTAAGTCACCTTCATGCAAAAAAAACTAGATCAAAATCGGTTTCTCCGTTTGGGAGCTACGATGCCACAGACAGACATAAAGATACACAGATACACAGACACGTCAAACTTATAAAACCCCTCTTTTTTCGTCAGGGTTTAAAAACAGCGTTCATCCATAGGTACCCACATTTTTTCGAATTTTGTCGTTTACGTTTAGATAAGTTTACCGAAATGAAGGCAGTTAATACACATAAAAATGTACAAATAAAAATGTGCAGAAAAACACGCTAGATTTCAGTACCTATACAGGGTGTCCCGTAAGTAGTGGGTCAACGTTAGGGGACAGATAGCTTGAGGGTTGACCTACCTAACGTCAAAAAATGACCTTTGTAAAATTTAAAAAATTCGGCTCCTTTAACCTACTTTTTTCTGTTGAGTCCACAAATGAGCAGCTCAAAAAATACCCTAATGGGGTAGCCAAACGAGCGTAAATCGTAAAATCGCGTAAAATACAAACAAAGAATTGAATTAGAACTTTTTTATGAAACCAGCTAATTTCACGTGACTCACAGCACCAAAAATACGCTCGTTTGGCCTCACCCTAAGTTTCGGTTTCGGTTTCGGCCGAAACTGGACCTTAGGCCGAAGGTTCGGTTTCGGTTTCGGTTTCGGCTGAAAAACCAGTTTCGGTCGGACTCTAATTAATTTATAACAATGTCAACAATATATTAATAACCAATTTCATGTGAATAGCCAATTTAATTAATGTTTATTATTCATTTCATGTCAGTGTATCCTTTAAAAATGCATGGAGCATAGAAGGTAGAAGGAGGGCGAAATATATCCGCTAAATACATACGAACTTAAAACGTCCTTAACTGACTGGCTCACAAAATTTAATTATGAAGAGATTGACGTTTTATTTCTTGTAATCACCTAAAAATCAATATCAACATTACACATAAACACAAACACACACCACATGTATACACACCTCACACACACTTAATTATATCATTCATTATTTCCAAGGTTTATTTCAACTCTTTCTCCACAGATAAACAACAAATATGTAGTGAAAAGCGGCACAGACTTCCGTCAGTTCAGCAAGATCAACATTAGTTTTGGTGAAGAGGGCGCTAGTGTTGAAATAACAGATGTACCCGTCAACAGCTCGTATGCTGAAGACCTAACGTTGAAAGCCAAGGTTGAGAAATACTCATGTGAGTGGATATAGCTTTTTTAAACATTTTTTTAATTAAGTAATGGGCAATTGATCCAAAAAGTGGGATTTTAAATATAGATTTACAACTTCTATTCATATGTCATGTTTATTTATTTACTTTATTTCACCTCTTAAAATAAAACATAAAGAAAGTAATAATACTACCTTACTTAAGTCATTCGTAACATATGTACCTACTCATTTGAGCGGATGCATGAATGAGCTAGAGTGCGAATTTATTATTTTTTAGTGATCAACTCTGTTTCTCTTTCTCTACCTCCCTTCCTTTCTCTCTCTCTCTCTCTTCCTTTCTCTCTCTCTCTCGTCTCCCTTTCTCTCTCTCTCGTCTCCCTTTCTCTCTCTCTCTCGTCTCCCTTTCTCTCTCTCTCCCTCCCTTTGCTTTGCTCTAAGAACTATCGATCAACTCAGACTACCATTCCATAACCATAATTCACAGCGATGATCGAAGGCAAAATGGACGAGGTTCTGGGCAAGTTTTGCGTGCCTCTAGAGGGACGGTTCGCGTGCATCAGACGCCAGGAGTGCAACCTCGGCAACTGGGTGTGTGACGTGCTGCTGGCTGCTACTGGGGCTGACCTGGTCGTGCTCAACTCTGGGACGTTCCGGTCTGATCAGGTGAGGAAAAAAAAGGATTAGTGATACGTATAATCATTTACGATCCTGTAGCCTAGTTGGTAGCGACCCTGCCTGCGAAGCGAGGGGTCCCGGGTTCGATTCCCGGCCGGAGCAGATATTTATGTGATAGATATATATTTGTACTCGGGTCATGGGTGTGATTGTGATGTGTTGTCCATGCCACCCGCGATACAGGTGATAAGTGATAACCTACTGCGGGGGTGTGAGTGTTAGCGTTTATTATTATTATTTAACTGAAACAAACATAATTTGGTTACGTCTTCTTTTCGCCGAAGTAGGCGACAACATTCTTATATGAGGCTCGGTGTACGTTTTTTCAATAAATTACCTAAGTCAATACATGATTTGTCTATTCAAATATTTAAGAAATTTGAAATCTCAGCTAGTAGACAAAGGATAACTATAGTAAGTATAAATTTATATTTTGATGACAAAGATGCCTGGCAATTACCAGTTCCGCGTAGGTTAGATAGAACATAATATGTAACTTTTCATTATTTTAAAAAATGTGCTGAAGAGTTTCTTTACGGATTTTCTTCTCCTACATGACAAAGCACCTTTCCGAAAAAATGTTAAATTAAAAAAAAAATATGAATAAAGATTTTTGATTTTAATTCTCCGTGTATATTTCAGAATTCAAAAAATTCCAAATTAAAAATCATTTATTCATGTAGGTATCATTGATACACTTATGCACGTCATTTTTTTAATTTACCAGCTTTTCGGAAAGGTGCTTTGTCATGGAGGAGAAGAAAAGCCGAAAGAAACTCCTCAGCACATCTTTTTAAAATAAAATACATTGGTATATTTCTTACAAAGAAGTATCACTAGCCTGTACGGAACTGGTTGCAGATCTGGTCATTTCCATGCGTCTTTGTCATTTATGTACTCATCTACAGTATAGTAGCCTTTGCCTAAAAGTTGAGATTTTACATATTTCTTAAATAATTCCACTGGCAAATCACGTATTAACTTTGGGATTTTATTATAGAACTGTACACCACGGCCCATAAAAGATCGCTTCACTTTAGAAAGACGGTAAGATGGCGTTACTAACTGGTGCATTTTTCTTGTTTGGCGATTGGTGATATCAAAATTTTGTTTATACGCGCTTATATTATTCCGTATAAAAACCACATTACTATAAATATATTGTGAGGCTACTGTAAGTATACCTACATATTTCTTTGAACTTGTCACGCAAAGTTACACGAGATCTAAGTTTAAAAATAGCCCTAATAGCTCTTTTTTGTAGTATGAAAATTTATTCTATACTGGCTGCTTTGCCCCACAGCAAGACGGCATATGACATAATTCTGTGAAAATATGCAAAATAAACCATCCTAGCAGTTTCGACGTCAGTAAACTGCCTTATTTTCCTAACAGCAAGCAAGCAGATATTATAAAACTGTGCTTATAGCAAAATAAAATAAAAGCTTTTATTAAATAATTTTCATGTCATCTCACAAGGTCCACCCAGCCGGTGAGTTCACTCTGCGAGACCTGTCCACCATCATTCCCATGAGAGACCCCATTGTGGTGGTTGAAGCTTCCGGTTCCACCGTGCTGGAGGTATTGGAGAACTCCGTCAGCAAGTATCCCAGTCTGGAGGGCAGGTTTCCTCAGGTAATTCAGTTTATTATGATCTATTATAGGTTTTCTTTGGATTAGCTTAGTAATAGAAGCAAAAGCAAAGCAACAACCCATAATTGTCCCACTGCTGGGCTCGGGGTCTCCTCTCACAATGTGAGGGGTATTAGGCCATAGTCCACCACGCTGGCCAAGTGCGGATTGGTAGACTTCACACACCTTCGAGAACTTTTATAGAGAACTCTCCGGTGTGCAGGTTTCCTCACGATGTTTTCCTTCACCGAAGCAAGTGATAATTAACTTGTAATACGCACATAATATTTGAAAATTAGAGGTGCGTGCCAGGGTTTGAACTCGGGCCCCTTCGTTCGGGAGACCAACGTTCTACCGCTAGGCTATCACTGCTCCGCTAGGCTATCACTGCTCAAGCTCAAGCTTAGTAATACCACAGAAGAAATAATAGTACTTAAAAATAAGTACAATTCAATTCAATTCATTTATTTGTACAGTGAAACCTGGTTAAGTGAGACATCAAGGGACCTGCAATGTCGTTTCACTTATAGAGGTATTCCACTTACCCAGTGTCTCAGATATACAGGTATAAATAAATATCTGTCTCATTTACAGAGGGTTCCATTAATAGAGGTGAGAATACAGGTTATTTCAGTTATACAGGTGCGAATGTGTACTTGTGGGTAGAATAAGAATGAGTAAACAAACAATGTTATCTCAGTTACAGAGGTTTATGCATATAAAATTTACTCGCTGTCTCAGTTATAGAGGTAACTATGGTGATAAATTGAAAGAACAAATCCCAGATATAGAGGCTTACCTCGTCCCACTAACAGAGGTAATTCAGTGCCAAAGTGTTGGGACCTCAGCATGAGTTCCAGTTATGGAGGTTTCTCACTTATCCAGGTCCCACTTAACCAAGTTTCACTGTATTAAGTACAAAGGCACTTAGCCTATATTAGGCATACAAATATTTCAAAATACAACATAAACGATACACACAAACACAACATAATACATCAGTCATTACATTTCTTATTAAACATACTAAAATTAATTTTACACAATTACATTATATCACATATTTGAATTATAAACAATACATTTAGATTAATTAATATTCAGAATTATATTACAGAAGGCGCATTGCGAAAAATCATTCAAATAAATAGCGACTCTTGCTCCAACGCAATAAAGTTTAATTCAGATCGCACAGCGCTAATCAAAAACGTGTAATGAGTTGCCTTCCTTTCTAACACTATCGCTTATCCTCTCTGGCAATGTCAGGGTTGTCTTTTTTGAAAGAATAAAATTAATCTGAAAGTTTAGTGGCATGTGTGATGACATGAAGAAAAATGTCATTTATAAAAATTAATTCATTTTGTATTTTTTTCTGTAAGTTTAATTTTTAATATGTGTGATAGATTACGAACGTATGACAGCCATTATGAATTTTCTGAATTAGTAATATTTGTCGAAGGTGTCATGTACTTGGAACGTCATACGGTCATAGCTAAAATGCGGAGTGCACCTGGTACTATTATAATTATTTAGTAGTACTTCGCTTATTAATAATTATTACTTTTATTTATTTTATTAATAATAATTTATCTGCATTATGTTCCAACTATAATTTCTCCAAATAGATAAAGATAAAGGAAAATCTAAGGCGTAATCTAATCCTTAAAATCCCCAGGTAGCCGGTATATCTTTCGCGTTCGATCCATCCAAGCCGCCTGGACAGAGAGTGGCGGAACAAGTGGTGAAGATTGGTGACGAGTACCTCCACAGGGATCAGAAGTACCGCTTGGCCATCAAGCAATACCTGTTCTGTGGGAACGATGGGTTCAGTATGTTGCCCAAGTGTAAAGTGTTGGTAAGTTGTTTATTTAGACTTTATTGACCAAAAAATCCACGGTACAATAGGGATGTTGACTAATTTTAGGATTCAATTTGATTTTATAGATAGAACCATAATATTCATGAAAAAAATATTATAAAAATAATAATCTTCAATATACAGACAAAAATTGATAAATAAAAATCATTTTCAAATTTCCCACCAAAAACGTCACGTGACGTCACTAGCCGATATTCAATACTATCTGTCGACTGAAGTTAGTTGCACTTGCATATAAAATAAGAACAATGACGTCACAAGCTCATAATGGCGTTTGTGGTCACGTGACAATGAGTACTATTTTAAACATTTTAAAATAATTATATTTAATTTATTGTGATTGATTTCGACAAAAGAATAATATTTTAGGTGTTTAAATGTTTTCCTTGATACTTTAAAAATAAATTAATTTTAATTTAATGATAGTGTCAACATCCCTATTAGCTTACTGCTTAATGTATTCTCTACTGGCTTAATGGTTAGCCAGTAGAGAATACATTAAGCATTAGGCCAGTTATAATAATAAACGCTAACACACTCATACCCCCGCAGTAGGTTATTACCTGTATCGCGGGTGGCATGGACGACATATATAACACCCGTGACCCGAGTACAAATATTTATCTGTCACATAAATATCTGCCCCGGCCGGATTCCAGGGCCTACTGCGGTACTATGAGTGAGTAAGCGTTTATTTACTTATTTATGTTCATTATATTCACGATTATTATGTTTCAGGTAGACGAAGACATGTGCCCGGAAGTGGGAATGGCGGTACAGAATCATTTCGCTGCCATAAACGTACGCACGGGGAAGTCCCGGCATTCCAAACACCGCCAATCTTTAGTTACACTCAGTCGGAGGTAAATCTCACATTTAATCTAGCTATAATAAAATTGTTATAAATGTGAAAGTTTATGCAAGATAGATTTGAATTTTTTAGATATTGTTATATTTTAAATTTATATTATCTGCACAAAATATTGGTCCTTCGAGCCGGATTTGACTTTGCAGATGCAATCCAATTTTTTTCTTAGTGTAACAACTAAATAATATGGGTGAGGCCGCCAAAATATGCTTATTATGATGAATGACGGTGTTCTTCAACTTTAAAAAAAGTGTTTTGTGATTTTAAGCTATTTGTTGTCTATTTTGCGTTTACCGATATATTATTTTGTAAATATAATCTTTTGATTGGACCTCTAAATTACGAAAGTTGTTAATTATTGCTCCGTAAATTGAGCGTCTTTTGAGTCTTACTTTTATGTAACTTTTTCTGTATGTTTATGGTAAATGTGCAGTATAAATAGTGTTTGTTTGTTCCAGGCACAGTCTAGTGAAGATGTTGGATGGCAGCGAGTTGGATGGTCCACCGCCGCTCCGGAGAGCTTCGTCCGCGGCCGTCGAGCCCTCACATAACACTCATCACAGGTTAGGACTTAGGTACTTACCAAGAAACTTATACTACTTGAAACCACACTTCGAAGAGGTACCTGAAGACGAATCACGTGACATTGGATGAACTTTTTAACCGACTTCAAAAAAAGGAGGAGGTTCTCAATTCCACTGTATTTTTCATGTTTGTTACCTCATAACTTTCGACTGGGTGAACCGATTTTGACGATTCTTTTTTTTAATCGAAAACAGGTGCTTGTCATGTGGTCCCACATAAATTTGAGCGTGATCTGACAAGTAGTTTTTGAATAATTTTGAAATCGGTTATTTTTTGTTAGTAAAATTTAGATTATTCTATTGTGAGATATTTTCATAATACTTATCAACTCTCGACTATCAAACAGACTTTGAGGTTAGAGAAACAGGGAGAAAGAGAGAGAACATAAGATTATTTCGTCATATACGTTTCTTTTATATTTCAGGTTAACTCGCAGAGCGTCACTAGATGATTTGGAACAAAATGCATGCGAGTTGGCTCCCAAAATCGAGAATCGGATAATCGTTCTCGATAAACCAGAAGTGAGTAGTCTGTTTTTTATTCCCACGGAGAGATTTGCTATTTCGTGTGTTGGAACTTTTTGGCATTTTTTGAATTAGTGATGTACCACAATCGGTAAAAGGTGATCAATATTTTTTAACTTTCGACGAAAAAAGAAAGTTATAAGTTTGACGTGTCTGTGTATCTGTCTGTCATTGTAGCGCCTAAACCGATGAACCGATTTTGAACTAGTTATTTCTTTGTTTGAAAGGTGACTAAATCGAGTATTCATAGCTACGTTTAATGTAAATAAAACTGCATTAGATGCTTTTTTTATTTATACTAGTTAGATATAGCTAACTGACGTTAGCCGCATTTTTTTCTAAAATTAAATATATTGCTTACTTTCAGAAACTCCAAGCATTATTAGCCGAGCGTGCTCGATGGGAGTCTGACACGGTGATAAAGGAAGTAGATGATGAAGGCTCGCCTTAAACAAACCACAGGTTACAACTATCCTTCATTAAAATTATTATAGTTATTGACTTAGTGTATAATTATAATGCGTCGGATAAATGAGAATACATGTATTCATTTTGTACCATTCCGTACATAATTCTGGTACATTAATTCAGGTACATTTTTTAGTCTTTTTGTGCGATTGTTAGGATTCGGATAAATGAGAATAATCATTTAATAAACATTAAAAAATCTAAGAGGCAATCTTTATCTGAAGCAGGGTAAGCCGGGGAAAAATAGCAGATAATGCATGTCATATTGCACCCTAACTTACTCTATTACAGTAAGAATGTTGCCCTATCTGATTTTTGTACCATTCAGTACATAATTCTGGTACATTAACACAGGTACATTTTTTAGTCTTTTTGCGATTGTTAGGATGTTTGAGATAAACGTGTTTTGTTGGCTGTAAAATATTGACGGCGATCTGTCATTAGTATTATGTCCCTAATTATTACGAACACTATTATGCGAATGTACAATTTTATCCGTTGTACTCAATATTTAACAATTGATTGTACAAATATACCCTGTATGTGTACTTTATTTTAATAATAATTACAGTGATGTAATCTGTATTACTTCTTACATTCTGTATTCGTTTTAAACTATTTTTTTTTATTTATTCATCAATACGGGACTATTTAAAATTTAAACACACCCTGCATCAACAACTTTTAATATATCAGTAATATAAGCTTAAAAAATAAGCGCACTTATAATATAAGTACATAATTATATCAGTGTAAGTACACATTTAATTAAATACTGCCGTTTATTTACTCATTATATTGTTAATGGGGTAAGTTCATACCATTAACATATTTTATAAGCACAGTAAGCATGCATACGTATTGTACGTAGACACAGGGAAAATATTTCTTTGTCGATCAAATTAATTATAAATTTAATTATTTGTAATTTAGCTTCCAAAAATAGTGTATGGTAACAAAGTTGGCATAACTATCTTATATTAATTATAAATAGGTAATACCTATAAGACATTTATATAATTTAATAATACCTACTTATGTTATGAAATTCCGCCCGTGTAATTTTATAATCTTTGTAAGTTGCGCGTGGGTACATTTGCGTACACAAATACCCTTTTACCATTTACACAAATTGGCTATAAAATGGGTTTAAGTGCGTACAGGAAAATAAATTTTATCCCAATAATAATTTGTCATGAAATAATAATACAAATTGAAACGATAAACCGGAACCAAAATGTTTCACAATCAAAATTAAATGATATAAATATGATTAACTAGAAAACCGATCAAAGCAATCATGGTAAGCGAAATAATGTAAAAAAAGAAAGAAAAAAGAAAATTAAATATTTTTATTTTACTAAAATATCGCAAATAAAATTATAAATTATAATTATATATTATTAGTGACGGTTTATTTATTTATTTTGTACCTTAAATTTTGAAGCCAAAAGTCTACAGTATTTGACAAACCGGCCAACTCATTAACTGGGTACAAAGTTAGATTAGAATAACTACCTCAAAATCAGTATTGTTTTCGACCGCGCTTCTAGTATTAAATAATAATTAAATATAATGTAATTTAAGACATGTGTCATTACATATTTTAATATTATTTTGTAAGCACTTTAGCCATTTTGCTATTTTTGAATAAAAAATATTGTAATCCGACTTAAAAGCTAATAGAGCTTTATCAAATTGTCTACGTTACATTTTTTTATCATCTTTTGCATCTTAAAAAGGCGAGGTTGTTCAATTTAAGTGAACGGAAGTATATTATTAATTATTAAGTATCATAATTTATTATAAATTATTAGCTTTAAAGTAAGCAGTTAGTCTCCCTTATTACTTCAGAAATTGTAGTTGATACATTATAATTAATAGTACTTCAGTAAATTCTTTCTTGAATAAATTTTGTTAATATAATTTAACTGTCTCACGCCCCAACTCAGTCACTAATGGTTACATTATCGCTCCTTAGTAAACAATCACCATATAAATTCTGTACTAAGGAGCGATTTGAGTAACCGTTAGTGACTCTGAGTATGGGAGTTAATGTCAAGAATTTGACCAGAAAGTAGGTACAAATAGCATTATTTCAAGCTATAATATTTGGTTGTTGTAGGGGGCTTCCATATTATTATAGAATTTATTGTACTCATATGAGTACAATACATATTTGGTATATACCAAACCTTATTCATCTAGCGAATTTAGCATTTAATCTTTTATTCTTTCATAACTAAGATTTAAATCTTTATCTCTGTAGGTTATACTGGGTGAGTTACTCAAGGGGGCGTGGATGGCCAAAACCGAAATATAGAAAATAGCGAATACTGAATAGCGAAATTTGTTGAAAGGACTCACTGTCGAATGGTGTAATAATACAGGATGTATTTTTTTCAACAGGTTCGACTTCTGGCTCCGAATATTAATTTTTCGAAAATGCAACGATGCAGTTTTAGGTTATTTCAAAATCGGACTCAAAAAACCTTTGAGCACTTTTCGCTATTCCTCATAGTTTCGGATTTGGCCATTCACGCCCACTTGAAAAATCTTGTATAAACGAAAACTTAATCATAACTTATACAGTTTACGTTTTTGTTAACATATTCTTTGAACAATTATTGTTAAATACGCAAAAGTAATAAGATATGCTATGACGTCGATCAAAACAGCTTAGTTATAATAACTAGATTTTTTAATAATGTAATAATTAGTCATAATAAAATTAATGGTGTGATTAAAATATGTAATTAAATTATATGTCTAAATACACTATGACGTTAAGAAGCTTGCTTCCTAAATAGACTTCCATGGAATTATACGAAATGAATAATTTTAATTCATTTATGATTCAGCTATGAAATTTTTGAATTCTTAAAAACTGTTGAATTAATTATTAACACACTTTTACAATAACACATTTTACTGCCACTAATAATTATATTATTATTATTAATGTTTCTGTAATGATAGCCATAATTAATACGTAATTAGGTTAAAACAATCCAATAAATTACATATCATTTCTATGAAACATAATATTAACCATAATTATAATATTGTACCAGATATTGAGTGTTGTAAAATATTTTACACAATTTTTCAATACACAAATCTTTTTTATATCTATCATTCAATAAAAATAGCAATAGTGGCAATTAATTATTATTTTTTTTACCATTCAGTTGTTTATTAATATGTTATAATAACAAATTTGTTATTTCTTGTAATCCGAACAAGTGTTATTTTTACTCATATTTTATAATCATTATGTTTATGAAAGCTTGATACTAAAGAATTAATTCTTATATAATTTAATCTACATCTAATCTCTTATTTAATTATAGTTAAAAGGTTTAACTTTGTTGTTTACATTGTTGTTATTTTTATGTAATTGTTATTTCTTTAATTTAAGTGTTAACATACAATTCTCATTTACATCTCTATGTTAGACCGAAGTGATTCACATTTAAGTGAATTGCTAAACCAACTTTTAATTTGATTGTAATAAAAGATGTCACTTTTTGACTTATGTCATTGTAACTTACGGTCATAGCACACATCAACTCAGAAAGGGATTGTCACTGTATCGCCTTTCGTCTCGCCGTCAACCAAGTGTCAACCTAATGTAAAAAAACGGATAGCAGCTCCGGTCCATCGACTCGGTTACGGCTAGACGACGCCGCCTTTACAGATCGCCGACCAACGAAGAGACGTGCTCAGGTACGGAGAGACGTAAGCGGTGCAAGTTGATCGTGCATCGTACCACAGTTCGTAAGCTTGTTCCGAGGCGAGGCGATTACGATACATTTCCGATTAGTGTTCATTGTCATAGGGAGTTTCATACAAAGAATACTGGACGGCTCGAGTTGATACCGATGCCAATCGTTTTCCGAGCTGATAATTATGTGTGTTATGACCCTTAATTGTATGCCTGTGTGATGTTATAATGTAGTAGTTACCATTTAACGATATTTTGCAACTTCGTTATTGAATAGTGCGCCTTATTTCTTGAGCAATAAGATTGCTTTGAGTGTTGCTTTAGGTCTTGTAAATGTGTGTATTTTAACGTAACGTTGCGTATTAATTTCAGTTCCGAAGCTTTTTTTAATATATTATAGTAAAATTAGAGAAATATCGTACATTATTTTTATCAATGATTAAAAAAAATATATTATTGATTACATTTTTTGCCGCGGGTCTACGCATAAAATTATCACTGCTTCGTCAGACAGACATTTGCTATTAATATTTTTTGATAGTTTTTATTAGATTCTAATGGTTATAAAAGACGGTGTATATGCACTTTATATGAAGTATGTAAGCTAGCCGTATATAAAAATATTGTTAGCGTACATTTGCGTGTATCCATTTTTAACGATATGTTTGCGCCAAAATCAATATCTCTTATTATTATAGTCCGGTCAAATTAGATAAAAAATAACTCACGTAGGTAAATCATAAATTCCTAAATTTTTTTAAAAAGGTATGATCATGGTATGGTGTTATTTTTTTAATCATGTTTCTGGTTATTCAAAGCAGATCTAGTTTAACTGTGGATATAAAAGGGTGCTATTTTTTATTTTATCCATATGGATATACAAAGTATTTTTTTATAATTTCTGAGTGTCTTATTAAAAAATGTGACGTTTTACCATTACGATGAGATAGTACACTATTGCACGCAATGTATTCTAACGGTAGCATCTAGTATAGTTTGAAATGCACGCCACTAACGAAATAACTTGAGCCTTAGTTGATCTTATGCTAGCCTGTACTGTGTGACTTGTGATACTATTGAAATTATGTTGCGAACTGTACAATGATTATTTATTTATAAAATATATTATTAGTATAGTGTGATCGTGATATATCTTGTTTGATTTACCTCCTTTATTCATCTGAGTTGATAGCCGGGGCGTAATTAAAGACACTTGATGGTAAGTGGTCGTTGCCGACCATACGGAAGCGCTATCGACTGGCAGGGATGCGACAGAAAGAAAAGACCTTAAAAAATATCGCTGTTGATTTTAAACTGCCTGAACCTTTGCAAATTAAAAATTGCAATTCACCCTCAACCCGCGAATAAACACATCTATCACATATCCGCCCCGCCGGGAATCGAACCTAGGACATTTCATTTAAAGACTTGCTATTTATTTACAATACTTTATTAAATAATCTTCATAACTTTATTACTTTACATAACATAATTATTGTGATCATTGCATTAAAATTAAAGAAAAAAAAATCGAGTAGGTACTTATCGGGATTTCCTTATTTTACAAATCACCAATTTGACGAAATAAGAAAGCTATATGTACCTATACACAATTTTAGCCTCAAAATTACAAGTTCGAATTATTCGAAATACACTCGATAGAATCGTAGAAGTGTCGAATTTAAAGGGTCGAGTCAATCTATTAAAACTCGAAAGTTTTATTTAGCTTTTTTACCTGTATCGCGGGTGGCATGGACGACACATATAACACATCAAAATCACACCATGACCCGAGTACAAATATTTATCTGTCACATAAATATCTGCCCCGGCCGGGAATCGAACCCGGGACCCCTCGCTTCGCAGGCAGGGTCACTACCAACTAGGCTACAGGGTCGTGATAAAAAAAAAAATACAGTCGAATTGAGAACCTCCTCCTTTTTTTGAAGTCGGTTAAAAATAAACAATTTGAATATTATGTAACAAAAAACTGCAGTGCTTTCCTCAAATGTTAACTTATCATTTTTTTTGCCAAGGAAGTGTTATTATTAATAACTTCTATATACATTATATGATAAGACTTAACAATTTACAAAGTTTTTAATTCGTTTGTATGCATGTACTAGTACATAATATACATAGTTATTTAATCCTGGATAAACCAATTCTATAACTCTTTTAAAATTATCTCACTAACCAAACAGTTGAATATTATTATATTTACATTTGAATAGGTACAATTATTATAATACACAATTCTCAATCTTCCTTATATTTCATTTTAGTATTTACTGGTAGGCATATTATTATTATATTACTAGTTAGGAGATCAGATTTTAATTTAGCCAATTCCTAGTCTTACTGCTTAGTAATTAGTAGGAATTTCCTCCCCAATAAACTTGATAAAGGTTACTGGGAATTAAGTTTCTAGTAAACTTCAGTTACCTAAATCAATCAAATTTACATAAATCAATGAAAAGCTACTACTATTTAACTTGCAATTTTTTTTAATGGACATAACCGGCAAACAAGCTGACGTATCACTGATGTGTGGACAAAAAAGAGAGAAGAAAGAAAGAAATGTTGTTTGGGCCAAATATCACAAACCAAAAACAACATCCTCATATCATTTGGATGTGCTATTTTAAAGCACAAAGACATACCAATGACGAAGACTTTACAACAAGCTAAAATGTTTGAGAAACATGATTTGTTTTGTAAACACATACATTTCGGAAACTTTGTTTACAAATAAATTATCTTCATCCTACCTATACTATAAATGTGAAAATTTATTTGGATGTTTGTTAGACTTTCATGAAAATTAGCAATGTATACCATGATCTTGAATAGAATATAGGGTACTTATTAAACCGAAAAATATGATGTAACCATTAGTGAAATCATACAGTAAGACAATCTTGGGTTGTGATAATAATTTGTTCATTATCTCAAAGCAAACGTTAATGTATTTAAGTCGTAGTGACTCATTTTTATGATCACTGCTACAAACAACAATCTTTAACATCTCAATTACAAAATGTTTTACTTCTACTGTGTACAAGTATATCAAATAATTTGTTACACAATAATAACACAAAATAAGTACAAACAGAAGGATAACTCCATACAAACAAGCAAGCAAAACAAATAGGAGCAGAATGACACTCTTAGATCATATTGCACTTGTATATCACTCTTTGTCCATGAACAATGTCTATGTGTGTGTTGCTCGAGCACATTGGAGCACATTGCGTATGAAGTTATACTTCAACTGTCTCTATTTTGTGGTTGTTATTAACATTGAAAATACATTTGTTCGAGACATGATTTTTACTATCACAACATTATAATACATCTTAAACTGGTGTCACCAGTGCTCATAAGTAATAACTTTAAGTCACTTCACTCCACTTCACTATTAACACTTAACGGTTCAACTTGAGTCTCTTCTAACTTTCATAAGTCCACCTTAGCTCCGATATTGCTGAGCGGTATCGCTTTTAGCTCCGTTCGGAGACAGAGGAACTCTCCAGCCACACACATGACGGCTGCACAAGCAATATTTAATGCCCACCATGAAAATGTTGTGGGAAATGTGCCGTTATAAACCCAGCAGAATAGTAAGTGGAGACCGTAGAATGTGCAACTGAAACATAAAAAAATACATTTAATTCTCCACTACTGGGCCGATTACAAAAATTCTTTCACCAATATAATGCTCTATTTTTTCTGAGTAACATAGGCTATAATTATGTTATTAAAAAAAAATGCATATTTACAAAAACTGAAGCAAAGTGAGGGTGATTACTCCAGTAATAAGTAAAATTTATGTCACCTGCTTCTGCGAAAAATTGTTAAGAAACCGGCATACCTAAGAGTTCTCCACAATATTTTCAAACTTGTGTGAAGTCTACCAATCCGCTTAGCCAGCGTGGTGGAATATGGCCGGTAGCCCTCACATTGTGAGAGGAGACGTGAGCCCAGCAGTGGGTATGGATAGTGATGATGATGTAAAAAGAGGAAGTACCTAAAATCCAAGCACAGCTTAGTCCTCCCGACCAGCAGCCACAGGAGAACGGCACCGACAACAGCATTAATCACAAACCCAGTAATCACTGCTCTGCCTTCATTGTCTCTCACATGAATCTCCTGTAAAACAACATAGGTACATCTTTAAAGCTTACATTTTGAGTTTCAACTTTACAACTTGAGTTTCAGCCTTCCATACACTATGCTCTGCCAAATGACGACCCGCGTGGCACAATGGTTACCATGCCGGATCGCTGCACCAAGGGTACTGGGTTCGATTCCCAGCGAAGCGGAAATTTGAATGATGAGTTTGTATTTCTGTTCTCGGTCTGGGTGTGAATGTCCTTGTCTATGTTGTGTGTTGTCCATGGCACCCACGACACAGGGAATCCTAGTGTGGGGATATGAGTGTGAAGCGTTATTATTATTATTATTAAATAGAAGAAACAATGCTGACATTAAAGTCTTATTAGAGATGCCCAGCTCTTCCACTTGCAGTCCTACGATTAAGTTTTTATTCATTTTATTTCCTTCTCAGAACTGTTCCTAAACAATATGGCAGGACTTTTCTATGAATATCAGGCCTCTAGAATGCTACATCTGTTAGCCCTAGGCTCAACAATCTTTGTTACAACCTTCGTCATTGTTTCCAAATGCTAGTATTAGAAATGTGAAGTTATAACTTACGTGATATTCGAAAATATGGTCCAAAGTTCTCGTCGATCCGGTGAGGTCCTGCATGATCGCGATCAAAAGGCACAAACTCAAATAAAGCAAGGACTGCATAGCCACTATCTGAGACGTAATTAAACACGGGTCCCATTGAGTATAGCGAAATGAGCCCGTTAATTTCTTCATTTTCGTCATATTCATATCACAAGACAAACTAATTTATCATAGCTCATTGGCTCAAAAACTCGCGATAAACTTCTTGATGATGACGTATCACGCGATCACGAAATAAAAACGCAAAATTTAAGTGTAAATAAATATTCATTACAGCTAGTTTCAGGAGGTGTAAACGAATGAATATTAAATTAATATTAGACCCACACAAATTGGAATTACAGAGATTATCGGTCGCAAAATTATTGTGATACAATACAAACTTTCAATAACAGCATTCAGCTGTCAAACGTCAAGTGTCAACTGTCAAGTAAGTTCATAAAAGATACCTAGGCCGCGTTCCACTAGACGCTCATAACGCTCACAACGATCAAAATATCGTACTAATTTGACAGTTGTGAACGTTTTGAGCGTCTAGTGGAACGCGCCCCTACATTCTTAGCTCTGAGTTCTGACAAGTGACAATGTCAACGAAACGACACAGACTAGTTTATTATTAGTCATGCGTCATCATCTTCATGCTTCGACTCATGAATCGCATGTTTCTTTTCAAGTGGAATGAATTTGAACGTACTCGATTGAATTGAATACCTACCTTGTGCAGCTAATAAAGCAGCAGACAATAAATCTATACTATAATAAAACTCAAAGGGCAAATTTTCTGTACATTGAATATTGGAACGACGTTCCTTATCGCGCATTGCGAAAGGGGGCTAGGCGGAAAATTTGGTAACGACACTTTTTTCCGGTAACGACACTTTATGCCGTCGTAGTTTTTTTTTTACATAGAAAGCAAGCCAGAGTACTAGGATAGCAAAAACATGCAAGCGAGTGTGAATTTAATACCTTAGATTTGTTTTGGCACACTTGCTGCATGTTTTTGCTATCCTAGTACTGACTGAATATTGCTTATTTTTCAAAACCCGCTCCTGGAGGAACCCTTTGTGATGTTATCGTGGGTTTCAGTATATAAATTAGGTACTATATAAATATAAGTACTTCAATATAAATTCACCGTTTTTTAAATATCCTTCTGCAAAGGTACAAGTAAGGTAAAACATAATTTCCGTATGCGAAGCTAATAATGTCTTAAATCTTAAGGCTTGAGTAGCGAGACATTTGTTCGTTTCGCAGTCTTTTCGAGCATCACATTGAGAAAGCATCCACGCGTCTGCAATCTGATAAGAGTGTAAATGTAGAGATGACGGCGGATACTTCGCTAAAGTATGGAGGAAAAAAGCATGTTTCATCGACCCCAAAAAAATTTGGGCAGGATGAAAATTTTGATGTGTGTAGATGCTGTGTGTAGCGTACACACATTCACACAAGGATTTTCTATATCGTGAGTGTCATGGATATCACACAAAAACAGCCACATCTAGACAGAGAACAGAAATTCAAACTCATCGTTGCAATTTCCACCTCGCTGGGAATCGAATCCAGGACCCCAGGTATGGCGCGGCGGTCCGGCACGCACGCAACCATTATGCCAAACGGGTCGTCGGAGATATTACCTACTGCAAAGTTTTCGCGCCAGAGTGCAGCACCAGCTCAAATTGTAAACTGTAGCTCGAGCACGAATATTTGCGAGAAAGTATTACGACGTATGGTTAACGTAAGCAATTTGTCAAATTTGTATGGCATTTTAGTACCATTACGATAGGGGCGCTTTTAAAAAAATGCCATACAAATTGCTTACGTTAACCATACGAATACTTTCTCCCAAATATTCGTGCTCGAGCTACTGAATTTTTGACAAATTGTTCAAAGCGTGCTTAAAATTGCGTAATAATCTACAATAATGCATAAAAGTTAGTGTATTTGGATGTACCAATGAAGAGACCTCTGCTTGGTTTTTTGTGTGATATTTCGGTCCTTCTAAATTCGCCCTTGATGGCGCCCTTGGCCGTGGCCGTTAACTGAAAATTTAATTTATTATCAACAAATTGTTTTGTTCGTATTTTTTTAATTTTAATGACTTAATTAATTATGTGAAGCATTCATATGAAACCAAATTCAGAAACTTTTTGCTGTCTGATTTTCCTTTGTTTATTGTTTTAAGAGTATTGACACTGTTATATTACTTACTACCTAGTTGTGCCCGCGACTTCGTTCACGTTTGAGTTTTTCCCGCGTAAATCCCTTTCCCATAGGAACTCCAGTATAAAAGTAGCCTATATGTTGCTCCATAGGCCCCACTATCTTCCAGTTAAAGTCCTATTAAAATCTGTTCAGCCATTACAGAGATTAGCCCGGACAAACAGAAAGACATAAAAATACTAAAAAATATGTTTATTTGTTTTAGTATCGTGAATTATATTATGCACCTGAGAAAACACAGTTATTTTGAAATCACAGACAGACATTTCAATTTTATTTTTATGTATAGATTAATACCTACTATAATTGTATAAATCGTGCAATAAACGAATGTCTCGCGATTTTGTTTATCACTTTTTAGCTACTACATTGACGCGTAAAATAATAGGAAGGAAGACGGAAATCGTAATAAAGTGTACCTATGCTATACCTACTATTAATCGGACCTCACTTCGCTTGGAAAATATGCTAGCAAATTGCAACATATAAATACTCGTATTTTAAAAATAAAAGTCAAAAAAAAAAAAAAGTTAGTACTTTTACCGACTGACAAAAATTTCAAAGAAACATTAATTATTCTCCATATCCGTAACAAAACCGACCTATAATAAACTCAAAAAATATCCACTCCACAATTTTGATCATCTTACTAATGGTATAAATGTGAAAGTGGACTGAGAATGTCGTCACCAAAAGTTTATTTATTTATTTATTTATTTATTTAAACTTTATTGAATTCATACATTGAATTACAATGGGCGGACTTAATGCCTAGTGGCATTTTCTTACAAACTTTCACATTTATAAGAGAAACGGCCTCATTTGTAACTCTTCACTCAAATAATTCGAGATTTCGGCTAACCGACTTCAAAATTAGGGATATATATGACTCAAAAACTACTAGTCAAATCTCGGTCAAAAAGTGGGACAACGAGACAAGCACCAGCTTTCGATTAGAAAAAGAATCATCAAAATCGGTTCACCCAGTCAAAAGTTCTGAGTTTTTTCGGACATGACAATATTTCCTTTATTATTCGTAAATTATTGTTCTTGTATTCGAAAGTTCTGAGGTAACAAACATAAAAAATACAGTCGAATTGAATACCTCCTCCTTTTTTGAAGTCGGTTAAAAATACTGAACGGATTTTCATGTTTAGCACACTGGGATAGGATATAGAGTAGGTAGGTACCTACTTATTATCCCGGAAAATAGTAATGTTATTAGTATTAGGGATAATTAATTTTATTACTATGGAAACAACAACTTACCCACACTAATACTCCGGGAGTTATAAATACGTGAATAGCATTGTTTATTCTTTAGTAATTTTTGATTGCGACCTAGTGATGTATCCAATGCTGTAATGGCTTCAATATCGTTTGTAATTTGGTAAGTAATTCAATTAAATAAAAATTTATATTATTTTGAGTAAATTAATAAAATTAAAATAATATTTCGAATTGATTGATCACATCGACTTTGAAAGTATCGTGTGGTGCAATAGTTACCGTACCAAGAGTCCTGGAGTAGATTCTCAGCGAAGTCCATGGCATCCACGAGACACGGAATTCTAGTGTAGGGCTCTATGAGTGTGTAGTGTAATGTCATGTATTATTTAATTTTCTTTCTTTAAAAATATAATATAATTTAAACCCAAAATCCAAATTTTTTTTTGCCTGAAAGGTTGACGAAAAACACGGTTAATCTGATAGTGGTCTCCGGTCGCCTATGAACATGAGTAATTTTGACAAGCCATGTTTCATCAAATCAAATCAAATCATTCATCTCTTTATTGTGGACAATAGGTAATATACAGATGTTACAAATAAGCAAATTGATCGCTATGTCCTGCCTTAGGCGTACAATGCATAGGATTAGCTAAAATCAAGATTAAAATATAAATAATAAATCAAATAAAAACGAACCGCGCATAAATTAGACTCAAATTAAAATTAAAATTAATTGGTAATGTCCAATTGAAATTATATAAATAAATTATCATAATATGAAAATTAAAAATGTCATAGCCACTCATAGCTGTGTATCCTCTAAATACTCTTTATTGGAGTAATAACATTTGAGTAGGAGCAGATCTTTTAGCTTTTCCTTAAAAATTGTCAATTCTGCTATATTACGCAAATCTTTAGGTAATTTATTAAATACGACTGGAGCCATATAAAATATACTTTGCTTAAACAAATGTGTCTTATGCGTAATAATTTGCAACTTATTATTGTGCCGTGCGCGCGTTTTATATTTGAACAACTGAATATTGGTTTTTACAAACAAAGCACATTCTAGCACATAGACACAGGGCAGTGTCAATATTTTTGAGTGCTTAAAGTAAGGCTTACAAGAATCCGTCGAAGCCCAAATATCGCTCGAATGCACGTTTTTTGGGCTTTAAGAACTTTGTCATTATTTGTTGCATTACCCCAAAATATAACCCCATATCTAAGGGCCGCAGCAGCATACGCGTGATACGATGTCAAGACTTGCAAACAAACAACTTTTTTAGATTCCGTAGTGCATAAGAGAATTTACTTAATTTATTGCAAACTTCATCTATATTTTGTTCATTCCATTTCATTTTTTTGTCTATTTTTAATGCCAAAAATTTAACGGTATCGGAATCCTCTATTTTTTCTCCTAACTAGTTAATATTATATTTATTACAATTATTGTCTTTGTTTAAAATCAATTATTTTTGTTTTGTTCAAGTTAATTATTAAATTATTATTTTTTAACCAATTTATTATAGATATAATTGAGGAGTTAATTTCATATTCAATATTTATATTTGTGTGACCTGTATCAAAAAATCGTACTGTCGTCCGCAAAGAGAGTCATATCATTCGATATAGAATTTGGCAAGTCATTTATTATAATTATGAGAAATAATAAAGGCCCTAACACACTGCCTTGAGGTACACCGTATTCAACGGTGTACCTCAAGGCATAGTCAAAAAACTTAAACGTGTACCTACATTATGTACGCGCGTGTGAAGTTATACTTCTTCGGCATAAAAAAAACAATAAAAAAAAAACTTTTTAAAAAAATATTGTTTTTCGTCACCTTTTTTATCACCGTCACCCATCCGTCACCGCGTCACAAATCTTAAAATTTCACTCTCATTTTTCCCATTTACTATTTCATAACGCGCCTAAAGAAGTATAACTTCAAAAAGATATTACGATTCGTTACCTACCTTAATCAAGAAACTCCATCCATACTAGAGTCCAGGTCAATCTTCCTGCTAGTAGACTGATGACCAGCGGACGCGACAATGACGACAGTTCCTGTTAATCATTAGGATCTCTGAACCATTTAAACCCTGTGATAGGCATGGGTATACCTGGTTAAGGCCATCAAATTGGCTTCTTAAAAGTTTATATTACCGTGTAATAATGTAATAAGTAGTAGTAAGTACTGTCTGTAACTGTGAGTAGGAAAAAAAAAATCCCGGGAGTTTCTTGCCGCTTCTTCTACCGGGACCACTCACGGTAGGGATTTGTTGAAGCGATGGCGTTGAGTGACTTTCGAAAAGTGTTTGTAACAAACCTACTTCGAATAAAACTAATTTCATTTCAATTTCATTTCATTTCATTTCATTTCATTTCATTTCATTTCATTTCATTTCATTTCATTTCATTTCATTTCATTTCATTTCATTGTATAAAGAAGTAACATAAAAGTTTATGACTTTTCAAAAGACGCTCAATTTACGGCGCTTTAAAACAACTTTCGTAATTCAGAGCTCCAATCAAAATATTCAATTATTTACTAAATTAATAATCTGTTGATGACAGCAAGAGTAAACTCTTCCACCTGGGGATAAAAACAACTTGGCCAACTAACTAATAGAGGTATAAATGTAATACCTACTATCTCAATATTGCCTGTTTTTTAACTGACTTCAAAAAAGGGGGAGGTATTCAATTCCACTGTATTTTTTAAGTTTGTTACCTCAGAACTTTCGACTGGGTGAACCGATTTTGATGATTCATTTTTAATCGAAAGCTGGCGCTTGTCATGTGGTCCTACTTTGAGCGAGTTATGACTAGTAGTTTTTGAGTTATCCCTAATTTTGAAGTCGGTTATTTTTTGTTAAGAATTGTATGTTATATTTTACAGTGTCTTCTTGTCAGCGTCATGTTTAGCCCATCAAAAATTCCCTCCAAATTTCAAATTTGGAGCAGCTACTTCTTCTTATCAAATTGAAGGCGCTTGGAATGTATCTGGTGAGTCTTTCATTGAAGTAAGATTTGTTACTGGCTTTGAAAGTTAATTTAGGCGCTCCACCCACTGAAGACGCGTCCCGCCGCGGTGCGCGGAGCGACGGATAACGCAACTGCACGCGGGGCGATTCCGCGTCAGCAGTGTGTTGTGCTATTATAGGCGTGATTTCTATATAAATTGAGATACTTGCATACAATGGTAAAATCTCCCATCCCGCGCTACGCGACGGGGCGCGGTGCAGTGGGTGGAGCGCCTTAATCGTTATCGTATTCGAAGTGTGCAACGTGCAACGGGTACTCACGATTTGTATTTTATATTACTAATGTTTCGACATGGATTCTCGAGACTTTCCGTGACCATAAATCCAAATATCGGTATACAAATCGTGAATACCAGCTTTGCATTTAATATGAGTGTCAGCGATGATACGAGTATAACAACAAAATCACTTGTATCAGTATTGACATCTACTAAAGATTGATTCAATCCCTTTTCCCTATCTTTTCCCCAACGTGTTGCTTATCCAGAATCACATTTTTTATAATTTCGCCCTCAGATAAATCAGAAAGCATATGGGACAGATGCGTGCATAAAATTCCAAGTGTGATCAAAAATGCTGACAGCGGTGATATTGCTTGCGATTCATATCGAAAGATGGAGGAAGATATTCAGATGGCTGTAGATCTTGGACTGCATTTTTACAGGTTTGTGCTAACTTCTGCTAATAAGAAGCAGGGTTTTTTTCCTGTGTTTTCTGCGTGAGTAAAAATATTTGAATTTTGTCAATTTCATCAAAATAGTTCTGGATTGCCAGGACGATTTCTTCATGTTAATTCGTCATGGCTTTTGAATTTTATTCTAATTTTGCACCAGTTCAGATCAGGATTTCCTCATGCAATATTAATAAGTACATGCTTATGTGTGCTTTAATAAAAATATGAAATTACTTATTATATCACTTAATCATAATTTACTATATTATTATTCGTAAGGAACTTTCTGCTTCCTTAAAACTTTTATTTAGTTTTTACTGAGTTTCACCTGTTTCGATGTCTGTAATTAAATCATGGAAGTTAAAATTAAATGGATCAAGAGTAATCAAGACTGATATTGATTTTGCTACTAATAATAAATTTGAAAATCCTCATAGGATGTTTGTTGCTCTGTCACGCAAAAACTACTGAACGAATCTTCATGAATTTTTGTACACAGATAGACCATGATCTGAAATAGTGTAAATGAAATGTAATTATTAGTGTAAATTAATTGTAATTAAATATATTTAATGAAATAGAAACTCTGAAATGAACAACCCCGCTATCGAATTTCAGGTCGTTTGATTCGTCTTAAGTTTCGTTTTACATAGATGATATCCAAGGTGGCTACGATAAAAGCATGTTTTTTGTTTCGTAACCCATAATTAAATAAATAACGCTTCACAATCATAGCTCCTACACTAGGATTCCCTGTGTCTTGAGTGCCATGAACAACACACTAGACGAGGACATTCACACCCAGACCGAGAACAGAAATTCAAACTCATCATACAAACCGCCTCGCTAGGAATCGATCCCAGGACCCTTGGTGCGGCGAACGGCATGGTAACCATTGCGCCACACGGGTCGTTAAAATTATCGTGTTAAATTTCAGATTATCAATATCCTGGCCCCGATTATTGCCGACGGGTTTCCCGGATGTCATCAGCGAGGCTGGAAAGAAGTATTACAGTGATTTGATCGATGGACTGCTGGAGAAAGGGATAGAGCCCCTCGTGACCTTATACCACTGGGATTTACCACAACGGTTGCAGGATTTAGGTAATTTTGTTTCTTCTTTCTCTTTCTTGGCCGGCAACGCATCAGTGATGCTTTTGGTGTTGCTGATGTTCATGGGTAACGGTGGCCACTTACTATCAGGTGGATCGTCAGCTCATTTGCCAGCTATTTCCAGAAAAAAAATTACTTCAGTCATGCCTTAAACTATAAAAGAATAGTATCATAGCAAAATTTCATCAAACATGTAACAATTAACAATGTTTCTGTTTTACAAACTAGTAATTTAATCTCGATTTGCTTCGGAAATAAATTGATTTCTTTACGTACATGCATATTTTGCCTCATCGGCGTGTTTTTAGATGATCCTGTTGTTTTACATAGCTGCTTTATTTCTGCTTTATCAATAATTAAATTTTCAAAAATGTTACTTTTCTGTACATTAGCTTAATGAATTTTTTTTATTTATTTTTAGCAGACATTTAAGGAAAAAGTAAAAAGGTGCCATTTGGATATAATTTGCGACAAAGTCCTAATGAAGTTTTTATCCTGTTGAGATCAATGTATTAATTATTAATTTCAATTTATATTTTAATTTAGATTAGCTTGAGATGTCAATTATTTTTTATTCATGCATATTTTGCAGAGTTGAATTTTTGCATATTGCTTTACTTCCGACAATATTGCATTTTTATAATAATATTGACCTGATACTATGCACACGTTTAACTCCAGATTAGAAATCTCCTCAGCGTCCAACAGCACAAGCACAAAATGTTAAATGGTTATTAGGCGCTCCACCCACTGCACCGCGCTCCGCCGCGGTGCGCGGGATGGCAGATTTTACCATTGTATGCAATTATCTCAATTTGTATAGAAATCACGCCTAGCACAACACACTGCCGACGCGGCACCGCGCGGGAAATTGCCCCGCGCGCAGTTGTGTTATCCGTCGCTCTGCGCACCGCGGCGGGACGCGTCTTCAGTGGGTGGACCTTAGAGTTCCGAACGAAAAATCGAAAAACGGAACCCTTATTTTATTTAATTTCCGTTTATATTTATGATATTTATTTAATTGCGTATAAATAAACAGCTTAGATTTTTCCGTTTTGCTAAACGAGTTAGGTTAACCGTGTATATCCAGCTCTTAATGATATGTCATTTATATTTATTAATATGGCATTTCAGGTGGCTGGACCAACCCATTGATAACAGACTGGTTTGCGGACTACGCTAGAGTAATCTACTCTCTCTATGGAGACCGTGTTAAGACCTGGATCACTATCAACGAACCAATCATAATGTGCGACGCGACATACAATACTGGACTATTCGCTCCTCAAATCAAAGATACCTTCGCGAGTTACTTATGTGGGAAACATACTGTTGTTGCCCATGCTAAGGCCTGGAGGATATATGATAAGGAATTTAAGCCTAAGTATAAAGGTGAGTAGGATTTAGAAGCTACTTGCACAGATATAGATTTGAGGAGTCTGCCTATTATAGCGTACTAAACTAGGACCGTAATATGAACGTATCAGGCTTGGAAGGTAACAGGAGACGCTCTACTATGCCCAGAGAAACGGATTGACGGCGTTCTATGCCCGTATCTACCTATTTAATTTCATTGAATTTCCAACGAAGAGTTGCTGTTGGCCCTAGCGGTCTTTTTATGGGACAAATAACTCCGTGCATAATACGCGACGGTGTTGGTCGGTGACGGAACGGTCTAGTGGTCCATCCATCCATCAGCCTTTAGAGGTCCATTGCTAGACATAGGCCTCCTCTAACTTGCGCCACTCTGACCGGTCCTGACTCTTCTGAATCCAGCGGATGCCCGCTGTCTTCTTCAGGTCGTCAATCCATCGTATGTAAAACTTGCAGCAGGTTTTAGCACACTTTCCTTGTGCTCTAAGTCAGTCAGTCACTTAGATATTAGTCTATAGTATCTATAAATACCTATAAAAATTGTTTTTTATCTAGGTCGAGTTAGTCTTTCCAACCAGCTGATATGGTTTGAAGCAGACTGCTCGGAAAATGAAGAAATAGCCAAGTTAACCAGAGATTTATCTGTAAGTGTATAACTATAATACCTACAACTTTTATGTCATACTCGCGCTTTATCCACCTATTTTTTTCTGTGATCAAAATCAGCCCCGAGACTCCATTTAGCATTTTTCACTATTCCTCATAGTTTTGGATTTGACCATCCACGTAAACTTAGAAAATTCACCCTGTATTATCTTTTTTACAGGCTGGTCTACATTCACACCCCATATTCTCTAAGCAAGGCGGATGGCCACCAGCAGTAGAAGAATACATAGCTAAGAAGAGTAAAGCAGAAGGTTATCCACGTTCTAGATTGCCAGCATTCACCCAAGAAGAGATTGATCTCGTCAGAGGTATGCTGAGGCATTATTAGGTCAATTATTTTTCGTATTCGTTGACTGAAGAGTTAATGTACGGTCCTGTTTATTGGATGAAAATTCGAGCCAATCTTTAGATGTTTTCCGATACTACACGACGGGACGGATAAACATTTAAATTGGTTGGTTAAAAGACTTTGTTTTAATAAGTGGGTTTTGTACAGCATAAAGTAATAAAAATGTGCGTAAATTATTCCTGATCCGCTGCATCCCAAGTTACTAAAACTTAAAACTTTAAGAAATATCAGGCATAAGATTTGATGAGTACATTTAGTTTTTAATAGCATATTTTTAGAAGTAACTCAATTTATTTAGAGTACAGAATTTATCGCAAAGTAAAAATTTTACGTTTTTCACAAATCTAATGATGCAGTTTTAGTTTCCATTAAAATCGGCCCCGAATTTCAAGATTGAAAGTTTATTTATCCCTTCAGGAACCTACGACTTCTATGCACTCAACTACTATGGTGGCAGTTTGGTGAGAAAAGCTGCAGACGGCGAAGATCTTGGTATTTGGCCATTGACTGGAGTTCCAGAGTTTGGGGGCGTGAAATACTATCGGCCGGAGTGGAGGCCAACTGCTAATGATCAGATGAAAGTAAGTTTACTTTGTTTATTGATAAAATTGATAGCCGTTAATCGAGCTGAAGATAAATGTAAGAAAAGGTACCTAAGAAGTCACCGCCATCATAGACGTCAGATTTATGGCGTCATACGTCGGCCATATTCTATTAAATAGAGCGATTTAGATACATATGTTTGTCGAAGGCTACTTCTTTGAAGTCGGTTATTATTTTTGTGTAAAATTAATATAATATCCTGTTTCTTCTCCAGGTCTATCCTGAAGGTTTACGCAAACAACTAAATTGGTTAAAAGAGAATTATGGCGATATTGAATACGTGATAACGGAGAATGGATTCACTTCTAGTGAAAAGAATTTGAACGATCTGGATAGAATTAGATATCTGAAGGAACATTTGGAGCAGGTACTATAATATACATTTTAGCATTACAAGCCATTACATTTATTGACTAAAATTAGTCTTAAATATCTTACGATAAAACACGGTATTATTTTGCAGGTTCTTCTAGCAATCAACGAAGATTATATCAATATAACGGGTTACACCGTTTGGTCTTTGATGGATGTCTTTGAATGGATTGATGGATACAGGTAGATATTTTTAACGAAAATATTAACGGTCTGTGTAGTGCTATCTATTAAAACTCTTAGAAACTAAGTTTTAGAAACGACTCCGTTGGGTCCTTGTACTAGAGAATTTCAGTTAAAATCTCTAAGCTGTGTTAAGGGAATGATGAAATAAACTGGTAATGACGCAAGCAGTTGCATGTTTCACGCATTATTTAGTTATAAAATGTATTTATTTATGTTATGAACTGGAAGTTGGAAAAGGAAACCCTATGCCCAATCATGAGTTGTCATTCTATCATCTTGCGGGAATTGATCAAATCATGGATATACTAAGTCACATTAATCCTAGGGCTAATTTGAGTGCCATTGGCCGGGCATATGTAAGCAAAATCGGGCATGATTGTTGGATGCATCCACCAATCCGCACTGGAGCAGCGTGGTACAGTATGCTCTAGGCTTCCACAAGAAGAGAGACCCGTGCGCAATAGAGGGCCATTAATAAGTTGGAAGTTGGAACCAAAATTAGTATTAACTTTACTCTGAAGAAGTTAAATATAAGCTTTGAAAATTAAATGCTATCAGAAACATTAATTTTGAAGGATAATACGCCAATTACGTCGAGTTTATGGAAAAAGAGGGTAGGCAAGATAAACAGTATTGCAAAAAAGAAACAGATGTAGAAGGTTTTTCTTTTTTACAGTGTAAGGAACTCTAACGCGATGTTTGATTTTTTGTTTTTTTTTTCAGCACCAAATTTGGCCTTTACGAAGTAGACTTCGAGAACCCGGATCGCCCCCGCACCCCGCGGGCGTCAGCGCGCTACTACGCCGCTGTCATCAACAAGCATTCTCTACATGTACATGTTCATACACACAAAGAAAAACAATTCGTTTCTGATGAACTGTAGAAGTTTGAAGCATCATTCTCTAGATGTTAATGTAAACCATACACTTATAGTAAAAGAATTCATTGTTGATGAACTGTAGAATTTAAAACATGAGATATGTACAGAAACGATTCATTAATAGTTTATCTTACAGGGACATAATAATAAAAAAATACCATCATAATATAAGCATAGTTTATTTCACTTCAAGATGACGAACTTAGATAAAGAAAATTAATAAACCAAACATTTTCACATAAACTTTTCAGCCATAAGAAGTAGTATTTATAGATGTATACGTATGTGTTATCTGTGATGGGTGTCCTTTAATAAACAAATAAATGGTTAAATATTACAGTTTATTTGAATTTTAAATTATATTTAAAGTTCAATCCTCCTTCTATTTCACTAAATAAATATTTCGGGGCTTGTAGATTGAGTATCCCAGAATACTCTCCGCTTTATTTTACAAAAAAGTTATAACATAGGTACAAGTAGGTAGATTGTGAATGATACATGGAATTATATAAAACTCATGAGTAAAGAATCAGTGTAGCGTAATATTTCCTGGCCATGTTCAAGTTATTTATATTTTGTAAACTTTTCCAGTAACCTTAACATTGAACAGTATTTTTTTTTTGTTTCATCTCCTGTGAAGTTGACTTTTTGATTCATAACCATGTGTGTCGCTTTGGTAATTTGGTAATACCTGTGAACCTGTTGTGCGTTTCTGTGAATTTGAAAGAACGAGGATTTAAAAGATGTTTTCCATGTATTACGAAGTGCCTTATGTGTTACAATACTTACCAATACAATAATCGCGATTCTTCGCTTCTGCATGCATTTCACCTATTATAAAAAAACTAAATAATTTAAAATAAAAAAACGTTGTTTTCATAATCTTGAAAACATCTTTAGATATGTATATCTTTAGATATATCTTTAGATATACATCCGGGATGTATAACCAATATTTTTGTTTCAAAAATGCAGTTAAAGCAGAACATGAGTAGTGTCCCTAATAACCTAATAATTTGGCAAGGGACTGTAATGTAACTACTGGATTGCCTTGAAGAAATTTGGTTTTTAAAGAAATTTTGTATTCCTTCCTTGTGGTCTTTATGTCTATTAATTCATAGTGTAGGTACACTGTATAAACAACAAAGTGATAAATAAAATAATAATTAAGAAATGAAAAAAATTGCTGGACAAACTGTAACCTTTATTTTTTTATTAGAAACGTTGTTTCCACAGCCATTATAATAAAGTTCAAGATAATATCGAGATGTATTATCGCACATTATATTTTTTGCCAGTAATCATTGTTTAACTTTGCGTGTATTTTTTCATTCCTTTGTATATTTAGGGTTCCGAAGAAAAACAGAGTCCTTATAGTTTCGTCAAGTCTGTCCGTCTGTCCGTCCGTCTGTCTGTGCGAAGCAAAGCGCCAAGACTATTAGTGCTAGAAAGCTGTAATTTGGCATGGATATACATATTTATCAAAAGTCCAGAATCGTATAATAAAATAGGTATGTTTGTTTCTCGAGGAATTTAATTTTTTTTTCAGAGGCATATAAAAATCTTATGACCATTACTCACTATCTACAAACATTCGTCATTAAAAATTTTGGGTTATTCCCATTTGTCCCCACCACGTTTGTCACCACTGCTGACAAATGGAGACACAGATAAATATAAAACCAACCAAGAGCGTGTCGTGTCACGCAGCCACGCGCAATATAGGTTCCGTCATTCATCCACTATTAGGGCGCTTGTCCACCGTCGCCGTCACGAGAACGAGATGACGCGGCGCCGAAGTAACGTTTCAATTTCATACATTAACTATTACATTACTTACAAAGGGCGAACTTAATGCCTATTGGCATTCTCTACCAGTCAACCCAGGGTGAGAAAATGTAGCAGGTATAAAGAGTAATTTCAAATTAGTAAATACAAAAAAAAAATTGGTATTTGGAAGACGAATATTTTGCACACGGACTCCTGAATTAAAAAAACTATCTCCACTTTACCGGTAGGTACTTCTAAGTACCTACTAAAAAAAATCTTCAGAGATTTTATTCTACGACTTAATAGTTCATAATTATGTATTATTATATCCATGCTAAATCACAGCTTACTTTAGGGTTCCGTAGTCAAAACAGTGATAAGATAAGATATCAGCTATTTAACTGTTATAAAGATAATGGCTGTAGAAGTAACTACATAGATAATTCGAATTAAGTATGTTTGTATTTAACTTCAAAATATTAAATTAATAAATTTAAAATGTTAAAAACGTTTTTTATTTGTCGGGCCTCCAACTAGTTATTTCAAAGGCCCTTCAGAACCAAAGGCCCACGGAGGAAAGAACCAACCCAGGAGTTGCAGAGCGCCTAACGCCAGAAGGGTGTCTACCGTATTGGGGTGGCTTAGAATACAAACCCCAATCATACGCCCCGCGCCAGATGGATGTCGTAAGAGGCGACTAAGTCCAACTTGCTGGTGGTAGGGCCTCGGAGGGATTATATTGGTAATATTGATTGTTATAATTTTGGCATTTTTACTATAATTATTCCACCGTGGGGTCGATCGAGATAGCTACCACCCTCCTGCTTGTGTTAGCCGGCAAACGACTCTTCGTGTTCCAGCTGCGGGCTTGAGAGCCAGGTCTTTCTTCTATTTCAATTCTTCTTTCTATTTCTTCTCTCTTTCTTAGCCGGTAACGTATCAGTGATGCCCTTGATGTCACTGTCCATGGGCGATTATAGCCACAAACCATCAGGTGGATTGACAGCTTGTTTTGATTATTATGTTTACGGTACATTAGTCAATATGTACATGTATCTATAGTTTATGTATGAATGTATATGTATGTTTATGTCCGTAAAAATATAGAAATAAAAGAACACTAATTAATCCTGTTTTGCGAAGCATTTATAAGGTTAAATGCCGGACCGTGATGTTAATTGTCCGACGCGCATCAAGAAATCTGTACCTACTAATAACAAAGTTGTAATGAACTGCATTTATTTTTATTTTTTATACGTTAGCGTAATTTTATCTATACTCTAATTTTAAGTTATAACGTTTTTTACCGACTTTAAAAAACCGGGCAAGTACGTGTCTGTCAGGCCACGCGCAATGTAGGGTTCCGAAGTAGTACGTTTATCGACTATTACTCCTTACTTACGCTAACATAGCCATGATAATTTTCCTTGTAAATTCATCATAATATAATCTATTTTTGAGAATTTTTTCACTTGTTCAACTCCAACCGTTTAGCCGGCACGGGGGGACACGTCTTGACTCTAACCAAAATTAGCAATTTAAAGCGGAATATTTCGCTAACGGACCACTAATTCCAAAAATGTATATAATATTTTTGTAAGACCTTTTTAACGACACACTATAGGGTACGCGACGAATAAAAAAATCATGGCATTTGGCAATGGCATTGTACACCAGTCAACCCTGGTTGGATGTGAAAAAGACAAGGCAGGTATTAAAACTACTTATTGAAGTAAAAATATATATTTATCGACCGATTTGGAAAAAAATTATTGGAGAGTTAACAAATTAATTCAGATCTGATGACGGCTCAAGGTAATATTCAGATCATTAAAAAGGAGATATCAATTAAAAACATTTTTTCGAGTGTGTGCAGGTACCTACTAAAGTATAGGATTCGCAAAGCAAAGCAAGGACGCTTACTAGTACGTTACTGAACTTACTATAAAAAGAATAAATTACTTTTTGCGTTATTTAAGGAAAGAGGCAGTTTTTATCATCATTTGAAGCTATGTTGTGGGAGACCGCGGTACTTCTCAGGTATTCCATCTAAATACTTGTACATGCTTTCGTCATCTAAGATAATATAAAAATCTCGTGTCACGGTGATTGTGGTAGTACTCCTTCGAAACGGCTTGACCGAATTTTATGATTTCTTTTGTGTATATTTGGTAGATAATTATGAGAATAGGTCGTAAAATAGGTATAAGTAATATAGGTAAGGTACGTAATATAGGTATAAGTAATACCGCTAGGTTATTAGGGTCTCTAGGGTAAATTTTTGGCAGAACAACGTTTGTCGAGTCAGTGTTTTATACATAAGAGTACCTATTATTTTTAACCGACTCCTAAATTGAAAGAGGTTTTCAATTAAATTGTATTTTTTTTCTATTTGTTACCTCAGAACTTCTTCATATAAGAACCAATCTAGAAAATTATTTTTTTTTTTATTTGAAAGGAGAATTTTAGGGTAGGGAATATCCATATTTATATCCATAATTTGATCCAGATAATTTGATCCATAAATTATGGACCATAATTAAGACCAGGTTGGCTCCATAGTAAAAAATGTTTTGATGATCGGATCCTTGAGGAATATAGAAATAAATAAATAATATTAAGGGTGTATCTCCTAACTTTCAAATTCCTCTTACTAACAATTAATAACTACTAATAATAGGTATGTATTCTCATGAACACCTAATATTAACAGGTCTTACTAACCGACTGCAGTCCTATTCAAAGTTTCTCACAGATGTCCATGGAAGACAGGGCATAGTGGCTGCAAATTCGTTTTCTATCTTTTTAACATAATTATAAAAAAAACCGACCAAGTCCGTGTCAGGCCTCGCGCAATGTTGTGTTCCGTAGTTGTAAATTCATCGACTACTTTTAAGGTTTAAGCAAAACTAGCCATGTTAGTTTTCCTATAACATTAATTTATTTTTTATTTATTGAAGTTATACTTCTTATGTGACTTGCAAAATTTAATTTTGCCAGATAATTCTGGTTTGGTCTGCATAACTTTATTGACCTCTATGACCTCTACAATTTTTCATGCTTGAGAAATTCAAGGATTTTCTCGACGAGTTTTTACGCGAATATTCGATAGGAATCTTGTTACATGCGAAACAAACATTTTATTTATAAACTTATTCAGATATTCCTCTTTTTCAGTTTTTTTCTTTTTATTTTTTTTATTTTGTAATACTTTTCCAATACAGCTTGTTCTTCAGTGCCACGTCAGGATGGGACACGACCTTCCCTGCAGGGTTCAAATTTGGCGCCGCCTCATCATCCTACCAGATCGAAGGTGGCTGGAATGCGACTGGTAAGTGGCAAGACAACAGAATGGTCAATGTGCCATTCAGTTTAATTAAATTCATATATTCCTTGATCGACAAAGTTAAATAACAGTGGACGCGGTCGGTAGTTGAATGGGTGACCGCTAGTGGCATAAAATTTCTGTGCGCTTCCGTCAATTGGGTTGACCACTAACCCGTCCACCAATCCGTATTTGATATTTTGTTATAGAGGATCTTACGCCCCAATTCAGAGTCGCCTCCTAAGTAAAGAATCACGATACAAATTCTGTAGTACTAAGGAACGATTTAAGTAACCGTTAGTGACTCTGAGTTGGGGCGTTAGTGATATTAATTAAAATTTGTTTCTATGCTTCCAGCTACACAGATAATTTTTAATTAAGTAATAAGTAGTTACCTACTACCAAGTAATTTAGTCGAAAGTATTTCGAAGATTCTTATTATTGTTTTTCATATACATCTTTTATTTTAATCATTCTTACCTATCTGATTTTTAGACAAAGGCGAAAGCATTTGGGACAGGGTGATCCATTCACACCCAGAGCTGGTAGAGGGTGGTACGAATGGCGACGTGGCGTGTGACTCTTACCACAACTGGCGGCGAGATGTGGAAATGGTTCATGAGATGGGACTCACCTTTTACAAGTGAGTAACACGTTACAGGATGATAATCACATACTCAAACATTTGAGACGATCGTGTGTCAGCGACTAATAATGTAAATTAACGTTTTGTAACTAACTAGATGAGCTTTCTTCGGAGGTATTCCCGGAGTGCTATGACATAGTTCTTCAAAAAGGGCGTAAAAGTGTTCTTCAGGGCCGGCGTTGCATAGGCTATTTCTCTGGTATTGCTCTTTGGTGGGCGGTCTGCTTTTTCGTCAGCCTTTTAGGGTATAAGAATTATATTTAATACTAGCTGCCCGGACAGACTTCGTTCTGTTAAAGTTTTTTTAATTTATTTTGAGATGTGAGCTATCCTATCTTTCAAGTTGGATCAAACTCCACACGGTGTGCAAATTTGATTAAAATCTGTTAAATAGTTTAGGAGTCCATCGCGGACAAACAACGTGACATGTAATTTATATATATTAAGATAGATGGCTACGACTGTGTCATTTCTTCTCTATTGACATTTTTTGTCGATGGTTTCTGTCACCACCAATACTCTTAACGGATGTAATGGAATAAATATTCCATTAAGATAATAAAAGCCCCTGACAGAAAATATCACCAATATGTTGCGGGTACTATTTGTTAGGGAAACAATTATGTTACTCAAACGCCCGCACTCAAGAGTCACTTAACGGTTACTTAAATCGTTCCTTAGTACAGAATCTCAAAACAAATTCTGTACTAAGAAGCGATTTAAGTAATCGTTAAGTGACCCTGAGTGCGGCAGAAAGTGTTAATAGTTTGTTACTTAATTAACTTTAATTAACCTTAATATTTACAGGTTTTCCATATCCTGGCCCCGTTTACTGCCAAACGCTTTTCCAACTAAAATAAGTGAAAGTGGAAAGAAGTACTACAACGATTTGATAAACTACCTTCTGGAGAAGGGCATTGAACCCGTCGTCATGCTTTACCACTGGGATCTACCACAGAAGCTGCAGGACCTTGGTAAGAAAGTACTTTAATAACTAAAGTATTTAATTCATTCATTTCGCTTCATAGTTGTTATTTGTCTCTTGTTTCCAAGAGTGCTTTGATAAAACAAATCAAAAACATATAAATCGCCAATCCCCAATCATCTCACGGAAACAAACACTGGGGTATAATCTACCCTAGTTTCTTGTCCTGGACTGACCTCTGGACTATCTGTGTTCCAAGTGTTATATTAATACGTACAACGTAAGCGCGTGAAGTAAATACAAACATTAAATCATATAAACATCTTACAGAAAATAAATCGTCTTACAAAAATATTTGTAAGAATTATAACGATAGGATAAAATCAAAGAAATTAATCGTTAAAGAAGAATTAATCGTATCTACCTATTTTGTACAGGACTAAATGTAGATACTGCAGTTCTTTCCTTGCATCTTTGGATTCTAAGCTGCAGGACTGCCACTACATTGGCTTTTCTGGTAATGGTCCGTAGCAATGAAAACTTCATTGCTTACCGTTTGGTGGCCCATCTACTTTTTCATCAGCCCTTCACTTCAAACTTTCAAAAATATAAAATTGTGCTCCTTAAAATTTTGTTCTTTCTTCTACCCTAAACAGACATTGCACTGCACATTAAGGACACATACAAACTCGTAATACGTATCTACAACCTATCCGAATCCAATGAGCCAACGCAATAAAATCCCAATACCTTCTTACAGGTGGCTGGACCAATCCTTTAATATCGGACTGGTATGCTGACTACACGAGAGTTGTGTTCTCTCTCTACGCAGACAGAGTAAAGACCTGGATCACCATAAACGAGCCAAATATGATGTGTGATGTGAATTACAACCTTGGGTTTTTTGCACCGTTGATTAAGGAACCAGAAATGGCTGGACTGCTGTGCAATAAACATGTACTTGTTGCTCACGCTAAAGCTTGGAGGATATATGATAGAGAGTACAAGCCTAAGTATCATGGTGAGTTAACAATAATTCAGTAATTGATATTGTATAGCAGTGATAGCCTAGTGTGGTTTGAACCAAAAACTTTTGCGATGATGATGATTATACATGGGCAATGGTGACCAATTACCATCACGTTGCTCATCCATTCATAATGGTTTTAATATTTAAAATATTTCCTATTTTTCAGGCAAAATGACTATTGGCAGTCATTTTTTTTGGATTGAACCTAAGACTGCAAAGGACCAAGATATACTAGAGTTGGCAAGACAGGGCACTGTGAGTATTGAAATTAAAAAATTGAAACAATTTATTGAAGAAACTATTTATACTATTCACCAAATCACCTTCGGAACAATTGTCAAATTAGGAGGGCTTATGGCCCTGACAAGTACGAATTAGGCTTCTAATTAATTAAATTTTGTTTGATTATCTTAAGATAGGCCTGTACTGCCATCCCATATACTCCAAGGAAGGTGGATGGCCACCGATAGTGGAGAAAGCCATGGCGAAGTACAGCAAGAAAGCTGGCTACGCGCGCTCCAAGCTACCAGCATTCACTAAAGAGGAAATATTGTTAGTCAGAGGTTAGTATTTTGTTTCCTATGATGAAAAACTACTAAATACCCATTGAAGTATTATTACTAGCGTATAGAATGGACACCGCGAACACAATGCATGTTCCAATGAATTGGCGCCGCGCGGCTTCAATTGCCAATGAATTCGTTCGATTTTGAAAGGAGAAGGGGGGCCCAATTTTGAAAATAGAACCTCCGGGCGGGGACACACATTTTGTTCGAGATGTCTATTCTATGACATTATAATTCAATGTAAATACCCGAAAGTTTATCTTTATAACCTGATCGCGCCATATAGAACGCGACGGAAATTTCTGCCCGACCCCTCTGTCCGCACTCCTCAGCCGTCGCTTGCGCCCCCCTCTCTTACCTCAACCCGCGCAAGACGGCAACCGACGAGCCGGCGCGAGCGCGCCATCTTCAGTCTGATCAGGCAGTCCGTTCAATGCTACCGCGCTCCGAGCACACGCATCTCTCGCGAAACCGCCGTCGTACGCGCCGCGACTAACCACGCCGTTCCGCCGGCCGCCATTACATGTGCTCAACACACTCCGGTCGCCCAGTACCTACATGCGATAGTGTATCGTAAACGTGACTACGGGAAGTGCAAGCCCACTCGGAAACCCGGGACCAGCCCACGATCTCAACATCGCCCGGATCACCTCTCCGCCCATAAATCCAAGCCCACCATCCGCCGGCCATTCCCTTCCGCCCAACGTTGGATGTAAGGTCAGTACCCCACATCCCTTTTGGTCCTTCGGCCTCTTTGGTCCTTCAATCCTTGGAATCAGCCCTTGGTATACGTCCTCTGCTACCACTAGCACCCGTCCCGTTAACATATACCCGCCCGTAAATATTCTAAATTATCGTTGCATTTCGCAAATTCCAATTCCGCTCATATATCCAGATAAATACCTATCCGCCCACACCACCTGGTCACCTCTTCTTCTGGTCTATATCTATTTGGCTCATAAACACCTATTTAATGTAAAGTAACAAGTAAGTAACAAAATTAAATACATAGTGTGAATTTTTTTTTTCTCAACAGTGCAAGTAAGTGGGTACGTACTGCAATAAGCTATAACGGCAGTTGTACAGCTGATTGTAATTATCATTTAATAATTTAAAACTTGTAATTTGTTTCCTTTCTATTTTGTGTCTATATTTTGGTGTTTAAATAACAGTAATACATAGTACAGTGTTAGTACAGCTCGATTCACGGCGAATTTTTCCAGCTCAATTAATAAACCCATAAGTCATATTTTTAATAACGGTCACAGAGTAGCTTTAATTTTATAAATTCAATTACACCACTAAAGTGAAGTATATGATAAATGCATGATTAAGTAAATATCGCATTCGTAACAAGAAACGAGTCGCAGATATTAGACGAGCAAGGAATTTTAGGGCCGCGACACACTCAGCACATTAATTAATTAATTAATTATTACTTTTTATTTTTTTTTCGCTTTATTATTTTAAATAACATTCTGCTTGTTGCATACTATTGTAACACAATATACAATATCCTTTTCTAGGTTAATCATATTTTTTTTCTCGTGCTTAATTTTTTTTATTAAGTAAGATTTTTTTTAATTCTTAATTTTTAAATTTTATTTAAGAGTGGTTTTTTCTCTCGTGTATTATACTTTTAAATCTGCTCACACACGCCTTGCGCCGCACACACATTTACCGTGCTCTGCTTTATTATTCTTAAATTTTATTTAATTTTCGTTTCTTCTCTCGTGTATGATACCCTTAGCCTTGCTCATACGCCTTGCTCCGCACGCATAAACCGCGCGCCGCTTTTGTTTACGCCGCGCCGCCCAATTAAAGCGCTGCTTCTTGAATAATTTTTTTTTTTTTTTTTCTTAAGCTTAATTTTTTTAATTTTAGTTTTTTTAAACATCGAACAAAATTTTTATTTCCAGATTTTTTTAAATAAGTAATTTTTCTTTCGCGCGTACCATCAGCTCTGCCCGCACGTTTTTTCTCCGCACCTACACCGCGCTTAGTTTTTTCTTTTTTTTCTTTTTTACGCCGCGCCGCTCAGCTTAAGCGTTGCAATGCCGACCAAGTCGCAAGCTGCTTTCTTCCGGGAAGCTTATAAAGCTATTCTTCAACTTAAGAAAATTGGTGTTGCCATCCTCGCGGGTGACACAACTACCTACACGGACGTTGATTTTAAAGCGCGTATAACGAAGTTGGACGACTACAAAAGTAAGCTGGACGATGTGTATGCGGAGATACTAGATGCCACAGATTTGGACGACAAAAGCGAGGCGACATACACTGAAAGCTTCAATGAGGCCAGTGAGGCGTACACACAGATACTCGTTGCCAGGGAAAGGCTTAGTTGCCTTCCGCCCTCCCCCGCCCCTCATTCTTCAACCATGACTGCGCCCGCTTCCGTTCTGCCCAAAATTGAGCTCCCTCGCTTCAGCTCTAAGTTAGAGGATTGGCCCTCGTTTATTACCATCTTTAAAAGCTTAACCGATGACATGGTCAACCTCACGGATGCAGTCAAGCTGCATTATCTGCTCTCTTGTATTTCTGGTGAGGCGCTCAGCATGATCGCTCACCTTAAAATTACTAATGATAATTATAAAGTGGCTCTCGAGATCCTGACCAAGCGCTACGAGAACCGGCGCGTATTGATCGACAGGTTCGTCGATATCATTCTCGAGCTCCCACCAATCGGCTCCCGGTCAGATATACGACAGCTCTTCCTGACTCCACTCATCTCTGCTCAGTCTGCCCTGCGCAATTTAGATCTGCCCATTAAAGACTGCGATTACGTCTTCGTCTCGATTGTGGTGCGCAAGCTGAAAGGCGAACTCCGCACATTATTTGAACGCAGGCACGCATCGGGTGATCGTCTACCCACCTTGAATGATTTGATTTCCTTTTTAGAAGAACACGCGCGGTGCATAGAAACCGAGAAATCTAACCCCGCGCACTCTTCTCACTCTTCCCAGTCCATGCTCGCTTCTCCCTCTGCTCCGAGAAGATCACCCAGCCTAGCACGCAACCCAAACTTATACGGTCGCCAATATTTCAGGCCAATACAGCCGGCGCAACGTTCAGCCCCTATAACTCGTCAATCCGATACGTCAGCTTACCGACCGGTTTACTCATCTCGCACGTCGCGCTCACCTCCGGCTGGCGCAAATAACAACCTTTATTGCCCTTGGTGCGCCACAAAAGGCCACAAACTAATAGCCTGCTCGGCCTATAATAACCAGCCCGTTCAAGGACGATGGGATTTCATTCAGGCCCGCAACCGATGCAGGCGCTGTTTGGGTCCGCACTACGAGAATGAGTGTAAATCAACGGGGCGTTGCAAGGAATGCAACAGTATAAATCATCACACGTCCCTGCATCGGCTTGGTGTTACATCACCGGTGCACTCATCAGCGCACCTTTTACCCGCGGAACTCAGAGAGCGACCGCAAACGCGCTCAGCTCATCCAGCTCAAACCCGCCCAGTGCTCGCCGTTCGGAAGTCACCATCTCCCCCGCGATCTCACCCACACCCGCTATGACTATCTACAGTTACCGAACACCCCGACCTCGAAAACGATACGCCCATAAATTTACATCCGCACAACTTTAACCCCGAGATCTCAAATATAGAACAAGTAGTATGTAATAAAATAGAATTACAACAACCATCATCAGCACAAACTCAAACAGGTTCAGCTCATCCTCAGGCATCCCTCAACATTCCTATCTTATTACCAACGGTTTCGTTGGAGGCTTCAGACGTACATGGCAATTTCCACAAAGCTCGAGCGTTACTAGATTGTGGTAGCATGGTAACACTCATAACTCAGCGCATGGCAAATTTTTTAAAATTACCTATACAACGCACATCGTTGAAGATCGGGGGGATAGGAAATCAGCACTCACAGGAATCTAAAGCATCAGTTACAATTATTTGTCGTCCGACACGTACTCACACGCCTACAATAACTGTTACAGCACATATTTTAAAGCACGTCACCGGTTATCTGCCCTTGAATAAATTACCTGATGTAACTCAACTACCAGGAAGCGCGCGCTTGCCCCTTGCGGATCATGATTACAATGTACCCTCTCCGGTTGATATTTTGCTAGGTTCGGACGTCCTTGGTCAAGTCCTCGACGGGACCAAGCTCTCTTTGGGCCCCGGCAGGCCTATAGCCTTCGGCACGATATTCGACTATACGTTAATTGGACCCATCCACGATCCATGCACGGCATCTAAAACTTGCGTGTACTCCGCTCGTACTGCCGACACAGACGTATCAACTCAAGAGATACATAAGGCAATTGAAAGATTTTGGGACTCCGAAAACCTCGAAACAACAGTAGCATCAGATACACTACAAGATCAGTGTGAGGAAATTTTCCGCTCTTCAACAACTCGTGAGCCATCGGGACGATACATGGTCACGTTACCCTTCCTTGATAATGCACCTGAACTGGGTAGCACTCATGCAATTGCACTACGGAGATTTCTTAGCTTAGAGAAGAAACTACAGGCTAACCCAACTTTCGGCTCAAAATACGTCGACTTCATGACTGACTATATCAACCTAGGCCACATGTCTTTGTGTCATCCAAGTACGTTCGCTGACAAGGCTCACTTCTACATTCCGCACCATGGCATATTTAAGTCAGGTTCAGAAAAGCTCCGCACGGTTTTCGATGGTAGTTGTAAAAGCTCTAACGGTGTCAGTCTTAACGATTGTCTACACACAGGCCCGCCCCTTCAACGAGACATCATTGATATTATCATGGCGTTTCGAACTCATCCTGTCGTATTCAGTACGGACATCCGAATGATGTTCAGGAATATTCTCGTGCGTCCAGACCATAGACGGTATCAGCTCATACTCTGGCGATCATCACCGGACCAACCTCTGCTCACATATGCTCTGAACACCGTGACCTATGGGCTCCGGTCCAGCCCTTACCACGCTATCCGCACGCTCCTTCAGCTTGCTCATGACGAGGGTCATAAGTACCCCAGAGCTGCCCAGGTCATCCGCAAGGCTATATTCGTTGACGACATTCTCACTGGAGACGCCTCTGTTGAAGGTGCTCAAGCGCTCCAAACTGAGCTCATAGAACTACTTGCATTGGGAGGTTTCCAGTTATCTAAATGGACCTCCAACTCACCCAAGCTCTTGGAAAGGTTCCCAGATGATCAGTGTGATCTACCAAAGGATTTCGACATAAGCCCAGACTCTAACCCCATCAAAGTATTGGGAATACAATGGATCCCTCGGACGGACCAGTTCGTTTATCGCGTTGCCTTGAAACCTATAATTAATGTCACCAAGAGATCCATTCTCAGCACGGTTGCATCGCTGTATGACCCCAACGGTTGGGTAACTCCCATCGTATTCCGCGCTAAATTACTACTTCAAAAACTGTGGTTGTTGAACTTGTCGTGGGATGAAACGACCCCCGAAGATATCCACGTGGAGTGGACTCAGATAGCGGAAGATCTCCCACAACTCTCAGCTCTGCGTATTCCTCGACATATCTGCCCAAACGCTCCATCGTCAACTTACACGCTACACGGCTTCGCTGATGCCTCTGAGGCTGGCTATGCTGCAGTTGTTTATTTACATGGAGTGAATACAAACGGAAATGGAAGCGTTCATTTAGTTTTAGCCAAATCAAAAGTCGCACCGATAAAGAATCGACTCTCAATCCCGAAATTGGAACTATCGGCAGCAGCTCTCCTATCCCAGGTCATGACCAGGGTTTCAACTCAGTTATCGGCTTACATAACTATACAACATCACGTGTGCTGGTCAGATAGCACTATAGTATTAGCCTGGCTAAATACACCCCCTCACCGTCTTCAAGTATTCGAAGCCAACCGAGTAACCAAGATAAGGTCCACAGCATCCAACTACACCTGGAGACACGTCCCTTCAGCGCTTAACCCTGCCGACTGCGCGAGCAGAGGTTTATCTGCTCAATCACTCGCCACACATTCACTGTGGTGGTCTCCGAATTGGCTCATGGAGCACCCAGACACATGGCCGAAGATGCCCCCAGCTCTAGGGCACCACGCTTTACCAGGACTTAAACCTAAGAAGGTGCCAACTCATATAGCTATCCCTGACCTTGATACGGATCTCCTCACACGCTTCAGCTCTCTCGACATGCTCATCGGAGTGACAGCTTGCATTAAGCGATTCTCATACAACTGTAAAACCGCGCCCATGAATCGTCGATCTGGCCCCTTGACGGCTACCGAACGAAGAGAGGCCTCGCTCTTCTGGATACGCTCTGTTCAACAAAACGTGTTTGCCCAAGATATACAAAGCCTTCGGACTAACGAACGGTGTACTGCAAGACTTCAACGTCTCTCGCCCTTCCTGAAAGACGGCCTCCTCAGGGTTGGCGGTCGTCTCACTCACGCTCCGCTCGGATACGATGCTCAACATCAGCTAATTCTTCCCAGCTCAAGCCCATTAGTAGATCTCATTATTGATCATTATCATAAAATACATTGCCATCCAGGCACCGACACCTTACACGCTATATTACGACAGCGATTCTGGATACTATCAGCACGCCGCGTCATCAGACATCGTGTATATAAATGTGTAACATGCTTTAGATGCCGACCTCAGTTTAAGGCTCCTGTCATGGGTGATCTGCCAGCTGACAGAGTCACGCCACGACCAGTTTTTAGTCAAGTATCTACCGATTTCGCCGGCCCGTTTTTGGTGAAATCCAGCACATTACGTAACGCAAAACTCTTAAAAGCTTACTTTTGTATATTTGTATGTTTGTCTACGAAAGCGGTTCACTTGGAACCTGTGTCTTCACTCAGCACGGAAGCGTTTCTTGCGGCATTGCAGCGTTTTGTCTCGCGACGCGGTACTCCTACCCTTATTCGGTCGGATGGTGGTACAAATTACCAAGGCGCTCGGAATCAGCTCAGGGAAATTCAGAACTTTCTTTCGGCAAACAATGATTTTCTCACACATAAACTTGCTAATCAGCACATAACGTGGTTGCTAAATCCCCCCACGGGTCCGTGGTTCGGGGGAATACACGAAATCGCGGTTAAATCGGCTAAACAATTATTGTACCGTACTATGGGTGAGCAACACCTCACCTTCGAAGAATTTTCTACCCTTTTGACGCGAATCGAAGCTGTACTTAACTCCAGACCCCTTTGCCCGCTCTCGTCCGACCCATCGGACTTCGAACCACTTACGGCCGGACACTTCATTGTAGGTCGTCCGCTTACTGCACTGCCTGAATACTCATTTGACGATAGACCATTGTCCGCTCTTAAGCGATTTCAGCTCATCCAAGCCATTTCCCAACGATTTTGGAAGGTGTGGTCCCAATCCTATCTCCATACCCTACAGACCCGTTCCAAATGGCTCGCTCCTTCATCCCCTCCCCAAGTCGGAGAGATCGTTCTCATCAAGGAGGACAACTTGGCACCGCTTCAGTGGAGGCTTGGAAGAATCATCCGCACGTTCCCTGGAAAGGATGGAGTGATCCGTGTAGTCGATCTAGACACTGCCCATGGAACTCTAAGGAGACCGGTGCTGAAGATTGCTCGGTTTCCCATTGAATCAGCTCAAGAGGACACGGCTCTCCCGCGCCTTTCCCCCGCCCCCCAGGATGATCGCGCCATATAGAACGCGACGGAAGTTTCAGCCCGACCCCCCATCCGCCGCTGGCGCCCCCCTCTATTACCTCAACCCGCGCAAGACGGCGACCGACTAACCGGCCGGCGCCCGCGCGCCATTCAGTCTAGTTCAATGCGGCCCGCGCTCCGAGCACACGCATAGCTCTCGCGAAACCGCCGTCGTACGCGCCGCGACTAACCACCCCGTTCACTGCTACCGCGCTCCGAGCACACGCATCTCTCGCGAAGCCCGCCGTCGTACGCGCCGCGACTAACCACGCCGTTCCGCCGGCCGCCATTACATTGTGCTCAACACACCTCGTTCGCCCAGTACATGCGATAGTGTATCGTAAACGTGACCACGGGAAGTGCAAGCCCACTCGGGAAACCGGGACCAGCCCACGATCTCAACATCGCCCGGATCACCTCTCCGCCCATAAATCCAAGTCCACCATCCGCCGGCCATTCCCTTCCGCCCAACGTTGGATGTAAGGTCAGTAGCCCACATCCTTTTTGGTCCCTCGAGCCGTGAAATCCTTTTTGGTCCTTCGGCCTCTTTGGTCCTTCAATCCTTGGAATCAGCCCTTGGTATACGTCCTCTGCTACCACTAGCTCCCGCCCCGTTAGTATATATCTACCCGTAAATATTATTATTGTATTTCGTAAATTCCAATTCCGCTCATATATCCAGAAATACCTATCCGCCCACACCACCTGGTCTATATCTATTTGGCTCATAAATACCTATTTAATGTAAAGTAACAAGTTAGTAACAAAATTAAATACATAGTGTGAATTTTTTTTTCTCAACAGTGCAAGTAAGTGGGTACGTACTGCATTAAGCTATAACGGCAGTTGTACAGCTGATTGTAATTATCATTTAATAATTTAAAACTTGTAATTTGTTTCCTTTCTATTTTGTGTCTATATTTTGGTGTTTAAATAACAGTAATACATAGTACAGTGTTAGTACAGCTCGATTCACGGCGAATTTTTCCAGCTCAATTAATAAACCCATAAGTCATATTTTGAATAACTGTCACAGAGTAGCATTAATAATTTTATAAATTCAATTACACCACTAAAGTGAAGTGTATAATAAATGCGTGATTATGTAAATATTGCATTCGTAACAAGAAACGAGTCGCAGATAATAAGACGAGCAAGGAATTTTAGGGCCGCGACACACTCAGCATATTAATTAATTAATTAATTATTACTTTTAATTTTTTTTTTCGCTTTATTATTTTAAATAACATTCTGCTTGTTGCATACTATTGTAACACAATATATATATCCTTTCCTAGGTTAAACATATTTTTTTCTCGTGCTTAATTTTTTTTTATTAAGTAAGAATTTTTTAATTCTTTATTTTTAAATTTTATTTAAGAGTCGTTTTTTCTCGTGTATTATACCTTTAAATCTGCTCAAACACGCCTTGCGCCGCACGCACATTTACCGCGCTCTGCTTTATTATTCTTAAATTTTATTTAATTGTCGTTTCTTCTCTCGTGTAATTATACCCTTAGCCTTGCTCATACGCCTTGCTCCGCACGCATAAACCGCGCGCCGCTTTTATTTACGCCGCGCCGCCCAATTAAAGCGCTGCTTCTTGAATAAATATTTTTTTTTTTTCTTAAGCTTAATTTTGTTTTAATTTTAGTTTTTTTAAATATCGAACAAAATTTTTATTTCCAGATTTTTTTAAATACAAATTTTCCTCTCGCGCGTACCTTCAACTCTGCCCGCACGTTTTTTCTCCGCACCTACACCGCGCTTAGTTTTTTTTTTTTTCTTTTTTTCTTTTTTACGCCGCGCCGCTCAGCTTAAGCGTTGCAATGCCGACCAAGTCGCAAGCTGCTTTCTTCCGGGAAGCTTATAAAGCTATTCTTCAGCTTAATAAAATTGGTGTTGCCATCCTCGCGGGTGACACAACTACCTACACGGACGTTGATTTTAAAGCGCGTATAACGAAGTTGGACGACTACAAAAGTAAGCTGGACGATGTGTATGCGGAGATACTAGATGCCACAGATTTGGACGAAAAAGCAGAGGCGACATACACTGACAGCTTCAACGAGGCAAGCGAGGCGTACACACAGATACTCGTTGCCAGGGAAAGGCTTAGTTGCCTTCCGCCCTCCCCCGCCCCTCATTCTTCATCCATGACTACGCCCGCTTCCGTTCTGCCCAAAATTGAGCTCCCTCGCTTCAGCTCTAAGTTAGAGGATTGGCCCTCGTTTATTACCATCTTTAAAAGCTTGACCGATGACATGGTCAACCTCACGGATGCAGTCAAGCTGCATTATCTGCTCTCTTGTATTTCTGGTGAGGCGCTCAGCATGATCGCTCACCTTAAAATTACCAATGAAAATTATAAGGTAGCTCTCGACATCCTGACCAAGCGCTACGAGAACCGGCGCGTATTGATCGACAGGTTCGTCGATATCATTCTCGAGCTCCCACCAATCGGCTCCCGGTCAGATATACGACAGCTCTTCCTGACTCCACTCATCTCTGCTCAGTCTGCCCTGCGCAATTTAGATCTGCCCATTAAAGACTGCGATTACGTCTTCGTCTCGATTGTGGTGCGCAAGCTGAAAGGCGAACTCCGCACATTATTTGAACGCAGGCACGCATCGGGTGATCGTCTACCCACCTTGAATGATTTGATTTCCTTTTTAGAAGAACACGCGCGGTGCATAGAAACCGAGAAATCTAACCCCGCGCACTCTTCTCACTCTTCCCAGCCCATCCTCACTTCTACCTCTGCACCGAGAAGATCACCCAGCCTAGCACGCAACCCAAACTTATACGGTCGCCAAAATTTCAGGCCAATACAGCCGGCGCAACGTTCAGCCCCTATAACTCGTCAATCCGATACGTCAGCTTACCGACCGGTCTACTCATCCCGTACGTCGCGCTCACCTCCGGCTGGCGCAAATAATAATCTTTATTGCCCTTGGTGCGCCACAAAAGGCCACAAACTAATAACCTGCTCGGCCTATAATAACCAGCCCGTTCAAGGACGATGGGATTTCATTCAGGCCCGCAACCGATGCAGGCGCTGTTTGGGTCCGCACTACGAGAATGAGTGTAAATCAACGGGGCGTTGCAAAGAATGCAACAGTATTAATCATCACACGTCCCTGCATCGGCTTGGTGTTACATCACCGGTGCATTCATCAGCGCACCTTTTACCCGCGGAACTCAGAGAGCGACCGCAAACGCGCTCAGCTCATCAAGCCCAAACCCGCCCAGTGCTCGCCGCACGGAAGTCGCCATCTCCTCCGCGATCTCACACACACCCGCTATGACTATCTACAGTTACCGAACACCCCGACCTCGAAAACGATACGCCCATAAATTTACATCCGCACAACTTTAACCCCAAGATCTCAAATACAGAACAAGTAGTATGTAATAAAATAGAATTACAACAACCATCATCAGCACAAACTCAAACAGGTTCAGCTCATCCTCAGGCATCCCTCAACATTCCTATCTTATTACCAACGGTTTCGTTGGAGGCTTCAGACGTACATGGCAACTTCCACAAAGCTCGAGCGTTGCTAGATTGTGGTAGCATGGTAACACTCATAACTCAGCGCATGGCAAAATTTTTAAAATTACCTATACAACGCACATCATTGAAGATCGGGGGGATAGGAAATCAGCACTCACAGGAATCTAAAGCATCAGTTACAATTATTTGTCGTCCGACACGTACTCACACGCCTACAATAACTGTTACAGCACATATTTTAAAGCACGTCACCGGTTATCTGCCCTTGAATAAATTACCTGATGTAACTCAACTACCAGGAAGCGCGCGCTTGCCCCTTGCGGATCATGATTACAATGTACCCTCTCCGGTTGATATTTTGCTAGGTTCGGACGTCCTTGGTCAAGTCCTCGACGGGACCAAGCTCTCTTTGGGCCCCGGCAGGCCTATAGCCTTCGGCACGATATTCGACTATACGTTAATTGGACCCATCCACGATCCATGCACGGCATCTAAAACTTGCGTGTACTCCGCTCGTACTGCCGACACAGACGTATCAACTCAAGAGATACATAAGGCAATTGAAAGATTTTGGGACTCCGAAAACCTCGAAACAACAGTAGCATCAGATACACTACAAGATCAGTGTGAGGAAATTTTCCGCTCTTCAACAACTCGTGAGCCATCGGGACGATACATGGTCACGTTACCCTTCCTTGATAATGCACCTGAACTGGGTAGCACTCATGCAATTGCACTACGGAGATTTCTTAGCTTAGAGAAGAAACTACAGGCTAACCCAACTTTCGGCTCAAAATACGTCGACTTCATGACTGACTATATCAACCTAGGCCACATGTCTTTGTGTCATCCAAGTACGTTCGCTGACAAGGCTCACTTCTACATTCCGCACCATGGCATATTTAAGTCAGGCTCAGAAAAGCTCCGCACGGTTTTCGATGGTAGTTGTAAAAGCTCTAACGGTGTCAGTCTTAACGATTGTCTACACACAGGTCCGCCCCTTCAACGAGACATCATTGATATTATCATGGCGTTTCGAACTCATCCTGTCGTATTCAGTACGGACATCCGAATGATGTTCAGGAATATTCTCGTGCGTCCAGACCATAGACGGTATCAGCTCATACTCTGGCGATCATCACCGGACCAACCTCTGCTCACATATGCTCTGAACACCGTGACCTATGGGCTCCGGTCCAGCCCTTACCACGCTATCCGCACGCTCCTTCAGCTTGCTCATGACGAGGGTCATAAGTACCCCAGAGCTGCCCAGGTCATCCGCAAGGCTATATTCGTTGACGACATTCTCACTGGAGACGCCTCTGTTGAAGGTGCTCAAGCGCTCCAAACTGAGCTCATAGAACTACTTGCATTGGGAGGTTTCCAGTTATCTAAATGGACCTCCAACTCACCCAAGCTCTTGGAAAGGTTCCCAGATGATCAGTGTGATCTACCAAAGGATTTCGACATAAGCCCAGACTCTAACCCCATCAAAGTATTGGGAATACAATGGATCCCTCGGACGGACCAGTTCGTTTATCGCGTTGCCTTGAAACCTATAATTAATGTCACCAAGAGATCCATTCTCAGCACGGTTGCATCGCTGTATGACCCCAACGGTTGGGTAACTCCCGTCGTATTCCGCGCTAAATTACTACTTCAAAAACTGTGGTTGTTGAACTTGCCGTGGGATGAACCGACCCCCGAAGACATCCACGTGGAGTGGACTCAGATAGCGGAAGATCTTCCACAACTCTCAGCTCTGCGGATTCCTCGACATATCTGCCCAAATAATCCATCGTCAACTTATACGCTGCATGGCTTCGCTGATGCCTCTGAGGCTGGCTATGCTGCAGTTGTTTATTTACATGGAGTGAATACAAACGGAAATGGAAGCGTTCATTTAGTTTTAGCCAAATCAAAAGTCGCACCGATAAAGAATCGACTCTCAATCCCGAAATTGGAACTATCGGCAGCAGCTCTCCTATCCCAGGTCATGACCAGGGTTTCAACTCAGTTATCGGCTTACATAACTATACAACATCACGTGTGCTGGTCAGATAGCACTATAGTATTAGCCTGGCTAAATACACCCCCTCACCGTCTTCAAGTATTCGAAGCCAACCGAGTAACCAAGATAAGGTCCACAGCATCCAACTACACCTGGAGACACGTCCCTTCAGCGCTTAACCCTGCCGACTGCGCGAGCAGAGGTTTATCTGCTCAATCACTCGCCACACATTCACTGTGGTGGTCTCCGAATTGGCTCATGGAGCACCCAGACACATGGCCGAAGATGCCCCCAGCTCTAGGGCACCACGCTTTACCAGGACTTAAACCTAAGAAGGTGCCAACTCATATAGCTATCCCTGACCTTGATACGGATCTCCTCACACGCTTCAGCTCTCTCGACATGCTCATCGGAGTGACAGCTTGCATTAAGCGATTCTCATACAACTGTAAAACCGCGCCCATGAATCGTCGATCTGGCCCCTTGACGGCTACTGAACGAAGAGAGGCCTTGCTCTTCTGGATACGCTCTGTTCAACAAAACGTGTTTGCCCAAGATATACAAAGCCTTCGGACTAACGAACGGTGTACTGCAAGACTTCAACGTCTCTCGCCCTTCCTGAAAGACGGCCTCCTCAGGGTTGGCGGTCGTCTCACTCACGCTCCGCTCGGATACGATGCTCAACATCAGCTAATTCTTCCCAGCTCAAGCCCATTAGTAGATCTCATTATTGATCATTATCATAAAATACATTGCCATCCAGGCACCGACACCTTACACGCTATATTACGACAGCGATTCTGGATACTATCAGCACGCCGCGTCATCAGACATCGTGTATATAAATGTGTAACATGCTTTAGATGCCGACCTCAGTTTAAGGCTCCTGTCATGGGTGATCTGCCAGCTGACAGAGTCACGCCACGACCAGTTTTTAGTCAAGTATCTACCGATTTCGCCGGCCCGTTTTTGGTGAAATCCAGCACATTACGTAACGCAAAACTCTTAAAAGCTTACTTTTGTATATTTGTATGTTTGTCTACGAAAGCGGTTCACTTGGAACCTGTGTCTTCACTCAGCACGGAAGCGTTTCTTGCGGCATTGCAGCGTTTTGTCTCGCGACGCGGTACTCCTACCCTTATTCGGTCGGATGGTGGTACAAATTACCAAGGCGCTCGGAATCAGCTCAGGGAAATTCAGAACTTTCTTTCGGCAAACAATGATTTTCTCACGCATAAACTTGCTAATCAGCACATAACGTGGTTGCTAAATCCCCCCACGGGTCCGTGGTTCGGGGGAATACACGAAATCGCGGTTAAATCGGCTAAACAATTATTGTACCGTACTATGGGTGAGCAACACCTCACCTTCGAAGAATTTTCTACCCTTTTGACGCGAATCGAAGCTGTACTTAACTCCAGACCCCTTTGCCCGCTCTCGTCCGACCCATCGGACTTCGAACCACTTACGGCCGGACACTTCATTGTAGGTCGTCCGCTTACTGCACTGCCTGAATACTCATTTGACGATAGACCATTGTCCGCTCTTAAGCGATTTCAGCTCATCCAAGCCATTTCCCAACGATTTTGGAAGGTGTGGTCCCAATCCTATCTCCATACCCTACAGACCCGTTCCAAATGGCTCGCTCCTTCATCCCCTCCTCAAGTCGGAGAGATCGTCCTCATCAAGGAGGACAACTTGGCACCGCTTCAGTGGAGGCTTGGAAGAATCATCCGCACGTTCCCTGGAAAGGATGGAGTGATCCGTGTAGTCGATCTAGACACTGCCCATGGAACTCTAAGGAGACCGGTGCTGAAGATTGCTCGGTTTCCCATTGAATCAGCTCAAGAGGACACGGCTCTCCCGCGCCTTTCCCCCGGCCCCCAGGATGATCGCGCCATATAGAACGCGACGGAAGTTTCAGCCCGACCCCCCATCCGCCGCTGGCGCCCCCCTCTATTACCTCAACCCGCGCAAGACGGCGACCGACTAACCGGCCGGCGCCCGCGCGCCATTCAGTCTAGTTCAATGCGGCCCGCGCTCCGAGCACACGCATAGCTCTCGCGAAACCGCCGTCGTACGCGCCGCGACTAACCACCCCGTTCACTGCTACCGCGCTCCGAGCACACGCATCTCTCGCGAAGCCCGCCGTCGTACGCGCCGCGACTAACCACGCCGTTCCGCCGGCCGCCATTACATTGTGCTCAACACACCTCGTTCGCCCAGTACATGCGATAGTGTATCGTAAACGTGACCACGGGAAGTGCAAGCCCACTCGGGAAACCGGGACCAGCCCACGATCTCAACATCGCCCGGATCACCTCTCCGCCCATAAATCCAAGTCCACCATCCGCCGGCCATTCCCTTCCGCCCAACGTTGGATGTAAGGTCAGTAGCCCACATCCTTTTTGAGAGGGTTCTCGTAGCGCTTGGTCAGGATCTCGAGAGCCACTTTATAATTATCATTAGTAATTTTAAGGTGAGCGATCATGCTGAGCGCCTCACCAGAAATACAAGAGAGCAGATAATGCAGCTTGACTGCATCCGTGAGGTTGACCATGTCATCGGTTAAGCTTTTAAAGATGGTAATAAACGAGGGCCAATCCTCTAACTTAGAGCTGAAGCGAGGGAGCTCAATTTTGGGCAGAACGGAAGCGGGCGCAGTCATGGATGAAGAATGAGGGGCGGGGGAGGGCGGAAGGCAACTAAGCCTTTCCCTGGCAACGAGTATCTGTGTGTACGCCTCGCTTGCCTCGTTGAAGCTGTCAGTGTATGTCGCCTCTGCTTTTTCGTCCAAATCTGTGGCATCTAGTATCTCCGCATACACATCGTCCAGCTTACTTTTGTAGTCGTCCAACTTCGTTATACGCGCTTTAAAATCAACGTCCGTGTAGGTAGTTGTGTCACCCGCGAGGATGGCAACACCAATTTTCTTAAGTTGAAGAATAGCTTTATAAGCTTCCCGGAAGAAAGCAGCTTGCGACTTGGTAGGCATTGCAACGCTTTAGCTGAGCGGCGCGGCGTAAAAAAGAAAAAAAAGAAAAAACTAAGCGCGGTGTAGGTGCGGAGAAAAAACGTGCGGGCAGAGCTGATGGTACGCGCGAAAGAAAGATTTCTTATTTAAAAAAATCTGGAAATAAAAATTTTGTTCGATGTTTAAAAAAACTAAAATTAAAAAAAATTAAGCTTAAGAAAAACCGGCTCGAAGGACCAAAAGGGATGTGGGGTACTGACCTTACATCCAACGTTGGGCGGAAGGGAATGGCCGGCGGATGGTGGGCTTGGATTTATGGGCGGAGAGGTGATCCGGGCGATGTTGAGATCGTGGGCTGGTCCCGGGTTTCCGAGTGGGCTTGCACTTCCCGTAGTCACGTTTACGATACACTATCGCATGTAGGTACTGGGCGACCGGAGTGTGTTGAGCACATGTAATGGCGGCCGGCGGAACGGCGTGGTTAGTCGCGGCGCGTACGACGGCGGTTTCGCGAGAGATGCGTGTGCTCGGAGCGCGGTAGCATTGAACGGACTGCCTGATCAGACTGAAGATGGCGCGCTCGCGCCGGCTCGTCGGTTGCCGTCTTGCGCGGGTTGAGGTAAGAGAGGGGGGCGCAAGCGACGGCTGAGGAGTGCGGACAGAGGGGTCGGGCAGAAATTTCCGTCGCGTTCTATATGGCGCGATCATCCTGGGGGCCGGGGGAAAGGCGCGGGAGAGCCGTGTCCTCTTGAGCTGATTCAATGGGAAACCGAGCAATCTTCAGCACCGGTCTCCTTAGAGTTCCATGGGCAGTGTCTAGATCGACTACACGGATCACTCCATCCTTTCCAGGGAACGTGCGGATGATTCTTCCAAGCCTCCACTGAAGCGGTGCCAAGTTGTCCTCCTTGATGAGGACGATCTCTCCGACTTGAGGAGGGGATGAAGGAGCGAGCCATTTGGAACGGGTCTGTAGGGTATGGAGATAGGATTGGGACCACACCTTCCAAAATCGTTGGGAAATGGCTTGGATGAGCTGAAATCGCTTAAGAGCGGACAATGGTCTATCGTCAAATGAGTATTCAGGCAGTGCAGTAAGCGGACGACCTACAATGAAGTGTCCGGCCGTAAGTGGTTCGAAGTCCGATGGGTCGGACGAGAGCGGGCAAAGGGGTCTGGAGTTAAGTACAGCTTCGATTCGCGTCAAAAGGGTAGAAAATTCTTCGAAGGTGAGGTGTTGCTCACCCATAGTACGGTACAATAATTGTTTAGCCGATTTAACCGCGATTTCGTGTATTCCCCCGAACCACGGACCCGTGGGGGGATTTAGCAACCACGTTATGTGCTGATTAGCAAGTTTATGCGTGAGAAAATCATTGTTTGCCGAAAGAAAGTTCTGAATTTCCCTGAGCTGATTCCGAGCGCCTTGGTAATTTGTACCACCATCCGACCGAATAAGGGTAGGAGTACCGCGTCGCGAGACAAAACGCTGCAATGCCGCAAGAAACGCTTCCGTGCTGAGTGAAGACACAGGTTCCAAGTGAACCGCTTTCGTAGACAAACATACAAATATACAAAAGTAAGCTTTTAAGAGTTTTGCGTTACGTAATGTGCTGGATTTCACCAAAAACGGGCCGGCGAAATCGGTAGATACTTGACTAAAAACTGGTCGTGGCGTGACTCTGTCAGCTGGCAGATCACCCATGACAGGAGCCTTAAACTGAGGTCGGCATCTAAAGCATGTTACACATTTATATACACGATGTCTGATGACGCGGCGTGCTGATAGTATCCAGAATCGCTGTCGTAATATAGCGTGTAAGGTGTCGGTGCCTGGATGGCAATGTATTTTATGATAATGATCAATAATGAGATCTACTAATGGGCTTGAGCTGGGAAGAATTAGCTGATGTTGAGCATCGTATCCGAGCGGAGCGTGAGTGAGACGACCGCCAACCCTGAGGAGGCCGTCTTTCAGGAAGGGCGAGAGACGTTGAAGTCTTGCAGTACACCGTTCGTTAGTCCGAAGGCTTTGTATATCTTGGGCAAACACGTTTTGTTGAACAGAGCGTATCCAGAAGAGCAAGGCCTCTCTTCGTTCAGTAGCCGTCAAGGGGCCAGATCGACGATTCATGGGCGCGGTTTTACAGTTGTATGAGAATCGCTTAATGCAAGCTGTCACTCCGATGAGCATGTCGAGAGAGCTGAAGCGTGTGAGGAGATCCGTATCAAGGTCAGGGATAGCTATATGAGTTGGCACCTTCTTAGGTTTAAGTCCTGGTAAAGCGTGGTGCCCTAGAGCTGGGGGCATCTTCGGCCATGTGTCTGGGTGCTCCATGAGCCAATTCGGAGACCACCACAGTGAATGTGTGGCGAGTGATTGAGCAGATAAACCTCTGCTCGCGCAGTCGGCAGGGTTAAGCGCTGAAGGGACGTGTCTCCAGGTGTAGTTGGATGCTGTGGACCTTATCTTGGTTACTCGGTTGGCTTCGAATACTTGAAGACGGTGAGGGGGTGTATTTAGCCAGGCTAATACTATAGTGCTATCTGACCAGCACACGTGATGTTGTATAGTTATGTAAGCCGATAACTGAGTTGAAACCCTGGTCATGACCTGGGATAGGAGAGCTGCTGCCGATAGTTCCAATTTCGGGATTGAGAGTCGATTCTTTATCGGTGCGACTTTTGATTTGGCTAAAACTAAATGAACGCTTCCATTTCCGTTTGTATTCACTCCATGTAAATAAACAACTGCAGCATAGCCAGCCTCAGAGGCATCAGCGAAGCCATGCAGCGTATAAGTTGACGATGGATTATTTGGGCAGATATGTCGAGGAATCCGCAGAGCTGAGAGTTGTGGAAGATCTTCCGCTATCTGAGTCCACTCCACGTGGATGTCTTCGGGGGTCGGTTCATCCCACGGCAAGTTCAACAACCACAGTTTTTGAAGTAGTAATTTAGCGCGGAATACGACGGGAGTTACCCAACCGTTGGGGTCATACAGCGATGCAACCGTGCTGAGAATGGATCTCTTGGTGACATTAATTATAGGTTTCAAGGCAACGCGATAAACGAACTGGTCCGTCCGAGGGATCCATTGTATTCCCAATACTTTGATGGGGTTAGAGTCTGGGCTTATGTCGAAATCCTTTGGTAGATCACACTGATCATCTGGGAACCTTTCCAAGAGCTTGGGTGAGTTGGAGGTCCATTTAGATAACTGGAAACCTCCCAATGCAAGTAGTTCTATGAGCTCAGTTTGGAGCGCTTGAGCACCTTCAACAGAGGCGTCTCCAGTGAGAATGTCGTCAACGAATATAGCCTTGCGGATGACCTGGGCAGCTCTGGGGTACTTATGACCCTCGTCATGAGCAAGCTGAAGGAGCGTGCGGATAGCGTGGTAAGGGCTGGACCGGAGCCCATAGGTCACGGTGTTCAGAGCATATGTGAGCAGAGGTTGGTCCGGTGATGATCGCCAGAGTATGAGCTGATACCGTCTATGGTCTGGACGCACGAGAATATTCCTGAACATCATTCGGATGTCCGTACTGAATACGACAGGATGAGTTCGAAACGCCATGATAATATCAATGATGTCTCGTTGAAGGGGCGGACCTGTGTGTAGACAATCGTTAAGACTGACACCGTTAGAGCTTTTACAACTACCATCGAAAACCGTGCGGAGCTTTTCTGAGCCTGACTTAAATATGCCATGGTGCGGAATGTAGAAGTGAGCCTTGTCAGCGAACGTACTTGGATGACACAAAGACATGTGGCCTAGGTTGATATAGTCAGTCATGAAGTCGACGTATTTTGAGCCGAAAGTTGGGTTAGCCTGTAGTTTCTTCTCTAAGCTAAGAAATCTCCGTAGTGCAATTGCATGAGTGCTACCCAGTTCAGGTGCATTATCAAGGAAGGGTAACGTGACCATGTATCGTCCCGATGGCTCACGAGTTGTTGAAGAGCGGAAAATTTCCTCACACTGATCTTGTAGTGTATCTGATGCTACTGTTGTTTCGAGGTTTTCGGAGTCCCAAAATCTTTCAATTGCCTTATGTATCTCTTGAGTTGATACGTCTGTGTCGGCAGTACGAGCGGAGTACACGCAAGTTTTAGATGCCGTGCATGGATCGTGGATGGGTCCAATTAACGTATAGTCGAATATCGTGCCGAAGGCTATAGGCCTGCCGGGGCCCAAAGAGAGCTTGGTCCCGTCGAGGACTTGACCAAGGACGTCCGAACCTAGCAAAATATCAACCGGAGAGGGTACATTGTAATCATGATCCGCAAGGGGCAAGCGCGCGCTTCCTGGTAGTTGAGTTACATCAGGTAATTTATTCAAGGGCAGATAACCGGTGACGTGCTTTAAAATATGTGCTGTAACAGTTATTGTAGGCGTGTGAGTACGTGTCGGACGACAAATAATTGTAACTGATGCTTTAGATTCCTGTGAGTGCTGATTTCCTATCCCCCCGATCTTCAACGATGTGCGTTGTATAGGTAATTTTAAAAATTTTGCCATGCGCTGAGTTATGAGTGTTACCATGCTACCACAATCTAGTAACGCTCGAGCTTTGTGGAAATTGCCATGTACGTCTGAAGCCTCCAACGAAACCGTTGGTAATAAGATAGGAATGTTGAGGGATGCCTGAGGATGAGCTGAACCTGTTTGAGTTTGTGCTGATGATGGTTGTTGTAATTCTATTTTATTACATACTACTTGTTCTGTATTTGAGATCTTGGGGTTAAAGTTGTGCGGATGTAAATTTATGGGCGTATCGTTTTCGAGGTCGGGGTGTTCGGTAACTGTAGATAGTCATAGCGGGTGTGTGTGAGATCGCGGAGGAGATGGCGACTTCCGTGCGGCGAGCACTGGGCGGGTTTGGGCTTGATGAGCTGAGCGCGTTTGCGGTCGCTCTCTGAGTTCCGCGGGTAAAAGGTGCGCTGATGAATGCACCGGTGATGTAACACCAAGCCGATGCAGGGACGTGTGGTGATTAATACTGTTGCATTCCTTGCAACGCCCCGTTGATTTACACTCATTCTCGTAGTGCGGACCCAAACAGCGCCTGCATCGGTTGCGGGCCTGAATGAAATCCCATCGTCCTTGAACGGGCTGGTTATTATAGGCCGAGCAGGTTATTAGTTTGTGGCCTTTTGTGGCGCACCAAGGGCAATAAAGATTATTATTTGCGCCAGCCGGAGGTGAGCGCGACGTACGGGATGAGTAGACCGGTCGGTAAGCTGACGTATCGGATTGACGAGTTATAGGGGCTGAACGTTGCGCCGGCTGTATTGGCCTGAAATTTTGGCGACCGTATAAGTTTGGGTTGCGTGCTAGGCTGGGTGATCTTCTCGGTGCAGAGGTAGAAGTGAGGATGGGCTGGGAAGAGTGAGAAGAGTGCGCGGGGTTAGATTTCTCGGTTTCTATGCACCGCGCGTGTTCTTCTAAAAAGGAAATCAAATCATTCAAGGTGGGTAGACGATCACCCGATGCGTGCCTGCGTTCAAATAATGTGCGGAGTTCGCCTTTCAGCTTGCGCACCACAATCGAGACGAAGACGTAATCGCAGTCTTTAATGGGCAGATCTAAATTGCGCAGGGCAGACTGAGCAGAGATGAGTGGAGTCAGGAAGAGCTGTCGTATATCTGACCGGGAGCCGATTGGTGGGAGCTCGAGAATGATATCGACGAACCTGTCGATCAATACGCGCCGGTTCTCGTAGCGCTTGGTCAGGATCTCGAGAGCCACTTTATAATTATCATTAGTAATTTTAAGGTGAGCGATCATGCTGAGCGCCTCACCAGAAATACAAGAGAGCAGATAATGCAGCTTGACTGCATCCGTGAGGTTGACCATGTCATCGGTTAAGCTTTTAAAGATGGTAATAAACGAGGGCCAATCCTCTAACTTAGAGCTGAAGCGAGGGAGCTCAATTTTGGGCAGAACGGAAGCGGGCGCAGTCATGGATGAAGAATGAGGGGCGGGGGAGGGCGGAAGGCAACTAAGCCTTTCCCTGGCAACGAGTATCTGTGTGTACGCCTCGCTTGCCTCGTTGAAGCTGTCAGTGTATGTCGCCTCTGCTTTTTCGTCCAAATCTGTGGCATCTAGTATCTCCGCATACACATCGTCCAGCTTACTTTTGTAGTCGTCCAACTTCGTTATACGCGCTTTAAAATCAACGTCCGTGTAGGTAGTTGTGTCACCCGCGAGGATGGCAACACCAATTTTCTTAAGTTGAAGAATAGCTTTATAAGCTTCCCGGAAGAAAGCAGCTTGCGACTTGGTAGGCATTGCAACGCTTTAGCTGAGCGGCGCGGCGTAAAAAAGAAAAAAAAGAAAAAACTAAGCGCGGTGTAGGTGCGGAGAAAAAACGTGCGGGCAGAGCTGATGGTACGCGCGAAAGAAAGATTTCTTATTTAAAAAAATCTGGAAATAAAAATTTTGTTCGATGTTTAAAAAAACTAAAATTAAAAAAAATTAAGCTTAAGAAAAACCGGCTCGAAGGACCAAAAGGGATGTGGGGTACTGACCTTACATCCAACGTTGGGCGGAAGGGAATGGCCGGCGGATGGTGGGCTTGGATTTATGGGCGGAGAGGTGATCCGGGCGATGTTGAGATCGTGGGCTGGTCCCGGGTTTCCGAGTGGGCTTGCACTTCCCGTAGTCACGTTTACGATACACTATCGCATGTAGGTACTGGGCGACCGGAGTGTGTTGAGCACATGTAATGGCGGCCGGCGGAACGGCGTGGTTAGTCGCGGCGCGTACGACGGCGGTTTCGCGAGAGATGCGTGTGCTCGGAGCGCGGTAGCATTGAACGGACTGCCTGATCAGACTGAAGATGGCGCGCTCGCGCCGGCTCGTCGGTTGCCGTCTTGCGCGGGTTGAGGTAAGAGAGGGGGGCGCAAGCGACGGCTGAGGAGTGCGGACAGAGGGGTCGGGCAGAAATTTCCGTCGCGTTCTATATGGCGCGATCATCCTGGGGGCCGGGGGAAAGGCGCGGGAGAGCCGTGTCCTCTTGAGCTGATTCAATGGGAAACCGAGCAATCTTCAGCACCGGTCTCCTTAGAGTTCCATGGGCAGTGTCTAGATCGACTACACGGATCACTCCATCCTTTCCAGGGAACGTGCGGATGATTCTTCCAAGCCTCCACTGAAGCGGTGCCAAGTTGTCCTCCTTGATGAGGACGATCTCTCCGACTTGAGGAGGGGATGAAGGAGCGAGCCATTTGGAACGGGTCTGTAGGGTATGGAGATAGGATTGGGACCACACCTTCCAAAATCGTTGGGAAATGGCTTGGATGAGCTGAAATCGCTTAAGAGCGGACAATGGTCTATCGTCAAATGAGTATTCAGGCAGTGCAGTAAGCGGACGACCTACAATGAAGTGTCCGGCCGTAAGTGGTTCGAAGTCCGATGGGTCGGACGAGAGCGGGCAAAGGGGTCTGGAGTTAAGTACAGCTTCGATTCGCGTCAAAAGGGTAGAAAATTCTTCGAAGGTGAGGTGTTGCTCACCCATAGTACGGTACAATAATTGTTTAGCCGATTTAACCGCGATTTCGTGTATTCCCCCGAACCACGGACCCGTGGGGGGATTTAGCAACCACGTTATGTGCTGATTAGCAAGTTTATGCGTGAGAAAATCATTGTTTGCCGAAAGAAAGTTCTGAATTTCCCTGAGCTGATTCCGAGCGCCTTGGTAATTTGTACCACCATCCGACCGAATAAGGGTAGGAGTACCGCGTCGCGAGACAAAACGCTGCAATGCCGCAAGAAACGCTTCCGTGCTGAGTGAAGACACAGGTTCCAAGTGAACCGCTTTCGTAGACAAACATACAAATATACAAAAGTAAGCTTTTAAGAGTTTTGCGTTACGTAATGTGCTGGATTTCACCAAAAACGGGCCGGCGAAATCGGTAGATACTTGACTAAAAACTGGTCGTGGCGTGACTCTGTCAGCTGGCAGATCACCCATGACAGGAGCCTTAAACTGAGGTCGGCATCTAAAGCATGTTACACATTTATATACACGATGTCTGATGACGCGGCGTGCTGATAGTATCCAGAATCGCTGTCGTAATATAGCGTGTAAGGTGTCGGTGCCTGGATGGCAATGTATTTTATGATAATGATCAATAATGAGATCTACTAATGGGCTTGAGCTGGGAAGAATTAGCTGATGTTGAGCATCGTATCCGAGCGGAGCGTGAGTGAGACGACCGCCAACCCTGAGGAGGCCGTCTTTCAGGAAGGGCGAGAGACGTTGAAGTCTTGCAGTACACCGTTCGTTAGTCCGAAGGCTTTGTATATCTTGGGCAAACACGTTTTGTTGAACAGAGCGTATCCAGAAGAGCAAGGCCTCTCTTCGTTCAGTAGCCGTCAAGGGGCCAGATCGACGATTCATGGGCGCGGTTTTACAGTTGTATGAGAATCGCTTAATGCAAGCTGTCACTCCGATGAGCATGTCGAGAGAGCTGAAGCGTGTGAGGAGATCCGTATCAAGGTCAGGGATAGCTATATGAGTTGGCACCTTCTTAGGTTTAAGTCCTGGTAAAGCGTGGTGCCCTAGAGCTGGGGGCATCTTCGGCCATGTGTCTGGGTGCTCCATGAGCCAATTCGGAGACCACCACAGTGAATGTGTGGCGAGTGATTGAGCAGATAAACCTCTGCTCGCGCAGTCGGCAGGGTTAAGCGCTGAAGGGACGTGTCTCCAGGTGTAGTTGGATGCTGTGGACCTTATCTTGGTTACTCGGTTGGCTTCGAATACTTGAAGACGGTGAGGGGGTGTATTTAGCCAGGCTAATACTATAGTGCTATCTGACCAGCACACGTGATGTTGTATAGTTATGTAAGCCGATAACTGAGTTGAAACCCTGGTCATGACCTGGGATAGGAGAGCTGCTGCCGATAGTTCCAATTTCGGGATTGAGAGTCGATTCTTTATCGGTGCGACTTTTGATTTGGCTAAAACTAAATGAACGCTTCCATTTCCGTTTGTATTCACTCCATGTAAATAAACAACTGCAGCATAGCCAGCCTCAGAGGCATCAGCGAAGCCATGCAGCGTATAAGTTGACGATGGATTATTTGGGCAGATATGTCGAGGAATCCGCAGAGCTGAGAGTTGTGGAAGATCTTCCGCTATCTGAGTCCACTCCACGTGGATGTCTTCGGGGGTCGGTTCATCCCACGGCAAGTTCAACAACCACAGTTTTTGAAGTAGTAATTTAGCGCGGAATACGACGGGAGTTACCCAACCGTTGGGGTCATACAGCGATGCAACCGTGCTGAGAATGGATCTCTTGGTGACATTAATTATAGGTTTCAAGGCAACGCGATAAACGAACTGGTCCGTCCGAGGGATCCATTGTATTCCCAATACTTTGATGGGGTTAGAGTCTGGGCTTATGTCGAAATCCTTTGGTAGATCACACTGATCATCTGGGAACCTTTCCAAGAGCTTGGGTGAGTTGGAGGTCCATTTAGATAACTGGAAACCTCCCAATGCAAGTAGTTCTATGAGCTCAGTTTGGAGCGCTTGAGCACCTTCAACAGAGGCGTCTCCAGTGAGAATGTCGTCAACGAATATAGCCTTGCGGATGACCTGGGCAGCTCTGGGGTACTTATGACCCTCGTCATGAGCAAGCTGAAGGAGCGTGCGGATAGCGTGGTAAGGGCTGGACCGGAGCCCATAGGTCACGGTGTTCAGAGCATATGTGAGCAGAGGTTGGTCCGGTGATGATCGCCAGAGTATGAGCTGATACCGTCTATGGTCTGGACGCACGAGAATATTCCTGAACATCATTCGGATGTCCGTACTGAATACGACAGGATGAGTTCGAAACGCCATGATAATATCAATGATGTCTCGTTGAAGGGGCGGACCTGTGTGTAGACAATCGTTAAGACTGACACCGTTAGAGCTTTTACAACTACCATCGAAAACCGTGCGGAGCTTTTCTGAGCCTGACTTAAATATGCCATGGTGCGGAATGTAGAAGTGAGCCTTGTCAGCGAACGTACTTGGATGACACAAAGACATGTGGCCTAGGTTGATATAGTCAGTCATGAAGTCGACGTATTTTGAGCCGAAAGTTGGGTTAGCCTGTAGTTTCTTCTCTAAGCTAAGAAATCTCCGTAGTGCAATTGCATGAGTGCTACCCAGTTCAGGTGCATTATCAAGGAAGGGTAACGTGACCATGTATCGTCCCGATGGCTCACGAGTTGTTGAAGAGCGGAAAATTTCCTCACACTGATCTTGTAGTGTATCTGATGCTACTGTTGTTTCGAGGTTTTCGGAGTCCCAAAATCTTTCAATTGCCTTATGTATCTCTTGAGTTGATACGTCTGTGTCGGCAGTACGAGCGGAGTACACGCAAGTTTTAGATGCCGTGCATGGATCGTGGATGGGTCCAATTAACGTATAGTCGAATATCGTGCCGAAGGCTATAGGCCTGCCGGGGCCCAAAGAGAGCTTGGTCCCGTCGAGGACTTGACCAAGGACGTCCGAACCTAGCAAAATATCAACCGGAGAGGGTACATTGTAATCATGATCCGCAAGGGGCAAGCGCGCGCTTCCTGGTAGTTGAGTTACATCAGGTAATTTATTCAAGGGCAGATAACCGGTGACGTGCTTTAAAATATGTGCTGTAACAGTTATTGTAGGCGTGTGAGTACGTGTCGGACGACAAATAATTGTAACTGATGCTTTAGATTCCTGTGAGTGCTGATTTCCTATCCCCCCGATCTTCAACGATGTGCGTTGTATAGGTAATTTTAAAAATTTTGCCATGCGCTGAGTTATGAGTGTTACCATGCTACCACAATCTAGTAACGCTCGAGCTTTGTGGAAATTGCCATGTACGTCTGAAGCCTCCAACGAAACCGTTGGTAATAAGATAGGAATGTTGAGGGATGCCTGAGGATGAGCTGAACCTGTTTGAGTTTGTGCTGATGATGGTTGTTGTAATTCTATTTTATTACATACTACTTGTTCTGTATTTGAGATCTTGGGGTTAAAGTTGTGCGGATGTAAATTTATGGGCGTATCGTTTTCGAGGTCGGGGTGTTCGGTAACTGTAGATAGTCATAGCGGGTGTGTGTGAGATCGCGGAGGAGATGGCGACTTCCGTGCGGCGAGCACTGGGCGGGTTTGGGCTTGATGAGCTGAGCGCGTTTGCGGTCGCTCTCTGAGTTCCGCGGGTAAAAGGTGCGCTGATGAATGCACCGGTGATGTAACACCAAGCCGATGCAGGGACGTGTGGTGATTAATACTGTTGCATTCCTTGCAACGCCCCGTTGATTTACACTCATTCTCGTAGTGCGGACCCAAACAGCGCCTGCATCGGTTGCGGGCCTGAATGAAATCCCATCGTCCTTGAACGGGCTGGTTATTATAGGCCGAGCAGGTTATTAGTTTGTGGCCTTTTGTGGCGCACCAAGGGCAATAAAGATTATTATTTGCGCCAGCCGGAGGTGAGCGCGACGTACGGGATGAGTAGACCGGTCGGTAAGCTGACGTATCGGATTGACGAGTTATAGGGGCTGAACGTTGCGCCGGCTGTATTGGCCTGAAATTTTGGCGACCGTATAAGTTTGGGTTGCGTGCTAGGCTGGGTGATCTTCTCGGTGCAGAGGTAGAAGTGAGGATGGGCTGGGAAGAGTGAGAAGAGTGCGCGGGGTTAGATTTCTCGGTTTCTATGCACCGCGCGTGTTCTTCTAAAAAGGAAATCAAATCATTCAAGGTGGGTAGACGATCACCCGATGCGTGCCTGCGTTCAAATAATGTGCGGAGTTCGCCTTTCAGCTTGCGCACCACAATCGAGACGAAGACGTAATCGCAGTCTTTAATGGGCAGATCTAAATTGCGCAGGGCAGACTGAGCAGAGATGAGTGGAGTCAGGAAGAGCTGTCGTATATCTGACCGGGAGCCGATTGGTGGGAGCTCGAGAATGATATCGACGAACCTGTCGATCAATACGCGCCGGTTCTCGTAGCGCTTGGTCAGGATCTCGAGAGCCACTTTATAATTATCATTAGTAATTTTAAGGTGAGCGATCATGCTGAGCGCCTCACCAGAAATACAAGAGAGCAGATAATGCAGCTTGACTGCATCCGTGAGGTTGACCATGTCATCGGTTAAGCTTTTAAAGATGGTAATAAACGAGGGCCAATCCTCTAACTTAGAGCTGAAGCGAGGGAGCTCAATTTTGGGCAGAACGGAAGCGGGCGCAGTCATGGATGAAGAATGAGGGGCGGGGGAGGGCGGAAGGCAACTAAGCCTTTCCCTGGCAACGAGTATCTGTGTGTACGCCTCGCTTGCCTCGTTGAAGCTGTCAGTGTATGTCGCCTCTGCTTTTTCGTCCAAATCTGTGGCATCTAGTATCTCCGCATACACATCGTCCAGCTTACTTTTGTAGTCGTCCAACTTCGTTATACGCGCTTTAAAATCAACGTCCGTGTAGGTAGTTGTGTCACCCGCGAGGATGGCAACACCAATTTTCTTAAGTTGAAGAATAGCTTTATAAGCTTCCCGGAAGAAAGCAGCTTGCGACTTGGTAGGCATTGCAACGCTTTAGCTGAGCGGCGCGGCGTAAAAAAGAAAAAAAAGAAAAAACTAAGCGCGGTGTTCCCGCCCAGTGCTCGCCGTTCGGAACGCAAACGCGCTCACCTCCGGCTGGCGCAAATAATAATCTTTATTGCCCTTGGTGCGCCACAAAAGGCCACAAACTAATAACCTGCTCGGCCTATAATAACCAGCCCGTTCAAGGACGATGGGATTTCATTCAGGCCCGCAACCGATGCAGGCGCTGTTTGGGTCCGCACTACGAGAATGAGTGTAAATCAACGGGGCGTTGCAAGGAATGCAACAGTATTAATCACCACACGTCCCTGCATCGGCTTGGTGTTACATCACCGGTGCATTCATCAGCGCACCTTTTACCCGCGGAACTCAGAGAGCGACCGCAAACGCGCTCAGCTCATCAAGCCCAAACCCGCCCAGTGCTCGCCGCACGGAAGTCGCCATCTCCTCCGCGATCTCACACACACCCGCTATGACTATCTACAGTTACCGAACACCCCGACCTCGAAAACGATACGCCCATAAATTTACATCCGCACAACTTTAACCCCAAGATCTCAAATACAGAACAAGTAGTATGTAATAAAATAGAATTACAACAACCATCATCAGCACAAACTCAAACAGGTTCAGCTCATCCTCAGGCATCCCTCAACATTCCTATCTTATTACCAACGGTTTCGTTGGAGGCTTCAGACGTACATGGCAATTTCCACAAAGCTCGAGCGTTACTAGATTGTGGTAGCATGGTAACACTCATAACTCAGCGCATGGCAAAATTTTTAAAATTACCTATACAACGCACATCGTTGAAGATCGGGGGGATAGGAAATCAGCACTCACAGGAATCTAAAGCATCAGTTACAATTATTTGTCGTCCGACACGTACTCACACGCCTACAATAACTGTTACAGCACATATTTTAAAGCACGTCACCGGTTATCTGCCCTTGAATAAATTACCTGATGTAACTCAACTACCAGGAAGCGCGCGCTTGCCCCTTGCGGATCATGATTACAATGTACCCTCTCCGGTTGATATTTTGCTAGGTTCGGACGTCCTTGGTCAAGTCCTCGACGGGACCAAGCTCTCTTTGGGCCCCGGCAGGCCTATAGCCTTCGGCACGATATTCGACTATACGTTAATTGGACCCATCCACGATCCATGCACGGCATCTAAAACTTGCGTGTACTCCGCTCGTACTGCCGACACAGACGTATCAACTCAAGAGATACATAAGGCAATTGAAAGATTTTGGGACTCCGAAAACCTCGAAACAACAGTAGCATCAGATACACTACAAGATCAGTGTGAGGAAATTTTCCGCTCTTCAACAACTCGTGAGCCATCGGGACGATACATGGTCACGTTACCCTTCCTTGATAATGCACCTGAACTGGGTAGCACTCATGCAATTGCACTACGGAGATTTCTTAGCTTAGAGAAGAAACTACAGGCTAACCCAACTTTCGGCTCAAAATACGTCGACTTCATGACTGACTATATCAACCTAGGCCACATGTCTTTGTGTCATCCAAGTACGTTCGCTGACAAGGCTCACTTCTACATTCCGCACCATGGCATATTTAAGTCAGGCTCAGAAAAGCTCCGCACGGTTTTCGATGGTAGTTGTAAAAGCTCTAACGGTGTCAGTCTTAACGATTGTCTACACACAGGTCCGCCCCTTCAACGAGACATCATTGATATTATCATGGCGTTTCGAACTCATCCTGTCGTATTCAGTACGGACATCCGAATGATGTTCAGGAATATTCTCGTGCGTCCAGACCATAGACGGTATCAGCTCATACTCTGGCGATCATCACCGGACCAACCTCTGCTCACATATGCTCTGAACACCGTGACCTATGGGCTCCGGTCCAGCCCTTACCACGCTATCCGCACGCTCCTTCAGCTTGCTCATGACGAGGGTCATAAGTACCCCAGAGCTGCCCAGGTCATCCGCAAGGCTATATTCGTTGACGACATTCTCACTGGAGACGCCTCTGTTGAAGGTGCTCAAGCGCTCCAAACTGAGCTCATAGAACTACTTGCATTGGGAGGTTTCCAGTTATCTAAATGGACCTCCAACTCACCCAAGCTCTTGGAAAGGTTCCCAGATGATCAGTGTGATCTACCAAAGGATTTCGACATAAGCCCAGACTCTAACCCCATCAAAGTATTGGGAATACAATGGATCCCTCGGACGGACCAGTTCGTTTATCGCGTTGCCTTGAAACCTATAATTAATGTCACCAAGAGATCCATTCTCAGCACGGTTGCATCGCTGTATGACCCCAACGGTTGGGTAACTCCCGTCGTATTCCGCGCTAAATTACTACTTCAAAAACTGTGGTTGTTGAACTTGCCGTGGGATGAACCGACCCCCGAAGACATCCACGTGGAGTGGACTCAGATAGCGGAAGATCTTCCACAACTCTCAGCTCTGCGGATTCCTCGACATATCTGCCCAAATAATCCATCGTCAACTTATACGCTGCATGGCTTCGCTGATGCCTCTGAGGCTGGCTATGCTGCAGTTGTTTATTTACATGGAGTGAATACAAACGGAAATGGAAGCGTTCATTTAGTTTTAGCCAAATCAAAAGTCGCACCGATAAAGAATCGACTCTCAATCCCGAAATTGGAACTATCGGCAGCAGCTCTCCTATCCCAGGTCATGACCAGGGTTTCAACTCAGTTATCGGCTTACATAACTATACAACATCACGTGTGCTGGTCAGATAGCACTATAGTATTAGCCTGGCTAAATACACCCCCTCACCGTCTTCAAGTATTCGAAGCCAACCGAGTAACCAAGATAAGGTCCACAGCATCCAACTACACCTGGAGACACGTCCCTTCAGCGCTTAACCCTGCCGACTGCGCGAGCAGAGGTTTATCTGCTCAATCACTCGCCACACATTCACTGTGGTGGTCTCCGAATTGGCTCATGGAGCACCCAGACACATGGCCGAAGATGCCCCCAGCTCTAGGGCACCACGCTTTACCAGGACTTAAACCTAAGAAGGTGCCAACTCATATAGCTATCCCTGACCTTGATACGGATCTCCTCACACGCTTCAGCTCTCTCGACATGCTCATCGGAGTGACAGCTTGCATTAAGCGATTCTCATACAACTGTAAAACCGCGCCCATGAATCGTCGATCTGGCCCCTTGACGGCTACTGAACGAAGAGAGGCCTTGCTCTTCTGGATACGCTCTGTTCAACAAAACGTGTTTGCCCAAGATATACAAAGCCTTCGGACTAACGAACGGTGTACTGCAAGACTTCAACGTCTCTCGCCCTTCCTGAAAGACGGCCTCCTCAGGGTTGGCGGTCGTCTCACTCACGCTCCGCTCGGATACGATGCTCAACATCAGCTAATTCTTCCCAGCTCAAGCCCATTAGTAGATCTCATTATTGATCATTATCATAAAATACATTGCCATCCAGGCACCGACACCTTACACGCTATATTACGACAGCGATTCTGGATACTATCAGCACGCCGCGTCATCAGACATCGTGTATATAAATGTGTAACATGCTTTAGATGCCGACCTCAGTTTAAGGCTCCTGTCATGGGTGATCTGCCAGCTGACAGAGTCACGCCACGACCAGTTTTTAGTCAAGTATCTACCGATTTCGCCGGCCCGTTTTTGGTGAAATCCAGCACATTACGTAACGCAAAACTCTTAAAAGCTTACTTTTGTATATTTGTATGTTTGTCTACGAAAGCGGTTCACTTGGAACCTGTGTCTTCACTCAGCACGGAAGCGTTTCTTGCGGCATTGCAGCGTTTTGTCTCGCGACGCGGTACTCCTACCCTTATTCGGTCGGATGGTGGTACAAATTACCAAGGCGCTCGGAATCAGCTCAGGGAAATTCAGAACTTTCTTTCGGCAAACAATGATTTTCTCACGCATAAACTTGCTAATCAGCACATAACGTGGTTGCTAAATCCCCCCACGGGTCCGTGGTTCGGGGGAATACACGAAATCGCGGTTAAATCGGCTAAACAATTATTGTACCGTACTATGGGTGAGCAACACCTCACCTTCGAAGAATTTTCTACCCTTTTGACGCGAATCGAAGCTGTACTTAACTCCAGACCCCTTTGCCCGCTCTCGTCCGACCCATCGGACTTCGAACCACTTACGGCCGGACACTTCATTGTAGGTCGTCCGCTTACTGCACTGCCTGAATACTCATTTGACGATAGACCATTGTCCGCTCTTAAGCGATTTCAGCTCATCCAAGCCATTTCCCAACGATTTTGGAAGGTGTGGTCCCAATCCTATCTCCATACCCTACAGACCCGTTCCAAATGGCTCGCTCCTTCATCCCCTCCTCAATTCGGAGAGATCGTCCTCATCAAGGAGGACAACTTGGCACCGCTTCAGTGGAGGCTTGGAAGAATCATCCGCACGTTCCCTGGAAAGGATGGAGTGATCCGTGTAGTCGATCTAGACACTGCCCATGGAACTCTAAGGAGACCGGTGCTGAAGATTGCTCGGTTTCCCATTGAATCAGCTCAAGAGGACACGGCTCTCCCGCGCCTTTCCCCCGCCCCCCAGGATGATCGCGCCATATAGAACGCGACGGAAATTTCTGCCCGACCCCTCTGTCCGCACTCCTCAGCCGTCGCTTGCGCCCCCCTCTCTTACCTCAACCCGCGCAAGACGGCAACCGACGAGCCGGCGCGAGCGCGCCATCTTCAGTCTGATCAGGCAGTCCGTTCAATGCTACCGCGCTCCGAGCACACGCATCTCTCGCGAAACCGCCGTCGTACGCGCCGCGACTAACCACGCCGTTCCGCCGGCCGCCATTACATGTGCTCAACACACTCCGGTCGCCCAGTACCTACATGCGATAGTGTATCGTAAACGTGACTACGGGAAGTGCAAGCCCACTCGGAAACCCGGGACCAGCCCACGATCTCAACATCGCCCGGATCACCTCTCCGCCCATAAATCCAAGCCCACCATCCGCCGGCCATTCCCTTCCGCCCAACGTTGGATGTAAGGTCAGTACCCCACATAACCCATCGTTTATGATAAAGACGGTCAGTTGTTTTTGAATAGGACTATCACGTTTCACGTCTTTCTTATGTTTTTGCATTGTATTAAACTATATAATTTGTTATAGCCATGGCGTTTGAACTGCGGGTTTAACCCTGAAATTTCACGGTATACCTAAACGTTACAGGCACTTACGACTTCTTTGGCATGAACTACTACAGCGGTCGACTGGCTCGTCATGCAAAGCCGGGGGACAACTTTACCATATGGTCTATCGACGGCCTTTCGGAATTCAACATAGCCCTGGATACGGATCCAACTTTGCCGATTGTAGGTCATCCATACGCACCGGTAAGGAGTTTGAAACTTTTTAATGGTAGTAGGGTCCGCCATTTTGTTTTCTTTTCCAAAGATAAGATGGGTAGAGGAATGTCCAAACTAAAAATGTCAGCTACTCAGATATTTGGATGTTGAAGAGAACCTATGAGAACAATACAATCATTAAAAATACGTTCTTAGAATTAAGGCGATAATTAATTTCAAACTGGTAGACTGGTCTGAAAAATCCACACAAATTCATTAGGCTCAGAAACGCTCAGAATGGTGCAAGTTAGAGGATGCCGATGTCCAGCAGTGGAACCTTAACTCATCTGATTTTAATTTCACCAGTTAACCATGATTGCGTTTTTCTAGCTTTATCCTGAAGGTCTACGCAAGAACATCCAGTGGTTAAGACAAGAATACGGGGACTTGGAATTTTTTATCACTGAGAATGGGTGCATGGATGATAGGATGCAGGATCAGACAAGGATGGACTTCATTAGGTTACATTTAGAGCAGGTGAGACAGTTGAAGTAAATTTGTTGACGGTCAGAAGTGCTTCACATATAGTTATGGCTCGGCACATTCGATAAGTATATGGTAAATATATTTGTTGATCAAAATCACGAACCTGATGCAATTCATACATAATTATATTTGGCTGGAGCCGATCAGCATACCCATCGTTAATTTTTTCGCCCGCCTGCATAATATTTTTCGGGCCTTTTTTGCCAATTATACTGTTCGGCCATGCCAATTTCTGCTAACTCGAGTTTTTGGGAATCATGCTGTAGGTTAAAAATTCCAAAACAAACCTTAATATTGCTAATTAACTAACCACAGAAGACATAATAACAGAAGAGTTACTCCGCAAAATCATTTAAATAAAAAGCGACTCTTGCTCCGACTCAATAAAGTGTAATTCATCTTGACAGCAGTGATAGCCTAGCGGTAGAACGTTGGTCTCCCGAACGAAAGGGCCCGAGTTCAAACCCTGGCACGCACCTCTAATTTTCAAATATTATGTGCGTATTACAAGTTAATTATCACTTGTTCGGTGAAGGAAAAACATCGTGAGGAAACCTGCACACCGGAGAGTTCTCTATAAAGTTCTCGAAGGTGTGTGAAGTCTACCAATCCGCACTTGGCCAGCGTGGTAGACTATGGCCTAATACCCCTCACATTGTGAGAGGAGACCCTGAGCCCAGCAGTGGGACAATTATGGGTTGTTGCTTTGCTTTGCATCTTGACGTTGACACTCTTTCTCATCATAACAACTCTTATCTATTCTGACAACGTCAGAGTTGTCTTCTTTTTTGTGATGACATGTGTAATAGATTACGAATGTATGACATGACCCGCACGGTGCGGCTCTGCGTAGCAGCTCTTCTGAAATTGGCCCGACACGTCGAACGCAGCACGTACTTGTAACATCATACCAAAAGTGCGGAGTGCGCCAGGCCTGACAGAGCCGAGACTGTTCCTTGTCTACAATCTAGAATGAATACAATCTGGATGTGTGTTATCTAGATTTTACACTGTTTTCAGACGTGATAAAGTGAATAAGTGTGTGTTAAAATAGATTGACGTCACTAAACTGATACCAGATTCGTTTATGCATTATTTCAGGTGCTAATCTCTATCCAGGAAGACGGAGCTAATATTACAGGATACACTTATTGGACCCTCATGGATAACTTCGAATGGTTTCTCGCATTTGGGTAAGTAAATCTTATACCTACATATTAAAACCTATAATAAATATAAACGCTTACACACTCATACCCCCGGCAGTAGGTTTTTACCTGTGTCACCGGTGGCATGGACGACACATATAATAAATACATCACAATTACACCCATGATCCGAGTACAAAATATATTTGTCACATAAATATCTGCCCCGGCCGGGAATCGAACCCAGGACCCCTTGCTTCGCAGGCAGTAATGGTTGTTTTTTTTGTAAGTTGCGCTTTGTACCATACATATTCATTGCGATGATACTCAAGCGTGGTGGGAGGGTTTATCACTTGGAAGGATAGCTACCACCTTTCCTATAAAATCAACCGTCAAATGTCTTCTTTCGGTCTCAGTATTGGAGAGCCAGATAACGGTTCCGTCGAGGATACTAACACAACGAGTCAAAGCTTAGCTTTAGAATGTTGAAGCAAATAGTATATTCTGACTTTAAAAGTGTTTCTAAGAACCAACTTCGTCATAAATGTCGCTTCTTTCCGCCTCATTCGCCTTCGTGACACAATACTTAATAAATTTCATGTCTTTCAGTCCAAAATATGGCCTTTACGAAGTGGACTTCGAGGACCCGAAGCGAACGCGCACCCCGCGAGCATCCGCGCACTATTATTCCAGCATCATCAAGCACAACTCCCTGAATGTGACCATTCCTAAAGGGACGAGCAAACACAAAGACAACAAGACCAGGAATACTTCAATATCCATTATAACAAACTATACATACTGTAATTGTTTAGTAAGTTTCCTTTTAATGTATTTATCAAGGATCTTAATATTCGTCGATACTTTATAACTACAGCGGCCATTTTGAATAACACTGTCCGCCATTCAAGTTCATTCAATTGAGTTCAAGTTTCTTCCGCCTTTTGTTACATTTTATTTAATAAATCAGTTATAAAGTGTGTTTAATTTTTATTTTCAATTGAAGTCAAATCCTACTTAATATCACCCATGACAATGTTTGATTGAGATTGACATTGATTGAAAGAGAAAGAAAGAAAGTACTGGCCCCCAAGCGCCCAAGCAAGAGGGTGCTAGCTAGCAAGACAGGCTTCTGTCGGCTCTTATGACACCCGTGTATGCCGGCATGAGATTGTGGTTAGTATTCTAATGCCCCAACTCAGAGTCACTAACGGTTACTTAAATCGCTCCTTAGTACAGAATTAGTATGGTGATTCTGTACTAAGGAGCGATTAAAGTAACCGTTAGTGGCTCTAAGTTGGGGCGTTAGCCACTCCAATACGGCTAAAACCTACATAAACTTTCATCTATACTAATATTATAAAGAGGAAAGCTTCGTATTTTTGTATTGTAACGAATAACAAAGCGGAAGAATTTGCCTCGAAGGTGGTGTTCCAAGTTGTTACTCGCTCCAAAGCGGGACTGAATGTCCCCGTCATTGTCCGAAATTTGAAATAAAATTTGCTTCTGTAAAAAACTAATGAGATATTGGTATTACAAAAAAACGATAAACATCAGTTCAATATTTACACATGTTCATGTTAGGTATTTGAAAATCGGAACTTCTAGCCCCGCTTTCCCCTGTTAGTAAGTATTTATATTTGATCTATATTTTAATTTCATTAACTTAAATTTAGTATTTTCAGCATCATGAAACTTCTCCATTGTATTGTGAATGTCTCTAAGTTGGTCCCACTTAATTATGGTGCATGTGTAGACTGTAGCATGTGCTGTAGCGTAATAAACATGGAATAAAAGAGGATCAATAGTAATTCAGTCTCATAATAATTATATTTTATACCAAAAATAGACATTAATATTCCAAACTTTCGCGACAAATTAGTTACAGAAAGAGATAATGAGAGAATTTGTTACAAATATTTTGATTGGAGCTCTTAATTAGGAAGTTTTTATTATACCTACTTACATTAAAGCGCCGTAAATTGAGCGTATTTTGAAGAGTTTTTTACTTTTATGTTAAATTGTTACGTTACTTTAATAACTTAACCTTTTCTGTAGGCATGTTATGATTACATAAACTTTATAATACCATTTTATAATACAATTAGGCCAATCTTTTATAATACAACGGCCTTAAGAGTAAGGGCCGAGGTTGCTTGGTTATGAGGCTATCTGATTTTGTTTATGCCAAAACACATGCATTAAAATTATACATACTTTGCATACCTAAGTGTGTACACATGAGGGCACTGACGCAAATAAAGTTGGGTTTTAAATTACATAATAATGAATTACTCATTTAAATGGTAGGTCAGCTTGGGAGGAAAGTAAATTACAGTAATTTTATTCGTGATTAATGTCAGTTTAAATTCAAATAATTAATTATTTTCCTAGTAATGGTTAGAAATTAAGATATGAAAATAACTTTATACGCCTTTTTTATCAAAAATCTTTTTTCCTTTGTTATCACAAGGGGGTTACATGTCTGTATGTACTCGTATGTATAAAATAAGAAAAACTTTTAGACAGATACCTAATTCCTGCAAGACTGAAATTAAGAATGTCGGCTAGGATTTGCACAATAACAACAAAATAATAATACATTTATTTTGGGCATCTATTACCACCCTTCAACTCCCATCCGACAAGGAAAATAGGCAAAGTGAGGGAATGGGCATGACTGATGGACATGGACAGATAAAAAACGAATAACTGATGCACAAGAAATACCATCAGAAAATAAATAAAGTAGGATGAATATTCTACATAATTCTTGTAAAAAAGCGACTTCAAAATTAGGAATAACTCAAAGACTACTTCTTCGACCTCGCTCAAATTAAAATGGGACTACATGACAAGCAACAGCTTTTGAATAAAATAAGAAACATCAAAATCGGTACATCCAGTAAAAAGTTATGAGGTAACACACCTAAAAAATACAGTCGAATTGTAAACCTACTCCTTTTTTGAAGTCTTTAAGTTTTTCAGCTTGGAAATAAGCGCATGTAGGGCGTATGTAGTGTTATGGGGATGAAAAATAGATGTTGTCCGATTCTCCACCCTAGCCGATATGCACGCTAAGATTCATGAAAATCGATCGAGCCGTTTCGGAGGAGTTCAACTTCTAACACCGTGACACGAGAATTTTATATATCTACTAGCTGCCCGGACAGACTTCGTTCTGTCAAGAGTTTTTATTGAGATGTAAGCTATCCTATCTTTCAAGTTGGATCAAACTGCACACGGTGAGCAAATTTGATTAAAATTGGTTAAGTAGTTTAGGAGTCCATCGCGGACAAACAACGTGACACGTAATTTATATATATTAAGACTAGCTGCCCAGACAGACTTCGTTCTGTCAAAACTTTTTTATTTTGAGATGTAAGCTATCCTATCTTTCATGTTGGATCAAACTGCACACGGTGTGCAAATTTAATTAAAATCGGTTCAGTAGTTTAGGAGTTCATCGCGGACAAACAACGTGACACGTACCTAATTTATAATATTAAGATTAGATCTGTCACTTCTTCATTCGTAATTCTGCTGGAAAAAACATTAGTTTAGTCATTTCTGAGAACTCTTGTGTATATGTACATAAATGATTAATACCAATTAAAAAATAAAGCAAGAAAAGTTATATTCTAAATTTTACTAACAAAAAATTTAAGACTTATAATATGGTTTTCTCATGTATGCCATTGTCATATCTCAATATTTATGTGGGACCACATGACAGCCAGACAGCTTTTGATTAAAAAAAAGAATCATCAAAATCGGTTCGCCCAGTCGAAAGTTGGTAACAAACATTAAAAAAAATACAGTCGAATTGAGAACCTCGTCCTTTTTTAGAAGTTGGTTAAAAATAAAAAGATAAGATAATTAAATTAATTAAAATTCTAATTGTTGCGAAGTAATTTAGAAATAATAAAATACCGTTTTTAATTATGTGCAAACATTTTATGTATTATATAGTGGCGTAGCGTGGGCTCCCGCCGCGGCGCCGCGGCGCCGCCCGGGACCGAGCGAAAATTTGCCGCCCCCCTAGTGATCTTTGCCGCCCCCATATTATTTAAAGTATTTTTTTTATTAATTAAAAATGCACTTTTCTTGTTTTTTTTTCATAGCACAATTTTCATTAAAAGTTAAATAAAATCAATTTTAATGTATATTTTTTTTTATTATTTAAAAATCGAGTGGCTTGCCGACCCTCTTCATGTGCCGCCCAGGGCCACGGAACCCCCGCCCCCCCCCCACGCTACGCTACTGGTATTATAATAAAATTGGCAATCTTTATTTACTTACTCGCAGTTCTTCATTATGCTGCTTCCGAAGCCTAGTGTGTTATTTGTGTAAGAATAATTTTGAATTTATTCTAAGCTTATAAAATAATTCAAGTTAGTGAAATAATGTTAAAATTTTATAAAAATTTAACTATTCAGGAATTTAGAAAGGCCTTCGTAACTCTTGTATATAAATTTTCTTCATCTCCTTTTTTTCTCCTGAAATGTAAAAATATTTACCATATTAATATATTTATTTGTTTAAATATCTTAGTCTAGTCAACAAGTTCTTTGAGAAAAATAGTATTATAGTAAAGCTCAAACATATGAATGATATCTCATTCTTAATTTGGAATTCGGATTCCGAATGAAGAATAGAAAAATATACCGGAATGATTTTACAGCACATACCTAAATAAAATGCGATTGTTATTAACAAATGGCTTCAACCCATTAATGGCCCACTACTGGGCACGGGTCTCTCCTCTTGAGGAGGCCTAGAGCATACTCCACCACGCTGCTCCAGTGCGGATTGGTGGAGGGGTTAGTGGCCAACCCAAGTGTCGGAAGTTTTCAAACCGCCCGAGGGCCTCCGACATGGCTTAACGACTGTTATCTTATGATAACAACCGGGACCGACGGCTTTACGTGCCCTCCGAAGCACGGAAACGCTCAAGAAATTTTTGCCACTAGCGGTCACCCATCCAACTACCGACCGCGCCCGCTGTTGCTTAACTTTGTCGATCACATAGGATCGACGCAAGCCGCCGGGCTATGAGCGCTTGTTATTAACAAATAGATTGAACCACAGACATATATACCTAGAGTAGATGAGGCATGTACCTCGAATTGTATGAAAACCAAGCGTGTCACTTTTTTTGACACAATGTTATGTCACAAGAATATTTTAGTGATTGACATACCTCATCCTAGCAATACCAATACGAAACCGATTTCTTACCGATTCTCGATATCGATAACCGATTATAATCAGTCTGGTTGGTTGTTATTGTACGTATAGGTTATAGTGCTGAATAAAACCAAATAAATAATTTTCTTTTGTTAATATTTTGTTATTAAATGTCATTGGGGTGAGTTTGATTTAACTTGATTATTTATTATAAACACAAATTATAAAATTTATTAAATTTTTATTAAAATTATAAACACGTTTCAAAAATATAAATAACAGATCAATATCATATTAAATTCCTTACTTCAAAATTGTACGCAAAATAAATAAAAGGGAATTAAAACAAAATATAATCATTTATTTATTTAAATCGAAACCTTTGTAATTTAATAATCAAAATAACAAAAATGTACCACCATTGATTTAGAAAGTAACAGGAATGTTGAATAATTTTATGATCCAGTTTTATTTTATAATTTTACAAAGAGGAAAGTTTTGATTTTTTTTTTGTAATGGATAAAATGAGAAACTACTGGACCGATTTCAAAAATCCTTTCGATTGATGAAAAACAAGTGGTCAAGAGCTTGTAAGGCCATGCGCAATGTAGGGTTCCATACTTGTAAGTTAATCGATTATTACTCGATAACTTGCAAATCTTTCGTAACCGTGATAGGTTTTCTTGAAAATTCACTGTATAAACTATTATTGTGAATTTTTTCACAGGTCGAACTCCACCGTTTTAGCTGGCAGGGAAGACGGAAACTTGACTCGAACGAAAATTATCACTTTTTTTAGTTTTTTTTTAGAAAATTAGCATTTTATAATTTTAGCTCGTTTTTCTTATTAGACTTATTAGTGAAAATGAGATTATTTCACCTATTAGTGAAATTGTTGTATTATTATGAAAATAATGTTCTTTAAACCAAACGCATAATATTTTTTTTAATATCTTTGCAACGATACCTTACACTATCTGTATTGGGTAGGCGAGAAATAATTCCATCCCCACTTGAACTGTGGTAAATAAATATTTTTAATATTTTATTCTACGACTTTGTAGTTTTAATAAATAATTATGTACATCCATGCCAAATTACACCTTTCTAGCTCTTAGGTTCTCAGCACTAAGTTCCGAATGGACGGACGTAAGGGCGAACAGATATGACGAAACTATAAAAAAAATACAGTTAGTTACATTTGGAATAAAATTTGTGTTACAAAATATATGTCTATGAGAATATTTATTTATTCGACGATTCTCAAAATCGATTAGAATCGAGACAAGACAGGGTAAATGAAAAACACTATATACTATATTTGACCGAAAAACGACAAAATTGACAGTACCACGAAGTAAAGCGTTACTTAGCAACGATTGATAGTAACGATTGTTGTATTTTCATTGCATGTTCCAACAAAGAAACCCTAAATTTTTTAAACCAAAATGAGCAATGTATTGTGTAGTATGTAGTACATATACTCAGTAAGTGCTTGTCATTGTAAAACGTGGTAAAACCACAATAAACATTAAATTAATTTATTTTAAATAGATAGGAACACAATTTTATAACGAAATTACTTAGCGATGAAAGAATTGTATGCTGTATTTGTAGATTTTCTACAGTTTATAACATTAAAATCAGGCATTTTTCGTTATTTCAGTTGACATCTGTTGCCAATAGCAATGAAAGTCCGACTAAATGACACGGCGCCTCATTAGGATTTCAAATCCTAATTGTTACACGTGAATTATATGAACTTGCCGTGTCTACTCTGGGTATACATGTTTGTGGATTGAACAAATTAAGGCATTTAGGTTTTGCTTAATATTTCAAAAATTATAAATATTCGAGAAATATAGAAGTATTATTTTTATTTAAAAAGAAAGGGCTTTGTCGCTGTAGCGATTATGTCGCCCGAAGAATTCTTAAAAAGAGGAGGATATTTATAATAAATATACAGGGTGTCCCGTAAGTAGTGGATCAACCGAAGGTGGCAGATAGCTTGAAAGTTAACCTATCATATGTCAAAAAATTACCTTTGTAAAAGTGTCACCGTTTTCGAGATATTGACCATTTTTTAAAATTTAGAAAATTCGGCTTCTTTACCCTACTTTTTCCTGTTGAGTCCACAAATGAGCAGATATTTTGATAATTTTTTTTTCTAGGAACTCTCAGATAGTTGCTTTACTATTGTTAGTTTTCAATTTAGTTGAAATTATCAGGAAACGCTGAGAAAATAGCGTCTACTTTGGATATTTTTGTTTTTGATTTTCTTCGACACAACTTTGATGCGAGGTGGTTGAAAAAAAATGTACTGGGCAAGTATGTCCCAGTATTTTAAAAACTTGTCTGTTTAATTTAGATTTCAAAAAGGTATAATACAGCCTACTTTGATAGGGAAAATTTTCAAGTAAAAGCCATTTCAATGTCAAGGGGGTGAATTTAAATCAAAAGCTATTTTATTGTTTACTGCTATGGGATGAAGTTTTTCATTGGTTTTTGCTTTATATTACGTTACGTTAAATTAATGCTGTAATAAATATTTAAAATAATGATTATTTTGCGATATTTCAACCTTTTAAAGAAATTTCAAATTACCTAAGAATTACTTGAAAAATATTGTTTCTTCAAAAAATAATGCTATTATTTACTGTTTTTTAGTACTAGATCAGCAAACCTTGTCAATTAATGCTTTAAGATTATTTTTGTATGAATATTCAACAAAAAAAAAGAATGAGAAAAAATGTAAGTAAAATATTTATTTTTGTTTATTTTAGCATACAAAAATAATGATATAACTTTTAAGAAAACCTGTAACAGATGGAAAACCTTAATAAGTAAATAATAGCCTTTAAGTACCTACTATCTTAATATATATAAATTACGTGTCACGTTGTTTGTCCGCGATGAACTCCTAAACTACTGAACCGATTTTAATCAAATTTGCACACCGTGTGCAGTTTGATCCGACTTGAAAGATAGGATAGCTTACATCTCAAAATAAAAAAAACTTTTGACAGAACGAAGTCTGTCCGGGCAGCTAGTTAAATAATACAATATCCTGTGGTAACAGTCGACAAACTTTTACCACGGAATGCCACTTGGCTATTTTTTTACTGAAAAAAATATTTTCCTCCAATAGAATATCTATTCCTAGTTAGAAACGTTCACGAAAATATTTGAATTATTTGTTTAAAGGCTCTTTCTGCTGGGTTGCAACGCTCATGACCGAAAGTTTCCCGCGGGATTCAAGTTTGGATCTGCCTCCTCAGCATACCAAGTGGAAGGAGCTTGGAACGTCAGTGGTAAGTCTTTTTAATGAAAAAATAAATATTTCGGAAGACATAAAGCTCAGGGGGAAATGGAAAATGAAAAGTAAGGAAAGGAAAGGAGACGAATTTCTGAAATTCTTTTCTTTTATAGAAATAGCCGGTAAACGAGCTGACTATTCGCCTGATGGTAAGTGGCTATCGGCGCCCATGGACATCAGAAACACCAAAGATATCACTGATGCGTTGCCAGTCGAGATAAAAGTATTATGAAGAAAGAAAGTAATGTTTATATCTCAACAAAGGTCAAAATCCCGAAAACGAGGACACTTTTACTAAGATAATTTTTAGACATCTGTGGTATCCCCTTAGGCACTCCACCCACTGAAGACGCGTCCCACCGCGGTGCGCGGAGCGACGGATAACGCAACTGCGCGCGGGGCGCTTTCCCGCGCGTTCTCACGTCGGCAGTGTGTTGTGCTAGGCGTGATTTCTATATAAATTGAGATACTTGCATACAATGGTAAAATCTGCCATCCCGCGCTACGCGACGGGGCGCGGTGCAGTGGGTGGAGCGCCTTAGTATGTCGTACTACTTTCAGGACAGCCTGTAAATATGCGTCCACGAGAAACGAGAAGTGACCAGCGCTAAGACGCAATTTCCACCAAAGCTGTTTGGAGCAGAGCGGAGTGCATGCAAATAAATAATAAGATATCATAATTGCTACATATCCTTGCTTCCTTCTTTATACGTCAATTATTTTGCGGAGGGTAGACATTTACTGCCTTTACCACGCTTGCAAAGAAACATGCTCAATATGTTCCGCAGTAGCAGCTCACATGTCCACTAATCATAGGTTAACCCATTCTCCGTTGCACCAATCATCTCCACACATATCATCTCCTTTTATCTTTGGTGGGAACCGGCCCTTGAAGCCACAAAAACAGTTCTGATCAGTATTCCTTTTCAGATAAAGGTGAAAGCGTATGGGACAGATACTCCCACGAACACCCAGATACCTTTGTGAATGGAAATGGAGACGTGGCGATTGACTCCTATTATCTATGGAAGGAGGATGTAAAGACTGCGCATGAATTAGGTCTACAATTCTACAGGTTCCTACCTAAAAGTTATAATGGTCAAAGATATTTTGTGATCCATAAATGACTCTTTTCTCCTTCTCATTCTCTGCATGTAGGATCATCAACAGATTTATTGGACGAATGGCTCCGTGGACGTTTTTTTACTTTGGAGGCCAAGTTAATCATCGGTCTTGGTGTCGTCTTTCCATATTTGAGTCCTTCGGACTACATAAAATAACACTTATGGGATAACTTTTAATACGTATGGAATAGTAACTAGCTTCTCCAGAAATGGTGCAAGTAATACATTGGTGGGCAGACAGAGATGGAAAGAGAGAGGCTCATGCAAGTTTCAGCATCATAATACTCGAGTGTGTCTTAAAGCAAATTATCACAATTTTATTATTACGTTATTCAGATTCTCAATATCCTGGACAAGGATTTTGCCGTCTGGTTTCCCAACTGCAATAAGTGAGACCGGGAAGAAGTATTACAGCAACCTGATCGATGGTCTGCTGGAGAAGGGAATCGAACCTATCGTCACTTTATACCATTGGGATTTGCCGCAGAAGCTGCAAGATCTTGGTAAGGTTGACATTATGTTATAATATTACCTACTGTTTGGCGACATCGCACAAACGTCACAAGTTGACGCCAACCTGAATCACGCTATCAAAGTTTTCTTCATCGGTTGTAAATTTAATATACAACGCTCCGACAAGATCAGTCGGGGTTCGGCCGTCCCCCAGGCAACACCACTTTGCCTAGCGGGAGATCTCCTTTAGCTAAAACTGCCTAAGCACACGTCTTTCTTTATAAATATCAGCAGGCCTATTATGAACTTTTATAAAACCATTCATGTTCCAGGCAATTCATTTATGGGGCTTGGAACGACGAATGATTGGCTAAAAAGTTTCACGTGACCGCTTTTTAGCCAATCATACGTCGTTCCAAGCCCGATAAATGAATTGCCTGGAACATGAATGGTTTTATAAAAGTTCATACAATAATAGGCCCGCAGGTCGTTAACATCAGAATTCCAAACCATTTCAGGTGGCTGGACCAACCCTCTCATATCAGACTGGTTCGCAGACTACGCAAGAGTAGTATTTTCACTGTACGCTGATCGAGTGAAGACTTGGATCACTATAAATGAGCCAATACTAATATGCGACGGTGCATACAACATGCAGTTCACTGCACCAGCTATCAAGGAGATGGAATTGGCTCCGTTTCTCTGTAATAAACACACTTTGATAGCACATGCTAAAGCGTGGAGGATTTATGACACTGATTACAGACCTAAATATCACGGTGAGTTAAGCCAGTGGTACTAAACCTTTTTTTATAAGGGCCACAAACTCGTGTTAGCTGTGGTGTCGCGGGCTGCAAGAAAAAAAATGAGTAAAAAAATCCTAGGTTTTCGCAACGCGTTGTTTGCGTATATTTTAAATTGTTTATCATTTCCTGACCTGAAACACGTCGCAGTGTCACGGTTACAACACAATATGATTAGCCATATTTACATTCAGGACCTTCAGGACCACAATGTTGAATTTGCAAAATGTTGCCAAAATGTTGAACACGTCAAAAGTTATTATTTTGAAATCCTAAAATGTTGAATGCTCGTTCATCAACCAATACGGGCTCGTAAAAAGATAGGCTTGGTGTATGCTACAAGGAATTTATGTAAATCGTTCTTCGTTTTATTTTCTTTCTTACTAAAATATTATTTGAAATATATTCGATTTATCTGAAGAGCTATGTTTGGTTTATGTGAAAGCGTTCAATTCTATGTAGACCCGGGATGTGCTATATTTTCAGGTAAAATATCCCTCGTAAATAATCTAGTATGGATGAAACCCGCAGCCCCAGAGTATAAGGATTTAGCAGAACTTGCAGTTCAGCATTGTGTGAGTTTTCATTTGTATATCGTATAATTAATTTTTTTACACAAGTCACAAGAACATGTCATTCAAGCACTTAGCTAGTTTTCATTAGTTTGCTACCAAAAACCAAATTTTAGAAAAGTAGCAAATTAATTGTATCAACCTAACAGTATAAGTACAGTACCGGCAAATAGGAGGTAACTTACGTACTAACGAAGATAAGTTGATTATACAAATAGAATGTAGCCTAGAATAGAACTAGCCAAGTCATATTTAGAACTTGTATATAACGCTCTTGTGACTAAAACTTTAGGATTTTCTACACAGAACTTGGCTCCTATTTAGATCTCATTTTGATCTTTTTTTGAACTTGGCTCTCATTTCCCATTTATGTTTTTGATGAGATTCAACGTTACTAAAGCTGCAATTACACAAGTTATTTTATTTTACCCAAATTTTTCACCTTCAATTTCAGGTCGGTCGTTACGCACATCCTATCTTCTCCAAACAAGGAGGCTGGCCTCCAAATATAGCAAGAGTAATGGCTGAATACAGTAAGAAGCAAGGTCACGTGCGTTCAAGATTACCAGAATTTACCAAAAATGAAATACATTTAATAAAAGGTAAGGTAACTGGAATAATGCTGTCTCTCTTATGCAATACTAACCTATTCCGCTCTCTTTCTTGCGCGAGTAAGAGGGCATAATATAAATTAAAATTTTAGAATAGATGTAGATCCTTAAACTTTTTAGGGTTTTAATATCATTACTATCATTAGGACCTTCAACAGGAGGAATCCTTTGAAGTTGCTGCACCTCTTACAGTTACAAACGAACCCCTAATATTTTTGAAGATACCCCACACTTTAGGGTACGCGATGAATAAAAAATTCATCCTCACCTGTAGGGGAGGTATAATGAAAAAAATGTTTTTCAATATTTTATTTTACAATTCTGGAGTTTTAATAAATAATATACATATGTTTATCTATGCCAAATTACAGCTTTCTAGCACTAAGGGTCTCGGTGCTTTGCTTCGGACGGACGGACGGAAGGACGGACGGACGGACGGACGGACGGACGGACGGACGGACGGACGGACGGACATGACGAAACTATAAGGGTCCCGATTTTACTTCGGAACCCTAAAAAAATTTATTTCAAAGAAACGAGGAGAAAAAGAATTCCCACAATTTCACATGGATCAGAAGTATCAAAACTGAATTTTGGTATACATGATACCAATCTGGAATCCCCTTTCGAGTAAAAATATTCCTAATTATGGCTGACGTCTCCTTTTTTGAAATTGGTCAAAAATTATTAAAAAAGGTTATCCTAACTCAACATTCAATCAAATTCATACGTACATGATCTTTCAGGTACCTATGACTTCTTTGGAATGAATATGTACACCAGTCGCCTGGTGAGGCCTTCTAGGCCTGGAGACGGTCCCAGAATATGGTTTCACTCAGGATCCCCGGAGTTGAATATAACGCTCGTAGCAGATCCCAGGTGGAAATTCGGAGCAATGATTTTGATGCCGGTAAGATGCTGAAACTCATAGGATTCTATGTGATGGACCGGTTTAAGTAACAGCGGGCGAGTTCTAGTAGCTAAAATTTCATGCTTCGGAGAGCAAGTAAAGCCGTGGATCTCGGTTGTTGTCGTAAGATAACAGTCGTTAAGCCATGTCGGAGGTTTCGGTACTTGGGTTGCCTACTAACCCCTCCACCAATTTGCAATGGAGCAGCTTCAGGGCTACTCAAGAGGAGAGACCCTTAATTAGTAGTAGGCCGTTAATGGGTTAAAGTCAGTTAAAGTCAAGATAACTATGAAAATAGCAAATAAAAAAAATACTTTGATTTTTTATTAGTGGCCAAGGCTGGATAGTATCTCCTGGTAATAAAGATGCTTGCTGATCTTCCTACACTACATAAATAGAAGACAATTCTACTCCGATTTAAGTCACAGTAAAGCGTATTGCTTGGGCTCAAAGCATATTGACCTTTTTTTAAGTAGTTATAAGGATTTTTGCTTAAATGCCATGTAGAAGTAGGTACATAGTATTTTCTGCGCTTCATTCATCCCCACTTTATTCCTTTATTTCAGTCTTATCCAGAAGGATTACGTCAACAAATAGCCTGGTTGAGAAAAGAGTATGGCGAGAATCTTCCAATCATAATCACAGAAAATGGATATGCCAGCCACAAACGTGATCTTGATGATGAGGACAGAATAGAATATTTGATTGATCATCTAAAACAAGTAAAATTACCATCATTAACATAAAGACACAATTGAAAACAATAATATAAAGAGGACTCGTGTGGCAAAATGGTTACCATAAAAAAAAGCAAAGCAACAACCCATAATTGTCCCACTGCTGGGCTCGGGGTCTCCTCTCAGAATGTGAGGGTTAGGCCATAGTCTACCACGCTGGCCAAGTGCGGATTGGTAGACTTCACACACCTTCGAGAACTTTTATGGAGAACTCTCCGGTGTGCAGGTTTCCTCACGATGTTTTCCTTCACCGAAGCAAGTGATAATTAACATGTAATACGCACATAATATTTGAAAATTAGAGGTGCGTGCCAGGATTTGAACTCGGGCCCCTTCGTTCGAGAGACCAACGTTCTACCGCTAGGCTATCACTGCTGTTACCATACCGGACGCATATTAATAAATACCCGACGCTTCAGCCACCCGAAGTTGACGCAGCTGCAGATAGCAGCTGACGTGTCGGGCTAACGCTTTTTACAAGAACCAAGTTCCTTGTAAACAGGCTAACGCGTCAGTTATCTTATTAGTTATAGTATTAGAAAATACAAATGCCGATGCCTCCCATGAGGAAAACCTCTGAATTGAAGTGGAGTCGGTTAGGTTAGGTTAGGTTGAATGATTTTATTTTACGAGTAAAACAGCGACTCCGCGAAGCGGAGTTCCGTCGACAACTGCGCCGTAGTCAAATATATTATGAAAATTTTTGAATATAATGTGAGTTGTGCTGAACGAAACTTGGCGTACCAAATGATTTTAATATACCACACGCCTATGTGGTATATTGCAGACGCGTCGTCATGACATGTCATGACATGACATGACATTATACGATTATACGAGCGCCCAAACGTCCCGAGTGGCTGAAGCGTCGGGTATTATTTACGAGTACCTATGCATACCGCTAGGCTCCTAGGTTCGATTCCCAGCGAGGCGGAAACTTGAATGATGAATTTGAATTTTTCCTCTCGGTCTGGGTGTGTGTGTCTTTGTGTGTTATCCATGACACCCACGATACATGGAATCCTAATGTGGAGCTATGAGTGTATAGCGTTATTTATTTATAAAATATTTACATATTCATTTGATCAGGTTCTGCTATCCATATGGGAAGATGGCGCTAACATAACTGGATATAGTGTATGGTCCTTAACTGATAACTTTGAATGGATGGCTGGTTACAGGTGGGTTCTATTTTCAATCTGTACAGTGCTGCTACCCGTGCTTCTTTCTTAACTTTCAGCAATATTTGCCACCAAAATTATTTTTCTTACATACTTTTATCTTTTAAGTTAATGCTTGACTACGATCCCACCTGATGGTAAGTGACGATGTATAAATGGGTGGTAAAACGCACTAACTTAGTAACAGCCTAATCACTGTTGCCTTCAATACACCTACATTATAATCGAGCGTCGCTATACGCATAAAAAATTATGAAACGAAGCGCGTCGCCCGTACAGGGAGATGTTAACGACCAAGGGATGGATACCCGCCGTGCGTTGGGACGCTCGATGGTGGAAAGGGGATGCGGAATCAAATCCTCAAATTAAATGATGATGATGTCGCACATTTTGGAGAGTTCCAAAATGTATCCTGTAGAATACCGAGAGGCTGGCAACTCTGCGCCTGTGCCCGAGGCTCTGAAAATTGGTGTCAACTAATTTAGGGTTACCAATAAGCCTCTTAGCACGCCTCTCCTTTGAATCCAATGCTGACAGGTGACATTTTGCAGCACCAGCCCAAATGTGACAGCAGTAAGGCCGAACCTGTACTTTATAAGGTTAAAAGCTGTTGTGGTATGAAGTACCGATGCACCTTTGCTAGAATTCCAAGCTTCCTAGCAGTTACTTTAGCTTTAGATTTAGATTCAATGAACCGCCCAAAGTTAAGATTCGAAAATATATCAAAGCCCAATAACTGAAGGCGGTCAGTGTACTCCAGGGATACATTCCGGAGAGCAGGAATCAAGATAAACGGACTCCTTTCCCCTTCCTCACCTTTTTCCTCCTCCCACCGCTTTCCTACAATCCCTCATCTCTTTCTCTCCTTCTGACTTATCAAATAATTCGTTTGTTTCAGCATTCGATTCGGCCTATACGATGTAGATTTCGAGGATCCCAAGAGGACGAGAACAGTTCGGGCGTCAGCACACTTTTACAAAAATCTTATCAAGTCACGAAAACTTCATACAGACAATCTCAAGCAATGGTCCTCACAGATCACATACCAACAGAAAACTCAATCTAGAAACAGTGCTCCTGGATTTATCCATATCTGGTGGCAGATGCTCATTATCCAGTTAATTCTACGGCAGAGTGGTTTATGGATCAAATGAAATTGCATAATATGAATTATCGTGTTGTGTTTTGATGTAATTTTACTTTTAAAATTGTTTAATAATTTGTATGTTGAATAATAAAATGTAAAAAGTAGGTACCTTAAAATCAAAGCAAGCCTGTATAAAAAGAAAATTAATATTAAATGACCCACTGCTTCATTTTTTCTTTCCTATTATAATACCACAGATTAGTAATGTTCCCTCCCCTAGTCTCTCCTCTTGAGGAAGCCTAGAGCATACTCCACCACACTGCTCCAGTGCGGGTTGGTGGAGGGGTTAGTAGCCAACTGCGGAATTTCTTGCCACCCGATGGCACGCGATCATCGGCATGCCCTCCAAAGCACGGTAGCTTAAATGAAATATTTGCTACTAGCGGTCAGCCATTCAACTACTGATCGGGTGTTGCTTAACTTGGACGGTCACAGGAACGACGCAATGGTCAACAGAGTAGTTAAAAATGTTACTAAGAAATAAGGGCCGTTACCCGTGCACCCAGTGCAACAAGGTTGGAATTTTAAAAAGCGGCCAAGTGCGAGTCGGACTCGCCCATGAAGGGTTCCGTAGCAGCAAGTAACATAATATAAAAGTTCTTGAAGTTCGTTGTAACTTTGATCGAGGTAAATTGCGGTTTACGATTTAGGACGCATTAAAAAAAACTACTTACTAGATCTCGTTCAAACCAATTTTCGTTGGAAGTTTGCATGGTAATGTACATCATATATTTTTTTTTAGTTTTATCATTCTCTTATTTTAGAAGTTACGGGGGGGGGACACACATTTTACCACTTTGGAAGTGTCTCTCGCGCAAACTATTCAGTTTAGAAAAATGTGATATTAGAAACCTCAATATCATTTTTGAAGACCTATTCATAGATACCCCACACGTATGGGTTTGATGAAAAAAAAATTTTTGAGTTTCAGTTCTAAGCATGGGGAACCCCCAATTTTTTTTCTATTTTTGTGTAAAAATCTTAATGCGGTTCACAGAATACATCTACTTACCAAGTTTCAACAGTATAGTTCCTATAGTTTCGGAAAAAAGTGGCTGTGACATACGGATGGACGGACAGACAGACAGACATGACGAATCTATAAGGGTTCCGTTTTTTGCCATTTGGCTACGGAACCCTAAAAATCGATAATTTTAAAATGAAAAATAACATGATAAGTCAATTGTTTATTAAAACTAACGTAATTTGGTAATATGATAATTAAACGTATCAACATTGCTCTGAAAGAAATATATTATGTCTGGGACCTTTTTACTTAAATATACGTACGTAAGAGTAATACTTTTATTTATAAATCCTCTCGCTCGCACCCACGACGGCCACGACCCACGCTAGCAATCCAAAACAACTCCAGTGAAAGCTATGATCAGTAGCGTAGCGTGGGGGGGGGGGGGAGCCGGGGGGGCCCTGGCCCCGGGCGGCACACGAAGAGGGGGCGGCAAGCCACTCGATTTTTAAAGAAAAAAAAATACACATTAAAAGTAATTTTATTTAAATTTTAATGTAAATTGTGCTATGAAAAAAACAAGAAAAGTGTATTTTTAATTAATAAAAAAAATATTTTAAATAATATGGGGCGCCAAAGATCTGCCTGTGCTATCTTTTTGTTCCCGATAATCAAAGAAAAAATATAAGGGAATTTACGTGTGCCGAAGAGGCCGTGGCTGCCTACGAAGTCGCAATTTCAGACCTATCGGATCAAGACTGGCGAAAGTGTTTTAATAATAGTTGGTTTAGGTGAATGGAAATTTGCATTCAGAATGAACGAGAGTATTTCGAAAAACTGTAAAATAAATATTGTTAATATCTTGTATAGTTTTTTTCTTGTCTCAAAATTTATCGAGTTACCTACGTAACATAATGTGTAATTGAAGTTATTAATTATTTTTAAACTCACAAAGATTTACATAATTAAGTTAGAAATGTAATTTTTCATAGGTTAAATGTTTTTTTAAAAGATCTCAAAGTTTTAAGACAAACATATTTTAAATACATAATGAACCATATTATTATTGAAATTAAACATCTACGAGTAGGTATATCGATATGGTTTCTTTGAAGATAACCTTCTCTTTTTAAGTAAGTTGGTAAATTAAAGCTGTCAAACGGGTAGATGGGCCACTCGATAGTGGTCACCGTCCCCATGGACATTTATTTATTTATTTAACTTTTTGCACCATACATAGTATAATAGCAAAGGCGGACTTACTGCTAAAGGCATTCTCACAACGAACGAAGTAAGAACACAACGATATGGCGGTATATTAAAGAAAGAAACAACTAGGTTTGTAACACTCAGCTGGAACATGACGAGTTGTATAAGGGCTATTTCAAGCAATTAACATAACATCAGTATCTGAAAAAATATACACACCGGCATATTTAGCGGAACACAAAAAAAATGTCCATAATTAAAAAAATATGGTTTTATTTTAAAATCTACTTACTACACTTCTTTTGTTAATTAAAGTTTCATTTGTTTTACTTAAAATGAGACCACATTAAGAACAGATTTTGCGAGTAAAGGCTATTTGTGAAAAATGGTACATTGTTGAACTTTTCGTGTAAACGAGAAAAGTGAAAATTAATATTAAAATAACAACTAATTAAATTAGAAAAATGGTGATTAATATCGCGTATTTCCTCCACGTGCTCTTATTAAAGTTTCTACCCGTCTAGGCATACTGAGAATGATGTTATCGATCGTCTCCTGGGATAGTCTCCGCCATTCCTCAACTACGGCGATTCGCAGTTCACCCACGTTGGCAGGAGCTGGAATTCTGGACTTAACTTTTCTTTTCAGCAAGTCCCAAACGTGCTCTATTGGGTTCGTATCCGGTGATCTCGCCGGCCACTCCATAACAGTGATATTCATATAATTAAGATAAGCTTGAGTTACCCGAGCGGTATGCGGCCGAGCATTATCCTGCATAAAAACAAAATCGTCACCGATATATGGGGAAAACGGTACGACATTTTCTTCTAAAACTTCTCTGATATAGCGGTCTGCAGTCAGACTCCCTCTGTCAATCACTACCAAGTCTGTGCGAGCTCCCAAACAAATGCCCGCCCAAACCATTATTGATCCACCACCGTATGCAACTGTAGTTTCAAAATTTGTCTAAATGTATCGTTCTCCTTTGCGTCTGTATATTCTTTGCCTGCCGTCAATTTGATTTAAGAGAATTCTGCACTCATCACTAAACAATACCTTACTCAATTGGTCCGCGTTCCAAAGTCGATGTTCCTGAGCAAAAGTTAACCTGTTTCTACGATGATTTACCTCGAGCCTTGGAGCCTTGGCGGGCACAAATGAACCCAAATCAGCTTCTTCGAACCTTCTTCGTACCGTACGCTCACTTACGGTTACACGCCGCACTGCTTCTAACTCCTGTTGGGCTTGGATGGCCATCAAACGGGGGTTCCTACATACACGAAGCCGAATGAAACGATCATCCCTACTCGAAGTCCGTCTTTTTCTGCCTTGTCCTGCTCTTCTCACATAAGTACCGGTCTCCCTGAACCGTTGGATACTGCGGTGGATCGTTGAAACTGGTCGACGAAGATCTCTGAGAGAAGAATGATGAAAGAAGAGGAATGGCGGAGACTATCCCAGGAGACCATCGATAACATCATTCTCAGTATGCCTAGACGGGTAGAAACTTTAATAAGAGCACGTGGAGGAAATACGCGATATTAATCACCATTTTTCTAATTTAATTAGTTGTTATTTTAATATTAATTTTCACTTTTCCCGTTTACACGAAAAGTTCAAAAATGTACCATTTTTCACAAATAGCCTTTACTCGCAAAATCTGTTCTTAATGTGATCTCATTTTAAGTAAAACAAATGAAACTTTAATTAACAAAAGAAGTGTAGTAAGTAGATTTTAAAATTAAACCATATTTTTTTAATTATGGACATTTTTTTTGTGTTCCGCTAAATATGCCGGTGTGTATAGTATAAAAAAACTAATAAAACACGCTTTTATAGAAAATCCAACTAAAAAATAGAAAATAAATTTGAATTAAGATTGTAAAAAAAGCGTGGGGTGCTTTTTTATTAATATATCCCTTCTACTAATTGACTCCATGCACCCCCCACGCTTTTATTACAATTGCACGATTCTTAATTCAATTTTTTTTCTATTTTTTAGTTGAATTTTCTATAAAAGCGTGTTTTTTAGTTTTTTTTTTAACTGTTATTTTTTTTTTCATTTTTTTATTTGATTTTTTGAAATAAAATTTAGCTTTTTTTTTTCTTTTTTTTTCAAATATTGAAGTGTCATCGGTCCTCGATAAGTCTACGAAGTTTGAAAAAAATCTGACCGTTTGAAGTGGGTCAAACCCAAATCAAGTCCAAAGGAGTCGGTTACAACTTACAAAGTTACAAACATACAGGTGAAGCTAATATTATAAAGCGTGAAAATATAGCGTGTAACAAAATAAGTTGAGAACCCTTGTTAAATAAATAACTGGTTAATAATTAGTGACTTGATGTAATCTTTCTATAGCTGCACAGTATGTTAATTACCCAGTTTTCAAGGTTTGGTTTGCATAGTTAATTTAATATGCAACTAACATTATTGCTTCATTTTTGTACGGTTTCTGAAGTGAAAATTCTAACTGCATTGCGCAGACGGGGTAAGCAGAAAAATCTTCATCCTATCAAACTTGTTGATCTACATATTGTATACTTTTCAGCGTACAATTACTACCGTGAAACAGAATACCATTTATTTATTTAATTAAATACCGTACGAAATAATATTTAAGAATCAGCATCTAGCATCCAATATTACAAAATGAGTGTTTTTAGTTTTTAACTAGGTAACTAATATAATATCAAAATCTTTGTAGAACATCGGGAAACGACGCTACGGTACATCACTAAAAACAGGATACAAGTGAAGAAAAGCTCTCTCCAATAAAAAATATGAATATCCAATATATTATGGAGTTGTGGTAAATATCTAAAACATTTTTTATTTGAAAATTGTTTAAATGGAAAAAAGTTTAGACATACTTAAATATTTTTAATTTGGGAACCGATGTTACTCGAAGCTTTTTACAATTAAATCGATGAAAACCGCACCTAAGTCAGCTCAGCATTTTCTAAGTATAGAGATATAGATAAACAAATATACTATTTCCATATTAACACTCGCAATAATAGTTTTTTCTAATGTCTTTATCATCATATCATCACATAGTAATTAAGAATAGTTATAAGGTTGATTTGTATGTTGAGTGTTGTAACCACTGGCAGACCTAAACAAATAAATAAATAAATAAATAAATAAATAAATAAATCATTCGAAATCAGTTGAGGAAACAGTTTTGTTTTACATTTTCCTTTAAATGTCGCAAAAAAATCATATTTTTTTACTATATTAATATTAAACGACGTTACCTATTTTATTTAGTCACAAAACCTTAGGTTTAACCATTTTTCATCGCTCTTAATTTTTTTAATTATTATTTTTTTAATTACATCGCAGCATACTCTTGATTCGCTATCAGTGTTGCCACACTCTCGAGCGAAGGTTTCCTGCGGCATTTAAGTTTGGAGCTGGCTCCTCAGCATACCAAATCGAAGGAGCTTGGAACGTCAGTGGTATGTTATTAAAAAATACATACGAATAGTTACAAATACATCTTGCTTAGTCAAAGGGTCATCTTGGGTAGTAAAAGTATGAAATCTGTCCATGCAGCAACATCGTCGCGTTTGGCTTTTGCCTGTTTCATTATGCAGCTTGCATGCAATTGTAATTGAGTGCGCTGACGATCCACCTGATGGTAAGTGCTTACATATTCCATGAACATTAGCTACACCAAAGGCATCACCAACCTAGAAAGAAGGGAGAGAGAGAGAATTTGGCCGTATTCGTTCGGCTTAGAATACTAATCCCAATCCCACGCCAGATGGGTGTCGTAAGAGGCGACTAAATTAGGCCCGCTTGTGGGGATTATATTATATTATTATTATTTCTTCATGGGGTTCGTCTGGATAACAACCACCATTGAGCATTACCTAGCCGACAAACCACTTGTCGTGTTCCGGCTTAAGCCTTGAGCAGGCTCTCCTTTCTTTCTTTTTCTTCTCCCTTTCTTGGCCGGCAACGCATCAGTGATGTTCTTGGTGCTCATGTTCATGGGCGACGATAGCCACTTACCATCAGGTGTATGGTCAGCTCGTTTGCTGGCTCTTTCATTAAAAAAGACAAAGAAAGATTATTACATAGATGAGTTCAAATGTTTGAATTTATACGTATATTATTAACTTACTTCTTTTTCCGTCTTTAAGATAAAGGTGAGAGTATATGGGACAGATACGCCCACGAGCATCAAGACACGCTCGGCTGCACGGGAGACGTGGCGGCTGACTCGTACCACTTGTGGCAGGAGGATGTCAGGATTGCACAGGAGTTGGGCCTGGATTTCTACAGGTCAGTTTTAAGTTGACAAACGAACATATGAGATGGTAGGTGGTCATTGGCGCTCATGGATTTAATCCCAAATGCATCACCGAACAGAAATGATCTTCGCTGTAACGCTGCGATGCACCCGATGAATCTATGTACAGTACCCTCTCTCACTCCCCAATCTTTTTGGCCGGCCTGGAGATGGATAGGGCATCGACAATGATCACGCGGTTTCCTTGCGCAGCTGTGAGAACTTCAGCGAGGCCGATAAGTTTGGAGATTACTGTAGCCGGTGTAGAGTCTGCCAATACGATGCTGCTGCTGTCAAGTGTGAGCGGTAAGGTGAGGTGTGCGGATTCTCGTAAGCGGTGCTCAGAAGATACGAGTTCTAGTCCGTGCACCACCAATTTAGTAAAGGGAGATTTCCCGACGGATGAGGCTTGTTGGCTGGGGAGCGGCCGAGCTCCGTCAGATCTTGCACAGCACAGTTGACTACTAACTTATTACCAGTGTATTTTCGCCAAATTACCGCCTGATACTATTAACTATTGATTACATAGGTTTTCAGTCTCCTGGACTAGAATTTTGCCTTCTGGTTTCCCGACTGCGGTCAGTGAGGCCGGTAAGAAGTATTATAGTAACCTGATCGATGGTCTGCTGATGAAGGGAATCGAACCCGTCATCACTTTGTATCATTTTGACTTGCCGCAGAAGCTGCAAGATCTTGGTAAGTGTTGTTATACAAACTGAAAATGCCTTTCACAGCGGCAAAAGGCTTAGCAAGCGTCATAAAAGTAGTATTAAAACCGGGCAAGTGCATGTCAGGCCACGCACAATGTAGGGTTCCGAAGTAGGTAGTAAGTTTATCAACTGTTACTTGGCTTCTGGCTTCAACCCATTAATGGCCCACTACTGGGCACGGGTCTCTCCTCTTGAGGAGGCCTAGAGCATACTCCACCACGCTGCTCCAGTGCGGATTGGTGGAGACTGTTACTTATGAACTACTTACTATGTATATCCATGCCATATTACAACTTTCTAGCACTAAGAGTCTCGGCGCTTAGCTTCGGACAGAGAGACGGGCAGACGGACGGACGGGCATGACGAAACTATAAGGGTTCCGATTGTACTTCGGAACCCTAAAAATTGATATCATTATCATTCGGAAAAAAAAAATTATATTAGATCGATTGTTATATTTTTAACCAATTTTACTACCACTATTTTGCAGTTTTAAAATAGTAAAAGTGACGATAAGCTTAGTTCTTAACATCACAATCCGAAACCGTTTTAGGTGGCTGGACCAATCCTCTCATATCAGACTGGTTCGCTGACTACGCTAGAGTTGTATTCTCACTGTACGCTGATCGAGTGAAAACTTGGATCACTATCAACGAAGCTTCGGTTATATGCGATTTGGGATACAACACAGTCTTCCATGCTCCAGCTATCAAAGAGACTGAACTGGCTCCGTTTCTCTGCAACAAACACGCATTGATCGCTCATGCTAAAGCTTGGAGGATTTATGACACTGATTATAGACCTAAATATCATGGTAAGTGATTTGCAGTTACTTTCTACCCAATTCGGACCGACGGAACCGGTTACTACCGGTTACCGGCTTCAATCCATGAATGGCACAGTACTGAGCACAGGTATCTTCTCTTGAGGAGGCCTAAAGCATACTCCATTACGCTACTCCAGCATGGATTGGTGGAGGGATTAGTAACCAACTGTAATAATTAATCATTAAACCATATCCGAGGCTACCAATTTCCACCAACCCACACGGAACAGCGTGGCGGTGTACGTTAGTAACTCAATAAGTTTTGAGTTAAGAAAAAACTATACAGACTATTAATGGGTTGAAGCCAATACGTTCCATCTATCCTTCACACGACTAAGAACTGCTGGATATATGTACATAATCCTCCCCTACAAAATGCATATATCTATGGAAATCATTACTTAGTTGAAATAAAGTATTGTTTTATTTTCTTATGTACCTTACCTATCTAATTAATTTAAGACCTTTTTTAGGTAAGATTTCATTAACCAATGGTCTATTGTGGATAGAACCTTCAGCTCCAGAACACAAAGATTTGGCGGAACTTGCCTTACAGCACCTTGTAAGTTTTTATTCGTTCTTGTAAGTTTTCATTCATAACTATATACATATTCTTAGGGACTTCATTGATTTTCGCGCCCACTTTTAGATGTTTTTACCCATTGTTTTACTCATCCAACACGCCTAAAGAACAATTGAGCACCTTTGTCCCACATTTTTGAAATGTAATGTTGTTCATTAAATCGTAAGACTAGAAATTGTTTTCTCGCCTTACCAATCAATTTCATCTTCATTTCTTGTTTGGATTCCCTTGTGTAGTTTTTTCTTGTTTTGTTGTGAACATAAGTAATAAATATTTATATTTGAGTTTATTTTGAAAATTCCCTGCTGGTGAGTTTTATCCTGTAATCCACACCTAACTATGGTAGATGCGTTACCTAAAGTACTTAATCCTATCAGATGACTTTCATATTCTCATCCTACAGTACTCATTTATCTATGTATTTATGTATGTAATTTCAGGCCGGTCGTTACGCACATCCCATTTTCTCCAAACACGGCGGTTGGCCCGCGATTGTGGAGAAGGTAATGGCAGATTATAGCAGGAACCAAGGACATGTACGCTCAAGGCTACCTACGTTTACAAAGGAGGAAATACATCTGGTCAGAGGTATTAAAGACAAACTTAAAATTAAAGCGTCTTTTATGGAAACAGCCGGCAAACGAGAGGACGATCCACCTAATGTAAATGGCTATCCAAATGCATTGATGATGCGTTGCCACCGGGAAAGAGAGAAGAAAAGGAAAGAAAGAAGGAAATGACTCTGTTTTGTGAAATAAGAATACGGACTCGTACTAATTTTAGAGAAATTTAAGTGTGCAAATCATATAAAAGGTTTTCTGAATGTGTTTCGTTAAAAACATGTTATATGCTGGGCTCGTCTGCGGAAAAATCATCGAAAACATTTCATCGAATTACAATTCGCCGAACACAATACATCGAAAAAACATTTCGTCGAATAACAAAACGTAGAACAACCAAGTCATCGATTGACATTTGTTCGAATAGCATTATGTAGAACAACCATTTAATCGCATGACAATTAATCGAATTACATTTCGTCGAATGTCATTTAATCGAATGTCATTTCATCGAATATCATTTCATCGAATGTCATTTCATCGAATGTCATTTCATCGAATGTCATTTCATCGAATGGCAATTCATCGAATGACAATTCCTCGAATTGCAATTATTCTTGTTTAAAAGATTTAAAGATTTTATTATAAACAGAAACAATTTTATGCTTTTTATAACTTTTTTGTATTTCTTATTTTTTGATCAATAACAATTTAACATTTTTCTGTACATAAAAATTTTAGGTTTACTTTCTTCCTTGAATCACTTTTTTTTCAAAACGTTTACGTTAGTGACAGAAACGAATCGCTGCAAAACCGGCTCGACGTAGTCTTGTTTGCCCTACCCCTAGAGTGTAATGTAAACCCGCGTAGGCGTGGAGGGGTGAGGCGGCCCGCGAGCTAAGGAGCAGGTGATTTTAATGCTCGCCGCAGCAGCTGAGGCTGGCCGGCGCAGCCGGCCAGCAAGCCGAAGCTGCGGTGGTGAGCATTAAAAGCATCTGCGACGATAAGCTCGCGTGGGACCGCCGGAGCCCCGCAGCGCCGGAGCCGTGACAGAAACTGTGCTTGCTGCATGTTGCATGCTGCTTACGTCTTAGTGCTGCCTTTCAAGGATGTGTGACGTTTGAAATAATTAAAAAATATTTATTAATGATCATATGAAAATTATATCATTCGATTCGGCCAATTGTGATTCGATATATTGTCATTCGATATTTTGTCATTCGATATATTGTCATTTGATATATTCTCATTCGATATATTGTCATTCGATTAACTGTCATTCGATGAAATGACATTCGACTAATTGTTTTCGATTAAATGTTAATTCGATTAATTGTGTTTTCGATTAAATGATCATTCGATTAATTGTAATTTCGATGAAATGTCGATTCGATTTATTGTAATTCGATGAAATGTGTTCGATGAAATGTAATTCGATGAAATGTTTTCGATAATTTTTCCGCAAATCGCTGGGCTATCACTACTATTCAAGACTTAATTACTCCTCCAGGCACCTACGATTTCTTCGCCATGAACATTTACACAAGCCGCCTCGTGAGACCATCACGGCCTGGAGACGAACCCAAGATATGGTTCCTTACAGGATCTCCTGAGCTGAATTTGACGTTAATTATTGATCCCAAATGGAAACCTGGAGGTCTCAGCATTATACCGGTAAGACTGCCAATGATCATTCAAATTATTTTAAACTAGTAACCACCTTCGCTTTGCTTCGGTTTTCTTATTTTTTTACACCTTGGGTTACATTATTGGAGTTTTATTATGGATTCCTATATTTTTTTTATATAATATAGCCTATGTCACCCGGAGATAGTGTCGCTTCCCAACAAGAATTTTTCAAATCGGTTCAGTATAATATCAAACAATCAAATCTTTACTCTTTATAATACATATTAGTATAGATTAGCGCTATGCCTGCGATTTTGTCCGTGGTTTTTCGGAATAATAAGTACCCTCAGATGAAAGAATAAAAGGCAGATAACGTCGTTCGAATACGACGTAAGCCTACCACGAATAATCTATATCTATCTATCTATCTATATCTATATCTATACTAATAATAAAATTGAAGAGTTAAACTGTGATTTTAAAAATGATTTTTTCAAGTTGCAAATCGTTACTTGCACGATACCAACACCGAAAAACGAGTTTTTAAAAAAAATTCATGTCTGTCTGTTTGTTTGTCTCCGCAAATCTCTGAAACCACTGAACAAATTTTAACACGACTTTTACTAAGATATTTAAAAGTCTTCAACTTAGTATTTAAGCTACTTTTTATGGTTTCACACCAAAGGGTTCCTTAGGGATACTTTGTATGGAAAAATAAAAAAATGTCAGCTGATTTGTTTTAAATAATAAAAAACGTTTTCTCCGTACAAAAAGAGTAATACATGCATATCTTAGTTTTTACTTATATGACATGGAAAGACCATAAAATGCCTATAAAGGTTATTTTTTTCATTAATTCAAATCCCTATTATCGAGTGGATGTCTGTTTTCTTATTTTGTTTTCGAGAGCATGTTTTGAGCATGCTCCAATATAATTTCAGCATTTTATTAATTTCACCTTGGAAGTGGTGGAAAAACGCAAATTAATTATGTATGAGTAACCGATCGATTACTATATTGGCCACTAGATGTCGCTGTATAGATACAAACCTCTTTTTTACCTACAAATAAATAAAATTGAAGAGTCCGTCTGTGATTCCGAAATAACTGCATTTTTCATGTTGTATATAGTTACTTGCACGATATCAAAACTGAAAAATGAGTTTTTGATAATTTTTGTTTGTCTGTTTCTTTGTTGCCACTTATCGCTGAAACCACTGAAAGGATTTCAACAGGACTCTACTACGATATCGAGTCTTCAGCTTAAATTGTAGGATATTTTTTGGGTTCCATAACAAAGTGAGAAATTAAAATATGAGTCGATTTGTTTTAAACTTACAAAACCTTTTCTTCATCTATCTATACTAATAATAAAATTGAAGAGAGAATCTGTGATTTTGATAAATGATTTTTTCAAGTTGTAAATCGTTACTTGCACGATACCACCACCGAAAAATGAGTTTTTGATAATTTTTGTTTGTCTGTTTCTTTGTTGCCACTTATCGCTGAAACCACTGAAAGGATTTCAACAGGACTCTACTACGATATCGAGTCTTCAACTTAAATTGCAGGATATTTTTTGGGTTCCATAACAAAGCGAGAAACGGAGAAATTAAAATATGAGTCGATTGTTTTAAACTTCCAAAACCTTTTCTTCATTGATAATAAAATGCATAACTCCATAGACGTAAAGCGTATTGCGACGTGTTGAATGAAGCTTAGGATTGTTATTTGAAATAACTGTTTCGTGATTTTTTTATGGAAATAGCTGACAAACGAACTGACGTTCCACCTGATGGTAAGTGGCTATCGTCGCCCATGGACATCAGCAACACCAAAGGCATCACTGATGAGTTGCCGGCCAAGAAATAGGGAAGAAAAAGAAAAAAAGAACTGGCTCTCAAGCGCTCAGCCGGAATACGACGAATCGTTTGGCGGCTGACTCATGCTCAAGGGTGGTAGCTATCCAGGAGAAGCCCATGGAGAAATAATAATAGTAATAATGGTATTAATTAACAATTATAATGCATAATATCCTTAGGAACATCGTGTTGAGAGTGCTTGAGTGCTGAATTTTCTAATTTTATGTGAAGCAATGGGGAGATAGATCCCTTTGCCGAATTATTGGTTTGCCAAAACTACAATGTAATAAATGCGAAAATGTGTTGCCTCCTTTATTACCATTCACACATAACTCATCGAATAAATCTTAACTCTCTCGCACCGCCGAACCAATTTTGATGTGTTTGGATATATACATAGATTGTACGTTGGAGAAGGATTACTACTTTTTTTAAAGTCTGGGTACATAGGTACCCAGAAGGTAAAAGTATGTAATGTGAAGGCTTAGCCATACGGCATCATAAAAACTATTTAATCAGTGTAATTTACTATGGGTTAAGCAGGAAACACAAACATTAGAAAATAATTGGCTTCAATCCATTAATGGCCCACTATTGGGCACGGGTCTCTCCTCTCCTCTTGAGGAGGCATAGAGCATACTCCACCACGCTGCTCCAGTACGGATTGGTGGAAGGGATAGTGGCTAACCCAATAAATAATAATAATAAGTAAAAGCAATCGGTCAAGTGCGAGCTAGGGTTGTTGAACCTAACTTAACTAATTAGTGAAACCTAACGTAACATAGCTGTGTAACGAAAAGATAAATGAAATTAAGAAACAAACATAACTTTGCCGTTGAAAAACTGTCGTACCCATACATCGACATAGGCCCTGATCAAATTAACAAGTTCTGCAAATAGGTGTAAAATCATGTTCCTGTACTACTTACAAACCAGTTACCTACTTACAAAACAGTTTTCGGATTTTTTCTTTAACTTGTTATACCTAAGACATTTCTTCTAGCCGAGTGTCTTTTGATTGCGTTGACGACACAGAATATTGATCTTTTTACAGCTCCTAGGGATTGCAGACCGGAGTATTGGATATTAATTTTAATTTGTTACCTTTACGCTTTCCTGCTTAAAAAGGTTTTGACAAACAGACAAACAGACGGGCAATGGAGTGAGTGATCTTAAGGGAACCGTTTTTTTTCTTTTCAGGTAAGGAACCCTAAAATATCGAAACGTTATGTGGTGTATTGACCTTTCATTGTAATGCGGTTCTAATGATCAATCATGCTGCTTTAAGAGTATGTTAACTGAAGTACCTACTATTTTTGCCGAAGCGAAGCGAGGGCAACTGCTAGTACAAAATAAAAAACTAATACAATCTCGTGTCACTACTAAAGAAAGCGTCAAATTGCATGAAGGTCTCAATTGTCAAAAATCTATTAATTAATTTTATCAGTTATAATGCCGTCTTGCATTTTTAAACTATGTAAAAGTACCTAGTTCGCAAAATCAAAGAAAAGAAGATGGAATGTCTTTTCAGGGGTGTCTGTTCATTATTTTATTATTTATTTATAATAATATTTTTGCGGTTTGCTCGGAACACAAAACCTCGACAATTTTTCATTTCTATACCAGCTTTATGTGAAAATCGGTTACCCTAAATTTGGGGAAATATGCATGAGCTATTTGAACAGTGGTCGATTTATAAATTTACATCGAAAAAATTTTATTAAAAAGTAAATATTTGTATTTATTTAAACCTAAAAATCAGGAAATAGGAATCAGGTTCGTTTGGAAATTTTTGACTGTTTTTCTATGCATTTGTTCCACCTTGTCTCAGGAACGGCTTAATATAAAATTCGGTTTTCACTGACGTATTCTAATGAGCTTGGGTTAACATTATTTTAATGTTTGTTTTATTTGAATCGGTTCACAAATAAAAAAATCACGACAATTTAAAGAATACCATCTCTACATTTATCGACTTTGGGCTTACCGAAGCGAAGCAAGGGCGTTCACTAGTAATAAATAATTTGCCAATTTAATTGTGCATAATGTGTTAAGTTGGAAATATGTCAAACAACATTTACAAAATTGCGGGAGATTGTGACTTTTCATTTGGCATCCTCACACACACAAATAATTACGTGTCCATACGGTGCCACTGCTAGTTGACATTAAGGTTGTCACGCACACATAGCGAAAAAGTGACTTCACGTCATTCTTTACATTTCTTTGCGAATGTTCCATCTGCCTTTTATTCCTTCATCTGAGTAAGTACCCTATATCTTAGTCCAGATCTCTGCCTACATGTGTGCAAAATTTTATAAAAATCCGTTCAGTATTTTTAGTTAACAACAACATTACATACAATTAGCAAGAAACCTTTAACACTAACAAACATTTATACATACTTTCATATTTATAATATTATAGTAGGATGTTCAAAATGAGAATCATTTATTGAATAATCATTTTTTTATTTGTCATGATCGGCTTCTTGGATTAACTGAATAAAAAAACGCGGCCAAGTGCGAGTCGGACTCGCCCATGAAGGGTTCCGTAGCAGCAAGTAACATAATATAAAAGTTCTTGAAGTTCGTTGTAACTTTGATCGAGGTAAATTGCGGTTTACGATTTATGACGTATTAAAAAAAACTACTCACTAGATCTCGTTCAAACCAATTTTCGTTGGAAGTTTGCATGGTAATGTACATCATATATTTTTTTTAGTTTTATCATTCTCTTATTTTAGAAGTTACGGGGGGGGGGGACACACATTTTACCACTTTGGAAGTGTCTCTCGCGCAAACTATTCAGTTTAGGAAAAAATGATATTAAAAACCTCAATATCATTTTTGAAGACCTATTCATAGATACCCCACACGTATGGGTTTGATGAAAAAAATTTTTTTGAGTTTCAGTTCTAAGTATGGGGAACCCCCAAAATTTATTGTTTTTTTTCTACTTTTGTGTGAAAATCTTAATGCGGTTCACAGAATACATCAATTTACCAAGTTTCAACAGTATAGTTCCTATAGTTTCGGAAAAAAGTGGCTGTGACATACGGACGGACGGACAGACAGACAGACAGATAGACAGACATGACGAATCTATAAGGGTTCCGTTTTTTTGCTATTTGGCTACGGAACCCTAAAAACAGTGAACAAAAAGGGGAAAAAATCCGCACTTAGTGTAAAGGGAAATGAGCCTGAGATTTTTTTTTTTCTATTGACTAGCCGTAATTTTTTACAAACACAGATTTAAAACTTACTTACTTATTATTTTGTAGTTATTATAATATTAGAATTTGTTCTTTGTCAATATCAATATTAACAAAAGCCAAGAGTTAATAAAGCCAAAAGAACATCTGTTAACCTGCATTAAATTTGATTTCAGTCATACCCTAAAGGAATGCGTCGTCACATCGCCTGGTTGAGAAAAGAGTATGGCAAGAACCTTCCAATTATGATAACGGAAAATGGATTTGCCAGCAAGAGACGAGATTTAGACGATGCAGACAGAATAGAATATTTGTCTGATCATTTAGAACAAGTAAAGTTACTACATATTTCATTAGATATAATATATATTTACTAGTGCTCTGCCCACGGCTTCGTCCGCGTTTGCCGGGATAATGAGTATGAGTATGAGTACCTTATATGTTACTCCGACGACGTCAGCGACGACGAAGACTATGTGTGCAGTCTCCCACCTCTATGGCGGAGTACAGACGGCTCAATGAACCGATCTCTAAGTGCAGGCGACGCGATTTGCGACAAAACGTGTAAAAACACAATTGAGCGAAACCGAGGCTCCAAAGTGTTCGCCAAAGATCTGTCTATTGGGCAAAGTCAGCTTACGAGGTTGAAGACTGAGCTCGGCACCTTAGTGTCGTCGAAACCCGAAGTTCTGAGAGAGACAGAGAGATACTACGGACGGTTGTATGCCTCCTCTTAAGCATGTGGATGGATGGATGGATGGATATGTTACTCCAGATCTTGATCTACCTGTGTGCAAAATTTGATGAGAATCCGTTCAGCAGTTTTCGCGTGAAAGAGCAACAAACATCCATACACATCCATCATAAGAAACTTTCACATTTATTAATAGGATCATCAGTAATATGGTGTAGAGGATCTCAGTCAATTTTAGTGTGCAAGCCAACTTCCATTGCTTATGGTGTAGCCTGCTGAACAACAAATTACTCAATGGGGTCACCTTTTGCTAAGGTACCATGAAGTAGAAACCGACATAGAGTTTAATCATGATGGTACTCGTTTTTCTTAAGTCTTGCTTACTACCAGTATTCTTGTTGTAGTTGCAGTGTTGGACAAGTTACGTATTAACTACAGGGTTGGACTAATTTCATAGTTTCTAGTCGAATGGTTTTATAAATACGCATGGCTACGACAATTTAAACGTAAATATTTTATTAAAAGGGATTAAGCATTATTGGAGTTTGTTTTGAACCATTTCGCAATACTTGAAAGATCTTCTTTGAGTTTAGTAATGGCGTCAACTATTTCAAAAGGCTTACAAGATACAGTTGTGAATCATACAAATGAAATTGACAATGCTAAATATGCAATAAACTTAATATGCTTACGCCCCAACTCAGAGTCACTAATGGTTACTTAAATCACTCTTTAGTAAAAAATCACCATATAAATTCTGTACTAAGGAGCGATTAAGTAACCGTTAGTGACTCTGAGTTGGGGCGTTAAACTAATATTAATTAAGATAAACCAAATTATGTCACAGGTTTTTCTATCCATCCATGAAGATGGCGCCAATATTACTGGATACGGTGTTTGGTCGTTGACTGATAATTTTGAATGGATGGAAGGTTACAGGTGTGTTTTTTTATTTTAAACTGTGCTTTGTCTTCTATTATTTCGCCTCGCCACGCCTGGCGGGTCTATCTTTGCTAAATGTTCTGATTAGTCTAACTTCTTTCTTTCCCCTTCTTTCTTGGCGAGAAATGCTTTGGTGATGCCTTTGGTATTATTGATATTCATGGGTGACGACGAACATCTACCTTGGCTGTAGACTGTTCAAATAAAAATAAATAATGTATCCTTTTCTGTTTCAGTTCCCACTTTGGTCTCTACGATGTGGATTTCCAAGATCCCACGAGGAAGAGGACAGCTCGAGCCTCGGCTTACTTTTATGCTGACCTTATTCGTACACGAAGACTCGATACCAACGCGATTAAGCATCGGTATACCAGATACAGTCAGCAGAAAAATCACAATTCTAGTCATAGAAATTCTTTTAGTTTTGCTGTGTTACTTGCGAATGTGATTTTATTAAAGATTTAGTAATTTTTATCTTAACCTGGTTAAAGTTTATTTTTAACTGAAAATATATATTTTTTGTATCACATTGGCATTTTATTTGAACGACCTTGTCGCTTTCAGCTCAGTTGCCTAGTTGTTATGTCTTTTTTCATGTTTTTTTATTAAATTTGTATGCCTCGTTTCTTATGGCCATGTCACCTAAACACATGGAATACTAGTGTAAAAGTGTTTGAACGTTTTATTTTACAACAATACCATTTACGATTTGCGAACCACGACGGCGATGAACACTATTGATTAATTTTTTAAGATTTGTAAAAAATTGGAATAAGTATCTGTGTGCAAAGTTACATCTTAAAATTTATTATGAACCAAGGATAATAGACGCTTTGTTCAGATGAGGTGATATAACCGCCGCGCCACATCGCGAGTGGTAACTCTATTATCATCTCCACATGAATAAATTTTATTGTAAGAGGGCGCTTCTTTCCAAGTTACCCTAAGGTTATGTTTACAATTCCAACCGCTAGATGGCGGTACAAAATCGTATTCTGAATCACGCTGTTGCGACTTCTTGTAGCTACTCTAAGTAGTGGGAAGCTGGCTGTTAGCGTCATACTTACCTGGCGTAGGGGACACCGTGATCATGAAGGCGGTTCCCCCAGGGCGAGGCCATCCATTGCACTCCGGATTGGTTGACCCCTGCGATTACCCCTAATGTGGGTAACTCGGACGCATAATTTTTGGTAGTAGGGACTGCGTGCGCGCTGTCTCTTTAAAACAATAAAATTAGAAATAATTAACCCATCAAAAACATAAATGTAAAGTGAGAGTCAATTTCAAAAAAAAAAAAGAATTGAGATCTAAATGGGTGCCAATTTCTGTGTAGAAAAGCCTAAAATTTTAGTCACAAGAACATGTAATTCAAGCTCCACATTTGACTTGGTTAGTTTTCACGTACCTACCTAGGCTATATTATATCTATGTAATTAGCTTCGTCAAATATGTTAGGTTGATGACTTATGACACTCTTCGCTAATTTGGTTTGTTGGTTGCTAACTAATGAAAACTAGCCAAGTCAAATGTAAAGCTTGAATTACATGTTCTTGTGACTAAAATTTTAGGCTTTTCTACACAGAAATTGGCACCCATTTAGATCTCAATTCTTTTTTTTTTTTGAAATTGACTCTCACTTTACATTTATGTTTTTGATGGGATATCATTACTTTTTGTATAGAAATTAACTGCAATTAATTCAAGCTTTACATTTGACTTGGTTAGTAATCAAGAATACCATTAATTACATACATATATCGGCGCAACAATTAAAACGATTAATAAAAAGAAACATTATCGGTATTCGAATCGCAATCGAATAATTCGTTCGAATAAAGCAATCGAATCATTCGAAGTTCGTTATAAAAACCACGTGCAAATCGCTCTCGGATTCAGAAGCGAGTCAGACGTCGGATGGAACGGACGGCTCCTGTGTTAGTGATTAAACACTCTGAATCTCTCTTCAAGTGATTATCGATTGGTAATAGGAAAGTATTTTAATTATTTTATTTCTTGTAATATATGTTCTTTTTATTCAAATGAATTTCCTATTAATTAAATGTCAAAATAATATAAGAAAAATTACTAATTAAATTAGATTTCATGTTTTATTATTTTTATTTACAGTTTTAGCCATTTTAATTATTTATTTTGTATTTTATTATGAAAATTAGTTCAGGGATTTTTCCTATTTACAAATTAATTAATATTGTGAGTCAAAGAAGTTAAATCAATCTGATTTTATACAATTTAATTATTTTTATGATTGTTTTAAGTTTTAATTTATAATAATTATTGATAATCAAATTTCCCATATCATTCCGCTTTATAAATTTGCTTTATGCTGAAATAAATAGATTAATTCATTTTTGTTGTTTATTAGCTTTATACGCTATCTAATAAATGTGTGTTGATCTTATTAAATGTGTTTGTTTAACGAAACTAATTCTATTCTCTTTTACATATACCAAATTTCACAAAGATACAATGATAAATGCAGTTTTTATTCCAATTTGAAACTTTAAAATGCTCTACTGTAAAATTGCGATTTTGGGGATACAACAACTTACGTAGGAGGTATCGTGCTTTTAGACGTATTTACTGAGGTTGGAGAAAGTAATGAGACTCTTCAGAAGGTTGCAAGTAGAATTATTTTATTTACAAAATGTATGCGTATTTATACAAAAGTTGAGATACAGGACAGCCAATGAGAAAATAGTATAAAATAATACACGTAAAATATTCGACCAATCAGGAGAAAATTGCGGCGCACTCGGTCCTCAATGTTCGCGTGACGTCACCCTGCGACGCAGTCTACTGGGCGATGTTGAATAAATTTAATATTTATTTTGTATGAAAAGTTTCACTTTTCTAATTTTCACGAGAAACATTTTCCTTTGCGTTGTAAAGTAGTTGACGATAGTGTAGGTAAGTACTGCTACATAGGCCCCCTTCAAGCGAAGCGTACTGGCAGCTTGACGGAACGGCCGCTTCGTGTGTGCGTAGCTTTAGGTTGTGACGTCGGGCTGTTCGTCGTATTTGGTAACTGAGTACTTGAAGTTGAATCGTCATTGTTTCTCGTCTGGGACATCTGGTTTTGAGGTGACTGCGAAATGTTCTCGGTGTCTTCTAGCACGTAGGCAGGTTTCAGTCGGTCGATAGATATATTTGATTGTCGTCCTGGTAACTGAATTGTGAAAACTTTATCTGTTCGGTTCACAACTTTGAATGGACCTTCGTATGGTGTTTGAAGTGGAGTGCGTACTGCGTCTACTCGTACAAATACATGGGTACATGTCCGTAGGTCTTGATGTACGAATATTTGCCTGTTGTTGCGATGCGAGTTGATAAGGCGTGGCTTGTTTTGTGCGATGTTTGCTCGGAGTTTTTCGACGTAAGTATGATCCATAGGCGCAGTGGATGTAGTTGGTACGAAAAAATCTCCTGGTAATCGTAGGTTGTAGCCATAAGTGAGTTCTGCAGGACTGGTAGAGGTGTCAGTGCGTAATGCAGCTCTCAAACCAAGTAGGATGGTCGGAAGTTCGTTGATCCATGAACTATTGGAATTTATGAGTTTCGCGCGTAACGCAGCTTTGAGAGTTCGATGCCATTGAAATTTTGTGGTGTAATCTTGTAGATTAGAGAAAAATAATTTTTCACACAAAAAAATCTCCTGGTAATCGTAGGTTGTAGCCATAAGTGAGTTCTGCAGGACTGGTAGAGGTGTCAGTGCGTAATGCAGCTCTCAAACCAAGTAGGATGGTCGGAAGTTCGTTGATCCATGAACTATTGGAATTTATGAGTTTCGCGCGTAACGCAGCTTTGAGAGTTCGATGCCATTGAAATTTTGTGGTGTAATCTTGTAGATTAGAGAAAAATAATTTTTCACACATTAAAAATAAAACGACGTAATACACTAGAAATAACGTCTCCTGACGAACCACTAATCTTCACGTAAATATATATGTGCTGTGCACTTCTCACAGGCACTTGGGACACTGAACATCTTCCTCCCGTTGAAAGTTTCAGAAAGTACTAAAACTGATATGTTTCGTTATATATTCACCTTGGAATCCACATAATGACCAGATGTCATCAATTTTGTTTGCTACTCTTAAATTTCAGGCATTTTAAGTAAGTGTTTCTAATAGAATCAATTTTTTGAAAAATTATCATAAAATGATAAAAATTTACTACTTTCAGATTTATTCCTTTGTATTCACCCGACTACCTATCTGCATGCCAAATTTTAACTTTCTAGGTCACCTGGAAGTTGGATATAGTTTTGATCTATAGGTCAGTCAGTGTTAAATTTCTCGATTTTTGGACGTTAATATCTAAATAACCGTTTGAGATGTGTTTATGAAATTTGGAAGACGTATGTATTTCGCAAGTCTCAATAAATGAGCCAAATTTGACAGGTTTATGTTGAATAGTTTTTGAGTTATGAGGTGGTCAAAAGTGGCTCCAAATGGTTCGTGTAATATTACACACGGTGCTGCTCGTCAATTCTGTTAGCTAAGAAATTGACTTGACACGCTCCGCGTGTTTAGATATTGTTAATATCTTGTATAGTTTTTTTCTTGTCTCAAAATTTATCGAGTTACCTACGTAACATAATGTGTAATTGAAGTTATTAATTATTTTTAATCTCACAAAGATTTGCATAATTAAGTTAGAAATGTAATTTTTCATAGGTTAAATGTTTTTTTAAAAGATCTCAAAGTTTTAAGACAAACATATTTTAAATACATAATGAACCATATTATTATTGAAATGAAACTTCTACGAGTAGGTATATCGATATGGTTTCTTTGAAGATAACCTTCTTTTATAAGTAAGTTGGTAAATTAAAGCGGTCAAACGGGCAGATGGGCCACTCGATAGTGGTCACCGTCCCCATGGACATTTATTTATTTATTTAACTAATTGCACCATACATAGTATAATAGCAAAGGCGGACTTAATGCTAAAGGCATTCTCTCCCAGTCAGCCTTCAGACAGTAAGAACACAACGATATGGGTGTATATTATAGAAAGAAACAACTAGGTCTGTAGCACTCAGCTGGGACATGACGAGTTATGTACGGACTGTTTCAAGCATTTAACATAACATCACTATCTGAAGAAATAGTATAAAAAAACTAAAAAAACACGCTTTTATAGAAAATCCAATTAAAAATAGAAAATAAATTTGAATTAAGAATCCTGTAATTGTAAAAAAAGCGTGGGGGGCTTTTTATTAATATATCCCTTCTACTAATTGACTCCATGCACCCCTCACGCTTTTATTACAATTACACGATTCTTAATTCAATTTTTTTTTTCTAGTTTTTAGTTGAATTTTCTATAAAAGCGTGTTTTTTTAGTTTTTTTATACTATTTCTTCAGATAGTGATGTTATGTTAAATGCTTGAAACAGTCCGTAAAAAAGGGTTCCGTTCCACCTGAATTAATTTCAATAATTGACGACGTTAACGACCGAGTAGATCCCGCGTCAATGCAAGAATCTGTTGAGAGCAGGATGGTCGAAGCTGGTGAAAAAGACAAAAAACGATTCGACAAAGGTAAAGCAAAAGTCAGACGATTTGAAAAAGGCGAATACGTACTAATAAAAGAACCACCGAGGCTTGGTACAAAACTCAGTCAGAAATACGATGGACCTTATGAAATCAAGAAAATCTTACCTCACGACAGATACGAAGTTCGGCGAATAAACGGCCGGGGAAGATCTAGGAAAGTGTGCCATGAAAATTTAAGAAGTGCACCTAAATTTGGAATTCATACCGAAATTGCCGTATCGGCGATGAATAGTGATATCATTACCAATGAGCCACTACCGTCTCCAAATAATATTGCGAGTGATGAGATAGAAATCAATAATGTGGATCCAAACGCAACCAAATAGCCAAGAGTTTGAAGCCCATGCTGGTAATTTTATTAATTAAATTAGTATTTAATTTAAACAGGCCAATATCATTCAAACGTGTCACGTGTCAGTGCTGCGAAATTTATGTTGAGGCAGTTCAATTTTTGTTTTCATTATAATACCTACGAGTTGGCTAATATGGACGCCGAGGTCCTGAAGCCTACGCCAAAATTAGCGCTGAGGCTATGAGGCGATTGTATTCTTTATTTATTTTAGTGCTTTACGCGAGCAATGGCTATGTAGTAGGGACGCTGAGGTCCTTAAGGCCTGTGCCAAAACTAGCGCTGAGGCTATGAGGCAATTACTTTAACGTGTTTTTTATTTTGTTTCAAACAGACAAATCGGAGTAGGCGCAGGGACGCGCCACTCATCAGAATGGCCGTATCGGCGCAACAATTAAAACGATTAATAAAAAGAAACATTATCGGTATTCGAATCGCAATCGAATAATTCGTTCGAATAAAGCAATCGAATCATTCGAAGTTCGTTATAAAAACCACGTGCAAATCGCTCTCGGATTCAGAAGCGAGTCAGACGTCGGATGGAACGGACGGCTCCTGTGTTAGTGATTAAACACTCTGAATCTCTCTTCAAGTGATTATCGATTGGTAATAGGAAAGTATTTTAATTATTTTATTTCTTGTAATATATGTTCTTTTTATTCAAATGAATTTCCTATTAATTAAATGTCAAAATAATATAAGAAAAATTACTAATTAAATTAGATTTCATGTTTTATTATTTTTATTTACAGTTTTAGCCATTTTAATTATTTATTTTGTATTTTATTATGAAAATTAGTTCAGGGATTTTTCCTATTTACAAATTAATTAATATTGTGAGTCAAAGAAGTTAAATCAATCTGATTTTATACAATTTAATTATTTTTATGATTGTTTTAAGTTTTAATTTATAATAATTATTGATAATCAAATTTCCCATATCATTCCGCTTTATAAATTTGCTTTATGCTGAAATAAATAGATTAATTCATTTTTGTTGTTTATTAGCTTTATACGCTATCTAATAAATGTGTGTTGATCTTATTAAATGTGTTTGTTTAACGAAACTAATTCTATTCTCTTTTACATATACCAAATTTCACAAAGATACAATGATAAATGCAGTTTTTATTCCAATTTGAAACTTTAAAATGCTCTACTGTAAAATTGCGATTTTGGGGATACAACAACTTACGTAGGAGGTATCGTGCTTTTAGACGTATTTACTGAGGTTGGAGAAAGTAATGAGACTCTTTAGAAGGTTGCAAGTAGAATTATTTTATTTACAAAATGTATGCGTATTTATACAAAAGTTGAGATACAGGACAGCCAATGAGAAAATAGTATAAAATAATACACGTAAAATATTCGACCAATCAGGAGAAAATTGCGGCGCACTCGGTCCTCAATGTTCGCGTGACGTCACCCTGCGACGCAGTCTACTGGGCGATGTTGAATAAATTTAATATTTATTTTGTATGAAAAGTTTCACTTTTCTAATTTTCACGAGAAACATTTTCCTTTGCGTTGTAAAGTAGTTGACGATAGTGTAGGTAAGTACTGCTACATAGGCCCCCTTCAAGCGAAGCGTACTGGCAGCTTGACGGAACGGCCGCTTCGTGTGTGCGTAGCTTTAGGTTGTGACGTCGGGCTGTTCGTCGTATTTGGTAACTGAGTACTTGAAGTTGAATCGTCATTGTTTCTCGTCTGGGACATCTGGTTTTGAGGTGACTGCGAAATGTTCTCGGTGTCTTCTAGCACGTAGGCAGGTTTCAGTCGGTCGATAGATATATTTGATTGTCGTCCTGGTAACTGAATTGTGAAAACTTTATCTGTTCGGTTCACAACTTTGAATGGACCTTCGTATGGTGTTTGAAGTGGAGTGCGTACTGCGTCTACTCGTACAAATACATGGGTACATGTCCGTAGGTCTTGATGTACGAATATTTGCCTGTTGTTGCGATGCGAGTTGATAAGGCGTGGCTTGTTTTGTGCGATGTTTGCTCGGAGTTTTTCGACGTAAGTATGATCCATAGGCGCAGTGGATGTAGTTGGTACGAAAAAATCTCCTGGTAATCGTAGGTTGTAGCCATAAGTGAGTTCTGCAGGACTGGTAGAGGTGTCAGTGCGTAATGCAGCTCTCAAACCAAGTAGGATGGTCGGAAGTTCGTTGATCCATGAACTATTGGAATTTATGAGTTTCGCGCGTAACGCAGCTTTGAGAGTTCGATGCCATTGAAATTTTGTGGTGTAATCTTGTAGATTAGAGAAAAATAATTTTTCACACATTAAAAATAAAACGACGTAATACACTAGAAATAACGTCTCCTGACGAACCACTAATCTTCACATAAATATATATGTGCTGTGCACTTCTCACAGGCACTTGGGACACTGAACATCTTCCTCCCGTTGAAAGTTTCAGAAAGTACTAAAACTGATATGTTTCGTTATATATTCACCTTGGAATCCACATAATGACCAGATGTCATCAATTTTGTTTGCTACTCTTAAATTTCAGGCATTTTAAGTAAGTGTTTCTAATAGAATCAATTTTTTGAAAAATTATCATAAAATGATAAAAATTTACTACTTTCAGATTTATTCCTTTGTATTCACCCGACTACCTATCTGCATGCCAAATTTTAACTTTCTAGGTCACCTGGAAGTTGGATATAGTTTTGATCTATAGGTCAGTCAGTGTTAAATTTCTCGATTTTTGGACGTTAATATCTAAATAACCGTTTGAGATGTGTTTATGAAATTTGGAAGACGTATGTATTTCGCAAGTCTCAATAAATGAGCCAAATTTGACAGGTTTATGTTGAATAGTTTTTGAGTTATGAGGTGGTCAAAAGTGGCTCCAAATGGTTCGTGTAATATTACACACGGTGCTGCTCGTCAATTCTGTTAGCTAAGAAATTGACTTGACACGCTCCGCGTGTTTAGATATTGTTAATATCTTGTATAGTTTTTTTCTTGTCTCAAAATTTATCGAGTTACCTACGTAACATAATGTGTAATTGAAGTTATTAATTATTTTTAATCTCACAAAGATTTGCATAATTAAGTTAGAAATGTAATTTTTCATAGGTTAAATGTTTTTTTAAAAGATCTCAAAGTTTTAAGACAAACATATTTTAAATACATAATGAACCATATTATTATTGAAATGAAACTTCTACGAGTAGGTATATCGATATGGTTTCTTTGAAGATAACCTTCTTTTATAAGTAAGTTGGTAAATTAAAGCGGTCAAACGGGCAGATGGGCCACTCGATAGTGGTCACCGTCCCCATGGACATTTATTTATTTATTTAACTAATTGCACCATACATAGTATAATAGCAAAGGCGGACTTAATGCTAAAGGCATTCTCTCCCAGTCAGCCTTCAGACAGTAAGAACACAACGATATGGGTGTATATTATAGAAAGAAACAACTAGGTCTGTAGCACTCAGCTGGGACATGACGAGTTATGTACGGACTGTTTCAAGCATTTAACATAACATCACTATCTGAAGAAATAGTATAAAAAAACTAAAAAAACACGCTTTTATAGAAAATCCAATTAAAAATAGAAAATAAATTTGAATTAAGAATCCTGTAATTGTAAAAAAAGCGTGGGGGGCTTTTTATTAATATATCCCTTCTACTAATTGACTCCATGCACCCCTCACGCTTTTATTACAATTACACGATTCTTAATTCAATTTTTTTTTCTAGTTTTTAGTTGAATTTTCTATAAAAGCGTGTTTTTTTTACTTTTTTTTACTATTATTTATTTTTTTCATTTTTTAATTTGATTTTTTGAAATAAAATTTAGGTTTTTTTTTCTTTTTTTTTCAAATATTGAAGTGTCATCGGTCCTCGATAAGTCTACGAAGTTTGAAAAAAATCTGACCGTTTGAAGTGGGTCAAAACAAAATCATGTCCAAAGGAGTCAGTTACAACTTACAAAGTTACAAACATACAGGTGAAGCTAATATTATAAAGCGTGTAAATATAGCGTGTAATAAAATAAGTTGAGAACCCTTGTTAAATAAATAACTGGTTAATAATTAGTGACTTGATGTAATCTTTCTATAGCTGTACAGTATGTTAATTACCCAGTTTTCAAGGTTTGGTTTGCATAGTTAATTTAATATGCAATTAACATTATTGCTTCATTTTTGTACGGTTTCTGAAGTGAAAATTCTAACGGCATTGCGCAGACGGGGTAAGCAGAAAAAATCTTCATCTTATCAAATCTGTTGATCTACATATTGTATACTTTTCAGCGTACAATTACTAACGTGAAACAGAATACCATTTATTTATTTAATTAAATACCGTACGAAATAATATTTAAGAATCAGCATCTAGCATCCAATATTACAAAACGAGTGTTTTTAGTTTTTAACTAGGTAACTAATATAATATCAAAATCTTTGTAGAACATCGGGAAACGACGCTACGGTACATCACTAAAAGCAGGATACAAGTGAAGAAATTTAGCTCTCTCCAATAAAAAATATGAATATCCAATATATTATGGAGTTGTGGTAAATATTTAAAACATTTTTTATTTGAAAATTGTTTAAATGGAAAAAAGTTTAGACATACTTAATTATTTTTAATTTGTGAACCGATGTTACTCGAAGCTTTTTACAATTAAATCGATGAAAACCGCACCTAAGTCAGCTAAGCATTTTCTAGATATAGAGATAGATAGATATAAACAAATAAACTCAATAAACAAATATTTCCTCATTAACACTCGCAATAATAGTTTTTTATAATGTCTTTATCATCATTCGAAATCACTTGAGGAAACAGTTTTGTTTTACATTTTCCTTTAAATGTCGCAAAAAAATCATATTTTTTTACTATATTAATATTAAACGACGTTATCTGTTTTATTTAGTCGCAAAACCTTAGGTTTAACCATTTTTCATCGCTCTTAATTTTTTTAATTATTATTTTTTTAATTACATCGCAGCGTACTCTTCATTCGCTATCAGTATTGCCACACTCTCGAGCGAAGGTTTCCTGCGGCATTTAAGTTTGGAGCTGGCTCCTCAGCATACCAAATCGAAGGAGCTTGGAACATCAGTGGTATGTTATTAAAACATACATAGGTACAAATACATCTTGCTTGCATCTTGCCTACTAAAAGTGTGAAATCCGTCCACGCAGCAACATCAGCTTGCATGCAATTGTGATCGAGCGAGCTCGATCCACCTGATGGTAAGTACAGTATTTAAATTTAAAATAAATAAGTACAGTATTTAAATAACGCTTCACACTCATAGCCCCACACTAGGATTCCCTGTGTCGTGGGTGCCATGGACAACACACTAGACAAGGACATTCACACACAGACCGAGAACAGAAATTCAAACTCATCATTCAAATCGCCTCGCTGGGAATCGAACCCAGGACCCTCGGTGCGGCGATCCGGTATGGTAACCATTGCACCACACGGGTCGTCAAATCTTGCTTACATCTTCCATGGACATTAGCTACACCAAAGGCATCACCAACCTAGAAAGAAGGGAGAGAGAGAGAATTTGGCCGTATTCGTTCGGCTTAGAATACTAATCCCAATCCCACGCCAGATGGGTGTCGTAAGAGGCGACTAAAATATGGCCCGCTTGTGGGGATTATATTATATTATTATTATTATTTCTTCATGGGGTTCGTCTGGATAACAACCACCATTGAGCATTACCTAGCCGACAAACCACTTGTCGTGTTCCGGCTTAAGCCTTGAGCTGGCTCTCCTTTCTTTCTTTTTCTTCTCCCTTTCTTGGCCGGCAACGCATCAGTGATGTTCTTGGTGCTCATGTTCATGGGCGACGATAGCCACTTACCATCAGTTGTATGGTCAGCTCGTTTGCTGGCTCTTTTATTAAAAAAGACAAAGAAAGATTATTACATAGATGAGTTCAAATGTTTGAATTTATACGTATATATTATTAACTTACTTCTTTTTCCGTCTTTAAGATAAAGGTGAGAGTATATGGGACAGATACGCCCACGAGCATCAAGACACGCTCGGCTGCACGGGAGACGTGGCGGCTGACTCGTACCACTTGTGGCAGGAGGATGTCAGGATTGCACAAGAGTTGGGCCTGGATTTCTACAGGTCAGTTTTTAAGTTGACAAACGAACAGATGAGCCACCTGATGGTAAGTGGTCATTGGCGCTCATGGATATAATCCCAAAGGCATCACCGAACAGAAATGGTCTTCGCTGTAACGCTGCGATGCACCCGATGAATCTATGTACAGTACCCTCTCTCACTCCCCAATCTTTTTAGCCGGCCCGGAGGAGTGTGGATGGATAGGGCATCGACTATGATCACGCGGTTTCCTCGCGCACTTGTGACAACTTCAGCGAGGCCAATAAGTTTGGAGATTACTGTAGCCGGTGTAGAGTCTGCCAATACGATGCTGCTGCTGTCAAGTGTGAGCGGTAAGGTGAGGTGTGCGGATTCTCGTAAGCGGTGCTCAGAAGATACGAGTTCCAGTCCGTGCACCACCAATTTAGTAAAGGGAGATTTCCTGACGGTTGAGGCTTGTTGGCTGGGGAGCAACCGAGCTCCGTCAGATCTTGCACAGCACAGTTGACTATTAACTTAATAACAGTGGATTTTCGCCAAATTACCGCCTGATACTATTAACTATTGATTACATAGGTTTTCAGTCTCCTGGACTAGAATTTTGCCTTCTGGTTTCCCGACTGCGGTCAGTGAGACCGGTAAGAAGTATTATAGTAACCTGATCGATGGTCTGCTGATGAAGGGAATCGAACCCGTCATCACTTTGTATCATTTTGACTTGCCGCAGAAGCTGCAAGATCTTGGTAAGTGTTGTTATACAAACTGAAAATGGCATTCACAGCGGCAAAAGGCTTAGCACGCGTCATAAAAGTAGTACTAAAACCGGGCAACCGCATGTCAGGCCACGCGCAATGTAGGGTTCCGAAGTAGTAAGTTTATCAACTGTTACTTATTAAAACTACTTATAATTTTGAAAGACCGTTTCAACGATACCCCACACTATATGGTCTGCGACGAATAAAAAATTCATCCTTGCGTTACCTGTAGGGGAGGTACCCTGAAAAAATTTAACTGAAAAAATGTTTTAAATATTTTATTCTACGATTCTGGAGTTTTAATATGTATATACATGCCAAATTACAACATTATAGCACTAAGAGTCTCGGCGCTTAGCTTCGGACAGACAGACAGGCAGACGGACGGACGGACATGACGAAACTATAAGGGTTCCGATTGTACTTCGGAACCCTAAAAATTGATATCATAGAACCCTATTCGGAAAAAAAAAACATTATATTAGATCGATTGTTATATTTTTAACCAATATTACTACCACTATTTTGCAGTTTTAAAGAGTAAAAGTGACGATAAGCTTAGTTCTTAACATCACAATCCGAAACCGTTTTAGGTGGCTGGACCAATCCTCTCATATCAGACTGGTTCGCTGACTACGCTAGAGTTGTATTCTCACTGTACGCTGATCGAGTGAAAACTTGGATCACTATCAACGAAGCTTCGGTTATATGCGATTTGGGATACAACACAGTCTTCCATGCTCCAGCTATCAAAGAGACTGAACTGGCTCCGTTTCTCTGCAACAAACACGCATTGATCGCTCATGCTAAAGCTTGGAGGATTTATGACACTGATTATAGACCTAAATATCATGGTAAGTGATTTGCCTTTACTTTCTATCCAATTCGGACCGACGGAACCGGTTACTACCGGTTACCGGCTTCAATCCATGAATGGCACAGTACTGAGCACAGGTATCTTCTCTTGAGGGTGCCTAAAGCATACTCCATTACGCTACTCCAGCATGGATTGGTGGAGGGATTAGTAACCAACTGTAATAATCATTAAACCATATCCGAGGCTACCAATTTCCACCAACCCACACGGAACAGCGTGGCGGTGTACGTTAGTAACTCAATAAGTTTTGAGTTAAGAAAAAACTATACAGATTATTAATGGGTTGAAGCCAATACGTTCCATCTATCCTTCACACGACTAAGAACTGCTGGATATATGTACATAATCCTCCCCTACAAAATGCATATATCTATGGAAATCATTACTTAGTTGAAATAAAGTATTGTTTTATTTTCTTATGTACCTTACCTATCTAATTAATTTAAGACCTTTTTTAGGTAAGATTTCATTAACCAATGGTCTATTGTGGATAGAACCTTCAGCTCCAGAACACAAAGATTTGGCGGAACTTGCCTTACAGCACCTTGTAAGTTTTTATTCGTTCTTGTAAGTTTTCATTCATAACTTAGGGACTTATTGATTTTCGCGCCCACTTTTAGATGTTTTTACCCATTGTTTTACTCATCCAACACGCCTAAAGAACAATTGAACACCTTTGTCCCACATTTTTGAAATGCAATGTAGTTCATTAAATCGTAAGACTAGAAATTGTTTTCTCGCCTTACCAATCAATTTCATCTTTATTTCTTGTTTGGATTCCCTTGTGTAGTTTTTTCTTGTTTTGTTGTGAACATAAGTAATAAATGTTTATATTTGAGTTTATTTTGAAAATTCCCTGCTGGTGAGTTTTTATCCTGTAATCCACACCTAACTATGGTACTGCGTTACCTAAAGTACTTAATCCTGTCAGATGACTTTCATATTCTCATCCTACAGTACTCATTTATCTATGTATTTATGTATGTAATTTCAGGCCGGTCGTTACGCACATCCCATTTTCTCCAAACACGGCGGTTGGCCCGCGATTGTGGAGAAGGTAATGGCAGATTATAGCAGGAACCAAGGACATGTACGCTCAAGGCTACCTACGTTTACAAAGGAGGAAATACATCTGGTCAGAGGTATTAAAGACAAACTTAAAATTAAAACGTCTTTTATGGAAACAGCCGGCAAACGAGAGGACGATCCACCTAATGGTAAATGGCTATCCAAATGCATTGATGATGCGTTGCCACCGGGAGAGAGAGAAGAAAAGGAAAGAAAGAAGGAAATGACTCTGTTTTGTGAAATAAGAATAAGGACTCGTACTAATTTTAGAGAAAGTTAAATGTGCAAATCATTTAAAAGGTTTTCTGAATGTGTTTGGTTAAAAACATGTTATTTGCTGGGCTATCACTACTATTCAAGACTTAATTACTCCTTCAGGCACCTACGATTTCTTCGCCATGAACATTTACACAAGCCGCCTCGTGAGACCATCACGGCCTGGAGACGAACCCAAGATATGGTTTCTTACAGGATCTCCTGAGCTGAATTTGACGTTAACTATTGATCCCAAATGGAAAGCTGGAGGTCTCAGCATTATGCCGGTAAGACTGCCAATGATCATCCAAATTATTTTAAACTAGTAACCACCATCGCTTTGCTTCGGTTTTCTTATTTTTTTACACCTTGGGTTACATTATTGGAGTTTTATTAAGGATTCCTTTTTTTATATATATAGCCTATGTCACCCGGGGATAGTGTCGCTTCCCAACAAGAATTTTTCAAATCGGTTCAGTAGTTTCGGAGCCTATTCAATGCCAACAAACAATCAAATCTTTACTCTTTATAATACATATTAGTATAGATTAGCGCTATGCCCGCGATTTTGTCCGTGGTTTTTCGGAATAATAAGTACCCTTTAACTTAGTCCAGATCTCGGCCTACATGTGTGCTAAATTTTATAAAAATCCGTTCAGTATTTTTAGTTAACAACAACATTACATACAATTAGCAAGAAACCTTTATAACTCTAACAAATATTTATACATACTTTCATATTTATAATATTATAGTAGGATGTTCAAAATGAGAATCATTTATTGAACAATCATTTTTTTATTTGTCATGATCGGCTTCTTGGATTAACTGAATAAAAAAACAGTGAACAAAAAGGGGAAAAAATCCGCACTAAGGCTGTGTCCCCAGTAGGCAAACTGTTACCTCATTACAAACGATTTTATAATCGATTAAATCGATAGAATAGAATAGAATAACTTTATTTCATAAGTTAACTGCAATCACAAACAAAAGAAAAAGAAGTAAACTTAAAAACTATGATAATATAGAATTGCAGTCAAACTATATGAAAAGGGACCGCACTCAGCAATGGCCGCAGGAAAACTACGACCGCTGGTTTTCAGGGCGATCCCGAAATCGCGTGGTTTTGCTTGTGGCGTCCCATTTCATACGATCAAACATACAAACCCAGAAATGCTTAACCTAACACATAACATGAGTTAAACCTTATTCTACTTATCCTAACCTGTTACAATTTAACACATTAGAAAGAAACAATAACAATTACAAAACATGGGGTATCTACCCTCGGCGCTTACAACTGGTCCGACCGACGTGACAGGGCATTAGTATATAAATAAATAAATGCTGTTCGTATGTGTGTGTGTGTGTGTGTGTGGTTGTGTGGTTGTGTACGTGTGTGTGTGTGTAGGTGAGTGTGTGTATGTGTGTACAGGTGAGTGTGTATGTGCAAAGTGAGTGTGTGTGTTTGTGTTGACGCAATTAATTACTTAACTGATTAGGTACATGTGATTTTTGAAATTTAAGAAGGTGTTCTTGTTCTTCGTTCGTGTACTTTTTTAAATTTTTCGACAGTCTTAATGTCGCGTAGAGGCGGTGGAAGGTTGTTTCAGCACTTCGTGGCGCTATATTTGAAGCTACCACGAAATGCCGCCGAACAGTATCCCGTGTAACACCGACTATATGAAGACGCCCTGGTGTTAAAATGCGTACTGAAGCCATTGAGACAATCCAATTTTTCAAATAAATATGATGGAGATTTATGGTTGATAACTTCGAATAGCAAACAGGCTAAGTGTAGCTGTCTACGGTGCTTCATTTTGAGTATATTTGCGCCATTAAGATAAGGTGTAACGTGAGCTCTGGGTGGTATATTAAAGCAAAACCTTGCACAAGCATTTTGAACTCGCTGTATCAGGTTCTGCGAACGCACTAGAAGTCTGGGGCCGATTACAGTATCAGCATAATTTAATTTAGACAGTACTAATGTCTCACATAATTTAATACGGAGATCTTCACCTAGGTACTCTCTAAATCTATACAGCACTTTTAGTCGGAAAAAGCAATTTCGAACGACGTTAACAACATGTTTTTCGAATCTGAGTGATTCATCCATAATGACACCCAGGTTTCGCACTTCTGAGACTCTTGCAATATCACTATCACCAAGCTTTATTTTTGGATCGCGCGCGTCAATTTTTTTGACTTGCTTATCAGTGCCGGAAATTAAGTAGCTAGTTTTTTGTGGATTTAGGACTAGGGCGTTATTTCGAGACCAATTTAACACACGTTGGAGATCCTCGTTTAGCTTATCCACAGCTGAAATTGTCTCTGATGGATCAAAAGAGATGTATAGCTGTAAGTCGTCAGCGTAGATGTGATACTTACAGTTCTTTATGTTACTTGTTACATCTGAACTGTACAATATAAATAATAAAGGACCCAATATAGAGCCCTGTGCTACACCTCTTTGAATTGGCTTCGATGATGAGGTTTGCTTTTCGCCAGTGAATTCATTCTCTAGGACAACGCACTGGGACCTATTTTGGAAGAAACTATCAATCCATTTTACTGCATCCGTGCTGAGCCCATAGTATGATAGCTTAGCCATGAGCAACGGTATATTTATACACTCAAATGCGCGCGAATAATCCAGAAGGACAAGAATAGTACCTTTGCCTGCATCTTGAGCAGTAAGTAAATCATCAACCACGTTAATAAGGGCGGTAGTTGTACTTTTCTTACGCCTGAATCCGGATTGTAAATTGGGGAGGATATCGTTAGAATTAAGATAATGCGTTAACTGATTAGAGGCAATTTTCTCAAGTATCTTTGACATATTTGGCAAGATGCTAATAGGTCGAAGATCCTTCAACTCTTCAGCATTGTCCTTCTTTGGTATAGGCTTGACTAATGCTGCCTGCCACATATCTGGAAAGGTGTTAGAGCGGAAAGACGTGTTTACGATGTGTGTGAAAAGCTGAAGCGTGTTTGGAAAAGTTAGCAGCAACATTTCGAGTGAAATCCCGTCTGTCCCCACAGCATTCGAATGAAGCGATTTTATTACTTTTAATACCTCAATCTCCGTTACCTCATTGAATTCAAAAGATGACGAACAGAATCTATGGAATTCAAAATATGATATGATAGACATTGGTACATTGTTATCTCCTGGAACATCTAGAAAATGGGCGTTGATTCTATCAGCGTCAAGACCTACAGGAAGAGACATATTAGTTTTATTTTTAAAAGTAACATGTTTTTTTAGATATTTCCACATTAAATTGGGTTTTTTAATATTTGAGGTGATATAAAAGTTGAAATATGCTTTCTTTTCTGTATATAAAGCAGTTGTAACTATTTTCTTAAGATCTCTGTAAAATATCTCGTGAGTGTCCTTCTTAGATTTACGATATCTATTTTGTGCCTGGTTGCGTTTCCTCATCATTAACCTAATGTTATATGTCACCCAAGGATGCTGAAGGTCTTTAACGAATACTGATTTATAAGGTGCGTGCGCATCAAAGAGGCATTGCAACTGATTGGTAAACTCCGCGACCATGTCGTTTACGTTGGAACTTAGCTGAATGCGGTCCCAGTTTATTACCATCAAATCGTCACGGAACCTTTCTGTATCTATATCTTTTACAGGTCTGTAGGTAATTAACTTAGGAGGTAAGCTATACTTAATTGTATTTAATTGACATGTTAAAAAACCATGACTACTCAACTCCTTTATTTGGCAAACCTTGACTTTGGTAACAGGTGCATCTGAACATATTATATCTATAAGCGTTTCACTATGATTCGTGAAATGAGTCGGTTCATTGACATGAAGGTTTAATTTTTGAACACAAAAGAATTCCCGTAAAATTTTTGAATTGATATTATTTTTATTTAATAAATCTACATTAAAATCACCTAATAACATTGAGTAACTATGCAACTGAAATGAGGACATGGAATCTGTAAGCGCATCTACAAAGAGTTGTAGGGGCAGCCAAGGCGGTCGGTACGCGGTGCCAATGAGTAATGATTTACCGTTGACAACTACACTCAGCCACATTTGCTCAACCATATCTGTAACCGGATGAGGAAGGACTTTAAACCCTAGACCTTTCCTAATATAAAAGCCTACCCCACCACCACGCGAGCGGATCTCAGGTGGGCGCGGAACTGGGTCAGACGGTATCCGGGCACCGCGGGCGCGCGACCCTCCTCCCCCTGCCGCAGCCAGGTTACAATAACATATATCGATTAGGGAACTTAATAATATATTTTATGAATTATTTATTATTCATTGTAAGTACAAGATTAATTCCTTTTTTCCTTTTTTACATGTTTTCTTATTCATTGTATAACGAAACTATGTAATATATTTATAATTACCATTAAATCGTTACGCTAATTAAAAGACAATTCTAGTATTTTGACATCGATTTCGAGACATTTGAATCGATTGACAACAAAGATCTCTGTTGTAATCTAACCTATCTAATGTCATTTTGGTTACCATAGCAATTACAAATAACACCATTGTCAATAATCTTGCATCTTTTGTGTATTTTTACTATTAAATTAATATTTTCATCGTATTTGCAGTCCTATTTACTATTGAAACATATCGAAACGCACACAGTTATTTTAATTTTCTATTGCATTCGCTTTCGTACTAGTGTTTTGGTGAATGTGTTTTGTTTTATATATTCGCAGGTTTTCGCTATAACTTCTGGATTTGTTGTTGTTGTTTTTTAAACAAATATTGCATGAATATTGGACTCCAAGATCGCCTGTTTTGTGACTGACCTTTTTCTGAACACTGGATGACGTACCCTATATACCTCTAGAAGAACAGTAGGATGCAGATATTGCAGTACCCATACAATACGTATACCTACTGCACAATTTCTAGACAAAATATTAATATAATATTGTGATGTGATGTTAACTAATAAAATCCCTTTAAAACATGAAATAGCTTTTATTAATAATAATATTCACCCACCTACTTGGTTTCAACCATTACCTACTGTTTAAGTAGTTGTATTTTGTTAGTGTTTATATGTAACTTTAATTGTTAACTGCGTCTTATGATCATAATTATTCCTAATACTGTCAATATTAGAGTAGGTGTTTGGTTTGAGGTAGTAAGTCCCTAGTAACAGGCTTAATTATATTGCTGTGAGTGACATGAGTGTGACATAACCATATTTAGGTGGAAATTCTAGGATTTCATTAGTTGGCCATTGCTAGCGGACGTGAAAATTGGAGAAATTAAAGCTTTTACAATGATCTAATTGACCACCAATTTTCATTCTTGTCTAATCTGGGCCGGTGTCTCTATGGAAGATGGGGTTCTCCTTTGTGGCGGACTGAAATTTGAGTTAGCTGCAAACTCAGATCAATTTGCGTGCGTCACAAGCAAACTGATGAGTTAGCCGCTTATTTAGGTCGACCGACTGAATTTTCACTTTACTATTGTTGTACGAAGAGAGTGGTTGTGTTGGTCACGATGGATATTTTTGAAGCAATTGTATAGGCTCAGCCCAATAAAACGATGATATTTCACAATTATTTTAATTACTCTTTCCATTACATTGATCACAAAATAAGTTATCACTAAAATCACAGATTCCAACAGAGAAATAGCATTTTCCTCGGGTTTGCATGCGACCGCCCAGGTCGACTGTCGAATGGCGAATGTCCCGATTCCTCAGTTCTATGCTCTAACGTCGACATCAATGTCGTCAATATGCTCACTAGCGCCACCAAGTGGCGACTGTTGATAGTAGTATATTTTAGTCAATACCATACTTATATTCACAATAGTACAAAATAATAGCCCCAAGTGTACATTACACTGTAATAATAGAAAACACGCTAACAGCTCGGCCATCTGACTTTTCGTACGTCCTCGTACGTGATACACATTATATTTTGCATTCAATAATAGACAATCATCATCTAAACGTGCTCTCCATCAAAGTTTTAAACAATCCAAGAAATTATGATAAATGCTAATGTTGATATGCCTGTATCTATATGAAAATGAGTTTTCATAAATATATTGATCACAACTGTGTTATTAATCAAAACTAATAGATCTTAATAATAGTGTTACAAAAACAATTACTATCCTCCTCAAATAAATTTTTGAACCTATTAAATATAATATCATCAAATCGATATCATACACTTGATATAAATCTATAACAAAAATCTTGATCGATATCATAATATACATCTATCATACAATAATTTGATACAATATTTTGATATTTTAGTCATCATTTTAGTTTTCAGGTTCAATAGGTACTATATACTTTCAAGTTAATGACTTCCATCGTAATCATCTACATCGTGTTCATTAAGTAAAAATTTAAAATTTTTAATGAGTATTCTATCAAGTAAACTTTGCATACTATTCTGCTAAGATCTAATGGGTGAATATCAGAAACGTGTATTTTTTTTCAACTTTGGTGGCGAAATTTTCTCTTCAGTTTTCGTGAAAAATGAGGACCTGGTATAAAAATAGAAAGTCTAAGCTAGAAGAATCTTCAAGAGGTCTGAGAATATCTCGATAACTTTTTGAGATATTTAAGTTCAAAGTCTAGTGTGGCCACCAGAATTGAAAATCGCCCACCAAAATCGAAAGTACCCACCAAAATTGAAAATCAGTGACACCAAAATTGGATTTTTCTGTCACAAAAGCTCTAAAATCAATAAAATAAAGCTCAAAGTGGCTAATATCACGAATTCTCGGGAATTATCAATAACTTTCATCGTTTTATAAAACTCTATTGTTAAAATTAAATAGATATTATTATTTAACATCTATCAATCCATCAGCCCTTGGTGGACACAGACCTCCCCTAACTTGCGCCACTCTGATCAGTCCTGTGCCTTCTGAATCCCTCTGGATTCACTCTCTAGTGTCTGCTGTCTTCTTTAGGTCGTCAGTCCACCTGGTTGGGGAGCTTCCAATGCTCCTTTTTCCAAGACGTGGGCGCCATTCGAGGACCTCTTCCCAATGGTCATCGGTCCTTCGAATTATGTGGCCAGCCCATTGCCACATCAGCCGGCGTACTCGATGAGCTATGTCAATTATTCTTGTTCGTCTACGTCATTTCTGATTCGATCACGTACAGAAATACCGAGCATAGCACTCTCCATCCGCTTTTTCTCTCTCCGTCCGCTTTGAGTTTATGAATAAAGCCAATAGTAATAAAGCACGACGTCTCGGAGCCGTATGTCATCATTGGCAACACACACTGCTTGAACACCTTCGACTTCAGGCACTGAGATAGTGTTTTGGACGATAAGATATGACGCAGTTTTCGAACGCAGCCCATTGGAGTTGAATTCTACGAGTGACTTATTTCTCGAAGTTGGACGTAGGTACATGATATGGACATTGGACATGATTTTCGTCTTGTCCATGTTCATCTTAAGACATCATTGTGGCGTTGTTCAAGTCCCCTATGACTTTACCAAGTTCCTCCAGGGATTTTGCCAGATAGACTATATCATCGCCATATCGCAAGGTGTGATGTCACTATTGACCACGATTATACCACGTTGTTTGCAAAGCAAAAGCAAAACAGCAACCCATAATTGTCCCACTGCTGGGCTCGGGGTCTCCTCTCACAATGTGAGGGGTATTAGGCCATAGTCTACCACGCTGGCCAAGTGCGGATTGGTAGACTTCACACACCTTCGAGAACTTTATGGAGAACTCTCCGGTGTGCAGGTTTCCTCACGATGTTTTCCTTCACCGAAGCAAGTGGTAATTAACTTGTAATACGCACATAATATTTGAAAATTAGAGGTGCGTGCCAGGGTTTGAACTCGGGCCCATTCGTTCGGGAGACCAACGTTCTACCGCTAGGCTATCACCACGTTGTTTACTTGTTTCTATTCCATCAGCTTGAATACGTCTTCCAACGCAGCAGTGAACAGTTTAGGAGATATGACGTCCCCTTACCTGACACCTCTCTGCAGTTGAATAGGGTTCGTAGCTGTGTCGTATACTCTGACGGAAATGGTACCTGATGATTACAAACACTTCAATACCTCGATATGAGAATTAAGTACCGATACCGATAGAATAAAGGGTTTCTCATAGTCTACATAAGCAACACATAACAGCAGATTATACTCCTTGGTCTTTTGTATAATCTGCCTCAGTATGTGTATATTATGGACTATGGTTCTGTAGCCTTTCAGAATCCTGCTTGTTCGGGAGGCTGGAAGTCGTCAAACCTGTCATGCGATTTGTGAGCACCCTCGCAAACGGCTTACAAACGTGGTTCAGAAATGCAATGGGCCTTTATAGTTCTTCAAAAGGGCTTTTTCGCCCTTCTTGAAGAACAGAGTCACCACAGTTCCGGGTTCCACGCTTCCGGGGTAGTTCCAGTATTGATGACGGAAACGAGCTGTTCGATTCCGTCATCAATATTGGAGCGTCATTAGTAGAGGTTTTCCATCAGCTCTTAGTAGCTATTGTGAATCCGTCATTTCCTGTTTGAGAGCCTCTCTTATCTTATACAGGCGGCGTCCGGGATATCCTGTGTGTAGTGTCGGGTCAGTTTAGCTTGATTGTTATTGTCCTCGCAGGCAGCTGGAGCTTGAGAGGAGGCATGCGACCATCTATCAGAACTTCAGATTTCGACAAAAACATGGTGCTGGACTCGGTCTTCAACCTCGTAAGCTGACTTTGCCCAATAGACAGATCCCTGGCAAACACTTTGAAGCCCTAGTTTCGCTTAAGTGGCTCGTTTTAAATTTTGGTCACGCATAAACGCCACCAAATCCACCAAAATTGAGCCACCAAACTTGGACCATGCATAAAAAAAATCTTTAAAAATAGGGATCTTAAGTTACAATTTAATTTATATAACTATTTTATGCGTAATCCAAATCACTAGCTATATTGTGTAGCTTACTATAAAAGCACTTTAAAATAAACAGCAAATCGATCCACCAAAAATTGAACAATTCTTGTCCCCCTGTGCCACCCAAGCGGGTACTTTTGTTTTGGCGGGAAGTCATAGCTCTAATCACATACCCGTTACACTCAAACGTTACCACACAACTGTGCCCTGCGAAATAATAAAACTTAAATGATCGCATACGCAAGAAAGTTCATGTTTTAGTAAGTTGAACAAGTGCACCCAAGATTTTGGTTTTTTCTTGGACAAACTTTGATCGAGTATCCTGTGATGTTAAATAACATTTTATAATATGGTTTAGGTTTTTTTAGATAATGTGTCTTATGTGTATACTAACGAAATTATATATTTTTTATTTTAACTTCAATTGTCACTGTGGTGAATGAAATTGTATCAAAAAATGGAGCTGGGACATACCACCAAACTTGAATTTTAAGGCATTTTTTTACCCTGATTTTTTATATACACATATATTTAAAAAAACAATGTGGCCCCAATTAAAAGAAGTTACGTACTTTACTATATAAAAAAATCAGAAACATTCTATCACTTTACACCTCGATTCTCAACGTGGACACGTAAAATTTGCCGATTTGATATTCACCCTAATATTAGGGTCATATTAACTGAATAATAGGAAATAACACAATATTTAAATTTTTCTTTCAATCAAGCAAAAAATTGACTACTAATAATATAAAATGGCTTAATAAGTCTATAATAATTATTATTGTTAGAGCTACTATCAAACCTTTACGGTTGCGGTACGTGTTCAAATCGCCAGCTACCTTGCCGCGTGGGACGTCTTCATGCGTCGGTCATGCTCCTTACTTGGCTCTCTTCTCTGATCAGATCCATCTCTCAATTCATACTTGGCCGCGATGGGAGTGTCGCTCAAGCTCACCACACCGTCCGTCACGACCAAGTTTTCACGTTTCAAGTGGTTCACTAAACCCGACCGTTGCTCAGGCTCATCGCTCGGACTGTCATTTTGGCAGCTCCTCAGACGTCGCTCTTGCTCACCGTCTGAGAAATTCAGTGAACCATATCATCATTATGGTGATATCGCATACGCATCGGTCGTCGCTCAAGCTCACCGCCGAAACGTATCCCAATTTTCTCACCGTTGCTCTAGCTCTCCGGTGGTGGCAAAAATGTATCGTTTCATCAAATATTGTCTGTTTCATATGGTCCTGAATAGTATTAGTCGAACCGTCTAGTCTCCTATCGTCTTGTCTCATATCGTCTTGTCCCATATCGTCTGGTCTCATATCGTCTGGTCTCATATCGTCTTGTCTCATATCGTCTTGTCTCATATCGTCTTGTCTCATATCGTCTTGTCTCATATCGTCTTGTCTCATATCGTCTTGTCTCATATCGTCTTGTCTCATATCGTCTTGTCTCATATCGTCTTGTCTCATATCGTCTTGTCTTATATCGTCTTGTCTCATATCGTCTTGTCTCATATCGTCTTGTCTCATATCGTCTTGTCTCATATCGTCGTGTCTCATATTGTCTTGTCTCATATCGTCGTGTCTCATATCGTCTTGTCTCTTATCGTCTTGTCTCTTATCGTCTTGTCTCATATCGTCTTGTCTCATATCGTCTTGTCTCATTTCGTTGCCTCATAATTTTATTTCAAATTATCTTATTCATTTCTATCCATTTCAATTAATGCAATTCACTCAATGCATTTCAATTTACTTCATTTCGATTAGCTTCATTTCAATAAGCTTAATTTCAATTAGCTTCGATCCAACTCGATTCGATCCAGTTCGATTCGATTCAACTCGATTCGAACCAGTCCGATTCGATTCAACTCGATTCTATTCAATTCGATTCAACTCGATTCTATTCAATTCGATTCAACTCGATTCTATTCAATTCGATTCAACTCGATTCAATTCAATTCGATTCAATTCAATTCAACTCGATTCAATTCAATTCGATTCAATTCAATTCGATTCGATTCAACTCGATTGGATTCAACTCGATTCGATTTAATTCGATTCGATTCAGCTCGACTCGATTCAATTCGATTCGATCAATCTCGATTTGATTCAAGTCGATTCAATTCAACTCGATTCAATTCAGTTCTTGCATGTTCTTTACCAGAGCTTTCTGGTGCCGGTGGGTCTTCAAGTGTTTCATCGATTCAAGTTGATTTAATTCGACTCGACTGAATTCACTTACTCCATGTTCTTTACCAGAGATTTCAGGTGTCGGTGGGTCTTCAGGTGCTTCATCGTTTTTCATCTAATTTCATCAGAATCGTGGTTTTCATCAGTGTTGTCTCTGTACCCCCCGACACTGATGTCATCAATCAATCTGAAACTTATAAATACTGTATAAGTGCAAATTCATACACCAACGCAAATAGACATAAGTCATAATGACTCCATGATATAATATCGTCACGTCATTATTTAGGAATCAGGGTATATGTTTATCATTAAAAAGGTGTAAGTGTTGAACTATATTCTGTCTAGGGTTGCCACCCTTACTATATTATATAGTATCATGCTATATTTCAGTCAATTGTACTATACTCGTTTATAGAAAAATAATATAATACGAATAATACTATATTTTCATCGGTAATTCAGTTGTCGAGCTCTTTTTTTTTACTGTGACTGGAACGCACCCGCAACGCAGCATTGGGAATTTCAGAACGGAACGCATTCACGTCGTTCGTTGCTCACACGTCACGGCAAGTAAACGTCAACTTCAAATTGACCGTTCTTGTGCATTATTTACTATGTATTATTTTAAAATTAATAAGATTTTGTTAACCCAAGCTAAGACTTTATTAGTCAAATACACACGGAAAAACAAATAAGTACTAAGAATAAATGTGTACTATTTTTTTCAATTTCCCAATAGTACCTACTACATTTTTTCAATGTTTTGAAAACAAAATATTATTTTAACTTCAAAAAAAAGGTGGCAGCCCTAATTCTGTCAGTCTAGTCTCCAGCAACGTCAGAAATAAAGCAACTAAAAATCAATAGTATATTCCTCTAAATTCCTAGAATAAGTGGCCGCTCATGTAACAAAATAAATCTATTCTTCAGATAAAATGTTTCTAGTACGGTGGTACGTACTCTTGTTTGCATAATAAAATCAATCAATAAATAAAATCTTAGAATTCCATTACTTTCAATGCTCGAAAAACTAACTCCAATACATCAAATCAATCCAATAAAATGGTTCGTGCCAATATGTATTCATCACTCCTTTGAATAATCGCTTCATTATAGGGAAAAATAACCCTCCACTCCTGTAAGAAAATCTGTACTAGGTACCTGTCTGTACCGTCCATCGGGACAGTAATCGCTCGATAAGTAGTTTAATAATTTTAGTTTACCAGGTTTTATAATCGCATTCCAAGGGAAAAGGATATCAATATGATATTTCTATGATGAATTCATTCTTCGACTGCAAGTCACTAAATAATTATGATCATCAAATAAATCTATGTAAATAATTCGTTGATATACATATGTAGTGTTCCGTTAGACCACTAATTCTGTATATTCACTGGTTCGATGTAATAGACTAGGAAACGCGGTTACGCCACATGATTATTGTTTAATTACTTAATAAATACATACATATAAATATCGGCTCGCTGCAAACACCACGTCTACACTCCGCGCCCGACAGTTCGTAACTGACTCATTGTGCGCTGGCCGCGTGGGTGCTTGACCGAGACGACAGAAAAGTGACATCTGTCAGTTGACAGATGACAATCTAGTTAGATTGCAAAACTACTAAATGTTATCGATATCCTACTCGATATCGATACACTACATCCCTTCCTTATTTTAATTAATTTTTTTTTTGTAGTTTCTAGTTTCAGTAATTCTTCATCTTTGGTTCTAATTTCAACTCCAAATAATAATTCAAACGGAGTCATTCCAATGCTTCGTTGGTGAGTTCTATTTATACAGCGTTGGACGTTAGGTACTCTGCGATACCTTTGGTACCGATCTTTGGTCGGGTCATCTGCTGTGAGTTTACTCAACACAGCGATGATAATTTCCTATCGGCCGTTTCCTCTCTGCGTTTCCTATCGGGTGCAAGAAGACTTCTCTCTTCCCTTTCTTGTGTTTTTATCAGGATACATTCAACATAATTGTTAATAATCCTTCTAATTTTGTCTTGTAACTTTTCTATGTGGTATTCTCTATTTATTAATTCTTCAGTCTTAGTAACTCCAAAGTGTCCTTTTCGTGGTTCCTTCTGATTAATTCAAAATGTATCTTCTTAGGTACAACAATCAATCTATTTCCGCTTTTCACTTTGTAGAGTGTGTTTTTTTTTTGTAAAATATAATCTTGATGAGGCTCTTTCTCTAAAATTTTCTTCAACACTTTTATGTGATCGTCCTCGTCTTGAGCTTTTTGATACATGTTGTAGTTTCCGCAATCATTAAACAAATTGGATATCTACCTAAAGCATCAGCGTGTTTCATCCTTGATCCAGGTCTATGCTCGATCTCGTAATCATATTCCTCAAGTAGCAGAGCCTAGCGAGCAACTCTTGGTGGTAAATCTTTCTTCTGTGAGGTCCTCGTTAATGCAGAGCAATCTGTTACTATTTTAAAATGTAGGTAAATTCTAAATTTTTTGATAGCTTCCACGATAGCTAGTACCTCCAAGTGGTAACTATGGTAATTTCTCTGAGTCGGGGTAGTCTTTTTGCTCATATAATGGATTGGGTGAAGTTTGTCATCATTCGGGCTTTTCTGTAAGAGTACGGCTCCATATCCGTCAGCGCTGGCGTCTCTGTGTAATTCAGTATGCATCAGGATATCAGGATTGTAAATTCTAAGTACAGGTGTACTACACAGTTTCTTTTTGAAAATGAAAAAATGAAAATATTTTCATTGATTCACAGATTACATTATATACTAGTTGCAAGGGCCCCTGTACTGGGTGTAAACCTGTGTTACTGGGTACCCCGCTCATCCACGAAGACAAAATATAATGAATCACTTAAACATTTTAACAAAGCAAAATAAAAGAGACGTGTGTGTATAAATGTGTTGAGTTCCTTGAAAGCTTGTTAACAGTTTTAATCAAAATTAAAAGGAGTATTTTTCTTCAGTAAGTCGGTCATTGGCTTTGCTATCAGTGAGTAATCCTTAATAAATTTTCTAAAATGGCCGGTAAGTCCTAAGAAAGACTGGACGGCTTTCACGTTCTCAGGCTGTTCAAATTTCTCTACAGCATTAATTTTATCCTTCGATGGTCTTACTTCATTGTCACGGATGATGTAACCGTATCTCGGTTCAATCTCTTTCTATAAGAAATGGCATTACTTCCAGTTAAACTCCAAACCAAATTCTTCCGCTCTTCTTAGTACTTTTGAGCTTCATCAATCCTTCTTCTTCCGTTCTAGATGGTAAAACCAGATCGTCAGGATAAGCTGCTTCGGTTCCATCGGTAATTAGGTCACTAAAGATGTCATTGACAAACCTCTGGAATACAGATGGCGATGTGTACAGTCCGAAAGGCATTTTGAGAAATTCGTACTGGCCTTGAGGTGTAACAAAAGTTGTATACTTCTGGCTGTCTTGGTGAATATTCACATTCGGACAGGCTGGTGATTGGTGATCTAGGTCACTACAGTTGAAGCATCCCTTCACGTGAGGCACCTTGCGGTTTGACTGATGCGCAACTGAATGGCCAGTTCGGGCGGGTTTGCCTGGCACCGTCTTTCTAATGTCACTGTAGATGTCCAGCTTTTCCCGGAAATCTTTGATATCCGACGCGCCATACAGAATGGGTTTGTTGGTCTCAAGATCACGTATACCATCAATCGCATACTTTAAAAAGTTTTGCAATTCCGTCTAAAGTCAGTATAGGGCAGTATCTTCAAATTCATCGAGAAATGTCTCAACAGGGTAAGTGTCGTCTCCAGTAAAAATGGTCATAGAATTTTTTAAGTCTTTAAAGGAAATCAATCACAATCACATCAACATCTTCATCTTCACTTTCTTTTTCATCTTTCTTCGGCGGTATTGTTGCAGAGAAACTTGTGTTTGCTTGAGAATAATTTTGTGACTTTCATCGATATTCATTAATATTCGAATTAATTTGGGTCTTCAGTCTTCATAAAAACATTAATTCGGAAAGTCTTTTTCGAAAGCTACCATTAGTAGATTTTCTTAAGGCTGGCAACATTTTCTACCATAGCAAATGAAGTAATTGATTGTGTCGATACACCAGGATACAACTTGTAACTGACTTCTATCTTCGCCGTGAGCACGCAGCGTCGGTAAAACTGTTGCAAAGTTCCAAATGGTGGCCACAATGACAAACCAAGGCGATCACGAGCCAGCAATTCAATTTGGATGTGTCTTTAGTTTTCTTCGTAGATTCACTTCAAATATTATGTCAATTCTACACTAGGATTCCCTGCGTCGCGGGTGCCACCGACAACACACCAGACAAAGACATTCACACCCAGACCGAGAACAGAAACTCAAACTCATCATCCAAACCTCCGCCTCGCCGGGAATCGAACCCAGGACCCTCGGTGCGGCGATCCGGCATGGCAATCATTGCGACACACGGGTCGTCATTGATTTAGATCATCGCAATTTAATGCAAAACCGTAATGTAATGCACCTCGCAATTTAATGCCACTCTTACCATCATTGATTTAGATCATCGCAATTTAATGCAAAACCGCAATTTAATGCACCTCGCAATTGAATGCGACTCCCTCCATCATTGATTTAGATCATCGCAATTTAATGCAAAACCGCAATTTAATGCACCTCGCAATTTAATGCGACTCCCACCATCATTGATTTAGATCATCGCAATTTAATGCAAAACCGCAATTTAATGCACCTCGCAATTTAATGCGCCTTGCAATTTAATGCACTTCACCATCAGTTACCATGATGATCGCAATTTAATGCGTCTCACCATCATTTGGCATGATGATTCGATCACTCATCCATAAAATTTAATTTAATGTTCATAGCTATTTGTAATTTATTTTATTTATTTATTTTATTTATTTATTTTATTTATTTATTTTTGTATACGAAGGAAATCTTACACAAAACAACAATGATGACACAATTTGCACAAAGGAACTGCTTATTTCTTTAAGAAATCTCTTCCAGCAGCCCTGTGAGAGGGAGATAGTCATTAGATGGTAGACAGAACGATTTAATTAAATTTAATCTTTTTTTTTTATCTTTTTTTTCCATCCCCTTCACTCTTGTTGGTGGTGCGTAGCGTGTAAACAGCTACACCACCGCATACTTGCGTACAATTGAAATTATTTTATTTTGTCAAACCTATTGAAAATGGCATAAGATCAGCCAAAGCGCAACTGAATCCACTCACCCTGCCCAGCCCTGGCACGAATCCCACGCAGTCCAAGGCAGCCGATGAAGCGGTGACGCCGAAGCCGGCCGGCGCGGTGATGGTTAGATAATCCGTCGAAATTTGTGTTAGTTCACCAGATCATGCACCCTCCTATATATGTAATTGAAGGGTGTAACGAAACGACATTTACAACGATGATTTGCAAGTTCGATCTGCTAGCGGGGGACTGAGAGACGTGCGGGGAGGGTGGCCGACCGCGCGTTGCACTGCGCCCGCGCTTCTCGCATTCGCCTCGAGACTCGTGAGCTTGACGACACACGTTCGTTTTAAAACTAGCTGTGCGCGTTAGCCAGCTCGAAGACAATTTTAAATACTCTTCGTGTTTTAGTTTCTTATATCCGTTTATTAAGTGGTGTGAAATATTCCCGTATTAGGGTGCCATGGTACCGCTTTAGTACCTGACCGCTTCACCACGACTGCTCTGCCTACACACCTTGCACGGCTACCTACCAGCTGTTGCCGCTGCGCGCGCTAGCGTTTCGAAGGTCGCTCCGCCGTGTCATACCTGGCTATGTCTCCGCACCTCGGCCGTCAACCATCTTCGGCAGGACTACGCGTGATTACGCGTCACAAGGGGAGTACGGCGCTACGGAGGGGGAAACTGGTTAGGCCGATTACTACGACCTTATAAATTTATGTGCTCGCCGACTGGTAGGGTTATACCAATATACCTGTATTGCCTACCCTGGGATTTTATTTTACGCCTTTAGTAGATAGACCAGCGGCGGTACATGCGGGTGCACCTCGCAACTCGTAGGAAGAAGGCGGACGACAGATTTTCTCCCGTCATCATTCGGCGCGAACGCAGCGCCGCGCGCGGCTATTCAAATAGGACTCCTAACGCCATCTAGCGGCGCCAGGAAGCACTCTAATGAGCGAACCAGTGAACTCAAAGCTGATCTTGCCATTAGAATTTTACCAAAAACCTACTTTAATAAATTGAAGCAGTAGTGCTTCATTACTTGTGATAAACGAATGGGTTTTATCTCAATTGATAGTTTTTTAACACCCCGAATATGCCTAGGTAGGCTTGCCTACTTATTTCTGTGCATGGCTACCTGGCAAGTAGATGTGAACAGGTAAGTCAATATAGGTAACTACATCGATCTGTTAACCAATCGAAATTAATATCATAGGTAAGATATTTTAATTACAAAACTAATCATATAGGCTTGCCTGCAAGAAATCGTTCATAAAATATTATTGCCAAGCTATAAAGTTTTAGAATTTGATAGGTGCGAGAGAGAGTAGAGCGTCCGAGGTCCGTGTGATAGAGGTCACAACATAATAGCTGCAAGCTAAAGCTGTAAAGGCGATGCTTTTTAGAGTGTACTGCCAGTCCTTTTACACGAGCAGCCTGTGGGTCAGCTATACGCAGAGGGCGTACAACGCACTGCGTATACAATATAATAATGGGTTTAGAATGCTGATGGGGCTGCCGCGCTTTTGTAGCGCCTCTGGGATGTTTTTAGAGGCTCGCACTGACGGCTTTCATGCCATTATCCAGAAACGATGCGCTTCTCTTCTCAACCGCCTGCGCGACAGCACCAATAGCATTCCAGGCACACTAGTGGACAGGTGGGACTCTCCATTTCCCAAGCACTGGGTAAGTCTGCACGCAAGTGGTGCAATACAGACCGCGCCTGGGCGTGGAAACCCCCATTTCCTTCCCCATTTTAAGTAGTTTATAGTAAGTAGTAATTAATTTGTATGTCTGTATTTACTAACCCTTAGATTTAAGAATAAAATGTTTTACTAACAAATATTGGCCTGGGCTGAGCCTGAAATAAAGAATTATTATTATAAACCGCGGCACATAAGTTGAACCAAAATGGCTGTCGTCTGCGAAGGTACAATTGTTAACAAAGTGTGTAAATTTCTTTGTCATAGACGGTAATAAAACTTAACATTCTAAGGACTCCATTATCATCAATGTCATCGTGTCAATTGCTACATAGCGAAATATGTGAAGTGGCGTTTGGGGCCTGCTAAGTGCTAACAACCCTACCTGCTCTCACAAGTCAGTCGTCCCAGTTCCGCGCTTGGAGCACATATACTCGCGATGGTTTATTATTACACAATGTATTTAGGAGTAAGTTAATTATTGTGAAAAATACAATATATTATTTAATTTATCTAAATACATCTTATATAATTATAAAGTCTTCCATACACCCGTACTAGAATACGCAAGAATAATCTATCTCTCTATAGTAAATCTATAAACTCCTATACTATATTATTCCGAAATAAAAATCCGGTACTGATTTTATATTAAATATTCAACGATCATAACAAAACGAACGACTTACTTGTTCTACGAAAGATCTTGGACTACGAACGGTTATTTGTTCGTATCGCGTTTACAAAATAGATGTAATATCTGCACGCATTCCAACGCATCCTTCCTTTTTACGTAATAAAGTAAAATCAAGTTATTTATTTACTACGTACTTACCGACATGGTTTTTTCACGCTCGTCGCCAAAATATGTAGTGTTCCGTTAGACCACTAATTCTGTATATTCACTGGTTCGATGTAATAGACTAGGAAACGCGGTTACGCCACATGATTATTGTTTAATTACTTAATAAATACATACATATAAATATCGGCTCGCTGCAAACACCACGTCTACACTCCGCGCCCGACAGTTCGTAACTGACTCATTGTGCGCTGGCCGCGTGGGTGCTTGACCGAGACGACAGAAAAGTGACATCTGTCAGTTGACAGATGACAATCTAGTTAGATTGCAAAACTACTAAATGTTATCGATATCCTACTCGATATCGATACACTACAACATACATTAATATTATTAACGGGTATGTTAATATTATTAACGGATGTTGCGTTGCGTATTTCCATTCTATTCACATTGGCTTTGAAGCTCTTTGAAGCCTGTTTGATACCTCAAAGTTTCATAGCAGAAAAACTTGTCACATCACACATATAGATCCATATCCTATCACATTGGACAATAATTCGCAATGTTTAAACTCAATTTCTATGTCTAACAGCTTGCCCGATGCTCTGGAATCGCTCTTACTGTTAAATGCCATCTGTCGGGTCAATGCAACTCTTCACCTAGAACTAACCATATACATTCACAAAATTTCATTGGAGTCGGTTCGATAGAGTACGGAGATGAAATTCATGTCATGTCTATATTTTTTTTTTACAAGACGTATTTTTTTCTGCGGTCCACCGCCTGTCGTGCCAGACGTCCTAGGTTTAATTTCAATGAAGCGTACATATAAATAAGTTAACATTGCTGGTCTCAGTCCGTCCAAGGTACTCATTACACACATTACACATACTACTATGGGGCTATGAGTGTGTAGCATTATAAAATATCACTAATGTCTTTACATTACCTTGTAACTCCTTGGAAGATCAATGCACGCACTTAGTGTACATCTCATGTGTGATTAGGCTGCATGATTAAATCAATTGCCGTAGAATCCCGACCGTAGTCCGGCAATCTCTTGTCACAAAGAAATCTGTAATCATAATAGGTACATGGTTTAGTTAATCTCAGTCACTATCGCTTTCCAGTTGTTTGAATCCGTTAGGTTGTCAATTATACCTACGTATTGTACCGCCGCTGTAGAGTGAGCACGATAAACATAGCGGCATCGCCATAACTAAACGTCATATAAACAATACTTGTAACATCAAACGGGAATCACCAAAATATTTCGGAGGAGCCATCCAAGCTCGTATTTGGTGTGCAACGCACAGAGGCCATTATAATAACCGAATTAATCGAGTGCGGTAGTCATTTAAGTGTGCATTCATTGTATCTTATTCTGCAATGTACCTACCTTTACGGTAATGTGCCTTATGATAACCGACAATAGCAATAGTTACTTAAATCACATATGTAGATATCACAAGAAACCATCTCAAATAATAATCCTCTTACTTGCTGCAATTTGTTAGATACGAGTAGAACATGATCTAAACGACTCACCTACCTACTTGCTAACAAAAAAACAAAAAGAAATGTATTACCATAGAATAGATAATAGTACTACATGTCTTACCTCAACAACCTGTTATTTCTATAACAACCTTTTATTTCGTTTCAACACTTCCAACAATCCGATGTCTAATCAAATCGGTTAACTTGACTTACGTCCCAATGTCCAATTGATCTGAAATGCGGCACAAGCGCTTGGGTATCGTGACCGTATACTGCGAACACACCACAAATTTCTATTAGATTTTTATATAAGATATCATTATATTAAATAAAATCGAGCTCGTCTATTGTGCATAATATCATGACTCTAAAAGATCCATTACGGAGTAGCATGGAAATTCAAAAATTAAATTCAAAATCATTTATCCATGTAGGTATCACTGATACACTTAATGCATGTAATTTTTCTTTCTTATCCACTAACAATTCGGAAAGGTTCTTTGATGACAGCAAAAGATTTTCGTGTAACTACCCGCAAGTTCATCTTTAGATTTGCTATATTTGTTGGTATGTTGCGATTTCATATTTGACAATCGTTTTATGAGAAACTAGCGGATACCCGGCGTGTTCCACTAGGCTAAAGATTATATATAGAAAAAGTCGGAAATCGAAAATGTGTCTATATAATGCTTAATAATCATTTTAATGGTTTCATCTCAAACCATCATCGCATTATTGCGTTTCAAATGAAACCAGTTTGAGGTTAGAATGATCAGTTGAATGGTTTCAAAATATATAGAAGACATCCGTACAAGCATTTTTTTGCGGTTTATATAATCTTAATATATATAAATCACGTGTCACGTCGTCCGTCCGCGACGGACTCAATCAAATTTGCACATCGTGTGCAGTTCGATCCAACCTGAAAGATAGGACAGCTTACATCTCAAAATAATTAAAAAAAACCTTTAACAGAACGGAGTCCGTCCGGGCAGCCAGTATATATATAAAGTTAACCCACCACTTAGTTAAATTTAGCTCAACAAAATAAAGCAAAACGATCTCAAAGTTGAAGAGACTCAATAAAGGCAGAATAATTCTATTGTCCATCTCGTAATATACCATCACGTCCATCTCTTCAGAGTATCATCAAGTTGAAACTACCATACACATACTATTGTATTGGGTGACCTCTTTAGCTAATACTCAAGTAATAAAAAAAATCCTGTAAGAAATATATCCTGGTGCTTTATTTAAACTTTGGCTTCCAAAATTCTTACATTGCATTACAGTACCCATTCAACTATTAGGTTGATAATTGGTGTCTTCGCGGGACATGGAGGGAGCTCAAGCGCCTTATTGGCCGTGGAGTGAAGGAAACTTAATACATACTCTATAAAGGATGCACGTCATAGTGGGGCAATATTTCGGATTCAGATGCAAGTTTCACAGGTCGTTTATCATTCAATTTTATGTATTGATTCAGTAGGTCTAAGAGGTAAGCAATTAATATCAGTTCTAGCTAATAAAGATTACTTAATAACCTGGAAGTTTTATTATTTTTCTTTCCTTCATTTTTATAAAACAAAAGGTTCATCGCATTCTCGCGAAGTATCCATAATTTACGTTGATAGGCGGGCGAGGAGATCAGGCCTTCGTTATAACGAAAATACGGTGTAGATTCAAAAGACACTCCTTTAATGATTACAAAATCAACAATTACTAGGTGTAATATTAACGGATCACTTGGATATGGAACGATTACTTTTTAACCAATGTTCCATCTGAACACGCGGGGTCCGTGCGCAACGTCCATATACATAACTTAGCTGCTCAATAATAACTATGCAATGGTCGCCACATACATAAAGCATTTTTAGTACACTATTCATTTAGTTTATCCTTTTTCTATTTATATATATTATCAACTGCACACAATAAAATCTTTAGTCTTTCAACTCTCATCCGATATCGGACAGACAAAAATATTGAAGAGCAAGCGGAAATTTAAAAAAAAATCATTTTAGTTCTTAGTTTTTCTAACTTCTACACGTGTCATCAGAAAGAAGAAAAAAAAATGCTCACGTTTTTATTTCAACTCCATCCACTCTTTGTGGCGTGGCTAGACATAAAAAAAAATGATCACTTAATACTTCATTTTCCTAAATTCAGCACGTGTCATCAGGAAGAAAATAAATTACTCACGTTTTTATCTCTTCGGGGCGTGGCAAGAGATTTTTCTATCTGTCCATCCCTGCTTCTGAACTATAGGCTCAGCCCAATAAAACGATGATATTTCACAATTATTTTAATTACTCTTTCCATTACATTGATCACAAAATAAGTTATCACTAAAATCACAGATTCCAACAGAGAAATAGCATTTTCCTCGGGTTTGCATGCAACCGCCCAGGTCGACTGTCGAATGGCGAATGTCCCGATTCCTCAGTTCTATGCTCTAACGTCGACATCAATGTCGTCAATATGCTCACTAGCGCCACCAAGTGGCGACTGTTGATAGTAGTATATTTTAGTCAATACCATACTTATATTCACAATAGTACAAAATAATAGCCCCAAGTGTACATTACACTGTAATAATAGAAAACACGCTAACAATTGGTATCTTAGAGGCGCTGAAAGAGGATAAAAACTGTCCAGCTGTCCGCATGAACAGTTTGCGGCAAAGGGACTCACTACGCCCGGCGAACAACCATATCGCCGCCGCCGACTGGAACCGGGTTTGCTGTGAGGCAGTTTGCCTACTGGGAACACAGCCTTAGTGTACAAGGAAATGAGCCTGAGAATTTTTTTTTCTATTGATTAGCCATAATTTTTTACAAACACAGATTTAAAACTTACTTACTTATTATTTTGTAATTATTATAATATTAGAATTTGTTCTTTGTCGATATCAATATTAACAAAAGCCAAGAGATAATAAAGCCAAAAGAACATCTGTTAACCTGCATTAAATTTGATTTCAGTCATACCCTAAAGGAATGCGTCGTCACATCGCCTGGTTGAGAAAAGAGTATGGCAAGAACCTTCCAATTATGATAACGGAAAATGGATTTGCCAGCAAGAGACGAGATTTAGACGATGCAGACAGAATAGAATATTTGTCTGATCATTTAGAACAAGTAAAGTTACTACATATTTCATTAGATATAATATGTATTTACTAGTGCTCTGCCCACGGCTTCGTCCGCGTTTGCCGGGATAATGAGTATGAGTTTGAGTACCTTATATGTTACTCCGACGACGTCAGCGACGACGAAGACTATGTGTGCAGTCTCCGACCTCTATGGAGGTCGATGACTGAGCTCGGCACCTTAGGCGCTCCACCCACTGCACCGTGCCCCGTCGCGGTGCGCGGGATGGCAGATTTTACCATTGTATGCAATTATGTCAATTTATATAGAAATCACGCCTAGCACAACACACTGCCGACGCGGCACCGCGCGGGAAATTGCCCCGCGCGCAGTTGTGTTATCCGTCGCTCTGCGCACCGCGGCGGGACGCGTCTTCAGTGGGTGGAGCGCCTTGTGTCGTCGAAACCCGAAGTTCTGAGAGAGACAGAGAGATACTACGGACGGTTGTATGCCTCCTCTTAAGCATGTGGATGGATGGATGGATGGATATGTTACTCCAGATCTTGGTCTACCTGTGTGCAAAATTTGATGAGAATCCGTTTAGCAGTTTTCGCGTGAAAGAGCAACAAACATCCATACACATCCATCATAAGAAACTTTCACATTTATTAATAGGATCATCAGTAATATGGTGTAGAGGATCTCAGTCAATTTTAGTGTGCAAGCCAACTTCCATTGCTTATGGTGTAGCCTGCTAAACAACAAATTACTCTATGGGGTCACCTTTTGCTAAGGTACCATGAAGTAGAAACCGACATAGAGTTTAATCATGATGGTACTCGTTTTTCTTAAGTCTTGCTTACTACCAGTATTCTTGTTGTAGTTGCAGTGTTGGACAAGTTACGTATTAACTACAGGGTTGGACTAATTTCATAGTTTCTAGTCGAATGGTTTTATAAATACGCATGGCTACGACAATTTAAACGTAAATATTTTATTAAAAGGGATTAAGCATTATTGGAGTTTGTTTTGAACCATTTCGCAATACTTGAAAGATCTTCTTTGAGTTTAGTAATGGCGTCAACTATTTCAAAAGGCTTACAAGATACAGTTGTGAATCATACAAATGAAATTGACAATGCTAAATATGCAATAAACTTAATATGCTTACGCCCCAACTCAGAGTCACTAATGGTTACTTAAATCACTCTTTAGTAAAAAATCACCATATAAATTCTGTACTAAGGAGCGATTAAGTAACCGTTAGTGACTCTGAGTTGGGGCGTTAAACTAATATTAATTAAGATAAATCAAATTATGTCACAGGTTTTTCTATCTATCCATGAAGATGGCGCCAATATTACTGGATACGGTGTTTGGTCGTTGACTGATAATTTTGAATGGATGGAAGGTTACAGGTGTGTTTTTTTATTTTAAACTGTGCTTTGTCTTCTATTATTTCGCCTCGCCACGCCTGGCGGGTCTATCTTTGCTAAATGTTCTGATTAGTCTAACTTCTTTCTTTCCCCTTCTTTCTTGGCGAGAAATGCTTTGGTGATGCCTTTGGTATTATTGATATTCATGGGTGACGACGAACATCTACCTTGGCTGTAGACTGTTCAAATAAAAATAAATAATGTATCCTTTTCTGTTTCAGTTCCCACTTTGGTCTCTACGATGTGGATTTCCAAGATCCCACGAGGAAGAGGACAGCTCGAGCCTCGGCTTACTTTTATGCTGACCTTATTCGTACACGAAGACTCGATACCAACGCGATTAAGCATCGGTATACCAGATACAGTCAGCAGAAAAATCACAATTCTAGTCATAGAAATTCTTTTAGTTTTGCTGTGTTACTTGCGAATGTGATTTTATTAAAGATTTAGTAATTTTTATCTTAACCTGGTTAAAGTTTATTTTTAACTGAAAATATATATTTTTTGTATCACATTGGCATTTTATTTGAACGACCTTGTCGCTTTCAGCTCAGTTGCCTAGTTGTTATGTCTTTTTTCATGTTTTTTTATTAAATTTGTATGCCTCGTTTCTTATGGCCATGTCACCTAAACACATGGAATACTAGTGTAAAAGTGTTTGAACGTTTTATTTTACAACAATACCATTTACGATTTGCGAACCACGACGGCGATGAACACTATTGATTAATTTTTTAAGATTTGTAAAAAATTGGAATAAGTATCTGTGTGCAAAGTTACATCTTAAAATTTATTATGAACCAAGGATAATAGACGCTTTGTTCAGATGAGGTGATATAACCGCCGCGCCACATCGCGAGTGGTAACTCTATTATCATCTCCACATGAATAAATTTTATTGTAAGAGGGCGCTTCTTTCCAAGTTACCCTAAGGTTATGTTTACAATTCCAACCGCTAGATGGCGGTACAAAATCGTATTCTGAATCACGCTGTTGCGACTTCTTGTAGCTACTCTAAGTAGTGGGAAGCTGGCTGTTAGCGTCATACTTACCTGGCGTAGGGGACACCGTGATCATGAAGGCGGTTCCCCCAGGGCGAGGCCATCCATTGCACTCCGGATTGGTTGACCCCTGCGATTACCCCTAATGTGGGTAACTCGGACGCATAATTTTTGGTAGTAGGGACTGCGTGCGCGCTGTCTCTTTAATTAAAACAATAAAATTAGAAATAAGTAACCCATCAAAAACATAAATGTAAAGTGAGAGTCAATTTCAAAAAAAAAAAAAAAAAGAATTGAGATCTAAATGGGTGCCAATTTCTGTGTAGAAAAGCCTAAAATTTTAGTCACAAGAACATGTAATTCAAGCTCCACATTTGACTTGGTTAGTTTTCACGTACCTACCTAGGCTATATTATATCTATGTAATTAGCTTCGTCAAATCTGTTAGGTTGATGACTTATGACACTCTTCGCTAATTTGGTTTGTTGGTTGCTAACTAATGAAAACTAGCCAAGTCAAATGTAAAGCTTGAATTACATGTTCTTGTGACTAAAATTTTAGGCTTTTCTACACAGAAATTGGCACCCATTTAGATCTCAATTCTTTTTTTTTTTTGAAATTGACTCTCACTTTACATTTATGTTTTTGATGGGATATCATTACTTTTTGTATAGAAATTAACTGCAATTAATTCAAGCTTTACATTTGACTTGGTTAGTAATCAAGAATACCATTAATTACATACATATACCAAATTTCACAAAGATACAATGATAAATGCAGTTTTTATTCCAATTTGAAACTTTAAAATGCTCTACTGTAAAATTGCGATTTTGGGGATACAACAACAACAACTTACGTTTATCGTGCTTTTAGACGTATTTACTGAGGTTGGAGAAAGTAATGAGACTCTTCAGAAGGTTGCAAGTAGAATTATTTTATTTACAAAAAGTATGCGTATTTATACAAAAGTTGAGATACAGGACAGCCAATGAGAAAATAGTATAAAATAATACACGTAAAATATTCGACCAATCAGGAGAAAATTGCGGCGCACTCAGTCCTCAATGTTCGCGTGACGTCACCCTGCGACGCAGTCTACTGGGCGATGTTGAATAAATTTAATATTTATTTTGTATGAAAAGTTTCACTTTTCTAATTTTCACGAGAAACATTTTCCTTTGCGTTGTAAAGTAGTTGACGATAGTGTAGGTAAGTACTGCTACATAGGCCCCCTTCAAGCGAAGCGTACTGGCAGCTTGACGGAACGGCCGCTTCGTGTGTGCGTAGCTTTATGGGCCCCATTGACGATGCGATCGATCGGTGCGATCCGTCGTTGCCGACCGATCGCAACGACGGATCGGTAGTGTATGTTGTGATCGTGAACGATTTGCTTGATCGCAGACGATATCGGCGATCGCAACAAAAATCTATGCAATCTTGAATATCGCACCGATGAATCGACAGTGTGTGGACCTTTGCGATCACCGATGCGATTTTTGTCTCATTCTGATGCCGGCCGCCACACCGCACGCATCGCATGCCTTCAATGCCTTGGCTAGTGCGTTACGTACTTGTTACGTAGGTACTACGTACCTATCAACATTCGATGGACGAAACAAATATTTTTTTTGCCGTATTGGGGCGGCTTTAAAATACTACACCCAAACCCACGCTGGATGGGTGTCGTAAGAGGCGACTAAATCCGGCCCGCTGGTGGTAGGCCCTCGGAGGGATTATATTGGTAATATTGATTTTAATTGTTAATTAATACCATTATTACTATTGTTATTACTTCATGGGGTTCGCTTTTACTTTTACTTTTCGCTTTTACCTCTGGTGTTGCTAATGTTCATGGGCGACGATAGCCACTTACCATCAGGTAGATCGTCAGCTCGATTGTCGGCTATTTCCATAAAAAAAACTTCGTGGACTTATCGAGGACCGATGCCGCGATGACAATTCAATATTAAAAAAAAGAAAGAAAGAAAGAAAAACCTAGTTAAACGCTTTATATTAGCTTTAAACAGTTAGACTAAGACTACGTTTGGAAGACCAAACTTCGTAGACCTATCGAGGACCGATGATAATTCAATATTTAAAGAAAAAAGAAAGAAAGAAAGAAAAAAATGTTCGGTTATGTTCGGCTTACACGTATTAAGTAGTTAACTAAATTTTAAGTAAATTAATACGTGTAAACGGATAATTTAGTAGTTTTGTAATCAAGTAGAGTTTTATTTTTTTCTTTTGTAGCCGAATCAAAGTTACTGCCACATAGCTAAGGAAAAGAAGTTCATTTTCCATTTTGTAGGGCACGTATTGAATTATTTGAGCACGTCTTTATCCTTCCGTGTCAAACAAGTAAATGTTTGATAGCGATCGATCGTTGCGATCGATCGTTGCGACCGATCGTTCGTGTATGAGTGGCACTTTTGAACCGATCGATCGTTGCGATCGATCGCACCGATCGATCGCACCGATCGATCGCATGTCAATGGCGCCCATTAGGTTGTGACGTCGGGCTGTTCGTCGTATTTGGTAACTGAGTACTTGAAGTTGAATCGTCATTGTTTCTCGTCTGGGACATCTGGTTTTGAGGTGACTGCGAAATGTTCTCGGTGTCTTCTAGCACGTAGGCAGGTTTCAGTCGGTCGATAGATATATTTGATTGTCGTCCTGGTAACTGAATTGTGAAAACTTTATCTGTTCGGTTCACAACTTTGAATGGACCTTCGTATGGTGTTTGAAGTGGAGTGCGTACTGCGTCTACTCGTACAAATACATGGGTACATGTCCGTAGGTCTTGATGTACGAATATTTGCCTGTTGTTGCGATGCGAGTTGATAAGGCGTGGCTTGTTTTGTGCGATGTTTGCTCGGAGTTTTTCGACGTAAGTATGATCCATAGGCGCAGTGGATGTAGTTGGTACGAAAAAATCTCCTGGTAATCGTAGGTTGTAGCCATAAGTGAGTTCTGCAGGACTGGTAGAGGTGTCAGTGCGTAATGCAGCTCTCAAACCAAGTAGGATGGTCGGAAGTTCGTTGATCCATGAACTATTGGAATTTATGAGTTTCGCGCGTAACGCAGCTTTGAGAGTTCGATGCCATTGAAATTTTGTGGTGTAATCTTGTAGATTAGAGAAAAATAATTTTTCACACATTAAAAATAAAACGACGTAATACACTATAAATAACGTCTCCTGACGAACCACTAATCTTCACGTAAATATATATGTGCTGTGCACTTCTCACAGGCACTTGGGACACTGAACATCTTCCTCCCGTTGAAAGTTTCAGAAAGTACTAAAACTGATATGTTTCGTTATATATTCACCTTGGAATCCACATAATGACCAGATGTCATCAATTTTGATTGCTACTCTTAAATTTCAGGCATTTTAAGTAAGTGTTTCTAATAGAATCAATTTTTTGAAAAATTATCATAAAATGATAAAAATTTACTACTTTCAGATTTATTCCTTTGTATTCACCCGACTACCTATCTGCATGCCAAATTTTAACTTTCTAGGTCACCTGGAAGTTGGATATAGTTTTGATCTATAGGTCAGTCAGTGTTAAATTTCTCGATTTTTGGACGTTAATATCTAAATAACCGTTTGAGATGTGTTTATGAAATTTGGAAGACGTATGTATTTCGCAAGTTTCAATAAATGAGCCAAATTTGACAGGTTTATGTTGAATAGTTTTTGAGTTATGAGGTGGTCAAAAGTGGCTCCAAATGGTTCGTGTAATATTACACACGGTGCTGCTCGTCAATTCTGTTAGTTGACTTGACACGCTCCGCGTGTCTAGATATTGTTAATATCTTTTATAGTTTTTTTCTTGTCTCAAAATTTATCGAGTTACCTACGTAACATAATGTGTAATTGAAGTTATTAATTATTTTTAATCTCACAAAGATTTGCATAATTAAGTTAGAAATGTAATTTTTCATAGGTTAAATGTTTTTTTAAAAGATCTCAAAGTTTTAAGACAAACATATTTTAAATACATAATGAACCATATTATTATTGAAATGAAACTTCTACGAGTAGGTATATCGATATGGTTTCTTTGAAGATAACCTTCTTTTATAAGTAAGTTGGTAAATTAAAGCTGTCAAACGGGCAGATGGGCCACTCGATAGTGGTCACCGTCCCCATGGACATTTATTTATTTATTTAACTAATTGCACCATACATAGTATAATAGCAAAGGCGGACTTAATGCTAAAGGCATTCTCTCCCAGTCAGCCTTCAGACAGTAAGAACACAACGATATGGGTGTATATTATAGAAAGAAACAACTAGGTCTGTAGCACTCAGCTGGGACATGACGAGTTATGTACGGACTGTTTCAAGCATTTAACATAACATCACTATCTGAAGAAATAGTATAAAAAAACTAAAAAAACACGCTTTTATAGAAAATCCAATTAAAAATAGAAAATAAATTTGAATTAAGAATCCTGTAATTGTAAAAAAAGCGTGGGGGGCTTTTTATTAATATATCCCTTCTACTAATTGACTCCATGCACCCCTCACGCTTTTATTACAATTACACGATTCTTAATTCAATTTTTTTTTCTAGTTTTTAGTTAAATTTTCTATAAAAGCGTGTTTTTTTTACTTTTTTTTACTATTATTTATTTTTTTCATTTTTTAATTTGATTTTTTGAAATAAAATTTAGGTTTTTTTTTCTTTTTTTTTCAAATATTGAAGTGTCATCGGTCCTCGATAAGTCTACGAAGTTTGAAAAAAATCTGACCGTTTGAAGTGGGTCAAAACAAAATCATGTCCAAAGGAGTCAGTTACAACTTACAAAGTTACAAACATACAGGTGAAGCTAATATTATAAAGCGTGTAAATATAGCGTGTAATAAAATAAGTTGAGAACCCTTGTTAAATAAATAACTGGTTAATAATTAGTGACTTGATGTAATCTTTCTATAGCTGCACAGTATGTTAATTACCCAGTTTTCAAGGTTTGGTTTGCATAGTTAATTTAATATGCAACTAACATTATTGCTTCATTTTTGTACGGTTTCTGAAGTGAAAATTCTAACTGCATTGCGCAGACGGGGTAAGCAGAAAAATCTTCATCCTATCAAACTTGTTGATCTACATATTGTATACTTTTCAGCGTACAATTACTACCGTGAAACAGAATACCATTTATTTATTTAATTAAATACCGTATGAAATAATATTTAAGAATCAGCATCTAGCATCCAATATTACAAAACGAGTGTTTTTAGTTTTTAACTAGGTAACTAATATAATATCAAAATCTTTGTAGAACATCGGGAAACGACGCTACGGTACATCACTAAAAGCAGGATACAAGTGAAGAAAAGCTCTCTCCAATAAAAAATATGAATATCCAATATATTATGGAGTTGTGGTAAATATCTAAAACATTTTTTATTTGAAAATTGTTTAAATGGAAAAAAGTTTAGACATACTTAATTATTTTTAATTTGTGAACCGATGTTACTCGAAGCTTTTTACAATTAAATCGATGAAAACCGCACCTTAGTCAGCTAAGCATTTTCTAGATATAGAGATAGATAGATATAAACAAATAAACTCAATAAACAAATATTTCCTCATTAACACTCGCAATAATAGTTTTTTCTAATGTCTTTATCATCATTCGAAATCACTTGAGGAAACAGTTTTGTTTTACATTTTCCTTTAAATGTCGCAAAAAAATCATATTTTTTTACTATATTAATATTAAACGATGTTACCTATTTTATTTAGTCGCAAAACCTAGGTTTAACCATTTTTCTTCACTCTTCATTTTTTTAATTATTTTTTTTTAATTACATCGCAGCATACTCTTGATTCGCTATCAGTGTTGCCACACTCTCGAGCGAAGGTTTCCTGCGGCATTTAAGTTTGGAGCTGGCTCCTCAGCATACCAAATCGAAGGAGCTTGGAACGTCAGTGGTATGTTATTAAAACATACATAGGTACAAATACATCTTGCTTGCATCTTGCCTACTAAAAGTGTGAAATCCGTCCACGCAGCAACATCGTCGCGTTTGCCTTTTGCCTGTTTCATTATACAGCTTGCATGCAATTGTGATCGAGCGAGCTCGATCCACTTGATGGTAAGTACAGTATTTAAATTTAAAATAAATAAGTACAGTATTTAAATAACGCTTCACACTCATAGCCCCACACTAGGATTCCCTGTGTCGTGGGTGCCATGGACAACACACTAGACAAGGACATTCACACACAGACCGAGAACAGAAATTCAAACTCATCATTCAAATTTCCGCCTCGCTGGGAATCGAACCCAGGACCCTCGGTACGGCAATCCGGTATGGTAACCATTGCGCCACACGGGTCGTCAAATCTTGCTTACATTTTCCATGGACATTAGCTACACTAAAGACATCACCAACCTAGAAAGAAGGGAGAGAGAGAGAGAGAATTTGGCTGTATTCGTTCGGCTTAGAATACTAACCCCAATCCGACGCCAGATGGGTGTCATAAGAGGCGACTAAATCAGGCCCGCTTGTGGGTAATATTGATTTTAATTATTAATGAATACCTACCATTATTTTGATTCTTGGCTGGTTGGTTGCAAGAAAATGCTTTGTTAACATTAAGCCCGCTTTTGTACCTTATTTTGTGAGTGTAATAAAGTATATATCAATTCAATTCAATTTTAATTATTACTATTATTATTTCTTCATGGGGTTCGTCTGGATAGCAACCACCATTGTGCATTAGCCAGCGACAAACGACTTGTCGTGTTCCGGCTTAAGGCTTGAGCTGGCTCTTCTTTCTTTCTTTTTCTTTTCTCTTTTTTGGCTGGCATCAGTGATGTTCTTGGTGCTCATGTTCATGGGCGACCATAGCCACTTACCATCAGGTGGATCGTCAGCTCGTTTGCTGGCCATATCCATAAAAAAGACAAAGAAAGATAATTACATAGATGAGTTCAAATGTTTGAATTTATACGTATATTATTAACTTACTTCTTTTTCCGTCTTTAAGATAAAGGTGAGAGTATATGGGACAGATACGCCCACGAGCATCAAGACACGCTCGGCTGCACGGGAGACGTGGCGGCTGACTCGTACCACTTGTGGCAAGAGGATGTCAGGATTGCACAGGAATTGGGCCTGGATTTCTACAGGTCAGTTTTTAAGTTGACAAACAAACAGACGAGTCACCTGATGGTAAGTGGTCATTGGCGCTCATGGATATAATCCCAAAGGCATCACCGAACAGAAATGGTCTTCGCTGTAACGCTGCGATGCACCCGATGAGCCTATATACAGTACACCCCAATATTTTTGGCTGGCCTGAAGTTAGGCGGGAGTCGATGCGCAGAACTTAAAATAGGGTATTAGCGGAGGAGCGAGGCTGGACTGGGCATTTCCGCTTGCGCATCTGTACCAACTTCAGCGAGGCCAATCAGTTTGGAGATTACTGTAGCCGGTGTAGAGTCTGCCAATACGATGCTGCTGCTATCAAGTGTGAGCGGTAAGGTGAGGTGTGCGGATTCTCGTAAGCGGTGCTCAGAAGATACGAGTTCTAGTCCGTGCACCACCAATTTAGTAAAGGGAGATTTCCCGACGGTTGAGGCTTGTTGGCTGGGGAGCGACCGAGCTCCGTCAGATCTTGCACAGCACAGTTGACTACTTAATAACAGTGGATTTTCGCCAAATTACCGCCTGATACTATTAACTATTAATTACATAGATTTTCAGTATCCTGGACTAGAATTTTGCCTTCTGGTTTCCCGACTGCGGTCAGTGAGACCGGTAAGAAGTATTATAGTAACCTGATCGATGGTCTGCTGATGAAGGGAATCGAACCCGTCATCACTTTGTATCATTTTGACTTGCCGCAGAAGCTGCAAGATCTTGGTAAGTGTTGTTATACAAACTGAAAATGCCTTTCACAGCGGCAAAAGGCTTAGCAAGCGTCATAAAAGTAGTATTAAAACCGGGCAAGTGCATGTCAGGCCACGCACAATGTAGGGTTCCGAAGTAGGTAGTAAGTTTATCAACTGTTACTTGGCTTCTGGCTTCAACCCATTAATGGCCCACTACTGGGCACGGGTCTCACCTCTTGAGGAGGCCTAGAGCATACTCCACCACGCTGCTCCAGTGCGGATTGGTGGAGACTGTTACTTATGAACTACTTACTATGTATATCCATGCCATATTACAACTTTCTAGCACTAAGAGTCTCGGCGCTTAGCTTCGGACAGACAGACAGGCAGACGGACGGACGGACATGACGAAACTATAAGGGTTCCGATTGTACTTCGGAACCCTAAAAATTGATATCATTATCATTCGGAAAAAAAAAAATTATATTAGATCGATTGTTATATTTTTAACCAATTTTACTACCACTATTTTGCAGTTTTAAAGAGTAAAAGTGACGATAAGCTTAGTTCTTAACATCACAATCCGAAACCGTTTTAGGTGGCTGGACCAATCCTCTCATATCAGACTGGTTCGCTGACTACGCTAGAGTTGTATTCTCACTGTACGCTGATCGAGTGAAAACTTGGTTAACTATCAACGAAGCTTCGGTTATGTGCGATTTGGGATACAACACAGTCTTCCATGCTCCAGCTATCAAAGAGACTGAACTGGCTCCGTTTCTCTGCAACAAACACGCATTGATCGCTCATGCTAAAGCTTGGAGGATTTATGACACTGAGTACAAACCTAAATATCATGGTAAGTGATTTGCAGTTAATTTCTATCCAATTCGGACCGTCGGAACCGGTTACCATGAATTCAATCCATGAATGGCACAGTACTGAGCTCAAATATCTCTTCTTGAGGAGGCCAAAAGCATACTCCATTACGCCACTCCAGTATGGATTGACGGAGGGATTAGTAGCCAACTATTATCATTAGGTAATAGTCATTAAACCATGTCGGAGGCTACCAATTTCCACCAACCCACATGGAACAGCGTGGCGGAGTTCGTAGGTAACTCAATAAGTTTTGAGACAAGAAAAAACTATACAAGATATTAACAATATTTATTTTAAATTTTTTCGAAATACTCTCCTTCATTAAGTTCTATTCGCCTAAACGAACTATTAAGACACTTTTGCCAGTCTTGATCCGATAGGTCCGAAATTGCGACTTCGTAGGCGGCCACGGCCTCTTCGGCACGAAAAAAAATCCCTTTATTTTTTCCTTGATTATCGGAAACAAACAGAAATCAAAAGGAGTTAAATCAGGACTGTACGGTGAATAGGGCAAGGTTTCAACACCGGATTCCTTAAGAAACCCCTTTGTTCTGATGGACGTATCACGTATGAGAGTTGTGACGAAGCGTTGTCGTGATGCAGCATGATTCCCCGAAGCCCAGTCTTTGATCTCCTCTCTCGCTGAGCTTGGAAAACTTTTGGCAATGCTACTGTTGTAGCATTCCGAGTTAACAGATCTATGATTTTCTAACATGGTTGTCGATACATACCCGCTGTGAGAAAAAAAACTAGCTACCATTTTTTACCAACGATACAATTTTGTCGGCAACTTTCCTTCTGAAAAGACCCATACTGACGACTGACTGACATATATACCGAAATTGTGACACTCAAGTCTGGCTGTCTCCTGAGTTCTAAGGAAAGACCCATGCCTTACAATAGGCTATTAATGAGTTGAAGCCAATACTTCCCATCCATCCTTCACACGTCTACTGCTGGATATATAACCTTCCCCTACAAAATGCATATCTACGGAAATCATCATCATTTTCTTATGTACCTAATTAATTGAAGACCTTTTTTAGGTAAGATCTCATTGAGCAATTGTGTATTGTGGATGGAACCTTCAGCTCCAGAACACAAAAATTTGGCGGAACTCGCCTTACAGCACCTTGTAAGTTTTTATTCGTTCTTGTAAGTTTTCGTTCATAAGTATAGAAATATTATTAGGGACTTCATCGATCTTTGAGCCTATTGTTAGATGTTTTAACCCATTCAGACTCATCCAACACGCCTAATGGTGGCCACTCACGGTCAATCCATCGCGTCAAATGGCGTGATATACAGCCAAAATTTGATCGTGAATGTGAAAAACTGATGGCGTGATTTAAAAAATTTGTATGTCCAATCGCGCCATTTTGACATATGTCGTTTGGCGTAGCTCCAAAAATGACGCGATGGAATGACCGTGAGTGACCACCATAAAGAACGTTTGAGCACCTTTGTCCCACATTTTTGAAATGTAATGTAGTTCATTAAATCGTAAGACTAGAAATTGTTTTCTCGCCTTAACAATCAATTTCATCTTCATTTCTTGTTTGGATTCCATTGTGTAGTTTTTTTCTTGTTTTGTTGTAAACATAAGTAATAAATGTTTATATTAGAGTTTATTTTGAAAATTCCCTGCTGGTGAGTTTTTATTCTGTAATCCACACCTAACTATGGTAGATGTGTTACCTGAAGTACCTAATCCTATCAGATGACTTTCATATTCTCATCCTACGGTACTCATTTATCTATGTATTTATGTATGTAATTTCAGGCCGGTCGTTACGCACATCCCATTTTCTCCAAACACGGCGATTGGCCCGCGATTGTGGAGAAGGTAATGGCAGATTATAGCAGGAACCAAGGACATGTACGCTCAAGGCTACCTAAATTTACAAAGGAGGAAATACATCTGGTCAGAGGTATTAAAGACAAACTTAAAATTAAAGTGTCTTTTATGGAAACAGCCAGCAAACGAGAGGACAATCCACCTAATGGTAAATGGCTATCCAAATGCATTGATGATGCGTTGCCACCGGGAGAGAGAGAAGAAAAGGAAAGAAACAAGGAAATGACTCTGTTTTGTGAAATAAGAATAAGGACTCGTACTAATTTTAGAGAAAGTTAAATGTGCAAATCATATAAAAGGTTTTCTGAATGTGTTTGGTTAAAAACATGTTATATGCTGGGCTATCACTACTATTCAAGACTTAATTACTCCTTCAGGCACCTACGATTTCTTCGCCATGAACATTTACACAAGCCGCCTCGTGAGACCATCACGGCCTGGAGACGAACCCAAGATATGGTTTCTTACAGGATCTCCTGAGCTGAATTTGACGTTAACTATTGATCCCAAATGGAAAGCTGGAGGTCTCAGCATTATGCCGGTAAGACTGCCAATGATCATCCAAATTATTTTAAACTAGTAACCACCATCGCTTTGCTTCGGTTTTCTTATTTTTTTACACCTTGGGTTACATTATTGGAGTTTTATTAAGGATTCCTTTTTTTATATAATATAGCCTATGTCACCCGGGGACAGTGTTGCTTCCCAACAAGAATTTTTCAAATCGGTTCAGTAGTTTCGGAGCCTATTCAATGCCAACAAACAATCAAATCTTTACTCTTTATAATACATATTAGTATAGATTAGCGCTATGCCCGCGATTTTGTCCGTGGTTTTTCGGAATAATAAGTACCCTTTAACTTAGTCCAGATCTCGGCCTACATGTGTGCTAAATTTTATAAAAATCCGTTCAGTATTTTTAGTTAACAACAACATTACATACAATTAGCAAGAAACCTTTAACACTAACAAATATTTATACATACTTTCATATTTATAATATTATAGTAGGATGTTCAAAATGAGAATCATTTATTGAACAATCATTTTTTTATTTGTCATGATCGGCTTCTTGGAATAACTGAATAAAAAAACAGTGAACAAAAAGGGGAAAAAATCCGCACTAAGGCTGTGTTCCCAGTAGGCAAACTGCTCATTACAAACGATTTTATAATCGATTAAATCGATAACATATATCGATTAGGGAACTTAATAATATATTTTATGAATTATTTATTATTCATTGTAAGTACAAGATTAATTCATTTTTTCCTTTTTTACATGTTTTCTTATTCATTGTATAACTAAACTATGTAATATATTTATAATTACCATTAAATCGTTACGCTAATTAAAAGACTATTCTAGTATTTTGACATCGATTTCGAGACATTTGAATCGATTGACAACAAAGATCTCTGTTGTAATCTAACCTATCTAATGTCATTTTGGTTACCATAGCAATTACAAATAACACCATTGTCAATAATCTTGCATCTTTTGTGTATTTTTACTATTAAATTAATATTTTCATCGTATTTGCAGTCCTATTTACTATTGAAACATATCGAAACGCACACAGTTATTTTAATTTTCTATTGCATTCGTTTTCGTACTAGTGTTTTGGTGAATGTGTTTTCGCTATAACTTCTGGATTTGTTGTTGTTGTTTTTTAAACAAATATTGCATGAATATTGGGTTTAGGCGCAAAATGTCCGATTCGGGACTCCGAGATCGCCTGTTTTGTGACTGACCTTTTTCTGAACACTGGATGACGTACCCTATATACCTCTAGAAGAACAGTAGGATGCAGACATTGCAGTACCCATACAATACGTATACCTACTGCACAATTTCTAGACAAAATATTAATATAATATTATGATGTGATGATAACTAATAAAATCCCTTTAAAACATGAAATAGCTTTTATTAATAATAATATTCACCCACCTACTTGGTTTCAACCATTACCTACTGTTTAAGTAGTTGTATTTTGTTAGTGTTTATATGTAACTTTAATTTTTACTGCGTCTTATGATCATAATTATTCCTAATACTGTCAATATTAGAGTAGGTGTTTGGTTTGAGGTAGTAAGTCCCTAGTAACAGGCTTAATATATTGCTGTGAGTGACATGAGTGTGACATAACCATATTTAGGTGGAAATTCTAGGATTTCATTAGTTGGCCATTGCTAGCAGACGTGAAAATTGGAGAAATTAAAGCTTTTACAATGATCTAATTGACCACCAATTTTCATTCTTGTCTAATCTGGGCCGGTGTCTCTATGGAAGATGGGGTTCTCCTTTGTGGCGGACTGAAATTTGAGTTAGCTGCAAACTCAGATCAATTTGCGTGCGTCACAAGCAAACTGATGAGTTAGCCGCTTATTTAGGTCGACCGACTGAATTTTCACTTTACTATTGTTGTACGAAGGGAGTGGTTGTGTTGGTCACGATGGATATTTTTGAAGTAATTGGTATCTTAGAGGCGCTGAAAGAGGATAAAAACTGTCCAGCTGTCCGCATGAACAGTTTGCGGCAAAGGGACTCACTACGCCCGGCGAACAACCATATCGCCGCCGCCGACTGGAACCGGGTTTGCTGTGAGCTAACAGTTTGCCTACTGGGAACACAGCCTTAGTGTACAAGGAAATGAGCCTGAGAATTTTTTTTTCTATTGATTAGCCGTAATTTTTTACAAACACAGATTTAAAACTTACTTACTTATTATTTTGTAATTATTATAATATTAGAATTTGTTCTTTGTCGATATCAATGCCAAGCCAAGAGTTAATAAAGCCAAAAGAACATCTGTTAACCTGCATTAAATTTGATTTCAGTCATACCCTAAAGGAATGCGTCGTCACATCGCCTGGTTGAGAAAAGAGTATGGCAAGAACCTTCCAATTATGATAACGGAAAATGGATTTGCCAGCAAGAGACGAGATTTAGACGATGCAGACAGAATAGAATATTTGTCTGATCATTTAGAACAAGTAAAGTTACTACATATTTCATTAGATATAATATGTATTTACTAGTGCTCTGCCCACGGCTTCGTCCGCGTTTTCCGGGGTAATGAGTATGAGTTTGAGTACCTTCTATGTTACTCCGACGACGTCAGCGATGACGAAGACTATGTGTGCAGTCTCCGACCTCTATGGCGGAGTACAGCCGGCTCAATGAACCGATCTCTAAGTGCAGGCGACGCGATTTGCGACAAAACGTGTAAAAACACAATTGAGTGAAACCGAGGCTCCAAAGTGTTCGCCAGAGATCTGTCTATTGGGCAAAGTCAGCTTACGAGGTTGTTGACTGAACTCGGCACCTTAGTGTCGTCGAAACCCGAAGTTCTGAGAGAGACAGAGAGATACTACGGACGGTTGTATGCCTCCTCTCAAGCATGTGGATGGATGGATGGATGGATATGTTACTCCAGATCTTGGTCTACCTGTGTGCAAAATTTGATGAGAATCCGTTCAGCAGTTTTCGCGTGAAAGAGCAACAAACATCCATACACATCCATCCTAGAAACTTTCACATTTATTAATAGGATCATCAGTAATATGGTGTAGAGGATCTCAGTCAATTTTAGTGTGCAAGCCAACTTCCATTGCTTATGGTCTAGCCTGCTAAACAACAAATTACTCTATGGGGTCACCTTTTGCTAAGGTACCATGAAGTAGAAACCGACATAGAGTTTAATCATGATGGTACTCGTTTTTCTTAAGTCTTGCTTACTACCAGTATTCTTGTTGTAGTTGCAGTGTTGGACAAGTTACGTATTAACTACAGGGTTGGACTAATTTCATAGTTTCTAGTCGAATGGTTTTATAAATACGCATGGCTACGACAATTTAAACGTAAATATTTTATTAAAAGGGATTAAGCAATAAGGAGTTTGTTTTGGACCACATCGCAATACTTGAAAGATCTTCGTTGAGTTTAGTAATGGCGTCAACTATTTCAAAAGGCTTACAAGATACAGTTGTGAATCATACAAATGAAATTGACAATGCTTAATATGCAATAAACTTAATATGCTTACGCCCCAACTCAGTCACTAATGGTTACTTAAATCACTCTTTAGTAAAAAATCACCATACAAATTCTGTACTAAGAAGCGATTAAGTAACTCTGAGTTGGGGTGTTAAACTAATATTAATTAAGATAAATCAAATTATGTCACAGGTTTTTCTATCTATCCATGAAGATGGCGCCAATATTACTGGATACGGTGTTTGGTCGTTGACTGATAATTTTGAATGGATGGAAGGTTACAGGTGTGTTTTTTAACTGTGCTTTGTCTTCTATTATTTCGCCTCGCCTCGCCTGGCGGGTCTATCTTTGCTAAATGTTCTGATTAGTCTAACTTCTTTCTTTCCCCTTCTTTCTTGGCGAGAAATGCTTTAGTGATGCCTTTGGTATTATTGATATTCATGGGTGACGACGAACATCTACCTTGGCTGTAGACTCTTCAAATAAAAATACTAATGTATCCTTTTCTGTTTCAGTTCCCACTTTGGTCTCTACGATGTGGATTTCCAAGATCCCACGAGGAAGAGGACAGCTCGAGCCTCGGCTTACTTTTATGCTGACCTTATTCGTACACGAAGACTCGATACCAACGCGATTAGGCATCGGTATACCAGATACAGTCAGCAGAAAAATCACAATTCTAGTCATAGAAATTCTTTTAGTTTTGCTGTATTACTTGCGAATGTGATTTTATTAAAGATTTAGTAATTTTTATCTTAACCTGGTTAAAGTTTATTTTTAACTGAAAATATATATTTTTTGTATCACATTGGCATTTTATTTGAACGACCTTGTCGCTTGCAGCTCAGTTGCCTAGTTCTTTTTTCATGTTTTTTTCTTAAATTTTGTATGCCTCGTTTCTTATAATAATGCCCATGTCACCTAAACACATGGAATACTAGTGTAAAAGTGTTTGAACGTTTTATTTTACAACAATACCATTTACGATTTGCGAACCACGACGGCGATGAACACTATTGATTAATTTTTTAAGATTTGTAAAAAATTGGAATAAGTATCTGTGTGCAAAGTTACATCTTAAAATTTATTATGAACCAAGGATAATAGACGCTTTGTTCAGATGAGGTGATATAACCGCCGCGCCACATCGCGAATGGTAACTCTATTATCATCTCCACATGAATAAATTGTAAGAGGGCGCTTCTTTCCAAGTTACCCTAAGGTTATGTTTACAATTCCAACCGCTAGATGGCGGTACAAAATTGTATTCTGAATCACGCTGTTGAGACTTCTTGTAGCTACTCTAAGTAGTTGGTAGCTGGCTGTTAGTGTCATACTTACCTGGCGTAGGGGACACCGTGATCATGAAGGCGGTTCCCCCAGGGCGAGGCCATCCATTGCACTCCGGATAGGTTGACCCCTGCGATTACCCCTAATGTGGGTAACTCGGACGCACAATTTTTGGTAGTAGGGACTGCGTGCGCGCTGTCCCTTTAAAACAATAATATTAGAAATAAGTAATATTAGTAAACTGTAAGTATATTATACAGTACGCTTTGTTGGCTTGGTGGTGATTAAGTGATTACTTAATCACCACAGATTTGTGGTGCTGGTGGCATTTGAATTTTGATTATTTGGTAAGTCAGACAGATAGCCCATTTTTTAGAGAAGTCCTATTAGGTAAGTAAATAATGTTGTGCCTTTTTATTGTAATTTAAAAATAATGTTGACTCAAAATCAAAAGAATTTAAAGACAAATAAGTCATTTAATCAACGAATATTAAGATCCTTAATAAATACATTAAAAGGAAACCTACGAAACAATTACAGTACGTATAGTTTGTTATAATGGATATTGAACTATTCCTGGTCTTGTTGTCTTTGTGTTTGCTCATCCCTTTAGGAATGGTCACATTCAGGGAGTTGTGCTTGATGATGCTGGAATAATAGTGCGCGGATGCTCTCGGGGTGCGCGTTCGCTTCGGGTCCTCGAAGTCCACTTCGTAAAGGCCATATTTTGGACTGAAAGACATGAAATTTATTAATTAATGTGTCACGAAGACGAATGAGGCGGAAAGAAACGAAAATGACGAAGTTGGTTCTTAGAAACACTTTTAAAGTCAGAATACACTATTTGCTTCAACATTCTAAAGCTGAACTTCGACTCGTTATGTTAGTATCCGCGACGGAACCGTTATCTGGCTCTCCAATACTGAGACCGAATGAAGACATTTGACGGTTGACTTTATAGGAAAGGTGATAACTATCTTTCCAAGTGATAAACCCTCCCACCACGCCTGAAAATCATCGGAATTAATCTGTATGGTACAAAGCGCAACTTACAAAAAACTACCACTACTGCCTGCGAAGCAAGAGGTCCTGGGTTAGATTCCCGGCCTGGGCAGATATTTATGTGATAAATAAATATATTTTGTACTCGGATCATGGGTGTAATTGTGATTTGTTATATGTGTCACCCATGCCAGCCCTGACACAGGTAAAAACCTACTGCGGGGATATGACTATGTCAGCGTTTATTATCTTAATCTCATCATTACGTGTCACGTTGTTTGTACGCGATGGACCCCTAAATTTTAATCAAATTTTTTGACAGAATGAAGTCTGTCTGGGCAGCTAGTTTATTATAGGTATTAATTTATTATAGGTATTAATATGTATAAGAGCACTTACCCAAATGCGAGAAACCATTCGAAGTTATCCATGAGGGTCCAATAAGTGTATCCTGTAATATTAGCTCCGTCTTCCTGGATAGAGATTAGCACCTGAAATAATGCATAAACGAATCTGGTATCAGTTTAGTAACATCAATCTATTTTAACACACGTATCTACTTTAACCCGTCTAAAATAGTGTAAAATCTAGATTGTATTTAATCTAGATTGTAGACAAGGAACAGTCTCGGCTCTGTCAGGCCTGACGCACTCCGCACTTTTGGTATGATGTTACAAGTACGTGTTGTGTTCGACGTGTCGGGCCAATTTCAGAAGAGCTGCTACGCAGAGCCGCACCTTGCGGGTCATGTCATACATTCGCAATCTATCACACATGTCATGATTAGAAAGAGAGGCAACGTCTAGATGTTAAAGTCTGTTGACGATTAGCGCTGTGCGACCTGAATTACACTTTATTGAGTCAGAGCAAGAGTCGCTATTTATTTAAATGATTTTGCGGAGTGACTCTTCTGTTATTATGTCTTCTGTGATTCGGTGTAGATTTGTTTCTCCTTATCATGTTCACTTTTATAACCCATTTATATTAACATAAGCTTTCACTATCCATAACTATCCTTGGTTGAAAATTCCAAAACAAACCTTACTATTCCAAAAACTCGAGTTAGCAGAAATTGGCATGGCGAATAGTAAAATTGGCAAAAAAGGCCCGAAAAATATTTTGCAGGCGGGCGAAAAAATTAACGATAGGTATGCTGATCGGCTCCAGCCAAATATAATTATGTATGAATTGCATCAGGTTCGAGATGTTGATCAACAAATATATTTATCATATATATCGAATTTGCCAAGCCATAACTATATGTGAAGCACTTCTGAGTTCTGACCGTCAACAAATTTACTTCGACTGTCTCACCTGCTCTAAATGTAACCTAATGAAGTCCATCCTTGTCTGATCCTGCATCCTACCATCTCTGCACCCATTCTCAGTGATAAAAAATTCCAAGTCCCCGTATTCTTGTCTTAACCACTGGATGTTCTTGCGTAGACCTTCAGGATAAAGCTAGAAAAACGCAATCATGGTTAACTGGTGAAATTAGAATCAGATGAGTTAAGGTTCTACTGCTGGACATCGGCATCCTCTAACTTGCACCATTCTGAGCGTTTCTGAGCCTACTGGACCCAGTGGATTTTTCAGACCAGTCTACCGGGTTGAAATTAAGATCGCCTTAATTCTAAGAACGTATTTTTAATGATATAATCATTATATTGTTTACATAAGTTGTCTAAGCGCTCATAGCCCGGCGGCTTGCGTCGATCCTATGCGATCGACAAAGTTAAGCAACAGCGGGCGCGGTCGGTAGTTGGATGGGTGACCGCTAGTGGCAAAAAATTCTTGAGCGTTTCCGTGCTTCGGAGGGCACGTAAAGCCGTCGGTCCCGGTTGTTATCATAAGATAACAGTCGTTAAGCCATGTCGGAGGCCCTCGGGCGGTTTGAAAACTTCCGACACTCGGGTTGGCCACTAACCCCTCCACCAATCCGCACTGGAGCAGCGTGGTGGAGTATGCTCTAGGCCTCCTCAAGAGGAGAGACCCGTGCCCAGTAGTGGGCCATTAATGGGTTGAAGCCAAGTTGTCTTCGACATCCAAATATCTAGGTAGCTGACATTTTTATTTTGGACATTCCTCTACCTATCATAACTTCGGAAAAAGAAAACAAAATGGCCATTAAAAAGGTTAAAAAGGTCCTTACCGGTAAGTATGGATGACCTACAATTGGCAAACTTGGATCCGTATCCAGGACTATGTTGAATTCCGAAAAGGCGTCGATAGACCATATGTTAAACTTGTCCCCCGGCTTTGCATGACGAGCCAGTCGACCGCTGTAGTAGTTCATGCCAAAGAAGTCGTAAGTGCCTGTAACGTTTAAGTATAGATAGATAGATAATTGTTTGTACACTATAAAAAAAACACAAGGACATTAAACTAAGAAAAATTTACAAAGCAACAGGTGGCCTTATCGCTTCGTAGTGATTTCTTCCAGGCAACCCATCAGAAGAAAAGAACATACATGTAATAATCAGGAGGGTATCAGCGTAAAAAGTCAACGAACACAACAAAACAGAAAAACAAAAAATAAAAAATATTAAAAATCTACATACCTATACGATAGCAGTGATAGACAGTGGAAGACAAAAGAGACAAAGAGCGAGAAGAAAGAGGGGGAAACATAAGAACTGTGTATTAGAAGAATATGTACAAGGAAGATTAAGGGAGAAGTATTAAATAGCTACAAAATACTAACCTCGCACTAATAATATTTCCTCTTTAGTAAATGCTGGCAGCTTGGAGCGCGCGTAGCCAGCTTTCTTGCTGTACTTCGCCATGGCTTTCTCCACGATCGGTGGCCATCCACCTTCCTTGGAGTATATCGGATGGCAGTACAGTCCTATCTTAAGATAATCAAATAAAATAAAATTAATTAAAAGCCTACTTCTTACTTGCCAAGGCCATAAGCCTTCCTAATTTTACAATTATTCCGAAGGTGAATTGAAGAGGCTCACAATGTGGGTTGCGTTACAAATATGCTGAAGGAGTGAACCCTCTTTTTAACTGGCTCTCCCACACTGGAGATGTTAGGGGGTCCATTCATCTTGAGACCAAGCCAACCTACCCTGATCATGTGCTGTAAAATGGACGAGGCAACATTGCCTCATTCCTCCAAATTAGAGATCATATCTTGTATTGGATTTAACGATAGTACACGATTACTCTACGTTATTTAATGTCTAACAGATGCATGATTTAATCCAGTTTTTTTATGTAACTAACCGAATATCAAGCTGACGATCTGACTTCATCCAACTATGATAAGTAATCAATCACCTTCGCAGATAGTCCATATCATTAACACCAAAGGCATTTGACGACCAAGAACTAAGAGAGAGAAAGAAATAAAGATCTATATCAAATTGTTTATCAATTTTCTTTGCCTATCAACTTTGAAGGAAAATCCTCTAAAGATACCCAACCTATGTGTAGAAAGGTTCCAGGTTATTGGAATTATCGACAGGTATCTGGTGCATATGGAAAGGCTCCGTAAATCTTATGAGCGCAACAGGTTAAAATCAATAAGCAGTATTCATTAAAAGCAATATTCAATTTATATTATAATGTCGCAGAATAGAAGATACCCAAAAGAAAAGAATGAAGATAAATTGTAAAGATCGCAAAGAAAAGAAGATTGTTTATACCCAAATTCAAGCAAATAAAACATTTGAATTTGATAGATAGATATAGATATATATATGATAGATAGGTATAGATGAAAAGAGAAGTATTTTCCTTTGCGAAAATCTACTTCGTTAATAAATTGTCTCAATTTTTTATTTTCAATACTCACAATACTCTGTCTTGCCAACTCTAGTATATCTTCGTCCTTTGCAGTCTTAGGTTCAAGCCATAGAAAATGGCTGCCAATAGTCATTTTGCCTGAAAAATAGGAAATATTTTAAATATTAAAACCATATTAAAACCATTATATGAGTGTATGAGCAAGGTGATGGTAAGTGATCACCATTGCCCATTTATATCATCATCATTATAGAAGTTTTTGGCTCAAACCACACTAGGCTATCACTGCTATATAACATCAGTTACTGAATTACTGTCGACTCACCATGATACTTTGGCTTGTACTCTCTATCATATATCCTCCAAGCCTTGGCGTGAGCAACAAGCACATGTTTATTGCACAGCAGTCCAGCCATTTCTGGTTCCGTAATCAACGGTGCCAACATCCGAAGGCGGCCGTAATTCACATCACACATCATATTCGGCTCGTTTATGGTGATCCATGTCTTTACTCTGTCTGCGTAGAGAGAGAACACAACTGACGTGTAGTCAGCATACCAGTCCGATATTAAGGGATTGGTCCATCCACCTGTAAGAAGGTATTGTGATTTTACTGCGATTGGAATACAGATAGTCCAGAGGTCAGTCTAGGACAAGGAACTAGTTTTGTACTAGCTGCCCGGACAGACTTCGCTCTGTCAAAAGTTTTTTTTTTATTTTGAGATGTAAGCTATCCTATCTTTCAAGTTGGATCAAACTGCACACGGTGTGCAAAGATTAAAATCGGTTAAGTAGTTTAGGAGTCCATCGCGGACAAACAGCGTGACACGTAATTTATATATATTAAGACTAGCTGCCCGGACAGACTTCGTTCTGTCAAAAGTTTTTTTTAGATGTAAGCTATCCTATCTTTCAAGTTGGATGAAACTGCACACGGTGTGCAAATTTGATTAAAATCGGTTAAGTGGCTTAGGAGTCCATCGCGGACAAACAACGTGACACGTAATTTATATATATTAAGATTATAAAATGTATGTAGAAATAATTTTGGTGTACAATAAACAGGATTTTGTTGTTGTTATTGTTGTACTTTCTTACCAAGGTCCTGCAGCTTCTGTGGTAGATCCCAGTGGTAGAGCGTGACGACGGGTTCAATGCCCTTCTCCAGCAGGTAGTTTATTAAGTCACTGTAATACTTCTTACCACTTTTACTTATTTTAGTTGGGAAGGCATTTGGTAGTAAACGGGGCCATGATATGGAAAACCTGTAAATATTGAGGTTAATTAAAGTTAATTTTCCTTGACTAGTGTGTTGTTCATGGCACCCAGGACACAGGGAATCCTAGTATGGGCGCTATGAGTGTGAAGCGTTATTTATTATTTATTTTAATGAAATAACACAAACAAACAAAATAGTAAAATAAATACTGCCGCATTCAGGGTCATTTAACGTTTACTTAAATCGCTTCTTAGTACAGAATTTGTTTTGAGATTCTGTACTAAGGAGTGATTTAAGTAACCGTTATGTGACTCTGAGTGCGGACGTTTGACGAACATAACATAGTTAGAGAAATCTAACAAATAGTACCCGCAGCATATTGGTATTTTTATCTATCAGGGGCTTTTATTATTATTTTTATTGGAACACTAGCTTTTACCCGCGACTTCGTCTGCGTGAACTTGAGAATGAAATTAAAGTAATTAAAAAACATCCCGGGAAATGCGAGTTTTTTGGCACCGAGGGTTTTGTACTTTAGAGAACCGAATATAAGAGCAATATCAAATGATTCAGTAACAAACTTAACTTTGCCACTGTAAAACTGTCGTTCCTATGCTTGGACATAGTGATCAATTAACCAAATACAAATAAGTTTAAGTTTTTTGGAATGATATCTCCACGTGTTCCTGAGAAAATAAGGTCGACAGACAGACATACAGACGGACAACGAAGTGATCCTTTAAGGGTTATGTTTTTTCTTTTGAGGAACAAAACCCTAAAACAATAAATAACCTGTAAACCCAACTTCCAAACTAAATTATACCCTTGACCTGATGAAGAAGCTGATCCATCTCCGAACTCGAACGACCTGATCCCGACGAACAGGCACCCTGTTCTTTGATGCGGGATATGGAATATCTATGAGCCAAAATTCATCTAAATCCATTTAGCCGTTTTAGCGAGAGTAAAAAAATATCTTATTATAGGTGCGCCTAAGAAATATTAGTGGGATTTTATATACACGTACACCATCAGATCTTGAATTGTTCAATGTTGTACTGGTTTTGCTATGTCAACGTGACCATCAACAAATATTTTTAGAGAATAACATTCTCACCCATTCTGGAGTTACATAGTCTGTCTCTAAGATACACCACCAGACCCAACCCAACCCAGACCCTAATACAATAATTATGGCCTATGGTTGGGCCTTACCACCTGTTATTTCGTAGCAGCTACCATAATAATGTATTTTTATACCATCAAAAGGTAGAGATTTCAAAGAAAAAAATCCCACAGACTTTAAAAAAAGCAGATATTTTGACGTGAGAATTTTCGATTGAAAATAATTAGGGTGCTTTTTCGATGTTAAGTCAAAATAAGGTGAAATAAGAAATATTTTAAATCAAAAAAATTACAGTGTTTGGAACATAAAAAGTTAAGTTTTCACCAAATTTCATGAATTTGTTTGTTTGTAAAAGAAAAATAAAAACCCAAAAACTTGGTTATTTGAACTTTTTACATAAATTTTGAGATTATATGGAAAAAAGTGTAAATCGAAACCTTGTAGATCTTTCTATTACCTACAACTTTGCCATTTTTTAACTATTTTCCATAGGACTTGTAGTTTTGCCGGAAATCGAGGTAGACCGTTTTTTACCATTAAATACTCAAACCCCCCCCCCCCCCCACTTACCGACCTCAGATCGCCCGTAAATTATTTTTCCTTTAATTTTTGTTATATTCTCTTCCTTTTTCAATGGGTTTCATCCTACTATTATTTTTTCACTTACCATTTTCAAAGGCTTCAGCCCTGGTCAATTAAGATATACTGAGATAAATAAAGACAACTGAACAAAAAAGTTTTACTTTGACTACACCTCCCCGAAATTAAACCAGGAGATTGTAGGAGTTGGAGATTATAAATGCTAGTTTAATTCAGACTACTGGAATACTGGACTGCTCCTATTTATTCATAGACTTCGACAAATTTTTCCACGTAAGTATAAACAGCAAAACCTAAAGTAATCGAATGCTTTTTCCATTTTAATTACGTAATGTTTTATTGGCACTACTTCTTCCTTCTTTTCGACTTATTATGTGTTTTCATCTGACCAAGTAATGTCTGTAGGACGGTCTCCATGCTGCTCACCAGATCACGCAAACTGCCGCCGCCGCCGCGCCTATCTGTCTCCATGATCAGATCGGGTGGTTTAGCAGGTACCTGGTGTACCATGTTAGGTTTTCCGGTCAATATTTGATCGCGCCGACCACGGGCTACATGAGTCGCTCAGGGACGTCTCGCCCCTCCGTATTTGATTGCCCGAGAGCTAAATGGTAAACGCTTCTGCGTGAAGAGTCAAAAGAGCCCCCCCGACTATCTGGGGAGTTTCACAACCGCAGTACCAGCTAGATTTATGGTAATGAAGGCATCCCCTACCCGACAGCAGGGCCCGCCTCTCAACCGGGAGACTCTACTTCTCCTGAGTTTATTCCTGAATGACTTTGGGATTTTTAAGTGTTTAAGCGTCCAAGAACCTGGCCCAAATACCAGACGTATATTTTATACCTATAAAACGTTTCAAAAGAAACTCATTCTTTGAACTGATTCGCCATTGGTGGATTAAACAACGTGCCTGCATTACCATAACATTAGTTTATTTTTACTACTATTTAAATAATAAATAACTCACTGCTAAATCATAAATAACTCCCTCTAAACTTAACAGAATGGAAATTTAATCATCTTCATAATTTATTATTCTTTCATTCTTGTTTTCTTTCTTGAATAACAACCAATGGGTGATATGCCTTTAGTCTGATCTGATCACGGACGATGCTTTTAGTCATCCATGGAGGATGATGACAATTTAGACTATTTGCAAATTCAAAAATATTTTAGTTATTTGTATTGCACTTACGTCCGGTCATAATTAGCCTATGCGGGGCCGGCTTTGTACGCACTGACCAGTAGGTGACACCAGTAGACGATTATTCGCAAATATTTTAATTTCTTACTTACTGTGATTTGTATTTTTAATATTATCTACTTTATATGTGCCTTTTCCTACATCACAATAAGAAAATCTAAATTGTAATACTTTGTCAAAATTTAAGATTTTATTTATCTACAGAAAAAACAATATTTGATAATAAAATTTTCCTAAATTGTGTCATTATTATCACTAACTCTAACCCACACTATCATACAGTGAATTGAATATAGGAATCTGATAGCACAATCTAACATAAATAGTTGGGTTATTGATTGAGTAGGGTAATTAATTTCTTAAAACCCCAATATTTTAAATATTGTAAATATGTATAGTTACACATTAATTTCAATAAAAGATTTATTGACTCGTTTTCAGACCTACTTACATTTTTTAATTATGGCTTCTAGTTACCTAAACTGACATCTGTTGTTGATTAGCAGAACTAATTCACTGCAAAATTATAAATTAAAAAAAAATTGTACACATTGATTTTTTTGAAGAAATAACGTATATTTCCGATACTAAACAGTCTCTTATATCCCTGTATCGGGCACTTTCAGTATTTCTTACTGTTGTGTGGCATATCAAAAAGTCCTATTTATTGATATCTCGGCTTCTAAGCGACGTATCACAATAAAACATACACCAGATTCTAATTTAGACCACCAGTAAAACAACTGTGAAAACCGCATTCAATTTCATCCAGTGGTTTTGGCGTGATGCGGTGTCAAACATACAGACAGACAAGATTTTTAAAAATGACAGATTTGCAATCTATTGCTCCTATATAGTCCCCTGATACCAAATTTTCATAAATATCTTCAATGTACAGACATTATCGAGTTACAGTTTTATAATATATATAGAATATAGATTAATTCCATTATATCCCATCATTAGAGAGGAAATGACATAGTCATTAAGCCTTCTTTTGCTTTATTCCGTAACTGTAGAGCGCCATCTTATGTAGATGTTAATTGTATTTTTTATACCTTAAAAGACTGACGAAAAAGCAGACCGCCCACGAGATGGTAAGTGCTCACCGTCGCCTATGGACATGAGCAATACCAGAGGAATCGCCAATGCAACGCCGGCCCTGAAGAACACTTTTACACCTTTTTTGAAGAACTCTATGTCACAGCACTCTGGGAATACCTCAGAAGAATGCTTACATTTTCCTGTGTTACTCACCTGTAAAAGGTGAGTCCCATCTCATGAGCCATTTCCACATCTCGCCGCCAGTTGTGGTAGGAGTCACACGCCACGTCGCCAGGGGTGCCACCGTCCACCAGCTCTGGGTGTGAATGCATCACCCTGTCCCAAATGCTTTCGCCTTTGTCTAAAAATCAGATAGTTAAGAAGGATTAAAAGGAAAGATGCCTATGAAATTTTACAATAATGAAACTAAGAATGTTTGAAATACCTTCGTTAAGTTGGTAGTAGGTACCTAATTAAAAATTATTTGTGTAGCGAGAAGCATTTTTTACATGGAAATAGCCGGCAAACGAGCTTACGATCCACCTGATGGTAAGTAGCTATCGTCGCCCATGGACATCAGCAACACCAAAGGCATCACTGATGCGTTGCCGGCCAAGAAAGAGTGAAGAAAAAGAAAGAAAGAACTGGCTCTCAAGCCCCCAGCCGGAACACGACCAGTCGTTGTCGGCATATGATCCTCGATAACAAAATATCCAATGCGGATTGGTGGACGGGTTAGTGGTACCCGGGCCAACCCAATTGTCGGAAGTTTTCATGCCTCCCAACGGCTTTCGATATGGCTTAACGACCATCATGGTGGCCTATTTTCAGCGTTAAATTAAAATTATAAATAATGGAGACAGAGCTCTGGGAGTCGGGACTTATTTTTTGGAAATTTCCTCCTCTTTAAGAATCTTTTTTTTATTTTTCTTATATATTAATAGTTTCGAAGTTATTAAGAAAAAACGAAATACCTTTTTTAAATCTTAATTTGTTAATAACTTTTGCAATTTTTTACGTGCTGGTAAACGCTTCCGAAACATTTTTCTAGACATCATTCCGAACAGAATGAGCTATCGCACGTATTTTTAAGAGCAGTATCTCTATATTTCACCATTTTGAACTTATTGCTTAGACTAAATACAACATTTCGGATTAATTTCATAACGAGACTTTAACTAGACTAGTCAGATAAGCAAGCTTGGCACTACACATGAGTAGTTAATATAAGAATTAAATTTAATAAATAACACACTAAACATTCTGTTGTCTTGCCACTTACCACTCGCATTCCAGCCACCTTCGATCTGATAGGATGATGTGGCGGCGCCAAATTTGAACCCTGCAGGGAAGTTCTTGTCCCATCCTGATGCAGCACTGAAGAAAAAACTGTAGTGGAAAAGTATTGCGAAATAAAAAAAATTTAAGAAAAGGAAAAAGATATAGACTAAAAAAAAGAGAAACACCGAAATAGAAAACTATTGAATTGTTCCGCATGTAACAACATTCTTACCAAATATTCGCGTAAAAATTCTCGTGGAGCAAAGTCCTTGAATTACTCAAACATGAAAAATTGTAGAGGTCATTATAGATAAGCACACCAAACTAGAATTTTCTGGCTAAAAATAATAATATTTACAATAGTGTAAAAGTTATAATTATTTACATAATTATTATTACTTTAATTAAATTCTACTAATTGATTACATTATCCTTCACAGATCAAAAATTAAAAATCGGGCAAGTGCGTGTCAGGCCACGCACAATGTAGGGTTCCGAAGTACACTTGCGAGCTTTAAACTGGAATCACCTAAACGGGGATTGTTCAAAACAATTTTAACAATGAGGATCATTCACATTTTTTTTTGAGTATGCAAATTTGTAGATATGAAAAAACTATGAACATCATTGAAAAAATTTTCAAAATCGGACGAAAAATAAAGAAGTTACAGCGGTTTTACTAACGAGTTTGAAAAAACACGCGCACCGAGCGCGAGATCGCCTCTGACGTCATTTTACGCATACACCGCGACGCGACGTACGGGGATTGCATGAGTTTAGTCTGTTTCGGTGGACTGAGGCAAAATGATGTCAAGTTAATATTTATATCATGCCGTTTTTCACAAGTACAAACATTGCTACACCTAATAAACTTTTTTCGTGTTCTAAATTACGGTAAAATTAGAAAAAAACAGTGAAAATAAAATTATGAAAGACAACGAAATAATAACATTTTTAGATAAACAGCCGGCAACCAAACAGACTACCCACGCGATGATAAGTGGACAGTCCCCATCGACATTAGTAACACCCACAGACTCGTTTCTAGAAATCTAAATACCTATTTGTGGTAATACCGTGCCTAATGGTCCTCAGACCCTCAGCCGGAACAAGAGTCATTTGTCGCCTGAATCAAGCAAGAGGGCCACGCAGGCTTAACGAAAATACCAGTAATATTATTAATAATTAATAATACCTATATTTATAATTTAACCCTTACGCGAAGCCTTCCCATTGGGGGGAGGGGGAGCTGTGTCTATTATATGCCGATGTGGCCCCAATACGGCAAAATGAATCAAAACACTTGTAATAAATAAACAGTAACTGAGATGTTTGTGCGTGAAAGATGTTTGAGAAAAACTATCACTTACGCCCCAACTCAGAGTCACTAACGGTTACTCTAATCAGTCCTTAGTAAAGAATCACCATACAATTTTTGTACTAAGGAGCGATTTAAGTAACCATTAGTGACTCTGAGTTGGGGCGTTAGACTTTTAGAATTAGATTAGACTTAGCTTTTAGATTTAGCTTTTTAGAATTTTTGACTGTTTGTCGTGTGTTTGTTTCGGCTAATCTCGGGTATGGCCGAATTTAGATGCAATTTTCACTTATGTATTATAGTGGTGAAAATTAAATTTAAAGAGTACCATCTACTAATTTATTACATTGTGAGCTTAATGAAAGTTTTACCGAATATGAAGCGAAGCGAGGGCATTTACTAGTTTCAAATAAAATTATTCATAAAATCGTATATTTGGAAAATATACATACCCATATGTGGCGTGATTGTTATTTAGGAAAAAAAGGTTAACATAAGAAAAAAAATCCAAATTAAATTCATACTGAAGACCGCTCGGGGATCGAACCCGGGAACGTCAGCCTAAAAGGCCGCTGAGCGAAGGAAGTCGTCAATTTTATATAGAAAAGTACCCAGTCTTAAAGTCTTAGTACAAGTAGTTATTCATCCATCATATACATACACGTTATATACGTATTACATTTACCTACACACAATGACATGTTCACTCCTCCCACGCTACTAGGTAGTAAACTAATGATAGAAAACTTTTTATGTAGGCAACTACATATTTATGGAGATCCCATTAACTTGTACACAGGATAACAAGTCGTAGTAGATATTGCTTCTTGCCGAACATGATTCTAGGTTACTGGGAAGTACATACGTCGCCTACCTGAAGGTTTTGAATACCTGCTTTCCTGAGTAAAATGGTCTTCACCGACAGAAAGACGGACAGACGGACGGACAGATCACAGAATACAAAGGTTCGTTTTTTTCCTATTGAGAAAAAAATGTGTTTTTTTTTATAAATAATCGTAACTAAAAATATTTCGAGTGCAGCTAGTAAGACCCAGGTTTCCCGAATAATAATAACACCTAGGTAAGTTTAAGCGAAAGAAGGGCAGTTAGTATTCATATATGTAGGATGTCTAACTTTTAGGTACAATGTGCACACTTAATTATATGCATTTTTACTGTTAAAATTTGGCTATAGGATAATTAAAAAGCGATCGCAAATTTATCTGAGTGAACGCTTTCAAAGCCAACCTTCATTATGGTTTTGTACCCATGCAGTTATTTTTACTTTTATAAAAAAATATTTCATGATAAGAACGATGTCAAAATAAAAAGTGAGAAGTAATCACCAACAAAACACTATTATATTTAAAACATCCAGTACAACGAGCTCGCGTAAGCTAAGTCAAAGTGCGCCCGGCGCGGGGCTCCGGACCGAGGCGTAAAATGACGTCATCATAGAGAATCGAGGCAGCGCGCGCGATTTAAATAGTGCCTACCTTGAATAATTAATAACTCTGTCATTTCTTGATGGATTTTGAAAATTTAAAAAGTGTCATACTAGGGAAAACAAATCCTAAGCGCGTAGCTACATCAAAACCCGGTTTTCAGTTTCATGAATGATCCTCATTTTCATGCAATAAAATTATAGAATGTGGTATATCATTTGAAACGTAATTTTATTGGCTTTCATCTTCTTTTGATATCATAACCAAATCTTATTCAGCTTATGTAATGGAACGTAAAACAAAACTCAATAACTTTTAAAATAAAACAAAATATAGTTTGGAATTCCTGAAACCTTATAAAAAGGGCCGTGTGTGAAAAAATTGTCATCGGTCCAATAATTCACCCCGCTGAGAAAGTAAAATAATGGAAACCACACCTGCAAAAACCGCTTAAATAGTCATTCTAATCCAGCAAGGTTTGTCTCAGCGTACTATCGCTCGTCAGCTTCATCTGAGTGAGTCCTGTATCTTAAAAGTATACCAGAGGTTCAGGAAGACTGGATACTTAGTGCGAAGACCAGGTTCTGGCTGTCAGCGATACACTTCTGTGAGAGATGACCGTTTTATTTTCTCCACTTCGCTCCGGAATCGATACCTGACCGGCGTTGACATCCAGCAGCGGCTCAGAGAAGTTCGAGGAAGGGCTTTCGGCGAGTGGACAGTGAGACGAAGACTTAAAGAAGCAAACTTGACCCCAAAAAGGCCAGCCACGGGACCCAAATTAACTACAGCCCACCGACAAGCCCGTTTTCACTTTGCCCGCGATCACTTAGATTGGGGTATAGAGCAATGGAGCCGAGTCTTGTTCTCGGACGAAACCAGAATGTGTCTGCATTGTAACGACCGTCGAGGAAGAGTTTACAGGAGACCGGGGGAGCGATTTGCACAATGCTGTTTTGCGGAAACCGTGGCATACGGGGGTGGGTCCTATATGATGTGGGCAGGGATTTCTATCAAAGCAAAAACGGAGCTGATATTCGTACCCGGTGGAAGTCGGTGAGGGGGGCTAAGCACAGAAAGATACTTCAACAACATTCTGCTTGACCATGTGCTTCCCTACGCCGGTTTTATTGGCCAGGATATGCTGTTAATGCACGATAATGCCCGCTGCCACACCGCTGCAGAGACAAGACAGTACCTGGAAGCAGTCGGGATTCCCACACTAGACTGGCCACCCTGTAGCCCTGACTTGAATCCAACTGAACATTTGTGGGATGAGTTGAACGTTGGTACGAGGAAGATGGCCAGCTCCAGCGTCGATTGAAGAACTAAAAACTGCTTTAGTCGAAGAGTGGCAGGAGATCTCACAAGATTCCATCAGGAAAGTCATCCAGTCGATGACAAACCGATTACGAGCAGTCATTAGAGCTGGTTAATACAAAATATTGAGGGGGAAGAAAATAAAATTGGAAATAAAATTTTAATATCTTTTCGTTTTATTCTATTCGTTTAGATGTCCACAATTTCGACCTGTTGTACTAATTCCTAAAATTTAAGTAGGAAATACATAATCTAAATTTTACTAACAAAAAATAACCGACTTCAAAGTTACTCAAAAACTACTTGTCAGATCTCGTTCAAATTTATGTGGGATTACATGACAAGCACCTGCTTTCGATTAAAAAAAGAATCATCGAAATCGGTTGGCGTGATATTGAGTTATTTGTCCATTTGTCGCGCACATACTTATTAAAAATTTGACTTATATGGTTTTATCATGGATGTCATTGTCAGATCTCAATAAAATTTATATGGGACCACGTGACAGCCACCAGCTTTCGATTAAAAAAAGAATCATCAAAATCGGTTCGCGCAGTCCAAAGTTCTGAGGTAACGAACATAAAAATAATAATAATAATACAGTCGAATTGAGAACCTCCTCCTTTTTTTGAAGTCGGTTAAAAATAAATTATTTTCTTTACTAGCATTCGAAAGCCAATAAAATTACATTTCAAATGATATACTTTAATTTTTCATGCAATGAAATAATATAATTTTATTGCATGAAAATTGTTAAAATTGTTTTAAACAATCCCAGTTTAGGTGATTCCAGTTTAAAGCTCGCAAGTGTAGTAAGTATAAAAATCGACTATTACGTTTTTATATACGGAAGTTCTAAAATAACAAACATAAAAAATGCAATTGAATTGAATACTTACCTCTTTCATTTTTTGGAGTTGGTTAAACATAAAAGAGTGGAAAAATACCTGAACTGGAGATATGTGAGTAGAATACCTAATAAATAAAAAAATGAGAAGTGTCAAGGACACCCGGATGGAACGAAGTTTCTTTCGATTAATTAGTAAAGGAATTGTAATAAAACGACGGCAAAAAGTGTCGTTACAACTTTTCGTCTTAATTTTTTCCGTCTAGCCCTCTTTTGCAACGCGCGATATTTAAGGAACTTCGTTCCAATAATAAATCGTTAAATACTATTTATAAAAAAATTGACTCGACAAACGATGTCCTGCTAAAAATTTTCTGGACATGGACACCTTAATCACCTAGCAGTATTAACTTTACGACCTATTCTCATAATAAAATTATCTACCAAATATACGCAAAAGAAATCATAAAAATCCGTCGAGCTGTTTCGGAGGAGTGCGACCACAAACACCGTGACACGTAATTTTTATATATTATATTAGATGACGAAAGCATGTACAAGTATTTAGATGGAATACCTGAGATATACCGCGATCTCCCACAACATAGCTTCAAATGATGATAAAAACTGCCTCTTTCCTTAAATAACGCAAGAAGTAATTTATTCGTTTTATAGTAAGTTCATTAACGTGTACATAAGCACAATTGTATTCAATACTAGTAACCGTCCTTGCTTTGCTTTTTGAATCCTATGCTTTAGTAGACCTTCACTTCAAACGACTAAAGATAGGAATTTTGACACTCATCGCGGATTCCGCTGTCAAGTTACAAAACAGAATAGCCTTGCTGATCTAGTGATCACGCCGAACTACTTGGAAAATCAGTGGCCGGGATGACGGCGCACGGATGACGGGCCTGCGGTGGATAGGCGGCCATAGTTGAAAGAAAGAAAGAAAAACATTTATTTCGCAAAACAGGGCACTACAACAGATATAACAATATGCTTAAATTTAAATACCATGACTCAAGATCAAATGCAGTGCCATGCCGATGGAACGAAAAAGGTCACATTCAGCGACGTCCGCTGTTTTTCAATGTGACCTACCCATGCACCGGTGCGGTGCGCGGCAAACTTGCTAATGATATTTACAAGAATTTAATAAATAAGGTGAACACAGAAAAATTAACTAAATTATCGCTACATTATCTATCCTTTATGTATAAGATATGAAAAACATTAAACAATTACAAAGCGTATAAGAAACTATTTCTACATAAAGAAGACATCGTAGAATAAAACATGGTTGACTACAGTTTATGAAACTATCACAGCAATAAAACGAGGCTGGGTCGAACACAAACGCAACATGGAATAATTTATCTGCTGAGCTGTCGGGCCTTAACATTGCCGGTGAGTATGTCCCTTTTTTATGAGAATAAAATTAATTAATATATTAGGTACTTACATATTTTAATTTGCTAGGATACTTGCGTTAGTTTGTGTATGTGTGTGTGTGTGTGAGTGTATTTGTGTGTATGTGTGTGTATGTGTGTGTATTTGTGTGTGTGTAAGTGACTTAATATGCGAACGTTAAAGTGATTTTTGAACGTTTAATAGATAAAGTGGATGAATGACGGAACCTGTATTCCGCTTGGCACGACTCGCTCTTGGTCGGTTTTATATATTTTATCTGTCTGTACAACAAAATTTTTAATGACTGATGTATGTACTGTATGTGAGTAATGGTCATAAGAATGCATCGTCATGCATCTGAAAAAAATTAAAATGTCTCGTTTTATGAAACCAACATTTAAATAGCCGTTTATGTCGGATAAATTCTTACTTACTGAGACTTAATTCGGCGTATCGCCGTGGAATTATTTCTAAACTAGTGTTCCATGAGACCATGGTCTACCTTTGTGCTAAATTTCATGAAAATCCTTTCAGTGGTTTTTGCGTGAAAGGGTAACAAACATACATACAAACTTTCATATTAATATAAATATACTTTATAACTAATACTATACATAATGACCTAAAACTAAAAAACCTTAAAAAATATAATACAATAATTAAAATATATTATTATTAAAAGGAGTCCCTTTAGGCAAGGTTCAATGTTAAATGTTTACAATATATATTAATATTACCTACTAGTAGTTGAAGGATAGTTGTAGAAATGGTTTGCTTACGCATAATTCTTATTGACATTAATATTTTCACAAAAGTAATGGTAAATTTTAATAAAATTTTTAACCGACTTCAAAAAAGGAGGAGGTTCTCAATTCGACTGTTTTTTTTTATGTTTGTTACCTCAGAACTTTGGACTGGGCGAACCGATTTTGATGATTCTTTTTTTAATCGAAAGCTGGTGGCTGTCATGTGGTCCCACATAAATTTTATTGAGATCTGACAACGGCATCCATGAGAAAACTACATAAGTCGTAAATTTGTGTTAAGATGTGCGCGACAAATTGACGAATAACTCAATATCACGCCAACCGATTTCAATGATTCTTTTTTTAATCGAAAGCAGGAGCTTGTCATGTGGTCTCACATAAATTTGAACGAGATCTGACAACTATGTAGTTTTTGAGACTTTGAAGTCGGTTATTTTTTGTTAGTAAAATTTAGATTATAATGGATTTAACGCTCATTTAGGTAATTTAATTGGAAACAAAAAAAAAAAATTATTATTATGTTAGGTATATTATTTTAAAAATTATTATAAAATTATTAAATTAAATTTATAAAATTATTCAGCATTTCATCAAGTAATACTGTACTTTTTCTAATCTCTTTAATTACCTTACCATCATCTACAATTATAATAATTATTTTTAATTTTCAATAAGTAGTCTGTTAATCTGTAAGTTAATAACATTGTATGTAATGAATGCTGTTCACGCCTCTAGATAATTGGCATGCACACAAACCTAGTGGTTTGTGTGGTCGCTTACCTACTTGTACAAAACTTATATTAAGAACTGTGTGTAATGCTGTGTGTAAATAAATAAATATTTTAAATTAATTATGTGTATAAACTTGTCTTCTTTACGTTTTAATGCGTGGCGTGACGTAAACTTTTAAATTAATACCTAAACCTCAACTATGAGCGCCATAAAAATAATAACAAATTGTTTAGAATGCGGCTAGAAATGAAAGAATATTTAAAATAATGATTCCGAAGGGAAGCAAAGGTTTACTTGTCTTGCTTCGCTCTTGGAAATCCACTCTTGCTTCGCTTCGGGACCCCTAATAAAAGCTAGATATGGAGAAGTTACAGTTTAAATTGAATCAATTTCTAATTCCACGCATGAGAAAGCAGCTGCACGATATTATAATTACGTTACGATACGTATTTACGATAATATTATTTAGAATAAACTATGACTATTTTGCTAAGGTTCAGATAATGTACCTACCGCAACAATATAATGGCATTGACCAGAGGTCTTTTTATTATTATTAAAGTTAAATCCGGGCAAGTGTCAGGCCATTACTCATTATCGACTGTTAAACGTCAGACGCTTTGCAAGTCGCATAAGAAGATTAAGAAGTATAACTTCAAATAGGGTTGCCAGACGTCCGGATAAAGCCGGACAGGGTTAGGCTTTTTGAGTGCGTGTCCGGCCAAATTGAACGGTGTCCGGCCTGTCTGGTTTTGTTAGGCTTTTTGCATTCGACTTGTCACGTCGTTTAGAAGATTTATCTGTATGGTAAAGGATCACAAAGGCCTGGGGGACACCACAAAATTTTTATCTTGTTAATACTAAGACACAAAATCCTCAATAATTTAGGGTGTCCGGCCTTTTTACCCAAATGTCCGGCCAAACTGGCTGGTCTGTCCGGATATTTGGTTTGACGACCTGGCAACCCTAACTTCAAAAATACTAATGTATACTTTTCTGTTTTAGTTCCTACTTTGGTCTCTATGATGTGGATTTCCAAGATCCCACGAAGAAGAGGACAGCTCGGGCCTCGGCTTACTTTTAAACTGACCTTATTCGTACACGAAGACTCGATAACAACGCGATTGAGCATCGGTATACCAGATACAGTCAACACAAAAATTATAATTCTAGTCACAGAAATTCTTTTAGCTTTGCTACTTGCGAATGTGATTTTATTAATATTTCATTAAAGATTTAGTGATTTTTGTCTTAACTTTTGTCTTGTTGTTAAGGTTTATTTTTAACTGAAAATATACTTTTTTGTATCACATTGACGTTTTATTTGGACGACCTTGTCGCTTATAGCTTGTTGTAGTTGTTATTATGTCTTTTTTCATGTTTTTTTCTTCATTTATATATGCCTCGTTTCATACGAGTAGTAGTATAATACATATGTACGCCCATGTCACCTAAACACATGGAATGCTAGAGCACAGGTGTTCGAACGTTTTATTCTTCTACAATAACATTTACGATTTGCGAACCACGAAGGCCGGTGATGAAGACTATTCATTATTTTCTTGAAGAATTGTAAAAAATTGGAGACCCGCTCTGCGGTCAAACCGCATAGTATTTTATGTACTTTGCGTTTCACCGTATGTGCTCGATGCCGTAGGTAATTCAATGTGTCAAAGAGTGACTTCACTTTGACAGTCCTTCTTTCTTTAATACGTGTGTTTGTAACTTATATTTTAGGTACCTAACATTTAGCTTAATTTCTGCATTCCTTATCCGTCTATACTTTTTCTATTGCTATTATTCGTCTATACTTTTACTACACCAAACCAAATGATGGAGCCAATTGAAATATCTGTGTGCAAAGTTACATCCTAAAATATTTATTGTGAATCAAGGATAATATGTATACGCTTTGTTCAGATGACGCGATATAACCCATAGAGTAACTTTGTATATACGGATATAACCGCCACACCGCGAGGGGTAACTCTATTATCATCTCCATTGAATAAATTTCTTCCAAAGGCGCTTCTTTCCAAGTTACCCTAAGGTTATGTTTACAATTCCAACCGCTAGATGGCGGTACAAAATCGTATTCTGAATCACGCTGTTGAGACTTCTTGTAGCTACTCTAAGTAGTGGGTAGCTGGCTGTTAGCGTCATACTTACCTGGCGTAGGGGACACCGTGATCATGAAGGCGGTTCCCCCAGGGCGAGGCCATCCATTGCACTCCGGATAGGTTGACCCCTGCGATTACCCCTAATGTGGGTAACTCGGACGCATAATTTTTGATAGAAGGGACTGCGTGCGCGCTGTCCCTATGTAAAATAATTATTAGAATAAATAGGAGGGGGAGAGGGAATTTAAATTAAATTTATTTAATTTAATGGTCTCTGGTTTATTAAACCTACGGCTACCAAACCAAAACTAGAAAAGTTAAAAGTAACAACAAAGTACATTCACTGATTATTAGGCGATACGAAGTTCGCCAAGACAGCTAGTGTTAAATATTTATTTAATGATGCCAAAGAAGTATAACTTCCCACGCGCGTACATAAGTACACGTTTATGTTTTAGTAAGCTGTAAGTACTTATATACAGTTACAGTACAGAACGTTTTACGGCCGGTCTCAATTTTTCAGACGCAAAAATTGACAAATATGACAGATGACATTTATTTATTTATTTCTTTGGAAAACTTACAGCTATTACAATATGAATGTTCAGTTGAGTAGTAAAAGGAAAGCCAATTACAAGTTTTCACAGATAGGTGACAGAGTAGAATTTTTTTCGAAAGAATTATGAATACACATTATGGACACACAAAGATATTATATAGTACAATATACAAATGCCAGCAGATATAAAGAAATAACATACATACTTAAATATAACAGAAGAAAAGGCTTATAAGTAGGTACAATTAATAGATAGGTATTTTATATGGTGCTAAGGAAAAAAAATACATTTAATTCCAAGTATGTTTCAACTGTTCAGTACTGACAAAATTACGGCTCATCTTTTTTTTTTCATTTTTGCAGATTTAGTATAAAAATATCTATATTATTTTTTGAGTAACAATATTAACTAATTTACAAGCCCTTGAGATGAATGAATTTTGTCTGTAATTAGTTTTAAGTAAAAATACTAATCATAGCCATTTTAACAATTCTAATAACATAATACGTTTATACTTTCATTTAAACTCGTAGCAAAACGTAGCACTTAATTGGAATAAAATGGAAACAAACTTAAAATTCGAACGAAATACAACTTTAACATCACACAAATACGGAACATTGATTAATAGCTGACTTGCTCGTTAATTGCACAAGAGCTTCTATTGCCGTGTATGCAAATTTGAGACTTATAGTATAAGGTACCTATAAGAAGTAATAACACATAAAGATTGTCAATTAAGAACAAGAAAAAGATTAAGCGATAAGCGAACAAAAGACGATGAGTGCACTTTGTCGTAAACAAGACCGGTTCTCAACTTGAGCAAATACTAATCATATCAAATGCACGACACAATTGAGAAAAAGTGAATGTATTTGTCTAGCGCGGAATTCTTTTTAAATCGGATTCTGAATTTATTTTATACACTGGTGATGTAGTATTTTTTCTCATAAATATTTTGCAACCCTTCACCCACGTATACATAAAATCCAGTTCCTTTGATAATTGCTTTGTTTTATTCAGTAGATTTTTATTCTGCAGGGTGAGATGGTCGTTGATGAATATCCTTTTGTCACCATTCAAACCCAAGCTCGATGCCGTTAGGTGCTTGCATTTCCTCACCGCTGTCATGAAGTTATCTTTGATGTATCTATTGTGCAAGGAAACTATTACATTTTTGATGTTGTTATCGCCTCTTGTAGGAATTCGTGCAATGTAATTAATCTGTTCTTGGCTAATTTTATAGTTAACGATATCACAAATCTTGGATATTATATTGTATAAATTTTCAGACGATGTGAACGGTACACCTTTTATCTCTATATTATTAAGGCGCGATCTCTGCTCGTCTTCGTTAACTTTTTGTTCTAATTGCTCCACCCGCTGTTGTAGTGATGACACATTTTCTTTAGCAGCGTGTAATGATTTTACTTCCTGATCTAAGATATTAATTTGGTCCGTAAAGGATGACATTGATTGGTAGACAGTTTCCAGCGAGGTCTTGACATCTCTTAGCTCTGTTTTTATTGTTTTAAGATCGGTTATTTCTTCTTGAATTTTCTTCACGCTATCAAAGAGTACGGGCAGCGTAGCCAACTGCGTCGAGACGAACTTTAGTTCAGTGTATATGCCCTCCAGCTCTGGGGACTTTCCTGGTGTCGGACTAGGGTTTTTGCACGAAGAGCATCTCCATGTGGCTTTTCTGTCCCCCAATTTACGGAAACCAGACTCAGTAATACCGGCACATGGAAAGTCGTAACGGCTTAAACAGATGGAGCACTGAACCCCATCTCTGAACTCAATCTCACACCTTTTACACTTGTGCATCACGGAATAAAATATATAAGATGATATATTACAACTTTGAGAACCGCTGGCACTTGCGCTGAGCGACTGTTGCAGTGTCTAACTGGTACGACGTCTAACGACTGACTGACATACTAATGGTAGTCCTATCCACTGTCTTCCATCTGTTAGTACATTATTTATTTATTAAAACCATGCTCACAGTGCTTACAGCATAGCCAAGGCGCACTACGAGCCATACAAAATAATATAATAATACAGACAATATCTATATAGTTATACATATGTCAATTTAGATTCGAGAGAAAGTACATATGCAGGTTTTTAAGAAACCTGATATGTTCATATTGAATATATCAACTTCTGGATTCTGAGCAATCAAGACGTTGAGTAAGGCAATAGCCAGGGCCGTGGGTGCGTGGCGGGCGGTCTGCGAGCACGCCGGCGCGGCGGGGCCGCCAGCACGGCGCGCGCGCGCCGCCGGCGACCCGGCTCCGGAACAACGAGCGAACAACGCTCTAGAGCAGAGGGATTGTCTACTTTGTTGTTCAGAAGTAGATAGTAGTGTAATAGTATTGTACACTTGCGCCTTAACTCAAGTGTATCAATGCCAACCATACCGAATATGAAAAGGGATGGGTAAAGATACGGGTAATACCCGTACATTTTCTTGTATAGATATCTTGCAAATTTTTTTTGCACCTTTTCGAGCATTAGCGTGTACTTGTGTTCGTGAGGGTGCCAAGCAATCGAATTATATTCTAATTTACATTCTAATTTTATATTCTAACGTACGCATAATACAGCGTTAGGATGGTCTTCTGATCGTTAAATCGTGCGGCCTGCCTCATAACAAAGCCGAGAGACTTATAGGCCCGGCCGCATAGTTCTGTGATATGTAGATTGAATGTGAGTCCAGTATCCAGAGTAAGCCCTAGGTCCCGGATTTGTGACACGCGCTCGATCGTAACGCCGCACATCCTGTAAGAGTAGGAGATGGGTGAACGGGAGCGAGTAAAGGTGATACATTTACATTTGGAAATATTAAACTCAAGTTGGTTCCGTTCACTCCATCGCACAACCCTGTCGATATCGCGCTGTAACGCCTCGCAATCTGCCGCGCTGTCTACGCCCAGGAACAGCTTCAGATCGTCGGCGAAAATTAGGCACTTAGCCGTGCGGACCTCGTTCGGCAAATCATTAATCATTATAAGAAACTGTGTTGGTCCCAACGTACTGCCTTGACTCACCCCAGAGGAAGTAGTGTAGACATCTGATCTGTAGTTATGCAATTGAACATACTGTACCCGATTTAAAAAATAGTTAGCAAAAAACTTTAGTAATTTTTTAGAGAAACCCATAGCCGAAAACTTTTCTAGTAATAAATCGTTATGAACGCGGTCGAAAGCTTTCTTAAAATCAAAATAGGCTGCGTCCACCTGCTTCTTAAGATCCATCTGGTTAGTTGTATAATCAATAAAATTAATATGGTTAGATACTGTTGATCTCCCGGCCCTAAACCCATGTTGCGAATCACTTAACTGCTGTTTTACTTGTGCAACAATGTAACGATTAATAATAGATTCAAATACTTTGCCGAACACGGACTGGACAGCTATAGGCCTGTAGTTCTCCACTTTCGACCTGGAACCGTCCTTTAATATGGGAGTGACCCTGGACACTTTCCACTGTGTAGGATACGTTTCCGTTTTAAGAGCCAGATATTATTGAGACCGGCCGTTAGTGGTGATTGTAATCTGTGGTGGCATTTCATTATTTGGTAACCAGATAGTCCATTTTTTGAGAAGTCCTATTAGGTAAACAATGTTGTGCCCTTTTTATTTTAATTTAAAAATAATGCTTACACAAAATCAAAAGAATTTAAAGACAAATAAATAACTTAATGCATTTAATCAACGAATATTAGATCCTTGATAAATATACTAAAAATAAACCTAGGAAACATTTATAGTACGTATAGTTTGTAATAATGGATATTGAACTATTCCTGGTCTTGTTGTCTTTGTGTTTGCTCATCCCTTTAGGAATGGTCACATTCAGGGAGTTGTGCTTGATGATGCTGGAATAATAGTGCGCGGATGCTCTCGGGGTGCGCGTTCGCTTCGGGTCCTCGAAGTCCACTTCGTAAAGACCGAATTTTGTTCTGAAAAGTATCAAGTTATAGTCCTCAAATAGCTAAACCGATCTTCAATCATGGCTAAGAACCGTACGGCCGAAGCAACGAATCGTGTGGCATACCTAAAGGCTCTTATCTCGAACCGCCGTGCCAAGAATCCTTGGCATGGCGAACCGGCATGGTAAACCATTTCCACACGGATCGTCATAATTAAATCATCTAACGCCCCAACTCAGAGTCACTAACGGTTACTTAAGTTGCTCCTTAGTACAGTATTTATATGGTAATTCTATACTAAGGAGCGATTAAAGTAACTGTTAGTAACTCTGAGTTGGGGCGTAAGTATATTATTTACATAAACTCACTTATATCCGTACAACCACTCAAAGTTATCCATCAGTGTCCAATAGGTGTATCCTGTTATATTAGCTCCGTCTTCCTGGATAGACAGTAATACCTGTAAGGGAATTTTTGTTAAATGATAATAAAGTAATACGTGGTAGAACCTTTTTACGGCTCGCTACCACCGCTTCGTCTATTTCTGCCGTGGGCCAAATATTGGTCATCCTCAATCCAATTCGCAAACAAGTTCAAATATCGATACAATTTGTTGCACAAATTCAAGGCTTATTATGTGTCTCACCTGCTCCAAATGCAATCTAATATATTCCATCCTTGTCTGGTCATGCATCGAAGCATCGCTGCACCCATTCTCAGTAATAAAGAACTCAAAATCGCCGTATTGTTCTCTCACCCATGCGATGTTCTTGCGCAAGCCTTCAGGATAAAGCTAAAATATTTATCTATCATTGATAAAAACCTGATGAATACCGAATCCAGTCAACAGAAAATATGAGTAAAATCATTAAATTTTAGGAGGAATTAAGAATTACGATAGATTGTTGTATCCTTAAAATAGGTAGTGCATGTATTTATATTTTTGAATTTTGTATATCAAAGTATCTACCAACTCGTTTTAATAATAATCCAAATTTTACTAACAAAAAATAACCGACTTCAAAGTCTCAAAAACTATATAGTTGTCAGATCTCGTTCAAATTTATGTGAGACCACATGACAAGCGCCTGCTTTCGATTAAAAAAAGAATCATCGAAATCGGTTGGCGTGATATTGAGTTATTCGTCAATTGTCGCGCACATCTTAACACAAATTTACGACTTATGTGGTTTTCTCATGAATACCATTGTCAGATCTCAATAAAATTTATGTGGGACTACATGACAGCCACCAGCTTTCGATTAAAAAAAGAATCATCAAAATCGGTTCGCCCAGTCCAAAGTTCTGAGGTAACAAACATAAAAAAAATACAGTCGAATTGAGAACCTCCTCCTTTTTTGAAGTCGGTTAAAAAACAGTTACCGGTACAAAATCATGGCTTGCAATCGGCCAACTTGGGTCCTTTTCCAGTACTATCTTAAAGTCTGGATGTCCAGTCATAAACCATACACCCGGCTTGTCTCCAGGCCTTGCTTGCCTTGCCAGACGAGCACTGTAGTAGTTGATACCAAAGAAGTCGTAAGTGCCTGTAACATTAAAGGTAATAAACCATTACATTTTACGTAATTCAATGAGTTTCATCATACATTGCTGTATAAACGGGAAAAATAACGGGGATACAGCAATGTATAAAAAGACTTTAATTCAGTAAAATAATATGCAACATTCGCAGTAATTTTGTCTAATATTTTCGGTTTATTAAAATGTTCCTGCGTTTAAATATTCGTGCCAGATAACAAACAAAAAATATTTTTCACTGTTTTCGTCACAAAACGTATTTTAACACGTTCGCTGCGGCAGCATTAGATCTAAACCTTCTGCTAGTGCGGTACGAGACAAATACTGCCCGTATCTATATTTCCTGATATGCGTTACGACCTCTATTTTGCCGTACCAGCACCTGACTTTCAAAGTCCATACAGACGTGGAAACGCCCCATACCAATTGTTTTTTTTAACGAGTCGATAGGCTACATCCTTGTGTATACCTAGCTGCGGCAGTCCGGGGTTCTGTTCGATATTTTAAAAGATACAGGGATTTTTCAAAATAAGTCATTTACGGCAATATATTTGCCGTATAGCATAGAAGTGAAAAAATGCTAGGGATGGGGGGTTTAATTTTAAAATGACAATCGATACTTTAAAGATATTCTTTATTGAAGACATAACATTAAAATTTGACAGTGTATTAATCAACAAAACTTAACTTCTTAATAAGTCAACATAATTAATATAAAATATTTATATAATTGGCAATACTTGTAAGACTGCCTGTAATGCCTGCTTTTTAACCGACGAAAAAAAAGGAGGAATTTCTCAATTCGACACGTATATATTTTTTCTTTTAAACTTTTTAGATTATAGATTTTTAATCTTTTTAGATTGCTACTGCATAGTTTTCCGCATAAAAATTATCGAGTGCTTTACGTACGGCCAGCACTAACGCAAACTAAGATGCCGCGCGGACGCATGCAGTGAGGCGCGGGGTTGGGGGGGTACGGCAAGATAGTTGCCGTACCGCACTGAATAAAAATATTTATCCTACTGTGCGTTACGGCAACTATTTTGCCGTATTGTATTAGTGCATAATATTATTATATTAAAAGCTACAATATCGAAATTATCACTGTCTCTTATCTACACGTAAAGGAACATAGTTAGATCACCCCCGCACCGTGGGCAAAACTAGGACAACAAGCTGCCGCACTGGCGGAAAGTCAAATACGGCAAAATACTTGCCGTAACGCAGCGAACGTGTTAAGTAATAACCATCATAGAAAACAAAATACTAACCTCGCACTAATAATATTTCCTCTTTAGTGAATGCTGGCAGCTTGGAGCGCGCGTAGCCAGCTTTCTTGCTGTACTTTGCCATGGCTTTCTCCACGATCGGTGGCCATCCACCTTCCTTGGAGTATATCGGATGGCAGTACAGTCCTGCCTTGAAACAATCAAATACAATAGATCTATTAAGAACCTATTTTTAACTTTCCAGGACAGAAAGCCAGATTTTTAGTTTGTAATTTGGATTTTTGAAACACTAATCTACCGTAAGGAATTGAAGAGTGGGGATTGGCCTGTGGATTCTATTAGTCATATGCCAAGTACGGAACCAGTTTTTTTAGTTAAAAAAAGAGCCAGTTGGCTCTCTGAAACTGTAATTATTATTAGGACATATTCGAACCAAAATTTACTTTTATTTATTTGAATGATGAGTTTGAATTCTATTCTCAGTGTGGTTATGTGTTGTCCATGGCACCCATGACAAATGGAATCCTAGTGTGGGGCTGTGTACTGTGTAGTAGTAGTAGTGTAGTATGTGTACGTTCACTGTACACACTAATACTACTCTATTAAATATATTTTTTCCATCGGAAAATAAGTAAAGCCTGGATGGAGTCCCTGAGATCTTGCTCTATAAAGAGTCTGCACTCTATAACTTACCTTAGACAAATTGTCTGAAAGTTTTAAAATTATTTTAGGTAATACTAACAGAAGTCTGTCTTGCTAATTCTGCTACGTCTTCATCCATTGCAGTCTTTGGTTCTATCCAAAAAAAGTGGCTGCCAATAGACAATTTGCCTGAAAAGTATAATATATAATAGTAATTAGCCGGATACGACATATTACTTTGAATGGTTTCTAATATAGTATTAAAGGCAGCATTTTGCAATTTGCAGTCTTTGCTGTTGCAACAATTAACACTTTCAACAGATGTCGACTCACCATGATAGATTGGCTTGTAATCTTCATCATATATCCTCCAAGCTTTGGCGTGAGCAACAAGCACATGTTTATTACACAGCAGTCCAGCCATTTCTGGTTCCAGGATTACCGGTGCAAATAAAGCAGTGTTGTAATTTAGGTCACACATCATATTCGGCTCGTTTATGGTGATCCAGGTCTTTACTCTGTGTGCGTAGAGAGAGAACACAACTCTCGTGTAGTCAGCATACCAGTCCGATATTAACGGATTGGTCCAGCCACCTGTAAGTTATTCAGACGGAGGCTAAAATTCAGCTGTTAAAGCAATATAATTTTTTTATGGAAATACCCGGCAAACGAGCTGACGATCCACCTGATATGTTCAATTTCAACCCTTAAGCATATAAGAGGATGTAGGTCTAAAAAGCATTTAAGATATGACCTTCACAAACAGGGTAAGTTTAATAAAACCGTTTAAAAATACAATGTTGATTATGTCGTTGTATTATTAGCCTTGTGTAGTAAAGATTAAAACTGATGTTTCCTTAAGTATAGGGATTAACAGAGTAGCAGATTAAGAAGACAATCCATCAGATAATGAGGAATTACCATCACTTATGGACATGAATAATATCAGAAAAGTTAATCTCAGCAGCATTCCTAAGGAATATCCCTTTGCCGTCTAAGCAATATGGGTACAATAGACAGTAGGTACTAATATTGTAAATGCTATAGTACTTATTTTTATATTGTGCATACTCACCAAGGTCCTGCAGCTTCTGTGGTAGATCCCAGTGGTAGAGCGTGATGACGGGTTCAATGCCCTTCTCCAGGAGGTAGTTTATCAAATCGTTGTAGTACTTCTTTCCACTTTCACTTATTTTAGTTGGGAAAGCGTTTGGCAGTAAGCGGGTCCATGATATGGAAAACCTGATAATTAAAATATTAACTTCTTTAAATATTAAAGTAGTGCTAGAAAATTCTTGGCATTTGAAGACAGAAGATTTTTACCTTTTCTTTCAAAAATTATTCGCGTGGTTTTGTTTAATACTCATACAGAAATAAGAAATTGATTGAATGAATTTTTCGAGTCGTAACTATAATATGATTTCTATTAACGAGGTATTAAGAATCTTGTTAAATTGTGGGGGGAAGTTTTAATCCTTAAGCGAAAAAACATTGTCAAATCATTCTTTCTTTTTCTACTCTTATTCTTAGCCATCAAAGCATCAGTGATCCCTTTCGTGTTACTGGTGTCAATGGATGACGATAGCCACTTACCAAAAACTTTAAAAAGTCAATAATGGATACTCACATACGTACCTACATAGGTACCAAGTTTGGCGACAATAGCCACTTACCATCAGGTGGATCATCAGCTCGTTTGCCGGCTATTTCCATAAAAAAATTATAATATTCAATGTACTATACGTTTTATCATACTACTATTATACTAAACATGCCTATAATTATTGTATTATCATTCGTATATGTACGAGTATACTGAGATATTCATACATATTCATTTAATATTATACCAGCCCCCTTTTATCGACGCAATTCACTACATTTCAAACCGGAAGACGTTTCACTTCAAAAATACATCTAACCTGTAAAAGTTGAGTCCCATCTCATGAGCCATGTCAACATCTCGCCGCCAGTTGTGGTAAGAGTCACACGCCACGTCGCCATTCGTACCACCCTCTACCAGCTCTGGGTGCGAATGGATCACCCTGTCCCAAATGCTTTCACCTTTTCCTAAAATCGAACCAAATTTAGAAACAAGTTAATTTATAGTGTCAATATACCTACTAAGGTAAAAAAACCGGGCAAGTGCGTGTCAGGTCACGATCAATCTAGGGTTACGAAATAGTAAGTAACTTTAACTACTAGTAAAGTAGTCTGTAACTACTTAAGCTAACATAGCCGTGATCATTTTCCTTGTAAATTCATAATAATAAACTATTTTTGAGCAGTTTTCACAACCAACTCCAACCGTTTAGCCGCAAGGGTGTCCCCCACACTTGACTCTAACCAAAATTAGCACTTTAAAGCCAAATATTTCGCATACGCCTAAATCCAAAAGTGGTCTTAGAACCCATAATATTTTTGAAAGACCTTTTCAAGTTTCAACAATACCCCATATGTTGTAATTTTTCAGAAAACATTTTGTTCCAATATTTTTAAGTCAAATAAAACATCACGCTTTATTTTCTTATGTATTTAGTCAAAATTCTACAACAAACTGTAATCAGCTTGGAGGAATCAAATAATGCTTGTTGTACTTTCTCCACCAAAAGAGCATGATACTTATGTACTTTAGTATGGATGACAGATACATGCACTAGCTTCTTTGCTTCATATGTACTAGAGTACAAAAAAATAGTTTTATTCACGTCAATATTATCAAATTCTTTTGAGTTCCGTAAGAAAAATCTCATAATAAACTAAGATAAAAAAGACAAAACCCAAGCGTCGACCGAAAGTCATTACAGAGCATTTTACGGGATTAAACTTCATCTTATTATCTGTAGCCCATAGTAATACAGCATTGACGTCACGCTGAACTAATACACAGTCCTCTTCTGTTTGAATCTCCATATAAAGTTTTAAGTCATCTGCATATAATATAGGAGACATTTTGCATGTTTGATCACTGTCGGAAGGTCGTTAATCATCAAGATAAACAGAAGTGGACCAAGTATTGATCCTTGACAGACTCCGGAACGCGTAGGATAGGGTTTGGAGATTTGGACTCATAGAGGCCGAGCCAAACACTGCTGACAATCGCGCACATAGACATGTTCTTGATACATGCCTGTGCTAATCAGTGACTACCTGCGCGACCGTTTATTATTAAGTATTTTATTAAGTTATTAATAAAAAACTAGAATTAAAATAATTTTGGTGATTAATGACCACGGATTATTAATTTAAATGTTTGAGAAGGTGAAGCCTATTTACATACTGATTAGGCGTTTTCGTTGTATAATCGTTATAATTTTATCTAAAGATGAGCTAAGCCTGTCCAGTCCAAGTTATTTTAATCTAAAACAGGTTTAAACCATTATAATGTTCTTCAATTAATAAATTATTTTTAATTAATAGTTTTAAGTCATCTGCATATAGGAGACATTTTGCATATTTCATGACTGTCAGAAGGTCGTTATTCATCAAGATAAACAGAAGTGGACCAAATATCGATCCTTGAATGACTCCGGAACGCGTATGATAGGGTTTGGCTTTGGACTCATAGAGGCAGAGACGAACATGCTGACGATCGCGCACATAGACATGTTCTTGATAAATGCCTGTGCTAATCAGCGACTATCGCGCGACCGTGTATCTTACTAAAAATCTAGTATTCATATAATTTTTGTGATTAATGACCACAGATTATTTAAATGTTTAAGAAGGTGAAGCCTATTTACATACTTATTAGGCATTTTCGTTGTATAATCTTTGTAATTTTATGTAAAGATGAGCTAAGCCCATTATGTCAGATATGAAGAGTCACGAGCTCCGATCCAAGTTATCTTAATCTGTAATTGTACGTGCCACTAATAATGGTGCGTGCATTGGCCTTGCAGAATGGTGTGCTGACTTGGGATTCCAGTCTAGACCTATTTTATTCGATGCCAGCTGTATTTCGTATGACGGTCAGAGGATTTATTCATTCTCTAGTCTGTAAGTCTTAAGCTAAGTAAACAAGTTGGATAAATAATCTGTAATGTTTATTTAGTTATAAATATTCAAAATAAATAAATAAAATAAATCGGAACAGATTAAGAACATTATACCTAATGTTATAATTAATAAATAATTATTATTTTAGAACGAGATGACTTTGCTAGCTATTAAGTCAGGTATGCAAGCTTGCCATTATGAATGTAATGTAAGAAATGATGGATGGCATAATGAACATTCTATTACAGTGAAACCAACTTATCTGTGAATTGAAGGAGGGCGCTGTCGTACGCATTGGACCAATCATTGGACGCAATTCGAAATGAATGAGCACAAAAAACTTATGAATGACGCGGCATTAGTTCCAATTTTCGCCAATTCACAGATAAGTTGGTGGCACTGAATGTCTTACCACTTACCAGTCGCATTCCAGCCACCTTCGATCTGGTAGGATGATGAGGCGGCGCCAAATTTGAACCCTGCAGGGAAGCTCGTGTCCCATCCTGACGTGGCACTGAAGAAAAAGCTGTGGAAAAGTATATTGTAAGTGAACTCAAACTATTGCTTGATATTTGAAGTGCTAGAGAGTTCGCAAATAATCTAATAACTTTAAGTATTTAGTTTTTAGTACTGGATACCCGGCGTGTGCTACAAGTGCTACAACTTAATAATCTAAATTTTACTAACAAAAAATGACCGACTTCAATTACTCAAAAACTACTTGTCAGATCTCGTTCAAATTTATGTGGGATTACATGAAAAAAAGAATCATCGAAATCTGTTGGCGTGATATTGAGTTATTCGTCAATTTGTCGCGCACATCTTAACACAAATTTACGACTTATGTAGTTTTCTCATAGATGCCGTTGTCAGATCTCAATAAAATTTAGATGGGACCACATGACAGCCACCAGCTTTCGATTAAAAAAACAATCATTAAAATCGGTTCGCCCAGCCCAAAGTTCTGAGGTAACAAACATAAAAAAACAGTCGAATTGAGAACCTCCACCTTTTTTTGAAGTCGGTTAAAAAATGTGCCTAATGCATTGCTTTAGTGGTCTCAAACCATCTTCTCATTATTGCGTTTCAAATGAAACCAGTTTGAGGCTCGTGCACAACAGTTGATATTATAATTCATAACATAAGTTCTAACGATCATTAATTTTAACTAATGCCGTTTGATATACGTTTTTTTAATATAATTTTTAATACACACCTAAACCTTCCTCAGGAATCACACTATCAATTGGTGTAAACCGTACCAAAATCCGTTCGGCAGTTTTTGAGTTTATTGCGTTCATACAGACAGACAGACCCGGCTGGGAAATTTCATTTTATAATGTGTATAGATATAGAAGAAGATAATTATCTAATTGCTGTTTTATTTATGAATAGTAGACCTAAGTTGAAAGAGCAAGGGAAAGGGTTGTATTCCCAAAGAACACAAAACAACCTACGATTTTTTGAAGGAAAACTTCTATAAAGACGGGAAAAAGCATTACGGCTGCGTGGAGGGAGTAGACGATATATCGCATGGTAAGAGTGGCAGCGGCTCAGACCGGTCAGAGTGGATCAAGTTAGGGTAGGCCTTTATCCAGCAGTGGACCTCCAAAGAGGCTGATGGATGGTTGGGATGAATAGGATGGATGGAAGTACAAAATGTGTTTTTTAAACTGGTCTGAAAACAAAAATATTGCCGATATTAGCCTGAAATTGCACACACAATCATATCTTTACTTACTTGTACTACGTTACTTGTATTTTTTATTTATTTATTTATTTAGCTTTTTGCACCATACAATTTGTACAATAGCAAAGGCGGACTTAATGCTAATAGCATTCTCTCCCAGTCAACCTTCGGATAGTGAGAACACAACGATACTTGTATGTATAAAAACAACATTTTGATTATCCAATAATTATAATAACCATTCTAATAACCATTGCGATTTATAGCTCATTACCATTTTATAAAAAAAATCGTTAAGTCCTGTAATTAGATAAACGGTAATTAGAAAATTTCATTTTTTTAATATCTCTATAATTAGTAACTTTTATTATTTTTATTGTTTACTAGCAACCCGCCCCGGCTTCGCTCGGGTGTAATTTTATTTTTAAACATTTAGAGATATATTTATAATTTTATGTTTTGACGACCCATGTGGCGCGATGGCTACCATGCCGGATCGCCGCGCCAAGGATCCTGTGTTCGATTCCCGGCGAAGCGGAAATTAGAATGATGAATTTCAATTTCTGTTCTCGGTCTGGGTGTGAATGTCCTTGTCTAGTGTGTTATCCATGGCACCCACGACACAGGGAATCCTAGTGTGGGGCTATGAGTGTGAAACTTTATTATTTATTATTTGTTTTTATTTATTATCTTTTTAAAGGACATAGGTATGTGTTTTTTCTTTAAATTTTAAATTTGTACTTACCAACCTATTGTTATTTTTATAACATATACATTTTACTCAATTAATTTATTTGTAATGGGTTTATTTTTTTACTTGAACTATTTTTTTTAGATTCCTCTATTTACATTTTTGTACATACATACATCTATTTACATTTTATTGCTTTAGTAAATAAAGGACTACGCTACAGTTGCTTGGCGTGGGGCCACACTGGTCATTGCGCGGCCGCGGCGGTGGCGGCGGTGTTTGTTTTCCTAAATTTGTATTATCTTCTGAATTGAATGTCCGATTTGAGTAGTTCAAAAAGTTATCTATAGGTATTGAAACAGTTTTGAGTATGAAATGATTTATTTGGATAAGTATTAATACTAAGGTATGGTTTTCATGATCTGATTTTGGTCATCTTTTTTATTAACTGTTAAAATGTAAAAAGTGGTTATAGTGACATAACGACAATAGTATCGCGAGGTTTTTTGTAGATATTGATATGTTCTCTAATATTGTAAAACATTTTTTGTTCTATCATCAATAGTTTCCGCACTAAACAACTGGCTGCTTTCCATTCGATGTAAACGTTAACGTTAAAATCGTGTTGTCGTGTGAACGACTGCCTCGTATACGGGGAAACCGTATACGGGAAAAATCGAATCGAATGGACGCCGTGTGAACGTAGCCTAACGCGGAAGCAGGCAACATACAACTGTCAATGAGAGAAGCATGGGTTTTCCAGATTAACTTTAAGTATTTGCGGATACTTAAAGACTGACTCTGTGATTTATTTTCAAAAATTCAAAATTCAAAATCATTTATTCATGTAGGTATCATTGATACACTTATGCACTTATGTCATTTTTTTAATTTAGTTGATTTACTTTTACAACTGTTGATCTTTCATTATCTGCAGTCGATCGGCGACGATATAGCGGATAGCCATCGTTCCCGGTAATTGTTTCTGCCACTATTCCTGTGGACACCGTTTCGAAAATTGACCATCTACCATACATGGTGAATTTGAATTGAGATTTCCACATGGGCCATGAATCATGTTTTTAATAACAACTTCATGCAAGCCTGGATTGACTTATACATCAGGAATTTCAGTAGATATGATTTGATCAACTTCATTTGGTATCAACTTTATTTTCTCAATTAGCCAAATCATGATTATGAGCATGAGGCAACCTGCTTGCAGCGCGTAACGTCTCACCAAATATACTGTGTTTTACAATTAAATCCATTAAAGATTTCAACTTTAGTCGGAAGACTCGTGCAGTAATATCATGGCGATCAATCGGTGATTGGCCAGGTAAAAACTCTGTTTGATTTCTAATCACTAAAGACTGCATGTGAATGTGATAAATAAATCTGCAGTGCCATAATAACAAACATACATAATGTCATGGCATTTTGAGCGTATTCATGCATATGCCGAGGACTTCCAATATAATATGTTGCTGGAAGAATTGTCATCCGCCCGACATTGTTTGGATTTCCATCGGTAGTAATTGCATCTCGAAGGTGAATACATAAACTCTTCAGAACGTAGTTTGGTCTGGTTCAATCTGATGAAGGTCAATCTCTCTATTTCTATGTTTACATACATATCAACAGCATATTGATGAAATAATCGCCGACATTTCAATATGTGATTGTCTTTATTTTCAGGAACCATCAGACGGTATGAGTAAAAATTAATTGAACTAACTTTTTTATTAGTTTCAGTTCCTGTAAATAAGATAATGTTTTGATGACAGTCATTCAACAATAACTTAATTGTAAACAAAAACAATGCAATGACACTTTATAATTGCCTGTATTAGGATTTATCATCTTGATTGAGAAATGATAACCATCTTCACCTTTCCAAAATAATATTGGATATTGTAATGCGTCATGAGAGATGTAATTCATGCACACACTGTAACTGATCATTTCTGCGATGTAAATCAATATCACGGGCTTCCAGATTTTCTCCAACCATTACAACGGCAACTTCATAAATTTTTGGTGCATTGAAACGTCTTGCATGTTGTCCTACGGGAGTTTTATCAGCTCTGATTACAATTTTATAACTATCAGATGGTGATCCAATGCAGTTTTAAAAAATGTAATCAACTGATTTAAGTAACTTCCGAGGGCCTTAAGGAACATACAAAGAAATTACCCGAATTTGTTGAATATCGGGTACTCTTACAGAATTAATTTGCGTTTTTCCACCACTTTCAAGGTGAAATTAATGAAATGCTGAAATTATATTGGAGGACATAGATACGCAAAAAACATGCTCTTGAAAACAAAATAAGAAAATCCATACTTTAATATTATAAATGTGAAAGTGTGTTTGTTTGTTTGTCCGTCTTTCACGTCGCAACGAAGCTGTTTTATGGTATGGTTTTTGTGTGTGGAGATAGTGAGGAGGGTGGAGAGTAACGTAGGCTACTTTTTACCGCGGTAAAACATCCCCATGGGTTTTTAAGAAACCTGATATGTTCATATTGAATATATCAACTTCTGGATTCTGAGCAATCAAGACGTTGAGTAAGGCAATAGCCAGGGCCGTGGGTGCGTGGCGGGCGGTCTGCGAGCACGCCGGCGCGGCGGGGCCGCCAGCACGGCGCGCGCGCGCCGCCGGCGACCCGGCTCCGGAACAACGAGCGAACAACGCTCTAGAGCAGAGGGATTGTCTACTTTGTTGTTCAGAAGTAGATAGTAGTGTAATAGTATTGTACACTTGCGCCTTAACTCAAGTGTATCAATGCCAACCATACCGAATATGAAAAGGGATGGGTAAAGATACGGGTAATACCCGTACATTTTCTTGTATAGATATCTTGCAAATTTTTTTTGCACCTTTTCGAGCATTAGCGTGTACTTGTGTTCGTGAGGGTGCCAAGCAATCGAATTATATTCTAATTTACATTCTAATTTTATATTCTAACGTACGCATAATACAGCGTTAGGATGGTCTTCTGATCGTTAAATCGTGCGGCCTGCCTCATAACAAAGCCGAGAGACTTATAGGCCCGGCCGCATAGTTCTGTGATATGTAGATTGAATGTGAGTCCAGTATCCAGAGTAAGCCCTAGGTCCCGGATTTGTGACACGCGCTCGATCGTAACGCCGCACATCCTGTAAGAGTAGGAGATGGGTGAACGGGAGCGAGTAAAGGTGATACATTTACATTTGGAAATATTAAACTCAAGTTGGTTCCGTTCACTCCATCGCACAACCCTGTCGATATCGCGCTGTAACGCCTCGCAATCTGCCGCGCTGTCTACGCCCAGGAACAGCTTCAGATCGTCGGCGAAAATTAGGCACTTAGCCGTGCGGACCTCGTTCGGCAAATCATTAATCATTATAAGAAACTGTGTTGGTCCCAACGTACTGCCTTGACTCACCCCAGAGGAAGTAGTGTAGACATCTGATCTGTAGTTATGCAATTGAACATACTGTACCCGATTTAAAAAATAGTTAGCAAAAAACTTTAGTAATTTTTTAGAGAAACCCATAGCCGAAAACTTTTCTAGTAATAAATCGTTATGAACGCGGTCGAAAGCTTTCTTAAAATCAAAATAGGCTGCGTCCACCTGCTTCTTAAGATCCATCTGGTTAGTTGTATAATCAATAAAATTAATATGGTTAGATACTGTTGATCTCCCGGCCCTAAACCCATGTTGCGAATCACTTAACTGCTGTTTTACTTGTGCAACAATGTAACGATTAATAATAGATTCAAATACTTTGCCGAACACGGACTGGACAGCTATAGGCCTGTAGTTCTCCACTTTCGACCTGGAACCGTCCTTTAATATGGGAGTGACCCTGGACACTTTCCACTGTGTAGGATACGTTTCCGTTTTAAGAGCCAGATATTATTGAGACCGGCCGTTAGTGGTGATTGTAATCTGTGGTGGCATTTCATTATTTGGTAACCAGATAGTCCATTTTTTGAGAAGTCCTATTAGGTAAACAATGTTGTGCCCTTTTTATTTTAATTTAAAAATAATGCTTACACAAAATCAAAAGAATTTAAAGACAAATAAATAACTTAATGCATTTAATCAACGAATATTAGATCCTTGATAAATATACTAAAAATAAACCTAGGAAACATTTATAGTACGTATAGTTTGTAATAATGGATATTGAACTATTCCTGGTCTTGTTGTCTTTGTGTTTGCTCATCCCTTTAGGAATGGTCACATTCAGGGAGTTGTGCTTGATGATGCTGGAATAATAGTGCGCGGATGCTCTCGGGGTGCGCGTTCGCTTCGGGTCCTCGAAGTCCACTTCGTAAAGACCGAATTTTGTTCTGAAAAGTATCAAGTTATAGTCCTCAAATAGCTAAACCGATCTTCAATCATGGCTAAGAACCGTACGGCCGAAGCAACGAATCGTGTGGCATACCTAAAGGCTCTTATCTCGAACCGCCGTGCCAAGAATCCTTGGCATGGCGAACCGGCATGGTAAACCATTTCCACACGGATCGTCATAATTAAATCATCTAACGCCCCAACTCAGAGTCACTAACGGTTACTTAAGTTGCTCCTTAGTACAGTATTTATATGGTAATTCTATACTAAGGAGCGATTAAAGTAACTGTTAGTAACTCTGAGTTGGGGCGTAAGTATATTATTTACATAAACTCACTTATATCCGTACAACCACTCAAAGTTATCCATCAGTGTCCAATAGGTGTATCCTGTTATATTAGCTCCGTCTTCCTGGATAGACAGTAATACCTGTAAGGGAATTTTTGTTAAATGATAATAAAGTAATACGTGGTAGAACCTTTTTACGGCTCGCTACCACCGCTTCGTCTATTTCTGCCGTGGGCCAAATATTGGTCATCCTCAATCCAATTCGCAAACAAGTTCAAATATCGATACAATTTGTTGCACAAATTCAAGGCTTATTATGTGTCTCACCTGCTCCAAATGCAATCTAATATATTCCATCCTTGTCTGGTCATGCATCGAAGCATCGCTGCACCCATTCTCAGTAATAAAGAACTCAAAATCGCCGTATTGTTCTCTCACCCATGCGATGTTCTTGCGCAAGCCTTCAGGATAAAGCTAAAATATTTATCTATCATTGATAAAAACCTGATGAATACCGAATCCAGTCAACAGAAAATATGAGTAAAATCATTAAATTTTAGGAGGAATTAAGAATTACGATAGATTGTTGTATCCTTAAAATAGGTAGTGCATGTATTTATATTTTTGAATTTTGTATATCAAAGTATCTACCAACTCGTTTTAATAATAATCCAAATTTTACTAACAAAAAATAACCGACTTCAAAGTCTCAAAAACTATATAGTTGTCAGATCTCGTTCAAATTTATGTGAGACCACATGACAAGCGCCTGCTTTCGATTAAAAAAAGAATCATCGAAATCGGTTGGCGTGATATTGAGTTATTCGTCAATTGTCGCGCACATCTTAACACAAATTTACGACTTATGTGGTTTTCTCATGAATACCATTGTCAGATCTCAATAAAATTTATGTGGGACTACATGACAGCCACCAGCTTTCGATTAAAAAAAGAATCATCAAAATCGGTTCGCCCAGTCCAAAGTTCTGAGGTAACAAACATAAAAAAAATACAGTCGAATTGAGAACCTCCTCCTTTTTTGAAGTCGGTTAAAAAACAGTTACCGGTACAAAATCATGGCTTGCAATCGGCCAACTTGGGTCCTTTTCCAGTACTATCTTAAAGTCTGGATGTCCAGTCATAAACCATACACCCGGCTTGTCTCCAGGCCTTGCTTGCCTTGCCAGACGAGCACTGTAGTAGTTGATACCAAAGAAGTCGTAAGTGCCTGTAACATTAAAGGTAATAAACCATTACATTTTACGTAATTCAATGAGTTTCATCATACATTGCTGTATAAACGGGAAAAATAACGGGGATACAGCAATGTATAAAAAGACTTTAATTCAGTAAAATAATATGCAACATTCGCAGTAATTTTGTCTAATATTTTCGGTTTATTAAAATGTTCCTGCGTTTAAATATTCGTGCCAGATAACAAACAAAAAATATTTTTCACTGTTTTCGTCACAAAACGTATTTTAACACGTTCGCTGCGGCAGCATTAGATCTAAACCTTCTGCTAGTGCGGTACGAGACAAATACTGCCCGTATCTATATTTCCTGATATGCGTTACGACCTCTATTTTGCCGTACCAGCACCTGACTTTCAAAGTCCATACAGACGTGGAAACGCCCCATACCAATTGTTTTTTTTAACGAGTCGATAGGCTACATCCTTGTGTATACCTAGCTGCGGCAGTCCGGGGTTCTGTTCGATATTTTAAAAGATACAGGGATTTTTCAAAATAAGTCATTTACGGCAATATATTTGCCGTATAGCATAGAAGTGAAAAAATGCTAGGGATGGGGGGTTTAATTTTAAAATGACAATCGATACTTTAAAGATATTCTTTATTGAAGACATAACATTAAAATTTGACAGTGTATTAATCAACAAAACTTAACTTCTTAATAAGTCAACATAATTAATATAAAATATTTATATAATTGGCAATACTTGTAAGACTGCCTGTAATGCCTGCTTTTTAACCGACGAAAAAAAAGGAGGAATTTCTCAATTCGACACGTATATATTTTTTCTTTTAAACTTTTTAGATTATAGATTTTTAATCTTTTTAGATTGCTACTGCATAGTTTTCCGCATAAAAATTATCGAGTGCTTTACGTACGGCCAGCACTAACGCAAACTAAGATGCCGCGCGGACGCATGCAGTGAGGCGCGGGGTTGGGGGGGTACGGCAAGATAGTTGCCGTACCGCACTGAATAAAAATATTTATCCTACTGTGCGTTACGGCAACTATTTTGCCGTATTGTATTAGTGCATAATATTATTATATTAAAAGCTACAATATCGAAATTATCACTGTCTCTTATCTACACGTAAAGGAACATAGTTAGATCACCCCCGCACCGTGGGCAAAACTAGGACAACAAGCTGCCGCACTGGCGGAAAGTCAAATACGGCAAAATACTTGCCGTAACGCAGCGAACGTGTTAAGTAATAACCATCATAGAAAACAAAATACTAACCTCGCACTAATAATATTTCCTCTTTAGTGAATGCTGGCAGCTTGGAGCGCGCGTAGCCAGCTTTCTTGCTGTACTTTGCCATGGCTTTCTCCACGATCGGTGGCCATCCACCTTCCTTGGAGTATATCGGATGGCAGTACAGTCCTGCCTTGAAACAATCAAATACAATAGATCTATTAAGAACCTATTTTTAACTTTCCAGGACAGAAAGCCAGATTTTTAGTTTGTAATTTGGATTTTTGAAACACTAATCTACCGTAAGGAATTGAAGAGTGGGGATTGGCCTGTGGATTCTATTAGTCATATGCCAAGTACGGAACCAGTTTTTTTAGTTAAAAAAAGAGCCAGTTGGCTCTCTGAAACTGTAATTATTATTAGGACATATTCGAACCAAAATTTACTTTTATTTATTTGAATGATGAGTTTGAATTCTATTCTCAGTGTGGTTATGTGTTGTCCATGGCACCCATGACAAATGGAATCCTAGTGTGGGGCTGTGTACTGTGTAGTAGTAGTAGTGTAGTATGTGTACGTTCACTGTACACACTAATACTACTCTATTAAATATATTTTTTCCATCGGAAAATAAGTAAAGCCTGGATGGAGTCCCTGAGATCTTGCTCTATAAAGAGTCTGCACTCTATAACTTACCTTAGACAAATTGTCTGAAAGTTTTAAAATTATTTTAGGTAATACTAACAGAAGTCTGTCTTGCTAATTCTGCTACGTCTTCATCCATTGCAGTCTTTGGTTCTATCCAAAAAAAGTGGCTGCCAATAGACAATTTGCCTGAAAAGTATAATATATAATAGTAATTAGCCGGATACGACATATTACTTTGAATGGTTTCTAATATAGTATTAAAGGCAGCATTTTGCAATTTGCAGTCTTTGCTGTTGCAACAATTAACACTTTCAACAGATGTCGACTCACCATGATAGATTGGCTTGTAATCTTCATCATATATCCTCCAAGCTTTGGCGTGAGCAACAAGCACATGTTTATTACACAGCAGTCCAGCCATTTCTGGTTCCAGGATTACCGGTGCAAATAAAGCAGTGTTGTAATTTAGGTCACACATCATATTCGGCTCGTTTATGGTGATCCAGGTCTTTACTCTGTGTGCGTAGAGAGAGAACACAACTCTCGTGTAGTCAGCATACCAGTCCGATATTAACGGATTGGTCCAGCCACCTGTAAGTTATTCAGACGGAGGCTAAAATTCAGCTGTTAAAGCAATATAATTTTTTTATGGAAATACCCGGCAAACGAGCTGACGATCCACCTGATATGTTCAATTTCAACCCTTAAGCATATAAGAGGATGTAGGTCTAAAAAGCATTTAAGATATGACCTTCACAAACAGGGTAAGTTTAATAAAACCGTTTAAAAATACAATGTTGATTATGTCGTTGTATTATTAGCCTTGTGTAGTAAAGATTAAAACTGATGTTTCCTTAAGTATAGGGATTAACAGAGTAGCAGATTAAGAAGACAATCCATCAGATAATGAGGAATTACCATCACTTATGGACATGAATAATATCAGAAAAGTTAATCTCAGCAGCATTCCTAAGGAATATCCCTTTGCCGTCTAAGCAATATGGGTACAATAGACAGTAGGTACTAATATTGTAAATGCTATAGTACTTATTTTTATATTGTGCATACTCACCAAGGTCCTGCAGCTTCTGTGGTAGATCCCAGTGGTAGAGCGTGATGACGGGTTCAATGCCCTTCTCCAGGAGGTAGTTTATCAAATCGTTGTAGTACTTCTTTCCACTTTCACTTATTTTAGTTGGGAAAGCGTTTGGCAGTAAGCGGGTCCATGATATGGAAAACCTGATAATTAAAATATTAACTTCTTTAAATATTAAAGTAGTGCTAGAAAATTCTTGGCATTTGAAGACAGAAGATTTTTACCTTTTCTTTCAAAAATTATTCGCGTGGTTTTGTTTAATACTCATACAGAAATAAGAAATTGATTGAATGAATTTTTCGAGTCGTAACTATAATATGATTTCTATTAACGAGGTATTAAGAATCTTGTTAAATTGTGGGGGGAAGTTTTAATCCTTAAGCGAAAAAACATTGTCAAATCATTCTTTCTTTTTCTACTCTTATTCTTAGCCATCAAAGCATCAGTGATCCCTTTCGTGTTACTGGTGTCAATGGATGACGATAGCCACTTACCAAAAACTTTAAAAAGTCAATAATGGATACTCACATACGTACCTACATAGGTACCAAGTTTGGCGACAATAGCCACTTACCATCAGGTGGATCATCAGCTCGTTTGCCGGCTATTTCCATAAAAAAATTATAATATTCAATGTACTATACGTTTTATCATACTACTATTATACTAAACATGCCTATAATTATTGTATTATCATTCGTATATGTACGAGTATACTGAGATATTCATACATATTCATTTAATATTATACCAGCCCCCTTTTATCGACGCAATTCACTACATTTCAAACCGGAAGACGTTTCACTTCAAAAATACATCTAACCTGTAAAAGTTGAGTCCCATCTCATGAGCCATGTCAACATCTCGCCGCCAGTTGTGGTAAGAGTCACACGCCACGTCGCCATTCGTACCACCCTCTACCAGCTCTGGGTGCGAATGGATCACCCTGTCCCAAATGCTTTCACCTTTTCCTAAAATCGAACCAAATTTAGAAACAAGTTAATTTATAGTGTCAATATACCTACTAAGGTAAAAAAACCGGGCAAGTGCGTGTCAGGTCACGATCAATCTAGGGTTACGAAATAGTAAGTAACTTTAACTACTAGTAAAGTAGTCTGTAACTACTTAAGCTAACATAGCCGTGATCATTTTCCTTGTAAATTCATAATAATAAACTATTTTTGAGCAGTTTTCACAACCAACTCCAACCGTTTAGCCGCAAGGGTGTCCCCCACACTTGACTCTAACCAAAATTAGCACTTTAAAGCCAAATATTTCGCATACGCCTAAATCCAAAAGTGGTCTTAGAACCCATAATATTTTTGAAAGACCTTTTCAAGTTTCAACAATACCCCATATGTTGTAATTTTTCAGAAAACATTTTGTTCCAATATTTTTAAGTCAAATAAAACATCACGCTTTATTTTCTTATGTATTTAGTCAAAATTCTACAACAAACTGTAATCAGCTTGGAGGAATCAAATAATGCTTGTTGTACTTTCTCCACCAAAAGAGCATGATACTTATGTACTTTAGTATGGATGACAGATACATGCACTAGCTTCTTTGCTTCATATGTACTAGAGTACAAAAAAATAGTTTTATTCACGTCAATATTATCAAATTCTTTTGAGTTCCGTAAGAAAAATCTCATAATAAACTAAGATAAAAAAGACAAAACCCAAGCGTCGACCGAAAGTCATTACAGAGCATTTTACGGGATTAAACTTCATCTTATTATCTGTAGCCCATAGTAATACAGCATTGACGTCACGCTGAACTAATACACAGTCCTCTTCTGTTTGAATCTCCATATAAAGTTTTAAGTCATCTGCATATAATATAGGAGACATTTTGCATGTTTGATCACTGTCGGAAGGTCGTTAATCATCAAGATAAACAGAAGTGGACCAAGTATTGATCCTTGACAGACTCCGGAACGCGTAGGATAGGGTTTGGAGATTTGGACTCATAGAGGCCGAGCCAAACACTGCTGACAATCGCGCACATAGACATGTTCTTGATACATGCCTGTGCTAATCAGTGACTACCTGCGCGACCGTTTATTATTAAGTATTTTATTAAGTTATTAATAAAAAACTAGAATTAAAATAATTTTGGTGATTAATGACCACGGATTATTAATTTAAATGTTTGAGAAGGTGAAGCCTATTTACATACTGATTAGGCGTTTTCGTTGTATAATCGTTATAATTTTATCTAAAGATGAGCTAAGCCTGTCCAGTCCAAGTTATTTTAATCTAAAACAGGTTTAAACCATTATAATGTTCTTCAATTAATAAATTATTTTTAATTAATAGTTTTAAGTCATCTGCATATAGGAGACATTTTGCATATTTCATGACTGTCAGAAGGTCGTTATTCATCAAGATAAACAGAAGTGGACCAAATATCGATCCTTGAATGACTCCGGAACGCGTATGATAGGGTTTGGCTTTGGACTCATAGAGGCAGAGACGAACATGCTGACGATCGCGCACATAGACATGTTCTTGATAAATGCCTGTGCTAATCAGCGACTATCGCGCGACCGTGTATCTTACTAAAAATCTAGTATTCATATAATTTTTGTGATTAATGACCACAGATTATTTAAATGTTTAAGAAGGTGAAGCCTATTTACATACTTATTAGGCATTTTCGTTGTATAATCTTTGTAATTTTATGTAAAGATGAGCTAAGCCCATTATGTCAGATATGAAGAGTCACGAGCTCCGATCCAAGTTATCTTAATCTGTAATTGTACGTGCCACTAATAATGGTGCGTGCATTGGCCTTGCAGAATGGTGTGCTGACTTGGGATTCCAGTCTAGACCTATTTTATTCGATGCCAGCTGTATTTCGTATGACGGTCAGAGGATTTATTCATTCTCTAGTCTGTAAGTCTTAAGCTAAGTAAACAAGTTGGATAAATAATCTGTAATGTTTATTTAGTTATAAATATTCAAAATAAATAAATAAAATAAATCGGAACAGATTAAGAACATTATACCTAATGTTATAATTAATAAATAATTATTATTTTAGAACGAGATGACTTTGCTAGCTATTAAGTCAGGTATGCAAGCTTGCCATTATGAATGTAATGTAAGAAATGATGGATGGCATAATGAACATTCTATTACAGTGAAACCAACTTATCTGTGAATTGAAGGAGGGCGCTGTCGTACGCATTGGACCAATCATTGGACGCAATTCGAAATGAATGAGCACAAAAAACTTATGAATGACGCGGCATTAGTTCCAATTTTCGCCAATTCACAGATAAGTTGGTGGCACTGAATGTCTTACCACTTACCAGTCGCATTCCAGCCACCTTCGATCTGGTAGGATGATGAGGCGGCGCCAAATTTGAACCCTGCAGGGAAGCTCGTGTCCCATCCTGACGTGGCACTGAAGAAAAAGCTGTGGAAAAGTATATTGTAAGTGAACTCAAACTATTGCTTGATATTTGAAGTGCTAGAGAGTTCGCAAATAATCTAATAACTTTAAGTATTTAGTTTTTAGTACTGGATACCCGGCGTGTGCTACAAGTGCTACAACTTAATAATCTAAATTTTACTAACAAAAAATGACCGACTTCAATTACTCAAAAACTACTTGTCAGATCTCGTTCAAATTTATGTGGGATTACATGAAAAAAAGAATCATCGAAATCTGTTGGCGTGATATTGAGTTATTCGTCAATTTGTCGCGCACATCTTAACACAAATTTACGACTTATGTAGTTTTCTCATAGATGCCGTTGTCAGATCTCAATAAAATTTAGATGGGACCACATGACAGCCACCAGCTTTCGATTAAAAAAACAATCATTAAAATCGGTTCGCCCAGCCCAAAGTTCTGAGGTAACAAACATAAAAAAACAGTCGAATTGAGAACCTCCACCTTTTTTTGAAGTCGGTTAAAAAATGTGCCTAATGCATTGCTTTAGTGGTCTCAAACCATCTTCTCATTATTGCGTTTCAAATGAAACCAGTTTGAGGCTCGTGCACAACAGTTGATATTATAATTCATAACATAAGTTCTAACGATCATTAATTTTAACTAATGCCGTTTGATATACGTTTTTTTAATATAATTTTTAATACACACCTAAACCTTCCTCAGGAATCACACTATCAATTGGTGTAAACCGTACCAAAATCCGTTCGGCAGTTTTTGAGTTTATTGCGTTCATACAGACAGACAGACCCGGCTGGGAAATTTCATTTTATAATGTGTATAGATATAGAAGAAGATAATTATCTAATTGCTGTTTTATTTATGAATAGTAGACCTAAGTTGAAAGAGCAAGGGAAAGGGTTGTATTCCCAAAGAACACAAAACAACCTACGATTTTTTGAAGGAAAACTTCTATAAAGACGGGAAAAAGCATTACGGCTGCGTGGAGGGAGTAGACGATATATCGCATGGTAAGAGTGGCAGCGGCTCAGACCGGTCAGAGTGGATCAAGTTAGGGTAGGCCTTTATCCAGCAGTGGACCTCCAAAGAGGCTGATGGATGGTTGGGATGAATAGGATGGATGGAAGTACAAAATGTGTTTTTTAAACTGGTCTGAAAACAAAAATATTGCCGATATTAGCCTGAAATTGCACACACAATCATATCTTTACTTACTTGTACTACGTTACTTGTATTTTTTATTTATTTATTTATTTAGCTTTTTGCACCATACAATTTGTACAATAGCAAAGGCGGACTTAATGCTAATAGCATTCTCTCCCAGTCAACCTTCGGATAGTGAGAACACAACGATACTTGTATGTATAAAAACAACATTTTGATTATCCAATAATTATAATAACCATTCTAATAACCATTGCGATTTATAGCTCATTACCATTTTATAAAAAAAATCGTTAAGTCCTGTAATTAGATAAACGGTAATTAGAAAATTTCATTTTTTTAATATCTCTATAATTAGTAACTTTTATTATTTTTATTGTTTACTAGCAACCCGCCCCGGCTTCGCTCGGGTGTAATTTTATTTTTAAACATTTAGAGATATATTTATAATTTTATGTTTTGACGACCCATGTGGCGCGATGGCTACCATGCCGGATCGCCGCGCCAAGGATCCTGTGTTCGATTCCCGGCGAAGCGGAAATTAGAATGATGAATTTCAATTTCTGTTCTCGGTCTGGGTGTGAATGTCCTTGTCTAGTGTGTTATCCATGGCACCCACGACACAGGGAATCCTAGTGTGGGGCTATGAGTGTGAAACTTTATTATTTATTATTTGTTTTTATTTATTATCTTTTTAAAGGACATAGGTATGTGTTTTTTCTTTAAATTTTAAATTTGTACTTACCAACCTATTGTTATTTTTATAACATATACATTTTACTCAATTAATTTATTTGTAATGGGTTTATTTTTTTACTTGAACTATTTTTTTTAGATTCCTCTATTTACATTTTTGTACATACATACATCTATTTACATTTTATTGCTTTAGTAAATAAAGGACTACGCTACAGTTGCTTGGCGTGGGGCCACACTGGTCATTGCGCGGCCGCGGCGGTGGCGGCGGTGTTTGTTTTCCTAAATTTGTATTATCTTCTGAATTGAATGTCCGATTTGAGTAGTTCAAAAAGTTATCTATAGGTATTGAAACAGTTTTGAGTATGAAATGATTTATTTGGATAAGTATTAATACTAAGGTATGGTTTTCATGATCTGATTTTGGTCATCTTTTTTATTAACTGTTAAAATGTAAAAAGTGGTTATAGTGACATAACGACAATAGTATCGCGAGGTTTTTTGTAGATATTGATATGTTCTCTAATATTGTAAAACATTTTTTGTTCTATCATCAATAGTTTCCGCACTAAACAACTGGCTGCTTTCCATTCGATGTAAACGTTAACGTTAAAATCGTGTTGTCGTGTGAACGACTGCCTCGTATACGGGGAAACCGTATACGGGAAAAATCGAATCGAATGGACGCCGTGTGAACGTAGCCTAACGCGGAAGCAGGCAACATACAACTGTCAATGAGAGAAGCATGGGTTTTCCAGATTAACTTTAAGTATTTGCGGATACTTAAAGACTGACTCTGTGATTTATTTTCAAAAATTCAAAATTCAAAATCATTTATTCATGTAGGTATCATTGATACACTTATGCACTTATGTCATTTTTTTAATTTAGTTGATTTACTTTTACAACTGTTGATCTTTCATTATCTGCAGTCGATCGGCGACGATATAGCGGATAGCCATCGTTCCCGGTAATTGTTTCTGCCACTATTCCTGTGGACACCGTTTCGAAAATTGACCATCTACCATACATGGTGAATTTGAATTGAGATTTCCACATGGGCCATGAATCATGTTTTTAATAACAACTTCATGCAAGCCTGGATTGACTTATACATCAGGAATTTCAGTAGATATGATTTGATCAACTTCATTTGGTATCAACTTTATTTTCTCAATTAGCCAAATCATGATTATGAGCATGAGGCAACCTGCTTGCAGCGCGTAACGTCTCACCAAATATACTGTGTTTTACAATTAAATCCATTAAAGATTTCAACTTTAGTCGGAAGACTCGTGCAGTAATATCATGGCGATCAATCGGTGATTGGCCAGGTAAAAACTCTGTTTGATTTCTAATCACTAAAGACTGCATGTGAATGTGATAAATAAATCTGCAGTGCCATAATAACAAACATACATAATGTCATGGCATTTTGAGCGTATTCATGCATATGCCGAGGACTTCCAATATAATATGTTGCTGGAAGAATTGTCATCCGCCCGACATTGTTTGGATTTCCATCGGTAGTAATTGCATCTCGAAGGTGAATACATAAACTCTTCAGAACGTAGTTTGGTCTGGTTCAATCTGATGAAGGTCAATCTCTCTATTTCTATGTTTACATACATATCAACAGCATATTGATGAAATAATCGCCGACATTTCAATATGTGATTGTCTTTATTTTCAGGAACCATCAGACGGTATGAGTAAAAATTAATTGAACTAACTTTTTTATTAGTTTCAGTTCCTGTAAATAAGATAATGTTTTGATGACAGTCATTCAACAATAACTTAATTGTAAACAAAAACAATGCAATGACACTTTATAATTGCCTGTATTAGGATTTATCATCTTGATTGAGAAATGATAACCATCTTCACCTTTCCAAAATAATATTGGATATTGTAATGCGTCATGAGAGATGTAATTCATGCACACACTGTAACTGATCATTTCTGCGATGTAAATCAATATCACGGGCTTCCAGATTTTCTCCAACCATTACAACGGCAACTTCATAAATTTTTGGTGCATTGAAACGTCTTGCATGTTGTCCTACGGGAGTTTTATCAGCTCTGATTACAATTTTATAACTATCAGATGGTGATCCAATGCAGTTTTAAAAAATGTAATCAACTGATTTAAGTAACTTCCGAGGGCCTTAAGGAACATACAAAGAAATTACCCGAATTTGTTGAATATCGGGTACTCTTACAGAATTAATTTGCGTTTTTCCACCACTTTCAAGGTGAAATTAATGAAATGCTGAAATTATATTGGAGGACATAGATACGCAAAAAACATGCTCTTGAAAACAAAATAAGAAAATCCATACTTTAATATTATAAATGTGAAAGTGTGTTTGTTTGTTTGTCCGTCTTTCACGTCGCAACGAAGCTGTTTTATGGTATGGTTTTTGTGTGTGGAGATAGTGAGGAGGGTGGAGAGTAACGTAGGCTACTTTTTACCGCGGTAAAACATCCCCATGGGGAGATCGATATTTTGTTAGTTGCTAGATATTTAGTTCCGGATGTTGTTAATAGATGGCGTTAGTAAAATTCATTTGCATTTCACGCTATCAAATGAGACATGTAAATTACTTAAGTCATAGGCAACTAAGTCTAACTAAATAAAAGTAAGTAAGTAGGATTTGTAAAAAATCGATCTCTACCGCGGGCGAAGCTGCGGGCAAAAGCTAGTAAAATATATCCATTCAGTTATAGGGTTGTGAATTAATGAAAAAAATAACTTAAGGCATTTTATGGCCTTTCCATGTAATTTAAGTAAAATTTAAGGAATGCATGTATTACTCTTTTTGTACGGAGTAAACGTTTTTTTATTATTTAAAACAAATCAGCTGATATTTTTTATTTTTCCCTACAAAATGTCCTTAAGGAACTCTTTGGTATGGAACCCTAAAAAATAGCATAAATGCTAAGTTGAAGTCTTTTCAATATCCTAAATAGTCCTGTTAAAATTCGTTCAGTAGTTTCAGAGATTTGGCTAGTACTGGTCATTGCGCGGCGGCGGCGGCGGTATTTATTTTCCTGAAGTCATAATATCTTCTGAATGGAATATCCGATTTGAGTAATTTAAAAAGTAATCAATAGGTATTTAAATAGTTTTGAATATGAAATGATTTATTTGGATAAGGATTAATACGAAGGTATAGTTATCATGGTCTGATTTTGGTCAGCTTTTTTATTAACTTTTAAAATGTAAAAAGTGGTTATAGTGGCATAACTACAATAGTTGGACATATGGTATCGCGAGGTTTTTTGTAGATATTGATATGTTCTCTAATATTTTAGAACATTTTTTTGTTCTATCATGAATAGTTTTCGCAGCGTACGCGATGTAAAGAATATTTTAGGTAATTTTTTACACATTATTGGAGTTTTAGTAAGGATCCCTAATTTTTTAAAAATATAATATAGCCTATGTTCACCGCGAATAGTGTAGCTTTCTAACAGTGAAAGAATTTTTCAAATCGGTTCAGTAGTTTCGGAGCCTATTCAATGCAAACAAAAAATCAAATCTTTCCTCTTTATATATTAGTATAGATATATGTAAAACAGTTGTTTAGGCAAGGATTTAAGAGTTACATTGTGGCAGAAAAACGTATTATCTACTTACCTTCAAGAATTTTCAACGTCACAGAAATCTATACTAATATATAAAGAGGAAAGATTTGATTTTTTGTTTGCATTGAATAGGCTCCGAAACTACTGAACCGATTTGAAAAATTCTTTCACTGTTAGAAAGCTACACTATTCGCGGTGAACATAGGCTATATTATATTTTTAAAAAATTAGGGATCCTTACTAAAACTCCAATAATGTGTAAAAAATTACCTAAAATATTCTTTACATCGCGTACGCTGCGAAAACTATTCATGATAGAACAAAAAAATGTTCTAAAATATTAGAGAACATATCAATATCTACAAAAAACCTCGCGATACCATATGTCCAACTATTGTAGTTATGCCACTATAACCACTTTTTACATTTTAAAAGTTAATAAAAAAGCTGACCAAAATCAGACCATGATAACTATACCTTCGTATTAATCCTTATCCAAATAAATCATTTCATATTCAAAACTATTTAAATACCTATTGATTACTTTTTAAATTACTCAAATCGGATATTCCATTCAGAAGATATTATGACTTCAGGAAAATAAATACCGCCGCCGCCGCCGCGCCGCCGCGCAATGACCAGTACTAGCCAAATCTCTGAAACTACTGAACGAATTTTAACAGGACTATTTAGGATATTGAAAAGACTTCAACTTAGCATTTATGCTATTTTTTAGGGTTCCATACCAAAGAGTTCCTTAAGGACATTTTGTAGGGAAAAATAAAAAATATCAGCTGATTTGTTTTAAATAATAAAAAAACGTTTACTCCGTACAAAAAGAGTAATACATGCATTCCTTAAATTTTACTTAAATTACATGGAAAGGCCATAAAATGCCTTAAGTTATTTTTTTCATTAATTCACAACCCTATAACTGAATGGATATATTTTACTAGCTTTTGCCCGCAGCTTCGCCCGCGGTAGAGATCGATTTTTTACAAATCCTACTTACTTACTTTTATTTAGTTAGACTTAGTTGCCTATGACTTAAGTAATTTACATGTCTCATTTGATAGCGTGAAATGCAAATGAATTTTACTAACGCCATCTATTAACAACATCCGGAACTAAATATCTAGCAACTAACAAAATATCGATCTCCCCATGGGGATGTTTTACCGCGGTAAAAAGTAGCCTACGTTACTCTCCACCCTCCTCACTATCTCCACACACAAAAACCATACCATAAAACAGCTTCGTTGCGACGTGAAAGACGGACAAACAAACAAACACACTTTCACATTTATAATATTAAAGTATGGATTTTCTTATTTTGTTTTCAAGAGCATGTTTTTTGCGTATCTATGTCCTCCAATATAATTTCAGCATTTCATTAATTTCACCTTGAAAGTGGTGGAAAAACGCAAATTAATTCTGTAAGAGTACCCGATATTCAACAAATTCGGGTAATTTCTTTGTATGTTCCTTAAGGCCCTCGGAAGTTACTTAAATCAGTTGATTACATTTTTTAAAACTGCATTGGATCACCATCTGATAGTTATAAAATTGTAATCAGAGCTGATAAAACTCCCGTAGGACAACATGCAAGACGTTTCAATGCACCAAAAATTTATGAAGTTGCCGTTGTAATGGTTGGAGAAAATCTGGAAGCCCGTGATATTGATTTACATCGCAGAAATGATCAGTTACAGTGTGTGCATGAATTACATCTCTCATGACGCATTACAATATCCAATATTATTTTGGAAAGGTGAAGATGGTTATCATTTCTCAATCAAGATGATAAATCCTAATACAGGCAATTATAAAGTGTCATTGCATTGTTTTTGTTTACAATTAAGTTATTGTTGAATGACTGTCATCAAAACATTATCTTATTTACAGGAACTGAAACTAATAAAAAAGTTAGTTCAATTAATTTTTACTCATACCGTCTGATGGTTCCTGAAAATAAAGACAATCACATATTGAAATGTCGGCGATTATTTCATCAATATGCTGTTGATATGTATGTAAACATAGAAATAGAGAGATTGACCTTCATCAGATTGAACCAGACCAAACTACGTTCTGAAGAGTTTATGTATTCACCTTCGAGATGCAATTACTACCGATGGAAATCCAAACAATGTCGGGCGGATGACAATTCTTCCAGCAACATATTATATTGGAAGTCCTCGGCATATGCATGAATACGCTCAAAATGCCATGACATTATGTATGTTTGTTATTATGGCACTGCAGATTTATTTATCACATTCACATGCAGTCTTTAGTGATTAGAAATCAAACAGAGTTTTTACCTGGCCAATCACCGATTGATCGCCATGATATTACTGCACGAGTCTTCCGACTAAAGTTTAAATCTTTAATGGATTTAATTGTAAAACACAGTATATTTGGTGAGACGTTACGCGCTGCAAGCAGGTTGCCTCATGCTCATAATCATGATTTGGCTAATTGAGAAAATAAAGTTGATACCAAATGAAGTTGATCAAATCATATCTACTGAAATTCCTGATGTATAAGTCAATCCAGGCTTGCATGAAGTTGTTATTAAAAACATGATTCATGGCCCATGTGGAAATCTCAATTCAAATTCACCATGTATGGTAGATGGTCAATTTTCGAAACGGTGTCCACAGGAATAGTGGCAGAAACAATTACCGGGAACGATGGCTATCCGCTATATCGTCGCCGATCGACTGCAGATAATGAAAGATCAACAGTTGTAAAAGTAAATCAACTAAATTAAAAAAATGACATAAGTGCATAAGTGTATCAATGATACCTACATGAATAAATGATTTTGAATTTTGAATTTTTGAAAATAAATCACAGAGTCAGTCTTTAAGTATCCGCAAATACTTAAAGTTAATCTGGAAAACCCATGCTTCTCTCATTGACAGTTGTATGTTGCCTGCTTCCGCGTTAGGCTACGTTCACACGGCGTCCATTCGATTCGATTTTTCCCGTATACGGTTTCCCCGTATACGAGGCAGTCGTTCACACGACAACACGATTTTAACGTTAACGTTTACATCGAATGGAAAGCAGCCAGTTGTTTAGTGCGGAAACTATTGATGATAGAACAAAAAATGTTTTACAATATTAGAGAACATATCAATATCTACAAAAAACCTCGCGATACTATTGTCGTTATGTCACTATAACCACTTTTTACATTTTAACAGTTAATAAAAAAGATGACCAAAATCAGATCATGAAAACCATACCTTAGTATTAATACTTATCCAAATAAATCATTTCATACTCAAAACTGTTTCAATACCTATAGATAACTTTTTGAACTACTCAAATCGGACATTCAATTCAGAAGATAATACAAATTTAGGAAAACAAACACCGCCGCCACCGCCGCGGCCGCGCAATGACCAGTGTGGCCCCACGCCAAGCAACTGTAGCGTAGTCCTTTATTTACTAAAGCAATAAAATGTAAATAGATGTATGTATGTACAAAAATGTAAATAGAGGAATCTAAAAAAAATAGTTCAAGTAAAAAAATAAACCCATTACAAATAAATTAATTGAGTAAAATGTATATGTTATAAAAATAACAATAGGTTGGTAAGTACAAATTTAAAATTTAAAGAAAAAACACATACCTATGTCCTTTAAAAAGATAATAAATAAAAACAAATAATAAATAATAAAGTTTCACACTCATAGCCCCACACTAGGATTCCCTGTGTCGTGGGTGCCATGGATAACACACTAGACAAGGACATTCACACCCAGACCGAGAACAGAAATTGAAATTCATCATTCTAATTTCCGCTTCGCCGGGAATCGAACACAGGATCCTTGGCGCGGCGATCCGGCATGGTAGCCATCGCGCCACATGGGTCGTCAAAACATAAAATTATAAATATATCTCTAAATGTTTAAAAATAAAATTACACCCGAGCGAAGCCGGGGCGGGTTGCTAGTATTTTATATAAAAATTCGCGCATCATAAACTTAAAGTGAAATTAAGTGGTCATTCAGTTGTCGCAAGAAAGCTTTATCAAGCTGCAACTGGCAGGGGCAAATCAGCAAAAATAATAATAATAAAAATAATAATAAAATACACAAAAATTTGTAGCTAATTTGTTGCTAATTAGTTTCTAAAATGCCGATTTTGTTGCTCGAACCGATGTTTGGAAATCGAAAACCATGCCAGCTTCATGTTATAAAGGTAGCAGTGAAACTAGCTAGGGAAATTAGTTATTATTTTATCAACTAGCTTTTGCCCGCAGCTTCACCCGCGGTAGAGATCGATTCTTTACAAATCCTACTTACTTAATACGCACGCTGCACGCTGGAGGAGATGTATTATTAAATAAATAAAAAAAACTTACTTAATACTTTTACTTAGTTAGATTTAGTTGCCTATGAGTCCTATGACATAAATAAACATGTATCATTTAATAGCGTGTTTCAGAACTTGCAAATGAATTTTACTAACGCCATCTATTAACTACATCCGGAACTAAATATCTAGCAAGTAACAAAATATCGATCTCCCCATGGGCATGTTTTACCGCGGTAAAAATTAGCCTACGTTATTCTCCATCCTTCTCACTATCTCCACACATAAAAACCATACCATACTTATAACAGCTTCGTTGTGACGTGAAAGACGGACAAACAAACAAACAAACACACTTTCACATTTATATCTAATATTAGTATGGATATGGATTCATTATTATCTTGAGAAATCTACAATTATAAATAAGCTAAGAAAACAGTTACACCATTTTCTTAGTTACTAGCTGATCCCGTGAACTTCGTATCGCCTCAATATCAATGAATGTAGTGATACTTTTAATTAAGATTTTATAGTCTTGGTTGGTTTAATAAATCAGAGATCATTAAAATCAATACAGCCGTTCTTAGCCGTGATAGTTTGTGTGTGTGTATCTCCTCTCCCTCTCCCTCTCCCTCTCCCTCTCCCTCTCCCTCTCCCTCTCCCTCTCCCTCTCCCTCTCCCTCTCCCTCTCCCTCTCCCTCTCCCTCTCCCTCTCCCTCTCCCTCTCCCTCTCCCTCTCCCTCTCCCTCTCCCTCTCCCTCTCCCTCTCCCTCTCCCTCTCCCTCTCCCTCTCCCTCTCCCTCTCCCTCTCCCTCTCCCTCTCCCTCTCCCTCTCCCTCTCCCTCTCCCTCTCCCTCTCCCTCTCCCTCTCCCTCTCCCTCTCCCTCTCCCTCTCCCTCTCCCTCTCCCTCTCCCTCTCCCTCTCCCTCTCCCTCTCCCTCTCCCTCTCCCTCTCCCTCTCCCTCTCCCTCTCCCTCTCCCTCTCCCTCTCCCTCTCCCTCTCCCTCTCCCTCTCCCTCTCCCTCTCCCTCTCGCTCTCCCTCTCCCTCTCCCTCTCCCTCTCCCTCTCCCTCTCCCTCTCCCTCTCCCTCTCCCTCTCACTCTCCCTCTCCCTCTCCCTCTCCCTCTCCCTGTTTCAATTAAGTTTTGTTCTTAACTATAAGCTTATAAGTACTATTATTTCTTCCGTGGTTTAACTAAAAGTTTACATTATTATTTTCACGTTTCTAAGTTCTGCAGAGTAAAAAATAATTGAAGTACAAATATCGCTATTAAAAATACGGGTTGGTAGTAAAAGTGTGAAAATTTAAAAAATCAAAAATTAAATTTTGGGGTGGACCACCTTATCACTTTGGGGTATGAAAAATAGCTATGTCCTATTCTCAGACTTTGTTACAAACGCTGTGACACGAGAATTTTATATATTAGATAAAATATTATTATTAAAATCAGTGTTAACAGGTTTTTTAATTAATTTTGAAATTTATACTAGTTCTCCATATTCGTTATGTAATAAGAATATTACAATGAATGTTAAAAAAATAACTCTTAACTTACACAATAAAGAAAAATATCTATAACCAAATTACTATAATATTATATTTATTATAATATTCGTTTCATCCGTTTATTTTATCTGTTACAGATCAGTAAACGGGCAGTCATTTTAATTCCAGGTGTAATTTTATAGTAAAATTGGCAATGGCATAATTATTATAATACTGGCAGGCAAAAAACAAGAATGTTACAATAGAAAAAAATATAAGTTTTTTAACTTACCAAAAAATTTTTTTTCACTTTTTTTCACTTTATTTTGGTCAACCAACAGTACACGATAATATAATAATTCGCATATAAAGTACATAATTTTAACATATCGCTAACCAGCATCGTTAACCACAGGTTACATAATTAAATAAAGGTGGTCACAACAAGGTAGGTAATTACAGTAAGATCTAAAATGAAGTGAGTCTAATTACATTTTAACTTTTAAGTCATCAAATAAGTCAGTAAGATCTAAGATGAAGTGATTCTAATTACATTTTAACTTTTAAATTATCCAACAAAAGTCTTTTAAACCTGCCAGGACATACTGCGAAAATATCTATATTGTTGAAATTTTTATTATAAGATTCCACTAAGCGATACAAAGGGGAACGTTTGCCAGCATTAGTGCGGCATCTTGTAGTAGCAAATAATTTAATAAAGTTGCGTATAAGTAGCAAATAGTTTAGTAAAAATTATAAGGAAATATGCAAAAAACAAAAGTATTTAGACTGAATACCTGAGAAGCACCGCGGTTAAGCACGACATAGCTTCAAATGAAGGTTAAAATGTCTGGCTGCATAAATAAACGCTAAAATAATTTATTTTCGTCATTTTATTATACCTGTTCATAGATTAGTGTCAGGCATCATTCATATGTATCATGGTTACCGACTGCAATGACTATCACGATGACTATCATGATGAAATAAAAATGAATAAAAACGATTTAACTTTTGAATAAAGCATTTCTTTCTTTCTTTCTTTGTTTTCTTTTATTTATCGTATGAATTATTTACAGAAGCCCATGTTAATAATCCATACATTAAAAGGGTAATTCTCTTTAAAAAAATTGTGTCAGTCAGCTCCGACAAACGACTGGAGTTTTACGCCATCTAGTTTGCAATCGTCAAATCAGTAACAACGAATGATGATGATGATAATGATGATGCTGATAATAATGATGAAGATGATTCAACATCATCAGAATAAGATGTACCAAGATTATTATTATCATTACTGATCAGCCATCCAACTTATAGATTCTGTATAATTAGACGGCGTTGTTACTGATCATCAGCCATCTCCTGGGTCTCCGTTACCTATTTCTATCCACCCAGGACATTGGAGATCTAGCTGTCTTTCACGTAGATCTCGCTCTGTTAAATGTATGGGAGAATCTCACAGATATAGATAGCTATATCTATGGAGAATCTTGTGGAGAATCCACTGGTTCTAAATCTATGAGTGTTGCACTATCTGTTTTTTTTAATTTTTGTTAAACTTTGACATGTATTAAGGTACTTTTATCCGACACAGTATATTTTTTTATATGATAGTTACATTCATGAGGAAGGATATAGGTAAGGTAAGGATATAAGTATTAGGAAATTTAGGAATACGGGAGACTTAGGTACCCCAAGCGAAGCGAGGTCGAGTCACAATTTTTTTATGATAGAGTCGTATAGCGAGTAAATCTGCGAAGTTTATTCTTTACGTTTTGTGTGAAGTATTATAGTTCTTTTAATCCGTTTAATAAACGCAAACAGCCAGATTACACTGCTGTGTAGATAATATTATTTTTTCGCTATCATCTTAATATACAGGGTTATTTGTAACTCGACGTATTCCTGGCGGGAGCTGATGAAGGAGCCAAAATGCAATATAATTTATGTTCATTTGTATGAGCAAAAAAAAATTCTTGGTACTTGTGGAGATATTTGCAATTTAAACTTTTTTCGTTATTTACCCGGATTTTTGCATTTAGGTACAAATTGAAAAAAAAATACGTATGGTATGGTTATTATTTAAAATTATTTTTCTAACTAACACTTCAATAAAGCCCACCTTACCTTATTAAGATGAAAATTTCTTCTGAATGAAAAACTACGAGCTACAACAAAAACAAAATTATTTAAAAAATACATGTTACTTGACAAAATATGTTGTCTGGTTGAAAAAATTACCATGACACTAGGCTTAAAAGTTATTAAAAAAAACTTGCCCATTTAATCAGCTTTTAAAAAAGGTATTAATGTTAATCCAAAAACATGTAATTCTTAACAAAAACAGCGTTTTACTCGTCGTAGGTAGAGCATATTTCAGGGTTAAAAAGTATATAGCATAAAAGTAATGCACAAACTATTATTTTTTGTTCATACGTTCAGGATTCGGACCTGTATAAGAAATAGAGGGGCTCATATCAAGCAAGATGTATGAACAAAAAAATAATAGTTTGTAAAAAAATAATAATAGTTACCATGTCCTAATTCGTTAGTCTATTTCACATAAATTAAACTGAGGTGACATTATAATATCAATATGAATTAATAAATCCTGGTTAGTAAATCATCATTAAAAAAAATCTAAATAAGTCAATATTAGTACAAATAATCATGTCACAGTTACTAAATCCACACAGTATAAATAAGTCAATAATAGTAAAAAAAATTTATCATGTCAATCAAATATAGTTAATAGTATCAGGCGTTACTTTGCGGAAATCCATTGTTATTAAGTTAAATTCTTTCCGACCGGTTGTCTTTCCGACTAACCATCGTAGAGTCAACTTACCCTGATGATGCTCCGTTTCGGGGCGAAACACGTGTTGGTGCTGGTATGTATGTTGGTATATACGTTTAATTATTGTAGTGCATGTTCCCGTTGTGGGAGGGAGGGAGGTGCCACGCATGTTTTAAAGTATATACCATCATACATGTTAAACGCGGATTGTTGCAAAGTAGACTAATACTAACTTAATGTCAATCAAAATCAATCAATATAATAATAAAATAATGTAAAAAGTACATAATTTTTTTGGAACGCAGTTCCTTATCGCACGTTGCGAAAGGGGGCTAGGCGGAAAACTTGGTAACGACACTTTTTGCCGTCGTCGTTTTTTTTACATAGAAAGCAAGCCAGAGTACTAGGATAGCAAAAACATGCAAGCGAGTGTGACTGCAAGGAACTTCGTTCCATCCGAGTGTCCCTTGACACCTCTCAAGTGTTTTTTTTTTGCATATTTGGTAGATATGAGAATATGTAGTAGTAAAGTATATTTCATACCGCTAGGTGATTAGGGTGTCCCTATATGTAGATATACGGCCTTATTTATAAACGCTTAACAAATATATTTTAGCTATTGCACCGTTATAATAATTATGTTTTATCTTTATCGTTTTTCATATCAGTGAAAGAAACAAAACAATAAGCCTTAAATAAGCTTGTTTTTATGAATAAGGGAATTTATACGGCCGAACAATGTTTTCCCAGTACACAAATCAGTAGTTAATTATAAAAGTATTTTTTTAGTCCAAGAGATCAATTGGCATTGATTAAAACCAGATATATCCATAATTGTAATCATGTCCTTTTATTATGTATTAGATTATTAAACTGCTTCATTTTCCATGAAATTATGACGACTAGTCAGCACCTACCTCGTAACATTGTAACGTGGTAATTTGTCACCGTCTCCCATTGAAGACTTCAATTTCAAGTAGGTATAGGTGTAATGTACTAAAGTACCAGAACAGAAATCGCAAACAAAAGGACAATGCCCATCTGTGCCCCAGAAATGCCCAGATAAAGTATATTACAAGATTGCTCTAATAAATAAAAACTAGAATTATGTTGTTAATTTTAAATCATATGAAGCACTGGATAAAAAATTAAAAATTAAATCCCATCAAAAACATGAATGTAAAGTAAAAGCCAATTTAAAAAAAAAGAATTGAGATCTAAATGGGTGCCAAGTTCTGTGTAGAAAAGCCTAAAATTTTAGTCACAAGAACATGTAATTCAAGCTCCACATTTGACTTGGTTAGTTTTCACGTCCCTATCTAGGCTATAATATTATATTTGTATAATTATCTTTGTTAAGTCTGTTAGGTTGATGACCTATGTTACTTTTCTAAAATTTGGTTTGTTGGTTGCTAACTAATGAAAACTAGCCAATTCAAATGTAAAGCTTGAATTACATGTTCTTGTGACTAAAATTTTAGGCTTTTCTACACAGAACTTGGCACCCATTTAGATCTCAATTCTTTTTTTTTAAATAGTCTTTTACTTTACATTCATGTTTTTGATGGGATATCATTACTTTTTGTACAGAAATTATTAGTAGGTACTTATTCATAACGTTACTGATTAATTTTGTTACCTCATACATGAACTGTAATAGTGCCCTTCAACTTAATCCGTAGTTAGTGCACCGTGGTCCAAAATACCTATTACTTCATTATTTATAAGTAATGATCTTCTACTATTCATGTCCGCTAAATATTGAAATAATAATTAATATCTACTAAATCCCAGTCTGTTATAATAATAATAAATACGATACGATACGATAGTAGTAATAATAATAATAAATAGGATAGTCGAATATACTCTTATTAGTTATAAGTAGTTTGTGTTCGATGAGATAACGTGCCATAATATATTTGGAAACAATACTTCGAATCACTTTAAACTGGTATAATTTCGGAAATAATACAAAATTTAGTGGTGTACATGCCATACAAGATAAGAGAAGAATAATTTTTCATACATTAAAAATGAAACAATGCAATATACTGGAAATAACGGCTACTGACGTCTCACTAATCTGTACGTAAATAATACGTACTTTTGCTATGCACTTCCAACAGGCACTTGGGACACTGAACATCTTCCCCCGTTGAAAGCTTCACAAAGTACTAAAACTGATAGTTTCGATTAAAAAAAATTAAGGGTGGTATTCCACTCATTAAATATTCCACATAATGACCACCTGTCATCAATTTTGATTGCTGTTCATAAATTTCAGGCGTTATAAGTAAGTGTTCCTAATAGAATCAATTTTTTGAAAAATTATCATAAAATGATAAAAATTTACTACTTTCAGATTTATTCCTTTGTATTCACCCGACTACCTATCTGCATGCCAAATTTTAACTTTCCAGGTCACCTGGAAGTTGGATATAGTTTTGATCTATAGGTCAGTCAGTGTTAAATTTCTCGATTTTTGGACGTTAATATCTAAATAACCGTTTGAGATGTGTTTATGAAATTTGGAACACGTATGTATTTCGCAAGTCTTAATAAATGAGCCAAATTTGACAGGTTTATGTTGAATAGTTTTTGAGTTATGAGGTGGTCTAAAGTGGCTCCAAATGGTTCGTGTAATATTACACACGGTGCTGCTCGCCAATGTTAGCTAGAAAATTGGCTGACACGCTCCGCGTGTCTAGATGAAATTAATAGAAAATTAAGTTCCTAATGAAAAACTAATAGCAATGCTGTCTGTCTGTAAGCGATAAAATGTATAAAAGACCAGTAGGAAGTTATCATGTTTAATGTCCAATATCTTTTGAACCGGTGCCGCGGTGCTTTATATGACATTAAATCTAGATATAATATAAATACTGTTAAAAAGTTATCATATGACATAGAGCTGCAATTTGGGCATTGCATGGCATTTCTGACTTTCAGCTCCATACTAATATGGGCATATGCCCATCTGTGCCCCAGAAATGCCCAGATAAAGTATATTACAAGATTGCTCTAATAAATAAAAACTAGAATTATGTTGTTAATTTTAAATCATATGAAGCACTGGATAAAAAATTAAAAATTAAATTAAATTAATAGAAAATTAAGTTCCTAATGAAAAACTAATAGCAATGCTGTCTGTAAGCGATAAAATGTATAAAAGACCAGTAGGAAGTTATCATGTTTAATGTCCAATATCTTTTGAACCGGTGCTTTATATGACATTAAATCTAGATATAATATAAATACTGTTAAAAAGTTATCATATGACATAGAGCTGCAATTTGGGCATTGTATGGCATTTCTGACTTTCAGCTCCATACTAATATGGGCCTTTGTGTTGAAAAATGTAGACAATAAAATTGAGCATGATGACAGGTTTTGAAATACTGTTCTATATTGTTGGGAAATATATTAAAATTACAACGTATATCATATTTCCGCTCCGCAAAAAAATAAGGTTATAAATACATTTCATTGTATAAGTTTAAAATTCGCACCAAAACGCTTCAGTGTCATGGCGTCGCTTGTGACGTCACTCCTCAGGAAAATAATAGACAAGATGTCATTATAAGTATGGTGATATTCATTTGTTTAAAGAAGTGTGACGTAATTCGCGCTAATTGAGACTGGCGTGGCGTTCAAGCTAACATGGCGGCTTGCCGTATTTTGTAGTTTTATTTTATCAAAAATATTGTTAATCTCGCTCATAATAATACGATAAATGCGTGTTTCGTAATCCATTAATAGGGTTTCATCAAATAAATACATAATTTTAGTGATATTTACTTACTGTCATCATGCCTATTGTAACCAATTTATTACGCAAACAATTTCTCGGTGTCATGTCGGTTCTATACGCTAGTTATATTACCTGCTGTTGCAACGAAAAGGATTTGTAGCGTTGCATAATAAAATAATCGCATAAATATGGTAAGTAATTAACCTACTAAATTTATTTTGTTACTACCAATACCTACCATTTAATCTCTCTTTTACTATGCAGTAATTATATCAAAAGGTACATTTAACATTGAAAGTAAACACAATATATAGACAAAATGACGGTCTTCGCGATGGGAGCTGTTCCTGGGTCGATGATGTCTCTGAAGGTCTTTAGGGAAGAGTACATCTAAAGAGTTCTTCTTCACAAGATGAGAGTAGTACCGCGCGGAGGCCCGTTGATACCGCGCACGCTTCGGATCCTCGAAGTCTACTTCGTATAAGCCGTACTTTAGTCTGGAAAGACAAAATGTTTCTTCTCAAATCAACAACTTACATAGGGGTGTAAACCTATTTATTATTATAGACGATCCCGTAGCCTAGTTGGTAATGACCCTGTCTGCGAAGCGAGGGGTCCCGGTTTCGATTCTCGGCCGGGGCAGATATTTATGTGACAGATAAATATTTGTACTCGGGTCATGGGTGTGATTGTGATGTGTTATATGTCGTCCATGCCGCCCGCGACACAGGTAATAACCTACTGTGTTAGCGTTATTACCTTAGAAATGTGATGAAGTGAATTTTTACCTAAAAAGGTAAATGTATAGATGAAAAATCATCTATACATTTTTATAAGCCTCTTCGCCTGTTAACGTTTAACTTCAACTCATTGATGTCCCACTACTGAGCACGGGTCTCTCTTGTTTAGGAGGCTTAGAGCATACTCCACCACGCTGCTCCAGTGTGGATTGGTGGAAGGGTTAGTGGCCAACCCAAGTGTCGGAAGTTTTTCACGCTAGTGGCATCACCCAACCAATTAACGACCGCGCCTGCTGTTGCATCATATCGTATCACTTAGGATTTACACAAGCCGCCGAGCTATGAGCGCTTCTAAAAGACGTTAAATCCACCACACAGTCAACAGCGTGGTCGACTATGGCTTTTACGGCTTTTATAGCTGCAACTTTTATTTATTTATTTATTTATTACATTCAAACATAACTTGAAATCAATATACGTACGTATATCCATCCGTCCATTCCATGTTATCCAGAAGTGTCCAATAAGTGTATCCAGTGATATTGGCTCCATCTTCTTTAATAGAGAGCAGGACCTGTTATAAATTATGAACAAATATGTAAAACAAAAAATGTTTGTACGGATGTCCTTTTTAGACTTTGAAACCATCCAACCGATATGCCCCAAAGTAGTTTCATTTGAATTGATTTGAAATGCGGAGATAGTTTGAGTTTGAGACCACTAAAACTATGCATATTTACGGCTGTGGCGGCTTGCGTCGATCCTATGTGATCGACAAAGTTAAGCAACAGCGGGCGCGGTCGGTAGTTGGATGGGTGACCGCTAGTGGCAAAAATTTCTTGAGCGTTTCCGTGCTTCGGAGGGCACGTAAAGCCGTCGGTCCCGGTTGTTATCATAAGATAACAGTCGTTAAGCCATGTCGGAGGCCCTCGGGCGGTTTGAAAACTTCTGACACTCGGGTTGGCCACTAACCCCTCCACCAATCCGCACTGGAGCAGCGTGGTGGAGTATGCTCTAGGCCTCCTGAAGAGGAGAGACCCGTGCCCAGTAGTGGGCCATTGATGGGTTGAAGCCAGGTATATTTACGATTTCTGATTTTTTCCGTACAAATAATTGCGGGTATCCACCAAGTATCCACTAGATATTAGGAAATGAAAATAAAACGAAGAAAAGCAAATATTATGAAAAAAACGTGACAACAAATAAAATAAAAAACATACTTAAATGTACAAGTGCATTTTTTGTCGATTAATTCCTGAAATCCTCAGCAAGAAGTACCTATTGCTGGAGATTCACAGAATTGTTAACGATGATGAAAATCAAAACCACAAAATGGATTCTGTCCGAAATTGAAAGTCATAGGACCAAATCGTATTCAACTCCTTAATCATCGTCATCAGTTTGTTGAAGGTGATGGATCCAGATGACGTGCCCACGTTCGTGGCGAAGGAGCAACATAGGCTGCCCCACGTCACTTTCGAGTTGCATTCCAAGTTGGTGCATTCCAATTACAAGTCGATCACAAGTAGGTATATTAAAAGCCTCGCCTGTTCCAAATGTGACTGAATATAGTGCATTCGTGTATGATCGTTAACTGCAGCATCATCGCATCCATTCTCAGTGATAAAAAACTCAAGATCTCCATACTGTTCCTTCAGCCACGCTATGGATTTGCGAAGTCCTTCTGCGTAAGTCTGGAATTATGATTTTTATTTTATTTTATTAATACATAATGAATGTAGGTTTGTTCCCTTTAATCGGTTTACAAACAAAGGAAAATAATAGCCCCACGCCATGCCATCGCGCCATCAGAACATAATATGGAAAACGATAACAGTATAGAATAGTTAGTTACCGGTGATATTTGAGTTCCTATAATTTTCCAGCTGGGGTCTACCTCCAGAATGATATCAAACTCCTGTCGCCCACTGGTGGGCCATACTCCAGGACGGTCCCCAGGAGTAGCGCGCCGTGCCAACCTTGCGGTGTAGTAGTTCACACCAAAGAAGTCAAATGTACCTGCAAATAGGATTCTAGCGTGGAGGTCACCAATATGAGGGTGTGTGTGTTCAGGTGTGACCTGGTGACTAGTATAGTTACGGTGTTCAGGTTTTGTGAGTATCAAGGGAACACTCGAATGATGCGTACAAGATTTGATTTCATACTGATTTTATTTGTGACATGTACCTAATAATATAATGCAGTTTTGCGTGATATGTTACCTCAATCGAATGTTTCATAAACAGAGGGCATTGACATTTATTTATGATACTACACTAGCATCATTGATTCCTTACCGTAGGTAGCCAAATTATTAGGGACAGCACTCAGATTATAGTATTTTCTGAAGACATAATAGCTCAAAAACAACTCGTCAGATCTAGCTCAAATGTAAGTGGGACCACATGACAAGTACCAGATTTCGATTAAAAAAGGAATTATCAAAATCGGTTCACCCAGTCCAAAGTTCTGAGTTAACAAACATAAAAATACAGTCTAATTGAATACCTTCTCCTTTTTTGAAGTTGGTATAAAACATTAAGATTTTTTATTTCTTTTTTCTTGTGCAATTTGACTTTGGCTATAGCCACATATAACAAACCTTTGACAAATGCCGTTTCTTCTTTAGTAAACGCGGGAAGTTTAGAGCGTGGGTATCCTGCCTTCTTGCTATATTCTTCCATAGCTTTCTCTATTGATCGTGGCCACCCACCTATTTTGGAGTATATAGGGTGGGAATACTGTCCTACCTAAAAAAAAATGGTTGTCTGTAAAGTCGATTTACGGACGGTAGTTTAACGTGACAACGTCATGACAAAGCTCCGCTCCATTCCGCTCTACTCCGCTCCGATCCGCTCCGCCCCGCTCCGCCCTGGACCGCCCCGCCCCGCTCCGCTCCGCTCCACTCAACTACGATACGCCGATCGTAGCCGATAGTGCCACTCTCTCGCTCGCGGAACGCTACATTTTTTCATAGATGCGCCCGGTGCTCATCGTTTTAATAGAGGTTATCACGTCAATAATAACATCGTAGTTTCGTACATTTAAAAGTTTTGAAATCGTTTTTAACCCCCTACGAAAAAAGAGGGGTGTTATAAGTTTGACTTGTCTGTGTATCTGTATGTCTGTGTATCTGTATGTCTGTGTATCTGTATGTCTGTCTGTGGCATCGCAGCTCCCAAACGTGAACCGATTTTGATCTAGTGTTTTTTGTCTGAAAGGTGACTTAATCGAATGTTCTTAGCTATGTTTAGTGTAAATAAAATTAAATAAAAAAGTAATAAATTATATAAATTTTAAATTTTTATTTAAGATTATAAACTAAAGCTAGCTAGAACAAGGCTAAAAATCGCATAATAAGAAAATATTAATTATTTGGCAGAAAAATGTCTTCGTTGGAAGATTCTTGCCGCTTGGCGTAGTTTGACATTTAAAAGTTCATAAAAACTTTTTTCATTATTTCATTTTGAAACACACGTTTGGGGTTTTTCAGTCAGAGCATAGAATTGCTACTTACACAACCCTGCATCGCCAATTCCGCTATTTCTTTATCACCCTCGCCCTTTGGTGCCATCCACACCACATTATTTGCTATAGATACTTTACCTGAAAGATTATCTTCGTTACTCTATGTTTATTACATTTTGTTATCTAAAGCAAAAAAAAATCTCGTGTCACGCTTTTTTGAAGTTGAACTCCTCCGAAGCGGCTCGACCGATTTTCGTGAATCTTTGCGTGCATATCGGCTAGGGTGGAGAATCGGACATCTATTTTTCATCCCCCTACCCCTAAATTTTTTTTTGGCAGAACAACGTTTGCCCGGTCAGCTAGTTTTCATACAAAACGACATGAATTTGGCATAATATATGCTTGTAACATTTTCAGTATCAGCATGACCATACTGATTACTGACCCTAATCCTACATAATATGTTGGTCAGGTTGTCGTACATTATCGTGACGAATTTATCTCTCCTTTCTTGGTCGGCAACGTATCAATCATCCCTTATATCATCCATGGGCGATCGTAACTCATCTGCTGTTAGATCAACTAAAAAGCAAAAACTGGTATCAAATAGATTTCTCACCATGGTAGATGTGTTTGTACTCCTTATCATATATCCTCCAAGCTTTAGCGTGAGCAACAAGCACATGTTTATTGCACAGCAGTCCAGCTATTTCTGGTTCCAGGATCAATGGCGCAAAATAACCGATATTGTAGGTGACATCACAAATATTAAGTGGCTCATTTAAGGTGATCCAGGTCTTTACTCGATCTGCGTAGAGAGAGAAGACCACTCTTGCGTAGTCGGCGAACCAGTCTGATATTAACGGGTTGGTCCAGCCACCTTAAATGAATTAAAAAAATATATTTATAATGAAAAGGGTAGATAATATTAATATTTCAGGTCTCGTGTGAATCTTGGAGAATATCATCTATGTTATGTCTTACCAAGGTCCTGCAGCTTTTGTGGTAGATCCCAATGGTAAAGGGTGATTATGGGTTCAATGCCTTTCTCTAGGAGGTAGTTTATCAAATTGTTGTAGTACTTCTTCCCACTTTCACTAACTTTCGTTGGGAAAGCATTTGGCAGCAGACGAGTCCATGATACGGAGAACCTTGGAATAAACGTATAATATATATCGTTGAGACTTCTAGATTATTATTCTTCTATCTACATAAGAATAAACAGTTAGGCAGCTTTAGCATTTCGGGTTGTTATAGCGCCGAAAAATAGGCAAGAAGACCATGATGATAAACAGTAGGTAATAGACTTTTAGACATGAAGTCTTATTTACCTAGTAACAGATGCAGACCAAGGATATATAGTATCAAACTTATGAACTGCCTTTCCAGCAACAAGTAAAACATTCAACTTTTTTGTATAAGAAGAACCTAGTTAACCTTACGACTCTCACGAGAACCGTCAGGATAAAACTTGGAGACACCAAACACTACCACTTCCAAGAAAGCGTATCAAAAGCGCTTATGTGGAAAAAATTCGGCTTCGATTCACCTTTTTTTAATCTTCAAGAATTACAAATAAGTTAAAACATTATTTCTGAATGCGAAGCAGCGGGCAACAGCTAATATTTCAATAAATCTGTGTCAAGTTTGTTTACTAAATAAAACTCGTTTAAAAAAAAATTTAATGTGTGCAATTCACACGTGGTAAAAGTGAAACCTTCAAAAATTTTGTTTTCAAGATAATGAGACGAATGTAAAACGAATTTAAACACTCAGCTCCACTCCACTCAACTCAACTCAACCCCCCTCCCCCTGTACAATGCTTCCTATCTCGCTTTAGAATTTATGTGTCTGTCTCTTTTTACTGTCACGGGACAGTTTCGTTTCATCGAATTTCAAATCACCCCCGTACAAAAGAAGTTTTCACTTCAAAATGGACTATTGATTGTATCTTAAGGTTGGTTAAGGTCTAACCTGTAGAAATGCAGACCCATATCGTGTACAATGTCCACGTCATGTTGCCAGTGGTGGTAGGAGTCAGCGGCGATATCACCACTGCTACCATCAACTACCTTGTCAGCATGCGAATGAACCGCTCTATCCCAAATGCTTTCACCTTTATCTGGAAGTTGGAACGATATTGTATTTATTCAAACAATGACGAATTTTTACGTACGCAGATGATATTGTAATAGAAGAAAATACAAGTACAAGAGGGAACATATTACTCCATACCTAAACCGCAAGGGTATTCTCAACATGAGTGCTAGGAGAGAACTTCACTACGCGTGTACCGTGCAAAGAATTATATGGAACAAGAAACCCGAATACCTGTTTGAGAAGCTAACTTGGGTGAGAGATATCTCAAATCGTAGCCGGCGCTCCAATAGAGACAGTTGTCTTGTTATACCTAGACATCACTCTAAGCGATATCGAGGATGTTTCAAATTCGCTGCAGCGAGAATATGGAACGACTTACCCCCTCCACTAAGAAACAAAATGAGTACAGAGGGTTTTAGAAATAAATACAAGTTGGCTTTGTTGAAGCGGCAACTCGCTGCAGAGAATTTGAAATCCACTCACAGCAAATCCCTTCATATCCAAGAGTTTTTTTGTAAATGAAGGAAATTACTACACGCACACACACACACACACACACACACACACGGAAGAGCCAATATATTTATATAATCAATAAGTAGTTCATAGTACAATTATTATTATTATTAGTGTATAACTTAAAAGAAATTTTTTAATTTAATTATTATTAAAATTATAGGTAACTCATACTATTTTAACTTTAAAGAATATGTAATAAATCTAATTTAATAATTTTTATTATAATAGTACATATAATGTATAATTTACGTTGTTGGTCAGGCATGATAGAATAATTAATTTTAGGAACGTTTTTTTTTTCTTTCTCTGCGGCTCGGAACGGGGAGTGGCTGAAAAACAGCGCTACGCAAGACCAAGGTCTTGGGTTAGCAAAAGCTGAGCCACTTCCTTTGCCCGCACAAATTATGTAATATTTAATTTTTATTTTTTAGTTTTTTGATTGATTTATTTGTTTAATATAACATTGTATTGTATCCTTTGTAACTAAGTTTAATTGTTTTTTTTTCTGTTTACTGTTATTTCTTTCGTATATTTGTGTGTGGCAATAAACGATTATATTATTATTATTATTATTATGATAGAGAATGTATAATTCTCATTTACATTTTAATTTTAATTACCATTTCTTACTACCGAACTTGAATTGAAAACCCACAGGCACTCCTCAAATAATTTAGCGAGGACTTAACGTGTACATTTTTATCTCATCAAAACCATAAATGTGAAAAGAGAGCCAATTTCAAAAAAAAAAAAGAATTGAGATCTAAATGGGTGCAAAGTTATGTTTAGACAAGTCTAAAAGAACATGTAATTCAAGCTCTACATTTGACTTGGTTAGTTTTCACGTACCTACCTACCTAAGCTATATTATATTTGTCTATTTATCTTTATTAAGTCCTGTTAGGTTGATGAACAATGTTTCTTTTCTGAAATTTGGTTTGTTGGTTGCTAACTAATGAAAACAAGCCAAGTCAAATGTAAAGCTTGAAATAATTGCAGAATTTGAAGATAATAAACTGCAGGTTTATATGAACGTTTAATTTATTTACCGCTGGCATTCCATGCTCCTTCGATCTGATACGCTGACGTGGCTGCCCCAAATTTGAACCCTTGAGGGAAGTGCTTGTCCAGTCCTAATGCACAACTGATAAAGCTGTAGGCAAAGATAAACTCTTCAAAGAAGAAATTTTGCTTATTTGGAATTTGGGAATTTTTTTATTATGTTTTAAGTTTGCTTCTAAGGTAAAAAAAATACTATTCGCTATTTATTTATTTAACTATAAAAAAGTTTAAAAAATATAAATAAAAGAATTTTAAAACTACATAGTTACCAAAAATTTGCATAAAAACATATTTGGTAAAAACACATGGTAGTAGTTCATCAAAGATCATAAATGAGTACTTTTATTTTAAATAAATATATTTTTTACACTTGCCTGAACACCACTGCCGCGGTCCACAACATTTTTCTTGTGTCTTTAGTCAAGTAATTTTCTTATTTTTTTTATAAAGCAACAACCAGACTTACCAGTCTAGGAGGAAGTATGTGAATAGAATTAAAGTTACTACACTTACTTAGTATTAAATTAATTATAGTTATAATCCAGCTTATAACATACCTTGACGTAGAGTTTATAAAGGCTAAGCACTTAATATATCACTTAATTAACAGTCTAGACATTTAATCTGTTTAGGTTAAAACTAATTATTCAACTGTGTCAGGAAGGTTATTGTTCTAAGGTCTTGTATGTATGTTTGTATGTATTTATTTATACAAGTGTCTTTAAATGCGATGGTCATGGGCGGCGATGGCAACTATCATCAGTTGCAGTGGCGGGTCTACGTTAATGAGGATTTGAAGCAGCTGAAAAAATGAAATGAATCTTATTTGATTTTTGTCACCGGACAAGATGAGTTCGCTGGGGAGGTGGTTGCTTTAATCCACCGTCATGGAGGATAGGGGAGCTAAGGAGGAATAATTCTTTTGTGAAAAATTGTCCGTCAAACTCTGTTAAATAAGATGGATCCACGGTAGCAAACACGCTTACACAATCATACAGGAGAATTTGGACTTCGTAAACAGTTGAGGTTTGGTATACAGACATAGATTACCTCCAAAAGATAACGCTTAAGTAGAGTTTGAACTCACAAAATTTGGCGGTAGGCGGGGCTTGGGGGGACAAAAAAATGCGCTGTGATTGGCTATTTCTAATTCATACTTGGACTTGACGGGTCAGTATTGGTCGACACTATTGTCGTGAACTTGCAAATGCAAGTACGTGTTGGCGCGCGTCAGTTGCCTTGTATGCGGTATCTATTGGGGGTAATCTATGTATACAGAACTCTCAGTGCCTAACTTCAATCTGTCAACAGCTGCTGCACGTCGCCTGTCCGCCGCCATAAGTATTGCCATTTGTTTACTAGTTACCGCTGGACACTTTTTCAACCTTCCCCATATATGAGTTAAATTCCTCCTTATCTCTATACTCCATAAAAAGCTAGCACTTGTGTTGTACGGATGATGAAACTTGGCAGTTATGGGCTATGTCCAGACTCCAGGGTAAATAAGTAGGGTAGATTTTATCGCGTTTGTAGTATGCTCATGGTTGCCCTTATGTAACTGAGACGTTTATCTTTATTAAGTACGAGTAACTGCTTTGCTTCGGTTTTCCTATTTTTTTACACCTTGGGTTACATTATTGGAGTTTTATTAAGGATCCCTATTTTTTTTAAATATAGCCTATGTTCACCGGGGATAGTGTAGCTTTCTAACAGTGAATGAATTTTTCAAATCGGTTCAGTAGTTTCGGAGCCTATTCAATGCAAACAAAAAATCAAATCTTTCCTCTTTATATACCTATTAGTATTAGTATAAATTAAGATCGTGATTTTATTAGGTATATGAAACCACTCGTCCGCGGACGAAGCCACAGACGAAAACTAACTAGTTCTTAAAAAATATTAAAACATAGACGATGGATGGGGCCGTACTAAGTATTCATTAAGTTAAAAACTAACAGAATAAATTTCAATAGTAATTTCGCAAATTAAAAGCTATATTTCAAACATTATTAATAGCTCAGTTTAATTATTAACAACCCTGTAGCCTAGCGGGTAGCGACCCTGCCTGCGAAGCGAAGGGTCCCGGGTTCGATTCCCGGCCGGGGCAGATATTTAGGTATGTGACAGATAAATATTTGCACTCGGGTCATGCGTGTGATTGTGATGTGTTACATATGTCGTCCATGCCACCCGCGATGCAGGTAATAACCTACTGCGTGTCAGCGTTTATTTATTTATTTATTTATTTAATTATCGTATCTGTATACTTCAACATAAATAAGGCATTTTAAGACTCCCGTGATTAAATAAGTCAAGGTTGCGTTTATGTAAAATACTTGTTGTATTTTTTAGATATTTTTTTAAATATTTATGATTAATGTTAACAGCTTATAATATGCTAGGCAAAAACACCTTAACTTAAGTAACAAAGGAATTGAATTAAATGAAAAAATAATAACTGACTTTTACAAGATGGCGGACGGCAAGTTTTGAAACTTTAAAAATCCTAAATTTATACAATTATGTACTTTATTTGACCAGAAATTACTAATGCATTTCTATGTTAATATGTTAAAAAAAATAGGTAGGTACTAAATTTTTTTTTAATCCATTTCTGTTTATACGCAATTTTTCTTAGCAAATAATGAAAGTAATGAAAAATATTTACAAACATTCTATTTATTATTAGGTTTTATCAAAACAATACACAATTATTATTATTTTTTTTGCATTAATTACTGTACCTAATATTACTTCACTGAGTTTTATCACTAAAAAAAATTAATTAATGCAAGTTTTTGCGATGTTTGTTAATTTTTTATAATCTGGATATAATTATTACTTTGATTGACCCTGAGGATTGACCTTGCTCGAGTGGGCGGAGCCATGACAATTGCGTTGTTCATTTTAAAAAACATGATATATTTTTTATGTATTTTAAATCTTTAACACAAATTACATTGATTGTCATTGCGAAAAACTTAAAAATATTTTTAATATTAATAATAAAGAATTTAATATACGAAATATGAAATAGATATGAAATAGATATAACGATTCAAAAAGTTGCAACAAAGCAACGTTTACAAATTTTTGAATCGTTATATCTCAGAAACGGTGGCTCGTAGGAAAAAAGTATTGATACAATTTCATAGATAATTTTATGATCTACAATTTTTGGCTGGGGTACTTTATGATAAAACTTACCGTTTTGCTGAAAATAGCGAAAAACTCATTTTTTTGACCTTTGACCTTGAATAAAAAAAATTCCATACACGGGAATGATGGGGAACTTAAAATTTTTATTTATAATTATGTTTTGAACAATCTTACTGATTTTCAGCTTGTTGGGAATTTATGCACCTTCGAATATCTAAATTGACCGGACTATAACTACCGGAACCGACGGCTTTACGTGTCCTCCGAAGTACGGAAACGCTCAATAAATTTTGCCATTAGCGGTTACCTTCCAATTACTGACCGCGCCCGCTGTTGCTTAACTTCGCCGATCACTCAGGATCGACGAATGCCGCTGAGCTATGAGCGAGCATAGCAAGATCTTCTTCAAATAGGTTCATAAGAAGACAGCATTAATTGCAATCTTAAACCCTGGAACCTGTAAGGGGGCATCCATAAATTACGTGAGGTGTTTAAGGGGGGGAGGGGGTCGAGTCAAATCTCATCTAATCTTACGTTGGAGAGAGGGGGGGTCTCGGCAAATATCACGCAATTTTTTTTCTGATTGAAACAAAAAAAAATTATACTATTTTGGTCCATTTAATCCAGATTGTACATGCTTAAGATTTAATCTACGATTGAGATCATTCACTAAATAAAGGCACGAAGCAATTTTTTTTTTCTTATTACAATAACAATCCAACGCGTTTACGTAAGAAACCCACATTTTGAAAAATCTCACGTGAGATTGGGGGATGGGGGAGGGGGTTGAATAAAATCTCACGACATTTTACCAGGGGGGGAGGGAGGGACAGAAAATTAAAAAAAATACCTCACGTAATTTATGGACGCCCCCTAATCAATATTTGTTGTGGGGCCCCCTCAATCTATCAAATATAAAAGGAGTGCCAACTGTAGCGGTCGTAGGCCGCTGGCGAGCTTTTTCTTTGGGAGTGTTAGTGGGGGCCCCTATATGCTGGGGGCCCCGTATAATTGATACGGCGGTAGCTACGCCCCTGATCATTATCACAATCCTAAACTGTCCCACAGCTGGGCTTCAGTGTAAATCACAACCTGATGTTTAAGGCCATCCGCCACGCTGACAAAGTGTGAATTGACACACTTCAGAAACCTACAAGAACATTGTGAAGGCCTCTTAGGGTGGCCACTCACGGTCGCGCCATTTGGCGTGGCTCCAAATGACATATGTCAAAATGGCGCGATTGGACATATAGATTTTTTTATCGCGCCATCAGTTTTTCACATTCACGATCAAATTTTGGCTGTATATCACGCGATTTGACGCGATGGACTGACCGTGAGTGACCACCATTAGAGCCCGTACACAAAACTGCGATTCGACGCGATGCGAATTCGCAACGCAGAAAGTTGCGACACGATTTGCTGCGATGCGATTTCGTGCGACAAAGCGTCTCCCTTCCACAATAAGGTGACCATTCCTTTGACGACCTTCAACCGTACTGGACGTATTTTGAAAACTAGATCGTGACATGGATCGTAAAAAAAGTGTGCACTTTTGTTAATTACTAAGGAGATACAGGAAAAAGAAACAGAATATTTTGGGTTCACCCATTTATTACTATTATGAACGCCGAAGGGAACTATTTTCATCGAAAATATGAATTTGTTATTAAAAGATTTGATTTTTAAATAAAGAATCTTAGAAGAAAAAGAAAAAACGTTTCATTCTAACGTAACAAAAAAGATTTCGTATTTTCAAAGCGATATCAAACGTTATTTGATGTGTGTACGTCTTGCCCACACGCTGTCTCAGACCCGACTTAAAAGTGTTGTTAACAAGTGTGACGTAACATCGCAGGAATGCGCGATGCGAATCAATTCGCAAGTTCTTGCGACGCGACGTGCGAGCTCGCAGGTTTTTGCGATGCGACGTCGCATCGCAGTTTTGTGTACAAGCCCTTAGGTATGCAGTTTTCCGCGTACAATTTACCTTCGCAACAAGTGATAATTAATTGTTAATAGTACATGTATCATATTTGAGAAATTATGCATAAGAGTTTATACAAGGCTATCACAGGATAAATAGATAATTATAGCAAATCTAAACCAAACAAAACTAAGGCTGTCAGCTCAGTTGAAGCTGAAAACCTTGACATGGATATTTTTTTAGATACCTAAAATAAAAAAAATATTTACATTCCGAATTCTGATACTACCGTTCTCAATTAACAAAGCAATATATCCGCAAATAATATAATTATATTTCGTACAGTACAAAACTAAAACAAACCTTGACATGAGGAAATTTCTGATAAGATAATTAAAATTATGCCAAGATTAAATCTTGAAGCACCGTTTTTCCAAAATTTCTGTTTCAGCCACAGAACATCTAACTAATTATTATCACAAAATCCGTTCCGAATACCAAACCCTGATGAGTTCAGATCGGAATATTTTCCATCTTTGCTAGTACGGCAATGTATTTCTCTACGCCCGGATTTCTCACGGGGTAGAGAAATACCCTACGACACATACTGCCCATCAATTAAAAATATCATCAGCGGTAGGACGTGCTCCATTTGTGGAATTTATTTCGCCTCGATAAATTCCATGAAATCCCATAAAAAAAATGTGCATGGTGGTGCAGTGGACGTCTCCCGCGTGCGACCCCTGCGAGTTCTCTCCAGGAGACCACAGGAGGTTTTGTGTGTTGTAGATGAGACAGTCGAGTGGTTAGATGTGGAAGCCGTCGATGAGGAGCATAATATATTAATTGCTAAGGAAACTCCAGATGCTACCGCCCCCGTCATCAACAATGTGTCCGAGTGGATTGATTTGGGGAATGTGTTCGTTCCAGATAATTGAAAATATATATATAAAACTAGCTGCCTGGAGAGTCTTCGTTGAGTCAAAGTATTTTTTTTTTGTTTATTTTGAGATGTAATGTAATTTATTTTTTATATAATTACTAGCTGCCCAGACAGACTTCGTTCTGTCAAAAGATTTTTTGAGATATAACCTATCCTATCTTTTAAGTTGCATCAAACTGCACATGGTGTGCAAATTTGATTAAAATCGGTTAAGTAGTTTAGGAGTCCATCGTGGACAAACACCGTGACACGTTTAATTTATATATATTAAGATAATAAAAAAAACAAGTATAAAATAAAAACCAAGTCTTTTCTTTCATTCACATTGTTTATGTACATATGTATTAATTTCCTTTACACTATGCTTTTTTCATAAGTTTTTTATTCTTGCTATTATTTTATCCACTTGTAACTGTAGGTTTTAAATGCATGAACTAAAATAATAAAAATAAAATAACGCTACACTCATAGCCTCACACTAGGATTCCCTGTGTCGTGAGTGCCATGGACAATACACAAAGACAAAATCACTCACACCAAAACCGAGAACAGAAATTCAAACTCATCATTCAAATTTCCGCCTCGCTGGGAATCGAACCCAGGACCCTTGGCACGGCGATACGGCATGGCAACTATTGCCATTGCAACTATTGCACACAGGTCTTCAAATATGAGTAAATTTGTTACTTTTTAACTTCGTTTGCAAAAAAATTGAAAATCGTATTTATGAATTACCACGTGAAAACTAGGGGGGGAGGGGGGGGTCTTCTCATATACTACAGATGGTCACCAAGGGGGGGGAGGGGGGTAAAAAGTTGGAAAAAATAGGTCACGTGGTTTGGGAACGTTCCCTTAGGTGTTCTGTGGTTTCAGCCGTAATCGTCTATGAGTGCAAGCTGGACATAGGCCTACCCTAACACTCGCCCAATTGACCAGTTCTGAGATATTCTCAGATACTCTGATAATCTGATACCCGCCTTCTTCAGGTCATCAGTCCACCTGGTCGGAGAAGCGTCTTGTACTGCTCCTCTTACATGGTGATGGTATCTTTACCGCCGGTTTCTGAAAGGCTGATCAACCAAAAATTTACTAAACATACAAATCCATACTAATATTATAAATGTGAAAGTGTGTTTGTTTGTTTGTTTGTCCGTCTTTCACGTCGCAACGAAGCTGTTATATGTTATGGTTTTTGTGTGTGGATAGTGAGGAGCGTGGAGAGTAACGTAGGCTATTTTTTACTGCGGTAAAACATCCCCATGGGAGCATCGATATTTTGTTAGTTGCTAGATATTTAGTTCCGGATGTCATTTATAGGTGGCGTTAGTAAAATTAATTTGCAAGTTCTGAATCACGCTATCAAATGATACATGTTTACTTATGTCATAGGCAACTAAATCTAACTAAGTAAAAGTAAGTAGGATTTGTAAAGAAACGATCTCTACCGCGGGCGAAGCTGCGGGCAAAAGCTAGTCATCTCCTAATTTAAAGGGTGGGAGGTGTTTTACTAAAAATCGTGAAGTACATATTTTAATATGTATAACAAGGAGTCCCTATATCAATTTTCAGACCTCTAGCATCAAAATTTGCAAGATTACTTTATATTAGCTACTTTCATAACTTGTTATGTCCTATGGTCTGTTGTTGTGTGGCTCAGCTGCAGATATTGAGTCTATATTTATTTTACAGAAAAGTGCAGTCCGTGCCATTTACAGCCTCAGGCCTAGGGACTCACTTAAAGATCTCTTTAAGGAAATTAATATTCTCACAGAACTGTGGTGTCGCAATATATTATATTGAATAATGTTTTGTATGTTAAGAAATATTACGATAGTTTTCTTATGAAGAGTGACATCCACAATATTAATACAAGGAACAAGGCTAAACTGATTGTACCTTTAAGACTATGTAAAACTGGTAGCTCGTCATTGAAGTATAATGTCATAGAATAGACATCTCGAACAAAATGTGTGTCCCCACCGGGAAGTTCTATTTTCAAAATTAGTTCTCTGTTCTCCTTTCATAATCGAACGAAGCCATTGGCAATTGAAGCCGCGCGGCGCCAATTCATTGTAACATACATTGTGTTCGCGGTGTCCATTCTATACGCTAGTAATAATACTTCAATGTAGCTCGTTCATGGATTGTGTAAAGATTATGATAAAATTCCATCAAAATTTATATTACAAATTAGATGATTATTTTAAAAACAAGATTGCTTGGACATGAGTTTTATAAATATAGATTGTAGTAGCAATCTGTAACTGTGTGTAGGAAAAAAAAACCCGGTAGTTTTTTTGCTGCTTCTTCTCCGGGGCCCTCTCACAGTAGGGCCTTGTTGAAGCATTGGCGTAGCTTGAATGACTTTCAAAAGTGTTTATAGACCAAAGCAATTCCGGAAGTACGAATTAGTTTTCATGATCATGAGTGACGAGTGAGTTACGAAATCGGGGTTTTTTAGATCATTAAAATCTAAAGTATAGCTATGCAATTTAAACTTTATAATATTATGTTTAATAAGTCCGCAATGGACCTCATATCCCGCGAATTTTGTTTATCTGGTGTAATCCAAACCCAAGTTAAGTTTAGTTTAAGAAAAACGACGAAGCGCTTTGAGAAAAGGTAGATAGTGTCCTAGTCTTGGTGGGGGCTATTAGAAAGAGAAAGAGACCAAGGAGACTCGCGTAACTCGTAAGTAAGACAAGGTTAGGTTTACCTCCTGCCTTTCTTCGCAGCGTGACGGTTTCACTTACATAATGCTCAGATACCTTGCCTAGTCTAGTAGTATTATGTCTATGGGGGCACCACCGCGGCACCGTGCCCTCAGATCATTCAACAATATCTCAACTAACAGAGCTATCATAATTATTAGGTAGGTATGTGATAATCTGTGGTAGGTATAGTCATCGGTAATATAGGCCCTATTTGAGGCAATTTGTCGTCTGTCATCACAGTGACACTAGAGATGTACAAAAAAATCGGTTCACCAAAGAAATCAATTTTATAATAAATCGATTCAAAAATTGTAGTTATTTCAAAAATTAAATTGTAAAGTCTAAAAACCATTTAGGTATCCATAAAAACTGTAATGGTGTGATCAAAGTCCCTACTACCTCGATTGAACTACCTTGTACCGTGTATTCTCAATAAGTAGGTATTTTACGACTGCAATAAAATATTATTTGATTGTTTTTTCGTAACAAACTCTAATCATGATGGAATAAAGACACACCCGCTCAGCTTCTTTATAAAAGGAGAACCCCGATTTCCGGCCATGAATTATATGTGTTCTGTGGTAGGCATAAGAAAAGACAAGAGTAAACTATATACCAAAAATTCGTCTTATTTACTAGATAAACACGTTTAAATCTGAGCCTCATCTGCATTTGCTAAATGAACAAAATAATACAAAAAAGTTTTCATAGTATTTACCTCATTACAAACGATTTTATAATCGATTAAATCGATTACATATATCGATTAGGGAACTTAATAATATATTTTATGAATTATTTATTATTCATTGTAAGTACAAGATTAATTCCTTTTTTCCTTTTTTACATGTTTTCTTATTCATTGTATAACTAAACTATGTAATATATTTATAATTACCATTAAATCGTTACGCTAATTAAAAGACAATTCTAGTATTTTGACATCGATTTCGAGACATTTGAATCGATTGACAACAAAGATCTCTGTTGTAATCTAACCTATCTAATGTCATTTTGGTTACCATAGCAATTATAAATAACACCATTGTCAATAATCTTGCATCTTTTGTGTATTTTTACTATTAAATTAATATTTTCATCGTATTTGCAGTCCTATTTACTATTGAAACATATCGAAACACACACAGTTATTTTAATTTTCTATTGCATTCGCTTTCATACTACCTAGTGTTTTGGTGAATGTGTTTTCGCTATAACTTCTGGATTTGTTTTTTAAACAAATATTGCATGAATATTGGACTCCGAGATCGCCTGTTTTGTGACTGACCTTTTTCTGAACACTGGATGATGTACCCTATACACCTCTAGAAGAACAGTAGGATGCAGACGTTGCAGTACCCATACAATACGTATAGGTACCTACTGCACAATTTCTAGACGAAATATTAATATAATATTATGATGTGATGATAACTAATAAAATCTCTTTAAAACATGAAATAGCTTTTATTAATAATAATATTCACCCACCTACTTAGTTTCAACCATTACCTACTGTTTAAGTAGTTGTATTTTGTTAGTGTTTATATGTAACTTTAATTTTTACTGCGTCTTAAGATCATAATTATTCCTAATACTGTCAATATTAGAGTAGGTGTTTGGTTTGAGGTAGTAAATCCCTAGTAACAGGCATAATATATTGCTGTGAGTGACATGAGTGTGACATAACCATATTTAGGTGGAAATTCTAGGATTTCATTAGTTGGCCATTGCTAGCAGACGTGGAAATTGGAGGAATTAAAGCTTTTACAATGATCTAATAGACCACCAATTTTCATTCTTGTCTAATCTGGGCCGGTGTCTCTATGGAAGATGGGGTTCTCCTTTTAATATGTTTCGAGTGTGAGGGATAACAACTACAATGATTCTTGTTTATGTCGTAATAACAAAAGTAATATTAATCTGAATTTTACCAAGAAAAAAATAACCGACTTCAAAATAACTCAAATTCTACTCGTCAGATCTAGCTCAAATTTAAGTGGGTTCGATTAAAAAAAAAAGCAAAGCAAAGCAACAACCCATAATTGTCCCACTCCTGGGCTCGGGGTCTCCTCTCACAATGTGAGGGGTACAGGTCATAGTCTACCACGCTGGCCAAGTGCGGATTGGTGGACTTCACAAACCTTTGAGAACTTTATGGAGAACTCTCTGGTGTGCAGGTTTCCTCACGATGTTTTCCTTCACCGAAGCAAGTGATAATTCACTTCAAGAATCATCAAAATCGGTTCACCCAGTCCAAAGTTTTGAGGTAACAAACATAAAAAATACAGTAGAATTGAATACCTCCTCCTTTTTTGAAGTCGGTTAAAATGGACTATACTATACTACGAGTATACCTGTTACCTGTTTGATTATAATGCGAAACAGTTTAATTGTCTCGCTAAAACACACAGCATCACGGTGATGAAGACCTAATGTATCTGCTGGTGAGAAGTACACGATGCTATGACGAATTAAATAAATACACGTTCTTAAATAAAACGATTATCATTTTAATCAGTACCTACTATAAAAATAATGAGACAAATGTTTATTTTTAAACATAAAAAAATTACCTACATGTAATAAATCAACTTAAGAAATTAATTAATAGTAAAATTTGCATGTAATGTCAACTTGAGAAAAAATATGTGTGTATTTTTTGAATCGTTAGGAAATATTTTATTGTTCAGGAAATACTTTTAAATTAAGTGTTTTTTATTTTTTATTCATTACATTTTTAGTAAATGGCTGCCAACGCCTCGTAAAGTTCATGTAAACTACAATCTTGATATTAATACGAGCTGTAAATTAGGTAACTATAGTTCTGTACTTCTCTCAGAGATGGCGCCACAGGTAAGTGTCGATTAAAATGATTACGGTGTTGCGAGCTACACGAGGTTACGAGGTTTTATCCCATCTTAAAAATGCCCAACCCACCTAAAGAAGTTTTCACTTCAATTAAATAGGTGCTAATCTAGACACGCGGGAGCGTGTCAAGTCAATTTCTTAGCTAACAGAATTGACGAGCAGCACCGTGTGTAATATTACACGAACCATTTGGAGCCACTTTTGACCACCTCATAACTCAAAAACTATTCAACATAAACCTGTCAAATTTGGCTCATTTATTGAGACTTGTGAAATACATACGTGTTCCAAATTTCATAAACACATCTCAAACGGTTATTTAGATATTAACGTCCAAAAATCGACAATTTTATCACTGACTGACCTATAATCAAAACTCTAACCCACTTCCAGATGACCTAGAAAGTTAAAATTCTGCATCCAGATAGGTAATGGGGTGAATACAAAGGAATAAATCTGAAAGTAGTATTTTTTTATCATTTTATTATAATTTTTCAAAAAATTGATTCTATTAGAAACACTTACTTAAAATGCCTGAAATTTAAGAGTAGCAATCAAAATTGATGACATCTGTTCATTATGTGGATTCCATAAAATTTTAATGTAGTAAATCAACATCTTTGTTATCTTTAATTTTGTCCACAGGGCGGCAGTAGTAGGTATATTCTAAAGAATCGCAAATGATCATCATTTTAGAAAAATAAATAAAATGTCATAGACCTCTTATTTCGACTTAATAATTACGAGATTATCATTGGCACATGAAAAATGATTTTTCTGCTTGTCATTAATATCATGAAATTCTGGTACACCCTATATACATTTGAATTTACTGCATTACTCTATAGCCGCTTATTAACCACAGTGACCACATCGTTCAAGTGGTAGGTTAGGTATACAACAATGGTATAAAACAATTCATAGAAAGCAATTCGTCGAATCACCAATTCATCGAATCGCAATTTATTATGAAACTAACACTACTTATCTGCCGTCCTCAAACTAAAAGGCGGTTAAGTGACAAAAACAGTTTTTGAGGTAGAGCCAAAAAACGCAGGATTACTTTGAAATCGTGCTAGTGATTCTCTATAAACAATTGTTAATGTTGTCATACTATGTCAAACTCAAAAGATTTTTTTTTTGAACATAAATATTACTAAAGGTCAAAAAAATATCAAAACTGTTAATAAAGTAAAAATTTACCAGATGACATTTAGCCGCCTTTTAGCTTGAGGACGGCAGTTATGATAAAGATATCAACGATCAACAAGTTTTATTACAATTTCCCCAATATTGCTGCTGTCTCTAAATTAACTACTTAATGACTCCATTTTGCCATCACATTCTGGTACACCTTTAACTTCTTTGTTGGCTGTTTACATAAAAAAATATGGTACACCTTTAACTTCTTTGTTAGCTGTTTACATAAAAATAACAGTTAATAAAAACTAAAAACGTGGTTAGATATATCGAAAACATAATAGGCACCTGTCAGAACCCGTTAGAAGCCGGAAGCCATTTTTATAATGTATTCATAATGAAGATAATATAGGGTAAATTCAGCAGAAACTGGTGATCTAAGAGACTTGTAAACTTTCTTAAAGTTGGAAAATATTTTTTTTTTCTGAATAATATACATACTTATTTAAATATTGGTCCCATAATTCTAAAATCAGTTCTAATGTTGTTAAAACACGAGGATCCAGGGAACCCCTAAAATATTATACATATTACAATACTAGCCATTGCCCACGGCTTCGCCCGCGGTAGAGATCGATTTTTACAAATCCCGCGGGAACCCTCAACTTTTCCGGTACAAAAAGTATCCTTTGTTTTAATTCAGGGTATAGGCTATCTCCATTCCAAATTTCAGCCAAATCGATTAAGTAGTTTACGCGTGAAAGCGTAACAAACAAACTTACATTCACATTTATAAAATTAGTATTTGTGTAGCGATAATTTCAGTAGGCATACCTAAATCGGTTAAATTTTTGGTTTAATTTAGGGTGGATTCGACCAAACAAGAGTAAATCTTAATCTTAGAATAAATCGTCAGTTATTCGAGAGTAAATCAATTTTACGTTTTACCATCTACAATTCTAAGAATAGTGGGCCTATTCGGGAATTGTTTCTATACCGCCGCTTTGCACGGAATAACGGAGCTATTCCTAGAATAATGTAATGGCGTCAGTCAGTCCAATCATCTGATTTCTGTCACCACACGACAAAACTTGACAATTCCCTCAAACAAACAACAAATAAAACGTTTGACAGCCAGCTAGCTTACATGACAGCTACTTTTTCACACTATAATACGGCAAAATCGAGTTGACATGATGTATGCTCTTACACTATCCCGTTGTAGGACAACATTTATTGGCCGGGTTTTATTTTCGTTCACCATTCACTCTGCTATTCGCGTATTGTTATTCCTCGCGCAAGTATACTATCGATTACGTGGTAAAACGGCTATGGATTTACTCGAGATTAAAATCATGGAATAGATTATTTCTCGTATAGTTACTCGTGTATAAGTTTAAGTTTGGTCGAATCCACCCTTAGTAGTTTTAGTTAAACTAATTAAATTATGTAAGTGGCCAAGTACTGCAAGAGGCCAGTTACTCCTTAGTTTACCGTAATTAAAAAATACTACAAAAACATGAGACAATCTAGTGTTCAACATTAGGTAATTAGGTTGGTGAAAACATGATTAACTTTTTTGATTTGATTAACTTGTCAACTATCAGAACTGTTATATACACAACCTGATTTAGATCAAATCAAAAACAGGTTTCAACTTTATTATTGTCTCTAAAACGATGAAGTTATTTTTTAAATATCTTTCCTGGTAGTACTTTCACTTCTCTACATAACACGAACTCGCTTTTTCCTTTAGGGACATTCCTTTGCATGACCTAGGTTTCCTTCTATAACCTCTACCTATATAAATAATGGTTTATACTTTTTACATTCATCAATAGCATAATAAGCTCAACTAATCATGACTTTACTACTCGTTACTATCTAGAAGCGGTAAGATTAATCTATAAAGTTTTATATTTAACCAGTGGTCCCCCCAACTTCGCCTGGGCTGAAACACGTGAAAGATTTTCTCCTATCGCCTTGGTTCTCAATATTACTTCCCACGTAAATATGCTCACAGAAGTAGCTCTCTCTCTCTCTCTCTCTCTCATTCTTTGTAATATACTAACGCTCCGCCCCCGGCTTTACTCGACTTTTCTGGAATAATAAGTACCCTATGTCTTATTCCAGATCATGGTCTACCTGTGTGTATCTGTGTGTGTGTTTCATGAAAATCCGTTCAGCAGTTTTTGAACGTATATCCACATAAACTTTGGTATCATGTAATAGGGATGTTGACTAATTTTAGGATTCAATTTCATTTTATAGATATAGAACCTTAAGATTCACGAAAAAAATATTATAAAAATAATAATCTTTAATTTAAGGACAAAAATTGATAAATAAAAATCATTTTCAAATTTCCCGCCAAAAACGTCACGTGACGTCACTAGCCGATATTCAATACTATCTGTCGACTGAAGTTAGTTGCACTTTCATATAAAATAGGAACAATGACGTCATAAGCTCCAAACGGCGTTTGTGCTCACGTGACAGTGAGCACTATTTTTAACATTTTAAAATAATTATATTTAATTTATATTGATTGATTTCGACAAAAGAATAATATTTTAGGTGTTTAAATGTTTTCCTTGATACTTTAAACATAAATTTATTTTAATTTACTGATAGTGTCAACATCCCTATTACTCTACATATTATATCCTGCCAATTAGGTAAGTCATTTAAAGCGAATGGCACAATTATGTACCTGCCTGCCCCTGTAATCGAATACAATAATTATATTATTATTATGGTCTACGACAATATAATTATAACCTTACGTCTATCTATGGCTGGTATGAGTTAATGTTTCATGTCAGAAAAACTTTTAGTAGAGGTTAATATATTGCAATAGATTCCTTAACAATGATATTTAGAATTTTTAACCGACTTCAAAAAAGGAGGCGGATTCGACTTTTTAGGGTTCCGAAGTAAAATGGGAACCCTTATAGTTTCGTCACGTCCGTCCGTCTGTCCGAAGCAAAACGCCGAGACCCTTAGTACTAGAAAGCTGTAATTTGACATGAATATACATATATATTAAATCTCTAGAATCGTAGAATAAAATATTGAAAAACAGGTCTTCTAAGAAATATTTGGCTTTAATGTGCTAATTTTGGTTAGAGTCAAGTGGCACACCCTGCTGGCTAAACATTTGGAATTGGACAAGTGAAAAAATTCTCAAAAATAGGTTATAATAATTATGGTGAATTATCAAGGCTATATTAGCGTAAGTATAATGAGTAAGTCCTTGTTCACACTGAACTCGCGGGCGCGGGCGCGGGCGCGGGCGCGGTCGCAAAATATCAAACATATGACCTACTATGAAAGTGTTCACATCAAAACGCGCACGCGGTGTATGTAGCGCGAGTTCAGTGTGAACAAGCACTAATAGTCGATAAACTTACTACTTCGGTAGCTCGAGCACGAATATTTGCGAGAAAGTATTCGTATGGTTAACGTAAGCAATTTGTCAAATTTGTATGGCATTTTAGTACCATTTACGCACGATAGGGAAAAATGCCATACAAATTGCTTACGTTAACCATACGAATACTTTCTCGCAAATATTCGTGCTTGAGCTACGGAACCCTACATTTCGCGTGGCCTGACACGTACTTGCCCGGTTTTTTTAGTGCGTTACCTCATAACTATTTAATGGGTGTACCAATTTTAATAATTATTTTTTAGTCGAAAGCTAGTGCTTGTCATGTGGTCCCATTTAAATTGAACGAGATCTGACAAGTAGTTTTTGAGTTAATGTTAAAGTTAATAATGCGTATTTAATTGACTTCGACTACGTTGATTAAGTTCTCATTTTATTTTATCATTTTATTTTGTTATGTTCTCATTTTATTACTCATCTCATTTCACAATAAATTGATTTGATTTGATTGATTTGATATTATGAAGTAAGTTCGACAAGACAGGTCAGGTAAATATTTATTTAATGATGCCAAATAAGTATAACTTTTAACGCGCGTACCTACATAAGTCCTACTTACACGTTTATGTTTAGTACAAAATAGTTTTTGGAAGATAATAATTAAAACTGATACACGTTATTAAATTGATACCTTTATTTTTGAAGATTTCACTTCTACCACGTGTGAATTGCACACATTTTAATTTTTTTAAGTATCGGTCACCCATCTTACTTCTGACCAGGCTCAGCTGTGAATGTATCAATACTATCAATTTAACTATGAAACTGCTGAATTTGTTTTTAACTATTGTTATATATATATTATTACATATGTCGGCGAACAACCTCTTTGGTTTGGGTGATGCTGTCACACAAGAAGAGTCATGAAGAAAAACTAAATATTTAGAATACGGAATGTGTCAGTCTATTTGGAACATTATGTAGGACATTCTATGGGATTCGAGTAGTGATCACGGAGTAGTAGAGATTGTTATTGATGTGAACGTTAGGAAAACTGGAAATATATCATGGAGCAAAGTAAAAGGAATATTATTGAATAACCAATAGCATAGAATATACCCCTTCTGCTTTATATATTTTACTTGGCTTCAACCCATTAATTGCCCACTACTGGGCACGAGTCTCTCCTCTTGAGGAGGCCTAGAGCATACTCCACCACGCTGCTCCAGTGCGGATTGGTGGAGGGGTTAGTGGCCATCCCGAGTGTCAGAAGTTTTCAAACCACCCGAGGGCCTCCGACATGGCTTAACGACTATTATCTTATGATAACAACCGGGACGGCTTTAACGTGCCCTCCGAAGCACGGAGACGCTCAAGAAATTTTTGCCACTACCGGTCACCCATCCAACTACCGACCGCGCCCGCTGTTGCTTAACTTTGTCGATCACATAGGATCGACGCAAGCCGCCGGGCTATGAGCGCTTCTGCTATATATATATTACTTATTCACGTATAAAGGGGCAGTATATACCTACAATCAGTTGGTACACAAGTAGTTTTTTTATTTTTCACGTGTGATATTAACAACAGGTAAATATGGAGACTATATATATAGAAAAAGTAGTAACGAATCGGTTAGTTTGTGACAGTAGCCGGACGCGATGAGTTTAAACCTAGTTGTTTTGAGGTAAGGGTTAAACCTCGAGTGACAATATTAATATAGTGATTATGAATATTGGTGATAATATTTATATAGTACCTAATATTAATATTAATAGTGTTATGATTTTTTTACTGTTGTGTTTGTTTTAGTTGAAGTGAGTGATGTAACGTGAAATGTGTTATTGTATTGCAGTATTTTAGTTCTAATTAAATTGGGCACTAAATCATCAATGCAAAGAGCACTAATTGTTTTGGTATCAGGTAAAAATATCTTCATCCAAATTAATGAACAATAAATTTAATAAATAATCCTTATTTTACACTCGAAATAAGTAAAAATAATACAAAAATATAGAAAACCTGCAGTTCAACACCTTTGGGCAGAGGACACGACAACGAGAAAAAATAGAGGGCACAAATTAAATTGAATTAGAACTCCCCAGCTTGCAACAAAAATAAAGAATACCTATGTAATTTGTTGGATATCAATGATATGTAATCTTTATAATTTCATTAGCATACTTAATTAAATTATGTACTGGGTTTTAGTTCGTGAGAAATTAAGATTGAAATTCATATTCGTAACTTCTTAAGGAAGTAAAAAAGGGAAGTAAATAAAAAGTAATATATTAAAATAAATAATAAAGTATAACATGTTTTAAATTTTGATCTATACTAATATTATAAAGAAAAAAGATTTGTTTGTTTGCATTTAATAGGCTCCGAAACTACCGAACCGATTTGAAAAATTCTTTCACTGTTGGGAAACTACACTATCCCCGGGTGACATAGGCTATATTTTCAAAAAATTAGAGATCCTTAATAAAACTCCAATAATGTAACTCAAGGTGTAAAAAATGAGAAAGCCGAAGCAAAGCGAGGGTGGTTACTTGTTATTTTTAATATTTTGATGTCGGAACAACTTAATTAGGGCCCGTTCACGAGACCGTCATTTTTGATCTAACCGTTAATCATAAAACCGGTAAAACAGGTAACAAATCACGAAGTTATTCATTACACCAAATTCTCAATCCCGTTGTGGAGAATAATAATCTAATATATAAAATTCTCGTGTCACGGTGTTAGAAGTTGAACTCCTAACACGAAACGGCTCGACCGATTTTCGTGAATCTTAGCGTGCATATCGGCTAGGGTGGAGAATCAGACAACATCTATTTTTCAATCCCCTAAATGTTAAGGGTGGTCCACCCCTAAATTTTTGGCAGAATAACGTTTGCCGAGTCAGCTAGTAATAATAATAAATATTTTTTTAAGAAACCCAGTCTCATTTGTTAGTAATGTTTAATGTAAGTGTGTTACGCCCTAACTCACAGTCACTAACAGTTACTTTAATCGCTCCTTTGTAAATAATCACCATACAAGTTCTGTACCTATTAAGGAGCGATTAAAGGTCCATTATTATAGCGACTCTGAGTTTGGGCGTGAATTTAGTGTTGTTCGACAAAAAATTATGAACTGGATACACCTTGTTGAACTTGCTGGATGGATCATCAAAAACGAAAAAAAATCACTACCAATTATGTTTAATTGAGATGGTAATTTGCATAAATAAGCCAAAAATTCCTTCGGTATTGCATGGTATAATTAGATGATGGCCACAAACAATTTTCTGTCTGATAGTTAAAGAAAAAACTTGAAGTAAGTTTCAAGACAAGTTTTTATATTTATACTTAGTTTTAATCAATCAATCAATTTATTGTGGACTATAGGTGATACAAGTAGTTGTTTTATACAATAAATATTATATTAGTCTCTATGTCCTGCCTCGCTGAGGCGTACAATAATATTAAAATTAAATTACAATTATATTAAACTAAATAATATTAAAATTAAATTAAATCCCTATCCCTATCCTAATTTACAAATAATTTAAATCTAAATACACGGGCAGAGTAAGAGAGCTATTTATTAATGTTACCATCCTTGTGTACCTTATTTCACAAATAAAATATTTGATTGATTGATTGATTGACGGTTTAAAAGTATCAATAGAAAAAATTGTGACTGTGCTGTTAACCGTTATTAAGGGGTTCAAACCTGGGAGTAGCATCAGGTCATACTCATTAAAAAATGCATTGTCATCAGAACTAAAGCAATATCATAAAGTTTAACTCCTTAGGATACTAGAAATTAGGTCTAATAAAGCAAAATTTGACACAAAAATAGGGTAAGCTGAATAAAATCTTTTTATGAATTTTACCAAGAAAAAAATAACCGCCTTCAAAATAACTCAAAAACTACTCGTCAGATCTAGTTCAAATTTATGGAGGATCACATGACAAGCACGAGCTTTCGATTAAAAAAAGGATCATCAAAATCGGTTCTCCCATTCAAAACTTCTGAGGTAGGTAACGAACATAAAAAAATACAGTCATATTGAGAACCTCCTCGTTTTTTTGAAGTCGGTTAAAAATAGAGGTCACTTTGCATATGTATATGTATTTATTTAGGTTTAAATTGTTTTTCTTTAAAGAAAAGGAGATTTTGAAAATGATGTATGTACCTACTGTAAATAGATTAATTTTCTATTCTATTTATTACAAACTTTTATTTATTCGTTAGTTTGTTTTAGCATGTAATATACGACCCTGTAGCCTAGTTCGAGGGTTTCGGGTTCGATTCCCGGCTGGGGCAGATATTTATGTGACAGTTAAATATTTGTACTCGGGTCATGGTGTTATAATGATGTGTTTGTTACATGTGTCGTCCATGCCACCCGCCAAGATAGAAACCCTACTGCAGGGGTATGAATGTGTAAACGTTTATTTATTTATTTATTTAATATACATATATGGGTCAAATCTTGCAAGTTGAATGATAACTAGTTACTTCCTCTTATCCCACGGAGACGAAATTTCACAAATCGGTGTGGAACTATGCATTGACCTTACTACGCTCAGGGTTGGCTCATGGTTTTATTTATTTAACTCAGAATAAATTCCATACATAATAACAAAATTAATATTAGAATTATAAAAACTACAGAGAAAGTAAAAAGCCCATTGCATTAAATCACAATAAATTACACATTAGATTAAAATTACAACTACTTAACAGCATCGAAACATATTAAAAACACATGCCAAATTATGAAAATTATTGAAACTAAAAGTCAATTTAAATCAATTTAGATCAAATAATTAAAAAAATAATCAAATAATTAAAATTACATAATTAATAAAAGAACTAATGTCAATATTAAAATTAAGATAAAATTAAAGTCAATAAATAGAATTAATGTCAATATTAAAATAATATAAAATTAAAAGTCAATAAATATAATTAATGTCAATATTAAAATAATATAAAATTAAAATTCAATAAATATAATTAATTAAAAATTACAATACATCAATTAAACATTCTTAAATTATTTAATATTAAATAAATGGGCTCTCGACCTCATGTGACACCCATTCCAGTGTCTTACCACTGGGCAATCTGGTCTGTCCAGTATGGTATTAAGGAGACTGTTGGTGCTGTCCCGCACCCGCTGCATCACCGAGGCCACGCGCTTGCGCAAAATCGCATGAAAGCTGTCAATGCGAGCCTCGGCGAACATACCCGATGCACTGCAGTACCGAGGCAGCCCCAACAGCATCCTTAAACCATTGTTGTACTGGACGCGTAGGGCATTGAGTGCTCTGCCTGTACACTTGACCCACAGGCTGCACGTGTAAAATGTCTGACAGTAAGCCTTAAACAAGGTAATCTTTACTTCAGCACTACACCGTGCAAACCTGCGGGCCAACATGTTGCATCCCACTGACAATGCCCTACGCTCCCTTTCTACGTCCAGGTCGTCAGAGAGGTCCACGTTGACCCAGTGCCCCAGGTATTTAAATTTGGTGACTCTACTCAACTCTATACCACCTAGTTTGACAGGAGGAACTGTCTTGGGGATTTTATTACCCGCCTTTTAAAAGTTATTTTTTATACTATTATCCACTATTGTTTGGTTTTACTACAGCAAGCAAAAATAATGTTTATAAAAATGAATGAAACCTATTCTGCCCTCCTAATGATAAACAACGTATCTGACATTTTTGACGAAAACGAGTTATTAGCATATTCGTAATCAGCGAATTTCGCTATATAACTAATAACTCGTTTTCGTCAAAAATGTCAGATACGTTGTTTATCATTAGACGGCAGTATTGCTAACAAGCTAACAGGAAGTATTTTTTTTAATATTCATAACTTTATCATTAATATGCATTAAATGACCAGGGGGATTACTGCGACAAATTTACATACTAAATGATACCTTACTTTGATTGACTAGTCATCAATGACTTTATCCTGCTGTGATTGCCTATAATTGAAAGAGCAGTTATCTGTAATGTGCGTAGATTTCAAGCTTGTTGCAATGTTTCTTGTGTTGGCAATCCAAATAAATAAATCCGTGTGTCATTCATAATAAATGGTCCCAAACATACACAGTTACACACTGCTTCTAAGTTCCAGACACGTGTGACGACGACGCAAGTTGTTAGTTGGCGCTAGGTATGGAAATACAGTAGTTCGAGCACGAATATTTGCGAGAAAGTATTCGTATGGTAAACGTTAGCTATTTGTATGGCATTTTTTCAAAAGCGCCCCTATCGTGCGTAAATGGTACTAAAATGCCATACAAATTTGACCAATTGCTTACGTTAACCATACGAATACTTTCTCGCAAATATTCGTGCTCGAGCTACTGTTATATTCACACGTATGACAACGTCAAGTCGAACACTCCGTCGCGTCACTTACGTCACACACAATAGCCTTTACTAGAATACGCTGAAATTAAATACGCTCACACTCTTTGCAATGCAATTTATTCAATGACGTTTTTGACAACACCAAATATTTTCTTTATTTCTTTTTTTTTGACCAATTTATTTTTCTCTGCCAATAAGCCAACCAGCTCTGCGAACTGCTCAGCTCTGCTCTAATCCGCTCTACTAGTGGAGTACAATACAATACAATACAATACAATATTATAGATTATACAATGAATAGTACGATGGCAAAAATTATTTTTCTTGAGTCACATTTATTAAAAAAGATGATAATAAGGATAATGCTTGCTTACTTACCTTGAACTCATGCCCCACTTACCAGTATGAGACTTACTTTTGAGCTTGGAGGTCAAAGGAAATTGGAGATTTTATTATAATTTTTAATGCAAATTGCCACAGTTAATATGACTTCTGACTACATGGATATCACTGACAACAATCCTACCACACGTTCCCTCATATATTGTCCTTGCAACTGAAATTAGCTGAATTAATCTAAATTATTATTCTAAATAAGCTAGTTTTCGTTGCGGGCATCAACCACGGGAGGGTTTTGTTATAAAACGGAATCACAGACGCCCAAAATAACCGGGATAAAATCAAATCCTAATTCTGGACATAAATCTAATAACAACACACACACACACACAATAATTATACAAATAATCTAAATTTTACTAACAAAAAATAACCGACTTCAAATTCTCAAAAACTACTTGTCAGATCTCGTTCAAATTTATGTGGGACCACATGACAAGCACCAGCTTTCTATTAAAAAAAGAATCATCGAAATCGGTTGACGTGATATTGAGTTATTCGTCAATTTGTCGCGCACATCTTAACACAAATTTACGACTTATGTAGTTTTCTCTTGGATGCCATTGTCAGATCTCAATAAAATTTATGTGGGACCACATGACAGCCATCAGCTTTCGATTAAAAAAAGAATCATCAAAATCGGTTCGCCCAGTCCAAAGTTCTGAGGTAACAAACATAAAAAAAAAAAACAGTCGAATTGAGAACCTCCTCCTTTTTTTGAAGTCGGTTAAAAAAGTGCATGCTCACTCTGTGCGTTTTGTGACACGAAAATATTGGCAACCCTACACCTTTATAGGTCAACACTCAACAGGGATTTTACTTCTTAAGTTGCGGTAAAACTGTCACTTTCAAAAACACTAAAGAGAACGTTTATTCATTAAAAATCAGTGATAAAAAAGGCAATTTATAGATACACTGATATTTCCTTAAAGACATTTCTAGGAAGAAAGTACGCGGGGCTCTAGGCTCTAGCAAGCCGACGAAAGAAAACCAGTTTCTAAGCTGTAACCACTGACATTTCCTCAAAGAGTACAATTTGCAACTCCACTACAGACTGTTTTGTAAACTAGAAGTGAAATTAGTTTTTAAAAGAATAATAATAACGTTAACCCAATATTCTTATTGCAAAAATTAATAATTAATTCACACGTGGTAGAAGTGAAACCTTCAAAAATTAAGGTATTAATTTACTCGTAATAGGTAACGTGTATCAATTTTAATTATCTTTCAAAAACTATTTTGTACTAAACATAAACGTGTACCTACTTATGTACGCGCGTGAGAAGTTATACTTATTTGGCATCATTGCCTTGGCGAATTTCGTATCGCCTAATAATCAGTGATTCATGTACTTTGTTGTTACTTTTAACTTTTATAGTTTTGGTAGGTTTAACAAATCAGAGACCATTAAATTCCCTCTCCCTCTCCCTCCCGCTCTCTCTCCCCCTCCTCTCCCCTCACCCTGCCCTCACCCCTCCCCTCCTCCATTTTTATAAGCATGGCCTGATATTATACTCTGATTTAGGCTCCAGACGAGAGCACAGTAGACCTTTATTGTACCTCACCTACCTACCTTTACCTACCGGTAGACCCGTTAGTACCTTTATTGACACCACAGAAGAAATAATAGTACTTATTTATTGACACAATAAAATCGTGTATTTGTTTTTAAACTACATATTAACTTATTCATTTATGTAAATTTTTTTCAATGAGCAGTTTATGTAAAAAAAATCAAATGACATAAGCCGATATTTATCTTCTTTATCGTCTTTCTGGCCAAACACATGATATTATTACGATGATTTATTGCGCTCATAAATTATTAAAATCTTTACTGAGTACATATAAACGGAAACTGGTTATAAGTTTACTATTTAATGTCCATCTCCAGCGTCCCGCCATTCCAGTTACCAACATTTACGTCTCCCGTCTCCATTACACCACGAAGGTCTCCGATGTCCCACTCCTCTCCTGGTGCTGGTTGAGAAGTTGGACTCGCGCTACGCAGTACTTTAACTCTTTTGTTGTGCGTGTTCCAAGCGAGTTGCTGCCGAAGTTCCTGAAGGAGGCACTGTGGTCAAAGGGGGTCGTTTTCCAAAAGTTCCGTGGACGTCGACAACCACCGGGAGTTATCGGAAGCGCGTCATAAATGAATTAGTTTTAAGTCTATATTATTGTATGTATGTTAGTCTGTAATGTATTTATGTTATGGGCTTCGTTGCCCGAATTTATTATTATTATTAGAAAGAAAGAAAGAAAGAAACATTTATTTCGCCATAATAAACATGGTCCAAGTTTATAATCAAAAGGAACTAACATAGTGTAACCATAATATAATATTACAGCGTGAACAAAACAACAAACAAAATATTTGTAGGGGGTACCATGTTACCAGAAGAAAAAGGGCTACCCTCAGCCTGTGCCATGCAACGGTTAGAATTAGGTATAGATAGAGTAATGTAATCATGGCGTCTGGAAAGTTTGGCTCATAGCAGTGGCGTAGCTAGCCATAAGGAGGCCCCATATCAATATTTGTTATGGGCCCCCCTCAACGTCAGCTGTCAAAAGGAGTGCCAACTGTAGCGGTCGTAGGCCGCTGACGAGCTTTTTTTTTGGGAGTGTTAGTGGGGGCCCCTATATGCTGGGGGCCCCGTATAATTGATACGGCTGATACGGCGCTAGCTACGCCCCTGGCTCATAGTGTACCTAAATGTGTTTCAGCGGGCTACTAAGCTTGACCTATGCGGTTGACATGAAGTTTCCGCCAGACTTTATGTTTGGCGCTGCCACTTCTGCATATCAAATTGAAGGAGGATGGAATGCTAGAGGTAAGTTCATAATTTTCTTTACAAGGGAGCATAATACCTGATGATAAGTGGTTACCGTTGCCCATAGTCATCACTCATCAGTAACGGCATTACTAATGCGTTGCCAGAGAAAGAAGAAAGAAGAATGATCGCAAATATTTTGATGCCGTTTCTTAGATTCGTCTCAATAACAAAGCGTTATTTTGATGCCGTTTCGTCGTCTCAATAACAAAAACACCTAAATTCTTAATAGCGGTAGAGTCAAAATGTATATGCAAAGATGTGAAATACCCACACAATGAAGCCTTCACGATCTGTGAAGCTTGTCAGACTCTCTTTTTTTTCCTCCTTTCTTTCTTTTCTTCTTGAAACCTTGGTAACATCAGTGGTTCTCTTATTGTCGCTGATGTCCATTTGTCTATGAGCAACGATAGCCACTTACCATCAGGTGGATCGCCAGCTCGTTCGTCGGCTATTTCCTTAAAAAAAATACAGAAACCTGCAAATCATTGCACAACAGGCTGTCATAAAACTAATATGACCAAATTCCAGGTAAAGGCGAGAGCTTATGGGACAACTGGGTCCACAGCCACCCAGACTCCATCCTCGATGGAAGTACTGGCGACGTGGCTGCAGATTCCTACAACAAATGGGAGCTGGATGTGGAAGCTTCTGCCCAGTTAGGGCTTGACTTCTATAGGTAACTGCAGCTAGACCAATTTAAGCCTTTAAAATTCAAGCTGTTCGGATTCAAGCTTTTCAAATGATTTAATGCTTTAGTTTATGTAACTTTCAGAGTTGCTGTGCAATTAAAAAATGATTAATTTATTATATGTACTTTACACATTATTTCAATTTTTTTATTTGAATAACAACTGTTGGTAATATTGTTGGCTGAAAGAACTTTATTCCTTCCTACAGTAATACACCTAACCACAAAAAAAAACATATTATTAAAATACAAAGACAAATCTAAATTGCTAGTAAAACTACAAAGTAAAACTAATTAACCATTTTGATCAAGTAATGAGGTAGTTCAAAGGAATTACAATTTCTTAAGCAATAATTGCCTCGCCTTAAACATGTCGCAAAAATTTTGTTGTTTGTTGTTTTTTTATTACTTGGTTTCACTTTCACCCTGTAGTGATAGAGTTTTTAATCTTTAATTCCGAGTCCATCCGCAAAAAACAATTTACAAGTAACAATAATTTTTTGTGACTACTTTTTATGTCAATAAATCCAATGAGCAGAAAACTTATGCTATGATGATGAACGTGGACATCAGAAACACCAAAGACAATATCAATAAATTCATTGTTGCCAAAAAAACAAGCAGAGGATCTCGCTATTAAAATCATTTAAATGAACTAACAATTCCGCCGAATATTCCATAATTTTTTTAGAAATTTTAATGACTGAAAAACTCAGTTTTGAGTGAAAAATTCGCCTTTAAGGAAATCAGGAGATGCATGATGAATTCTCGAACACAGACTGTTGTTGAGACTGGACAGGACAAAATGGTTCATACAAAAGATTTTTTTAGAAATTGATATTTCGAATTTACTACCCCTGATTTTCATGGGAATAAAGGAATGAAACTCACCTTGTTGGCACAACTTTTTACCTCTTTACCCCTACGCAGGTTCTCTATATCTTGGACGAGGATACTACCAACAGGTTTTTCGAACGAGATCAACAAGGATGGAGTAAAATATTACAGTAATTTAATCAACTTGTTGCGAAAAAATAACATAGAACCCATGGTGACACTTTACCACTGGGACTTACCGCTGAAGTTACAGGAAATGGGTAAGTTTATCCTACTTAGTATCATACTATAAATAACTAGTTTAATGATCACTGCCTTCAGGATACTTTCTGATTCTATGTAGTTAGATGTTTTTAGTAATTAATTTCTGATACTGTTAGATGTGATAACGTAGAAATATACATAAAAGGCATTATTATTATTAATGGAGTAGGTACCTACCTTTGGATCATCTTTTAAGAATAATGCCCCCACGCGGCCACGTAGCAATCTATTGGAGTTTGCATGGGCTTATGGGATTTGGCGTTCACAGGGAGACTGACGAGTTTTCCCCCCTCCTGAGACAAAAAGATCTGGTTTGCCCCTTCCTTGGCCAGAAACTGGATCAGCCCTTGAAAGTCTGGAAGACAAAAAAGTCTAAAGCTGTTAGATTAACTTAAAAATCTTAAACATTATTTATTGATGACTGGGACACATTTTAAAAAAATACAGGCGTTCAAACAAACCTTTTGAAGTCAAAAGTTTCTTGTTTCTAAACTTTCTGTTTGCAATGTTTCAGGAGGCTGGACAAATCCTCTCATGGTAGACTGGTTCGCATCTTACGCCGAAGTGGTATTCTCCTTATTCGCTGACCGGGTCAAGTACTGGATCACCATCAACGAGCCTGCAGTCATCTGTGAAATGTCCTATTCACCTAGCCTGGCTCCTTGCATCGATGAACGGATTTTGGCCCCATACATTTGTAATAAGAACATCATGCTGGCACATGCTAAGGCTTGGAGGATTTATGATGAAAAATATAAGCCTAGCTTCAATGGTAAGTTATTTCATCGCAGACTATCATCCCACTTAGGGTTCAGAATTAGATAAAATGTCGAATAACAAACTTCAGATACCTAAGAACCATAACAATTGACGAGCTCTCAAGGGAGGAGGTTTTATCATGTTTTCCTTCACCGATCTTTCATCGAAGGGATTGATTAGGTCACAGAGAGTTATAAAATACAATTTAAAATTTGTTTACAGGACGCGTTTCTCTAGCAAATCATTTAGTCTGGTTTGAACCTGCTCATGAAGGCATGGAAGAGGCAACTGAACTCGCGCGAGAATTCCTTGTAAGCATAAAAGACTAATAAAGGTTTTAAACAAAAACTGACAAAATTTTAAGAAAGAAAGGTAAGGTGTGGTATAAAAAGATAAGCGAAGGAGGTCTTCGTTACTTAAGGTGATATCTTTATGAATATGTTTAAGTAGGAAGAGTAGTTATTTGGAGAAGAGATACAAGAGGTTTTTAATCTACTATTCAGCGCTAATGACAATGCTGTAATCTGCGCGGTATTTTCGAAATTGTATTTAATGCATATTATTGGATATTGGTGAGGTCAGAGAACGACCCAAATCACAGAGGTTTTATTCCACGCGAAAGTCTCTGACACTAATACATCTCCAACTATAAGTAAAAACATTAAAATGATGACTAACTAGAAACCAAAACCTGTATAATTTGCAGACCGGGAGATATTCGCATCCAATTTATTCAAAAGAAGGTGGATGGCCTCCAAAGGTTGAAAAATTCATGGCAGAATTGAGCAAAAGCCAAGGGTACAATAGTTCAAGGCTGCCGCAATTCACACACAGTGAAAAAAAGTTAATTAAAGGTTGGTATTGAATTTTTTTATCATTATATTTTTATTGTCCTGAAATGAAATGAAGATGAATGTGTTTATTGCGCCGACATTTCTAACATAAGGTAGCTATGGATTTTTAACACCCGACGCAAGAGACGTTACAAGTTTTACCTGTCTATGGATCTGTGGATCTGTAGGTACATATGTCTGTCTGAAGCATCGTAGCTCCCAAACGGATGAACCGATTTTGATCTAGTTATTTTTGTTTAAAAGGTGACGTATGTTAAGTGTTATTAAAGCTGTAAGGGTTTTTTAAATTTTAATTTAAGATTATATAAAGAAGTCTAGGATTATATATTATAACTAGCTGCCCAGACAGACTTCGTTCTGTCAAGTTTTTTTTTGATGTAATTGTATGTATGTTTAAGATGTAAGCTATCCTATCTTTCAAGTTGGATCAAACTGCACACGGTGTGCAAATTTGATTAAAATCAGTTCAGTAATTTAGGCGTCCATCGCGGACAAACAACGTGACACGTAATTTATATATATTAAGATAATACAGTAACCTGGTTCGTTTATAGGTACACATGACTACTTCGCCATGAACCATTACACGACCCGTCTGGTGAGGAAGCGTCATCCTGATGAAGATCCCGGTATTTGGTTTCTCTCTGGCTCCCCTGAACTTGACATCATCATTGAGTTTGACCCAAAATGGGAAAAAGGAGCGTCTCCTTTATTCGCTGTAAGTTTTAATCTGAGTACTTTATTTACTCTTTAGGCCACTCAATTGAATCTCCCTTAAAAATATAGCAACAAAAGTGGAAACTATGCCAAATCATAAAATCAGTGGTCAAGTATGAGGTAAATGTACTAAATGCTTGAGACAGAATAAAAAGTGTAATAGAAAATCTTCTATTAGAAAATACCATCTTACACAAAATTTGAGAGTTTTGAGGCCAGAAACACCTACGAAAAATTACTTTATATCTTTATTTCTTTCAACTTCTTATAAAATTATTCACTATTTCAGATATACCCTCCGGGACTTCGAAGGCAACTTGCATGGCTCAAGAAGAATTATGGCGACCTTAAATTCATCGTTACAGAAAACGGATTTTCCAATTCAGATTCTCTTCTACACGACGAAAAAAGGATTGAATTTATTTATGGATATCTAGAACAGGTGACTTTTTTTTACCCGACAACAGTAAACACAAATTTTATCATTTCAGTCCCTGTGTATGTATGTATGTGAATTCTTCAGAGTCGAAACCAGTGGAAACCTTCACGATTTGATTGTAGATCCAAATAACTATTCTACATTATTTGAATGTGATTTGATACTTGACTTCAAAAAGTATTCAATTCGGCTGTATTTTTTTTTATTTATTTATTTATTGTACCAACAAAGTACACACTAATACAGTCAATACAAAAATATCAACAATAGAAAATACAGGTTAAGTGTTACTCCAATTATAGGCGCAAACAGCATTCTTCGTGAGTCGCGTACATTAATACAGGGTGTCCCGTAAGTAGTGGATCAACTGAAGGTGGCAGATAGCTTGAAGGTTGACCTATCATATGTCAAAAAATTACCTTAGTAAAAGTGTCACCGTTTTCGAAATATTGACCATTTTTTAAAATTTAGAAATTTCGGCTCCTTTACCCTACTTTTTCCTGTTGAGTCCACAAATGAGCAGATATTTTGATATATTTTTTTTCTAGGAACTCTCAGATAGTTGCTTTACTATTGTCAGTTTTCAATTTAGTTGAAATTATCAGGAAACGCTGAGAAAATAGCGTCTACTTTGGATATTTTTGTTTTTGATTTTCTTCGACACAACTTTGATGCGAGGTGGTTGAAAAATAATGTAATTAATGCTGTAATAAATATTTAAAATAATGATTATTTTGCGATATTTCAACCTTTTAAAGAAATTGCAAATTACCTAAGAATTACTTGAAAAATATTGTTTCTTCAAAAAATAATGCTATTATTTACTGTTTTTTAGTACTAGATGATCAGCAAACCCTGTCAATTAATGCTTTAAGATTATTTTTGTATGAATATTCAACAAAAAAAAATTAGAAAAAATGTAAGTAAAATATTTATTTTTGTTTATTTTAGCATACAAAAATAATCTTAAAGCATTAATTGACAGGGTTTGCTGATCATCTAGTACTAAAAAACAGTAAATAATAGCATTATTTTTTGAAGAAACAATATTTTTCAAGTAATTCTTAGGTAATTTGCAATTTCTTTAAAAGGTTGAAATATCGCAAAATAATCATTATTTTAAATATTTATTACAGCATTAATTTAACGTAAAGTAATATTAAGCAAAAACCAATGAAAAACTTCATCCCATAGCAGTAAACAATAAAATAGCTTTTGATTTAAATTCACCCCCTTGACATTGAAATGGCTTTTACTTGAAAATTTTCCCTATCAAAGTAGCTTGTATTGTACCTTTTTGAAATCTGCAATAAACAGACAAGTTTTTAAAATACTGGGGCATACTTGCCCAGTACATTTTTTTCCAACCACCTCGCATCAAAGTTGTGTCGAAGAAAATCAAAAACAAAAATATCCAAAGTAGACGCTATTTCCTCAGCGTTTTCTGATAATTTCAACTAAATTGAAAACTGACAATAGTAAAGCAACTATCTGAGAGTTCCTAGAAAAAACAATTATCAAAATATCTGCTCATTTGTGGACTCAACAGGAAAAAGTAGGGTAAAGGAGCCGAATTTTCTAAATTTTAAAAAATGGTCAATATCTCGAAAACGGTGACACTTTTACTAAGGTAATTTTTTGACATATGATAGGTTAACCTTCAAGCTATCTGCCACCTTCGGTTGATCCACTACTTACGGGACACCCTGTATATTTCTTATTATTAAATTAAATTAGCTTAAGACATGTCGCGAAGCAAATTAATGTCAATGTATTTAAAAGGAAAAACATTATTCTATGTCAATGTCAACATGTCAATGTATTTTTATATTTGTTATCTCAGAACTTTCGACTGGGTGAACCAATTTTAATGATTCTTTTCTGACCAGTAGTTTTTGAGTTATTTTGAAGTCAGTTATTTTTTGTCAAGAATTATTATGTATGAGTAACCGCCCTCGCTTTGCTTCGGTTTTCCTATTTTTTACACCTTGGGTTACATTATTGGAGTTTTACTAAGGATCCCTATTTTTTTTAAATATAATATAGCCTATGTTTACCGGGGATAGTGTAGCTTTCTAACAGTGAAAGAATTTTTCAAATCGGTTCAGTAGTTTCGGAGCCTATTTATTCAATGCAAACAAAAAATCAAATCTTTCCTCTTTATATATTAGTATAGATATAGATAACGGGACTTCCTCTATGTCTCAATTATCACTATTTTGTGTTCTATCTTGATCATGAGTGGTTGTGGATATTCATAATAAAATTTCAGTTCACCTTATAAAATGTCTTCTTATCTTTATATTACTATGTTAAATTCCAGATCCTTCTCTCAATTAAAATAGACAACGTTAATGTCTTGGGCTATACGTATTGGTCTTTGATCGACAATTTCGAATGGATGGATGGATACAGGTAAATAATATTTCATTGTATTGTCACTTAACATCATCATATCTACTGAGTTAAAAACAGAAATGTTTAAATAAAAAAAAATAATGTAACGATTAATAAATTAATGCAATCATTTTCAGTAAAAAATTTGGACTATACGAGATTGACTTTAATGACCCAAGTCTTCAACGGATCCCGCGAGACTCGGCGAAATACTATGCGTCTATTATAAAAAACAAAACTCTTGTTAATCCAATGTTATATTCAACTCATTGGGGAAAATATGGAAGATATAGACGAAAGGAATCTTTTACTCAAAATGGCGGACGCAGTATTACACAAAATGGCGGATTAATTTTATACGCCTTAATTTTATTTAGGTATTTGTTTTTATAATTAACTGTTATTTTGTAAATGATTTTAATTATTATTCTGTGATTGTAATTTTAAGACCTATTTTGTAAGTAGTGGTACCTCATAACTGGGTTTTACCACAAAATAGATAATACACAGGAAAATGCGGTCGATCCGTTCATTTTTTTTTTGTCCATTCCGTTCTTTAATTGGTTTTGTGTGTATCTTTTTTGTTATATTACCAACCAGATAGTTGATTTGTTTTACCACAGAAGACATAATAGTACTTACACAGTAAAATTGTATCTTGAGAATGGAGATTGAACGAGAAACAGAATAAAACAATTTGCATCTACTACTTCTAGACTTAATTGTAAATTATTTATCACATTTCATTGTACATTTCAATATTAGAGATGAACGTGTGTGGAAAAATAACATTGAAGGTTAATTTATTAAAGATTCATACTCCCATTTTGGTTTATTTTACTTTAAGACTACCATTACAATTTCCTCCTTCTTGTAGGCATACACCGGCATAGATAAGACATGATGATGATGGATGAACAATCTTCGCCCTATCATTGGTCGAAATTGTTCATCCAATGTCACATGATCTGTATTCAGTGACTTCTTCGAAGCGTCGCCTCTATTAGTACTTCGGTGCCTCGTACCAACCGAACTGCTGTCACTAAAAAGTTGCATTAGTTTGTTTAGTTTTTAAGATTTTTTTGTATTGACTCTTTTTTTTGGATATTCAAAACCAGACAGGAAAGAAGCTGCAGTAACTATAAACAGCATACCTATTTATATTAATATCTTTTACTACATTAATATCTAAATATCCTTTTCTATCCCGTATTTTTTCACATAGCAAATATGGCCGGACTAATAACCAAACTACTGCCACTAGAACATACCTATAGCTTCCTTGTGATGCACCCTGGCGAATAATGGACGAGGCTATAGCGCCAAGTCTTTCAAATATTTTGAGATAAAGTTTATTTTAATGACAAAGAGTAACGCTTCCCACACAATATTAATTAAGAAACTGCTTTGGAAATAGTCTTCCATCTTTATTTTCAACATCAGATACTTAACAAAATCACATACCTACATTCAAAATTTTAACAAAACATTAACGACATTGTTGTAACAATAAGTGCCTTTTCAATGTTACTGGCAAACATTCTATACTGAAATAATGATGACACCTAGAACACTCTATCGACTAACGGCCGGTCTCAATAATGTACTAACAGATGGAAGACTGTGGATAGGGCTACCATTACTATGTCTTCTGTCATATTTGTCAATTTTTGCGTCTGAAAAATTTACAAATATGACAGCTGACATATGGTACTAATGGTAGCCCTATCCACAGTCTTCCATCTGTTAGTACATTATTGAGACCGGCCGTTAGTAGAACCAAAGATAAACGTGAAGGAAATTGGTATTTCTAATTATTTAAATAATCAGTGGTAACATTGAAGGAACGCTGCTGAATGACGTTGGCGTAGTATCGTGCGGACGCGCGAGCCGTGCGCGGTCTGGCGGGGTCCGTGAAGTCCACGCTATATAGACCGAAGTTCACGCTGAAACAACACATCACATTTGCTTCAGAATAAAAAGTCAATTCAGTAATACAGATGACACAACACGAGAGCGGATTGTTTAACATGAATTTCAGCGACCGTATTTGGTTAATGTTGATATGATAACACTCACGTGTATCCATCAACCCACTCGAAATCGTCGAAAAGCGACCAAGCAGTGTAGGCCACAACATTGACACCATCTTCTTTTATTGATAGCAGCACCTAAAAATATATTAAAAGCTCTTATCACATGTCACATCAAGTAATAATATCTTAATATATATAAATTACGTCTCACGTTGTTTGTCCGCAATGGACGTTAAACTACTTAACCGATTTTAATTAAATTTGCACACCGTGTGCAGTTTGATCCAACTTGGAAGATAGGATGGCTTACATCTCAAAATAAAAAAAATACTTGACAGAACGAAGTCTGTCCGGGCAGCTAGTATATTATAGAAATTAAGCTCTTATTTGGTCCTATACCTTATATGGTCAACTTATACATTAAAGTAGTACACGTTCGCTTAAAATGCGAGCAATTAAGTTTTGCATGACGTGTCCTTTAATGCAGCATTGATTCCATGAAAATACTTCCTAATAGTTATTATATTACAATTCTTGTGATTCTACATAAAATCGAAACCTGTTCTAAATTAGCTTTATAATAGTTGACTCGTTCCACATCGTAAAGACTACTCGTATTATTCTGGGCTTGGCTTGAATAACCATTCTCAGTAATCAAAATTTTCACATCGCCGTACTGTTTCTTGATCCACGCCAGCGAATATCGAATACCCTCTGGATATACCTGTAAATAAACATAATAAGGAATCACTTGGTGAATCAAATGTTAAAAAATAAAAGTTTATCACACCTGAATCACGTTCATAAAATTTTGCTTCCATTTGAAGTTCGAAACTTTGGTTCTATACGGCAGTAATAATAATTCAATGAATTACAGAACACCTTACCGCAAACCAAGAGGAAGCAGCTACAGGCCACTCAGGTTTCATGTACAACTTAGCGTCCAGTTCTGGAGCATCACCAAGAGGCCAGGCAGTTAGAACCTCTCCAAGCCTCGCCTTTCTAGCCACGCGACTTGTGTAATGATTAAGGCCGAAGAAATCGTATGATCCTGAAGCGAACATGAAACTTTTATTAGCTAAATCAAAATTTATCATTAAGTTTTCTGACCACGATAAGGATCTTGCCTATTGACTGGTGGAAAAGATTCTTGACGGACGGATGAACAGGAAGAAAGGGGATCGTTATTCCGGAATATTAATCCGCTATTCCGCTAGTCCGTGATTACGAAACCTTAAAAAATATGTCAAATTAAAGAATCGCGTCTTCCTTCTTTTTCAAGCTACTTGAATCGGTGTTTTGATGGCTATTCAAGAAATCCTATTTTTAAATATGGCATGTCCAAGCCATCATTTGATGGTGAACACATCGGCGGAATTTAATTATGATCGAAGGAAACTGCCCGAAACTGTACGAACAGGTGTTTCGAATCTAACTGAAGAGTGCTCGTAGAAAGCCTCCTTTGTAATATTTCTAGAAGCTGCGACAAAGCCAAAGTATTGCGCAAGCATGATCCTTCTAAGAAATGTAAGCGAATATTTAATTTTAAGCCCTCTTTTTTAACCGACTTCAAAAAAAGGAGGAGGTTCTCAATTCGACTGTATTTTTTTTTTTTTTTTTTTTTTTTTTTATGTTTGTTACCTCAGAACTTTGGATTGGGCGAACCGATTTTGATGATTCTTTTTTTAATCGAAAGCTGGTGGCTGTCATGTGGTCCCATATAAATTTTATTGAGATCTGACAATGGCATCCATGATAAAACCACATAAGTCGTAAATTTGTGTTAAGATGTGCGCGACAAATTGACGAATAACTCAATATCACGCCAACCGATTTCGATGATTCTTTTTTTAATTGAAAGCAGGTGCTTGTCATGTAGTCTCACATAAATTTGAACGAGATCTGACTGACAAGTCGTTTTTGAGACTTTGAAGTCGGTTATTTTTTGTTAGTAAAATTTAGATTATATACATACAATGTTATTGATTTAAACATAATTTTTACCTCGAACCAGTTTCTTTTCTTCTTCGGTGAAAGCGGGCAATCTGGAATAAGGGTATCCTTCTCTTTTGCTATTCTCTGCTATATAATATTCAATAGATGGAGGCCAGCCTCCCTGTATAGAATATATTGCGTGGGAATACATTCCAGTCTGCAATATTAATTTTATACCTTAATCGAGCAAATGTTGTATGTATAAATGTTTATACATATAACATTTGTTCTAGAACTTATACTAGGCTTCGTACTCCTCCTTTTTCTAAAGAGGGTTAAAAATAAATAGCAAATAAAACTCACGCATAGTTCTTGAACCAGTTCTGCCAAATATTCATACTCTTCCGATTCTGGTTCAATCCAAATTATTTGGTTGACAATACCTACTTCACCTACAAGAAAATGTTTAAAAGTAAAGTCTGAAACATTAAGTGGTATTTAGAAATACCACTGATGATTTCGATGAAAATTACAAGGTCTGTCATTTGGGCTAAGGAATCGATTAATCAAGTTTTCAGTTTCATAAATAGTCATTTCATATAAAGCTCGTTCTTTCAGATATTATTATTGAAATGTGCTAAGCTCTTTAATTGATAGAAGTGAAACTTCAAGGACAGGTGAAATTTCCAAAAAAAAATCCATAAAATTTTATTTAAAACAAATATTTCGATAAAAATATTTCAAGAAAAATCATACCAAAAAAAATATTCAAAAAAAGATAACTATTCAAAAAATTTATCTCCCTCCGCCGCTGCCGCCTCTCACCACTCGATATATCGTCTACCCCCTCCACGCGGCCGTAACGCTTTTTTGTGACAGAAAAATCATAATCACCCTCTATATAGAAGTTTCACTTCAATAAATCAACAAAAGGCATTAATAACGCGACCGGCAACACGAAAATCATCATAATCTTTGTATACATAGACACATATCTTAGCACTAACGGTAGAGATAACGAAAGTAATTGTATAATCTATATCTATAGATATACTATATACAAATAATAAAATTGAAGAGTCTGTCTGTGATTTCGTAATAAATGATTTTATCAAGTTGCAAATCGTAACTTGCACGATACTAACACCGAAAAATTAGTTTTTAAAATTTTAGTCTGTCTGTTTGTTTGCCTGCGCTAATATCTGAAACCACTGAATGAATTTTAAAAGGAATTTTATTAGGATATAGAAAAGTCTTCAACTTAACATTTAAGCTATTTTTTAGGGTTCCAGACCAACGGGTTCCTTAGGGATAGTTTGTATGGAAAAATAAAAAAATGTCAGCTGATTTGTTTTGAATAATCAAAAACATATTCTCCGTAAAAAAAGGTGAAACATGCATTTCTTAGATTAAGTAAAATCTAATCAACTATGCTGCTTTAAGAGCATGTTCTGTAAGTTAACTGAAGGTAGGTACTTCAGCATGCAGGCATGTTTTTTCCGAATCGAAGCGAGGGCATTTGCTAGTAATAAATTTTAATAGTAAGTGTTGATAAATCAAAGTGTGTACTTGATAAGTATGAAATAATTAGCGTGACTATTAAATTCAGTACCTTGATATTTAGGCCGGAACTCTACATCATATACCCTGTAAGCTTTAGCATGAGCGACTAGAACGTTTTTGTTGCATATTAGATTAGCGACACCCGAATCTAGAATAGGAGGTGCAAATGAGCCTGTGTTGTAGATGCCATCGCAAATATTCAGGGGCTCGTTAATTGTGATCCAAGTCTTTACGCGATCCCCGAAAAGAGTAAAAACTGCTCTAGCGTAGTCTGCAAACCAATCAGCAATCAACGGATTGGTCCAGCCACCTGAAATAGATTTCTTGAAAAGTTACACAATATTAGTTTTTAGTCAGAAAACTATAAAAACTTTTGAAATTTTCAGAAATAAAAATTGAATTTTCGGAGTCCATTATCACCCAATTGGTATCGGTAAAAAGTTAAATGCTACAGCAGAATTAGTAGCATCGTTGATCATTTCCCGATTAAACTACAAATATTATATAACCTAGTTACAAAAAAGTAAGTCATACCTAAATTTTGAAGCCTGTTTGGAAGATCCTCATGGTACATAGTTACAACAGGTTCGATTCCTCTAGCGAGTAGACCATCGATCAAGTTGTTGTAGTACTTTGTTCCGGCTACGCTGATATTATTTGGAAGACCCGTTGGCAGTAAACGAGGCCAGGATATAGAGAACCTGTGTTGAAAAATCTTTAAATTATAGCCAAAAGCTCCAACTTCAGAAACTTTAAAGAAGGTTGAGATATACAACGAAAATATGTTTATTTGATTTTTGGGGTTACAGTGAGAGTTACCAAATAACTTGATAGTGTTTAAATAAAAAGTATTTTACCAACTTTCAAGATCAATGTTTAAGGTTCAATCTTCACATTACGAGTCCATTTCGAAATGATAAAATTGCCATAAACCACAAAGTTAGTTTCCCTTAATTAATTTAAATCAGTCTATTGTGATTCACCTGTAGAAATCCAGGCCCAACTCTGCAACAACCTCTATATCTCTCTTCCATTGGTTGTAGGAGTCGCAAGCTATGTCACCAGTACTGCCATCAGCTATCAGGTCTGGACGCGTGTGTGTCAACACGTCCCAGATACTCTCACCTTTATCTAGAATCAGTTGTAGCACAACTTCTCATTACATTTATTAATAGACTTTCCTCGAGCAAGTGATCTCTTGCTTATGGGGATCTGAATCACAGGAAAGAACGATGATGCCAGGTTTTTACTTTTTTTACTTCTTTCAGAAGTCGCATGGCTCTGTATTAGTCAGCTTGATCCCAAAGAAAGACCTAACTAGTGAATTTACTATTGATTCTCCATCCCAACACTCGTATTATGTTGTGCTCTTTAGCACCGCTTCTTTAAGCGGTCACAAAATTATGCGAGCCACGAATCCTTCTATGCTAGAACACGCTCACCGAGCGGTCTATAGAGAGTTTTGCGTTCCATTTTCATAATATATTTTGTGATACTATTTTTGGAGAAAAAAAATATTGTTCATAAGTGTTGCTGAGTCAAGTAAAGTTGCTTAACATTTCGAACTATTAGCATGTTGCAAAAGAAAATCAAATTTTTCTTTGTTTCAGTTAGGGCGTTAATTACATTAATCATGTTTAGGGTGGAGTGGTTGGGAAACCACGTCAGCATTTGGCACTACCATTTGGTAGTACTCATAGAATTTAATGGTTTTGGCTTCGGTTTGTATGTAAATACTACAAAAGATGTTAAAGATCCCTATAAATAGTGAAAACTCACCATCTGCATTCCAACCACCTTCAACTTGGTACGCTGCTGAAGCAGCCCCAAATTTGAACGTCGACGGAAAATTTTCTTTTTGGATTCCCCATGCTGCTTGCAGCGAAATACTGGAGAACATGGTTAATAAACTATTACACAGGGATTGACTTCATCTTCTTCTTAAATAACCGTTTTGAGTGCGAGATTTGCAATTTGAGTTTAATTTACAATCAGTATTTCAACAATTGCCCAAATTGTCATCAAAGTGTAAGAGTAAGAGGTTTAGACAAAAAAAAACTGTTTTATTTTCTTTCAATAACCGTATCTTCGAGACGAGTAACTCTCTCTATCTAAATGGTCTAATGTAGGCTAAAATAAATATGCCATCAATCAGAAAACCATACAGGATTGATTAAATAGCGGTTGTGACCAAGCGAACAATATTTTAGGACTTTCTATAACTGTAAGGTACAGGTACTTGTTTTAAAATAGGCGAATCTACAAAAAAATTAACCCTTAAGTACCTATGTTATCTCTTTACTGGAAGAATATTGACTGATCACTCCCAAATCGACGGGTCGGCCTGTATGTTCTAAGCATAAGGCATAGGTTTCCCGAAATGAAGTATCGAAAAATAACATTATTTAAAAAATCTTACCATAAGAGAACCGCACCCAAAAGCATGATTTCTATAAATGACACCGCAAAGATCGCGGACGTCTCCAAATAATCTTTGCACAGTTGCACACGTCTCCCACTAAATACAAGCACGCAAGATAAGTGAATTACTTTCTTTCGGGATTAAAATATTTTTGCATTTCATAACAGTTCGTTTGTTTTAGACTTAGTACTCGGATGACAGAGCTTTGCTCGGTATTTGTTTTTGGTAAATCGTGTTTTTTGGAAATTAATTAATTAACCTCAAACCAAACACTCATTGGCTTAGTGTTGCTTAACAATGCCATCTACTGAAGTAGCTTTAGTGTTGCTACTCGCCAATAGATGTTAGAAAGAGTCTATTGTACCAGTATTTCATTGCCTGAAAACACGGATAAAACGACATTTTCTAAAAATAAATCCTAGCTACATCGATTTATCGCCCCCGAACCCCCCTACATACATACATAATACATACATTTCATGAAAATCATTGGAGCCGTTTCCGAGACTCAGATTATATTACACGAGTAATCGCCCTCGCTTTGCTTCGGTTTTCCTATTTTTTTACACCTTGGGTTACATTATTGCAGTTTTATTAAGGATCCCTATTTTTTTAAATATAGCCTATGTTCACCGGGGATAGTGTAGCTTTCTAACAGTGAAAGAATTTTTCAAATCGGTTCAGTAGTTTCGGAGCCTATTCAATGCAACCAAAAAATCGAATCTTTGCTCTTTATTATATTACTAGCAACCCGCCCCGGCTTCGCTCGGGTGTAATTTTATTTTTAAACATTTAGAGATATATTTATAATTTTATGTTTTGACGACCCATGTGGCGCGATGGCTACCATGCCGGATCGCCGCGCCAAGGATCCTGTGTTCGATTCCCGGCGAAGCGGAAATTAGAATGATGAATTTCAATTTCTGTTCTCGGTCTGGGTGTGAATGTCCTTGTCTAGTGTGTTATCCATGGCACCCACGACACAGGGAATCCTAGTGTGGGGCTATGAGTGTGAAACTTTATTATTTATTATTTGTTTTTATTTATTATCTTTTTAAAGGACATAGGTATGTGTTTTTTCTTTAAATTTTAAATTTGTACTTACCAACCTATTGTTATTTTTATAACATATACATTTTACTCAATTAATTTATTTGTAATGGGTTTATTTTTTTACTTGAACTATTTTTTTTAGATTCCTCTATTTACATTTTTGTACATACATACATCTATTTACATTTTATTGCTTTAGTAAATAAAGGACTACGCTACAGTTGCTTGGCGTGGGGCCACACTGGTCATTGCGCGGCCGCGGCGGTGGCGGCGGTGTTTGTTTTCCTAAATTTGTATTATCTTCTGAATTGAATGTCCGATTTGAGTAGTTCAAAAAGTTATCTATAGGTATTGAAACAGTTTTGAGTATGAAATGATTTATTTGGATAAGTATTAATACTAAGGTATGGTTTTCATGATCTGATTTTGGTCATCTTTTTTATTAACTGTTAAAATGTAAAAAGTGGTTATAGTGACATAACGACAATAGTATCGCGAGGTTTTTTGTAGATATTGATATGTTCTCTAATATTGTAAAACATTTTTTGTTCTATCATCAATAGTTTCCGCACTAAACAACTGGCTGCTTTCCATTCGATGTAAACGTTAACGTTAAAATCGTGTTGTCGTGTGAACGACTGCCTCGTATACGGGGAAACCGTATACGGGAAAAATCGAATCGAATGGACGCCGTGTGAACGTAGCCTAACGCGGAAGCAGGCAACATACAACTGTCAATGAGAGAAGCATGGGTTTTCCAGATTAACTTTAAGTATTTGCGGATACTTAAAGACTGACTCTGTGATTTATTTTCAAAAATTCAAAATTCAAAATCATTTATTCATGTAGGTATCATTGATACACTTATGCACTTATGTCATTTTTTTAATTTAGTTGATTTACTTTTACAACTGTTGATCTTTCATTATCTGCAGTCGATCGGCGACGATATAGCGGATAGCCATCGTTCCCGGTAATTGTTTCTGCCACTATTCCTGTGGACACCGTTTCGAAAATTGACCATCTACCATACATGGTGAATTTGAATTGAGATTTCCACATGGGCCATGAATCATGTTTTTAATAACAACTTCATGCAAGCCTGGATTGACTTATACATCAGGAATTTCAGTAGATATGATTTGATCAACTTCATTTGGTATCAACTTTATTTTCTCAATTAGCCAAATCATGATTATGAGCATGAGGCAACCTGCTTGCAGCGCGTAACGTCTCACCAAATATACTGTGTTTTACAATTAAATCCATTAAAGATTTCAACTTTAGTCGGAAGACTCGTGCAGTAATATCATGGCGATCAATCGGTGATTGGCCAGGTAAAAACTCTGTTTGATTTCTAATCACTAAAGACTGCATGTGAATGTGATAAATAAATCTGCAGTGCCATAATAACAAACATACATAATGTCATGGCATTTTGAGCGTATTCATGCATATGCCGAGGACTTCCAATATAATATGTTGCTGGAAGAATTGTCATCCGCCCGACATTGTTTGGATTTCCATCGGTAGTAATTGCATCTCGAAGGTGAATACATAAACTCTTCAGAACGTAGTTTGGTCTGGTTCAATCTGATGAAGGTCAATCTCTCTATTTCTATGTTTACATACATATCAACAGCATATTGATGAAATAATCGCCGACATTTCAATATGTGATTGTCTTTATTTTCAGGAACCATCAGACGGTATGAGTAAAAATTAATTGAACTAACTTTTTTATTAGTTTCAGTTCCTGTAAATAAGATAATGTTTTGATGACAGTCATTCAACAATAACTTAATTGTAAACAAAAACAATGCAATGACACTTTATAATTGCCTGTATTAGGATTTATCATCTTGATTGAGAAATGATAACCATCTTCACCTTTCCAAAATAATATTGGATATTGTAATGCGTCATGAGAGATGTAATTCATGCACACACTGTAACTGATCATTTCTGCGATGTAAATCAATATCACGGGCTTCCAGATTTTCTCCAACCATTACAACGGCAACTTCATAAATTTTTGGTGCATTGAAACGTCTTGCATGTTGTCCTACGGGAGTTTTATCAGCTCTGATTACAATTTTATAACTATCAGATGGTGATCCAATGCAGTTTTAAAAAATGTAATCAACTGATTTAAGTAACTTCCGAGGGCCTTAAGGAACATACAAAGAAATTACCCGAATTTGTTGAATATCGGGTACTCTTACAGAATTAATTTGCGTTTTTCCACCACTTTCAAGGTGAAATTAATGAAATGCTGAAATTATATTGGAGGACATAGATACGCAAAAAACATGCTCTTGAAAACAAAATAAGAAAATCCATACTTTAATATTATAAATGTGAAAGTGTGTTTGTTTGTTTGTCCGTCTTTCACGTCGCAACGAAGCTGTTTTATGGTATGGTTTTTGTGTGTGGAGATAGTGAGGAGGGTGGAGAGTAACGTAGGCTACTTTTTACCGCGGTAAAACATCCCCATGGGGAGATCGATATTTTGTTAGTTGCTAGATATTTAGTTCCGGATGTTGTTAATAGATGGCGTTAGTAAAATTCATTTGCATTTCACGCTATCAAATGAGACATGTAAATTACTTAAGTCATAGGCAACTAAGTCTAACTAAATAAAAGTAAGTAAGTAGGATTTGTAAAAAATCGATCTCTACCGCGGGCGAAGCTGCGGGCAAAAGCTAGTAAAATATATCCATTCAGTTATAGGGTTGTGAATTAATGAAAAAAATAACTTAAGGCATTTTATGGCCTTTCCATGTAATTTAAGTAAAATTTAAGGAATGCATGTATTACTCTTTTTGTACGGAGTAAACGTTTTTTTATTATTTAAAACAAATCAGCTGATATTTTTTATTTTTCCCTACAAAATGTCCTTAAGGAACTCTTTGGTATGGAACCCTAAAAAATAGCATAAATGCTAAGTTGAAGTCTTTTCAATATCCTAAATAGTCCTGTTAAAATTCGTTCAGTAGTTTCAGAGATTTGGCTAGTACTGGTCATTGCGCGGCGGCGGCGGCGGTATTTATTTTCCTGAAGTCATAATATCTTCTGAATGGAATATCCGATTTGAGTAATTTAAAAAGTAATCAATAGGTATTTAAATAGTTTTGAATATGAAATGATTTATTTGGATAAGGATTAATACGAAGGTATAGTTATCATGGTCTGATTTTGGTCAGCTTTTTTATTAACTTTTAAAATGTAAAAAGTGGTTATAGTGGCATAACTACAATAGTTGGACATATGGTATCGCGAGGTTTTTTGTAGATATTGATATGTTCTCTAATATTTTAGAATATTTTTTTGTTCTATCATGAATAGTTTTCGCAGCGTACGCGATGTAAAGAATATTTTAGGTAATTTTTTACACATTATTGGAGTTTTAGTAAGGATCCCTAATTTTTTAAAAATATAATATAGCCTATGTTCACCGCGAATAGTGTAGCTTTCTAACAGTGAAAGAATTTTTCAAATCGGTTCAGTAGTTTCGGAGCCTATTCAATGCAAACAAAAAATCAAATCTTTCCTCTTTATATATTAGTATAGATTAATATTGATATACAACGTTATTCGTAGTATAAACGAAACCTGAAAGAAGTTTGTTCAGAATCAGTAACTGAATCGATCTCAATAATTTTTACACCATTTTACTAGTTTATCCTAAAAATATTTATAAAATGTTACAAGTTGGACACCCAATGTAAAAAAAACTGTTCCCCATAAAAAATACATGAGACGAAAGGAATGGAATGAAATTAGAAATAATAAATCACAATTGAAGTAAAATAGAGTATCCATTTTTGAGGGCCACTGTTTTTTTATATTCTCTTTTTGCTTCTGAATTTCACAATGAGAGGTCAAATCAAAGCAGGGGCGTAGCTACCGCCGTATCAGCCGTATCAATTATACGGGGCCCCCAGCGTATAGGCCCCCACTAACACTCCCAAAAAAAATCTCGCCAATAGCCTACAAGTACAACCACTATAGTTGGCACTCCTTTTATATTTGACAGCTGACGTTGAGGGGGCCCCAAAACAAATACTGATATGGGGCCTCCTCAGGGCTAGCTACGCCACTGAATCAAAGAAATATAAAAGTCAGTATCGAAGTCAAAAGTAAACAACAAAGGTAAACGTGAGTGATATTTTAATTATTTAAGTAATCAGAGGTAACATTGAAGGAACGCTGCTGGATGACGTTGGCGTAGTATCGTGCGGACGCGCGGGCCGTGCGCGGTCTGGCGGGGTCCGTGAAGTCCACGCTGTATAGACCGAAGTTCACGCTGAAACAAAACCTTACATTAACTTCAGAATAAACGGTTAGGTCAGTAGTAACAGATGAGACCTCATAGCCCGGCGGTTACCGTTAGTGACTCTGAGTTGGGACGTAAGTGATCAACAAAGTTATGTAACAGGGGCACGGTCGGTATTTGGATGCGTGACCTAGCTAGTAGCAAAAATTTCTTGAACATTTGCTGCTTCGTAGGCACGTAAAACCTGCTTCCGGTTGTTATCATAAAATAACAGTAGTTAAGCCTCGGAGGCTCTCGGGTTGCATGAAATCTTCCCACACTTGAGTTAGCCACTAACCCCTCCACCAATGCGCTTTGGAGCAGCGTGGTGGAGTATGCTCAAATCCTCCTCAAGCGGAGAGACCCGTGTTCAGTAGTAAGCCATTAATGGGTTAAACCCAGCCAACAGATGAGACCAGAAACGTTCTTTCACACAAAAACCACTATGATGGTGGTATTTACGTAAAAAGAAAACAGAAGCAAAAAGCTGAAAACATCACGCAACCAAAATACCTTAACGACATTAAGTTAAGACATTCTACGGGAAAACAGCAGTGTCAGTATTAGCTCTGTTAACCTACTTCTTAAGGACATATACCCTAAAAGTGACAGAAAGAACAACTGTATTATACGACCCAATTAATAATTTACCCTAAACTTTAAAGGAGAAGAGTGGTTTCCAAGAACTTGACCTTCAGCATTCAGAATTTGATGATACCAGCCAATTTTGATGAAACTTCAGCCCACCTTATCACTGACGTTCACTTGACTCAAGTGAAGATTCATGTTTGTAAATACTTACGTATATCCATCCATCCATTCAAAATTGTCGAGAAGCGTCCAAGCAGTGTAGCCCGCAACATTGACACCGTCTTCTTTTATTGATAGTAGAATCTGGAAACATTGGAAGTTCTTGTCACATCAACGGACTTTTGTCAGTAACGAGAAATAAGAATGTATGTTAACGACCAACTTCGTTCCACCGTGACTAAATACTACACCGTGACTAACTAGTAATTGGATTTAAAAATCGGTATAAGACAAATATCGTAACGAGTTTTACAGGTAAAATGTTAAGTGACCACGATGATAAAAGTTTAAAACCTGAATTTGTTCCCATATTGTCTGCAATATCTCTTAAAATTCAAGAAATTCCATAGCAAGGCTCCATTTATTTAGCTGCAGCCAACGTACTAACCTGGCTGCAACCGATTCCTCATAACCAAAGTTCCTTATAGACACAGTTCAACATACAGTTCAACATACCTGTTCTAAATACGCCTTGTAATAATCCACTCGATCCACGTCATCAAGAGTCTTGTTGCTGGCTGAATAACCATTCTCAGTGATCAAAATTTTCACATCGCCGTACTGTTTCTTGATCCACGCCAGCATATTACGAATGCCTTCGGGATATACCTGTAGTATAATTAATATATTATAAGCTATCGAAACGAAATTTTTTCAAAATGGCGGTAGTTGTAGGTATACCAACTAGGTTCAATGCCCTTTGAAGAGTGTATTTTCAGGTATTACTTTTAAGCTTTACTGAGCCATATTTCACTACGTTATTTTGGTGTAATGGGTACTGTCAGGATGAAACAGATCACAATAATGGCAGAGCCAACAACCTTCAACAGGAGAGACTGACACCGCAGCCATGCCTGTTGTAGTAAAAGACCCGCCTTTGGAAGTCGATACAGAAATCATCCGAATCTAACGAGATATATAGGATATTTACCCACAATAAAACCACTCTTAAGCCGATTTGCGGAAATTTTGAGAAAAACAATTAATCGAATTACAATTCATCGAAAGTAATTCGTCGAATTACAATAATTCTTCGAATGACAAAATCATAAATTGTAATTCGATGAAATGTTTTCGATTAATTTTCAGAAGACGAGCTGATAGATATAGATACCGTAATCCAAAAGAATCGTCCAGACTCTAGAAGAATTGCTCCCTATACACCAAATTTCAGAATACTTACCGCAAACCAAGAGGCGGCACCAGAAGGCCAGTCTGGTTTCACGTACAACCTAGCGTCCAGCTCAGAAGTATCACCCAAAGGCCAGGCAGTTAGAACCTCCCCGGGCTTTGCTTTTCTAGCCACGCGACTCGTGTAGTGATTGAAACCGTAGAAATCGTATGTTCCTGAAGAAAATGTGGTAATTTTGTAGGCTCAATTAAATCATTACTTTATCAGTCCAATAAAGAGTGCTTGGTGACCTGCTACATCTTAATTATAAGAAAATTCAAAATTCTTTATTCATGTAGGTATAACAGCTGTTACACTTACGCACGTATTTTTTTTATCTACCAACTTTCATATAGCTGCTTTGGCATGGAGGAGAAGAAAAGCCGTAATGAAACTCCTCAGCACATCTTTTGGAAAACCATCTAAACACGCGGTAGCGTGTAAGCCAATTTTCTAGCTAACAGAATTGGCGAGCAGCACCGTGTGTAATATTACACGAACCATTTGGAGCCACTTTTGACCACCTCATAACTCAAAAACTATTCAACATAAACCTGTCAAATTTGGCTCATTTATTAAGACTTGCGAAATAAATACGTCTTCCAAATTTCATAAACACTTCTCAAACGGTTATTTAGATATTAACGTCCAAAAATCGAGAAATTTAACACTGACTGACCTATAGATCAAAACTATATCCAACTTCCAGGTGACCTAGGAAGTTAAAATTTGGCATGCAGATAGGTAGTCGGGTGAATACAAAGGAATAAATCTGAAAGTAGTAAATTTTTATCATTTTATGATAATTTTTCAAAAAATTGATTCTATTAGGAACACTTACTTATAACGCCTGAAATTTATGAACAGCAATCAAAATTGATGACGGTGGTCATTATGTGGAATATATAAGGAGTGGAATACCACCCTTAATTTTTTTTAATCTAAACATATCAATTTCAGTACTTTGTGAAGCTTCTAACGGGGGAAAGATGTTCAGTGTACGTACGTATTATTTACGTACAGATTAGTGAGACGTCAGTAGCCGTTATTTCCAGTGTATTGCTTTGTTTCATTTTTAATGTGTGAAAAATTATTCTTCTCTTATCTTGTATGGCATGTACACCACTAAATTTTGTATTATTTCCGAAATTATACCAGTTTAAAGTGATTCGAAGTATTGTTTCCAAATATATTATGGCACGTTATCTCATCGAACACAAACTACTTATAACTAATAAGAGTATATTCGACTATCGTATTTATTATTATTATAACAGACTGGGATTTAGTATTAATTATTATTTCAATATTTAGCGGACATGAATAGTAGAAGATCATTACTTATAAATAATGAAGTAATAGGCATTTTGAACCACGGTGCACTAACTACGGATTTAGTTGAAGGGCACTATTACAGTTCATGTATAAGGTAACAAAATTAATCAGTAACGTTATGAATAAGTACCTACTAATAATTTCTGTACAAAAAGGAGTGATATCCCATCAAAAACATGAATGTAAAGTAAAAGCCAATTTAAAAAAAAAGAATTGAGATCTAAATGGGTGCCAAGTTCTGTGTAGAAAAGCCTAAAATTGGCTATTTGACAGTTGTCACGGTAAAATATGAAATGTGTTAAATATGGTTGCATATTGGTTAACATTAATTAAAAAATACATTTTTTGCATGAAAATAAATTGTAAATATTTTTATTTTTGAAAAATAGATTTGAGTTTTTTTACCTGTGGACACGAGAACCGAAACGCGGGCGGCCATGATTGAGCATGTTATGACGTCACACTTCAAAAAATAAAGTGTTGTGTACTACTAACTACATCGATTATCGTGTGCAATTTACTGAGAAAATTAATAATATATATTTTGATTTGTGCTTTTGAGAGGTTTTGTAAAATGGAGTCAGGCTATATAAAAGCTGACAGTGCAAATTTGCCTAAAGTTGATTCATTGATGGTCGCAAATTTCTTTGCGTGTAACCCTGACTTTTATTTATTTATTTATTTACCTCAGAATACATTCCATACATAACACAATTAATATTATACTACAATTAATATATTACTTTTGCTCTGCCGAGTTTCGGAATGCAAAAACCTCCGTGTAAGTACTGAAATTAATAAAGTAAAATTGGCCAGAGTCTTGCTAAGGGGTCACAGGAGGATTTTTTCGAAGTTTTTCCTCAGCGCCCCCATAACGACACCCTAACTAATGATTATAAATTACTTATAGGTTATGTTTATGAACAATATTAGGTTAGGTTTAATTTGTTTTTTTAGTAAATCAGAGGCTAAGTTGATTTCTTCTAAATACTTACCTACATCAAAGTGGTCCTCACAAAAGAATATTGCTGATATAACAGATGTTAACTCTGGGTCTCGACGTGCTGATTGTAACCACTGCTTTCGACGTTGAGGGCATTTAGAAACATGTTGGTATAAACAATTTGTCAGGTTTAATTGTAGTACTTCTAAACATAGGCACTGCACACGTCTTGTAGCTTGTCATTTTCACAATTCCAGTGAAAAAGGTGTAAGTTTTTCACATAAAATATCTTCAGAGTTAGAACATAAACTGTTGTTATTGGAAATGTGACGTCACAGCCAGCAAGTGACAGATGGCAGACTATTTTCGCGCGAATTTCAAATTAATGGATTAAAAGTTATTTTTATTCCTACTAAATAACACTTTTTTGAAAAAATAAATATTGTAAGAGGTATAAAATAAACCTACGAAAATTTTAAAATATTTTTCCAAAAATTGTCTAATAGCCAATTGTAGTCAGAAGAACATGTAATTCAAGCTTTACATTTGAATTGGCTAGTTTTCATTAGTTAGCAACCAACAAACCAAATTTTAGAAAAGTAACATAGGTCATCAACCTAACAGACTTAACAAAGATAATTATACAAATATAATATTATAGCCTAGATAGGTGCGTGAAAACTAACCAAGTCAAATGTGGAGCTTGAATTACATGTTCTTGTGACTACAATTTTAGGCTTTTCTACACAGAACTTGGCACCCATTTAGATCTCAATTCTTTTTTTTTAAATTGGCTTTTACTTTACATTCATGTTTTTGATGGGATAATGTTTACAATAGAATACATTGATTACAGAAAAACAATGTATCCTAACCTAAGCGGAATCAATCAACCCATGAAAACACCCATGTCCAACAGCAGGCATAGCGATAAAATGTTTAATTTGTTTCATAGGGCGGTTAATTATTGAAACTCTGTGTTTATCTACCTAGGTATTTAGCCCTCCTTCGTCCTGATCATCGTAAAACGATGTGATACGATACTTATAAGCAACAAGGTAAGTAATGTTATTAGTTTTTACCTTGAACCAGTTTCTTTTCTTCCTTGGTGAAAGCGGGCAATCTGGAATAAGGGTATCCTTCTCTTTTACTTTTTTCTGCTATATACTTTTCAATAGACTGAGGCCAGCCACCCTTTTTAGAATATATTGCATGGGAATACATTCCAGCCTGCAATATTAATTGGAAAATTTTAAAAATTAATAAGTTAAAATGCAATTCGACAATCTAGTTTTTTTTAGTAATTGACATAAATCGTTCATAAAATCGTCGAATTTAATTTATAACAAGATTTATTTGTTATCTAATTAAATATTTACTTTTTTAAGCGTCCAGGCATCACCGATGCATTATTGCCATTGACCAAGAAAAAAGTGAAGAAAATAGTCTTTTTTATGACTAACAAAATAACCGACTTCAAATAAAATGAGAACTCAATGTTGTCGGACTCAATTAAATACGCATTAATAGGGATAACTCAAAAATTTCTGGTCAGATCTCGCTCAAATCAAAATTTCAATGAAACTACCACAAGCACCAGCTTTCAAATATACATAAAATTATCAAAATCGGTTAACCTAGTAATAAGTTATGAGGTAACAACAGTGAACGAATATACTAATATTAGTTCATTGGGTAACAAACATTAAAAAAATTACAGTCGAATTGAGAACCTCCTCCTTTTTTTGAAGTCGGTTAAAAAGTACCTCTTGACTTTCAAGAATTTAGTCTTCGGAATACGATGTATGATAGCTTTACGGAAAGATCTCATCACGGTCTGCCTTTATGTGGTTGCGATCAGTTTTTAAAACCGGGGATAAATTATTATTTGAAAAATAAATCTTAATATATATAAATTACGTGTCACGTTGTTTGTCCGTGATGGACTCCTAAACTACTGAACCAATTTTACTCAAATTTGCACACCGTGTGCAGTTTGATCCAACTTGAAAGATAGGATAGCTTACATCTCAAAATAAAAAAAACTTTTGACAGAACGAAGTCTGTCCCGGCAGCTAGTAGTATATAAATAACTAGCAACCCGCCCCGGCTTCGCTCGGGTGTAATTTTATTTTTAAACATTTAGAGATATATTTATAATTTTATGTTTTGACGACCCATGTGGCGCGATGGCTACCATGCCGGATCGCCGCGCCAAGGATCCTGTGTTCGATTCCCGGCGAAGCGGAAATTAGAATGATGAATTTCAATTTCTGTTCTCGGTCTGGGTGTGAATGTCCTTGTCTAGTGTGTTATCCATGGCACCCACGACACAGGGAATCCTAGTGTGGGGCTATGAGTGTGAAACTTTATTATTTATTATTTGTTTTTATTTATTATCTTTTTAAAGGACATAGGTATGTGTTTTTTCTTTAAATTTTAAATTTGTACTTACCAACCTATTGTTATTTTTATAACATATACATTTTACTCAATTAATTTATTTGTAATGGGTTTATTTTTTTACTTGAACTATTTTTTTTAGATTCCTCTATTTACATTTTTGTACATACATACATCTATTTACATTTTATTGCTTTAGTAAATAAAGGACTACGCTACAGTTGCTTGGCGTGGGGCCACACTGGTCATTGCGCGGCCGCGGCGGTGGCGGCGGTGTTTGTTTTCCTAAATTTGTATTATCTTCTGAATTGAATGTCCGATTTGAGTAGTTCAAAAAGTTATCTATAGGTATTGAAACAGTTTTGAGTATGAAATGATTTATTTGGATAAGTATTAATACTAAGGTATGGTTTTCATGATCTGATTTTGGTCATCTTTTTTATTAACTGTTAAAATGTAAAAAGTGGTTATAGTGACATAACGACAATAGTATCGCGAGGTTTTTTGTAGATATTGATATGTTCTCTAATATTGTAAAACATTTTTTGTTCTATCATCAATAGTTTCCGCACTAAACAACTGGCTGCTTTCCATTCGATGTAAACGTTAACGTTAAAATCGTGTTGTCGTGTGAACGACTGCCTCGTATACGGGGAAACCGTATACGGGAAAAATCGAATCGAATGGACGCCGTGTGAACGTAGCCTAACGCGGAAGCAGGCAACATACAACTGTCAATGAGAGAAGCATGGGTTTTCCAGATTAACTTTAAGTATTTGCGGATACTTAAAGACTGACTCTGTGATTTATTTTCAAAAATTCAAAATTCAAAATCATTTATTCATGTAGGTATCATTGATACACTTATGCACTTATGTCATTTTTTTAATTTAGTTGATTTACTTTTACAACTGTTGATCTTTCATTATCTGCAGTCGATCGGCGACGATATAGCGGATAGCCATCGTTCCCGGTAATTGTTTCTGCCACTATTCCTGTGGACACCGTTTCGAAAATTGACCATCTACCATACATGGTGAATTTGAATTGAGATTTCCACATGGGCCATGAATCATGTTTTTAATAACAACTTCATGCAAGCCTGGATTGACTTATACATCAGGAATTTCAGTAGATATGATTTGATCAACTTCATTTGGTATCAACTTTATTTTCTCAATTAGCCAAATCATGATTATGAGCATGAGGCAACCTGCTTGCAGCGCGTAACGTCTCACCAAATATACTGTGTTTTACAATTAAATCCATTAAAGATTTCAACTTTAGTCGGAAGACTCGTGCAGTAATATCATGGCGATCAATCGGTGATTGGCCAGGTAAAAACTCTGTTTGATTTCTAATCACTAAAGACTGCATGTGAATGTGATAAATAAATCTGCAGTGCCATAATAACAAACATACATAATGTCATGGCATTTTGAGCGTATTCATGCATATGCCGAGGACTTCCAATATAATATGTTGCTGGAAGAATTGTCATCCGCCCGACATTGTTTGGATTTCCATCGGTAGTAATTGCATCTCGAAGGTGAATACATAAACTCTTCAGAACGTAGTTTGGTCTGGTTCAATCTGATGAAGGTCAATCTCTCTATTTCTATGTTTACATACATATCAACAGCATATTGATGAAATAATCGCCGACATTTCAATATGTGATTGTCTTTATTTTCAGGAACCATCAGACGGTATGAGTAAAAATTAATTGAACTAACTTTTTTATTAGTTTCAGTTCCTGTAAATAAGATAATGTTTTGATGACAGTCATTCAACAATAACTTAATTGTAAACAAAAACAATGCAATGACACTTTATAATTGCCTGTATTAGGATTTATCATCTTGATTGAGAAATGATAACCATCTTCACCTTTCCAAAATAATATTGGATATTGTAATGCGTCATGAGAGATGTAATTCATGCACACACTGTAACTGATCATTTCTGCGATGTAAATCAATATCACGGGCTTCCAGATTTTCTCCAACCATTACAACGGCAACTTCATAAATTTTTGGTGCATTGAAACGTCTTGCATGTTGTCCTACGGGAGTTTTATCAGCTCTGATTACAATTTTATAACTATCAGATGGTGATCCAATGCAGTTTTAAAAAATGTAATCAACTGATTTAAGTAACTTCCGAGGGCCTTAAGGAACATACAAAGAAATTACCCGAATTTGTTGAATATCGGGTACTCTTACAGAATTAATTTGCGTTTTTCCACCACTTTCAAGGTGAAATTAATGAAATGCTGAAATTATATTGGAGGACATAGATACGCAAAAAACATGCTCTTGAAAACAAAATAAGAAAATCCATACTTTAATATTATAAATGTGAAAGTGTGTTTGTTTGTTTGTCCGTCTTTCACGTCGCAACGAAGCTGTTTTATGGTATGGTTTTTGTGTGTGGAGATAGTGAGGAGGGTGGAGAGTAACGTAGGCTACTTTTTACCGCGGTAAAACATCCCCATGGGGAGATCGATATTTTGTTAGTTGCTAGATATTTAGTTCCGGATGTTGTTAATAGATGGCGTTAGTAAAATTCATTTGCATTTCACGCTATCAAATGAGACATGTAAATTACTTAAGTCATAGGCAACTAAGTCTAACTAAATAAAAGTAAGTAAGTAGGATTTGTAAAAAATCGATCTCTACCGCGGGCGAAGCTGCGGGCAAAAGCTAGTAAAATATATCCATTCAGTTATAGGGTTGTGAATTAATGAAAAAAATAACTTAAGGCATTTTATGGCCTTTCCATGTAATTTAAGTAAAATTTAAGGAATGCATGTATTACTCTTTTTGTACGGAGTAAACGTTTTTTTATTATTTAAAACAAATCAGCTGATATTTTTTATTTTTCCCTACAAAATGTCCTTAAGGAACTCTTTGGTATGGAACCCTAAAAAATAGCATAAATGCTAAGTTGAAGTCTTTTCAATATCCTAAATAGTCCTGTTAAAATTCGTTCAGTAGTTTCAGAGATTTGGCTAGTACTGGTCATTGCGCGGCGGCGGCGGCGGTATTTATTTTCCTGAAGTCATAATATCTTCTGAATGGAATATCCGATTTGAGTAATTTAAAAAGTAATCAATAGGTATTTAAATAGTTTTGAATATGAAATGATTTATTTGGATAAGGATTAATACGAAGGTATAGTTATCATGGTCTGATTTTGGTCAGCTTTTTTATTAACTTTTAAAATGTAAAAAGTGGTTATAGTGGCATAACTACAATAGTTGGACATATGGTATCGCGAGGTTTTTTGTAGATATTGATATGTTCTCTAATATTTTAGAACATTTTTTTGTTCTATCATGAATAGTTTTCGCAGCGTACGCGATGTAAAGAATATTTTAGGTAATTTTTTACACATTATTGGAGTTTTAGTAAGGATCCCTAATTTTTTAAAAATATAATATAGCCTATGTTCACCGCGAATAGTGTAGCTTTCTAACAGTGAAAGAATTTTTCAAATCGGTTCAGTAGTTTCGGAGCCTATTCAATGCAAACAAAAAATCAAATCTTTCCTCTTTATATATTAGTATAGATAAATAATAAATCTCACACATAGTTCTAGAACCATTTCTGCCAAATATTCGTACTCTTCTGATTCTGGCTCAATCCATATTAAATGGTTGGTAATACCCACTTCACCTAAAAAAAGTTTAAATATCTTAAGCCTATGTATTTCATGTAAAATGTATGTAATGTATGTGTATACGTATATTTTATTAACATTGTAATATACCTGATTGAAAAGCACTGCACCCTTTGTTTTAATATTTTCTTTTTATTATTTAAACAATAAACTTTTTTGTAACAATTTAGAGATCGCCATACAAGTTTAACGTGACGTCACATCGCATAAACAGAAAACGATCAAAATTCTTCTAACGATACCTCTGTTGGTGTGATTGAGACTACTTTAGATTGGTAACTTGGATAGGTTCACTTATTTGATTCGTATAAGAAAGAAACGATGTGTCGCTTAGGATGGTTTATTTGCAACTGATCAATTTACTATGCACACATGCACATTGCACACATTCGTACGCATTCAAACATTTTATAAGAGATTGCATCAACAACCTCATTTGTCGAATTATGAAATTCTGCAGGATTCAATGAACATACATAAATTGTCATATCTGCATCTACGGCACCTATTCTTTGTACCTAATTACTATACTTGTTCTCTAACGGCCGGTCTCAATAATGTACTAACAGATGGAAGACTGTGGATAGGCCTACCATTAGTATGTCATCTGTCATATTTGTCAATTTTTCAACAGATAACATACTAATGGTAGCCCTATCCACAGTCTTCCATCTGTTAGTACATTATTGAGACCGGCAGTTAAACGATTTAGATATCTAGTGAAATACATAATATTCAAATAAAAATCTTACATAAATAAATATATGCGTATGAACAATCTAAAAGCCATATGTGTAATAAAAAATGACATTTTTGACACGTCTTTATACATAATTATACCATACTGCTATTAATTAATTCATTTATATTTTTTAATTGCTAATAAGTACCCACCATGAAATAATGCCAAAAAAACTGAATGTGTAGTATATCTGACATAGTTAATAAGCCGTACGATGTAATTTTATTACTTAGAGAGAGTAATGTAAACAAACGTGTGAGATTATTGCTATCATTACAACTTGCATAATTTTATGATTATTTACCTTTATACTTAGCCCTGAACTCCTTATCGTATAATCTGTAAGCTTTAGCATGAGCGATAAGAATGTTTTTGTTGCATATTAGATTAGCGACACCTGGATCTAGGATTGCAGGTGCTATCGAGCCTGAGTTGTAGGTGAAGTCACAAACAACGATGGGCTCATTAATTGTGATCCAGGTTTTCACCCGATCCCCGTAGAGAGAAAAGACGACTCTGGCGTAGTCTTCAAACCAATCAACTATCAATGGATTGGCCCAACCACCTGGAATAGTTTTAAAATTTATCATAATTCAAATGAACTTGGTTTAGAAAAATATGTTCATAAAAAAAAGATAGACAGGCTTGTTTCCACTAAGAATAAATCCGATGGTTTAGAGTTTCTAATGATTAACCATGATAATTAGTAAACAAAAATGCAACTTTTCTATTAAAATAATAAAAGATTAATAATATTTTTGGAAAATAAAATCGACAAATTGAGGCGTTTAATCATGTGACATTAAACACCTATCAGAGAAGCGCATGGAGGCGTGACGTCACACCTCGCGAAACACTACGTTGTTGCTGTCATTTTCGTATAAAGTGAACAGGTTATTTGGAGTTTTCAGCAATTCTTGTTAAATTAATACAGTTCGTTTTTAGTTTAATCTTGAAAGACAGGTATAATTTGCCATGGAATCAGGATTTAACAAAGCAAACAGCAGTAATTTGCCCAAAATTGACGCCGTTATGCTTGGCTTTTTTGCAATGATCACCGACTTTTGTTCATCGGAATTCCGCAATGTTAAAACTTCTGTGTAAGTATAATGTGAAGAACAAACAAAGTCTCATTTAATTAGCAGTTACCAGTCAGAGAGTCGCATTTACCTACTATGGAATTTAAATATATAACTTATTTTGAGGTTAGCGAATACAAAGTTTTAATAATATTTTAACTCAAATACATCATAAAACCCTATTCAAGTCATAACATTTTATAGGTTATGTGTGGTATATTATGGTAGATTTTGCAAAATTCATTTCTTTTACTATACATTTATAAATAGACTAGCTTCTACCCGCGACTTCGTCCGCGAGAATTTAGAATTAGATCTAGATCCTACTAAAATTTAGATGTTAGGTTTAGATGTTTGGATGTTTGTGAATTAAACTTACAGTATCCTGCTTTTCATCCCAAAGAATGATGTCGACAACATCGCTTATTATGTCACGTTCTAGCAAGTTGCTAAAGATTCGAAAAAATCATAGGGCATGTAGTGAGGAAGAAGTTCAGCGGCAGGCTACCTTAAGAGCTGCTTAAACAGGCATCATCGACACCAGCAACGTGCTCATTATTTGGCATACCAGCGAGCTGCTTAGGGGTCATAAAAATCAAAAGAAACGTCGTGAGGAATAATTTCAGCAAGCTTGAGATCTGCTACGCCGGAACAGGTAGGTAAACGACGTTAGCAACATGCTCATGAAACAGAATGACGGAGATGGACTGTTGCTAGAGTATGATGCGAGTAACAACACGCGAGTCTCAGTAGCCACAAGCTTCTAAAAAAGGATAAAATTAACAAAGCGTGTAAATTTTGCGATGCGCAGAAAATAAAAGAACAACTAACTATTATTCTGGAGGAAAATTATAAAGTTAACCCGCAATTAGAACAAACAGCAGAACAATTAAGAGAATTACGTTTACACAAACGTAACACAAACGAACCATATCATACCTTAAATAACATCGGTATTACATATTAATGGATGCTTCCATATATGACATCTTTATTAAGGGCAATGAAACGAAACAAAACGAAGAGACTCAGTGTTTTATGTACTCCATAGAGTAGCAAGAGCGAGGATGCCCCATGCATAAAAATATCTTTTAGTAGTTAAAAATTATATAGCGTCTTAGCCATATCGAATATCGCTAAAAAATTACACGATACCGTAGTCAAAAATAATTATAATTCATGGTCCATAAGGTGAATGTGTCATCTCTCAAATTATTCATTTGTCTGTGCACCTTATTTACGCAGATGAAGTTGCAGTTTGATATATCATTAAACTATGATTTAAAATTAAAAGTATGCCAAATTAAGTTTTTTCCTCGCAATCATTGCGGGTCATCGCGAAACATCATCATCATCGTACTTAAAGTATGAAAGGTATGAAAATATTAAAATTTATGTACTAAATAGATCCTGTCATAAACCAATATTACATCGCTACTTACCATCAGGTGGGATTGTAGTCAAGCACTGACTTATAATAAAAAAAAATGTATTGGTCTGTGCGTCTGGTTTTACAGTGTTAATATTCATCATCATCCTGCCCATTTCCCAATTTGATTTGGGGTCGACGCAATATGTTTTCCTCTTCCACACTTCCCTATAATCCGCCGTCATCTTTACGCTAACTCTGTTATCTTTCATATCATCTGTAACACAATCCATTAATCTTTTCTTTGGTCATCCTCGTCCCCTTCTTCTATCCATCACATTCATATCCATCACTCTTCTCGTCACATGTGTTTCCTCTCGCCTCATCACGTTCCCATACCACGACATTCGGTTCCCTTTTAACTTTTCTGTCATTTTTGCCACTTTCAAACTTCCTCTAATATACTCATTCCTTACTTTATCCATTCTCGTCACTCCACACATCCACCTCAACATTCTCATCTCTGTGACATGCAATCGTCTCTCATCTATCTTCTTTGCAGCCCAACATTTTGATCCATACATTACGACAGGTCTTATGACGAATTTATAGATTTTACACCTCAATTTACGACCAACAAATGTTTTTAAAAATTGTTTAGTTATTTCAATTGTTCCGTTGAGGAGTCATATTTCGTCTCTAAGACACACCACCATACCTGGCGATGCGAACGATAACAACAGCGAACATATATGAGCACGGTTTAGTTATTCCCTGCGACTGAGAAGCTCACTCTTTATCTCCAGAATCCACAGTCTCACTATATTGAAGTAGAACCAACTTGAGTCAATTCCCAGTACAATAAAAAAATCATGAAAATCGCTCCTTAAACAACAAATCTATTCCTACATTTCCTACCTAAAACCATTGTATATGTACAGTCTTGTTCAATAAAAACTTATTTAAGGTTTGTAGTGTTCGGCTAAAGCACTGGTTATAATATGCATGCACAGCAATAAAAAATAAAGAAATATTGACATACCTAAGGCCGAATTGACATAAGGCCGACACCACACTAGGATTTTATAAGCGTACGCGATCATCCGACACACGTAAATAATGATTTGCTAAATAGATTAACAAAATTTGTATTTATTTCTATTTATTTCTATAAAGTAAATATATATAAAGTAGGTAGATATTTACGAATATTAAAAACCAAATTTGATGATTATTTGCAATTAATTAAACCTGATACGATGTAATATAATATTTCAATCGCACCTCATATTGAGAGCTAGGAAAACCTTGATAAGCTACGAGTATTTATTCAACGTAAAATTATTATTTTTTATAGCTCAACGATCAAGTGTTTGGCGCTAGGAACGCTCGACAAACGCTGATGTGAAAGCAGCCTACATTTTGCGTAAAAAATGCTGTGTTTGCTTTACTTGATTTTACACGAGATCGATGGTTACTAAAGCTTCCATTGTATGATAAAAATGATCACAATGTGCCTCACCGCAAATTTTTATGTTTGTAAATAATAATTTTAAAACAATGAACCAATTATTATAATTTAATCACTCAATCAGCTGTTTTGAGTTTTCAAATGTCACTGTGTTGACAAAACGTCAGAACTGTTTTCCTATTACCATTTAATTTACTTCTTCTCCATCGGGAACAGATCAATATCTCGGGATAAAAAGTATCCTATATTTTATTCTAGGTATTAACCTATCTGTGTACCAAATTTCATCTATATCCGATCAGCCGTTTTTGCGTGATTGCAACACAAACATCCAAACATCCAAACTTTCGCATTTATAATATTAGTAGGATACATCAAGTTGTGTTTAATACTTAGATCAAAATGATCTTCACAGAAATAAATTGTGGAATCAGTTGATAAAGTAAGAGCATCTTGCCTCCTTGCCATATTTAACCACTTTCTTCGTATTTGTTTATTGTTTGGAACGTATATGAATAATTTGTTCGGCGTTTTTATCGTTGTACTTTTACATTGGGGCACTATAAAGTTTTTATAATGCGAGGAATTCATTATTTATTAAAAAACAAAATTGACTGTCATATACAAACACGGCTGTTTCGCGAGGTGTGACGTCATTCAAGACGCCATGACAGTCTTGGCCTTTTTCGCGGTCAATTTCAAGTTCATTTCTAAAAACTCAAAATACTAATGTAAAAGACTTATTTTTCTTAGAATAATATATTTTTCGGGTGAAATAGATGCTAAGCTATAGTTTTTAACTAATTTCCAAATTTTGTCAACTAGCCTATAATAACGCTTCACACTCATAGCCCCACACTAGGATTCCCTGTGTCGTGGGTGCCATGGACAACACACTAGACAAGGACATTCACACCCAGACCGAGAACAGAAATTCAAACTCATCATTCAAATTTCCGCCTCGCTGGGAATCGAACCCAGGACCCTCGGTGCGGCGGCATGGTAACCATTGCGCCAACGGGTCAACAGTTACACAATATTGATTTTTCTTAGACAAATCTAAAACAGTTTTAGAATTTGATAAACACAAAACCAATCTCATAACAAAAATAGAAATCCTAGCAACTTATTAATCAGATTACCGTCAATAATTTTCTAATTAAACTACAACAACTTCCTAAGTCATACCTAGATTCTGAAGCCTGTTTGGAAGATCCCAATGGTACAATGTTACATAAGGTTCGATTCCTCTAGCGAGTAGACCATCGATCAAGTTGTTGTAGTACTTCGTCCCGGCCTCGCTGATATTGTTTGAGAAACCCGTTGGTAGTAAACGAGGCCAGGATATGGAGAACCTGAAGTGGAAATATTAAAATTTCAGCCAAAAGCCCCAACTTCATACACTGCTTATGCTTATTCCACTTTTTTAATAGATTTATGGAAAACAAACGCTCTGTCCGCGTTTTCCGGGATAAGGCTTACCATCTTATCTGGTAAGATATCTTACCAGAACATGGTCTATTAATGTGCTAAATTTCATGAAAATCCGTTCAGTAATTTTGCTTGAAAGACTAACAAACATCCAAACAAACTTTGACATTTTTAGGCGCTCCACCCACTGAAGACGCGTCCCGCCGCGGTGCGCAGAGCGACGGATAACACAACTGCGCACGGGACCATTTCCCGCGCGGTGCCGCGTCGGCAGTGTGTTGTGCTAGGCGTGATTTCTATATAAATTAACATAGTTGCATACAATGGTAAAATCTGCCATCCCGCGCACCGCGACGGGGCGCGGTGCAGTGGGTGGAGCGCCTTAATGTTAGTTTTTTTATTGCCGGCCCACTTGATTGTAAGTGGTCACCGTCGGAAGGACATGAGCAATACCAGAGCAATCGCCAATGCAACTACCGCTCTGAAGGAGAACTTATTTTACACCTTTTTTGTAGACCCCCATATTATAGCGTTATATTATCATCATAAATGAATTAGTTTTAAGTCTATATTATTGTATGTATGTTAATCTGTAAGGTATTTATGTTATGGGGGTCGTTGCCTGAATTAAAGATTTATTATTTTCTTTATCTATATGTATAAAATTGAAAAGCGACACACCGCTGATTAAACAAAAAAGCGGCCAAGTGCGAGTTGGATTCGCACATGAAGGGTTCCGTAGTAGCAAGTAACATAATATAAAAGTTCTTGAAGTTCGTTGTAACTTTGATCGAGGTAAATTGCGGTTTACGATTTATGACGTATTGAAAAAAACTACTTACTAGATCTCGTTCAAACCAATTTTCGTTGGAAGTTTGCATGGTAATGTACATTATATATTTTTTTTAGTTTTATCATTCTCTTATTTTAGAAGTTACAGGGGGGGGACACACTTTTTACCACTTTGGAAATGTCTCTCGCGCAAACTATTCAGTTTAGAAAAAAATGATACTAGAAACCTCAATATCATTTTTAAAGACCTATTCATAGATACCCCACACGTATGGGTTTGATGAAAAAAAAATTTTTGAGTTTCAGTTCTAAGTATGGGGAACCCCCAAAATTTATTGTTTTTTTTCTATTTTTGTGTGAAAATCTTAATGCGGTTCACAGAATACATCTACTTACCAAGTTTCAACAGTATAGTTCCTATAGTTTCGGAAAAAAGTGGCTGTGACATACGGATGGACAGACAGACAGACAGACAGACAGACATGACGAATCTATAAGGGTTCCGTTTTTTGCCATTTGGCTACGGAACCCTAAAAATCTCAGAAACTGGCGAACCGATTAAGATGAAATTTGGCAGGGAGATAGTTTATGCTAAAGAGACGTCCAATAAGAACGTATTTTTGGAAATTCATCCCCTAAGGGGTACAAATAAAGGTTAGAAGACACTTTCATACATACCAACTTTGTTAGTTTTAGATTTATAAATTTGAAATTTTTTATGTAAGTTTAGAGTAATAAACAAAAGTTAACTTTAATATATTTTTTTGGAAAATCATCCCTTAAAGGGTTAATTTACTGAATGGTACTTAGTAGGCAACTTCGTCATTTTTGAAGTTAAAAACATGAAAATTTACATATTAGCTCCAGACTAAAAATAAAATTTGTAAATATTGTTTTTTTGGAAAATCATCCCCTAAAGGGTTAATTAAGAGTCCGAAAGTTAGTATGGCAACTTCGTCAGTTTTGAAGTAAGAAGAGTGAAAATTTGTATATAAGCTTATAGTTAGAGACAAAAAATAACTGTATCACGGTTTTCTCGAAATTCATCCCCTAATAATAGGGGTTGGTAGTCAACTACATACAAATCAACTTCGCCAGTTTAAGAGTTATAAATGTGAATTTTTTATGTAAGTTTATAGCCATAAACGAAAGTAAACTTTGATATTTTTTTTCGGAAAATCATCCCTTAAAGGGTTAATTTAGTGGATTTAATTTAGTACGCAACTTCGTCATTATTAAAGTTAAAAACATGAAAATTTATATATTAGCTCCAGATTAGAAACAAAATTTGTAAGTATTACGTTTTTTTGGAAATCCCCTAAAGGGTTAAATAAGAATGTGCAAATTAGTATGGCAACTTCGTCAGTTTTGAAGTAAGAAGGGTGAAATTTTGTATATAAGCTTACAGTTAGACACAAAAAATAACTGTATCACTGTTTTCTTGAAATTCATTCCCTAAAAATAGGGGTTGAAAGTCATTTACGTATAAATCAGCTTCGTCAGTTTTAGAGTTATAAAAATGAAAATTTTTATGTAAATTAATAGTTGTGAACAAAAGTTAATTTTAACACGTTTTTTTGGAAAATCATCCCTTAAAGGGTTAATTTAGAGCATGGAACTTAGTATGCAACTTCGTCATTTTTGAAGTAAAAAACATAAGAATTTACATATTAGCTCCAGACTAGAAACAAAATTTGTAAGTATTATGTTTTTTGGAAAATCATCCCTTAAAGGGTTAATTAAGAGTGTACAAGTTAGTATGGCAAGTTCGTCAGTTTTGAAGTAAGAAGGGTGAAAATTTGTATTTAAGCTTATAGTTAGACGCAAAAAATAACTGTATCAAGGTTTTCTCAAAATTCATCCCCATAAGGGGTTAAACTAAGGGATTGTAAACATTTAAGAAACTACGTCATTTTTGAACTCAGTAATGTGAAAATTAATAATATGAATGGGACATGGTGTGACAGGAAGAGGGAGAGGGACAGGGAGCGGGAGAAGAGAGAGTGGGACAGGAAGAGGGAGAGAGAGAGGAAAAGCGAGAGAGGTAGAGAGGGAGAGGGAGAGGGAGAGGAAGAGGGAGAGGGAGTATAAACGATAACTCTTGAATGGATGGAAACAACAGAACCGTTTTAAAGATATTTTTTACTGTTTAAAATTATTGTCTGCCTGTCTATGTGTTTGTCTGTCCGGGCATCACATGAAAACCCTAGAACTGATTCGACGGAAATTAGTTAAGTTATTCCTTATACTTTGGGTCATATTTTAGAAAACTTTTCGTCACGAAAAATTAAAAGTTTTCCCCGGAAACAACATGAAACTTTGTATGGAATATTTTTTAAATATCAACGATTTGCTTTAAATTTTCAACAAAGGTTCCTCCTTTAATTGATGAAATACATGATTTCGAGTATTTCAAAATGTTTCATGAATAAGAAAAAAAAATAATGTTAATGACGTTTATTATTGGAAACCCGCTTTCGGAGGAATGATCTGTGATTGTATCGTAGGTTTCAGTATGTAAATTCCTAAATATTAGTACTCCAATATAAATGAGGTCTGCTATTAAATTTTCTTCTGTAAGGGGTACAAATATGACAAGCATAATTTCCGCGTGCGAAGCTGCGGGAAACAGCTAGTTTTCAATATAGCGCTTCGAAAAATCCTCAGAAGGATGTTAGTAGGATATAACGACAATTTCTTAGACTTCGTGTCCTTAATAATTTAAACTAGACTCTTCTGATTCACCTGTAGAAATCCAAGCCCAGCTCTGCAGCAATCTCAACATCTCTCTCCCATTGGTTGTAGGAGTCGCAAGCTACGTCACCAGTACTGCCATCAGCAATCAGATCTGGACGCGTGTGTGTCAACACGTCCCAGATACTCTCACCTTTATCTGGAATTAGTATCTGAAATTAATTTACTCGTGCATCGCCTTGCAGAAGTAATATCCATTCCATTACATGTTCCAATGCCTCAAGAGGATTTTAAAAGGATATATTTAGATTATTTTATTACTATAGAACAAGTGTTTTGTTTCAAGATAAATCCTTGTCTAATGGATTTAGTGCTGTAACCTGAACACTCAGAAATATCCCTTCTTTCTAAATAAATCTCTAGCGTATATTCAGCTAAAACCATTGATGAATACCACGTCGTTGCATGGATGGTACTAAACGTCCAACGAAACGAGATAAAACCGACTTGTAGAGGTAACTGATTACATTATTCATGTCTATTGTTATTACTATCTCGGACAGTCCAACAAAAATAATCTAAAATAATATTTCTCTAGGACTGTAACGAGAAACTTAACATCAATGAGCAGCTTAATGAAAAGGTTTGTTCAGAACTAATAGGTAATATATAAAGATATATGTAGGTAATATAAAAGATGCCAAAGACCCCCTATGAATAGTGAATGTCCAAGTACACTCACCATCTGCGTTCCAACCACCTTCGACTTGGTACGATGCTGAAGCAGCCCCAAATCTGAATGTTGACGGAAATTGTGTGTCGTGACCCCATGATGATTGCAGCGAAATACTGGAGAACAACATTATATAAACTGTTATACTGAACGACTTCAACTCCATCTTCTCCACTGTCATTTTGAATTTAATAATGGTATTTAAATAAATTGCGAAGTGTAGAGAGATATAGACGACTATTTATAATAGGGTTGTACTCAAGCGCAAGTGAAAAATATCATATTTATACGATTTTCCCTATCTACAAAATTTTTGTAGTTAAATTACATTCAAAGGACTCGCTCTCAATCCCCCAGCAGGAACCCGGCAAAGATTTTTGGCGACTGACTCAAGCAAAAGAATGGTAACTAGACAGTTTATCAGATATTTGTATACCGCTAACTGTTAAAGTACTGCCATTAACTGGCAAAGTAGTGTACTGTACCTTTCCTATACTTTAAAAAGTAAAATGATTTGATTTGCGGAAAAGTAACAGTACCAAAAAGAAAAAAAATACATTTATTTCAGAGACAATCGCTGCAATAGCCTTTACTAACATTGTCTAGGTATAAGATTAAAAATTAAAGTAAGACATTATTAGGTACAGTCGGCCGCAGAAGTAGCTTAACATTTTAGTACCTTGTCACATTACATTTCTTGAATTTGTCATAGATGTTGCTAGGAAACCGTCGAAACAGTTACTATTACAAAGTACCTACTATAATGTTAAGCTACTTCTGCGGCCGACTGTACATAGTTACGTCAAATGAAACAGCAATGACAAGGTAAAGAAATTGCAGTGAGACCCATTGAAAAAGACTTAGCATATACCGTGTTAATTAACGTGTACCAACGGTTACTGGTTTTCAGTGCGTGACTAGTCCAGGCCAGCGTCATGAGAACTAATTATGCTAGACTAGAATTTTGAGAGCAGGAGGACTATTCTCTAAAATACAAACTCGAAATCGAAGCTCACTCAAGTGAGACTCGAAAGCGAACATCTTGAATGTCATTCTCTAATCATCTAGTACTAGTCACTTGCCAAGTGAAGTGAGTCTCGAACTCGATCTTCAAACGACTAAAGATAGGAATTTTGACACTCATCACGGATTCCGCTGTCGAGTTACAAAACAGAATCGCCTTGCTGGTTCTTTCTTTCTTTTCTTCTTTCTTTCTTGGCCGGTATCAGTGATGCCTTTGGTGTTGCTGATGTCCATCGGCGACGATAGCCACTTACCATCAGGTGGATCGTCATCTCGTATGCCGGCCATTTCCATAGACAAGACTAATTAACATTATAATAGGATATAAGATTTTTTTATAGCAGTGAAAGCAAAAGGATATTTAGGTTAGGTACATACAACGGCATAAATCAATTAAGGTTTACTTTCCATGTGTATCGAGTAACCCAGTACTATAGTAGCAATAAATGTGATACTATAACATTACTAGCTGACTCAGCAAACGTTGTTCTGGCAAAAAAATTCTGGATAGCGACACCCTCATCATCTAGCAGTATGAAATGTATTTTACGACCTAGGTATATATTCTTTTAACTACTAAATACACAAAAAAATGATATAAAATCGGTCAAGCCGTTTCGGAGGAGTGAGACCACAAACACCGTGACACTAGATTTATATTATTAGATAATAAGAGATACAGATATATACAGTATGACATTCGACAAAGATAAATTTAAAAATTAAAAAAACCCACCTGCTATCAAAAAAGGTATCATGATATGTCTTTTTGAAATACTTATTGTGAGCTCTTAATTTGATACCCGTATTGCGTTATTCGATTTTATTTTATTTTTTCATACTTCAAACAATGTCATCTCACAGCCACCATATTTGTTTTTTTAATTTCCCTTATCTAAGAGCACTTGGGTTATCACGACTAAACAATATCTTAATTAAATAAATCCGTTCAGCGGTTTGGAAGGTACGAGGTAATAAAGAATATTACATGGATACATACAAACAAACATACAAGATACGCGCGAAAAACATAACCCTTCCTATCAGTCGGGTAATAAGCCAATTTTCGTTTTTATCTATATACAGTATCTATTTAAAATTCGTAAAAATGTAAACTTTAGCATGAACTAACCTACTCTAAAGAAATATGTAGTTTCCGAAAGAGACCTCGAAAATTATCGCTGAACAGTCTCTGAATTTATAGTATGTGTGTGTTTGTGTCTGTCTGTTAATATTGTTGTTTATGTGATTGTTTTAAATTATATTTTTATAACAGAATAAGATAGGTGGAATTTGCGTATTTCCACGTGGTGGTTACCCTAGCCGTTATCAATAAATTCAAGGACAAATCGATTAGTTTGTTTGTACAAGTGAGATATCTTTGGCATAACCTATATAACCCTGGCATAACATATTATATAACTTATATAAACTTCCGCTTCTTCCTATCTAGAACTAAATCGTAAAAAGTGTCTTGCTGTATCAGTGCCCATAATAAATCTATACATCTATATCTATATCTATACTCTATACAAATAAATAAAATTGGAGTGTCTGTTTGTAATATTAAAATAACTGCTTTTAACTAAGTACATTTGGATGTATACACGGTACTTATACCAAAACAACATTTTTTACAATTTTTGTCTGTCTGTCTGTCTGTCTATCTGTCTGTTTGTTCCGGCTAATCTTTGAAATGGCTGAACCGATTTTGACGGGACTTTCACTGGCAGATAGCTGATGTAACAAGGAGTAACTTAGGCTACTTTTATTTGAGAAAAAAAATAGTTTGTTAGCGATACGAAGTTCGCCGGGTCAGCTAGTATTCAATAAAATACAGTTCGCTATCAAATACGCATGATTTTTATTTATACATGCGTATTAGTGATTTGCAAGGTCCGACTCTTGTATGAAAGAAAATATGTAAATATGTGTTTTTTGATTAAATAAATACTCTAATCACTAATGGTCATGGAACTAATACAACCGATAAGTTGTAAAATAGAGAACAATTTCATAAATATCTAAATAGGTTGTCTATTAGGTTTTGGCTTGAGAGCCAGTTCTTTTTACTTCTCTCTTCATCTCTTTTCTTTCTTGGCCTTTGGTATTGCTAATGTCCATGGGCAACGGTCACTTACCACCAGATGGAACGTCAGCTCTATTGCGAACTACTTGAAAACAAGGCGATTACTTTTATTCGCTGATGACCTAAAACTGGTACGCGGGATAGGTTACATCTCAGATCACATAAGGCTGCAGAATTATATTGACAGAGTTGTGGACTGGAGCCAAAAGAACAAGCTTTACTTCAACGTGGGGAAGTGCTCAGTAATGTCATTCAGCCGATCACGCACTCCGCGGCACTACCAGTAGCTCGAGCACGAATATTTGCGAGAAAGTATTCGTATGGTTAACGTAAGCAATTTGTCAAATTTGTATGGCATTTTAGTACCATTTACGCACGATAGGGGCGCTTTTGAAAAAATGCCATACAAATTGCTTACGTTAACCATACGAATACTTTCTCGCAAATATTCGTGCTCGAGCTACAGTACCATGTCGAGAGGGAGACGCTGCGGCGTGTCACGGAGATGAGAGATTTGGGTGTACGGTTTACTACTGATCTTACCTTTCGACAACATATAACTGAAATATGCAAAAAGGCGTACCGGAACCTTGGCTTCATTTTGAAGCAAGCAGCTGGCTTCACCAACATGAATGCGCTGCGTGCCTTATATGAAGCTTTAGTAAAGAGTCACTTGGAGCTTAATTCGGTTATATTATGGGCTCCAAGGGAGAAGTATAAACAAATGCTAGAGCGTATCCAGAACAAATTCACTCGATTCCTCTATTATGAGGCTGTACGGAGTATATCCAGGCTATCAGCTCCTGTATCCCAGTTTGTTCGTCCATGGTGGGTTCCATGAACCTGGAAGCCAGGAGAGAAGTGACGTTAGCTAAACACTTGCTTATGGTGCTAAGGGGGGAACGTCACAGTCCGGCCATCCTAGGACAACTCTAAGGCTGTCGGCTCCGGATACAGTGTTGCCAATGCTACAGCAATTACCGTGTTCTACGGCTTTCAGGCCAAAAAATCACAAGATCTACGGCCTACGGCTGGAACCCTATAGCCGTAGCAAATTCTACGGCTTTTCGCAAATTCCACGGTCTTTTTTTATTTATTGTTTTGCAACACACTGACACGGCCCACACTTGATCTTTTCCCATATAAACACGGCTTTTTTATGTAATGTACACGGCCTTCCAAAAATTTTCATTGGCAACACTGTCCGGATAACAGTGTAGAGCGGAGGCGGCTCTCGCCCCTGCTAGTGCGAACTCCTGCGCAACGCAACTCGAGCGCTGCGCACACTCAATGCGGTAGCATGTCGTAGTCGTATTGACATTTTCAGTTGTACACTGATTGAGTGCACAAGGGCTATAATCTAATGTTGTCACAGGTTTATAATTTAGATAATCAATAATTTGTAAATATTTGTATTGTTATTTATAATTTAATAATTTGTAATTATTAATGGTTTCATAACTAAAGAATGAATGATTTTAACAATTTGTTCAACAAGTTCCAATAACGAACAGTCAAATAACATGTAGTTAACCTTAAAAATGTCAATACGGTATCTATTCAAATTAATTCATAAATCAACAACAATAAATGGAAGGCCATTCACATGACATGAATATAATTTCATTACTATTGTTAATTATTTATTGAATTTTTAATTTTAAATTTATTGTTGTTGATTTATGAATTAATTTGAATAGATAACGTATTGACATTTTTAAGATTAGATGTTATTTGACTGTTTGTTATTAGAACTTGAAATAATAATAAATAGGATTTATAATTTAATAATTATAAAGATTATGTTAACTATTGGAACAATATACTAAGAATAGATATAAGAAATCAATAATACTAACGCATTAGGCTACTGACCTGTAATGTTAGTATGTTTATGGAAAAATAAATAAATTATTAGTGAAAAAAAAATTAAAAAATACAATAATTTCTTACCACAAAACAACCGCAAACAATAACATGATTATAGCAAATGATACAATCGCCCACATAGCAGCTGAAGTTTGTCGATAAGTTAGCGTCAGTGTGATAAGTGTGATAAATGTTGCATGTCATACAAAAATCACAGTTGTTGTTTGTTTATTCGTACTTTGTACTCAGGCAACTAACATACACACAATAATTTATATTTTGATTTTATGGTATTTTTGAATTCAGAAAATATGTGAAAATTAATAATGTAAGCTTATATGTATGTAGTTAAAAACAAAAAGTAATTGTTATACTTGTAACAAGGAGAGGGGAGGGGAGCAAAACCGGAAGAAGGAGAGGGGAGGGATAGGAAGGGGGAGAGGGGAGTGGGAAGAGAGGAGAGGGGAGATGGGAGATGGGAGAGGGGAAAGGGGAGAGGGGAGAGCGAGATCAAGAGGGAGTGGGAGAGGGAGGAGATATACACACAAAAACTATAACGGCTAAGAACGGCTGTACCGATTTTAATTATCTCTGATTCTTAGACGATACGAAGTTGGCCGGGTTAGCTAGTGTACGATAAATCCAGTGCTTGACATTGAATGAATTACTTTTTAGGGTTTCGTAGCCAAATGGCAAAAAACGGAACCCTTATAATTATATTCGTACTATCTATCTGTCTGTCCGTGTATGTCACAGCCACTTTATTCCGAACAGTTCAAACTTGGTAGGTGTATTCTGGGGGGACTCCCCATACATAGAACTGAAACATTTTTTTTTTATCAAACCTTTACGTGTGGGGTGGAACCAATACCGGTTAACGTGGTTCAGCCGAGATTCCTGTCTATAGAATTATGCAACAGTGCGTTTTATAATGTCAAAGAATAAGGTGTGTGATTCGGTTGTGTGAGTGTCTATAGATAGGTTTTCAAAAATGACATTGAGGTTTCTAACGGCCGGTCTCAATAATGTACTAACAGATGGAAGGCTGTGAAAAGGGCTACCATTAGTATGTTATCTGTCATATTTGTCAATTTTTGCCTCTGAAAAATTGACAAATATGACAGATGACAGCCCTATCCACAGTCTTCCATCTGTTAGTACATTATTGAGACCGGCCGTAAGACCATTTTTTCTCAAAGTCAATCGTTTGAAAGATAGACACTTCCAAAGTGGTAAAATGTGTCCCCCCCCCCTCCCTTCTAACTTTAAAAATAAGAAAGTGAAAAATGTAAAACAAATATTAAGCTATACATTTCAATACGAAAATTGGTTATAACGAGGCATAGCCAGTGGATTTTGAGATATAATACAAATTTCAAAAACTGCAAATATAACTTTGTCATGTATAACAATCACTATGGAAAACAAAGTTATTTTTTGCTGGCGAAAAATAATAATGGTATTTTGGATCTTGCTACTACCACACGAGTCCGACTCGCACTTGGCCACTTTTTTGTCATAGATAACAGATAATAATTATGAAATTGGCAGGGGACATTTTTATCAAATAACAACAAGAGTGTGTATACAAGCTGATAACACAGATGAAATAATAGTACTTATAATCTGTTATTCAGTTTCCATTTGAATCATATCTGTGACAGGACACTTCAAACAGACTCAAGAAGAATTTACTATGGCCGCGATCCACTAGACGCTCATAACGCTCACAACGATCAAAATATCATACTAATTTGACAGTTGTGAGCGTTTTGAGCGTCTAGTGGAACGCAGCCTATCTAGGTACCTAGGGTTACGAAGTGGTAAACGGTCTTCCAGCTCTTGGCGCCATAAGCCAGTGCAGACTAAGAACTAAGCTAAGTTAGTTTAACTTATTGTTAGCTCTCATGAGTCATGGCCGCTACACAGAATTTGTATGGTGCGTCTTTACTAAGGAGCGATTTAATTAACAGTTAGTGTAATAAAGTGACTGTGACATACACAGACAGACAGACACACAGACAGACGTGACAGTTTTTAAGGGTTCCGTTTTTTGCCATTCGGCTACGGAACCCTAAAAACTAACAACTATTTATTTTCATCATCATAGTCAAATCAAATCAAATGTTTTTATTCAAAATTGATTTGGTTTACAAACACTTTTTGCAAGTCATGCAAGCTACGCCAATGCTTCAACAAAGCCCTACTGTGAGAGAACCCGGGAGAAGAATCAGCAAGAAACTACCGGGTTTTTTTCTCCTGCTCACAGTTACAGATAGCACTTAATACCCTCTACAATCTATATTTATAAAACTCATGTCCAAGCAGTCTTGTAGGTATAATTGTATTGTAAAATAATCATCTAATTTTTAATATCCTTTCGTCTTATGAAAGCTTTTAATATGAGTTTTAAATTTAAGGTAAGGCATTTCTGTAAATTTTCATGAAATTTTATTATAAATATTTACACATGTATGTATGCATGAACGAGTCACCAGTTTTACATAGTCTAAGTTTAGCCTTGTTCCTCGTATTAATATTGTGGATGTCACTCTTCTTAAGAAAACTATCGTAATATTTCTTAACATACAAAACATTATCCAATATATAATGTGACACCACAGTTTGAATAAATTTAATTTAATTTAGCGCGATTTACATTTCAATAAGTACAGTAGCGAGTTAAGTAATCAGACAGTTAAGTAATAAGTAGTAAGTTGTAAGTAGCGTCCAAACGTAAGGCGAGTGAGTAATCATAAGTTGCCGTTCCAACAAGAAGACTGGTCGTGTGCTTGTGTTTTTTTGTTCCACCGAAACCGTTGTTTTAATCCAGAAAATGGACGTTGAATTAATTAATACCAATTTACTAGATATAATAAGAGATATAGTACCAATACTTTCACAAAACATTGAAAATGAAATATTAATAGAAATGAATTATTATACTACTACTAATTATTATACTTTTTATATAACCTCACAAAATATTAATAATAGCTGCATCTCTAGCTTGTTTTATGCGGTAACTGTAGCATTTTGAATTATATAAACATTCATGTTTCAAGTACTCTTGTACAAAGATAAACGTAATAATATCAGACCACTTCATTTTTCATTAAATTTACCTACACGTGTCCGCGGCCGCAGTGTACAAACTTATGCACTGTACTAAACTCACCCGTCTAGGCCGTCTACATGTCGGCATGTCGGCCAGTTAAGTTAGCGGGGTGCGGGAGACGCGAGGGAGGGGCCTACTTCGCACTGGACTCGCCAAAAAATAGGATCGCGTTCTATTTGAATCAACTTAACTGAACCACTTACTACTTAACTCGCTTTTGCCGTTCAAACGACATTAACAACTTAACTCGCCGGTGTCGTAAGTTAACTCGCTACTGTACTTATTGAAATGTAAATCGCGCTTAGAGACATCCATAAGCGAGTCCCTAGGCAGAGGTTGTAAATGGCACGGACTGCTTTTTTCTGTAAAATAAATATAGACTCAATATACCTAGCTCAATATCTGCAGCTGAGGCCCACAACCCACAACAATAGTTGACTGAGTGTATGTATTACAGGTATTACTTTCTATTAATGAAGATGGAGTCAACATTACTGGTGGATATACATACTTATTGGTCTCTCAGTGATAGTTACAAATTGAAAGTTTAAAAATGTGCAGCAATAACATATAAATTAGAATCACATCAAAAGGGACATGGCTTCCGTTTTGAACTGTACACCAGTGTTATTTTATTTTTATTTTATTTTGGACACAGACAGTCATATAAGATTTCATAAGTTACAAAAAAACTATGTTTAGTGATAGACATTGAGTGCCAACACTTATATAAATAATACTATTTTTATGTAATCTTGATACAATAATACAAGTGATTCTTCGAATTTAAGTAACTTTAGGTTTTACCACAGAAGATATTACAGTACTTATGATAGCAGTTTACTAATACAATTATGTGTTTAATGTTATTAACATAAAGTAAGTATTACATATAGAGGGAGTGTAACGAAGTGGGAACAGTAGGCACGGGTGAGAACAACACGACGTTCCCGTCGCGAGCGCTTGTAGTCGTGGTTGATTGCTAGCGGTGTGCGGTTCTAGAGAGATTTTTAAATATTTACGTATCAAAATGGTCAAATGTGCAGTTCCATCTTGCAAAAACGATAGTAGGAAACACACAAAACTGAAATCCAGTATCACATTTCATCGGTAAGTTGATTTTTATATTTATTTTTAAGAAAACAAATCACGCATCGCGGGTGTGAAGGAGACGTGAGGGGCGGGCACGGAAAGACCGCCCGCGCACCGCGCTCTCCCGCGAGACTGTAGTGATGTGATGCGATCAACGCTGTAGTCGATATTTAAAATATGTTTTGAAATGTTTGCTATGAGAACAACGTATTATATTTATGTAACTTTAATAGTCAAAATCTTATAGACATTTATTATAAATCATTATAGTGTGTGTTTTGTATGATATACTTTGTAATATTTATAATGCCAAAGTATTTTAACGTAAGCTAGGAATGTAAATATAAGGGCGTACTCGTATTCACGTAGATAGCTGGCTACCGGCGCCGATCTGCCAGCGCTTATCGGAACCGGTCCGCCCATGTAGTCGGCATGTAGTCCAAGGACCTGGGCAAATGAGCTTGCTCAAGTGAAAATAGAGAAAACAAATTTTCCCAGATATGAGAACTAGCTATATCGATTAGTCGCCCTCGTAAACCATAACATTGTAAATTTCATCGAAATCGTTAGTGCTGTTAGTGTGAACGTGAATACAAACAAATATATAAATAAATATACATATTTATATAAAAAATTCTCGTTTAATAGTAGGAAATAAGATAAGTTATCGAAATAACTTATCGATACCTCGTTGCCGATCGGCACGTAATTGAAACATCCCTATCTGTCATACACGCATCGATATACGTATCTATAGATCACCTGCCTACGATGTGTTCTGTACCATTTGTGTAATACACTCCCTCTATCTAATACATACTCAAAGGTTATTAAATTATAGTCGCCGCGAACTAAGATGCCCAATTTGTCGTTTGCAATCACAGTGACACTAGAGATGTACAAAAAAATCGGTTCACGAAAGAAACCAATTTTTGCAACAAATCGATTCAAAATTGTAAGATCTTCTAATCGATTCGATAATTAAATTGTAAACTAAAAACCGTAACATTTAGGTACCTCCCAGCTACCTCGATTGAGCTACATATCTCGTACCACGTATTCTCAATATTATGTATTTAGGACTCCCAATAAAATATTATTTTGTTTCTTCCTAACAACTCATGCTAGATATGCATGGAAATAGCCGAGCCGGCAAACAAGCTGACGATCCACCTGATGGTAATTGGCTGTCGTCGCCCATGAACATCAGCAACACCAAACGCATCACTGGTGCGTTGCCGGCTAAGAAAGAGAAGAAAAAGAAAGAAAGATAGATCATGATAGAATGAACTCATCCGCTCAGTTTCATAATAATATTTTCAGATATTATGAGCGTCAGGGAAAAAACTACAGTGAATAAATTCTTATTTATTTCGTAACACACATTCATGTGTACATAATTATTAATTTGTTGAAAAAAAAAGAATACCGCAAAAAGCTTAGCTACATAATCCTATATATATAACATTCTCGTGTCACGCTTTGTTGAAGTTGAACTCCTCCGAAACGGCTGGACCGATTTTCGTGAATCTTTGCGTGCATATCGGCTAGGGTGGAGAATCGGACAACATCTATATTTCATCCCCCTACCCCTAAAAAATTTTTGGCAGAACAACGTCTGCCGAGTCAGCTAGTTACATATAATATATTATCTGCAGTTTACTCTCCATGGATGGACAAGTGTCCATACTTATTGAAAATGTCCTTTGTTAGAATCCAATTCGTCGTGGTATTCTTGGGTACCTAATTTTAAATTCTAATGCAAGTAAATCATTTTTAACAAAGTAATTAAATTAATCAATTTTCATTTTTAAATTCCGATTATGGTAATGTATCGATTATGATTGGTTTTAGAAACGGTTTCAGGCCGTCACATCACTTTGCGTCAGTTTTGTTTTAGGCCTCTTCATCTATCATTGTTTCGACGTCAAATATTTTTAATAAATTTTGCATAAATTATGATGTGATGGGATTTTTAATAGATTATAACGTTTACTATGATTTATAATCAACGCCAATGAAAATGAGTAAGGATTTTTAACAAATTTTGGAAAAATCCTTTGTCCGTAAGTATTCAACTATTCATGTCAAGTAAATGATTATTCCATTTCGCTCAAAGACGTCCATACAATGTTAGTTCATATTAATAAATGGCAGCTATCATTATGGGCATCTTAGATAATTTTGACTATAATAGTAGGTACATACTAAAAGAAGGTATTAAATTTTTTCAAATAACAATTGCATAACTTTTTCTTTAAATTTAGATATAGAATTTTATTACAAAAAGGATCGATATGACCGATTTCCCTATTGCAAACAGCCAAACAACGATTGAAGAATGAGTTTGAGGTGTATTTAGGGCTCGATGTAGGAACAGCAAATAAATTATTGGGTCTGCGAATACTTTTGAGGGGTACTTTAAGGTGTATTTTTTCTAAAAGGTCAGGGGAGTCTATGAAGTTGTTCAAAATTTTGTACAAGAACATATAGTCACGATGTCGCCGTCGTAGGTTTAGGGGTAAAATGTTATATTTTTTTAGCGCAGTACTCTACGATACATTCCGGGACCCAGCTCTGTATTCTAGAATCCTTATAAGTATAACATGCATAAGGCATGCGTCTACAGTTCATCAGAAACACGAGGTGTAATCCCAAGGGAACGTTGCTGGATGACGTTGGCGTAGTATCGTGCGGACGCGCGGGCAGTGCGCGGTCTGGCGGGGTCCGTGAAGTCCACGCTGTATAGACCGAAGTTCACGCTGAAATAAGATAGGTTTAGAATAAATCAACCATCCACAATGACTTTGACGATGTTATGGCACAGTTGGTAATGACCCCTTTTTATGTGATAAGGCTAGCAAAGGATTTTTCAGTGCCACCAACCCCTGCCCTTGGACATCTGTGACAAACCACGAATAGGTGAGATTGTAGTCAGTTAGTAGGTAGGTCCTTTTACTATTAGGTATTTATGAGAATATCAGTTATAATTCGATAAAGGACTTTGGAAGTTAGGACTGCTGCCTGCAAAGCTCAGGAAGGCGATCTCCGTATCAGGTCCTGAATATGATATCTCATTTGTTTATGCGAATAGACGACGAACGAAATGAGCCACCTGATGGTCAGTGGTCCCCGTCATCGTCCCCGTGGTAAGGCGTGCCGCGTGATGTCCATGGGCGAAACACCAAAGAAAGAAATAAAGTACTAGAACAAGGTAATTAGTAAACTTATTGGAACGAAGTTCCTTATCGCGCGTTGCGAAAGGGGGCTAGGCGGAAAATTTGGTAACGAAAAGTGGTAACGACACTTTTTGCCGGTAACGAAAAGTTGTAACAACACTTTTTGCCGTCGTATTTTTTTTACATAGAAAGCAAGCCAGAGTACTAGGATAGGATGTTTTTGCTATCCTAGTACTGACTGCAAGGAACTTCGTTCCCTCAGGGTGTCCCTTGACACCTCTCAAATTTTTATCCATATTATATGGTCTATGATTTCCATCACATACTTACCTATATCCATCACTCCATTCGAAGTTGTCCATAAGAGTCCAAGCAGTGTACCCCACGATATTAACGCCATCCTCTTTAATTGAAAGCAATACCTAGAAACACTTCAAAGTTTAAGTAATTACTTGTCAAGTTCAGATCTTTCAAATTCAAAGAACAGTGGGGGACATCTTGGCGGGGGTTTTTGGAATAACAATTTCTTTAGAGAAAAATTAACAATAATAGTTTCCAGTTATTATGTACCTGACGCAAATTATCTTTGTAAAATTGTATTCGTTCGACGTCCTCAAGAGATTTGTTCTTGCTACTGTAACCATTTTCCGTGATAAGAATTTTCACATCGCCGTACTGTTTAATAAACCATGCCAGTATGCGTCTAATGCCTTCTGGATATACCTATAACAAAAAGTCTAGATACAGCTCATCGAATGCTTACCTGAGTTCGACAAATTGATTGTTCGTTTTAAGTGGCCAAAATCGCCCATTGACATCAGCAACATCAAAATTCAAAGGCATCACTGATGCGTTGCTGGTCAAGAAAAAGAGAAGAAAAAGGAAGAAAGAACTGGTTTCAAGCTCCAAGGAACAAGATGAGTCGTCTTAAAAGTAGGCGTTGTTCTAACGTTTTTTTTTTCTTTATTTCCTTCTTTCTTTCTAGGTGCAGTGGAACTGGTTTATGTTGTGTGTTGTCTACGTCAGTAATTGTTAATGTTTTAACAAGTATGATCACTTACAGCAAACCATGAACAGCCAGCTACAGGCCATTCAGGTTTCATGTTCAACACGGCGTCTAGTTCAGGGGCGCCGTCTATCGGCCACTCTCTCACAATTTCTCCAGGCTTAGCCTTTCGAACCACACGACTCGTGTAGTGATTGAAGCCTAGGAAATCATAGGTTCCTGAAATGAATGGTTTAAGGATTCCAATTAATCACTTCATCTTTTGAGGATTGATGCATTTTTCGCAAAAAATCGCATAAGTATAATACCTAGGACCTCTTCTTTTTCTTCTTCGGTGAAAGCAGGTAATCTAGAACGTGCATATCCTTCTTTTCGGCTCTTTTCTTCAAAGAATTTTTCAATAATCGACGGCCATCCACCTTCTTTTGAAAATATTGGGTGACAGTACCGACCACTCTGGAATGGTAGGAAAATTTCGAAAATAGTTATTCAGTAAATAATATGCATAGGTATTTATTATTATAAAGTCTCACGGATAATTCTCGAAGCGTTTCAGCCAATTCCTCATGCTCTTCTGATTCCGCTTCCAACCACATTAAGTGAGCGGTGATCCCCACTTCACCTGAAACATGCATTAGGTTACATTTGTAAAGGTCGAGTTTGACTACGATTCTTTTCAGAATATACATATATCTGCCTATATATGCATAAAATGCAACTTATGTTACACAGTAATAATGTAGCTTTCTACTGGTGAAAGAATTTTTGAAATCGATCCAGTAGCTTTTGAGTTTATTCGTTACAAACATCCTAAAATACAAAAATACAAATCTTTCCTCTGTATAATATTAGCGTAGATAAGTAACACAAGACTTGTAGAAGAAATAATTATGTATCTTATAATAACATCCTCGATAAGTATCATCTTGGCCAAAGATACAAAGGATTTTGTTTTGTTTAATTAAAATTATAAAATACTAGCCGCCCGTACAGACTTCGTTCTGTCAAAAGTTTTTTTTAATAATTTTTAGATATAAGCTATCCTATCTTTCAAGTTGGATCAAACTGCACAGGGTGTGCAAATTAGATTAAAATCGGTTAAGTAGTTTAGGAGTCCATCGCGGACAAACAACGTGACACGTAATTTATATATATTAAGATTAAGCTACCTTAGTTGAGTGGGTCGTGAAATTTATTATTTTCTAATAAAGTATTTCCGTTCGTCGGTGAATTGTGTATACAACAGAGCTCTAACTTAAGCTAAGCTACTAACCTTTAAATTTATTCCGGAATTCTTTATCATATATCCTGTAAGCTTTGGCATGAGCCAATAGCACGTGTTTGCTGCAAAGAAACTCAGCCACTCCAGGATCATGTATGCCAGGTGCTAACGCGCCTGAGTAGGCCATGTCACAGATCAAATTTGGTTCGTTGATTGTTATCCAGGTCTTAACCCGGTCCCCGAAAAGAGTAAAGGCAACTCTTGCGTAGTCCGCGAACCAAACAGCAGTCAATGGATTTGTCCAGCCCCCTGTATATCAAATTATATTATAGATACTCTAAATTAGACCTTTTTTTAAAGCATCTTACTATAGCCGGTTATAGAATGCCCAATCTAAATTGAGACGCCTCAAAAAAATTTGTAGTTTTTACTTTACTAGGTCTTTGTGTCATCATGTTATATATGTCTTTGTAAAGCTTACTCATGATACTCTTACTTGTTTTGTGGTTATATCTACCTAACTAGCGACGTTCTTTCAGAATTAACCATAAAATATTTAAGAACGAGTTTAATTTTCAGTTTCGAGAACCATTTATAAAGCGGGTCCTCTTTTTTCTGGCCTGGACAGTAACTTTCTGATTCTCTCTGTGTCCTGGCTGGTGACTTTAGAATACCAACTCCTCATCAACGGATTTCCACAGGCAACAATTATTGCTTAGGAATGAGGATCCCATTCTCCATTACTTACAAATTACAAACAAAACTATTTCCCCGTCTACTATACAGGCAGATCTTACCTAGCTTCTGTATCCTTTCTGGAAGGTCCCAATGGTACATAGTTACAACAGGTTCGATTCCTCTCGCGAGCAGACCGTCGATCAAGTTGTTGTAGTACTTTGTTCCGGCTTCACTAATCTTGTTGGGGAAACTTGTCGGCAGTATACGAGGCCAGGCGATGGAAAACCTGGAATTATACGTTATCTATTTAATGTATGCCTCAACGCTAGAAAGCAAACACGTATTAACCCGCAACTATCAAATTGTTCATCAGATCCAAAAAAATTATGATCTCTCGAAATTTTTTTATAAATTCTCTATTTAGTAGAGAAATTATGATTTTTTGTCTGTTTTAGTAGGGAAGTAATGATTTTTTTTTTCGAGAAATCAAAAAGTTAATAAATTGATCTTTGCGGGTAACTACGTGTTTGCTTTTCAGCGTCGATGTGTAAAAATTCCAGAACATATATTAGGTAGGTACATGAATTTTTTAGCCATTAGTAGTTCTAATCCAGACTGCAATTTTGATACAATACAAGGCTTGTCAGTTCAAGTTAGGTCCTACATCTTTTTCTTTCTTCTATCTTGAGCAGCAACATATCATGGTGTTGGCCATGATTAATTTCAATAAGCAACGGAAACCACTTACCATATGGTCGTCTGCTCTTTTTAACCAACTTCAAAAAAAGGAGGAGGTTCTCAATTCGACGGTATTTCTTTTTATGTTTGTTACCTCAGAACTTTAGACTGGGTGAACCGATTTTGATGATTCTTTTTTTAATCGAAAGCAGGTGCTTGTCATGTGGTCCCACATAAATTTGAACGAGATCTTAATTTTGAAGTCGGTTATTTTTTGTTAGTAAAATTTTGATTATACTATCACTAGTTAAATAATTGTCACATAAATAGACTACAAGAAAAGTTACATTCACCTGTAGAAATCCAAGCCCAACTCTGCAACCATCTCTATATCCCTCTCCCATTGGTTGTAGGAGTCGCAAGCTACGTCACCAGTACTGCCATCGACAATCTTATCTGGTTGCGTGTGTGTTAACACATCCCAAATACTCTCCGATTTATCTGCAATCAAAATAAACGCACACTACTCAATCATCGTGGAGGTTACCTACTTCAGAGCCAGTTCTTTTTTTCAAATGTCCGGATGAAACATGCTAAAACAGGTACAAATCATAGATTATTTGCAAAGAAGGATTAATAGCTGGAACTCCTTAGGAAGATTTGATTGGTTGAAAACTGGGTTCCGACTGCTAACAGTTTTTTTTACTATACCCATCCGGCGCGGCGTGGGATTAGTATTCTAATTTCTAACCCAATACGGCTCTCACTTATGCTCTCACTTATCTGTTCAGCGGTTTGGAAGATACGAGGTAATAAAGAATATTACATGCATACAAACATACATAAATACATACATACAAGATACGCGCGAAAACCATAACTCTTCCTGGCAGTAGGATGATAAGTCAATTTCCATTTTTATCGTTAGACAGGTACCTATCTATTTAAACTTCGTAAAAAATGTAAATTTTAACAAAAACTAACCTACTTTAAAGAAATAGATAATTTTCAAAAGAGACCTCGAAAATTATCGCTGAACAGTCTCTGAACTTATAGGAAAATTTGATAACCGTTTTTTTAAGTCTGTTAAAAATAAACTTGGTTACAGTCGACAGTAAATTCTCATTAAAAGTTACCGACAACTTGTAAGAGATGCAAAAAACACTAAGCAAATGTACATTGTATGTTTTTAAATATTCCTTTGTATGATATTACTCAGATACTCTCTTATCAGACATTTTACAATGACGATTTACCTATATCCTAAGCACGACACCAAGCCAATGTTACTAGAGTGATAAAAATAAGTAATCTTTAGTTGCAAAATGCGAAGTTTTTGCCATTAAATACTGTAAAACCAGTTAATAGTTTGAAAACATACTGAAAATATAGCAATATAATACTGAAGCAAAAAAATAGTCACTGTACAAGAGTTCCCTCGTCTGGAACCAAACCAGAGTGTAATATCCTAAGTCATGCTTATCACAAAAATGCGTCGACAACGCATCGGTGATGCTTTTGATGTTGATTATGTCCATAGGCGACGGTAGCCTTTACAATCAGGTAGATCGTCAGCTCGTGTGTCGGATGTTTACATGAAATAATTCTTGACAATAATCTAAATTTTACTAACAAAAAATAACCGACTTCAAAGTCTCAAAAACCACATAGTTCTCAGATCTCGTTCAAATTTATGTAAGACCACATGACAAGCACCAGCTTTCGATTAAAAATAATCATCAAAATCGGTTCACCCAGTCGAAAGTTCTGAGGTAACAAACATAAAAAACAGTCGAATTGAATACCTCCTCCTTTTTTGAAGTCGGTTAAAAAGGAGAATGGACATTCCATCTGACTCACCGTCTGCGTTCCAACTACCCTCAATTTGGTATGATGAGGAGGCTGCACCAAATTTGAATCCTGGTGGAAAGTTCCAGTCTTGTGTGCCCCATGATGACTTGGACAAACAACTGAAAAACCAATTTAAGGGTACTGTAACCAGGTTGGTAGTAGATAACCCAGTGACCGAGTCCGAGTAAGTGCCTTCTGAGAAAGATCCCTTGTTGAACTTGTTAGTCGACATATTATTAATCAAAACCAAATCAAAAAAAATTTAATCAAATCAAATGTTTTTGTTCAAAATTGGTTTGGTTTACAAACACTTTTGAAAGTCATGCAAGCTACGCCCATGCTTCAACAAGGCCCTACTGTGAGAGGGCTCGGGTTCTACCGGAAACCCGGAAGCTTCAGAAGAAGCAGCAAGAAACTTCCGGGTTTTTTTTCCTGCTCACAGTTACAGATAGCACTTTATCATCTACTACAATCTTTGACGACCCGTGTGGTGCAATGGTTACCATGCCGGATCGCCGCACCGAGGGTCCTGGGTTCGATTCCCAGCGAGGCGGAAATTTGAATGATGAGTTTGAATTTCTGTTCTCGGTCTGGGTGTGAATGTCCTTGTCTATGTTGTGTGTTGTCCATGGCACCCACGACACAGGGAATCCTAGTGTGGGGCTATGAGTGTGAAGCGTTATTTATTTATTTATTTATTAATCTATATGAATTAGTATACCCACTTAAATAAAAATAATATTATTAATTTATGTACTTAACTGTTTGTTATTGTTTGTACCGAAATATTTGTTTTTGGGCTGTGGCGGCCCCTGGGGAGACCCCCCAAGTAATGATATTTCTAGAAGTAATTTACTTATAAAAAATACAGAGAAATTACATTGAAGTATTATTACTAGCGTATAGAATGGACACTGCGAACACAATGTATGTTCCAAATTTCCAATGCATTGGCGCCGCGCGGCTTCAATTGCCAATGGATTCGTTCGATTTTGAAAGGAGAACGGGGGCTCAATTTTGAAAATAGAACCTCCCGGCGGGGACACACATTTTGCTCGAGATGTCTATTCTATGACATTATACTTCAATGAGAAATTATGATTTTTTTTTTCAAGAAAGCAAAAAGTTTATCAGCTCTGATAAACAATTTGATCTTTGCGGGTTACTTTGTTTGCTTTCTAGCGTCGAATTATAATATTATTATCATTTATAATAATTTTCTCAATATTTTACTAATTTTTAGCTCTTTTCCAACATCTATTTTGACTGGACTAAAAATAATGCATGAACTAGCAAAGATTGTCTTTGATTCCACGATACTACTCTACTACTAACCAGAATAGCATGAAAGTGCAAACTGCAGATTACAATCAAACCCGAAAAGTAATAAAAAATAAAAACACTTACTATAACACGAACGCTATCAATTTCATCGTCTTAGCCAATGACTCGAAGGCGTTACGATATCTGTATGCACAAATGCTTATTATCTTTGTATACAATTATTTTCATTTATGGTTCCGTTCATAGAAAACTTGATTGATAAAAACCAATTTTACGTAATCGTTTTCCTTGGCGTCATCGGGTCACTATCTTTCCACAGGGAGCAGCGTAAACTCTAGCCTCCTTATTTATGATTAAGGTGTCTCTATTCAGAACATTTTTGGCAGAACAAAGACGATAAAAAAAGTTTACTCAGGACAAAATCGCACACCTCTGTGATATTTTAACCACTAAGGCAAAAAAAAAAAACTTGAGAGGTGTCAAGCGACACCCGAATGGAACGAAGTTTCTTGCAGTCAGTACTAGGATAGCAAAAACATGCAGCAAGTGTGTCAAAACAACACTCGCTTGCATGTTTTTACTATCCTAGTACTCTGGCTTGCTTTCTATGTAAAAAAAACTACGACGGCAAAAAGTGTCGTTACCAAATTTTCCGCCTAGCCCCCTTTCGCAACTCGCGATAAGGAACTTCGTTCCAATAATATAAGGAACTCTTGAAAGCCACTTTCACGCTTGCATTAATCCTTCACTTGTTCAAACACTAGGTAACTACCGGTCTTTATCTTCAGTAATTTATTCCTTTAAAACGCGTTCTTCATCAGGTTACCTACACGCATACAGGGCGTTTCACCTATGTCTACACTTCGCTACTGTGTTGATAGCATCGAAGTGTTTTTATAGTTTCTAAAAACATAATAACTAGGAAGATAACAATAGCGTAGTAGTCACGTTAATCGAAGGAAATAACAATGTACTCGTATATTACGAGATAATATATTATGTATAACAATACATTGTTTATCAAAACTCCAGAATCGTAGAATAAAATATTGAAAAACATTTTTTTTCAGGTAACATGAGGATGAATTTTTTATTCGTCGTGTACCATATAGTGTGGGGTATCGTTGATAAGGTCTTCCAAAAATATTATGGGTCTTCTAAAACCATTTTTGGAATTAGGCGTCCGTTCGCGAAATATTTTTGGATTTGAAAACTTCATTAGCTGGTTGAGCGATTTTTGGGAGGGGAAACACTTGGGTTCGTCACCGATGACCTCGACATGCTCGTGACGTATTGTTTTTGCGCAAGACTAGTGACGGAAGGATTATTTAGTAAGAAAATAGAAGCAATAAAACACATAAAACAATTTAGTGTTTATTTATATAACAGGACGAAAATTTTACTTAAGTAGAGTCACATTCATGAACCATACGCTTATCGCCATGTATATAATGCATAATTATCATTGAAAGACTTTGAACTGGATTGTATCTAATCTATAGTAGGATCGATTTGCAGCGGATACAAATGTAAACAATCCATTAAATCGTTTTCTAAGGTTTTTCACCAACTGACATGATTTTTACACCGAATGCGTTTGATATAGATGTGAAAGTTTATGATGTTGCTCTTTGACGTAAAAACCACAAAAACTACTGAACGGATATTCACGAAATTTACCTCACAAGTAGACCATAGTCTGGGATAAAACATAACAACTTATCGATGCTTCCAATGAACACTACTCTAACTTAAAATTACGACCATTTCGTTTTTTACGTAAATCGCTTCAGTATTTTATAAGTATTAAGCACCCCATATTTTTTAAATATCACGAGAAATAAAGAAGTTATGAGGTTTACGTAACGCTAAGTAATTATGTACTTTCAGCAATCGTGTGGTAGACACACCGCTATCAAATGCTCCTACTGTAAACCTACGATATTTGTCGCCACTTACCTAAAGGTAGAAGATACACGGCGAATGTCTGAGCTGATTACAATATCTATACGCATACCTTTATCGTCCAGGGACGATGTGTAAGAAGATGTAGAGGATCGGTGAACCGAACTCGTATAACGATACGGTCGATCCGTAAAGTGTAATATTAACAAGGTGAATGCCTATAGTCCGTTCGGTTCTCTTTTGCTCCACTTATCCAACGCAGGGCCGACCCAAAGTCACGCTGCGTGATATCTTAAGTAACAACCAACACGTTGATACTGGTTCAATGATTCTGACGCTTACAACTGATATCAGTACATATAAGGGTTTCCACCCTAGGCCGATTCAATCTGTGTACTACCTGACAACAATTGACTGAGGGCTGATTCCCAAAGTGACCTCCAACCTCCCCTATAGTCACCCACATCCTCTCATGCTCTACCGACCGAGCTAGCTGGGCCCATGCCTCCCATTGTTACCGGTCTGTCTGTAACTTATTCTGAATATTGTTTGCCCACAAGCCGCCCGACACATCGGCAATTGTATCTGAATACTACCTGCAAACATGCTTTCTGACTCCTCGGCAACTGAGATACAACCATCTCAACAATCTACTATTGCGTGCACTTATATAATTGCTACGTAACAAAACCATTTCTTTCTCTCACACTCAAAACCGCGTGTGTGGAATTTTTTCCATTCCTGTCCTGTCGGAAAACCAATTGACAATATCTGTCAAAACCCAAGCACAGACTGCTTCAACCATTGATCCAAAGTCCACAGACTACGTAAAAGCTCTATAGCTCCATTTATGGTTCGCATTCGCGACAATATTGGAGTTAGCGCAGTGTTCATTGGAGGCATCGTTATTATCCCAGAAAACTCGAGCAGAGCGCTAGAGCTTCATAAGGCATAAGCCCTTCATCGCGAGTGTGATGGTATTTTTACAGTTCTTCATGTTGAGTGACATCAAGGGAACGCTGCTGGATGACGTTGGCGTAGTATCGTGCGGACGCGCGGGCCGTGCGCGGCCTGGCGGGGTCCGTGAAGTCCACGCTGTATAGACCGAAGTTCACGCTGAAACAACACCACAATAATAAGCTATGATTTGAAAGGGAAGCATAAGTTGATGAATTACATACCTACTAATCTTAATATATATAAATTACGTGTCACGTTGTTTGTCCGCGATGGACTCCTAAACTACTGAACCGATTTTAATGAAATTTGCACACCGTGTGCAGTTTGATGCAAATTGAAAGATAGGATAGCTTAAATCTCAAAATAAAAGAAAACTTTTGACAGAACGAAGTCTGTCCGTGCAGCTAGTGTTATATAGAATAGACTAGCAAAAAGGAGCGCCATCTGTTAAAACTCTGAAGTAGGTACAATCACCTGCAAAGAAAAGTAACCCATCTCTTAATAAACACACAGTAAAAGTGGGTTATTACTTTTCTCTGCAGGTGACGGCGTGTACGTGAGTTTGGCGTTGCCGCGTTGAATAATGCCACAGAAGACATAATATTACATAAACAATGTGTAGTATTCGCATTAAAACTTGAGCCAATTTAAATAATGTAGCCACTTACCATCAGGTGGATCGTCAGCTCGTTTGTCGGCTATTTCCACAAAAAAGTGGCTTGGGGTCGGTGGTAACAGGCGCCAAAAGCAGTGGCCCTTGCGCGCATCGACACTGGCGAGCTTGTATTAAGTGAAACGTGTCGACAAAAGAGCTCTGGGTATTATAGGTCGTCGAGCTGCTTGCCTAAGGGCACTGACTCCCGACTCTTCAAGTAGGGGACTTGGACTTTTGGATAAATAAAGCCTCTTAAATTATAGGAAAGTTCATTTACTTACGTATAGCCTTCTATCCACTCGAAATTGTCGATGAGAGTCCAAGCGGTGTAGCCCACAACGTTCACTCCGTCTTCTTTTATTGCCAGTAATATCTGAACATAGTACAATACACAAAAATATATTATAATACATTGAGCTATCTACGTATGTTGTGTGGTTTACACACAAAATAAAAGCTGCTTTATTGAAGGAAAATATTTAGTTGCAAATAAAATTACAATTCGCTATAGAACGCGTGGCTACCTGGCGGGAAGCAATGTGAGCAATTAACTCGCATTGCCGCTTTACATGCTTTTGCTGAGTTACGAGTAGCTATCATCGTCTTTAATTATGAGCCAATGTTTTATTTTCTTTTTAGGGTCCAAAGAGTGTCAACGGGACCTTATTCATAAAATTCCGCTATCCGTCTGCCACAGGGCATTAAGCTTTATTAAAAAAAATTAAGCGCTTCCGCGCTTCAGAGGGCGCGTAAAGCCATCATAAGATAACGTTAAACTATGTCGGAGGCCATCAAGCGGCGAGAAAACTTCCAACACTTGGGCTACTAACCCTTCCACCAATCCGCACTGGAGCAGCGTGGTGGAGTATACTCTCGGCCTCCTCAAGGGGAGAAACCCGTGCCCAGTAGTGAGCCATTAGTTGGTAAAAGCCATACCTGTTCCAAATAAGCTTTGTAGTATTGTATTCGTTCCACATCATCAAGGGTATTGTTCTTGGCTGAATAACCATTCTCAGTAATCAAAATTTTCACATCGCCGTACTGTTTCTTGACCCATGACAGCATATGTCTAATGCCTTCTGGATTTATCTGAATCAAAATACAATCATGAATGATTACCGAATATGTGATTGTCACATACAAGTCATCGTCATACAAAGTAAGAATAATTCAGTAGGAGGTAAATGCTTTTACCAAGCGAGTTAAATTAATACGTCGCCACTTACCATCAGGTGGGATAATAGTAAAGTATATATAACTATATACCTACTTATGATAAGAAAAGTAATGAGTAGATCATTATCAGTGCATATCGCGTAAGAGTTTTCTTTGTGTCATACAAATACAATTATGAGGTAAATGTTTAGCGAGTAGTGTTCGTTATTCGAGGACTATTTCTTTGAAGTCGGCATTTATTTCGTAAAATTTACATTTTATCTTACAGCAAAATATATGGAATACTTTACCGCAAACCAAAAAGATGCACCTCTAGGCCACTCTGGTTTTATTATCAACTTGGCATTAAACTCCTTGGATCCACGGATGGGCCAAGGTCCCACTTCTTCTCCGAGTTTAGCTTTTTGGGCTATACGACTCGTGTAGTGATTGAAGCCAAGGAAATCGTATGATCCTGTAATACACAAACAATTTTTTTTGGTTTCCGTAGTTAAAACCAAGCCCTTTTAGTTTTGTTATGTCTGTCCGTTCGTCCGTCTATTCGCAGCATACACAGAGATTAGCGGTTTCGGTTATAGTCAAGTATCCCCATTCCCCACCCTTGCCAGCTAAATGGTATGGCTAATGGCAGGATATCTTCATAACTCATAACTGTCCCTTTGCTGGGGTAAACCTCTCACAATTTAAGAGTACCTACATCTCATCAAAAACATAAATGTGAAATGAGAGCCAAGCTAAAAAAAAGAATTGAGATCTAAGTGGGTGCCAAGTTATGTGTAGAAAATCCTAAAATTCTAGTCACAACAACATGAAATTCAAGCTACACAAAAAACGGGGGGTGGGCCTCAAAAAAATATAGATATTAAATTATTAATACAGGGCCTGCTTAGCCTAAGCCACTGGTCAATAAACAAGCAGTCGAAAGTAGAGGATGACATTATCACTGTCTTCTTCACACTTCATAATCTAAATTTTACTAACAAAAAATAACCGACTTCAAATTCTCAAAAACTACTTGTCAGATCTCGTTCAAATTTATGTGGGAACACATGACAAGCACCAGCTTTCTATTAAAAAAAGAATCATCGAAATCAGTTGACGTGATATTGAGTTATTCGTCAATTTGTCGCGCACATCTTAACACAAATTTACGACTTATGTAGTTTTCTCATGGATGCCATTGTCAGATCTCAACAAAATTTATGTGGGACCACATGACAGCCATCAGCTTTCGATTAAAAAAAGAATCATCAAAATCGGTTCGCCCAGTCCAAAGTTCTAAGGTAACAAACATAAAAAAAAATACAGTCGAATTGAGAACCTCCTCCTTTTTTTGAAGTCGGTTAAAAACAAAACTACATGAAAAATCACATCAGTAACTATTTTAATATTAGGTACTTACCTCGAACTAATTCCTTTTCTTCTTTGGTAAAAGCAGGTAATCTAGAACGTGAATATCCTTCTTGTTTACTTCTTTCTGCGATGTGCTTTTCGATAGACGGAGGCCACCCACCCTCTTTGGAAAATATTGGGTGACAATAGACACCACTCTGCAATGTTTGGAAAAATATGGAAAAAAACTTACATCCCTACTAATATTATAAATGTGAAAGTGTGTTTGTTTGTTTGTTTGTCCGTCTTTCACGTCGCAAAGAAGCTGTTATACCTATGGTATGGTTTATGTGTGTGGAGTTAGTGAGGAGGGTGGAGAGTAACGTAGGCTACTTTTTACCGCGGTAAAACATCCCCATGGGGAGATCGATATTTTGTTAGTTACTAAATATTTAGTTCCGGATTTTGTTAATAGATGGCGTTAGTAAAATTCCGCGGGCGAAGCAGCGAAGCTGCGGGCAAAAGCTAGTTAAAAATATTTCGACTTATAAATATACAAAAAATTGTAATTAGTCGCAAAAATAATTCTTTTTAATCAATTTCCTACAAAAAAAAACTAACAATAAAATAATATCTTTTATAGACTGTTTACAGTTTACACTTAGCTGACCTAGCACCTAGTAAACTATTGTTATTAAACTGTAAAATATTTAAAATCAAGTTGTTACTTACCATTTGTTGCCGAAGATTCTCAGCCAAATCCTCATTCTCTTCGGAATCCGGTTCTATCCACATAAAATGGTTAGTGATCCCTACCTCACCTAAAACAGAAATCAGCATCAGCAAAATTTTTCAACGTTTGCGTTGCAATAACGCAAGTTATCTTAATAGTAGATATATGTAAGCTTAAATTATTCCAGTTTTAGATCAATTTTTTACATTTTTTAGGATTCCCAAGTAAAATCGGAATTTATATTTTCGTCACGTCCGTCCGTCCGGCTATTCATCCGTCTGTCCGTCTGTCCATCTGTCCGAAGCTAAAGCTGTAATTTGACATGTAGTATAAACATGTATTTATCATGTATGTTTGACATCCAGCGTGGGATTGGATATTATGGAAATAGCCGGCAAAAGAACTGACTTTCCACCTAATGGTAGGTAAGTGGCTATCGTCATCAAAGCGACACCGAAAATATCACCAATGTGTTGCCGGCCAAGAAAGAGAGAAGAAAAAGAAAGAAAGAAAGATAAAATAATATTATGTTTGAACAATGCGGAACACGAAGTAACCCATTAACGCAATCAATTATGTAACATTAGTCAACCCTTAAAAATGTTTACCTTGATATTTGAGCCTGTACTCCTCATCATAAACCTTGTATGCCTTCGCATGGGCCATCAGAAGGTTTTTAATGCAAATAAAACTGCCCACTCCAGGGTCATGTATGGGAGGCGCGAGCACTCCTATTCCATACACCACATCGCAGATAACCAATGGCTCATTAATAGTGATCCAAGTCTTCACTCGATCACCGAATAGAGAATAGAGGACTCTTGCGTAGTCGGAGAACCAGTCAGCAATTAACGGGTTGGTCCAGCCTCCTAAGGGAATCAGTAATCAGTATAAAATTAAGCTAAGCTTCCATCCATCCATCAGCCTTTGTAGGTCCACTACTGGACATAGGCCTCCCCTAACTTGCGCCACTCTGACCGGTCCTGAGCCTTCTGAATCCAGCGGATGCCCGCTGTCTTCTTCAGGTCGTCAGTCCACCTGGTCGGGGAACCTCCTATGCTTCTTTTTCCGAGACGTGGGCGCCATTCGAGGACCTTTCTTCCCCAACGGATATCGCGGTCCTTCGAACTATGTGGCCAGCCCATTGCCACTTCTTTTGCGGCTAATTCTTTGAGCTAAGCTAAGCTTAACACACGTAAACTGCTTGCTGACATTTTAATTTATCGAGACCAAATAAGACGTGTGAGGATACCTACTGAACGGCACCGCATCGGAAAGTACGACCCGTTGTGCGTTTGCTACGATATTTACGATACGTCGTCGAATCTCTCAACCATGGGCGTAGCCAGGGGGGGGTTTCGGGGGTTCAAACCCCCCCCCCCCCCCCCGAAAAGTTAAGGACTGACATTTTTATGTGCTAATAAACCCTTAAAAAACATTTTTCTAGACGTCATTCCGAATCGAATGAGCTATCGCACATATTTTTAGGAGCTTTATTTCTATTAAACACGTTTTTGAACTTTTTGACTTTCTAATAATAATAGATGACACTACATACATACGTCGTGAAAAAAAAATAAAGTCTCAATTTTCTTTAGGGTTATTTTATGTACTTTTAGTGTTTCTATTTTCTTCTTGTATTACCCCCCCCCCCCCCCCGAAACTTGGAACCTCCCCCCCCCTCCCCCCGAAACTAAAACCTGGCTACGCCCGTGCTCTCAACAATTCTATAATTGTGTGCAGGCGCAGCAATACATACCTAGCTTCTGTAACCTTTCTGGAAGGTCCCAATGGTACATAGTTACAACAGGTTCGATTCCTCTCGCGAGCAGACCGTCGATCAAGTTGTTGTAGTACTTTGTTCCGGCTTCACTGACCTTGTTGGAGAAACTTGTCGGCAGTATACGAGGCCAGGATATAGAGAACCTATGTATAGGTATGGACAATGCTATATTATTTTCCAAGAAAGAGAGAAGAAAAAGAAAGAAAGAACTGGCTCCCCCAGCCGAAAACGACGAGTTTACAATACACTTTTTTAGTATTTTTGAGTGTGGGAAAATGAAGGCAATGACACTCAGTGCCTCCTTAGCTGGTGATACGTAGTCCTTTTAATGCTACGTTATGAACGTTTATGGGTGCTGGTGATCAATAACCTCCGCCGTATTGGGGCGGCTTAGAATACTAACCCCAATCCCACGCCGGATGGGTGTAGTAAGAGGCGACTAAATCCGGCCCGCTGGTGGTAGGTCCCCTCGAAGGATTATATTGGTAAAATTGATTTTAATTGTTAATTAATTACCATTATTACTATTATTAAGTATATTATTTCTCCATGGGGTTCGCCTGGATAGCTACCACCCTTGGGCATGAGTCAGCCGCCAAACGACTCTTCGTATTCCGGCTGGGGGCTTAAGAGTCAGTTCTTTCTTTATTTTTCTTCTCTCTTGGCCGGCAACGCATCAGTGATGCCTTTGGTGTTGCTGACGTCCATGGGCGATGATAGCCACTTACCATCAGGTGGATCGTCAGCTCGTTTGCCGGCTAGTTGAAGTGTCAACCGTTTCTTAAACACTAAAAAGCCATTCTGATTCACCTGTAGAAATCCAAGCCCAGCTCTGCAGCAATCTCAACATCTCTCTCCCATTGGTTGTAGGAGTCGCAAGCCACGTCACCATTACTGCCATCAGCAATCCTGTTTGGTTGGGTGTGTGCATATACATCCCAGATACTCTTCGATTTATCTGGAAATTAAACATGTCTAATTATAGATAGCAATGCAAATAAGTATTTAAACTCATAGACATAGATACAGGTTTCTGAAGACAATTTCTTTTAAAGCGGCTTTTTCCCGACTATTAGAAAGGGTTATGTTTTTCGCACGTATTTTGAATATATGTACCTATGTATGTATGCGTGTATCTAATATTCTTTATTAATCATATCTTCCAAACCGATGAACGGATTTATATAATTTTAAAACTTAAAAACCTGTCGACAGTTTTATTTTTACAAAACATTACAAAAGCCATCTCAATCACGTCAGCTTTGAAACAAAAAACCGCATCAAAATCGGACCATTCGTTTAGGAGCTAATGCCACAGACAATCACACACCTCTTTTGCATCGTGGGTTGAAACGTTTTCTACCCACTTCTATTTACCTAATACCAAATTAATATAATTAAGTCTTTACAAATTCGACTCACCGTCAGCGTTCCAGCCGCCCTCAATTTGATACGACGATGTGCCAACCCCGAATTTGAATCCCGGGGGAAAATTTCGGTCTTGAGAGCCCCATGCTTGTTTGGACAGAAAACTTGAAAAAAAAATTGTTTCTCTCAATACTTAATCATCAATAACTATAAGGTCTAAGAGCATGGCGGATCTTTGTACGGTTTAAATATTAGGTACACAATATTATAAATGAGTAACACCCCAACTCAGAGTCACTAACGGTTACTTAAATCGCTCCTTAGTACAGAATTTGTATAGTGATTCTTTACTAAGAAGCGATTAAAGTAACAGTTAGTGAGGTGGGACGTAAGTGTATCTGCAGTGACACCTATCCTATACGTATTAGCAGCAATACTAATAAAATTAATTATTAGACTTCACTAGGTATTATTAAGATGATCGCATCTCCTGAGCGAGGTACCTATATTCCATGGGATGAATGCAATCCTTATGTACCAACCACATCTACACAAAAAATTGATACTAAAATTTTGATAATAAAATTTGATAAATTAATCAAGTTACAAGCCATGGTTTTCTCAAGCTATGCGCAAGACGGGCCAAAGTTGAGAATTGCGGCTTGCGAATCCCGATTTGTGTATAAGTTTATCTTACCACAAAACGACCGTCAACAAAAACATGTCGCGTACAAATGATGATAAGACTGAGGAGCAAGTGTCAATTAGGTAATAATGATACGTAGGTACATAATAGGTACTTAATCCAAAGATAAATTTAATTGAGTCTCTATATCTACCTACTATATTAGAATTGCATGTTGCTATCTGATAATTTTATTCAACCTCTTATCTTTTTACACGCTTGCGATTAAATTAAAAACTTAAATACGATTTTTTGACTGCGTTGACTTAGAAGCTTGATTTTTTCAAAGCCTCAAGTGATTGCAGTAGGTATTTGAGTATAAGACATTAATTTCAACTTGATACCTCCACGCGTCCCTGAGGAAAAAGGGGGTTGACAAACAGACAGACTGACGAAGAACAAAGTGATCCTATAATACATTTCCCTTCGAGGTACGGAACCATTAAAATTCATCAAATTTTGTATAGAATGAAATTCTCCTACTCCTATTAATCGCCGTATCCGGTTTTTTAATTTGTAATTTATTTCAAGGCTTTTCTATCTGTGGTAAATTAGAAATAGTAATGACACCACAGCTAGCTATCTTTTTCAATTAATATGATCACAAAATTGCGAAAGGGTTTTAAAATCATAATGATGCAATCATCCAAATTTAAGCGGGTGATTAGATTGTATTGAAATTGCCTAATACCAACAACCAATTCAACAGTAGCAAGTTATTTTATTTTTCCTCTTCACCAAATAAATAAATAATATTATACTTAATTTAATAAAAATAAAATAACACCACTCTCTCATAGCCCCCACACTATGATGCCCTGCGACGTAGGTGCCACGGACTACACACAGACGAGAACAGAAATTAATCATCATCACTCATCATACTAATCTCCGCCTCGCTGATATTTAAAAATAATATTTACGACGACCCTGTAGCCTAGTTGGTAGCGACCCTGCCTGCAAAACGAGGGGTCCCGGGTTCGATTCCCGGCCGGGGCAGATATTTATGTGACAGATAAATATTTGTACTCGGGTCATGGGTGTGATTGTAATGTCGTAAAAACCTACTGCGGGGGTATGAGTAAGCGTTTAAGCGTTTATTTAAAAACAAATATTTCAAAAACAATATTTCCAAAAAAAAAGATTTTAAAAAATGTTCCAAAATATGTATATTCTCTCCCTCCGCCGCTGCCCCCTACCCCACGCGGCCGTTACGCTTTTTCGTGACAGAAAAATCCTAATACCCCCCGAAGTTTCACTTCAAAAAAAGAAGACAGAAAATACAATGTAGTAAGAACTACTATGTTTTTTCAAATAAAGTCAGTATGAACCTCCAATGTGACCTTCAAACCTCCATCTGACAGGCCTTTAGATGTCCACTGCTGGACATAGGCATCCCCTAACTTATAGTACTTAATAAGTACTATTATTTCTTCTGTGCTAATAGTAAATGTTAATAGCAATAACATAGTAGATTGTAAAAAAACTGCATTAAGTAAACAAAAATTAAATATTTTATTTCTTTTTTAACATCTTTTCTAGTTTCAAAAGCGGTTCGTTCTTTCCTTTTCTCTTCTCCTTCTTCAATTCTCCTGTCTCTATTGCTTTCTTCATGACCTGAAATAAAATGAGTTTACTTGTAGATCCCATGTTCTGCCATCGAATAACCCGATACACAGCTGATTTAACATCGTCGTTAACATCCCTGTACGGATGACACGATTTGTTTCGTCAATTATTATGCGATATAGATTATTGGTAAAAGCTTTAAACATCTTGAGTACCCGTTTACATTCAAAATGAAATAAACGATATTATGTTTACACTGATGCGCGATATATTTTCATATTTTTATATATTAAATAATTAAATATAATAGATTATATCTAAACTAATATTATAAAGAGGAAAAATTTGATTGTTTGCATTGAATAGGCTCCGAAACTACTGAACCGATTTGAAAAATTATTTCACTGTCGGGAAGCTACACTATCCCCGGGTGACATAGGCTATATTATATTTTCAAAAAAAATTAGGGAACCTTAATAGAACTCCAATAATGTAACCCAAGGTGTAAAAAAATAAGAAAACCGAAGCAAGGCGGAGCGGTTACTCGTATTAAATAAAGTTAATAAATAAAAACACATACTTGTAAAGCATTCTCCTGAACACCGAAGCTTATATTGTCGTTCAGTGTGGGATATTTGAACGAAAACCCTCTTGGGAATATGGGTCTTGCTAACAGAAGTTCTAACTTCCTCTTCTTAGCGCTAAGAGCTTTGTCTATGGACGGGTCTACTTCTGTCATTGGTCTGTGGCGATGTTAAGAAATATACACTGGACGTACGATTAATTAACAAATTAATAAACTGTATTATTTTTCTGTAATCGTATAAATCTCAAAGTTAGCCATACTGTGCTTCGGAGGGCACGTAAAACCATCGGTCCCAGTAATCTTTACAAAATAGTCGTTAACAGTTATAAGAGGAAAGAAGAAAGAAAAAGAAAGAAAGAAATGGTTCCCCTACATGACATGCATTTAACCGGTTTTTTAGTCTACTATATACTAATGTTATAAAGAGGAAAGATTTGACTGTTTGCATTGAATAGGCTCCGAAACTACTGAACCGATTTGAAAAATTATTTCACTGCTGGGAAGCTACACTATCCCCGGGTGACATAGATTATATTATACTTTCAAAAAAATTAGAGATCCTTAATAAAACTCCAATAATGTAACCCAAGGTGTAAAAAAATAAAAAACACCGAAGCAAAGCAAGGGCGATTCGTCAATCAATAAAAGGATACACATCGTCTTCATCAATGATAATGTCAATTTCTCTAGCAGCTCGCTCCCTCCAGCCCACGGCCTGGGCGGTGCGTTTCTTCCTCAGCATCAGGCCGTCCAGGTCCCTGGCGGCAGACACCAGCTCCTTGAGCACGGAGACGCTGGAGTGAGGGACTGGGAACGACGGGAGTTCTGTGCCTGGGTTGGTAATACGTAGGTTAGTTATTTATACCATTAACATGTGGTTTATAATCTGAATTTTACCAAGAAAATAACCGACTTCAAAATAACTCAAAAACTACTCATCACATCTAGCTCAAATTTAAGTACCACATGACAAGCACCAGCTTTCGATTAAAAAAAGAATCATCAAAATCGGTTCTCCCAGTCGAAAGTTCTGAGGTAACAAAGATAAAAAAATATACAGTCGAATTGAATACTTCCTCCTTTTTTGAAGTCTGTTAAAAACATGAAATTTTGTTACCATGATGCCACAATTTGATCGAAACCTTCCTTTAACAAGTTTACTTACTTTTATTAAGTGTCCGACATAACTTAGTATACAAGTAAGCTTCGGAGGAATCCATCATAAGTATTGTCAATCCTTCCTTGTTGGCTCGCGCCGTTCGACCACTGCGATGCACGTAGTTCTGAAACAATCATTACTAATCATGACGACCTTGTAGCCTAGTTGGTAGCGACCCTGCCTGCGAAGCGAGGGGTCCCGGGGTTCGATTCCCGGGCGGGGCAAATATTTATGTGATAGATATATATTTGTACTCGGGTGCAGGGTGTGATTGTCATGTGTTATATGTGTCGTCCATGCCACCCGCGACACAGGTACCTACTGCGGGGATATGTGTGTGTCAGCGTTTAATGGTTTTTAATCTCACTAACCCATCAAACTCTGAAAGGAGAATATCAACTGAATTGACTTAAAAATTGAAAAACATTTTATTGCACTTTAATTTTATTTTGTAAATATGGTACAAAAGGCGGGCCTAATCAGACCTCGAATTCAAAATATCGCTTAAAAATTATAAATTGATAAGATAAATTAAAATTATATCAATTTAATTAGTTAAATTATGTATAAATTTATTTAATTATTAATAAATTATTATTTAATTCTTCCCTGTTTCTACCAAAAGCATCAATTTCAACCTTAAATTAAAAACACGATATAATAAAAATGTACTTAAAGAGTTAAGACAATGGCTCTAATGGCCTGAAATAATATAAAGGCCAAACCAACATACCTCAGCAGTCTTAGGCACTTGATAGTGTATCACGTGGTCCACATTGGGGATATCTAGCCCACGCGCAGCCACATCAGTTGCCACTAGCACGCCACTGGGGTCGTCTCTGAACCTGAAAGTTGAAAATATCGATTAATACCTTTTTTATGGAAATAGCCGGCAAACGAGCTGACAATCCACCTGATGGTAAGTGGCTATCGTCGCCCATGGACATCAGCAACACCAAAGGCATCAATGCGTTGCCGGCCAAGAAAAAGAGAAGAAGAAGAAAGAAGGAAATGGCTCTCAAGCCCCCAGCCGGAACACGACGAGTCATTTAGCGGCTGACTCATGCTCAAGGGTGGAAGCTATCCAGGCGAACACCATGGAGAAATAATAATAGTAATAATTTTATGGTAGGGTAAGTTGAAAATATCAATTTATATATCTCGATATACAGGGTGAGTTTTTCAAGTGGGCGTGGAAGGCCAATCCAAAAGTATGACGAATAGCAAAAAAGTGCTCAAAGGAGTCGCGGGGCCGATTTTGAAGAAAATTAAAACCTTCGTTATTAATCTTATGATTTTTGAAAAACCAATATTCCTAGCCAGGAATCGAACCCGTTGATTTCACCCTGTATTATTACACCATTTGATAGTGTCACAAACAAGGAACAAATTCTGAGAAGTAATGCCATACGGCAAACTTAAGGAAAGAGCTAATTAAATAAATAAAATAAATAAGTTAGCTGTAATAAGTAATAATAAATAAGTTTCTCAAGTTCATGAACAAATCGATTATTTTACCATTTAGTAAAACACAAATTCTTGACCAAATTAAAAACACATTGAGAAATATTACAGTACTTAAATGTTATCTTCATACCTTTCAAGATTTTTCAATCTTTGCCTTTGAGGCATGCTTGCATGCAGAGGCAGAGGGCGACACTTTAGTATAGTGAATAACTGCGCTAATCTGAAACACATCATTATTTAATCATACAGCAATTTTAATTAAATTTTTGAAGTTATACTTCTTTAGGCGCGTTATGAAATACATGGAAAAAACTATAAGGGGGAGTGAGGGGGAAGGAGAGGGGAGGGACGGGGGAGTGGAGGGGGAGGGGAGGGGAGGGGTAGGGGGAGGGGAAGGGGAGGGGAGGGGAGGGGTTAAATATTTATTTAATTATGCCAAAGAAGTATATTTTCTCACGCACGTACAAAAGTACACGCACCCTTTTTTGTTCTTATTTTGTTATCTGTTGTTCATTAGTGTTGTGTTATGTATTTTTGTGTATTTGTGTGTCTCATACCTCCTCACGCTGCCGATGGAGTTGCAGAAGACGATGGTCCTCCCCGGGTGCATCTTCAGTACATAGTAGAGGTACGCGTCTTTGTGGTCCATGGAACACACTATACGACACTCTGTCAACGTCTCCGCTGTGCCTATAGAACAATAATGAAATAATTACTGTACAATTAATTAACTAACTATAAATTATAGGTTAAATAAGAAAACATGGATAGTACGAGTTTTGAATGTTTGTTTCCTGAACGCGGGGGCCTGTGTTCAAATCCCACACTTGTATATTGAGTGAAAAAGTTTGTTAGTAAGTTAATAGTAATTAATTAGTCGACTGGTGTAGGCAACCTAATACTAACCTGAATTTTGTGTAGTGATGTCCACAACTTTGGGCTCGGTCATTCCTACCAAGTCAATCAACTTCTTGATTTTCTGCTGTGGTGTCATCTTCTCGATCTTTCTGTTTAAGATTTTGCCTCTTTTTGTTACCTGAAAATACGATAAAATATAATTATAATATGTTGTTTTGTTTAAATAACTGAGCTATAGGTCACCATAAATGAATCCAAGTATTCTACATGATACAGGCTAGTTAAGAGGTATCCAACTTATTCATCAACTGACGACCCGTGTGGCGCAATGGTTACCATGCCGGATCGCCGCACCAAGGGTCCTGGGTTCGATTCCCAGCGAGGCGGAAATTTGAATGATGAATTTGAATTTCTGTTCTCGGTCTGGGTGTGAATGTCCTTGTCTATGTTGTGTGTTGTCCATGGCACCCACGACACAGGGAATCCTAGTGTGGGGCTATGAGTGTGAAGCGTTATTTATTTATTTATTATATTCTATAAAATGATAATTACAAGCTATTTTTTGTTTATTAATCCGAAGGTCTGCCAAATATTCATCTCTAGCTGACACTAGAGATGTACTAGAGAATATCGGATATTCTGTTTAAAATGTTGAAGATCAATTGGCTTATTAGATTATACCCATATAAAATATAACCCGTAATAAGCAAAAATGATAGTACTATAATAGCATAAAAGCCCCGCTTTAATAAACATAGGAAAAAAAACCAAAATGGTATTTGTTGCCCCATTTTCAAAGATCATTCTACAAACCATAGACAACTTACATACCTTCTTCCCTTTCATATGCGAGGGCAAATCATGCACCATAGTGAGGGTAGCGGAGAAGACAAAGTTCTGTCTGGTTGACCGTTGAGCGTCATTAGCATTCAGTCTCTCTAGTAATGGTGTTAGCTCCTCAAAATGGCCGCGTTCTATCATACGGTCTGTTTCGTCTATCGCTAGAAATCTATAAAAAAAATTAAAAAGTTACTAAAAACAAATACACAGTTTATTTAGTGATAATTTATTTAAAACAAAAACAGTTTTTTTTTTCTATAAAAAATTTTATCGTCTTTCTCCGATAAATGTGAACCGAATATCATCCCACATCTATTACTCACTTGACGCTAGTCAGCTGTTGCAAGTGCGCCTGTCCCTGCGTGATGAGCTCCCACAGCCGGCCGGGCGTCGCCACCACCACCTCGGGCCCGGAGCGGAGCACCCGCTCCTGTTTGACTGCCGCCATACCGCCCACTATCGTCGCTATGCGAATACCTGGTTGTTAAACAGGATTATTACTATTATTAGGTTGTGCGATGGATTCGACCATGATTAATTGTGTAAAAGGGTTGGTTTTCTTATCTTTGTGTGTTGTCCATGGCACCCATGACACAGGGAATCCTAGTGGGGCTGTGAGTGTGTGTGTAGTTAGTTACTTTGCCTTGTCACAGTGCAACACGTTCTTTGATATTATTTTTCATTAAATTTCTTTCATTTTTCTTTTCTATGTCTGCCAACCAAGTGGCTTCACTTTCATGATACTCGCCAATAAACGAGCTATCGACCGTCCAACGTCCAAAATGGACATCAGAAACACCAAAGGCATCACCATTGCAACAGACTAAGAAAGAAAAAAAAAGTTGAACAAAAAAAGCAAAGTAGTATAAAGTTAAATATGTAACTTACCCGTATACTTAGCCACAGCAATCAAATGCCTGCTGATTTGAATGGCCAGCTCTCGGGTCGGTGTAAGGATAAGGGCATACAGCGGTTTCCCAGTCTTAACCATCACTTGTCCTGGTAACTCCAAATCATCTATGACCTTCACACAACCTATGCCTAAAGGAAGCAAGGAAAAGCTTTATTAAATCTGTATTAAAACATGTTTTAAAAAAATATCTTTGTACAGATTAATAGAACCTCCTCCTTTTTGAAATCGGTTAAAAAGAAAATTGACTCGAAAATGAGTGTTAAGTTTGTTTTTATATAAAAGAGAGGAAAATATAATTCTAAGGCCACATTTTTATTTGTTTTTTCATATCATTGTAAGTGACAGTAAAATCAGTGTTATATTATTAAACATAAATAATTAAAGTTAAATATAAGAATCTTACCTCTTTTGCCTTTCTTTTGAGTATCTACTTCATCAATACCATCCAATTCTTCATCTATTTGTTCACTACCCTCATCTTCACTATTATCATCAATTGTTTCATCAAAATCATTACTATCATCAATATCACCATCATCAGACATATCTTCTTTTACAGAATCTTCATCAGTAGAAGCTAAATCATCAGAATCTAACATATCTGAAAGATGGGCATAGTTATCATCATCATCAGCACTGTCATTACCTTCATCAACCGATTCTGCCCTTTTCCTTATTGGCACTTCATACTCTTCTATAAACTCTTCTTTTAAATCTTTTTTGTCTGTGTCTGCTTCATCGTCAGAACTATAGCCATCTTCAGAAGATTCTTTATTGGGTTTAATTTCCTTCTTTTTAGGTTTTTTTACCTTTTTTGCTACCTTAGGTTTATCTTTCATGTCTATGTTATCTTTCTTTTTCACTGAAGTCTTTCTGAATGGTATTTCATAAACATCTAATCCTTTAGCTTGAGCTTTTTCTTTTAATTTCATAATACCAGATAGAATCGGCAAACCAAAAGCCAATGTTTTCCCACTGCCTGTTTCAGCTGCTCCCAAGATATCTCTACGACCTGGGAAGATAAATGATAATTCTGATTATAAATCATATAACCATACATATTATGTTAATTAATGGAAACCGAAGAATTAATAACGTAGTATTTACCTTATTAATAATCTATTGTATTTATTATTAATGATTATGATAATAATTGACAACTTTCAAAACAAATTATTTTATAAACTATTATGTAAATTACCATGTATAGCAGCCGGTAAAGACAACTGTTGAATTTTAGTTGGTTGCTTGAAGCCTAATTCAGCTAGTGCTCTCAATATTTCCTCGGGCAACTTAAACTCAGCCCAAGTTAGCATATCCTCAGGTGACAAATTTGATACTGTATCTGTCGAATTATCACCTAATTTTCTTCTTAATTTTTTTGTATTATCTGTTCCTAGTTTTTGTGAAGATTTTTCTAGATCTGTAGTAGGTTTTGTTTTGTTTTTTTCTTTTTTGTTTTTATTCTTTTTTTCTTTACTTGTTGTAGGTTCTTCTTTTACTGCATTAGTTAATGATGGAGTGACAATGTTACAAGCTTCTACAATAAAACCATTGCTCAATTTTTGTCGCTTGTGAGGTATAGCGGATTCTTGACATTGTTGTTCATTTGAAGCCTTACGTTTTTTTTCTTGCTTCTTCTGGAAATATGAAAATCGAAATATTAATTGAACACCATATTGATATTACGATGCTTATAAAAAGAATATTCATGAATAATATGAAACGGATTTGTTTGGAATAACTGGTAGAGATTATAAATAATATTCTGACAAAAGCAAAATGCTTTAGGTCTACATTTAATCATTACTTTTGAAATCATTAAATAGTTTTGTTAAGTATGAATTCCGTTAATATAATATTAACATCTTTTTCTTCTCTCTTTCTTGGCCGGCAACGCATCACTGATCTAGGTATTTGGTGTTGCTGATGTCCATGGGCGACGATAGCCACCTAGCATCAAGTGGATCGTCAGCTCGTTTACCGGTTATTTCCATAAAAAAAGAGATTTACAGCAATAATTTTCCATGTGTATCTTTAAATAAAAAAAATTATGTGGGTAATGAATCTACCTTGCGTGTGTTTTTCTTAGAGTCTTTATCCAATCCATAATTAGTACACTCTTCTAAACCAACAAAGCCTTGTAGTTGATCCATAGTAATCGGAAGCCCTTCTAAAGCGACGGACTCCCATTTTAAACTTTTGATCTTTTTAGACATTGCTTAGAATCAAATAGATTCACTATTAAACTTTTTGTAACTAACTTGTTAACTTCTAAGTTCTATCTATTTAACCTCTAAATCTATCCAATGTGATTTTGACATTGACATTTGACTGAATCAAATGACAACCCCTACGTTCCAGTAGACGATCACAACGACCACGCTCACGACCGCGATTTTTCCGTTCCACTGGCTTGTGAGCGTTACAATCATACACCCAAGTGGAACGGATATAGTGAGCGACGTGAGCGTTTAAGCCACAGAGTACTTACACGTTTTATGGCCGGTTTCTGAAGTCTCCAGTTAAATGATCAACAGCTATTGAATCAATAAAGTTAAACTTAAGTTATGCATTCGATAACTGTCACTGGGTTTCTGAACACGCGAGCGGCCTTTTAATAACTATGAATTCAATAACGAGTACCTAAAACTGCCACTAGATGGCTCTCTTCAAGAGAACAAGTTTCAAATGGATGTTATCATTTTCATATTCATTTTTATTATATCAAGCCCTTTATATTGACGATTCCCTTCAGCTACAGCCAGGCCAGCCAAGCCGACGCAGCCAGATAGTAAAGGGAATACATCAATCGTATTATAGTGTAGCCTTTGTCATAACAATACTTTTTGGATAGAAGTACCTAAAGAATAAATTGTGAGATTGACGGTCGGGTTGTCATGGATGTCATGTCATGGTTGTCATGGATATTATTATTGATGAATGTCAAATGTCAATGGCGAGAAATTGTTGCATTTTATTTCATAAATTTTATAAGTATGTAATTTGCAACGTGCATTGGCGATTCCTCTGGTATTGCTCATGTCCACAGGTGAGCGTAATCACTTACTATTAGGTGGCCCGTATGCTTTTTCATCTGCCAAATCTTAAAATGAGACGTCAAATAAAGTTATGGAACCTATAAACGGCCATCTTGGGTTAGATAAGTTGATCTCAGTTTAAACTGAGTTTATGTATTATCGCAGTGCTTAGAAACGCTTTTTCGGAAGTTATCTACCCGTTAGCGTTATTGAATAGATAAACTCCCGTCAAAAGGACCTCAGAAACCGGCCATTAGCCGTTGATACAAAATGTACTCTATGATGTTGAGAATAAGACAAGTCTGAAACTTAGATTAGAGGTCATATTATAATTTTTAAGCTATAAATAGACATTACCAATTTTAGTTATCAATTTTATTTTTATACTAGCAAAAAAGTATATCTACAAACAAAACATTTTTTTATGAAAAGACAAATTAATATAATAAAAAATTGCATATTAATTAAGTTAATGATATTGACCGACGAGGAAAAATGTATACATGGCTATATGCATAGTGAATTAAACATTAAAATTATTTACATAATTTAACATATTTATATCAACTTGTGACCCCACGTCGAGCATCTGCTGGAGAAAATACTATAATCCACTAAAGTATCTCTTGTCGAATCGTATACAGTAATTTTTTCCATCACCATCCTTATCTTTTATAAAATTACGCCAAATTTCTATCACCATCCATTTACAATTCGACCACTTCGACCCACCCCGTGAGGTGGGTTGTTTTGAGCGTGCCGTGAGCGAAATTAATGACGTCATCAATGACGTTTTCACCGCGACCTTATCGACCGTGGTCGCCATGTGGAACGCGTTTTGATCGTTGTGAGTGATGTGAGCTTCTACTGGAACGCAGCCATAATTGATTAATACCACAAACAAGACACTTGGGAGTAAACCATAGAACACAGGATAAAACCACAGAGTTCTAGACTACAAGCAACAACTTTATTTATACAACTGGACTCCCAGCTTCGAAGAGATACTTAGAGACCAATCACGTGGCATTGGACGAATATTTTCGACCAATCACAGGCCTGATTGAGGTTGAACTTCAGAATCGTGATAATAACCAATTATGGCAAAATTGTTTTGTAATGTCATGGGGACAAAAGTCACCCGTGTGCTTCGCTCACAACGATGAAGCATTATTTGCATTAAGGAATGGCACATTTCACTCATCACTGGATATATCACTTGTTACAATACACTTTACTTGTCACACCAGTTACATGCATCGAAACCGTCTGTTACTTTTATCGCGAGAGTGATTTCACCACAGTATTCCTTTTACTGTAACTTAACGCCGGCCACCGACCAAGCTACATTCCATCGTGCGAAAGAGAGAAAGCAACATTTGTGACTTGAGCCGTGCGTGAGCGACACAGTATCACCAGCTAGAAGAGAGAATTTGTTTAAGTGACATTGCATCTTATTCTCAACGTCATTAGACTTTAGTTTGTCTGATTTCTTTCAACTTGCTTCGTTAATAATATCGCTACGTTACAAAAACTTCAAATGAAAATAAGTCTTATTTTAGACAGGGTAAAGTTTTGATTAAACTATGTAGGTACTTGATAATTTTATAACCACGTCGTATCTCGTAAATTCGTGAGATTTCACTTCACAGTACCCTTGTAATCTTTACCACTAATGAAATATACCGGTGGTGATTTATCACCGGTGATATAACAGTGACAAAAATAAATAACTTCTCCGACTTTATAGTGAAATAAAAGTAGCGATATTTCCATCGCCATTTGCATTCCACTTTTCTAAACAATCAAGTGTTTGTAATTTGATTTAGTTGACAATTTTATATTAATTTTCTTCAGCCTTATAATAAGATTTTGGCTTTTATTGTCTACTCTATGTCTATGCCTGGAAGATTAAATAATCAATGCCTTTGTTTAAACTGGAAAAAAAAATATAATAGCACGCTGCTGCCGCCACGACCATAGATAATAAGAGGGAGGAAGTTTGTGAGTGATCGATTTTACACCGGCCTCCTAAAAACTTTTCAACGGCATTTCTCTTTGTTTGCCCGGACGCGCGTGCATAATACCCAAACAGTAGTATCGTGATCGTGTTGTTTAAAATATGGCGAACATGTTTCGCGGGGTGACGGTTTCGGCCGTCAACAATGACGGTGCTCTAGCACCGCGCTTCAATTTCCCTACAAACGTAAACGTGGATTACGACCCGCAGGGCCTAAGTGTTAAAGTGATACGTGCGGACCCAGTTCTGGCGCAGGAGGTGCTAGAATTTCCCGTCCACAGTCAAAGTGAGTGTTCGCGAGTCGCTGGCCAGTCTTACATCTTTACGATCGACAATGAGACATTATTTTTCAAGTTCGCGTCCGATGGGGATTGTCAGAACTTCCATTTACTGGTCACCAAAATCAAAGCTGGTCGATCATCATCGGTGTTCACCGTTCGGACGGAAGACTCTTCGGCGATGCAGTATTTTCAGTTTTACGGATACTTGAGTCAACAGCAAAATATGATGCAGGATTACGTTAGAACGAGCACGTATCAGCGAGCGATATTATCAAATATAAATGATTTCAAGAATAAAGTTGTGTTGGATGTCGGTGCTGGATCAGGTATTCTTTCTTTTTTCGCTGCTCAGGCTGGCGCGCGTAAAGTGTACGCGGTGGAGGCTAGCAACATGGCCCACCATGCCCAAGCATTAGTCCGAGCGAACGGCCTGCACGATCGTATCACGGTCGTAGCGGGAAAGATCGAAGAAATTGAGCTGCCGGAGACTGTTGACGTGATAATATCTGAACCCATGGGTTACATGTTATACAATGAGCGTATGCTTGAAACTTACTTGCATGCTAAAAAGTGGTTGAAACCGAATGGCAATATGTATCCCACTCGAGGTGATTTACACATCGCTCCATTTACAGACGATGCTCTGTTCATGGAACAGTACAATAAAGCAAACTTCTGGTACCAAACATGCTTCCACGGTGTAGATCTAAGTGCATTACGTACTGCAGCCATGAAGGAATACTTCAGACAACCCATTGTAGACACGTTTGATGTCCGTATCTGTATGGCGCGGTCTGTGAGACATGTAGTAGACTTTCTCAATGCAAATGAGACTGATCTTCATCGTATCGAGGTCCCATTCAGATTTGAGTTGACACAATCCGGCACTTGCCATGGTTTGGCGTTTTGGTTTGATGTACTGTTTGCAGGTAGCACGCAGCATATATGGCTGTCTACAGCACCAACGGAGCCACTAACACATTGGTACCAGGTGCGGTGTTTACTAGAGACTCCAATTTTTGCTAAGCAGGGCCAAGCGCTCACAGGTCGTGTTTTATTATTAGCTAACAAGAGACAGAGCTATGATGTTACGATGGAAATGAACTTGGAAGGAACAAACATCACATCATCGAATACACTGGATTTGAAGAATCCATACTTCAGGTACACAGGAGCACCGGCTGCTCCTCCACCAGGTGTGAATAGCACATCTCCTAGTGAATCGTACTGGAACTCTATCGAGTCAACTGGTTCATTAAGCAATGGACAAGGTGTGATACTCACTGATGGCACACAGCAGTACTGTTCAACGCCCGATCAGACCCTCACGTACGGGCCACATCCAAACATGATTAAGACGGTAATGCTGCAGGAGGAATTCATCAAGCGGATTGGGATTAGTCAAAATGGCGATATATAATCCGCAAAGTTGCGCCGAGCGCGCCTTAGGGCTTTAAGGAACCGTCGTAACCGGTTGTGAACATTCTTCCGTTCAAACTATAGTGTGTAAGCGGACTTATTATTTATTAATAAAACATCACAGTGACTACTGAATCGTGTACTTGACGAAATCTAGTTATAGGGCGGCTTGCCTCCAAAATGTTCCCACTAGGGGTGATAATTATGAGAATTATGCAATAATAATATTAAGATGTCTATGGGCGGTTTTGAATTGCGACATTTTTTTATTATTGACAACGCATTGTGTTCAGAGTATTAGACTAAGGAGCTTTGCACACACTTCAGTCACTCTAGTTGCATTTCAACGATGAATTTAGAAATATCATAATTTTTCGACTACTGTCATTTGCAAAAGCAAAAGTTGTCTATATTTTTTTACTGGCAATCTTGATGTGACTGATGTGTGTTGATATACCCTAGGAATCTCTTCTTCCAGTCTATAAACTAATCAAATCAATTGGAAATAGTCTTAAGAATGTAAGGAACCGTCTATAGTTATCTAATTAACGCTTTTCGGTGTATGTTTTGGCCTCAATATTTGGATGACGCTTATTAGTGTTAATCAATACACCACCTGACAATTATTGTAAAAGTTAGTTGTGATATTTCTTTTTTTTTTGTAAATATTCCCTTGAATCCCAGTTTTTTTTTCTACAAAACAGACCAAGAAGCGTTGTATTTAGGCTATGGCAGCTCGGTATGGTCTATCCAATTGTTTAATTTAGTGTTTAATCAGTATTATTGTGGCTAATGGATACTTTAAACTTAAGCACCATTGTCTCGAAACAATAATAACCAATTATATGTTATAGTTTTCTTTCTTTATGGCATGGAATTGTTAAACATCCAGTGTATTCAAGATAAACAGACTTTTCAGAAAATTCCTTTTTCAAATCCTTATTAGGAGCAAATAGAAAAGAGCTCAATTTGCAGGAAATTTTATGATTGTTTTCATTAAAATAAAACATGAATATCTGCATTTAAACAGCTTCTTTATATATGAGTAATTAGAGACAATTATGTAGAGAATTTTGGAACTTGAAAAATTATTGCTCATAAAAATACAAGCATCACAAAAACAAGACCGAAGGCGAAATTTGTATGTAGGGTGAAAGGCATTCTCCAATAGATATAACCAGAGATCCTATGTTTAAAATATGATATTACTGCCATCTGGGTTATACGTTGTGTAAAAAGTTTTTTTTTTTTTGTAAAAAAACTCAGTATCAATAACATATTCACATCACATTAAGTTACTCTAAATTATTGTTTGTATAGATGCATTTTATATATTCTAGATTTTTTCTGTATACAATAGAAAAAAAAATAAGTGACAATAAAAAAAACTGAAAAGTAGTTATTCTATGTGAACAAATTGATTATACCATTATATAATATTAAAAGCCATAATAATACTGATGAATACTAAGGTGATAGGTGAATAATGTCCTCTAGGTTAAGATTAGAGGTTCAAGTACATCTAGTTTAAGCAATAAGTGCTATAATGATGATGCTTAACATGATCAATACTCATTATCATTAATCATTAATGATTTGAATGTGTAATTTAAATAATTCATTTGTAATTGTATCTGTCTGCCAGTCGGTAATTGTGTATTGTGGTTTGCGTGGATGTAATATTACATTTTGCACGTTAAAATTAAGATGCTTACATAAGTAGTTGGAGTTGAAAGTATCATATTTAATTATCAACTTCAACATGTAAGTGATAATTATATAGCTTGCTGTTGTAAATATATGTAGTATAGTTTAGATTCATTTGAATGCTTGAGTGAAATGAAGTCATTTCTTTCAAGTGAATAATCAGTATTTGATATAAAGGCAGGTGTTTTGATGTTATTGTTGTGAATGAGAAATATAAATATTGGCATAGGCTGTAGAATTTATATAATACAAAGATACTCAAATGTTTGCAACGTCACCCTGAACTTGGATGGCCGCCAAATGGCTCTGAAAATGCCTTGCATTCATTGAAAACATTTATTCAGTAATTTATGGATTGAGTTTGTGTTGGCTTTTCACAATACGTGATTTAGAACATAGAAAATGTAACAATTTAAATTGTTACACTCATTTTCTGATATTTTACACGTATAAAGTGTGCTTTGAATTCCTGACGGAAATTAATGGGATACTATTGTAAAAAAAATATTGATTGCCAAATTTACTGTCTTGTCAAAACAAAAAATTCAAGTTTTCATATTTTCGAGTTGATCAAATCTTATTTGCTGACGATGACGTGATTCATACGATTGACATAAAAATTCAAAAACTGGTCATATTTTTTTTCTAATTCCAACTTTAATATGGCAACACAAAGATGTCCGTTTTTCCTTTGCAAAGGTCAACATTTGACATGAATATTTTTAGTTATATTTTCATTCACAATATTAACATTTTATTTTATTTCTTGACTTAACCCAAAAGCACTTTTGTATCCTATTAGTTATTAATGAAAAAATGATCGTTTTGTCGAATTTCTCAAAGAAATTGTCTACAGTTTGTATTATAACCAATTTGGTGCTTCGTTTTGTGTCTGCACAAATACAGTTTTTGATCATATCTCTTGTACCTACCTCATGATTTGGCAGACGGATCCTAATTTGGTACATTACTAAAATTGACAAAATGTTTATCACATAATTATTTTGGGGTTGCCACTATTGAATTATTTTTGTTTTTTTGCTTTAATCACTACCCAGTGTATGTTTGTTTAGAAAGGTTTTTTTTTGTTACTAATACTGCTTGATATTCAAATTAAAACCAGTATAAAATGAGTCCTAAGTCCGACTTAAGTGGCAACCTTTTTCCATTGGTAAATGACATCTTAGCCAAAATCACTTGCCATGACTAAAATTTTTCACTAAATCATTTGTAAGAGTTTCGATGTGGCACTAATTTTGTTCTAGTAATAAGAATGCGCAATTGGACAATTTTTCATAATCATGTCCATACATAGGTACGGTACTGTAATAAATTCTATGTACTCGTCTATGGTAAATGGTAAATATTGTACCGAAATTGATAGTGATTTTATTCCAAAATACCCTACTAGGTCACATGTTTTGGTAAGGTACTGCATACATATTCGATTACATGATAAAACCCCTTCGGAGCATAATGTACAAAACGCAAAATGAACACAAGTCGCAAAATGTACAATTCGCAAAATGTACAAAACGCAAAATGTACAAAACGCAAAATGTACACAATACGCAAAATGTACAAATCGCAAAATGTACAACAAGCACTAAGGCCTCTTTCACGGCGACACGGAACTTAAATTTTTGAAGGGCTTTTCTTTTTGATGTTACCAGATGTAAAATTCGAACGTTTATTGCCCGTGGTCCGATCGCCGAGTTCTACTGGTCGATCCATGGGCAATTTTTTTTTGCCTGTGGTTCTATCAATCGGACTATCATTATTTATAAAAATAAAAATTACATTGGTACTAGACCGGATTGGTACTGGAAGAGTAGTTACCAAGATAAATATTTTTACCCATGATACTCTTAAGTGCCCTACCTCACCCGGACGCCATGGCGACGGGAGGGGGAGGGGAGGGGTTTGAGGGTAGGGGCAGGGGGAGAGAGAGTAGAAGGGAGAGGGAATTTAATGATGTCAAAGAAGTAGAACTTCTCACGCGCGAACATAATTTTATGTTTAAGTAAGTAAGTTTATGTTTTTTGACGTGATAACGCATTAAAACGATGAGCGCCGGGCGCATCTATGAAAAAATGTAGCGTTCCGCGAGCGAGAGAGCAGCGAAAGCGAGAGAGAGGCACTATCGGCTACGATCGGTGTATCGTAGCCGATGCCGTAGGTGAGCCGTAGGCCATCGTAGTTGAGTGGAGCGGAGCGGAGCGGAGTGGGGCGGGGCGGAGCGGAGCTTTGTCATGACGTTGTCACGTTAAACTACCGTCCGTAAACTGACTTTACAGACAACCATTTTTATTTTACTTGTGGAGTTTAAGACTTTTTTTTCATGCATCATTTCCCTCCGGCATACAATGTCCTCATCCTATAATGACTGCATTTATGCAGATAAAGCTGTAGCGACTTGATAGTTAATAGTGATTTTTATTTTTGTTAAGTAGGTGATATTTCGATTAACCAATATAGAACCAACTTTGTTGTGAGTAAAATGTGTTTAGGGGAAAATATTTTGTGGAATAAATAAGAATTATTTTATCCTTAGTTTGTATTTCAATTGAAAAAAATCAGATCAATATTTTGTGTCATTTATGTAATCGATGTGAACGTGGGCTTTCTTGCACATTTTGCGATTTGTACATTTTGCGAGTTGTGTACATTTTGCGTTTTGTACATTTTGCGAATTGTACATTTTGCGACTTGTGTTCATTTTGCGTTTTGTACATTATGCTCCGAAGGGGATAAAACATTATCTTTTATTCATTTTCGCGTATCTAAAAAGTCCAACTTCAAAGGAAATTCGATTCCATTTAAAATAAGAGTATAACTTAGAATAACTTTCGCCCTCGCTTTGCTTCAGTTTGCTTATTTTTTTACACCTTGGGTTACATTATTGGAGTTTCATTAAGGATCCCTAATTTTTTGAAAATATAATATAGCCTGTGTCACCCGGGGATAGTGTAGCTTCCCAGCAGTGAAAGAATTTTTCCAATCGGTTCACTAGTTTCGGAGCCTATTCAATGCAAACAATCAAATATGTTTCTGCAGGGCCTTAATTTTGACTATTATAAAACAATAAAATTTATAATAGTCTTGGTTATTCTGAGTGAATTTGAAATGAGAACTTTAAATACTCGAGTTTAGGACATTATTTTGTTTGAGGCTAAAATCTATCCACATTCAAATCGCCGGAAATACACCAAAAAAATAACCTCCTAGTTTTTTGCCTGCTTAATAACTCATAAAAACAAGTACATATCTTTTTATAATTTGCCATGTGGGATGGGAAGCCACCGAATTTCGAAGGCCTGGAAAACATTCAAGGCCATAATTTAATTTATAAGGGAATTGAAACAAAAAATTATTAAAAACAATTATTATTGAAAAAATTATTAAAAACAAAAAATTAAATTAAATTAAAATTATTATTAAAAACAAAAATAAATTATTGCCATCATTCTATTGAATTTCTTATTTCAATTTTTCTTGGGGTGATCATGTACATGTTAATTGTTGATTTTGTAAATACCTTCATTTTGATAGAGTTGATATGCGATATTTTTTAGGGTTCCGTAGCCAAATGGCAAAAAACGGAACCCTTATAAATTCGTCATGTCTGTCTGTCTGTCCGTCCGTATGTCACAGCCACTTTTCTCCGAAACTATAAGAACTATACTGTTGAAACTTGGTCAATAGATGTATACCGTAAACCGCGTTAAAATTTTCACACAAAAATAAAAATAAAAAACAATAAATACATAGAACTGAAACTTAAATATTTTTTTTCATCAAACCCATACGTGTGGGGTATCTATGGATAGGTCTTCAAAAATGATATTGAGGTTTCTCATATATTTTTTTTCTAAACTGAATAGTTTGCGCGAGAGACACTTCCAAAGTGGTAAAATGTGTCCCCCCCCCTCCCTGTAACTTCTAAAATAAGAGAATGATAAAACTAAAAAAAATATATGATGTACATTACCGTACAAACTTCCAACGAAAATTGATTTGAACGAGATCTAGTAAGTAGTTTTTTTTAACACGTCATAAATCGTAAACCGCAAAAAACATCGATCAAAGTTACAATGAAGTACAAGAACTTTTATATTATGTTACTTGCTGCAACGGAACCCTTCATGGGCGAGTCCGACTCGCACTTGGCCGCTTTTTTTCAAATGTAAATTATGGCGTTGTTTTATGTACAACAAGTGATCAGAGAAGAAAATGCATTTTGTTTTATAGGTACATTGGGTATTTGAATATATTGGGCCATAACTTCATTGAAATTGCATGCCGCGGAACATACTAGGTTATGATTTTTTGACTTTCTCTACATTTCGTTACTTAATGAACCTGTTTGAGGAGTTGCTTCACGGCTTTTCTTCTCCTCCATGATAAAAGCACCTTTGCGAAAAGCTGGTTGATTAAAAAAATGACGAGCATAAGTGTATCAATGATACCTATATGAATAATTGAATTTGAATTTGTAGTCAAATACACAATTTAATAAATCAATTGAAAATTATGTTGACATGAATAAGATCAGTTATACATAAATATGAATTTAGTCCATGGACTGTCTAAAACAATTTTTCTTTATTGAACTATTAGCAAATTTTAGTACCTTCTGATTTTTCGAAGTACAGTTAGCGAATAATGTAAAATCATTATCACATTGCCTGTACTGACTCCGAAGCGTTTTGCAGTATTACTTTTTGGATACATTAGATAATATATGCAAGTCTTGACACAATATGATAACTGTTAATTATTTGGTACCTAGTTTCTGCTCATACCACTTTCTGCTTAACTTCTAAGAAATTTTACTTTACTAATTGCGACAAAGAGTATAATCCTAACTAAACAATTGTGAGGGTTTTCTATAGTTAATAGTATCAGGCGTTACTTTGCGGAAATCCATTGTTATTATATTAGTCTACTTTGCAACCAACCGCGGATATGATTTCATATAAATGCGGCGCGTACGGTGCGGACACATGTGCCTTCAGCATTATATGTAAATAGCCTACAAACGACCAGAGGCACCTAATGATAAAGTAGTCGCTGTGGTCTATGGACATTGGTACCACTAAAACCATCACCGTTGAGTTGTCGATAAATGAAGCCACGTAAACTTCCACTTCAATGAGGTTCGAGAAAACAAATGGTTCATGAGAACAAAACTTTATTTCCTTAACATCTATATAAACAAAGAATAATAAATATGCGTAATTATATTTATATTTAAGTAGTATTCCATACTAAAGATATTGTTTTTTAATTGTTATACTGATTGTATAATTAACTAATTTTCAATCAGAATACGTCATTCCACAGAACTATTATTCCAAAAAGCGATAGACATTTTGAATTTCGCGGACACAAATATGAAAAAACAATTTTACTATGGGCGCGTTCCACTAGACGCTCAAAACGCTCACAACGATCAAATTAGTATGATATTTTGATCGTTGTGAGCGTTATGAGCGTCTAGTGGAACGCGCCCTATGATACGGGTACAGTAAACCAACTTATCTGTGAATTGAACGGGGGCCGCTGTCGGACGCATTGGACCAATCATTGGACGCAATTCGAGAGGTAGTAACTGACAGATTGACCACAAACTACATAAGAATGTCTTTTAAACATGGCGGCATTAGTTCCAATTTTCGCCACTTCACAGATAAGTTGGTGGCACTGCATGGTTCAGCCGTGACCAAGATCCATGTTACTAGGTCGAAATATCGGCGTACAAACTAAATATCCCGAGTACCTGTATCACTGCAAAATACGTGTTCATTCCACAATGAATTAAATTTAAAAATCTTATCTGTAGTAAAGGATAGCTTACAGAAACAATTTATTAGAATTTTAAAAGCATGATCTTACTATCCCAACTTCAAGCACTCCACAACATTAGGTATAGTATCGCTCTTATGTTTACACAGCATTCGTAGTAGATTGAGTTTCTTTTCATGAGTTTTAGAAGACTCCAGTTCGTACAACGTGCATAGATTTATTAACAAACTCTCGTTGAGGCCTCTCTCCGGGTCAGAGTTGATAGCCTTCTGGAGTACCGCTATGGCTTCCTTTAGACGTCCCATGTACAGGAGACACACAGCTAGGTTGTTGGCTACCTGAAAACCAAAATGTATCGTGAATTAAGGACATAATGCAATATAGGATAGGGCAGTGGTCGGCAACCTGCGGCTCGCGAGCCACATGCGGCTCTTTGGATGTGAAGCTGCGGCTCTTTAGTTCCATACGTAAATATTATTTATTAAAAAAAAGCATTTAAAAGTCATCAAGTATCACTCGAAATTACAAAAAAGGCAAACCATTCACACAAGTAAATTTTTTTACTTAAATAATAAGTGATTATCTAATAATTAGTTTATTATATAAAAAAAAAATATGCAAGTAATATTTATTGTTGTCAAGAAAAAAAATTGTGGCTCTTTAAAAACTGAAATTTTGTAAATTGTAATTTTTGACTCTTCCAACTCAAAAGGTTGCCGACCCATGGGATAGGGCAATAAGGAATATATAAATATCAATGTATGACTGTGCCTTGCTTGGGAATAAAAAATATTATTAAATAAAACGCTAACACACTCATACCCCCCGCAGTAGGTGTTTACCTGTGTCGCGGGCGGCATGGACGACACATCACAATAACACCTACGACCCGAGTACAAATATTTCTGTTTCTTTCTTTCTTTCTTTTTTTACATAAATATCTGCCCCAGCCGGGAATCAAACCCGGGACCCCCCGCTTCGCAGGTAGGTTCGCTACCAACTAGGCTACATGGTCGTCAAGTATTACCAATTAGCTCCGGTTTAGTATGAGTGAACCACTAGATTTATATGACGTGGCCATGTACAACACACAAAGAAAAGGACACACCCACACTGAGAACTGAAATTCAAATTCATTCTTTCCGCTGAGAATCTAACTCAGGTTAGTTCTTCTCCGATGACATATTATGTCATGTCACATATCTTTCATGTGGACTAGCCTACTCTATTTACTGGACAAGATAATTTATACTGACCATAATATTAGTGGGTTCCTGGTCTGCAGCCCTCGCGAAGTTATTGTACGCGTCCTGGTACTTCCCGTGCGCTATGTCGATCAAGCCCAGGTCAACGTACTCCCGAACATCCGGGGTAGGACACCTGTTATATATAATTATAATTGTTAACTAACAATTAAACTAATAATTAAAAGACACGAGTTGACGATCCACCTGATGGTAAGTGGCTATCGTCGCCCATGGACATCAGCAACACCTGGCGGCTGACTCATGCTCAAGGATACTATCCAGGCGAACCCCATGGAGAAATAATAATAGTAATAATGGTATTAATTAACAATTAAAATCAATGTTACGCGGACCAGATTTAGTCGCCTCTTACGACACCCATCCGGCATGGGGTTGAGCTTAGTATTCTAAGCCGCCCGAATACGGCATAAAATCATCTCGCTTATTTTTGTCATGAATAACTTAAAATCAACGTGAAAGGAAACGTAAATTCAAATACTTGATCAAATGGACCAATTAGATAGGCGGGCGCTACAACCGCCATGTTTCCCTCCCCGCTCCCCGCTCCCCGATTCATTCCTATACTCTCGAAAAAACCGACGTCACGCGCTCACGCACAAAAATTAAAATAATTGTCAAGTGTGCTTTTGTGCCAAATTCCCAAGTCTCCAGCATCCTGAACCTGCACGAAGGTAAGTGGTAGATGTTTGTCCATCAACCAGAATAACCAAATTGCTGACGTCAAACTCTCGCGTTACGCCGCACTTTTAATTCAGTAGCTCGATCACGAATATTTGCGAGAAAGTATTCGTATGGTTAACGTAAGCAATTTTTATGGCATTTTAGTACCATTCACGCACGATAGGGGCGCTTTTGAAAAACCATACGAATACTTTCTCGCAAATATTCGTGCTCGAGCTACTGAACAGCCTACATAGCAGTATCTGCTCACATGTGCACTCTATCCTCCCTTGCGTCGTGCACGCTGGCCCGCGCGGCGCGCACGTTCCCGGCCAGCAGGTGCGTGCGGCAGAGGGCGCTGGCGAGCGCGCGCCGCACCATCGGGGTGGGGGCGGCCGCGCGGAGGGAGGACAGGATCTTGCTGGCTAGCCGATAGTCCTTGGAGAAGGTTGAGAGGTTTTTATTGGTTGGTACAATACTGCCGTCCTCAAGCTAAAAGGCAGCTAAATGTCATCTGGTAAATTTTTACTTTATTAACAGTTTTGATAATTTTTTGACCTTTAGTAATATTTAAGTTCAAAAAAAAAATCTTTTGAGTTTGACATAGTATGACAACATTAACAATTGTTTATAGAGAATCACTAGCACGATTTCAAAATAATCCTGCGTTTTTTGGCTCTATCTCAAAAACTGTTTTTGTCACTTAACCGCCTTTTAGTTTGAGGACGACAGAATATACAGTTGTACACACAGATACAAAAAAAGAAATGTGTAATGGCCAGTTTCTAGGCCCTATAAGTTAATCTTAAACATAAATTATACATGGATTAAATGGATGTTGGAATCAAAAAGGAAAATACAAAATTTTACAAAAAAATATATAACCACATTCTAAGACCTTACAATAAGGACAACTAAAATAATAGCTAAACATACCCATAACATTATTATCACAATACCTATACCTATAATATTATTATATTATATGGGATCATGCGTGTGGAACATACACGCAAATAAAAAAAAAATCTGTTGATAAATTACGAAGTTCTGAGGTGACAATAATTCTTGACGAAAAATAACCGACTTCAAAATAACTCAAAAACTACTCGTCACATCTAGCTCAAATTTAAGTGGGACCACATGATAAGCATCAGCTTTTGATTAAAAAAAGAATCATCAAAATCGGTTCACCCAGTCAAAAGTTCTGTGGTAACAAACATAAAAAAAATGCATTCGAATTGGATACCTACTACTTTTTGAAGTCGGTTAAAAAGTTTCATTACTATGAAAGAAAAAAAAATATGATTAAGATTTTAGCTTTCTTCCTAGCCATAGGAAGGTACTTGAAGACTTCAAGCTACATATGAAAGCACAGCTTGTTATACGGGAGACTGTATGTAATTACCTTCAAGCCTATAGCACAATTGACTATAGAATGTTGAACCCTCGTCTGTCGACCAGTCCAAAGCCGTATAGATTCTATTTTATCTTGCTCGGAACTTAACGTTCCCGATCCATCTTCAGTCTTGCCTTCATTGAGGTTTGAGAGCATCTAAAACAATATAAATTTAAAATATACCGAGAAGCGTAGGAGACCAACATTCAAAAAAATCTATTCTATTCTAGATATTAGTGAAATTAAGATTGTGTTCTTCCGTGCTTCGGAGGGCACGTAAGTCGTAAAGCCATCGGTCCCGGTTGTTATTGTGAGAAAACAGTTGTTAAGCCATGTCGGAGGCCTTCTTCCAATACTTGGGTTGGCCTCTAACCCCTCCACCAATCGGCCTCAAGACGAAAGATCCGTGCTTAGTAGTGGACCATTAAAGTGTTGAAGCCAAGATTTTTTCAGAAATGAACCCATGAGTGAACAACAGAAGATAACATACGACCCCGTAGCCTAGTTAGTAGCGACCCTGCCAGCGAAGCGAGGGGTCCCGGGTTCGATTCCCGATCAGATATTTATGTGACAGATAAATATTTGTACTCGGATCATGGGTGTTATTGTGATGTGTTATATGTGTCGTCCATGCCACCCGCGACACAGGTGATAACCTACTGCGAGGATATGAGTGTGTAAGCATTTATTATTATAGTTAACCATACAATTTCCAGGGATGGGGGGGGGGGATCCTTACCGTATCAATAACGTCGAGCATAGCATACAGCCGGTCCATGGCCTCGTGCGGCTTGCCCACGTGCGCCGGCAGCTCGGCCAACAGCAGCCGGAGAGAGAACGGCGCCATAGACCCGGTCCGGTTCTCGTACGTGTCCGGGTAGAACTGCGAGGGAGGAGGTTGAGTTTAGATAAGACGTTTGTAGCTACTACCACTCTTGAGCATGAGTCAGGCCGGGGGCTTGAGAGCCAGTTCTTTCTTTCTCTTTCTTCTCTCTTTCTTGGCCGGCAACGCATCAGTGATGTCTTCGGTGTTGCTGATGTTCATGGGCGACGATAGTCATTTACCATCAGGTCGTTAGCTCGTTTGCCGGCTATTTCTTACAATAGGTAAAAAATACATACAATGTTGTTCATGAAATTTTGCACACAGATATCACCACATACATCATCACAGACATCATCTGGAATATCATGGTAGTTATAATAATCACCGAAAATACAGACAAAGTTGCGTGCAGATTTATATGCAAAAAATAAATAACCGTTTTTAGGGTTCCGTAGCCAAATGGCAAAAAACGGAACCCTTATAGATTCATCATGTCTGTCTGTCTGTCCGTCCGTATGTCACAGCCACTTTTATCCGAAACTATAGGATATATACTGTTGAAACTTGGTAAGTAGATGTATTCTGTGAACCGCATTAAGATTTTCACACAAAAATAGAAAAATAAACAATAAAATTTGGGGGTTCCCCATACTTAAACTGAAACTCAAAATTTTTTTTTCATCAAACCCATACGTGTGGGGTATCTATGAATAGGTCTTCAAAAATGATATTGAGGTTTCTAATATCATTTTTTTCTAAACTTAATAGTTTGCGCGAGAGACACTTCCAAAGTGGTAAAATGTGTGTCCCCCCCCCCTGTAACTTCTAAAATAAGAGAATGATAAAACTAAAAAAAATATATGATGTAAATTACTATGCAAACTTCCACCGAAAATTGGTTTGAACGAGATCTAGTAAGTAGTTTTTTTTTAATATGTCATAAATCGTAAACCGCAATTTACCTCGATCAAAGTTACAACGAACTTCAAGAATTTTTATATTATGTTACTTGCTGCTACGGAACCCTTCATGGGCGATTCCGACTCGCACTTGGCCGCTTTTTTAGTCGAAACTTTTTACCTACTAAAATAATTTACATTAGTTTAAAAAATAATTAATAGTAAACAGAATTTAGTTTAATAATTAAATTGTAATTGATTATTAAATTCCTTTTAAATTACGCTCAAAAGTCACTGTAAGATCGTTTACTAAATAACACTCCTCTAAAACTATACACCAAACTAATTCTTATTTATTTATTTATTTAATAGTTCATGTACACGTATAAAATTGGTTACAAAAAGTTAGAAAAGAAATTTTGTACATAGGCAATGCTTATTTCTAAAAGAAATCTCTTCCAGCACACCTAGGACTGGAACAGTGATATTTAATGTAGCGTGCACTCTACTATTCTTCAAATACCTGATAGAACATATCCGGTTTGCTGAGATCACCGAACGGCTCCGCCTCCTTCACAAGCGGCTCGTGTAGTTTGATTCGCACCATGATCGCGAACCGGGTCAGCCACAGCTGCAGTGACCGCGGCGTGTGCTTGCTGGGCCTATGCATGCGGCCGGCACCTGACAACATCATCATCATCATCATCTGTACTAATACTAGCTGCCCGGACAGACTTCGTTCTGTCAAAAGTTTTTTATTCAGAGATGTAAGCTATCCTATCTTTCAAGTTGGATCAAACTGCACACGGTGTGCAAATTTGATTAAAATCGGTTAAGTAGTTTAGGAGTCTATCGCGGACAAACAACGTGACACGTAATTTATATATCTATACTAGCTGCCCGAACAGACTTCGTTCTGTCAAAAGTTTTTTTTTTTTTTGAGATGTAAGCTATCCTATCTTTCAAGTTGGATCAAACTGCACACGGTGTGCAAATTTGATTAAATCGGTTAAGTAGTTTAGGAGTCCATCGCGGACAAACAACGTGACACGTAATTTATATACAGGGTGTCCCGTAAGTAGTGGATCAACCGAAGGTGGCAGATATCTTGAAGGTTTACCTATCATATGTCAAAAAATTACCTCAGTAAAAGTGTCACTGTTTTCGAGATATTGACCATTTTTAAAAATTTTGGAAAATCGGCTCCTTTACCCTACTTTTTCCTGTTGAGTCCACAAATGAGCAGATATTTTGATAATTTTTTTCCCTAGAGCTCTCAGATAGTTGCTTTATAATAATCAGTATGTAATGTTGTTGAAATTTTTAGGAAACGCTGAGAAAATAGCATCTACTTTGGTTATTTTTGTTTTTGATTTTCTTCGACACAACTTTGATGCGAGGTGGTTGAAAAAAAATGTACTGGGCAAGAATGCCCCAGTATGTTAAAAACTTGTCTGTTAAATGCAGATTTTAAAAAGGTACAATACAGGCTACTTTAATAGGGAAAAATTTCAAGTAAAAGCCATTTCAGTGTCAAAGGGGTGAATTTGAATCAAAAGTTATTTTATTGTTTACTGTTATGAGATGAAGTTTTCCAATGGTGTTTGCTTAAAATTGCGTTACGTTAAATTAATGCTCTAATAAATAATTAAAATAATGATTATTTTGCGATATTTCAACCTTTTAAAGAAATTTCAAATTACCTCAGAATTACTTGAAAAATATTGTTTATTTCAAAAATAATGCTATTATTTACTGTTTTTTTAATACTTGATGATCAGGAAGCCTTGTAAATTATTGTTTTAAGATTATTTTTGTATGTTAAAATAATAAAAATAAATGTTTTACTTACATTTTTTGATCTCATTTTTTTTTTGTTGAATATTCATACAAAATTAATCTTAAAACAATAATTTACAAGGCTTCCTGATCATCAAGTATTAAAAAAACAGTAAATAATAGCATTATTTTTGAAATAAACAATATTTTTCAAGTAATTCTGAGGTAATTTGAAATTTCTTTAAAAGGTTGAAATATCGCAAAATAATCATTATTTTAATTATTTATTAGAGCATTAATTTAATGTAACGTAATTTTAAGCAAACACCAATGAAAAACTTCATCTCATAACAGTAAACAATAAAATAACTTTTGATTCAAATTCACCCCTTTGACACTGAAATGGCTTTTACTTGAAATTTTTCCCTATTAAAGTAGCCTGTATTGTACCTTTTTAAAATCTGCATTTAACAGACAAGTTTTTAACATACTGGGGCATTCTTGCCCAGTACATTTTTTTTCAACCACCTCGCATCAAAGTTGTGTCGAAGAAAATTAAAAATAAAAATATCCAAAGTAGATGCTATATTCTCAGCGTTTCCTAAAAATTTCAACAACATTACATACTGATTATTATAAAGCAATTATCTGAGAGCTCTAGGAAAAAAAAATTTATCAAAATATCTGCTCATTTGTGGACTCAACAGGAAAAAGTAGGGTAAAGGAGCCGATTTTTCAAAATTTTAAAAAATGGTCAATATCTCGAAAACGGTGACACTTTTACTGAGGTAATTTTTTGACATATGATAGGTCATCCTTCAAGCTATCTGCCACCTTCCGCTGATCCACTACTTACGGGACACCCTGTATATTAAGATTATAAAAAAATAAATACTAACGCATTTGCACATCATGCAGCAGGTGGTATGACACACACAATAATTAATATCACACATCACTTCATCACATAAAGTGACATAAACTCAAAATTCATCCCTGGAGTTACATAATTGTATGTTTAAATGGTAAGAATCTTAGAAAACATAATCAAATAAAATTGATCACCACAACTCTTACTACGATTATGTACTTATTAATATGTACACATTCGCGCTTCATAAAAAACTTTCTATTTCTATAATAACATTTTAAGGTTTGTATTATTAAAGACATAGAATAATGTCCTTATATTATTATCTTACGCACAATAACATACGAAATCACCTATCAACCACAACCAATCGATGTGTCAAACAATTATACATCTACCCACATTAAATGTCAAACAATTTTATAACTACCCACATTAAACTTAACTTTTATATTTCTTAAACTTATCAAGAGATGGCATTGCTCATGTTTCTGAATCACGCTGTTGAGATTTCTTGACGAATGTGTAAGACTCGTTATACACTTCTGCTTTTCGATTTCACTGATTTTATTTCTTTATCTTGGAAGGGCTACATTCAGTATACGGTTTGTAGCCTCACAAATAATTTGAACTGATTATAGATACGACTCATGACTCATGTATTCACTAATCAGGGCTAAGGGAGGGAGCTAAAGTTCGACGGCGAACAAACAATTTGAATATTGAAAAAAAACACGACTGTATTTTTTTCGTATCCACGATAATATAAGTTCATGATCAATATTTAAAAAAACTGATTCAGCGACATAGCATTAGATAAGCACAAAATATTCGTAAAATGCACATAAAATCACCTATTGTATACCTTCTATAATAATATTGATAATAATAATAACGCTTCCAGAGTGCCATGGACAACACACTAGACAAGGACATTCACACCCAGAGCGAGAACAGAAATTCAAACTCATCATTAAAATTTCCGCCTCGCTGGGAATCGAACCCAGGATCCTCGGTGCGGCGGCATGAGAACCATTGCGCCACACGGATCGTCAAAATTCTATATTTATGGGTTTCCCTTAATTCCTAATTGATCCCACAGACACCCTATCAGATTTATAAGTTTATTATTGTATTTGTATTTATATGTTTTATGTTTGTATTTTTAATTTTGATGTCATTTATTTTGTTTATTTGTTACTAACCCCTAGTTACTAAGTTTTACTAACATAATATGGGCCTGTATAAAATGTTGCCTTAATAAAAAGTTAAATAAATAAGTAAAAAAATAAAAAATTTAAAGCCATGTCTTCACATTACCTTGTCCAACGTGCGCGATGCTAGTACAGGTGAGGTTGAGCGCGGCGCGCAGGCAGCCCGCCCGCAGCAGCTCCCGCAGGCCGGGGTCGTCGCGCGCCACGTGGTCCGCGCGGACCGCGCCGCGCGCGCCCGCCGAGCTCACGCCGAGGTGCTGCACCGCTACTGAGTGGAGCGCGTCCGGCTGGGGGGAGTGTTATGGTGGTCACTCACGGTCAGTCCATCGCGTCAAATGGTGTGATATACAGCCAAAATTTGATCGTGAATGTGAAAAACTGATGGGGTGATATAAAAAATCTGTATGTCCAATCGCGCCATTTTGACATAATATGTTATTTGGAGCCACGCCAAATGACGCGACCATGAGTGGCCACCCTTATGTTCGGTTTATGTTCGGTTTACACGTATTAAGTAGTTAACTAAATTTTAAGTTTTAATTAAATTAATAAGTGTAAACGGACAATTTAGTAGTTTAGACTAACAACTAAACTGTTTAGTAGTTTAGTAATCAAGTAGACAAATAATTTAGAAATTTTTCTATTTATTGTTAAGTAGGTGGTCGGGGCTTATCGTTTGGACAGGCACTTTTTACTTAAAATTTAGTAAAATGCTTAAGTAATTAAGCAGCATTGTATGAAGTAGAGAGCTTTACTAAATTATTACGTGTGGACGCGCACTAAAAATTATTCCCTTCAAATTTAGTAAAAATTTAGTTAACTACTTAATACGTCTAAACAGAACATTACTTTTGTATGTTGTTGAGGGCCAGAGTATTGAGTGAATGGTTATAAGAACAGTAGTATCACACACATGCATTAATAGTAAAATGGGAGCTCGGGGATAATTGGTTAAAAATAAATAAATAAATGCTAACACACTCATACCCTCGCAGTAAGTTATTGCCTGTGTCGCAGGTGGCATGAACGACACATAACACATCACAATCACACCCATGAGCCGAGTACAAATATTTATCTATCACAAACATAAATATCTGCCCCAGCCGGGAATCGAACCCGAGACTCCTCGCTTCGCAGGAAGTGTCGCTACCAACTAAGCTACAGGGTCGTGATCAGTGATAATGCAGGTCCCCGTTACGTTTTTAGGGTTCCGTAGCTAAATGGCAAAAAACGGAACCCTTATAGATTCGTCATGTCTGTCTGTCTGTCTGTCCGTCCGTATGTCACAGCCACTTTTCTCCGAAACTATAAGAACTATACTGTTGGAACTTGGTAAGTAGATGTATTCTGTGAACCGCATTAAGATTTTCACACAAAAATAGAAAAAAAACAATAAATTTTGGGGGTTCCCCATACTTAGAACTGAAACTCAAAATTTTTTTTTCATCAAACCCATACGTGTGGGGTATCTATGAATAGGTCTTCAAAAATGATATTGAGGTTTCTAATATCATTTTTTTCTAAACTGAATAGTTTGCGCGAGAGACACTTCCAAAGTGGTAAAATGTGTGTCCCCCCCCCCCCCCCCCCCGTAACTTCTAAAATAAGAGAATGATAAAACTAAAAAAAATATATGATGTACATTACCATGCAAACTTCCAACGAAAATTGGTTTGAACGAGATCTAGTAAGTAGTTTTTTTTTAATACGTCATAAATCGTAAACCGCAATTTACCTCGATCAAAGTTACAACGAACTTCAAGAACTTTTATATTATGTTACTTGCTGCTACGGAACCCTTCATGGGCGAGTCCGACTCGCACTTGGCCGCTTTTTGACTAACGCATCGATGATTTCTTATAGTGTTTATTAATATCCATATGCAACTTACCATCTGGTGGTTTGTCTAATGGCTTGTGGGCTATTTACTTAATAAAATCGAGCCTGATCCTACTTTTAACGTACCAATTCCTCTTCCAATACTATTCCAGGCATTGTAAGAACTTCCCTTTCAGGGAAAAATGATCCTTTGGGAGAAGATTGTGCCTGAAACAAAAAAACAACAACAATTACATGAAAACAAATCACACAAAATTCAGGTTTATTCACTTAAACTATGCATTTTTCTAACTGAAATTTGATTCTGTCATCATATTTAAGACTGGCTGGTCTGAAAAAAGGACATAAAAAGTAATTAAATATAAAGACAGATTTGCAGAGCTTAGAAAAACAATTCGACAAAATCATAGGCAAAAGAATTGAGGTTCAATAGTACAATAAATAGATCAATTTTGGTTGTGATGACCTATGGGAACTTATTCCATTCCAAATTCTCAGTATACATATCCATATATATCAGTACATATCTCACTATAACAATAAAGGCAATGACGGTGTTCTAAACAAATACTTGCCTTCATTAGGGTTTTCTTGGCCTCCTCATTAGGAATCCAAGCATCTCGTCGACGGTCAGCTTCCTTGTCCACTGGCTGATTCTAGTAACAAACATAACATTATGAGTAGCTACAAACTATATAGTAATTAAAACTATATTAGTAATTATAATTAACCATGCAAAGGCATCAATATTAATCACTTATGAATACCGAAATTGATATCAAGTTTGTTAACCGACTTCAAAAAAAGGAGGAGGTTCTCAATTCGACTATTTTTTATTTTATTTTTTTATGTTCGTTACCTCAGAACTTTCGACTGGGTGAACCGATTTTGATGATTCTTTTTTTAATCGAAAGCAGGTGCTTGTGATGTAGTCCCAGATAAATTTAAAGGAGATCTCGAGTAGTTTTCGAGTAATTTTGAAGACGGTTATTTTTTGTTACTAAAATTTAGATTATTTAATAAGCAAAGGCATCAACTATTAACCATCAATACTCTACTTATTCTACACTTAATTTTAGACACTTACTTTAGCCCCCAATCCATCATTACTATCCGTCATCACAGGTGGAGCTAGTCCACTCTTCGCAGGCCCGATCTGCGGTTCAGGTCCGATAGTATCAAAGAACGTGGAAGGGTCAGGTAAGCTGGCAGCCGGTACTGCACTGGAATAAGGTCCGGTTGTGAACGGTCCGCTGACCGTAGCAAGTACGTTGAATGGATCTTCTTGAGGTTGTAAGGGGAATATGGTTCCTGGTTGTGTTATAGTGGCTGGTGGTTGACCTGAGGAATACAATACAATATTGTTTACTATGTATGTTAATACAATACACACAGTATACATCAATCAATAACAAGAAACATGAACTTAACATAGAAATTTTCCTTTTCCTATTAAATTGATTGATGTTGTTTAGCTGTTATGTAAAATGTAACTAGAATACCTACCAGGGTCATGTTGATACCAATTGTATAATGTTATCCTAACACCTATGTAACACATGTTATAGCAAATAAATAGGGTTGGATTTAGAATCCGGTAGCAGGAGTTCGTACATGAGAATGGTTGAAGCTTATAGAGGTTCATCAGCCGATTACAACGGTACCACTCGCAACTCTCGGCGACGCACCGTTTTCGAGAAAATTTAAAAAAACTTTCATAACCTTAGTACCAAAATACGATACTTAGCACGATTTAGAACGCCAGAAATGTCTTTTTGACAATTCAGAGCTGTCAAATAAGTCCCAATTATGTCAAAAATCTATGCTTAAACAGTCAAATCGGTGCCAAATGTCTTCCGACCTATGAAATAAGTTCTGTGCTTAAACTGTCAAATCGGTCCCAAACCCGTAAGAGGCTTGGGGGCGAAGCCCCCCAGAATGAAAAAAGCTACAGGAACCCAAAACAAAATGGGGTAGGTTAGGTTAGGTTCGTATGATTTTTTTTACGCGGAAATAGGGACCCCGCGAAGCGGGGTCCCGTCGACATTTATGACGAAGTGTAGGTTTGTGACATAATTGAATAATCATAATATCGTTGTGCGGCAAGAAAAGACGCCATGAAGCTGTATGATTATTATTTTAGAATTTTGAGGTTAGGTTAGTTTTTCTCAATTTTCTCGGAAATGGTGTGTCGCTGAGAGTTGCGAGTGGTACCGTTGTAATCAGCAATCACCCCTCCCTTCTCCTCCACCCCCTCCCCTCCCCCCTCTTGCTACCGGATTCTAAATTTTGGTACTAGGGTTATGAAAGTTTTTTTCAATTTTCTCGGAAACGGTGCGTCGCCGAGAGTTGCGAGTGGTACCGTTGTAATCAGCAAACAACCCTCCCACCCCCACCCCCCCTCCCCTCCCCCTCCTCCTGCTACCGGATTCTACATTTTTACCAATAAATAAATAAATTATTAAACAGGCAGTCTTTGGGAATCAAAATAGGAAAATTTGTTTAGATGGCATTCATTGTTATAACTGAGTATATATTTTACAAGAATACTTAATTACTGTTTATACAGCAATGTGGAAAACAGAAAAAATGACTACATCGGTTACAAATATAAGTTTTTGGTGTCACACTATAAAACGCTTACACACACATACCCAGCAGTAGGTTGTTACCTGTGTCGCGGGTGGCATGGACGACACATATAACACATGACAATAACACCCATGACCCGAGTACAAATATTTATCTGTCACATAAATATCTGCCCGGAAATCGAACCCGGGACCCCTCGCTTCGCAGGCAGGATCGCTACCAACTAGGTTACAGGGTCGTATACTATTACATACAATAAGATTGGAAATAAATTACCTTCAGACTCGCCGAGATAAATACTTTGTATCATATCTGATGGAGATGTTCCAATTTCGTCAAAGAACTGCGAGGCTGGAGGCACGTCGGAGCTACCAAAATATTGGCTTAGGGATGGCTTGTTGTCCATATTGATAACAAAATTAAACTACTTTTCTTGAATTTAGTTCCACTTACATATTTAGTAAGTAAAATGCTATAAAGATTAAACTGTATTATACAAATTAAAAATTAATAACCGACACTGTGGTCTACGGTTTACGGCTTATAGAGGTTTTAACTTTTTCAGGCTTACAAATTAAATTTTATTTTGAATCCTGAAAATAATTCGTCTTTGATTTGTAAGCAAAATTTGACATTACTGACATTGACAGTCTTGCTGTCAAGTGTCAAAGTTATTTTATTTTATTTTTTATTTTTAATAGACAAAATAATTTTAGGCATTATCTTCAGGCCTTCATTATTTCATTTCACTATCAAAAAGCTGTCTTTTTTAATTGATTATCATATTTATCATAAACAACCTATAGAGATCAATATGCTATGAAAAAACAAGTTAGGTACTAATCATTAGAATATATTTCTTGTTAGATTATAAACTTCTAGATCCATTGTAAAAGGTAAATAAAGGCCTTAAAGGGATATAGAAGGTAAAATGACAATGGACCATGGACTAAATTTAGAACTCTGTGAAAAATTTAACAGTAGGTATTGTTATTTGACAGTTGACAGTTGGGTTGGACACAGTGAGTGAAAACTGAAAATCAAATTAAATTAATCAACATCTTACAATTCGCCCACTTTGTAATAATTACTGATAGTTTTTCAATTTATATACTCTAAGAGTATATACATTACTCTGTTTTGTGATCAACGTAATATTAGGTAAGTTTTTATTGTAAGGAAACTAATTCCCCTGGTTGCACGACCATTCGGATTTCGGTCGTGCAAACTTATCGAACAGTGTTTGGTTGTTATTAAACCATTTAGTTATCTTCACAGAACACTGTATCTTGTAATGATTACTAATTACTAAAAAAATGCAATAAGATGAAGCTATAACCTTTAGAGGTGGTAATTTTCAAATAGTATTTGTTTTAGCTTACAAGTAGGTACTAGTCAATGGAATTGTTTTAAACATAAGAAACCTGCATAACTAGTTTGTGGAAGCTTATTATTATGCATGGGAGTAGTTTATTAGTCGGGGAAGCGCCTTGTTAAGTTAATTATGCTCATATTATTATCGCCTCATTATTAAAATCTACTGCGGTACAAGTCACTGGTAATAGTTTAAATCGTTTTAACGATTATGTCTGCAATACCATAGGCATAGCATAATATGTTTTTAACATACACATATTTTATCTCACTATTAATATTGTTGTACTTTTAGTTACTTAATTTTTGACATGGAACTTTCTATAATATGCAATTGCACAGGTGTTTCTTGACAGACATGACAAATCAGGCTTCTCCGGTCGAGGAGCAGGAAAAACTCCTGGATGAAGCCCTCAACGTCGTCAAAGCACAGGTGAGAAGCGTATCATGTTGTTGTTGTATTTGAAACAAGTGTGGCGCTGCAGCTTTGCCAGCTAACTCTAAGATAATAAGTGGCCTATATGTTATTCTAGTTAATGGTCTTCCTGTGTGCAAAATTTCATGAAAATCTTTTCCGGAGCTTTTGCATGAAAGAATAGTAAACATCTATTTACATACATTCATCCTTACAACCTTTCACATTTATAATATTAGTATATTAATATGTTAGTTATTCAAAGTGTCAAAATTTTATGACCATTGGTGAGATACATTTTAAAATTAGTTTTTTAGAAACAAAGTAAAAATGGAAAATATGAAGAAATGGTAAATGTGGGGAACAAAATACATGAGTTTGGTTCACTGAAGAACGAAAACAATTTTTTAAAGGATATTTGTCACTCTTTCGTGTAAAAACTACTGAATGGATTTTCGTGAAATTTAGTACATATTGAACATATGATCTGGAATAAGATATAGAGTTTATATTATCTCAAAAAACATGGGCGAAGCCACGAGAAGACTGCTAGTTGGATATAAAAGAGGGTCATAGCATTGCAACACAATTTTAACCATTTATCTTGCAGGCTTTCCAAATGAAGAGATGTCTGGACAAATCAAAGCTAATGGATGCTTTGAAACATGCTTCTACTATGCTGGGGGAGTTAAGGACCTCACTGTTGTCGCCTAAAAGCTACTATGAACTTTGTATCCTTTCAAATACATATTACGTATTTGTAAAATAAACGCTTATAAACGCTTACACACTCATAACTCTGCAGTAGGTTGTTTACATGTGTCGCTGGTGGCATGGACTATACATAACACATTACAATTACACCCATGACCCGAGTACAAACATTTATCTGTCACATAAATAACTGCCCCGGCCGGGAATCGAACCCGGGACCCCTCGGTTCGCAGGCAGGGTCGCTACCAACTAGGCCACAGGGTTGTCAAATATACTCTCACACAGAAATTACATAATTGATTTTAAAGGGAAGAAGTAAATTGGTAATTGATGTACTTACAACTATGCACTATGTTACCCCACATTACTCTTTGTTGTGAATACTTGGATCAAACAATTATAAGTGGTCTCAAACAAATATTATTATAGGTTGATTATCAAAAGCTGGCACCTACAACACAAAGACAATGTGTGCTTGTGTATTGTCTTCATTAAAATTTTGTAGTTACGTTGTATTTATTTAATCGTTTATTAGGCAATCCAACAGCGTTTTTTACAATTTTACAGTCGAATAATATAAGGATACACATATCAACTAAGGCCAAAAATATATTGTAAATACAAATAAATTGTAAATATAAAAATGTATTGCAAATACAACAAAAAACCTATACATGTCTCACTTGCACATAGACAAGCCTATGAGCGCGACCGAGATAGTTAATAAACAACCCAAGTGTCGGAAGTTTTCATGCCGCCCGAGGGCTTCCCACACGGCTTAACGACTGTTTTCTTACGATAACAACCGGGACCGACGGCTTTACGTGCCCTCCAAAGCACGGAATTGCTCAAGAAATTTTTGTCACTACCGTTCACCCATCCACTGATCGCTCACTGTTGCTTAACATTGTCAATCACTTAGGATCGAAACCGCCGGGCTATGAGCGCTTCATTGGTATTTAAGACTTTAATCCCACCGAAAAATTCAGCCAACAAAGTTCCGTAACTCTTCCAAAGACATGGCAATAACAGACGAGCTCCGCCACTTGGAGCTGTACCTTCTAGAAGAGTTCCAGAAAGGTCGCAAGGTGGCAGACCTGTATGAGCTGGTGCAGTACGCTGGGAACATCGTCCCGCGGTTGTACCTACTCATCACTGTCGGTCTGGTCTATATTAAGACAAATACCAATCTCAGACGGGATCTATTGAAGGTGAGTGGTAAAGTTGCTAAAATGGTGACCCCGACGTGATTGACACTAAATGTAAACACATTGCAAAGGTAAGGGCGCCTTTACATACTAAGTTTTACTCATGTAAGTAACTTACATAAATAAATAAATAATAAACACTAACACTCATTCCCCGCAGTAGTATGTCTACTATACTGTACGTATATCGCGGGTGGCATGGAACATGGACCGACACATATAACACATCACAATAACACGCATGACCCGAGTACAAACATTTATCTGTCACATAAATATCTGCCCCGGCCGGGAATTGTACCCGGGACCCCTTGCTTCGCAGGCAGGGTCGCTACCAACTAGGCTACAACTACCGAAAGTTACTTACGTAGATTTTATGAAAGCAACCTGCAAACGTACAAGTGTTATTGCGGCCCAAGACCAGGTAGAATGATGGAAATAACCGTCAAATTAGCTGACGGTCAGATGGTCAGTGGCCATCGTCGCCCATAGACATCAGCGACACCAAAGGCATCAATGATGTGAAAAACAAAGATCTGGCTCTCAAGCTGGTTACTGATTTAAAGATGTCAGTCTAAACATGTGTTGGTTTCAGGATCTAGTGGAGATGTGCCGTGGCGTGCAGCATCCTCTACGCGGGCTGTTCTTGAGGAACTACCTGCTGCAGTGTACCAGGAATGTATTGCCGGACACCTCGGAGGCTGTCAATGAGAATGAGGGGACGGTGAGCATTATGTTTTGTCATATTATTATATTTTGTCTTTATTGTAAACAAGTAACCTCCCTCGCTTTGCTTCGGTTTTATTATTTTTTACACCTTAGGTTAAATTATTGGAGTTTTATTAAGGATCCCTATGTTTTTTTTTTTGAAAATATAATATAACCTATGTCACCCGGGGATAGTGTAGCTTCCCAATCCCAACTGAAGGAATTTTTCATACCGGTTCCGTAGTTTCGGAGCCTATTCAATGCAAACAAACAATCAAATCTTTCCTCTTTATAATATTAGTATAGATACGTTATTGGGCTTATCCTGTTACATCGCGAACGATCGCGAAATCAGCTTATAATATATGAAGGTGTGAGAGATTCCATATTTCTTTTTTTTATTGCAGCTGTTAAAATTGGTAAATTTTAAATTCAAGACTGATTATTTAACAATCATTAAAAATAATACTATCTATTGTTTCAGGTGCGGGACGCCATTGACTTTGTACTGATGAATTTTGCGGAAATGAATAAGTTGTGGGTTCGGATGCAACATCAAGGACATTCGAGGTTTGTAAACATTACAGTAAAGTTTAACAGTCTTCAAAAAAAGGAGTAGGTTATAAATTTTTATTCTTTGTATGGTCACCAATTACTAGAAGAAAGTTCTACCGATTTCGATGATTCAAACGGTATTGATAGAGGATATCTCCAGGGTGGGCCCTTAAAAACATGGTGAGGATTTGATGATGGGTTCCGGAGATATAGAGTAGAACGTCTCAACGTTTTTTTTTTTACTTTTTTCTTCGTGCCCTGCAGGGACAAGGAGCGCCGCGAGCGTGAGCGCTCCGAGCTCCGTATCCTAGTGGGCACGAACCTGGTGAGGTTATCGCAGCTGGAGTCAGTCGGCGTGGAGGACTACAGAAAACTGGTGCTGCCTGGTATATTGGAGCAGGTGGTCAGTTGTAGAGATGCCATCGCTCAGGAGTACCTCATGGAGTGTATTATACAGGTGAGTAGACGGTAGAGTGAGTAGTACTGACTCTGAGTAGTCCCACACTAGAATTCCCTGTGTTGGGCGCCATGGACAACACACAAAGACAACACAAACCCAGACCGAGAACAGAAATTAAAACTTCTTCAAGGCCACCTTTGATTGGTTATTTTTATGATAAAATTTTGATGGTGGAATAGTGTTTTGGGACTTGGAAAAGGTTGATCGGCGAATGATTAGCCAAGGATTTAAAATGTTTATCAACAAGGGATTGTCTAAAATTCTTCTTACATTAACTGAAAATTGAACCTTAAGTAGCATGATATAAAGCTCATGTTAATTGATACTTGATTGTACTTTACAATGTATTACAGTACGGCCGACGTATCTTGGCGTGTCTGAACATAGGCTTTGCGAACTTTAGCGCATGTAAGACAGAGATAGCGACACGAACATGCTAACGTGTGACTGAGACACAATACGCCGCGTACCGAGCATTACCGAATTATGTTACTGCGCAGCCTTCTGCGCGAAGTTCAGACGCGCCAAGATACGTCGGCCGTATTGTACTTGACTATGATTGTGGCGCTATGTACTAATAAAGATGTTATAATGTAGGTATTTCCGGATGAGTTCCACTTGGCAAACCTGCAACCATTCCTCAAGTCGTGCGCGGAACTCCAACCCGGGGTGAACATCAAGAATATCATCATAGCGCTCATTGAGAGACTTGCGTCTTATAGTCAGGTGGGTATATGGCTTTTTACAAGTTTTATTTAACGTGCAATGATTGTTAGTTAATATTTTTGGGTTAATTAGATAGTTAGATTTTACGTTTCTTGAATGATTCTACAGGCAAGTCACGTATTGACTTTGGGACTTTGTTATAAAATTGCACACCAAGTCTGATTATATATCGCTGCAGTTTGTTAAGGTGGTACGAGGATGTAACTAATTGATGTCTCCTTCGTGTCAGTCATTCAATTAGTATTTCTATCTCTTATCCTACAGAGTTGAAACATTACATATTGCTTTATTTTCGTTGACAATGCATTTTTATAATATTTATGCCTTGATTTGGACGAATATTTAATATCATATAATGTTTAAGTATATATTTGTAAAGCATGAAATATTAAATGAAAATATTATTTTACTATTTTATTCACTAAATGCACAGTAATTGGTACATTGAATGCGTTAACATTTTTAAGTGTATCTTCTTAATGTTCTTTATTTTTCAGCGTAACCAAGGCAACGTTAACCTCAGCGTGGTGCTAGAAGATGGGAAAGAGCAAGAGGTTCAATTGTTTGAGGTGTTCTCTGATCAAGTGGCCGCTATTACACAGGTAACGTTGTTGATTTCAGCTGTCATTTATGTATGATAACGGACATTTAGGTAAATTTTTTTATAGCGTGAGGGTCTGACGAAAAAGCAGACCGGCCACCTGATGGTAAATGGTCACCGTCGTCTATGGACTTGAGCAATACCAGAGGAATTGCCAATGCTTCGGCCCTGAAAGAGAACTCTTTTTACACCTTTTTTGAAGAACCCCATGTCGGGAATACCTCAGAAGGAAGCTCATTCCACAGCTTGCAAGTGCGTGGCAAAAAAGAGCGTGAGCCGTAGAGGTTCTCCACGAATCCAATCTGTGTGGATGAAACTTCAATCTTCGGCGAGTGGTGCAATGATGGAAAGCTCTATGGGCATTAAATTGGTCATTACAGAGCTCAATGACCTTCAGTTCAAGGGTTATTTCTCCTCGACCGTTGTTCAGCGGCTTGCATCGCGAGTAGGACTTAATGTGGATACATACCATTGATATCAGTCAGCCGCCAAACGATTAGTTTCCGATGTTAACCCACATAATCTCATTTAACCAAAAATATTACGAAGTTTCGTTAAACTCTCATAAGCACTGGTTGACATAAAAGTGCGAGCAAGGCGAAGCATATTGCGCGCTCTCTCACACTTATACCTAAGACCTAAGTGCGAGTGAGCGCGCAATATCCTTCGCGCTGCTCGCACTTTTGTATCAACGAGTGCAGCGAAATACTGCGACTATAGGCCAATGCATACGTAACGGGTTTTTTCCCGTACGGGATTCCTCTGCGTACGCACTATCGTATACATTTTCTATGAAACCATAATATGTTTCCAAAACTTCACGTCCCGTCCCGTACGGGAAAAACCCGTTACGTACCTATGCATTGGGCTTATAGCGACATGTTTCATCACCAGAGCCGAACAGACATGCCGCCAGAAGACATGTTGAGTCTGCAGCTAGCGTTGCTGAAGCTGGCCCAGCGCTGCCACCCGGACAAGCTGAACTATGTGGACCGAGTGCTGGCTCACACCGACAAGATCTGTGCTGATATACTACAGACCAGGTATTGCAGTTAATAAGTTTAGGGCGTAGGGTTATGTGACTGTCTTCAGGACAATAGTGAAGAGACTTTAACTAAGTTTCACTTCCTCTGCGAATCGGAAAAGCTGAAAATGTGGTTTCCTAAAAATATATTAGGGAACACTATTATTACTATTTATGCCCCGTCCCCGTCTCGTACAGGGAAAAAACCCGTTACGTATGCATTGTGCTTAAGACTGCCCATATATAGACAAAAAAATACATTCACAGCGGCAAACCCAATCTCGAACACAACACACCAGTCTTCAAAGAGCTGATGAAGATCCTGAAACTCCCAGCTGATCACTACAAGAACATCTTAACCCTCATCCGGCTACAGAACTACGCACCACTCATCACCAGGCTCAACCAGCCCGGTAGGATGATGATCGCTGTTCACCTGGTGAACGATGTCTTGGAGAGTGATACTACGGTTACCACACCAGAAGATGTGAGTTGTTAGAATTTTAATTGTTTGCAGATGTGAGTTGTTGTTGCGAGATGTGAGTTGTACTGGCAGATGTGAGTTGTTAATGGCAGATGCGAGTTGTTACTGGCAGATGTGAGTTGTTAATGGCAGATGCGAGTTGTTACTGGGAGATGTGAGTTGTTAATGGGAGATGTGAGATATTTGTATAAAGATGCAAATTGTTGTTTGTTAGTGTTGTATCTATAAATAATGTGGATCCTAAGCTCCTAATATCTTTTTTTTATGATGGAAATAGCTGAAAAACGAGCTGACGATCCACCTGTAGCTCGAGCACGAATATTTGCGAGAAAGTATTCGTATGGTTAACGTAAGCAATTTGTCAAATTTGTATGGCATTTTAGTACCATTTACGCACGATAGGGGCGCTTTTGAAAAAATGCCATACAAATTGCTTACGTTAACCATACGAATACTTTCTCGCAAATATTCGTGCTCGAGCTACTGATGGTAATTGGCTATCGTCGCCCTTGGACACCCAAATTGGTCCTATATTTTTTCCATATTTTTCTGATGATGGAATCCATAAGGAATTGAGGCAACTCCTCAATTATTATTGGTATACATATGGCATTTAAATATAGATATTCCGAAAGCTAATTCCTTGAAGTTGGTAATTTTTTTGGTAAAATTGATATTCTTTTCAAATGGTTTCCAGGTGGAATCAGTGTTGTCGATGTTAGACGTGCTGGTGAAAGACCAGCCGGACCAGGCGTCTGCAGAGCTGGATGCCGAGGACTTCATGGAGGAGCAGGGCTTGTTGGCCAGGTACGCCACTTTCTTTTTCTTATCTCTTTCTTGGCCGGCAACATCAGTGACCATAAAAAAATTATAGCCAGGAGAACTGTGACTGGGAAAGAATTTTGGAAAATAATCTTCATCATACACTTAGAATTACTGTGGCTAATCAATGTATGCATACATGGAAGATATTTGAGAAAAACTATTACAAGGTGTAGATACATCTATTAAAGCAATTTAACCCATAACAATGATTTTTGAATTAATCTTTGTCTGTACGTATGTCGCGAAGTCCTGGCTAATCTCAGAAAGGGCTTAACCGATTTCGATGTGGTTCACACTGATGACTAGCGATAATTTTAATGGTTTTCAAAGACTATTTATTTGAAGTCAGTTGGTAAAACAGATGTTTAATGCAAATGTGTGTATTTAATGCAACCTTTTAGTAACTAAATAAGTTAAAAATCAATAACACATATATTGTAAACCTAGCACTACCCCAAATGTCTCCTCATCGCCGCTGGTTGGTTGGAAGAAAATGCTGTGTTAGCGTTAAGCCCGCCTTTTGTACCGTATTTTGTTGAGTGCAATAAAGTATTTTCATTTCATTTCAGACTAATCCATCACTTTAAATCCGACTCGGCTGACCAGCAATACCTGATACTGAGTGCGGCGCGCAAGGCGCTGCAGAGCGGCGGCGCGAGACGCATCCAGCATACGTTCCCGCCCATCGTCTTCCATGCGTATCGACTCGCTTTTGTGTATAAGGAGATTAAAGATCAGGTATTTGTAATCTATACTTCTATACTAATATTATAAAGAGGAAAGATTTAATTGTTTGCATTGAATAGGCTCCAAAACTACTGAACCGATTTGAAAAATTCTGTCACTGTTGGGAAGCTACACTATCCCCGGGTGACATAGGCTATATTATATTTAAAAAAAAATTGGGGAAAAAAAAAGGAAAACCGAAGCAAAGCGAGGGCGGTTACTCGTTACTAATAATTGTACAGTATTTTTCTTCTCTCTCTTGGCCGGCAACGCATCAGTGATGCCTTTGGTGTCGCTGATGTCCATGGACGACGATAGCCACTTACCATCAGGTGGATAGGTCGCTTGCCGGGTATTTCCATAAAAAAACGTAGGCCCGTATTAAAAAACCTAATTTAAGATCTTGCCATCTCAAGATTCGGTTTAAGATGCTGTCAGATGTAATTTTTAAGTTGTAAGATCGCACTCTGGAGCCGAGATTCGTTTGGTAATACGGGCCTTAGACTAGAGAATCGAAACTTTACCTTAATTCGATTTGTCAAAGGGTTTCTTCACATTGAAACCACGAGTAACTATACTAAAACTAAATCATTAAAAATTAACCTTAGAGTATTAATATATAGAAGATATTAGCTGATACCCGTGTCTTCGTCCGGTATCTCCTTTTTATCCTTTTAGGGCATATAACTTTTAAAGTTTGGACGATAAATTATTCTTATCATGGTTGAATAACAAGAATAAAACTAGTCCTTCACGATCCGGGTCACGAAGGACCATAAGTACCTTAGTACAGTTGCCAAACGATTTTAAACAGTTTTGTTATAACAATAAGGTTGTTTTCAGGATGAAATGTGGGAGAGGAAATGTCAGAGGATATTCCAGTTCTGCCATCAGACTATCAACATGCTTGTCAAAGCTGAACTCGCAGAACTGCCACTACGGTATGAAAGTTATATTATGTTGTTACATAATCAAAATTTTACCAAAGAAATAACTGACTAATGAAATAACGTTGTATAAAGATCTCTAAAATTATCGCTGAACAATAAAAATCGCTATTTATACCTTTATAACAGACTTCAAAAAAGGAGGAGGTTCTCAATTCGACTGTATTTTTTTTATGTTTGTTACCTCAGAACTTTCGACTGGGTGAACCGATTTTGATGATTCTTTTTTTAATCGAAAGCAGGTGCTTGTCATGTGGTCCCACATAAATTTGAACGAGATCTAACAAGTCCTTTTTGAGTAATTTTGAAGTTGGTTATTTTTTGTTAGTAAAATTTAGATTATATATTTGAAGAGTGTCCTAAACACCTCATGGATCCTATCAGACCTGAATTTTGATAAATATGGGACCATTCGGTTAACAACAACAACAATTGGTTAACAACCTGCGTCGTGTTAAAATCATATACTCTAAAAATCTCAGTTTCACCGTTGTCCCCACAGACTATACCTGCAAGGTGCCCTAGCGATCAGCGAGATAGGGTTCGCTAACCACGAGACGATCGCGTACGAGTTCCTGTCGCAAGCGTTCTCGCTGTACGAGGAGGAGATATCGGACAGCAAGGCTCAGTTGGCTGCCATCACGCTCATTATAGCTACCTTCGAGCAGATCAACTGCTTCGGTGAGTTACATACAGTCCATTTTTTTTATTATTACTCGACTGAGGAGGTTATCGTAATATGTTATTTAAAAATGATGCTGACACAAAATGAAAGCACATAATCATTTAATGCCAAAAGTAATTTGTGTTATTAGTTCTTTTTTAAACTAATTTAATTTAATATTTCAGTAAAAAATAGACTATTTATTTATGAAGTTTTATCATCATCATAGAAAAAAATTCAAAAAAGTTTCATAGATTAGTAATTTATGGGAGATCTGGTGTTTAGATTAAGCCGAAGCCTGTAATTTAGTGATCATAGATTGGACTTCATAAGTAGTGTATAGGAGTTATGTTATGTTATTTATTTAACACTATTGTTTGTACACCAAAACATACTAATACATAAAGAGCACACGAAAGGAACACAAAACAATGGGCGACCTTATCGCTTTAAAGCGATTTCTTCCAGGCAACCCAGCAGTAAGTTGAAAACAGCAAGAAGAGAAAAAGGGTAACAGGCGTACTACATAAATTAAAACAATTGTATAAGAAATTAATAGAAGAGAAGAAAGATAAAGAGAAAAGAAAGTATTTTAAATGACAAATTAATACACTAATAAAAGAGCAGCGACAATGAGAATGTATAGCCAAGAAAAGGAAATAGGAAAGGAAGAAGACAGATTAGGAAAGAAGATAGTGTTCTTTGAGCAGTCTTTTAAAAGAAACTATGTTTTCTGTAAGTCAGTAATACAAAAGCTACATTTTATCTAGGCGAGGAGAACGCAGAACCGATGCGGACGGCGTGCGCGCTGGCCGCGGGGAAACTGCTCAAGAAACCCGACCAGAGCAGAGCCGTGGCGCTGTGCGCGCATCTCTTCTGGAAGCCACAGAAGGATGGACAACAGGTTAGTTTGTTTATATAATCCGGGTCCGATTCCCGGCCGGAGCAGATATTTATGTGACAGATAAATATTTGTACTCAGGTCATGGGTGTGATTGTGATGTGTTATATGTGTCGTCCATGCCACCCGCGTCACAGGTAATAACCTACTGCGGGGTATGTGCGTGTTAGCGTTTATTATTATTATCATCATACGATCATCATTTCATTATGCGAACAGATTTAATTTATTTTTGTAACCTTACCTTAATACAATGCTAGAAGTTCATACTTGTTTGAAGTAGCAATAGCAAATTACTATTGTTTGTTTTGGTAGAAGAGCGCGGTAAACTGTAAACACAGGTTAATGAACCATATTTTAGATATTATAGATTTGTTTTTTTTACTTAGTTACTTAGTAGCTATCTTCCCGCGACTTTTCCCGCGCTTTCCAGGACAATAAGTATCCTATATGTTATTTTTTTTTACTTAAGATAAGTTAGTGCTTGACAACAATCCCACCTGATGTTATTGCAGATCATGGTCTACGTGTTCGCTAAATTTCATGAAAATCTGTTCAATAGTTTTTGCATAAAATATTACCAAACATCCTTACACACTTTCACATTTATGATATTAGTAAGAAATCGGATATAAGGAATAAACATATTTTTTTTATCTCCAGTGGCCTCTAAACGAGCCCTCTCGCGCGCTCGACTGCCTGAAGAAAGCGGCCCGTGTGGCCCAGCAGTGTATGGACGGCGGCGTGCAAGCCCAACTGCTCGCCGAGCTGCTCGGTCGGTACGCACTGCTCAGAGAGAGGGGCAACGCCGCGCTCACCACTAACTTGATCGATGCTGTATGTATACCGATGTTTATGAAAGTTGACCTAAGTTTACAAACTTAATACATGTTTGTATAGTGTCAGTGTAGTAAAGAAACAAAGATTGGAACTGTGCTGTTAAGCGTTGAGGAGTCCCCTCAACTGGAGTCAGACCTGATAGGTCATGCTTTTAAAAAAATGTATTGTCATTAGAACTGAAGCAATATGTTTGAACTCCTTAGGAGAAAAGATTTAATTAAGCTTGCAAGATTTTAACCACAAACGTTTCCTAACTCGATTGTTTTTACTCCAGGTAATCCAGAAAATTCGAGAGGAACTAGCCAATTTGGATCAGTCGGAGGAAGTAGAGCAAATCACCAAGCATTTCCACAATACGCTGCAACATTTGAAGAACAGGATGGAGTGTCCAGACCCTGATGGCTTGGGCTATGAGGGGCTTGTACTGTCTTAGAAACTTGAGTTGAAGCAAGCTTAACTTAGTGTAAGGACAGTAAAAAAAATTTGAGGAGTAAAAAAAAATATTTGGAGGAGGAATCGAGGAGTAAAAAAAAAAGATTTGAGGAGTAAAAGTTTTTAATGTGAGATTATTATGTTTACGGTGAATAGGATCTTACTAAGTTACTAAATTTTTCACTTAACATTGAGTGGAATTTTAGTAAGTACTAACCTATAAAGTTAAAAATGTAATGGAAGGAGTGTAGGAATCATAAATGGTAGTAAAATTTTACTTGTTTGTGATGTGATGAGTTTTAAATAAGAGTGAAAAAAAAAGATTTGTATGTAATCTCACTGTAACCGATACATTTTTATTTATAGATAGACAATTTGAAAGCAATATAATAACTTGTTTTAATAAAAATATTTTTTATCAAATTCGGATTTTTAATTTTTCCTATTTTACATTTTTATTAAATTATTTGAAGAGGAATCTTCACACAGTAATAAAATGCAAGAAATTCAATTTTTTAAACTATTTTAAACCTTGCATCACCGGTATATATATTCTCTTTGTTCCCACTACTTCGACGATCGAACTAGTGGGAACAAAGCTTAAATTCGAATCAAACTTCCACCTATCCTTGCATCGTGTGACGTTATTAAAGTCTGTAGAACTATTGACCTTACAAATCCTGTTAAAAACATTACGAGTAAGTCGGTGTAAAATAAACAACAAAATTACAATATACAAATATATTCTACAATATTCGGTTCCCTTGCACATTATTCTTATTATTCATCATGATTTTCTCCTGTCGCTTCTTCTCTTCTTTGAAAGCATCCTTGTTAGCTTTCTTCTCCACTCTTCTTTCTTTCCTGTATTCTTTGAGAAGACGTTTTCTTTCCTTCTTTTCCTCTGGTGATTCATCTTTAGCCCTGGAAGTACCAAGATTGGTTATGACATTCAGTGAATAATCTTAAATTAAAATAAGAAAAACCCAGTTTTATTAACACTAAACATAGCTAAGAACACTCGATTAAGTCACCTTTTAAACAAAAACAAAAAAAAACTAGATCAAAATCGGTTCATCCGTTTGGGAGCTACGATGCCACAGACATACAGACCCACAGATACAAAGACACGTCAAACTTATAACACCCCTTTTTTCGTCGGGGGTTAAAAATCATTAAAATTTGGTTTATATTATTAACACACGTAATATTTAACCCACTACCTTTAGCATTCAATTTTTGATGTGAAACATCTATAGGCGAGGGGTAAACCTGATTGTTGGCCTGGCGATACAGGCCGTGGCGACGCATCGCCACGCTATATGATTTTTTTAACTTATATTGTATTATTTTATTACAATGTGTCTTAAAATAAAATGGTTTTTCCTTACACCAACTCATTCAAATTCACATAATTATGCGAAGAATGAGAGAAATCGATTTTTATATTCATACTAGCTGCCCGGACAGACTTCGTTCTGTCAAAAGTTTTTTTATTATTTTGAGATGTAAGCTATCCTATCTTTCAAGTTGGATCAAACTGCACACGGTGTGCTTTGATTAAAATCGGTTAAGTAGTTAAGGAGTCCATCGCGGACAAACAACATGACACGTAATTTATACTTATATATTAAGATTAACCTGAAGGGTGTATGCCAGCAATGATAGAAGATAAAGATGATATAAATCAATGCTATCAACATGTTTCACTGACCTTATAGACAAGACACTTAAGGTTGAAAGTACACTCTCAGCAATAGTTTCTCCATCATCACTCGAGTTCTTATCCACATTATGGTTCATCGCGTTGAACTTAGCCAAGGACTTCACCGTCAGTTTATTGTCCTTGCCCAATACGTCTTCTGGTATCCCTGTTTTAGGATTTATCTTGATTTTCCCTGGTTTCTGCAATCGTAAATAATCAAACGATTTTATACTAAAATGCTTGTTTTTGTTTACAAGTTTCATTGTGTCTTAAAGGAATTTCTCTATTATCTATTCGTCTATTTAATACGACATTGGAATAATAATAGACTTGAAAGCGTCCATTATTTTGTTTCGATTACATTTTTGAAACGTCTTTTCCATTACAGCAACATTAAAAAAACCTGCATTGACTTGTAAAAAGAAGTTTGTTAATGAATCAACATTGAAACAATTTACACAAATATGTGTTACCAAAAAAATTAAATTAATTACACTGAGTGCTTGTACACTATAAGGTACCTTGGGTTCCTCAATAACTTTGGGATGGTTGTACAGATTAGAGTATGTGGACAGTATGGTTTCGCAGTCCCATTTCTCCTTGGGCTGGACTTCCAAGGTCACCAAATCATCCTCTTCCGATTCCTCTATTATTTCTTGGAGTCTCTGTAGTCTGAAAGAAGATATAAAATCTTTTCATTTCATTTCTTTATCTCAATGTATTTGTCATTGTATCACAATCCCAGCTGTAAGTGGAGATGTAGTTTAACAAGGTGAACGCAGTAACTTAGTAAAGCCTATTTATTTATTTATCTATTTAGACTTTATTAACTACAAAAACAGGGTACAATTGGCGAGCTTAATGCTTAATGCATTCTCTACCAGCTAACCATTAGGCCACACTGATATCCACTATTCACTCTTTTCTTGCAGGCCCACGTTTCATACCAAGCAAGTACGCGGACGAAGGCAAGCTATGCCAGTTCTTCAGCACGCATAACGAATGACGACGCAAACCGCCCGATAAGAGAACCTTAGCTAATTACTAATCAATACCTGATCAACTCCTTTTCCTTATCAAGCTGACGTCTCCTCTGTGACTCCTCAAACTCCTCAGCCGCCCGGAGCAGCATGTCATGAGACTCCGGCATGAACCCTTCAATCTCATCCAGGTCTAACGCACCAACTTCTGTGTCGTCATATTCTGCAAACATCTGAAAGGAACATAAGTATTGAAATTAGAAACCACACACAATACTAACGCCCCAACTCAAGAGTCACTAACAGTTACTTAAATCGCTCCTTAGTACAGAATTTGTGTGGTGATTCTTTACTAAGGAGCGATTAAAGCAACCGTTAGTGACTCTAAGTTGGGGCGTTAGACATGCGTTTTAAAAAGTTAAAGGACCCAGGACACGAGTTTTTTGGTAAGCTGTTTTAAAAACAATCCATATTTATTTCTATGATTTCACATTACAAACCATTATTACTGACAATGAGTATCAAAGTCACTTATTGGAGCGGACATATTTATTGGTTAATAATTGACGGATGAATGGACGACTGTTTGTAAAAATGGATGGATGAATGAATGAAAAGATAAAAGAGTTACTATGCTAAAGTCGGCGCACGAAGCAGGAAGAAATTCGTACATTGACTTGTTAGTACCTGTCTCTGTCACTCCCGCGTAAATATAATGCGTCTCGCTCGCATAGAACGGCGGCCATTGCACTATGCGAGCGAGCACGCATTATATTTACGCGGGAGTGACAGAGATACGTACTAACAAGTCAATGTACGAATTTCTTCCTGCTTCGTGCGCAGAGTATAGTATGTAGCGCTTTGCCTGCGTTTTGCAGAATAATAAGTCCTTACATCTTATTCCAGATGATGCTCTACCTGTTCGATTTTCATGGATATCTGTTCAATCGTTTTTGCGTGAAATAATAACAAACATCCAATATTAAAGTATGATATTCTCACCTTCTCAAACCTATCGTCCAACAATGAAAGGCCCTGGTTACGTTTAATGACGCTGGAAGACATAGAATATTGTGAGAAACGGGACTTGGTGTCATCTTTATTGCCCCAAGAAGGCATTCCTCTCCTGTCATCCTGAAAAATAATGTACATTAAGAAAAAATTGATTTATTTTGTTAAACATGCAATGCAACAAGTTATAAATTATCACTTAATATAACAATAGACAAAGATTTTTATTAAAACCTCTTCAAGTTCACGTTAATTGGTACAAGATAAAATTGACGACCCATGTGCGTTAGTGGTTAACATATCTGACCGTATTTGGAAGGGTCCTGGGTTCGATTCCCAGCGAAGCAGAAATTTGAATGATGAGTTTGAATTTATATTCTCAGTCCGGTTGTGTGTTCTTGTCATTGTGTGTTGCCTCAATTGGGAATCGAACAAGGGACCACTGGTTCACAAGTAGGCTCACTACCGACTAGGCTACAAGGTCGTCAATATCAGTTTTTTACTACATTACGAAAAAAGTCTATTGTTGCATAAATTTTTTGAATGTGTTACATTAAAACTCTTACTTTATTATCACTGTCATCATCAGAGTCCATGTCTGAAGCAAAAGCTTTCTCGGAGTCATCATCATCACCCGACATACTTTCACCATCCTCTTCATCATCTTCTTCACCTGTAATACCAATTGTAAATTTTATTTGTAAATGTGAACAGCAACAATAATATAATCAGTAGACCCCAATCTCCCTCATTGGGACCCAAGTTTGAATCCTGCACTGCATGCAACATTCAATTCGAAATTATCTGGAGAAAACCAGGACATAGTCCTTCCTGAAATAAGTGTATGTAATAATGTCTTCCAAACCACAAACCCTGCATGGTTACTATAAGAATATTAGCTACGTCCACAACTTCGTTCGAGTGGGAGCTTTTCCCGCGTTAATTCTGATCCCCTGGGAACCCTAATCACTTAACGGCATGAAATATACTTTATATTATTTTTATATTTACCAAATATACACAAAAAAAACATAAAAATCAGTCAAACCGTCTCGGAGTAGTGCGACTACAAACACCGTAACACGAGATTTTTATATATTAGATATACATGCGGAAGGTCCATAAGTAAGTGTTAATATTACCTTCAGCCATCGCTAGTTCGATGAAGTTGTCTTCCAGTTGATTATCAGGGTCTTCGAAGTCAAAATCTTCGTCCAATGCTGCTACTACTTCAGGGTCCAAATTCAAACATAGTCCTGTAAGTACAAAATAATGTTAATTTAATTTTATTTTATTTTTACAGTTTTAGGAAAACTTACAGCCAGTCACATAGTATTAATCAATTAATTATGTCTATATATTATGTATATAATATTATGTGTATAAATATTATGGTCAATTATAAGTTTCCACTTAAACGTTAACTTAAGTTCTAACTAATATTATAAACTCAAAAGCAAGTTTTTTCGTGGAGGCGGCCTACAAGAACACTGTAAGATTGTTTACCAAATAACACTAAGAAAAATCGAATATAAATTGAAATTTTTGGAATTACTAGTCCTTACTCCTTGCTATAGTTCTGACGAAGAATGTAGACGTTTATGGTAAGGTATTCTAGAAATTACCTTGTGAAGCAGCTTTGTTGAGTAGACCAACATCTTCTTCCACTTCCGAAGCAAACACAGAACTCGGCAAATTCAAAGTTTTTGGTACAATTGGTTCCTCATCATTGACCACTGGTGTTTCCGTAGACTTTTCTTTTCTCTTATGTACTGGTTTCTGTATCAAAATTAAGGAGTACATTAACAACACTAAAAGACCAAAATGTGGAGATATTAAGAAAAACTACAAGATGCTGAACAATCATTATAATTTACCTAATTTTGATAATGATATTATTATAACGTAAAAAATAGGTAGATATGTCACTAGCGTGCCGACAATGAAGAGCGTAAGAACAGGCAATTGACCGTTCTGCTCGTAGCCGCTCTGTCAATACAAGATGATACGCACGCGTTTGTTGTTGTCAGAAATGCTGGACGTTTGACATACAGCGTTAAAATGCCTTCATGTATTATATCAATGTGATTGGTGTAGTGAAACAAAAGATAAACGTGTGTGTGTTGTAGCTCTTTTTGGAACAGATTTTTCGGTTGATTTGTAAGGGTATAATGTTTCTATATTTTTTAAGTACCATTGAATTTAATGCAACATTTACTACAGCTAGTTAGATACCACAATGTCACCAGAATAAAAAATTTAGTAGGTTATTCTGCACACAATAATGCACACAGCACTTTTTATGCAACATATAGTCAGATTAGAATAATCTGGCTATGCCTGGTGTGAAAATGAAGCTAGCCTGACGCTGTTTGACATATTTGACGCCACTATTTGTAGTACATAATACACATAGCGCCACTCTCACTTGATAACATGCATCGTGTTTGTACAGTGCAAGGATACTTACAGGTTGAACCACCATAGTGACCTCTCTAGTGTCTTTAAGATGCTGAAGGTAATTATAATCATCGTCGAAGTAGATTCCATATTTCTGTTGCACCTGTTTTCTCTGTTCTGGTGTTAGACTCTGGAAAAAGAATGGACCTTCTAAATATGGTACATAATTAATTAAACAAGATTTTCGGGCTAGGCTAAGACATGTTTCAGTTCAGGATTTAATATAACTAGTATTCACAATTGTAAACTTAAGCTCATTAATGATCATCAATACATTAATAATAATTAATTAATTTTCATCCACTATACGTCAGGTAGAGAGTATTTGCATATCGATCTAAATGTAGGGCTTATTACATTTTCCCCAATTCAGAGACTAATTTACAATATTACTCACAAAACCTAACGTTTTCCGATTTATACAGAAATGTGCAACGAATTAAGTAGTTGAAGTCTTTGAAGTTATGGAAATGTAAGTCCTTTCTGATTATCTATAGAACATAAAAAGGTTATATTACTCACATCTTTGTCTTTCTTAGCTGGCACGTTGGCATTAACTGGCACCAGAACATGCTGCGGGGCTGTTTCGTCAGCCACCAGAGGATCCCTTTGAGAACGATGCACCAAGTTGAAAGTCACTGCTTTCTTGCGATCTATAAACTTCTTTTTGGTTTTCGGCTGCAACGTAAAGTTTTGGTAAATAACCCATTTGAAGCACATCAAATTCTGTAGTAGCATATGATTAAATTTTTACCATTTTGTTCCTTTTTTGAGAGTATAAACTTTTATTTCAGAAAAATATCGTTTTCTAGCAAATTTTAATCCAAAATTTTCAATTTCCAAAACGAAAACATGTGATGTTTTGGCAATTATAACTTGAAGATATGACACATGTCACGTCAAATGTCAATGTCAAAGAATTGGTTTTGACTTTGACATATATTGTTTTTTTTTACCACAGATGTGTCTAGAAGAATCAAGAACTGTATACATACAACTGGACTCCACACTTCGAAGACGTACCTGAAGACAGATCATCTGACTTTGGTCGAATATTTTCAACCAATCACAAGCCTGATTGAGGTTGACCTTCAAAATCATAGGTGTCCATAATAATATTATAATATTAAATAATAATATTATTATAAATATTATACTATACCGTAATATAATAAGGACACCTATGTGTTGTGAAATTGTGGTTAAAGAATCTTTATTAAAATTTCTCATAAGTATTAACTTTGTTGACCTATTGACACAACAAAAATTCACAAAATTAACTGCACTTGAATACTATTTTAAACAATCAATTTCAACCAATAAAATTACACGACTTTTATTAGTCGAACATCTCAGCGTCATGCGAGCGCAAAAAACAAGAATTAAGATATACCGCTCAGGAATAACTAGATGTGACACTTACTTAATTAATTTTTACTATACATAATGACCTAAAACTAAAAACCTTAAAAAATATAATACAATAATTAAAATATATTATTATTAAAAGGAGTCCCTTTAGGCAAGGTTCCGAAGATACTGGCAGCATTCCCCCTTTGAATAGCAAGGCTAATTCTTTGTCCGAGGTAGCTGCCAGCTCTTCGGTCTCCTGTGATGTCGACTAACCTTTTTGATATTTCCTTAAAAAGCCTTAAAGCGCTAGGACCCCACGGACCAAGGGTCTCGACACCGAATGGGACAAAGTCATATTCGGAGCCTAGACCCCTGTATTTGCATGCTTTAACTTTTTCAGCCGCTTCACAAGCCGCACCAACTCTGATGTTGGTTCCATGTAGATGGGATGGGGCCAGCGTGTCTGAACAGGTTGCATCCCATACCAGCACCCGGCCCATCTTCCATGGAATCAAACTCATACCGTCCGGTCTCTTGCCATCGTCTCTTGCAATACCATTCGGCTCAAGTATACTTGGCACGTTGACGGTGGCAAGGGACCGGCGTATGATATCGTTAAGTGCGGCATGTCTCGAGAAGCGGCCTGCACTTTTTTGGCATGACAGTCCGTGATGTCCTAGCTTGTCGACATCACTGCCACAGGGACATTTGTGAGGAGCGCAGACCGGAACCCCAAGCCGTAGACAGGTTGCGATTCGGAGCGTGTCAGGCTCAAGAAATGTTCCTGTATTTGACGAAGGGTACGCGTGAAGCCAGTAGCCGGCCTCATGCGCACCCACGGCCAAATTTTTACTTTCATTCGTGATATGAAGTTCGAGTTGTTTTTTAAATAATGTACTAATATAATCCCTCCAAAGGGCCCTACCAACAGCGAGCTTAATTTAGACGCCTTTTGCGATACTCGTTCGACGTGGGATTGGGGTTAGTATTGCCCACAGAGTACTTAATCACTTCAATACGGTTATAAATGCACCTATTTTTAGTTGCTTAACCAACTACCTGAGACGCTGATCCATTTCTAATTTTGAAAATTTTACGCCCGTGGTACTATTTAATATAGTATTGTACTCTGTGATTAATAATTCGCACATTGTAAAACTACAAGTTTTTCTTCAATAAATGCTATAAGTAAATATATGGAGTAAAATAAATTTTTTATGACAGTTTCGTTACTAAAATATCTTTTATTTAATTAAAAAAATATTTTTTACAACAACAATAAATATTACGTGTATAGCTAAATAGACTAATAATAATAATAGGTTTTCTTTTAACGCAGTTAAGGAATAATACTAACACGAAGCATATTATACACAACAAGTACAATAGAATAGGCGCTACATGTGATTTTTGATGATAAACTTCTATATCGATGTTATGCAGACAGGGTAAGAAAATAAAAATATGACACAATTAATGAAACCATATCATCTCCATATGCTGTCCATCTTGTTTAAAACATTACTTAGCACTACAACATTTTCTGGTGTAGCAGCACCTTTAGAGCCCGCGCAGACAGAAAGGGTTCAACCGTTCTGAGTTCTTCATTCTGTGTTCCGCGTTCTTTGTATTTTTGGGAATAAATCGCAAACGTTCAGTCTGACTGCCTTTGTCTGTGCGGCGCTATAGAGTTGCAAACGTTAAGAAGAACGCGGAACGCAGAACGAAGAACTCAGAACGGCTGAACTCTGTCTGCGCCGGCCCTTAAGCTCCACGGCACTCCCACAGAGATGCTTGCGTGTATGCATACATACATGTGATGAAGAAGCGGTCAATTTCTTACGTATTTCGATTGATGACTTGGAAAGTTTTCCTACTAGTGAGTTCCCTCTACTTTTTGGATGACAACGCGTCAAATTCAATGTTAGTGTTATGCAAGGGCGGTACTGAATAGTACTGACCTCCTTGAATAGTTCAACAATTTTTGGTCGAATAGTTGAATAAAAAGTATGGGAAATATTTCTACTATCAAATTTTATAATTTTTAACATTGAAAAACTACAGTATAATTAACATTATTTACTAGAGTGTGTAATTAAATGTTTTTTTAGCACACGTTTTAGCCTAAACGCTTTTTTGCAAATATTACACGAATATGGTTTCTCACCAGTATGTATTAATAAATGTGAATTTAGTAGATATTGGTGCAAAAACGTATTCCCGCAAGTATTACATGAATATGGTTTCACACTAGAATGTGTTCTAGAATGCTTTTGTAGCTGATCTTTTTTTCTGAACGATTTTTTACAAATAAGACAAGAATGTGGTTTCTCATCAGTATGTATTTGTAAATGTGATTTTAGCAGATATTGTTTCCTAAATGCTTTGCTACAAGTATTACACGAATAAGGTTTTTCACCAGAATGTTTTGGTAAATGCGATAGCAGCTGCTCTTTCTGCCTAAACGATCTTTGACAAATATTACATAAATAATGATTTTCACCAGAATGTAGTAGTAAATGTGATTTTAGCAGATATTGGTGCTTAAATGCTTTGCTGCAAATATCACATGAATATGGTTTTTCACCAGAATGTATAAGTAAATGGGGTAGTAACTGCTCTTTATGCCTGAAAACTCTTTTACAAATATCACATATATATTGGTTTTCACTACAATGTTTAAGTAGATGTGAGTTTAGCAGATGTTTGTGCCTAAACCCTTGTTTACAAATATCACATGAATACGGGTTTTGACCTGTGTGCGTAATTATATGCAATCGTTGATGCTGTTTCTTCCAAAAAGCTTTATCGCAAAAATCGCATGGATATGGTTTCACAGAAGAATGTATTTTTATGTGTTGTTTCAAATTTGCTTTCACACCGAATTCTTTTTTGCAAATATCACATGAATATGGTTTTTCGTCGGAATGTTTTGTAGAGTAGTGTTGTCGTAAAGTATGTTTCAAAATAAAGGATTTTTTACAAACATTACATGAGTATGGTTTTTCTCCGGTATGTATCCTCATATGATTCTTAATTGAGCCTTTAAACTTAAATACTTTTTTACAAACATTACATGAGTATGGTTTTTCACTAGAATGCATTTTAAACGTTTTCCGCAATTTATCATCTAAGGATTGTCCGCTGTCAGCTTTCAGAGTCTGTAGTTTTTCAATCCTCAATGTTTTAATATCTGTAAAAGTAATGTCAATTTCCATAATTATTTCAATGGAAGGTATTTGAGAAACTTATTATTGAAATATTGAAGGTTCACTATAAGCTCTCATAGCCTGAGCGGCTAGTGAACGCTAGGGGCAAAAAAATTATTGAGTGCTTAATTGCTTCGGAGGGCACGTAAAGCCGTGTGTGATGAAATTAGATTCAAGTGGCTCTTCTGTTTTTACATATGTTACATATTATGTAATTACATAAAAGATCCGCTTACCTTCAGATATAAATGGGGGTTGACACTCCATTAGAGGACTGTATGATTTTTCAACATTAGACATTACACTGCCTTCATCATTGTATTCTATCTTTATAATACTACCAAAAGAATCTTTCGGCAATTCAGCTGAATACACCAAGCTCTTAGTGGGTATAACTTCATCATTTACATCTCGATTGATGTCATCATTAAAGTTGGGTCGACACTCCATTTGAGGAATGAATGATTTTTCAAGATTAGACATTACACTGCCTTGATCATTGTATTCTATCTTTATAACACTACAAAAATAATCTTCAGGCAATTCAGCTGAATACACCAAGCTCTTAGTGCCTATAACTTCATCATTTACATCTCGTTTGATGTCATCATTAAAGTTGGGTCGACACTCCATTAGAGGACTGTATGATTTTTCAACATTAGACATTACACTGCCTTCATCATTGTATTCTATCTTTATAATGCTACCAAAAGAATCTTCAGGCAATTCAGCTGAATACATTAAGCTCTTAGTGGGTATAACTTCATCATTTACATCTCGATTGATGTCATCATTAAAGTTAGACGAACAAGCATTTACGTCATTTATATTGTTTAAATCATCAATTTCCATTTTAACCTTATTTATAATCATATAATTTGCTATATTATCTTCACTATTATGGTTGTTATAAATCACATTATTGCTTTCAACCTTAACAATATTTATATGTACATTGTCTTCAAGTCTATTGTCACTTTTATCTGTTGATTTATTTACTTCCTCTAAATCTTCATCATCAAAGCCAAAATTATCACCATTTGGAGTGTTTTCTGAATCAGAACTAAATGGTTTATTGACTTCCATATCAGATTGTACTAACTCTACAGTTATCTGCAACAACATTAAAGAACCCATTGATACAACATAAAAAAAATATATAATAATATAAAATACCTAGAAAACTTGGCAAATGCTTTGGGTTAGTAGTCTGTGTTTGTTAAATTTATTATAAATAAATAAATAACAGCCCACTATAAAATAAATGCAATATAATAATAATAATAATAATTTTTTAATAATATAATTTTTGTTGTAGTAATATAAAATTATAGAGTACATACATGAAATATCTCAGGAAGATTATGTAAACCCGCGTAGGCGCGGAGGGGCGAGGCGGCCCGTAAGCTGAGGAGGAGGTTGTTTTAATATAATTTATGAAAAGTACCTACCTACCTGTAAAACTTAAAATCTTGGAGATGAATTTTGGCTGGAATCGTGGTCACATTTAGGAAAGGTACAACGCATGTTGAAATCACTAACATCAAGTAGGTACTACAGAGAGCGTACTTTTTATTAGGTTTCATTAAGATATAAACAAATCTAATACTATTTTAAAGTTGTTATTGGACGAGAATCAATTATTTATCAAGTTTGTTAATTCGACATTTTGACATTTTTGATTTTTCAGATTTTTGACATTCCCTGAGAAATGACCACAGATTACTAATTTCTAGGAATGGCACATTTCACCTATCACTGGATATTTCACTTGTTAAATAAACTTCACCTTTTCACACCTGTGACATGCATCGAAACCGTCTGTTACATTTAACGGGACTGTGAATTCACCACAGTATTCCTTTTACTGTGACTTAACGCCGGCCACCGGCCAAAATTCACAGAATTCCATCGTGCGAAAAAGAGAAAGCAACATTTGTGACTTGAGCCGTGCGTGAGCGAGAGCGACACAGACACTAGAAGAGAGAATTTGTTTAAGTGAAATTGCATCTTATTCGCAACGTTATTAGACTTAAGTTTGTCTGATTTCTTTCAACTTGCTTCGTTAATAATATCGCTACGGTACAAAAACTTTAAATGAAAATGAGTCTTATTTTAAACTGTAAGGTTTTGATTAAACTATGTAGGTAATTGATATTTACAACCACGTCGTGTCTCGTGAATTCGTGAATTTCGTGGAACGAAGTACGATAACGTTGACTCGGTGAGATTTCGCTTCACAGTTCATAATCATTTGTAATCTTTACTCTGCGCGCCCGTCTCGCGCACGGTTTCGTTGATATTTTAAACATACCTAGTGATAATAGTTAATGAATGAATACTGTTAGTTAGTAGTATAGATAGATAATAGTCAGGGTCCTCAAACTTAGTACAATGAACAGGGAAAGATGACAGATATTATGATACTAAATAAAGACGCATGTTCATTTCAAACAGTAAACCATTGCAAGAGGTTTTTTCGGTTGAGTGGCATTATAATTGTAGTTCCATAATATTTATACAGATAGCAGCACTTGTTCCTATTTTTTCGTTCTATAGAGATGGACGCAACGCAGATAAATATTTTTGTGTTTTTAAATATTTTTTATATTTTATTCAATCGGAATGCTGAAAAATAAATGAATTAGATAAATGTTATTAGACATATTATTAAATACAAAATATAATGTTGTATCATAATAATGCAATGACCATAGACAAGAAAAATGTTTTAATTTTGTCTTTGGTCTCTCAACGTCAAGTTTGATGAATTTGACATTGTTGTTGATTGCGTTTTTCCGTGGTTTTCGCCTAAAAAATATAATTTTATGTGAATTGTGTGTAATTTGAGTCGAATGCTGCTGTAATAGTTCCTCCAGTTATTATCATACAAAAATCCGAGATATTGTGTAGTGTTGTGCGTGGTTTTGAGTCAAGATTTTTTTTTTCCTTGTGCACCTTGATTTTACAATATCTACAAATTATTATTAAGCATTGCTGTGTACCTGGATGCTCTGAAAGAAAACATAAATAAATTCTAAAAATTATTCAATTTTTTATTTCCAATGGTTCCTCCTTCAAAATACCATAAAATAAACTGTAGTATAGACTATAGAACTAGGAACATTTTCTATTGGCTAGTGTTGCCAGGTTGTAAAATTGGATTTACGGTAGATCTACGTAATTATGTGCTGCCTGGCAACACTGGTTGACTTTTAGTTCCAGAACACTCTATAATGGCGCCACTGACGCACATTTCTAATCTTAGGCGCGAAGTTTGGTCTCTATTTCAGTATATTACAAAGTACTCTGTGATAATAGTGTACTCGAGTATTGACAAGCCGGTTGATAGTGACAATTGTAATTGCGACAAAAGTTGCGATGCATGTCATTTGTAGGAACTTCAGTGGGTTTCACTTAAGTCTGCATTTCGCTTATCATGGCAACTTTTACTTCAAGTGCGGACTTACGTGAAATCCACTGTAGCCTGGGTTCGTACAAATGACATCCATCTTAATTTTAATGTATGTGTAACCTGGGCCATTGTACCTAATAAATATGATGCTTACATAAAATACATACATAATTAAGTATGTCGATTGTTGTTTACTTGTAAAACAAACTCAATAATCTTACAAAAACATATTTATCTGCCCTAACAAAACAACAAAACATACATAAAAATAATGTAATTTGCATACAATTATAAAAAAAGATATAATACTACACTACGTAACAACTCAGTGGTGGGGTGACTGGCAACAGTAGGTAAATATTGGCATAAGTTTATTTTTTTATTTTTGAACCGATTGAAATAGTGCAAACACTAAATATTAATCCAAACTCATTACAATACATCAGGGAAAACGGCATCTAAACGGGTTGAGCCGTTCCTGAGATTAGCCAGAACAGACAAAAAATACAGTTTTATTAATATATATACATATATTTAATATTAAAAATTTTTTTAGGGGGATTTTCATGTAATTGGGGCGATTTTAGGGGTTTTTGAACTAGTTTTAGGGGGTAAATATTTTTGAGAGTTGGCAACACTGTCGCCGGTAAGTTGACCGCTGAGCTTTGGTAATGACTGAATCAAGTCACTATCACTGCGAAATGTAACGGACGGAATAAAATGCACCCACTGTGACAATACTCGTCAATAATGAAATATACCAGTGGTGATTTTTCACGGGTGATTTAACAGTGACAAAAATAAATAATTTCACGGACTTGATAGTGAAATAAAAGTAACGATATTTCCCATCGCTACTAATTTCATAACTTGTAGCTATAATATAGCTAATAATATAGCTAATGACAATTTGATATTATGTGACAGCACCATGGATATATACTTCAACTGGATTATAGACTTTGTAGAGGTAGGTTATGTAACCTGACGTTCGATTCCGATATAACGTCATCGATGACGTAATATCGGAATGACCTATTCGACCAATCACAGGCCGTATTGAGGTTGTCCTTCATAATTGTAGGTTGTCCACACCTACTTAGAAAGATAACGTCCTATTTTGATATGATTCTTCAAAATGTTTTCTATGGGTTATTTTTCTGGTAAATCAAATCAAATCAAATGTTTTTATTCAAAATTGGTTTGGTTTACAAAAACTTTTTGAAAGTCATGCAAGCTACGTCAATGCTTCAACAAGGCCCTACTGTGAGAGAGCCCGGGAGAAGAAGCAGGAAGAAACAATAAAGAAGGTAGCAATAATTATAATATTGAAATAATACATTTAAATATTTCTTCAAATTTACCGAATTTTTGTTGCATTGAGCAAATTGAAAATTTAAGTACACAAATTACGGTACATCTATAATATAATTTCATCTTACAATTAGATGTTTTTAGATCATTATAAAAATCGCAATTTGATGATACATCCTGGGACTGAAGATATTATGGATACAATACAAAAATGGTCCTTCTTATATGACGTCATCGATCGTCAGGTACCAGTACGAAGTCTATGATCCAGATAGAGTAATATATCCATGGAGAACCAATTCACGTAATCCGTCTTCGGGTACCTCATCGAGGTGGGTATGTGCTCGATGGGGTACTAGAACCTCTTTGTAGAATAGCTTCCCTGTTGTAATTATAGGTGTACCACAATCTGATGGCAAAATGGGGAAATTAAAATTGGAGACAACACACTCCCCAGCGTTGGGGAAACTAGAATAAAACTTGTTGATACTTGATATTTTTAACAGTGTTAGTTTCATAATAGGTAATATAAATTATGTAGGTATGGTTTATTAACTTCAGATGAAAATATATAAAAGACAAAGCTACACATTTTTTACATAAGCACATATTTTTATATGTAATATAATTAATTATTACAGTGACTAACAATAATTTATGCAACTATAATTTAAAATTTGCCATCTGTATACTAGTATTTTTTATTCATTTGATGAAGAGAGCAAATAAATAATAATAATAAATTGCTCCTCCACCGTTTCAGTTACGTGAACTTGTATGATGTAACTTTTCATTTCATATTCACAAAATTTTTGCTACCTTTAATTTGTAACATATTTCAATTAATTTAATATCATTTGCTAATCTTACTTACATACAAATAAATCTTAAATATATTATTTACTAAGAAAATATAATCACGAAAACTAAGTATCAAAACGAGATAATCCTACAAGATGGATAATATTAATAATGCAGATTGTCGCTTAAATACAACTTTTTCCTCACATGTTTTTCATTAAACATTGAAAATAACATTTGTGGCTTGTGATCGTAAAGTTGTTTTCGGCAGTACATCGAAAATAATCATCATTTTAGAAAAAGAAAAATATTCCATACAACTCTTTTTTTGACTTGACAAGCCGCTTGACAATAGTTAGTTTTAAAAATTTTCATTGCCATATTAAAAACCCATTTTTCTGCTTGTCAAAAATGCCATGAGATGCTGGTACACCTATATAAACTTCTTGGGTCCGTGAAAAAAAATTTAGTCATAGATAATAAATTGTATGTCAATGTCAAAACTCAATCAATCAATAGCAAGAACAGAACAGAAGTCAAAACAAAGATTTATCATTTAGGTAACCTTAAAAATGTTAACTACTAAAAATTTAACAGATTTTTACATAAAGTACAATAGAGTTCAGTGGAAATGGGTTTGCGTTAATTGCACAAGAAATAAAACTACCGCAGAGCCTAAAACAAAGACATACTCCCACACAGTTTTGTTTCCAAAAACCAATTTTCCTGCAAGGAGTAGCAATGCCATGAAGGATGAAATTCAAAAGGTATTGATTAATTTGACTATTTTATTAATCTGGTGACAGTCTTCTTAAATCGCACTAATTGAAATATACATTCACTATACTTTATTAACCGACTTCAAAAAAAGGACGAGGTTCTCAATTAGACTGTATATAATTTTTTAATTTTTTTTATGTTTGTTACCTCAGAACTTTTGACTGGGTGAACCAATTTTAATGATTCATTTTTTAATTGGAAGCAGGTGCTTGTCATGTAGTCCCACATAAATTTGAGCGAGATCTGACAAGTAGTTTTTGAGTAATTTTGATGTTGGTTATTTTTTGTGAGTATTTAGATTATTCTTTATATCCTCAGATCAATAAATAAATAAATTATTTGAGTGTATCGTAATAATAGAGCTTTTAAAATCTAAAAGCCTGGACTTAGAAAATTACGTCCCAACTCAGAGTCACTAACGGTTACTTTAATCGCTCCTTAGTAAAGAATCACCATATTAATTCATTTAGTAAATAATCTTTTGTGTCCTTTTAAGTAGCTTGGAATTTAAAATTTACGCAGGCATAAAATAAAAATTTAAGAATAAATAAATATAAATTTAATGCTGAATCTTATTTCAGTTCACTATAATTCTGTTGACTGTTACTTCTTCTTCTTGTCTTTCTTCTGTAGACTGTTAATTATTTTTTTTTTTAAATTGGCAAAATTGTTTACCATACGAGATTTGTTTTAAAGACAGACTATATGTCTTATACGGTCACTATGTGATTACGTAGAGATAACTAACTTGTTCCTAATATTTTTTTTAAGATTGCACAATTCTCAGAGCTGTACAACTGGCAAAGGCAGCATCTCTCAGGTAAAGAGTTCGTGTTGCATGACGGTCCCCCCTATGCCAATGGAGACTTACACATGGGACATGCTGTGAATAAAGTAAGGACTATCATTATTACGTACATGATAATAGAACACGTTGATAGTTAAAACTAAATACACTTTTAAAGTGTCCATTAAATGTGATAAGGGGTCATTCATAAACGTCACACGTTAGGGAGGAAGCGAGATGGGTGTCGATGTAGTGTGACATTGTGTGACAAGGGGTGGGAGGAGGTCCTAAATTTTGTGATGTCACATTTCAAAATCAAATAATTGGTATGTATAGGTAAATATTAAAAACAAATAATGGAAATAAAACTTATTACGGAACTGCTGTTTTAATTTACGTGTGAAATTTCATAATATGTGACGTCAAACTAGGGGGGGGGGCAGGTCTCACAATTTTATTGTGACCAACTGTGACAAGGACGGGGGGAGGGGTCAAAAAGTCAAAAAATTAGTGTGACGTAATTTATGGATGGCCCCTAATCGTAAATACCCTTTTATCAGAAACTTCTCTTTTGTGTTTGTAACAGATAATAAAAGACATTAACAACAGGAGCCAAATCTTACAAGGAAACAAAGTTCACTATGTCCCGGGGTGGGATTGCCACGGTCTACCAATAGAGTTCAAGGCACTACAAAAAGCTAAGAAGACGACAAACAAAAATGAACCCTCAGACCCTGTACTTACGAGACAAATTGCAAGATCATTTGCCCTCGAAACTGTTGAAAAACAAAAGAAGGCGTTTGAAAGTTGGGGTGTGATGGCGGATTGGGAAAAACAGTGTTATTTGACTCTAGAAAAGAAATATGTTCAGAATCAGTTAAGACAGTTCTATAAAATGTATAAGTCTGGATTAATTTATCGGGCGTTGAAACCTGTATATTGGTCACCATCGTCAAAGTAAGTCCAAAATTGTTTTTTGACAGGAATAATTAACTATCACTATTTAGCAAGCCTAGGGGACTAATGTAACAATGTTGTTTTTAAAATAAATATTACAGGCACTACATTTCACATTATGGTCAAATAATTTTTATCATAATCATCCAAGTGACATGACCGCTCATTGCAACTACCACAATACCACAGCTACAATAAAACAGATACTTTTTGTGATTTCAGAACAGCACTGGCTGAAGCAGAATTAGAATATGACCCGCAATATAAAAGTACACAAGTTTACTTGACTTATGTCCTCGAAAAAGTACCACAAGTCATTCAGGAGTTCTTAGGCAGGTAAGTTAAGTCTTAACAGTGATTGAGAACTCTTAAGTGTAACATTTATAAGTTACAAGTAACCACCCTCGCTTTGCTTCGGTTTTCTTATTTCTTTACACCTTGGGTTACATTATTGGAGTTTTATTAAGGATCCCTAATTATTTTGAAAATATAATATAGCCTATGTCATCGGGGGATAGTAAAGCTTCCAAACAGTGAAATAATTTTTCAAATTGGTTCAGTAGTTTCGGAGCCTATTCAATGTAAACAGACAATCAAATCTTTCCTCTTTGTAATATTAGTATAGATGATGATTTTTCCGTGGGGTTTTCAGCAAACCTCTCTCAGCCATAGTATGGACCACGACACCATGGACTCTTGTAGCCAACAGAGCGATATGCTACAACCCTCAAATGAACTACAGCGTGGTTACATTAGGCGAGAAGACTGACTTGTTTCTGGTAGCCAGTGACCAGATAGATGATGTTGCCAAGGTCTTAAACTTGGAGGTCAAAAAGATGATAGAGTTTAGTGGTAAGTCTTATGGAATAAGTAGATGATTAAGATGTAACTTGGCAACATTTTAGGTACCTAAATACCTAATAATATGTAACTTAGTAAACAGGTAACATAGTAATGTAGTGTAACTTAGTAATGCCATCTTAAGTACTTAAGTTTGATGTATGTCATTATTTCCCAGAATTCGTTCAAAAACGGTGAAAAAACGGTGAGAAACTATCAAATGGTGTACAATCAAATTAACAACTATGTATCGAATACAGGTTGTGTGTTTTTCTTTTAAAATCAAAAGGTTCGACTCCTGGATAAGAATATTGATTTCTCAAAAAACTTACGGTGCTGTTTTAGTTTTCATTCGAATTTCATTCATTCGAAATCAGCCCCGAGACTCCTTTGAGCATTTTTCGCTATTCCTCATAGTTCAGAATTTGGTCATCCTCTCCCACTTTAAAATATCACCCTGTATGTAGAACACACAAAGTTTTTGGCTATGTAGGACTTTGAAATCATCCAACCGATGAGACCACTAAAATAATGCATTAGGTACATTAATTTTTTTAACGTAGTATAGCATAATGGTATCCGCTAGAACCAAATGACCAAAAATGTCCAGGTGAGAACCTCCAAGGCTGCACCTACAGGAGTAGGTTGACGGCTGGAGCCCTACCGTTTCTGGACGCGGACCACGTGACGAGGGGCAAAGGCTCTGGGCTGGTGCACACTGCGCCGGCGCACGGACCTGATGACTTCCTTGTGGCCTTGAGGAATAATTTGACTGTGGTAAGTTTGTTTAGGTAGATCTTATGTGAAGCATACTAAAGCAACAGATTGATGGATTCCAATGAAAATGAAATGGAATGGAATGGAACGGACCAGGATGTAATAGAATAAAACGGAATGGAATAGAATAGACTGGAATGGAACATCATTTGCCGACTACTTAAAAAAAGATCAGACATTCAAAATATCCTTGTATGCTCTTATATTTTATACAACGACTAGTAACTGCCCTCGCTTTGCTTCGGTTTTTGTATAGATCCAATTTTTTTTAAATAAAATATAGTTAACTTATGTTAGTCACAAACAATAGATCGTTCTATTTGTGAAAGAATTATTGAAATCGGTTTAGTAGTCATTGAGTTAATCCATTACAAGTAAACAAAAAATAAACAAACAATAATTCTTGACAAAAAATAACCGACTATAAAATTAGGGATACCTCAAAACCTACTCGTCAGATCTCGCTCAAATTTAAGTGGGACCACATGTCAAGCACCAGCTTTCGATTAAGAAAAGAATCATCAAAATCGGTTCACCTAGTCTAAAGTTCTGAGGTGATAAACATAAAAAACACCTCCTCCTTTTTTGAAGTCGGTTAAAAAATCAAACCTTACCTCTTTATAATATTATAGAAGATGATGTTAATTTAAGAACTACTTTCCAGGAATGCAACGTAGATGAATTAGGTTGTTATACCAACCTGCATCCAGACTTCAATGGGTTGCCAGTTCTCTCAGAAGGGCAAGAAGCAGTCCTTACTAAGCTGGGTGACTCCATCCTATACAAAGGCGTGTACATACATTCTTATCCGTTAGACTGGCGGACCAAAAAACCTGTTATCATCAGAGCGAGCCAACAGTGGTTTATTGATACCGATGCTCTTAAGGAGAAGGCTTTGGTGAGTGTCTTTCAACTAATGGCTTGAGGATCATTAAATATAGATATCGTTAATTGTTATCATTACAATCTATAACTCATGAATAATAATATTTTCCATGTCAAAAATGCATTCTTGAAAGCGCAATTTCAAAGATGTTCTGATGATTATAGTAGGTACATCTATTTTGTTTTTATGTACCTTAATTTTTATATTCGAATAAAAAAATTATAAACTCCATTGGACGACGAAACGAGCTAACGATCCACATGGTAAGTGGCTATCGCCTCCCATGGACATTAGCGACGCCAAAGGCATTACTGTTCCATGGTGGCCAAGAAACTAGAAAAAGAAAGAAATTAATAATATTATTAATTGATAATTATGTTACTCCCAGGCAGCTCTAGACAGTGTGAAGATCTTCCCCCCGTCCAGCGCCGAGCAGTCCCGGGTTGGGTTCCGCGCGCAGCTAGAGAAACGGCCCTACTGGTGCATCTCGCGCCAGCGGGCCTGGGGCGCGCCCATACCGGCGCTGTATAGCGGGGAGGAGCATGTTGTTGACGAGTGAGTAGTAAATACCGAAAGACCAAAAAGTAGCAAAAACTGATTTTGCTAACTTTAAAAAAAAGACTAAAAATTTTCATTATGAAATCCCAAACACCACCTTAGCATGAGACACTTCCAGACATTCGTAACTCTATGTTACCTGACTTGAACGCTAGTATGGAACAAACGTACGTTTATCAAAATACCCTCAATAGTTTTTATACTTTCTTTGTACAAGTTTGGAATGTTAACGCAACTCTGTGCAATGTACTCAATGTTATTTTTTACATTATTGTTCATTCTCATGTAAGTGAATTGTATTCTTTATGAGAATAAAGTTATCTCAAACCTCAAATAAATAAATTAATGTCACGCTATTGAAATCTATATCATCCTTCCCTATGTCCGGATGGCAAGGACAGCAGAAATAACAAATTACAAACACCCAAACCTCCCCTTCCCTTTGCCAGTTAAATGTAGGGGTTGGACAAGTGAAACTATTCACGGCAGTAGTATCTTTCTTTCTTTCTTTTTGATCCCTTTGGTGTTGCTGATGTCCATGGGCGACGATAGCCACTTACCATCAGGTGGATCGTCAGCTCGTTTGCCGGCTATTTCCATAAAAAAGAAAACTAATAATAAGAGTAATAGTCGATGAACTTACAACTACGGATCTCTATATTGCGCTTTGCCTGATACGCATTTGCCGGTTTTGGTGAAAAGACTATTAAACTTACAATGTATAACATATTATTTATATTTCAGGAGTATAATAGAAAGGCTGTGCACTTTGATAGAGGAGCATGGAGCTGACATCTGGTGGACTTGCAGCGTCAAAGACTTGCTGCCCGACGATGTTGTGAACAGTTATGACGTCACTCAACTTACTAAGGGCAAGGTAATATTTTATTATTATTACTGGTATTATTATCTTTTAAACTCGTCGTGTTCCGGTGACCTGAGGCCATGGAGCATAGAAGGTAGAAGGAGGGCCATCTCATATGAGGGGAAAGTTGAAAAAGTGTCTAGTTGTTTACTGAAAATTGAGGTTCCAATAATGGCCATTTCAGAATGGCGCTAGCGTCTGATAAATAGATATTCAAACATAGCTATTTTACGGACACTTTTCACACACAGAGATAGCCCTCCTTCTACTCTATCCTCCACGCCTGAGTCCTAATTTGATTTTTTCTTCTCATTGGCCAGCAACACATTGGTGATGTTTAATAGAATGAATAGAATTTATTTAAAAAAAGGATTTGTATGTATGTATGGATATATACGAGTATTTATAGGTAAAGTCGGGACACAAAGCAGGAAGAAATTGGTACATTGACTTGTTATTACCTGTCTCTGTCACTCCCGCGTAAATATAATGCGTGCTCGCTCGCACAGTGCAATGGCCGCCGTTCTATGCGAGCGAGACGCATTATATTTACGCGGGAGTGACAGAGACAGGTAATAACAAGTCAATGTACGAATTTCTTCCTGCTTCGTGTCCCGACTTTAGTTAATTTACTTAAATGCTTAAAACCGGTGCCAGGGCTTTGACACGATAGTGCTTTTTTTCATATTCTTATTTATTATTTACTCTCCAGGATATAATGGACATTTGGCTGGACTCGGGTCTATCCTGGCAGACGCTGGGCGGGCGGAGGGCACAGCTGTACTCGGAGGGCTTGGACCAGCTCACGGGCTGGTTCCAGGCCTCCCTCCTCACGTCGCTGGCCTTGACGGGGGAGGCTCCGTATGAGTTAGTTGAACAATATATTTTTCCATTTCGCTAAAAAAATCTTTTTTTTTGATGAGAATGACAGATCAGTGTTTGTATGTTGACGTTGAAGTTGATGCGCTATCTTTATATATTACCTTCAAATTGTTGTATGGGAAAATAGAAAATCGACTTTATCAATAGACTGAATGTGCCTAATTTTAGTTGTGTCAATACCACCTTCGGATTATTGCCTTTCAAATGAAACTATTTTGAGGCATATCGGTTCGATAGTTTCAGAGTATATAGAGGACTTCCGTACAAACATTTTTTGTGTTTTATATGTATAGAAGATATAATCTATATCATATCAACGTTCATATTACAATGGTATGTAGCGGGACTTCCTTTGAATAACCTATTATCTGAATGACTTAATAATGACGTCATTCGGACGATACTGTTCGTATTTTCGTCTTCGCTATAGCGAGACTCGTTAGCTCAGTAGGTTAGAGCGCCGATATTAACTTGGATTTGAGCATCGGAGGGCGGAGGTTCAAATCCTTCACGAGTCAAAGTTTTGTTGTTCAAATTAATCTAGGTGTGTATGTATTCATAACTGAAAGGAAAATATTTGTACTCCTTTTTAAGAATAATGCATACAGATAGAAATCTGAAGTTTGCTATAGTTAAAATTTACTCGGAATTTCATAAAGCTATTTTATATAAAATACATGTTACCAATGTATTAAAGAAAAAATAGAACAATAAAAAATGTCAATGTAAAGTCACCTTTTGACGTATTGAATTACGGTCGAATTTTGACCGCAGAGCGGGTCTAATATACATATGTCGGAATTTGTGGGATACTCAGACAATTTAAATAATAATTCATTTTATACCTTTAAGGTCCATATTCGTCCACGGTTTCGTTGTAGACGAGAAGAAGCGAAAGATGTCCAAATCAATCGGCAATGTGATCGACCCCGTCTCTATTATCAAAGGAGACAAGAAATCACCGCCCTATGGAGTGGACACTTTGCGGTAAGTTGCTTCCACTCATAACATGTCCACTACAGGGCACGGGTAACATGAGAACGCCTAGAGTGAATGTTGGTGGCCAACAATGTGTTAAAATATTTTTATGTCGCTCGAAGTCTTTGTCACCAATTGTTTAACGTGTCCTTCGAGGCACGTAAGTGTCACCCAACCAACCACTGAACGACCGCTGTCAATATAATAATAATATATGGCTATATGCTACAAATACATTTATTAAAGAAAATAGAACATTCAAAAATGTTAATGTGGAACAACCCTTTGTGGAATTTGAATAAGGTCGAATTTGGATTGCAGTCTGTAGTCAATATTGAAGCGCATGTTTGCACATTTTATTATGTTGCGGTTACGTTAAGCTGTGATGAATATCGCCATTCTAAAAACATATTATTAATTATTAGTACCCATATCGTAATAAAATGTGTTAAGTTTAAAATCACATATTTCCAGTTGGTGGATCGCCAGTCACGCGACTCAACATTCCCAAATCGTGATCAGCAAGAAGCTTCTAGAAGATGGCCAGAGCGAAGTCATTCGTCTTCGGAACATCATAAAGTACCTCCTAGGAGTAGTAGGGGACTTGGAGAAATCTCACTTTGAAAAGAAAGTACAATTAAATTACTTCGATGAGTGTATCGTACAAGACTGCCATGAGTTTCTTAGACAAATAAACGAACATTACAATAATTTTAGGTATAATTATGTCGCTCAAAGTATTTTACATTTCGTTAGCAATAAAGTCTCTGGTTTGTACTGTCATTGTGTTAAAGATAGGCTTTACTGTTCCCCAAAACATTCAAACGAAAGGTTATCGGCTCAGCTAGTCATTCACACGATTATGGTCGTTCTGTCTAAAGCCATAGCGCCCATTTTACCTCATTTAATCGAAGAAGCGTGGCGACATCATCCCTTGTACGAGAAACCGTTTTATTTCACACAAGAGCTGTCAGTTTTGCCGCCAAAACTAGTCGATACGTCACTTATGCACGCCATCTTGGAAATTAAAAGAGACGTGTGTGTCATCGCTAAGAACGAAAATTTAAAAAAGTATAAAATGCATTTAAAAGTTAATTCTGAATTATTTAATAAGTTAGAAGTTGTTAATAAATCCGACGGAATTAATGATAGTGTTTTGTGTGAAATATTGGAGTTGTCGTCGGTAGGAATAGAAGAGATAAGGAATAGTGAACAATGTTGGCAGATTGAAATGTCACAGACTAATAATAGCCAGTGTTTGAGATGTAGGAAGTATAATGTCACAGATAACAGCGACAAATGTGTAAGGTGTGAAAAAACTATTGCTTTAATGTAAAGGGTGATTTTGTACTGACTGACCTGGAAGGTTACTAATAGGGTCTTGGACTGTTTTGTCCAAAGTGTATAAGCGTGTTGATTAGATAATAGAATGTCTGTAAAATATGTTTTCCCGCAAAAATTAATCGGTTTTTACAAAATAAATATTTTAAAAGCATAAAATAAAATAAAATCCTTATTATTTATTACTAATTCATATTAATTATGTATTTTAGGCCCATAAACTAGCTTTAGACGAAATATCACATAATTTTAACAATACAGTCCAAGACCCTATTGCATCTTAAGTAGAATCTATAATGTATATTTTGTATAAGCGATAATATTAAATATTGTGATGTTTCCCATGTTCTCTAAAACTATTAAATAAAATTAAAATTATAATCGAAAATTGTACCTGAAAACATCATTTTCCCCCGTAAATATTTCATTGTGGGTCAGAACCACAGACAATAATTATATTGTGGTCCTTAGTCTTTAATTTCGACTCGCACTTGGCAGGTTTAATTTTTGTCTGTCTACCCTCAGCTAACAATCACTACCTCATTGTGATACTGTTATACATTATATTTCATGAGTACTAATTAGTGACGCGTAGTGTAACAAACTTTGAATTAGTAAAATAAGACAAAATCAAATATGACACGCTTATGGTTGTAAATTTAATAACTTATTGCATTTAATGAAGTTAATAAAATTATTGTTGTTGCAAAATTTGTTTTTTATTGCTTACTCGGCCTCGCTTCGCCCACAGATTTCTTATTTACTTAATGTTTATATTATTCTTAATTACTTATCTTCATAGCCTTTAAGAGTCAACAATTTTCTGAAACAAGTTTTCTAAGTTTTTAATATTAAAAGACTGAAGGAGGCTATCTATTCCTTACTTTCATGCTAAACCCGTTTTATTATTTTAGAAAAATATTCTTTAATTTCAATAAAAATATTGCTATTATAGCAGTCAAAATATTACTTATTAAATTATTACCCGTGTTATACCTAAATAAATTAACAAACCAATATGAGTCCTTCTATGGATCCATTAGTGCTGTACCCCTGGCCTAGCGGGATACACGAGCATAGTCAGGGCAGGGAGACCATAGCCGAAGTTTCAAGTTGAAAACGTCCTCTCAGTAGGTAAATCTATTACCTACTTTTCATACTATTCTACACTTTTACTTTTCATTCCTTTTGGCAAACAAGCTACAAAATAGTTTTACAATTTTATTACTGCTTTGCTATGATTACTGTGTAAAAGCGCAAGATACTAAAGTGGCTTTCGCAGAATATGTTGGTACTTAAACATTTCGTTTTCTTACGATGTCTCCTCGTATTTTAATATACGAGAGGCACGCAAAACATGTGAGCGAAGTGGAGTGCCTGCTGTTTATCTGTCTGTATCAAAAATTTCATAACCAAATGTTTTGATGTTACCTTCATTCGTATTTCGGGCCGACGCACACTGTATACGAAGAGAAGTAACAGATTCAGAAGAGACACTGAAAATGGTCACAATGTAACATTTTGCTTAATGACAGTATTAATGAACAAAAAAACTATTGATCCGATCGCTATAAAAATCTGCTAAGCGGCTAATCTGAATATTTCCTGAAAATGTTATCAAAATACATCTAGCTGTTTTGTAGTCCTTAGGGAACAACATACACACAACTTTGTTTAATATACAGGGTGTTCATCAGGAATGTTTTTTATGGTCTATTATCCCTTGTCCTATCAATGTAAGAGTCTATTTTCCTCTTATTCAATAACAATCTTTCAATGTTATTCAAAGACAAAAAAAAAATGTTTAGTACCCAGTTACATTTTTTCTCACAAAAAGTATCTCGTGTGCAAAGATCCTTTACCGTTGAACGTTATGTGGCTATGTTTAATTTAGTTCACACTAAATTCTTATTTGAAGAAATATGAATATTTCAAGACTGAACTAAATTACTTTAAAAGCATTTACGATATAAAAGTATAAACTAGGTAGGTATATATAAGTATCTTCCGCATAAAAAAGTATAATTATAGTTTTAAAATAAGCATTTTCTATTTGCACATGAGGTTGATCAGATCTTTATAATCATAAGAGTAATAATAAAAAAAAGCTTTTGAAATTTTATGTTTGTGCTGTTGGCTGCTGAGTTCTAGGCTGTGCCTTTGTGTGGCAACTGGCACCCCTCCAAAAAAGCTCCCCAGCCACCCCTAGTTTGTCGACACGGAATCTGAGAACGAGAAGATTAATTACTAATTAGGACACGGGACAAGACGTAAAATTCTGGGACAATCCAGGATTTCAATTTAGCAAAATAATTTTTAACTCATCATCGCGGATAGTAATAATTATACGCAACGGGTAGGTTTCAACGATTCTTAAATGTATCTAATATTATTCTTCAGAGAATTTTTTAAATGTGCCCTCCAAACAAAGTTCCGGATCTCACACAGGGTCTAAGGGGCATGTAGAGATTTTAAGGACCCCTCCTTCCTCTCGAGACCTTTACGTAATTAATAAATGGAGCTTCCTCACTGTTTTGTTTCACATAAATGTGATATTAAACTTCTAAATCGTAAATATAAAAAAAAATAACGAAATTTGATCGAAAAATAAAAAAGTTCGACTCGTGAAGGATTTGAACCTTCGCCCTCCGATGGTCAAATTTAGGTTTCATATCGGCGCTCTAACCTACTGAGCTAACGAGTCTTATTATGGCGGCCACCAAAATACGAGCTGTATCATCCGGATGACGTCATTATTGAATCATTGCGAGAATAGATTGTTCGAAGTGGGAAGTCCCGCTCCCGCTACTGACTGCCGACTGCGTGAGAGCCGTGAGAAGTTAAGCATTATAGTTATATGATTATATCGCGTTGTAAACCTCGGCGTAGAATCGTGCGTCATTCTCGTTGCGGTGTTGACACTATAATAAAGACATATAAAATAAAATATACCTACACACTTTGGATGAGCCGCCAAAGCCAAACGAACGCACCTTTTTATCTGTGCGTTGCGTGAATTTAATTTTGTTTAATGACTGTACTAATGAACAAAAAAACTATTGATCCGATCGCTATAAAAATCTGCTAAGCAGCTAATCTGAATATTTCCTGAAAATGTTATCAAAATCCATTTAGCTGTTTTGTAGTCCTTAGGAAACAACATACACACAACTTTGTTTAATATACAGGGTGTTCATTAAGAATGTCTTCAATCAGAATTTTTATGGTCTATTAACCCTCGTCCTATCAATGTAAGATTCCATTTGCATCTTATTCAATAACAATCTTTCAAAGTTACTCAAAGACAAAAATAAAATGAAATAAAAATGTTTATTACCAATTAGTATCTCGTGTGCGAAGGTCCTTTCCCGTTGAACGCTGTGTGGCTATGTTTAATTTAGTTCGTACTAAATTCTTACTCGTATTTGAAGAAATAGGAATAGGTATTTCAAAACTGAACTAAATTACTTTAAAAGCATTTACGATTTTAAACTTTAAACTTATAGGTATATCTAACGTATAAAGTAGTATAGTTATAGTTTTAAAGTAAGTATTTTCTATTTGATTTCACCCCTAGTTTGTCAACGCGGAATCCGGGATAGAAAAGTTTAATTACTGGACACGGGACAAGACGTAAAATTCCGGGACAATCCCGGATTTTCCTTCAATCTGGAAAAATCATTTTAAACTCGTAACATCGCGGACAGTAATATATGCAACGGGTAGGTAGGTAGGTACTTACAATAAAATTCTTAAAGGTATATAATAAGTATATTATTCTTCAGAGAATTTTTTAAATGTGTAATTTCCATAAAAAAAATTACCTTAAATCGTCGTTAGATAATGTTTCTGGTATTCTGGTAGATTATCGCGAAAATTTATATAGAATCGAGGCCTAATAATAATGTACAATAAAACGCACGGCTCGTTCATAAATATCTATCAGTAAGATTTATCCTCGCCGTTACAGCTGTGGTGGGCTGCCTTGAGGCCGATGGGTGTAATTAAGGTTGCCAAATGGCCGGGAAATCTGGGATTGTCCTGGAATTTTACGTCCTATTCTGTGTCCAGTAATTAGACTTCTCCACATTTCATGGCGCTGAAATGAAAGGGGCGTCAACAGCTTGCGGAGCGGGACAGCTTGCGAGCTTTTTTTAGAAGGGCGCCATGTTCAATTTTATTGAAGTACATTTCGATCACTTTGGTCCTCAAGGACTATAGGAGCCCTCCAAACAAAAATCCCGAATCTCAAACAGTGTCTAGGGGGCATGTAGAGATTTTGAGGACCCCTCCTTCTTCTCGAGACCCTTACGTAATTAATAAATGGCCCCTAGTAGAATTGTCCTGGAAATTATAAGCCTGTATGTGGCAACCCTAGGTAATATATATCGGTATCCTTCGGGGCCTTAAATCAGCAGCTGGCTTGAGAGTCAAATCCGTGCGATCCTTTGAATTGAAAGTAAAGGTTGCTTTATCTACAAAAATCAATACTTGTAAGGAGTCCAGGAGTAGATAGCGAAATCGTTTTATTGATTTGAATTGTAAAACGATATCGAAATATTAATATAGTGTTATTTTTTATTTTTAATCATTTATGTATTTAGACTTGTAGACTCCAAAAGTTTGACTCGTGAAGGATTTGAACCTCCGCCCTCCGATGAAAATTGCTATGATATCGGCACTCTAACCTACTGAGCTAACGAGCCTTATTTCAACAATTATCAAAATACGAACTCTATCGTCCGGATAACGTCATTATTGAGTCATTGCGAGATAAGTTCGAAGTGGGAAGTCCCACTACATACACTTGTAATATGAACATTGATATAATGATTTAAAGTTCAATTTAGAATGTCCACGGCATTCTAAAGACTACTAAAGAATGGCATTATGATTTCGAATGACGTCATTAATGATTTTTAAATTATATGAATTGTTTTAAATGAATTCCTGACACGACGATGAGGACAGTCATGATTTTAAAGTCGAGTCTCATAACAGTAACTAATTATTATTGCAAGGATCTATCTTGCTAATAGTACCACATTATAAATATATTTCCTTATACTGTGCTAGTACATACTTGATAGATAATAATATAATAGATATCTAGGTAATAATACTATTATGTACTATCATGTACTTCTGTGGTACTTCTGTGGTACTTGTTGGTGATACTTCTGTGGTAGTAATTATACACTGTTTACTCGATTTTTTCCTTTGAGCATAGTTATTAGATGTTCATGGATTAGGCTGAAATAATATTATGGAGAATTTTCGGTGCGTAGACTTCCATCTTCCTGCGATGTTCTTCATCACAGTTTTTTACCACTGGACATAATATATACCTTTAGGCCTTCTGTGCCACTTGAAATGATTGCTTATTAGTCTTATTACACAAAAAAACCGCCCTTCAGACGCTGGTAAAGAAGCATAATACACTTCTTCGGGAGCATTACAAAGAACTTTTCCGTTTGCTTGTTTAAGTTTGCCATATCTAATTACTTCCTAGATTTGGATCCTTATTAGCAATACTATCGAATTGTGTAATAATAAAGGCATGTTTATTTTTCAGAATCAATGGGTTCGATTCCGGGCTGCTTAAACTTTATACCTATACTTTAAACTTGGAGAAGTCATACCACACTGAGGAAACGTGGTCAAGTATGTTCTAGGCCTTCAAAAGGAAAGAACCATGCTCATAATCCAGGAACCAATTACCTACGCTATTCAATAACAGTACAAATTATTCCGAACGCAAAATAAATTCGTTGCTTCAATATAATCAAATAACCAATTTAACTGAATATTAAATAACAACGGTATTTCCCACCTAAAATAAATTGGACCAATTAGAAACCCTTATTTGAATTCGGCATTTCTGTTAGGATTTCAAATTTCGAATTTGTATTACGAATGAAAACGTGGCTAATTCTTTTCATCAAGGCGTATTCATTATTGAAAGCGCTATTCAGCGAAAAAGTTTTTCTTTAATTTTGTTGTAAGCGTGATTTTGTTCGACCAATTAAAATACAAATTCAAAAAAGTAATCGTTTTTCCGAATGTAAAATTAAGAGAAATATTACGATTAATCTGGATAATGGAAAATATTATTTCCTATTAGAAAACCATGTAGGTAGTTAAACCTAACTAACCGTTAAGATACCTACGCCCCAACTCAGAGTCACTAACGGTTACTTAAATCGTTCCTTAGTACAGAAATCGTATGGTGATTAAAGAATCAACTCAGAGTCACTAACGGTTACTTTAATCGCTCCTTAGTAAAGACTAAGGAGCGATTAAAGTAACCGTTAGTGACTCTGAGTTGGGGCGCTCCGCGCTAGTGTATAAAATAAAGAAATACAATTATTTATATAAACTGAATTAAGTTACAACTTTGCCGTTGGTAAACTGTCCTCCCTATAAATACGATACATAACATTATATGTACTAAGGAGCGATAAGGAACCGTTATGTGACTCTGAGTTGGGGCGTTAGTGAGCGAACCTGCCTGTGAAGCGAGGGGTTTTACGTTTGATTCTCGGCTGGGACAACCCGCAACTATCAAATTGTTTATCAGAGCCGAAAAACTTTATGATCTCTTGATTTTTTTTTATAAATTCTCTATTTAGTAGAGAAATTATGAATTTTTCTCTGTTTTAGTAGAGAAGTAACGTTTTTTTTTTTGAGAAATCAAAAAGTTTATTGGCTTTGATTAACAATTTTATCTTTGCGGGTTTTGCTTTCTTTTGTGTTTGCTTTCCAGCGTTGATATACTCGTATTCTCATCCATGCCACCCACCCGGATGCACACGTACCGTGGGCCGTATCACATGTAAGTATTAATTTAGGAAAGTATGAATGTGTAAAATATCTATTGTGTGCGGTATACCTAATTAAACTATTCTTCATGCTATAAAAACTTCATACTTCAAAACAACTTTATATTTCGCACTTTGTCAGACAATGTCAAACCAACTAACGTAAAATGTCACAATCACAATAATTATTCACAATGTAAAAAAATTAAACTGTTACAAATAAAATTAACAAGAAACAACCATAAGATTCAACAAAAACCGTTAACAAATGTATTGTTACATGTATTAACATTAACTGTAGACATAATCAAGCAAGTTGTTTCGCTTCAATAAAATGGGTAAAGTCCCGTATGTGTATACGGACTCGGAGGAGACTGAGGACACGTCCAGTTCCGTGGAAAATGTCAAGAAGAAGAAGAAGTTATCGTAAGTCCTACTAATCCTAATCTAATAAATAAAATTCTCGTGTCACGGTGTTAGAAGTTGAACTCCTCCGAAACGGCTCGACCGATAGCGTGCATATCGGCTAGGGTGGAGAATCGGACAACATCTATTTTTTAACCGACTTCAAAAAAAGGAGGAGGTTCTCAATTCGACTGCTTTTTTTTTATGTTTGTTACCTCAGAACTTTGGACTGGGCGAACCGATTTTGATGATTCTTTTTTTAATCGAAAGCTGATGGCTGTCATGTGGTCCCACATAAATTTTATTGAGATCTGATAATGGCATCCATGAGAAAACTACATATGTCGTAAATTTGTGTTAAGATGTGCGCGACAAATTGACGAATAACTCAATATCACGTCAACCGATTTCGATGATTCTTTTTTTAATAGAAAGCTGGTGCTTGTCATGTGGTCCCACATAAATTTGAACGAGATCTGACAAGTCGTTTTTGAGAATTTGAAGTCGGTTATTTTTTGTTAGTAAAATTTAGATTATCATCCCCCTCCACCCCTAAATTTTTGGCAGAACAATGTTTGCCGAGTCAGCTAGTAATGTTATAAATATGAAAGTTAGTAATGAATATAATTATGTTAGGTACTCTTAGTGCTTGTTCACACTGAACTCGCGGGCGCGGTCGCGGGCGCGGTCGCGAAATATCAAACATATGAGCTACTATGAAAGTGTTCACACCAAAACGCGCGCGCGGTGTATGTAGCGTTTACCGCGACCGCGCCCGCGCCCGCGCCCGCGAGTTCAGTGTGAACACTCACTTAGACGCAAAAATTATTGAACGAATTTTCATGAAAAGCACATAGGCAGACCCATGATTTTGAATAAGACAAGGTATTATCCCGGAAAACGTGGCCGCGTCATAATATGTTTGCAGTACCTAGTTATGATGACTTATGGTTATAGCTGACGAGCCTGTAGCCTAGTTGGTAGCGCCCTGCCTGCGAAGCGAGGGGTCCCGGGTTCGATTCCCGACCGGGGCAGATATTTATGTGACAGATTTATTATATTAGACGACCCGTGTGGCGCAATGGTTACCATGCCGGATCACCGCACCAAGGGTCCTGGGTTCGATTCCCAGCGAGGCGGGATGAGTTTGAATTCCTGTTCTCGGTCTGGGTGTGAATGTCCTTGTCTAGTGTGTTATCCATGGTACCCACGAGACAGGGAATCCTAGTGTGAAGCGTTATTATAAGCGTTATTATTAGAGTTATTAGATAAATATTTGTGCTCGGGTCATGGGTGTGATTGTGATGGTTGTATGTGTCGTCCATGCCACCCGCGACATAGGTTATAACCTACTGCGGGAGTATGAGTGTGTAAGCGTTTATTATTATTTATTATTCGTTGATCATGATCGAACCCCGGAGTTCCCTCGTCTGGAGCCAATACTGAGCGTAGGATATCATAAATATGCATTTTCATCGGAACCAAAGCAATATTATGTGAATTTCCAATAATTCAGCTTGCAAGCTTTGACCCGAAAATACAAGACTGATACATACATTGCAAGAAAAATAAAAGCTTGTAAAAAATACAGCCGAATTGAGAACCCCATATTGAAGTCGGTTAAAAAGGTTGAATACTCGTCGTACATTCGAAAGAGACAGACAGGAGACAGGGATGGCAGAATTAAGTGTAATTAACAATTAACTACTCCGTATTTTAACTGAAACTACACGGGAAGCCTGGAAATAAGTATGGTAACTTCCCAAAAGTTGCGTCTAACTTCCACGTTGAATTGTAGGTAAATTAATTACAGAATTTCGGAGTAGGTAGTTGTAATACGAATTTGAAAGTTACAGACTTAAATATTGAAACTTTTTCGAGTCCTATTCTGTGATTCTAATTTAACTTGGTTGTATGGTTATTTTATTACTTAATTTTTCTTTGTAACTGGTTGTACAATAACAATTTATACAATAATATGGAAATATAAATTCGTGGTTTTGATTGAGCGAGCTTTTGTTTGTAAATGTCCGTGGTTCCAGACGTGAAGTGATTTAATAACAGGTTAATGGTTTAAGAACTAAATTCTCATTTGTATAGTACCATTGAACTAAACCAAAAGAAGTAACTATGTGACTTCAAACCGGTAGGAGATTCCTCATCTGGGACCAAACCTGAGCGTAGTATGAGACTATGAGGTCAAAAAAAAAATAACCGACTTCAAAATTAGGGACTACATGACAAGCACCAGTTTTCGATTAAAAAAAGAATCATCAAAATCGGTTTACCCAGTCGAAAGTTTTGAGATAACAAGCACAAAAAACAGTTGAATTGAATACCTCCTTCTTTTTTAATGTCGGTTAAAAAATAGCAGCCATATAGCAGTTAACAAAAAAAGCATTGCCATTAGTAGATAATATGAAGTAAGTCTCTAATTTGCATGATTTGGCCCACACAAACAGGATAAGAGTTCCCTTCCGTCGCGCCATCCAAAATTAAAAATCGAAAATCTCTGGTTTATTAAAAGGTAAGTAATTTTATGAAAAAAGTTTGACTCGTGAAGGATTTGAACCTTCGCCCTCCGATGGTCAAATTTAAGTTTCATATCGGCGCTCTAACCTACTGAGCTAACGAGTCTTATATTTCGAGTGCAGAAAATAGTAAGTAGTAGAAACTAAATGACGTCAGTATTACTAATATCGGTACGTTAGTAGAGTTATCAGGCAGATTTAATGGCGTTTAGTGTCTACAGCCCCGTGTTGAATGTGGTGATGTCTTATTTCTGTAAATGTGAGTTATTTATCAGCACATCGACATGCCGTTTAGTACAAAAATAACTATGCAATCATTCTAGACAATTTTACGCCGAGCATACGGTAGGTACTCGTTAATTTTAGATTTGCATACATTGATACGATATAAAATTATAGCGTGTTTGTGTGTCCCAGAGATTCCGCTAGATTTGAAATAATTAGAAAACACAGTTTTTTTATATTAAAATTTAATTATTGAAATGAATCACATAAAACATAAACACACATGGACCATAGTATATGGTGTATAGCATAATGGAGTCAACCACAGTCACTGGTTGGTTGCGGTGCGATGAAGTGTGGTCCGATGAATATTCCTAAATGGTAGATGTTGGACATGCGAATAAATTCATGGCAGTAGCATTTATGATGAATTTAAAAGAAAAACTATCACGGCTAGATGCACTAAGGTAGTTAATGTAATAAGTAATGGTTGATGACAGAACCCTTTGCGCGTAGTCTGACACGCACTTGGGCGGTTTTTGAAATTTCATAACAACAGTAGAAATATTGTGTAGTAAACAAAAACTTTTTGTTTAAATTTTGTATAATGTCATGAAAAATGGTTGATTGAACATGTTACGTCATGATAGTTGATCATGAGAATTTTCAGAGATTACACGATTTATTAGTAAGTAGTTCAAATATTTGATGAAAGTTTGTACGGAGGGAGATTTGATTAAACTTTTGTGAATCTAAAATCCTTAGCTTAAAGCTCTTTCTATTTTTGTTATTGTTATTTATTTCAAAATCCACAGCTTTTGACAATTTAAATATAAATTCTGTTTTGAATTTGAAAGTTCTACTACCTAAAACTAATTTGGCTAATATTTTCAGCCACTGGGACTGTAAATTTAGGCTTGTTATTTTTATGATAAATTCTTTCTTGCTACTCTCTTCTCTTCGTCTTTCTTGAAGCAATGCCATAATGTGACTTTAAAAAAGTGTTTGTAAGATTTATTTTGAATGAAAAAAAATCATTTGGATTGATTCAAACACATGTTTGTTGCAGTATTCTCAAGTATACTAACGGAACGTTTCGTAAGAAGAAATGCAAACTGCACAGCAAGTCGGAACCAGACGATTCCGACTATCGGAATCGTAGTCGGACGAACCAACGAAGCGGTAAGATGAAACTACCCGGTATACTGAAGCACACTGAGAGAGAAATATGTGAGTCTAGTCTTTCTTTTCTTATAATCAATATTTTACCAAAAAGGGTAGGTCGGGCGAGACGTAGCTAATTTATATTTGTCATATCCATACTAATATTGAAAATGTGTTTGTTTGTTTGTTTGTTTGTCCGTCTTTCACGAACGAAGCTGTTAAATGATATGGTTTTTGTGTGTAGAGATAGTGAGGAGGGTGGAGAGTAACGTAGGCTACTTTTTACCGCGGTAAAACATCCCTCGAAGATCGATATTTTGTTACTTGCTAGATATTTAGTTCCGGAAGTTGTTAATATATGGCGTTAGTAAAATTCATTTGCAAGTTCTGAATCACGCTATCAAATGATACAATACATGTAAATTACTTAAGTCATAGGAAACTAAATCTAAGTAAAAATAAGTAGGATTTGTAAAAAATCGATCTCTACCGCGGGCGAAGCTGCGGGCAAAAGCTAGTCTGTCATATTTTGCCCCGACTTACCCTACTTCAGATAGGAGTATTGCTTTAAAGGGATTTTAATTTTTTTTTACATGTCTTCACATTTTATCCCACGCACTATAAGATTGCCGGGCGTGAAGCTGGGAGGGGATCGAACCAAATCCCACGACATTTCACCAAGGGGGGAAGGGAAACCCCAGAGGGTGCGGAAATCGCCTCACGTACTTAATTGACGCCTCTAAAGCTGGAATTTCGTAAATTATGTATGAAGGATATTTTCTCCGCGGGATTAAAAAATAAACTACGAGTATGTATAGGCTCAAAGAATAAATTTATTTCTTAGAGGTTTTTTTGAAATTGATTTTATTTAACACGACATTGAGACCATTGAAGTTTATAAATAACTATTTATCTTCGTTAATGACCTAACAAATCTAGTCCTACTGTAGAGTCTCGACTCGAGATAGTTCGAGGCTATTCCAATCAGTCCACTTAAGACCAAGCTCATATTGCATTTCATATTATTATGTATAACAGCAGGAATTATATAAAAAACATAAAAAAGCACTCCGGTATTTCCGACAGAAGTGAAAACTTGAACAATACAAATTTTTGAATCGTCAGGAAATATTTTATTGTGCAGGAAATACTTTTAAATGAAGTGTTTTTTATTCATTAAATTTTAGTGAATGGCTGCCAACGCCTCGTAAAGTATATGTAAACTACAATCTTGATATTAATACGAGCTGTAAATTAAGTAATTATAGTTCTGTATTTCTCTCAGAGACGGCGCTACAGGTAGGTGTCGATTAAAATCGGACGATGTCGCGAGCTGATTGGTTTATCCCCACCTTAAAAATGTCTCAACGCGCCTAAAGAAGTTTTCACTTCAAAAATCGGCTTTCGTATGGCTAACAAGCTCGAAACATTTGAAGTCCGTGCTACGTGAAGGAAAATAAGGAAATTCAATGATTTTACTACTATATTCATTGTTGTTGCTCGCATAATTGCTTAACATAAATAAACAGGTGTTTCCAAGTTAGTTTGCGGAATTCCATTAGCATAGATTAGTTTGGAAGTTCCGGAAGTTCCCACCGTAACCGCTACACGGGCGGGATCGTGAACCGTAAAAACGTAGCCACTTTAAGAAGTTCGCGATCTTTATTTCCGGGATCGCGGGATTTCGGGATTGGCCGTCACAGTTTAATCCCGAGTGTTCCTACTTTTTAATTAAGCTATGAAACGTTTAGTGCAGTGTGTGAGTGAGGCGAGTTCGTAGCTCAATGAGTGATCTAGTGAGTTAGTGAATGACCTAGAGAGTGAGTCAGCTAGTGAGTGAGTCAGTTAGTGAACGAATAAGTAATCGAGTGACTGCGTGTATGTGAGTTCTGAGTTGTTAAATGACTGACTGACTTTGTGAATTAATGATTTAAAGTATCATCAGCAAGTCCCGAGAGAAGTAACGTTGAGGGATGCAAACCTCTTAAGGGCATATTTTCATTTTCCTAAATTCAGAGACTAATAATTTGTCATACATTGCTGTATAAACCAGAAACCTCGATCTTAGGACTGACTCAAACCACCAATCTATGATCGCTGCGTCAAATAAGTTCTGTTAGTCAATTACTTATTGTTTATTTAGCCTCGGAAGAAGATGAGGACAGTGAGCCGGCTCGGCCGATCCGACCCTTGGACCGCTGCCTGGTGGGGCGAGTCCCCCGCCCAGCGGGGGGCAAGCCCGGCCGCGGGGGTGGAGTCGCCATCATTGTGAAGAAGAACATTAGCAATGTGAGCCATTTAACTATTATTAGGTACTAGCGTGTAGAACCGACACCGCAAACCAGATGTTTGTGCAATGAACTGTAGCCAACTGGCTACAGTTTTCAGTGGATTCAGTCGATTTTGAAAAGAAGTCTGCCCGATTTTGAAAATTGAACCTCCCGGCACAACACATTTTGTTCGCGATGTCTGTTCTGCTACTTTATATTTTTTTTAACCGTGTTGCGCGTTAACTTTAACATTCAATTCATTTTGCATAACAACCAATGTAATTTAGTCGCCGATTAAACGCTAGACGAACTACACGCATTCATTCATTTCAAAAAGTTAAACATCCAAAGGTCCTAAGTGCATAACCAGTGCTAAAACGAAAAGACTCTAATACAAGCAACATATCGTCGCTTAGGTAACAATACCGCGTTAGTCGAAAAATGGTCAACTGGCATTTTATACTTCATTGGATAGATTTTGTCGGCGCGCATCCAATCATGATAGAAATTTTTTAAAATTATCCAATCCCAGCGCGTTATTCAAATAGTTCTGGCACCGCGCAACCCGTTTGTTGTGTCACAACCGCATAAGTCGTCAGTCCTTATGGTCATTATGGGAGATTTAAAGCGTCTACAAAGCAATATGACCAACGGAAAGTATCTGGGAGCATTGACGACTTACTTTTAACTATATTATCTAGAACATCGTGAAAATCAGCCATGATCCGAGAATTCACGTGAAGTTTATAATGTTTTTATGTACCTTGATCACCTGATACCTGGAAATTGGCCGTTTGACCAAGTTAGCAGGTAGGCATACGACCGTAGTATACACTAACACTACTCAATCGTCCACATTTCATCCGTCAGAAAATATGTGATGTCTGGTGGCCCTGGGATCTTGGACCAAAAAGTATTGTCATATTTTCTAATATTATTCCTAAAAGCGTTATGAAAGCATTGAAAAATATTTTGTTACCTAATTATAATAAATAAATAAAAAGTTAAAATACCGTGTAAGTCTTTAATTTGTTGAACTAATACCGCACAAGTCAATTTTATACTTATACAGTATTAAAAAGACATATTTTTACTTGTAACAATAATTGAACCTATTATATACCTATCTATGTATTCAGTACACATGTTTGAAGTATTTAAAAGATATAAATCAGTTTTTTGTCTCTCCTGAAAACTTGTCAAATTTAACTTGTGCGGTATTGTTACCTAAGCGACGATATGGTCCTTCGAGCCGGATAAATAAGCAGCGGCCGGCAGTTCGCCCGACTCGCGTAAACAAAGGCGGAGAGATAAGAAACGGTCATGCATTAAAGATATGATAGCTGTTATATTTAAAGCCAGTTTATCCACGGCTTTCCCCACGTTTACCGGGGTAATAAGTACTCTATATCTTATTCCAGATCACGGTCTATCTGAGTGCTAAATTTCATGAAAATCCGTTCAGTAGTTTTTGTGAGAAGGAGTTACAAACATCCAAACTTTCACATTTATAATTTAAAAAGTATTCGTATTTGGGTGGAAAGGGCTTCATCCACCTTTGGAGTGCGCCGACCGCCCCACACCCTCTTATAGTATCAACGTCATATATCAATAGATGGCGTTGTACTAATTTCTCAATCACGCTAACGACTGATGCATATAGGATGTGTAAATGGATAATTTTATTTCTATAGACTTGCAGATTTTTGTTAAGTATTGTTAAATTTTTGTAAGGTCTCGTGTTGCGAAATCTCCGTAGACCTGATTTAAATTATAAAGGACCAAGTGCTTGTTGGTTTTTGTCGTTTAGATTTCAGGTATCAGGTATCAGTAAGGGTCAGAGACAAAATAAAACACTAATATGCGGATGATTTAAAAAAAATTAGGGAAATTCAAAATATCCACGAACAAAGACTACTACAGAAAGACAGACAGATTAATGTAGCAAGATGGGGCCGCGACAATGCCATGGATTTGAATATTGAATAATGACTGTGTATAAAATTCAGTCGCAAATTCAACAAAGAGTCTTGTTATTAACTAGTATAAATTAAAAAAAAAAATGCCTGCTATCAAAAACGCTATCATGATATACCTTTTTGATACCCATATTGCGTTATTCGTTTTATTTTTATTTTTTGATACTTCAAACAATGGCATCTCACAGCCACCATATTTGTTTTTTTTTTTAATTTCCCTTATCTAAGAGCACTTGGGTTATCACGACGAATTTAACGATATCTTAATTATATAAATCCGTTCAGCGGTTTGGAAGATACGAGGTAATAAAGAATATTATAAATAACAAGCATTAAGGCTAAACCTATCCATACCGATGAAATGTTACACGAAGACAATTTCCCAGCTATCGTCAAGATTTGCGCGGGAAATTTATTACGCTAATATCCTGTGGAAAACCGAATGATATTGAATTGTGATAAGTGATAACTATGATGTTTATTGAAGAGCATCGGCTTCTATGGAAGTTGTAGAATTGGTATAGTACCTAATAGAGAGAATCCATGATCAGAACTGACATTCGATAAGTAATTATGGTATTCCAATCTGGAGGTGTGTCCTAATAAAAAGATACATTTTCTAATTTGGTAATCGGTTAACTGACTGAGTTGTGATAATATTAAAACAAAATTATATCAAATTAAGAATCTTCTCCTTTTTTAAGTCTGTTAAAAATATTATAATCTTAATATATATAAATTACGTGTCACGTTGTTTGTCCGCGATGGACTCCTAAACTACTTAACCGATTTTAATCAAATTTGCATACCGTGTGCAGTTTGATCCAACTTGAAAGATAGGATAACTTACATCTCAAAATAAAAAAAAACTCGACAGAACGAAGTCTGTCCGGGCAGCTAGTAATATATATATCCAGACCCATAATATTTTTGAAAGACTTACGTTAGCTATAGGGGAGGTACCATGAAAAAAATGTTTTTCAATATTTTATTCTACGATTTTAGAGTTTTAATAAATATTTATATGCATGCCTAATCACAGCTTTCTAACACTAAGGGTCCCGGCGCTATGCTTCAGACAGACGGACGGACGAACGTACATGAGGAAACTTTAAGGGTTCCGATTTTACTTAGGAACCCCTAAAAAGGACGTCCCAAATACTTTATCACAACAATTTACGAGTATAGATAATATTTGTGCCAACAGCAGTGAATAATAATTTTAATATGGAATGGTGAAATAATTTTTGAAATAAGTGCTGTGATTCTGTAGTTTACAATCCACATACCTAGATATAAATTCATGAAATTCGCACTCTGTTTGAAATGAAATAGGTAAGGTAACTACAATATATTGGGAAGATGCGCTGCTAGGAAATAGAAGAAATAGTTCTAGTGTTTGGTTTCGTTTTCCGTTTTATTTTATCTGTGTAACTACGGTACGACCGTTTGACAGATCGCGACGGTGAGAATTGCAGATTCATCACAGTTCCCGAAGGATCTATCTCGCCTGGAATAAGATTTTGTTCGTCGCTATACGTCTTATATTTTTGTATTCGCTTCGGGAAATTAAAGTCTTTAATTGACTGAATTTAATTGTAATAGCTACACATCTCTAGTAAAACCATTTATTATTAAACTCTTAACGGAACTTACATACGGATTTTTATCTATTACTAGCTGACCGGGCAAACGTTGTTCTGCCATATAAATTATATCTAGATATAGGGACACCCTAATCACCTGGCACAGCGGGATTACATATTCTCATATTCTCATTTACCTAAATATACACAAAAAATTCATAAAAATCGGTCGAGCCGTTTCAAGGTAGGTACTTCGACAACAAACACTGTGACACGAGATTTTTATGTAATAGATTAATCAATGTATGAGTAAGAAAAAGGAAACAGACAAGCAGGCGAACGAACATTTACCGCAAATTATCAATTAATCATTATAAATTATGCTCCAATTCGAACTGAGTGAACACTCGTATAGATGTGCAAACCTTTTTAGATTGAAGCCAAAGCCTATAAACCACAAAATATAGAGACAGTAGAAGTATAACTCCTTAAAAGCCTGCGCAAGCAACGCTCACATAGACCTGTGTCTACCTGTTCACGAACACGGAAAATGAAGAGTAAAAGGGAAGTACTGAGCAGACCAACCCATCATTTTCGTATCTGTAAATGGTGTCTATGTGTGAGTTATCCTTCTGCGTGTATGTATTTTGTGCCTAAGCTACATAGAGATAGCGGCACAGAAACCTGCCAATATGTTAAGGTAAACTTCAGACATGCCCAGACTGATTTATGGACGTTAAACCTTTGGAAACGTTGAAATTTTACTAGCGGTTGTGTTATTTAAATATGTAGATAGTAGGTACCTCTATAACACAAATAAAAATCGGGCAAGTGCGTGTCAGGCCACGCGCTATGTAGGGTTCCGAATGGTAGCCACTCACGGTCAGTCCATCGCGTCAAATGGCGTGATATACAGCCAAAATTTGATCGTGAATGTGAAAAACTGATGGCGTGATATAAAAATCTGTATGTTCAATCGCGCCATTTTGACATATGTCATTTGGAGCCACGCCAAATGGCGCGACCGTGAGTGGCCACCTTAAGGGTTCCAATTTTACTTTGGAACCCTAAAAAGTGTCGATGTGAAGTAACTATTTCATAACAATTTTATTATGGTTGAATATTTAGGACAGAGTGGGTTTCTAGGTCTTTTTTATTTCAAGCAGATAATATCCGTGCAGCAATATTCTTATCCTTCAAATATTTAATGTTTCATTATTGATTTAAATAAAGCCCGTGTAGGTTTTTTTACTTACAATAAGTTAATGCTTGACCACAATCCCAACTGATGGTAAGTGAATATTGTGGTCCAGGATGATAAGCGTACTATCTTAGTAAAAGCCTTTTTATCCAATTACCAATCTTAGTAAAACTCTTCGGTTGAGATGATCCTGATGATCATTATAAGACTGATGATATTGAACCTCTTTCAGAATCTTCAAGCTCAACAAAGTTCCACAAGTAGCACCAAAAGGCGACACTCCACCAAAAGGCTCGCAAGGAAGAGATCCTATTAGAGAAGGAAGAAAAACAAAGGGTAATTCTTATTACTTCTCCTTTTAACTTGTTCGTCGTTGCCATTTCAAATCCCCGACGCAAACTTGGTGTGATAAAGTGTGTAAGTGAGTGTAAAGGTGATTTAATCGAACTTTCTCAGCTATGTTTAGTGAATAAAAGTATCCGAAGTTTTTTTTTTCAATTTAAGATTAAGTATGTAGGATATCTCATACAAATTCTAAGTGTATCAGTTTGAACGCAGTAACCTTTTACTAATCGACAGGATGTTTAAGGTTAAATTTATAAAATTACTTTATTTACCTTTGTTTAACCTTATCAATGCCTTCTTTAACCTTTATCTTAAGTGGATTAACCTCTACCTTTAACAGTAATTAAACTAATTAACGTAATCAATCTAATACCTCTCTACGTACAGTACCTACATACTTATCAGTAGTGTAAAACGCTACTATAAAGTAGAGCATTTTTGAAGCAAGTAGTTTATTTTTAACCGACTTCAAAAAAAGGAGGACTTTTTTATGTGTTACCTCATAACTTTTTACTGGTTGTACAGATTTTGATGATCCTTTTTTTATTCAATAGTTGGTGCTTGTCATGTGGTCCTATTTAAATTTGAGCAAGATCTGACGAGTTTTTTTGAGTTGTCCCTAATTTTAAAGTCGGTTGTTTTTAGCATTATGTGTAGATATAATAATATTGTATTTATATAGGATTAACTTTGTTGAATAGGTCATTAGAAATAGAAAACATTTAATGGGTCTGACAAACGTTTTTTACTTTACATGCCAAATAATTCTACAAAAAATTACGAGAAAAACTGTGTTTTTACTTTTTTCATATCTTAAAAAATGGCTGAGATATTTACGATCAAAGTGCGGATTTCTGGCCGAAGGTTTTTAAAAACGCGGGCGGGCGCTCACTACCCGATGACGTCACACCCCCGCTCATTCAACAGTCGCGCTTTCGTTCGCACGCCGCGACGCAGTAAAAATCAAAATTATAAGGTTCTATGTGGTAAAAATTAAAAAAAATACTGTATTATTCCTTGGTGCTTCAATTCAACAGTTAAAACACCTGATAAACTCTTTTTTTATGTGCCTGAGAACCCTAAAATGAGGAAAAAGTGGATGGCACTGATGGCAGCCGTATAAAGAGTTGATTCAATAGGCCCTAAAACTAAAGCGCACTGCTGTGAAGACCATTTCGATGTATAAGTATTTGACGACTATTTGTTAATAGTGACATTTTCTTTAAGTTTATACTAATGAAACACAAAATAATCATTGACAACCTTTAGATCTTGATTGCGAATACTTAGTATTTTTTTTATCGCGGCCCATATACCTAATAGGTAGATACTAAATGAAACACACACACTTTCAGTTAGGTTTAAGTTTGAACAAATACCTACCCTAAAGTAGGTAATGCTTACTTAGAACATACTTACATATATATGTATGTACCTTTTCATCTTTATTCCACTAATTTCCGCAGCCGTAAAATCCTGATTCTTCATGAAATATTGTGCCACCATCAATCAAACCATCCACTCTTGGCCATAGACTTAAATAGTATAATATATTATATACATATACTATATACTAAACTATATATTATATACTATTTAAGTCTATGGCCAAGAGTGGATAGTTTGATTGATGGTGGCACAATGTTTCATGAAGAATCAGGATTTTACGACTACCGAAATTCGTGGAATAAAGATATACTATATTATAGTAGTAGTAGTATATTATAGTAGTAATAGTATAATTATACATATAGGTCTATGCTCTTGGCAGGTTGTCCGACTGACCTTTTAGAAAACCTTCTACAAATCTACACACAACACGTTTCACTTTAGTGTAATCAATCGGATAATACATACCTATATAAAGGATAATTTATATTATTTCTTTAAAATACAAGCACACTATACTAATAGGAAAACGAAGACGATCGGAAAAAAAAGAAACGAGACGCGAATAATTTAGTCTTACAATAAAGATTAAACAATTTAATAGTATCAACGCACCGGACTGAGCGCCTGAGCGGGGGTGTGACGTCATATTATGAGCGCGCGTAATCTCGGAAATTCAAAAAAGGGTTTAAACTTCTCGCCGTTATAACTTCGGAAATACTGCATGTATTGAAGTGAAATAAAAACTAATGTAATGTACATGATCTACGCTCTGATTTTAGGTGTATTTCATAGCAATATTTTGACCCTTTTGTGTTCTCCATTCGCCACTTTCATACCAAAATTACTCTAAAATCACAGGATTGAATAAAAAATAAAAAGTAATGTATAGTTATCGTATTTTGAACTGAATATTTCGTGTTTTGTGAGAAATGTCAGTTACTTTATTTCAAACGTAAATCAAATAGAATTGTCCATCGATATATCCATGCCAAATTACAGCTTTCTAGAACTAGGGCCTCTAATGCGGGTTGCGGATGAGCGGACATGACGACACTACGAGTATAAGGGTTCCGACTTCCGTAGTCAAAACGAAATATAATTATGTGTTATGTCCATACTATAATGTATTTGCTTATTTCAACGACTTGATACTAGTCAGGATGGCCGAGCGGTCTAAGGCGCTGCGTTCAGGTCGCAGTCCACTTCTGTGGGCGTGGGTTCGAATCCCACTTCTGACATTATTATTTTAAGTTTTTAAACAAAATATCTCTACTTATATCATAGTTCTCAATATTTTTAAAACATTTTTTAAACTTTAATTATCGTGGTTTGAATGTAATTTACTATACGGCGGGTACTCACGATATTAATCATAATAATTAATCATAATCATTAATTTTGTATTTCAACCCAGTTGCATGGATTGTTGACACGGTGGAGTTCATGAGTAGCCACAGTAAAGGCATATCAATGCATACGTAACGGGTTATTCCCGTACAGGACGGGGACGTGAAGTTTTGGAAACATCGTTTCATAGAAAATGTATGCGATAGTGCATGCATACGCAGTGGAATTCTGTACGGGACGGGAACGGGGCCGCACGTATATTTATGCCGTACCCGTCCCGTACGGGGTAAAACACGTTACGTGTGCAGCGACCTTTAGACAGTGTTACATAATTTGTAAATTATTATTAACCAATATTCTTTTCGTAAGTATGTAATTACAAAATTAATATTGTTACAGATTACGGATTGGCGTAGCGCCGCGTGTTTAATCAAAAATTGAAACTTTAAGATTTTGTTAAACAATTTGTTTATGCATTAACGTAATATTAAACAGGCAACGACAAAAAGGGTGTTTAATTGTTTATTCAATGTTTTTAACGTATCAGTACCGTGTAAAATAACCGAGTAGGTATACCTTGTAATGTCATTAGATAATTTCAAAATTCGATCCTTATGTGTAATAAACTAATAACACATGTCATGTGTTTTTTTTAAATATCAACGGGTTCAATTTCTGGCTAAGCGTATTGATTTTCCAAAAATCCATAAAATCGGTCCCGATACTTGAGCACTTTGCGCTATTTCTCATACTTTCAGATTTGTTAGCCATCCACGTCCATAAAAAATTCGCTTAGACAGGATACTTATACACGACGAGTAACCACCCTCGCTTTGCTTCGGTTTTCTTATTTTTTTACACCTTGGGTTACATTATTGGAGTTTTATTAAGGATCCCTCTTTTTTTTGAAAATACATTATAGCCTGTGTCACCCGGGGATAGTGTAATAATAATTTGGCCAGGTACTGTAATACCAGTAATAATACACATAGGATTGTGACTAAATCAACATGCGTCTGCTGGAAGATGTCCTAGTCCACTTCATCCTCAAATTTCCTAGGATTAGCTTGACATGGAGTGCAGCTGGGCTCTACGTATTGTTTTAGACGCCATAGGACCTATTTATTATATGATTAAATCATACCACGGCACTTTAATTATGGAATAACCTTTGCAGATTATGTTTATATGTATAACCGATAAAAATTTCGAGATTTCATGAGAGCAACCGTGCGTAATTGCTACCCGCTTTAATCAGGCGTTTTTTTTATAAATTGTTTGAATTCGAAAGCATATTTTGTAAAGAGCGATAGGTACCTCAACCTTTTTTTTAATTTTTATTTACTAAATTTATCTTCGTGTTTGAAATTTCATCATTTTTTATAGTAACCTTTGAATTATGTTTAAAATCACATCAGGTTTATTTCGTTATGCACCTACGTATAAATTGGTTCCTAATGTGAGCTAAATATTATACCATAATAGGTACTTACTCGAGTCGAACAAATTCCTTGCATCGGCAAGCGTCGGTTTCGAGCGTTAAAAGAAATCTAATTGTAAGTAGATAGGCTCGACTTCTAAGAGCACAAAATTGTGGAGAAATATGCAGCGATATTGTTTTTTGTTTGCGAAATTAGAAACTGGGGTGTGTTTTGTGGCCCAGCCATAAGTAATAGGTATTATTATATACTTCTCTTACCTATGTCGCTCAGTTAGTCTGCATAAAACAATATTCTAACATCGCCAATTACCTCCGCCATATATCGCCATCATGTGGTATTAGAGTCAAGCCTTAACTGAAATGGCTTAAAAACGTGGAAAATTTGTAACAATCCGGCTCAAGATTCACACGTAGGTGCGTTGAGCCTTGCAGTACCAAGAGCCCAGGAGGGAACTACAGAACTCACACTTCCTATAGCAATGTAAGCGGATTTAGGTACTTCAGTATAGCGTTGATTCAATGTAATCCTACGTCCGGGGAAACCATTTCAATAAGTAAAGGGGTTCGAACATTTTTGTATGGAACCTGGCATACCTACAAGTTCGTCATTTTGAAAAATCTTCGTTTCAGCGGCCAGTGGTGAAACATGTGTCAATAAACGGAGTAAGTGATTACCGGAAATCGAACCCAGGACCATTTGTTTCGCAGGCAGGGTTGCTACCAAAGTAGGCTACAGGGTCGTCAAATCTTGCTTGTAAACTTTATACCGGTACAGAATAGTTTTCTCTCTGACCATCACTTCTAACTATATTAGCGACCTGTTTCGAGCATTACCTTTTGTTACTAGGTTTCCAAGAAAGAATTTAACGTTAAAGTAATTGAGTGCAGGTTGTAAAACCTTAAAATACGTTACGTTGAAAGCGTGGTAGCAATCTTCCTACAAGCGGGCGGGGTACGTCAATTAATTCCTTGGAATTTGGTTTAAGGTTCACGTGTAAGCGAATATAGTTTTTTAAAATAAAAAAGAAAGAAAGAAAAAAATATTTCTTGATACGTACACATAATTTTAGTACAAGAGATAAACTCTTTAACTCATGTAACAGACTAAACGCCAATGCATACGTAACGGGATTTTCCCGTACGGGACAGGAAAAACAACGTCGGTGACGTGCCACGTCCCGTACGGGATTCCACTGCGTATACACTATCGTATACATTTTCTATGAAACGATGTTTTCAAAACTTCACGTCCCGTCCCGTACGGGAAAAAACCCGTTACGTATGCATTGGCCTTAACAGCGGAGTCCGTTGGAAGCCTTAGGAGTCCGTAAATATACGATTAAACGTTACAAGGGGAGGCCCTTTTGTAAAAAACATTTTTAGCCGTTAGTTAAAAATATCTGCAAAATGCTACTACGACCTACGATATGAAATTCTGAAAAGGAAGGTCAATGACCTCGAATTCAAATCTGTCGCTGAACAATAAATAATTAAAAAGTAAAGTAAAATTAAAAAAAAAATCTAGTGTTAAATGCAGAAATAATTAATTAATTAAAATTTTTCTTCACACCGTACTTTTTAACACAGAGTAAATAAACACTACGTTTGCTTATTGCGACTTTTGGAATTATATTTCATTGCCTTTCCTATTGAGAGTTTGATGGCATTAATACAATTTTTAACCCGCGACCATGGAGTATAGAGGTAAACAAGGTAATGCCCCCTACGTTAAAAGAGGGGTGTTATAATTTTGACGTGTCTGTGTATCTGATAATGACTCGGTGTTTTGTTTAAAAGCTGACGTTATTGAGATGGTTCTTAGCTACAAAAATGGAGAAGATCTGTTCAGGCATTTCAACTTCATTAGCTCTTTTTTGGTGAAAATAATGGTGTAGGGGACTTTTAAATTGATTACGCTTCAGCGTGAGTCTCGGTCCAAACATCCTTACATTTCGAACTGTACCTATCAATCGATAAGTAACCAAGATTTATTATCGGAATTAATTTCGTTTATCCTCGTTTCGAAAGAATGTGAATTATGTTAGTAGAATTGAAAACGTAAGTCTGTGTAGAAAGTAATACCTGTTTAACTGGGTTCTCAAGGGACCGAGAATTTTTATCATTTATACAGGCTTTTCAACTACCCAGTTTCCCACATAGGCAGGTTAACATGACAATTATCTTATTTAGAGAGGGTCTCACTATGAGAAGTTGAAATGTTCAAAGCAAGTATAAAAGAAAAAACTATTTGCAAACAAACATATCATTAGTTATTCGTCTAAACCTGTTTAATTGTCTAAAGGGTTAATTGAGCTACAAAGTAAAACAGAGGTAAATAACGGGAAAAATTATGAAATCACATCTCAGTTAACAAGGTTTGACATTCCCAGTAACAGATATTTCAATGCAAAAGTGTCGGGACCTCATTGTAATTATCAATAACATAGGTTTCTCACATATCCAGGTTTCACTGTACTTATTCCCTGTGGCTATAGGGACATTATATTACTTTAGCCCTTCAAATCTTGGCTTGCGCGAGATCGTCTACAGCCAGTTCTTTCTTTCTTTTTCTTCTCTCTTGGTCAGCAACGGATTAGTGATGCCTTTGGTGTTGCTGATGTCCATGGGCGACGATTGTCACTTACCTACCATCAGGTGGATCGTCAGCTCATTCGCCACGTCATGATGCAATGATTTGGTGCGTCTATAGGGCCTGTCCACATCTCCACGTCACGACGTCGTCAACGTGGAACGGTGCCGTAACGTGCTACGTTACGTTGCCGCAACGTGCAAGTTTACGTTAACGCAACGTAAAAATGCACGTCACGGTGCAGCAACGTTACACGTCGCCGTGGCTTGTAAAATTCTGGTACATTCTTTAATAGGGTTACGCAAAATTTCAAAAGTATCGATACTTTACTCGATACCAGCATCGCATCAAAAGTATCGATACCTCCAGGTATCGAGTACTTTTTAATACATTTATAAAAAACCTGAATGGAATGTTGTGTGCGTTGCAAAGTTTCGCAAAACAATCTAGCAGGAACGTGTCTCACAAAATAGTCACTGATATCCAATCTATATACACATATATATATTACACAAAAATGTTTGTATGGATGTCCTATATAGACACTGAAACCATTCAACCCATATCTCTCAAAATGGTTTCATTTGAAAGGTAATAATCCGAAGATGGTTTGAGACCACTAAAGCAATGCATTAAGCACATTCAGTCCATTGATAAAGTCGTTTTTCTACTTTTACAATACAACAATTGGAAGACAATTATTGTAACGATGGTGCATCAACGTCAATACAAAAACACTGATCTGTCATATTTATCAGAAAATAATTTATCGTAGTGGAACATGCCGAGTATCCAATTTTAGATATATATTATGAAACTGTCAAGACAGTTAGTCCATGGAGTATAGAGGGTAAGGAGAGCCATCTCATATGGGAGGAAAGTTGAAATAGTGTCCAGTTGTATACTAATAATAGAGATTCCAGTACCTACTACCATCCTGCGACAATAGCGCTAGCATCGGAATAACTACGATATGAACATAGCTGTTGTAGACGGAGTGAAGTTTGCCGAGTTCAATAAAATTTATCCTAGGCTAGGTAAATATGGAATGATGAAAAAATACAATATTACGAATTTTCTCCAGAATATTATGATAGTTTATTTAATAAACATTTATTTTCTTCATATACAAAAATTTTTAATTCAAAAATTTCTTTAAAATCGCAACAACTCAATTATTATCATCAGAGATTATTGATGTCAGTCATATTTAATTGTTAAAAAAATAAATTAGAAGAATAAAATTATCACTTCGCCAGTATTTGAACTCTGGTTCCGACAATATCCAAATAAAATAGGCCACAGTTTCTTGTTTTGAAGTTTCGAATTTGTCGTACCCTATGCTACAGCCTATCAAACCAAGTTTATTTATGATTACCCACATTGTGTTATTATTATTATTTTTCATATTGCCGGCGATGCGTCGCCACGGCCTATATCACCATGCCAAAAATCAGGTTTACCCCTCGCGTAAAGATGTTTCACATCAAAATATCGATATATATATCGAAAATCCGATATTTTAAAAAACATCAACAGCCCTAAACTGAGCAAGCGCATTGTGCCACGTCGGACGACGGTGCGACGGCCGACGCGTCGTCCCACTGCGACGTCGCCGTAACGTGCACTAGCACGTTGCGGCAACGTAACGTTGCACGTTACCGCACAGTTCCACGTTGACGACGTCGTGACGTGGAGATGTGGACAAGCTCTATGAGAGTATAATATGGATATGAAAATAAAGTATACTAAGGTGATTCTTAAAACAATGTTGCTTTGGAAATAACAAGTTTTTTTAATCATTCCCCAGCGCCGTGGATAATAACGCTTCACACTTATAGCCCCACACTAGAATTCCCTGTGTCGTGGGTGCCATGGACAACACACTAGACAAGGACATTCACACCCAGACCGAGAACAGAAATTCAAACTCATCATTCAAATTTCCGTCTCGCTGGGAATCGAACCTAGGACCTTTGGTGCGGCCATCCGGCATGGTAGCCATTGCGCTACACAGGTCGTCACATTTACGTTAAAATTTACGTTTCATTTCCAAGCCAAACTGTAGCTTCCATAATGCATAACACTAAACTCCGAACTGTACCTTCTGCTTTGCGGGGTGGTATACGGCTATACGGTGTACAGTTATGAAATATTTTATTAAAGAAAAACTGGGAGTATCCGTCACACCTGTTTACGTATGTCCATGATTCGTAATATATTGCAAAACGGCCGTCGCTTACACTGTTCAATAACATGACGATCCTGTAGCCTAGTTGGTAGCGACTCTGCCTGCGACGCGAGGGGTCCCGGGTTTGATTCCCGGCCGGGGCAGACATTTGTGTGACAGATAAATATTAGTACTCGGGTCATGGGTGTGATTGTGATGTTATATGTTTAGTCCATGCCACCCGCGACACCGCCCTACTTCAGGGGTATGAGTGTGTTAGCGTTTACTTTTTTATTTTATTTCTAGTGTGTGTTACATCTACTTCCATTCCAACATTAATCATTTAGTTCCCAGCTTTTTTGTCAAGCCTTCAGCCCTATATATTATTACTTAATTATTCTCTTAGAAGTGCTAAAAAGTAGGGTTAGGCACAATGTGTAAATGTTAATTTATTGAAGTGAAAACTTCTTTAGTACGGGGGTGACTTGAAATTTTATGAAACAAAACTGTCCAGTAAAAAGAGACAAACACATAAATTCTAAAGTGAGATAGGAAGCATTGTGTAGGGTAAGGGAGTGAGGGCTAGGGGAGCGGGGCGGGGCAGAGCGGGGCGGAGCGGGGCGGAGCGGGGCGGAGCGGAGTGAAGTAGATTAGTGAAACCTACATTTATCATCTTCCCGAAATTTTACATTTATCTCATTATCTTGAAAACAAAAATTTTGAAGGTTTCACTTCTACCACATGTGAATTGCACACATTTTAATTTTTTATCTATTATTTTACGTTTGACATATTTGTCCTTGAATATTTTTTTTTGCTGACGTAAGATCAATGGAGAATTTTTCACATTTTAATCATAATGGTGTTCCCAACATGTGTACCAATTTTCATATATATGCGCATTGTGTAAGCTTATACCTATTTTATGAGCTAATTTGACTGTAACTTGTTTTGACGAATGACAATTTCTCGGTGTTAATCTTAACTGGATCAAAATCGTACATCAGATTCAAAATCTACGACGCCCAAAATCGCTATAGACAACATTTTCGAGACAAAGCGCTATTTCTGTTGTTCCGTCAATCATTATTAATTCCGCTATTTCAAATTCTGAAAATATTATATCGCATTCATAAATTGCCATTCGATGAAATGTCGTTCGATGAAATGTAATTCGATGAAACGTTTTCGATGAATTTTCCGCAAATCGCATTTACATTGTTCCGTTTATGGATTAAATAAGTTCTAGTCTAGTTGAACAGTCCTTAGCATTATACTTTGTTACGTTTCGGTGTGATATGTACCGCGTAGCGTCGTCGAATACGTTAAAAGAAAAATTGGAAACGCTGACTTTACTCTGATGGATTCTGATCGTTGATATTGTTTTAGCCTGACATTTTGTTTTGCTACTAAAATTCATGACTTTTCATTTTATCGTATTATAATTTTGTACAAGAACTAAAAATCTAGCCTAGTTTTTTAATTGACAAAAAAAGGCACTTTCAATTAGGTTGTATTTTTGCATGTTTGTTAGCTCAAAACTTCTTTGTTTAGCACCGATTTAAAAAAATATATGTATTTGATAGTTTCTAGTTTGGTCCCATATTTATATATCAGTTACATTTTCGCCGCAACCATAACGACCGTGGTCGTTAAGTGGAACGGCTAAAGTGTTACTTTGATCGTTGTGAACCAAAGATATTATAATTTTAATGTCATCGTTGAGAACGTCAAGTGAAATGCACCCTACCTATATTTATTTATATAAATAGCCGACAAACTAGCAGACGAGTTACCTGATGGTGTGGTCACTATCACCCATGGGTCAGTAGGTACCTCAGTGGATAATAGACATCATCGATACGTTAGCCGAAAAAGAACGTTCATTCCCACTAGTTCTACTGCTTAGTTCTATCGTAGAACTAGTGGGAATTTTTTTCCCCACTTTTGACAGTGGAACTAATGAGAAAAAAAAGTCCCACTCGTCCGACGATCGGAATAACAAGTACAATTATTAGTGGGAACAAATCGGTAGATATACAGGTTCATTCCCACTAGTTCAACTGGTTAGTTCTATCGTAGAACTAGATCATTCCCACTAGTTCTACTGGTTAGTTCTATCGTAGAACTAGATCATTCCCACTAGTTCTACTGGTTAGTTCTATCGTAGAACTAGTGGGAACAAAATGTAGATACGGTTTTTGTTCCCACTAGTTCTACGATAGAACTAAGTAGTAGAACTAGTGGGAATGAACGAAAAAGAAAGGAGAAGAAAAAAATCAAAATTCTTTACTCATGTAGGTAGCACTGATACATTTATGCACGTCATTTTTAATCTACCAGCTTTTCGGAAAGGTTCTTTGTCATGGAGGCCCCAAAAAAGCCCCAAAAAAGGAAGTTGAAGATGCAAATATCGAATCTTATTATCTCTAACCTATTTATCACATTGGACAGGAAGAGATCAATTGAGATCATTTTCAATTTCATTTAAAATCGATTGTTAAAAGGTCGTATTTTTTCTCGCAGTCTCCTGGGAAATTAGTCCCGTACAATGATATTACGGGAACAAATGTATTGCGCAAACCGACAGCTTTGTTATTGTGTTACTCGTGAAGGATTTTCTTTGAGCGTAAAAAATGTCAGTCAGGTTTTTACGGCAAAGCGAAAAGGAGGGTTAAGAATTCAGTTTTCATTTATATGCAGTATGTCGATTAAAGAAAATATTTCAAATTGTAATAAACTTTTAGAAATTAGATAGAGCAATACTCTTATCTGTAATAGGACTAATAGAATAAAAAAATTAAAATGTGTGCAATTCACACGTGGTAGAAGTGAAACCTTCAGAATTTTTGTTTTCAAGATAATGAGACGAATGTAAAATTTCGGGAAGATGATAAATGTAGGTTTCACTAATCTACTTCACTCCGCCCCGCCCCGCTCCGCACCGCACCGCTCCGCTCCGCTCCCCTACCCCTCACTCCCCTACCCAATGCTTCCTATCTCACTTTAGAATTTATATTTACATTTTAGTCTCTTTTTACTGGACAGTTTCGTTTCATAAAATTTCAAGTCACCCCCGTACTAAAGAAGTTTTCACTTCAAAACGTGTGTTTGTACTTACGCACGTAAGAAAATATACTTACCTCTTACTTATAAGTACCTACCCCTCGTTCGCACAGACGACCCAGCGCGCGCTAGCAATCCAAAACAACTCCAGCGAATGCTGTGCGCCTAGTATCACGCACCTTCATCATGTCGCTTTTTGGCTGTCGCTTCGTAACAATTTTACTCTTATATTTTTTTCCAAACGCCCCGTAAGTAGCATAATTTCAAAATAGCCACTAAAGTTGTTGAGTTTAAGATATTTTTCTTTCAGTTGATTAAATTGAATTACTTTATAATCCTTTAGTTTTTAGCCGTATTGGGGCGGCTTAGAATATTAACCTCAATGCCAAGCCGGATGGGTGTCGTAAGAGGCGACTAAATCCGGCCCGCTGGTGGTAGGGCCCCTCGAGGCTATTTGTAATATTGATTTTAATTGTTAATACCATTATTACTATTATTATTTCTCCATGGGGTTCGCCTGGATAGCTACCACCCTTGAGCATGAGTCAGCCGCCAAACGACTCGTCGTGTTCCGGCTGGGGGCTTGAGAGCCAGTTCCTTGTTTCTTTTTCTTCTCTCTTTCTTGGCGGGAACGCATCAGTAATGTCTTTGGTGTTGCTGATGTCCATGAGCGACGATAGCCACTTACCATCAGGTGGATCTTCAGCTCGTTTGCCGGCTTTTTCTTATAAAAATAAAAGTTTAGCTAATCATCCAGATTGCCTTTAGAATGCTTTTTGTATGGTGTATTTCCGTCAATTCCAACGTAATTTGATTAATAGTGTAAAAAATTTAATTACATACTATTTTTTTACACTTCTCATGCCATGACTCTTCTTTTTATTGGAGATAGTACTTTGTAAACGTAGGAATTTATGGTCTGAAGCGTAGGGCGAGGATTACTTACACCTAGTAATAAAACATCAAGTAACTAAGTAACAAAGTGAACTAAATTAAATACAAAGTTAAAGTCTAGAAGTAATATAAGTTAACCAACGCAAACTCTATCGACAAAAAATAAAGTTTTCTTATATCGCTTCGGAAAATAGATATTGGTTAAACTTGCAAAGGAAATGAGGTGTTAAATGAGGGTATCTTGTCGTTGATGGGATTCTTTGAAATTGAGGGTAAGTGAAAACGAAGTTTGTAACAACTACAGCAACAATCTTATTTTGTGCATTATAATGATATATGGATGTTATAATTTGTCAGATAAAGATGTCAAATTATGATAAAAACTTGAAAATTGGATAGGGAAATACTTTTACCTGACACTCGCTGTGCCTCGCGGTTTCATCCGCGTTAACTTGAGGAAAAAACTAACTACTAAAATATATGATGTCATATAGCCTAAAGCCTTCCTTGATAAAATGAACTATTCAACAAATAAAAAAAAATCTATAAATCGAACCAGTGCTGCAGTTTCTGAGATTAGCGCGTAATCAAAAAAAAACAAACCCTTCAGCTTTATAATATTAGTATAGATTGGGTAAGTCGGGGCAAAATATATTATTAGATAAGACAAATACAAAATAGGTACTATTGCAAATGTTATGTAACGTACATACGAGTATATGTCATACTGTGACCCATCTTAGGGTGCAAAATAATGAATTAATATTTAACACTGCAAATTTGCCATTTTCACTGCGCTCACGATTTGTAAATAAAACCGAAACTTCTTAATCATTGGTTACTATTTAAAAATGTAGTAATGAGCTTTTTTAGTTCATTTTAATCAGTCAAGTACTCGTACTTTTTGGTGCTATTAGGCACAAACAAAAATTCTCTAATCTTTCCTATTTCCTATTTCTAAAAGATATTACCATATATTAGCTAGCTATACATAAATTAGTTAGTTTTATTATTCCTGTGTATAATATAATTTGTACACTTTTATCTTATTCTGAATTTTACAGCTTTTCGAGATATCTGATTCTTTAAAGATTGCTTATCGGAAAAATGAACTTTTGTAATATTTTCGCATAAGTAGGTTATTTGAGAATAGTAGCTCGAGCACGAATATTTGCGAGAAAGTATTCGTATGGTTAACGTAAGCAATTTGTCAAATTTGTATGGCATTTTAGTACCATTTACGCACGATAGGGGCGCTTTTGAAAAAATGCCATACAAATTGCTTACGTTAACCCAATGATGTTGTATGTATAGGGAGGTAGATATGCTGAGAGAGCGTTGAAATTAAGTCAGTCGAATCTAGTCAAGTGTAGCGATTTCATTGTAGACAGTTGATAGATGCTTCAGAGTGAGGCTGTCTGTAGTTGTCACAAAAATGCCGAGTTGTGTTTTGAGATTTTGCAAAAATCATTTCTCCAAATTCAATAAGAATGATGGAGTTACATACCATAGGTAAGTACATAAAACGTTATGTTTAATTTTGTTACTAATATGTAATATTTCTTTTAAAATTGATTAAAATATTAAATGTATTAAGGCACATGCCATTCGTCATAGACTAATAAGGCAGAAGTGAAATCTAGGCATAAAAGTCAATTTAAGACATTTCGCAAATTGAACCAAATGAAATCTTTTTATGTCTTCAACCCATTAATGGCCCACTACTGGGCACGGGTCTCTCCTCTTGAGGAGGCCTAGAGCATACTCCACCACGCTGCTCCAGTGCGGATTGGTGGAGGGGTTAGTGGCCAACCCGAGTGTCGGAAGTTTTCAAACCGCCCGAGGGCCCCCGACATGGCTTAACGACTGTTATCTTATGATAACAACTGGGAACGACGGCTTTACGTGCCCTCCGAAGCACGGAAACGCTCAAGAAATTATTGCCACTAGCGGTCACCCATCCAACTACCGACCGCGCCCGCTGTTGCTTAACTTTGTCGATCACATAGGATCGACGCAAGCCGCCGGGCTATGAGCGCTTCGCCCTATGCAAACCCTAAGCTAATTTTATTATGATATCAAGTTTTAGATTGTTCGTAAAATAAAAAGGTTAAATATCCTTTTATCTTTCATTATTTTTAATTTTCCTAGATTTCCAAGATTTTCCAAGCATTGTTCAAAAAGAACGCAGTGAAGCCAACTGGATACCTACAAAAAATAGTACGATATGTTCTGTACATTTTAAAGAAGAAAGAAGTATACCTATTACTACGAAAGGATACTCGCGTCTGAAAAAAAAAATGCGGTGCCTGTGGTAGCATCGGTAAATAAAAGCCCATTTTTCAGTTTTCGTATCAGTGTTTGTGAGTAAATAACAAGTGTACGTTGTTCCTTTACTAATATTATCAATGTTTTTTTATATATTTATATATTGCCCATGGACATTAACGACACTAATGAATAACGAATACAATGACGCGCTGTCCTACGTGTTTTCTTCTTATCAAAATCAGACACAATTTCGTTTAAGTTATTGTATTTTTTACTTACTTTAAATTTTTTGTTGTGTAATATAATTTCAAAATGTTAAATGACAATTATTATGCCTAATATGTACTAACTATTCGTTTCATTCAGTGTCCCTTCTGCCTGACTACTCTATGTTATGCTTTGACAATTATGACATGTCATCGCGGATCGAAAACTGAACCTCGTAATGTATGGACATAACAAATCTATGGTAAAAATCTTTGCGTTAACCATACGAATACTTTCTCGCAAATATTCGTGCTCGAGCTACAGATTCAAAGTTCGCCGCATCAAACTTTTGTTTTCTTCGGAATTTTCTTTAAAACAACAATTTTTAAAACGTTTTCCTTGCTTTATCGTATTATAAACAATTCATTGGAGTATTAAAAACTCATGTTAAGAGCCCATTCCATTCATTCGTTTATTTATATCCGCTACCTACGCATATGTTTGTGGCTGCAAAATAAAATTATGGATTATGGTCTTTTATTTTAACGCTGAACGCTTAATATTATCTAGGTACGTTCACAATCTTTGCAAATTTTATTTCATGTACATACGTACATACATACGATTTCTGGCTGCAGCAGACATGTGACATATAAAAATGTATGGACTCTCGGGAGATATCCGTCTACAGTCCATGCCACCCGCAATATGGGTGAAAGCGCGTAATTATTTTTGCAGTTTGAATAGGCACATCGTCATGAGGCTAAAAATAAAACCTGTGAAGAAATAATAATTTTCTCCGAAATTAAATGTATTTTCCAACTTATTAACCGACTTCAAAAAAGGAAGAGGTATTCAATTCGACTGTTTTTTAATGTCTGTTACCTCAGAATTTTCGACTGGGTGAACTGATTTTGATGATTCGGTTTTTAATCGAAAGCTGGTCATGTGGTCCCACTTTTTGAGCGAGTAGTTTTTGATTTATTTTGAAGTCGGGTATTTTTTGTTAGTAAAATTTAGATTATAATAAAATGAAATGCTTTGAAAACAGAAGTGTAATTAGTTGTAATACTTGTAATACAATAAAGTCAAACAATTTGGCCATCGGATCAATAAACAATGAACATCTGCTGTCTGCGCTCGACGACGCTCATTAGTAAGGGCTTAGCACAGAGTAGCTGCTTACAGAGGCATGTGATTTTACACCTCTATCTCAGGAAACCATCTATCCGATATGCCTCAAAATGCTGTCATTTGAAAGACATCCATCCGAAGGTGGTTTGAGCACGCAAACAATGCATTAGGCACATTCGGTCCATTCATGTAGTCGATTTTCTACTTTTCCCATATAAAAAATTTCCCTAACAAAATGTAATGTACCTACCCATAGACTTAAATATATAGACGGGCTGTTCCGAACAAAATCTGTGTAACATTTTTAAAGCATTTTTCGTACTCTGTGACAGCGCTTCGTTCAGTCAAGTTCGGTTCAAGATGGCGGATATCGAATATTTTGCACTAAATATATTTTTTTAATGTAAGTAAAAATATAGTATATATAATAGTAAATATATAAAATCGCAAACTTAAGATACGCTGACGATACAACCTTATTTGCAACCAGTGCTGAGTATATGGAAGAATTACTTCAGAGAATGGAACGTGTGAGCCTTGAGTTTGGACTGAAAATCAACCGAAAAAAGACCAAGGTGATGATTGTGGACCGCCTCAACAACAACAACCCTCAAATAGCGCAACTGGCGAACTGTGAGGTTGTCTCATCCTACGTCTACCTGGGCTCATTGATCTCTAATAATGGAGGAAGCATGGAAGAGATTAAAAGACGTATGGCGATGACAAGGAATGCCATGGATAAGCTAAAGAAAATATGGAGGAACCGAAAACTCACAAAAAGTACAAAAATAAGACTTGTTCGTACACTTGTGTTCCCCATTTTTCTGTATGGCGCCGAAACGTGGACCTTGCGAGAAATTGAGAAGAAAAAGGTAGACGCTCTAGACATGTGGTGCTGGAGACGCATGCTAGGAGTATCGTGGACCGAATTTAGGACTAACATCTCTATACTCGAAGAACTCGCCATTAAGGAGCGTCTATCTGCAACAGTACAAAAGCGCATTTTAACATTCTTTGGCCACGTTTCGCGAAGAAATGAGGCATCCATAGAACGGCTGGTTGTGCAGGGCAGGGTCGATGGTACAAGACCTCGCGGTCGGTCACCTATGCGATGGACTGACCAGATAAAAAACGCAATAGGTGGCCCCTTATGTGAGTGCACCAGGATGACGACCAGCAGAGAGAGATGGCGAGATGTCGTTAGGCGAATTACATCTGCCCCCAAGTCCACTACTACGTGACGACCACGTCAGCTCTGTCAAGAGCTTATCGGCCGAGAAGAAGAAGAAGACACCACGGCCCATAAAAGATCGCTTCACTTTAGAAAGACGGTAAGATGGCGTTACTAACTGTTGCATTTTTCTTGTTTGGCGATTAGTGATATCAAAATTTTGTTTATACGCGCTTATATTATTCCGTATAAAAACCACATTACTATAAATATATTGTGAGGCTACTGTAAGTATACCTATTTCTTTGAACTTGTCACGCAAAGTTTCACGAGATCTAAGTTTATAAATAGCCCTAATAGCCCTTTTTTGTAGTATGAAAATTTGTTATATACTGGCTGCTTTGCCCCACAGCAAGATGGCATATGACATAATACTGTGAAAATATGCAAAATAAACCATCCTAGCAGTTTCGACGTCAGTAAACTGCCTTATTTTCCTAACAGCATAAGCAGCCCTACCGAGTTTAGTCGCGAGATTTGTTATATGTGGGCCCCACTGAAGTTTACTATCTAAGGTCACCCCTAAAAAGACCGTGGATTCCTCCATATGCAATATTTCATTATTCAGTTTGAGAGATTTGTTGACTTTTTTAACATTAGGTAGTACAAACTCTATACATTTCGTTTTTTTGCATTAAAAAGCAAATTATTGATAGTGAACCAACGCGACACATGCGAAAGAGCACTATTTACGTCGTCAAAATTTACTTTATTCTTTTCACAATTAAATATTAATGATGTATCGTCAGCAAATAGTACAATATCCGCTTGGTTCTTTACATAATGTGGTAAATCGTTAATGTATACCAGAAAAAGAAACAGACTCAAGATCGAGCCCTGCGGTACACCCAACACAGCCGGTGACCCCGATGACTTAATATCTTTTATACTAACTTTTTGTATCCTATCACTCAAATAAGACGCGATCAAGCTAAGGGCCTTGTTTTTTATACCATAGTGGCCAAGTTTAAACAGCAATGTTTCGTGCTGAACACAATTTACCAATTATGATTTAAATAAACTCAAATAAAGTTCAAACGTAAAAAATGAAGACGTTTTAACTGTGCACAATAAACAATATGCGTAATTATGTGTTCTGGAACGGTCGGGGTTTTTCAAAAATGACATCTACTTGTCTCGCTTGCTCGCAGCCGACTAAAATGCGTTGGCACCATATGGTGCCAACGTAGTTGTCGAAACTTTTAGTACAGAACAGCCAGTCTAGTATAGTACATACAATATACATATAGGTCTATGAATGTACCTACCTAATTTTTTTAGCGTAGCAGCACACGCCCAGTACTTACTAGTAGGTATACTAATATTTAGACCCAGTTACTCGTCGTGTGTCATTATCATTATTAAAAAATACGAATCGAGAGCACCCGTTGCATTTAAAATGTTTGAGTTTGTTGTTATTGTTCCGTTGCATTACTCTGTGGCAATGTGAATTATTAAGAAGGTTCTGTTCTGTCCGTCTGTCCCGCTTATATTCTTAAGGAGGACAGACTTTCTCGCTTTTAACTTAAGTACGTCTGGCGCGGGCGGTTGTTTAAATTAAAAACTATATATTTTTCTGTCAACTAATAAGCGTTGACAGTTTTGATATTGTTGTTAGTTGTTACTCGATAGTCTCGTAGTTTAAATGTTTGTCTCCCGCTTAATGGGGTTATAGTCATTGAAGTATTGTTACTAGCGTATAGAAGAGACACCGCGAACACAGTGTATGTTCCATTGAATTGGCGCCGCGCGGCTTCAATTTCCAATGGATTCATTCGATTTTGAAAGAAGAACAGGGGCTCAATTTTGAAAATAGAACCTCCCGGCGGGGACACACATTTTGTTTGAGATGTCTTACACCGCGAACACAATGTATGTTCCATTGAATTGGCGCCGCGCGGCTTCAATTTCCAATGGATTCGTTCGATTTTGAAAGCAGAACAGGGGTTCAATTTTGAAAATAGAACCTCCCGGCGGGGACACACATTTTGTTTGAGATGTCTTCTCTTGTACATACCTCAATGGTTATAGTACTTATTATAAGTACTATTATTTCTTCTGTGGTTATAGGGAGTTCGAATGAAAACTGGTTAAAAGGGTTTAAAAAAATATGCACGCCGGGAGTGAAGTAAGTGAAAACTTGAAAAATTACGTGTGTATTTTTTGAATCGTCAGGAAATATTTTATTGTGCAGAAAATACTTTTAAATGAAGTGTTTTTTATTCATTACATTTTTAGTGAATGGCTGCCAACGCCTCGTAAAGTATATGTTAACTATAATCTTGATATTAAGATGCTATAGTTCTGTACTTCTCTCAGAAATGGCGCTACAGATGTCGAATAAAATGATTACGGTGTGACGAACTGATTGATTTTATTCCATCTCAAAAAACGCCCAACGCGCCTAAAGAAGTTTTCATTTGAAAAATTCAAAATCTCTGGTTTTCTGATTTGGTTTGCGAAGACATATTATTTTATCTCTTGCTCGCAATGACTACACAAGTAGCGACAATTTCCACAATTCTCTTACTAACGAATAATCTAATTGATATTCTTATTAATTAACACGGAAAATGTACGAAGGAAAGTCTTTTGATCAGACACTTTAATTACGCGCATAAAATGAGGAGAGAAGTTTGATATTGGAACATTCGCATTTATTTTCATAAAATTATTTGCATCCAATTTATAAATGGCCAGTGGTATAAATATCTTTTTACCCCAAAATTTTGTGCTTGGCACTCGGGAAATTTAACTTTACTTTAATAATAACTGAATAGTAGTGGATAACTTTCAATAGTTTCGTGGAACTCAAATTTACCTTTGACTATAACTTGCCAACATTAATATGAAAACTTCAATTTCATATCCCGTGCTATCCAAGTGTCCTACTGAGAGAAGGAAAGCGATGTAATACTCGCTTGGAGTGCATACTGTTTCATATATTTTTGCTCATCAATCCCTCATTTCTAATGACCGTTTGAATGAATGTTTATCTTTGTTGGTAATCTGCGACTACAAACGAAGTAACAAAAACCTTGTTACTAAAACCTCTTTACTAAGAATTTATTACCAACAGTTGTGCGTGTGTTTGTATGTTTTTAGTGTTCCGTAGCCAAATGGCAAAAAACGGAACCCTTATAAATTCGTCATGTCTGTCTGTCTGTCTGTCTGTCCGTCCGTATGTCACAGACACTTTTCTCCGAACCTATAAGAACTATACTGTTGAAACTTGTTAAGTAGATGTATTCTGTAAACCGCGTTAAGATTTTTATACAAAAATAGAAAAAAAAAAACAATAACTTTTGGGGTTCCCCATACATAGAACTGAAACTCAAAAAATTTTTTTTCATCAAACCCATACGTGTGTGGTATCTATGGATAGGTCTTCGAAAATGATATTGAGGTTTATAGTATAATTTTTTTCTAAACTGAATAGTATGCTCGAGAGACACTTTCAAAGTGGTAAAATGTGTGTCTCCCCCCTGTAACTTCTAAAATAAAAGAATGATAAAACTAAAAAAAATATTTGATGTACATTACCATGCAAACTTCCAACGAAAATTGATTTGAACGAGATCTAGTAAGTATTTTTTTTAATACGTCATAAATCGTAAACCGCAAAAAACATCGATCAAAGTTACAACTAACTATAAGAACTTTTATATTATGTTACTTGCTGCTAGGGAACCCTTCATGGGTGAGTCCGACTCGCACTTGGCCGCTTTTTCATTTTTGTATGTCTATTGTAACTGATCAATGTGTATGGAATAAATAATATATTTTAGGGAGTATTTAATAATAATAACCTTTTGATTCTTTGTTCCCGCTAATCTCAAAAATGGCTTGTTCGATTTTTATGCGATATTCATTGATTGGAGTGACATTTAAGTAGTGGAAATTTTATTTTTTATGAATTCCGTCTAAATATTATTTTGAGTCCCAAGGCACAAGTTTCTAGAGGCGAAGCCAGAGCGGTGACTATAGTATTATATTAAAAATAATATGTGAAAATGTTGCTTCAACATTTCGTATTGACTTCAGTGTCAACACACCACAAAATACAGGACTCATGAATAAACAATGAATAGTCCCATAAAATGTCCCTTAAATTGTCCCATAAATTCGTTTCTCGCACTCTTATTGTAGGTTTAACAATGTCCTTTTGCCTGGGCGCTGTGTGGAATATAAAAAAGTTTTATAAAAAATTTTTTTTTTACACTTGTGTCAAACAATTTGAATTTGATGGTGTTAATTTTTATTATATTACAAGTAAATCTCGGTGTAAGAAGTGTAAAAGTGGTGATTAAATGAACAAGAACATCAACTCTATATAATAACAGTATTTTCTGCAGTAAATTTTAGTGTAAATTCAAATTCAAAACGACACAACATTATAAGATCTATATACTGTGATTATAACGTTAAAATTATTGAGTGCATTCAAAGTAATTGAAGTGAACGCGTAAGTGCCGCGATCTGCACGGCGCTTAGGACCTTCTTCTCGCGAGTATTAAGTTGTTTAGTAGTGCTCAACTGCGACTTCATTCTGTAATCTACCTACAAAGTGAATAAAGGATTATAATACGAAATGGCTAGCCCAAAAAAATGTGCTGCTTGTTTACACAAATTATCGAAAGACGTATCGTTTCTGCAATGTTCGCGTTGTATGGAGAAGTATCACCTTTCGTGCATAAATATCACACCTAAAGATTTTAATTCTATGAGTGACGAACTCAGAAAGAACTGGGTATGTGCACTATGCCGTAGTAAAGAAAGAAAAGGCAACAATTCAAACACTCCCGTTCGTTCTATTGCTTCTAGTTGCCCACCATCACCGCAGCCCGACTTCATTACTCAGAGATCTAAACCACGTAGCACCGTTAACTGCTCATGTTTATCAGCTGACAACATTAGAGACATTTTACGTGAAGAATTGCAAACTGTATTCACTCAACAAATTCAACCCCAACTTTTAGAGGTCCGCAGTGCTGTTACCGCCATTGAATCTTCTTTAGGTCACTTCAATGCTGAGCTAGAAAAAATTAAGTCTGACTATGCGGTTCAAGCCGAAACGTTGAGTAATTTAAAAACAGAAGTTGAATTATTGCGTGCGTCTAATGTGTCGCTCCAATCTAGACTGACGCAGTTGGATGAACGATCGCGGTCTTCGAACGTCGAGATACAATGCGTCCCCGAAAACAAGCAAGAGAATTTAGTCAATATTGTAGCGCAACTGAGTAAAGTCATTAAGTGTCCCGTCAGCGAGGCCCATATACATTATTGCTCCCGTCTAGCAAAAATGAATAAATCTAGTCCTCGCCCCCGTTCGATATTAGTCAAATTTAGTAGCCCTCGCCTGCGAGACGAATTTTTGGCGGCTACCAGTAAATTTAATAAAGTCAGCCGTGATGACAGGCTAAATACGAGCCACTTGGGTATTGGTGGAGACAAGAAGAGCCCTATCTATGTCACGGAACACCTCACAGCCGAGACCAAGAGCTTGCATGCTGCTGTGCGCATAAAGGCGAGAGAACTGAATTACAAATACGTATGGGTACGCGACGGGAAAATCTTCATGCGCAAAAACGACGAATCCAATTATGTATATGTTAGGAATATAGATCTTTTAAACACTTTATCATAAGACGCTAAATTTGCTAATTTGTTACTAAAAGGCACTTTAAATTGTTATTATCAGAACGTTAGAGGATTAAGAACAAAGACCTTAGATCTTTTTAACAATATTGTTTGTAATAATTTTGACATAATAATTTTTACAGAAACATGGTTGAACAGCAGCGTTTCTGACAGAGAACTTTTTGATGACCGTTATGTGATATATAGACGTGACCGGGAGAGTAGTGGTTTCCATAGTAAAAAAGAGGGGGGCGGTGTGCTAATTGCTGTTTCAAATAGATTTAAGTCTTATCGCTTATTTAATTTCGAATCAGATTGCGAGGACCTCTGGGTACAACTAGATCTGAATGACAAACAAGGAATAATTAAACATTTGTACATCTGCAGTGTTTACATACCCCCTCCGGTTCAATTACACATTATAGATCACTTTACTAGTAACACTAATCGAGTTATGGAAAATATTAGTGGCGATACTCTTATTGTTGGTGACTTTAATCTAAGTAGCTTATCGTGGGATCCTCCGACCAACTTGCAGACCCAGTGCTCGCCTGTTAGGTCTAACAGCATGTTAAACAACACTCTTATCGACTTTATGTCCCTTAATCACTTGGCTCAGTACAACTTCTGTTTAAATAATAAGGAAAAAATACTTGACCTACTACTGAGTACTACACCTATATCAAACTTACTCGTATGCGCGGATCCACTGTCAATTGTAGATCCTTTACACCCACCTTTAGAATTCGGTATCGTGCTTGATTATGTGGAATGTTTTAAATCTAAGCTCGAATCTCGGTTTCTCTTTTATAAAGCAGACTACAAAAAAATTTTGTCTGAACTCAACAATATTTCATGGACAACCGTACTGGCTGATTGTACCTGTGTTGATGACATGGTTGCGACTTTTTACAAACTGCTTAGACTTTTAATTACTAAACACGTTCCGAAATCTCACCCCCGCAATATAAACAAGCGTCCTATATGGTTTTCAAGATCGTTGATCAGAGTAATTAATGAGAAACTTAAATACAGATTAAAATATCGTAAATATGGCAATCCACGTGATCTACTTACTTTCGAACTACTACGCGACAGATGCACCAAATTAAAGAAGTCTAATTATAATACGTACTTAGAACGCTTAGAGTCGTCTTTATCATCAAACCCCAAACTATTCTGGTCTTTTATAAAAAATAAGAGAAGGGGCAGTAGTGTATATCCCGCCCAAATGTCTCTCGGTAATGCCTCTGCTACCACGGGACCAGATATTTGTAATCTGTTTGCGACACAGTTTTCTTCCGTATTTAATACTGACAAATCACATGTATATAATAAATCTTATTTAATTCCTCCTACTAATCATCTGACAACTGTATCGGTTACCCAAGATCAGGTCTACAGAGTTTTAAAAAGACTCGACCCTACTAAGGGTGCTGGTCCGGATGGAATTCCGGCAGTTTTTGCAGTTAGATGTGCTAGCGCACTTGCATTGCCCCTGTCCATAATATTTAACAAGTCCTTAAGTTCCGGCACATATCCGACTTTATGGAAGGAGGCTCTCGTAATACCATTGATGAAAGGAGGTGATGCTAGTCTTATTAAAAACTATCGACCAATATCATTAATAACTATCTTTGCGAAGGTCTTCGAAATGATATTGTGTCCTATATTGTCATGGCATTTTAAGCAAATTATAGCACAAGAACAGCATGGTTTTGTGAAGGCCCGGTCAACGGTAACCAATTTGGTGTCCTTTGTCGAAGATCTCGCTCAAGGGGTTGATCTAGGGCAGACTATAGATTGTATATATACAGATTTTAGTAAGGCCTTCGATAGGGTTAACCACGATGTCTTACTCAAGAAACTTTCATCTGCTGGAATAGCTGGCAATCTCTTAAGTTGGTGCCAGTCATACTTGAAAAACAGACAGTCTGTGGTAATAGCAGGTGGTTTTAAATCCAAACCTTTCACGTCTCTATCCGGTGTACCTCAGGGCTCCCATTTGGGTCCGCTGCTATTCGATTTATTTATAAACGACGTAATTGAATGTTTCACCAACTCAAAGTTATATATGTTTGCCGATGATTTAAAGTTTTTTAGGGCGGTTAACTCTGTTGAGGAGGAAACGCTTCTACAAAATGACATAAATAATCTGGTCTCGTGGTGCACATTAAATGGCATGAGTCTGAACATCGAGAAATGTTACGTAGTTCGCTATGGTAGGAAAAAAAACGTTATCCCCAGGTCCTATCATATAAATGGCATATCACTGAAAGAGACAGATTACATTCGAGACCTAGGTGTAATTCTGGACAACAAGCTGCGCTTCAATATTCACGTAGATAATATTGTAACAAAAGGTTTTAAAACTTTAGGCTTCGTATTACGAAATTGTCGCGAGTTTAAGAATGCCTCCACGAAACTTGCAATTTACACTGCCCTCGTACGTAGCGTCTTAGAGTACGGTTGCGTCGTGTGGAATCCTCACTACGATGTATATATTAAACGTCTTGAGAGTGTGCAGAAACGGTTTTTATGGCACCTAGCATACAGTTGCAACTTGGCTAAAACGCTACCAAGCTACGAAGAACGACTTCAACATTTTGGTTTGAATTCGCTCCGTGAACGCAGGAAGCTGCTGGACAATGTGTTTTTGTTTAAGCTGATCAACAACTTTATCGACGCACCTAACCTTCTGTCCCAAATAAATTTTAATGTACCTAGGAGATTACCAAGATCATTAAATCTTAAACCTTTCATTGCAAGACCAGCCCGATCAAATCTAGGCCATTACTCCCCCTTAAACAGATGCATGAGGAGTTACAATAGTGTTCACAACATGCATGTATGTGCTGGTAAACTCAGTGAGGACAGGGGAAGGTCAGATACCCACAGTCCCTCTCTTAACGTTGATATTTACTGTAACAATTTACCTAAATTTAAGAAAATCGTCAGAAGTTGTTGATATTTAAAATTTTATTTTATTTCTTATAATTATGTTAACTTAGTTTAATTTCAATATTTAAATTATGATCTATTAGAAATATATTATTGTATAAATAGATTATTGTATAAATTAAGGTCTAATACAACTCATATAATGTAATTCATTTAATGTACTAGTTTCCTGATTCCGTAGACATTTTCATATAATTTTTATTATTCATAATTAATTTTGTATACAATGTTATTTCATTTGTGTATTACTTAATGTTGCCTGAATCTAATGTGGTTTACACCTGTAAGTGAAGTAACACTTAGCTAATACTCAATGTTGTATAATTTTATGCTCGCCATAGTGCTTACTTTGTTGGTGTAACATAATAAATAAATAAATAAATAAATAAATAAATAAATTAGTAATATTTGCCCTTTACAGTTGTCAGACAACAGCAGAGTAATTTTTTTTTGTATTAGTACCTTTATTGACAATATAAAATCGTGTATTTATTTTCACCTTGCTTTAGTGTTTTAAAGGCATTAAGAACCATTTTAAAGATGAACGGCAAAACTCATATAACATAAAGTTTTAAAACTTTTTTATATTCCACACAGCGCCCAGGCAAAAGGACATTGTTAAACCTACAATAAGAGTGCGAGAAACGAATTTATGGGACAATTTAAGGGACATTTTATGGGACTATTCATTGTTTATTCATGAGTCCTGTATTTTGTGGTGTGTTGACACTGAAGTCAATACGAAATGTTGAAGCAACATTTTCACATATTATTTTTAATATAATACTATAGTCACCGCTCTGGCTTCGCCTCTAGAAACTTGTGCCTTGGGACTCAAAATAATATTTAGACGGAATTCATAAAAAATAAAATTTCCACTACTTAAATGTCACTCCAATCAATGAATATCGCATAAAAATCGAACAAGCCATTTTTGAGATTAGCGGGAACAAAGAATCAAAAGGTTATTATTATTAAATACTCCCTAAAATATATTATTTATTCCATACACATTGATCAGTTACAATAGACATACAAAAATGAAAAAGCGGCCAAGTGCGAGTCGGACTCACCCATGAAGGGTTCCCTAGCAGCAAGTAACATAATATAAAAGTTCTTATAGTTAGTTGTAACTTTGATCGATGTTTTTTGCGGTTTACGATTTATGACGTATTAAAAAAAATACTTACTAGATCTCGTTCAAATCAATTTTCGTTGGAAGTTTGCATGGTAATGTACATCAAATATTTTTTTTAGTTTTATCATTCTTTTATTTTAGAAGTTACAGGGGGACACACACATTTTACCACTTTGAAAGTGTCTCTCGAGCAAACTATTCAGTTTAGAAAAAAATTATAGTATAAACCTCAATATCATTTTTAAAGACCTATCCATAGATACCACACACGTATGGGTTTAATGAAAAAAAAATTTTTGAGTTTCAGTTCTATGTATGGGGAACCCCAAAAGTTATTGTTTTTTTTCTATTTTTGTGTAAAAATCTTAACGCGGTTTACAGAATACATCTACTTAACAAGTTTCAACAGTATAGTTCTTATAGGTTCGGAGAAAAGTGTCTGTGACATACGGACGGACAGACAGACATGACGAATTTATAAGGGTTCCGTTTTTTTCCATTTGGCTACGGAACCCTAAAAACATACAAACACACGCACAACGGTTGGTAATAAATTCTTAGTAAAGAGGTTTTAGTAACAAGGTTTTTGTTACTTCGTTTGTAGTCGCAGATTACCAACAAAGATAAACATTCATTCAAACGGTCATTAGAAATGAGGGATTGATGAGCAAAAATATATGAAACAGTATGCACTCCAAGCGAGTATTACATCGCTTTCCTTCTCTCAGTAGGACACTTGGATAGCACGGGATATGAAATTGAAGTTTTCATATTAATGTTGGCAAGTTATAGTCAAAGGTAAATTTGAGTTCCACGAAACTATTGAAAGTTATCCACTACTATTCAGTTATTATTAAAGTAAAGTTAAATTTCCCGAGTGCCAAGCACAAAATTTTGGGGTAAAAAGATATTTATGCCACTGGCCATTTATAAATTGGATGCAAATAATTTTATGAAAATAAATGCGAATGTTCCAATATCAAACTTCTCTCCTCATTTTATGCGCGTAATTAAAGTATCTGATAAAGACTTGCCTTCGTACATTTTCCGTGTTAATTAATAAGAATATCAATTAGATTATTCGTTAGTAAGAGAATTGTGGAAATTGTCGCTACTTGTGTAGTCATTGCGAGCAAGAGATAAAATAATATGTCTTCGCAAACCAAATCAGAAAACCAGAGATTTTGAATTTTTCAAATGAAAACTTCTTTAGGCGCGTTGGGCGTTTTTTGAGATGGAATAAAATCAATCAGTTCGTCACACCGTAATCATTTTATTCGACATCTGTAGCGCCATTTCTGAGAGAAGTACAGAACTATAGCATCTTAATTTACTGCTAGCGTTAATATCAAGATTATAGTTAACATATACTTTACGAGGCGTTGGCAGCCATTCACTAAAAATGTTATGAATAAAAAACACTTCATTTAAAAGTATTTTCTGCACAATAAAATATTTCCTGACGATTCAAAAAATACACACGTTCCTAATTGTTCAAGTTTTCACTTACTTCACTCCCGGCGTGCATATTTTTTTAAACCCTTTTAACCAGTTTTCATTCGAACTACCTATAACCACAGAAGAAATAATAGTACTTATAATAAGTACTATAACCATTGAGGTATGTACAAGAGAAGACATCTCAAACAAAATGTGTGTCCCCGCCGGGAGGTTCTATTTTCAAAATTGAGCCCCTGTTCTGCTTTCAAAATCGAACGAATCCATTGGAAATTGAAGCCGCGCGGAGCCAATTCATTGGAACATACATTGTGTTCGCGGTGTCTCTTCTATACGCTAGTAATAATACTTCAATGACTATAACCCCATTAAGCGGGAGACAAACATTTAAACTAGGAGACTATCAAGTAACAACTAACAACAATATCAAAACTGTCAACGCTTATTAGTTGACAGAAAAATATATAGTTTTTAATTTAAACAACCGCCAGACGTACTTAAGTTAAAAGCGAGAAAGTCTGTCCTCCTTAAGAATATAAGCGGGACAGACGGACAGAACCTTCTTAATAATTCACATTGCCACAGAGTAATGCAACGGAACAATAACAACAAACGGTCCTGGGCTGGGCATTTTAGCCATTTTAGTCGGCTGCGAGCAAGCGAGACCAGTAGATGTCATTTTTGAAAAACCCCGACCGTTCCAGAACACATAATTACGCATATTGTTTATTGTGCACTAAAACGTCTTCATTTTTTACGTTTGAACTTTATTTGAGTTTATTTAAATTATAATTGTTAAATAACTATATTTTTACTTACATTAAAAAAAAATATTTAGTGCAAAATATTCGATATCCGCCATCTTGAACCGAACTTGACCGAACGAAGCGCTGTCACAGAGTATGAAAAATGCTTTAAAAATTTTAATGTTACACAGATTTTGTTCGGAACAGCCCGTCTATATATTTAAGTCTATGGGTACATTACATTTTGTTAGGCAAATTTTTTATATGGGAAATGTCGAAAATCGACTACATGAATGGACCGAATATGCCTAATGCATTGTTTTAGTGGTCTCAAACCACATTCGGATGGATGTCTTTCAAATTACAGCATTTTGAGGCATATCGGATAGATGGTTTCCTGAGATAGAGGTGTAAAATCACATGCCTCTGTAAGCAGCTACTCTGTGCTAAGCCCTTACTAATGAGCGTCGTCGAGCGCAGACAGCAGATGTTCATTGTTTATTGATCCGATGGCCAAATTGTTTGACTTTATTGTATTACAAGTATTACAACTAATTACACTTCTGTTTTCAAAGCATTTCATTTTATTATAATCTAAATTTTACTAACAAAAAATAACCGACTTCAAAATAAATCAAAAACTACTCGCTCAAAAAGTGGGACCACATGACAAGCACCAGCTTTCGATTAAAAACAGAATCATCAAAATCAGTTCACCCAGTCAAAAATTCTGAGGTAACAGACATTAAAAAATACAGTCGAATTGAATACCTCTTCCTTTTTTGAAGTCGGTTAATAAGTTGGAAAATACGTTTAATTTCTGAGAAAATTATTATTTCTTCACAGGTTTTATTTTTAGCATTGTTTTTAGCCTCATGACGATGTGCCTATTCAAAATGCAAAAAAAAATTACGCGCTTTCGCCCATATCGCGGGTGGCATGGACTGTAGACGGATATCTCCCGAGAGTCCATACATTTTTATATGTCACATGTCTGCTGCAGCCAGTAATCGTATGTATGTACATGGAATAAAATTTGCAAAGATTGTGAACGTACCTACATAATATTTATGTTCAGCGTTAAAATAAAAGACCATAATCCATAATTTTATTTTGCAGCCACAAACATATGCGTAGGTAGCGGATATAAATAAACGAATGAATCGAATGGGCTCTTAACATGAGTTTTTAATACTCCAATGAATTGTTTATAATACGATAAAGCAAGGAAAACGTTTTAAAAATTGTTGTTTTAAAGAAAATTCCGAAGAAAACAAAAGTTTGATGCGGCGAACTTTGAATCTGTTCTCAAATAACCTACTTATGCGAAAATATTACAAAAGTTCATTTTTCCGATAAGCAATCTTTAAAGAATCGGATATCTCGAAAAGCTGTAAAATTGAGATACTTAAATAAAATAAAAGTGTACAAATTATATTATACACAGGAATAATAAAACTAACTAATTTATGTATAGCTAGCTAATATATGGTAATGTCTTTTAGAAATAGGAAAGATTAGAGAATTTTTGTTTGTGCCTAATAGCACCAAAAAGTACGAGTACTTGACTGATTAAAATGAACTAAAAAAGCTCATTACTACATTTTTAAATAGTAACCAATGATTAAGAAGTTTCGGTTTTATTTACAAATCGTGAGCGCAGTGAAAATGGCAAATTTGCAGTGTTAAATATTAATTCATTATTTTGCACCCTAAGATGGGTCACAATATGACATATACTCGTATGTACGTTACATAACATTTGCAGTAGTACCTATTTTGTATTTGTCTTATCTAATAATATATTTTGCCCCGACTTACCCAATCTATACTAATATTATAAAGCTGAAGGGTTTGTTTTTTTTTTATTACGCGCTAATCTCAGAAACTGCAGCACTGGTTCGATTTATAGATTTTTTTTTATTTGTTGAATAGTTCTAGTCTATTCGAGAATGTATTGGACGCCGACACATGTATCGGTGTAATTATAAACAAGAAGTCATATTCATGAAAATATATGTAATTTCACGCTTCACTTTCAGTTTATCCATTCAGTAATTTGCATTGTACATTACATCCCTATTGAACGTTAGGATTACCCGATTGCAATACTAGATTAATTATTACCAGGTATTCAATGCATGTACACAAGGAACAGGGTGATCATTTTGCCAAAAATTAGCGTGACATCCGGTAAATTCCACCGGATCCGGTACATTTAAAAAACACCAGATCCGGCCGGATTACCGGATTCGGTTCTCCCGATTGCAATCCCCATGTACAATATCCTCTATACAATATAATCTAGTTGTCGGGATCTTTGACCTTACTTTAAGACTCCCTATATCTCTATATACTAAAGGGAAGTATTTTCTTGTACGGAAAATCTCTGTCAGACAAATCGACCATATCACCTACCGATACATGTGTCGGCGTCCAATACATTCTCGAATAGACTAGAATTTTCACATTTTCTTCAAAAGTATGTCGGAGAAGCGTTGGAGGTCTCAAGATAACATCTATGTTTCGACGCCTCAGGCGATACATATCAGATCGACGTAATACTGCACTCAGATACCGAAATTGAAAAGATTTTGGTTATTTTTATTTATTATATAAGCTATACCAAGTTTAATAGGTAATTTATTAGTTTGTCGAGTAAATGTGAAGACATGTAAAATTTTGATAAGCTTTTTAAAATCATAAAGGTTATTATTAGGTCACAAGAGTAACGTGGGGCGCAATATGACATAATATGTTATAATACATTGAAGTGTAATGTTCTAACGCCATTTACTGAAGTAGCTTTAGTGTTGCTACTCGCCAATGGATGTCAGGAAGAGTCTATTGTAGTAGTTTTTCATTGCCTGAAAACACGGATAATACGACATTTTCTAAAAATGAATCCTAACTAGAACGATATATCGCCCCCGAAACCCCCTGCATACTAAATGTCATGAAAATCGTTGGAGCCGTTTCCGAGACTCAGATTACATATATATGTACAAGATTTGTACGTTGAAAGGTAGGTATTAGATTAAAATTTCACGTGTCTTCACATTTATCGAACGCAATATAAATATTATTAATACATAGACATTATGATTTATGATAGAAGACGTAAAGTTATAAGCTTTGCTTTGTAAGTAAGTTTTAAGCTTTATAAGTTACGATGTTAATAATCTGACTATCGAACTACTGGTTAGGTAAGAGTATTACGTCAAAGTCTTCAATATAACCCAAACTTTGTGTAGGTCTCAGATATAGGTACAGAAAAGTTACAAATACGGTCTCAGGAAGTAAATTGCTTATACAAAACAAAGTCGGCTTCGTAAGCGTTAAGTGGCTCAGAGGGGTCATTGACAAACAAAAAATAAGGCCATTTTTATGCGAACCAACACCCTGCTTGCCTTTTTTTTGTTTTTGTTTGAATTATTTTGAAAACCAGCAAGTGTCAAGTGTGTATCGGGCACGTGCAGCCTCTAAATATAGGTACGTTATGCCCTTACAAATCAACCAAAACTTTACTCTTTTTTACAATTATTTATTTTGTATTTTTAAGTTGGATTTTCTATAAAGCGTGTTTTTTAGTTTTTTAAACTATTATTTACTAGCTTTTGCCCGCAGCTTCGCCCGCGGTAGCGATCGATTCTTTACAAATCCTACTTAGTTTTACTTAGTTAGATTTAGTTGCCTATGACTTAAGTAAACATGTATCATTTGATAGCGTGATTCAGAACTTGCAAATGAATTTTACTAACGCCATCTATTAACAACATCCGGAACTAAATATCTAGCAACTAACAAAATATCGATCTCCCCATGGGGATGTTTTATCGCGGTAAAAAGTAGCCTACGTTACTCACCACCCTCCTCACTATCTCCACACACAAAAACCATACCATATAACAGCTTCGTTGCGACGTGAAAGACGGACAAACAAACAGACAAACACACTTTCACATTTATAATATTAAGTATGGATATATGGATAAGTATGGATTTATACATAAACTAAAAGCCCATGATGATGCGGGACCACGGCCAATAGACGGTTTCACCTGCCGTATATTTAACGTAATTTTGTGAATACTTGGTATCTTTTGACGTGTGCATGCCACGTAGTACAATGAACACAAGCCAGATAGATGTCTGATCATGTAATATTTTGCTGAATTGTATAGTATATAAAACGTTTGCATGGCAGCCCTAGAACGGTGCGCTACGCCGATTGTAGGCTGTGCTACGAGTGCTACGACAGCTACGAGCTATGTGCTACAACCATCTACAACCTATGAATAATAACCTGTACTTTTATCCCGGAAAAGTTCAGGGTTCCCAAGGGACGGCACGGGAAAAGCTAGTGTGATAGTAAGTTTAATGGCAATAGATATTTGTTAAGAAGATCTAAAACTTCATGATTATCTTCATCTTAAATATATGTGTTGTGTGTACTAGTTATTAACACCAATAACCATTCTTTTTATTTGATTGATTTAATTTGAAGCCGTTTGTGCTTGTTAATAAAACCATCTAAAAATCTTGATATATACATTTAAATTACGTGTCACGTTGTTTGTCCGCGATGGACTCCTAAACTACTTAACCGATTTTAATCAAAGCACACCGTGTGCAGTTTGATCCAACATGAAAGATAGGATAGCTTACATCTCAAAAAAAAATACTTTTGACATAACGAAGTCTGTCCGGGCAGCTAGTATGATAAAACAAATAAAAAGTTACTAGTTCAATCTAACTTTTTAGAATTTGACATAGCATTTGACATTGATAATAACACAAACGAACACAACGAATCACGCCTTGTATAGTTAATTTTTTTGCTGTACAATAAAAACGATTTTTTTATTGGCAATCCTTCAAGACGCGGACGTAGTGGCCACATAGAGGCAGGTGGCAAGTTTTGTAACAGAATGGAAACAGATGAGCGTGGAACTGACTCGGCTCTAACTTGGATTAATTGTTATAATATTAATTGGACCACTCTAGCTAGACGTTGTTTGCTCCCGTAGGACCGACGCCGTATGGTGCAAGTTATAAGCGATATATCGCCATACATAGTAGAACAATATTATTTATTCTTGAAACATTTTATGCATTCTTGTGTATCTAGTTTATATTTATAAAAATTTAAATGCACTACACATTTTTTATTTTGCAGTTGTTGAAATAAGGAAAGACATTGTCTTGTCATGTGTCTTTTTTATGTTTTTTTTACTCATTTTAAATCTGCGTAACAGAAGTACTATTATTTCTTCTGTGGTTACAGTATTTTGTTTATACATAAAAATGAAATGAAATGAAATTAGTTTATTCGAAGTAGGTTTGTTACAAACACTTTTCGAAAGTTACTCAACGCTATCGCTTCAACAAATCCCTACCGTGAGTGGTCCCGGTAGAAGAAGCGGCAAGAAACTCCCGGGATTATTTTTTTTCCTACTCACAGTTACAGACAGTACTTACTACTACTTATTACATTATTTAATTTAAAAAAAAAACTCATGTCCAAGCAGTCTTGTCATTTAAATACTCATCAACTTTGTAATATGCTTTCTTCATGAGAATACCTTTTACATGAGTTTTTAATTTACAGTATGGCATTTCTGTTAATTCTAACGGGATTTTATTGTAGATTTTTACACATCTACCCATGAACGAGCCACCAGTTTTGTTGAGTCTAAAACTAGGCACAATCAGTCTAGCCTTATTTCTTGTGTTAATATTGTGAACATCACTCTTTTTAAGAAAAGTATCGGAGTATTTTTTAACATACATAATATTTTCCAAAATGTATTGTGAACTAACAGTTAGTATATTGATTTCTTTAAAGAGTTCTCTAAGAGAGTCCCTAGGCCTGAGGTTGTAAATAGCGCGAACTGCTCTTTTCTGTAATACAAAGATTGACTCAATATCTGCAGCTGAGCCCCACAACAACAAACCGTAGGACATTATACTATGAAAGTAGCTGTAATAAACTAATCTTGCTGTTTCTACATCAGTTAAGAGCCTTACTTTCTTAACTGCATAAGCAGCGGAACTGAGCCTCCCTGACAAGGCTTCAATATGAGGACCCCATTGTAGTCGAGAGTCTATGGTACCTTAGTAACGTGATACAAACGAGCTATTTAGTCCTCATAGTCACGTTAGTTACAAGTTAGTGATACAAGAATACAGGCCATACATTTATTCAAGTGTGAGCTTACTGAAAGATTTATCAAAGCGATGCGAGGACATTTACTAGTATATAATACTTTTTATAATATAACACATAAATAAATAAATAATTAACGCTTCACACTCATAGCCCCACACTAAGATTCTCTGTGTCGTGAGTGCCATGGACAACACACTAGACAAGGACATTCACACCCAGACCGAGAATAGAAATTCAAACTCATTATTCAAATTTCCGCCTCGCTGGGAATCGAATCCAGGACCCTCGGTGCAGCGATCCGGCATGGTAACCATTGCGCCACACGGGTCGTTACATATTACATAGTTCAAATCAGGGATGTCTCGCATCTTGTATTTTGTACCACACATATCCCCTGCCAGCATTCATTATAAATAGACAACATGAGGACGGTAACGACAGTTCGACTGTTTGACCTAACAGTTTACGATGGACTATTGTGGCTTTAGAAGCGATCGGTGCAGTTTATTTATGCAGAAGCTATTCGAATGTAACAACGTGTTTTACTAATGTAACAGATGTGAAAGTTTGTATGTTTGTTACTCTATCATACAAAGCTAAATGAATTTTTGAATGTCATTTGATTCACAAACAGTTTTTAATCTGGATTAATATCTATACTAATATTATAAAGAGGAAAGATTTGATTGTTTGTTTACATTGAATAGGCTCGGAAACTACTGAACCGATTAAACAATTATTTCACTGTTGGGAAGCGACACTATCCCCGGGTGACATAGGCTATATATATGTACATATATTTTCAAAAAAATTAGGAATCCTTAATAAAACTCCAATAATGTAAAAAAATAAGAAAACGAAGTAAAGCGAGAGCAGTTACTGGTATACATAGAATAATCTATATATATAAAAATGGATGTTGCTAAGCGCTAATCTCGAGAACGGCTCGACCGATTCGGCTAAAATTTTTTTTTGTATGTTCCTTGGAGTCCACGGAAGGTTTTTATAACATTAAAAAAAAAAAAAAAAATATTGCGCGGACAATACTAAACAATTAGGTACCGGGAATAATGGCTAACCGCTATATCGTCGCCGATCAACTGCAGTTAAAAGAAGATCAGTTGTAAAAGTAAATCAACAAAATATCAAGAAGAACAGTTGTAAAAGTAAATCAACAAAATATCGAAATTGATAATCGTTGCATTGTTCCTTATTCACCAATCCTAGCAAATACTTTCATTCCGTAAAATCTATAAAATACATTTGCTAATATGTAACCAAACGGAAGTGATATGGCTGTGATTGGAGTTAGTGCTGAAATTTCTGTTGATGAAGTTAACCAATACCAAATGGGCCGTTACGTTAGTATTAATGAAGCAATTTTTCTCTTCCCATTCATGAAAGATACCCCACTGTAGTTCATTTAGCCGTCAACTTAGAAATTGGCTAAAGAGTATATTTCACTGCACAGAACGTACTACAACGAGTTATTCAGCCACTATATACAACCTTGATCAGTTTTTTTTGGTATGTGTCAGAATGTTGCCCGAACATTGCTACTTAGCAGCGTTTGCAGCTGTTAGAAAATGATTCCCATTGGGATCAAACCTCAAATGATGCTGTAATTTCTTTTAAACCTCAGCAAATACGAACATTGTTTTCTATAATTATATCGATATGCTTCCCGTCAAACCCGATTGATTTATGTAGCAAATACAAAGATGATATATGTGACGATATCTTGCATCAAATGCGCACTAGAAAATGGAATATACATTAACAATACACAGAGAAAATTTACAACGAGGCATTGATAATAGTTGAGGACATGTGCTTGATGTCAAACAAAGTATCATCTCAATTAGGCATGGCCGCGCCTAATCGCCCAATGTACGACGTTGCTTTAAGGGAATCAGAATAAATGTTCCGCTGTTGAACCAACAACAAAAATTTGTAAATGATGGAACTGGAGGAATTTACTATTTGGATGCTCCAGGTGGTACATCTTCATCTAGCAACTCATTGACCTTGGTAATGGCAAAATCCCTGATAATGATTCGACTGGCTGCATTATATTTTTGTCAGTTTACTGAAAAAACAATCGAGCTCATACAAAACGTGTTCCCAAACGTCTCTCAAAATTACAAAGATCATTTGTGGCTGAGCGAACGTGCTATATTAGCTGCCAAAATTACGGATGTAGCTGAAATAAACTTCAAAATTCAAAATGAAATTGCCGGTGAATTAAAGACATACAAATTTCACATACAGTTGATTGGGCAACTAATCAAGATGATGTCGTCAACTATCCACCAGAATCGTTAAATTTTCCGGGATTGACACCTCATACCTAATCTTCAATGGAAAGAAATTGAATAGAAATTGATAATCGTTGCATTGTTCCTTATTCACCAATCCTATCAAAGACTTTCAAGGCGCACATCAATGTTGAATCTTGCCATTCCGTAAAATCTATAAAATACATTTGCAAATATGTAACAAAAGGAAGTGATATGGCTGTGATTGAAGTCAGTGTTGAGATTTCTGTTGATGAAGTTAACCAATACCAAATGGGCGTTACGTTAGTATTAATGAAGCAATTTCGCGCATTTTTTCTCTTCCCATTCATGAAAGATACCCCACTGTAGTTCATTTACTTCATTTAGCAGTCAACTTAGAAATTGGCCAAAGAGTATATTTCACTGCACAGAACGTACTACAACGACCACTTTAAACAACCTTGACCAGATTTTTTGGTATGTGTCAGAATGATGATTTTGCCCGAACACTGCTAGCAGCGTATGCAGCTGTTAGAAAATGATTCCCATTGGGATCAAACCTCAAATGATGCTGTAATTTCTTTTAAACCTCAGCAAATACGAACATTGTTTTCTATAATTATATCTATATGCTTCCCGTCAAACCCAATTGAACTGAGCGAACGTTCTATATTAGCTGCCAAAATTACGGATGTAGATGAAATAGACTTCAAAATTCAAAATGAAACTGCCGGTGAATTTAAGACATACAAATTACACATACAGTTGATTGAGCAACTAATCAAGATGATGTCGTCAACTATCCACCAGAATCGTTAATTTTCCGGGATTTACACCTCATAATCTTCAATGGAAACTGGAAAGTAGGATCGGTATTGGTGTTGGTATTGGTGATGGGCTCCGGTTTCCGCGCTTAGCCTCTAAGTCGGGCCATTGCGCGTGAAGTAGGATCGGTAGTCATAATGTTAACAAATATTAAATATTAACTTATTTTTGTAAGTAATCGTCGTTTATTGTTGAGATATAAATAACGTGATCACTCGGAAAAATTTATTTTATTTCTACTGTTAACTTTTGACAGAACGAAGTCTGTCCGGGCAGCTAGTTTTACATAAAAATCGGTCTGTGTGCCAAGTTACAACTTAATCTGTGCAACGGTCAGTGCGTAATCTTAATCCAAACATCTTCCCAAACGTATTTAAGTAGGATGTTTACTTTATATTAACTTCAATATTAATTTATGTACCGACCTGTAAGTAACTGAACTAATATTAATGCTAGGTAAACCACACCTGACTAACTTAGCAACACTTGAAACTCACAAGCTTGCTACTAATTTAAGTTTCAGCTCGTATCTCGCGTATTAATACTGATATTGCAAGCTGACTTAGTTACCGTTGTAGTTTGTCGTGCCTACTTCGTAGTGAACAATAGGTATCTATCAATACGGGAAGATGAACTTTTGAAACCCCTTTTAAGAGGAGTCTGAGATTTGGTAAAGTTAACATTTTACGATGAGAAGATCAGAAAGCTAAAAGTATATTTAATTCATACAGATAATAACATTAAGTAACTGATCGATTTCTGCAACAGATATTTTTAGAATGTTTGTCAACTGATATCTTATCTGTAAGAACCAGTGAAATGAAAACCTTGAGTATCACGTAGAATATGAAACGTGATATAAGGAATTCGTTCCAAAAAATTCTACAAAATACCTGTAGGTTTTTTATAAATATCTTCAAAGGAACGGAGTATATTCGAATGTATTTAATTTGTCCCCGCGATCAGACTGTTTCAGCACGAATGAACAGTTTTAATGAATTCGGAATTTCCGAAAACTTGTTGTGAATACGCGGAAGTAATTGGGAATCGGATAAATGAGAGAAAATATGAAATTTTTTGGTGCAGACATGGGGTGAATCAAAGTAACGAGGAAAAAAATAAACAAAAAATTGTGTGTTTTTTATGTTTATTAACTTCATTTTTTAACCCTGACGCAAACATTTATTTGGCTGTTTTTCTGCTCATGTCATGACAACTCCTCAACGAATAGACTGATTATGATGCGATTTTCTGAAATTACAGGGGCATTTGGAAAAAATATGAGAGTAAAATTGTTACGATGCGACAGCCAAAAAGCGACATGATAAAGGTGCGTGATACTAGGCGCACAGCATTCGCTGGAGTTGTTTTGGATTGTTAGCGCGGGTCGTGGGTGCGAGCGAGAGGTACTTATAGGTAAGAGGTAAGTATTACTTCTTACGTGCGTACATAAGTACATACACACGTATTTTTATTTGAAAGCTGACGTGATCAAGATGGTTTGAAACTAGCTGACCCGGCAGACGTTGTTCTGAAACATGTTTTTTATATTTTCAATTTTATAACATTACAGGTATTCCTGATTTGTATGCCGAATGCATGTATGCCACATGTATCAGCTAGAGTACCTAAACTATAATCTCACTTGTTACAATACATTAGATCATCAAAATACATAAAAAAATTAAGCCAAAATAATAAGTCTATGAATTGCTAGAACAAAAAAATATTAGTGAACATTTGTTTTGAGATTTTAATGTAAATAGAAATAAATATGGGCAAGAAATGGCCATCAGGTATATATTTTTGAATACATTATTTTATTGAAAAATATTACGCGTACCATACAAAAATTACTTGAAATTGGATACGTTTTCAGAATGTATTGCCTGCTAGCTTAAAATGTTTTATCTTGATACGTCACATGAAAGCTTATTGCTATGAATGGGAATTTCAACACTGTATGTACGAATTCGCGGGCTAAAGCTAGTATAAAATAACACTGTATAAAATCTGGTCCTGTTTGCTATGTACTTAGTTCTTATAATAATGTTATACAGCCATGATTTTCATTACATCCGAGACAGGAGTATAATGAACCATGTGTGGAGATTTCAGAGTGTCATACATCCATCACAGGATATTAACTTGCTTTAGAATGCGCGATAGTCCAGGAGATTGTTGGAAATGTTAGAAATGTATGTACAAAGCCCAATAAAAGAATTACAGTTAGTTTAGACATCGTATATTGTTTGCAAAACACAAACAAGGAAAGTTTTCTTGAAAAAATCTTTCTGGTTTTAGGAATTGTATGTACTCGATTGTGTGCAATAATATTTATTTATTTATTTATTTATTCTTTATTGTAACAACCTTAATATAAAGGGGTACAAGGGGTACAATATTATAAAGTATTGATTGTTTCTAGCGTAAAAGATAAATATTGTGAACAAGACTTTGATAGCGTTGTTCTTCATCACATCAATGTATTGACAAAATGTCATTCCTTTCGTCACGTTTGACAAATAAGCAAGTAATAAGAGTTTCTTTTTGAGCAAAAGACAACCAAGTGCGTGTCAGGCCATGCGCGCGATGTCGGGTTTCGTAGTAATAATAAGTTCATATACTCATTAACTACTTAAGCTAACCTAGCTGTGATGGTTTTCCTTTTAAATTCATCATAATTATATACTACTACCGTCAATAAAAGTATCTTGATATTGGAACGAAGTTCCTTAACGCGCGTTGCGAAAGGGGGCTAGGCGGAAAATTTGGTAACGACACTTTTTGCCGTAACGAAAAGTGGTAACGACACTCTTTGCCGTCGTAGTTTTTTTTTTACATAGAAAGCAAGCCAGAGTACTAGGATAGCAAAAACATGCAAGCGAGTGTGCCAAAACAAATCTGGGGTATTAAATTTCTCATCGGCTTTGTTCTCCTAGTAGCAATTGCTACTAGGTGATGCTGCATGCATTGCTGCATGAATTGCTGCATGTTTTTGCTATCCTAGTACTGACTGCAAGGAAATTCGTTCCATCCGGGCGTCCCTTGACACCTCTCAAGTTTTTTTTTAAAGATTTTATTCTACCACTAAGTAATAATTAATTATATCAATGTCAAATTACATCTTTCTGGCAATAACGGTCTCTGTACTATGCTGAATACGGACGAATAGAAGGATAAATGGACGAACATGACGTTTCGAAACTGTAAGGGTATTACTTTGACTATAGAAATTTAAAAACAAGTGTAAAGCCTTCACCAAATCTTTTATATTAAACGCAGCAAGCTCTCAGCCTACACGAACCGAATTCGTCGTACATCATTCATATTTGACTACACCTGTGTACAGAGCATCAAGGGAGGAGATTTCAAAAACTACCCAATTATGTAACACATGCGCCACCTGAGGGCGTTGTGCGAAATACATTCCAGAGATTAATATGTAAATCGTTTTATACATTCATCAGGCGACTTGTTATCAACGTTATGATAAAGTTGACAGTTATTACCTGTTCTTATAAATAGCTGAAAAGAAAACAGATGATTTACCTACCTGATTTTATTGAAAAAATGCTATTTTATTAAACATTGCACTAATGAGTTTAAAAAATAACATTTATTTCTGTTTTTATTACAACATTGACATGTAAAAATGCTTATTCATAATTAATAATTATTAATTATTCTAAAATATGACCACAAATTATAACTAAAAACTTTACCAATTTTCATCGAAATCCGTTCAAGGGTTTTCATATGATGCCCGGGCTACAAACAGACAGGCAGACAATAATTCTAAAAAAAAATTCGTGTTCCAACACGTTATTAAAGTGCCAATTTGCCCTTTGTGTTTTATTATAAAATAGCTCACAAGCTTCTATTTTAATAAAAATGTTTCGTGAGTATTTGGCCAATAACACGGTACATCAATAATATAACGCACTCCCATCCCACGTTTATTTTTAAAGTAGACGATCTCTAACAACCTATTAGTAGGTATGCCTTTTTGGAAGAACTAACTATCGACTTTCGACTGATTCATTACCAGCGTATTGAAACAAATGAATCGGGGTATTAGCATAGTTAAATGGCTCGCTTCCAAAATAGGTCAAGTAAAAACCTTTAACTTTTCGGGTTCACTTTGTTACGACACACTCGTAACATTTATCGTTTAATTTAAAAGTTTTCTTGTGGTTTAAAAGAGGGTCATGTTGGGCTGATAAGGGTCACTGTCCCTTAAGGTTTGAGCCAGTTCTTTCTTTTTTAACCGACTTCAAAAAAGGAGGAGGTTCTCAATTCAACTGTATTTTTTTTTTTTTTATGTTTGTTACCTCAGAACTTTGGACTGGGCGAACCGATTTTGATGATTCTTTTTTTAATCGAAAGCTGGTGGCTGTCATGTGGTCCCACATAAATTTTATTGAGATCTGACAATGGCATCCATGAGAAAACCACATAAGTCGTAAATTTGTGTTAAGATGTGCGCGACAAATTGACGAATAACTCAATATCACGCCAACCGATTTCGATGATTCTTTTTTTAATCGAAAGCAGGCACTTGTCATGTGGTCTCACATAAATTTGAACGAGATCTGACAACTATGTAGTTTTTGAGACTTTGAAGTCGGTTATTTTTTGTTAGTAAAATTTAGATTATTTTTTCATCTTACATCTCTCTACAAATTGTCCTATCTCATTTTTAAGAGTTTATTAAAATTTGACATGTCTTCACATTTATTCAACAAACTAAATATGTGAGCGATGTTTGAACAACTTTGTTGTTGATGTTTGAACACCTTTCAACTTTGACAGCGTGATTGGGACTGGGCGTGTCACCGAGTATCGTATAGTGCAATATCGTCATTATTTTGACTGGCGCTATATCTAAATCCCCTGGTTCTAAAGATATTATGGCCTATTATTGCCATTTGACCGACATGTTTAAGTATAACATTTTACCAATTAAAAAAACCCACCTGCTATCAAAAAAGCTATTATGGTATACCTTTTTGAAATCCTTATGGTGAGCTGTTTAATTTGATAACCTTTGCATTATTCGATTTATTAAAATTTTTTGAAACTTCAAACAATGGCATCTCACAGCCACTATATTTGTTTTTTTAATTTCACTAATCTAAGAACACTTGGGTTATCAAGATGGATCTAACGATATCTTAATTACATAAATCCGTTTAGCGGTTTGGAAGATATAAGGTAATAAAGAATATTACTCGCATAGATACATACAAAGATACAAGATACGCGTGAAAAACATAACCCTTCCTGGCAGTCGGGGAAAAAATAACCGACTTTAAAAAAACAGTCTACGAACGTAGATTAGAAATTCTCATGGGGGATTAAATTTTGATAAATATTTTTAAATTTTCTTTATCCCCCCCCCCTTACTTATATTCTTTTCTTTTACTGATATTCGAGTAATCGTGACTAAATTGTTATAGATTTTTTTTGCGCTACTACTAATATATCTTTGGTTAGCTAGAATTACAAATTATGTCATAAACATACCCCTATGTCCATAATCTGTGTCCTCCTGTATGTCCTTTGCGTATCTGTGTAACAAGACATAAGGACTCGGAATTACAGTCCTAAAATAATATTAACATGTGGTCTGTCCCTCGCGCACTGTGGACAGATCCTTAATATTATTTTGGTAGGTATATATATCGTGCTGTTTTTACCCGAATACGGCAAAGAACAGAGGAGTTATGATTTCAGCCCTTATGTACGAATTGTTACATACCTGAATAATATTAATTTACCCATTTTTTTCAATCGCCTGAACTTATCACCGACTCAGCGGCTAAAATTAATAAAAGTAATTTCGACTTTTCTACCACGCGGTCGAGCAGCCGAACATTGTCCGCGCCCGCGCTTCATCAAAAATGGACCAAATAGTAAAAAAAGGGACATAATTTAAAGTGTAATTTCTTTAAATTAAACATTCGTGTGTGAAATCATTGTATTTGAAGACCTCCAGAGATTACCACCGTATGATTAATTGTTTGTTTCAAGTATTATATAGCTACATACTCATAGCCCCACATTTTGTTTTTGCAAGTGTTTTCATGACTTCCACTGCCCCTCTTAAGGCCTTCAGTAACTGCAGGATGCTTGCTGACTAACCGATAGGCGGACAGATAAAAAGTAAAAAGTCTATCAGTGAATGCGCTCACCATCATTATCAATCAATATCATATCCACTTACCATCAGGTGGGATAGTCAACAAGCATTACCTTCGGTAGAAAATAATCTAAATTTTACTAACAAAACATAACCGACTTCAAAGTTAGTCAAAAACTACTTGTTAGATCTCGTTCAAATTTATGTGGTACCACATGACAAGCACCAGCTTTCGATTAAAAAAAGAATCATCGAAATCGGTTGGCGTGATATTAAGTTATTCGTCCATTTGTCGCGCACATTTTTAATACAAAAAGACTTACGAGTATATGGTTTTCTCATGAATGCCATTGTCAGATCTCAATAAAATTTAAGTGAAACCACATGACAAGCACCAGCTTTCGATTAAAAAAAGTATTATCAAAATCGGTTCACCCAGTCGAAAGTTCTGAGGTAACAAACATACATTTTTTTGAAGTCGGTTAAAAATATGTGATTCAGACTGCAGAACCCTTCTCGAAAAGTTCACGGTTTGTGATTTCATCAGACCCATCGATAACCTTGTATCAATATTGGATCAAGATCCTTATAACGCTCTTTTAAATTGTATATTTAGCAATTTTCACCTTAATTGCGTGCAATCTACTTGATATTACTGTTGGTTTGATCATAATTTGTTTAAGGTTTTTGTGAAATTTTCCTCTGCGTTATTTATTCGCTGTAACGACCCTATTTTTACGTTGGTCCTGTTTCTAGGACATAGTGTTTGTTTGGTTTTACAAATATAATAAATTTATTTGTACTGGAGATTTTTGTACGATTAACCTTTCACGACCCTGTAGTCTAGTTGGTAGCGACCCTGCCTGCGAGGCGATGGGTCTCGGGTTCGATTCCCGGCCGGGCCAGATATATGTATATGTGACAGATAAATATTTGTACTCGGGTCATGGGTGTGATAGTGATGTGTTATACCTATGTGTAGTACATGCCACCCGCGACACAGGTAACAATAACCTACTGCGGGGGTATGAGTGTGAAAGCGTTTGTTTATTTGTTTGTTTGCTGTCTCATTAATATAGGCTATTATGAGTATGGGTTATTATTATGATGTTCTGTTCGTTCCGTTAATGCTAACCGTAGTACGGATTAATCTAAAACTTGGCACACAGTCATATAATAGGAAAGGTTTTATTCCGGTTGTACTCATATGTTCCCCTGGGATGATAGGAACGTGTATGTATGTTTGTGATTTCGTTTTGTGAAAGCACTCTTCGAAACGAAGCCGCAAACTAGTAGGCTTTAATTATATCTAATACTAGCTGACCCGACAGACGTTGTTCTACAACATAACCGGTTTTTTTCGTTGATAAGTTACTGATGCGAAAAATTGATAAAAACCATCCTTGAAGCGTATGTTGTGTCAAATTTTAAGCTTAATCGGTGAAGACCTTACGAGTTTTTGAAGCTTGTACAAACCAACTTAACATTTTTATATATTATGTAGACTAGGGCTGCCAGCGGCTTTTCCCGCGTTACTAATAATAAGTACCCTATGTCTTATTAATATCATGGTCTACCTGCGTGATAAATTGTATGAAAATATGTTCAGTACTTTTAGCGTGAAAGATTGACAAATATCCGTACAAACTTGCACTTTTATAATATCAGTAGGATTATGATAGGATCTATCATTTGTATGCTTATGGGATGAGTTAAGTACATCCTCTGTTATTTCTGAGCTCTGTGAATCGAGCAGTTATACATTTTCATCTGGTATGTGTACTTTTATCTCTTACATTTTACCGCTATCCTTAGCAGCATTAATATCATTGAAATAATACTGTACCGAATACTGTTTTAATTACAATAAGTAATATTGTTTTAACAATTCTGTTCTAGTTAATTGAGTATATTATCTACCGTTTGCTATTAAAATGAACAGGAACATCTTATATAATTGAATTAAGTGTTAATTTAGGTACCATTATTCACCTATGGTAATTTGCCAACCATTTACTATTTATTTAGGTTTTGTAAAGTGATTCATCTACGAGAGTTAACAGAACAAATCATCAATGTATTTAGATTTCAACGTATAGTCTGTAGTAATCAAATAATTGATGGAAAGAACGCTTTGATTAGTTGAGGTCATATTCACATATATAATTAATATAGATTGATCATAGGTGTCGCTGTGTTCAATTAACATGTTCTCTGAGATTTTATATTTTTTTTATAAAATTGGTAACTCCCTTCGTCCAACATAATATAACCCCATACATAGCCAAAGAAATTCGAGCGTATAAAAACCTTTTTCTAGATAACTATTAGACAAGCAAATTAATGTAGTTTTATTGTGGACGAGAAACATAATTCCAAAATTACAGCGAATAGGCGCCCAGAGCATTCATGTAACCGACATATTTAGTTATCTAAATTATAATAACATCATCCTTTATATTACAGGTAGGGCTGCCAGATTGGAAAATAAAATATTTGGTCAATTTTCCTTAGATTGCGATTTTACTCGCAAATATCGGGGGAAACAAAATAATAAAATATTTCAAAATTACTCGCTTTTTATTTCCACAAAGTTAAAGGAGTCTGCCCACTACAGCGTACCATACCATGACCGTACCATGAACGTATCAGGCACGGAAAGAGACGTAAAACGAATCGACGGCGTTCTAACGAGTACATTTTCATAGACAATTTTTGACGCTACGTGCATGATACGCGACGGTGTTGATCTGTGATGGAACGTTCTAGTGAGAATTGTGTCATACTTTTAATACAAAGAATATTTTTTAGTATTACACATTGGTAATTGGTAGTAGGCCATATTATTACAAATTATATGATTATTTTGAAGACAATGCAGCTTGGACTTGAGCTATTAAGTAACTGTGAGTAGGAAAAAAACTCCCCGGTAGTTTCTTGCTGCTTCTTCTTGCGAGTCCATCCACTCACGGTAGGGCTTTGTTTTATTTAGCAATGACTTATTGTTAGTTATTTTCAAAAAGAGTTTGTAAACCAAACAATTTTGAATAAAAATATTTGAGTTTGAGTTACAGTGGAAAGACTCCTTGAATCTGCAAACATACAAATCAACATACATTTTGACAGCTTCATCAGGGAACTAAGAATTATTACTGCTGAGATGTCGTGTGCCACATCCTCAATATGCCAGAGAAACTATCAAATGACCACAAGTCTGACTGCGAGTTTTTTAAGACCAACGATGAAAATCACACTTTTTAAGTGAAAACTTCTTTGGCTGCGTTACGCATTTTTGAGATGGGATAAAAGCAATCAGCTCGTCACATGGTAATCGTTTTAATCGACACCTACCTGTAGCGCCATCTCTGAGAGAAGTACAGAACTATAGTTACCTAATTTACTGCTCGTGTTAATATCAAGATTGTAGTTTATAATATATAATTATACTTTACGAGGCGTTGGCAGCCATTCACTAAAATGTAATGAACCATTTTTAACCGACGAAAAAAAAGAAGGAGGTTCTCAATTCGACACGTATTTTTTTTAATGTATGATCACGCAGCAATCCGCATAGGGTGGTCCGATTTTGATGATTCTTTTTTTAATGGATAGGGTATGCCTTGAAGTTGGTCCTATATATTTTTTTTTATTTTATTCCCACCCTAAAGGTACGAAAATAGGAGATGATTGATTATTCACCCACGGAATTTTTACCCGTTACCCCAATAATTTTGTACTGGATGATCCGATTTCTATGATTCTTTTTATATTAAATTAGCTGCCCGGATAAACTTCGGTCTGTCAAAAGTTTTTTTTTATTTTGAGATGTAAGCTATCCTATCTTTCAAGTTGGATCAAACTGCACACGGTGTGCAAATTTGATTAAAATCGGTTCAGCAGTTTAGGAGTCCATCGCGGACAAACAACGTGACACGTAATTTATATATATTAAGACTAGCTGCCCGGACAGACTTCGTTCTGTCAAAAAGTTGTTTTTTTTTGAGATGTAAGCTATCCTATCTTTCAAGTTGGATCGAACTGCTCACGGTGTGCAAATTTGATTAAAATCGGTTAAGTAGTTTAGGAGTCCATCGCGGACAAACAACGTGACACGTAATTTATATATATTAAGATAGTGTATACCTTGAAGTTACTCTTATTTAAATTTGGAAACGAAATTTTACCCCTAAAGGTACGAAAATAGGGGATGATTGATATTTTAGCTACTACATTTTTACCTGGTAACTGAATCTATCACCAATAACTTATTATTAATTTCCATAACTAAAAATTAAAAAATAATCACTTTTTAACAAAGGCCAGTCTAGATTATCATAGCCGGATTACATTAAGCTTTTATAGCAATTTCCTAGCTTCTCTTATGAACGCTGATAGTGAGACAACTTCTTCATGGAAACGTTAGATCTGTACCTACTTAACGTCTGCTTTGGCATGCCAACTGTAACACTTAACATATCGAAGTTTGTTATGAATATTATGTTTCATCTATTCATAGAATAAAGGGAACATGTGTTAGAAATCGAACGTACGTATGATGCGTTCCCACATGTAGGTACGTATCCGTCATTGATGATTCGGTACTAATTACAATTCCTTTATGAATTTAATATTTTATCTGAATTAGTTCATGTACTCTGCCCCGGCCGGGAATTAAACCCAGGACCTCTCGCTTCGCAGGCATGGTCGCTACCAACGCTACAGGGTCATCATTAATAGCCTGTCGAAGTACTTCGAACGGCATACATAAGTTCGAATGCCCTTGCATCCTTCACAGGAGAAGCGTGGTAAAGTATGCCTGGGCATTCTCAATTTAGAGGTTCATTATAGTACTATGTTATGAGTTATGATGACATACCTAAGTTTATGTTGTCTCCTACTAATGGAGTCATCAATCATGATAGTCCGTACTGTCATAGCGATGCGCTTGGGTCTCCTTGCAGAATAAGAGGGATTAAGTCCATCTTGTTGGACAAGTGCGAGTCAGTAGGAATGATGTAACTTATGAACAACAGAACTAATAACTATATATAGATGAACTATAGTTTTTTAGACCAGTCTAATTTAGTTAACTACGTAGTGTATAGTATAGGGGGTATTTTTATCGTAATATTATTTTTAAAAATAAAAGTATTTATTAAGGATCATTTATCATTAATGCTATTTATTTCTGTTAGATAGTATTAATTTTTTAAACTATTGTATTGTCAAAAATGTTTAGGTACTAAAAAAGACTCATCTGAAAAATGAACTAAAATATTTATTAGTCTACTGAGACTTGAGAGGGACGAGCATAAAGATGAATAGACAGATTTTTGTTAATAAATAACCAAAGAACCTGTATGACGACCCCCCGATGGCAACGATGCCGCGATGGTACGAACACACCATATCCTATGGATATCAGTAAAAAGGCATCACCAATGCGATGTCTGTCAAGAAAAGAGAAGAAAGAATTAGCTCTCAAGCTTCTAAACAGACCGACGATATCGCTCACCTAGTAATATAATGGCACATCTACGTTTGTCATATTTTACAGAACGGATAAAGATTATATAAAAATGTTTAAAGTAATTTATGGGTTCTTTCTTTTTGCGTTTTTTACAGATTGCTTTTTACAGTTTGGTTATTAGTATAGATATTAATACATATTTACCACTATGTAGATTGTGCACTTTTAAACACGTATACCATATAGGTAAACTCAATTTCGCATTTTTTGTAGATGTGCCATTAAATTATATTACTAGGTGAGTGATATATAGATAGATGGATAATTAATACTGAACATTAAATTGTATGATATGTAGTTATACATTATACATACATAATAATAATATACGTTTGTTTGTATTTCTCGGAATAGGAGTTCTATGATGTCTCCATAATCTCCGTGAAGTGGATTGTCTTGTTCTTTAGCGCTAGGGCTGTCAATTATCTAAGTCGCCTTTTCCTTGTTTCATTAATTTTAATTGAAGATCACGCTGGCTGTTCGAATTAGGAATAAAACACTTCTTGTGTTTTTAAAGGATTTATTTGGTTTGATTTCCACATTATGTCCATTCTACCAAACAACATTGAAAATAAATAAGGTAAGTGGCCTCACTTTGCTTCAGTATTCATACAGATCCCTAATTTTTAAAATTAAAATATAGGTAACCCATATTACTCAGAAACAATAATATTCTATTGGTGAAAGAATCGGTCCAGTAGTTTGTGAGTTTATCTATTACAAACAAACAAAAAATCAAAACTATGCTCTTTATAATAACACTTTAGATTAGAGGTTCCCAGACTTTTTTCTCATAGACCACTTTCGATATTTTGCTGGTTCCGGTTGACCTCCTGCAATTATATTTCTACAATATTCCCAAAACTAGACAAATGTGAAGATTAGAATATCTAACTACATATTTGCGGCTGATTTTTTATTATATAGAGATTAATAGTTTTCGCAAAAAAAAGTGAGAATTTATTAGTTAATTAATTGATTGTTTTTTTTTTGTCACGTCGACCCCCATCGAGTCTCCCATGGACCCCTGGGGGGACTCCAGGTGGACACGTGGACCACTTTGGGAACTAAGGCTCTAGATTTTAGTCAATATTTTAAACAATTAATATGGTAGTATTATTTAAAACTTTTTGCCAACCCTACTGTTAAGTCTGTAACAATCAGTACCGCAGTCATTGAAAAGTGGAATTTAGAGGAAACTGCGGTTTCCCGCGCGCTAGCGGAAGTCGACTCTACTCGTAGCTATACAAGTTTAGTGACAAAACAATTGACACGCTTGTATAACAAGTATATTTAACAAGACATATTATGTGTTACGCTAAAAAACCGTGATAAGAAAAAATAGTAGAAGTTCACGCCATTACATGTATAAGTATAATAATGATGTTATGCTTAAAGACCGTAATTGCTCATTGAGCGTAAAAACAGCCCACATATAGACACATATGGAAATCACAGATAGACCACAACGTGAAATTAGCATTAAAGCTATCGTATATATACTATATATTGCCATAGTAGTGTTGAAGTAACAATGTGAGTATGATAGAGGCGTTTTCGGTCTTTGAAGGTAACAGACGTACTAGAAGTACTCTAACAGTTTATACGCTTTAAATAAGTAAAGCTAAGTAACAAAACACTTTGGGAGTTTAGCTCTCTCTGACTTTTGAACTCAAAGCTAAAAAGGTAAACAAAAGTTTTGTAAGCAAAAAGTAAAGTTAGTTCTGAGATCTTAAACACGTGGATTGAGGAATATTGTTTTAAAACAATATTATGTTAAAAACAATATTCCTCAATCCATCTGTTTAAGTTTAACATAATAAAGCAAAATAATACATTTATTTTGATTTATATTAACTTGTTAATTTGTGTTTCTAAAGTATTTTAAATTAATGAATTTAAAGAATGTACCTATTTTTATACCGGGTATAATATCTAAAATGGAAAAACGGAATTCTTGTTATTACATTGTCCGTCTGTCCGTCTATCCTGTCTATCGTTGGGTAGACATCCAACCGTATCAATCTATCTATGTAATAAGACCGTTTTTTCACAAGAACGCGTGTTCAAGTTTTAAATTAACATCCAATACTCAGATCTGCAATCCTTAAAAGCTGTGAAAAATTCTTATCAAAAGATATGGCTGTTGATATTGCTATTTAACAAGGATTGCAAAATAAAAACACGTGTGTGTGTGTACTTATCTTTATCTAATTTGCAACTTATTAATTTCCAATGGCAATATTGAAGCAAAGTTTGGTTCTGTTTTGTACGAAACCCTCGGAACGCGAGTCCAACTCGCACATGGTCTTTTTTTCAAAAATCTATATTGAATCGTATCGAAATATTGCTGGTAAGTCGACGGTAAAACATTTTACCTGAAACTTGTTTACTGAATTTATAAAGAACTTATAATAGAATTTTTCAAGAAAAACAACTAAGAGTAACATGCAGACAAACCTGAAAAGAATTTTTAGCAGCTATGAAGTAGTAACCTTTAAACTCAGTTATAACTTGATGAAGACTATAATATCTTCAAAACAATGTTTCTCTGTAGAAGGATTAACTAGTTATTATTATTATTTTTGCAAGAAACAGCATCAGGTTTTTCGCTTGCAAGTGAATTTTATATGTTTTGTAGAGACTGTCGTGGATAATTCAGACGTTTCGGAGCAAAATTCAAGAGCAACTTCTACACCTTGAGTTTACTCTTTAGAGAAAATATTTTACTTCCTAACGTTAGAATAGTAAACACATTCCCAGACAAAAATGTATACTTTTGTTGTTTTTAACCGACTTCAAAAAAAGGAGGAGGTTCTCAATTCGACTGTAATTTTTATGTGTGTTACCTTATAACTTTATATTGGGTGTATCGATTTTGTAAATCAAATAAAAATAAATAAAATAAAACATTTTATATTCAAAAACTGGTGCTTGTCATGTGGTCCCTTTTAAATTTGAGCGAGATCTGATGAATAGTTTTTGAGTTATCCCTGATTTTGAAGTCGGTTATTTTATTTTCAAGAATTATTGATGATATGAAAGAAGCAAATGAAGTATAATAATATAATCTACCTAGGGTTAAGTGTAAGATAAAAAAGAACCATACAGAAGCCATGTTGGGGCGACCCCAATCCTGTGGGTGTCGTAAGAGGCGACTAAGTAAAGCAGTCCGCATTTTACTTTTTAAATTGCGTTTCTACATTCCATTCTTAAACGATTAGGTAGGTACTACCTAATAAAAAGTCTTCATTCAACTAAAAGCTAAAATTTATAATGTAATTGTCAATTATGATTTCACTGAAGGATATAATTCCCGGAGCTAACTCCGGTACTCGATTTTTAATTTTCCAAGATTTTTCTCGAGCAATTTTCCGGAGCAAATAAACTACGTTGTATTTCAATTCTTAGGAGCTGCGATGCATCTGTGTCTGACTACAAGCTGCAATTCTATTCATAACCACCGGTTAAAAATAACTTTACCGGTACAAAAAGCTTTAGAAGGAATTTATTGTAAAAAGGGTTTCTAAGGAGTAAAATAAAATTCACAGTCATTTGATCATGCTCGTAAAATATTTTCAATTGACTTTTTATACTTTCACCACAGACTTAAAACACGGGGAAAGTTGTTTAATTCAAAAAGCTCAAAAACAGATCAGATTTTTCTTTCTTTTATACTTTTTTCTTTTTTTGGTCTTTGTCCAGAACTGAATTTATAGATTGAATAATGCATAAATAAATACATATATATGAAATGAAAATGAAATGAAAAATTAAAATGAAACTGACTTAATTATAGTGACTGTTGAAGTTAAAAGGTACGAGCAATACCACAGAAGAAATGGTAATACTGTACTCGTAAATCCTGCAAATAATCCTCAAATCGCGTGGCTACACTGGCTACTGAACATACAGGCCTTTCAGAATTCAATTTTGCTTCATAAACAAAGACGCATCCAGACTCAACTTGCTCTCTGAGGTACTATTAGACCTTTTTCAAACGATAAATAGATTATTAAAAAAACCATTAATTATTCCCGTGGCTACACTGAATTTGCCGAAGTGTGGAACGGACATTGGTAACATTTTTGCTTAAAGAACGTCTTTTGAACTTTCAGCATTAAAGGAAATTGTGCTATGTTAGAGATGGCAGAAGGTGCGAATTAGAATTTGTGGTTTTCAGTCATGCGCTGTACTAGAAAATTTAAATTAGGAACAGTGTTCTGTCATTTCTGGTAGGTATCAAGCAGTTTTCCTCCGCTAGCCGAAGAGAGCGGACCTGTCGGGAATCGCGCGATTCGTATTCGTAATCGAGTGTTGTTGAATATAAAATCGTATAAAGTGTGATTACAGTGCTTTTTACGCTAATATTTTTATGAATGAGGTGCGTTAAACTGTTGTTACCACAGAAACCGACGCTCCAAAGGTAAGCTGGAATGAATAGATTTTTGTCGATGTTTTTAATGTAAGCGTAATTTTACATAAACTTTCGGTTCAAAGCTCTAAATATTTAAATATAATTTTACGACCCATTTCGGTTGGATTCCCTCGGTTGCTTGTTTATTGACAAATAAATGTTTATTATGAAACTTCGTTGTTTGTGATGTTTTAATTGGGTAGCGCTTCCGACGCAAATAATCCTAGCAGAGACAGGAGTGCGTAACCGTTTATTTATTTGTAACTAAAATATACATATAACTTTTTTAAAATTAAACATTGTGTTCCCATAGGATTCTTTTATTACGAAATACTCGTATATTTCCTGATCTACAATTACAGACTTTATTTATTTAAAATTTTATATACGCAAAAGTTATTATATGAATGAGGCATAGTAATTATACACAAAAGTGGTCCTTATATTTTAATTATTTTTGGTTTATTTCCTTCTGCTTAATTGATACTGGTATCAATTGCGAAGATAATAATTTTGTTGTAAAAACAAGGCTTGTATGTAATAAAAATTGAAAGAATAACAATCCTATGTTCACATGATTTGTTGTACAACATCCTTTATTAAAAGATCTTCGTATTTTTTTCTAATAACTCAACAAACCTTCTATTTAATCGGTAATATTTTTTATTACTTTATATATTTTTTACTTACAATATTAATGAAATGAAATGAAATGAAATGCATTTATTCGAGGGCAATTACAGCACAAACAAAAAAATGAGATGAAAAAAAAATACACATCTAACATTAAGCCTAAATGGGTGCCTGTGCTGCAGCGTGTATTAAACACTGTTATCATTATAGTAATTTATTAAAGTAAAATAAATTGTAATAATTTACTCAAAAACTACTGGACAGACTTCACCAATAGGATATTCTATTAATTCTGAGTTACATGGGGTATATTTTATAAAAAAATTAGGGATGTAAACGAAAACCAAAGCAGAGCAAAGGCGCTTATACTATATTAGTCTCAAATAGATTAAAACCACTGATGAATGAATAAAAGTGGTATTGTTTTTTGTTTTGTAGTTTTTGACGAGCTGTATTGAAATATTTTTTTTATTTCAATATAATGGTGCTTAAAAGGTTTCAGATACAGTTAACGATTGTGTAAGAACAGAAAAAATGTTGCAAACATGCAAATTAAAAAAGATTTTTCTTAAATTTTCAGGGTCTTAACGATTATTATGTTCGAATTTCAAATATTGGAAGGTAAGTTTTAATAATCATACAATGTAACTTGTTCAGTAAGTACATATTAAAATATTTAAAAATGCAATATTTGTGACGTAAATATAAGCAAGAAAGAAAGCAATAATTTATTCTACAAGCAGAACTTTTTATCCGGTTTCACTTACGTTTTTTTCTTTCCGTTTTTCAGAATGACTGATTTACACCTTTTATGGTTTGCATACCTTTTCCACTATCAAGCAAACATTAACTGTATAAATTTACATGTTACACGGACGAAAAACTCTTAAGTAATTAAAACTTCGATAAAAAGTTTCCCTTTAACACGAGCTTTCCAGTAACTTTGAGTTTTAGAATATTTAAAACAAAATGAATGGTTCGTATTGCATTAAAGACGTTTCTTTATCTTATTTTCTTATCTCTTTCTTAGCTGATAACGCATCAGTGATGGTTTGGTGTTGCTGCTTACTATCAGGTGGATCATCAGCTCGGTTGCCAGCTATTTCTACAAAAGAATATTGGTCGGCAACTCATCCTGTGATGCATTTGGTGATGCTGGTGTCTGTGGTCGATTGTGGCCACATACCATCATGAAAAAAAATGCTGAAACATCTTGAAGTGATCATCGAGGTGTTTAGTCAGAAAGTAATGTAAATCTCGCTGGGATTCCTCGCTTTGAAGGATTAATTTGAAGAACTTTCAAAGGCTTAAAGACCTGCTGAAGAAGATTAGGATTGAGGGATTACTGCGATAAATCTGTAGCTAAAAACATGTAAACCAAACGACGTATAAATTTATTTTAAGGGTAACGTAAATGTAATGTAGAATTCGACCTTTTAGAATATATTTTTAACGCGTTAGGTTAGAAGATTATTATGCAATACTTCTGTATAAATTTTAAAGATGATTTTCTTACAAGACGTCCACGATTTTGAGAGCATTATGAAGTAATTTGTATGAATTGCCATCTTTTGAAAAATCTTCTAATTACACGTTAATTTTTCGAGACCCTTGCTCGTTTACCTTTCTTACATAAGTCGTTAACTCAAAGGTTAGGTGTACCCTCAGAATTAGGCGACCGAATCAGAGTTGTTATACTTAAGAAAATGGAGCATTAGTGCTTGTTCACACTGAACTCGCGGGCGCGGGCGCGGTCGCGGTAAACGCTACATACACCGCGCGCGCGTTTTGATGTGAACACTTTCATAGTAGGTCGTAGTACTTGTTCACACTGAACTCGCGGGCGCGGGCGCGGGCGCGGTTGCGAAATATCAAACACGAGTAACCGCCCTCGCTTTGCTTCGGTTTTCCTATTTTTTTACACCTTGGGTTACATTATTGGAGTTTTAGTAAGGATCCCTAATTTTTTTTAAACATAATATAGCCTATGTTCACCGGGGATAGTGTAGCTTTCTAACAGTGAAAGAATTATTCAAATCGGTTCAGTAGTTTCGGAGCCTATTCAATGCAAACAAAAAATCAAATCTTTCCTCTTTATATATTAGTATAGAGTATAGATATGAAGTATCAAATGTATGTAGCGTTTACCGCGACCTCGCCCGCGCGTTCAGTGTGAACAAGCACTTAGAAGAAAATTGCAAGCTCTATAGCAATCGTTATGTTCCTTTATGGCTCATAATAACATAGTTATGGATCATGGGTACCATTTCCATAATCTTTCCCATTCATTTCTTTGAAGGCAATAATGATGATGGGAATTTAATATGGAGCTAAAAGGCTTGGATTTTGTAGGTTGGTCTTTTTAAACGGTTTCATTTAGCTTACCCTGTTCGCGTGGGTCGTTGCTTGCAAGATTAACTTTACTTCCTCTTATTTCAAGGAGTTGAAATTTAACATGTTTCTTTGGATCTGATGACAATGTATTTTTGTAATAAGCAAAACCTGATGTTATACTCAGGTTTAGCTGCAGGTGAGGGTACTCTTTAACGGTTATCGGCACAGTCAAAATTATTTTTGCCTTGTTATGTTGATAGTAACATAATTTAGGATAACATTGTGTTAATGTTACGTTGCTTACGGAAGAGTTAAGGCACCCGTTTGGTTCAGGCGACACAAAGCCATTCGATTTTCACTTAATGTTTTCATTACAAATATTATGCAGTAATTCTTTCATACCTTTTTCAAATGCCAAATTCTTAAAATGCTTTTATTAAAATTTTCTTCAATTGTTATTTCTTAATTCTAAATTTGATTCACGTCTGCCCAAAGTTCAAGAACCACTGGCTTATAAGATCACATGAAGATTTTTCGCATGGCTTCCTGTGTTTTTGCCGTGCACTCAATTTTCTCCAAATCTATTGAACGACAAAGAGGGAGAGGGAGAGCTGTAAGGGGGGAAAAGAGGGGAAAGGGGAGGAAGTTATTTCAATTTAATAAATTATGTGAAGCTACCTGAATTTCCTTAATTATCTCAAAGAAGCGTGTACGCCTACGACCATACACTTTACTGATTGGGGATTTATAGCTTAAGATCTTTCCCTAACGAAATTTGTCGCTTTTGGGAGATAAAATTTTACACAAATTTTCTTCTTGTTATCAGGATATTATTAATATTATTACTGATATTAGATACCTTCTCTGTCTTTAGTCGTGCAATCTTGGGAGAATGGTCGTGGTTTATGATGATTTTTGTGGTTGGACTCCCTGGCTATTGCAGTTCTAGCGATACTTCTCCATAGCATGCGATTAGTAACGTTGAGGGAACTTTCTTGATGGAGCTTTGTGTGGTAGCTTTAACGCCCCAACTCAGAGTCACTAACGGTTACTTAAATCGCTCCTTAGTACATAATTTGTATGGTGATTCTTTACTAAGGAGCGATTAAAGTAACCGTTAGTGACTCTGAGTTGGGGTGTAAGTCTGTCCAGCGTACTGAAATAATCGTACTTAAATTATTATCTTTCTATGAAGACTGCCTAGCTCTTGCTTGATTCACTCGCCAAACGACGTCGTATTTCGGCTGGAGGCTTGTCAGCAAGTTCTTGCTTTTCAGTATTGCCTTTTTTAGCGGAAAGCTGTCATGCCTTCGTTTTTATTGATCTCTTGTGAGTGTGTACTTTGTTGGTAATAATAAAATAAAATCCAACCTAACCTAAAGTTGTATAAATAAATAACGCTTTACACTCATAGCCCCTCACTAGGATTCCCTGTATCGTGGGTGCCATGGACAACATACAGAGACAAGGACATTCCCACCCAGACCGAGAACAGAAATTCAAACTCATCATTCAAATTTCCGCCTCGCCGGGAATCGAACCCAGGACCCTTGGTGCGGCGATTCGGCATGGTAACCATTGCGCCACACATGGTCGTCAAATTGCTCTATCGTAGACACTACTCAGGCACCGATCACTTCAGATAAAGGGAACCTTAAACTGACTACATAGTGATTGATACGATATAATCACATTGATCGGAAGGGGTATAACAAACTATTTACTAAGTAATTGGATCAGCATGATACGCACTTCTTTTGTACGCGTGACCTTTCGTAGTTCGATCCTATGGTGTCGCTTGGAAAAAGGTTTTTTTGTGTGCGAATTGTATAAGTATTGAAGGTATCTAATGGATGATTAAATGGATTTGTTGCCGTTGACGCAGACTTAGTTTTTCTTTATAATTCTGACATGACTACTAGTAATCGGGTTGGTGTATTTTTTGTGAGCTGTAATTTTAGTCACCTTTCAACAAAGAAACTAGATCAAAATCGATTCATCCGTTTGGGAGCTGCGATGCTACAGACAGACCGACAGATATACAGAGACATAACACACAAATACGCAGCACCCCTCCTTTATAGTCGGGGGTTAAAAATCATTGAGCACGGGTCTTTTGAGCATCCACCACGCTGCTCCAGAGAGGATTGGTGGAGGGGTTAGTGACTACCTAGAGTGTCGGAAGTTTTCATGCCGCACTAAAGCTTCTGCATGGCTTAACGACTGTTATTTTACTATTTAGGCGCTCCACCCACTGCACCGCGCCCCGTCGCGGTGCGCGGGATGGCAGATTTTACCATTGTATGCAAAGATTTTTACCATAGATTTGTTATGTCCATACATTACGAGGTTCAGTTTTCGATCCGCGATGACATGTCATAATTGTCAAAGCATAACATAGAGTAGTCAGGCAGAAGGGACACTGAATGAAACAAATAGTTAGTACATATTAGGCATAATATTATTATTGTCATTTAACATTTTGAAATTATATTACACAACTAAAAACTTAAAGTAAGTAAAAAATACAATAACTTAAACGAAATTGTGTCTGATTTTGAAAAAGAAATAGAAAATAAAAAGAAATTGAAAAAGAAAATAATAAAAAGGGCTACTGTACGCGCTGAAAAGTTTGACCTAAAAGTTAACAGGTATAATATATGTATTTATTTTTATTTTGGTTCCTTTCCCCCAACCCTCGTGTATTAAGGAAGTGGCATGTAAATAGTTATATATAGTTATATTTAACCTTTTTATCTTACGAACAATCTAAAACTTGATAACATAATAAAATTAGTTTAGAGTTCGAAAAATTGGGGATATACATATTCATTATAAAAAGATTTCATTTGGTTCAATTTGCGAAATGTCTTAAATTGTCTTTTATGCCTAGATTTCACTTCTGCCTTATTAGTCTATGAGGAATGGCATGTGCCTTAATACATTTAATATTTTAATCAATTTTAAAAGAAATATTATATATTAGTAACAAAATTAAACATAACGTTTTATGTACTTGCCTATGGTATGTAACTCCATCATTCTTAATGAATTTGGAGAAATAATTTTTGCAAAATCTCAAAACACAACTCGGCATTTTTGTGACAACTACAGACACCCTCACTCTGAAGCGTCTATCAACTGTCTACAATGAAATCGCTACACTTGACTAGATTCGACTGACTTAATTTCAACGCCCTCTCAGCATATCTACCTCCCTATACATACAACATCATTGATTGTATGCAAATATCTCAATTTGTATAGAAATCACGCCTAGCACAACACACTGCCGACGCGGACACGCGCGGGAAGGCGGCCCGCGCGCGTTTTCTGCCAATCTGCGCGGAAGCGCGGGGCGTGCCGCGGGATATGGCAGATCGCGGGGTGAACATATGAGTTTATGCCGTCGTAATCTGCTACACCGCGCGGGGGAGCAGATTACACCGCTAAGTACGGCAGATCTGCGCCTCCGTCGCCGCGCGCGTTATCCGTCGCTCCGCGCACCGCGGCGGGACGCGTCTTCAGTGGGTGGAGCGCCTTAGACTGTTTAATGCCCTCTAAACCATGGAAGCGGTCATGTTTTCGGTCAATATCCGTGTACGTACGAGGAGGATACGGATATACGGATACGGATACGGATATCTTTGTTTAAACCTAAATTCTCATGTTAAGTGAATTTGTAAATTCTTAATGAGATTATATATCTAAAACCCGATATCCAATAACCGACTTTGTTTCACTCGGTTGATCACCGAGGATGGACGAAAACCGCTGGGAGCATTTGTTCTTATGACTAAATAAATAATTTGACTTTGACTTTGACTTTGAATCTGAATTAAACTTTTATTATTTATCAAATATTCGACAGCACCCATTCATTATTTATTTGGAGTTTGCTCACATACGATCAATCACGCTTAATACATTTAAGTCGTAGGATAATACCTTCCCACACTTTAAAACAGCTGCTGAAAAGTGACTAGATTACTAATATTTAAAAATCAACTTAATCTGCTACCAAATACGATTGAAATTCGTATAGCGATATCATACTGAAAGGCTTAAGGCTTAAGAGCGGTCTACAGGCGCCAGAATGAGTTGTTGCGTGAAATTCAACTCAATTTGCTTCAGCTTTTGAGCAATACAAATATACTTCAAAGGAATAAAATTTATACAAAGTTCAGGAGTTTTTCTATTGAAAAACGCCATCTATTGATGGCGTTAGTTAATTTTTATCGTGAAACACCTTGTAGGTTTTTTAGGAAGGTGTGCCGCTGAGGCGTTCCCATTTATCTCGTCTGGAACCAGCCCTGAGTATAGTATCAGGTCTACAATATCAGGAAAATGCATTGACATCGGAACTAGATAAATCAAAATTTGCGAAATTTTAAGTCTAGGTAAGAAAGTTGTAATTCAGCTTGCGACTTTTGACCCGTATAATGTACATCCATACTAATATTATAAATGCGAAAGTGTGTTTGTTTGTTTGTCCGTCTTTCACGTCGTAACGGAGCGATTTTATGGTATGATTTTTTGTGTGGGGATAGGTAGGAGGCTGGAGAGTAAGGTAGGCTACTTTTTACCGTGGTACCTACTTATTTATGAATTATTATTATGTTATTATATCTAGCAATGAGTCATGCATGTTAAACAACTCATTGTTACTTCCCTTTGAACACGGGGGCGAAGCCGCGGGTAATAGCTAGTTTTACATATCTACCAACTCTTTTGTTCTATGTAAGATGATAACGAACTATAAAAGCTTGTAAAAAAGTTCGTATGTAACAAAACGTAGTATAAACATTTTTATAAAACGGAAGTGCGAGTATCTATCTACACAAAATTGTATCTATCTATACAACATTTTTATAAAACGGAAGTGCGAGTATCTATCTATACAAAATGCATAATCTAAATTTTACTAACAAAAAATAACCGACTTCAAAGTCTCAAAGACTACATAGTTGTCAGATCTCGTTCAAATTTATGTGAGACTACATGACAAACGCCTGCTTTCGATTAAAAAAAGAATCATCGAAATCGGTTGGCGTGATATTAAGTTATTCGTCAATTTGTCGCGCACATCTTAACACAAATTTACGACTTATGTGGTTTTCTCATAGATGCCATAATTAGATCTCAATAAAATTTATGTGGGACCACATGACAGCCACCAGCTTTCGATTAAAAAAAGAATCAGCAAAATCGGTTCGCCCAGTCCAAAGTTCTGAGGTAACAAACATAAAAAAAAACAGTCGAATTGAGAACCTCCTCCTTTTTTTGAAGTCGGTTAAAAATGCGGCGATCCTTTATACCACCGGAAGAACTTAAGTACAACAATGAATAATTAAAACAAAAAGACTCACATTAAGTAGTGTTGTTCTCCAATCGTTTATATCGGAACATAAATTTTTTTCCCGATAAGTTTTTATCTATTGTGTTATTATAAATATGTACTTATTTTCTTGTATTCTTTCGTCTGTGTTGTACTGTTTTTTCGTTTCTTGTCTGTTAAAATTTATAGTATCGTAATAATTCGAGTAGGTATGTATTAAAATATTTTGGTATTCTATTGTGCCTTGGGTAATGGTAATAAATGTGGTGATTATTTGTAACGCTTAATTGTTTAATTATTTATTGTAGTTAACAAAATATAGTGACCGTCGTACATAGATAACCTCCAATAGATTCCGTATTAGTGAAATTTTCTTAGACTTCAAAGTCACAATTTTGCGGAAGGTGCGGTTTGCGGGGTACGAAACAGATGCGCTGTGATTGGATATTTAAAATTCAAACTTGGAATTTATCAAGCTCAACCCGTCCATAGTGATTGAGTATGTACGAGTATGATCGATTAATCGTACGATCGATGTTTGTTATTATCATTAGGTATTTACTTTCAGGACAATTATAATGAATAACAATACAATGAAAATATCGATACTTTTAATAAATATAGAATATTATATTCATATTAAACTGGTAGGTATAACGATGATACAACTGAATCCATCAACCTTCGATGATTATTTCTTCATATAGTAGAAACTGTCAACTGAAAAGTGTGTTATTTTATTATTTATTTATTTTTTATTTTATTTTATTAGCACACCAACAGCAGTACACACATTACATTACAAATATAAGTTCTATAGAAACTGGACTAGTGTGAGTGCCAATATTACAGGCGTGAACAACATTCTTTAGTATATTTATCAAGAAGAATAGAAACGCAAGTCTTGAAACTCTGTTAAACAAACGACACTGTATTTGGTAGGAAACCATCCCTCTCCACGGTGCATTGCTTCTATACATTTTTCCGTCCTCTCGGGGCATCTAGGAAATCTATAAAATCATTACCACAATGTTTTTTCGTATAATAAATAATGTTATCCTTGACTACAGCAACCTTTGTCCCACTTATAACTTGTTAGAAATTATCGATTTCATAGCAATATCCACAAAATTAATATCGATACGCGTTTAAAATTAAAAATTCACTTCCCTAGTATTGTCTTTAGTCAGAAACAAGATAATTATTTTGAATTAGGAATGAAATTTTTACAAAATGTCACTCTCAAAACCAGCATAAGTTGAACTCTGCTTCATTAGAAGAAAATTTGTAAAATAAATTATGAATTACTAATTTATGAAATGATATGCCATCGTTTTGGTAACTGTTTTTACGCACTGATTTATCACACCATTTCACTCTGCAGTAAGCCATGGTTCCATCAGCGAATGCTTTTTTGAAATTAATTAAATTCTGAAAGATCCGCGTGTATACGGGTCAAAGGTCTTGGTCGATACTAATGTCGTGAATGCTAGTACAGCTTCATATGCATAGCAAAAGCACTGCTATGTTGCCGCGCGTCAGTTGCCTTGTATGCGGTATCTTGTGGGGGTAATCTATGCCGTCGTAGTTCTCGTTAATCAAGTGGTTTGTATCCTTTACTACGAAGAGCTAATACTCTATAATTTTCTTTAAGGTGTCGTATGGCCTGTCATTCACTCTTCAGCGTTGCGAACTGTGACCTTTGCTTCTCATAGTTGAAGGTATTAACTCAGAAGTGGGAAAATTATAAGAGAAGATGTATGGCAAGTAAACTTTAGAACAATAAATATCATGAATCATGATCTATATTGTGTAAGAAAGAAACGTCAGTATAACCACGAAGGACAGGCCCGTTGGGACAATTCACACAAATTTTCTTCATACAATAAAAAAGTAGCGCCATCTCTTTCTCTCTCTTACGAAGTTCGTGAGATCAGTGTCGCCGTGTTGATTAATATAATTATGTAAGTATTAAGCATTGGTCGATTTATATCAATTTGAAACCTCGTTTTGAGCACGCACTTGACTTTGTCCTTCAAGTATAAGTATAAGTCAAAAAAGTATACATTTTTTTAACTTAGTTATAATTACTTCAGATTATTATGAAGCATAATGTTTTCTTTCTTTCTTTTCCAACAGTATCCGAAAACAAACATCACGAGTATCCGAACGGCGATTTAAATTAATTAACGTCACAGAAAGTCGTCTTGTTTTTGCAAGTTCGAAAGCACTTTCGTTCGGTTTCTGCAAACAAACTGTGAAGTGTCCATTTCTCCTTCAATTTCCTTTTTTATGGAAATGAAGTGATAAAGAAAGGGCAGTGAAGTATCTGGTACTAAAGAAGAAATTAAGTATGCTTGAATGCGCATCTTAGTAGTGGTACTGATACACAGTAAAGTCCCTCATTTTTTATTTAAAGTTTATTGATTGGGGTAATGGTTTGTAAATTCTATCCTACTAATATTATAAAAAAAAATCCCATTTGTCACCAGTGGTGACAAACGTGGTGGGGACAAATGGGAATAACCCATAATTCTGAGGATATAAATAATATTTGTTTCTCTTTTACGCAAAAATTACTGAACGGAATTTCATGAAAATTTCACAGTAGTAGACCATGATATTAAATCAGATATACGGCATTTATTACCCCCGAAAACGTAGACAAAGCCGCGAGCCAGTGCTAGGTCGTTTAATAAAAACATCATAATTCATAATGAAAACCCGACTTCAAATTGCCACTGTAAATAAAATATTTGTTTGTCAAATAAGTTAGTACGAAAAGTATTAATTACTAACAATATAATGATGAAACTTTTTGACAGTTGTTTGATAGGATTATGGATGGATAAATTTTTAATTTTATTTTCCGTTTTCGATAATCCATCTATCTATAACATCTGGATAAGTCATAAGATTTGTGACTTTTTAAGGCTATCAGCTAAGCAACTAACTTGGGGATGAATTGATAGAACTTTCTTTCTTTTCTTCTCTCTTTCTTGGCCGGCAACGCATCTTTTGTAGGTACTGATGTCCATGGGCGAAAAGCCACTTACCATCAGGTGGATTGTCAGCTCGTTTACCGGCTATTTCCATAAAAAAGAATATTGAGAAATGTCCTCAAACGAAGCAAGGTCAAGTAGGAAGCATGAAAGTAATTTAATATTCCACGATGTCACATTTTTCCATAATTTTTAATATTAAACTACCACGTTACTCTGTAAAATCTCTTCTAAAAGCCAAAGGGACGTTTATAATGCCTAATTAATTAGCGAGAGTTCGTTTTGTGCCTCTCCACTGGTATTTTGTATTCGGAGGGCTTAGAGCTTGAAGTCGCAAATGTTGTCTCGTATTTTCGTTACGAACTTTGTTATTTTTAGACTTAATATCTTAGAGCTTAAAAGATACTCAGGAGCTTTTGATGTACTTACGCCCCAACTCAGAGTCACTAACAGTTACTTAAATCGCTCCTTAGTACAGAATTTATATGGAGATTTTTTCTTTAGTTATATTGTAGTTTTGTTGCAATTTTTAATTTTACTTTTTACTGTGATTACCGTTTGTATTGGATGTTATATTTTTCGGGAGTTTAATTATGTCGAGATGTATGTGTGTGCGTGTGTGTAGGTGCGAGAGAGAGAGAGAGAATAGAATCCATGGGATGTACTTTTGGGTTAATGAGATATATAGAGCAACTTTCAAACGAGCTGTTCTTAAAGCCTACTTGGCTAGTTATCACCCTTTTGCTAAAGGTGGCAGTAAGACGACTCGTCGTGTTTCGGCTGGGGGCTTGAGAACCAGTATTTTCCTTTTTTCTCTTTTTAACCGACTTCAAAAAAGAGGAGGTATTCAATTCGACTGTATTTGTATTTTTTTATTTATGTTACCTCAGAACTTTTGACTGGGTGAACCAATTTTGATGACTCTTTCTTTAATCGAAAGCTGGTGCTCGTCATGTGGTCCCGCTTAAATTTGAGCGAGATATGATTATTAGCTTTTGAGTTATTCCTAATTTTGTAGTCGGTTATTTTTTGTCTAGAATTATTCTCTTTCTCTACTTCTTTCTTGGTCGACAACGCATGAGTGATACCTTTGGTGTTGCTAATATCCACGGACGACAGTGAATGTTTTTTTATGGAAATAGCCAATAAACAAACTAACGATTCACCTGATGGTAAGTGGCTATTGTCACCCATGGACATCAGCGACACCAAAGACATCACAGCTGCGTTTACGGCCAAGAAAGAGAGAAGAAAAAGAAAGAAAGAAAGTCTAATCTATTTTTTTATCAACTTCAACATTTACTGCGATGATACGGTACAGTGGTATACGAGTAATATGTTACGTATAACACTTTACAAAGTGACAACAGTCCAAGAAATCCAAGATTGTCTTCCAATTTGTCTCCGTGTTCACAAATTTAAGATACTTTATTACGAGTACTTCGAATAAAAACAAGAGTTCGTGTTATTGTGAACTGTAACAATACTTGTCACGTTGAGTGTTATATAAACACAAATAATGTTTGTACGGCTGTCCTTTATAGACTCTGAAACCATCCAACCGATATGCCCCAAAATGGTTTCATTTGAAATGCAATAATGCAAAGATCTCTCTCTCTCTCTCTCTCTCTACAGGGCACATTTCGGAGTGTGCACAGGAATTGTTTGAGATAATTCCCGCATCTCCGTTTCTCCATCGAACGACACGACGCACGGTGGGTATCCATCCTTTTGTCGTGAACATCCCGCCGGGATGACGCGGTTTGCCTCGTCATTCGTTATATCCACTGCGAAGGACTGGAATAACTTGCCTGCGTCGGCGTTCCCACTGCCTATTTGAGACCACTAAAAATGCATTAGGTACATTTTCGGTTTGAGATTCTTGCCAAACAATTTTTTTTTGCTTAGCAGCACACGCCAGATAACAAATAATATTTTAACAACGAAGTTGGCAATATTGAAAACTAGTTACAAAATGAATTAAATAAAGTGCATTTATCCATGTGTGATATAAATTTTGATATGCCCATGCGATAATCTAGTTGTTCAATTTAACTAGTTTAACTACCGGAACACAAATTAACTTTATTAAGGCTTGATACACACATGTCATGTCATGATCGGCTCGGAAGCCGGGCGGCAAAATTGAATATTTGGATGTATGTTTGACAAAAAGGACAACGTTTAGTCAAACGCGAACACAAAATATTCCCATTCGGTGAAGATATGCCCATCGGAGTAATTCTGCTTTTGAAATCGACTCGACTTGAATCTAATTATAAAAATCTCGTGTCACGGTTTTTGTGGTCGCACTCCTCCGAAACGGCTCGACCGATTTTTATGAATCTTTTTGTGTATATTTGGTAGATATGAGAATAGGTTGTAAAGTACATTTCATACCACTAGGTGATTAGGGTGTCCCTGTGCACAAAATTTTTGGCAGTACAACGTTTGCCGAGTCAGCTAGTATATGTAGAGCTTGCTTCGGCGTAACGTGCCGAGTCGAATATGTGTGCAGCTGGCAGCAGCGCTAACCAACCAGCCTCCAGGCTTGTTTCATCGCGCGAGAACGAGTTTCATTCCATGCGAGTATTTGCTAACATTTTGCTATTTGCTTACATCGAAAACTCATTAAACAGCCATTTTTGTCGGAATTTTCTAATATTGTGGCTATAAAGAAGATTAAATTGTTAGCAAAATTCTTAAGCAAACCGGTTAAGTTTAAATTGAACTCGCGTGTTTAGGATTCCGTTCTATAGACAAAATAAAACGCTAACGGAACAATTTGCATTAAATATTTAGGAATCTTTGGTTCCTATGCTTTGTAATATAACGCTTCACACTCATAGCCCCACACTAGGATTCCCTGTGTCGTGGGTGCCATGGACAACATACTAGACAAGGACATTCACACCCAGACCGAGAACAGAAATTCAAACTCATCATTCAAATTTCTGCCTCGCTGGGAATCGAACCCAGGTGCAGCGATCCGGTATGGTAACCATTGCGCCACACGGGTCGCCTTGGCTATAATATTATTATAGGAAAGTAGTTGGTATAGATAAAACAATATGTCTATTATTAAACCCTTTACCCCTTTGCGTTAAATTTTAATGAAGCTGTTACTGACCCAACATGGGCTGGATAAAATTTGAATAATTAATATGCAACGATAATTATCATTCACTAGATTAGGTTGCTTGTGGCTACATAATATACCACGTTATCAAAGTTTTGTGGAAGTGTAAAATCTGCCTTTGCCAAAAGAAAGAAAGAAGATAAAGAAAAAAAAATACTTTTAAAAGATGAAAAGGCGACAAAGATCTCGGTGGTAGGGTTTTATTATCTACTAGCTGTTGCCCGCAGCTTCGCATACGGAAATTATGTTTTACCTTATTTGTACCTCTTGCAGAAGGAAATTTAAAAAACGGTGAACATAAATTGAAGTACTTATATTTAGTAATTTATATACAGACACCCACGATAAAATCACAAAGGATTCCTCCAGGAGCGGGTTTTGAAAAATAAGCATTATTCACATTCATTTGTATTTTTTTCTTTTTTTTTGCAAAATTTTGAAAAACTGAAAAATACATGTTTCAGAAATTTAAGCAATGAACATTTGTTGCAAAGATTAAGCAAATCGGTTGATGTTTTAAAAATATTCCATACAAACTTTCATCCCGTTTCCCGGGGAAATCTTTTAATTTTCCGGGATAAAAAGTATCCTAAAATATGACCCGGAGTAATATTAACAACTTCACTAATTTTCATCGAAATCCGTTCAAGGGTTTTCATGTGATGCCCGGACAGACAAACAGACAGACAGACAATAATTCTAAAAAAAATATTTTTGTGCTCTAACACGTTATTGAAGTGCCCCATAGTCAAAATTTAAAAAAAATATTCAATGTACAGAAAATTTGCCCTTTGAGTTTTATTATAGTAATAAATAGATAGATAATATGAATAAAAATTAAATGAATAAATGATTAATAATTCATACCATGTAGCCTGCCTACCTAGTAGGTAGCTAGATCATCCACTTTAATAATGGGCATACACTCACTAAATGTGTAAGTGGAAATATTTATTTAATACAAAAATGAAGTAGAAATGTGAAAACGCTTAGGCCGGTACCTCACCGGGACGCCAAGGCGACGTCGCCGGCCACGTATCCAAACAGTTTATATTGAAATGTATGGCGGATACCTCACCTGGCGACGCTGTGGCAACGTAGTAAATTTGGAAGCGTCGCCATGACTGCCAGCGCGCTATGTGGAGTCTGGAGACTGTGGCGAGCTGGTGACGTCGCCAGTAAAATGTACACGTGTAAGTTGCACCTCCCTCACTGAGTAGCCAACCGGCCGCCATTTCAGGCGCTCGGTCAACTTATATATGGAAAAATTAGTATCGATACAGAAAAAATTATTGTGAAAATTCAAAATTGTCCGTGTTTGTGGGGTAGTGCATAGGATATTATCTAAAAATGCTTAATATAAATTTAAAAAAAGACCACATCGGCTTCGATCTGATAAAAAACGATGAATCCAAAGTTTCTTCTTTTTTTCTTTTCTTGTCGTATTTTTCAGCGACTTACGTAACAAATCAGCGCGATCTCTTCTACGTTAATTCCTGACATTATAAAATCGAACTGACTGAAGAGAAGCCATGGCTACTCTTTTGGCTACCTTCGGACGCCAACGGTAGCCATGGCAACTACGCCGGCGACGTCGCCATGGCGTCCCGGTGAGGTAGGGCACTTATTCCCTAATAAATAACCCAAAACCCGTCTTTTGTTACAAGTAAACGTCACAACTTGATGTGTAATGTGGTTAAGGGAACGTTAAATTTGCTAGTGTATCAGATAATCAAATAAGTCGAGCTTGTGACACGGACTGAAATGGTTGTTTGCTATGACTTGGTTTTGATTCTGATTAGAGAAACGAGTAATCTAATCTATACTAACTATTGTAATATTATAAAGAGGAAAGATTTGATTGTTTGTTTGCATTGAATAGGCTCCGAAACTACTGAACCGATTTGAAAAATTCTTTCATTGTCGGGAAGCTACACTATCCCTGGGTGACATAGGCTATATTATATTTTCAAAAAAATTAGGGATCCTTAATAAAACTACAATAATGTAACCCAAGGTGTAAAAAATAAGAAAACCGAAGCAAAGCGAGGGCGGTTACTCGTATACGTATATAATAATCTTGTGTCACTGTGCGCGGTGTTTGCGGTCTCCTACGGAACAGCTCGATAGATTTTAATGGATTTTTTTTGTGTATATTTGTTAGATGAGAATAGGTCGTAAAGTATATTTCATACCACCAGGTAATTAGGATGTCTCAATCCAGAAATATTTAGCACAACAAAGTTTGTCGAATCAGTTAGTCTATTTATAAGATTGCAATCCTCCTTCACTTCGAAACCTGTGCCCTAGAAAATATTCTTGGGACGCTAAAATTACCCAAGATTTGAAATAAGCTATACCTACTTTTAAAACAATATGTAGACAACGTTAGGTTTTACTCAGGCCTTATAGAGTTAAGGGCTTGGCTTTTCATGAGATCTTTTACCAGTGAATGCATTATTATTTTGTGAGTCTGGGTTACCTATTTTACAAGACAGCTTTGGGATTTAGTATTGCAAAACCATTTTTTAAATTACATCGAATCCTTTTGTGTCCTTTTGTGTGGCTACTACGTGCGGAGGTCCCTTTGTCCACTAATAGCAATCTTTACCGGATAGTGTGTTCGGCCGTTCAGATAACAAAGAGCAGCTTAGTTTGATACCGTCCGAGAATAGGGCAATTGATACCAAGATAAACGGAAAAAAGGCAAGAAATTTTCAACGGTAATTTTGTTGTACATACAGCAGTTATGGAAACTTAACATTATTTGCGTTATATAGAGGTGCCCGTAAAATATTAGTTGTATACGCTAAACAAAATATTATTCGCTATTTAATCCATAGGGGATGAATTTCCAATAAATTCTTCTTCGTGTTCCCCTTCACTTATGAAAAAAAAATTCAGTGCGAATTTGCATATTTTATTAGTGGTCCCTTGTGTCTCTTACCCTATATGTAAATACTTTATTTTTTGTGTGTCATTACTTCACATCCTTATTAGCGACATTATCGAATAGTGTTACATACAGGAATACAGGGTGCGTTTTTTTTCACAATCAACGGGTTCGATTTCTGGCCAGGAATATTGATTTTTCAAATATGATGCAGTTTTAGTTTTACAGACGCAGAAATAAAACTCAGCTTAATGAAGTTGTGATGTAATATTTTCTTATTCTTATTCTTAATAAAGAATATTTTACATCTGATTTACAGACTCATAACAAGTTCATAATCTAAATTTTACTAACAAAAAATAACCGACTTCAAAGTCTCAAAAACTACATAGTTGTCAGATCTCGTTCAAATTTATGTGAGACCACATGACAAGCGCCTGCTTTCGATTAAAAAAGAATCATCGAAATCGGTTGGCGTGATATTGAGTTATTCGTCAATTTGTCGCGCACATCTTAACACAAATTTACGACTTATGTAGTTTTCTCATGGATGCCGTTGTCAGATCTCAATAAAATTTATGTGGGACCACATGACAGCCACCAGCTTTCGATTAAAAAAAGAATCATCAAAATCGGTTCGCCCAGTCCAAAGTTCTGAGGTAACAAACATAAAAAAAAAAAAACAGTCGAATTGAGAACCTCCTCCTTTTTTGAAGTCGGTTAACAATAGAAACACCATGGTAAAAGAATTCGTATTTAACTACTATTATGTCTTTATAACTTTTTTTTATATGTATTTCTGTTCCCGGTCTGGGTGTGAGTTCTTAGGTTGTGTGTTGTTCATGGCACCCACTATATACTAGGAATCTTACTGTGGGGCTATCAGTGTGTACCGTTTATTCTTTAACCGAATTCAAAAAAAGGAGGAGGTTCTCAATTCGACTGAGTTTTTTTTTTTATTTTCGTTACCTCAGAACTTTGGACTGGGCGAACCGATTTTGATGATTCTTTTTTTAATCGAAAGCTGGTGGCTGTCATGTGGTCCTTTAAAAATTTTATTGAGATCTGACAATGGCATCCATGATAGAACCATATAAGTCTTAAATTTGTATTAAGTATGTGCGCGACATATGGACGAATAACTCAATATCACGCCAACCGATTTCGATGATTATTTTTTTAATCGAAAGCAGGTGCCCACATAAATTTGAACGAGATCTGACAAGTAGTTTTTGAGTAACTTTGAAGTCGGTTATGTTTTGTTAGTAAAATTTAGATTATCTATAATTGTCTAACTATGGAATTAAGGATAAAATCACACGCAAAATGTTGGAACAATCCCAAAATTACTACTAGATTAAAGTACAGTAAAGTACCTAGAGTTTTAATTAGTAGTAAATCTCGCTAAGCGCAACTTATACGGGATTAAACGTTTAATATTTAAATAGGCACTGGAAATTACAGGGTGACGTGACGCCGCGTCACGTGTAAACCTGCGATCATCGTAAAAGGTAAAGCCTTGTTCATAATTAAAGTTATTTTTACTTTTATGGCAATGGTTTCAAACCATTAATGGCCCCCTACTAAGTACGGGTTTCTCTCCTTGAGGAGTCCTAGAGCATACGCTACCACGCTGCTCTAGTGCGGATTGGTGGAAGTTAGTGGCCAACCAGTGTCAGAAATTTTCGTACCGGTCGATGGCCTTCGACATGGCTTAACGACTCTTATCTTACGATAACAATCGGGACTGACGGCTTTACGTGCTCTCCGAAGCGCGGAAATGCTCAAGAATTTTTATGCCATCATTATACATTTGTCAAAAGTTCCAATTCAATTCCAAGATAATAAACAGTCACTACAATGAAACCAACTTCGAAGTTTGGCATTCTGTAAAGTTATCCAATGTAACACTTTGTATTTGAAGTGGACATTTCACCATTGTGATTCCACATAAGATGAAATGGAAAAGAGATAAACACATACTACGTCTATAGAATTTAACCAGTGAGAGAATGAGATAGAATACATTATACAGTGTTTACTATTATTCTCCTTCTCTTTATCCGCTGATTCGTAGGCTTTCTTTTAATGTTCATTCTTCTCTGCGTATTGTTCTGTCTGTCTATAAGGGTAAGGAACAGATTTACTAATCCGAGGATAGGTTATTTGTTTTATAAATGTATTAATTCCTAGAACGTCGTTATGATCTGTAATATTAAGAAATATTCTTTAATTTTGAATATAATACAGTAATGGATACGAGTATGTACATAATTGGAACTGAGTCGAATCGACTTCAAGCCCCTCAATAGACGACGGAAAGTAATCTTCTTGGCTTACCCGGCTAATATTTTCATGTGCCAGTATCTTAATACTTCCTAGGGATCGATGCGAGAGTAAAGGGAAGGGATCAGAGGAAAATAGAAAATTGTTTTATTAATTTTAAACTTCAAGATGGTTTATTCATGAATTTATAGAGATAGTATAGAGCCTTTAGAGAGGCGAAAGTTTAAAGGCAAAACGGTAGTATAAAATTAATCGTTGCTTTTCAATTTTGTATTTATTTAAAATACAAAATACAATTCCTAAATTGAAAAATGGTCTTTGCTCTCTTAATATTTTTTAAGGATCTAACCTACCTTACCTTTATAGGTAAAATTTTACCCTATAGTAGAGAAGAAATAAGACGAAAAAAGGAGGGGTTTAGGGGGAGTGGACTACCTTTAAAAATAACACCTTTAAGTTAATCTCCGGACGGATATAACGAAACTGTACTGGTAATGTTTAGACTGGCTTCAACCCATTAATGGCCCACTATCTACTGGGCACGGGTAGCGCCTCTTGAGGAGGCCTAGAGCATACTCCACCACGCTGCTCCAGTGCGGATTGGTGGAGACGATTGGACTACGAAGCTTTAAAAGTCTTTCAGAAATAAAGTAATACACGCAGCCTTTTAACGCAAATTATACGCTATTATACTTTTCATTATAATTTGCAATGTAATTGTACAAAACGGTGTTACCGACGAATAAATTGAGCTAAAGTTTAACGGTCGGTAAAACCAGAAGGCTAGGAAGCTAGAAAGGTCAATAATTCCTACCTGCAATTTGGAATAGTTCTACAAACTGTTAGTGGTCTATGGATATTTTATAAACTGAATTTTGATGAGAGAATTTGGAATGGGCGAAAGTTTGTAATGAAGTTATGCTAGGGTTTCCATTTCCAAGTGAAAACCAGGATTTAAAGGAAATACCAGGACATTTATATTATGTTTGTTCTTCTTATTGAGCTGGAAATGCATCGCTGATGAGATATCCTGGGAAAACTGAAATGTCATAGGGCAGCCACAATCGTTCAGGACACTAGGTTTCAAGTTAAACACTGGTAGCAGCTTCCACGGTATTTAATGAACTGACGTTAAAATAAATCTACTATAGCAAATATATATAAATCTACTAAGTAGCAATAGCTACTAGGAGAACAAAGCCGATGAGAAATTCAACACCCCAGATTTGTTTTGGCACACTCGCTTGCATGTTTTTGCTATCATAGTACTCTGGCTTGCTTTCTATGTAAAAAAAACTACGACGGCAAAAAGTGTCGTTACCAAATTTTCCGCCTAGCCCCCTTTCGCAACGCGCGATAAGGAACTTCGTTCCAAAAAACAAGAAGATTGTCAACCCTTATTTAAGTTTTCTTACTACCTAAGCAATATTCTGATAGTTCAATTTTGCTTGGTCGGCACTATGTACTTAGTGTAGGAGTATTCTGTTTCTGTAGTTGTTACTCGAACTACATCGTGTGATAAATTGTATTATACTCGTAGCTTTATTTTCATACTAGTAGATACGCGGCGTGTTCCACTTTTGCTAAAAATGTCTGGCTGTCGCTGTAATGAATTTTGATCATTGTCATGTCTTCTAACACTTGCAAGGTTAAGACGAATCGATTGACGTAAGAATCATCAAAATCGGTCAACACGTTTGGTCTCTACAATGTTACATAGGAACAAACATACAATGTTATGTGCGTGTAATTTATCACTTTTTTTAGTGTAGGAATACTTGACGAGAGTGTGAAACAGTTAAAGTTATGTATATAATTGTATATGTATTAAGTATAAACAGTAGAAATTTAATCTAATTAAAAAGTAGGGTTTCGTATATCGGTCTCCTATGTATCTATAACTCTATCAGAGGAAACTAGAATGTATTTTATAAAGTTATTATTTGTTCACAAACGACGTATCTATAATCGCACAATTTCTATAATATTGTCACCACGATATTGCCTTAAAACCTTGTTTTCTGATAACAATATTTGGTTCGAAGATATTGGAGAAAGGAAATACTTTGGTCGAATTGTTTGATCGAGAGCAAAGAGCTATTAGCGAAGAATATTTTTTCATTTGTAAGTACAATAACGAGTGGTCCCAGTGGATGAAATTCGATATAATTATGTATATTGATCATATTGTTGAAAAGTAGAGAAAAATATACAGTCCAATGTGTTAATACCTAAAGTGTTATACCTAGTGTGTAAAAGCGACATATTTTTTTATTTTCATAATTCCGCCATTGATGTTTCTCTTACTTCCCGAAGGTTGACTGGCAGAGAATGCTTTTAGCATTTAGTCCACCTTTGTACCTTTTAAATTGTTGTATGGTTCAATTGTTTAAATAAATAAATAATATTATGTCATCGAGTTGAAACTTTCTACTTAATATTGGTGAATGTCAAATGTAACCAGCTGTGACAAGGACGGGGGGAGGGGTCAAAAAATCATGAAATTAGTGTGACGTAATTTATGGATGGTCCCATATGTGTAAAACTTCATAATATGTGACGTCACACTAGGGGGAGGTCTCACAAATGTGACCAGCTGTGACAAAGACGGGGGAGGCGTCAAAAAGTCATGAAATTAGTTATCCATTAACTTATCGACAGTTATAGATAGGCTATAGAAAACGGTCTTAAATTCGCTCGCTTATCGTTTATCGTCGTTAGTCCTGCTCATTTCCATCCGCTTAATGTTCGCTCAACCAATACCATTGGTATTGTTCATTCCAATCGCCCTTTGTAGTTATAATTAATGATAAGCATTCCAATATGGAATTCGGATGATATTACTGTAAGTATTGTTTTATATTATTGTCCAAAATGAATGCCCATTTTGGACAATAATATAAAACAATAGGCACACTTAATATTATTATTGGGGCGAATTATAATACTAACCCCAATCCCACGGTGCATGGATATCGTAAGAGGCGACTAAATCCGGACCGCTGGTGGTATGCCCCCTCAAGGAATTATATTGCTAATATTGATTTTAATTGTTAATAATTAATACCATTATTACTATTATTATTTCTCCATGGGGTTCGCCTGGATAGCTACCACCCTTGAGCATGAATCAGCCGCCAAACGACTCGTCATGTTCCGGCTGGGGGCTTGAGAGCCAGTTCTTTCTTTCTTTTTCTTCTCTTTTTCTTGGCCAGCAACGCTTCAGTGATGCCTTTGGTGTTGCTGATGTCCATGCTGATGCTGAATAGACAAATAGAAATAACGAAATGACTTGCAAGGAAATTGAAAGACTTAAAAATCTCTTCTTCCTTCTTCTTCTTCTAGTCTTATTACGACAGACTAGTCACTCATTACAATCTGACGAGTTCCTAAAGAATCCCAATTCAGCACAGATGGGATGTTATTAAGCTGCAAAATATGCAAATTTTGGGTTCGTTATGCCTCAGCGAAATCGTGACCTTAATTGGACTGTAAAAATAAGAATTACTTGAGAGGCGGCGAGTAAGTAAATAGGGGAATTCGTATTTCCATGATTAAATAAACTCTAGGGATGAAGTGCTTAGTACCCTTATGGGCTCATTCCCGGTCGGATGGATCAACGGATGGATTATACGCAATGATTATTATTTATGCAGTGGCGTCCATTCTTATGGCGCTATCCATGCATGGATCCAACTAAGGTTGTCGGATGGCCAGTAACTTAGAATATTAACGCCAGTTATACTTCTCCGGATTTCACGTTGAAAGGGCGCTGAAATTAAAGGGGCGCCAACAGTAGCGGCAAGGAATGGCTGGCAACCTTGGTTGAAATTTGTTGAAGCCTGCATCTGAAATAAATAAATAAATAAATCTTGCTTTAGAAAATTAAGCGCAAAGGAACTGACGAGTTTGATGATAAAATTGGATCATAGAGGATTTGATTATTAAACTGGCTATAGCTACGATGCCAAGTTTGCAGCGGACTTGATCGCGTATGGCCAACTTTAGTGGCCCTTCAATTGTCCAATCGGGACCTGTTAAAATATTTAGAAGGGAGGTGGTTGCTGCGTAAACCTACCATCATGATCGGGTATCGTCAGGCTTGAACCGGGTGGTACAGCACCCTGTGACCTTTAACATGATGGGACCGTTGCCATAGCTTCGTTCCTTCTTCTTTTGTTTATCGAAATAGTCGACAAACGAGCTGACGATCCACCTGATGGTAAGTGGCTATCGTCACCCATGGACATCAGCAATACCAAAGGCATCACTGATGCGTTGGCGGCCAAGAAATTCTCTTCTAAAAAGAAAGTAAGAACTGGCTTTCAAGCTCTCCGCCGGAACACGAGGAGTCTTTTTCAGCCTGGTATACCACGATCAGAAGTAGGATTGGACTCGTGGATGCAAGTTCCTACTCCAAAGATAAACAATAAAGTATGGAAGTTTCGTACTAGCACGTCGTAATCCTGTTTTTGTTAGAAGGTGCATACGGCAAAGTTAAATTAGGTGTTTTATGTCAACATAAGTTTTAATTGGCTGGTTTCCGAAAGTTGGATAAACATGTTGACTATAAAGTACCTAGAAACAGCTGAAAGTTTTGGTTTTTTGTTTGTTTGTAATGGATAAACTCAAAAACCAATATAAGGCTACATAGGTAGGTACATTGTTTCTGAGTGACATTAGCTAGGTATCTATAATATTCGATTATGATTAGTAAAATGTTTTAATAAGTTATGTTATAAATATCAAACAAGTTGCAGAACAACGTCTACCGGATCAGCTAGTAAAATATATAATGGAAGCTAGGGTTTCATACCAAGTAACCCGTTCTCGCGTCAGTTTTAGAAACAATCGCTTAATTTACCAACCGTACCCACAACAAAACTATGCTATTCACTTATGCCAGGCGGTTCATGTTAACAACTTATTGTTCTTGTTGGCTTTTAGTTACTTAGTGGCAACATAATATTTATATGTATAACTATATTTTGTTAAACATTTTGTTAATTTTTTTGTAATTTTTTTTAAGGTACGAACGATTGTTTTTACTGCATGCTAGATTAAGTTCTCATGTAAGTGACTGTTTGTCTTTAAGAGAATACATTCTTTAAACATAAATAATAAAATATTTAAAACGATTTTAGAACTTCACATACGTTTTACTAACTTTTAGGCGCTCCACCCACTGAAGACGCGTCCCGCCGCGCCGCGGTGCGCAGAGCGACGGATAACACAACTGCGCGCGGGGCAATTTCCCGCGCGGTGCCACGTCGGCAGTGTGTTGTGTTAGGCGTGATTTCTATATAAATTGACATAATTGCATACAATGGTAAAATCTGCCATCCCGCGCACCGCGACGGGGCGCGGTGCAGTGGGTGGAGCGCCTTATGTTTTAACCCGCGGGAAGGGAATGGTTTCCAAGGATATAAATATTATAATATATGATGATCGAATTTTCACATTATTATTGTCAATGTGCTGTAGTTTTCGTGTAAAATTGTTTTATTATTCTCCATCAGCAATAAAATGCAAAAGAAAGGAACCAAAACATATTTATTGCAGAAATTCGGATTCTTACAATTTTTACCAAATACACTGAGCTATGATTTCACCCTGTTTGCACCTTGTATGTAATATGTATGTAAGATTTATATAAACAATACAAGCTGAATGAATTTAAAAATAATTACCCATTAACATTAGTTATAGTAATTTATTTTTTGTTAGTATTAGTTCAATTAAGTTTTAAAAAATAAATAATGTTTTTAAATAAGGAGCTAATTTTAAATAAGATTGTATTACATTAAATCAATTAAATGTAGAGCTAAGTTTTAACCCATTAACCCACTATTCTTGTACCTATCGAGACCATAATGAAGCGATAAATAATACAGACTAGACCTGACAAACTCCCGATCTATTTAAAACTAATTTATTACTAGCTCCAGTGAACGCCACGCCACCAAAATAGTTTTAACTATCAAACATATGTCCAGACGCTCACGATATTATGACATTTCAAGATGAATTATAGCGATGGATTAAGGAAAAGTTTCTACATAACACAGGGAAATGATAGAATGACGACTCCGTTGGGTCACTAGAGAATTTCAGTGATTATTTCTGTGACCAACTTCTAGTGGAAATAAATAATAGTTTAAAAAAACTAAAAAACACGCTTTTATAGAAAATCCAACTAAAAAAATTAGAAAATAAAATTGAATTAAGAATCGTGTAATTGTAATAAAAGCGTGGGGTGCATGGTGTCAATGAGTAGAAGGGATAATATCTGTAAAAGCACCCCACGCTTTTATTACAATTACACGATTCTTAATTCAATTTTATTTTCTAATTTTTTTAGTTGGATTTTCTATAAAAGTGTTTTTTAGTTTTTTTAACTATTATTTATTTTTTCATTTTTAGTTTGATTTTTTGAAATGAAAGGTTAGGTTTTTTTCTTTCTTTGTTTCTTTTTTTTTTTCTTTAAATATTGAATTGTCATCGATCCTCGATAAGTATACGAAGTTTGAAAGAAATCTAACCGTTCAAAGCTAATATAAAGCGTGTAATTAGGTTTCTTTCTTTATTTCTTTCTTTTTTTTCTTTAAATATTGAACTGTCATCGGTCCTTAATAGGTATGCCAAATTTCGAGTTAATCCGATGTTTGGAAGGGGGTCAAAATCATGTTCTAAGATTCCGTTACATACATACTAACATACGTCTGAAGCTCCTAAAAGCGTATTAAAAATTATAACGATTAGGTACTAACTGGACGATTACTAATATTTACTAACAGGACCTACACTAACAATCCTACTTGCACAGTCCTCTCACTAGTTTCTAGTACCTAATCTATACATCTATACAAATAAATAGATAAAATTGGAGTGTCTGTTTGTAATATTAAAATAACCGCTTTTTACTAAGTGCATTTGTATACACGGTACATATACCAAAACAATTTTTTTTACAATTTTTGTCTGTCTGTCTGTCTGTTTGTTTCCGCTAATCTCGGGTCGTCAACACATGTAGACATACAGCAGAAGAGTCATTAGTTTATTAAAAATATTACTATGGTTCACATATTTTCCCAAAGTACATTAAACTAAATAAAAAATGTAAACGAGTGTTAACACTTAAAATAAAATTTATTACTAGTCTGACTCATTACGAAAATGCGTTCGACCTTCACAAAAAATACGTGCCTACCTAATACAAGAATACAAGATTAGAAAATCTAGTGATGAGAGTCATCTATATGGGGCTTCATCTTGACTAATCTGAATTTTACCAAGAAAAAATAACCGACTTCAAAATAACTCTAAAACTACTCGTCAGATATAGCTCAAATGTAAGTGGGACCACATGACAAGCACCAGCTTTCGATTAAATAAAGAATCATCAAAATTGGATCACCAAGTCGAAAGTTCTGAGGTAACAAACATAAAAAAATACAGTCGAATTGAATACTTTTTTGAAGTCGGTTAAAATAAATAACCGACTTCAAAATTAGGGATAACTCAAAAACAACTCGTCAGATCTCCCTCAAATTTAAATGGGACTACATAACAAGCACCAGCTTTGTAATTTAAAAAGAATCATCAAAATAAGAACACCCGGTAAAAAGTTATGAGGGAATATAAATAAAAAAATGCACTCCGGAAAGACATTTTTATTTACTAATAATTATTTTTTAACTAATTATTCAATAAAAAGTACTGCCTAGATTGTTAACCAAATAAACCTCGATAGAGAACAAAATTAAACTTGTCAAGGAATCCTTACATAAAAACATTTTGCAGAAGTTTTATAATCAAAGATTACTTTGTTAGTCAGGCAAAAAATAGCGAAAATATTGTGAAAAACTTTAAAACATTCTAAAGTTTTCCCACCTACGCAGCTACGCCCGGCCGTTACCGTAAAACTCTAAAACAACCTCCGAATTTAAAACAACTTACGTCGATAAATTACACTTTTCGACTAATACATACTACCTAATTGAAAAGCTTGCGAGTTTAAGCTGAGAGGAAAAATTAAAGATGGCCGCCGGTAAAGTTCTAGCAGCGGACGAAAGTTGATCACTTGAAACTATAGCTTTGCCAACTGGAGGACGGAATTTCTCATGTAATATAACATGAGACTTGCCGACCGTGTGGTGCATGTCATAGGATATGTGTTCTTTGTTTATTTATTTATTTATTTATTTCTTAGGTAATCCTACAGCGTTTACAGAATTACTTATTGTATACAAAACAATTACTTAAATGCTATGGCCAACGGATTACACAAAAAATACTAGTAAATTTTTATGAACAGTTATTCTTGAAACCGTGCTTAAAAGTAAGTGTGTGTGCATGTGTGTGAGTATGTAAGTGTATAAGTATGTGTGTGTAAGTGTGTGTTTGTGTATGTGTTAAAGAAAAGCTTCCTACTTTCACAAAATGGGCCACAGTTTTAGGCCATTATAAATGAATAAGCTATAGACCATTAGCCCACTACTGGGGCACGGGTGTCTTCTTAAGTTCTTACCGAGGACACATAGAGCATACTTCACTAACTGTTCCAGTTCGGATTGGTGGAGGGTTTTTCAACATGGCTGAATGACTGCTGTCTAATGAAGGCCATACACGATCAAGTGTACTTGTCAAGTCTGCAGTTTGACTTGACGCGGCATCAAGTAAACTTGATCGTGTATGGCCACGGTATAGCGATGTCGGCGTATAGTCAAACTGCAAATTTGACAAGTCAAACTGCAGACTTGACAAGTACACTTGATCGTGAATGTCATCCATAAGATTACAACCGATACCGACGGCTTTTCGTAAAATAAGAGTCGCTAAGCCATGTTGGCGGCCCTTGAGCGGGATGAAAACTTCCGACACTTGGGTTGGCCATTAACCCCTCCACTAATCTTCACTGGAGCAGCGTGGTGGAGTACTCTGTACGCCTCCTCAAGAGCAGAGACCTGTGCTCAGTAGTGGGCCATCAATAAGTTGAAGCCAGCTTTCAAAGGCACATAAAACGCTACCGCTTGTGACTTGCGCCACGAGCGTGAAGCCACACGCCTCTAGACGCACGTGAGCCGCGTATGTTATATCCCTCAGATGGAACCACTTTAACACTACTATTTTATATACATATATCTATATGTATAAATCACAAAGATTGTATAACAAGTAATACAACCATTCGTATTGATATTTTTTGGTTACGTAAATCTACAAGGAAGTTTGAGTAAATGGTTGGGACCAAAAAGTTTATACATATGGAGGACAAGCGTCGAAGAGGAGCCCGAAGATGGCTCACGTAACATCAGGGCGGTAGCTAGAGTCGAATTTGAGGTAAAGCAGCATTGGTTACAGGTAGGGCGGAAGTAAAAAAAATATCATAATTGATCTGCTCCGAAGCACGGGCACCTAAATCAATCCCATGTATATCACTGACCTCTAGGTTACAGAACAAAGAATTATTATAATATGAAATGAATGTCACAAACTGTGGTATGTTCGGAAAAGTTTGGATACCTATCTATCGCTACAATTTTTTTATCTCAAACTATGAACAAACAATTCATTTATAATAATTTATCTTAGTTTTTGGTATTTTTAAGGTAGGGCATTGTGATTTCAAGGTAGGGTATTGCCGCACAATACACCCTCCCCTAGCTACGGCCGTGCGTTACATTGGTAGAATTTACTCACTGACATACTACGACTCCTACGGGCCTTAATATGGGCATTATAGGCTATTATTGGTCGAAATTGTTCTGGTTTTCGTCAATTTGTCGTATCGCTGTCGCACGTAAACAGACTGTAACCTGATTAGGTGAGACGTATGAGTCTCCTTAAAATGATTTATTACCAGGCGTACATAAGTTTTGACAGCTGCTGGCGCCGCTTCGGTTTTGATTTGTTCAGTGTAATTGTATATGCGAATGTTTTTATTAAGAAGTTACACGTATGCTAGTTAGGAACACACGAGCATATGCAATGCAGTCCGTTTACTGAGGATGTAAGGGCCAAACTCTGTGTGCTTAGTGCGAGTTTTACTTGACTTTACTTTACTTGACGGGCTCGCAGAATAAAACCACACAATTTTTTTTTGGAACGAAGTTCCTTATCGCGCGTTGCGAAAATTTGGTAACGACACTTTTTGACAGGTAACGACACTTTTTGCCGTCGTAGTTTTTTTTACATAGAAAGCAAGCCAGAGTACTAGGATAGCAAAAACATGCAGCAAGTGTGCCAAAACAAATCTAAGGTATTAAATTTCTCACGAAATGTAATACCTTAGATTTGTTTTGGCACACTCGCTTGCATGTTTTTGCTATCCTAGTACTGACTGCAAGGAACTTCGTTCCATCCGGGTGTGCCTTGACACCTCTCAAGTTTTTTTACTTTTTTTGTTTTCTGTATCAATCCGTAGGATTTATTGTAGACTACAAATTATACATACAATAATTAACTAACTAATTAATTAAACTAGCTATCATAGCTTTATAATTACTCGTATACGAGTATACCCAGTATTTGGCAAATGTTATTCAAATATTAGTAGTTTCAAAGCGAGCTGGCAGCCCGATAATTAGAGGAAGCCGTAACCTAGAGTAGTCACACAACACATTAATTTACGAGTCGATCCGGGATGTTTGTAAATCACGCTGGAATTATGAGTTTACACGAGTAGTACAGGTACTTTGGTACGAGTATAACCGTTAAATATTTTGGTGAAATTGCAAATATTAGGTGACGTCGACTTTATTCACCTGAGTTAATTCACCCAGGTGTCTTAAGTCTACTTTTAGTGTACTTTATTCACCTATGCACTCAGGTGTTTTAAATCTACTGGCCGCAGGTGAATTAAGTATCCTAAAGCGGTAGACCTAATATAGTATAGTGGTGGAGGAGTTCTGTTACACATTACATGATTTTTTTATATCATGGCTTATTAACAAAATAATAAAAAAAATATCTCATTACTTTGAATGTATTACATGAATTTTTTTATATCATGGCTTATTAACAAAATAATAAAAAAAATACCAATTTTGACCGCTTTTGTTTTTTTTTTGCCTTGACGAATGTTTTTTATTTATTTATTTGTTTATTGCATCAACAAAATTAACACTAACGCCCCAACTCAGAGTCACTAACGGTTACTTAAATTGCTCCTTAGTAAAGAATCACCATACAAATTTTGTATGACTTAATTCGCACCCGAATTCTTTATTAAGTTTTCTTTATTATTAAGCGAATATTTTTCTATATAAATAAATTTTCTGAAGTACGCCTACGCCATTTTATGGATTAAATGTTGTAATTTAGTTCAAGTCTCAAATTATCCACAAAGTGTATGAAACGCTGAATTAAAAATAATTTTTAACAAAAAAATAACCAACTTCAAACAAACAGTCTTTGAACAAGTAATAAAATAATAATGTCATCGACGTAGTCGAAGTCAACTAAATTTTTTTTTATGGATATAGCCGGCAAACGATCTGACGATCCACCTGATGGTAAGTGGCTATCGTCGCCCATGAACATCAGCAACACCAAAGGCATCACTGATGCGTTGCCAGCCAAGAAAGAGAGAAGAAAAAGAAAGAAAGAACTGGCTCTCAAGCTCCCAGCCGGAACACGACGAGTCGTTTGGCGGCTGACTCGAGGGTCTCGATGCTCGAGGGTGGTAGCTATCCAGGCGAACCCCATGGAGAAATAATAATAGTAATAATGGTATTAATTAACAATTAAAATCAATATTACCAATATAATCCCTCGAGGGGCCCTACCACCAGCGGGCCGGATTTAGTCGCCTTTTACGACACCCATCCGGTGTGGGATTGGGGTTAGTATTCTAAGCCGCCCCAATACGGCTAACGTATTATGCGTTATTAGGGATATCTCAAAAACTACTCCTCAGATCTCGCTCAAATTTAAGTGGGACCATATGGCGATTAAAAAAAGAATCATCAAAATCGGTTCACCCATTCACCCAGTCGAAAGTCGACGAAGTTTTTGAAGTCTGTTTAAAATGGAAAATATCAGTAGTTTAGTCATAATATTGAAAAAAAAAAACATGAAATAGGGTAATTTTGAATTTTTTTATGGAGAGAAGTTCATTTATATATTTTGTAACTGAAAGCGACTTTGCGTAGATTAGATCCCTAAGTAATACAATCTATTTGCAGAATTAAAAAAAAAATGTCTCAGATGTTTTTAAAAAACTTAAAAAGCGACCTCTTACTTACCTACTTAAATACCTACCCTTATTACAATTTATTACATGGTAGAAATGGGTGAAGCCGTGATACTGCACCGGGCGAACCGTATGTTATGTTTTCTACTACTTACTCGAATATTCATGTAAAAGCGGTAATTTTAAAACCTGTTAAACCTTTAATATAATAACATGTATATTCTATACGAAATTGTTTCATATCTTTTGATATTCAAACGGGATATTCTCGGTACGGAAAGTTATTAACGTTCAACGAAACAATGCAGTCTTTATCGTTTTAGCTGAGAGCGCGTTTCATGAATGAACGTTGTGTTGTTACAATTTCCTACCAATTTTTATTCATTGCTTCAGACAATTTATCTTTATTATATTGTTACTAACAAAATTCGTGCAAGACTGCCTGTAGATTTAATTAGTTTTTGTGTAGGTATATTAGAAGTAAGTTAAGTTAGGTAAGTTAAGTTACTAAGTGCGTTTATTATGTCGTGCCTTCTGTTTCACAGTCATCACTTAGGTATCACTTGGCTGAGCAAGCAAAGCAGTTGTTGTCTGTCAGTTACTAACAGTTGGCGTTTTATTAAGTAACATTTTATTATATTCTGTTCTATCATCATGATTCATGCAATGATAATAAAAAAACAGATTCATGACGTTATTCACAGGGCTAATTGTCAAAACTTATGATTGTTTTCAAACAAGTTGAGACGTTACTTTGTTAAATTACAAAGCGACGAATCGAGACAAAATAAATGGCGCGAAACTACCCACTTAATTTTACGCGAAAACTTCGCAAACGAATTCAAATACGCAGATGATTATTCAGCAATAATTCAGAAGTTAGTTAATACAATTTTTATGAGCATTTACAGAATAATAGGACTTGATATGGATCTGTGGTGGTTTGTCGAGAAGACTGTCAATGTCTCTACGTTTTAACATCTGTTTTAATTAAGTGCGGCAATTTTATACATTGTTCAAGATTTATCAAAAGGAATTCTGACTCAAACACTGTAAGATCGTGAATCGTGAGTTAAACTTGGAATTTATGCACAGATCTTAATTAAGTATTTGTGAAAGGGTTTTCGCAAGAAGTAATCTTTATGAAACGTGGTTAGAAAAGAACTTGAAAAAAGCATTGACGTAAATTATATGGACGCGCTCTTTCTAAGAAATTTCGTGTCACACTTTCGTGCCACAGAGAACTCAATCACAGAGTCACTATGCGCCCAGTGTTGCCAACACCCTACTCCGAAAGAGATCATGGATACATTACTATAACTGGACATATACCATGGATATATTACTCTGTCTGGATTACATTGTAGAGGTACCTGAGGATTAATTACGTCATAACGGAATGACCATTTTTGTAGTGTTCATCCATTCATCAAAAAAAAAATCAAAAAATCGTTTCTTATTCCAGAATTTACATTTTATTACAATATGCGTGGGATCTTTCCATTTAAGTATATAAAACTTGTGTTATCTATAGTCCCAGGATATATCATTCGATTGTGTTAAAATATTTTTATGTGTGTTGTGCACTTAAAATAAAAGAAATGTATCTTAATAAATTACACTGTAGCCTCATTGAAATATTATAGTGTATTTTTGTAGAAACATCAAAAAGAGGAATTGGCAATTTAAATACTTTAATTGTCGTTTCTTTGTTTTCCAGGTAGGTTTGTGTGATTTAGGTTGTATTTAGTGTAACTCATAATGTATGATAAGCTTAAATAAAACTTTGTTTTTCAGAGCAACACGTAGTTTATTATCAATTCTTTAAATCCCGACTGATTGTCATATATAATCACATTAAGTACTTCACCTTATAGGCCGAGGGAACCTAAAATAATAATAATATTAAGTTACCTAGTCATTTGGTTTAGGCCCATGCTAGGTTCCTAAATACCGTCCCAAGAGGACGAGCTTTAACTTAAAAATTAAGTTTAAATAATAATAATAATAATGATATTATACCTTCTACCATTAATACCATGCACTTGGATTTTCTATAAGTGTGTTTTTTTAGTTTTTTTAAACTATTATTTATTTATTAATTTTTTAGTTTGATTTTTTTAAATGAAATGTAGGTAATTTCTTTCTTTCTTTTTTTTTTCTTTCTTTTTTTTTTCTTTAAATATTAAATTGTCATTGGTCCTCAATAAGTCCACGAAGTTTGAAAGAAATCTGAGCGTTTCAAGTGAGCCAAAATCAAGTCCAAAGAGAAGTTACAAACAAACAAACCAACAAACAAACATACAGGTGAAGTAATTTAAAGCGTTAAAACTTACCTGTGGAAAGTTATCCTTTCAGGTAATGTTTTCGTTTTTTGCTCATAATTTTTGCAATACCGCAATGTACAAGTTGGCATTTTCGTTAATTCAATAGGTACATATAATATCTAAAACAAATAAAGTAAGTCAATTTCATATAAAAGTCACGTATTGAAATCACTTTCTAGTTTCTACCACAATTTCCGCATCTTTGTCCTTTTGTTCTCTCACTCCGCGACGTCTGGCAACCCTGTTCCGTAGTGATTAAGTACTCTGTGTTCGTTCTGTCAAGTTTGGTTCAAGATGTCGGTAATAAATATTTGACACTAAATAATTTTTAAGACTGTAAATAAAAATATAGTTACTTACCGATTATGATTAAATAAAGTGAAATAAAGTTCAAACGTAAATAATGAGAAAGTTTTAACTGTGCACAATACAGAATAATAAGTGTTCTTGAACAGTCGGAGTTTTACGAAAGTGACAGCTATGGTGACAGCACTTGCTCGCAGCCGATTATAGTACTAAACTGAGTTGGCCCCAGTTGGGGTCAACACAGGTGAACAAAATGTAAGTACTGAACAGCCTGTCTATATAATTTACGTCAATGGAAAAAAGTCTTTGCGTTCTTATAGTTTCGTCCATCTTTTTGCGATGTAACTCAGAAATTTATACTAATTTGTATTCGGTATGGTATTTATCAGGCCGAAAAGAGATTAAACAAAATTATAAAACTCACATACAAGGTATCTAGATAAAACCGATGATTTTCTAATGTAGGTCCGTCGCAAAATTTTGCACAAAGTTCTTCATCTAGTAAAAAAAAGTAGCGCCTTCTCTCTTTCAATAATTAATACTTACTAATTACTTCTTTCTTTAATCTTGTTTGAAGTATATTCATTTCTACACGCATGCTAAAAATCTTACAAAATAAGTAAGAACAGTAAATAATAATGCAGTGGGTATTTGGTGGCATTCGTTGGATACCTAATACCAATAAACGCGCAAATAGCGCTACACACATAGCCACCACGACCATGGAGGATAGAGTAGAAGGAGGGCCATCTCATATGAGGGGAAAGTTGAAAAAGTGTCCAGCTGTTTACTGAAAATAGAGGTTCCAATAACGGTCATTTCAGAATGGCGCTAGTGTGTGAAAAATTGATACATGAACATGGCTGTTGTAGACAGAGTGAAGTTTGCTGAGTTATGCCACCCGTAACGAATGGCGCTACTGTCTGATAAATAGATATTCGAACATAGCTGTTGTAGATCGCACCGCAGCGCCACCCGTAATTGGACGCGTTTTTACGGACACTTTTCATACACAGAGATGGCCCCCTTCCTTCTACCTTCTATGTTCCATGACTAGGACTCCTTGTGTCGTGGGTGCCTTAGACACCACACAGATATAAGAACACATACAACTAGAACACGAACCGAAATTCACACTCATAATTAATATTTCTGCCTCGCTGGTAATCAAACCCAATACCCTGCGAAGGGCAGTCCGGCATGGTAGCCATTACGTCACGTGGTATGTCAAGGGGTTCACAAAAAAACTGATCAAAATTGGTTTCAAAATGATTCTAATAACACTATAAAACTATCCCAACTAATAACAAACTTAAAGTTAAATCATATTTTATAACATGACAAAAATTACAATTACAGCGAAAATCGTGTACAAATTTTCCAGTAACGCAATGAACAGCAACGATTAAAGATTAGATTCCAGATTACCGCAACAGGCCGCATTGACTATAAAGTTAATTAATTAAAACTTAAATAACCTTGGGTTAAGCATTTTAATTTAATTAAAAAAAAAATTAATCAAGGCTGCTTACATTTTGATTAGTTCATTCTTTCTGATCAGGAATTCATTCAAGTAGTCGCATGATCAGACTTAAAATTATCCGAACAAAAATAGTGGTCTTAAATCAACCGTAACGTTTTAAAAAGAGATGTGTTACAAGTCTGTGTATCTGTGTGTCTGTCTGTGGCCTCATAGCTCCCAAACGGATGAACCGATTTCAATGCGTTTTGTTTCTGTTTGAAGATGATATGATGATTTTATTATTGATTTTAGTCACTCAATCAATCTACAATCCGGTAGACGATAAGATATCACCATAACAAGTAATTATAAATAAATTTAATATAACTAAAAATGCTACATTAAAGAGCCATGCTTAAATATTAGCATAAATAGCTTGGAATACCTCAATATAAATTATGAAAGAGAATTTATTTTCCATACCTATAATTTCTTAACCGAACTACGGTTTTTCTTCCTGCTCAGAGAAATGGCGTATTTAGGTATGTGTCTTATCACGGGAGTTATCTGATATGCAACAAACGATATTTAGGTATAGTTTTGAAATTGTTTTATAATATTTTAATTAAAATAAAATTCATATTGAATGAAAATGAATATTCATGTGATTTATACAAAGTTTTTAAAAATAAGGGGCCTGCCGAATCATTTCAGAAGTGTTGAAATATAATTTGAACGCAGCCCTTGTTACTCTGTATACTTAACATTATTGAACGCATCTTAATCAATTACTGTGTCTATGATACTCTGTACTCTCTGATCTCTCTCTGCATTAAAATGTTCTGTCGTTCATATCACGCTCCGTCTTCTTATTTATTTATCCGTAGTATAGCTCTCAGAATCTCATAAATAATACAAGTTTTCATCAAGAAGTAATAGTAACGCAATTTTTTTTTGTATTTTTGAGACTTTTTTCATTTTATCATGACGTTTATTTCATATTCTTGCATCGATTTCATTATGAACGGATTTTTCCTCGCGACTTCCTTTGTGTGGGAGCATTTCCCGCGTAAATCCTAACACCCTTGGAAATCTAATCACCTAAGGTTATGAAGCATATAGCTACTTTACGATCTATTCTCATATCTACCAAATATAATATCAAAAAATTCATAAAAATCGGTCGACCGTTTCGAAAGGGTACGACCATAAACACCGTGACATAATTTTTTTATATTTAGAAGTATGATAAAGATAAATGTCTCGTATCGCTTTCGTTTGACGTTTAGCATAGAACACGTGCCTAATGCATCGTACTTTATATTCTGAAAGCTGAATCCAGACCCATTTCATTATGTAAAATACTGAATAAATAATAAATATGGAATCATTTCCTTACTAAAGGCACTTACTATGAAGGAAGTTGGAATAAAAAAATGAAATGAACATTTCTGTTAATTTTCAAAGCAGAGTACACAAGACAGTCCTTTTATTCCTTCATCTGAGAATACAGTTTATTTTAATATTATAGACTTTTTAGATAGGTATAGTGTAGTGAAATAGGAAGAGAGAGGAAACTATAAATGAAAGTAAAGTAAAGGTTAAAAGGGTATAATAAAATTTACCTGGTGGTTACACGTAAGTATTATAAAGGAAGTAGTAAATTTAGGAAAACACAAAGTCACTGATCGGAACACTGATGGAGGAGGCCTTCTGCTAAGGCCCCGGGCAGCTGGATGTGGAACCTCCGGCGTCCACTCCCGCCGGCGTCCACACCAAAGGAATGAGGTGCGGCCGTGAGATAATACACCGGCCGACACACTCGGCAGGTGAATCAGGTCGTGCGTTGGGTCGCACAACCCACGCACGCAGCGACTCGGCAATTCGCTCCCTCGGAGCGTCACCAGAGCAGTCCGTTGCGGGCGTGCAGCAGGCGCACAAGCCAACACACGCCGTAGCCCGGAAATAAGGGTCAGATCAGGCAATTCTGAAACAATTTTCCCATCAGATATTTTCCTTTTGATCAAACGAAGTCCACACGTCTCTCCCGTGTGTAAGATACCGGGCAACTCTCTCTGTTTCGCCGAGTTGCTCTGTGCTCGGCGAACCATTTTCAAAACGGTCTTCCAGGTTTGAATTATTGTTCCTTATAATTTAAAAAGTAACAGGAAAAGGTTACATAAGATATTTTAAAACATTTGGATATAATCTATATAAAATACTACCAAATTACATTTAATCTATGGAAATTTAGAAAATATTATTAAGACACTAATGACAAACATTGTCATAACAAAGTTACAGAAAATGGACATAATACTAAACGTTCTAAGAAAATAATACAGAAATCGTTATTAAACTAAAGAGAGAGCTATGCAAGAATGTTACAAAAGGTAATTTAAAAGTTACAAAAGACCTACGAGTGAAAAATACAAAGATTAAGTTATACGATAAATTTTGAATAACTAAACCAAAACTAATCAGTAAGTAAAAGGATATTTATAATAAATATTAACTCTAAATTACAGGCTACAGCCAACAAAACTATGAGGGAAAGGTAAAACATATAAAGTATATAGAAATATTAGAAATAAACAAAGATAAAAATGAAGAAAGAAATGAAGTAAGATGAAGAGAAGGATGGATAGAAAAGGTATTTAAAGGTTGAAATAGTAAATACTACAATAGATACAACAGATAAATGTTTGTCTGTCTGTCTGTTGGTCTGAGCACGTAAACGCTTACGCACTCATACCCCCACAGTAGGTTATTTACCTGTGTCGCGGGTGGCATGGACTACATATATAACACATCACAATCTCACCCATGATCCGAGTACAAATATCTATCTGTCACATAAATATCTGCCCCAGCCGGGAATCGAATCCGGGACCCCTCGCTTCGCAGGCAAGGTCGCTCGCTACCAACTAGGCTACAGGGTGAATAAGGATAATCTTAATCTTAATATATATAAATTACGTGTCACGTTGTTTGTCTGCGATGGACTCCTAAACTACTTAACCGATTTTAATCAAATTTGCACACCGTGTGCAGTTTGATCCAACTTGAAAGATAGGATAGCTTACATCTCAAAATAAATAAAAAAAAACTTTTGACAGAACGAAGTCTGTCCGGGCAGCTAGTTGTATTATAAGTTTATGTTACCATGAATGAAAAGTTTAAGAATCGCCTGCCAAACAACTGTCAAAGATCGTAGGTTACCAGAATGGAGGATAGAGGTAAAGGAGAATTGACTTATATGGGGAGAAAGTTGAAAAAGTGTCCCGCTATAAGCAGTAGGTAAATTGGCGCTAGTGTATGCAAAGGGCGTATAAATGTGACAGATGTTGACGGAATGAAGTTCGACAGTGACAGTCCTGTATACCGAACTTCAACTTTTTACGTTGTCCAAAACCCTGTTGCTACCGTGGCGCCATCAATTTAACATTTAGGTGCTCCACCCACTGAAGACGCGTCCCGCCGCGGTGCGCAGAGCGACGGATAACACAACTGCGCGCGGGGCAATTTCCCGCGCGGTGCCGCGTCGGCAGTGTGTTGTACTAGGCGTGATTTCTATATAAATTGACATAATTGCATACAATGGTAAAATCTGCCATCCCGCGCACCGCGACGGGGCGCGGTGCAGTGGGTGGAGCGCTTAATTTCCCCTTTACCTCTACACTCCATGGTTACCAACAAAACGTAACATAAATTATATTATATAGTCTACCTTTCTTTCCATCTCTCCTCAAAGGCTTGCAGTGCATTTCTAAAACTATTTATGTCATAAGCCTTTGTGAGGGGACGAAGTTATTAATTGGATATTCTACATAGAGGAACAATAGAGGGTTAGAATGCAATAATTTTAAAACTAAATAACACGTTGACATAAAAATTATGAAAATGAACATGTTTCTCACCTAATAACAATTATTATTGTAGGTCCCTACTTTTATTTCAGTGTCCATAATGGAAGCCATACACGATCAAGTATACTTGTCAAGTTTGCAGCGGACTTGACGCGGCATCCAGTATACTTGATCGAGTACGGCCACGCGCGGCTCAGGGTATTTCGAAGCTGACCCGTGTGGCGCAATGGTTACCATGCCGGATCGACGCACCATGCGGGTTCGATTCCCAGCGAGGCGGAAATTTGAATGATGAGTTTGAATTTCTGTTCTCGGCCTAGGTGTGAATGTCCAAGTCTTTATGTGTTGTCCATGGCAGCCACGACACAGGGAATCCTAGTGTGGGGCTATGAGTGTGAAGCGTTATTTTTTTAATAATTTTCAATTATCTGTTTCAGGTATGTACCTACGTCAGAGTATATAAAGGTATTTGTAACGTTCGTTGTGTTAAGTCATTATTTCGAGTTGCTTAAATTAGTGACTAATATTTTTTCAGTGATGTAAATTATAATTATTATGTTGTTTTCCAACTCGTATTTTGAAACCTGTTGCAAACGAAATTTTATTCCATTTTAATCATAATATAACAAAAAAAAAAATACAGAAGCAAAGCAAGGGCGGTTACTCGTAATATTATAAGGGTAGTTAGCATCCATACTTAAACCTTAATCATTTTCTACATACCCCGTAGTTTCTATCCTACAAAATATTGTTGTCATGTAAATAACATACAAGTAACATAATATATCTCATCACATTACACGATACAACAATAGAGCGCAACTATTGTCTTCGCGAGTGATTCTTCTCTAAAAATAAAATTAAAGCGAGTACGCTATTGTAATTCTGCACTCCCATATTCTCTATGGGAGCGATGCATATTGTTATTCTCCGTATCAAAACTAGTTTGAGATGGGAAACGACGCTGGAATACGAGTAAGCGTATATAATAGATATGAAGTTTGGAGTCTCGTTTATGACATATTTCACGCTCCATTTTTAGGGTATAAAGAATATGGGTCTTAAAATTTTAATTGAAACGAGTCAGTGCACTTGCACTCTCATTTGATAATACCTTAATGATATTACTCGTATTAAACTTAGGATTAAAACATGCTAGAAAATTAATGGCGTGAATAAAAATGTCTTTCAAAATTTTCAAAATTTGCTTATTTGTAACATCTGTGTATTACCTATTCTCCACAATAAAGAGTGATTTGATTTGAAAATTTGACAAGAAATACGCTAACTTTTTACAGTAGAATTTAAAATTACTTGTATGTAACATAGTTATATCGAATACGATAATGAGATAATTCCAGTATAGGATAAAATGGTTGTTGAGAATTTCAATAAAAAATATTTAGGACATAATAAGTTACGTCGAATGTAGAAAACAAAATCAGAGTTTATTAAATTCAGAAATATACCTACGTAGGTACCTATCTATTTTAAAATCCTGCAAACACATAATAAATAATCCTTCAACGAACTTTTTTGCTGTCACCTCACCTTTTCAAGTATTTGACAAATAACCCATTCATATATTTTTAACCCCAGAAATGAAATATATTTCATAAAAATGTAAATTTAATAGCAGTTAGGATCCGCCCACACGTCGTATAGTCGAATTAAAATCGTTTTATAGGATCGTTTGTGATCTTAAGTTTGGTTTGCATGATAATATTGTATTCATACAGTATTTCACTATATGTGCTAATAATAAATCTTAACCTGAGGTATTCTTTACGTATTCTTTCTTCTTTTTATTCTGAGGTAGGCAGGCGTTATAGATGAAGAAGGCCTTTTTTATTTTTGTGTTTTTTATTGCAAATAAAATACTTATTATAACGTTTGAAGTTGGTGCCAAGCCCGGTATATTATTATGTACAATGGCGACTCAAACACTTTAATTAATAGCAGGACAAGAAATATAATATTTAAAAGGTGTCTAGTAGCTAAATTAGGATTTCAATATTCCATGCCACTCGCTGAAGAAGATTTGTGAAGAAGTTGGTAAATTACTTAGCAATGTATTTATTATGTTATCTACTAATTTAACTAGAGATATCATAGGTGGAATATTGGGAACGACTGTTATTTCAGCACGGCCCCTTTCCGAGTCAAGTTTTTATTTTTATAAAAAATTTTAACCGACTTCAAAAAACGGAGGAGGTTCTCAATTCGACTGTTTTTTTTTTTTATGTTTGTTACCTCAGAACTTTGGACTGTGCGAACCGATTTTGATGATTCTTTTTTAGGGTTCCGTAGCCAAATGGCAAAAAACGGAACCCTTATAGATTCGTCATGTCTGTCTGTCTGTCTGTCTGTCTCTCTGTCTGTCTGTCTGTCTGTCTGTCCGTCCGTATGTCACAGCCACTTTGCTCCGAAACTATAAGAACTACACTATTGAAACTTGGTAAGTAGATGTATTCTGTGAACCGCATTAAGATTTTCACACAAAAATAGAAAAAAAACAATAAATTTTGGGGGTTGCCCATACTTAGAACTGAAACTCAAAAATTTTTTTTTCATCAAACCCATACATGTGGGGTATCTATGAATAGGTCTTTAAAAATGATATTGAGGTTTCTAATATCATTTTTTTCTAAACTGAATAGTTTGCGCGAGAGACACTTCCAAAGTGGAAAAATGTGTGTCCCCCCCCCCGTAACTTCTAAAATAAGAGAATGATAAAACTAAAAAAAATATATGATGTATATTACCATGCAAACTTCCAACGAAAATTGGTTTGAACGAGATCTAGTAAGTAGTTTTTTTTTAATACGTCATAAATCGTAAACTGCAATTTACCTCGGTCAAAGTTACAAGTTACAACGAACTTCAAGAACTTATATATTATGTTACTTGCTGCTACGGAACCCTTCATGGGCGAGTCCGACTCGCACTTGGCCGCTTTTTCTTTTTAATTAAAAGCTGATGGCTGTCATGTGGTCCCACATAAATTTTATTGAGATCTGACAATGGCATCCATGAGAAAACTACATAAGTCGTAAATTTGTGTTAAGATGTGCGCGACAAATTGACGAATAACTCAATATCACGTCAACCGATTTCGATGATTCTTTTTTTAATAGAAAGCTGGTGCTTGTTATGTAGTCCCACATAAATTTGGACGAGATCTGACAAGTAGTTTTTGAGAATTTGAAGTCGGTTATTTTTTGTTTGTAAAATTTAGATTATACTCTCTCTTTTTAAAGTATCATCATTCTCCTGTCTATTTTCTAGTTTTACTTAGGGTTAGCGCAATATGTTTCTTCTTAGCTTCGCAATATCTTCCTTATTAGCTATGTTGCCCGTGGACCAATGGACCAACTATGAGCTAGGGGTAAAAAAGGGCAAATCACATTTCATACAACCCGCGTCACTCATTAAAATAGATAACTATAAAGTAAAAAAAAACCTGTCAGTTTTATTTCCACTAAACATAGCTAAGAATCATTTCGATTACATTAATTAAACTTATAAACATTAAGCTTCCAAACAAAGCAAACCGCATCATAATCGGTCGGCATAACCATGCCACAGACAAACACTCAGTCACGTTTAACTTAGAACACCCCTCTTTTTGCGTCGGGAGTTGAAAAATATGAAACAGCGATATTGTTCAAAGTATGAATGTTTTGATTTCTTTGAATCTAGGAAATGAGAACTTTTACATTTGCTGTTGCTGCTGCCGCTGGTTTCAAATTAAGATTTACCGTGTTTTCGATTTTTCAATTTGGCTTCGCGCCTGCACCAATTGCGGTTGCAGCTTAATACCTGGAAAATTTTACGAGCGTTGTGGAATTTTCCATATTGAGTTTGGAACATTTTGTTCTTAATGTTCCTTAGTATTTTGATGTTAGTTCGGTAACTTGAAAAGTGACAGTGACGTAAGTTTATAATAGACAAGGTTATTTTGTAAAAGGGGCATACCGGGGTACAAAGTTTTTGCTTCACGTATTAATATAAACTCAAAGAATAATACTGAGGAAATTTTATTTCGATATGATATCATACACCGGAAAGCCGAAGTGGGGTAATATGTCTTCTATTTACAGAAACACGTCAGCTAAGCTATTCTTGCTTGCGAGCAGAGCATCTTTTTATCGAGAAAACATTTCCAATTGTAGCTGTTTTATAGATGAACGATATATTGTGAAGAATTTTATCTTATTGCCTGGAATTTCTGCACGAAGTAAGTGCATTTTCTATATTTCATTTTCTTTGTCCTTCGCTTTGAGCAAGAATGAGTGGTCTTTCCCTTTGAAGTTTCTAAGACATTTTATGCAAGAATAACAAACTAATGAGCATCTTTATAGAAGGAAAGAGAAGTGCGTTTGATTTAAATGTACAGCTTTGGGAAAATAATTCTTTAGTACTAACTTTTGACTGCAACTTCTTTTTTTTATCCCCCTGATTTTTATTTTTCAGAGACCTTGATTATTATTATTTTCTATTCATTATAAATCTTAAAAATATAAGGAACTTCGTACGCATGTGATGTTTAGATTGCTATTATATCTGTAAATATCTCGGTTTCAAGTGACACAATCCGATGAATCATACTAATATTATAAATGTGAATGTAAGTTTGTTTGTTACGCTTTCACGCGAAAACTACTTAACCGATTTGGCTGAAATTTGGAATGGAGATAGCCTATACCCTGGATTAAAACATAGGCTACTTTTTATCCCGGGAAAGTTCAGGGTTCCCAAGGGATTTGTAAAAATCGATCTCTACCGCGGGCGAAGCCGCGGTCAACAGCCAGTATTATTATTCATGTGAAATGTTGGAGCCCATACAGTATGAGTGTCTGTTAATCTTTCACGCAAAAATTACTGAACGGATTTTCATGAAATTTAGCACACTAGTACACCTTCTGGAGTAAGATATAGGGTACTTATTATCTCGAAATACGCGAGCAAAGCAGCAGGCATAGCGCTAGTTAACAATACAATTGAACCGCATCCTTTGTTCTCAATTTTTGCGCGATGCGCTTCCGAATATACAGGCAGACAAACAAATATTCTTAAGACGATTGTTTTAGCTTTTTTGGTAAAGACCTCTCAAATATTTTTTTTCAAGGCATATCCATTAATTCGGATGTGGTTTTCACTGAGGTAGGTACACTTGGGGTAAAATTATTAGTTTTATTTCAATTATTGGTTCAGAACCCGGTCTAAGACCTCAACATTTTTGGAATGTGAGCATTAAGGCATATGTTTTTGGAAGCAAAGTAAGTAGTTACTATTTTGCATGATGTATGATTCAATAACTAAAGCCACGATAAATAAGAGAGTCTAGCATTACAAATATAAAATTATTATATTAAAATATAGTAATCTAGGAGTTCCTCCATGAGTTATTATAATAAGTTTTCCTCTTTACGTCTATCTATTACCTTTAAACGAGCAATTCTTGTATATAATAATATGTTTTCTGAATCTCGAACGGCACCAACGATTTTCATGAAATTTAGTAGGTATGCAGAGGGTTTCGGAGGCGATAAATCGATCTAGCTAGGATTCATTTTTAGAAAAAACTGCTACAATATACTCTTCCTGACATCTATTGGCGAGTAGCAACAATAAAGCAACTTCAGCTAGCGTCGTTTGTTTAAAAATACCAAGCAAAGCTTCATCCGGGTACTTATTTTAATATCTGCAGCATAAGCAGCGGAACTACTCGTAAGTCTCCATGACAAGGCTTCATGCTTCAATATAAACTATTGTTATGGAGAGTCTAGTAAGCCAAGGAAATTAAAGTTATCAATTTTACTAACTCCAGAGATTTTTCATTATAATTTGAGTTGGAACTTTTCTCTGTTCCTAGTCGATCGATCTTGACAGAGCGGTCGTGGTTTCATGATCGTTTTTGGAGAATGCAGTTTTTGCGATACATCTCCAGTTCTCCACTCATTACGGTCTTCAGCGTAGCAGGAACATTGGACTATGGATAAGTTCTTTCTTCTTTTAGATTAAATTAATAAAAATAATTCGCAGTAATTTTTAACCCGTGGTTATAATAATTTCTCATCATACCATAATCGATCCGCCCACCCAAGGTCATACCAATTATGGCTAATAACTCAACGCACATTATTGGCGTGATTCGACAAATTTCGGGATCATTATGGTACATTAATCTTGTGAGTGGTTTCGTAGTCAAATAGTGAATTTTCTTCGTATAACCTATAATGTTTTCTTGCTAAAGTAACGAGTTTTTGCATGATAATAATCGTAGTGAAGTTAAGGGTTCGTATTTAATGCTAAAATTAAAAGAGTTTTTATTACAAATCTAGTTGTTTAACGTCCTGTGACGTCATAGCACTTACTTATCACTGCGCCGCATAAAATTATTTATACCTACTAATGATCATTAATTAATTTATTAGTGTAGTATAGAGTAGCGAACACTCCTGTATATACTTTTCTATATGATGTCCCAAAATTCAAGCATTTTCGAATTAATTACAATACGCTGTTTATTTTTGCTGTATCGCGAACGTTTTGCAAACAAATACAGAAAACTGTATTATTACATTAGTCAGCGAACGGTTTTAGTCGAATACGGGCAAACCCAGCTCATATAAATGCGCCATGAAACTTTTTTATTATTTTTTAAATATACGAAAAACTAGACAAATAGAGAGAATAGACGAGCCACATCATGATGTGGCATGGGCTTCAGTAACACCCTAACAGCCTATACCCTGTTCACAAATCTTAGAGACTAAAATGACAACCACTAATGTCAAAGTTCGAAATAATGATGCCAGCTAAATTTGTGCGATCTGCTTTTCCGGTTTTTTGAATCGTAAACTATGTCGTAAGAAGAGTGACATATTAGTAGCGACACTCATATCTACCTAGATATTTAGTATTCGGCTAAATAGTATAAAATTAGATGTACACCGAATGTAACCATAACCAAATACTCGTTCTTGTAAGCAAAATAACTTATAAATTTAGTAAGTAAGGGCAAATATATTATGGATATAATTATGAATGATAATGGTTGCTTAAACTTGTTTTTATACTAGTTTTAGGGACTCTTCAATAATCACACAAATAGTCGACCTTCCTTATAAGGTGTGAAAATTTTTCCGATTTACTTTTCGGTTTATGGCCACCACTATTTAATTTGCACCCGAAATTGGTCACCCATGAAACGTCAATTTAGTCTCTAAGATTTGTGAACGGATTATAGGTACAGTCGATAGGCGTTGTTCAAAGAAAAGAGAAGTAAGAAAGAACTGGCTCAGATGTTCCCAGCCACATCACTACAAGTTGTTTAGCGAGTGACTCAGTCTTCAATTAGTCTTCCGAGTTACGTTACGTAAACATAATAAAACATTCACTATCGTTCTACCAGGTATGGGCTATATTTTTCGTAGATCAAAACCTGTGTTGTTCGAGTTGTGTCTCATCAATTGAGGTTCCGTAATGTTTTTTAAAGTATTTGGATATAAACCCTTAGTTTACATATTTCCCTACTTATCCTTAACTAATATTACTGAGCGTACTCCACCACGCTGCTCCAGTGCAGATTGGTGGAGGGGTTAGTGGCCAACCCATGTGTCGGAAGTTTTCAAGCCGCCCGAGGGCCTCCGACATGGTTTAACGACTATTATCTTAAGATAGCAACCGGGACCGACGGCTTTACGTGCCCTCCGAAGCACAGAAGCACTCAAGAAATTTTTGCCACTAGCGGTCATCCATCCAACTACCGACCGCGTCCGCTGTTGCTTAACTTTGTCAATCACTCAGGATCAACACAAAGCCGCCGGGCTATAAACGTCAATTATTCTCTTCTTCTCGGCCGATACGCTCTTGACAGAGCTGTCGTGGTCGTCACGTAATAGTGGAGTTGGGGGCAGAAGTAATTCGCCTCACGAGGTCCCGCCATCTCGCTCTACTAGTCGTCATCCTGGTGCACTCACATAAGGGGCCATCAACTGCGTTTTTTGCTGCTCAGTCCATCGCATAGGTGACCTACCACGAGGTCTTGTATCATCGACCCTGCGGTTTAAACGTCAATTTTACTGTAAAATCCGATGTAGGTAACCTCCATTCCTTGAGGTCAAAATTCCATTAGCTTTACGGACCCCTAAATCAAAAGAAGGTTATTGAAAAGGCAGTATGGGCGTAGCTGGCTGTTTGCGTGAGATCAGTTAGCTAGTGATGGATTGGCATCATTTCCTTTAGCTGTCAGAGCGCGCGAAATTCAGCTTGTGACGCGTAGGCTAGAGAAAGCGTGTTTAATAATGAAAATGATTTAGAATCGATCAACTTTGAAGCCTAGGCTGTTGAGCGATGGATCATGGGTTCGATTTTAAATCAGTGAAACTTCTTTATAAACGGAGTATTAGGATTTTTCTGTCACGAAAAAGCGTTACGGCCTCGTGGAGGGGGTAAACGATATGTCACGTGGAAATATTTAAAACGAATATTAAATTTAAATACATTTCCATTCGTTACAATTTTTTTTTATTAAAATATTATTAAACATAACTTTATTGAATTCCACTTGTCCCTTGAAGTTTCACTTCGAATATGTGTCAGCACACATTTAGTTTTTTGTAACAGATGTGTATTGTACTCAGGTTTGTAGGGTTCCAGCATCAAAATAAAACTCTTGTTTATACTATGTCCGACCGTCCGTTCTTGTATCAGAAAGTTGTAATTTAGGGTCGGGATTTATCAAGCAAAGTGGCAAAATATCATCTAAAAATTTAAATTTCAGGGCACTAACAAATAATATCCAGAGATGTTCCAAGTTCGGTTTATCTTTACCATAGATTTATTTCATGTCCCCAACTAAGTAAGGACTCGAACTATCAATCTTCGAGTTGTAATTAAAGATGGTCGGGACCATCTATATCCATCAATGATAATATATCTATTGCGACATATTCAACGTTATTAAACGGCTTACCCTGTTTTTGTGGGTCAAATCTTGCAAGCTTAATTAGACCTACTTTCTCAAAAATTGAACATTTTGACAGTAGCGCCCTCATCTACTCACTGTCTAACTACCCACAACGTTTTACTGAATCCATTAATAAACATCATTTCACGAAAACGATTGGTAAAACCTATTTGGCTATTCTGTTGGCAAATTGAATGGCTACTGGCACTGACCAATTATGTGGGTCGTAAACGAGTATTGGGTAACGACGTCTTTGAGACTCCCAAATATCGGATTAGGAAAATGAAATCTACTTCAGCGTGAGGGCTACGCTAATGAAAGCCTCATTTTTAGTATACTTGTAAGGGTGAGGCCAAACGATCGTGTTAATTTGAGTTTTGACTCACGAAAACTGAGTACTTACGCTGCATTCGGTTTCATACTAAAGTCCTGTTTGTACATAGTGTTTGTATCACATGCTGACGTAAAATGTTGACTTTTAGTATTGGTCACGTCGGCACATACATAGCTAGCTTCGCTCATCAAAAAAACTTATTAACTCTTTGTAAAACACTTCGTCAGGATGCGCGTTAATCTCACCTAGAATATACTACTCTCACTACTCTCGATTATTGCTTTATTATTGCATTAGTATTGTCGTTTGTATGAAATTTTTTAATTAATAAAATTATTTACTTAAATTACTATGGTATTTTCTCTATACGCATTTCTGATACTGCAATTTCTTACGTTAATAACTGTGACGTAGTGGCTGCTTTAACACATTCATCACACTTAATGTGTTAAGTTTCATTCAGTTTAATTACTTTGCCAGTGACAGGCTCATATTATTCACGGTTCTCGCCAAGTTTTTATGTTCATGTTCATAAGTTGGTTCAAGTTTCCATCGCTTGTCTAACTGTTGACTATTTACGAGAAAAATAAACTTCCTGTAGTCTCTATTCCTTAGCTTCAGGTTGTCTGGAAGAAATCGATTTTTAGCGATATGATTGTCTTTTGTACAATTTGCTGTCTTTTCTCCTTCTTGGTTCTAATCTTCTTGCTCTGGTGTACAATAAAGAGTAGGTATAAATAAATAATTAAATTATTTAACAAGCGAATAGTTTGTGTTACGTCCTTGTCAATTTACGAGTTTGACAATATAATTAATACCATTATTACTATTATTATTTCTCCATGGGGTGCGCCTGGATAGCTACCACCCTTGAGCATGAGTCAGCCGCCAAATGACTCGTCGTGTTCCGGCTGGGGGCTTGAGAGCCAGTTCTTTCTTTCTTTTTCTTCTCTCTTTCTAGGCTGGCAACGTATCAGTGATTTGTAATAAGCATGGGCTTTTAAGTACACATTAAGCTATAACTCGGGTGACGGATTCTTTGGTATATTAAAGGATTTTAATTTTGTTGGCCACATTTGCGGCTCAACGCGCTAATAATTTCTCGTCACGTACACATTAAATTGAAGTAAAATATTGTTATAACTGGTTGAGCCCCCCTCTGGAATCGCGAATTACAAAATATAGTAACTCGCTTTCTATAGACCTAAAGCTTACATCACTGGAACTTTCTAAGCTCTCTTTAACTTCCAGCATTTTCCTATAGCCAGTTTTAAGTTTCCAAAAATCGTGTCTTGACTTCGAAACGACAACTTCTAACGGTTAAGAAATCATAAGTTCTCAACGACTATCAGATGTTATAAGATTGAAGGCATATCATGGGGTTCTCCCCATCCTCCTTTCAGATTCAATCTTCAAATGATTTTGATTTACGATGTTTTGGGAGCAGTTAGAACCTTGTGTTATTATACAATAGATAACCTTAATGGGGCGGTTTAGAATACTAACCCCAATTCTACGTCAGAAGGTGTCGTAAGAGGCTAATAATTAATCTGCTCCGCTGGGCCCCTCTGAAGTATAATATTAATAAATTTTATAGTTCCTTATTACCATTATTACTATTACTGTTTCTCCCTGGCGTCCATCTGGACAGCTACCACTCTATTGCCTCAGCCGCCAAAAAAATCTTGACGGTTTTGTGCAAGAAATTGTTATGTAAATTCCTTTGAGTACTTACTGATATTTTTAACCGACTTCAAAAAAGGAGGAGGTTCTCAATTCGACTGTATTTTTTTTTTTATGTTTGTTACCTCAGAACTTTGGACTGGGCGAACCGATTTTGATGATTTTTTTTTTAATCGAAAGCTGGTGGCTGTCATGTGGTCCCACATAAATTTTATTGAGATCTGACAACGGCATCCATGAGAAAACTACTTATATCGTAAATTTGTGTTAAGATGTGCGCGACAAATTGACGAATAACTCAATATCACGCCAACCGATTTCGATGATTCTTTTTTTAATCGAAAGCAGGCGTTTGTCATGTGGTCTCACATAAATTTGAACGAGATCTGACAACTATGTAGTTTTTGAGACTTTGAAGTCGGTTAATTTTTGTTAGTAAAATTTAAATTATATTTTTATAATTGTAAGTTTTTTTGCTCTCCTGTAAAATTACAATTTTCATCTTATGTCTTTTTTCCACTGAGGGTACGTTATCACGATTTAGGGCCCTCGCCGACGACGACTTTTTGTAGTCGAACGCTTGTTAGTCGCATTTGCAACGCGCTACAGAAGCGATGCCAACGCGCTACTAACGCGCCACAACATCGCGACTGTATCGATGCAACGCGCGACCGTGTCGGACGACATTGGTATCTTGCAACTGTAGCGATCGCAGTTACCATGGTGCCGTTACTGAATCGCGTTTGCATTGCGATATAATCGCGACAGAACCACTTTTGTATCGCGTTTGTATCGCGACTGAATCTGGGCCCGTGGGCGAGGGCACACAGCTAGCGACCGCTTCGCCACTGGATCGATGCGGACGCGCGACAGCATCGCTACTGCATCGCTACAAAAAGTCGTGTGTCGGCGAGGGCCCTTAACGGGGTTGCAGGACACTGCTACCTACAAAACAATGGTCTGAAACCATAATGTCTGAAACACATTGCTTCGTAATCTTTTCAGTAGGATGCACCTAGGTTTGTTTGAAACTCAAAAAGTTATTTCACACTAGAATGTTAGTAAAATTATCATCTATACTAATACTAGCTGCCCGGACAGACTTCGTTCTGTCAAAAGTTTTTTTTTATTAAAACCTTCCGTGTGCCTTAAGGCAGATATAAGCTATCTTTCAAGTTGGATCAAACTGCACATGGTGTGCAAATTAGATTAAAATCGGGTTAAGTAGCTTAGGAGTCCATCGCGGACAAACAACGTGACACGTAATTTATATATATTAAGATTATAAAGAGGAAAGATTTGATTGTTTGTTTGCATTGAATAGACTCCGAAACTACTGAACCGATTTGAAAAAGAAGCGGGAAGCTACACTGTCCCTGGGTGACACAGGCTATACTATATTAAAAAAATTAGGGATCCTTAATAAAACTCCAATAATGTAACCCAAGGTGCAAAGAAATAAGAAAACCGAAGCAAAGCGAGGGCGGTTGCTCGTTTAATTGTATAATTTCAGGGATATTGTCGAGCAAAAGTACAATGATTTTGTTCGTTTATTCTGGATCTAAGGGAAGAGCCGAATTTACCTTATAGGCGGTATAAGCACTGATTGTAATTGTATCTCAGAACCTCTGAATTCAATTATCCTACGATAAATTATCTTCACAGCCGAGTAATTGATATCTGAGCAATCAACTCAATAATTTAATTTTAATTAAGACAATTATGAACAATGTTTTAATAAATGATTATAGATACATAAATTATGACTTTTTTTACTAACAACAAGTTAATGCTTGACCACGATCCCACCTGATGGTGAGTGGAGATGTGGTCCAGGAAGGCGAGCGCACTAACTTAATAAAAGCCTATTCACTCTTTTCTTGAAGACATTGACTTTGAAATCATCGAGAACAATTAACAGAGAAAGAAAGTTTATCAGCAAATCTTGTAAAGTAATATACAACTTCTAATTAAGTTTATTCTCTGTTGTACATGGAACCAGATGATTTACTATTAATTCCTAGTGTTCTAGTCATTCATGTTTTTTACCATGACATCCCTTACCTACAAGCGGAGCTTTAAAGTGTGATGAAGTCTTCATTCGTAGGTATGGTCTGCAAAGTCTTCGAAGCTCGATAACCCGCAATAACCCGTCTGTCTTCTTTTTGCGTAAATGACACAAAATCAATTATAATTTTTATTTTAAGATACTTACGCCCAAACTCAGAGTCACTAACGGTTACTTTAGTCTCTGCTTACTAAAGAAATACCACACAAATTCTGTACTAAGGAGCGATTTAGGTAACCGTTAGTGACTCTGAGTTGGAGCGTTGGTGCAAGAGCGTTTTTGTATTATAACCATCTACTTCTTATGTTGACTATACACAAAAAAATCAAATCATTGACATTTGCCGTGAACCCATTACATTGCCAAATCACCTCGTGAGCTCGTAACAGAACCGAAATGATCCTACAAATGACAATTTGTACGACGTAATGCCATGCGCCTGTACCTACAACTCATAGATAAAATATTCCGGCAGGTAAAACTTCCTGAGCAGATATCGGAGCGCATATATGGACCGAATTTCCGGGAGGAGTCGGCTTAGCGCTGCAGATTTTCACGTAACGTTCAGACTTACTTGTAAGCGAATGTAGGGCATGTTCCGCATGTTGTAAGTGAACAAATTGTAACGTTATGTTTTGACGGTAAATCTATAGTTCGTTGGATAAATGTGAAGTCATGTTAAATTTTAATAAACTCTTGAAATCAGATATGGCAACCCTCGTTTAATAAAGTAAGTTGCATAATAATATGAGTTACGCACTTTAGTTTGATTTTTTAAAGCTTACGTTAAGACTCGAAAAAGCTTAAATAAAGATTGTCTCTTCGTTGAAATCGGTAGTTTTATGTCACAAAGTTAATAACTATAATCAATAATAAATATTTCTTATCAAAAAAATCAATAAAACTAACGAGAATATCCTTTGTTTTACTTTTCCGGCACCAACAGACTCACGCTCAATTTGAGAAACGCTGGTTTCATTTTTTTTTGGTTCAGTCCAGTTTTCTTTACAACTGGACAGTTTTTCAAGTTTAATATTTTTTTAAACCTAAATAAAATTATCGTTGCTTATGTTTTCATTATTGATTATATTTTCTAAAAATGCAATGGCATTCTATCAATATATTACCCCAAAACATTACAGTATTTGAGGCAGGAAGGTCCGGAACTATTAATGAGTTTCACAGAAAAAGAAAAGGGATCTTAAAACTTAAGTCATTAAGTTCCGACTTGTTTAAATACTCGCGGAAACCAACATTCTTTAAGGGTATCAAGACTAAATAGGTAAGATGTTTAATTATTCATTGCTTGGAGTTTTCAATTCATACTTTTAAATTAGTATTTCTGTGATTTTTGGCGTGATGTAGCGCTCATAGCTCGACGGCTTGCGTCGAATAGAAGTGATTGACAAAGTTAAGCAACAGCGGGCACAGTCGACCTCTAGTGGCAAAAAAATCTTGAGCGCTTCCGTGCTTCTTAGGGCACGTAAAGCTGTTAGATCCCTTTGTTATCGTAAAATAAGTCGTTAAGTCATGTCGGAAGGCCCCGGGCAGCATGAAAATTCCGACACTTGGGTTGACTACTAACCCCTACTTAAAGGAGAGCCCCGTACTCAGTAATTGGCATTTAATGGGTTGAAGTCAAAAATCTCCCTGACTCTTTTTCGTATCTTGGTGGGAATTTAAGTGAACATTTATAAAATGCCTGATAAATTATATGTAATGGGAATATTATTTGTAAATGCAATGAATCGTTTGCCAAATTTAGTTTTCCTGATTTATTAGATTTTTTTTTAGTTTAGATACGTAAGTATTTTTTTAAATAGTATAGTTAAATTTAAAATAGTTAAATTAAAATAGTATTTGGAATAGTATAGTAACGGAAATCTCTAAATAATAACACAATACGATAAAACAGAATATGATATCAGTAAATTTTAAAAATAGATAAACAGCTGCACAAGATGTTATTTTAATACAACGATTTATCATAGCAAAGTCGACCGTACCTAATGCGTTTTGAATCTCCATTCCTTTCAGTTTCTAAAGTATTTCAAAGAAATCTAAAGCTTTTTGAAAAAGAAATATCGTTCCCAAACATAAGTCCCGGTATTCAGTGAGAAAATGTTCTAATTAATGACATAGTATTATATCTTTTTATTAACAAACAGGAACTCATTTAGCGAAGTTATTTAAAACCCGTGAGTTATGGGGCGAGAGAAACATGTCGCGCGAGCGTCATTGTGAATTCTATCTTATTACTGATGACTAGCGTTCAATTTTAATTGAATAGTTGATGTATTTATGACTTTGCTGAGTCTTTTATGACTTCGAAGACAACGTTGAGTTTCCCTCATAATATTGTTCAAACAAGATCCATACAGTAATATCAGCAAATAGGTATTATCAATTCAATTTATTATGTACCTACATTATATTAATTAATTTTGTTTCACTTTTATTCATACTCATACTTCATTAATTTTGTTGTGTTAGTTACTACGAATATATCTAACGCCCCAACTCAGAGCCACTAACTTTTACTTTAATTGCTCCTTAGTAAAGAATCACCAAGAAGAGCGATTAAAGGATCCATTAGTGACTCTAAGTCGGGGTGTAAGTGTTTCTGATCGCACTCCTCGGAAACGGTTCGCCGATTTTTATGAATTTTTTTGTGTTCGGGAGATATGAGAATAGGTCGTAACGTATATTTCATACCGCTAGGTGATTAGGGTGTTCCTATCCAGAAAATTATTGGCAGAACGTTTGCCGAGTCAGCTAGTTTTATTATAATCCTGACAGAATAGTTTTAGGTGCGGTTACTAAGTCACATGTTTAACACAGCGAAGTTACCAGTAGTTTAATTGGGTTAGTTGCTAATAATTTATGTGACATGAGTACGTATACATGAGTACGTCTCGGCGAAGTACCAACGTCGTACCTTCGTCCGTTACACGTGGCTGCACCTGCAAAAGATGGTGTAAGTGTAACGTCTTCGGAAACTGACGACTATTTAAAATAATGTCGTTTATTAGAAGGCAATATTAATAAGGTTAGACATTAGAGAGAGATTCGATGTTACAACAAAACAAATTATTAATAAATAAAGTACTAATTTCTTTAATAATTAATGCAATTTAGTGTAGGTACTATATTTACCTCGGACTTGCAGTAGTAGCGTGTAGCTTTACCTTAAGCACCTAATTAAATTAAGTATACCTACCGATGTTAATTCACCTCGGTCAGTAGACTGAATAAAGTCTAAAAGTAGACTTAATAAGACTCGAATTAAGACAGGTGAATAAAGTCGACTAATCCATCTCAAAGAAGGTATAACGTATCCAAAGGCTCTAAAAACTTTATAGAGCCGTCCTCTATAATTTAAAAGTCTTAAAAATGTTGGCGTCGAGGTGATAAAAACGCAAAATATAATCTACATTAATATTTTGCTGTTATTGATTTGAAATCGAATCTATTTTCATTATCATATTTGTCTGAAAGGGGGCTAAGGGGGATAAGGGATTTGTTGACTCTCAAACGAGGTGGTCGCAACGGATTCGCGAAAAGTCAAATACGCAGTCGAGTTCGAATAATCGAAATTATTTACAATTTACGAGTTTGACAACTTGTTAATTGAGATATTGATTTGATTTGAGATTTCGAATGTGTGTCAAATCGTTTGTCGAAAACTTACTAAAAAAATCTCTGCATATTAAAATCCAATAAATAAAAGACAGTGGCAAGCACAAATTCCATCGAAAATTTATAAAAAAACCAATTAATTCGTGCGGGAAGCGTAGTTAATTCTACAGGCTGGAACCGTCTCCTACGTAAATTATGAAACTTGGCGATCTGCCATCAAAATACCTAGCATTGTGTTGAGTCTTTAAAATCGTCGTTTAGGCGTGTTTTATTTGTGCATTTACTATTTATTTACACACATATTGCGTGTTTCTTTACATTAATGTTCTTCATGAATGACCATGAGTATCACGACATCAGTTGTTGGAATCTGTGACAGGTGGAAGCTTTCTATGTGACGTTTGGACTTTGAAGAAAATTTAGAATATTTTTGGGTTAATTATAGCAAGGTTAAATTAATATCGTTATATTTATCACGGCAGGTGTCTTTCTGTTCAGTATTTTATAGAAGTATTTTATAGAATGGAGAAGACCATTTAAAAATGTTTAGTACTAAGTAGTTATACTTAGGACTAGAAATAAAAATTAAAAAATTACTTATAGGAATTAAAGTAATGAAGTGAAAAATAGTCAAAAATTATTCTTGCACGATGAAACAAGAGCTAGTCAAAACAGGACAATTAATTCAGGAAAAATTATAATTCTTGATAAAAAATAACTGACTTCAAAATTAGGGATAACTCAAAAACTGCTTCTCAGATCTCACTCAAATTTAAGTGGGACAACATGACAAGTACCAGCTTTTGATTAAAAAAGAATTGATTAAAAAAGAATCATCAAAATCTGTTCACCTAGTCCGAAGTTCTGAGGTAACAAACATAAAAAAAATACAGTTGAATTGAGAAACTTCTCCTTTTTCGAAGTCGGTTAAAAATTAGAAGAGTCAATCATTGTTCATCCAATATCACGTGATCTGTCTACCTCTTCGAAGTATGGCGTCCAGATGTACTTATTTGTATAAATATAGTTAATAGTATCAGGCGTTACTTTGCGGAAATCCATTGTTATTAAGTTAGTATTAGTCTACTTTGCAACAATCCGCGTTTAACATGTATGATGGTATATACTTTAAAACATGCGTGGCACCTCCCTCCCTCCCACAACGGAAACATGCACTACAATAATTAAACGTATATACCAACATACATACCAGCACCAACACGTGTTTCGCCCCGAAACGGAGCATCATCAGGGTAAGTTGACTCTACGATGGTTAGTCGGAAAGTGAGCATCGTTCACTGAGCGTGGCGTATTTATACCCAACTCGCCCACTGATTATCTAATGATGTTGTAATAATTAGTGATTAGTAATTAATTAATTATTCAATCAATTAATTAATCGATTAATTAATTAATCAATCAATTAGTGATTCACGCCGGCAGGAACCGGTTCAACAGTTTCAACAGTACACATCACCAGATTACGTCAGACCCGGTTCCTGCCGGCGTGAATCACTAATTGATTGATTAATTAATTAATCGATTGATTAATTGATTGAATAATTAATTAATTACTAATCACTAATTATTACAACATCATTAGATAATCAGTGGGCGAGTTGGGTATAAATACGCCACGCTCAGTGAACGATGCTCACTTTCCGACTAACCATCGTAGAGTCAACTTACCCTGATGATGCTCCGTTTCGGGGCGAAACACGTGTTGGTGCTGGTATGTATGTTGGTATATACGTTTAATTATTGTAGTGCATGTTTCCGTTGTGGGAGGGAGGGAGGTGCCACGCATGTTTTAAAGTATATACCATCATACATGTTAAACGCGGATTGTTGCAAAGTAGACTAATACTAACTTAATGTATAAATATAGTTTTTGGTTCAGCCAGATCATTGCGCTTCATACATAGCAGATCCAGTAGTATAAAAGTTCCCACGGCCAACAAAATTTAGATAAAAACATAAATTTCAAATTACCCTAAATTGTGTTATGAAACCTCATTCTCATCTGTCACATTAAAATTCTTTCACACATAATACAGTCATGTATTAGATGTGACGTAAATTATTTTGTTGACATAGTTTTAAAATAAGTGTTTTCAGAACCGGTGGTATCTGTAGTTTCTGCTGCTGGGCTATTCTATCCTGTAATAGATCAGGAGATCGTTCAGGAGGTCAGGAAGTTTGGAGCGTATTCACCAAACCTGTCTCAGTGACCTCCAGAGATCACCTCGAACTTCGAGGTGTGTGGCGTGCCTAGGCCTTCAGAACAAGACAAACCCAGTTGTGTCGTACATCCTTGGCCCGACAACACAGAACATTCCATTCCATACGTACCACAAAAATGTACTATCTAACAATAGAAAGGATTGCTCTCCCCTATTGCATCTGCTGTTCTAGGAACCTCACCAACCTACGATGTCCAATGGAGGATTTCCAACCAAATAATCTGGAGCAAGAGCCGATTGTTCACACAAAAGCTGGAAACAGTTGCCAATTTTCGCATCGCACGATTGTTTAGACCTATTCGCACTGTCAGAGCTATTAATGGCGAATAGTACGGGAGGTGATGAGAATTTTCGATGCTGTCTTTGTACCTGCTGATAATTACTGCAGAATCAGTTTAGCAATGAATAATGGATGAATGTATGAATGAATATAATTAAGTGTTACATTTCATTGTGCGTTTCACATAATTTGGCCCTTCGTTATATCGGTAGCTTTGAAGTACTTAAATGTTTCCAAATTACTAATGTACTGTTAGTATCTTGTAATGTATATTGTCATTAATTTTGATGAACAAGACACTATTATTTGCCTTGTATATAGGTAATTATGTTTTGAAATTATAAAAACACTTCAATGCTACCAACATAATAGCGAAGTGCAAACTTATGTAAAACGCACTATAATGATGGCTTGTGTCAATCGAAAGTGATCGAGCGAGTAAAGCGAGTAAAGCAACTTCAAGCAGAGTTAGGTTTTTATCGATAGTAATAGAATTTCTAGGAAAGCATGTAAAGCTATTTTTAACCGACTTTAAAAAAGGAGGAAGTTCTCAATTCGACTGTTTTTTTTATGTTTGTTACCTCAGAACTTTGGACTGGGCGAACCGATTTTGATGATTCTTTTTTTAATCGAAAGCTGGTGGCTGTCATGTGGTCCCACATACATTTTATTGAGATTTGACACTGGCATCCATGAGAAAACCACATAAGTCGTAAATTTGTGTTAAGATGTGCGCGACAAATTGACGAATAACTCAATATTACGATAACCGATTTCAATGATTCTTTTTTTAATCGAAAGCAGGTGCTTGTCATGTGGTCTCACATAAATTTGAACGATATCTGACAACTATGTAGTTTTTGAGACTTTGAAGTCGGTTATTTTTTGTTAGTAAAATTTAGATTATTGTTGTTGTCTTTAGTTAATGGTTACGAAGCCATGTTAAAATCAAGCAGCTTAGATCCAAAACTCAAATTTTCCATTTGTTTTTGTTTTCGTCAAAGAGTAACAAACATCCATTTATAAAATGTAAAATCTGAAGAGGAGACATGATTGCTGGAAATGGTTGTATCATTACAATATTATGAGACAGACAATGCAATTGTAATAAGACTTTAGACCGCTGTAAAAAGAACATTAGCGCCTGGTCTATACGTAATAATAGATCCAGGTTTAAAATACATAGTAGATACGTATAACTACGGCAATTGCATAGTTTGTCTGTGTGAAGTTTTATGCATTGGCTGGATAAAACTAGGTCGATTCACACTATTCGCTACTTTTAGTTTTAAGAAGAACATATAGATATTTTATTACACAGTATTATTCGTAAATAAAACTTTTTACAAAACTTTCATAGTCCATATAGCTCAGGATTTAAATTTATGTTATCTGGTAGGCGTATCTATGGTAAGCTATCAAAAGAGCTATCACGATATAATTTTTTGAAATCCTTACGTTGAGCTCTTTAATTTGATACCCATATTGCATTGTTTGATTTATTTTTATTTTTTGATACTTCAAACAATGGCTTTTTTTAATTTAACTTTTTTCATTCCTTTTTATTCAATTCGACTATATTTTGTTTTTTTTAAAGTTTATTACTTCAGAACTTTCGACTGGGTGAACCGATTTTGATTATTTTTTTAATTGAAAGCTGGTGCTTGTCATGTAGTCACTTAAATTTGAGCGAGATCTGACGAGTCGTTTTTGAGTTATCCCTAATTTTGAAGTCGGTTATTTTTTATCAAGAATTATTTTACACTGTAGGTTTTTGATAGAACTAGAAATCACTGCTATGAGTGCTATTCAACTTTTCAGTAAAAACTAGTTTTACTAAACAAACGAGTTTTCACAAAATACCTACCAACCTCAGTATACCTTTTACCTGAGATCAGTGTCCATTACGTCGGCAAAATTTGCTTAGGTATTATATTATATGAAGGAAATAAATGAAGTGTGTCTAATATTTTTAACCGACTTCAAAAAAAGGAGGAGGTTCTCAATTCGACTGTATTTTTTTATGTTTGTTACCTCAGAACTTTGGACTGGGTGAACGGATTTTGATAATTCTTTTTTTTAATCGAAAGCTGGTGGCTGTCATGTGGTCCTACATAAATTTTATTGAGATCTGACAATGGAATCCATGAGAAAACCACATAAGTCGTAAATTTGTGTTAAGATGTGCGCGACAAATTGACGAATAACTCAATATCACGTGAACCAATTTCGATGATTCTTTTTTTAATCGAAAGCAGGCGCTTGTCTTGTGGTCCCACATAAATTTGAACGAGATCTGGCAAGTAGGTAGTTTTTGAGATTTTGAAGTCGGTTATTTTTTGTTAGTAAAATTTAGATTATTATCTATACTCATATTCACGAATTATATAAATATATAATATTTACCATAATTTAATTTTACAAATAGGCACATAATATTTTACCCCCTGGAAAGTAGTTCTGAGGGTAAAAAATGTACGTAGTACGTATTGAGGTCACTTAAATTAGTATATTATAATGCTTAATATTTTTATAACCATCTTAATAACACCAGTAATAAAAATAAACTTCAATAGATTGTCACAGGAAGAATCATCAAAGACGCTTCATAGCTCGTAAACCGACCACGCTCAGACACTTACAGACAGCAAGACGGACAAATATAACGTTATGCTCGTAAAAAATATGATTAATGTAAATTTACTCCTTAAAATATGATCTACAAGTTTAATGGTGATGCTTTTCATTCCTTTTTATTGCGGCGAAAAAATATCACCCATTGTGTAAGATTTTATGAGCTTCGAAAAATCTGTCTGTATCCGCAATCGTAAAATCTGTAGACAGGTATTTATTGATTTTTCTCAATTAAAATACAAATAGGTATATACAATGCGTTACAAATAGATACTGTTTTACCTTATTTAATAAGAAAGTACCCGGATAACCGAGTTTTGCTCGGACGCCATCTACTGAAGTAGCTTTAGTGTTGCTACTCGCCAATAGATGTCAGGAAGATTCTATTGTAGCAGTTTTTCATTGCCTGAAAACAAGGATAAAACGACATTTTCTAAAAATGAATCCTAGTTATATCGATTTATCGCTCCCGAAACCCCCTGCTTACTAAATTTCATGAAAATCGTAGGAGCCGTTTCCGAGATTCCGAGAATATATTGTAACTATATTTATATTCAAGAATTTCTCGTTTAAAGGTATTAGATAATGAAATTAAATATTAAATTCATTACATGTATTAAATAGTATTTTTAAACCTCCAGAGTCCCGCAAGAAAATAAGTTAAAATTTAACTTATAGATATTTAAAGGCCAAAAAACTAACCAGATGAGTAAAAAATCTTGTGATGTATGAGGTTTGAGCTAGATAAAAAGCTCAGGGAATTTCAAAAGGAACCTACAGTGATTTTGTGGTTGACCACTTTATTCCATAAACAAAACAGATTGATTAGGAAAAGGAGTTTAGGTCAAAAATCTAATGTTTAAAATTTCTAAGGCTCCTACGGATTTCAAATCTTCTTCCAATAGGTTTAAAATTCAAAATTAATTGTGTTCAACTAAATTTATTCTGAGTATTTTCTCCGTAAATTTTGTATTCATTTCCGGAAGCCTGGATTTCAATCTTTATTGATAATGAAGTATGGCTGAAAATTGCTTGCATCATCAATCTTCGTAAGATAGCCGTTACAGATTTATGATAACCAACATCTAGCAAGCCCATCTCGGCTAATAGTCGTTGCACCTGACGTTCTATTTTTAAATTTGAATAATGAACGTTGTATCTGGGTTGCCAGCAACATTTAAATTGTATATTTCTTTTTCCTGGACTACAAGACGTGACAGTTTGCCCAGGATTAAATATAGATGAATAAACTTATATTTACTCATTAATGAGACTATTATGGTACCTAATAAGTAGGTAAATTGACTGATTAGTAAATTCAAAATCGAAATCACGTGCAATAAAGATAATTTTTCTTCTACCGTACCACTGCACTGTCTCGGAAAGATGCTTTACCTTCCAGGAAAAGAAATGATGAAGAAAGCTCTTTAGTATAAGAAGCAGCGATAACCTAAGATCCGTGATGGGTTATGACTGGGAGACGTTCTCCAATATCGATGAGGTCGCGAATTTGACTTAAGAACTTGACTTATAGTGGAGTCCCGTTAGGTTTAAATCTTGGAATCCATTTCCTGTGAATGTATTCAAATGATGTGCTAGTGGAGTCCCATAGAAATAAATTATCGCCTAATTTAGTGAATAAGAACATCGTGAGGAAACCCAACCTGAAAGTTCTCCAGCATTATCTTAAAAGTGAATAAAGTCTGTCAATTTTATGAACAATAGTCTTTCTCTTACACTGTGAAAGGAGACTGGAGCCCTGAAGTGATAAACGTAAAGTTTCTCTATAAACGGACCTAGTTAAACGCTATTTTTGAACAAAGCCAGATTTATTAACTGTTGCACGATTTTGGCACGTTGCTACCGGCTTAACGGCTTACGGCATTTCATGTTAGTTATGATTGGTACACGGCTAAACGACTCGCGACTAACGATTAATTGATCGATGGCGCTTATTTATTGAAAACAAAAGACGGTGTATTGATTATTGGGTTCAGTATCAATCAATCAATTTCTTTCTTGGATGACAATGCATCAGTGTCTATGGTGTCGCTGATATTATGGATGAAATTTGACGCTAACTATCAGGTGGATTTATTGTCCGTTTATCTAAACACGCGGTAGCGTGTAAGCCAATTTCTAGCTATAACAGAATTGGTTTTATTTATTTCATCTGACATCTGACATTACTGGACACAAATAAAATTTATATGAAGTACAGAAAATTTATGAAGCGATTAAAACTTGCATAGTTAGGTACCTTTCAAAACATGCTTGTATCTCAGTTGTTTAAAATCACTTCGTTTGTCAACTATAAGTAATATAAATAATAAATGTTTTTTACCACAATAACCGACTTAAAAAGAATCAACAAAATCGGTAGGTACAAAAAATTATGAGGTAACATACTTAAAAAAACACTGATTTTTAAGCGTAGTGGAACATACCGGGTATCCACTAGTTACGTTGATAAATAAACCACTCTAGAAGAATAAATAATTTCAAATAAATAAATCCAAATTGGTTGAATAATGACGGATTGAACAACAAACATAACAAAACCACCGAATTGAGAACCACAGAAGAAACAATAGTACTTATAATAAGTATTGAGAAACTCATTTTTTAATTCTGTTATTAATAGGTTTTTTTAAGAAATAGCCGGCAAACGTGCTTACGATCCACTGAATTGTTATTGTTATTATTATCTTATTGTATTAAGTTTCATGTTTCATTTTATACCTTTGAAGGATATTTTAATTTGACACTCTTTTTCATTTTATTTTGTTTTGTTAACTAATATTTTATTTTCTTTTGTTCATGTATTAATTAGTGTAATTGGTGTTAACCGTGCTAATTAAATAAATTAAATAAATAAATAAATTCATCTGATGGTAAGCGGCTAGTTACTGCGCACAAGCCTGGCAAAAGTTTTAATTATTTATGAATGAGAAACAACGTAATGATTTCCGTTTTCGAGATCACAACAGATGACGCAAGCTTCTACGAATCCACTGAAAGACACTTCCCACTGATTGAGGTAAATGTATTTCTGATACTGAAAGTGTGTCAAATGTTTACGTAAAATGAAAATGTCGTTTTGATGTTTCTACTTTGAAGACTGCGTTGATGTGTCTGATGGGTAGATCTCTAATGGCTGTTATCTGTTATGGTATCTGAGTATTCAACCTCTAACAAGTGGAAATGAGTGAGAAAAAGGTGTTTTTAATATTTTTTGTAGTAAATCGTGGTTTTGAAATTAGGGTGAGTTAAGACTTAAAGGATGTGTTTAAAAAGGTAATGCCTCAATGCCACTTAATGTGTCAAATGACAATTTGAATGTAAATTGAAGTGAAATAATGGTATACTTACCCCTAATATTTATGAATGATAATTTTATTAATCAGTAATGTTGTTAATGGTTAACTAATTAATATTACTAATTAACTAATTAATTTAATAAAAAAGATTTAGGTACGTAAAAAAACAAATCAATTCAAAAATAATCAGTTTTGTAAAATTGTGTTCAATCCTTTAGCACTGGTCGGTGTGAAAGAAAAGTAAAACCCTTCCAAAATTGACACTTAATGTCAAAGGAAAAATATCGCGAGTTGCGTCAACTCCGTTGAAAAAGATCGGTTGAATTCACGACGTTCGTGGAGTTTCCATCTTAAGAAGACCATAACGTTTATGGTGCTGTCCTCCGGCCGTGCCGTGAAACAAAGAAGCAGTCGTGCGCAGCGCAATCCTGCGACATTGGATGTTAAGGTTGGTGGGTTCTTTCTTACTGATTTTGGTATTGGATTGGACATACTACCAACCTACTGCTTCATAAATACATACATACATTTATACAGTCCACATTACATACATCGAAGGATCGCCCCTGCGATTACCGCACAATTTTTTGTGGCCTTCGAGCCGAACATAGAGTAGGCAATTATTTATTCATTTATTTTATGTGACATATTATATTTAGTTTGCACGTTGCAATGGCTACTAAAAAGGGTCAGAAGGTTCAGGAAGTGTACGAGGAGTGCATAGCTGATGTTGAATTAAACGTTTTAATCAACAAAAAGCAAAGGATTTTTGAACAATTACAAATAATAACTGACATGTCATTAAATGTAACTGACAGCAATATTCGTGAAATGTTTCTATTGCGTGTCACGGATATAGATGAGCTACGTTCATCTTTCGAATTATGCATTTTTGAAATTTATAAATGTCAGTTACAAGCTGGTATGAAAACCATATTTCAAAGTCAGGAATTGAATAGTTTTGATGAGTTGTATTTCCGTATAAAATTGATTTCTTCAAAATTATTAGCGAATGATAAGAATGTCAAAACTGAAAAAACACAGTCGTGCATCGAATCTAGACCACGTCTTCCAAAATTGGAGTTGTTTTGTTTCGATGGAAATATTGAGAATTTTAATACTTTTTATGAGACATTCTGTTCGTTGGTTCATAATCAGCCTCAGATACCTAATATAGATAAATTTCACTATTTACTCTCATGTATCAAAGGTTCGGCTTTAAATATAGTCAAAAGTATTCCGATATCTTCTAATAATTATGATATAGTTTGGCAAGCTTTACTCGACAGGTATCAAGATAACCGAATGTTAGTTGGGAATTATTTAGATAAAATGTTAAACTTTACACCTATTGCGAAGGAATCATCCTTTCAGTTGAATAATTTCATAGAAACCTTTGATAACTCATACAAGGCTATACAATCTCTTGATATTGAAGATTTGAATAGTTACATTCTGTGTCATATAGCATTACGAGCCTTGGATCCATACACTCGTAGGTCATTTGAACAAAGTATCAATCAGAAGTCGATACCAAAATTCTCTGAATTGATTACTTTTGTTACTAATCAAATAAAAGTGTTGGATCATTCTAGTTCTTATGGTGCTAGTACAAGCAACCAAAACGTTGTACAGAATAAACGTCAACCAGATGTAAATAGGTTTACGGCGCGAACTAGAAACAGTGCACAGAAAAGCTACGCACATGCATCGTCATCAAACTCAAAAAATAATTTATCTTGTTTGAATTGCGGAGACAATCACATGATATATCGCTGTGCTCAATTTCGTAAATTGAGTGCTTCGCTACGAATCAGCCGTGCTGATGAGTTGAAGTTATGTCATAATTGTCTTAAACCTAATCATACTGTTGAACAGTGCAGGAGTGAATTTAAATGCATTATTTGTGAGCGACCACATAACTTATTATTGCATCAGGACGTAACGAAAACGTTTCTCGCTTCCTCTTATGACTCCGGTAATGCATCGATTCCTGTAAGCGCGCCCGCCCAGTCGGGAGGCCCTTCAACTGATAATAATAACAGTTACAGTACGGTTTTGTTGGGTACCGCGATTGTTTATATTTTAGACAACTTTAACGTCTATCAACCATGTCGCGTATTAATTGATTCCGGTGCACAATCCAATTTTATTTCCGCTGCATGCTTACAACGTTTAGGTTTATCTCAACGTAAATGTCCGTTTAGCATTTGCGGATTAGCTGATGGTTTAGTTAAGAACTACGGCATGACGTCATGTAGCTTAAGGCCGCGTCACACTGATAAACCTGTTTTTAATATTGATGCTGTTATTCTTCAGAAAGTAACTTCAGATCTACCTACCATTAAAATTCCTGAGCATATAATAAAACAGTATGATAATTTATTTTTAGCTGATCCTCATTTCTATAAGCAATCGCCAATTGATTTAATTTTAGGCGGTGACGTTTTTCCCCATATTTATAGTGGGAAGAAAATTATTATGGGTCCCAATATGCCAGCCGTGCTGGATAGCATATTTGGGTATATTATCACAGGTAAACTAGTTACACCGTCGACTAATGACGTCACGGAAGTGAACGTTGTAGCGTCTACAACGTTGGTGTCGTACACCTCTGATGATCATTTAAATAATACTCTTAAGCGATTTTGGGAAATAGAATCCTCGCCGTGCGATGTTCCTTTAAACCCCGATGATGAAGTCGCTGAAAAATTATATATTGAGAAACATTATCGAGACGAAAGTGGCCGATATGTTTCACCTATTTTATTAAAGCCAAATCACGAACCGTTAGGTAATTCTTATGACACAGCCTTTAGGAGACTCACGCATGTCGAGCGTCGACTTGCGCACTCACCCGAGTTCCGAAAGGCTTATTCTGATTTTCTGAAGGAGTACGAGTCACTGGGACATATGAAGCTATATCGTGGTACGGAGCCGTCTAAGTATTTTATACCACATCACTGTGTGTTACGGCCTTCTAGCTCCACAACACCGTTGCGTGTGGTCTTTGATGGATCACAGAAAACTAGTACTGGGGTGTCATTAAATGACAACCTTTTGACCGGCCGTAAATTACTTCCAAATATTTTAAAAATTATTATTAACTTTCGTCTCTACGACATATGTTTTACGGCGGACGTGTCAAAGATGTATCGAGCCGTGCTCATCGACCCCGCTGATAGGTGTTATCAACACATATTATGGCGTGATACACCGTCAGACCTAGTACAAGTTTACGAGCTGAAAACGGTCACTTACGGACTGCGTAGCGCGCCTTATACGGCTATTCGCACGCTGCTTCAACTTGCCCAAGACGAACGGTCAGACTGTAAGGCTTCCCGAGTTCTAGAAGAGGGTGTCTACGTCGATGACTTTTTGTGGTCATGCCAATCTGTAGACGAAGCTTGTACCTTACAAGACGGCTTAATGAATCTTCTGAAAAAGGGCGGGTTTGAATTACGTAAGTGGGCTAGCAACTGTCCCGAGCTACTGACACGTATGAAATCAGAACAAATAACGCAAATAAATTTTCAAGATGATACGTTATCATCATCCTTAAAGGTCCTGGGATTGACATGGTTGCCGTCATGCGACTTCTTTTCATTTAATTATTATTTAAAAGATAATGACGGAACGAAACGTTCAGTACTTAAGCTGCTGGCTAGTATTTACGATCCGGTTGGTTTTATTTCGCCGTGTACTTTCGTTGCCAAATGTATCATGCAGGATCTTTGGAAACTGAGCCTCGGCTGGAATGACCGTTTACCATACGAATTATTACAAAAATGGGATAAATTTATCGGTCAATTACCGATCCTTTCACAACTTCGCATTGAGCGACATCTTCTAGTGAATTCGTTTGTAAACGTACAATTAATCGGTTTCTGTGATGCGTCATCACTGGGTTACGCAGCTTGCATATATCTTCGTAGTACTGACAAGGATGGGAACGTCAAAGTCAAACTACTGACGAGCAAATCTAGAGTTGCTCCATTGAAGCCATTAATGTCTATCCCTAGGCTTGAACTTATGGCAGCCGTGCTGTTATCGAAGCTAGTTCGTTTTGTCGTACAAAACGTTAAAGATTTTAATTTACCAATAGTTGCCTTTAGCGACTCGAGCGTAGTTTTGTCGTGGCTACAGACTCCGCCTTACAAGCTAAAAGTATTCGTGGCTAACCGTGTTAGTGAGATTGTTGACGTGATTCCGCCCAATTGCTGGTTTCATGTAAACAGTGAGAACAATGCAGCCGACCTCTGTTCGCGAGGCGCGCTGCCTGAACAACTTTTAGCAGTAGCGGACGAATGGTTTAGTGGCCCTGCATGGCTTGCTAGAGATCCACGTAGTTGGCCAAGAAGTACATTATTTTTAAAAGAAAATGATATTATTCCGGAACTTAAAACTAACGTAGACACATTTACCTTTAATTCTTACAATTTAAATAACTTCAATGATCTTGAACATTCCTTTAATAATATTTCATCGTTTAGTAAACTCGAGCGCGTAACAGCGTGGTGTCTTCGTTTTGTAAATAATTTAAAATGTAAAAAATCTGATCGAACATTTGGTTCACTAAAGTCTTGCGAGTTAAAACAGGGACATGATTTAATTATAAAAGTCATTCAAAATAATTATTTTTATTCTGAAATACAAATGCTAGCAAAGGGAACTCATGTATCATCCCTTCGTAAACTATCTCCCTTTATAGACCCTGATAATTTCCTCAGGGTGGGGGGTCGAATACAACAGTCGGATTTACCGTATAATATAAAACATCCGGCACTATTACCTAAGAAGTGCCACATAACAAATTTAATAATTGATTATTTTCATAAATTGTACATGCATGTAGGACCGCGCACCTTGCAAGGCATTTTAAATAATAAATACTGGATAATAAATGCTCGTAGTGTAATTCGTTCAGTTTTGTCGAAATGTCGGGCTTGTTTTAAATTTCGTCCATACTCCACACAGCCTATGATGGGTACGTTACCTGCAACTAGGCTTAAGGCCAACAAGGTGTTTGACCATGTTGGTTGCGATATTGGTGGTCCATTCTTTATAAAAGAAGGTATGCGGCGAAACGCAAAAGTTACTAAGGCATATTTGTGTTTATTTATATGTTTCTCTACAAAAGCAGTGCACCTAGAAGTGCTCTCAGATTTGTCTTGCGAATGTTTTCTGGCCACATTTGATCGTTTTGTGGCACGCCGCGGTCTCTGTACTTGCTTATATTCCGATTGTGGAAAAAACTTTATTGCAGCAGCTAAACATTTAAAAAACGTTACTAATTATTTTAATTCTACGTCTAATTCTGATGAAATTCTTTCTGGATTATCCTCGCGAGGCGTCGAATGGCGTACGAACCCGCCTAATGCAGCTTCCATGGGTGGTCTGTGGGAGGCAGGCATAAAATCAGCCAAACATCATCTCTACCGTGTAGTAGGTGATAGGTCCTTGACTTTTGAGGAGTTAAGTACCTTATTTTGTAAAATTGAGGCAATTATGAACTCGCGACCATTATGCTCCCTTTCAAATAATCCTAATGAATTTGAAGTTCTGACTGCGGGTCATTTTTTAATTGGACAGAATTTATTAACTGTTCCGGAGAATAATTTTGAAGATGTACAGATGAAGCGATTGTCACGTTGGCAATGTATTCAAAAGGCATCACAATCATTTTGGAAGCGATGGTCAAATGATTATTTGCACACTTTACAGCAAAGAGAAAAGTGGTTCACCTCAATTCCAAATGTTAAGAAGGGTGATTTAGTGCTCCTTAAATCTAACTTAACCAAACCGTTACAGTGGCCTCTTGGCAGAATAGAAGAGGTTCACCCTGGTTTTGATAACATTGTACGTGTAGTCACTGTACGCACGCAAACTGGGGTTTATAAAAGACCGGTAAATAAGATCTGCCCATTGCCATATGCAAACTAAATATAAAGTTAGGTTATTAGGTTAGGACTTAGATTAGGCACATACACTCAACTTTTTTACTTAACACTAACAAGTTTATTTTATTTTTGAATTATTTCGTAAATATTCATTAACACAAATTATTAACACACTCATTCTTCACACCGACACTATTAGGAAATCATCACACTGATTTCGGTGGGGGGTATGTTCAATCCTTTAGCACTGGTCGGTGTGAAAGAAAAGTAAAACCCTTCCAAAATTGACACTTAATGTCAAAGGAAAAATATCGCGAGTTGCGTCAACTCCGTTGAAAAAGATCGGTTGAATTCACGACGTTCGTGGAGTTTCCATCTTAAGAAGACCATAACGTTTATGGTGCTGTCCTCCGGCCGTGCCGTGAAACAAAGAAGCAGTCGTGCGCAGCGCAATCCTGCGACATTGGATGTTAAGGTTGGTGGGTTCTTTCTTACTGATTTTGGTATTGGATTGGACATACTACCAACCTACTGCTTCATAAATACATACATACATTTATACAGTCCACATTACATACATCGAAGGATCGCCCCTGCGATTACCGCACAAATTGAATAAATTAAAAAAATAGTTAAAACTGAAACAATGTTTAATTTATTCATTTTATAATGAAAACTGCTAATTCAGCTAAAACTAGTTTTAGCTAGATAAAACTCATTTCGAAAACATCCGTCATTAGTCACTATTGAGAAAGTCCGGTCATAAGTTTGTTCTTTGTCTTAATACAGACTATTAAGACAAAGAACAAAGTCCAACGCGTTGGCCAAGTCCTAGATCAGACGCCCTTATGCAGGAGAGCTAATTCAAACAACAAGTCACGGCTTAACCCTTCCCAATATTGTGATAATAGAGAAGTAAAGTTGTGAGTGAGATAATGAGATTATCAACTCATCCCTTAAAATACATGAGATCGCCTAGCGTCACCAGGCGTACGGATAAAGCCGGACATGGTTAGGCTTTTTAAATACGTGTCCTGCCAAATTAAACGGTGTCCGGCTTGTTCGGCTTTTGTTAGGCTTTTAAAAATTTTAAGTAATGAATGAAGTAATAATAAAGAAGAGTGATTCGTCATTCGATTTTATTTTTATTTCATTAAAATTTCAGAAAATTTATGATCTATGATCAAATAGGTCTGCTTTTTTTGTATACATTTTTGTCATATGAGTACTAAAACAATCCTTAATAATTTGGGGTGTCCGGCCTTTTTACCCAAATGTCCAGCTAAAATGGGTGGTCTGTCCGGCTATTAGGTTTGACGACCTGGCAACCCTATCCCTGTCAGTGATGACTCGTTTTAACGAAACCCGGTTCTACAACTAGATCTAAATTCATGGTTTTAGTCTTGTGGAAACCTGCTAAAGTTGTGTAGCATATTCATGGAATAAATTTTGTGCATCGTATTCTGGGCGTTTTAGGGTTAATACGTTTGACAGTGATCAAGGATACGAATAGAGGCCAATTATTGCATTGCGTGTGATGAAAATGAAATGGAATAAGATTTGATATTTTGTATGAAACGGCTTTTTCCGATTTTTCCCCGATTTCGATATTGGTTCCACAGAGATATAATAATATCTGATAATGTTCAGTTTTATGACTTAATCCTCTGAATTATGTCTACCCATGTCTTTTACACCATGTGTTGTAGTGAACGGAGTAAGCAGTTAACTTCATTCGCTCGAGTTAAAAATTTAACGAACCTACAATTGCACAGCACGGTACATTGACCGACAAACCACTACGAACACTTCAAAAGGCTTAAAAAATTAAAGACTGTTTTGCGAATTCATTTTTAATTACTCACTAGCATTCGAAAGTGGAACTATCCAGGATTTACTCCGGTGTTAGCTACGCGAGCTAGAAGATCCTTTGTACTGCTCGCTTAGACAACTAAAATGGAATTCAGACTGAATTTCAAGCTGTACTATCTACTTCATTTGTGCATTCGAATGCACAATTTTCCAACTTGTTGAGAACTTTGCTGCAACGTACAAAATATTAAAATTATACAGCAATTTTCTGTCTAAACCATTTTTGTCATAGGATGAATTCGTAGACAGATTGAAAGATTCAATGATTCGTAAGATCCTTAATTCGTAGATTTCTAAAAATAAATATGATAAAATACATCCTAAGCCGCACACACACATACAAAACAAAATCTTACTAATATTATAAATGGGGACTTTCCAAACACAAGTTTTATATACTTTAATGGAAAGATCCCACGCATAAATTGTAATAAAATGTAAATTCTGGAATAATAAACGATTTTTGATTTATTTTTTTTTGAAATGAGAAAGTTTCTTAAGAATGTTTCTTACTCTTCCACGCAAAAAGTACTGATAGGAAGTGCATGAAATTTAACACTAAGGTAGATCAAGATCTTCAATAGGATACAGAGCACTTAATATCCCGGAAATCGTGAGCAAAGCCGAGCAGAGCACTAGTTAAGACATCACAAACACCCTTAGAATACACCCTTAGAACGAACAGGCTTCTTGGTAAATGGTTATCGAAGTCTATAGACATAATTCTCTTCTCAATTTTTCTTAACAAATTCTTTCTCATTTGAAAAGTCGCATTTGAAATCCTGAAGAACCACTTTAAAATCTGTTTTGAAGCATTGCATGTCACAGTAGAGGATACTTTGTAAGACGAAACGACGTCTTTAGACATGATTATTCTATTCTCAATATTTCAAAACAAATTCTTTCTCATTTAAGAAATTGCATTTGAAATCCTGAAGAACCACTTTAAAATCTGTTTTGAAGCACTGCATGTCAAAGCCGAGGATACTTTGTAAGACGAACGACGCAAAAATTCGCGAGTCAGATCATGGAGATTCTATAGTTCTTGAGAAAATAATATAAGATTGTAAAATGAATCTTGTCTTGAGTTACTGGTCCTTGAAGCGGCCTAGAAACTTCCAACGCTCAAGCTTCAAACCTCTTCACCAATCCTATTTGGAGCTGTGTGGTAATAAGACAGACACAGGACGCAACCATGATAGAATGAACGCAAAGCTGAAGCACATAAAAAATAATTTATAATTATATTTAACCACTGAAATTGTTATGAATAGAACCACTGAATTTAATATTTGTTTTCAGATTGCAGTTACTGTAATAAATGTATTACAGTAATATTCCTTCAATTTTCAGCCTTATCGCCTCGTCTTTAGAGATCACTTGACAACAGAGAGGAATTTCTAATTCTGCCGTGCATCTCATTATTTTGCATGGAAATGTAAATTTTAACGATCTAACAATTTGTGCGCGTGGTTTTATACATACGTATTCACTTATATTAAACACATGTGTTATTATTCTATCTTATAATTTAATAGTAAAATAACTTCGTTTAGATGTTTTAAATTAGGATTTAGCACATTTTATTATACACTACTTAGTTACCGATATAAAAAGCTCAATGAAACTTACATAAAACAATAATTATTATTAGTATTCTCCTGCCTTACAAATAATTCAATCATCACTACTGAAATGGAATACAGTTATTATGATAATATCAGCATGGTTCTTGGAAATACAGCATTGAATTCTGAATTTCAAACACAGTTGTCAATACCCATGTATTACTGAACTAACAGGGCAACCGATTTGCCCCGTAATATTTCTGTCACCCATCTCATTAATCGAGTGCAGATGAAAATGTAATACGGTTGAAATGTGTACGTGACTGTACTGAAATGTAATCGATATGAATGTATACCTAGTTCATGTTTTAGACATCTTTGAAGACTTATTTGGTAAACAATCTTGGCTCTACTATTTACTAAAATATGTATAACTTAAAATTAGTGTAAAAAATAATTTATAGTAAACAGATATTAGTTTAGGCAATAAATGAAGATCTTGTCTTTTAATATTTTTTTTATTTTGTGTCTGTATTATTTTTAAATTACAAATTACGATTGATATTGTAAGAGTGTTTATCAAATAATACTTTTCTCGTCTAAAAAATAGACTTCAGTGACCGATAGTACAGCGGATAGTGCCTTGGTTCTCGCTTTCAAATAAGATTACTGAGATTGAATAGCAACAACTAATTTGTAATTTACTTTGAAAAGTATTTCAGCGGTGGTCCGCAAAGCAAGTCCGTGTTTCTCCGCTATCCCTACTAATATTATAAATGTGAAAGTGTGTATGTTTGTTTGTTTGTTTGTCGGTCTTTCACGTCGCAAAGAAGCTGTTATATGGTATGGTTTTTGTGTATGGAGTTAGTGAGGAGGGTGGAGAGTAACGTAGGCTACTTTTTACCGCGGTAAAACATCCCCATTGGGAGATCGATATTTTGTTAGTTACTAGATATTTAGTTCCGGATTTTGTTAATAGATGGCGTTAGTAAAATTCCGCGCGCGAAGCAGCGAAGCTGCGGGCAAAAGCTAGTAGTTAAATAAATTGTATCTGTTTGTGTCACTATCATTGCTACGCAAGAATCTCTTACTTCAGCATTGCAGTGTGAGTCTTCATAATTCACAATGTGTATTGGTACGCGCGATCGAATGGAGACCACGTCTCGGTAAAAGGAGTCCAGGACGCCCCCTGGCCTAAGACACCTGGCTGAATTAACCCAGGCGAATAAAGTCGATGGACCGATATTAATGAAGCTATGCGAGTAAAAAGGTAAATATACTACAATACTATATCAAAACGTCGCGTCGCGTCGTCCCGGACGTGGAATGAAGCGACGCTTTTTTCCATCATGACTAATTTTAGTCCAACTAAACAGTGTCATTTTGATTTACGAGCGTACTGATTACGTCAATTATCACTAGAGCTTGGAAAATATTTTTAAATATATCGAACTTTCTTTTTCGTCTTTGATAAAGTCAGTGACTTCTGGTAAGATGTATGGGGTTATAAATTATGTGTTGTTTGAGTATAACAAAACTATTTCCATAGAAGTTTTGAGATAAAACGTTAAAGAGTAATTAATTAATGTTAAACGGATTTTATAATAATTATTTATCGCGCTTGAGCCTACTCGCCTTCGCATATTTGTTTTGCTGTCATGGTAAAATGCGGATTTCAAATACCTGTGTCTACACGTCACACACATGTTTTGTTTGAAGGTTGCTTCCATTTGGCCTAGTAGAAATATGGAATCTGTCCACGGAGAGGCATTGCCTATGTATCATTATGCAGCTTCAATGCAATCGTCAAATGAAGTGCCGTGGACAGCAGGCCTTAGAGAACACTGTGGTGGACTGACTGGTGACTTGACGACTCGTGTGGCGCAATGCCAAGTCAATGCAAGCCATGCCGGATCACGGTGTCAAGGATCTTGAGTTTGATTCCTAGCGAGGCGGAAGTTGGAATTTTTGCTCTCGGTCTGGGTGTGTGTATTCTGTCCATGGCACCCACGTCACTATGTTCGGTTTACACGTATTAAGTAGTTAAGTAGTTAACTAAATTTTAAGTAAATTAATACGTGTAAACGGACACTTGTCTACTTGATTACTTAACTACTAAATTACTAAACTACTAAATTGTCCGTTTACACGTATTTATTTACTTAAAATTTAGTTAACTACTTAACTACTTAATACGTGTAAACCGAACATAACGGGAATCATTCCTAGTGGAGGGGCTATGAAGGTGTGGCCTTTAATATTATTTATCTGTAGCAATTCGAACGCGAGTCATTCCTACAGTAGGACAAACCACTGGATTATTGTTCTCAACTTTAAAAAATGAACTTCATACATAAATTGAGTAAAATTTTCTTTACTGTTTTGCAAATTTTAGTACTTTCACATAATTTATTATTAAAATGTAATTTTGATAATATAGTCATAATAATGTTTACTGTGCCTCAAATTCTCATACACTGAGTAATTACTTTTGGGAATTCAACTGTTTTCATCAAACTATAACATTCCAACAATGTAGCATTAAACAAATTGGAAGAGTTATTCATGAAATAACATCATTAAAATCACGGATCTATTCATCTACATTGGATTGAAATACAAAATAATAGGCAATGCAAACATTACAGTTCAATCGTAGTTCAATAGTAGTAGTTCAATATTTTGGGCTTGAGAGGGAGTTCTTTCTCATTCTTCCTTCTTTCTCGGCCGGCAACGCATCATTGATTCCTTTGGTGTTGCTGATGTTAATGGGCGACGAAAGCCACTTATCAGATGGATCGTCCGCTTGTTTGCCGGCTATTTCCGTAAAAAATCTTTATTTGTTTTCATGTTCTTCAACTTCTCTTCTAATATTATGAACTTCTGTAATTGTATAACCAGTGGGTTAATCCTAGTCTCCCACGACACAGGGAATCCTAGTGCGGGAGCTAGTGTACATGATTTTATGCAAACAAAGTTTATGAAATAAATAATTTTCAATAATTTTCAATTTTCAGTTTCAGAGGTCGGTTGATTTTTCTCTGGTACTGGTACTGGTATAATAACACTGATTGATAAAAATGACCTTAATTAAAGTTAAATGAAATTGAATGGGTTATTTTGTATTTACAGCTAGTCTGTAATAAATTTGTATTTTTAAGAAATTTCAGTCACCCTCAGTTTTTTTGCAACAGCAGCTAATTTTATTTAAATTAAATAGTGTCAAAAATTGTATCCAATGAAGGAAAATAATTTACATCTCGCTTTTATTCAGGATTTTCGGGAATATTTAGCGTCAGGAACATCTCTTTTGAGTGTCCAACAGTAGTCAGCTAACATGTTCGGACTCCACTTGCCTTGGTATCGTTTTTCCATGTTAGATATTTCCTGGGGGAACCACTCACCGTGTTCGTCGCTAACAGCCTCCAAATTGTTAGAAAATAAATCCAAATGTGAGTGTAAAAAGTGTATCTTGAGCGACATATTACATCCCATATACTTGTAAGCTGTTAAGGAGTTGTTGACCAACTTTTTATAGCTTTTGGCCCTGTGATTTCCAAGAAAACCACGAACGATATTTCGAAAACATATCCATGCGGATTTTTCGGTCGGATCAAGTTTTGTTCAAACTGTTCATCAGCCAGTAGGTCTCTAATTTGTGAAATAAAATGAGGTTCTTTATTGTAGTGCTGGGCTCATAGTTAAGACGAATCGGAATCAGAATAACTGAATTCAATTTCTTCAGTCACGTTATCTTTGTTTACTGGAGGCTGAGGAACAGGCAAATCATCACTGTGTGGGATAGGTCTTCGAGCAGATTGTAAATTCGGATAGTTCACAGTGTGTCTAGATTTATTCTTAATACCTTTTATATAAGTTTGGCAGAAATAGCAATCTGATACATGATCTTTCGGTCCAGACACTCCAGGCCATATCATTGGAACTGCAAACGGCATAGGACGAGATCCTTTAGCCCATGATGTTAATAAACTAACACACTGTGCACAGCAAACACTAGGAGTCCAGGTTTTATCCAAATTTCGCACCGGAAAGCTAAAATATTTAAAATAACAATTTAAAACTAATGGTGTCAAACTACGACGTTGACTTTTAACAGTAAGTTGACCGCAAGTATAACAAAAGTTATCAGGATGATTTACACACACTCTGGGCATCTTATTACGATGTATAGAAATACTTGTCACAAAGAAAAGTCGTTTAATTTCAATAAATTTATCGCAAACACACGTCGGTAAGCAAAAGTCGCGAAAAATTCAATTAGGCGATGTTTCAAAGAAAATAAGGGTGATTAAAGAAAACTAATTATGAGGTTTACTTGTGGGTAGGTAGTAGTGTTTAAAAAAGCAACTCGATTTTGTTTAACAAAATCACTGTTTACCAGTGTAACCTAACTAGGTAAATACAGTATGATACGGCTGACGTACATATCTTGGCGCGTCTGAACTTCGCGCGGAAGGAGTAACATAATTCGGCAATGCTCGGTACGCGGCGTATTATGTCTCAGTCACACGTTAGCATGCTCGTGTCGCTATCTCTGTCTTAAATGCGCTTAAGTTCGAAGAGCCTATGTTCATACGCGCCACGATACGTCGGCCGTACTGTACTTTTCATGTAGTCCTCTACACTATTGTGTGTTAGCGTTAGCGTTGTAGAGCATCCTCCACGAATCCGCCCTGGACCAGCATGTTGCTCTAAGCCTCAAGAAGACAGACCCGTGCTAAGTAGAGACATTAATGGATTGAAGCCAGCCAACCTTGTATATTTGTTAAAACCCAGAAGGCAAGTGCTGGAGACTCGGTTAGCAAAATATATATTATAGTAATTATTTATCTTAGTAGTCGAAGACGCGTCAACAACGTTCTTGGTTTGTAAATGCGACAGTGCACATTTGATAACACTCAACGCTCAGTTTGCTTGTTTGTCAATTAAGAATGTTTTCATTTAATTCAAGCGCGAATTTGTAATAGCATGTGACGACAAAGTTACTGACAAATTAAAGATACACATACTATTTATGCTTCAATGCTTCGCTGTTAGGGTTGTTAGATGGGCAAAATCCGGGAATCTCCCGAATTTTTGCGCCTTATCCCTTTTATATAAATAGGTTTTAGTATCCCGGATCCGAGTCATCGCTTTGGGAGCCAGATGGCTTTTTAGCTCCCGACGCATAAACACGGGTATTATAAATTTGTCAAGACATGTTATACGTTGATGTTTACCAGAAATCTGATTGTGAGTTATTTTCTGTGTCTGTCTATGGCATCATTCAGAAGCTAGTCTAAATAGACCGACTAACGTCCCAACTCAGAGTCACTAACGGTTACTTTAATAGCTCCTTAGTAATGAATCACCATACAAATTCTGTACTAAGGAGCTATTAATAAATCGCTCCTTAGTACATACTAGTAGTGACTCTGAGTTTGGGCGTAAGATGCTTTAAAATCTAAATCCTTGTCTGTCAATATGGTTTATACTTTTAGCTATGTTTAGTGAAAAAGAGAACTACTTATTGCGGTTTTCTTAAATCTAAGAGAAAAGTTGATGGCGCTGAAAGACATTCTTGCTCAACGGCCCAACTACGATACCCTATTAGGACTTTCCCAAAAATGATAAGTATTTCTGGAAACCCTATTCGCCGTGCACCGCTATTTGCAGTCCTATACGAGTAGCGTCAGCATAATATTTGCACACGTGCTTCTACCGTTAGCAAACAATTCCTATGTGAGCTTTGTAGGTATTCTGTTTGGATTAGAATTCCATCAAAAATGTAATAAAAATGTTTGGCGTAAAAAATACATCATAGTTTTATGTGTCCATATTCTTTATGAAAAGGAAGAGATTCTCAATTCGTTTTTTTTTTGTTAAACTTTGTTGACTTCGTCATTTGTCAGCTTATTTAATTTTCTTATAGGATGTACATACTGCAGGTTTGTCGGATATTTATATAAAATTCAGTTCTGATTATGGGATGATGACAAATTAGTCTAACTATATTTGGTATAGCTCAAGTTTTTGATAGCTGTAATTGGAAGTGAATTAGTAAAGTTAAATTTACATGAGAAGAAGCATAGCATAAAATGTCGCGTATTGTGTGACAAATATGTTTAATATGTAATAACTTGGACTAAGTGAATTACGGTCAAATTTAAGCGGCAGAACATCGCTAATTTATTATTTGTCTTATTCACTTGTCATTCATCCTGTATATTTTATTATACCACTCTTTGTGACTGCTTTCTACCATTTTAAAATTCCAGTTCCACTTTTCATGCTCTTGATACATGCAAGGTGCACCCTAGAAAGTGTATTCAGTCATTTTAAAATGCAGGAAATGTACAATGGAACTCTGAAGTGCAACACAAATCTCTTTTACAATTTACACGTAACGTGTAAGGTATGCAATATTTATGAAGTGTACGGTAGATTTTACACAAGGATGCAAGTGTTACGAATGAGAGGTAAGTATTTGAAATTCAACCAATTTACTGACGCCATAGAGCTCTTAGCGATAGCTTGTCATTCATGGATAGGTTTTAGAGCAAGAACTTGTAATATGGACGTCAAACTTCGAAGAGATACCTGTAGACGGATCACGTGACATTGGATGAATATCTGCGCCCTATCATTGGTCGAAGTTACACAGCAACACCCTACAAGTGGCTACGAGTCGCAAGGTCCAAGTCAATCAAGCTTATAATTGGTCGACTTTGTATTTATTAAAATCATCCAATTCAATGTTACGTGATTCACCTTCAGGTAACTCAAGCTTGCTGTCCTGATGGTACTATAATTAAAGCAATACTTAAATATTTAAAGCAATACTTTTTTCTTTTTTATGTCTTCTTTCTTGAGTGGCAACGCACCTGTAATGATAAGTAAAATTAATAATAATAATATTAATTGTAATAGCTATGTTGTGTTTGGTTAATCTGTGTTAAATACGACATTTGTGTACATTCATGCCACCTTCAACAACCACTAAGTATAATGTCTAGGTGTTGTTTTAAAAACTATCCTATCCTACCAACATTATACTCGTAAATGTGAAAGTTTCTGAGACTATATACTCCATTGTTACTCTTTGACGGAAAAACTACTGAACAGATTTTAATGAAACTTAGCACACAGGTAGACAAATATCTGGAATAAGACATAGGGTACTTATTATCCCGAAAAACGTGATCAAAGCCGTGGGAAGAACGCTAGTTCATAAAATTCCATTCCCACAGGTCTTTGCTTTCGGCTATTAAAACATTGCGTGTTGCGTTCGACCGGGTCCAAAGTTTATCAGTGACGTCATACCCGGTGACACCGCGTTATCGTAAAAGCAGTTTGCTTTTGACGTTTTTATCGTTAATCATTTCGTATAATGTATTGCTGAGCTGATGTAACATCCAGTAGGTGTTTCTGTGTTTCGGCAAAAATTTACTACAGGAACCTATGATCTAAATATAAACCGGTAAACTAGTCATTTTGTTATAAAATCTATTGTGCTTATAATATCCCCAGTAAAATCTTTTAAAAAAATATCTCTGTATACAAATATCTATCAGTTTAATAGCATACCAGCCACCCTGGAATCCATATTGGAAAAAATGCAGCATTTTATATTTTTCACTTTTCCTTAATCAAACCGATGTTAATTAAATGGCACAAAAACAAATAAACAATCTATATTAAAAACTGATGAATATTCATCTGAATTAAATTGAGTTTGCTGCCTGTATATTGAACTATAATAAAATTGTATCCTTCACTAAGGACTAACGTTACCAGATGGCATACATTTTACGTCTTATCCCGTGTCCGGGAATAAGACTCCTATGTCCCGAATTCCTCCGTCAGAAGGGGTACCAACAGTAGACATGAGGAGAGCTGCTGGCAAGCTTTTATTGAAGGGGTGCCAACGTGGCACGTAAGTTAACTTAAGTAAGTGCGCTAACAAAGGGGCGCTGTCGCCTTGCTACCCAAACAATCCTGGGTCCACAACTGCATCAGTGCATCCATTTAGTAGTGTTGTCCCGGAAATGATAAACGTATATCTGGCAACCCTACTCAGGACACAGGCTTCGAAGCCATGCTCACAACCAAATGTTTGAAACCTAGTTTATAATCTAACTAGGGATAAACTTCACATGTCAGATGCAGTAGCATAAGTTCCTGAATCCTGGTAAACTTCGGTATTAGCAGACTGCAGATTTACGTTTTCTAAGCAATGCGTAAACTAATGCTTCGTGATTTCGTGTTTCTACAAGCGGTTTGAGTTAAGCGCCCTTTATAGTTAATTCTTGGTAATAGTTGCGGCTTAATCATAAAATATTGATTCTGCGTTATAGGTTTAGTTTTTTTAGTCATAGTATTTTTGTTTTACTCAGTTAGTTCGCATTTAAACTCAAACATTATATCACTTAGGTGGAATGGCCCCGGGCGGCACATGAAGAGAGGGCGGTAGTCCACTCGATTTTTAAATAAAAAAAATACATTTTTTTTTTATTTAAATTTTAATATAAATTGTGTTATGATAAAACAAGAAAAGTGCATTTTATATTAATACAAAAAAAAAACTTTAAATATTAAGGGGGCGCCAAAGATTATTGGGGAGGGCGGTAAATTTTTGGTCGGCCCCGTGTGGTAGGAGCCCACGCTACACCACTGCTCTAGAGTCTAGACACAAGAGGCTTCACACTCATAACCCTGTGTCGTGGGTGCCATGGACAAGTTAGATAAGACACTAGACATGTTATGTAATCCTTGTATTTTATTACAATATTTATTATTCAAAATAAAATATGTTATAGTGAAATGTAAGATTCACTATAAACGTTCATTCATTCGTTACTACTCCACTCTTTGTGTTCCATTCCATGTATGCAATGCCAACTTTAATACTGTCGACGTTACTGAACGAATTGTCTTTTAAAATGGAATTTTTGAAGCGTGTCTATAATCCTGTGTTCCACTGTTTCCGGATTTGCGGGCGAAACAGTTTACTATTTTTTCGTTTTCGTAAAAGTTTTTGAACCCTCTTGGATAAGGCTCTTTGAGTACTGACGAATTGTTGTTTTATAATTTTAGTGGATACGAAAGTATGTTTTGTTTGTAGTAAATAAATTCCGTTACAAGCAAGGTCGCAACCAAGTTGAAAACATTCAACGGTAATGAAAACAAATAGCTTTAAGCATCTGTTTTTAACGTGAGGAAGTTTGTGCCCGTCTTCGTCAGATCATTTTAGGGAAGGAAGTTTTAAAACGTTTTAGGTATATACATGGTTGCTATTCAAATACTTTTGTTCTACAGTAATGTTTCCTCTCCAACTGATTCATTTCAAAAGCAAAGTATCAAATACGAAAGTAACAAAATATTTCTTTAATTTTTTATAGCATTATCAAAGGTAGTTTAAGTTAATGTACAAAAGATTTGATCTCTGTAACATGTACAAAGTTTCAAAAATTTGCTAGATATGTACATGCATTATATCAAATGTGACTCGTTTTCTCTTCCAGGTATATGTGAAGTGTAGTGTGTACGTGGGAGTGATGTCAGTGGTCTAAAATGGATCCGAACCCGCTACCCCTGGAGGTGGACGATGAGGTGCGCCCTCCTCAGGGTTCCTCTACAGGCAGCGGATCGTCTTCTGGCACTGGCTACTATGGACATAAGAATGGTGAGGTTTTTCATTTTTAATCTTAATACGAGTATATATTATAAATTACGTGTCACGTTGTTTGTCCGCGATGGACTCCTAAACTACTTAACCGATATTAATCAAATTTTCACACCGTGTGCAGTTTGATCCAACTTGAAAGATAGGATAGCTTACATCTCAATTTATAGTCGCAATATTATTTTATTGCATTTTTTTTTTTGACAGAACGAAGTCTGTCCGGGCAGCTAGTATTTTTCTATATTTTTAACCGACTTCACAAAAATTAAGAGGTTCTCAATTCGACTGTATTTTTTTTTAATGTTTGTTACCTCAGAACTTTCGACTGAGTAAACTGATCTTGATGATTCTTTTTTAATCAAAAGCAGGTGCTTGTCATGTGGTTCCACATAAATTTGAATGAGATCTGACTAGTAGTTTTTGAGTAATGTAGAAGTCGGTTATTTTTTGTTACTAAAATTTAGATTATAACAGAACTATAACTCTGGGTCAGTACAAATAGATCCGCATACAAATTAAGTTATTAGTTCTTATTGAAACTAATCAGTTCGAGCATGTTGTGTTAGCCTTAAAAGATTAAACACTTTACTAGGTTTTTATTTTAGGATTAAGACTTGGATAAGCTAGATTTGTATGTTAAGTGTTGAAACCACTGGCAGACCTGAATAAAGAAATAAAAAAACTTTGGACTTTGGAAAGTCTACCAAAAGTTAATAGTATCAGGCGTTACTTTGCGGAAACCCATTGTTATTAAGTTAGTATTAGTCTACTTTGCAACAATCCGCGTTTAACATGTATGATGGTATATACTTTAAAACATGCGTGGCACCTCCCTCCCTCCCACAACGGAAACATGCACTAAAATAATTAAACGTATATACCAACATACATACCAGCACCAACACCTGTTTCGCCCCGAAACGGAGCATCATCAGGGTAAGTTGACTCTACAATGGTTAGTCGGAAAGTGAGCATCGTTCACTGAGCGTGGTGTGAGTGAACGATGCTCACTTTCCGACTAACCATCGTAGAGTCAACTTACCCTGATGATGCTCCGTTTCGGGGCGAAACACGCGTTTCCGTTGTGGGAGGGAGGGAGGTGCCACGCATGTTTTAAAGTATATACCATCATACATGCTAAACGCGGATTGTTGCAAAGTAGACTAATACTAACTTAAGTCTACCAAAAGTTTACCAAGAGTCAAGAGTTGACCAAAAAGCAATCCTAATAGTTACGTATAAACATCGTTCGGATGAGTTGATTGAAAGAAAGATTGATTTAATGAATGTACGAATAAGTGAATAACAGATTAAAATGTGAAATAAATAATGTAATGAAGTGAATGAATGAATGGATTGAATAAAAACAATGAACAAATGGAACTTATATTATAATTTTGAATGTTTCAACAAACATTCATAATCGTACATCACTCCAACTCTCGTGGTGTCATCGTTGTAATACTTTATTGCCCTTCCTCTTCCGTATTCTATAAATATAAAATTCCGCGCACACCTACCATACCCTAAAAATCCATATAAATCACCAAGAAAGGTAATTTTGTCGTAAATAAAGCGACGGAACAAAAACTTGGGCACAGTTCTTATCTGATCCAATGTTTTCTACTGAAAGTTGGTAAAGTAAGGCCGTAATACGGCAAGACGACAAGTCGTTCGTTGCCAAGATAATTATTATTATGCTGCTTTATGAGCGGCGATTGGTATCATTATAATAATAAGGGTGAATTGGGGATCCTTGAGACATGCACAAATCATACTACGCACATAATCTTTTCGTATAATAAAACTAAATTGATGTCTGTACATAAAAGATATTTGTAGAACCTATTAGGTATTTGATTAGTCAATATTTCCCATGACAATGGCTTACATATGTGCGGTTTTCCCTCATCCCAAGAATATTAATTTATTGCAAAAAACCTTTTAATATGTAAAATGTACCTCACAATCGTAAGAGAAAATAATACAATCATCTCATGCTGAATTAAATTGTCATTATAAAATAAATATTTGGATTTTTATAAGACTGTGTTTTGTGTTACCTGTCATATTGTGCCCCGCCTTGATCTATTACAGATAAGTGTTGCCCTTACTGAATTCTATAAGTTTAATAAAATTTGACATGTATTCACATGTAATCGACATACCTATACAACGTGTAAATCGCTAGTTCGTAACCGAACACACTGTATATTCCATCTTATATTTACGAGAGCTTTAGTTAACGTTTTCAGTTACGGAAATTTAACGAATATCAGAATTCAAATTACAATTCTCTTGTAATATTACACTGACTATAGTCAGGGTGATATTATTTTTAATTAATTAACCATCCGTCTGATGAATAAATAACGCAAACGTCCAAAATAATTATGGTAATGGAGCAGTGATCCGACAAGTTTTAACCGACTTCAAAAATGGAGGTATTCAATTCGACTGCATTTTTTGTTTTTACCTCAGAACTTTCGACTGGGTGAACCGATTTTGATGATTCTTTTTTTAATCGAAAGCTGGTGCTTGTCATGTGGTTCCACTTAAATTTGAACGAGATACGACTAGTAGTTTTTGAGTTATTTTTTGAATTATTACACACGTAAAATATTTATGGTTGTTTTTACAAGGGTAGTAGATGGTAGACTCTCCACTACCATCATGCATGATTAAACTGAGTGGCACTATTTTAAAAGTTGTGATTGGACTGAGGACATCCGTACAACTTTTTTTTACAACCCTATTATTATCTTGTCATTTTGTTATTCAAAGTCCATCTTTGAATAGGTAGGTACTCGTAAATTCTTGAGTGCAGTGTGCGATATAAAATATGTAAGGATTTGAAGAGATACTTCTATATCATCAGACAATACACGTCAGAATAGAAAGGTGCCCACAGAACTATTCAAGGTTTTCCGTATAAACATGTCGTAATTTTGTCGGAATTGTCTAATGTGGACAACGGTTCTGACATATTCTATAATAGGTGTACGTCGAGAAATGTTTTGTGCAAAAATACGTGTTTCTAGTTAGCTATATTTTTCTGTTTGTTTTAGTTTTATTGCTCACTGTTTGGATATTAAATTTGTTTCTCGGAACTCTTGCCATTTACATGCCCTTGCGAGTTATTCTGATTCTTGTGACGATTGTAACCGTAATCTAGAATAGAAGTTTGATAGGTCTGGTGTATAATAATATAGTAGAATTTGTTTATTTTTAAGTAACTGTTATTTTACTTCCAGATTGTTTCCATATTTATTTCAGACTCATACAGACAACATTAGATAACTCTTTTCAAAATATAAATTACACATCTACTAGCTGCCCGGACAAACTTCGTTCTGTCAAAAGTTTTTTTTTTATTTTGAGACGTAAGCTATCCTATCTTTCAAGTTGGATAAACTGCACACGGTGTGCAAATTTGATTAAAATCGGTTAAGTATTTTACGAGTTCATCGCGGACAAACAACGTGACACGTAATTTATATATATTAAGATTAAATTTGGTTATGGAAACTTACTTCTTAGCCAAACTGCAAAGGTGAACGTTTAAAACGTTCAAAATGAATGAAGGTTATTAATGACACTTAACTTGAATAGACCTTAATAAATTTGAATGGTGCTAAACATTAAAGGTATTATGAGAAAATCGCCTTTGTTATGGCAATTTTCCATGCCAATTCTCTTGCTCCAACAATGATATTGAGAACAATGAGAGAAATGTAGCGGAACCATGTTCTACCCACCTTCCTAGCATGTACCTACCTATCTTATGTAGGGTTCTATCTTCAATACCTTTGTAGTTGAATTAGCGAAGTACCCAATAGTTGTACTGACACATGTACCAAATGTACGGACACATGTGTGATTTTTATTTATTTATTTAAATTTTTGAACCTTACAACAATGTAAGAGGTACAAAGGCGGACTTAAGGCTAAAAGTATTCTCTACTAGCCAACCTTCGGGAAGTAAGAGAAACATCAATGATTTTTTTTATGTTATCGCTCAATAGCCGACGCTCAAATAGGGCCTTGCCCTTTTTAGGCTTCTGTTGTCAAATCCGTCCGTCTGTCCATACGCAGCATACCGCAGACGCCCTAGTGACAAAAGCTGTAATTTGACAAGGATATTTAAAATATTACGTACAATAAAATCTATCTTAAATCATTTTTTTTGGGTACAAAATAATTTAAATAACTCTATTTAATAAATACGTGCAATAAAACCTTATATTATTTAAATTATTGTTAACTTCCAAAGTTTTATAATATTTGTGTAAAATGACTCATTACTTCAAAGTTGAAACTCTGTAAAACAAAGTCTAATTCGAAACGCAATTACGAGTACCTCCACCTGGTTAACTCAATAGGTTTCAGCGTAATTAAGCATCATTGTTAAACTTCTCACGATTAAAGTACATCTCTGTTCATTATTATATTACAGTCGCTGCAGAATATCTCTTTGCTTAATTTGTTTTTTATAAACTTATGTTCGCTTTTATCCAACCATAATCATTATTAATGAGCGAAACAGAATTTGCCTGTTTCAAACATTTTTCTATTTATCTGTGGAGATATTTAAAGGGATCATGGGAATTATTGACGCAGTAGATCCCATAATTTTTACGTTTGTTAACTAGCTGAACCGATTTGAATGCTTTTTTTCATTGATGTGTTGTAGTAAGTCTGGGTTAATTTAGTGTTTATTTTATTTAAATTATAAGAACAATAGATGACTTACAAGAAGTATACATTTTTTCGACTGGGGTACTTAGTCATAAAATTCCGGACGAGAAACGAGTGCAGTTACTACCTAATAATGATTAAAAAAAAACATTTTTTATCGATAACACATTACACAACTGATTGTCAACAGCTACCTACTAAACAAAATTTAAAAACGTGTTGTAACTGTTTTTTTAGCCTTTTTATTTAAAAGACTACTACACTATAAACACTACTTTATTTGTAAAAGTTTTAACAAATATACGTTTAAAGCTCCATCCTTTGTGAATACATTAAATAAATTAATCGAACTTGCTCATGAACGCTCTATTTACTAAGAGAACATAATTAAAACTAAATAATGAATATTAAGTACTGACCGTAATCCATATTTTCTCCCAAAGTGATATTTGTTGCGAACACAAGGCGTGAACATCGTATTGACAAATGCTACATTAATATTAACGTAGGGGGAAAATGAGTAATATACTCGCGAGCAAGCAAATCGACTCAACACGTAATCTACCAAAAATTTATGAATTTTTCCAAAAACGTGTAATTTATTCTAATTTTTTGTACATCGTTTGAAACCACCAATTTAAAGCTTGAAGGTCACGCTTTTCAAAAAATTATAATTTTATAGTAATTGTATAGTATTTGTCTTTCGGAAAAAAATACATTTGTATTCACGCTTATACGTTGAGTCGATTTGCCTGCTCGCGAGTGTATATTTTCGGTCAGATAAACATAATCGTTTGGATAGTGCCGATATTAAACACGGGATATAAATCGCTCTGATTATTGTGAACATAATTGCGGTTCACTCACCCTGTTGTTGCAAGAATAAATGGCCATAGGATATGAATGGAATTAGAAACAATGGAAAGGGAATATAGTGAAAAGGTGTGACGAAACAAAGAGATCAAAGGGAGTCGGAATTATAACGCCATCGGAATATTATGAAAGTGGTGAACTTTTTCATGACGTAAATTCATGAGATTTGTAGTTGGGCATTTTGTCTGGGAAATATATCATCACTCAAATCTTTGGCAGTAGAATTTTCGTCATAAGTTGTTATGCCTTGTCGCTGGCAGACGCATACCAAAACATAAATATACGCATGTAAGCATGCGTATGAATGAATATTGGTTTATATTTTATGTAATTACTAGCTGTTGTCCGTAGCTTCGCACGCGGAAATTATGCTTATCATATTTATCCCCTATTTCACCTTGTTGGGGGGTAACTTTTGAAAAATCCTTTCTTAGTGTGTGCCTACGTCATAAGAGGATACTTGTGCGAAATTTTAAGTTTCTACCCCTAAGGGTTTGGCCTGTGCGTTGATACATCCGTCAATCACTTTTGCCTTTTCTATCTTAATACATATGCCATCAAAAACATAACTTGTAAAAAAACCCAAGTCTCGCAACTCAGTTCTTCTACCGTAAAAACTTGTGAGATCCATGTAATACCAAGTCGGTTAATTTATTCTGTTCCTACTTAAGGTTCCTTCTGTCTTAAGTTATTACGTAATTAGCTAACCTAACAAGTAACAACATCTTATAGTGACCATATCAATATGGAAAATCTTTTATGTTTTAAATAAATAGATCGACTTGACCATCGCATGAAAACACAATGTATCTCACAAGTAATATCTACCTACATATTATATTTATTTAGTGCGATTGCCAAGTCAATCTTTTTATTTAAAACATAAAAGATTTTCAATATTGATATGGTCACTATAAGATGTTGTTACTTGTTAGGTTAGCTAATTACGTAATAACTTAAGACAGAAGGAACCTTAAGTAGGAACTGAATAAATTAACCGACTTGGTATTACATGGATCTCACAAGTTTTTACGGTAGAAGAACTGAGTTGCGAGACTTGGGTTTTTTTACAAGTTATGTTTTTGATGGCATCTCATTTCTTTTTGTAGATAGTCCTACTTTTTTTCCTTTTACAAGTTATCTTTGAACATAATTATATCTAGGTACCTATCTACACCTATTATTCCATTATATCTAGGTACCTATCTACACATATTATATACATGTACACTGATTCATTCACTGCAAATGTAACTTTGTTATACAGGTACAGTGATTCATTAACTGCAAATGTAACTTTGTAATCCTATACCTTTATATAGGATTACAAAGTTATTTATGCAGTTGATATATCTAGAAAACTGGAGCGAAATTGCAAAATATTTTAGTTTTTCCTTGATCTATACACTAAACACTAATTGTGTTCCAAATTTGAAGCTTCTATGTCTGCTAGAAGTGCCTTAGAGTTTTGATGATCGGTCAGTCAGTCAGTGAGTGACGAAATTAAGCAACTTTGACTAGTTATAATTCTAAAACTACTGAATCAAATTGAATGAAATTTGAAATATAGCGTGTTTATACCATGACTGCTTGGTAGCTGAAAATTCAGACTTCTAGCTTTATCCACAAGGAAGTTATAGGGGGTGGAAAATGGCCTGAATTGCTTCGAGAAAAGGATGGTACGGTCGTGCCGCTTTTTTGCTCGACTTGGCGGGGGCACTGCCGTGCCCCCAGATAAATTACGTGTCACGTTGTTTGTCCGCGATGAACTCCTAAACTACTTAACCGATTTTAATCAAATTTGCACACCGTGTGCAGTTTGATCCAACTTGAAAGATAGGATAGCTTACATCTCAAAATAAAAAAACTTTTGACAGAACGAAGTCTGTCCGGGCAGCTAGTATGTATATAGATTACCTACATGCTCTTTAATTGGAAAACTGTTTTGGTAAACTGATATTTTATCGAAATGGGTTTGGATAGGACACAGTATGGGTGTATTAAAGTTACCATATTACCCGTATACCCCATGCTTAGTTTGATGCGTGTATTTGTGAAAAGGTCAAACTTTGACCTAAACTGAAATTGGCGCCCGACGCGGGACCACAAGTAGAGGCATGGTCACACGCAAATGACCTTCAGTATAAATATTCTTACATACAGCCACTAAATTTTCAAGGCATAATTATGAAGATAAATTTATGTAACTGATTTTGTGTGTCATTGCTTTGATAAAGTGGTATCTGATCTTTCCAGAGGGTATGGCCTGCTTGCTTTATATTTGAGAGGAAAATCGGGCCTTTAGTGAAACGATAATGGGTCATAAAATGTTTTTTATAGAAATAGCTAGCAAACAAGCTAATAGTAAGTGGCTAACATAGCCTATGGACATCAGCGACACCAATGGCATCACTGATGTGTTTCCAGCCAAAAAAGAGATGAGAAAAAGAAAATGTTATACATTTCGATAATATTAAACGTCTAGTGTGGAATGCTCATTAAATTAGGATGTTTTAATTCAGATATTTTTGTTAAACATAATTAGGTATCTATCTATCAAACCTTAATATAATTGAACACTTTGATACTTTCGACTTATTTGACGATGATCAACACAGGTTTTTACTTAATTTACCGATAAAACAATATTTCATTACCCCGCTATTTTTTCTATCAGTTTGACAGATCTCTTTTTTTCTTACCATCAATTAGAATACAATTCTTTACCTATGCCAGAATATTTTATCTACGTGCGTACGCATAAAACAACATATATGAGTAGCAACAGAGCTGTTACAGATAAAATTAATTTGACACGTATATTTCGAGCCGCTGACTTTTATACAGCTTCCTCGAAATAAATAACAGGGCGACACGATATAGTTGTGAAATTCGCGACGCATACCGTCTCTCTGTAATGATATTGGATAGTTTCCTCGATGTCAAATGTGTTTTATTTTATTCGTGTCTTTTGTTTTTATGTCTCAATTACTCGGAGACAGATTTATTGTTGCGGATCTTATTAAAAACTCAACATTCAGTAGGTATTACTTTAATCAATGTGTAAAACATTTATTTTATAAGTGGTAAAATTACTTATTATAAGTACTATTATTTCTTCTGTGGTAAAACGTAACCGCTGCTTTTTAGTTTGTTTGGCGTGGAGTTTATTTTAATTTAGAAATTGTTTTTAATTCCTGTTGTTTAATTATATCCTTTTTTTATTTTTTTGGGTATTAACCCAGTGTCTTTGTGAAGCAAAGCCAGTAATAACTGCAGGATACTAATATTATACACTTACGCAGGCGACGCAAGATAGATATAGTCGCCCCAACTCAGAGTCACTAACGGCTACTTAAATCGCTCCTTAGTAAAGAATCATCATAAAAATTCTGTAATAAGGACCAATTTAAGTAACCGTTAGTGACTCTAAGTTTGGGCGTTAGTGTTATTGAAATAATCTAAATTTTACTAACAAAAAATAACCGACTTCAAAGTCTCAAAAACTACATAGTTGTCAGATCTCGTTCAAATTTATGTGAAACCACATGACAAGCGCCTGCTTTTTATTAAAAAAAGAATCATCGAAATCGGTTGGCGTGATATTGAGTTATTCGTCAATTTGTCGCGCACATCTTAACACAAATTTACGACTTATGTAGTTTTCTCATGGATGCCGTTGTCAGATCTCAATAAAATTTATGTGGGACCACATGACAGCCACCAGCTTTCGATTAAAAAAAGAATCATCAAAATCGGGTTGCCCAGTCCAAAGTTCTGAGGTAACAAACATAAAAAAAAAAAATACAGTCGAATTGAGAACCTCCTCCTTTTTTGAAGTCGGTTAAAAATATGCTACATTTCAACATGACAAAAATTTCAAATATTTTATATTCGGTGCGCATGAAAATGAATAAAATGATAATAAAGGAAAAAGTAAAATCGTATTTTATGGTCCTGATATTTTAGCAATACTGTCGGCGAGCCCTCGAATTTGGTAGACGAGGTAATAAACTTGGTATAGTAAAATTATTATTTTAAGTACCCACGGTAGGTCAAAGGTCAAAGATTAAGTTTAAGCTTTGAACTGACAATACGTGCCGTAGTTGTATAATATGTTGGTAAGGGGGCGTCCATAAATTACGTGAGGTGTTTTTTTAAATTTTCTGTCCCTCCCTCCCCCCCTGGTGAGATTTCGTGAGATTTTATTCAACCCTCTCCCCCATCCCCCAATCTCACGTGAGATTTTTCAAAATGTGGGTTTCTTACTTATAAGAGTTGGATTGTTATTGTAAAAAGAAAAAAAAAATTGCTTCGTGCTTTTATTTAGTGAATGAGCTTAATCGTATCACGATTACGTTTAAGATTAAATCTTAAGCATGTACAATCTGGATTAAATGGACCAAAATAGTATTAATATTTTTTTGTTTCAATCAGAAAAAAATGCGTGATATTTGCCGAGACCCCCCCTCTCTCCAACGTAAGATTAGATGAGATTTGACTCAACCCCCTCCCCCCCTTAAACACCTCACGTAATTTATGGACGCCCCCTAACTTTGTTTACGAAAGATGTGTGAACTTATTTGAACTTGTAACCACAAGTTACAGGTTCAAAGTTCGCTGAAAAAGGAGATAGCATTTACAATATTTCATGTGAAAGATTTTAGGCGTCTAATTTGTGCAATATTAAATTGCTTTAGCTGTTACATTTATTGTTTAAATATCGGAAAAATCCAAAAATCTAAGATTTTTTCTAACACCTTAACGGTTCCCAGGTATATTAGGTAAATAATGAAATCCATTCATCAATCAATCTATTGTTACAAGAATAATATTAATTTAACAACAATAGATTTTCTCACGAAACGCTTGATAGGTACATACACTACTAACATAACAATATTTAGACTACCTAATTATTCACCGACTTCTAAAAAAGGAGGATGTTCTCAATTGGACTATATTTTTTGTATTACCTCATAACTTATGTATAATATAATTATAAACCCAGGTAAGGGTGTACCGAGTTTGATGATTCTTTTTGTGATCAAAAGCTGGTACTTGGCATGTGGTACTTTTAAATATTGAGCTATTAAATATTTAATATTGTGCGAGATCCGACGTGTAGTTATTAATTAAGTTATCCTTAATAATGCGTATTTATGTAATTTACTTGGATTACGTTGATGATGTCCTCATTTTACGATATTACTTGAAAAGTATTTCTTTGAAGTCGGTTATTTTTTTGTTAAAACAAAAAAAATGTTTGTTTCAAGCGGCTCAGCCCATAATACTAGTAATAAAATTACAACCTTATAAACTATAGTCGTCATTCATTAAAAGTTATCTTATTATCATAAAAGTTAGCTTATAATTCACTTGCTTTTTCGTTAGTTTGTTAGCATTTAATATGTATGTTTAAAAGTATTTTAAAATTATTTTTTTCATATTTATTTTATTTACTTAAGTCTTAAGTGGTTTAAAAAATTATCATCTGGCATTTTTTGTTACGTTGTTACGAATATCAATTAAAATAATAATCATCATCAATTTGAAATCATTAATTTGTCAAAGTTAGTACCTACCTATAGGTAGCAAGCAGTATGGATTCAAAACATTATTTCGATGCTCTTATACCTACTTATCCATAGCTAACTATGGCGTACAAATATCAAACAATATTTTATATTCATGTCAAATTATATTATTAATTCCACAAACATTGCTTATTAATCGCTTTATGTCGAAATATAAATTTTACATTTACGGTCAATTACGCGATAAAATTTTCAATAATGAGTTTTGTATTCCATTATAGCTTTCCAATAATTTTCAATATAATGTTTTACCTTTTTACCTGTGTATATTTTTTTTAATCATAGTTTATCAATGGGGTTTGGGTTACTGCTATAAAAAGGGGTTAATTAGCGTTTTATAACCCTTAACATTCAATTTTACCCCTTTAACGATGAATCACGACTCGAATAATTTAATGGGAATAGGAAATATTCTAATTATGGTTATAATAAGCTCTAAAAAAATGAAGAAAAAACATATCTACTAGAAAAACGTACGTGGGTTAAAAGGTTTTACAGGCACAAAAAACGCATTTTCAGATCGAGAAAAATGACGTTGAAGCTTCTTTTATCGACAAAAATCATTTTATTATCAACTAGCACTCTGCCCGTGGGTTTATCCGAGGATTTAGGAATAATACCAACCCTGTATTTTATGGATTATTCCAGACCATGGTCTGCAATAACATACTGCCTGTGTACTAAATTTGACGAAAATCCGTTCACTACTTTTAGCGTGAAACAATAACAAATATCTTTTCATTCTTATATATTTTTACATTTATATTAGTAAGGATTATCCTTTATGAAGTATTTATTTTGTTGAGAATGTGTAGTGTATGGCAACAACACATTGTGGACAATTTTTACATCCAACTCAATATAATCCCCCTGACGGTCTTGTATAATAAAATTTACGCTAAAATCGTATTTTATGACCTGTTCGAGTCGCTTATAATGACAGAGATTGTAATTCATTGGTAGGGTGACAATGGTTTGTGGTTATACAATAAGTTATAATCAAGCTTAATTTTTTTTTGTTTGTTTGAACGCGCCTATCTCTGAAACTGGCAGTCGGAATTTTTTTTTTTTGTGTATAGCCACATTCATGAGGAAGGCCAAAAAAAATTACTTCAGGGGTATAATAGAGTAGCCGAAGCGAGCGAGGGTGGGGTTACGTGATTATATTATAATTATAACTAATGTAAAGTTTCAAGTTATTTAATTTAAAACTACTATCCAAAATCTTGTTCTCATCAATACCAATTATAATTATCATAATTATTATAATTATACATGTTACGAGTAATGCTATTAGTATTCAGAGAGCTTATTTCTTTGAATTCGATTTCTTTAAATATTAAATTACTTTTTTAATTCTAACAGAAACCTAAAAAATAATAGTCTTAATCTTTTCTCACTTTTCTGGGTTCCGTAGTCAAAACGGAAATCAAAGCTTAACTCATTGATTGCAGTGTAACACTTATTATATTGCTTATTTCAAATGGTTTACAAATAATAAAATATATAGATTCTTGTCTCAACATTTTTTGAGTTTAGTTACTGAGATATTTTTTCTAATACATGGCTACATACATGGCATACAGGGTTTATATTATATCGTATAAGTTATCCTTAATCTGTGTATAAACCATAGCCACCCTATCATAACGCCCTTTGACACGGTTGGAAGGGCGGCACGCAAGCGTTCTGTAACGTACTTGTGAATTAATTGGTGGAACTTAATTACGAAAATAATGAGCTTGCTTCGAAATATTTTTACGTAAGAAAATTTATAAATCATACTATGTATTGTATGAGAAGAACCATTGATATGCACTTTCATACACCCGCATTAAATAAATAAGTAACGCTACGCATTCGTAACCCTACTAGGATTATCTGTATTAAGGGTGCCATGAACAACACACAAGGAAAGACAGGAGACCTGTGCCCTGTAGTAATTAATGGGTTAAAGCCATTAAAACACTCATCGTACCTCGAGTATAAACATTTATCTGTTACATAAATACGAGTTTATGGCCTGCCCGGAAATCAAACTCGCTACCCCTCGCTTCGCACGTTTGGTTTCTACCCACAAGGCTAAGGGATAATTGAAACAATTATAAGATTCAGGCGGTACGGCATGCCCAGGCATTTTAAGTTACACTTTATTCTACCCATAATCCACTTGCTTCGGTGAAGGAAAATATCGTGAGGAAACCTTGCACACCTGAGAGTTCTCCATAATGTTCTCAAAGGTGTGTGAAGTTTACCAATGCACTTGGCCAACGTGGTAGGCTATGGCCTGTACCCTCACGTTGTGAGATGAGACCCCGAGCCCAGCAGTGGGACAAACATGAGTTGTGACTACCCTTAAAACGAAGTGGTGCAAAAGTTGGACTTAATTGTATCACGATAAGGTTACATACGCACATCAGCACCTTTGTAGTTACGATGAGCGTCATCGAAACAACCTTACAGTTGCTTCAGTGGACGCAGGCCCTTACTGGAGTAAAGTTACACTTACACACTCATACCCCCGCAGTAAGTTGTCACCTGTGTCGCGGGTGGCATGGAAACAACTTATAACACATCATAATAACACCCACGACCCGAGTACAAATATTTATCTGTCCCATAAATATCCCGGCCGGGAATCCAACCCTAGACCCCTCGCTTTGCAGGCAGGGTTAATACCAACTAGGCTACAGGTTCGCCTTTAGCCGTACAATGTTTGATATTGAATTAGTTCAATACTCGGAGTGGCCGACGTAGAGAGAAGTTGTGATCAATTTTATTACGAGACTTTCTGTTTACATTGTGGATTGAGAGACGACACAGAAGTCATAATATGGTTACGAGAAAATAGCACTGAGCAAGAAATAGGTCAAGTTATTCGAGCTTAATACCCTTTAACACGTTATATAGTATACATTTAGCTGTATAATAGTCTAGAAAACAGAGCCCAGTCCCACGTCAGCAGACCAGGCTGTCACAAGAGGCAACAGAAGTCAGCTCCTGCTTGGTGGAAAGGCTTCGGGTAAGGATAGAAGATCACAAGAAGATCAGGAAGAGAAGTGATGAAATATGAAATTGCTGTTTCAAACAAGAGGACGGTACGTACTATTAAACAGCAATTTCATATTTAAATCATGAATATTGTTTTGGATTTTATTATCTTTCCATGAAACCTGCTGTCTCGCTATAAAGCAAATAAACGCTTACACACTCATACCCCCGCTGTAGGTTTTTACCTGTGTCGCAGGTGTTACGGACGACACATATAACACATCACAATAACACCCATGACCCGAGATCAAATATTTATCTGTCACATAAATATCTGCCCCGGTCGGGAATCGAACCCGGGACCCTTGGCTTCGCAGGCAGAGTTGTTACCAACTAGGCTACAGGGTCGTCGAACTATCACTCACTTGCGCGTCTCGTTACCAATACTGCCGTCCTCAAACTAAAAGGCGGTTAAGTGACAAAAACAGTTTTTGAGGTAGAGCCAAAAAACGCAGGATTATTTTGAAATCGTGCTAGTGATTCTCTATAAAACAATTATTGTTAATGTTGTCATACATACTATGTCAAACTCAAAAAAAATATTTTTTGTTTGAACTTAAATATTACTAAAGGTCAAAAATATATCAAAACTGTTAATGAAGTAAAAATTTACCAGATGACATTTAGCCGCCTTTTAGCTTGAGGACTGAGGAACTCCGGCTGAGAGCTTAAGAGGCAGTACATAAGTACTATGCATCTTTCTTTACTCCTTATTGGTTGGCGACGCATTGGTGATGCCTATTGTGTTCGAGGCATTGCAAAACAACTGCTTTTAAAAGAATAAAATTAAAAAAAGTTAATTTATTTTCAGTTCAGTTTATAACCACTAATTCTTTGTGGATGGACTTTACATATAAATATGATGACTTTACTTTTATATGCATAAGCCTAAAGGGTGCAAAGTTTTCTCGTCACGTATTAACATAAACGTCACGTAAACACATCAGTGATAGTGACGATATCTAGAGGTAATGAAGCGTGGCCTGAGCGATAGTTTGAAACAAGTAACTTCAAACGACATAGTTTCACAAGTGAGCATTTGTTGTCCGCGCGTCGAGTTCAAGATACCATTCTAACAGAGTTATGTCACGTTACAGATAGTGTTTTACAAATCGTAGACGTTACATTGGATATCCGAAAATATCCGAACACAATTACACATTTTAATAAGTATCACTATTAGAAACATTTACAAACCGTGCTGTTAACCAGTTGTGACGGGCGTAAGAATAAGTGTTTACTAATTAAAATAATAACGTATTAATTGTTTTATGTAACTTTTCAAATGTTTTCAATTCAAATCAAGCATTTTTTTAAATGTTTTTATGAATCCGCAAATGCTGTACGATGACTACCGTATCACTTGGTAGGCACATAGGACTTCAAAAAGTACCTTGTCGACCGACGTTGGTTTTTTGGACTACGGTTTTTTAAATGCAGACGAATTTATTCACACACCTTTGCATTATAATTTGGTTGCAAACCTGCAAACTACTCACATTCTATTTAGGTTAAGTGTCTAAAGCCGCCTCTTGGGCAACGCTTGCTGAGTGATGGCAAGCGCCAACGTGTATTGGGGTTCATTTGCGATGACTTGCCGGCACTTGGGATCGCTCGCCACGCTCAACTCACTTAGGAGCCTTTTCGGTTTTTGACCACAAATCAAAGTCTCCACTCGACAAACGTCATCTACATGTCGGTATCACCCACCATTATGCACTTGCCGCTTGGTTCAGGCTCGGCCAACATGTATAGGCGGCTCTATTTTGAAAATAAATATAAAAATCCTTCTCCGAAGCAATAATAGTCGTGAAATGGAATCACACTATCAGCTCTGTAAATATTTGTCCCCAAAATGAAGCACAGAAATTGCTATCCGTATCCGGAATGTAATCTAGTGAACAACACTACGTATATAAAGTACCCCGGTATAACTTAGTTCAGCTTTATTGCCAACCCATTGATTCTACAACTGATTGTGGAAACAGTTTCTATCTAGCTATTTGGATTTTGTGAGTGATTTTGTTAAGAGCTCAATGCGCATTTTGGGTTTTAGGGCTCCGATCCAACGAAGGAGTCTATGGCAATCCCTTCTGTTGGTCTGGGCTCTGTACAGTGTTGCCAGGTCAAAAAACTGGATTACGGGAGATTCTTCCATGAAATACCGTATATTTTTATAAAGTACGGTAGATTGTATGAGATTTGAAGGTTTTCCTCTGAAATCAGATTTTTGTGTGGGTCAAAATACCGTAAAATGTACTAAAAGCACTAAAAATCGTTAATGTAGGTCGAAGCTGAATACGGTAGGCGCAGCCGGCAAGCAAGCCGAAGCTGCAGTGGTGAGCATTAAAAGCATCTGCGACGATAAGCTCGCGTGGGACCGCCGCCGGAGCCCCGCAACGCTGAGCCGTGACAGAAACTGTGCTTGCTGCATGTTGCATGCTGCTTACGTCTTAGTGCTGCCTTTCAAGGATGTGTGACGTTTGAAATAATTAAAAAATATTTATTAATGATCATATGAAAATTATATCATTCGATTCGGCCAATTGTGATTCGATATATTGTCATTCGATATTTTGTCATTCGATATATTGTCATTCGATATAATATTCTCATTCGATATATTATCATTCGATTAACTGTCATTCGATGAAATGACATTCGACTAATTGTTTTCGATTAAATGTTAATTCGATTAATTGTGTTTTCGATTAAATGATCATTCGATTAATTGTAATTTCGATGAAATGTCGATTCGATTTATTGTAATTCGATGAAATGTGTTCGATGAAATGTAATTCGATGAAATGTTTTCGATAATTTTTCCGCAAATCGATAAATGATGTATTCATAAAAACCTACTTCAAGTTTGGCTTAAATTGCCTACGTGGGATAAATTACTTAAGTGACTTCACATAACCAACCTGTTGTTATTTATTATCACCCTTAAAACTCCACCTCACACGAGTCGCCCGCCGCAAAATTAATTCAGCAATCCTGTCACAATATTGAAATTTACATAATAATCTCCAATTAAATGAATACTCGGATGACTCGGATCCGCCATCTTGTTTTGCGTAATAAAACAAAATGGTGTTCATTTTAGTAATTATAATGGATCGTGAGAGGAAATTTAATACAATTAGCGCATAGGGCTTTTGACATTTTACTTTCTTGCTTCGAAAGAGGACGATCTCAAATTTTACAACACATACTAATGTTTGGACCCTGTAGCCTAGTTAGTAGCGACCCTGCCTGCGAAGCGAGGGGTCCAGGGTTCGATTCCCGGCTAGGGCGGATATTTATGTGACAGATAAATATTTCTACTCGGATCATGGGTGTTATTGTGATGTGTTATGTACTGTGTCGACCATGCCACCCGCGACACAGGTAAAAACCTACCGCGGGGGCGCTTATTTTTTTTTAAATGTCCTACTATGCCAAGTGTGGATTGGTACCTTTACGACATTGCAAGCTAAGATTTCTATGGTTGCAGAGAATTCATTAAGCATTATGCTCGCCAATTGTACCGTGAGTTTGTCGTTAAAAAGTCTGAATAAAATAAATTCCTTTCAATGTTTCCATTCATCGAAGTAAGTAATTAATTATTAATTCTAAGATGATAATTATCTTGATGATAATAATGACCTGACGTTTGTCTGAAGCTGGGGAATTGGAGTCTAGGTTTTGAATTGTATTAAATAAAATCAAATGTTTTTTTAAATGTTATTTTCTATGATATAGTTCTTTGAATATTATATGTGGTATCTTCATACGGGATAGGAAACCCTACTATGAGGATAATTATCTATGTATTTAGGAAACGTTATTATCTATGTAACAACTGAAAGTGCATAGAGGATTCGAACCCAGGTCCTCAGAAACCGAATAACCTACTAAAATCACGAGGCCTTCAGCTCTTCAGTCGACATGGACATATTACCGACTGAATAAATTTGCATAAACTCATCCGCACATAATGACGTCAGAGAACGGAGTGCCGATAATTGAAGGTATTCCAATTTAATTGCTGACATGCAAGAGTGAATAAAGTAATTTCCATTGTCGAATTATTTTGTTGTACGACGTACTATTTCATAATAAAATTGTCGACTATAGAGATGAGATGAATTAATGTAGGTACAATGGTTTTTCCATAGGTACATGAATATTATAAAAGTAAGTACTTATCGTGTATCAGATATAACAAGTACTTGTACTTGATATATCTGATACCTGATACCTTAAAAACTATGTACATTAATAATGAAAGATATAAAAATAAACTAAAAGCCTATTACCTACGTACACAATGATTGCCTATGTATTTAAAATAAGATACGTAAAATGTATCATGAACGACTCGTCGGGCATATATAAACCCTGCGTGGTTTGCAAGGTCCGACTTTTGTATGAAAAAATGTATGAAAATGTGTGTAAAATAAATAAATAAAAATAAATCTAATAGGAGTAACCGCCCTCGCTTTGCTTCGGTTTTCTTATTTTTTACACCTTGGGTTACATTATTGGAGTTTTATTACGGATCCCTATTTTTTTGAAAATATAATAAAGCCTATATTATGTCACCCGGGGATAGTGTAGCTTCCCGACAGTGAAAGAAGTTTTCAAGTCGGTTTAGTAGTTTTGGAGCCTATTCATTGCAAACAAACAATCAAATCTTTCCTCTTTATAATATTAGTATAGATAAATAAAAATCTCGTGTCACGGTGTTTGTGGACACACTCCTCTGAAACGGGTCGACTGATTTTTATGATTTTTTTGTGTATATTTGGTAGATATGGGAGTTGGTCGTTAATACCGTGGTGGTAGGCAATTATAGTGTCCCTATCCACTACAACGTTTGCAGAGTCAGCTAGTAGATTTATAGAAAACTCGCGGCCCATTCTTGCTTCACTTTGGGAAACCTATGCTGTATACAAATTCATATTTACCCTTTTTAAACATTTCAGGCGTTAGTTCTATTTTGTATGAATTACATCTAGTAGATATATTTAATTTTCTCTGGAAATGGTTTTTCATGATAGCCACTAAAGACGTTTACGTCCTTCAAAAACAAAATGGTCATAATAATTTATAGACACCATCACATTTTATGACAGTCTCAGGCCACGGTCATCATACTTCATCGTGGCGAAGTTATAAAACCTATTTTATGATGTCTCAGACAGTATAAAGTTCCTAATTTTATCCGTGTTCTTTGATTGAAATAGGAACTAAAGAAGTGTTTATTAGTACAGGATCCGATATTCCGAATTAGAGGCGTTTCTACACCCATCTGCTTACCGGATGAAAATTGTTTTTTTATCAAATATCATATGTAAAGAAAGAAAGAAGCAGTGATAGCCTAGCGGTTAGAACATTGGTTTCCCGAACGAAGGGGCCCGAGTTCAAATCCTGGCACGCACCTCTAATTTTCAAATATTTTGTGCGTATTAGAAGTTAATTATCACTTGCTTCGGTGAAGGAAAACATCGTGAGGAAACCTGCCCACCGGAGAGTTCTCCATAAAGTTCATAAAGGTGTATGAAGTCTACCAATCTGCACTTGGTAAAAAAATTGTTTAAGGCTATGATTAATCAATCTATATACAGGGTGATAATCTGTAAAAATTAAATAAAATTTATATGTATACATTAAATATATTAATTTGATAAGACTGTGAACGGGTATCTACAATAGCTAGACGTTTCATTTGTAAAGTATAAAAGTAAATTATGTAATGTCCGTCCTTGGTTAATAATAGAAACGAGGGGAAAACATTTTTGTTAATTCAAAGGTATTTTATATCGGAATCCTTATAATTAAAGTGAAACCTCAACAAGCCGTTCATTCACTTTCAGGGTTCCTTAGTTACTGGTGAAAAACATGGCGACGCAAATTATTGCGGTGCGACGAAGTATCATAAAAATTAATACTAAAAAACAACCTGTTACAGGGTAAGTGCACTGAAGGAACGGTTTTTGAGATTTTCATATGAAATAGTTTCAATTCATGAATAATGTTTCAATTCATTCTCAAATTTTCATTCCTTTTTCGTTTCTGTAATGAAAAATATAAAAATAATGGTCGATTTTATTTCTCCATACTTTGGCAACGTCCGCCGCAGCGGACGTGCAAATCTGACCAATCATTGCAAAATAATTGGCATTTTTGGCTGTGACGGACAAGGCTTTTGGACTATTGGGCGTACCCTTGAAACCTCAAAATAATCTTTATATATTTTGAATTTTGTTCTTGGTGCCAAATTAAGGGTTAAAAGACCTCTTCTTCTTTAACATCTTCTCAATTATATAACAAACTATATTCTTGTACAGAACCAATCACACGCGCACCCAATTCGCACATGCCTGTAATTTTAGTAAACAAATAAAAATAACCCGTGACCAGCTCACCAATACCGTGGAAAATAAATATGCAAATATGAACATTATTCATATAGGGGTTGGATTTTAATCTCGGGTGGTTGTTTGTAGCCACATTAATTGTTTGTGTCAGCTATTATGTTTTGTGTAATTGTGTTATTTAAATAAAGAACCATGGAAATAGCCAACGAACAGAAAGGTCCTTTGATGGTAGTAGGAACTGTAGGAACAGTTGGAGGAACTGTAGTCAGTTAGTAGGTCCTGTTAATTTTAGGTGATAAAGAATATTACTTAGTAATTATTAGTAGTAGAAAGGAGCACAGGATGCCCCCTAACCATGTGGACCGACGACCTGAAGAAGGCAGCGGGCATCTGCTGGATACAGAAGGCTCAGGACCGGTCAGAATGGCGCAAGTTAGGAGAGGCCTATGTCCAGCAGTGGACTTGGATGGATGGATGGATTATTCGTTAGTAAGAGGACTGTGAATGTTAGGTTTCCTAGTGAAGGACAGGATTGTTAGTAAATATGTATTCGTAATTGACCAGTTAGTACCTAATCCAGTTAATATTTCCGAAGCAAAAGTGAATATGTAGATTTCTTCTAAATTAGTGCGTTAACTACCCTCGGCTACATCGTTATTTACTATCAGGTGGGATTAACGTCCAAGTCAATGTTTTTTTATTTATTTAAGCTATTAGTTTATGCGCGACTTTAATAACCTTATATCCATTTCCATTACCTTATTGTTTTTTAGGTAATGGAAATGGAAATAAAGTTATTAAAGTCACACATAAACTTACGGACGTTAAAATACTGAATGATGCCTTTCACACTCATTTGTATGTTTTTCATTTTAGATTAAACCCGCGATTGAAAAATTGACCCTATAAATCTCTACGATTTATTCTAATAATTTTGGATCACGAACAAAACCTCAAACCATATTGGACTTGAATTATATGACCCGACAAATGACCCGTTTAACGGTTTATTGTTTAATTGAAACCGTGAAAGAATCATTAATCGAACGACAAGGGAAATGTCTGAAAATAATTAAATTAGGACCAAATTCGAAGAGTCTGTGGACAGATCGGTGGTATTACTTTAAATGGTCTCCCTAACTTATTCCCGCTGCTTCAAGGAATCTGCTAAAATACGCCTTGGTTAGGAATTCGTAAGTAATTTGACATTGAGATTTATTTTTTCGCTATTTTGTTTCTTCGCGATTAACTGTTAATGACACTTATTAAGATTGATGGAATTACGCTCCAACTCAGAATCAATAACGGTTACTTTAATCGCTCCTTAGTAAAGAATCACCATACAAATTCTGTACTAAGGAGCGATTTAAGTAAGCGTTATTGACTCTGAGTTGGGGCGTTAAATACATGAACTAACGGATATTGAATAAAAATATGACTTAAACCTGTTATACACATGTTTTCATTAGTTTCATTTATGTAAAGCTACAAGATTATAGGTTTTATAATCTTAATATATATGTCGCAGATAGGTGGTCCAGAAAATAATAAACTGTGAGCGTTTTCATCATTTTACTTAGAAACCGCTTGAAACACATGTTTTACACTTGCTACTAATTTAGTACGCGATTACTACTGATACGCATGGCTCTGAACAGATTACTATGTCGCTCGAATAACATAACCAATCGCTAATGGAACGCGGTGAAGTCGGATTTACATCGCGGTGCGGCATTCAGGGTAACCAATCATAATTATTCACACGTCGCATTGCACACTCACAGCCATCCCGGCTCCACAACTTGCCCGCGCCTCCCGCGCTTACTAAAACCCGCGTGATAACTCCGCCAATCGCTGGCACCATGACCTATCTCATCAGAAGCGAACCATCACAGCCGCATGGGTGCTACTCTTCGCAAAGGGTATGACTGTGCATAGAAAACAGTCCACGTGCACTTCTCGCTGGCTCCGGCATAACGCGCTACTGACTGGTCAACACACGCAATACCTGCTCGATCGCAGTCCATCAGTACAGTTGTGCTCTCCATAAAGTAAACGTTGTGCAATGCTAATGCAAATTAAACTCGGCCATAATAACGACGTTCTACTTTAGCGTCCGCTCAGCTCGGAGGCTGTGTAAAGAGTGACCGCTGGCGGTTGGAAAGTCAATAGCTGTCCTCTGTGACCCCCGCCACCGCGTGTACTCAAATGACAGTTGACAATTTGCACGGTGCCATCTTCAACTTCCGAATATACCCAAGCTAGTTCCGGCTTGACGTTCTATTTTATGATTTGATATTACTGATTTCCGACATATATAAATTACGTGTCATGTTGTTTGTCCGCGATGGACTCCTAAACTACTTAACCAATTTTAATCAAATTTCCACACCGTGTGCAGTTTGATCCAACTTGAAAGATAGGATAGCTTACATCTCAAAATAAAAAACTTTTGACAGAACGAAGTCTGTCCGGGCAGCTAGTAGACTATATTTATGGTAGTAGTAGGGGGACCACATCTCTTGGAAATCTGTAAAATCAAGGACATGCCCACCAAATAGGAAAAACTATAAAAAAACAAAGAAAAAATAAATAAATAGTAGTGGGTGCTTTTTGTTGGCATTCTGACAATACAATTAAAACGCATTATAATTTAAAAAATATTTTGCATTACCAAAATTTATTATTTAACATTTTCCATTAAATTCGCTTCGAACTTCACTAGTTTTCAACAAAAACATGTATCACTATAAAAACAAAGTTGCGCTTTGTAGTTTGTTTTTTAAATTGCATTAAAACTTTCTCCATTACAAAATGTTGTTGACCTCTGCTTTGTGTGAAAAATCTGTACCTAAATTAAGGCTTGCTTTCGCAAATAAAAGTCCCGAAGCGGGAATTTCATTATTGACCACCTGTGTCTCGGGTAATGTCCCGTTTCTCATTACTCATTTCCTTGTTTTCCATGTTTTTTTTTTGTTTGCATTGTTGGGTTTACATGCAAACTCTACGAACAAAAGTAATGGGCTGAATTTGAACGTACACAAACAAAGTATGAGCTGTTTCGTGAAAAATAGGCTTATTTTTATTAACTAATTTAATTATTAATTAGTTGGTAGCGACCCTGCCTTCAGCTTCTCGACCACACGAATCTAGTGAGAAGACTTAAAAGAACAAAACCATTTGAGTTAGTGTAGTGCAAGTATAATAGTGAACCAGATAGTGCAATGTAGTGTTAGTGCTACCGGTAAAGACACATGAACAAAGGAAGTCCCCTTAAATAGAGACAATAAGAAAAGTGTTAATGGACATATTCTTATAAATTTAGTTTATAAGTTTAAGTTAAATTAATATTACTTATTAGTCTTGTAGGCTAGATCGTAATATAAGTGGGGACAAATACGTGTCCCACAAAAGAGAAAAAAAACCCTGCCTGCGAAGCGAGGGATCCCGTGTACGATTCCTGGCCGGGGCAGATATTTATGTGACAGATAAATATTTGTAGTCGGGTCATGGGTGATAATGTGATGTGTTAGATATGTCGTCCATGCCACCCGCGACACAGGTAATAACCTAGACTGCGGGGGTATGAGTGTGTTAGCGTTAAGATTAACTTCAGTGTAATAAGAGTTTATAACGAATTTCCGAAAAAATTACACGACTTCTTAACAGTAATCTTGGCCGAGTAGTAAGTGATTCAGGTATACCGAAAAGACCAAAGACGAAAGAAGAACAGAGAAAAGAATTTATCCAGGTAGATAAACATGCTAATATGTGAAAGTTTATACATAAGAATGTATATGTATGTCTCTTTTACGCAACAACTACTGAACGTATTTCATGAAATTTTGCAGAGATAGTCTAAAACCATAGTCTAAAATAGGATAATACTTAGGCTACTTATTATACTTAAAACGTAGTGATTAAGTACTCTGTGATACTGGATAACGCGAGAAAAGCCGCGAACTGGAACGCTATTCAGTTTTGTAACTTGACAGCGGAGTTTCAAAATTGACGTTCTACTCGTAGTTCTAGGATCACTTCACTTCGCAAGTGCGTGCTAGGCAGCTAGATGATTAGATAATGACATGTCAATACGATGCAAGTTCGCTTTTGTTTTGTAACTTGACAGCGGAATACACGATGAGTTTCTAAATTGAAGTAAGAGTTCGAGACTCCCTTCACCTCGCAAGTGCGTACCAGATGATTAGAGAATCACATATCAAGATCTCGGACTCGAACTTCAATTTTGAAACTCATCGCGGATTCCGCTGTCAAGTTACAGAAGTGAATAGCCTTGCAGAGCGTTAATTTGACATATAAGAATAACTTTAAACTACTGCTTTAGCCATGAAACGACACTAGAATTCATTACGGGAAATGTCAAGATCTTTTCCGTACACTTTGAAGTCGAAAGAGCAGAACGCTTTCTCGTCTTTTTAAATTAAATATTACTTACAATATTCACTAGTTGATTAAACAATGCCATGTGATCCGATGATGCCTGGATCAAAGCTCGTCATCCAGATGTTTAAGTAAGTATAATGTATAAGTTCTTGGTTACAAAATAAGAGTAACGTCCGATTTTTAGTTTTAATCACAGTAAAATTCCTTATAATGTGGTTTAATCGATTCTTTAGCAATTAGAAGTCGTTAAATGAAGACTATAAAAACCCACTTTGTAATTTAGTGGCAAACCGTTCAGTGAACCGTTGATTACTTCGAATTTCGAATCAGTTCTCTCACACATTGAAGTCGAAGAGCGAAATTACTGTGTCGAGACCGCTCGCCTTTCCAGACAAGTCTTTTAAACTCGCAATTGTGAAATGAACCTTCCACCATCCATTGTAAGTTGAAATTGAGTTGACATTGTCCAACCGACCAAATACTTCCGAGCAAAGCCCAATCAACAACCGAGTCAGAAAGGTAACAACTTCTTTCTGCGACAAAGCAATTGTAATTGACGAGTGTGCCTGTCATGATACTTAAATTAGAGCTTGTTGGTTTATACATAAGGTTGAAATTCACTTGACGACTCATACATTAGTAGCAAGTCACACTCGATAGAATGAAACGTACTCCCTATCCCTGTATCTCAGTCAACGTTTTAATTTAAACGGTGAGCTTTTAGCACCGAATTCAACTTTTATTTAGTTTTAGTTTGCTGTAACTCAATTTGTAGTTCTGTTTTTGCTGATTTTTGTGCAGTTGTACCTACTCGTATGTAGTGAAGCAGTTACAGATTGAAAAATTGTGAAAAATACTGCATCACTAACGATTCTATGCTAACGAACAAAATTTTTTGTTGAACGTTATATCCTAACGTAAGTAAATACATATAATTCGCTTAGGATATTCCAATCTAGGTTTGTGCTTTGAAGTAATCCACGAGAACCGTTGGCGACAAACTAGCTCTCAGTTTTGCAGATTGCAATAGTTAATTTAATATATTACATAAGCTGATTACAAAAATAAATTAAATAACAGGCTGTTTGATAAGAGCGTTCACACTGCACCTTATTTAAAGTTGATGTACAGTCTACAAAAGGATTAAGTATGCAAGGCATGATTCTAAAACCCTCTGTAATATTTAAAATTGTAATATTTAATCTTTATAATTAATTTACGTAAGTATCAATGTTAAATCATACTTTAATTATACATCATTTAAATGATACTAACACAAACAATCTGTAATATCAATAATTAAAGAAGGTTTCAAAATTATGCCCTGCATACCTAATTATTTTACTGTACCATAATTGGTTGATAATCCCTAAATCCCATTATATCTAACATAACTTGTAATTACCTTTATTTATATGCACCAAAACGTATAAATGGAGCAGTTATAGTTTGTAACATTGATCATTTATACATACCTACACATAGATGATTATAATGTTCTCTGATTGCGTTATTCACTCTCGCATAACACCAGTTCTATTATCGTCGACCAATCAACGTTTGTCACGGTCCAACGTCATTTCATAGACGGACGGTTTTATGCTAATGTAATCATTGGTAATAAAATATTATCCCTTGTTTATTATAACCCTTTTGTTGCGCTGTTATATATTAATTAAGTTTATTTACTTGCGATGTAATTACTTTAAAATTATGAAATATTATATTTAGTCTTTATACGGAATAACATAACTGCATAATTATAAACAAAATTGTGACTTTTCAAATCGGCATAAATTTTATTTCCTGTTTATAGTCCGATAACTGTGTTGGTTGCGCCGTGCTATATTCATAAAGTTAAACTTGCGAAGTATTTTAAGAATAATAGATGATATTGATAATAATGAGTCACAAACATCTGTAGGAAAGAGTCACAACCAATTCTACGAAACACATAAAACACAAAATAATACAATGCGTATTTTGTACACTAAAAAAATAAAGATATTAAACAACTAAGTACAAACAGGTGGCCTAGTGATAGTGATTTATTTCAGGAAACCCATCAAAAGAGTCAGAATACAAAATGTGATACTAGAAGGGAGCGGGGAACACAAGTCATCCAAAGAAAAAAACTACCACAGCAGATATAAGCACACAAACTAAGTGTCATAGAGACTGGAAAGAGCGTAAAATAATGAATGAATCAGATTGAGAAAAAGAAGCAGTAAATGAAAATTTACTACAAAGTTCGAATGAAAATTTAAGAATCTGTAATGAAGACAAAGAGTTTTGTACTTGTTGTATCACTGCAATAAAATCGTTCGTTCTTATGTATTGCATGGCCAACCGATAAAAATAATCCTTAAGATGGTCTCGTAAACATCCCAGAATAAAGAATTGTGTTATATCTATCGTTAGTCGTTACATAAATTAAGTTGTCTGGCAAATAAAATAGAAGTCGAGTCCGAGCATTTGTTCACATTGCGGGTATAACGAAAACTGTAGTTGTGAGGATAGATGTCGCTAGTGGTGTGTTTGTGAAAATTATTTTAAACGTATAGTTCACGATTGACAAATTCAATTTACACTAGTTGTCATCGTATACAGTAGCTCGAGCACGAATATTTGCGAGAAAGTATTCGTATGGTTAACGTAAGCAATTTGTCAAATTTGTATGGCATTTTAGTACCATTTACGCACGATAGGGGCGCTTTTGAAAAAATGCCATACAAATTGCTTACGTTAACCATACGAATACTTTCTCGCAAATATTCGTGCTCGAGCTACAGTAATCAATAATCACACGCCTTTATCGGGTGTTTAACGGTTTTGTCATTATATTGTAATTTTATCATAGATTTTTCGTAAATAGCCGGAAAACTACGAGATGGGTGTGATGAGTGGTCACCGTTGCTTATGATTAGGAACAACAGGCAACATAGAAGACATAAAAAAACATAAACGTGTACTTATGTACGCGCGTGAGAAGTTATACTTCTTTGGCATCATTAAATAAATATTTAACATTAATAATTTAATAATATTTAATTTAAATTATATTAAATAATAATATTTTAATTTACATCAATAAATAATACATGACTAATAAAAGTTCTATTTCTATTTTGTTGGAAGTTTTTTGTGGGCAATTTCACAGTGATGCGCGCGCATCTTTTGGCGGGCAACTTCATGTTGTTACTTCTTTGTTACAAATCTTAAAATTTCACTCTCATCATTTTTTTATAACGCGCCTAAAGAAGTATTTAACTTCAAAAACATTTAATCATTAGTCGTTTTATCAAGTTTATTCAATTGAAATTCTTTTCCATGCTTTATGTGATACTAGCTTTTGCCCGCTGCTTCGCCCGCGGAATTTTACTACCGCCATCTATTAACAAAATCCGGAACTAAATATCTAGTAACTAACAAAATATCGATCTCCCCATGGGGATGTTTAACCGCGGTAAAAAGTAGCCTACGTTACTCTCCACCCTCCTCACTAACTCCACACACAAAAACCATACCATATAACAGCTTCTTTGCGACGTGAAAGACGGACAAACAAACAAACACACTTTCACATTTATAATATTAGTAGGGATTATTTACTTTGTGTATTCAGCTGCTCCGCCCTATCAAACGTTCTTGTAAAAAATAATCTTACATAATTTAAGATCCATCACAAGCTTTGAAATTAAATTATTCTTTGTACAATGGAACAATAGGGCGTTGTAACAATAAATTGTCGTTTTAACAAATCGTTTGAGGATAAAATAACGTTTATTCATAATATTGTGATATTAAAATAAGTCGTTAATGACTTAAGAGCCTGTACTCGGTTAATAACAAAAATAAATGGGCCGTTACCCGTGCACCCACTGCATCAATGTTGGAATTTTAAAAATATCGATAAAATTGTCGATTACTTTAAAATGAAAAATGATGAGTCAATTGTTTATTAAAACTAAAGTAATTTGTCTTATGAATGAACAATGCCTATCTCATTCGTTATTAGTTAACAAGAGATTTTGAATAAATAGATTATTGAAAACGGCTCTTAGAAGATGCCGATCAATACTGCGATGATAGTGATCATGACAGTGGTACCGCGTTGGGCGCCAATTTTGCCGTGAACCTATATGAAACCAGAAAGCTTCGCACTGTTTAAAGTATTTATTTACTTAATCTTTATTATAGCTAATACAAATTGTATAAAAGGCGAGCTTTTCCTACTAGCCAACCTTTGGACAAAACAGAAATCATCGATGGCGGTATTAAATTATATGTATTCTATACAAGTAACGTATATGTAAGTATGAACTCCATGGAGAAATAATTAACAATTAAAATCAATATTACCAATAAAATCCCTACCACTAGCCCTACCACCAGGGGGCCGGATTTAGTCGCCTCTTACGACACCCATCTGGCGTGGGATTGGGGTTAGTATTCTAAGCCATGTGTATTAACAATTAATTTAGATATTCACCCTTGCGTAATATCAATAAAAACTGCGTCAGAACTATAATCATTGGTCATTGTAATCGGTTATACTTAACATAGGTAATAATTTATTACCCCTAGAATTTCTTGAACTAAGGGCATCGTTAGCGCTTTTGGCAAATTGCCTGCTCCAATAATTGTCTTATTTATTCAAGGATCATTATTTTATGTAACACCAGAATAAATCCCGGTCGACTATTCGTTGATAACGTTGGAATAAATGACAAAAACTAGAGTAATAATGAAAAAATATTTTGCTGGATATAATGTAATTAAGTTTCTAAGAAGGCAAAAGATAAAAGTAAGGCTGAAGAGTTGTTTAGTGCTCCAATATTTCGCTACACTACAAATAAATGTAATAGCTTCAATCCTTAAACGTTAATCAACTTCCTCTACTCTTGATGCACGGTGCATCATGGCGCATCGTGAAAAATGACAAAGACAAAGAAGACAAAGAAACATTTTATTCCGTCATAAGCGTAGCAACAACGTTAAGGTCCTATGGTATACATACTAATATTATAAATGTGAAAGTATGTTTGTTTGTTTGTCCGTCTTTCACGTCGCAACGAAGCTGATATATGGTATGGTTTTTGTGTGTGGAGATAGTGAGGATGGTGGAGAGTAACGTAGGCTACTTTTTACCGCGGTAATACATCCCCATGGGAAGATCAATATTTTGTTAGTTGCTAGATATTTAGTTCCGGATGCTGTTAATAGATGGCGTTAGTAAAATTCATTTGAAAGTTCTGAATCACAATATCAAAATGATACATGTAAATTAGTTAAGTCATAGGCAACTAAATCTAACTAAGTAGAAGTAAGTAGGATTTGTAAAAAATCTATCTGTACCGCGGGCAAAGCTGCGGGCAAAAGCTAGTATATTTTAAATAAAGTTTGATTGAGTTCGGAGTTGCAGCTGCCAACATGGTGGAAAAGGGTGGCACTCAGAATATGGCGCAGTAAGTGGTAGGTATTAACTTACTACGCCTCTGATATTTCAGTGCGCCCGGTAGTCGCATGTAGATCGGCGAGTGGCGCAGACATTTTTGTAAATTCATTGCAATTTCGAAATCAATGCAAATACACCTAGTTGTTGTTAATAAGATAAAATGCGACTTAATACAAAACATACTTATAGTGAGTTAACATTTAACTTGGAGAGTGGATGGACGATAAAACACCAGAAACGTCCAACTGAAGGAGATTGTGCTTTTAACACCTAGTTTAATCACGATAGACGTGAGTTTTGACGTTTCGATTCACCAGATGTAGATATTGCATCAGGTCCCTTGCTGAGCTCTGTGCCATCCATGTTAAAGCGTTCTTCTGTCTTGTTTCTTTCTTTCCAGTTTCTCTCTTGGTATCTCGTATTATTTTTCTGGTGACTTATTTCTTCCGAAAATATTATCTTTGCATCATTACATCCGTACACTCTTCCATATAAAACACAGATCCTCTCTTCCGTCTCAGAATATTAAATGTCATTCGGGAGACCCGATGAGAATAATCGCGTAAATATTACCATAGAGGAACCTACTTCTATAGACGTAACTTCATTTGTACGCCCTTCCTAAAGTCATTGAGTAGACCGGAAAATATTTGCGGGGAAATGCGAGCGATTATGTCTCAACATGTGTTTCTTGCACATATAATAATATTTATTATCATAGTATAAATATACTTTTATAATAGCGATTCCCTTGTTTCAGTGTCGACCGACGACCCTATAGCCTAGTTGGTAGCGACTCTGCCTGCGAAGCTAGGGGTCCCGAGTTCGATTCCCGGCCGATATGTGACAGATAATTATTTGTACTCGGCTTTTGTTACGTTATTGTGACGTTATATTATATTATGTGTCATCTATGCCACCTGCGACACCGGTAGAACCTACTGCGGGGGTATGAGTTTGTAAGCGTTTATTTATTTATTTTATTTTAATGTGTGGTGGATAAAGACCTCAGCGTTCTCCTGACGTGCAATTATGAGGATGATGGTAGAATACTTCTTGCGGGTATTTCACAAGCTACACCAACCCACGCGCACTGAGGGGGTTACATTAAACATGTTTTATTCATCATAGATCCAGATTAAAGTAAGTATTTAATAAATAGTACGCTGTTTTCTTATTGTATCACTTCATTAAATAAATTCTGACTTTCTCAAACATAGGTACGTGAGGGAAACAGCAGCTGTGGCGGATGAATAAACAAAGATATGTACTAGTTATCCTTTAAGGATTATATATCTTCACATCGGACACGTCTATGAAAATATATATCTTAGACTCGTAACGAAACCCAAATAAACAAACAGAAGACGAAAATAAGTTACATAACCTGACCTAATCCAAAACATGCTATTCAAATCCACAAAACGCGTAAAAATTCTCTACGAAATAACTTATTTATATAAAATACTTATTCCATCCACAAAAGCAAAGCCATTTTCTATCCAAACTGATTAATATCTGATACAAAACAGTCATAAAGTCGTTTACGGTCGCCTATCCACGAAGTTTACAACTTGTTACGTCACATGGGCGCCAAATAATAAAATAGGCGTCGCATCGAATGAATCGTAAATTTTCGTACCAAATAAATTCTTAATAGTTTGAAAGTATACCATTAGGTTAGAAGGGACATTTATTGATACGTTTTGGGTCGCCATATCTGTACATATAATAAAATTGTAACTGATCAAAGTCTGTACGTGCAAGACATTTGGGATTATCGCAATAAATCCATAATGTTATATTTTGGCACCTTAATTTCAAGCTATCATGGTTGCTACAGCTCGATAACAATAGAAATTTTGTGTACAATAAAGATAATTTGTATTATATTGTATTGTATTGTAAGCCATTTAGTAGTTCTTTGCACAAAACGATTGGTAGACGAGCCCCAATTCATTATAGAAGCATTTGTGCTTTATGCCTTTTGGGCTGCACTCATTTCGGTGGCCTTTGGGAGTCATGAAAACTTCCGACACTTAGATAGCCACTAACACTGGCCACCAATCAGCAATGGAGCAGCATCGTGGGGTATACTCACACTCCTCGGTTATTAGGTGCTCTGTAATAGACCATAAATAAGTTGATAATCATCTGGAAACTATTAATAATAACGCGTTTAAGCGTTATGCGTTTATGCGTCATTTGTTATTAGATATCGAACAAATGCTTTATCATTCGAAGAACAACATACATTTTCTGGGAAATTTCAGATTGCGAGAAGTATTTCGTAAACTAGGTTCTAGAAACCAAGTTTACAGTTCTAGTTTCCTTCAGAAAATACCAGTTATGGAATAGAAGCGAGCGTTACTTAATATGCAAAATTATGTTAGAAACCACTGGAGCGTGCTGTTCAACTCTTGTTGTGAGAACGCTGCGAACGTTGTTTTTCACTATGGTATAATTTCTGGACATAATTTAGATATTATTATTACCCGCGACTTACACAAAAAAAAACCCTTCATTTTCGAATGATAATGACTTCACCTCCTGTTCTAACTTCTAACCTCATAAGGAATGAATTTCCAAAAATCCATTCTTAGCTGACGATTAGCTTCTAAACCTTCCTAAACTACATTTTGGCGTAATTTCATCTCCTCCGGTCAAGTATGTTGTTTATGAAATTTCTTGTGTAGTCAGCGGTGTCTATTCTTTTGCTTTTAGCAACAGATAACTAATGCTCTTGTGCTTCCTTGCTTAGACTGGCACGTAATGCCCGATCCTTCCACCAAACCACACTGGAGCATCGTGGTCGATTAAGCTCTAGTGGATTGTTAATGAATCCTAGCCATCCATACATTTATAACACTTTTACTGGTGGCGCTGTAGTCGCATGAGTGTACACCACAAAATATGTAATTCCAAACGTGAGTTATAACTCAAAAGATCGCTGTACCTTAAAAACTACGGAACCCTAAAAAATGAAGCCTATTAATCTAAAAGAATTTATGTAGGGCTCTCTAAAGAAATGCCGTAACTTTTTATAGAATAAAATAGGCGTTAAATTACGCAGCTTACCCGCTCTGAACTACCCTCCAACGGAGATCGCGTTAAATAGGCACTGGGTTTAAACCATTTTCCGCTTTTTAGTTCCGAATTTAACATACATTACAGATGAGTACCGTTCTGTTAAATAATTAACATGGTTTGAAAAGAGTGAATGAATGAATGGTATTGCTGAGTGCTTCACGTTCGTTTTAACTTGTGATATTTTTTGGTTTGTAATTAAATGTGAGTAGGTGATGGTTTTTAGGCATTTATTAAACAACTACAACTCAGTACGTACATCAAGTTATAATTTTTATGGTCATTGACTCCACTGCATTCTACTACGTACAAAATGATATTTAAAAAATATAGATACGTAATGCCCTTACAAATCAACCAAAAAATCTGTTCCGAAAAGAGCTACAACACACACACGTTTATTTTTTGTTTCACTACAACAATCACATTGGCATATTACACGAAAGCATTTTAACGCTCTATGCCAAATGTCAAGCACTTCTGACAACAACAGAAGCGTGCGTATCTTGTAATAACAGAGCTACTACGAGCAGAATGGTCAATTGCCTGTTCTTACACTCTTCGTCGTCGGCGCGCTAGTTTCATATCTACCTCTTTTATACATTATAATATCATGGACAAATATCATAAAATTATAGATTTCAAAGTTTGTCTGGGCGTTTCACGTAAAAACTATTGAGCGGATTTTCATGAGAATTTAGTTGGACTATGATCTGGAAAAAGTTATAGGGTACTTTTTATCGCGTCAAACGCGGGAAGAGCCCCGGGAAGAGCGCCAGTTTAGTCTAAAATCGAAATCAGCCGATAGCTAGCAGTCGATTGACTTCCTACATTTAGACAAAGGGAAAAAATAAAACAAATAGTGAATGCTGGCATTGTACCATAGTACATGGATGATTAGTTTTTTTCTATGCGAGCCGATATTTACAAAAAATAAATATAATGGACCTAGTAAAATTACATTGATAAATTACAGATTGGAAATTAATGTTTCAATTGCTTTTCTGAACCCAGTAGTTTTGGATTAATAATAAATTCAATTATTTCTATACAGTATATCACACTTCAGATCACTTTGGACCCAATTTTGAACTTGCATTATATTTTACAAAATAACACAAGATGATATGCAATTTCCATCCTTGTCTTTTTTCTATCCTGTTTTACGATCACGAATCAGTTTAATAACCGGGATCGTAATACCCTCAAGCATGACAGAGGAAACCATTTCTCCGTATTCTCCCATAGATGACGATGTAGAAATGGATTCATAAAGTTCGCCTACGTTTTCCCTTCAAACCGTGATATTTGGGTCAGATATCAATATGGGAAGCAATATACATAGTCATGATATTTTAGTGCAGAATAAACTTGCAGAGCCAAACGTAGGTATTCCATTTTGCAACTGAATATGGTCTAAAAATCACACACCTCTTAATATAAAAAAATGAGAGGTGTCAAGCAACATCGAAGACTTCTGGTCGCCTAGTACCTACTCGCTTTAATTAATTGCTACTAGGTGAACAAAGCCGATGAGAAATTTAATACCCCAGATTTGTTTTGGCACACTCGCTTGCATGTTTTTGCTATCCTAGTACTGACTACAAGAAACGAACATATCTGGCTTGCTTTCTATAAGAGAGAGAGAGAGAGAGACAGAGAAACATGCGCACGCCGCACGACTTGTAACGACGCCGCACGAGTTGTAACGACGGCAAAAAATTGTCGTTACAACTTTTCGCGTCTAGTCCCCTTTTGCAACGCGCGATAAGGAACTTCGTTCCAAAAATCTGAAAACATTAGGTCAATTTGAAAACAGTATACTATAATTATTATAAAATATGTGAATGTAAGTTTGTTTGTTACGCTTTCACGCGAAAACTATTTAACCGATTTGGCTAAAATTTGAAATAGAGATAGCATATACCCTGGATTAAAACAAAGGCTACTTTTTATCCCGGAAAAGTTCAGGGTTCCCGCGGGATTTGTAAAAATCGATCTCTACCGCGGGCGATGCCGCGAGCAACAGCTAGTAAATCATACTAGAGTCCTGTGTGTAAGTGGCATCGATATACAAAAATATAACATACAAATAGTAATAGTATCTGTAACTGTTTTTGTTCGTTTGCCCCAGGAATCGAACCTGAGACCTTGCTTGGTAAACATAGTCCCGTTTCTATCAACTAGGCTAAATCATCTAAAATGTTGCCTTTGGTATTATAAGATAAACATATACCTACTGGTCTCAGGTGTAAATAAAAATTACTTAAATAATTTAGAGCCGTCAAAAAATTACGTAATAAACCCGTATAAAAATATTATACAGAAGCAAAAGCCGTTTTTTAGTCTGTTAAAAAGCCATACGTTACGAACGCCAAATCCTAATTCTGTAGAGAGAGCTAGGAGGGTGTATTTTATTATTTTTTTGTTATTTCTACCACGCTTTTATATTTCGCACGCGAGAACATTTAGCATTCGTCTTATAATATGTTTTAAGTAGAGTTCATAAAATAAAATTGCAAGCGCGGTTTAATCACATTTTGGAGAAACGAATTCATTTTTCAATTGAAATGAAATAAATGGAATTCATTTCATAGTTATTGCTTTAAATATTATTTTACAAGTCCCTCCATAATCCCACGTAATATTGAGTAGGCTTCAAGTATTAAAAGGTAGTCAAAAAGCTGGGTTATTTCATGGACTTAAATATATGAACACGCTGTTCAGTACTTACAGTTTGTTCACCTGAGGTTACCCCAATTGGGTTCACCTCAGTTTAGTCTGTTGCGAGCAACTAGCTGTCACGTTAAACTCCGACGTAAAACTCCGACTGTTCATGAACACTTATTATTATATATTGTGCACAGTTAAAACGTTCTCATTATTTACGTTTGAACTTTATTTCACTTTATTTAATCATAATTGGTAAGTAATTATATTTTTATTTACATTTTTAAAAATTATTTAGTGTCAAATATTTAATACCGCCATCTATAACCAAACTTGACAGAACGAACACAGAGTACTTAATCACTACGGAACAGGGTGCCGATGCCGGCACCATAGGCAGGCGCATAGTGACTCTGTGATTGAGTACTCTGTGGCTGGCGAATGAGACACGAATTTTGTATGGTACAGCGTGTCTATATATTTAAGTCTATGGTTATTTCTGAATGATTTCCATTAGGTATAACCAATTTCCATTACATTCCAATTCCAATTCATAGCCATTCCAATATGGCCAATCTGACTGCTCTCTTTGATCATCCCAAGGCATGACTTCTGGTTTAATACAACTCATATTATAAATCCTCTACTCATTCGCACTGGAGCAGTGTGGGAGTGGTCTCGAGGGGAGATACCTGTGTTCAGTGGTTTTTACTTGAAATAGTAACAAATATCGTCATTAACTTTCACATTTATAATAATAACTAGCTGACCAGACAAACGTTTTTCTGCCGTATAAATTATTGCGACTATAAATTTTATTGAAATGTAAAGTATCCTATCTTTCAAGTTGGATCAAACTGTACACGGTGTGCAAATTAGATTAAAATCGGTTAAGTAGTTTAGGAGTCCATCGCGGACAAACAACGTGACACATCCATACTTCCATACTAATATTATAAATGTGAAAGTGTGTTTGTTTGTTTGTTTGTCCGTCTTTCACGTCGCAACGAAGCTGTTATATGGTATGGTTTTTGTGTGTGGAGATAGTGAGGAGGGTGGAGAGTAACGTAGGCTACTTTTTACCGCCATAAAACATCCCCATGGGAAGATCGATATTTTGTTAGTTGCTAGATATTTAGTTCCGGGTGTTGTTGATAGATGGCGTTAGTAAAATTCATTTGCAAACTATGAATCACGCTATCAAATGATACATGTTTACTTAAGTCATAGGCAACTAAATCTAACTAAGTAAAAGTAAGTAGGATTTGTAGAAAATCTATCTCTACCGCGGTCGAAGCTGCGGGCAAAAGCTAGTAATTTATATATATTAAGACTAGCTTTTGCCCGCAGCTTCATCCGCGGTAGAGATGAATTTTTTACAAATTCTACTTTTTTACTTAAAATACTTGCAAATGAATTTTACTAACGCCATCTATTAACAACATCCGGAACTAAATATCTAGCAACTAACAAAATATCGATCTCCCCATGGGGATGTTTTACCGCGGTAAAAAGTAGCCTACATTACTCTCCACCCTCCTCACTATCTCCACACACAAAAACCATAACATATAACAGCTTCGTTGCGACGTGAAAGACGGACAAACAAACAAACAAACAAACACACTTTCACATTTATAATATTAAGTATGGATAGTATGGATAATAATAAACGCTAACACACTCATACCCCCTGTAGTAGGTTATTACCTGTGTCGCGGGAAGCATGGACAACACATATGTAACACATCACAATCACACCCATGACCCGAGTACAAATATTTATCTGTCACATAGTAAAAATCTGCCCTCTGGAATCGAACTCGCGAACTGCGGATCTCGCTTCGCAGGCAGGGTCGCTACAAACTAAGCTACAGGGTAGTCAAATTTTGTAGGATGCTACAGTTATTCTTACACTAAAGTTACTCATTACTTAGCTAATATATGAAATTGTAAGTGCGTAAAACATGTAGGCTTTGAAATTGCAAGTAAAACAAGGAAATCCTTAGAAATAACAGTCGCGTAGTTGGTTTGTGTGAGTTTATTTTGGTAGCACGTTAAAAATACGGACGAGAGACTTTGTGTTTACTAAGCAACCCAAGTGTAACTCAAATATTTCACTCTAGGTTCCGTACTCTTTAGTTATGTAGTAAAGACGACAAACGAATAAACGTGTCACTTGATGTAGTATTACCAGTACCTACTATTATTTCTTCTGTGGTATTACTAATACGTTGCTGATCAAGATACATTCTTTCTTTTTCTTCTTTCCTTCTTGGCAACGCATCAGTGATGCCTCTGGTTTTGCTGATGTCCACGGGCGACAATAGCCACTTATCCACATCAGGTGGATCGTCAGCTCTTTTGCCAGCTTTATACATAAAAAAACATGAAAAAAGAAAAATTAAAATGTGTGCAATTCACACGTGGTAGAAGTGAAACCTTCAAAATTTTTGTTTTCAAGATAATGAGACGAATGTATAACGGCAAGATGATAAATGTAGGTTTCACTAATCTACTTCACTCCGCTCCACTCCGCTCCGCTTCGCTCCGCCCCGCTCCACTCCGCTCCGCTCAACTCTAGTCTCCACTGGACAGTTTCGTTTCATAAAATTTCAAGTCACCCCCGTTACTAAAGAAGTTTTCACTTCAAAAGGAAAGGAAAGAAAGAACTGAAATACATTAGAACATAGTTAAAATATAGTTTAATATAACCATGTTTCTGACTTTCGCAAGCAACTCAACTTCTCTATCCGTTTTCGTAAGAAAACTCCAATATTATTTTACTGCAAATTATATAAAAACATTAGCTTTCTGCACTAAACTTTACCTGAGCCACAGTCCATAATCCTCCGTCCGCGTAATAATCGTAAAAAGGTCTACTTTTTGCATCACGTATTAATATAGAGATCGTCTACTTTAAAAATGAACGTGGGAATTGTAATATAAAAAAGAGGTGGGAGCACGTTATATTATTATTGTGTATATACATTTTCACTTCTGATTGATTAATCTATAACGCATTTTAAATGCCATCTTAATAAAATTTCGTGTCGTGGCTGAATTTAGTCTGAATAAAAAATTTCAGCACGATATTATATAACTTTTCTATATAATATCTATAGTGAGAATGTTATTTTTTGCAGCCATTACAGGGAACCCTAAAATAGCGCCTTTTTAATGCCACTGTTATTGTTACCTAGAAAAACAAGGTCGTGTAACAACGCATCCAACAAAATTTGTGCTGAAAAATATATTTGTGTTACACACGGAAAAATATGTGTGCGTGAAAGGTACACTCGGAAAGATAAAATGATACCAACTAGGTCATTACTTTTGAAATGTCACTCAATTGAATAAGGTAGGTATAAGATAGTCAAAGGAATTCCACTTCGTTACAGATAATATCTTTGTTGCGTTTGACAATCTAGTCACATGTTGTAGTTCAAAAACTATAAAGGTATAGTAAATATACTTAAGTAATATAAATTTTATACTAATAATGAAAATGTAAGAAGTTTTTATTTGTATTGGCCTGTCTGATAATAAAAATAAATGTATCATAATATATCATAATATTTAAAACTTCTTACATATTATGTGTCCCATAAGTTTTCCATTTCCATTATTAGTCTTTATATACCGCAAAATGAATATTTTACCATGGAACATATAAGGAAAAGTTAGTATGGAAGTTCTGTTAAGAGGTTAATAATTAAAGTTGACTGTCTTTCGCTTCAACTGAGAGTCACTAACGGTCACTTAAATCGCTCCTTAGTACAGAATTTGTATGGTAATTCTTTACTAAGAAGCGATTAAAATTACAATTAGTGACTGAGTTGGAGACGTTGGAGCATTAGTGTCTTCTGCAATAAATCCTACTATTATTATAAATGTTTGTTTGTAAGGACGTATGGATGTTTCTTACTGGTTCACGTAAAAACTACTAAACGGATTTTCATGAAAAGCACATATATATACCATAATCTGGAACAACATATATAGGTTATATATAGTACCTACTTATTATCCCGGATAACGCGGGCAATTCACCAAAATAACGCGTTTAGACTCGAGAGCCAGTTCTTTCTTTTTCTTCTCTCTTTCTTGGCCGGCAACGCATCAGTGATGCCTTTGATGCTGATGTTCATGGGCGACGATAATCACTTACCATCAGGTGGATCGTCAGCTCATTTGCCGGCTATTTCCATAAAAAAAACATGAAAAACAAAAATTTAATTAATGATAAAAATTATCAAGATTATTATTCTTTTATGATAAAAAATTAAAACGTTCGGCAAAGACTTCTAAAGCGACGCTAGAACGGTTTACTTTTAGTAATTTCAAAGTTCACATAAACGTTTATACATTGACCAATCAAATTCTACACGCCTTATACCTCATCAATAAAAATCCAATAAATAAATTACATTTACCCTTGCCGCTGACTTCTGACAAACATCATAACATTTTTGCTATCAACTGTACTTGTTTTGTGACTTTTTACAGTGAGGTGCATTTCAAAAGCACACTGAACAAATAAATAAACCGAGTTACAAAAAGTTACATAAAGCTTGTGAGGACCGCACTGTCCTCTCGAGTTATCTTCGCCCTCATAGTTGACTGGGACACACGGGTGTAGCGGATGTTAAGCCGGATCAAGCTTATGGTGGCCACTCACGGTCAGTCCATCGCGTCAAATGGCGTGATATACAGCCAACATTTGATCGTGAATGTGAAAAACTGATGGCGTGATTTAAAAAATTTGTATGTCCAATCGCGCCATTTTGACATATGTCGCTTGGCGTGGCTCCAAAAATGACGCGATGGAATGACCGTGAGTGACCACCATTAGGTTTAACTGTCAAAAGTGTTGTCTTAGCTAAGGAGTTTCATTTAGAGTATTCTGTTCTTATAATTTATTACAGACGACTGCGTAGTTTGTTATAACTCTGCAAGCGTAGCGGTCTTGGGTTCCATTCCCGGCAGTGAATTTCAGCCCTTATTTATAATCTTTTATTATACATGGGATATATATACGCATATACTTGGTTTCTACGTGTAGTCATTGGTAATCTATACGTATATCTATACATATATCTTTGCTCGCCTTTCAGCTGTTTCTTTAAATAATTCTTGACAAAAATAACCGACTTCTAAATTAGGGATAACTCATAAATTACCTACTTGTCGGATCTCGCTCAAATTTAAGTGGGACCACATGATAAGCTTTCGATTAAACAAAGAATCATCAGTATCGATTCATCCAGTTCTGAGGTAACAAACATAAAAAAATACAGTCGAATTGAATACCTCCTCCTTTTTTGAAGTCGGTTAAAAATACTTAAAACACCCAATCATAATTCCCAAAAACAGCTCACTAGTAAATAACAACTCCCTACAGGTAAAGTTATTGGCTTGTCAGTATGTGACGTCACAATGAAAGTACTTGCTACGACCGTCCGTAACAAATTGCACACGTCACAAGCTGTGACGTACTCGCCGGTACGGTCAGCAATTTAGAAGTTCAGTGTTACTTATTTAGCAATGTACAGTACAAACGGAATTATTGGTAAGGGAGTGTAAGAATTTCGTGAAATGATTTGGTGCTTAAATCAAACTGTATTGTATGTATAATAAACATTTAAAATATATATAAAAATGTGTTTATACATAAGCACGCACGTAAGAAGTTATATCAAAGGCGTCACCGATCCATTGCCGGCCGAGAAAAAGAGAAGAAAAAGAAAGAAAATTATTTTAATGTTTTACGTGTTTTGATCGCAGTGTTGGATCAGAAATAAATAATACTCGAAGCAAGAATCATGATCTTCGTAGGGAAAGATCTTTTTAAAATACGTTAAGAACAACTTGTTTCTTGTAGGGAATATGACAGCTTATTAAAAGTGTGAAAACTCTTTAGTAATCTTCGATATTCGAATATGGGTTTTTGATATGACTGTGTCATTCAAATGTAATTATAAAAAGATTTTTCTCTGTCCAAACAACGCTTTTACTTCTTTGTCCTAGTTATCTAGTATTTTATCATCAAAAGGTTATGGGCCTATCCACGAAATTCGCCATCAAGAACCTCTGCAGTCTAGATGACTATTCTACGTGGAAATTCGCAATAAAAATGATTCTCATACGAGAAAAATTGTTCACGTATACGTCAAAATACCCGGATTCCCAGGACTCCACCGCCATCGAGAAGGACCAAGATGCATTGGCTTTGATTTGTCTGCATGTGGAACCTACACTATACGCGTACGTACAAAATTCAAAGTATGCCAAAGACGCTTGGGATAGCTTAGCTAAAGCATTTGAGGATAAAGGCGTCAATCGCAGGATTACCCTCATGAATGCGTTGCTGGATGAGAAGCTGGAGAGACACTCATCCATGCATGAATATGTTGCTGCGGTTATGTCACTTTCTCAAAAACTGAGGGATATTGCCACCGGATTTGACGATGATCTTGTAGCTGTTGTGTTACTGAGAGGACTACCTGAAGAGTACAGGCCTATGAGAATGGCACTGGAACACTCTGGGATGAAGTTGACTTCAGAGAACGTGCGGCAGAAGTTACTACAGGAGGATTCACGTCAAGGTTGTAATACATCGTCTTCAGCGGACTCGGCATTGAGTGTGAGTAAGAAACGGAATGGGGACAAAGACAAGAACATGAAAATTAAATGCTTTATGTGTGGAAAATATGGACATAAGAAACCAGACTGTCCTGAAAGAAAGAAAGCAGATTCGACTTCCAAACCGAAGGACTTCGTGAGCCTGTCTTCCTTCAGCGCCGGGGACTCCTTCAATCCGACGGAGTGGTACATCGACAGTGGGGCATCTTCACATATGACTTTTCAGAAACACTTATTTAATGATTTAATTACTAATGTTGGTATGAGTGACGTGAAATGTGCGAATAATGATAAGATGGAATGCGCGGGTAAAGGTGACATCATGGTGAGTATAAATGGACGAATGCTTGCTATGAGGGATGTCATGTATGTACCTAATTTGCGTGTTAATTTATTATCAGTTTCAAAATTAGTAGAGAAAGGATGGAAAGTGAGTTTTGACAGGGATGGGTGCAAGCTAATTCACCATTTGATTCCAGGTCATTTCAAGGGAAAGCTTTTGACTACTGCAAGTGAAGTCTCAGGTATCTACAAGCTTGAAGGTTGTCAGGTGATTGTAGATGGGGCTGCGTTGGCGTCAGTAAAAGCAGGTAATCCTTTGATGTTGTGGCATCGGCGGCTTGGACACGTTAATGAGCGAGATTTACGTAAGCTTCCAGGTATGGATTTTGGAAAAAGTGTAATGGAACCTTGTATAGCCTGTATTAAGGGGAAGGCACACCGTTTACCTTTTCCAGTTGGTGAGGCTGAAAGGGCAATCGAAAGATTGCAACTGGTTCACGCAGATATCTGTGGTCCTATGTCTGAACCCTCATACGGTGGATCTCGGTATATGCTAGTTATTTTAGATGATTTTACACGTAAAACTTTTGTATATTTTCTTAAATCAAAAGATCAAGTTTTAGATCATTTTAAAAGTTTTCTAGCATCTGTAGAATTAGAGACCGGGTTGAGATTGAAGTGCATACGCACAGATAATGGTAAAGAATTCGTGAATAAAAATTTTGATAGGTTTTTACGGCAAAAGGGGATTAAACATCAATTAACTGTTCCCTACACTCCTGAACAAAACGGCGTAGTGGAGCGAGCCAATCGCACTATCGTGGAGATGGCTCGTGCTATTTTGACGGAAAAGGGATTGAGTTTGAAACTGTGGGCAGAAGCGTGTAATACTGCTGTTTATACAAAGAACAGGCTGCCTCATAGTGGTAACAATGGTAAGATTCCTGAGGAGTTGTGGACAGGGAAGGCTCAGCCTATTGATCATTTTAGAGTTTTTGGAACGAAAGCGTTCGTGCACGTGCCCAAGGAAACTCGGAAGAAATGGAGCCCTAAAGCGGTAGAACATATCTTTGTTGGTTACTGTGAAGAAACCAAGGAATACCGTTTCATAAATCCCTGTAATCCACGCGTCATTGTAAGAGCAAGGGATGTAGTTTTCTTGGAGGACTCTACAGCTATTTCAGGGGATCCTAGTCAACTCGTAGACAGTGATGACAAAGGTACTAAAGTAATTTGGGAACTTGCAAAGGTAGAAGGCCAGTCAGGTTCGTCACCTGGTTGTGCAGATACTTCTCAAGGGTTAAGTTCTGCAGATGAAGCTGAAGTTTATGAGGATGCGGAAGTGGAAATGGGTGGAACGGGTGATAGCGGAGCAGAAAATGTCATGGTGGAAAACGTTGAAGTTCAAGAGACTATTAACGAAAGTGGATGTCGTTATCCTCTGCGTAACAGAATTCGTCAAGGAAATTCTCATGGACTTACATGCTGTACAGTAGAGCAGGAACCTGTGACAGTTAAAGAAGCCTTGAATCGGGAAGATAAGGATAACTGGAAGGAAGCTATGAAGAAAGAGATGGATTCTATGTGCGAAAATAAAGTCTGGAAGCTCGTCGACAAGCCACCTGGAGCTAAAATCGTGGGAAATAAGTGGATCTTCAAGTACAAGTATGATGCATATGGGAACAAAACCTACAAAGCTCGACTTGTGGCGAAGGGTTTCACTCAGTCCTACGGTGTTGACTACTTTGAAACTTATTCACCAGTCGTGAGAAGATCGACAGTTAGACTGCTGCTATCGTTGGCTGTTGAAAAGGACATGTACATCAGTCATTTCGATGTAAATACCGCCTTTCTGAACGGTGATTTACATGAAAGGGTTTATATGCGACAGCCGGAGGGTTGCATAGACGAAAACTCAAAAGGAAAAGTTTGCTTACTAGAAAAAGCAATATATGGCCTTAAACAAGCTTCTCGGTCATGGAATGAAAAAGTAAACGAAGTGCTATTGTCATTAAACTTCAAACGTTGTGACTTTGATAGTTGTCTTTACAAAAATAATAATTTTTATATCGCTTTATATGTCGACGATTTTTTATTATTTTACAAAGACAAACAGCAGAAAGAAGTATTATTAGACAATCTTCGTAAACATTTCAAGATAAAGGATTTAGGGGAAGCTAGACAAGTTTTGGGTATGCTTTTGTCTAGGACGGATACCGGTATATATTTGAGTCAAGAGAGGTTTATTTCGAAGATCTTGAATGAATATGGTATGTCCGACTGCAAACCAGCGAAAACTCCGATGGAAATGGATTTCCATAAAGCCTTGGCGGAAGGGGAAGGAGGTAAGCTCTTGTCCGGCCAAGACTCTCGTAGTTATCAAGCGCTCATAGGGTCGCTTAACTATTTGGCTTGTAACACACGCCCGGATATTGCGGCTGCGGTAAATTTCTTGGCGCAGTACAACTCTTGTTGTGAGGAACGTCACTGGAAAGCCGCTAAACATATTTTGAGGTACCTTCAAGGTACAAGGGATCTCGGTTTGATATTTTCCAAGTCACCGGTGCAGGACATCACGGGATTTGTAGATGCTGACTGGGGAGGGAACATCAAAGATAGGAAATCTTACTCTGGATTTATTTTTAGATGCGGAAACTCGTTGATTAATTGGGAATGCCGGAAACAAGCTTGTGTAGCATTGTCGTCAACGGAAGCGGAGTATATTGCACTTTCAGAGGCAACAAAGGAGGCAGTTCACTTGCGGCAGCTGAATGCATTTATACGAGGTGAATGTCTTAGGTCTATTTGTATATTCGTAGACAATCAGAGTGCTATTAAACTTGCGTACAATCCTGTAGCGCATAGACGGACGAAACATATAGACATAAGGGCACATTATGTGAGAGACTGTGTGCGGTAATCGCAGGGGCGATCCTTCGATGTATGTAATGTGGACTGTATAAATGTATGTATGTATTTATGAAGCAGTAGGTTGGTAGTATGTCCAATCCAATACCAAAATCAGTAAGAAAGAACCCACCAACCTTAACATCCAATGTCGCAGGATTGCGCTGCGCACGACTGCTTCTTTGTTTCACGGCACGGCCGGAGGACAGCACCATAAACGTTATGGTCTTCTTAAGATGGAAACTCCACGAACGTCGTGAATTCAACCGATCTTTCTTAACGGAGTTGACGCAACTCGCGATATTTTTCCTTTGACATTAAGTGTCAATTTTGGAAGGGTTTTACTTTTTCTTTCACACCGACCAGTGTTAAAGGATTGAACATACCCCCCACCGAAATCAGTGTGATGATTTCCTAATAGTGTCGGTGTGTGAAGAATGAGTGTGTTAATAATTTGTGTTAATGAATATTTACGAAATAATTCAAAAATAAAATAAACTTGTTAGTGTTAAGTAAAAAAGTTGAGTGTATGTGCCTAATCTAAGTCCTAACCTAATAACCTAACTTTATATTTAGTTTGCATATGGCAATGGGCAGATCTTATTTACCGGTCTTTTATAAACCCCAGTTTGCGTGCGTACAGTGACTACACGTACAATGTTATCAAAACCAGGGTGAACCTCTTCTATTCTGCCAAGAGGCCACTGTAACGGTTTGGTTAAGTTAGATTTAAGGAGCACTAAATCACCCTTCTTAACATTTGGAATTGAGGTGAACCACTTTTCTCTTTGCTGTAAAGTGTGCAAATAATCATTTGACCATCGCTTCCAAAATGATTGTGATGCCTTTTGAATACATTGCCAACGTGACAATCGCTTCATCTGTACATCTTCAAAATTATTCTCTGGAACAGTTAATAAATTCTGTCCAGTTAAAAAATGACCCGCAGTCAGAACTTCAAATTCATTAGGATTATTTGAAAGGGAGCATAATGGTCGCGAGTTCATAATTGCCTCAATTTTACAAAATAAGGTACTTAACTCCTCAAAAGTCAAGGACCTATCACCTACTACACGGTAGAGATGATGTTTGGCTGATTTTATGCCTGCCTCCCACAGACCACCCATGGAAGCTGCATTAGGCGGGTTCGTACGCCATTCGACGCCTCGCGAGGATAATCCAGAAAGAATTTCATCAGAATTAGACGTAGAATTAAAATAATTAGTAACGTTTTTTAAATGTTTAGCTGCTGCAATAAAGTTTTTTCCACAATCGGAATATAAGCAAGTACAGAGACCGCGGCGTGCCACAAAACGATCAAATGTGGCCAGAAAACATTCGCAAGATAAATCTGAGAGCACTTCTAGGTGCACTGCTTTTGTAGAGAAACATACAAATAAACACAAATATGCCTTAGTAACTTTTGCGTTTCGCCGCATACCTTCTTTTATAAAGAATGGACCACCAATATCGCAACCAACATGGTCAAACACCTTGTTGGCCTTAAGCCTAGTTGCAGGTAACGTACCCATCATAGGCTGTGTGGAGTATGGACGAAATTTAAAACAAGCCCGACATTTCGACAAAACTGAACGAATTACACTACGAGCATTTATTATCCAGTATTTATTATTTAAAATGCCTTGCAAGGTGCGCGGTCCTACATGCATGTACAATTTATGAAAATAATCAATTATTAAATTTGTTATGTGGCACTTCTTAGGTAATAGTGCCGGATGTTTTATATTATACGGTAAATCCGACTGTTGTATTCGACCCCCCACCCTGAGGAAATTATCAGGGTCTATAAAGGGAGATAGTTTACGAAGGGATGATACATGAGTTCCCTTTGCTAGCATTTGTATTTCAGAATAAAAATAATTATTTTGAATGACTTTTATAATTAAATCATGTCCCTGTTTTAACTCGCAAGACTTTAGTGAACCAAATGTTCGATCAGATTTTTTACATTTTAAATTATTTACAAAACGAAGACACCACGCTGTTACGCGCTCGAGTTTACTAAACGATGAAATATTATTAAAGGAATGTTCAAGATCATTGAAGTAAGAATTAAAGGTAAATGTGTCTACGTTAGTTTTAAGTTCCGGAATAATATCATTTTCTTTTAAAAATAATGTACTTCTTGGCCAACTACGTGGATCTCTAGCAAGCCATGCAGGGCCACTAAACCATTCGTCCGCTACTGCTAAAAGTTGTTCAGGCAGCGCGCCTCGAGAACAGAGGTCGGCTGCATTGTTCTCACTGTTTACATGAAACCAGCAATTGGGCGGAATCACGTCAACAATCTCGCTAACACGGTTAGCCACGAACACTTTTAGCTTGTATGGCGGAGTCTGTAGCCACGACAAAACTACACTCGAGTCGCTAAAGGCAACTATTGGTAAATTAAAATCTTTAACGTTTTGTACGACAAAACGAACTAGCTTCGATAACAGCACGGCTGCCATAAGTTCAAGCCTAGGGATAGACATTAACGGCTTCAATGGAGCAACTCTAGATTTGCTCGTCAATAGTTTGACTTTGACGTTCCCATCCTTGTCAGTACTACGAAGATATATGCAAGCTGCGTAACCCAGTGATGACGCATCACAGAAACCGATTAATTGTACGTTTACAAACGAATTCACTAGAAGGTGTCGCTCAATGCGAAGTTGTGAAAGGATCGGTAATTGACCGATAAATTTATCCCATTTTTGTAACAATTCGTATGGTAAACGGTCATTCCAGCCGAGGCTCAGTTTCCAAAGATCCTGCATGATACATTTGGCAACGAAAGTACACGGCGAAATAAAACCAACCGGATCGTAAATACTAGCAAGCAGCTTAAGTACTGAACGTTTCGTTCCGTCATTATCTTTTAAATTATAATTAAATGAAAAGAAGTCGCATGAGGGCAACCATGTCAATCCCAGGACTTTTAAGGATGATGATAACGTATCATCTTGAAAATTTATTTGCGTTATTTGTTCTGATTTCATTCGTGTCAGTAGCTCGGGACAGTTGCTAGCCCACTTACGTAATTCAAACCCGCCTTTTTTCAGAAGACTCATTAAGCCGTCTTGTAAGGTACAAGCTTCATCTACAGATTGACATGACCACAAAAAGTCATCGACGTAGACACCCTCTTCTAGAACTCGGGAAGCCCTACAGTCCGACCGTTCGTCTTGGGCAAGTTGAAGCAGCGTGCGAATGGCCGTGTAAGGCGCGCTACGCAGTCCGTAAGTGACCGTTTTCAACTCGTAAACTTGTACTGGGTCTGACGGTGTATCACGCCATAATATGTGTTGATAACACCTATCAGCGGGGTCGATGAGCACGGCTCGATACATCTTTGACACGTCCGCCGTAAAACATATGTCGTAGAGACGAAAGTTAATAATAATTTTTAAAATATTTGGAAGTAATTTACGGCCGGTCAAAAGGTTGTCATTTAGTGACACCCCAGTACTAGTTTTCTGTGATCCATCAAAGACCACACGCAACGGTGTTGTGGAGCTAGAAGGCCGTAACACACAGTGATGTGGTATAAAATTTTTAGACGGCTCCGTACCACGATATAGCTCCATATGTCCCAGTGACTCGTACTCCTTCAGAAAATCAGAATAAGCCTTCTGGAACTCGGGTGAGCGCGCAAGTCGGCGCTCGACATGCGTGAGTCTCCTAAAGGCTGTGTCAAACGAATTACCTAACGGTTCGTGATTTGGCTTTAGTAAAATAGGTGAAACATATCGGCCACTTTCGTCACGATAATGTTTCTCAATATATAATTTTTCAGCGACTTCATCATCGGGATTTAAAGGAACATCGCACGGCGAGGACTCTATTTCCCAAAATCGCTTAAGAGTATCATTTAAATGATCATCAGTGGTGTACGACACCAACGTTGTAGACGCTACAACGTTCACATCCGTGACGTCATTAGTCGACGGTGTAACTAATTTACCTGTTATAATATACCCAAATATGCTGTCCAGCACGGCTGGCATATTGGGACCCATAATAATTTTCTTCCCACTATAAATATGGGGAAAAACGTCACCGCCTAAAATTAAATCAATTGGCGATTGCTTATAGAAATGAGGATCAGCTAAAAATAAATTATCATACTGTTTTATTATATGCTCAGGAATTTTAATGGTAGGTAGATCTGAAGTTACTTTCTGAAGAATAACAGCATCAATATTAAAAACAGGTTTATCAGTGTGACGCGGCCTTAAGCTACATGACGTCATGCCGTAGTTCTTAACTAAACCATCAGCTAATCCGCAAATGCTAAACGGACATTTACGTTGAGATAAACCTAAACGTTGTAAGCATGCAGCGGAAATAAAATTGGATTGTGCACCGGAATCAATTAATACGCGACATGGTTGATAGACGTTAAAGTTGTCTAAAATATAAACAATCGCGGTACCCAACAAAACCGTACTGTAACTGTTATTATTATCAGTTGAAGGGCCTCCCGACTGGGCGGGCGCGCTTACAGGAATCGATGCATTACCGGAGTCATAAGAGGAAGCGAGAAACGTTTTCGTTACGTCTTGATGCAATAATAAGTTATGTGGTCGCTCACAAATAATGCATTTAAATTCACTCCTGCACTGTTCAACAGTATGATTAGGTTTAAGACAATTATGACATAACTTCAACTCATCAGCACGGCTGATTCGTAGCGAAGCACTCAATTTACGAAATTGAGCACAGCGATATATCATATGATTGTCTCCGCAATGCAAACAAGATAAATTATTTTTTGAGTTTGATGACGATGCATGCGCGTAGTTTTTCTGTGCACTGTTTCTAGTTCGCGCCGTAAACCTACTTACATCTGGTTGACGTTTATTCTGTACAACGTTTTGGTTGCTTGTACTAGCACCATAAGAACTAGAATGATCCAACACTTTTATTTGATTAGTAACATAAGAAATCAATTCAGAGAATTTTGGTATCGACTTCTGATTGATACTTTGTTCAAATGATCTACGAGTGTATGGATCCAAGGCGCGTAATGCTATATGACACAGAATGTAACTATTCAAATCTTCAATATCAAGAGATTGTATAGCTTTGTATGAGTTATCAAAGGTTTCCAAGAAATTATTCAACTGAAAGGATGATTCCTTCGCAATAGGTGTAAAGTTTAACATTTTATCTAAATAATTCCCAACTAACATTCGGTTATCTTGATACCTGTCGAGTAAAGCTTGCCAAACTATATCATAATTATTGGAAGATATCGGAATACTTTTGACTATGTTCAAAGCGGAACCTTTGATACATGAGAGTAAATAGTGAAATTTATCTATTTTTGGTATCTGAGGCTGATTATGAACCAACGAACAGAATGTCTCGTAAAAGGTATTAAAATTTTCAATATTTCCATCGAAACAAAACAACTCCAATTTTGGAAGACGTGGCCTAGATTCGATGCACGACTGTGTTTTTTCAGTTTTAACGTTCGCTAGTAATTTTGAAGAAATCAATTTTATACGGAAATACAACTCATCAAAACTATTCAATTCCTGACTTTGAAATATGGTTTTCATACCAGCTTGTAACTGACATTTATAAATTTCAAAAATGCATAATTCGAAAGATGAACGTAGTTCATCTATATCCGTGACACGCAATAGAAACATTTCACGAACATTGCTGTCACTTACATTTAATGACATGTCAGATATTATTTGTAATTGTTCAAAAATTCTTTGCTTTTTGTTGATTAAAACGTTTAATTCAACATCACCTATGCACTCCTCGTACACTTCCTGAACCTTCTGACCCTTTTTAGCCATTGCAACGTGCAAACTAAATATATTATGTCACATAAAATAAATGAATAAAGAATTGCCTACTCTATGTTCGGCTCGAAGGCCACAAAAAATTGTGCGGTAATCGCAGGGGCGATCCTTCGATGTATGTAATGTGGACTGTATAAATGTATGTATGTATTTATGAAGCAGTAGGTTGGTAGTATGTCCAATCCAATACCAAAATCAGTAAGAAAGAACCCACCAACCTTAACATCCAATGTCGCAGGATTGCGCTGCGCACGACTGCTTCTTTGTTTCACGGCACGGCCGGAGGACAGCACCATAAACGTTATGGTCTTCTTAAGATGGAAACTCCACGAACGTCGTGAATTCAACCGATCTTTCTTAACGGAGTTGACGCAACTCGCGATATTTTTCCTTTGACATTAAGTGTCAATTTTGGAAGGGTTTTACTTTTTCTTTCACACCGACCAGTGTTAAAGGATTGAACAGACTGTATTGCTAAGAATGTTGTACATCTGGACTATGTGTGTACGGAGGATAACCCAGCAGATGTGCTGACAAAACCATTAGGTCGTGTGGCATTTAACAAATGTGTGCGCGATCTGAGTGTGGGTGTGTGTAGAGTGGTGTGATGTGAGGATATCTGAAGATGGATGTTGTTTGAGGGGAAGTGTGAAAACTCTTTAGTAATCTTCGATATTCGAATATGGGTTTTTGATATGACTGTGTCATTCAAATGTAATTATAAAAAGATTTTTCTCTGTCCAAACAACGCTTTTACTTCTTTATCCTAGTTATCTAGTATTTTATCATCAAAAAAAAGCAACTTTGAACATGAAAACGACGTTTCTTATTAGAAAACTATTTTCTTACAAGAATATAACAAACGCCAACAATATTACTTCAAAGGGAACATTTTCCTTACGGAAAAGTGACATTATTTTTAAAAGGAAACTGTATCTTCTAAACCTTCCTTAACAATATGGGAAAGAAATCCTATATTTCCTTTTAAAATACCTATTTACCATGTGAGTTTTTAGGATTCCGTAGTCAAAACAGAAGCCTTATAATTTCGTCGTGTACCTTATTGTTAGTCCTAGAAAGCTGTAATTTGGCATGGATATACCTTACATTGCGCGTGGCCTGACACGCACTTGACCGGTTTTTTTCATAATAATAACTTATGCTTTACCTATAATATTCTTTGATACATTCTATAATTCTAGAAATATCATTGCGATAATAGAAGGTCCTACTAATAATAATGAAATGTGAAGTTTATTTATTGGTTTCTTACTTTTTCACGCAAAACCTGCTGTACGGATTTTCATGAAATTTAGCATACTTTAGGTATATCTATACATACATATGATCTGGAATAAGATATACGGTAGGTACTTAATATCCTGAAAAACTCGACCAAAGCCTCGAGCAGAGCGCTAGCTTAATATAAATACATGTTATAATTAAATTAATATTGTTTTAACTTTCATAATTAATGGGTAAACTCGACGCTAGTAAAATGTAATTCAGAATAAATATCGTTAATCTGTTTTAAAATTAATCGTTTGGCATTTAAGCTAAAACTCATTTAAAACTGCTCTTAGTATAATGAATTGTGGATTTATTGGCGTTTATTTTTTATGATTATGAAATACAATGTATAGTTTAATTTTATACAAAAAGTTAAAAGGTCGTAATTGCGGGTAACTGAAGGGCATTGCTTCTCCCAGCTGGTGTAGAATGGAATAGGAACAGTCATGATCTGGTAAAGCAGCTTCTGAACCAACTTCTCCGTTTCTCCAGAGCATTAGCAGCCAAAAATTACGAATGTCTAGTAAAAATCTTATTTCGATTTGTATGACTATGAAAAAAAGAAAAATAATGTTACGTGACACACTAGGATCCCCTGTGTCGTGGATGCCATGGACAACACACAGAGACAAGAACACACACACACAGACCCAGAACAGAAATTCAAACTCATTATTATTTCTGCCTCACAGGGAATCAAACCCGAGACCCTTGGCACGGCAGTCAGGCATGGTAACTCTCACTCATGAGTCGTTATCCTATTTACTTTAAACTTGAGATGTGGGATTGTACGGATAAAGTTTGTACAGTCAAGCCTTAAATAGCAAAGGGCTTAGTTACTTACTTAGTAAGGGTCTCTATGAGATATAATAAGATTACAACAGCTGTAACGATATAGAACTTACTACGTCATGGCAACCTAAAAAGTATTATCTACACCATTATCGTCTAAAATATTATTATTATATTATATTCCTATATACAATATCAAAAGATCATCTAGACACGTCGTATCAATTATTCCGTCCTCAAACACACTGAATAAATACAAAGAAAAACAGAAAAAGCAAACAGCAAGCTTATAAATCAAGAGAGGCTTGTTTTTATACGTGGACTGACGCACATCCTAAATAAACAGATTCATAGCACAGATTCATAATATAATGTCGGATGAGAATATTTTTATTTGCACAAGTATTAATAAGATTGTATCGTGATCCTGAGTGTATAATTTCTTTTAGTATACATATTTAGTCACAAGAATGTATATGCTATGCTCACAGGAAAAAAAATATGAGAGAAAATAATAATTTTTACAAAAAAAACCGACTTCGCTTTATTAGGTGTAACCTTGTATCTTGACGGATGGTGGAAAACAAAAAGACGGCTTGTGGGTTTAATTTAGGATTTAATGTAGGAAAGATAAAAAAGATAACTAAATCTTTAAGAAAAATATCAAATAAAATTCGTGTTACTACTAGTGTTACAAGACTGGTTAGGAACGGCTAGACCGTTATTTAAAGAAAAAGATATAAAGATAGTATGGGTTCGCACACTGAATTAGGTCCCAGCTTTGTAAAAATAAAAATGCTACTGCCCTGGCTAGCGTCCGCGACGATCGAAGGAAATAATTCGTGGATCCGTTGAGGAGGTAACTGGCAAGATGAGCAACCGACACAGGTAAAGTAAGGTAAGTGCTGTTCTCTTGATGTCGTGGCGGCTGGCGTGCTTCAGAGTTCTTCGCCGATTGTCGTGCAGATCAAGACCAGCTTCCCAAAGGTAGTGTACAAAAACCCTGGAACATTATTGTACCAGATATCTTACAGTCGGTCCACTTCTGTAAGTCTGACTGCATCACCCGTTCGCAACTATTGTTTTACGCACCGTCACGCTAAGCTCAGGGAAAGAAGCATAAAAGCGATCGAGGTGAGGCAGTCCAGGCAAAATCAACAGATGACATGATCATGAAGTGATAGAATGGAATGAAAATTTTTACAATGAGATGATGATAAAACGTTTACAAGAATGTCTCAGTAACCAAAAATGCATGAATAATAATGAGTGATAAGCAAGTAACAATGCATGAGTATTTTACAACTAGATTCACGTAATTTTAAATGTGATACAGAGCATAAGCCTTTTAGAGTTAAAATAATAATTTTACGACACTTACCCAGTTTTGGGGTTACACGCACACACTTTATTTATAGATAATTAGCAGCTTTAATTAATTTAATAACACTTCAGGTGGTATAAGATCGTAGCTGTGGAATAGGAATACTATTTTTTAGTATTATGGCAAAAATAGAACAGGAAGGATAGTAATAGTCTCCACCGAATAATCTAGCTGCGCGATCTTAACCTCGTACGTAACGAAAGAATGGCCATCGATCCGCAACTCATGCTAGCATAACGCCGGTAGTAGTAAAAAAAAATATTGAATCAGAAGCGCAAGCGCCTGTCTATTCATCATAGCATCTTCTACGAATTGACGAATTAGTGTTACAATAAACTTTACTTCTTTTTGATTATTTTAATTAGGTTTTATTTATATTTTAATTTGTTAGAATTCAGTAGTGCCTGTTACAAGGGTAACAACTGTTACATAGGTATAACTCAAAAACTACTCGTCACATCTCGCTCATATACGACCACATGACAAACACCAGCTTTCAAAAAAAAATCATCAAAATCGGTACATCCAGTAAAAAGTTAGGAGGTAAAAAATACAGACGAATTGAGAAACTTTTTTAACCGACTTCAAAAAAGGAAGAGGATCTCAATTCGACTGTATTTTTTATGTTTATTACCTCAGAACTTTCAACTGGGTGAACCAATTTTGATGATTTTTTTTTAATCAAAAGCTGGTGCTTGTCATGTGGTCCCACGATTTTGAGTTACCCCTCATTTTGAAGTCGGTAATTTTTGTCGAGAATCATTTGAAGTCGGTTAATAAATCGATTTCAAGGAAATAGTGTTGGATGAGGACTAAAATTGTCGCTGAAAATGTATACAAATTACCATTGTCATTTGGACATCTCATTGTCAAAGTTTCTTAAAGGGACTTAGAACAGTCAACAGTGGATGATAAAGCTGAGATATTTGAGTCCCTGAATTTAAGTTGTCACTGTAAGGTTTATAAATTTTACCCGCTTACCAAGTTAGGGACAACTATACCCTTGTCTTATGAGACGGTATAAACACAGATCCGCTTGATTGAGTGTAGCTAGAGCTTTACTAGATATTTTATGTACATACGACGTTATTGGTCTATGTATATCTTACTGATATTATAAATTTGAAAGTTTGTATGTTCATGAAATTTTGCACACAGGTATAAAGTGATAAGAGTATCAGGATTACCTGAATAAATGATTTAGAATTTTACAAGTTGAAATAAATATTGTCATTTTCAGGTTGTGAAAATAATATTATATTAATATATTTATTGCGTTCCGTGATTATTACAACAGGTTATATCAGGTTAACAAATCCCTCATGGACGCAGCAAATTAAAAGAGAGGTGGATACTTAATTTGAATAAAATTTATTATTCGTATCCACAGATTATCGCATCATATTATTAACGTATTATTCAAATTAACTTACTAAACCAAATTACCTAAATAAAAATAAATTAAATTAAATTAAATAACTGACATTTGTAATTTGTATAATGTCGTTTTATTATATAATTTTGTCATTTAAATATTCGTCTATGTGAATATGTTTTATTAATAAGTAATTCTTTTAATTGCCTAATAAACTTCATGTCATATTTTGTCTCATTTTTAAATGGGGGCATGTTCATTTTTTAAGGAGACAATATCTACACTACCATTTCCTTATTTAAAAGCCCACCCCTTGACAGACCTAAGGGAGTTAAGGTGCGTAAATGACAGCGTAAAATATGCGAACCTCTGACTTAGAAGTGTCACCTTAATGCGAATAAATGACTTTATCGTTATCTCAGTTGATAAAGGTATTTATTATTATTATCAGTGTTTATTATCATAATCATAACATATTTTTAACCCTATATTATGCAAGGTAACGTTAAGATGTGTAGTAATAAACAGGGAAAATATATTTAAAATCTAAATCCTAAAAATAAGTAGTTATAGACTTATGGTCCAGTTACTTGAGCGTACAGCGTAAGTACTTCCGCACGATTTGGGCTGGAATTCTGCATGCACTATTTGTGATTAAGAAATTCATTACTTTTGCTTCTGTGAAGTTGTTATGATGTTTATGGATCACCAATATAATATCTTGATGCTGGACTGCCTACTGTTAGGTATATCTACCAAGTTTCTTCAGAAGGTTGTGTTGAGTTTGAAATCAAAGTTCGAATATGTTGAGTCGTTTTACTGTTTCAATTTACCAATTACATGACACGACACCGGTAAAATTAAGCTATAATTTAGACAAGGGTTAATAAAACGGGTGTTAGGAGACTGTAGAGACGTGTGACTTACGCGGGTGCATAAGTTTACGATTACATGTTGTCAACAAATATGTCACGTACCAACAGAAGTAAAACATCATGAGGAAAATTATTGGCTTTTCCATTATTGGCTAATAAGGCCATTTACGAAATAAGTATGTGGATAGTTACGAAATATATGTATGGAATATTATTATGAGCAGGTAGGTACTAGGTAGGTATTAAAAATAAGATAAAAATAAAACTTTGAATATAACACGTTCTAGGAAACAGGTGTTGAAACTACAAAAATAGACGTAAAAGAAAGTTTCATAAAGCACGTCCAGTGCCGTCCAAACACGAAACTAGAATGTGCGTCGTTGGGTGCAGGTCGCGGTATTTAAATTTGGTTGCGTTGTTTACCAGTTAAAAAACTTTTTGACTGCTTTTTCGTTACACAATAAGACAACGACGTGTTAGAGCGTTTCACATAGGTTTGCACTTAACTAAGCAGCATCGTCGGAAGCATTGATGTGCGTTATTCTTAAAAAAAGGTACGAAAGTCACGTACCTACTAATAAATACACCCATAAATAATTTGTGTTCGACACATAATACATATCACAATAACAACCATGACCCGAGTAAAAATATTTGTCAGTCGACAGGTCGACAACATAATGTAATACTCAATGTTTTTAGTCGAGTCCAATTTGATAAACAATCGTAATGTCTTTTTATCTTATTTTGTAAATTAAAAATAGGGCTGACACAAAAATAAAATAATTTAAAGACAAATCGACACACTCATAGAACAAAGTCGTACATACCTGCAAAATTAAAACATTCTGAACTTAGACGTATGTGATACTTATGACAAAAAATATCCACAGTACAACGTTGTATGTTGTTAAACGAAAACGTTGAATATTTATCATAATTATCATGATTTTTAATCTAAGCTTTTAAATTTTTTTTAGTGTATCAAAATAATAATTTATTATAATTCTATTTAATATATTATATTTGTTTTTCCAATATTTATTTTATTTTTTTAATATTTTGATCCAATAAGTCGATGTTTCGTTTGCATAGAACCCAAAAAATCGACTTAGTTTCCCACTCACATAGGTCAGGCCAAACTTTTTTTGGTGAGCAGAATCCAATTTTACTGTTTCGGTACGAACCGGATAATTCAGGCATACAAAAATTGGACATGCACGAGTTAACTGTAACCGTTATAGTTAACAACTCTACGGAATTCTCGATTTCGGGAATCTGGAATTCCGAATACGGATGCCAATTCTGCAAAATCCATTTATAGCTGGATTTTTACTTCATTTTACTCGAATTACCAAGGCCTATTTACGGAACAATTTGTTTGTGTGGTGTGATATGGATAGCTTGCAGTGCCACGAACTAACTAAATAAATTTTAAGTTTAATGTTTAATTTTTTTTCTATAATTCTACAATATAATTTAAAAGGTTGGAGATACAATTTTGTGAGTTGCTTTACGGATCGACATTATCATTTTGTGATAAAGCTCTTATATAAATGAAAAAAAAAAAAGGTTAATGTGTGAATAATTACTTGTTTAATCATTGTATTTATTACCTATTCCAGGTAAGGCTGAATGACAATTTTTTGAAGAGGTTATTGAAAGCGGTAACTTAACGAGCGGTTAAATCAGTAAGTGCTTATTATTAATTACAACATTTTAACTATATAAATAGGCATAATATTATTATGTATTCGTGGTTGTTGAATCTATATAATTATGCCAAAATTAGGTGAACAGTGTATGAAAATTTAATTTGGATTTGTAATGAGCGTAGAAAGTGCAAACATTTTTCATATTACTAAAGGTTTTGAAAGGTGAGTAGGCGAGTCTGTAAAGCAACATTGACGTATTTAAGTTATCGATAATAAATCAAAAAAATTACCAAAAAATTCTTTGAAAGACATAAATGAAAACTTTTTTCAATTTTTAATTATTGCATATTTCGCAATATCCAAACCAAACCTAGGAGTTTTAAAATACGACGAAACACTTTGTAATGGCAGTAATGCCTTGTCATAGCGCAAACGTGCCTCCAGATAATGGTTTTGGTTAACAAATCTAGATGGCGTTAGAGTCATAAAAGTTTATGTCTACTATATAATATAGACCCTATATTTAATCGCCAAAAGTTTCACTTTCAGACCGTTCCCATAAAAGTTACATTTAAGAAGTTTTAATTGAAACGACTGTTTGCAAACTGTTCGGCAAATAGGACTCATGTAAAAACTACTGTGACAAGATTTGCACAGACCTTTATTTCCCAAGTTCCCATTCCAACTTTCTAGAGATTTCAGACACTGACTAGACTCAGCGTATCAAAAAAAAAAAAAAAAAAAAATATAGGTATACGCTAACACACTCAAACCCCCGCAGTAGGTTATTACCTGAGTCACGGGTGGCATGGACGACACATACCTATAATATATCACAATCACACCAATGACCCGAGTACAAATATTTATTTTATCTGTCACATAAAAATCTACCCTGGCCGGGAATCAAACCCAGGACCCTTGCTTCGCAGGCAGGTTCGCTACCAACTAGGCTACAGGGTCGTCAAAAGTAGAAATAACTGTTGTGCAAAAGTGTCCGTCAAATTGTGTAAAATTGGTGGCGCCACGACAGCAACATGGTAAAACATTTGAAATTTGGTATACAGCAAGGCTATTCTGTTTTGTAACTCGACAACGGAATCCGCGATGAATTTCAAAATTGAAGTTCGAGTCCGAGATCTTGATATGCGATTCTCTAATCATCTGGTACGCACTTGCGAAGTAAAGGGAGTCTCGAACTCGAATTTCAATTTTGAAACTAATCGTGGATTCCGCTGTCAAGTTACAAAACAAAAGCGAACTTGCATCATATTGATATGTGATCCCTCTACTCATCTAGTACGCACTTGCGATGTAAAGTGAGTCTCAAACTCGAGCTTCAGTTTTGAAACTCATCGCGGATTCCGCTGTCAAGTTACGAAACAGAATAGCCTTACTGGACTGTCATTGTCTAACTTCAATCTGTCAACAACTGATATAACGCGCGCCATTAAAGAAATGAATCTCAAACGGCGCCCCGGCGGTTCGTACTTGTAATGTTAGATAGGACCGTCAGCAAAACAGAGTTGCTAGATAGGTGATATTGAAGTTATACTTCTTATGCGACTTGCAAAACGTTAAACGTTTAACGCTACCATGGAGGGGGCATGTAATAAATAATCAGTATTTTAATTCCTTTTTATATTTATCCATGCCTCAATATCATTGTGTTCAAACTGCGCGAAGGTTGACTGGGAGAGAGAATGCTTTTAGCTTTAAGTCCGCCTTCTGTTCTTATATTATATGGGGCATAAATATTTAAATAAATAAATGGTAGATTTTATGAGGTCAAACTTCCAGCAGCTATCAAAAAGTTCCACAATTATGGTTTTACGTTTTATTAATTTACCTACTAACACATCCAAAGTTTATGGAGGGGTACATTACACAGATCAACAAAAAAATTTTTTTGTCAACAATTTTTTTTGTTACCCTGAATATTCTTTCGTATTAGTCTATAATATTTAAGTAAATTCCATTTTCACACAGTGAAGGAGAATGGAAGTGTTTTTTTAAGAAGAATCTAACCAAGCACAGAGAAGGTACCTACTAAGTGGTGAGAAATTAAGCGATTTGCTATTCAAATGAGTGGCAGTGACGCTTTCAGTCCCTCAATTTAGATGCATCGAGCTACGCCTGAGTGTTGTGGTCGAAAAGACCTTGTCATTTGAGAGTTGACTGCAGAAATAAATGGTTTTTTTCACTAAGTACTTGATTATACTTTTATAAGTGGTTCAGAAGATTAGCTTAACGTTAACGGCTGGTAAAGAACGCTTTTTGAATAACATATGGACCAAGTTTCTCAAAATCAATAATGTATCCTATTGGTGAAAGAATTTTTGAAATCGGTCGAGTAGTTTTTGAGTTTCCTCTTTGCAATATTAGTTTCAATAAATAAATAAAATAAAAATAATAATTTATTTCAACCAACCATGGATCATATTATGTCGTTAGTAAGTACATTCATTAATATCGCATACCTACTAGTATAAATTCATAATTCATAATTTCTTTATTGCATAACACATGTCATTACATTACATTACGTACAATAAGAATACAATAGACACATGCACCTTGCTAGGCATAGCAACTTGAGACAAGGGAGAGGCTGCATTAATCTTGCTTATTTAATATAGACTAATTTTCCAAGGATTAAATTATATTATTATAGATTGAATTTGTTACTATTATCGGTCAGGATTTATATTAATATATTGTTAGGATAGTATTATTATTTTAATTTTTTTATTTTAATTTAATTATTAACTACTTCAAACCACACTAAAAACTAACCCGGTGCCTCTTTGAACTGGCCAAAATCCTGCGCACCAATTTCTTGTTTAGATATCCTCCACATTAACGTTTTATATTTTTCTGGGATAATTTGGAAGTGTTTGTTATATGTATTTAACCACTCGGCCATCAAGCCTCAGGCGACGATCGGCAAACAAAACAAATGATAGCAAAAATTGCATTGAAGTCGATTGCGTTGCTTAAAGGAATTATAATGCAGAATAAGAGAAATAGACGGCAATTTCGTTCGGGAGAACTACATTAATTTTTAGTTTGTTGTTTTGCAAATATTTCTTGCATAAAATTTTGTTTAAATAACTTCCATGTGCCTTTAAAATTCGTTTTAATAGAGCCTTATTACGTCTTATGTATTAATGCATGTAGATTCTAGATCTTCCATTGCCAGGGACCTAGAAAAGTAGCCTCTCTCCTAGAAAAGTAGACTCGTCTTAAAAACGGACTTCAATTAGAGAGATAGATAGATAGATATTATTCATAATTTGCACACTGAAAAGTACCTACTTTCAACCGGTCGAAGTCGAAATGGCTGAGCGCAGTTGTAAAGTGATTTGGTATTCAAATAAGCACGCTAGGGGTTGGTCGATTAAGCTCTATGGTGCTGGGTTTTGTTCTTCAACCCCTTTAGATTATTTTCTTTGTATCAATGAGGTGATAAAAAATGTTAATTCAATGTTTTTGAAGTGAAAACTTCTTTAGCATCGTAGTGATTTGAAAGTCGATGAAACGAAAACGGGACAGTAAAAAGAGACAGACACATAAATTAGAAAATGAGATAGGAAGGAAGCATTGTACAGGGGGAGGGGGAGGGTAGGGGGAAGGGGAGGGGAGGGGGAGGGGAGAGGGTGCGGGAGGGGGAAGGAATTTAATGGTCTCTGATTAATTTGTTAAACCTACCAAAACTATAAAAGTTCAAAGTAACAACAAAGTACATGAATCACTTATTATCAGGCGATACGAACTTCGCCAAGGCAGCTAGTGCTAAATATTTATTTTAATGATGCCAAAGAAGTATAACTTCTCACGCGCATACATATTAAGTACACGTTTATGTTTAGTATAAATTGTTTTTGAAAGATATTTAAAACATTAAATTAATACCTTTATTTTTGAAGGTTTCACATGTAAATTGCACACATTTTTTTTTATTAATGCCATAGACGCCTATAGCATGTTAATGGCTATCTATGTCCACGTTTTCCGGGATAATAATACCCTTTATCTTATTTCAGATCAAGGTCTACGTGTGCGTTAAATTTCATGAAAATTCATTAAGTAGTTTTTGCGTGCAAGAGTAAAAAACTTCCATACATTTTCACTAACTTTCACATTTTTATCCGACTTCAAAAACGGAGGAGGTATTCAATTCGACTGTATTTTTTATGTTTGTTACCTCAGAACTTTCGACTGAGTGAACCGATTTTGACGATTCTTTTTTTTAATCGAAAGCTGGTGCTTTTCATGTGGTTCCACTTTTTGAGCTAAATCTGAGGAATAGTTTTTGAATTATTTTGAAGTTGGTTATTTTTTAACCGACTTCAAAAACGGAGGAGGTATTCAATTCGACTGTATTTTTTATGTTTGTTACCTCAGAACTTTCGACTGAGTGAACCGATTTTGACGATTCTTTTTTTTAATCGAAAGCTGGTGCTTGTCATGTGGTTCCACTTTTTGAGCTAAATCTGAGGAATAGTTTTTGAATTATTTTGAAGTTGGTTATTTTTTAACCGACTTCAAAAACGGAGGAGGTATTCAATTCGACTGTATTTTTTATGTTTGTTACCTCAGAACTTTCGACTGAGTGAACCGATTTTGACGATTCTTTTTTTTAATCGAAAGCTGGTGCTTGTCATGTGGTTCCACTTTTTGAGCTAAATCTGAGGAATAGTTTTTGAATTATTTTGAAGTTGGTTATTTTTTAACCGACTTCAAAAACGGAGGAGGTATTCAATTCGACTGTATTTTTTATGTTTGTTACCTCAGAACTTTCGACTGAGTGAACCGATTTTGACGATTCTTTTTTTTAATCGAAAGCTGGTGCTTGTCATGTGGTTCCACTTTTTGAGCTAAATCTGAGGAATAGTTTTTGAATTATTTTGAAGTTGGTTATTTTTTAACCGACTTCAAAAACGGAGGAGGTATTCAATTCGACTGTATTTTTTATGTTTGTTACCTCAGAACTTTCGACTGAGTGAACCGATTTTGACGATTCTTTTTTTTAATCGAAAGCTGGTGCTTGTCATGTGGTTCCACTTTTTGAGCTAAATCTGAGGAATAGTTTTTGAATTATTTTGAAGTTGGTTATTTTTTAACCGACTTCAAAAACGGAGGAGGTATTCAATTCGACTGTATTTTTTATGTTTGTTACCTCAGAACTTTCGACTGAGTGAACCGATTTTGACGATTCTTTTTTTTAATCGAAAGCTGGTGCTTGTCATGTGGTTCCACTTTTTGAGCTAAATCTGAGGAATTGTTTTTGAATTATTTTGAAGTTGGTTATTTTTTAACCGACTTCAAAAACGGAGGAGGTATTCAATTCGACTGTATTTTTTATGTTTGTTACCTCAGAACTTTCGACTGAGTGAACCGATTTTGACGATTCTTTTTTTAATCTAAAGCTGGTGCTTGTCATGTGGTTTCACTTTTTGAGCTAAATCTGAGGAGTAGTTTTTTAATTATTTTGAAGTCGGTTATTTTTTAACCGACTTCAAAAAAGGAGGAGGTTCTCAATTCGACTGTATTTTTTTTATGTTTGTTACCTCAGAACTTTGGACTGGGCGAACCGATTTTAATGATTCTTTTTGTAATCGAAAGCTGGTGGCTGTCATGTGGTCCCACATAAATTTTATTGAGATCTGACAATGGCATCCATGAGAAAACCACATAAGTCGTAAATTTGTGTTAAGATGTGCGCGACAAATTGATTCTTTTTTTAATCGAAAGCAGGCGCTTGTCATGTGGTCTCACATAAATTTGAACGAGATCTGATAACTATGTAGTTTTTGAGACTTTGAAGTCGGTTATTTTTTGTTATTAAAATTTAGATTATTTCTTGGTAAAATTCAGATTATTATATCATAGCAGGAAGTAGGATAGAAGATTAATATTCATTAATAATATTATACATATTATAAATTGTTAAATAATGTTCATAAATTGTTAAGTTTGCAAGCTAAATAAGTAAAATAGTACAAAAATTAAATGGCACAACTTTCTAAAAAATCATAACAATGCTGTTAAAAGAAACCCATTTTCTTCGGAAAATTGCCATTTGAAATGAAGGTGGGCAATCAACGTGCTACATGCATGTATGTTTATATATTATTATTACAAGATCTGCTACCCTCTGCTAACTTTACCTAGAAATGAACTATGTTATCATTATTTGTTTTATGGAAGAACTATTGTAATGACCACTGACATGTAGGTACATGTCATTACGTATAGGTATACGTAATGACGTTTACGTATAGGTATACGTAATGACTTTGGTAACTGCACAGTCAAAAGTAAATGTCAAATTATTTATTTCGTCATTGGATCAAACGGCTCAGTTAACGAAAGTCAAAATTTATAAAGTACTAACGACATAATCTATAATTATAATTATGTATATAAAACACAAATAGCAGTGATAGCCTAGCGGTTAGAACGTTGGTCTCCCAAACGAAGGGGCCCGGGGTTCAAATCCTGGCACGCACCTCTAATTTTCAAATATTATGTGCGTATTAGAAGTTAATTATCACTTGCTTCGGTGAAGGAAAACATCGTGAGGAAACCTGCACACCGGAGAGTTCTCCATAAAGTTCTCAAAGGTGTGTGAAGTCTACCAATCCGCACTTGGCCAGCGTGGTAGACTATGGCCTCATACCCCTCACATTGTGAGAGGAGACCCCGAGCCCAGCAGTGGGACAATTTTATTATGGGTTGTTGCTTTTTCTTTTATATAAAACACGAAAAATGTTTTTAGAATGTCCTCTATAGACTCTGAAACCATCCAACCGATGTGCCCCAAACTGGTCTCATTTGAAATTCAATAATGCGAAGATGGTTTGAGACCACTAAATGCATTAGGCACATTCATGGAGCATTCATGGAGTCGATTTTCCACTTTTCCCATACATTTTTTTAGCATAATATAGCATACGCCGGGTATCCACTAGTCTGGTAGATTAGTACCTACCTACACGTAGTGAAAGAAACAAAACACTTAATAATCCTTCTATAGCTTTGGTTATTTTATGAATAAGTTTGTGTTTAATGTTTAAATTTTTCAGCTAGCCACCCCAAAAGATTGAAAAATAAAATCCTTAACCATTTACCTACACACCCGGATTACAGCCTATATCCTACGAAAGATAATATCAAGAATAATATAAAAGTAAGTGTTTCCCTTCTTTCTTCAGTACATAAGAGTATTCACTTAAACCGTACCTGTAAAAGAAAGGATTTTCTTCAGCAAAAATCTAGCGACGGAAAATTTTCTTGAAGATTTTTTTTATATTATAGTCCATTACATAAATTGAATCTTTTGTGCCAACGGATGCTTTTCATAATTTGATGTCGTACTATCCCTACCTACTTGTACAATTACCATTGAATTAGAAATGTAATGGGATTAAGGTAGAAAGAAAATAAGATAAAGAATTATTATTGTATTGATGGAAATTTGTTAATGACGCTAAAGTTAAAAAAGAGATCTAGATGAAACTTCACTAGCCTAGATTTTAGCATTTATCCTAGAATATTAATTTATTAATTTTCCGTGTTAACACCTGCCATCAGCTATTTCCACATCCACCCAGGGACAATGCCATTAGGCATTAAGTTTGCCCTTTGTTTCTTCTTTTTAAGACGTGACATAAACTTATTAATTTATTTAATAAATAAATAAAACCAATTAATTAGTAAATAATTAAAATTTTATATAGCTTTTAATAACCGACGAATGACCGTGGTCATTAACAGAATGCTCCCTTTAATTTAATTCATAATAAAGTTCAACCTTCCCGCTCCTCGAACTTGATTCATTCGAACTATATTTCTATTATCTCTTTAATTTATCTATTAAATACTTAACTACTAAATCCATACTAATATTATAAATGTGAAAGTGTGTTTGTTTGTTTGTTTGTCCGTCTTTCACGTCGCAATGAAGCTGTTATATAGTATGGTTTTTGTGTGTGGACTGTGGAGATAGTGAGGAGGGTGGAAAGTAACGTAGGCTACTTTTTACTGCGGTAAGACATCCCCATGGGAAGATCAATATTTTGTTAGTTGCTAGATATTTAGTTCCGGATGTTGTCAATAGATGGCGTTAGTAAAATATATTTGCAAGTATTTTAAGTAAAAAAGTAGAATTTGTAAAAAATTGATCTCTACCGCGGACGAAGCTGCGGGCAAAAGCTAGTCCTAAAATAAGTACGTAAACTCCTTAGCTGATTTGACAAGATCTTGCCAAGTATTATAGCAGTCAGTGCCAACAGTCTACTCCAGAACGACATTCGACATTGTCTCAACTAGACTCAAAGCACCATTAATTCATGTCAAAATAATGACCTGTAATTCATAAATGTCATTTACATAGTCATAATTTCACGTTTCATTGAAATAGTTAAAGATGTTAACCAGATATTAGTAATGCAGACGAATGAGGATATTCTGACATAACCTGTGTCGCGTCTACTCGATCTTGTTGCAATTTATTAGCAGCAAATATTGTATTTAAAATTAATATTTGAACAAATATAGTGCGCCGGATAAATGTTAAGTTATTTTTAAATAACTGCACCCTCATAAGGTTCCACATTTAAATAATAGAAGAATATAATAGATAGTGATAGTGTATAAAAATATTTCTAAATTGGTGCATAATAAAATGTTTGTATTATACAATACAGCCCTTGCGTTACGTCAAAAACAATTGTTATGTTTACATGTTACAAATCATACCCGCACGGAAATATTGCTTTTATTTTTGTCAGGCGTGAAGCCCCTGAAGCGTTTGTCATGTTTTATTATTTTAAGCGGCTTTAGGACGCTTTACACTAAACATATTGTATTGTTTAGAATGGCAAATATACCAAAAACATTGTTAAACTAAGCATGCTGAGTTTTATCTCTAGGTACCTACGGGATAAGGTAGGATATGTATCTGTGGAAGAAGAGGTATTCTACGGTGTTGGTTATTCAATAATATTCCTTTTACTTTGCCCCATGATATTATATTTCCAGTTCTCCTAACGTTTACATCAATAACAATCTGTACTACTCCGTGATCACCATTCGAATCCCCCAGAATGTCCCACCCGTCTTTCTAAATGGATTGACACATTCCTTATTCTAAATATTTAGTTTTCTTCATGACATCTGCATCGGCCGATCGTTGAACCAAAGAGGCCGCTCGCCGTCATATCTTTGTATATGTGGCAGTCAACTAGCATATTTAGCCGTTCCATCAGCAGCCTAGCCTCCTTACTAAACCTATCCTTCTTTCAATTTGAGTTCAGTTGTATATTGTTCGGACGGATATAGCGAAACTATAAAGGTTCCGTTTTTACAATAATGATAATTGAACCAATAGTAAACTAAATTTTGTTACCTTCTTATCCTTGTCTAGTCTTTCTTAATTTTTTGGGTCATTTGTTCTTTCTTTCGATCAACAATACCTACCTATATTAAAGTTTTCAAAGCATTTTTACTTACATTCGTCGATAACAGTAACATAACAAGCTCATAAATGCCACTCTGAACCCTGTCTACATAGAAATTCGGGCAGTAATTGAGCGAAGTTCGGGTTTTTGTTCCAAATTAGGTCAAAAGCTTACCAACTACGGTCTATGGGCAATATTTAGACTGCAAGCGGTGTACACCTGACCAGTTCCAAGTGCCTATTGTTTAGGGCTGAACCGTCGAGAAAGTTTACCGCTGGCCAAATTCTGGTCATTCACGCATTTGTAAATGAATTATGTAGTAGGGAAATAGTGGTTGGTAAATTGTCCTTTGTGGAACACTGTTTAATTTTTTAAGTAACTGACGAATAGATACTCCTCATGGTATGTCGTCATCACTCAACGACGTCAGACCAAATCATCAAGTATCTATAGGACCTATACTGTGGTATATTTTTTGTTATCTGGAAGTGATTAAAACGCGAATAAAACGCCATTTTTATGCCAGAGTAGACCAACTTTGTGATTTATTTCTATGCAGTGAAGTAATGGCTGTCTTGGGTCAAGTATGTACTGCGAAATGAAAGAACAAAGACTGTAAAAGAACATATATTTTTTTTAGAATTTTATTATGTACCATTTATGAACAAAACACCTTCAAAAATACAATTTTTTTGGGATAATACCCTTAAAAGCACAAGTTTGGCTCGAGACGAGGTAACTCCTAAACGGTATCAACATTGTACCTAACCCTTTTTGTACCTACCCAGGCTGACATTAGAAAAACACGTATTTAGTTTTTAAACTATTAACCTGTTTAACTATTTAAGCTTAGTGCTTAAATAGGTTATATTTTCCACGTAAATATACGTATATTCCAGGGTAATTAAGCGAACTAAGTAAGAACCTATTCACAAGACATTGCGCTTTACATAGAAGAGGTATTCTATCTAAGATGTGAACTATAATAAATCTTACGCTTATCGCAACCCCAAAAACATATTTGATATATTGCAATGGACTGGGACCACTTGATCATCATACTAGCATGCTAGCCCTGTGGTTAACTTTGATCGCCCAATGCAAGCCCCCGTTTATAAATAGCCCCTATAACGCATATTAATAGCCCCAACACATTACAACCCTCTCTTCTTCTGTGGGTGGACCCTGTAAATCCTGTCTCGTTCATTGTAGACGAAAGGAAAAGCCCTCTTTACTTGATCATCGGTAGTTTTGTATTAGAGCATTAGCTTATTTAGTAGGTATATTAAAACAACACTGAAAATCCCTCTCATTGATTGTGGACATACTGGAAACCTATTATCGAATAATAAAACCATCCTGTAAATTACTGCAAGCATGCACCCTATAATAGCCCTATTAGATTACTAAGGACGCATTAGAACAACCCAGGGAGGGTTGTGTGGTGTTTACTGCATACAATCGGAAACCCCCTCTCATTAACCGTAGCAAACTAAAAGCCCTTTCTCATCAAATGTGGACTCACACTTATACCTTGAACAGTAAACGTCTTCCCTGATCGTAAAAATGTTTGAGAGCATCAAAGACCACTTTAGATTTATTATTATACATTATATAATCTCTGTATAAGATTCCTGTTCATCTTATTAAGAAGAATTTATAAGATACTGAAGAAGCAGTTTCCCTAGACAAATTAAATAGAAGTATGAAGTCTTTTAATTACTGTCCGAGTACTTTACGGTGTTGAGAGCCGAGTTTTATAACGTATACTGAAGTTTATGCTTATAAATAAATAATGCGGGCTTCACTTCCAACTTAAACTTTATATAAGTAGGTATACCTACTATTCAACTTACATTATTTACTAGGACTTGTAGTCTTCGAAAATCATAATATCAAAATCGCCGTAATCATGAGAACATTTTTTTTTGTAAATATGAGACCAAATCGAACCCAATTTTTGTTATACATAATTATAATCTGAGGTATTATATAACGAATTGCTGAGGTAATGAACATTTTTGAAGTCTGATAAAATTAAGTTCTGATTATGAGGATCCATTAGGAATTGACTTTAAAGAGCACAGATTTAAGGACCTAAAACAAAAAAAAACATGAACATCTTAAAAGTAGGTAATACGAGTACATCAAAACAAAAAGTCTAAATAAATTTAACAAAACAAAAAAAAAACTTACAATAATAATTACTTCTACCCTCCACCAACTAAACTAGGAAATCTGTGTTGTAGTTTAAAGCAGACCGAACTCAACTCAGCGAAAGCCGTGATAGTAATGTCACTGATTTTCAGTTCGGACCATACAGGAGTAGATTACTGAACGGATTTTCATGAAATAGCCCTGGAATAAGATAAAGGGTAGGTTCTTATTATCCCGGAAAACACAGGCGAAGCCGTGGGCAGAGTGCTAGTCTATACTATAATAATATAAAGAGGAAAGATTTGATTGTTTGTTTGCATTGAATAGGCTCCGAAACTACTGAACCGATTTGAAAAATTCTTTCACTGTCGGGAAGCTACACTATATTTTCGGGTGACACAGGCTACATTATATTTTCAAAAAAATTAGGTATCCCTAAAAAACTCCAATAATGTATCCCAAGGTGTAAAAAAATAGGAAAACCGAAGCAAAGCAAGGGGCGGTTACTCGTATTTTATAACTTTAAACGTACAATGAAACCAACTTACCTGTGAATTAAAGGAGGGCGCTGTCGGACGCATTGGACCAATCATTGGACGCAATTTGAGAGGTAGTCAATGACAAATGAATGAGCACAAAGAACTTATGAATGACGCGGCATTAGTTCCAATTTTCGCCACTTCACAGATAAGTTGGTGGCACTATATAATGTGTATTGCAACAAAATAATCTTTATTAATATTTTATATTTATTAAACACTAAAATATTATGCCCACATTATGTCAGTAGCAGAAATTGCCTGCTGTCCTGTGATGGCGTAATAAACGATATTTTCCTTCCCATAGCTAAAGAGTAAACTCAGCTGCAGCAGACATTTTATAATTATACAGCACCTGTTTTCTCCTAGAAAAAGGTGATTAATCTCCTACTAGTTTTATAGTCCTCGGGAATTAATTTTAGTCTGGACTTTTATTACTAAACCTTACTAGCCTTAATTAAAACAATTATTATTACTTTTATGTTTTCTCGATGCTAGACGGATATATTTGAGGTTGTAATTATAATTACTAATTTAATAATTAATTAGATCGAAAAGGAAAAATAATAACTTTTAATCCCCATATTATGGATGGATCTTGATTATGGATCCTTGAGAACGAGGCAGGTTAATTATAATTAATTTTGTAAATTATATAGACCTCATATTTTTCAATAACCAACCTTCTGATACTTGTTCACCTCCGAGCGCAATTTCATAAATTCTCACTGAACTGCGTCATATATTTTCTTCTAGTTTTCGTTTCAAGTACTCTGAAAAGAAAACACTAAGTTCCCTTGGTGTTAGATATTCACACGGGAATAGAACTGAATACGAGAGAATGAAGTTATTTGTCTCTGTTGTTGAATTTTAAAATACGTCAAATTTACTTTTAGGGTTTCGTCCGCAGCGGGACCCTATTTTTAAGACTCTTGTCCGTCCGTCTGTTAGAGGGTGTATCTTTTTAAGCGTCCTTCCTAAATATTTAAGCAAGAGAAACATTGGCCTGTAATAAATCGATCTCAGGTCAAAAGCGCGATCACAGATGTAAGAAATGTAATTGTTACATACGATTTGACAACCTAGTATTTCAGATTAAGATTGATTTGATAACACGGGCCCTAGAGATTTATTCTGAATGTTTTAAATAGCATGACTTAATAATATTATTATTGATTAACTTCACGGTAATTGATGTATTAAATTTGGTTACCAAATATTCAGTTATTATGAATCTAGACACGTGGTAGCGTGTAAGGCAATTAAGTATATTTCAATTGACTGCTGATTGAGTTAATAGTAAAGACAACACGAAAGCGAAAGGTCATAGGTAAATTAAAACAAATATTGTAATTGTTTCTTTACTATGGTGATACAATAAAATATAGTTGTTGCTGTTTAGGTTAAGTACTTTGTTTGTGAGGTTTTATTTGCTTTTTTTATTATTAAAGAAGTACTTAGTTTGATAGTATGTCATCGTTAAATAAATAATGTTTTGGTTCACATTATAACATTATAGAATAGCAACTAAAACACGCTTCACAGTATGCAAATTTTCCAATAACGATGCGTCTGAAAGTCAGTTCATACTTCGCAAATGAAAAAGACCTAAAATGATCCATCTTCCTCTTATCTAAATGTAAATATTTGTTTTCCATAACCGTATCGGTTATGATATTTTTTATTTATGTACATATAGATTTAAGGATGATTATGCTAATGAACATCTGTCCCTTACAGATGCTTCAATATTTGATTGATTTCCTCTTCGATCACTAATAACAGAACTTTTATATAACAGTTATTTTATTAGTGATCGAAGGATTTCTTTCTCTAACTGACAGAGACCTGAGAGAATAATAAATACTTATTTCTTAATACATATTTTAATATAATGACCATGTATAGCTAGGCAAACTTCTACCTATATAGGCAGTTAAATGATTTTGATTTTTTTTATTGCTCATAAATTTCATTTATTAAGTTGTTACGAATAATTTAGTTTTACACTTATTACTCGATGCTGTAGTTTTACACTTATTACTTAACTGCACAGGACGGCATTTTTCGTGTATTTACAGCATGACAGTCCAGGAAGTACTGGTAAAAACTAGCAAACTATGTACGTTTGTGTATTTGTATGTACTCTTGTTATGTCATTATTAATTATTTATTTATTTATTCTGCAGATTTTAGTAATTATTCTTGAGTATAATGTATTTTGTGTTAACACCTGCCATCAGCTATTTCCACATCCACTCAGGGTTGACTGGTGGACAATGCCATTAGGCATTAAGTTTGCCCTTTGTTTCTTCTTTTTAAGAGGTGACATAAACATGTGAATAAATAAATAGTGTTCACATATGCGTAGGCATAGTTTTACATCGGCGTAGTTTTTGTAGCTTCATTCAAATTCAAGGCGGTAATTTATCCACCTCATTTATTTACTGAGTTTCAAAACCATAAAACGTTCAACTCGCCTCAGGATGCAATTTATAAACCAGTGAAATGAAAAACTGACTGGATTCACCGCAAATTGTGTACAGGAATAGTTGAGAGTGATTTGGAGTAACTCCAAGTGCATTCATTGATTTAGGACAACTACACGCGATCAATTTCGTAGTTAATCATTTTCTTTGTACAGTCCGTTTTAAAGACGAGTTTTATTTGGTAAACAATCTTGGCATCACTTTATATTGTAAGTAATATTAATTTAAATTAGTTTAAAGAAATAATTTAGATTAGTTTATTTTGTAGTATCGTTTTCGCCCTTTTATACACTTATAATATTGAACTACTTATGGACTTAGTATAAGTAACGCCTGATACTATAAACTATGACTTAGTATAAACTAAAAAAATAACATATAGATACGTGCGAAAAATACTGGGAAAACTTCCTTGGCAATCAAGTAATAAATTAAAATTGATATAAAAATGCACAACGCATTTTTAAGATATCACTTTTTTTCAATTTTACGTTAAAGGCAAAATGTCAGTACAATAAAGTTAGTAGCTCGACTGCCAGTACGGTCTATTGAGCATTGAGCTCCTCTTGATATTGCAAAATAAGAAAACATAAAATTACAGGTCAAGTGATCTAGAAGTCGGGCTCAGTTCTTCAGCATATTTGCAAGTAAAACATGCATATTTTATAGCAATTATGTTCTACGGTTATCTTTCAAAATAACTCAAAGTTATATAAAATCTTATTCACTTGCTGATTTTTTAATAGCCGGCAAACGAGCTGCCGATCCACCTGATGGTAAGTGGCTATCGTTGCCATCAGCAACACCAAAGACATGACTGACGCGTTGCCGGCCAAGAAAGAGAGAAGAAAAAGAAAGAAAAGGAAGATCGTATCGTTCGTACTATACTTAAAAGATACTAAGTACTGTAACATATACAATTACAGTACAACACGCACAGTGTTCTTTTCTGTGTGTTGTCCATGTGGGTACCATCCATGCATCACCATCCAGCAACACCAAAGATATGGATGCCAGCCAAGAAAGAGAACAAAAGGAAAGAAACTTAATATTAAACTAATTATTAAGAAAAGGGAATTCTAGTATATATAGCATTATTATAATTTAACCACCGCACTAGAATTCCCTCGCGGGTGGCATTGGCAACAAAAATAAAAAATCACTAACACCGATGACCGGCTGGTAAATTAAAAAAAATGACGTGCATAAGTGTATCAATGATACCTACATGAATAAATGATTTTGAATTTGAATTTGAATTTGAACACACATTTACCTCTCACATAAATATCTGATTTAGGACAGGACAGGAATCAAACCCAGAACTTGCTTCGCAGTTACGGTAAATAAAACTGACTTCATGACTGATAGCGTGCAATTGGCCTACATGCACCAAATGTTAGTCGTCCAATTTTATTATTGAGCAAGCAACACAATATTTTAATTTATTCATCCCGACACATGTTTGTTGCTATGTAATGTTTATTAACGATTTTATTTTGGTTGGTATGATGAAGACCACACACCGAGGCTTCCCTTCTCTTAATAATTAGTTTGATATTAATAAGTTTCTGTTCTTTTCTTCTCTTTCTCGGGCGGCATCGGTGATAACTTTGGTGTTGCTGGATGCATGGATGGATGGATGGATGGAGAAGAAAAAGCGAAAGAAAGTGTTGTGTATTTATGTAGATATTTGAATAGTGCATGTTTTCATCAGTTTGATTTTCATCAGTTTTCAGTTAATCAAATTATTTTTGAAATTTTCACACTAAGTACGTGCTCTGTGTAAACTTTAGAAATAATTGGAAACAAATTAAAACTAGTAAATACTTAAAAGCAGTGAAAATATTCATAACCAATCTCATTACAAACTGCAAGTAACTGCTTAAAGCTAAGCAGTAAAAAGGTACTCTTCGTAGTATAGTTCTATACTACGAAGAGTACCTTTCCATGACCTTTCCGAACCAAATACTCTCGATGTGTAAAATATCTGAATCCCTTTTTGCGTTACTGAGTAAGAAACATACAAATTCTTACGTTTAAATATTTTTACATTACAAGTTATCTATTTCTGTAATTCACGCTAGGGTTTTAGGGTCACAATTTTACAGTCTCTAGAACAAAATAGCATTACAAGAACCAGCGGTAAAATCCCGTGTCAAAAACTCCAGTTAATGAGTTGTAGTTACTTTACATTTTACAAGTTGTAGTTACTTTACATTTTACAAGTAGTTCAGTGAGTTGAAAATCACATAAACGAGAGTTAATGAACTGGGAGCCATAAATCATTACATTAAATCACTCCTGGATTTTCGCTAAGTAGTCTTATAATTAATAGTTTCGTTGGAAATTAATTTAACTCCGTTCTAACTGGGTCGTGGTTGGATATTTCCTGGGAATTATAATAAGAACCTGGAATTAATTTTATTCCTTTTTGCAGTATTAAAAGGTAAAAATTTATTCATTGAGCTTTCATTCACTTAATGCAAGATTCTTCTTTAAAGTTTGCTGATATCGAGTGATTTGCAAGAAAATCTTAAAAAAAACTAGCGCTCAGCTTGCGACTTTGTCCGTGTTTCCCGGGATAATAAGTACCGTATATCTTATTCCAGATTATGGTCTACCTGTGTTCGAAATTTTACGAAAATTCTTTCAGTAGTTTCTGCGTGAAAGCGTAACAAACATACACACATACTTTTATATTTATTAACCGACTTCAAAAATGGAGAGATATTCAATTCAACTGTATACATATTTTTTTACTAGCTTTTGCCCGCAGCTTCGCTGCTTCGCCCGCGGAATTTTACTAACGCCATCTATTAACAAAATACGGAACTAAATATATAGTAACAAACAAAATATCGATCTCCCCATGGGGATGTTTTACCGCGGTAAAAAGTAGCCTACGTTACTCTCCACCCTCCTCACTAACTCCACACACAAAAACCATACCATATAACAGCTTCTTTGCAACGTGAAAGACGGACAAACAAACAAACAAACACACTTTCACATTTATAATATTAGTAGGGATGTTTGTTACCTCAGAACTTTCGACTATTTCGATGATTCTTTTTTAATCGAAAGCTGGTGCTTGTCATATGGTCCCACTTAAATTAGCTAGATCTGACGAGTAGTTTTTGAGTTATTTTGAAGTCGGTTATTTTTTTCTTCGTAAAATTCAGATTATAATATTAGTCGCTTAGGATAACCTACCTAATATAATTAGTAGAGATGAGCCGACTACACACCGATTAGTCGGGAAAACCGACTATTCGGCATGTTTTCTAGTCGGCGACTAATTAGCGACTAGTCGGCGACTAATTAGCGACTAGTCGGCAAAATGCGCCGAATATATTTTATTCATTATTTTCGCTATTAAAAAATAAAGGAAATGAAGAAAACTACACAATTTTACAATAATCATAACTAGATTTATTTTAATAAATCCAATACTAAGGAAAAAAATACTTCATGTTTGTACTTAGTAAAAATAATTAACATATTTGTACTTTTATTTGTAGTTATTATTATTGTTTCAATTATATTTTCAATGAAATTTAATATGTCAGTACTTTTATTTTATTGGATCAAGCAAAGGTAAATTATGGTAAAAAAACGTTAGACATTCAGCTCGATCAGCAAGGCTATTCAGTTTTGTAACTTGACAGCGGAATCCGCGATGACTTTCAAAATTAAAGTTCGAGTCCGAGATCTTGATATGTAATTCTCTAATCATCTGGTACGCACTTGCGAGGTGAACGGAGTCTCGAACTCTAACTTCAATTTAGAAACTCATCGTGTACCGTCGTTACAAAACAAAAGCGAGTGCACTTTTGAAACTCCGCTGTCAAGTTACAAAACTGAATAGCCTTCCTGGAAGTAATCGGTTCCTTTTATTTCCATAAATATTTGACCGAAGTAAAGTTGATCCGCATTGCCGACTAGTCGGCCGATTAATGGCAATTTTCTTATCGAATACTTGGTTTGTCGGCTGACCGGAAAAGCCCATAGTCGGCCCAATAATAAAATTTGTATTGAAGCGGCTGGTCTAAAACGCTTCCTTATCGCACGGCAACACGTTTGTGTGAAATTGTGGTTATGAAATTGTACGGTTTTTAACCATAGTTAGTCTTACTGTTATGTTCTATTAACATATTTAATTATTAACTTGCACACTTAATTATTTACATAATACTTAATGTCTTCTATTGTAACATCGTAAGTTTATCTAAATGCTTTTAGAATATGTGTAGCAAAAATATTAATTGAATGAAATAAGCCTTCATGAGCCTATATGAAGTAGGTACTTAACCCTTTGACATAATTGACATATTAAATGACGGTAGAATTCAACGCCGAGCGGGTTTCATTTTTTTTTTTTTTCGGCGGAAATATTGTAGGTATTGTACTGAGGTATACAAACTTTTATCCTCCAATTAGTAGGAAGTATGATAAAAACATGTGATAATCAGTTCGCTTTACTGCACTTTGACACTACATTTCTACGCATCAAGCTTTGCTTTAAACATACAGCACAAACAAACACCACATAATAATAACTATAGTTAATTACTTTACTCATATATTAAACCCATTTCATGAACCACCCAACTGTAGTTCTCACAAACGGCGTTGTAAAACTACATATTAATAATATTGCCCTATTAATAATTCTCACAGTAAACTAGGGATAAACAAACGTGTGATGAATTATTCCTGTTGCGTTGGATACAATGACGAATGGTGGGTCGTTCAAATGATACGTGTGAAAAAATGTTTTGGGAAGCGTAAAGGACGGTAATAAAGTGATATAAATGTAGTGCAAAAAGGCAGTTGATTTTTGCACGTTTCTCATTGAGGGGTTTGGGATACCTTACTGCGAATTCGATTACTTTAATCCGCTAGCGAATACACAAATTCATTTTTAATGCTGACAGACGCGCAGACGCGCCTCCCAAAGGTATTTATGATCAATATTAAATAATTTTCCCAATAAATAAGTCGCCCATTAAATATTTTTTAATCTTCTGATTTTATCAAAAAAAATGCCAACAAATTTAAATTTGGTAAATATCAAATAAAAAAGATTTTTCAAATATAATGACAAAGAATTGAGGGAAGTAACATTACAATATTTTTTATCAGTTTTTTAGAAGCAGTCTCTATAATTTGGTGACGTCGACTTTATTCACTTAATAGTTAACATTAAGTAACTTTGGGTAAGGAAATGCATTCAAATATCCGATATCTACAACAGTTGGAACTGTCTGAAATACCTGAAAAGGTAGGTACAGACGGCCGTAGAAGTAGCTTAACATTATAGTACTTTGTAATAGTAACTGTTTCGACGGTTTCCTAGCAACATCTATGACAAATTCAAGAAATGTAATGTGACAAGGTACTAAAATATTAAGCTACTTCTGCGGCCGACTGTACCTAAGGCCGGTATTAACAAACCGTATCAAATCGTATGAATAAAAATTAAAAAACCGCCTGTCATCAAAAAAGCTATCGTGAATGATATACCTTTTTGAAATCCTTATGATAAGCTCTTTAATTTGATACCCATATTGCATTATTCGATTTATTTTTATTTTTGCTACTTCAAACAATGGCCTCTCATACCCACCATATTTGTTTTTTTAACATCAAATTGAAATTAAAATTCAAAATCATTTATTCATGTAGGTATCATTGATACACTTATGCACGTCATTTTTTAATGGACCAGCTTTTCGCAAAGGTGCTTTGTTATTGAGGAGAAGAAAAGCCGAAAGAAACTCCTCAGCACATCTTTTAAAAATAAAATACATTGGTATATTTCTTACAAAAAAGTATCACTAGCCTGTACGGAACTGGTTGCAGATCTGCAAGGCTATTCTGTTTTGTAACTCGACAGCGGAATCCGCGATGAGTGTCAAAATTCCTTGCCAAAATTGACACTCATCGCGGATTCCACTGTCGAGTTACAAAACAGAATAGCCTTGCTGGTCATTTCCATGCGTCTTTGTCATTTATGTACTCATCTACAGTATAGTAGCCTTTGCCTAAAAGTTGAGATTATCACTTCACTTATCTAAGAACACTTGGGTTATGAAGACGAATCTAACGATGTCTTAATTATTATTACTTATATAAATTGGTTCAGCGGTTTGGAAGATACGAGGTAATAAAGAATATTACACGCATTCATCATAGAAGATACGCGTGAAAAACCTTCTTTAGCAGTCGGGTAAGTGATATTGATATGAAATCGTACTCTTGAGCCGAAATCAGTTTATTAATACGGGCCTTAGTTCACTTTATAGATCTTACTCTAAATCTTTGTGGCATCCAATCCATTGATAAGACTTTGACAATAACATAAATCCCTAACAATCTCTTAGTTAATACCAGAATGTTCATGTTATTTCATGATGACATACACCTTAGCTATTATGAGTAACAAGACTAAGGATTGTTAACCTTATCACTTTCAAATAAAGTTTACTTTCCCTTACAGTACTGTCACACAATAATTTACCTCTCTGTCAACAAGAAATATTACTAGGGGCTTATAAATCGTATTGGTAGATTTGTCCGAGCGTTATTGCAGTGCACGGATGTTTTGATTTGGTTTAGTTTTCGATTAAGGTATTGAATTTGATTCAATTAATGTTTGCATGAAGTGTTCGAATGCTTGTTGTCGTCTATTATAGTAATTAATTCGCTAGCTATTATTTAAGCCCAATGCATACGTAACGGGTTCTTTCCCGTACGGGACGGGACGTGAAGTTTTAGAAACATCGTTTCATAGAAAATGTAAACGATAGTGCATACGCAGCGGAATCCCGTACGGAACGTGGCCCATAGGTAGTGCATGCATTACATTTGATTTAAAATTAATTTATAAAAATGTCAGCAATATATTAACTAACCAATTTCATGTCAATAGCCAATTTGATTAGTGTAATTTAATATTCAGCTCATGTTATTGTTTTAAAATTGATTTCTCTGATCCTCATGATTTACTTTATTTAGATTTATTACCATGCTAAGCATAATTCTATCAGAGAAGAGGTAACGGTACAGTCAACAAAAAGATGGTCAGAAAAACTTTAAATAAGTAGAACATCCGCACTAGGAACTTGTTTTGTAGACGGTACATAAGACACTGATTCAGAAACTTTACACCAGCGGTCACTAACTACAACCCGCGAGTTCCCTTAACTTCGTTCATAGCTGGTACGAAGTACGACGTGACAGAGAGTAGGTACAGCCAACAGTTTTTAACTTCCACATGACGCAAAACTTTCCGATAAATCTACAAAATACATTATCCTGATCGCTGAAAAATGCCCAACGAAACGGGTTTCCCCTGAAATTCCCGACAGCGGTACGTAATGCATGTTTTAGTATTCCGTGGCCCGCGGCGTAATGCGAAAATCGATTTAAGTGCTCGATGCGAAATCGAATTCGAGTGGGCAATTTTGCGTTGTGCATTGGAAATATTTTTAATGTGCAAGCTCGGATGGGTAGTTCGGAGCTATGTGATGTCGGCTCGTGTCATCCGTGAACATTTCTTTGTCATGATGAAGCGAGATGAACGTCAAAGCATTCCCACCTTGTAACTGCATTTCAATAAATACGAACGAACGAACCGAGTAGATACGTTTCGAACGGTAGGTTGACATGTCGCACCCTCAGTGGAAAAAAGCATAAGTCGTGTTACTTTGAATTTTAGTTATTAATATGATAGGAAAAAGGGACAAAAGCTGCTTAATATGCTCAATTTTTTTCAAATTTTTATCATTAATCTTGACGGTTTTGTGCAAGAAATTAATAGTAATGTAAATTCCTTTGACTTGAAAATGGTTTGAGACCACTAAAACAATGCATTAGGCACATTTTTTAATTTCGACATTTTCCATAGAATTTTTTTGCGTAGCACACGCCGGGTATCCACTAGTTAAATAACATACGCAAAGCATAGAACGTCTCGTTATGCATATTGCCAAAAGCAAACATTTAAGTCGCGTACCCTATAAATCACATGCAATTTAAATTATACCTTAACACCATTCATGATAGTGCATAATTATAGTTCGGCTTAAAATATCCTGGGGCTGTAGGTAATTTTAACCTGATAGGAGAGTAATAGCAAACGCACATTAAGGTGAACACACACTTTCCACACCGTCCGCGCCGGACGCATCGCATTTGTATGAAATCATATGAGAGATCATACGCATCCGTCATCCGTATTAAGCTCTCATCTGATTTTTGAAAAATCAATATTCCTGGCCAGGAATCAAACCCGTTGATTTTGAAAAAAAAACAGCCTGTATTTACCACACCATTCGATAGTGTCGCTAACAAGGATCGAATTCTGGGAAGTAACAACATACGCAAACTTACGGAAATAGTTTAACTTTAAGAAACTTCTTCATTTTCAACAAATTCTTAGTAGTATTTTGTTAAAATTCTGCCCTAGGTTTGCCCTCATTACTTCCCAGAATATGATCCTTATTAGCAACACTATCTAATGTTGTAATAATGCAGGGTGCTATAGAAAATCCAACTAAAAATAGATATTAAATTTCAATAAAGAATAGTGTACCTTCTTAATCTTAATATATATATAAATTACGTGTCACGTTGTTTGTCCGCGATGGACTCCTAAACTGCTGAACCGATTTTAATTAAATTTGCACACCGTGTGCAGTTTGATCCAACTTGAAAGATAGGATAGCTTACATCTCAAAATAAAAATAAAAACTTTTGACAGAACGAAGTCTGTCCGGGCAGCTAGTAATTGTAATAAAGCGTGGGAAGCATGGTGTCAATGGGTACCCACGCTTTTATTACAGTTACACTATTCTTAATTGAAATTTATTTACTATAAAAATATTATCTGTACTTACTTATAGCTTTGTTATTAAATGCACTCAAACGTCCCAGAAGTATTCTGCTGAAACTTCTTGAAACAATAAATAAAGATAAACTTCTGTCCCGTAGCTTCGAACTATGCTCAAGTTTGCGGTTTGGAAATGTGTGGTACACGTCATGGGAGAGAGCGAGTAATCATTTACGCTTCTCGCCCACCTCAGACTTTTTGTAGGACAGATAATCAGGCCGATTTTTCCTCCCATATTATTTCTGACCGACTTTTTGTAGGACGTGTGCGTTGCACTATTGCTATCAGTACGTTTTTCTCCTACAAAAAATCGGTCACTGATTCGGACGTGGGCGAATACCCTTAATCAAGTAATAAAACTTAACGGAATATTGAGCAAGGATTTGGAACGGACTTCCTATATCGTTCCAACACGTGCTACGAGACCAAATTCTAATAATAACTAACTGATATTCTTATTGCCACCTTAATGTGAGGCCAAACGAGTGTGTAAAAATGAGTAGCGTACATTCGGTTTCATACTAAAGTCCTGTTTATACACGGCGACGCAAAATGGGTTTAGACTTCAGTATGAAACCGACTCATTTCACGCGACGCACAGTTCAAAAAATACGCTCGTATGGCCTTAGCTTTATACTAATAGGTCCTACTAACAGAATACAGTCCCTGTCCCTCTTATTCAAGGATTGTCACAGATATCCTTATGATATTAATAATAATTATCCACAGCATTTTCATAACTTGTTTAGTTAAGTATGATAGTATATAAAAATACAATGATATAAATAAACATTGTCCAAACAATGATTTTATCTACCTGCAAGTCCTGCACTGAAAATAGTGTGAAACCCCTAAAACAAAACAACAAACTTTTGGAACCAAACAAATAAATATCGCTCCGAGCAGTGTCCTGGTTGTGGCACTGAAATTTCGTGTAGAACAAGACATAGGCTGAAGCGTGATATACGATATAATATTATTTTTTCCGGAATTTATTATTGTAAGTTAGAAACAAAAGATTTCTTATCGATATATGTATAATTAAATTGGTATTATTAAAATGATTTGATGTTACTTAATAAAACCACGTAAACTACTTCCTTATGGAAATAAACTAATCTTTATTGAGTTCTGTTAAGAACATACAAGCAAGGACTGTCTTTATTGAAATTTCAATATTAAATTACTATCCGAATCCGAATCTTATCCAAAACGGTGCTGATTAGCCTCACGCTTGTACTGGGAGTCTGGGATTTGGACATAGAAAAAGGTTCAGGTTACACGCTACCACTTATAACTTAATCTTCGGCGCACCCAACCATATCACAGCATTCAGTTCCTCTCCGTTGGGAACGTAAGAAATGACTTTTGAGTCCGCAATTTATGATCTTCGCCGTAAGCGCCTCCCGTCTTAATGAGACATTTTGGCGCGTACGTTTTTACTGAAATAAAATGTCCTACAAAGGGTTGATTGGGTGGCACATTCAGCATTAAAAGACGATGAAAATCTGATTGCGGATCTTGACATCTAGTTTTGCTTAAATAACAATCTGTTACTATGCATTTGTTTAAAATATGTGCTGTGGAGTAATCGTATCTTTTGTCATTTTTTCAAAATTTACTTTTAAATTATTTATTCATGTTGGTTTCACAGATACACTAAAGTACGTCTTTTTTTAATCAACCAACTTTCTGAAAGGCGCTTTGTTATGGAGGAGAAGAAAAGCCGTAAAGAAACTCCTCAGAACATCTTTTTAAAAAACCATAATGTTTACAATAATACATACTATCGCGATTTTACCAGTACTATCGAAGATATTGGAGAAAGTGGTTTTGGACCAAGTGCTAAATTATGTCGAAAGGAAAAAAATAATTCCCAAATACCAGTCAGGTTTCCGCAAAGGCCATGGCACAGAAACTGCTCTACTTAACGTCACGGATGACTTGACTGAGGCTTCCGATATGGGACTTAGCAGCATATTGGTCTTACTCGACTACTCACGCGCGTTTGACTGTCTTCAACCAGAACTGCTTCTATGTAAATTAAAACGTCACGGCTTTTCAGAAAAAACCTGTAGGTGGTTCCATGCATTTCTCACTAGCAGACAACAAATGGTAGTTTTGGATGACAAAGATGGTACCAAAAAAAACTCTTCCGTAGTACCACTTCAGCGAGGTGTTCCCCAGGGATCATTGCTAAGTCCTATCCTCTTTGCAATCTTTACTGCAGACTTGCCTGAAAATATTAAATATTGCAAGTTTCACTTATATGCAGATGACACTCAACTATACTACTCCTTTAAGAAAAATAACATAACAGAAGCTTTTGATAAAATAAATACAGATCTCCAAAACATATATGATTGGTCACAAAAAAATTCCCTAGCACTCAATCCATCCAAATCACAGTATTTAATTGTAGGAACAAAGTCGCAAATAAAAAGTGTTACTGACTACACAGGTACGATAAAAATAAATAATGTTGATCTGGAAAGAGTAACATCTGCTCGAAATCTAGGCTTGATTATGGATGGAGAACAAAAATTTACAGAGCACATAAATAACAAAATAAGGACAGCTTTCTATAAACTCAAAACCCTCTACGAAATCAGACCTTATATCAAAGAAGGACTTCGGTTATTGCTGTGCGACTCCTTGGTACTCTCGCAGTTTAACTACTGCAGCTCTATTATTGGGCCTAGATTAAATGCCAATACAGAAAGAGCTATTCAAAGAGTTCAAAACGCATGCATCCGTTACTGTTTTAATATTCCCAAAAGACATCATATTACTCCGTACTTAAATGAAAAGGGTATCCTTAACATGAGTGCTAGAAGAGAGCTTCACTTTGCTTGTACTGTGCATAGGGTAGTATGGAATAAGAGACCTGAATATCTTTTTGAAAAGCTTGTTTGGATTAAGGATATTTCTAATCGAAGCGTCCGTTCGAACTCGCAAACCCTTTTAGTTAAACCTGCACACAAAACAAATAGATACCGGACGTGTTTCAGGTTTGCTGCAGCAAGCATATGGAATGACCTACCTCCACCGTTGAGAAAGAAAATAAGCCTGGATACTTTCAAATCAAAATATAAAGCCGCCTTACTTAGAAAGCAACTTGCTGCAGAAAACCTAAAACACGCTTACTGGAAGTGCTTAGATCTGAAACAGTTTTTCAAATGATGCAATAATCCCAGTACTCACTGCACTCACATCTAAAAACAAGCATTCATGCACACGTTATACACACACACACACACACACACACACACAACACACACAACACACACACAACATACACACGCACAACACACACACACACACACACAGAGAGACACATACAAATGCATACAGCGAACCCTTGATAAAAGAAAAATGCCTAGCGGCGATCGGGGATTACTGACTAACTCCCAAACGGCGCCTAAGGGAGAGGGAGAGTCTGAAAAACAGCGCTGCATGAGGTTTCTCGTGTTAGCAGAAGCTGAGACTCCCCCTTTGCCCACAATAACGGGATAATGTGATTAGTACCTAATGTATTTTAAAACTAATAATTGTACCTATAACTTAGAGTAATGAATAACTTAGAGTACTAGTAATTGTATAACTTAGAGTAATGTAACTGGATAAGTTAAATTAAGTGTTTATTTCACTGAATTTGTGTGGCAATAAAGAATATTTTTATTTATTTATTTATTACAATAGAATACATTGATTACAGAAAAAATATTTCAAACTATATTCCCCAATATTCTTTTCTTTTTAGGTTTTACAACCTCTAACAAACTTTGACAAAGCTTTTGATGAAAAATCAATCTAAAATGAAATCTCGCCTCCTATCACTTAAATACTTTGCTGGTGCTGGTATCGCTCCGCTCCACGCTCCGTTGGGCACATGAGACATGTCTTTGAAGTTTTGTAATTCCATACCAATGTCTGTGGTCACTGAAAACGTATTAATTGCGTGACATGCTTCTGTAACGAGACGCCATTTTATTTTCTTGTAAGATATTTTTTTCGGAAATAAGTATTGTTCCTACGCCCTATTTTACTTAGAGGATGAAATTCCAAAAATCCCTTCTCAAGGAACCGCTATACAAAATACAAACCACGTTCTTAGCTCATATTAAGTTCATAACTTTTACTAGGTGTACCTACCGATTTTGATGATACTTTTTTTATTCGAAGCTGATGCTTGTCATGTAGTTCCATTTTTTGATTGAAATTTCTAACGAGTAGCTTTTGGGTTATCCCAAAATTGACGTCGGTTATTTTTTTAGAAGAATTATCTTTTTATATTTTTCAGTGGTAAGTACCTAAATACTTAAATTTTTATGACGATATTTACACATTAAAAATCGTAAAAATAAAGAATAAGACACAAAAATACGAATCCGTAATAATTAAATCATTTACTTTTTGGTTCAATAATGTGAACATAATATTCATATTTGACGTACTAGGTATTTTGATTAATAAATTCGGTGTTAATAAGTTACCTAATTCGGTAATAATGGATGTGGTAAATAAATAACTAAATAAATAACTGTGGTAGAAACTAGTCGTAGGTATACCTAATATAAAAAGTGATAATCTAAATTTTACTAACAAAAAATAACCGACTTCAAAGTTACTCAAAAACTACTTGTCAAATCTCGTTCAATGTGGGATTACGTGACAAGCACCTGATTTCGATTAAAAAAAGAATCATCGAAATCGGTTGGCGTGATATTGAGTTCTCCGTCCATTTGTCGCGCTTGCTTAATACAAATTTAAGACTTATATGGTTTTATCATGGATGCCATTGTCAGATCTCAATAAAATTTATATGGGACCACATGACAGCACCAGCTTTCGATTAAAAAAAGAATCATCAAAATCGATTCGCCTAGTCCAAAGTTCTGAGGTAACGACATAAAAAAAATACAGTCGAATTGAGAACCTCCTCCTTTTTTTTACATTTATACGCGCCCAGGTTTTCAACTGGGGAAAATTATTCAATTCTACGAACGAGATAATAGATAACATAGGTAACCTCCGAATATGACAATTTGTTACCATGTCCTACATAAAGATGTCAGTAAAGGATGGAGTAACTTATTTCTGGAATGGATTTTTTCACTTACCCCTAGCGATAAATTTATTCCACTGAACAATATTTTGCCATCATAAATTCTCTTGTCTTTGTCGCGGACACAAAGTTTGTCTCTTAGTATTTGACCAGATATAAGTTAAAGACAATTTGACCAGCTATTTAAGTTATAGTTAAAGACATTACAAATGCGTTGCCATTGGAAAAAGCCTAATTAATAACTTATTGAAACCTGTTACAAATTATAAGGATGATTCTAGATGAGCGGTGGTAGCGGTTAAATAAAGAAATAATAATGAATAAACACAGCACACAGCCAAGACCGACTATAATAATTCACACTTTTGTTTTGCTGGCAATCGAACCCAGAACCCTTGGAATGGCACTTGGAATAGAGTTTATATGGCATACGTGTTTACGAGTGCTTAATCTACATAGTGTAACCAAACCCATAAAATCTGTAAAAAAACGTAAAAAGTACCCATAATTTTTTATAAAATCTTTGATCCTCGTTTCTGTAAAATATGAAAAATGTAGATGTGCCAATATATTACTGAGTGACTTTGACCAAAAGTTACGCTTAAGTTTTACTACGACATATCTGATCCAGTAGAATAAATAGAAATCTTTGAGTTGACCTTACACTCAGATGAATAAAAAAGGTTTAAAGAGGCCTTTTTTCGATCTGAGACTTTAAAGGACGAAAAAACATTATTATTAACAAAATAGACGCGACATTAGCAACCTTTAAACAAAAGAATTATTTTCTGCCTAAACATTTCTCACGCCAACGATCAAGAACATACAAGCCCCTTATCCTCCCCTAAAACGTTACAAAATTAAATCGACTGTAAAAAACGTTTTAAATTTACGAGAATGAGAATATTCCACATTGTAGGCCCAGCCTTTTGAATAATCCATTCGTCCTCTATTCATCACACCCCCAGGTCCAAGTCCTTCAATCTTTCACCCTGAATATTATTCGTAAAAGTCTCTAGAATGTTCTGTTAGATCTCCGCTTCAACATTAATATTTTTCAATGACTAGACGATGGATTTATGTTTTTCGTGAAATTTAATTTGGACTTTTTTTTATTGAACAGAGGATTTTATAAAATAAAAACAATCTTAGCACTAACACTAAAAATGATGATAGACAGAAAATTCTCGGTATTGAATGATTTTATTTAAGTATCTATAAATTATTTTCATTTTGTATCTGCCTTATTTTGATGAAAAGTTATGACGGACCTATGCTTCCTTTTCATAACAAAAACATCCTTAACTAAGCAAGACGATGTGGACGATGTTCATCATTCATCAAATGGCAACAAGAAGCAGCAAAAGTTATAAAAAGCATAATGGTGCTCGACAAAAGTAACTACGGCTTACTACGGTATGGATGTATAAATAACTCAGCTTTAGAATCGATACAAGCATTCAGGCTAGCGGCTATGATCACTTCAGGCTTCACTTCTACATTATTCTAGGTACATATCAATATTAACCTCACTGAAGCCTCAAATGGCTCAACTTTCCTAACGCCCTTGCAAAGTGATATCTCCACTATCCGTCCTCTAGTTCGAGCGCTAACTGCATTGAACTAGTAACAACTAGTTAGAACTGGTTATATCCGGACACGGTCCAACTAAAAGCTTTTGTGGCTGGCCAGGTGCAGGATTTTAGCAGCATTTTCCACAGTTATTACCTAATTGAATGACCATCATGTTAGTAACTAGGGCCTTGTGGTAAAATGTTAAAATGTAAAAGTTTGAATTTGTTGAATACACAATTTTGGTTTGTATAAACTTCTTTTAGTTTGCTTGGGTAAACACTGTTTTAGGTTACTTACTCGTACAGGCAATAAATTCTTTCAAGTTTTTTTTAAGTCGTAATCCAAGACAGTGCCACCTTACAGATCAACGTCAAAGTGTGTATGAGCCCTCATTGAAGAATGAACGAATAGGTACCTAGTTGGCCCGCACTTGCCCGATTTTTTTTTTATCGTAGTGGAATATCGGCCTGTTGCTTCAAGCAAGGCGGTTAGATCATGTACAGTCACCTGCAGAGAAAAGTAACCCATCTGTTTATAAATATACTAGCTGTTGCCCGCAGCTTCGCACGCGGAAATTATGCTTAACATATTATTTTGTATCCCTTACAAAAGAGAATTTAAAAACAGGTTCATTTATATTGAAGTACTTTTATATTTAGGAATTTACATACTGAAACTTACGATACAATCGCAGATCATTCCTCCGAGAGCGGGTTTGGAATAGTAAACAACATTAACATTTTTTTTCTTTTCCCTCTCCCTCTCCCTCTCCATCTCCCTCTCTCCCCTTGCCCTCTTCCTCTCCCGCTCCCTGTCCCTTTTCCTTTCCCGCTCCCTGTCTCACTTCCCCTCGCTCTCCCTCTTCCTGTCCCACTCCTTCTCCCTTTCCCGCTCGAGGTCCTTCTCCCACCACATATCCCTCTCCCTCTCCCTTTCCCGCTCGAGGTCCTTCTCCCACTTCATATCCCTCTCCATCTTCCTCCATCGCTCCCAGTCCCTCTCCCGCCCGCACCCGCGCCCTCTCCCCATTTCTCTCCCGCTCCCACTCCCTCTCCTGTTCCCTGTCCATTTTTAACTTAAAAAATGACGAAGTTGATTACTAAGTTCATTCCCCTAAATTAACTGTTTAAGGGATGATTTTCCGAAAAAAAAAATTCTAAGTTAACTTTTGTTTATTACTATAAACTTACATTAAAAAATTCATATATTTTATAACTCTAAGGCGCTCCACCCACTGAAGACGCGTCCCGCCGCGGTGCGCGGAGCCGGGAGCGACGGATAACACAACTGCGCGCGGGGCAATTTCCCGCGCGGTGCCGCGTCGGCAGTGTGTTGTGCTAGGCGTGATTTTATAAATTGAGATAATTGCATACAATGGTAAAATCTGCCATCCCGCGCACCGCGACGGGGCGCGGTGCAGTGGGTGGAGCGCCTGAAACTGGCGAAGTTGATTTGTATGTAGTTGACTACCAACCCCTATTTTTAGGGGATGAATTTTGAGAAAACAGTGGTACAGTAATTTTTGTGTCTAACTATAAGTTTATGTACAAAATTTCACCCTTCTTACTTCAAAACTGACGAAGTTGGCATACTAACTTGCACAGTACCTATTATTTAATCCTTTAGGGGATGACTTTCCAAAAAAACGTAATATGTACTTCCAAATTTTGTTTCTAATCTGGAGCTAATATATAAATTTTCATGTTTTTAACTTTAAAAATGACGAATTTGCGTACTAAATGAAATCCTCTAAATTAACCCTTTAAGGGATGATTTTCCAAAAAACTGTGTTAAAATTAACTTTTGTTCACAACTATAAACTTACATAAAAATTTTCATATTTATAGGTCTAAAACTGACGAAGTTGATTTATACGTAAATGGCTTCCAACCCCTATTTTTAGGGGATGAATTTCGAGAAAACAGTGATACAGTTATTTTTTGTGTCTAACTATAAGCTTATATTCATTCTTATAACTCTAAAATTGGCGAAGTTGATTTGTATGTAGTTGACTACCAATCCCTATTTTTAGGGGATGAATTTCAAGAAAACAATGATACAGTTATTTTTTGTGTCTAACTATAAGCTTATATACAAATTTTCGCCCTTCGTACTTCAAAACTGACGAAGTGTCCATACTAACTTTCGCACTCTTAATTAACCCTTTAGGGGATGATTTTCCAAAAAAACATAATACTTACAAATTTTGTTTCTAGTCTGGAGCTAATATGTAAATTTTCATGTTTTTAACTTCAAAAATGACGAAGTTGCCTACTAAGTTCAATTCAGTAAATTAACCCTTTAAGGGATGATTTTCCAAAAAAATATTATTAAAGTTAACTTTTGTTTATTACTATAAACCTACATAAAAATTTTCAAATTTATAAATCTAAAACTAAGAAAGTTGGTTTGTATGAAAGGGTCTTCTAACCCTTATTTGTACCCCTTAGGGGATGAATTTCCAAAAATCCGTTCTTAGTGGACGTCTCCTAAGCATAAACTATTTCCCTGCCAAATTTCATCTTAATCGGTTCGGCAGTTTCTGAGATTTTTTGTTTAATCAGCGGTGTGTCGCTTTTCAATTTTATATATATAGACGAACAGCAACATTTCCGTTGCCTGTTGCGTTGAAAACAGATGGGTTACTTTTCTCTTTAAGTGACTGTAGCTATGTTTCTATGATCGCTAGAGGAACACTTTCATATTTATTGTTTTCAATATTAATGACGCACATAAATCTGACGGCTGGGGAATTATTTTTATAATATTTATAATTATGATTAATGAATACAATATTTTATAAATCTTTAGTTTTACCCTTCGTCTGAAGGTTCGTGTAATCTCGTTAAATACAAACAATCTGAAGTAACCCCTGCTGCATGCGATTACATCATCGGTCAAAGTTTTGGGTACCTACCGAGTTGTTATCAGGCCTCGCTCGCTGTTTAGAGACAATAGAGCAGCATTACACTACTGAATGAGATCTTTATTTTGTTTAGAAAACTGGCCATCATTAAAAAAGTATTAGGTTAGGTGTTTTATGTTTGACACGACTTGATTAAAAAAAAAAGTGGCCGAGTGCGAGTCGGACTCGCCCATGAAGGATTCAGTAGTAGCACAGTAAATTATTCCCTATACGGTGGTAGTAGCAAGACCCAAAATACTACTGTCGTTTTTCGCCAGCATAAACAACTTTGTTTTAATACCTAATCAAAAAGCGGCCAAGTGCGAGTCGGACTCGCCCATGAAGGGTTCCGTAGTAGCAAATAACATAATATAAAAGTTCTTGAAGTTCGTTGTAACTTTGATCGAGGTTAATTGTGGTTTACGATTTATGACGTATTAAAAAAAAACTAATTACTAGATCTCGTTCAAACCAATTTTCGTTGGAAGTTTGCATGGTAATGTACATCATATATTTTTTTTAGTTTTATCATTCTCTTATTTTAGAAGTTACAGGGGGGGGGGGACACTTTTTACCACTTTGGAAGTGTCTCTCGCGCAAAAGATTCAGTTTAGAAAAAAAATTATATTAGAAACTTCAATATCATTTTTGAATACCTATTCATAGATACCCCACACGCATGGGTTTGATGAAAAAAAATTTTTTGAGTTTCAGTTCTAAGTATGGGGAACCCCCAAAATTTATTGTTTTTTTTCTATTTTTGTATGAAAATCTTAATGCGGTTCACAGAATACATCTACTTACCAAGTTTCAACAGTATAGTTCCTATAGTTTCGGAAAAAAGTGGCTGTGACATACGGACGGACAGACAGACAGACAGACATGACGAATCTATAAGGGTTCCGTTTTTTGCCATTTGGCTACGGAACCATAAAAATGGCGTCCAGTTACACTATAAAGTTCTTGGTTACAAACTATTATTTAATAGTTTGTTTTAAAACAGATAATAAAACCTGTGACGTCAAGATTGACGTTTGTTTCACAACTGCTGACAGCACCCTGGCCGCGTTCCACTAGACGCTCAAAACGCTCACAACGATCAAATTATAGGTATACCAGAATCTGATGGCAAAATGTGGAAATTAAAATTGGAGACAACATACTCGCCAGTGTTGGGAAAACTAGAATAAAACTTGTTGATCCTTGATATTTTTAACAGTTAGTTTCATAATAGGCAATATAATATGTAGGTATGGTTTATTAACTTCAGATGAAAATAAAGCTATTTTTGAGACAAGCACATATTTTTTATATTATAATTAATTATTACAGTGACTAACAATAATTTATGCAACTATAATTTAAAATTTGCCATCTGTATACTAGTATTATTCATTTGATGTTATATTTTTTTATTCATTTGATGAAGAGAACAAATAGATGATAATAATAATAAATTGCTCCTTTATGATACAAGTTCACGTAACTTTTCATTTCATATTCACAAAATTTTTGCTACCTTTAATTTGTAAAAATGTTTGTATTATTTATTTCAATTAATTTAATATCATTTGCTAATCTTACTTACATACAAAGAAATCATATGTAGATTATTTATTAAGAAAATATAATCACGAAAACTAAGTATCAAAACGAGTTAATCCTACAAGATGGATGATATTAATAATGCAGATTGTCGCTTAAATACAACTTTTTCCTCACATGTTTTTCAATAAACATTGAAAATAATATTTGTGGCTTGTGATCGTAAAGGTCTTTTCGACAGTAAATCGAAAATAATCATCATTTTAGAAAAAGAAAAAAATTCCATACAACTCTTTCTATGACTTGACAAGCCGCTTGACAATAGTTAGTTTTAAAAAATTTCATTGCCATATCAAAAACCCATTTTTCTGCTTGTCAAAAATGCCATGAGATGCTGGTACACCTATAGTACCTATGATATTTTGATCGTTGTGAGCGTTGTGAGCGTCTAGTGGAACCCGCCCCCTATTGTCTTCTAATTTCATTTCAAATGAGTGTCACTGTCCAGTGTTGCCAATGCTACGGCAATTACAATTTACAAAAAATCACAAAATCTACGGCCTACGGCTAGGCGGCTGGAACCCTATTGCCGTAGCAAATTCTACGGCTTTTCGCAAATTCCAAGGTCTTTTTTTATTTATTGTTTTGCAAACATTTAACGAATGTTAAAACTCTTAAAACAGCCTCACTAGGCTAATGTTGATGTTAATCTAGGCTAATGAAAAGTGTTCCTTGTTTTGTGGGCATCAAATTCACTGCCGATGAGCTCTTTTTTTAGTCTGAGCGCTGAACCAATGGTATATTATGTTGGCATAATTGGATAGCTTATTATATTGGCAGCTATGGACACGGCCCACAGTTGATCTTTTCCCATATAAACACGTCTTTTTTTATCTAAGTACACGGCCTTCCAAAAATTTTCATTGGCAACACTATCACTGACTGACAAATGACAGTTGACACTGACTGTTCATTGTGTGCCAATTGCCAAGCCAATGCCCACCCAATTCATCAATTGAATCTAATTCAAGAATTCAACATTTAGATTTTAGACTCATTTAGTTTTCGATAGATTGGAAGCTGCAATCTGCATTTACTCGTATATTATATGGAATTAAGGTAAAAACAAAAATGTAAACGAAACCTTTTAATGTGCTTGTTGTTTCAATTCAAGGTTGGTATTGTTATAATATCTTGAACTATTTATTCCAGATCCAAAAATGGCTGAATCCGAGAACCCCATGGAACAAATAAATGAAATAGTCATCGAAGTTGATGTTGATCTCTCTCATTGTCCTCAAACAATTATTGCACGGCCAAATTCTTTTCTTCCAAGCACAGGAACAGAGTTCTCGGAAGAGTGCAGAGGTAGAAAAACGAAAGAAACTCGGAACACAAATGACATTTCTATCGTCAGAAAACGGCCGAAATCATCTGCAGAGCGCGCACGAGCGTACCGAGCCAGGAAAAAGGCAGCAAAAGAAGTTTCCCTGTTTAGAAAACGTCCAAAAACAGCAGCAGAGCGCACACGAGAGTGCAGAGCTCGGAAAAAGAATGAAACTAAGGCAGATAATGTATCCTCACTTCGTAAAAAACCCCCAAAAACAGCCGCTGTACGTACAAGAGAGTGCAGAGCACGGAAAAAGGCAAAAATTCACTCAATTATTTCTACATTAGTGATGCACTCTCTAAAGCAGCATTAAGTGAAACTTGGTTCTATGAAAGTGATCAAGACAATGATCTTAATGTATTGTTAATTTGTTATCATGTCTTACTTACCTGTGATTTCAAAAAAATTATGAGAGTGAAATGGGCAGGTAAAGCCGTTGATCTATGATGGTGAACTATGATATTGAACTATCTGATGTTAAACTATTTTGGAGGTCATCTTGGTACAAAAACTTCCTACATTTAAGTTGGTTACTAAAACCTTCACCAACGACCCTGACCCCCTTTAGGTCTATTCAAATCTGGAGAGACCTTTGCCCTGCTGTGGCCCATTATTAGGTTGAAGCGAAAAGAGATTCAAAATGTTACAGTTAATGATCTAACATAAGTCAAATCATATTTTATCTGGTTGGTTAAAACATACATAATATATTATTCTTATTAAGCATTCTTATATACATACTTATTATATTTGGTCTTGAGTAGTCTGTCTTTCTAACGTTAGTTCTAGTTTCTAACGTAAGGGGTCCAGGAGGGGAGAGGCTAAGCCCCCCCCCCCAACCCCCCCAATTTATCAACGTCTTCCACCCATGACAAAACATAAATAAGATTCATTTCATTGTCTCTGTTAATTGAAACTCTTATACTAAAATCCTTCAAGCCTCACTCCCAAACAAAAATCCTGGATCCACCACTGCATCTAATGAATCAATTGAATATAATGTTTTGATGTCCCCATGTTGGTAATGACCCTATAGTCCGATTTACAGTAGTTAAGTAGATAACAACAGACAATTTACTAACTTTTTAGTTAAAATTTAGTTATCTATTTATTATTCTGGACCACTTTTCAACTGCAGATATTGCACATATTTTTAATATTGTAAAGAATGTTGTGATATGGAATGAAACTTAATTCAATTGTTTTTATATTTATTGAACAATATCAACTTGGTATTTATATATTTCTCAAAATTCCACAAAATGTGAGATTGTACGTACAATTTACCCAACCGCTTACTTGGACCATGAGCTGTTAAATTGGATTTCAGCATAAAAAAGTAACTTGAAATTACAAAATATTTTGAATAGACATACTTAATTGCTTTAATTTTAATTATTTTCATAAAAAACTTAAATAAAAAAAATAGTTATAGTGGAAATTATGAAAAACAATTAACACAAATGTCAGGATTTGTAGTGCAAGTTTCATGATCTGGAATCATGAAACTTCAGGCATCGTAGGCACTTACCCGATCAACTTTTGGCCTGTTTCTGTCATAATACTTAAAAATAAAACTTGTATTTGACACATTTTTATTTTCAGAAGTTTCAGATAGGCAACTATCTGATTGTGAATCATGGCAAAGTACAGCTTCGTTAGAAGATTCTTCACTTATCTTTTCATTTTTCTGTATTTTTAACTGGCTTAAAAAAATGAGGAGGTATTCAATTCGACTGTATTTTTTTATGTTTTTTACCTCAGAAGTCAGAACTATCGACTGGGTGAACCGATTTTGATGATTCTTTTTTTAATCGAAAGCTGGTGCTTGTCATGTGGTCCCACTTAAAGAGCGAGATATGACTAGTAGTTTTTGAGTTATTCATAATTTTGAAGTCGGTTATTTTTTGACAAGAATTATTTTTTCTGCGTTTTAGAGGTCGGATCAAGGCGCGAGAAATGTTAAAAGATCGGGCTCTGTGAACGCTATGCAGAATTAAAATAAAATTTAAGGTAGAAAGTAATTAGAAAAAATAATTTTGAAAATAGAGGTATTTTGGCGGTATTTGGGATTTTTTTGAAATTTGTGAAATAATATTCATGGAATCAATAGAAATGGGTGCGCCGAAGAATTTCCAATCTTCCGATACCACGCAGTGGTCGGTCGACGTGACTCTTTTTTCGGCCTCATCCGCTCCCAGAAGTCTTTCGGCTTTTATTAATTGGCACTTTGGCTGCTTGCATTTTTGTTGGGATGTCTAAATGATTATTTTAATGGTTGAATGTTAATTCTACGGCTTTTTGTGCACAAATTAAAACACAAATATTATTGAAAATTTGTCAAAAATCTAGAATTTTATATATTGTCTATAAGCAATTTCTATACACAACTATTTCTATAATCGATGTGTTAATGTTTCATAATGGACTCCAAAATGATTGGACCGATTTAGATGAAGTTTTGAGGAAATCTTCTGCTACTTATCAGTGGGTGGGCGGCTAATAATTGACAAGTTCATGTCCATTATTGCATTGTTTTCTATTGTAGTCGAGGATGTTAAAATTTAATCATGGCCAAATATTGTGTAATTCTTCGGCGTCTTTATATTTCTTATTTCTTAAAATAGGTTTCTTCGCAGTTTTGGAACATAGAGGATATTTTTCAATATGCTTGTCTCCCACTGTCCATTGACACACTTACTGATGAGACATTTCCTTGACCAAGCACTTCAATCGCCTCTTGGTTTCCCAATTTTAATGAACTTCCTTCATACTTGAATAGCTCCACAAAATGATTCCGTTCAAAACACATATGGGCTGAGACACCACTATCTAAGATCCATTTACTGCTCTCATCATAACTCCAGTCGTTGTGGGATATGTTAAAGGCTAACATATATTCTCCCCATGTATCTGTTTCCGTTTTGGAGCACGACACTCTTTAGCAAAGTGGCCTCGCTTTCCTTTTGTGGCTTTTCCATGGAATCCTTTGTTTTCTCTAATACTTTATTATTGCCACTTTTTGCCACCAATAATGCCGTTTCATTTTCATCTTCCACGCTCAAGCTGGCCTCCTCGTCTAATAACCGAGCTGTCAGGTTCGCTATCGTCTGGCTCTTCGGATCAAGTGACATCGAAGCTTGCCGAAGGGATCGGTACTTCGGAGGCAGTGTACTCAACTGATTTTTTTTTTATTTGATATTGTTTATTTCAAGATTGGTTCCAAATTTATCAAAATTCGGTTTTTATGATGGGACCCATAAGGAACCAGGGGAAACCTTGAAATACTCCTAGATGTATCTCAATTTGATATATTTTTTCGAAGACTGTTTCTTTGAAGCCAATTGTTGAAGATTTCTATACAATTGACACTTCTACAATATCATAATTAACTTTAATTTCAGCTGCGTAAGCTGCTATGCATCTAATTTTTCACCTCTTTTTAAGGTCTTTCACAGTCCGGATTTGTTCGGACATGGCTGGATTTTTAGCCTCCTTTCCAACTTGTGAATTTGTCCGGATATTTCATAAACAGAGATGCCAGGTAGTAAGAGCCGCTAGCTTTGAAACCAGCGGCTTTTCAAGCAAAGTTCTTGAGAAGAGTTTACCTGTGAAAGTTTGAGTAAATGCGTCGCTCAAATGGCGTTTTTTTTTGTAACAAATAATTCTGTACTTTTGTACTTCCGTAATTTAGAAATGTCCGAATGTTTGATATAAACTTTGATACTAATTAATTGTCTGGACTTTTCCAATTTTCTGTTGGTAGCGTCACTGATTTGAGTCATATTTGGAAACTCAAGCTTTACTGTTTTAACTGCTCCATCGTCTTTGGTTTCTACGTTAACTAGCTTTTCAATAGCATCATTTGTAACATTTATAACAAAGTGTTTCATAAGACAATCTATTAATAACAATTGATGAAGTCTCTTAATTTTCTAAACAATTGTTACAGATAAAATCCCAAAATTTTTGACCATCACATTTGTACAGAACATATTTTTTTGCATGAAATACACTTAACCATCATAATATTTGCATAGCTTGATAACGGAATACAAACCCTACATACATTACATTGGACAGATCGCGCGAGACAACAGTTTTACGATGGTTTCGTGTGAACTATTTTGTCTTTGTCATTTCCAGGTCGTAATTTTTTGATGCATAATTATTATTTAATTCTTCCAAGTTACATGAACCAAGTTCCATCTGTAAATTATTGGAAAAAGTCGAAAGCTCACTAAATGCTTTCAAATCATATTCACGTTTTGTTGATACAGGGTCATTTTAATTATTGACATCCTGCAGAATTTTTGTTTTTACTAAATCTACTTGCTTCCACCTGAGCTTTCCATTGCCATAAACATTGGTCTGTATGATTTCCTGCGAAGAGGAGCGTATTTATCACATCAACATGAAACACAATGTTCCTTAGCTTGTGTGCACAAGTAATTATCTTATTTACGTAATTTTCTACATTCTCACAGCTCTGTCAACTAATTATTGTCACCGGTCTGTAAACTAATTATCAATTCACTTAGTAAACCTACCTTCCTTGTCAAGCAGGAGTCATTATTAAAAGGTTTGCGCAGGCACCATGCTTGTTTAGAAGTTTTCGCTTCTTGTATGTGAACATAGTTGATAGGATCTACCAGTAGTACTTATGATTTTCGTCTTAGGTTTTTTGTCGTTGCTTTTGGTGAAAGCAGTTTCGTTTATTTATTTATTTTAAAGACATTACATTCATACATCTCGCTCAGAGTACTTCAAGCATTCTGATATTCATTATCATAATTAAAAAAAATTCGCTGTTCCCGTGCTCAATCAGAGCACGGGAACGGTCTCGGAAAGTACTATTTAACAGCGAAGAGTTCACAATTTAAGTGGGGAATTTCCTAAAGTTGTTACGGGAAAACTGATTTGTACTATGAAAATGAACAAAATTTTACAGTTTTGTGGTAACATTTAGCGATATTAAGTTAAATTGTATGTTCCTAAATGAATACATGAGGGACTGCTTTCATATTTGTTCAGTAATACGCTGATAAAGTTGAATATAACTTGTCGGTTAGGTTTGTCATGATAACAACAACCGTTTTATGCCCCCTTTTACTTGCATATTACGCAATTAGAGTTGTATTTTCTAACATAACTTTGTAAGGTATTGCATCTTTTGAAACCACATACAATGTTAAACGAAACTGATGCCCATCACATTCGAATTTACCCAATGATTGCACTTCCCCTGAACCCAAACCTGAAAATGTAACGATTTCACCCACAAAGGATACGATCTCGACTTTACGTCTCAATATATGCTGATATGTCGTCCTGCTGAACCCAACCTGTCTAACTAACAACAGAATCCATCTGCACCTGACTAGAAGATTATTCCACAAACAGTAGCTCTAAAGTCCTAAGGTCCATCAGAAATGCGTTACAGAGCTGAAGCTTAGCTAATTGCTATGCCCTCTGCGGTTGTAATTAAGCCTGTGAACGTTGGTCTCAAATTGATTCTGGAGGTCTGACTGTCTGGGGAATTTCCACAATTTAGAGATTGTTTGACTGCTTCGCTTAAATAAATAATGGATGTTTAGATGCGCTATTTGGGTTAGTTGATGGCGGTTCAGATATATTGGACTCACGGAGATTTTCTACGTGTTTTGATGGTAATAGCCGACCGGGCGACCTGTCAATTCACCTGACGGTTCACGGCTATCGTCGCCAAAGGAATCACTGATACTTTGTCTTCCAAGAAAGAGCAAAAAAAATATAGAACTGTCTCGCTCTCTGCCGGAACACGACGTGCAAATCACACAATTGGCTATTAGACAATTTTTGGAAAAATATTTTAAAATTTTCGTAGTTTTATTTTATACCTCTTACAATATTTATTTTTCTCATAAAAGTGTTATTTAGTAGGAAAAAAATAACTTTTAATCCATTAATTTTAAATTCGCGCGAAAATAGTCCGCCATCTGTCACTTGCTGGCTGTGACGTCACATTTCAATTAACAAAAGTTTACGCTCTATATCTGAAGATATTTTAAGTGAAAAACTTACACCTTTTTCACTGGAATTGTGAAAATGACAAGCTACAAGACGTGTGCAGTGCCTATGTGTAGAAGTACTACAATTAAACCTGACAAATTGTTTATACCTACACGTTTCTAAATGCCCTCAACGTCGAAAGCAGTGGTTACAATTAGCACGTCGAGACCCAGAGTTAACATCTGTTATATCAGCAATATTCTTTTGTGAGGACCACTTTGATGTAAGTATTTAGAAGAAATCAACTTAGCCTCTGATTTACTAAAAAAACAAATTAAACCTAACCTAATATTGTTCATAAACATAACCTATAAGTAATTTAAAATCATTAGTAATATGGTGTCGTTAAGGGGACGTTGAGGAAAAACCTACAAAAAAATCCCCCTGTGACCACTTAGCAAGACTGACCAATTTTACTTTATTAATTTCAGTACTTACAAGGAGATTTTTGCATTCCGAAACTCGGTAGAGCAAAAGTCAGGGTTACACGCAAAGAAATTTGCGACCATAAATGAATCAACTTGAGGCAAATTCGCACTGTTAGCTTGCGTATAGCCTGACTCCATTTTACAAAACCTCTCAAAAGCAGAAATCAAAATATATCTTATTAATTTTCTCAGTAAATTGCACAGTGCACACGATATAGTTAGTAGTACACGACGCTTATTTTTTGAATTGTGACGTCATAACATGCTCAATCATGGCCGCCCGCGTTTCGGTTCTCGTATCCACAGGTAAAAAAACTCAAATCTATTTTTCAAAAGTAAAAATATTTACAATTTATTTTCATGCAAGAAACGTATTGTATAATTATTGTTAAACATTATGCAACCATATTTAACACATTTCATATTTTACCGTGATAACTGTCAAATAGCCAATTGGTACAAATTGACGAAAGGAAAGGCAAAATAAAGTATAATAAAGGAAGATATATAGGAGGCTATTGGGTATGAGTTACTATAGAAGATGGGAGTATGGATTTCAGTATAAATGTGTCCCGAAAATGTATGCAGAGGTTCTTATACCTACCATTAATAAAAATACATGTTGCAAAAGGAACATTAATCCACACAGACTGCTGACGGGAATACAATTTGTACCTAACGGTTACATCCACAGAACTGTTATCACAGCAACTTGAAAGATCCCTTTATCGGACAAGATGGGACACAAAGAATTGAGATCAAGTAATTTAAAAAAAAGATTTGTAAATTGGTTAGCAGAATACCTATGGCGACAAGAAAATAGAAAAAAACATAAAGATGATTTTGAAGAATTGATAAAATGTATAATAAAAGTATACAAAATTTATTTTACCACCTTTCTTTTCATGTCCTACAAATTGAAGTAAAACAATATTAGGTCAAAAAAGGGTGGTGGGGTACCTCGTAGCCCCGCGCTATGAAAAAACCACTAGATAAAGTTTCAGGTTCAAATATTTTTATTTAACGCGAAAATACGCGATAATACAGCTATAGGAACCTTTTTGACATTTCTGACGTTTAATTTGGAGTATAGAGCCACCTCTACCAGTCTTCTGTTTGCTCTGAGCAATTTTACAAGCCTTATTTTTAACTCTACATTTGTAGTCATTGTAAAACTGAAAAAATATTCAATGCATTAAACGTTTCACACAAACCCTTTTTACAGTATAATGTAAAAGGGAGGCTTTTGTCTCAGTAAAACAATGTATTCCACAAAAGGAGGTGGCCAATATTTACCCCGGAAATGGTTAAAATACGTTTTTTTGTACAAGGGTTTAGTCCTCTGAAAAGACATATTTTCCATTTATTATAACATAACTAGAATTTTAATTTTCTTCTGAACTCCGCCGTGATTAGTTATAATAAATTAACAATAATAATAAGTTGTATTGTATACAAATATACTTTTACTACCTCCATTGCTATCACCCCGGTCACTCACATGCGCGCAAATGTTTGACATTTTTACGAATGTTTGCACATATGTGAAGGGCGGTCAGGCAAATGGATTCGCATAATTATTTGTTCACGAATGTTCAATCTTGCTGTTGTTATTATATTGTGGTCATTCAAATCCATTTTCAATACAGAAAATAAATGGTAGTACGATCAGACGCCACGAACCACGAAAAATTAGGAGATACATCACCTTTTTAGTCGTGTGTGTAACTGGTCGCACGAATGTGTGGGAGACTACACGAAGGTTCGAGGTTCGCGCGCTTTGATGTGCGACAAAAAACCGACACAGCTTGGAAAACCCCGAATGCCTCCAAAACTTCGCATAATCATTCGCGAAGGTCGTCCCACACTTGTGGGTTCGCGTATTCGCGCGAATGTGAGTGACCGGCATCACTGGAGGTTGACAATTGGCTGACAGAAGTGCGAATGTCTACTATATTGTCATTTGCCAAAATATTATTTTTCAGTTTCATTTCTGCAAAATATTAATTGTATTTGATTTTTTGCCATGAGGTGCATTAATTGCGTGGTTGATATTGAACGCATGGCACGTCACTACATATCTTCCTTAGCAAAAAACCTGCAATCCATATTGGTAGAATGGATCACTGCAGTACAGGTATAGCATTTTTCTTTACTATTAAGTAGTGCTTACTACGACTAGGTTCACGCGGCAATGTACAATATTCCTGTTTTTTTTTTGCAATACGTTTAGAAAATAAGTTCTATTTTATAATAGGCTCCTAACATTTTTTCTTTCAACTTTTAGGCAAAGGCAACAAAGACGCATGGAAATGACCAGCTCTGCAACCAGTTCTGTACAAGCTGTATATTTTTTTGTAATAAATAAATCCATGTATTTTTATTTTTAAAAGATGTGTTGAGGAGATTTTTTACAGCTTTTTTTGTCCTCCATGACAAAGCACCTTTGCGAAAAGCTGGTTGATTAAAAAATTACGTGCATAAGTGTATCAATGATACCTAAACGAATAAATGATTTTGAATTTGAAAAAAACTTGAATGCATCACCTTATTTGCCTTATTTGGTACTATTGTTATATTTTATTCCTTAATTTTTACATATGTGTACCTAAATGTATATAATGAAACAATAATATAAATATGCAGTTTTATTTATATTACGTTTGCTTGTGAATATTTACAGATAGGTAGGTGACAAGTTAATACGTATATTTTATTTAGTACTGCTGGTACTTCTTTTTGTAGGAATAAGGTCATACAGTCATAATTAAAGTAAAAGACATATATTAATTAATTATCCAAAAGATAAATAGTACCTATTTATTTAATACAAAAATCGCTCTTTAAAACACTTTTTCACGATTATATATGTTTTACAGAATGTCAAACTACAAAAGTTAAAACTGCCCGTAAAAGGAGAATCCCGAGTTCTAGAGATTTTTATTGATAAAATTATCAAAGTAGATATTGCAAGCTTTAATGTAACCGCGGTCACTCACATGCGCGCAAATGTTTGACATTTTTACGAATGTTTGCACATATGTGAAGGACGGTTAGGCAAATGGGTTCGCATATGAGTATACAAGCCCATTTCCGCTTCCTCCTACACTTTGTTCACGAATGTTCAATCTTGCTGTTTTTATTATGTTGTTGTCATTCAAATCCATTTTCAATACAGAAAATAAATGGTAGTACGATTAGACGCCACGAACCACGGAAAATTAAGAGATACATCACCTTTTTAGTCGTGTGCGCAACTGGTCGCACGAATGTGTGGGAGACTACACGAAGGTTCGAGGTTCGTGCGCTTTGATGTGTGACAAAAAACCGACACAGCTTGGAAAACCCCGAATGTGTCAAAAACTTCGCATAATCATTCGCGAAGGTCGTCCCACACTTGTGGGTTCGCGTATTCGCGCGAATGTAAGTGACCGGCATAACGTAAAAATAATATGTGTACATTATACTTCACAAATGGGGCAAATGCTCATACAGATGTTGGCCACCTCCTTTACAACATTTATTACGAAGAACTTTAGCTAACGTGTTCACATTGAAACTTATAACTGACAAGCGACAAGTCAACGTCATAGCAATATCTCATAGGCAATGAGTCTAAAAAATGTGTATGTCGAATTGTCGACTAGTAAACTAGTTTAGTCTATTTTGTGGCATGATACTCACTTTTTCCAGTCCTTGGCTAAGGACTTTCCATTTCAGAATTTTCAATACCGGCTACTTCAGCCCACAACTTTGCTGACATAGCCCTCCCTTCCTTAGAGCGAACACTGCCTGACGCTAGGGTCGTTACAGCCGAAATACGGAGTCATTATACTCACAGGAATTCAATTTAACGAACGTTCCAGTTCGAAATCACCAGATACGATAATCACGAGAACGTTTTGCACGAAGTTTGTTCTGAATCCCCGGTTCTAGATATGGGGAAAGCAAACACTTTCAACGTGAACTGCTAGAATCACAGAATCCCCGTCCATTCATAGGCTAAGTCAAATAACGGATAGTTAGTTACATACGGTGCAGTAATGATTGCGGCGGTGGCCTAAGTTATAAGTTACTAGTACTTAAAACTTAAGGTTCTTAGCGCTCTTACACACGAACAGCACTTTGCAGTCGAGAGAGCCAACTGCAAACGTCGACGCTTGCAGTCGACGCGCCGACAGCAGCCGTCAACTTATAGCAATTTGTCAGTCAGCAGTAATATTGTTGAAGTTACACGCTGTTAGCTTGTACCACACGATGTACAAACAAAGGAGCCCGTATATCGGTATGACCGGACCTGTATGAGATTGTAATCACCGTGGAAGATACGACTGACTTGTAAAGAAGAGCACAATCAGCGTTATTCAGAAGACCTATAATTTCAGAGAAGTTGACCTAATTACTAAAGAGGGATTTTTTATGTAGGTAACTGGCCGCAAACAAACAGACGAGCCACTTGATGGTAATTGGTCTCCATTGGCCATTCATCAGTAGGTAAGTTTGGCAAAGAGAGATCTCCCGCGGCCCGCCAGGCGAGGGGTGTTGCCTTGGAGGAGGCCGAAAAATATGTTCAAAACTATCATTACCTAATCTATAATTATACAGAGTGGAAAATAAATGTGATTGAAGGAAAAGTACCTACCCTGAATATTAATGATGGCTTTCACTGAAAGGAAACATTTCTTTATTTTCACAAATAAATAAAACTGCATTCAAAGATTTTTGATAAATCACCTGCTTAAGCCGGAATAGAACTGTAAATTGTGAAAAAACACCCTGTATTTTATGATACCAATCGAAAGGGAAAGGAAATCTTGTGAATACAAGGATCAATTACTTTTGAGCAACATAGTATCTTAAGATACCAATATAATTATAATTATGGAAGACCAAGAAAAATATGAGTTAGTATAAGATAATCACCATAATTGATACCTATTTGATTAAAAACAATTTTTATCCGGTAAGCAGATGGGTGCAGAGTAGTGCAGACACGCCTCTAGTTTGGCTCTTACGTCCCAACTCAGAGTCACTAACGGTTACTTAAATCGTTCCTTAGTAAAGAATCACCATACAAATTCTGTACTAAGGAGCGATTTAAGTAATCGTTAGTGACTCTGAGTTAGGGCGTTTGACTATTAGAAAAAGGTCAGTGACCTGCTAATGAATCATGGCACGTAATGACGTGTATGTAGCCTGTAGTACAATGGTGAGCGTGGGCGATTGAGGAAATTACGTGTTTATATGAGGTTGAGCCCGACCGCACAAGGCTTGCTGATTGGCGGCGGTTAATTATTGGTACATTGTGCGCTTTCCCTTTTCCCTTCAGGTGTGTGTAGGTACATGTATAATATACACTATAATAATATACAATATAACTAGCTGCCCGGACAGACTTCGTTCTGTCAAAAGTTTTTTTTTATTTTGAGATGTAAGCTATCCTATCTTTCAAGTTGGATCAAACTGCACACGGTGTGCAAATTTGATTAAAATCGGTTCAGTAGTTTAGGAGTCCATCGCGGACAAACAACGTGACACGTAATTTATATATATTAAGATATTGACGAAGTGACGACCAGTGAGGCGCAATGGTAATGGTTCTGGGTTCGATTCCTAACGAGGCGGATGACTTTGAATTTCTGTTCTCGGTCTGGGTATATGTTCTGGGTGTATCTTGTGTGTGTGTCCTTGGTACCCACGACACAGGGAATCCTAGTGTGGAGCTATAAGTAGCTTTATATAAATTTATAAAATCTACACGCTATGTTACATCACCTTTGATTCCAACTCTGATACCGCTCTAGATACGGCATTTGCCTCAAGAAGCATGGCTCTAAAGCTACCCAATTTATGAACCCCTTTAAGTTCATAAGTTTAAGTTCCTAAGTTTAGGTTCTTAAGTCCTCACTCTTAAAACCCTCCCTCATGTGTCTGTTTATCCGTAAATGTAAACCATCACAGAGATTTACTTTACACTAAAAAAAATACTTTGAAATTTTTACAAGGAATGGAATTGAGTTGTTCATTTTTAAAAAAATATTTTTTTTTTAAATGTATTTTAAATCTTAAACACAAATTATATTGATTGGCATTGTTAAAAACGCTTAAAAACTATTTTTAATATTAATAATAACGAAATAAAAGTTGAAAAAAAATCACGTGGCTACGAACGCGCCAAATTTGACCGCCATATTTGTGACGTCACTTTGTTAAAGAAATTTCACGATAGTACGGTCTCAACGGCTCCTACACGTAAATTAACTAAAAATATCCGAAATTTAGTGCAAAAAGATATTCCACGTAATTTTATTGTAAATTTAAACGTTAAATGATTTATTCTTCATTAAATATAATTAAACTCTCCATTGATTATATACTTACACCAAAAGAAAAGGTTACACTGTTTATTAGTAAATCGTGTCTGGGAGGAATCAGGGCAGGGTGTTAGGGGTATGAAATCAGGGGTGTATGATAAATTATATTTCATTTATCATACAACTAGCTTCTATCCGCGACTTCGTCTGCGTAAATTTCAGATATGGATCCTTAGAGAAATGAAGAATGTGATTAATAAAAAAAATGCACAATGCAATGCTACAGAAATTCTATGCTAGTAGTAGGTACATACATACGATGACCCTATAGCCTAGTTGATAGCGATTCGATCCAACCTGCGAAGCGAGGGTCCCAGGTTCAATTCCCGGCCATATCTAATAAATATTTGTACTCGGGTCTTGGGTGTTATAGTGACGTGTTGTCCATATCACCCGCGACAGGGAAACCTACTGCGGCGTTATGGGTTTGTACGCGCTTTATACATAAAACTGGTACAATATATAATTTTTTTTGTCTCCGAAATACACCAACTTGGTCAATGACCCGTGTGGCGAATGGATACCACGCCACATCGCTGAGTCAAGGGTCCTGGGTTCGATACGATGCGAGGTGGTTTGAATGATTAGTTTGAATTTCTGTTCTTGGTCTGGGTGTGTGTCCTTGTATTGTCTATGGCACCCACGACTCAGGGTATCCTAGTAAGGGGCTTCACACTCATAGGAGTGTGAAGCGTTTATTTATTTAATGATGTTCCTACTGATTTTACAATGTTAATGATAGTAATAGTAGTAGTAGTTATCTTTAAACACGGCTCCGTTTTACTCTACCATTGAGGAGTTCCACTTTGTAGCCCCAGAACCCATCATCAAATCCTCATTGAATTGAAGTAGGATCAACGTGGCAAAATTCCTAACCTAATAAAATAAAACCATCTGTTGTTTCATAAAAGAAACGGGCAAGTGCGTGTCAGGCCACGCGCAATGTAGAGTTCCGAAGTAGTAAGTTTATCGACTATTATTCATTAACTACTCATGTTAACATAGCCGTGATAGTTTTCCTTGTAAATTCATCATATTATAACCTATTTTTGAGATTTTTTTCACTTGTCCAACTCCAACCGTTTAGCCAACTGTCCCCCCTGGACACTTGACTCCAACCAGAATTAGCACTTTAAAGCAAATATTTCGCAAACGGACCCAAAATTTCAAAAATGGTCTTCCCATAATATTTTTGGAAGAGCTTTTCATTTTTTTTAATAAATATATGTATATATCCATGCCAAATTACAGCTTTCTAGCACTAAGGGTTTCGGCGCTTTGTTTTGGACAGACGGACGGACGGACAGTCGGACAGACGGACAGACGGACAGACGGACAGACGGACAGACGGACAGACGGACAGACGGACGGACGGACGGACATGACATGACGAAACTATAAGAATTCTGATTTTACTTCGGAACCCTAAAAATGAATCTATGAACGAAAACTAAAATTTAACCTCTTATTCCTCGGGAAAAGGTCTATTTCCGGGATAAAAAGTATCCTATCTGGTAAGTTAGGTCAAAAACTATCTGTGTGCCTTTCATCTATATCCGTTCAGCCGTTTTTGCGTGATGGAGTCACAAACATCCAAAATTTCAGATTTATAACATTAAGTAGGAAAGTAGGATTAAATGTACAGGTTCCGAATAAATGTACACATTTAACATTATCTTTTTTGTAGTATTCACACGTAATGGTACAAAACAAGCACGATAACTTTTAAGGTTTAGCATTTTTAATATGTTTATCAATATATTGACGATAATATCAAGATTTTATCAGTTTAAAGTCAAATCACAGTATCAGCTGTATGCTGCAATGAATAGCAATTAACAAAGTGACGTCACACGCGCGCTCGGGTTTATTCGGGAACTGTCGGCGTGTTTTCGGTACTGGATTCAAAAACGTATTTTTGATTTGATGTAACTTTTAAATTATAGCGAATATAAAAAAACTAAAATAACTTTGTTATAAAACTTATATATGAACTTTCCATTTATAACAAAAAAAAATTTTAGGAAACACCTCAATTGTTAGAGTATTCATGACGAACGAATTCTCTACGTGAGGTCATAGCGAAGTACCGATAAGCAATCCATTTTCTATCACCATTTTAAGGATAATTCAGTTTCATGGTTCGATCATTCTCGAGATTTTAATAGCGAAATGGCAGTTCTGTTTGATTGCAGGTCGACAAGAATCATTGAAATTGATGTGTTACAGTTCTTTCTTTCTTTTTCTTCTCTCTTTCTTGGCTGACAAAGCATCAGTGATGCCTTTGGTGTTGATGATGTCCATGCGCGACGATAGCCGCTTACCATCAGGTGGATCGTCAGCTCGTTTGCCGGCTACTTCCATAAAAAAAAATTATGTCTTGTGTACAATTCAACGTTTATTTTTGGAGTAAAACTCCTTATCTATCGATTACATATTTAAGCCTGCAGTATGAGATTTTATGGGGAGTAAAATCAAAGTTTTTCCGTTACGTTAGGTATGCGTTGTTTGTAATTCGTAACACAGAATCTAGACGGCGTTAGATGGCTGATCAGTCAATGCCGTTTAATGATAATAATAATAATGGTACATCCCACTCCGATGATGTTACCCCATCATCATCTCGCCATGGCGTTAAACTAGTCGTTTGTCGGAGCTGACTGACACACAATTTTATAAAGTAGTTTTGAGTAGGCACTTTCATGTTATCGGAAATGTAGGCTGTTATATGTTTCGGTTCTTGAGGCAGTGGGTTCCAAAATTAAACAGACAATCAATTGCACAGATTATTAATACATACAACATAGGCTTTATCGCTTTGCTACAGCTGAATGATTATGAAGTGAAAAATATTACAAAGCATTAGAAAAACATCTGTCAACTAATTTGTCTCTGGAGGCCGAATCTAGAACCTCTTACCAAGGTAACCAACTGAGCTACAGTTAAGCTATTAAGCCTGTAAACATTACTTACTTTAATTTCAGTTTTAATTAAACTCGTAAAACCCGTTATTATTATGATTTATGAGGGATTTAAGTATGAACCCCTTATTAGGATTTCGGATATTCCATTATAAAAACCGGAACCGGAAGATAAATTCATTTACATCTGTCTGATTTAGTCTATTTTATAGTTTGCTTCGGTGCTAGTTCCATTGATTGCATTAATTCTACGAATATGTAAAAAAAATAATAACACGCTCATTCTGTGTTGTTTCAAGTGTTATAGTTATTTATACGATAATAAAACACAAACAAACTTTTCCTTTTTTAATTCTGTCTGTCTTTCTGTTTTCCCGGACTAGTCTCTGTAACGGCTGAACCGATTCTAATGGGATTTTCACTGTAAGGTAGAGGAGGATGGGGCTACATTATAAGCTACTTTTTATCCCAGGTAATTCCGATAGGATCGGGATTTACACGGGAAAAACTCACAGATCGCAGTCTCGGGCATATCTAGTTCAAAATGTATTGGGACAAAAAAATAATCTCCCAGTCAACCTTACCTTATCTATTGAACCAACAACAAAAAATCGCAAGTGAATTCATTCAAGTACGAACCATCGTACTGAGCAAGTTTTTTTGATAATTTATGTTACGTCATTCATAACAATTTATAAAATAAATGCGTGCCTCCAGCTTAATTTAAACCCATTTCCGATAGCCGATAATACATGGTACGCATGTATTATTCAATCCGATTACAAAACTTTAAAACGTGGTATTGTTGAATAAATAAAATCCTACCCATTTTGAAATATTAAAATATATTTGTATACCTACCTAAATTATTAAACTTTAGTAAATCTGTGTAATAATAAAACTTAATAATATCATAGGTTCTTTTCTGGATCCAATATTTTCAGCAATTTTTTAACATTATTACCAAGGAAATACACAGTCCTCGAGAATATAATTAGTTTTAAAACACCGTATCTTCTCACGTACAAGTCGTTCGTGCATAAAAGTGATAATTAATGAATGAAGGGGCGCGGTGGTTGTAAAATTGAAATGAACTGGTGCTTATCTGTATAATAATATATTACTGTTAATAGCCTAGAGGTTTTTAAACTTGGAGTAGGTAGTATTTGTCTTAACCGTAATTTTTTGCCCCGACTTACTCTAAGATAAGAGCATTGTTCTTTCTGATTTTTGGAGTTTTAATTCCTCATCTATCGATTTCATTTTTAAGCCCGAGGTTTATGATAATGATATAAGGATTGGGATAAGGAGATTTTATGGGGAATAAAATCAACTTCTTTTCCGTTACGTTAAGCGTTATGTATGTAATTCTTAACACAGAATCTAGATGGTTTGTTGGTAAGTAACTAATGAAAACTATTCTACTACTTTTACGTGTCTAGACTTTTTGGTCTATGTTTATGTATGCTGCAGGGAATCCACGAATACATGTTATACATATTATTTCATTAGGCAAAGCGCTCTTCATGTTTTCCATTTAGCAGATTGGTTAGCTGGTTGGGAACTAATCAGCTGTAGAACTAGCCGTTACCGCATGTAACTAATTTACTGTGGTCAATACATTTCAAATTGATGGAACCTAAAGCCGCTAACATTGTACAGGTACGCTGGTGCTAATATAACACAAAGTATTTGAAAATTCATCCCCTAAAGTTGACAGTGTATGGCTATGTATATAAGACCGCTCATGCAAACTGGATGCCGCATCAAGTCTGCTGCAAACTTGACAAGTAAACTTGATCATGTATGGCCAGCTTTATATGTATAGTAACAAACTTCATTCGATAGTGTGCACTTACCATTCCACGTTGCAATTTTCGTGCATTAGCCTAACTGGCCGAAGACGGCACAGCTGACCTCATTGCGTCGGATAGGGTGACTATATTATCTGTATAATTTTATATTTTAGGACATTTCTACCTACTTATTTACGTGTAGGTTTTATAGAACTTTAATATAAATTAGGAGTTAGTGCACAATTTTCGCGAAGTTTTAACTTTTTCCACGATAGTGTGCACTTACCATTCCACGTTGCAATTTCCGTGCATTAGCCTAACTGGCCAAAGAAGACACCTGACCTCGTTGCTTCGGATAGGGTGACCATATTTTCTGTATAATTATGTGTATAGGTAAGTCTTAGTTGTGATAGCTTAGTTTGAAGGTAGTTTTGTACGAGAACCCCAGGTTTAAAGTTTTAGTCCTTAACGATCGGATCCTTTTCGATCTGTTTTGTTTTCATCCTCATTAGATACTTGTTTTACTTGCTTAAACAACGTTAGGTGTCTTATTATTGTTCATACAATATTCATAATTATGAGTACTTTTGTGCTACACTATACTAGTATAATTTTATTATAAGGTCAATGACGAGACTGTCCTGTATAAAATAGAAGAACACACAACCTACACTAAAAGCGTTCGTTAAGAATAAATTTAGGAAAAATCAGCATACGAAACAGGCGAATACAAGTTGGTGACATAGTTTTTAACTTAAGGTTAGCTAGAGCACTCTAGCGAGATTTCATCACATTTAAATATCCTAGTTTCGGAGAATGAATGAATATTTATATTCTAAATATCTACTGTCGAGGGTATTTGAGTAGAATGTCAAAGCAAACAAGCATCAATATTTATATTTGCAGCCTTTGTAAACAGTAAACGATAGATGTTTTACGCCTTTGAGAACTTGTATTATTCTAAAAGCACTTGAATGTATTATAGTTACTTTGAATTGTTTTTAATTTATTGATTAACAAAGTAAGTACAAGAAACTTAAAAAATGCATGCATATTCACATACCCAGAAAGCTAGTATCTTCCTGAAACACATACATAATGAAATTTACTTTATTTCTAATTAAATTACTTTATAACCGTTAGATATAGATATTAAACTATATTATCTTAATCATAGATGTGATATTTTTAGTCTGTGATCATTTTTTATTGAACATATAACTTTCAAGTAATGTTACATTCAAAGCAATAAACACATTCCCTAGTAATTATACTTGTCCAAAAATAAATTTAAATTTAGTCCAGTAATTTATCCATTAGCAGGAACATAAATACGTCAAGATTAGTGCAGTCCAAAAGATCACATCATTTCAGATGCCACCAGACGGCGCTGCCATATTTAATCCTAATATGACAGCTGTCAGTTTTCCCGCCCACTCACGCCCTTTCGGCGCGTATTATTTTTCATAATGCCAAGTCCGATCACATATGCCTAAAATCCTTAATATGAAAACCTGGAATTTTCCATGAATTATTTAAAACTGGTAAACCGATTTGGGTGTGATTTCGCGTGCGTGAATTGAATTTAAATTTGGAATTGGCAATTTACTTTGGTATTACGGTGACATTTTTTTTTAAGTATTCACTGTGGATTTGTGTCGAGCCAGGATTTTAATATTGAGGTTCATCGAAATCCAAAAAAGGTTATATTTGTTTTAGTAGATATTTCTCAAATATTGTGTAACTATATACACTATACAGTCCTACATAGAAAACTTTTAGTGTCATGGGTCTTCACAATACATCGTAAAACAATTTTAATTCAGTAGTTGATGAAAAAGAAAACCGCGTAGGTAAACGAAAATATCGCACAATTATGTAGAAAAACTACATTAAGTATTTTATTTTTTATACATTCCCTTCATCATCATGCGACATCCTTTATTATCATTTATATCGAATTAGGTAATATAGAAAAGAAACCATTTCATAAATCTTGAGGAATCCAATTGGTTACCATCAGCAAGGCAAATAAAATTCTAGCTCCATTAAGTATAAAGTTATAAACTGCTTCGTACAGAGTCCACTGCACCCAGGGTTCCCACCTCCGTGTGTGTACTGTGATTCCTTTGCTTCAGAAACATAAAAACCACCTACACTTTTATTCAGTAAATTTTTCAGATAAATCCATTTTTAACCGACTTCAAAAAAGGAGGAGATGGTCAATTCGACTGGGTTTTTTTTACCTCAGAACTTTCGACCGATTTTGATGACTCTTTTTTTAATCTAAAGCTGGTGCTTGTAATGAGGTCCCACTTAAATTTGAGCTAGATCTGACGCGTACTTTTTGAGTTATTTTGAAGTTGGTTATTTTCTGTCAAGAATTATAACTTCTTCATAAAAGGAGGAGGTTCTCAATTCGACTCTTTTTTTGTGTGTTACCTCTGAACTGAATAACTTTTTTCTAAGTGCACCGATTTTGATGTTTGTTTTTATCTTTTATATCCACTTATCCTATTCGAAAGTGTTTCGAAAGTGCTTGTCATGTGGTCCCATTAAAATTTGAGATGAGACGAGTAGTTTTTGAGCTATCCCTAATTTTGGAGTCGGTTATTTTTTAGAAGAATTATTAAAAATAAAGTTCTTGATAACTAATAAAACAACACTCGATTATGTTATAACATTGGTAATTCAATATCCTTCAGGCATTGTTATTAGAACAATGTTGTTGTCTGAAGAACAGTTTAGCTCAGCAGTTATTGTTCTCTGACGGTCGTTAACCGTCCTTACCACTAAACGGTTTGTTCATTAACGATAATAATATCATGTGTTTCCACAACACACGATATTATTATCGTGTGTCCACCGCAGTTTCAACGTTATTGTTATTGTTATAATGGCTTTTATGTTGAGGGTGTAGTGAGAGTGCAGTAGCATGGAAACATTGTAAATAACAAGGCTTTTATGTAAATAGCCCACAGATGAGCAAGATGAGCTACTTGATGGTAAGTGAGGACCGTCGTCCTAGGATAAGTAACTTAGGAAGCATTAAGTCCGGTTTACACGTAAAATAAGTAAATTAATACGTATAAACAGATAATTAAGTATTTTTTTAGTTATAATTTAGTTATCAACTTAATTAGGTACTTAATACGTGGAAACCAAACATTGCCGATGCTTTTCCAGTCAAGAAAGAAGAGTGAAGAAAGAAAGTAATCTCTCAAGCCTCAATCCCCCAGCCGGAACACGACAAGATATTTATCTTAAATGTTATTGTAATTTCCTCAATATTATTCGTGCACCTTACCTCATTTAATCTTTCTCTAATCAGCTCTGGTCGTCTGGAACAGATTGCTGTGTAGCGATAAGACTGCCTTTTGTAATCTATATCTCAACAAAAACATAAATGTGAAATGAGAGCAAAGTTCAAAAAAAATTGTGATCTAAATGGGTGCCAAGTTCTGTCTTTAAATTTAGTATAATTCAGTTCATGTGGTACCACCGCCTCACATATCTGCCGTGTAACAATAATTGTCTAATGTCTTATAAGCGATTGTCGGAAGGGGTGGATTGATGATTATTAACAATTATTGATTATGATTTATTAGTTGGTTAAATTACCTTTCCATTGTCCTCAGGTGAATGGCGCGGAGAGAGGAGAATGCTAGACATCACACGAGACAAACCTGTCAAAGTGTGCGTCCGGGTAGTTGTGCCGGTTCGCGATCATCCAAAAGTAAGTTTTATTAATTAAGAGCAATAAGATCCCCTTCCATTTTTGAGTCAGAGCACTGAGCAAGGAAACAGGGATAGGAATTTTCCTTCAACAGGGATAGGAGATGTCGAGAATTTCAGTTCTTTATTCATAATTTTTGATATATAAAGATGTTTTATAGTATTTATTAAACAAGTAGATAATCATAACAAATTATAGGTAAAAAGGAATCTTCTAATTAGATTTAGATATTGATAAGTTTTATTTCCATTAAATGTTTTTTTTAATATTTACCTATAACTATACATACCAATTATTTGATTTTGAAATGTGACGTCACGAAATTTAGGACCCCCTCCCACCCCTTGTCACACAATGTCACACTACATCGAACCCCCCCCCCCTCCCCGTAACGTTTGACGTAATTTATGGATGGCCCCTTATGACAAGTGACCACCTTTGCGGAATTTAGCAACAGTTGCAATACTTATAACAACATTTAATTTGTTAATGATGAAACACGAATGGTATTAGAAATGGTATTTCATATTGCCCTATTCGATTCGGACATGCAAATGTATTAATTAACAAACCAATACTCATTAGTCGGCATGTGGTTACATTATTCGATGGATTCGGAATATCTGTCGTCATTGGACGCAGTACAAATTGAAACTGTGTACAAATTGAATCTGTATGAGCTGTCACGCTTGAATCAGCCGACTGCCGCCCAACGACTCGTTGTGATTCGACGGGGGGCTTGAGAGCCTGTTCTTTCTTTCTTTTTCCTCTATCTTTCTTTGATTGATTTGAAAAATTCTTTCACTGTTTGGAAGCTACATTATCCCCGGGTGACATAGGCTATATTATGTATATTTACAAAAAAAATTTGGGATCCTTAGTAAAACTCCAATAATGTAACAAACCAAATAAAAAAACCGAAACAAAGCGAGGACGGTTACTCGTATATAATATGCATCTTCATTTCGAGTATTACTGAACATTATCTACATATTAATAATAATAATATAAATATACTAGCTTTTGCCCGCAGCTTCGCCCGCGGAAGAGATTGATTTTTACAAATCCTACTTACTTTTACTTAGTTAGAAGTTGCCTATGAATTAAGTAAACATGTATCATTTGATGGCGTGATTCAGAACTTGCAAATGAATTTTACTAACGCCATCTATTAACAACAACCGGAACTAAATATCTAACAACTAACAAAATATCGATCTTCCCACGGGGATGTTATACCGCGGTATAAAGTAGCCTACGTTACTCTCCACCCTCCTCACTATCTCCATGCCATATAACAGCTTCGTTGCGACGTGAAAGACGGACAAACAAACAAACACACTTTTACATTTATAATATTAGTATGGATATGGATTACCTGAAAAATCCGATTGGTAGCTTTGAGACATTAAAACGCCTTATAAACAGACCACTGAACACCATCTACTCGATTGCTAATTACAATAAAACGAACAAAAATTTGTTATTCAAAACTATTCAAATTTTTATGCACTCTGTAATTGAATTACCATTTTTTTTATGTATTCAAAGGTAACCGTCCAACTTTTGATAACATCTGATGAATATTTATGATACTGATGGTTGAATTGAAATTTAAGCTTTGATGGCGCGAATGCATCGAGCAAATTCGTTATTAATGCTCATGAATATTTGCAACTAGCGACAAACTTTTCTCTATGAATAACTAACTTTTAATATATTCAAATGTCACTTTATGAATAACTTTTAGTTTAATTCAAATATAATTTTAAACCATAGACGTTATGGTCCGTATCCGTAACCGAAACTAACTGATCCGGAATATTTATCCGAAACTTTTTGAATAATTTCGGATAGGGACGGAGTCTTTTTCAGACAAGTCATGACAGGTTTTCGCCACGCCGACGTACTTTTATTTATTTTTCCTTTTTCCAATTCCTAAATAATCGTATACATATCTATATGTAACTGTTTTATTCCGAAACTGGTAATATAAAATGCACTTGTCACTTTGTCTGATGCACCGTCGTGGCCAAACTATTACCAGCTAAAAAGCTTTTTTTAGCTTTCATTCATTGCAACGTTTTCAACAAGAGTAGGCTATCCTTCCGTAAAATGAAATCTTCAAACACAATTTACATCTATCCCAGATAAGAGATCACGTTCCCAAACCATTTATCGGGAGTTAGTGAGGAATTACCTGAATTTCGACGGGTATAGCACCGGTCGGGGGTACAGTGGGCGTTTTAGAAGCTGACTCCGAACATCTTAACAAAAAAAACATTCACTATATATAGTGGTAGTTAATTTAAAACAAGAAATGACGAATAATGTCGTTTTTAGTATTTCAAATAAGGATTTTTTGCAATATATTAGGTATTATTATTGTAATTCCACAAGATCTCTGCAGCACACACGAGCAAACACTTACAGTTACAATATTCGTTTCAAAGTACTAAAACAGAAAAAAAATATTGAGGATAATCTGCCATTTTTTGTTCCATTACGCAATTATTTTTTTCTAATATAAAGTTTGCAGCCAACACATTTAAAACATTATGTATTCTTGGAAAATAGATAGCATACACAATTCATATCATTATGATAACCGACCGTCATCAAAACCGTAGGTAGGTAACTAAACCAAAACCTTTTTCAAAGTCACTTAGGTACCTTCTCGTAAATATTGAAATAGGAAATCCTAGTTTATGTAGCGTTGACCAAAGATAAATGATTATTTACTCAAAATTATTCTTCATCTCTTTCTTTGGTATAAACCAAGACAAACTCACTGTAACTCGATCCTTCGTCATTATGTTAGAAACGCGCGTTGCTGTCCTAATGTCCAATTTAACGTTCATTCCTGAATCAAATAGCCTGACCCTTGACCTTTCAGGCGTCTACCTGCGTTAACAGCCCTCATTGTTTCGGTCTATCGAGAAAATCCGTACATCTAGTATTTTGTACACCTTTACTAATAAAATGAGTGTGACTGGATTTCCTAATTTCCTTGCATTATATAGGTACAGCGCCATCTAGTTTCACAATTGACCAACATTTAATAAATACATTAGATTTAACGTATGTTATTTTACGATATTTGTGATTGTGATACTAACCATCATGTGATTTGTCTGCTCTTTTTTCAGCCATTTAAAAAAAGCGAATATTTATAATCATCGTCATAGAAATAGGTTCTTTCGCTTGTGTAAGTTCCACAATTGGGTACCGTACCCTTTCAGTCGCTCATGAGCTATATTTTAGTGCACTTACTAACTGGTAATTTTACCCATAGATGTGATGTGCATCATAATTAAAGCGTAACATGTCCTCTCCTGTCACGAATATATTTTGAGTGGTGCAAGTCACAAACTTATCAGTGTTATTATTTTAGCGATGTTTGTAGTACTACGCGTTCACTCTAAGTTTGTACTTACCTCCCGTCCCGCTCCTCATACCGCAGCTCATTTAGTACGGACAGCAACGCTAGTCGCGTATTTTTGAGGTCCCGTGCGGCGCGTGCATTCTTGAGTTTGTTGTTGATTTTGATGTTACTTTCGTTAAATTATTTTTCTATTGATTTATTTTACGTTCGTTGATTTTTGTCGCTACAATGACTAAAATAGAAAATGTTTTACACAGTGGCAAACGTAATTTGTTATTTAAGTTAGTGAAATTATTTTATTACTTTTTGTCTACAGTACCGTTAGCTGTTAAATCGTAACGGTCGACGAGTGCAAACTTAGAGTGAACGCGTAGTACTTAAATATATTTCCACAGGGAAATTACAAGATTGTTTAACGAATAAGACTTATTTAAAAAAAACGGAGCTATATGGTTCAATAAACAAATCTTCAAATTTTATAAAGGGAGATACATTTACATCAGCCTTCAACGGATTCTTCCAAAGCCTATCGCTTCACGCATCCCAGTTAGCCTTTGGTAACGACGCAATTAAGTACCTATTAAGAAAAACTTATTTAAAACAGCGTCATTTCCTAACTTGGCCCGTCCATTTGGCACTCAATTTTCGCGAACAAACCGTGTTTGTGATGCTGCCGTCTCGAGTCGCTTGATGAGTGCCTTATCAAGTGACACGGAGTGATGTCGTCGGACGACACTAATGTATGTTGGTACCTAAACCAAACGGTTTGACGCTGTACCCAACATGATATAAGATACCTTTGCAGAGTATCAGTTAGGTACAGTTTTTGCATCGATAATATCAGGATAATACGATATTTGACGTTGACGTTTCAAGTCTTCATAATCTAAATTTTACTAACAAAAAATAACCGACTTCAAATTCTCAAAAACTACTTGTCAGATCTCGTTCAAATTTATGTGGGACCACATGACAAGCACCAGCTTTCTATTAAAAAAAGAATCATCGAAATCGGTTGACGTGATATTGAGTTATTCGTCAATTTGTCGCGCACATCTTAACACAAATTTACGACTTATGTAGTTTTCTCATGGATGCCATTGTCAGATCTCAATAAAATTTATGTGGGACCACATGACAGCCATCAGCTTTCGATTAAAAAAAGAATCACCAAAATCGGTTCGCCCAGTCCAAAGTTCTGAGGTAACAAACATAAAAAAAAAAAAAAAAAAATACAGTCGAATTGAGAACCTCCTCCTTTTTTTGAAGTCGGTTAATAAGATACGATAATGCTAAAGCTATGTGCTAAAGCCACACAATTTTTTTGTCGTATTGGTCATGTCCGATTTGATCTATGAATGTAAAAATTAATATTAGAGTTATTTATTTACGCAATAGATATTATTGTTATCAATGCGCATGTCAATGATTTTTTGTAATTTTTCTTGCTAAGCGTTTGTTTTTGCTAATATCAGTTGTTTCTTTTTTTTCTTTCTTTCTTGGCCGTCAATGCAACAATGATGCCCTTAGTGTCGCTGATGTCCATGGGCGACGATATCCACTTACCATCAGGTGGATCATCAGCTCATTGCCGACAAATGAGTTCTTCTACAAAAATAAAAAAGATACCAGTATTTATTGGATTTATTACGTAATGCTAAAATTGAAAAGTCAGTTCAGAAAAAGCAGCCATATTTCATTTCGTAACCGTTCTAAAATTTTCTTTCTCACCTGATCCAATATTTAAAATGGTGTCGCTAAAGAAAACAATGAATGAATGAATGTTTTCCGTAAAATATTCTTGGTTCCGTTCCAAACGCCATTTCATGCTGTCCACTTGCAAATGCCCGATTGAATTACAGGCGGAGGAAATCGGATGGTGTTTTCTGTTTTCTATTTACAATAGTATTGCTTAGGGCAATATTATTTAGAAAGGAAACATGGTGTAAGGATTATTCCAGACTGTAATTATTACAAAAAATGTTTTGGCATAGTAGCGTGTTTCGTAATTGAGGACGGTTTTAGGGTTCCGGAGTAAAATCAGAACCCTTATAGTTTCGTCATGTGCGTCTGTCCGTCTTTCCGCCTGTCCAAAGTAAAACGCCCTAAACTACTAAGGGTCTCGCCCTTAGTGCTAGAAAGCTGTTGTTTGGCATGGATGTACGTATTTACTAAAACTCCAGAAACGTAGAATAAAATATTAAAAAACATTTATTTTCAGGGTACCACCCCTACAGGTAACGTGAGGACAAATTTTTTAATCGTCGCGTACTCTATAGTGTGGGGTATTGTTGAAAAGGTCTTCCAAAAAGATTTTTGGAATTAGGAGTCCGTTTGCGATACATTTGGCTTTGAAGTGCTAATTTTGGTTAGAGTCAAGTGTCCCCCCCCCCTGCCGGCGAAACGGTTGGAGTTAGACAAGTGAAAAAATTCTCAAAAATAGGTTATAATATGATGAATTTACAAGGAAAACTATCACGGCTACGTTAGCATAAGTAGTTAATGAGTAATAGTCAATAAACTTACTACTTTGGAACTCTACATTGCGCGTGGCCTGACACGCACTTGCCCGCGTTTTTTTAATGTCATAATTGTGTGGTTAAATTCTGCAACAGCAATAATCTAAAAACAGCAATGCAAAGATAAATGATTGTAAAAGCCCAATTGTATCGTTATTCTATTTTGTACGGTCTATAGAAAAACTAATAATTCTATCATTTTACTTAACCTGAACTCGCTTTAAGCTGCTTATTGGCGTAAGTCAATTACTTATAAGATATAAAAAAAATCATTGATTGTAAAAACACATTAACGAAGAAATATTATAAGTCAATGGTTTTATGCATCTTACGTTACTTATACTTATGATAAACTACTATCCATATTTACCTCTTAGATTAAAGAAGTTATCTATATTCCTTAGCTACGAGTATAAAACATACGAAAAACGCAATATCCTTTTCTATGTCAGTTTAAAACGGTTCCTTTAGAGCAAAACGAACACAATAGATAGTAAAATCCACCCCCAAGGTTTCCTCAATGCATGAATTTTCCTCAATTCTCCAAGAAAGAATTCGTCCAACCGCTACCCGGTTCTGTAAATCGGATTGTCGTCACCTGTCTCCTGATCAACTGACAGCATGCAAACCACAGTGGAGTAACATTTAGTTTGGAATTCTACCAAAAATACTTTGTAGGAAATGGGAGACTTTTCAGCATTTACCGATTTTAGCTACAATTTGTATGCATTCAATGTGTGTGTACGCTGCGTTTCTTCTTGTGAGTTTTTTGTTTAATGCAACGAAATTGGGGTTTTGTTTTCATTTTCGGTTGATTTACAAATATGATATTGAGACAAGTTTACATATTATAGTGCGTCGGATAAATGAATACATGTCTTTTAATAATAATCTAAATTTTACTAACAAAAAATAACCGACTTCAAAGTCTCAAAAACTACATACTTGTCAGATCTCGTTCAAATATGACAAGCGCCTGCTTTCGATTAAAAAAAGAATCATCGAAATCGGTTGGCGGGATATTGAGTTATTCGTCAATTTTTCGCGCACATCTTAACACAAATTTACGACTTATGTGATTTTCTCATGGATGCTATTGTTAGATCTCAATAAAATTTATGTGGGACCACATGACAGCTACCAGCTTTCGATTAAAAAAAGAATCATCAAAATCGGTTCGCCCAGTCCAAAGTTCTGAGGTAACAACCATAAAAAAAAAAAAAAATACAGTCGAATTGAGAACCTCCTCCTTTTTTGAAGTCGGTTAAAAATTACACAATTTGATAGGGCAACTTATGAACTTCTATCGGAAGTGATATGATAAGGTCAGTTTAACCTTGCATTTGTTACAAATTACAACTGTACTCAGAAACGACATTACTGATTTTGATGCAGACTAAATAAATACAACGTATGGCTTTTTTATGAGGCAGAAAAAAAAGGATATTGAATGAAATCAGTAACATTAGACGCACGCAAGACACTTTTATCCCTAGCTCAGTACCCAAGGCGTTGAATACTAGCTAATACGGATTTTCATCATCCTTAAACATCTGGTAGCTTCGTCCAGGTTAGCAATAAACCCCATATATTTTTAACGCCATTAAGTACTTAACAACAAAGCAAACGCTGTAGCTATTAAATCCGCTAGAGGGAATCCAGGCAGGTTTGCACTGCGCTCATGTACGGCGATCGACTGTTTGCACAAGACCGCACTAGAAAGGTGAACGTACTAAAGATAGAGGATAATAATTTCTGCTTTTTCTAGAGCCGACTGGCCGTAGGGCTCTTTCTGTGGATACTTGGGAAGTTTGGCTTTTACATACATAATCAATTGACATTTATTTCGCTAATTTATAATTGTAATTTGATAATATTGCATTAATTTTATTAGTCATGTGTAACAATTTGCATGCCCAAAGAGACAGAACATAAGGTTAAATCGTATTTTGTGAACCATCTTTATGCATGTTATTCATTATTACATAAAATAAAATTATTAACATGGTTGTAAATTCAACGAAAAACAAAAAAAAATTGTGACGTCATCCCTTGCATATCTGGCCTTAGTATGTAAGTCAATGTGAATGACAAATAAGTATACGATTGGTTTATTTGTCAACAGTTTAATTTCGTTGGAAAGCTGCTGGGCCCTAAGGGCAACTCGCTGAAACGGCTGCAAGAAGACACCATGTGCAAGATGGCCGTGCTCGGACGAGGCTCCATGAAGGATCGCCAAAAGGTAGGCTTTGTTAATTATATTAGAAAACTGGACGAAAAATGGAAGAATTACCCGCAATTTCTTTCTCTTTGGCCGGCAACGTATCAGTGATGCCGTTGGTGTGGGACTGGTCGGTTAGACAATTTTATTCAACCCAGGGTATAGTTATAAATTTGGCAAAGGGAAATCTCCCGCCAGGCGAGGTGCGTTGCCTGGGAGGCGGCCGAGCCCCGACTGATCATGTCGGAGCATTTGTATATATGCCGGCGATCGTAGAAACTTCGATAGCGTGATTCAGGGCGACGTGATGTCACCGTGTGACGTGTGCGCGTCGTCGCCACATAAACACGTGATGACACGAGACCACGAGTCACACGCTGGTTTAAGCCGCAAGACATCTTTTAAAACTGTATAAAAGACGTAGAAAGAACTACAAAGTTAAAAACGTCGAGCACGTCATCCTTCAAACGAAAAGCTGCATCAAAATCAATGTTATTTAAATAAGGCATAGATACGTTATACCTTTACAAATCAACCAAAAAATCTGTTCCGAAAACATCTTCATCACACACACACATCACATTGGTACAATACACGAAGGCATTTTAACGCTATACGTCAAATGTCAAGCACTTCTGACAAAAAAAAGCGTGCGTATCGTCTTTTATTGACAGAGCGATTACGAGCAGAACGGTCCATTCCCTGTTCATTAGGAATGGCACATTTCACCTACCACTGGATATTTCACTTGTTAAATAAACTTCACCTTTTCACACCTGTGACATGCATCGAAACCGTCTGTTACATTTAACGGGACGGTGAATTCACCACAGTATTCCTTTTACTGTGACTTAACGCCGGCCACCGGCCAAAATTCACAGAATTCCATCGTGCGAAAAAGAGAAAGCAACATTTGTGACTTGAGCCGTGCGTGAGCGAGAGCGACACAGACACTAGAAGAGAGAATTTGTTTAAGTGAAATTGCATCTTATTCGCAACGTTATTAGACTTAAGTTTGTCCGATTTCTTTCAACTTGCTTCGTTAATAATATCGCTACGGTACAAAAACTTCAAATGAAAATGAGTCTTATTTTAAACTGTAAGGTTTTGATTAAACTATGTAGGTAATTGATATTTACAACCACGTCGTGTCTCGTGAATTCGTGAATTTCGTGAAACAAAGTACGATACGGTGACTCGGTGAGATTTCGTTTCACAGTTCATAATCATTTGTAATCTTTACTCTGCGCGCCCGTCTCGCGCACGGTTTCGTTGATATTTTAAACATACCTAGTGATAATAGTTAATGAATGAATACTGTTAGTTAGTAGTATAGATAGATAATAGTCAGGGTCCTCAAACTTAGTACAATGAACAGGGAAAGATGACAGATATTATGATACTAAATAAAGACGCATGTTCATTACAAACAGTAAACCATTGCAAGAGGTTTTTTCGGTTGAGTAGCATTATAATTGTAGTTCCATAATATTTATACAGATAGCAGCACTTGTTCCTATTTTTTTCGTTCTATAGAGATGGACGCAACGCAGATAAATATTTTTGTGTTTTTAAATATTTTTTATATTTTATTCAATCGGAATGCTGAAAAATAAATGAATTAGATAAATGTTATTAGACATATTATTAAATACAAAATATAATGTTGTATTATAATAATGCAATGACCATAGACAAGAAAAATGTTTTAATTTTGTCTTTGGTCTCTCAACGTCAAGTTTGATGAATTTGACATTGTTGTTGATTGCGTTTTTCCGTGGTTTTCGCTTAAAAAATATAATTTTAAGTGAATTGTGTGTAATTTGAGTCGAATGCTGCTGTAATAGTTCCTCCAGTTATTATCATACAAAAATCCGAGATATTGTGTAGTGTTGTGCGTGGTTTTGAGTCAAGATTTTTTTTTCCTTGTGCACCTTGATTTTACAATATCTACAAATTATTATTAAGCATTGCTGTGTACCTGGATGCTCTGAAAGAAAACATAAATAAATTCTAAAAATTATTCAATTTTTTATTTCCAATGGTTCCTCCTTCAAAATACCATAAAATAAACTGTAGTATAGACTATAGAACTAGGAACATTTTCTATTGGCTAGTGTTGCCAGGTTGTAAAATTGGATTTACGGTAGATCTACGTAATTATGTGCTGCCTGGCAACACTGGTTGACTTTTAGTTCCAGAACACTCTATAATGGCGCCACTGACGCACATTTCTAATCTTATGCCGGTCACTCACATTCGCGCGAATACGTGAACCCACATGTGTGGGACGACCTTCGCGAAGGATTATGCGAAGTTTTCGAGGCATTCGGGGTTTTCCAAGCTGTGTCGGTTTTTTGTCGCACATCAAAGCGCGCGAACCTCGAACCTTCGTGTAGTCTCCCACACATTCGTGCGACAAGTTGCGCACACGACTAAAAAGGTGATGTATCTCTTAATTTTTCGTGGTTCGTGGCGTCTAATCATACTACCATTTATTTTCTGTATTGAAAATTGATTTGAATGACAACTTAATAACAACAGCAAGATTGAACATTCGTGAACAAAGTGTAGGAGGAAGCGGAAATGGGCTTGTATACTCATATGCGAACCCATTTGCCTGACGGCCCTTCACATATGTGCAAACATTCGTAAAAATATCAAACATTTGCGCGCATGTGAGTGACCGGGGTTAGGCGCGAAGTTTGGTCTCTATTTCAGTATATTACAAAGTACTCTGTGATAATAGTGTACTCGAGTATTGACAAGCCGGTTGACAGTGACAATTGTTGATTGAGGAGTTTTGACGGGCGGCAGTTTGACGGCTAGTCTGTGGTAGTTGCCAAGGACGCTGTCAGACAGATGGACCAATCCTCGGTCGCCATTAGAGTGACTTTTTAAATCGCTGCGTTAGGTTCTGTAGTCTGTGGTCTGTTCAGCCTCTTGTCTCTGTCAATTTGTGGCGAGTATTTATTTTTTCGTGAGATGGGACTTCTGAATTTGTAATTTCTTTAAGAAGGTTCAGGACTTGTTTATAGAATAAAATATTTAATCATTCCACTCCCTTGATTTTGAGTCTGTGGTTGGACCATAGCCGGAGGCGATATAGTCTGTGGTAGTGGGACGTGTCTGTGATTGATGGTTTTTCAGTCGGGGTTAACAGCGTAGAATTTTTCCCAAATATCGGGGTCTGCTATATTGAGAAATTGATTGGGCATATATATTGTTTTTTCATTAGGCAGGATAAAGTAGTCAGAGGTCCTGGGACTGACTGGCCAACGGGAGTTTAGCCATTTAAATTCAAAATATTGTATGGGTCAGCCCTCTGGAAGGGGAGAGGTCAAGGTGTGAGTGCAGGTCTGTGAATTAGTTTGCAACCTTGTTGAATTCGGTTCTCGAAATTGGTTGGGTTGTGGGAGTTTATAATAAATACATTTAGAGGGATGTCTGTGAGATTTAAGTCATCGTGGGTTTTTGTGTCTAGTTATGGGGAAGGAATAATTTTTTGAGTAGGGAATCCCCTTTTACAACGTCAACAAATCGTCGCCGGTAAGTTGACCGCTGAGCTTTGGTAATGACTGAATCAAGTCACTATCACTGCGAAATGTAACGGACGGAATAAAATGCACCCACTGTGACAATACTCGTCAATAATGAAATATACCAGTGGTGATTTTTCACGGGTGATTTAACAGTGACAAAAATAAATAATTTCACGGACTTGATAGTGAAATAAAAGTAACGATATTTCCCATCGCTACTGTTCATACGCTCTTCATCTTCGGCGCGCTACAGACATATCTACCTCTTTTTTACATCATAATATCATTGATCAAAATTGGATGCCACGCACACATTCACACGTCATACTTATAGCACAACACCATCTAAAAGCATCGTGACGACCCGTGTGGCGAAATGGTTACCATGCCGGATCGCCGCACCAAGGGTCCTGGGTTCGATTCCCAGCGAGGCGGAAATTTGAATTATGAGTTTGAATTTCTGTTCTCGGCCTGGGTGTGAATGTCCTTGTCTATACTCTGTGTTGTCCATGGCACCCACGACACAGGGAATCCTAGTGTGGGGCTATGAGTGTGAAGCGTTATTTATTTATTTATTATTATTATCTTCTTCAACAGGAAGAAGAGCTGCGGGTATCAGGAGACCCCAAGTTCGCGCACCTCTCGGATGAGCTGCACGTGGAGATCAGCGCCTTCGCAACACCAGCCGAGGCTCATGCGAGGATCGCGTATGCCCTGGCTGAGCTGAGGAGATTCCTTGTACCCGTATGTATTACCATTACATATAATTATTATGACGACCCGCTTGGCACAATAGAGGTTCAATTCCCAGCGAATAAGGGAAAAAAATATAAATTAACTAGCTGCCCGGAAAGACTTCGTTCTGTCAAAAGTTTTTTATAAATTGAGATGTAAGCTATTCTATCTTTCAAGTTGGATCAAACTGCACACGGTGTGAAAATTTGATTAAAATCGGTTAAGTAGTTTAGGAGTCCATGTGGACAAACAACGTGACACGTAATTTATATACATATATTAAGATAATGCGTATATGCGTATATAGATGATGACTGTATTTTTTTATGTTTGTTACCTCAGAACTTTCGACTCGATGAACCGATTTTAATGATTCTTTTTTTAATCGAAAACAGGTGCTTGTCATGTAGTCCCACATAAATTTTAACAAGATCTGATTAGTAGTTTTTGGGTAATTTTGAAGTCGGTTATTTTTTGTTAGTAAAATTTAGATTAATTATTCTAAGACCTTATTCAAACAGCACAGACTGATAACAAAACATTTAATAAGCTTTTAATCGCCAATATCATAAATTAAAAGGGCAATTACCGCGTCTAGAAGCATAGCGATAAATTAATGGGGCTTGAAATCTTATAAGGACACTTTAATTTAATAAATCATTAATGAATCAAAAGGCGACTCGACCCAGATTAATAAAGACCACTCCACTTTCGCAGATACTGGATCAAGTTACAGAAAAGTTTGAGTGAAATGTCCAACTTTATTTGGCTTAGTTTAATAAATTATCGGGTCAGGGCAAACGGAACCCTTTGGTAGGATTTCGACAGGACTTAACGACTGCTATCGAAAATAAGGACGGCTTTGCATACTAATATCATCCAAAATATGCAATCTAAGTATTAAAAGTTAAGCACAATGACATACTCTCAAAAATTGTCTTCTCGGCTGAGCACTCCCAAGCTCGCTCCTCAGTACACGTGAGGCTGCAAAGGCCGCAAAGGGCAACATCAACAGCTGTTCATGATAACAACTATTGACCATCCTATGGCCTAGTTAGTAACAACCCTGTCTGCAAAGCGAGGGGTCCCGGGTTCGATTCCAGAGGGCAGATATTTATGTGACAGATAAATATTTGTACTCGGGTCATGGGTATGACTGTGATGTGTTTTATGTGTCGTGCAGACGTGGTAGGAAAACTCAAATAAAGTTATCTTCAACCATAAATAACGTATAAAATTATTCGAAGGAGAGTTATCCGGTACAACACGAAAATTGGTCGAATAAGATTTTTTCCTAAAATTTTTTACCTTTTAAGAAACCCATAAATTCTCGCCTTCTGTAAAAATTGATGACGTGTCAATATTTTGTACTTAGACGCTGCAGAATTATTAATGCTGTTTATCAGTCACATCGCAGCTTTCACGAGGCAATGAATTTTCAATCCAACTCCCTTGTAATAAAGTTCACGAATGTGTTCATACATTGTAACTTTCGCCATAAAATCAACATGCATGGCACATGTGCCCATAACTGGATTTCATGTTGGCTCGTAAATATAACTTGAAACAGTTTTGAGCCTTACGTCTAATCTTATAGCTCAGTTCGTTAAGTCTGCTTGCAAAAATAATACAAAAAATAGCCAACTTCAAAGAAAAGGTGTTTGAAAAACATATATCAATATTGCCGTATGTATGTTTGTCTCTATTTAAAAAGTTTCAATTCTCCAATTCCCTGAATTTTGATAAATATGGGACCGCTATGGAAGTAATTCCTTTCAATTGAAAAAATATATTTCCAAAACGTTTGATAAATTATGGACTTTTAAGGTAGGTAACATAATAATAATAATATAAATTTTACTAACAAAAAATAACCGACTTCAATATTACTCAAAAAATAATTATCAAATCTCGTTTTATGTGGGACCACATGACAAGCACCTGCTTTCGATTAAAAAAAGAATCATCAAAATCGGTTCATCCAGTCCAAAGTTCTGAGGTAACAAACATTAAAAAAAAATACAGTCGAATTGAGAACCTCCTCCTTTTTTTGAAGTTGGTTAAAACAATTAACCTAATTGAGAACCTCGTTCTTTTCTTGGAATCAGTAAAAAAAGGTTTGCGAGTTCATTCCGAGACTAAGTTATGTACTTAAACCAATGATATTATAACTTAAAGGTAAAATTCGTCCGATAGTTTTAACAATTTGCCAAGCTGATGTGGGTGTTGCTATTATGTTATTATTACTATTGGCTAGTCATAATTTGATTATAATTCCCCTCTTTTTGCGTCGATGGTTATAAATTGCGTCGTGGTACTGGTAATATTACGCAGTGCGTTTACCTCAAACCGCAATACACAGCCGCATTCTACGGACAATCGGAGGGCCTGTCGCAATTCCGGGTAACCACATAGAGCTCAATATACTTTGTTCCCACTAGTACATATATTCGTTAGTTCGATCGCCGAACTAGTAAGAAAATTTTCTCTCATTAGTTCGACCGTTGAACTAAAGAATAAATTTAAAATTAATTCTACCCAAAAGGGTCAAAATTCTTCGCACTCAAACGCACGATTTCGAAAGCACGCTAAGGTGCAGCGCAGACGGCACACAGTCCGTGACGCTCTTTTAAGGCTGTGAAAATAGAACCTTTGCAATTATATGCAGTAACGCATACGACGCGCAATGAGAGCGGCGCACACAAATTACGTGTAATTCGGGCAGACCGCGCCGCCCCGCGTCGCGCAGCTCCGCACAAGTGGTGTGCGAAAGAAATACAACGTTTGCTTCAACACGCGCTAACGCAGACGTCGCACACTTCAGTCTGCAATCTGCATTCGTTAGTGGTGGGCGTAACGTATGCGATATTAGCATGGCGCCAGAGATCGATTGAAATACAAAACAGACCAGCATTTTCTCATTGTTTCCGAATGAGTCAAAGCTGGTCTTAAAATAGATAACAGTTCATTAAATGTTGTAACAGATATTTTATAGAATTTGAAAAATTTATCCGGATATTGTTTCAGAATTGAATGTTTAATATGGAACTGTCCTTTTAGTAATCTCTCCGAAAGTATAGGATGTACCCAAAATTCTCTATTTCTTCTTCTTTTTCTGTACTTCAAGTACAAAATAATGCATCGCGATCTCTGCACGATTTCCATAGCGTGTACGTCCCTACAGTTCTGCCGACAGAGTGATCAAAAGTGTGCGTCGTGTGCTTTGAGTCTGCGAAAAATCCGTGACACTCTCTGCGCGCGCCATGTACACATGTGTGCGCCCGCAGTCTAGATCGCTCAAAAAGAGCGACGTCTGCGCTGCACCTAAGTCAGTCCAGCCCGATTCTCGTAGCAAAAGTCGTAGCAATATCGTAGCGACTTAACTCGCTGAAATTCTACGCTGTCAATCGAACGGCATCACTTTAAAGTCGTTTGAAACTTGTGAGGACATAATGGATCCTCCAAAATATCTGGAAAGTCCAAGTTTTTCCAATGAATTCGCTAGTTAAAATAAATATAAAATTTTTGGCCCCTTAACAATTATTATTGGTAAGTAATTAAGTATAGATTAATAAACTCCACCGATCCAAGGCACTATACAATGAAACTCAACAATTATTATTGCTTATTTCATTAAATTGTAATAACAAGTGAATATTTCGTTCAATATCTTTGCGATTCGAGAGTAATTAAATGTTCGAATATTTATAGGTTGAACTTTTCGCGACTGTTTGTACGAGAATTATTAATTCTGTTTTTGGAATTGCTTTTATTGTTTTCATTTTAATTTCAATATTTCGATACGTTAAAAGTTGAGTAATTTAGTTGACGTAAAGGGGACTTGGTTTATTATTCTCTAGCTTTACTCGCGGCTTCGCTCGGGTGCCGTTGTGTTTCTTTATTTTTATCAGAGTCTAATTAAACAATTTCAAGGCATTAGGTATTTGACGATACGTGTGGCGCTATGGTTGCTGGACCGCCGCGGCTCCGTGCCAAAGGTCCTGGGTTCGATTCCAAGCGAGGCGGGTAATGATGGATTTGAATTTCTGTTCTCGGTCTCAGTGTGTGTCCTAGTATCTCATGTGTGTTTTCCATGGTACCCACGATACAGGGTGTCCTCGTGTGGGGCTATGAGTGCATAGGTTTTTTTTTCTTTTTAAGCTCTTTCTTACCACCACTTTCCATCAGTTGGCTCATCTATTGTACTAAGAAAAAACTTCACCCATCATCATACATACAACATCCTTTACGAGTCCACTGTTCGACAAGTAATAACTTTGTCCGAAATATTTGATTCGAAAACGCAAAATGATATTAAGACCGTTAGCTTAGATAAATCTTATTTTAAGTGACAGATCTCGGCCTGGATAAGATTTATCTCAGGTAAAATCTACTCTAATATATTTTTAGCGTAGATAATAAGCTTACCTAACTTGTTATACTATTCAAGTAAGATTATAATTACACAAGATTTTATCTAAGCCAAATGCTAACTAAGAAGATTTAATGATCACATTTTTTTTATGTGTCACTTTGTTGACTTTGTAGCCTAATTGGTAGTGTAGGGAATCCTGGTGCTAGGGTGTGAATTATGTAAGTGAGAAAAGTTAAATATAGTAGACTCCCGGTAATCCGGACCCTGTCTAATCCGGTGCACCCTGTAATCCGACACGTCTAGCACTTGATTGTACGTAAAAATTCAGTTCATAAAAGTTCAAATTGATTACTTGATTTGTAATTTGTCGAATTAAAAGGTATTTTTATTCAAAAAAATCCTGACTATAGAGGTTCTTAGGCAGTACTCTATAATCCGACAAATTCGATAATTCAATATCTTCTTGTTCCAGGACTACAATGACGACATCCGACAAGAGCAGATGTTGGAGATGCAGATCCTCTCCTCCCAAAATGACCAGAGGCGACTGACGCCTCCAGATTCTTCTAGAAGTGGCAGCGAGGAAACTCTGCCTCTGCGTGACAATGCTCATAAACAGAGGGTAAGTTTATTCTTCTTTCATTGAAGTGAAAACTTCTTTAGTACGGGGGTGACTTGAAATTTTATGAAACGAAACTGTCCAGTGGAGACTAGAAATGAGTGGAGACTGGAGTTGAGTGGAGACTGGAGCGGAGCGGAGCGGATCGGAGTGAAGTAGATTAGTGAAACCTACATTTATCATCTTCCCGAAACTTTACATTCGTCTCATTATCTTGAAAACAAAAATTTTGAAGGTTTCACTTCTACCACGTGTGAATTGCACACATTTTAATTTTTTAATACGAGTAACCGCCCTCGCTTTGCTTCGGTTTTTTTATTTTTTACACCTTGGGTTACATTATTGGAGTTATATTAAGGATCTCAAATTTTTTTGAAAATATAATATAGCCTATGTCATCCGGGGATAGTGTAACTTCCCAACAGTGAAAGAATTTTTCAAATCGGTTCAGTAGTTTCGGAGCCTATTCAATGCAAACAAACAATCAAATCTTTCCTCTTTATAATATTACGAGTAGTGTAGAAAACGCTGATAACGCACAGACGACCAGTGGAAATAGAAGCAGGTTTTACACAAAGATTCTTTATATCGTGAGGAAGCATTAGTGTGGGGTGTAGACGACCCCACTCGTTTTCAGAAAGTTTCGTGGACATCTATAACCACTGGGAGTCACCAGATACCCGTTTCACTTCACGAATAAGTTAATTAGTTTTAAATCTTTATTGTTCTAGTTGTATGTATGTTAGTTGGGATTTTTAGAAATTAATATTCAAAAACCCTACACTCATTTTTTGTGATAAATTATCACTATAAAACCGTGTACTTATTTAGTTTACAATTATAAACTTTTTTAAGCAAGATATACTAACAAATACTAAAGTGTTAAAGTACTATGTTAAAGTGTTTTTAGTTTCAATTTCCACTTGTATAAAAAGCAGCTCATTTATTCCCGGTGTCCGCCTGGAAAAGGCTGATGTAAGTAAAAAATATGCACTAGATCGTATGGAAAGAGAATTTACTCTAGAACAGGATAAAGTTACTAGATAGGACATAAATATCACAGACTATCGCTCTGGCCGCGGTTTCGCTCGCGTTTTCCGGGATACCTAATAAATATCCTATATGATATTATGTAATGTTTTCTTTAACTACTTACTGATATATTAACAGTTTTCGCTGTTTTGTAAAATTTCAATTTTCATCTTATACCTTTGTTCCACTAAGGGTACGACCTACAGTCTATAATATGTTAAATGAAACTTTTGTTTTATATCAGTTACCTACTTTCTTTATAGCTTAGTACATATTTTTTTTTGTAATTAGTAGATAACATTTACTGCCCTAATTTTTGTAAGCAATAATTGAGTAGGTACGTCATTACCATAGATGGTCATTACTAATGTATGGCTGTTGTTATCTCATGTCATATATCATGGTCTATCTGAGTGCTAAATTTCATCAAAATCCGTTCAGTAGTTTTGGCGTGAAAGAGTAACAAACACACTTTCACATTTATAATATTAATAGGAAGGATTGAGTTAGATTTTGATGCGGGTTTTGTTAATCTAATGTAAAGGACCATTAAGTTAAGTGATAGAAGATTAACCCATAGTACTGGTATTCTACACAAGAGGGTCAAAGAGATACCTATCTCTCTTTATCAAGTTCCTTTATTGTCTGAAACAGTTGCAGAGGAGATATCATCTTACAGAATCCTTTGTGCGGTTCCAATGGCGCACTACACATGGACTTAGAGGATATTTAAAGCCATCTGCATCTTAGCAAAGCTAGAAGATATTCTCTGTAGCTTATTTCAAATTCCATGTTTCTAAAAATTTTGAATATGTACTCTTTTTATACTAGCGAATACCCGGCGTTTACTACTACGATAAAAAAACATGTGGCACTCGGGGACTGCCGCGGTAAAGCTATTGCATAGCATTTGTTGCGTAATAAAACCTGACACCCCCCACTTGCAGTCAGTACTATGATAGCAAAAACATTCAAGCAAGTGTGCCAAAACAACTGTTATTTAACTTCTAACAATCACTGGTTTTTAACCGAGCTAAGCTAAGTACCACCTGCTATTTGCGCGGTCACTTTACAAGTAACAAAGTAAAGTTTCCGTATTCGGTATTCTAATCGGTTTTGGTTTCGCAAACTATTTCGTTTTACATGGGAAAGGTCTGATTAAATTTGTACTTAGTGGCCCTTTGGGGGACTGAGGGTTTGTGAGGATATTAGAAGTTCTTATTTTGTATACTGATATTGCCTTTATGTTGCGATAGACAAATGCAGTTTTTGTTTAGTATTGTATTGTAAGATACACACGGCACGTTATATTTATTTTATTTTATTTATTTATTTCATTGCACCAACAAAGTAAACACGAATAATGGATGCCGCATCAAGTCTGCTGCAAACTTGATCGTGTATGGTCAACTTAAAAGATTTTCGTTCACTTTGAATTGACATTATTACCATTATTATTTCTCCGTGGGGTTCGCCTGGATAGCTACCACCCTTGAGCATGAGTCAGCCGCCAAACGACTCGTCGTGTTCCGGCTGGGAGATTGAGAGCCATTTCTTTCTTCCTTTTTTTTCTCTCTTTCTTGGCCGGCAACGCATCAGTGATGCCTTTAGTGTTGCTGATGTTCATGGGCGAAGATAGCCACTTATCATCAGGTGGATCGTCAACTCGTTTGCCAGCTGTTTCCATAAAAAAAGACATAAAAGAAAAATATAGTCAAGGTAGAGAAGTACAATGTCCCTCACAACCTTTTCCCACATAATTTTTGAACCACGCTTCGGTGGCTATCTACTCTAGCTAGTAAATAAATAAAAAACCTGACGCATTCAACCAAACGACCGAATACTAAATGAAGCTACCGCTAGAAAACTAAATATAAATCCTGGCGAATAAAGTCGGATCGGATCAAATTCAAGATAAATAAACTGAACCCTGGCACGTTCGTTTTCTATAGCACAAATTGGACGCGTTTCTTTATACACGTATCAATTGCTGGCTTGTTATTTAGAAGCGAAGAGATATTCAGTTGCGATATTTTTATCTCGTGTTTTTAACTCAATGTTTTATTGGGAATAATGTTTGGGGAGTTGTTGCTTGTTATTTTATCTGATACAGGCTTCGTTTTAAATGTTTACTGATCGGATTTTACCAATGCCTCGAAAAAAGCAGTTTAAACAGTTGGTAAAGGATTACGTCTCTATTATTTTTTGGCTTACAACACATTTATGATGTCTGTGGTGATTCTAAAGTCTCTGAAGAATTGAATACTTTTTGATTGTAATCACTTACTCCGTCGATTGACATATGTTTAATCACTGGCCGTCGAAAGGAAGTTTTTTCAAAATGGCGGTACTTGTAGGTATGCCAACTAGATTCAATGCCCTTTCAAATCCTTAAGATAAGAGGAAGTAGGTCTAATCAGGCTGGTAAAATTTGACCCACACAAACAGGATAAGCTAAATAAAGCCCAATGCATACGAAACGCGTTTTTTCCCGTACGGGACGGGACGTGAAGTTTTGGAAACATCGTTTCATAGAAAATGTCATTGTATACGATAGTGCATACGCAGCGGAATCCCGTACGAGAAAATGCCCATTACGAATGCATTGGGCTTAAAACTGTTTAAAAAAGTAAAGTGTGAACAGATGTGCATAGTAATGATTTTAAACAAGCGATCTAAAAAAGCGAAATCGAAATAAAAAAGCGATCACTATTGAGTGGCTTTACCATCACAGAAAACAAAACTTCCCTGTAAGTGTTAAACAATCCATAATAGTTACTTTCAACTACTCAACACCATAAGTCATTAGAATCAAAATGCAAAACTGTATAACAGCATTTAAAACAAGCAACCTCTATCAATAAGTGCTTGTTCACACTGAACGCGCGGCCGCGGGCGCGGTTGCGGGCGCGGGCGCGGTTGCGGGCGCGGTTGCGGGCGCGGGCGCGGTTGCGGGCGCGGGCGCGGTTGCAGGCGCGGTGGCGGATTCGTGTTCACACTGGCCGCCAGGCGTTTGCGCGATTGTGACATGTTGTCAGAGGTTGAAAACATGGACGACGATCTTTTTTTAACCGAAATATCATACCTAAAGTTCCATTTAGGTACTCACCCTCCATATCAGGAAACAATTCAGCAATTTCCTTCCTTATTAAGAATGTTTCTGTTCATAAGATGCCTGTGTTTACTCTGCCAAATCTGAGTTCAAATCAAATCAGTTCTAGCCTGAATAGTACTAATAAACTCTTCTGTATTGAAGGACATGTACAAACAAAGTCAGTATGAACAAGCACTAAGAGATCATTATTATTCCATCCCATTTCTGAAACTATTCCCTGATTGCGCCCAAACTATCTAGTAATTCAATCGAGTTACCGCAATCGATCATGGTGTGTCAAAGTGTCGGAACCACTAAATCTATTATTGGTAACCACATACTCGGTTTGTGCGTCGTGTGCCCCGGGAATGTGTCGTGTTGTCGTCGTTACGACATCGGTCACGACATTGATGAGTCAATGTAAATTTGATGGACTCTCCAACTCCATAGATAATAATTAAAGATTGTTATTAATTTGATAGATATTATAAGGAAGAGTGAATAGGCTTTTAGGCCCTCTACGATCTCAAGATTCCATTTGAGATGCTGATTTGATGACTTGTTTAATACAAATAGTTCACAAAAACTGATTCATTACTTCATTATTAAAACACAAATTCTCCACAGATAACAACAGTACCCGCACCCGCGCAGCCAACGCTCCCTGGTGGTATACCAGTGAACCACGCCAACGCCAGAGACTTCTCCCCACCAGCTCCCACTCCAGCTCCGGAACATCTTGTTCATCATCAGGTGAGGATAGTAACCAACCTTTGTTTTTTTCGTGGGGAAATCCTTATGGATAGCTCGGTCATCCAACTTTGCGAAAAATACTTGGTTGTAAAAAGTCTAATCTTATTAATCTGAGTCATCCAGCTTAGTTTTCAAATGCAACTAATAGATGTTATTACCAAACAGGAAATTCACCACAGTTTCTCTAGTTACTCTCCAGACAAAAATACCTAAAAGGAAGAAAAGCTACATCAAAACATAATTTAAAAGATTATTTTCCTTCACACCTGACATCAGAATGACTGATTCACTCCAAGATAAATATAGCCTCTTTAGAGTTGGTCACAAATATAATTGTTATTCCTAATAAACGAGATGGCATCCCGATACGTCATACCCCACAAACCAAAATACAAAGATGCTTAAAATTTCTTGAAGAAATAGAGAGGTGTAAAAAGAGGAAGAATCAAAAGTTGTAACGTTGGCCCATAAGTAGCGTCCAAGGTCCATCTATTTGTCCTATCCTGAACCACCACACTTAACCATGGTTTTAGATTTAAATACTCTTTGTTTACAGATTGCCGCTGGTCATACTGGCCATGGAGTCATAATGGGAGGAGGAGTTCTTCAACAGCCTCCCACACACCACTTGTTGGCTCAAAACTCTATACTAGGTTAGTATCTTAAACCAGCATTTGATTTAATAAAACACTAATCATTTTAGGAGACAGGAGATTGATTATCCATAATAATAATTGGAATGTCCTAGCTGTTTCCACGATGTCTAACGACTAACCATCTTTACGGCCAATTCGCTAAAACTTTTTCGACATCTTAGGGCAAATGGCAATCTAGGCTAGCCCTATATTAAATAACATGAGTACTCTCTGGTGCTTTTTCCTGACAGGCACGCCGAATTCATTCGCAGCATTAACAAAATGGTCGTGTACAATATCAGCCACACCATGTCTTCTCGCTCGCTCAAGTTTTAGTACACAGTATACAGTGGATGACATCTCTGATCTAATTCCATTGCATGTTTGAACTAAAATGCACTAATCCTCAAACTTTGCTACCATTAGGTTATTTTGCATTTATTAAGGCAAGCTTTACTAATTCTATTAAAACTACTAACCCTAGGTGGAGGCGATATCCTTGGACTGAGTAGCCCCGTCCTGGGAGGAGTATTGCACGCGCATCCTGCCTTGAGGGGCGTCAAGCCTGCTGCAGTTCACGCCCTGGCGACGCAAGGTCGGTACGTCACTTTATTTTTAGAGAGACTCGCAGAATATGCTCAGGCTGTAGACTGGCAACCCTCTCGTTCGTATGCTGCGTATAAGATACCAGGATCTCAGAAGAACAGATAGCTTCCTGTCCTAAGCATTGCCCAATGCTCTCTTGGCGACTCTTGGAGCTAAAGTTCTCCCACGGTTTCATGAGTTGATTTTTAGAGAGACTTACAGAAATTGCTCAGATGTAGACTGGCAACCCTCTCGTTCGTGCTGCGTATAGATACCAGGATCTCAGAAGAACAGATAGCTTCCTGTCCTAAGCAATGCCCAATGCTCTCTTGGCAACTCTTGGAGCTAAAGTTCTCTAACGGTTTCCTTAGTTGATTTTTAGAGAGACTTACAGAATTTGCTCAGACTGTAGACTGGCAACCCTCTCGTTCGTGCTGCGTATAGATACCAGGATCTCAGAAGAACAGATAGCTTCCTGTCCTAAGCAATGCCCAATGCTCTCTTGGCAACTCTTGGAGCTAAAGTTCTCTAACGGTTTCCTTAGTTGATTTTTAGAGAGACTTACAGAATTTGCTCAGACTGTAGACTGGCAACCCTCTCGTTCGTGCTGCGTATAGATACCAGGATCTCAGAAGAACAGATAGCTTCCTGTCCTAAGCAATGCCCAATGCTCTCTTGGCGACTCTTGGAGCTAAAGTTCTCCCACGGTTTCCTGAGTTGATTTTTAGAGAGACTTACAGAATTTGCTCAGACTGTAGACTGGCAACCCTCTCGTTCGTGCTGCGTATAGATACCAGGATCTCAGAAGAACAGATAGCTTCCTGTCCTAAGCAATGCCCAATGCTCTCTTGGCAACTCTTGGAGCTAAAGTTCTCTAACGGTTTCCTTAGTTGATTTTTAGAGAGACTTACAGAATTTGCTCAGACTGTAGACTGGCAACCCTCTCGTTCGTATGCTGCGTATAGATACCAGGATCTCAGAAGAACAGATAGCTTCCTGTCCTAAGCAATGCCCAATGCTCTCTTGGCGACTCTTGGAGCTAAAGTTCTCCCACGGTTTCCTGAGTTGATTTTTAGAGAGACTTACAGAATTTGCTCAGACTGTAGACTGGCAACCCTCTCGTTCGTGCTGCGTATAGATACCAGGATCTCAGAAGAACAGATAGCTTCCTGTCCTAAGCAATGCCCAATGCTCTCTTGGCAACTCTTGGAGCTAAAGTTCTCTAACGGTTTCCTTAGTTGATTTTTAGAGAGACTTACAGAATTTGCTCAGACTGTAGACTGGCAACCCTCTCGTTCGTGCTGCGTATAGATACCAGGATCTCAGAAGAACAGATAGCTTCCTGTCCTAAGCAATGCCCAATGCTCTCTTGGCAACTCTTGGAGCTAAAGTTCTCTAACGGTTTCCTTAGTTGATTTTTAGAGAGACTTACAGAATTTGCTCAGACTGTAGACTGGCAACCCTCTCGTTCGTGCTGCGTATAGATACCAGGATCTCAGAAGAACAGATAGCTTCCTGTCCTAAGCAATGCCCAATGCTCTCTTGGCGACTCTTGGAGCTAAAGTTCTCCCACGGTTTCCTGAGTTGATTTTTAGAGAGACTTACAGAATTTGCTCAGACTGTAGACTGGCAACCCTCTCGTTCGTGCTGCGTATAGATACCAGGATCTCAGAAGAACAGATAGCTTCCTGTCCTAAGCAATGCCCAATGCTCTCTTGGCAACTCTTGGAGCTAAAGTTCTCTAACGGTTTCCTTAGTTGATTTTTAGAGAGACTTACAGAATTTGCTCAGACTGTAGACTGGCAACCCTCTCGTTCGTATGCTGCGTATAGATACCAGGATCTCAGAAGAACAGATAGCTTCCTGTCCTAAGCAATGCCCAATGCTCTCTTGGCGACTCTTGGAGCTAAAGTTCTCCCACGGTTTCCTGAGTTGATTTTTAGAGAGACTTACAGAATTTGCTCAGACTGTAGACTGGCAACCCTCTCGTTCGTGCTGCGTATAGATACCAGGATCTCAGAAGAACAGATAGCTTCCTGTCCTAAGCAAAGCCCAGTGCTCTCTTGGCAACTCTTGGAGCTAAAGTTCTCTAACGGTTTCCTTAGTTGATTTTCAGAGAGCTTTACAGAATTTGCTCAGACTGTAGACTGGTAACCCACTCGTCCATATACTGTGTATAGATACCAGGATCTTAGAAGAACAGACAGACACACAAGTTGTTGTTCTGAGCAATGCCCAGAGTACTTTTGGCGACCGTAGTAGATAAAATTTCCCCGCAGTATTTGAAGAGTTTGAAATACTGTTCTATATTGTTGGGAAATATAATTACAACGTATATCATATTTCCGCCAAAAAATAAAGGATTGGTATAAAATAAATACACTTCAATTATACATTTAAAATTCGCACCAAAACACTTCAAAGTGTCATGGCGTCGCTTGTGACGTCACGCCTCAGTAAAGTAATGGACAAGATGTGATTGAAAGTATTGTCATATTCGTTTATTTCCTGAGGCGTGACTTATTTCGCGCTCATTGAGACTGATTGGCGTTCAAGATATCATGGCGGCTTGACGTATTTTGTAGTTGTGTTTTATCAAAATATTGTTAATCTCGCTTATAATAATACAATAAATGCGTATTTTGTAATCCATTAATTGGGTTTCATTAAATAAATGTAATACATAATTTTAGTGATTTTTACTTACTGTCATCTTGCCTATTCTGCCGTCCTCAAACTAAAAGGCGGTTAAGTGACAAAAGCAGTTTTTGAGGTAGAGCCAAAAAACGCAGGATTATTTTGAAATCGTGCTAGTGATTCTCTATAAAACAATTGTTAATGTTGTCATACTATGTCAAACTCAAAAGATATATATTTTTTTTGAACTTAAAAATTACTAAAGGTCAAAAAAATATCAAAACTGTTAATAAAGTAAAAATTTACCAGATGACATTTAGCCGCCTTTTAGCTTGAGGACGGCAGTATTGTATCGGGTGTCCATTTGCTTGGTAGTGTTAACGACAGACGCAGCTTGACAACTGATAGGTCCCATTATATATTTTTTATTGCGTGCTTTATATCCCAATAATTAAAGTACTGCTACTAATATTATAAACCTGAAAGTGTGTATGTTTGTTACCCTGAACGGATTTTTATGTTTAGCAAACAAATAGACCATGATCTGAAATAAGACAAAGTACTCCACCGTAATCCACGGGCAAAGCACTAGTTACAATAAATAAAAAAACTTTATTCTAAATTAAATGAAATTTGGGAACAATTTTTTTCCCGATACCGAAAGTACTCCAAATTCTCCTTTAAAAAGAGAGTGTATGCTCACTTCTTAAATCTACTATCTTCTACAATGTAACTAACATAGTAATTTTAAGTATTTTTATTCTTTTTTCCACTTCTTTTCTTTCACTTATTCACTTATCAATGCTTCACCCTACATTCATCTTAATATTCTTCTGGTTTTAACTATTTACCTATTGTATCATATTTGCTTGCATATGAGTATCTGTTCATAGTATATATATATATATATATATATATTTCGTACAATATTGTACCGCCTTTAACTATTCTCTGTACATCCTGAAGGTTGACTGTTAGAGAATGCTATTTAGCATTAAGTCCGCCAATTGTACCACTCCTTGGGGTTCAATAAAGATTAAATAAATAAATAAATAAAGTACTCCAAATGTGTGTCAAGAGAACTTTATTACAAATATTTTCAAAACATAAAATAGATTCGGAAAATATTTATAATAACCTGTATAGCTTCGCTCTCCTAGTTTTAAGAGAAGGTAATATAACTAGGCTTCCATAGAGATAACAATAATATTAATATCTCAAAGATATACTCCGACGTTCGAATTGAATATGTATTCAGAACATAATTCACATTGGAATTACCTATCGAATTAATTATTTTCATCGTGAATGTGTTTGACATTGAGTGAGAATTAATTGGGCACCCAAAGCTGTAAATTCAAATATTATTCTGAATTATTATTCATATTAAAGACAATGACGCTTTTACTAATTAACCGGATCTCGCTTTGCTTCGTAAAACATTTTATTATACAAACTAGTAACCCACCCATTGCTTCGCTTCGGGTATAAAGTCTTAAACCCGTACCCTTGAATCAATTTCAGTGTATCAAGAATTTTAATAATAAGAGCCTTTAGTCTTATGATGTAGCTATCATATATAAAAATAATTTTGTAAATCCGACTGGCAGTTCCAAGATTACAGCCTAGTTTGTCCTAGCAGTGATAGCCTAGCGGTTAGAACGTTGGTCTCTCGAACGGAGGGGCCCGAGTTCAAATCCTGGCACGCACCTCTGATTTTCAAATATTATGTGCGTATTAGAAGTTAATTTATCACTTGCTTCGGTGAAGGAAAACATCGTGAGGAAACCTGCACACCGGAGAGTTCTCCATAAAGTTCTCAAAGGTGTGTGAAGTCTACCAATCCGCATTTGGCCAGCGTGGTAGACAATGGCCTATACCCCTCACATTGTGAGAGGAGACCCCGAGCCCAGCAGTGGGACAATTATGGGTTGTTGCTTTGCTTTTGCTTTTTTTGTCCTAGGCCGACATCGACGGCCTATAGTATCCGACATTGACCACCAGGACGAATTTTCTTTGAAAATGAGTATTGAATGTGATTTGTAGAGTCCCCGATATGGTGTTGGTCTATGGGAGGACTTTTTAACAGTTACGCGGATAAAAGCACCTCGTCCAAAAATACCAAAAAAAAAGTTTGCGTAATTCATTACTTTACATGACAACGTAAACAAGGTTATATGCTTAGTTTTGAAGGTAAACTTTGAATTGTGTTTACGCCACCATCTATTACATTAAAGAATGTTTGTTGACCGCCCCAGTTTTATTAAGTCTATCTAAGGACGATTGTACACTATCCGACAGCCGGCATCCGGCCGCGGCATGAAGGTTGGAACATCACTCTTTTATTTCTGACCGCTTAGCTTCATATTAACGACATTATTACATTTACAAAAAATAAAGAGGAAAAGTGGTTTTGTTGTTTCTGTTATTTACGCGGTCGCTATTGCTATAATAATAGTACTTTATTGTGCTCTCATAACAGGATCTTATTTTACAGTAGGTAGACTTAAATTAGTTACAAATAAAGAACTTATTTCCAAAGATCAACTTTGTTAGAACTTGTTGCCTGAAGTAGGTACAGGTCACCAATGTCCTCCCGCGGATAGATTTAAGGTAACAGTTTCTTTTATTTCCATCATAATTTATTTCTATCTTATTCTTGCTATATACAGCTATTGTCCTTGTTGATAGTTTTCTTGCCTAGACAATAAAAGTTTTAATTATAAATTGCACAAAAACGCACCATTTTGCATGTTCACATGCCACACATACAACAATTTCATCAGATTAAAATTCTAATCATAAATGTTAGTGAACTTTTAAAGCCGGTATGATTATTAAATTTTATTAAGTACGTCCATATTTCACCACGCTACCTATATACGGATAGGTAGATTCCACACTCTTTTAAGAACGGCAATTTATTTTCTTATTGTAGATGGGATGATTCGAACGTAGTAACAAACGAACGAGGGGTTCAATTCCTAATCTATGCATCTGCATTCTGTTGCTAAATAGATATCAGCGAAATAGATATGTAGCTGTTATTTCTTAGAATGTTAATTGCATTTATTTCTTAAATGTCTATGCAATATAAGGCGTAGTAGGCCATTAATGTGTTGAAGCCATGAGTTTTTAATAAATCCCAATAAAAGGCAGACAAACAGAGAAGTCAATATAATCACAAAATCATTCCGGTGTTCTATTGTAGAAGCCATGTCGATATCGGCTTGAGTGCAATCTCTCTATTTGACCGAACAAAGCAGCTCTCGTGCGAATTCAATTCCACAGAAAAACTTGTCGATGTAATCCTACTGATGGCGTACGACTGATCGTAAAACAAAGAGTATTACGACACAAAACTGACAGAAACGCTGGTAAATTTGAACGTTCACGTTACTTCTATATTGAATTTTATTGATACTGACCCTCTTTTTATACATACAATATCATTGATACTGACTAAATTTTTGGGACAGAATTACGGGTCAGTTCTTTCTTTCATTATGGATGACTATTCATTGTGAGATCTCGTAAGTTAGGAGATAGGGATTTCATAATCCAAATATACGTATCGTAATAAAATAAAAGTTTAAATTAAACCAATGATATTATAATGTAAAAAGAGCTAGATATTTCACTGGCACGCCGACGATGAAGAACGTAAGAACAGGCAATTGGCCGTTCTGCTCGTAGTCGCTCTGTCAATACAAGACGTTAAGCACCCTTTTGTTGTTGTCAGAGATGCTTGACATTTGACATACAGCGTTAATGTATTATACCAATGTGATAGGTGTTGTGAAACAAAAGATAAACGTGTGTGTCTTTTCGGAACAGATTTAATGGTTAATTTGTAAAGGAATAACGTATCTATATTTTTTAAATATCATTGAATTAAACCGAATTTGTCGTCGATTGACTCAGATAAATAAAAATTCGATTGGTCAAGAAGTTTTTCTTATATAAATAGGCAAAAAAGATAATCAGAGGAGTCACCTGATAGTAAGTGGTCACCGTTTCCCATAAACATCTGTAACGTCTAAACCATCACCGACGGACTGTCAAGAAAGAAAAGAGAAGAAATAAAGGGATTTCTGGCATAAATTATAATTTTTAGGGTTATTATCACAGGTTACAAACTATAGCCTGTTTCAATAAAATAACAGCATTCATTTCTGTTTATTCTTTCTTTCTTTTTCTTCTTTCTTTCTTTCTTGGCCGGCAACACATCAGTGATGCTTTTGGTGTTGCTGATGTCCATGGGCGACGATAGCCACTTACATCAGGTGGATCATCAGCTCGTTTACTGGCTATTTCCATACAAAAAGCTTCAATAGTAGTAGAAATAGGTACATAAAGCTTAGTGTAATTGTTTGACGTTTATACGTGGCTTTCTGAAGTGTAGGGTGAGAATCAAAACCAATAATTAAATTGGAATGTTAACATATCGTCTGACTTCACACGTTCGAGAACATTAAGCAAAAGTTTTGGTCCCCTTGTAATTTGATAATGATTCAATTACATAGTAGGTGCTGATGTAGGGATAAGGGTATCCTTTACCGAAGTAAAGTACTACTTCAGATGAAAGTCCGTAACTTTTACGCAAAGATCCTATTAATATTATGTGAATATGTTTTATGTGAAGATGTTTGTATGTTTGTTCCTCAATCACGCCACAACTACTTAACCGATTTGGCTGAAAGGAATGGAAATAGCCTATACCTTGGATTAACACATAGGCTTTTTATCTCGGAAAAGTTTAGGGCTCCCGCGGGATTTGTAAAAAATCGATATCCACGCGCGCAAAGCCACGGGCATCATATAATATCTAATTAAAAATTTTCGTTTCAAGGCCACTTTATCGCAGGCGAAACCAAAGGCAAAAACTAGTAGACAAATAAATGCGACACACTCAAAGCCACACGATTCCCTGTATCGTGGGTGCCTTGGACAACACACAGACATGAACACACACACACAAGCCGAGAACAGAATGCAAATTCATCATTTGTTCTTCCTCGCTGGGAATCGAACCCAGGACTCGTCGAACGGTCTGGCATGGTAACCACGCCTCGCGGGTCGTCAAAGCAAAAAAGAAATAAAATATTACTTATGCTGAATATGAAGTTACTACCTTAACTTAAGGTAGAGACAAAAAATAACCGACTACAAAATTATTGATAACTCAAAAACTACTCGTACGATCTCGCTCAAAAATTGAAACCACATGACAAGCACCAGCTTTAAGTTCTGAGGTAACAAACATAAAAAATTACAGTTGAATTGAACACCTCCTCCTTTTTTGAAGTCGGTTAAAAATGTAGCTTAAAAGCTTAAAATTCGCGGATTCAATTTGCATCTGTCGGTTGCAGTGGTTGCAGTGATTGCATGGTAATGTTCCGTGATTTAATTAAACGTTAGCTCGGACAGCAGCGTGAAGGATCGATGTGGTTTCTGGCACATTTCAATGAGTGCCCAGTTGACTGGCTGCGAAGCTCTCAAGCACATCTTTTGTTGCTTGATAATGAATAAATACTTCAGCAAGCGATACGTATCAGATTTCTAATGACGATAATTAATAATTAACACAGGCTTCAAGGATCGACGTTTCTCGAAAATTTTAATGAGAAATCTGATCCAGTGTGGGGTGCAATTTTAGCAAACTAAAGTTTTTTTTATTTTTTACATCTATATTAACTTATGTTTGAGTTTTAGCAAAAGAAGATCTCCTTTCAGGCTGATACGAGGAAGAGGCTTTGATTATTCTGTTTGGGGCATCCATAAATTACGTCACACTGATTTCATGACTTTTTGACCCCTCCCCCCTCCTTGTCACAGCTGGTCACATTTGTGAGACCTCGCCTCTAGTGTGACGTCACATATTTACACCTAGAAATTATTAAATTAAAACAGCAGTTCCGAAATAAGTTTTATTTCCATTAATTGTTTTTTTTTTAATATTGCAAGTATTGTTGAATATTTCTATAGCGTGATTCTAGTTTAAACAGTTTTGACGTGCTATCAATATGTTCGGTAAAGAATGTCACCACTGTTTCGAACAAAATCCCTTTTGCTGTTCATATAGTGCTCTTCAACTAAATCTGCACTAATGTAAGGGAGTAATGTTGGCAGCATTGAAATAGGAGTATAAAAATTAAAATGTTATATTAAATGTAATGTTTTATATTATCTATTATACCTACTATTATTACAGTAATTATCGGTTATGATTAACTTGACCATTTTTTTTCGTGTCAAAGCGGGACGCCTACGGAATTTTGTATATAAACTTGGTTTGAAAATGCTACAGAATTGAGGTTAATGAAAGGTTAAAGTTGAAGTTTGTTTCGAATTTTGATAATGAATCTTCGTCAGTATATATTCTATAGAAAGACAAATCACGCCAGCAAACAAGAACACAACAATTTTTCAATTTGCGAAATAGAATTATTTGCCTTCCGTACGACTTTAGTGCAATGAATGTTGACAAGTAATCTTGCATTGCTTTATTTTCACATCACCTTTACGAATTTTAGGTGATTACGTATAGTCCCAATAATGCAATGAATAAATAAATAAATAAACGCTTACACACTCATACCCCCGCAGTAGGTTTTTACCTGTGTCGCGAGTGGCACGGACGAAACATATAACACGTCACAATCACACTCATGACCCGAGTACAAATACTTATCTGTCACATAAATATCTGCCCCGGCTGGGAACCGAACCTGGGACCCCTAGCTTCGCAGGCAGGGTTGCTACCAACTAGGCTACAGGGTCGTCGTTGAATAAAAGATCTATGGAACAAATTTAATTATAAGCTCTCCAACGAATATAGATTTTTATTTCTTTTCCTAGCGGATTAAAGGGAAATGAAAGAATGAAAGGAAACATACATAAAAGCAAAAGATGCACGATACAAATAAAAGAGTATTCCCTCTTTTTAAAGAGGATAAAAAAGAAGAACTAAGTGTGTTCATTCTATCCGATAAATCTTTATAAAAACCAGTGAACACGTAATATATTTACTTACATGTACAAAATGGTTTTAAATTTAAAAGATTAAAAAGGTTTATTTATTATTAAGAACAAAAACAAATTTTACAAATTATATGTTCGTAAACACTGGCTATAGTATAAAACTGTGTTGCCAGTGTTTACGTCAACCTCGGAGTACAAGTTTTATTATAACTAATTAGAATAATTCAAAATAACGTAATAATAATGAATACATAATTATTGTGTGTGTGTGTGCATGTGTGTGTGTTATAGCCTCATAAAATCAATGTAGGTATGCATAATATTAATAACAATGCCTTCAACATTTTACTAGCCCACTACACAACATGGGTTTCTGTTCTTGAAGAGTCCAAGTCTACCACACTGCTCCAGTGCGGATTCGTACCTAAAAGCAACAACCCATAATTGTCCCACTGCTGGGCTCGGGGTCTCCTCTCAGAATGTGAGGGTTAGGCCATAGTCTACCACGCTGGCCAAGTGCGGATTGGTAGACTTCACACACCTTCGAGAACTTTTTATGGAGAACTCTCCGGTGTGCAGGTTTCCTCACGATGTTTTCCTTCACCGAAGCAAGTGATAATTAACATGTAATACGCACATAATATTTGAAAATTAGAGGTGCGTGCTAGGATTTGAACTCGGGCCCCTTCGTTCGGGAAACCAACGTTCTACCGCTAGGCTATCAATGCAAGGATTCGTACCTATAGCTGGAGAGCTATTGAACCATTTGACTATCCCACTTCCCACAAAGCTAGAAATTTATTAAATGATATTTTATTATCAGACAATTAAGAAAGTACCGTTCTGGCAGGCATCTCGCGGGTGCGTCATGGCCCATTAAATTTTTGAAAATGCAAAAAATATTTTTTTTTTATCCCACTCCCACAAGGCTACAATTTTAATATGTTGTAATTTACATATGTTTAAGTGTAAAAAAAATTGCCAGAACATTTTGAGGGTTGCAAGTATGTGCCAGAACAGAGCAAAGTTTTCATCGGGATTGCAATTCTATCTTTCTATGTATAATTTCAGGCTCTAGTCTGATTTGATATCATTCAAATGTATAAGGCAATTGTTGGTTCTCACAGATAGTACACATTGGTGGAAATAAATTTCAGTACTGCCATACAAAAAATAATAATTTTCATACAAATGTATCATTCTATGCATAATTTCAAGCTCTAGCCTGCTTTTGATGTCATTTAAATGTACAGGACTACTCTTGGATCTTACAGATCGTACACTTTGGTGGAAATAAATTTCAGTATTGCCATACAAAAAATAATAATTTTCATACAAATGTATCCTTCTATGCATAATTTCAAGCTCTAGCCTGCTTTTGATGTCATTTAAATGTATAGGACTATTCTTGGATCTTACAGATAGTACAATTTGGTGGAAAGAAATTCCGGTATTGCCATACAAAAAATAATAATTTTCATACAAATGTATCCTTCTATGCATAATTTCAAGCTCTAGCCTGCTTCTGATGTCATTTAAATGTACAGGACTATTGTTGGATCTTACAGATCGTACACTTTGGTGGAAATAAATTTCAGTATTGCCATACAAAATATAATAATTTTCATACAAATGTATCCTTCTATGCATAATTTCAAGCTCTAGCCTGCTTTTGATGTCATTTAAATGTATAGGACTATTCTTGGATCTTACAGATAGTACAATTTGGTGGAAAGAAATTTCGGTATTGCCATACAAAAAATAATAATTTTCATACAAATGTATCCTTCTATGCATAATTTCAAGCTCTAGCCTGCTTCTGATGTCATTTAAATGTACAGGACTATTGTTGGATCTTAAAGATCGTACATTTTGGTGGAAATAAATTTCAGTATTGCCATACAAAAAATAATAATTTTCATACAAATGTATCCTTCTATGCATAATTTCAAGCTCTAGCCTTCTTTTGATGTCATTTAAATGTACAGGACTATCGTTGGATCTCACAGATTGTACACTTTGGTGGAAGAAAGCAGTATTACCCTACAAAAAAAAATTTTTCATGAGGCAAAATCAGCGGGTTTGATTCCTGGCTAATAATATTGATTTTTCAAAAATCTAATTATGCCGTTTTGGTTTTCGTCAAAATCAGCCCTGAGACTCCTTTGACCACTTTTCGCTATTCCTCATAGTTTTGAATTTGTCCATCCACGCTCACTTGACAAATTCACCCTGGATACTCTTCTGGCAGATACTTGCAACCGCTAGAATGTTCTGGCTGTTTACATATATTTTTTAAACAATTGAAAGAATGTTCCCTGAAAATTTGAGCCTTGTGCGAGTAGGTTATGAATTGCTCTCCCGATGACAACTTTGCTATGTTCTGGCACATACTTGCAACCCTCAAAATGTTCTGGCAATTTTTTTTTTACACTTAAACATATGTAAATTGCAACATATTAAAATTGTAGCCTTGTGGGAGTGGGATGAAAAAAAAATATTTTTTGCATTTTCAAAAATTTAAGGGACCATGACGCAACCGCGAGATGCCTGCCAGAACGGTACTTTCTTAAATGACTGATAATAAAATATCATTTAATAAATTTCTAGCTTTGTGGGAAGTGGGATAGTCAAATGGTTCGGTAGCTCTGGGGCTACTACGTTAACCTTAAAGGCTAACTGCCGGAAGTTTCGACATGACTTAACGACTAGTGTCTAATGATAAAAACCGGACCCGATTACGTATGCTATGAAGCACGAATAACGCTACACAATAATAGCTCCGTACTACGATTCTCTATATCGTGTGTCATGGAGAACACACAGACAAGAACACACAAATCCAGACCGAGAACAGAAATTGAAACTCATCATTAAAATTCCGCCTGAGGATCGAACCCAGGACCCCGGGGGCAGTCGGCCATTACGTCCGACGAAGCGTCAAAGATAATATCGAAGAGTTGTACCTAAGTACAGTGTCGTCAGCATTAAAATGGAATCCAATCCAATTACTTTGAATGTATCAAGATGAAACTTTTCCTATCATGATTTATAGACGAAATACGAAAAAGTTTACCCCTAAATTTTCTTTTAGGTCACTTTTTTTTACTTTAAACAACCTTATTTTTTAAACGAAAGTGTAAAGGCGCAATAACTTTAAAGTATTTTTAAATTGACATACCTAATTATCTTTTTGGAACGAAGTTCCTTATCACGCGTTGCGAAAGGGGGCTAGGCGGAAAATTTTGGGACGAAAAGTTATAACGACACTTTTTGCCGTCGTTAGTCGATACAACTCCTGCGGCGTCGTTACGAGTCGTGCGGCGTGCGCATGTTTCTCTGTTTGTCTCTCTCTCTCTCTTATAGAAAGCAAGCCAGATATTTTCGTTTCTTGCAGTCAGTACTAGGATAGCAAAAACATGCAAGCAAGTGTGCCAAAACAAATCTGGGGTATTAAATTTCTCAAGGAACTTCGTTCCATCCGGGTAGGGCATCGAAACTCGGTTCAATTTTGAAAACCCGGGTTTTCGGGTCTAAGAGTAATCAAAACCCGGGTAGACCGGTTTTTTCGAGCATTTCGGTCTTTTTATTGTAATTTTTTAAAATACACTAATCTGCGTTTATATATCGATTTCCTACAATGAGTACAAAATATAAAGGATGAGGAAGAATTTAAACAAATGAAACAGTACTTTACAAATTACAAAAACAGTTTTAATTTTTAAAAAAGTGATAAAAAATTATTTTTTCTTCAGAATATCTTAAAACTAAGTAAGTAATCAAGTCTTTTTTAAATCACAGACTTGCAGAGATTAGTTTTAACATTAAATGAATTATTTTGGTAACATCGCTTGCCGTTTCCCTTGACATCTCGAAGGCTTTTGACAGGGTTTGGCACACTAGCCTTATTGACAAGCTTCCTGCGTATGGCCTATCCCCTGGCCTAATCGACTGGATCAAAGACTTCCTGAGTGACCGTTCATTCCGAGTGGTTGTCGGAGGTTGTTCGTCGCAATCAATGACAACCAATGCCGGAGTTCCTCAGGGGTCTGTTCTCTCCGCAACACTATTTCTGCTGCACATTAACGATCTGCTTATGCCCGGTATCTATGGGTACGCAGACGACAGCACGCTTGTGGAGAGATACCTGCCAAAGGGTCGGGCCAATAAATACCATATACAGTCTGAAAGAGAGGCTATGGTGGAGCGTATGAATCTTACACTTCAGGCAGTCTCATAGTGGAATTCAACGCCACAAAAACACAAGCGTGTCTATTCACCGCTAAAAGAAGTCCATTCATCTTGACTCCTACTCTCCGGAATGTAGCCCTAGATTACACCGACCGCCTTCAGTTACTGGGCATTGAGATATCCTCGAACCTTAACTTTGGGCGGTTCATTGAATTCAAAGCTAAAGTAGCTGCTAGGAAGCTTGGAGTCCTAGCGAAGGTGCGGCGGCACTTCACACCACAACAGCTTTTAACCTTGTATAAAGCACAGGTTCGGCCTTGTGTGGAGTACTGCTGTCACATTTGGGCTGGTGCTGCCAAATGCCACCTGTCAGCATTGGATTCAATGGAGAGGCGTGCTAAGAGGCTTATTGGTGACCGTGAATTGGTTGAGACCAATCTTCAGAGCCTCGAGCACAGGCGCAGAGTTGCCAGCCTCTTGGTGTTCTACAGGATACATTTTGGAGAGTGTGCGCAGGAATTACATAATTTGATTCCGCCATCCCCTTTCTATCATCGAACGTCCCGCCCGACGCACGGCGGGTATCCATCCCTTCGTCGTGAACATCCCCCCTGTACGGACGGCGCGCTTCGCCTCGTCATTTATTATACGTACAGCGAAGGATTGGAATAAATTCCCGCGTCGGTGTTTCCGCTCGATTATAATGTAAGTGTCTTCAAGGCAAGTCGCGCGTACCGAGGCTTTTACTAAGTTAATGCGTTTTACCAACGTTTATTTTGGATATATCGTAACGTAACATAAAAATAACAGAAATCAGAACTGAATTATTAGAATTTCTTCTTACTTATGTAAAATAAACGTAAAAAATTGGGGCATCCAAAGTTTTGTCACTCAAAGACGAACGCAATCTATTGCAGACAATTCCAGCCGAAGAAAATATACGCTCCGAAAAAACCCGAAAAACCCGAGTTTTAAAAATCAACTTTAGAAACTTTAGAAAAAAAGAGATATTCATATAAAATAATAACTAATACCATTTTGGATATATCGTAACGTAACATAAAAATAACAGAAATCAGAACTGAATTATTAGAATTTCTTCTTACTTATGTAAAATAAACGTAAAAAAATTAGGGCATCCAAAGTTTTGTCACTCAAAGACGAACGCAATCTATTGCAGACAATTCCAGCCGAAGAAAATATACGCTCCGAAAAAACCCGAAAAACCCGAGTTTTAAAAATCAAACCCGGGTTTTTTTGTAATTCTCAGAACCGGGAAAACCCGGGTTTTTTCGGTCCGGGTAAACCCGGTATCGATGCCCTACATCCGGGTGTCCCTTGACACCTCTCAAGTTTTTTTATTTGTACACCGATTGAAGTAAAACAAACACTAAATATTACCTGAAGCTTACTACTAATTTGTTGAATTTAAGGGAACGGTTAAATGCACACTGCTGTCATAGACGGAAAGTTCAATATCTCGGTATATTACTGCAATAATTCATTTAGGCCTCTTGATATTGTATATGAGAATTATCATCTATCTTAGAGTCTAATCGTCTGTGCTGGCTGGCTTATTATGTCTGTGAATCGCAATATGTGTCACACACAACTCACAAGTCATGACTGAGGTTTAATTTGTATCCCCGCAATACTTGCAAGTCTATGCAAGCGATAGTTGCTAGACTTACATTATTACTTAGCATTGATACTAGAAATTGCTTAGGATAGGCTGATTACTGAGTGAGATTAGACTAGTGGCGCAAAATTCAGTTTCTTTCTTTTCTATGGAAATTGCTAGCAAACAAGCAGACGATCCACTTGATGGTAAGTGGCTATCGTCGCCCATGGACATCAGCAACACTAAAGGTATCACTCATACGTTGCCCGCCAAGAAAGAGAGAAGAAAAATGTTTTTTGAATTTTTCTTTTTTGAATTCTTATCTTTGGCTCTTATTAAAAACTATTTCAAAGTGTATTTTAGAAGGCTAGACAATCTTGAAACCTAAATACTTGATCTTATCCTCCGTAATTGATAACAACTTTAGCTCGAATGACAATAAGTTTTTCATGACCTACGATTGGCTCCAGACGAGGGAACTCCTTAACAGCTAACAGCACAGACATGTTTTAAACAAAATAAAACATGAATTTTATATATTTTACCAAATCATGGTGTTACACCACGAGACGTTTGCTACTTCCACATGATAAAGTCCATCTGCCATCAGGTGCGGGTGGGGGTGCGAGCGTGGCACGCAAGCGCCCCCTGCTGGGCGGCGCGCGGGCCGCCATGTCGCCGACTAAACGCGCCGTGATGACGCTCCTTGCCCGCGCCCGCGCCGCCACCCACAAACACGCGCCGGCGTGGCCCGCGCCTCATGAGTAAGTTGCTTTCTTTACAAACGAGTTGAATTTAAAATGGCTGTGAACATGGATTTGCGCGTGTGAGTGTGGAAGTGGTAAACGTTTTTTTTCTGTTTTTAAAGATGTAGGCATGTATCTTAGGGCTGTTGCACTGCAGCCGCGATCTGCAATATTATGGCAATACTGGAAATTGTCATACAAAAAAAAATCTTATATCTCGATCTATCAATACAAATATTGTTTACTACGGGAATAAATAACATTTACTTTTTTTTGTACCCAAGAATTAATAAATGATGTTTATATCAAAACTTAATTTTGAGACGAATTACAACAATCGGATAGCATACAAATCTTCTCTATGAAAAAAATCATAAAGTAGTGTCTTCTTTATTAACAGACAATAAACGTCAGAAGCAAAGTCAACTTGTAAGTTAAACATTACTACATCTGATTTTTTTTAATTAAAGCCTTCACCCAAAACAGTAATAGAATTAAAAAAACTACTCGATTAAAAGTATCAACAAAATACCTGTATAATAATTTTTAACTGAATTTCAGTACCCCAATCGCCCAGTCACATTTTGTTAATAAATGACCGATCAGTCCGCTATAAGTAACTCAATAATGCACTCAAATAGATTGGCCGATATTCTTCGACACCTGCTCGCAGATAATCCACAGCCCACCGTGTAATATCCTCCCTGACGTGGGTTGTAATGAAATGGCCCTTGTGAAATCTATAAAGCGTACTTGGGCTTTGATCAGATTTAGAATTATCCGAATATTTAGTGGTGCTAAATTAACCATAACATTAGATGTTTAAATGAGTTTTCAACTGAGAAGTTTCTTTGCGGCATTTCTAATCCTCCCTACAAAGCACCTTTCCGAAATGCTGGTAGATTAAAAAACCGGCCAAGTGCATAATATGCACTTGCCGGATTCGCGCACGAAGGGTTCCGTACCAAAAACAGCGAAAAAATCACGTTTGCTGTATAGGAACCCCACTTGAACGGTTTTTCCCGCCGCGGTGTTAACCGCGTAATTCTGTTACACAAATCCCATACAAGCGGTCGCACTGGCGGTTTTTCCCACGACTGATTTTTAAACCAAAAATTGACAGGTAGTATAGCAGTTTAAACCACGGCGGATAAGACAGTAATGCGGCCGCAGGCTAACGTTAGCCGTTTATTATGACTTTTTATTTTCTTCTTATCAAAAAAGTGTCCTCTAGTACACTTAATTGTTGTCTTAGCAAAGCCAAAGTCGAAGTACGCTTTATAGATCTCGGCTTAAGTAAAAGCTTCATTGTAATCAATCCATTCAGTGTCAATCGACCAATCAATCGTACTAGCCACTTTGGTGATTGTTTTGTCGATTCAAAGTAAGATTTTGTTAACAGAATATTTCGCCAGCCTTTGAGAAATTTAATTTTTAAACAAGCAGTGTTTGCCTAAGTTTTTGGATGTCGCTCGCATAGAATTTAGTTCTGCTCATAACGCTACAAATTTTTTTAACTTTTGTTATCTGTATTAATACGTGAAGCAAAAGATCTGTGGCCCTTTTTACGACAACAACGCGAATGGAGGATTATGAAAGGTACAAATAAAGTTAACATACAAAAATGTCAATGTGGAGTAACACTTTGACATTTAGGCGCTCCACCCACTGCACCGCGCACCGCGACGGGGCGCGGGATGGCAGATTTTACCATTGTATGCAAATATCTCAATTTATATAGAAATCACGCCTAGTACAACACACTGCCGACGCGGCACCGCGCGGGAAGGCGTTCCGCGCGCGTTTTCTGCCAATCTGCGCGGGAGCGCGGCGCGTGCCGCGGGGTATGGCACACCGGTTCCGCAGTACCGGGCGTGATTTGATACTGTTGATGTACCTAAAGCGGGGAATTCACTGGCGGTACGACCGGGCATGTCTGACCTTTACCGGAAGTTTGAACTTATTGCTTAGGCTACAACGACAAAATGAGATCGCGCGGACTTGCAACAGGCAAGTCTTCCAGACTGACTGCAACGGTCCTACACTAGCAAACATTGCACAGACCTATAGTAGCGTGGCCCGGCGGACATGTCTGCAGACTTGCCCGTGGGTATGGCCGTCTAATGAATTCCAATAAGTTTTTCTTCCGGCGTAATGCAAGGACGAAAATTTGTATCTGTTCCAGTAATGGTCGCTCGAATTTTGCTTAATAAATAATCAAAAGATGCAGTTGACATACGTTTGTAGCTAAATAATTTATCTTCATATTTTCTTAAGTCTTTGTAATTCAGTGCAAATGATCCATTTATAGATCTCGATCGTAAATAGGGATGTATCCAAAATCTTCTATGGACGCAGTGTCTTTTAATTCTTGTATACAAAAACCAAAATGACAATATAACTGCAACATCTTGAAATTGAATAAGTTCGTCCATTCTCCACGACGATCGACAACACAGTGAACACATGAGTTTATTTAGCGCAAGGCCGTCGTAATCTGCTACACCGCGCGGGGGAGCAGATTACACCGCTAAGTAAGGCAGATCTGCGCCTCCGTCGCCGCGCGCGTTTTCCGTCGCTCCGCGCACCGCGGCGGGACGCGTCTTCAGTGGGTGGAGCGCCTTAGGGTCATACATACATTCAATGATATTATAAAATAGAGGCATACATTGTGAAATGGTGATGAGAGATTTTTATTGATGATCATGATCTTCCATCACTATCATTGAATGATAAATTAAATATGACATAATTATAAACAATTTTGGTGTCTCAGAAATTCCTGTTTATTTTAATGGACGTTAAAACTCATTTATTTCTACAATTTAAACGTTATTAAATAAAATCCGTCAAGTAGTTTCCGCTGTACGTTTCTTAGTTTTTCCTTTCATAATTTTTCAATTAAAAATTCTTAATTACTTTTAAAGTTCATTACTTGCTTTTATTATTTATTTAGATACAGCGCAATAAGACTAAATAAATTCCATTTAGTAATTTTATAACATTTTGTTTTACCATGCAGTCAAAAAAAGACTACGTCATTTAACTCGCTCAATCTTTACTATGCTTTTCTTTTCTCCTCTGCCACCAAACCAGCAAAAAATTTACTGTATCGTAAAATATACGCTACAAATTTTATAAATTGTGTTTATTTCATTTTTATTTGTGTGCAATCAATCAACTGTTGCTTCGCTAATTAAAGAGTAGAGAGATTAAAGAGTAATAATTGCTCTTTGCATTTATGAACCGTAAACTCATCCCAAACTAGTTATAAAACTGCGATCATGCTCACCAACTTTCATTGGATTTTCAAACTTTCAAAGGTGTTTAAACTATGATACGTTGTTGCTAATTCTACCCCTCCCCGCGCCCGCAGCGCGCATCATCCGACGATATTAACCGCTTCGGGTCCGTTCATACCGACCGGCTCGGAAAGGAGAGCATATTTTTGTTGCGTTTATTTAAAAAAGAGTTTTGGGATATTGAAATAAGGTTGATTCTTTCATTTCACTTCAGCCCTTAAGCATTATAATTTAAAAAAAATGTTTCTATGTAGACTAATTACTACAAAAAGATAGCAATGCCGGAAACAGCTGGCAAACGAGCAGACAATCCATCTGATGGTAAGTGGCTATCGTCGCCCATGGACATCAGCAAAACCAAAAGCATCACTGATGCGTTGCCGGCCAAGAAAGAGAGAAGAAAAAGAAAGAAAGAACTGACTCTCAAGCTCCCAGCCGGAACATGACGAGTCGTTTTTCGGCTGACTCATGCTCGAGGGTGATAGCTATCCAGGTGAACCCCATGGAGAAATAATAATAGTAATAATGGTAGATATTAATTAACAATTAAAATCAATATTACCAATACAATCCTCCCTCGAGAGGCCCTTCCACCAGCGGGCCGCGATTAGTCGCCTCTTACAACACCCATCCGACGAGGGATTGGGGTTAGGAACTATTCTAAGCCACAAGTAAGAAGTGCAAACTTTGAATTTTAGTAATTGTATATTTGTTTGTTTCAGACACGCTTCTCTACTACCGCTGATAAGAGACGAGTTTGTGGCCGGTGTGGGCGTCAATATTAACCTAGCGTAATAAATTTTCACTACATCTAGTCAAATTCTATAGTCAGATGTCGGAGTACCTTTACGTTTTTATTGAAGTCATTATGTTGTATATAACATGTGTTTGCATTGTACATGTTCTGACAGTTGAGAAAATTTAAAATTATTGTTTACTACATTTTTATTCTCTTTGTTTCTAAAAACATTGAAGTATAATTACTAAAGTACCAGAACAGACATCACGAACAAAATTCGTGTCGCGCCGGGAGGTTCTGTTTTCAAAATTGAGCTCCCGATCTCCTTTCAAAATCGAACGAATTCATTGAACATTGAAGCCCATTGTAGCCAATTCATTGAGCCAAACATCGAGTTCGCGGTGTCGGTTCTATACGGTAGTAATAATACTTCAATGATCCACATGTCCAAATACAATGAATGTGTGGAATATGTGAAACATGGGTGTTTCTGGCAAGTGTTTTGAGGTAACTTCGAATTATTATTTTTAAACATTTAGAATTTTTGTTAAGTACAAATTCGTTGCCTGATATTTTATTGAATTACTTAGATATCTAAACCTAAAGATGAAAGAGAGGATCTTCGAGAAATGCGGATGGCTTTTCGGACATCAGATAGGTCCCAAACTAGTCAGCAAATCCGACATAGTGAAACGTGTATGTGAGCCGTAATGAACGAATAAATGCGTATGTATGTAGACACTCACGAATCTTACAGTGTTAAAATAGTTCTATGAGTTTTTGAGCATGAAAGATTCAAAACTTAGGTTGACGCAGACTAAAAATGCCCCAATATTATTGCTTTTATACTCGTACGCTTACAACTTAAAGCAAAATTATTTTTCTGTCAATTTGATATGAATCCCGTTTTGAATAAGGCTTTTAATTAGAAATAAATAAAGGACCATGGTGTATTTAAGATATTCTACGCCTTTTAAATGAATATGTACATAGTTTTATCTTAGTATACATATATTATTATATTCGAATCATTTATAATTAAGAAGTATTAATTATAATAATAATATAATTTATGCAGACGAAAATTATTAAAAAAATGCCGTAGTCAAATATCGTAGTTCGAAATTAATAACTTCATAAAATATAATATTTAACAATGTAAAAGCGTTCGTAGATAACATAACATAACCCCATTATATTCGTAATAATAATTAAATATAAGGATATGAATTTGAAAACGAAATCTCGCACACCAAGCACACATACCCGTAATCGTATATCAGTATTAATTGTTAATTATAACTAATGAATTAGATAGTACAACTATTGGACACTTGCACCCATTTACTCGCTTTGAACATATAATAAAATACAATTATAGTAAGATATATAACTCTTTAACTATAACCCCTTATTTCCCGTGAAACATGTTCACCCAAAAATCCGAAGCTGTAATGGTGTGTTTATGAAATAATGTTAAATAATAATTAACAAGTTCATAATTAATAAACGCGTAATCACAATAATGCTCCTTATAATTGTAGTTGGTTGAACTAAAACTATTTTTTAAAGTAGTATTTTAACTAATTGATTGAAAGTGAAGATGTAATTTATCTGTCCTGTCTCAAATTATTTGAAATTAATTTTATGTCATTCATAGCTAATTATGTAAGAAACTAAATTAAATAATGTTATTTAAACACCGTAATTCTAAATGAAATATTTTTAGATATTAGATACAAATTATTATTATTGTGATTATTAAACTATAATTATAATTTACAATGTAAACAGGCGTGTATAGTTTCAAAAAATATAGCTTATGTAATTTTGTAAAATTTTCAAATACTTTGGGACACGATAGCAATTTTCTAAATGCATTGAATAAATTCAGTGGTATACTATTGATATAGATACTGCTAAAATATTGTACTTTAATTAGAATCTATTGTAACTCATTTTATATAATAATTATATATAAAATTTGCTTCTAACCTCGTCTGTGTTTTGTGATATGTAGCTAGATGAATTTCTGCAACATCCCTTTAAGGTGTTAGAAAAATAGTTATTATGTTGTGTGAGTTATGTAAATAAAATATATTATTTATAAATCCTCACTCTTCTATTTATGTATTTTTAGACCAAAGTATACCACTTCATATATGTGAAATAAAATTTTTGGTATATTTATCTTACTTGTACTTGCGTAGGTATACTATGATGCTGAAAAATATTTTATAATCTTCAATGTTCTCCGTGTAATCTAGAATTATTAAATAAAAATAAGTATGTTCCTTCAATATTGTTATTTATTGTTATGTTTATTATAATTCTTTATTATTTTGTTAATTTTATTTCATGATACATTAAAATTTATTTAATTTAATTTTGTATTACTTTAGACTGGCGAAGCGAATGGAATTTAATTATTGTAGATCCGATTTAAACTCAGCATTACACAAAATGGCTTTCGATAATGTCTCACTATCAATATGTGAACGTATTAAAAACGTATTTAAAAAGGTGATTATTGGGTAATTTTAACGTATTTTTTGGTTAAATCGCATTGACAAAAATATTATTATGTCCATTTAATCTTCAATTTGTTTTAATTAATTATGCTCCTGTTATTAACTAAAATTATTACAATCAGACGTGACAGACGTGGCTCTATAAGTTTTTAGTTAGTACCTACCACGAAAAACAGTGGAATTTTCTTAAATCGGACTAAAGATAGCTACGTGCAGATTCCGTTGTGTGGCTACTTAGTTTATGTAAATCCTTTAAAGCGAAAAATGTCGCTCACTCGTATGTACTATCTTTAGCGTGGCGTGATGTGGTTTCCGAAACACGGACTAACTATAACTTAGGAAAGTAGTGTAAATATTAATGTTAATATTTGCGTTTAAAGTCGGGTGTGTAATGAATGTCGTGAAAAGAGCTTTGAACATCTATCTTCCGCACAGAATTGTTGGATGCGAATCTTGCTTTAATATTCGGAACTATTTGCATAGTAATTACTTCATTTGGAGTCTAAAACGTGAATAAACTGCAAATCATTTCAGTCCCCATAATTTTCTCAATGATGTGGAGGCTATGGAGTCTACCAATCCGCACATGGACCGAGGGATAAACTATCCTTCACAGAATATGAGACCAAAGTATAATAGTAGTCCAGTAGAATTCTTATAGTTTTCATTGATTGACTGATTGAGATCGTATGATACTTATTAAAATGTGTATAATAATCGACCATTATGTATTGACGACCCGTGTGGCGCAATGGTTACCATACCGGATCGCCGCAGCGAGGGTCCTGGGTTAGATTCCCAGCGAGGCGGAAATTTGAATGATGAGTTTGAATTTCTGTTCTCGGTCTGGGGGTGAATGTCCTTGTCTATGTTGTGTGTTGTCCATGGCACCCACGACACAGGGAATCCTAGTGTGGGGCTATGAGTGTGAAGCGTTATTTATTATTATTTATTTATATTAAACACCTATTACGAAATTAAAATATTTTACAGTAACCATTAAATTGTATCTGTTAAAATTCATCAGTACAATGTCAGACGAAAAATAAAATACACAATAAAATTTCTCTGACAAAGTCAGCAATCATTTTCAACACATCCGGCCAACAAATTGTGTTACCTAACCATTCGCTTCGTCTTATTTTTTACATTATTAACAAAATTGACTATAATTTAATATAGAATGTTGAATTTTGTGATTATTTTCTAGTCATAATACTGGTGAATTATTTCTTACAAAATAAATTATCATGTCTGTTGTTAATTATTTAATATGGATTGTAATTACTTGATGTGTTAATTATAAGTTTGTAATTGTTACTTATATGAAATGTATTTATAAATATGGAATTGGATTCAATACTGATGTTACTTTTGCGCCTGTGCACTGATTTTGATGAGTAGAAATAAAGATAATTATTATGATAAATATGATATTTTATTTAAACGACCATAATTTAGATTATTATCTTAATTTACAAAGATTATAAAGAACACTGATATAAAACACTTTTAATTCAAAACAGCCTGTCTAATATAATAATAAGGTGATATAATAGGTAATAGGCTATTACCTACATAGAAGTCCTAGGGTGCGCCATAATGAATTTAAGTGACGTCACGTCCCTAGCCTATAGCTAGCCGTCAGTCAAGAAGGTTCTAGCGATACCTAACTTGTTCATCTAAACTATTTATATTACAATATTATAAAGAGAAAAGTTTTCTTTTTTTCTGTGATTTTAATGGATGAACTCAAAAACTACTTGACCGATTTTAAAAATTATTTTACCAATAGGATGCTCTATTCTTTCTGAATAACATGGGCTATATTTTTATTTAAAAAAATGGGATCTACACGCAGATAAACACACGAGCAAAAATCATATCCCTCCTGTTGGTGTTCCCGACTTCCTGTAGTCGGATGAAAATAACGTGTAGGTATGTGTGTGTACTTATGTACGCACGTAAGAAGTTATACTTACCTCTTACTTATAAGTACCTCTCGCTCGCACTCACGACCCGGCGCGCTTTAGTAATCCAACCACGTGCCTCTCGCTCGCACCCACGACCCGCTCTAGGCGGCTCTAGCAGTCCAAAAACAACTCCAGCGAATGCTGTGCGCCTAGTGTCACGTACCTTCATTATGTCGCTTTTTGGCTCTCACATCGTAATTTTACTCTCATATTTTTTCCAAACGCCCCTTATGAGCCTTTACACACGGCGCATTTTTGAAGCGTATCCGACGAAAACGCGCGGAATCTGCGTGTTTTCCACGCTGCAAATGACGAGGCGTTGCCTCATACGATCGCATTTTAATAAAAATACGTCGTGTGCAGGGGCTCTAAGAAGTATCTTCAGTAATCTATACTCTACAAAGAGGAAAGATTTGATTATTTGTTTGCATTGAATAGGCTCCGAAACTACTGAACAGATTTAAAAAAAATCTTTCACTGTCGGGAAGCTACACTATCCCCGGGTGACATAGGTTATATTATATTTTCAAAAAAATTAGGGATCCTTAATAAAACTCCACTAATGTAACCCAAGGTGTAAAAAAATAAGAAAACCGAAGCAAAGCGAGGGCGGTTACTCGTATCTTATAAACCCTAATTATATATAATTATATTATATATTATAAACCCTCAAAAACTCAGCTCTAAGTATAATTCTAATGTCTAATGTACCTACATCACGAACAAGATCAGATTTATGAGTTTCTTGTTGACTACAGTCCGGAAAACATTTTCTCTTCCCAGACAAACGTCACGCCCATTTGTATCGCGAACTGCGTGTAAACAGGGCTATTTCTTGTATCGTCTTAACAAAGCCTCGCAATACATCTTAACTACAACCTTAAAGATAAGTAGGTACACAGAAGGAAATCTAATCAGGAATGAATCTAACTTCAAAGTTCAAACAAGTTCAAAAGTGACGCACATATTAAAACCGTTAACTTGTCCACGGTGCTTCATTAAACAATTGCATGCAAGCTTTATTTAAGTATACATTGTATGTGCATTAAACAAACGCGACGAATCGCGCCGCTCCGTATAGTGCTCTTCAACTAAATCTGCACTTGGGTGTAATTTTGGTAGCATTGAAATAACTGTCTTTTATATTTTTAAAACCATTTTATGAACATAATAATAGCGTAGTTATTAAGTTCATCAAAGGTAATTACGATATACATACATATTATATTACGAGATAATATAAAACATTTTTAACATTTTAATTTTTACACTCATTTCAATGCTACCAACATTACACCCAAGTCCAGATTTAGTTGAAGAGCACCATAGTAATGAGTTCATTGTTTAATTTGAGGCTGGAAGTAGAATGTTAATTTACAAAATGGTAGTAATCCATAATAGTCGGTAGGTTTAATACCGTTAACCAAAGTTAATTTGTTACAGAAAAAAATACACATAAAATAATCAGCCAATCAGAGATAAAATCAAGAAAATTATTTGTGGTTTTCTTAATTGCGATGCACTCATTCTTAATTAATTAATATCATTGTATAAAATAGTATTGTTTTATTGTATCAAAATTTTGCCATGATGAAACCACGGAAAACATTTAATTTTCACTTTTAGATTACGAGTAGTTGACGATCAGCTTACTATACAGTTAATGTTCAATTCAATTTATTAAAAACATGTCACGTTAATCAGCAGCAACATACATAATTATGTACAGAATCATGATTCATGTAACAAGGGATTCGTAACATCAAACTAAAGCTATTTCAACTTTGCGTGTTTAATCTAACATTAATATTAGAGAAACTGACCTGAATTTTAGTTAGCTCATTAAACTTTATTTGCCTTGCGTTTTCCTGTACAATAGAGATGAGATGTTAAGGGTCAATTCTCGTTAATATTAAATTAATAAAGAATGACTGACCTAGTTTGAGGGATGGGGAACTTCAAAGCCGAGATGCTGTGAAAACTATAAAGCGAAGAGAGGATGAATTCATCTTAAGTACTTAAAAATGCACAATTGTATAGAAGACGTAGATATTTAATGCAATTAATTTTTAAAGTAAACGAACTTAGTGAAGTAAGCGAACGGAGGGCGAATGTAAGGGAAGTGTATTAGGGATAAGTGATTAGACTTATAAATACTAACAAGGAACAAAATAACAAAAAAAACTCTTATTTAATAATTATTATTTTAATAATTACTTTCCGTGAAGCGTGCCAACCAACCTCGTGCTAGAGTCAACCTTCAATAGATTCGTCGAATTCAATAAAATTTTGCTTAAAAAAACATTAAAAAAAATAACAAAAAAAAATCAAAAATAAATATTTTAAATATTGAAAATGAATGGCAACGATTTATATTTCATTTTTATTTTAAATATTTCCACGCGATATATTGTCTACCCCCTCCACGGGGCCGTAGTTAATGCTTTTTCGTGACAGAAAAATCCTAATACCCTGTCTATAGAAGTTTAAATAAAATATTAAATTAGACATTATTCGGTTATTCGACAGTTCAGCGCTTTGATTACTCGGCAGCTTGCTTGCTTCGATATCACAAAGTTCAACCTCAACATTATCCGGTATCCCAGAATTATTATCCCAGGCTATTATTATTATCAGCTGTAGAGGTAAACTGCGTCACATCCGGCGACGCCGCAGGAAGCGACCTCTATCGAGCTTATCTGAGGTTATGTATCCATGTGGTTGAAAGTTTCTATTTCAATATAGTCATAGATAACTTAATGACATAACTAACTTCACTTATAACTGTATAATTATAAGTTACTTAAGCCGTAAATTAGTAATTAAAAATTTTCAATAACTAATCGAAATCTAAACAAATTGCTTACCAATAAAATACATTACTCAGAATATTTGACAATACATCTCGTTGGTAAATTATTCTGAAGACAAGAATCCATAATAATTATACAGGGTGAATTTCTCAAGTGCGCATGCATGGCCACAATCAAAATGAAGAATAGCGAAAAGTGGTCAAAGGAGTCTAGGGACCGATTTTGATGAAAACTAAATTTCCTTCATTGGATTTTTGAAAAATCACAACCAAGGAATCGTACCCATTAATTTTGAAAAAAAAAACACCTGTATTATTACACCATTCGATAGTGTGGCTAATAAGGATCAAATTCTGGGAAGTAATGACATACGGCAAACTTACGGAACATGTTGAATTTTAAGAAACTTTTTTAAGTTTTTAAACTTTTTAAGAAATTTACATGGTTTTTTTGTCAAAATTATCTGATTATCATAATTATATTTAGTATGAATCACATCTAGTACACGCTGGCCAACTGAAGATTGTAAAATTTCACGCACCTTTGACAAAATTATGGAGAACTCTCAAATGTGAGCAAACATTCCTCATGATAGGCATTTCCATCAAAAAACCACGTAAAAGTCTAAAATTTACCTTTTTTACCCAAGATATAGATATGGTATTCCAATACAGTAAACTCTAACTATGCTTTGACTATGATCAAATTAAAGCTTGATAGACATTGGCCCAAATCTCGAGCGAAAGCGTTTTTCGTTATTTCTTACATAATATCGAAATAATGAACTTTCTGCTAATTTTGTGTTAAAGTGTAACAATTTTAGAAACATAGACAAACACAAGATATTTTGTTCCGCTGGCTGTGTGTTAGATAAATTTATTGTTAGAAATTTTATCGTAATTGTGTATAGACTACGTAACGTACAGATAATACAGAAATTCCTATGGCTATTGAGAAATAAAAAATCTTTAAACCGAAGTTAGGCAGCCAAAAAACATACACATAGACCCAACTACAAATAATTATTTTCTTGTTTGGGCCATACAAATTAATTATTTTGTACCCCGTACATACGTAAATTGTTGGTCAGATATTAACATCGTTTTTGTACGACTGTAAAGTGCAAATATTTCATGTGCTTATTTAATTAAATACGGGTCTCGGGAATCGGAATAATTCCCACGTGAGGGGAAATTGGAAACGTGATTATTGCTTATCTTTTTTAATTATCTTTTTGCGGGAAAAGGAAGTGAATTATAAAATATTTCGTTTTAATGGCGATGTTAACAGCTTCATTATAAAATGTATCGCGCTTGAGAAGTGTTGTTTGATAAATTCAGCAATGCTTAGGTATAATACTAATTACTTTTTGACAATTGAATGTATCAAATACATAGGTACTTCTTATAAAATAAAATAGCTCTCATTCTTATTAATTAGATATTTATATTATTATCATTATATTATTAAAAAAGAATGCAGCCACAGAAAAATATTACTCAGTATTATATTTCACTGTAATATTGACAATTATTTTTAATAATGCACATTCAAGGAAAATATTTTAAGGAAAACTATCACAGCTATGTTAGCCTAAGTAATAAATGAGTAATAGTCGATAAACTTACTACTTCGGAACCCTACATTGCGCGTGGCTTGACACGCACTTGCCCGGTTTTTGATTTCTTTCTTTCTTTATGAGAATCAAAGAAATCTCGCAGTTATGTACATAAATTAAAATATTCCCGCTCTACTTCCCACCATATCTCATACTTTGTAAGCAAAACCTCTCCATAAACAACCTGGCAGAACATTCCCACTTAACAAACAATAATTACCGCCATCTACACAATTTCCGGCTAGATTTGCAAATGGCAGCCGCCGCCATTTTGTAATGGAAGTCGCCGCCATTTTCTAAAACCGGATGTGGTTAATGGTGCACTAAAAACTTGTGTGAAGTTTATCGTTGTGCTATGATCAATTTGATATCAAAATTTCCTCGTAGAAGCAGGCTTTGAAACTCATTGGGCGATAAGGTTTAATAGCTCTTGATTTACATTAGTTAGGCCAACATCGTCCACGCTGTTCCATAGGTATATTTTTTTAATTACTTATTAGATGAAAATAACATATACGTTATCTACACACGTAACCATATTTATAATCTACTAGCTGCCCGGACAGACTTCGTTCTGTCAAAAGTTTTCTTTTATTTTAAGGTGTAAGCTATCCTATCTTTCAAGTTAGATCAAACTGAACACGGTGTGCAAATTTGATTAAAGTCGGTTCAGTAGTTTAGGTGTTCATCGCGGACAAACAACGTGACACGTAATTTATATATATTAAGATAGAATTGAATTGTACACCTCAGAATATTTCGAAAAAAAAATCTTAAATTTTCCAATGTTTAAATTTTACATCAAAATCCCTAGATACACTACACTATACCTACACCTATTATAAAGCTACAATACAATATATTGAGATAAAATATTTTGAGACAATTTTGTTAGAGTTATTAAAACTAAGATCATAGTAAAAGTCTGCAAGTAAGTACATTCCTTTACAACCGTTCAATACACATTCCTCGTCCGATGGATTCCTATGTGCCATCAGTTTTATAGTACCATCGCAGATCTAGGTATATGAAATTCCAGGTGAAACGAAATGGAGGGCCCACATACGCGCACTATTAGATTCTTATTGGAAAATGGTTGTAGTGAAGGTGCTTTTATTACGTGTGAATATACTTATTTTTAAATGGGTCTCGACACCGAATGGGACAAAGTCATATTCGGAGCCTAGACCCCTGTATTTGCATGCTTTAACTTTTTCAGCCGCTTCACAAGCCGCACCAACTCTGATGATGGGGTCCTAGCGCTTTAAGGCTTTTTAAGGAAATAACAAAAAGGTTAGTCGACATCACAGGAGACCGAAGAGCTGGCAGCTACCTCGGACAAAGAATTAGTCTTGCTATTCAAAGGGGGAATGCTGCCAGTATCTTCGGAACCTTGCCTAAAGGGACTCCTTTTAATAATATTATATTTTAATTATTGTATTATATTTTTTAAGGTTTCTAGTTTTATGTCATTATGTATAGTATTAGTTATTTTATGTTTATTTAATAAATTGTTTTTTTCTTATTTTTAAAACCTAAACCTACTAATGTAATAAGAAAAATATGAAGATGTTTAGATGTTTGGATGTTTGTCTTTCCATCCTGCGCTGACTGTTGTACGGATAACGCATACCTACAGGCAGATCATATCCAGAATTAGTCAAAAGGATAGACTTTCTCCCTGTTGTACAGTCCCCTGGGACGATTTGGTCGTTTATATGTTTGTGATTCCATTACAATAATTACTAGAATTCTGCGGGCTGAAATGCAGTTACAGTACAGAATAACAGTAACATTATGAAGATGAAAAATACTTTGACAACGATGATATGGAGGTAATGATAAAGTTAATAATGATAATTATTGTGATGAAGTTAATAACAAAATTAAAATGTGTGCAATTCACACGTGGTAGAAGTGAAACCTTCAAAATTTTTGTTTTCAAGATAATGAGACGAATGTAAAGTTTCGGGAAGATGATAAATGTAGGTTTCACTACTCCACTCCACTCCGCTCCGCTCCGCTCCGCCCCGCTCCGCTCCGTTACGCTCCCCTACCCCTCACTCCTCTACCCTACCCCTGTACAATGCTTCCTATCTCACTTTAGAATTTATGTGTTTGTCTCTTTTTACTGGACAATTTCGTTTCATAAAATTTCAAGTCACCCCCGTACTAAAGAAGTTTTCACTTCAAAATATGTTTTTGCGTCTTTGTCGATAACAAAGCATAGCAAACCCATTAAATAGGTATTTGCCGTACAATTTGACCCCATTACACTTTTACTATTAATCTTAGAAGACGCATATTTCGAGAGAAAAAGTTCTCGCAAAAGCCCGACAAATAAGTAATAAAGAATTATTACGATCAGTTAAGTCGCAATCAAAGCTGGAACTAATAATAACAGCATTAGAGAAGATGTATTGGGGTATCTGAACATCGTTTCAACTTACAACTATAATGACCAGTTTACCTTGACCTGTAGTATGGGTTTGTTACATAATATTACTTAAAGAAAGAAAGAAAGAAAGAAAGAAAATGCATTTATTCGAAGGGGCAAAGTACAAAAAAACAATAATAATAAACGCTAACACACTCACACCCCTGCAGTAGGTTACTTGCGGGTGGCATGGACGACACATATTATACACATATTATTACATCACACACATCACAATAACACCCATGACTGGAGTACAAATATTTATCTGTCACATAAATATCTTCTTCGGCCGGGAATCAAACCAGGGACCCTTCGCTTCGCAGGCAGGGTCGCTACCAACTTGGCTACAGGGTCGTCTGAAAGTCTTAATCTAAAAAAACAATAATCGAGGGATTGTATTGATAATATTGATTTTAATTTTTAATTAATACCATTATTACTATTATTGCTTATTCATGGGGTTCGCCTGGAAAGCTACCATCCTTGAGCATAAGTCAGCTGCCAAACGACTGGTCGTGTTCCGGCTGGGGGTTTGAAAGCCAGTTCTTTCTTTCTTTGTCTTCTTTCTTTCTTGGCAGGCAACGCATCAGGGATGCCTTTGACGATAGCCACTTACCATCAGGTGGATTGTCAGCTCGTTTGCCGGCTATTTCCATAAAAAAGGCTTATAATGTGCTTTGTTTCTTTCACTCTTATGAAAAACGATAAAGATAAAACATTTTATAACAGTGCAATAGCTAAAATCTTTTTTTTTGGTCCGTGGTATTAAACGGACCAAAAAAAAAGACGGACGTAACCTTGTGTAATCGAGAGTGAAGCATAGAAATGGCCGACCGCTTACTAGGTACGTGTGCGTAATTTTGGGGTTACCACAATATGAATATACATTTATCTATCTTTCAGCTACTCTTATGAACTCTCAAAACGTCTATGAAATTAGAATTTTGTATAAAAAAGTCAAATCCACATTCAATAAATGCAAATTTTTATATTTGATGAGATTAATTAATTTAATTGCCGACAGATTAAATACACTGGTTTACCCACTTCACTTATAGGGGAGGAACCTAAAATTTCTCCAATTTTGTTCTACCATTATCTTAACGTAATTAATATACCTACATAGGTACTTACATTGATCGATGCCAGATTTCAGCTTCTAATATTGTTGGTTTGTAAGCAATGCCACGGACAGACGGACAGACATGGCAAACATATAGGTAAGGGTTCCTTGTTATTTAGTACGGAACCCCAAAAATATATACTTTTAAACTAAAGTAAGAAACTCGAGCATTATACATACTATAATTTTCCCACACATTCTGGGTATTTGCTTAAGCAATATTGCTGGCAACACTGGCTGATTTTGTGGTTACAAATTTTTCTGGTTTGTTCTGTTAATAACTTTAGGAATAATAAAAGAAATCAGTGATTAAATTACAAGCTTACTTGTGAAAGGTGATCCCTTTATGTTTTTTAACTGAATTAGGTACTATTGTTCTTGCAACTTTTAACAGCACACAAAGGCATTTTTATTATTCTTTATCAACTTCCGTTGTCCGTATGACTCGAGTGCGGTCCGGCGCCGGAATGACGACCGATTGTGTCAATGTGTGGCTGTTTACTTGTACGAATAGAGAGTTGGAATTCCGATGGGTGCTTCACTGAATTTGTTCTTGAGATTACGTCTGTCTTTTTTTTAGGTCCGTGGCTTAATACACATTTATGAATAAAGCCGTTAGATTATTACTTTAAGCATGCTTTTTGCATGTCTATTTATGGCTTCAACCCATTAATGGTCCACTACTGGGCACGGGTCTCACCTCTTGAGGAGGCCTAGAGCATACTCCACCACGCTGCTCCAGTGCGGATTGGTGGAGGGGTTAGTGGCCAACCCGAGTGTCGGAAGTTTTCAAACCACCCGAGGGCCTCCGACATGACTTAACGACTGTTATCTTATGATAACAACCAGGACCGACGGCATTACGTGCCCTCCGAAGCACGGAAACGCTAAAGAATTTTTTGCCACTAGCGGTCACCCATCCAACTACCGACCGCGCCCGCTGTTGCTTAACTTTGTCGATCGCATAGGATCGACGCAAGCCGCCACGCTATGAGCGCTTCAGCACGTCGTCGGCACGAGCAATACCGTCGTATGATAATGAAAAGCAAACATTAGTGTACATAGTGACCTAACTTTCAGAACGAAAACATGTCTATTTATAAATGATGTTATTTATCGTCTCGGGTTCCAAGTTATACTGGTCGATGCGAGTTTGAAGTACGCTTGCGAAATAATGAATTATGGTTGCTCTTCGCACGAAAAGAACACGACCATCTAATGGCAGTTCTTGATTACACCTCGGACTGGGCGATAAATTATTTTGACGTTCATTCCTTCTGTTATTGGATCTATGATGTCTTCGATTATGGCGCGAAGTACCTCAGTGGTATGAGTGCTATACCTGACATTACAACACACGCGGACTACTGTTTTTAACCCTCTTCAAAAAAGGAGGAGGTATTCAAGTCGATTTTTTTTTATATTTCTTACCTCAGAACTTTTGACTGGGTGAACCGATTTTGATGATTATTTTTTTAATAGAAAGCTCCGATGCGTACGGACGCATAAATTTCGATTTATCGGCATCGTCCGCGCTGTACGCATCGCATTTGTATGAAATCATATGAGAGTCCAATGCGGATGACATATGGCACGTGCGGATAAATGTGCGTTCACCATTGCCTACTTCAAACCAGAGAAATAGAGTTCTAGCAATCACCAATATGTTCACCATTAACATCAAAACTTTTGGCCTTAAGTACACTAAGAATACAGTGCTTAAAAACGCTGAAACATCCAGAATTCAATTACCGTTTCAATGTATGCAAAGTAACAGTTTATTTATTTGAATTGAAAGTGCTAATTTTTTATTCTGAGCCCGTATCAATCGCTTGAGAACGTGCTGAGACCGTGTACTGAATTTTAAACGGGAAATAGCCGAAGGAACGCAATAAAGGCGTAAGGAAAAGTGTAATAGCGTACCTAATGGTTACCATGCTGGACCGCCGGTCCTGGGTTCATTTCCCAGCAGGCAGAATTTTTAATGATCAGTTTGAATTTCTGTTTTTGATCTGAGACCATGGGTTCAGCCGTTTAAGACTATTAGCCCGGACAAACAAACAGACAAAGATTTAAAACAAGTTTGTTTGTGTTTTAGTACACAGGGAAGAGGGAACTTTCCAAACACAAGTTCTATCACTGAAATGGAAAGATGCCACCTATTTAATGTAATGTAAATTCTGGTATAATAAACGATTTTTGATTTTTTGATCATGTACCTAATAAGCACTATCAATTTTATTTAATGTAGGATAAACTGGATAGATAGTATAAGACGCTAATGAATCGCGCTAATTTAATTGTGATACGGTCAAGTAAAAATGTTACCCATTTTACCCCTGTCAATCTAAACAAAGTAAAACGATTTGTTAAACTATGTGGTTGACACTTTAGTCTCAACAGATGGTGCCAGCTATTTGATGGAGCCAATCTTATGCTAAGAATCTTGTCATAATTATCACTAATGAAAGTGTAAAACTTCAAAACTTCAAAAAAAGGAGGAGATTCTCAATTCGACTGTATTTTTTTATGTTTGGGTCTGGGTGAACCGATTTTGATGATTCTTTTTTTAATCGAAAGCAGATGCTTGTCATGTAGTCCCGCATAAATTTGAGCGAGATCTGACAAGTAGTGTTTGAGTAATTTTGAAGTCTGTTATTTTTTGTTAGTAAAAAGATTATCAACTCCGTAGTTCTGATACAGGTTTCAAAAGTAAACAAATTGACCAAAACAAACAGCAAAATTAAATACAACATATCAAATATTGCAAGTTAATTAAAATCTTATAAAAACCAAATAAATTCCCATAGCTTGAAATTTCCTTCATAATTCATAACACAGCAATTGGTAGCAAAACACCAACTTAAGGTTATACCACCCATAAAAAGCGAATTTATTTTTATTTTATTATCCAAAGCTTATGAATAATTTGCTGGTGTTTTACAGACCGAGGCATAATTTTCTGTTTTTATTACACAAATACCTTGGCGCATTGGCGTTATGCTGTGGCATTTCATTTCTAAGCATATTAAGTATATGACCGAGAATTTATGTAGGGCTAAGTTTAAAACAATAAAAGTGTAACGATACTTAATATATGTAGCGTATATTTTTTCATTTAAATGCATTAGCAAGTTTTATGGACGTATAATTCTTTGCCGCCCACGTGTCTATAGCCGAATCAGTAATCCACCGGACCAAATTGACATTAAATTCGTCGTTGCGACTATAAGACCTCTTATATGTAAAAATCTTTTTATTTATTTATTTATTTAAATAAACAAGTACAATTTCACTCTTTCCATGTCTGCCAAACTGCGAAGCAGTTCGTCGGCAGTAGTTCTCGTGGATTACAATCTATAAACTATACTTATTGTTAAAGCTTATAATAAGCAAAAATAGACTAATTAAATAACTAATTACAGAAACTATTATTAAGTAAGTAAACTATTTTTATTTTATATTTTAAAATGTTAGCTTATTAAGGTTGTATGCGATGTACCTTTGTGTGTGTGTGTGTGTGCGCGTGTGTGTGTGTGTGTGTGTGTGTGTCTTTGTGTGTGTGTATGTGTGTGTGGCTTTGTCTTTGTGTGTGTGTCTCTCTGTCTGATCTGTTTTGAGAAAATCGATAAACTTTTGTTTAGCAAGCAAATAGGGGATTTTGAATTTGGTTAATAAAATACGATGGAAACGTCGTACACACATGAGAGTTTTTGAATTCAATAGTGCTTCAAAATATAGAACCATTTGATGTAAAAAAGTGATTTTGCCAAAAGTGGCACAACACATATGAGGTCTTAAAGTCGCAACGATTACAGTGTAATCAGTTTTTGAGGAACATTGTTAAGGACCTATATTAAAAGAAGTCACTATTATGGTGAAGTGAACGCACATTTTGTCAGCACCGTGCGCGCCGGATGCGCCGCATTTGTTATGAAAGCCCGATGCGGATGACATGTGCGTCGGCACACAAATGTGCGTTCAGCATTACTATTATTATGGTGGTCACTCACGGTCATTCCATCGCGTCATTTTTGGAGCCACGCCAAGCGACATATGTCAAAATGGCGCGATTGGACATACAAATTGTTTAAATCACGCCATCAGTTTTTCACATTCACGATCAAATTTTGGCTGTATATCACGCCATTTGACGCGATGGACTGACCGTGAGTGGCCACCATTACGGCATTAATTTCACAAGTGACACTATTTTCTATTTAGATCTAGTGGATTAGTGATTCGATTATAAAGTATTTTGTGACCTATCTAATTTTTTGTATGCTCATAAGGCTAAAAAATCTTACTATAGTATGGGATTAAAATCCTGCATTAATTTACAAAAGTAGATAGAACTAGATAACAGCAGCAAATATAGTTATAACTAACTAAGCAGGTACACGAATAATACGATTTGAGTTTGACAACAAAAAACATAGGTAAGCACTTAAATAAATACCTACTTAAAGTAAAAAAAATATCCAAAAACACAGCATCCTAAAAAAGAACTTTTCACTTCATTCAATTCCATTTAAATTCCATTAGATAAGTTTACAAAAAAGTTTATTAGGTTCAGTCTCGAAACTTTTAGTTCTAACTTCGGATTTCACTGCGATAAAATAAAAATATCGTCTGCGAAGTTTTTAACTACGGTAAGTATAATAGCAAGTTAAGTGACTAAAGAAGCCCAGGTGCATACTTAAAATTAAAACCAAAAATGTTTTATAAAATAAAAAAAAATAAGTAATAGAATCTTTTCAGAAAGTACCTACCTACTTCACTTGCTTAAATGATTTACAGGAATGCACTTTATATTAAACCTTTAAAATCGTTAGCAGACCTGATAGATACTATAAACTTTAATAACAACGGCATGGTGGTATGCAGTCACCTGCAGAGAAAAGTAACTCATCTTTTACTGTGTGTTTATTAAGAGATGGGTCACTTTTCTTTGCAGGGGACTGTACTACCATCACTGCAAAATCATAGGTATCACCAACAAAGAAAGAATAATTCTTGACAAAAAATACACACATAAAATACAGTCGAATAGAGAACATCCTTCTTTTTTGATGTCGATTAAAAAGAAAAAAACTAGCCCTCTCTTTTAATTTGAAAGAAAGGTAGAAAAATACATAATATATTTCATAAAAATACACTTAGTGTTATTAAAAAAAATCAAAAAGTTGACACCATTAGGCATCAAAAATTGCTCAGCATATTGTTGGAGCATACACAGCCAGCGCTGATCTTCAGGACCTAGGACCTGCAGAATCCGTTTGTTGACCAGAGACATTTCATAATTCATATGACTTGATTTGACAGTTGAATGATGAGTTTGAATTTCTGTTCTCGGTCTGGGTGTGAGTTTTTGTGTCTGTCTCTGTGTGTTGTCCATGACAACCACGACACAGGGAATCCTAGTGTGGGGCTATGAGTGTGTAGTGTCGACACAGGGAATAGGGCCCTAGTTTAGGGCTATGAGTATGTAGTGTAATTTATTGAAGTTATACTTCTTATGGAGCCTTTAGAAAAAATTATGAGATTATAAGCGACAGCCAAAAAGCGACATGATGAAGGTACGTGACACTAGGCGCACAGCATTCGCTGGAGTTGTTTTTGGATTGCTAGCACGGGTTGTGGGTGCGAGCGAGAGGTACTTATAAGAGGTATAACTTCTTACGTGCGTAAATTACACACATGTTTTTTTATAATAATTATAGCGATAAGCACTTCAAATCAAATTAATACGACGACATAAATCGTGTAGGTAATCAAGATCTCCACTAGAGATGCGGGCGACCTCGCACAATGAGCAGACGAGATAATCTCTGCAGCCGCATTCCCTTATGGCTCGCTGAAGGAGTGGGCGAGCTCACTTACATTCCTACTAAGCACTTCAGTGTGATATGGATGTTAGGTTCACTTCCATACTCAGCGTTTTGAATAAAAAGAAAGGGGTATCAGGTATCAGATAGGAAAATTATTAAAATAAATTACAACCGCATATTACACCACTTAATCGCTCCAATGTGGATTGGTGGATGGGTGACAGGCCAACGAGCAAAAAGATTTTTTAAAGCACCCTTTAAAAGCACATTGTTTTTTAAAGCACATTGATTTTTTTTCTATTTTGGTGTAAAAATCTTAATGCGGTTTACAGAATACATCTACTTACCAAGTTTCAACAGTATAGTTCTTATAGTTTCGGAAAAAAGTGGCTGTGACATACGGACGGACAGACAGACAGACAGACAGACATGACGAATTTATAAGGGTTCCGTTTTTTGCCATTTGGCTACGGAACCCTAAAAATTGATACAGACTGTTCTATGTGCCCTCCAGAAGCAGAGAAGAACTTAGTTTTTGAGTTATCCCTAATTTTGAAGTCGGTTATTTATTGTCAAGAATTTTCACAAAGTACGCGTTACAACTAGATAAAGAAGATAGCGTTTACACCGCTGCGTCTAAATAATCCTTAGCCCAGATGTCACTGTCGGTAAACGCTTTGCGGCTCCAAATGGAACCTGAACAATTCGCCGAACCTCCGCTGTAAATTCCAGTTAATTTTAAACTTGAATGATTTACGGATCCGTAAATAACTGCCGTCCTAGCTTTACTAAAGAGTTGGTAAGGTAACAATGTTAAAATGACGACGGTTCCTTAAAATTTCTTAAATGTTTGACGGTTAAATTAATCTATTTAAATTATGAGTGTATTGGCGATCTTTAGAAACTTATAATGTATTGCTTCGGTGAAGAAACATGTTCTAAAGAAACTTTCTCCATATTATTATCAAAGACGACCCTAGTACCCGACTAGGCTACTAGTTGAGCGATCCGCGGGCAGGATCGAAAATCAGAAGCGAAGGGTCCCGGGTTCTATTCCCGGCAGGGGCAGATATTTATGTGATAGATAAATATTTATACTCGGATCGCGTCGTAGGTATTTTTGTGATGTGTTATAATAATATGTGTTGTCCACGCCACCCGCGACACAGGTAAAAAACTACTAGGGGGGTATGAATGTGTAAGCGTTTATTATCTAAAGCATGGAGCCCTCCTTCTACTGTATCCTCCATGTTTTAAAGGTATGTAAAGTTTACCAATTCGTACTTCGCCAATGTGGTGGAATGGTAAGGCAACTTTGCATGAGAAGGAGCAGTATTAGCACATTATGGTTTATAATGATATTTACTTTTACCTTTTCACCTTCGGAGTTCGATTTATCCGTGATAATGTTTACGTGACTCTTTTCTTTCATTTTTTCTCCTCGTGTAATAGACCATTGTCTATTTAAGTAAAATTCTAAGATTTTTCTTTTTGTAGTAATAACAAAAAAAAACTCAAATGTCTCAAACTTTTCTTCCAGGCGTTCGATTTGTTATTATCTATTCTAAAAGCCTATTCTTTTTATTTCATTTTACCAAACTTCAACTAATTTTTAACATGAATCTATTTTGTCTCCAAAAGAAAGTGTTTCTTTCTAAATACGTAACATTTGTACATTATAAACTTGAATTATTGTAGTAATTTCAAAGCTAATCAGTCTCTCTCCATTAGAACTTCGTTTGTCATGCCGCGATGCCGAGACAAAGGCACGTGTTATAATATTAACACTGAATACGAAAGAGCGGTAAACTGGGAATGTGAATGTGTGAGCAACGACACAACTCATGCATTTTTTAAGAAGCACAAAACAGTGTTAAGGAGATTGTACACGCTCGAACATACTCATGTTTTTAAGATCTCTTACGAGTCGTAAGTTACGACCCATGCGGTGCGATGACAACCATCCCAGAACGTCGTTGAAAGGGTTCAATTCTCAATAAGGCAGGATTTTTAATAAAAAATAGATTTTTTATTGAAATTGCCGGTAAACGAGCTGATGATCCACCTGATTGTATGTGGCTATCATCGCCCATTGACATCAGCAACACCAAAGTCATCACTGATGCGTTGCCGGCCAAGAAAGAGAGAAGAAAAAGAAAGAAACGTGTGTGTGTGTGTGTGTGTGTGTGTGTGTACATGTACGCACGTAAGAAGTTATACTTATTTATCTCTTACTTATAAGTACCTCTCGCTCGCACCCACGACGGATGAAGCCTTATTAATAGGGTACTCTTTCTATTTCAGCTTTCAATGCTGCTTTTCATTGTCTTATTCATCTCTGATGTTTATGTCTTCGCTTACTACTTGTATGGGACCCATGGGTCACCGAAACTTATTGGCCAAAAAAATATCGTAGCAAAATACAAAAAAACAGTGTCTAACAAACAACAAGATAAAGTTTTGTCAAAAAATTTATAGCTATTTTTTAAATAAATAAAGAGTTTGTACATTTTCGAAATGTACAAACTCTTTATTATAATATCTGACGTCGATAAGGATTAATTTGTCAAAAAGTTGCCAAACGTTTTTAAAAGCGCGACGGGAAAGTGTAAAATCTCTACTACAACGACAGCCCAAAAGCTGATGATTGAATAATTGACGACACCAACTCTAGGTCTGGAAATAGTCCAGCTAGAACAACGGAGTTGATTCTAGAAGGAATGAAGCCAGGTTAAACAATGTCCAAGCACAACTACAGTCATTATACTGCTGGTACAGATATAAAATAAAACATTCAGGCTCTCATACAAACATCTCTTAATTAGAATTCCCTGAATCTTGGGTGGAAGAAACCACAAATAAGACACCAGAAACACCCATAACCCGGGAATAACCAGGAACTATTATTTAATCACTCGCTTTTTAGGGTTCCGAAGTAAAGTCGGAACCCTCAATATGCATGCAATCCACTTCCACACCAATAAACTATCATTACCTGTCATATAAAAGTCGGCAACGTAAATCGGACCCGGTACCGCTCACTTGGCAGAATAAATAGGTTAGAGGGTCTGGTAAGAGACCAAAATATCTATTCCAATTTATCAAAGATATTACGGATGAAAAGGATTACCATTCAAACAACTTTTGCCCACAATACCAATAAGAACTTTGTGTCAATAAAATACTCCGTTGAGTAAAGACAGTTCAAGGAGTAAAGTAAGATTAAAGTATTATTGTGTTTTGCTCTGGTTCCTTACCCACGGAATTATAGACGTAACCGTATTTTTATGTTTTAAAATGACTTGAAATAAGTGTAGGCATAAAGACACTTGTGTGAATTAAGTCTACGGCACCTATTTATTGCGTAAGTTACGACGTAAGAGACGACAAATTTATCTTTTGGTCAAGAACTAAGAGTTAAATCAGATATGCAAGAGAAATTACAATTCTCCATAGAAATTATGGAGAACTTCCAGCTTGGAGACTTATTGGTTTACGGTGTGAAAGGCATGGTGAAAGTTTATAATACCTAATCATATTCCTTACCGGACAAGAAGCACATAAAACAGAAACGTAAGTAAATAGATAACAATTTTTTTTTATATTTTCATTCATGCTAACATTTTGAAGAAAAACTATAAACTAAATAAAACATGTCGTAGTATACACTTCAACGATGAACTCTAAAGGTGGCCACTGACGGTCAGTCCATCGCGTCAAATGGCGGGATATACAGCCAAAATTTGATCGTGAATGTGAAAAACTGATGGCGTGATATAAAACTCTGGATTTCCAATCGCGCCATGTCCTCACGCCGCAACATCGCGCCGACTGATCGTGAATGCGCAAACCCACATCCATTTTTTGTTCATTTCGCGCCAGGGTTGGATTTAGGTACATTGAAAAATATAGTACAAAACAATGAAAAGTATAGTATTTATAAAAAAAATTATAGTACACTGAGTGTTGCAAGCACAAAATCGGTACATCAACTGCTTTTGCACCCCGCCCCCCCTTTGTTGAAATGGAAAAAATACTTTTACTTTCAAGTCAAGTAGTTGGAAGAACTTCGTAAATAAACGTATTATTACACACAAATTCGCAAGCGATTGTTATCGCTTTGATTGAATTTCGTATGGAATGAAAGGAATCATAAGGAACGAGATTAGTTACTGTTAGTGGAAAGCAGTGATAGCCTAGCGGTTAGAACGTTGGTCTCCCGAACGAAGGGGCCCGGGTTCAAATCCTGGCACGCACCTCTGATTTTCAAATATTATGTGCGTATTAGAAGTTAATTATCACTTGCTTCGGTGAAGGAAAACATCGTGAGGAAACCTGCACTCCGGAGAGTTCTCCATACAGTTCTCAAAGGTGTGTGAAGTCTACCAATCCGCACTTGGCCAGCGTGGTAGACTATGGCCTGTACCCCTCACATTGTGAGAGGAGACCCCGAGCCCAGCAGTGGGACAATTATGGGTTGTTGCTTTGCTTTTTTTGCTTTTTAGTGGAAAGGAACAAAAGACACCTTGGACCACATCTACACCATCAGGTGGGATTGTGGTCAAGCATTAACTTATTCATGTAAAAAAAAAGAAGCCTACTGCTGAGGACATTGAGACAGGAAACGCAAGATCAGAATTCGGTCGGATACACGCACTGTCGAAATATTCATAATATGTCTTAAAACTAAACATTCGGGACCAAATAAAATTATAGTATTTTAGCGTACTATACTTAGATGTGGATAGTACATAGTACAAAGGGTGAAATTATAGTGTAAATACTATAATTATTATAGTAGAAAATCCAACCCTGTTTCGCGCCGAGACGTCGAACGAAGGAGACACTTCCAAATGTCATTGTATAATTTTTTGTAACAAAATGGCTTCCGAACGCAACGTCATGTCAACGTCTTTCGATGAGGTCAAACGCGCAAATGAAAGAGAATTGGAATGATCGTGAGTGTGCATCATGTTTGGCATCCAACCATTTTGACATATGTCGTTTGGCGTGGCTCCAAAAATGACGCGATGGAATGACCGTGAGTGACCACCATAAGATTGAAGGAAAAGGTTTTGATCAAACAAAACCTCAGACCCGTCATCTTGCGGTTATCTTGTCTGAAGGGATTCCGTAATCTTTTAATCTCGTTACAGAATACGTCAAGATTCACTTTGGAGATGGAGACCTTAACGTGATATGGAGTGAACTAATGCTAGGTTCCTTAACTTATTTTAACTAGCGTCCGTAGCGTACAACGTAGCGTTTATTTCAGAAATTAGTTTCAGTTTTAATAATAGCATAATATTTTGCGTTTTTATTACATCCCCTGAACGCCTCCAGATCTAATACATAGATATGTATATAGGTATAAAAATCTCGTGTCGTGTCACAATGTGTTTGGTCGCACTCCTCCGCAACGGCTCGACCGATTTTGATGAAATTTTTATGCATATTTGGTAGATATGAGAATAGGTCGTAAAGTCATACCGCTAGGTGATTAGAATGTCCTATCCAAAAAATTTTTTTGCAGAATGTTTGCCGAGTCAGCTAGTGTTTGTATATGTAACTTCTTCCGGCCCCTTGAGGTCTTTAGTAGGCTCACAAGTGGGCTTTAATCTTTAATGCCAACTTGGAAAAAGACTGTAATTAATTAATTCACGTTACCTAATAGGAAGAACTATGCTTAGTATTTCTCTGCCTTAGATTCTCTGCGAAATCTAAACTAAAATAATGAAATCCGTAGACGAACAAGTGATCCCATAGCTCAAAGAATCAGCTGGCTGATGTGGCAAATTTAAATTTTGAAACAAGACTTAATATAAATAGTTAAATACGCTATACTTAATATCATATAACTCAAAGGATCAATATCCAATTGAGTAAATAAATTAAAATCCAAAATGTGCTAACTAATTAAGCCCTTTATTTTGATCAAAACGGGGCCCTTAGTACCTATTTTAAAATGACTTTACGTCTAGAGGACATCATATTGAATTTAGCGTTACGTCACAACTTATAACACTGAATTTGGTCATCGTTCCCTTTACACACAAATCTTCAAGGATAAGTACTCATCTTATCTAGGTGATATCCGACCAAAGACGTCATAAGTGATAGACATGCCGCAAAGGTAAATATTTACGCACCTACGCCACCTACCGAAAATAAACCACGATAACGTTGTATTCAAAATAGGAAGCCATTTTAATCCTTGTTAGGATAATGTTGGCTTCAACCCATTAATGGCCGACTACTGAGCACTAGTGATCAAACCAAGTGTCAGAAGTTTTCCGTACTGCCCGAGGGCCTCCGACATGGCTTAACGACTGTTATGTTACGATAACAATGGACGGCTTTACGTGCCTTCCGAAGCACGGAAACGCTCAAGACATTTTTGCCACTAGCGGTCACCCATGCAACTACTGTTTTGTTGCTTAACTTTTTCGATCAGTTAAGATCGACAGAAGCCGCAGGGCTATGAGCGCTACAATTAAATTTAGAATTTGTAATTACATTCAGAATATTAGGACTCACTTAATTATTTTTAGTAACTGCGATAGCTTAGAAGTTTATATCGTCTTGGCCATCAGTCCATAGATGTCCTAATATAAAATAATGCGCGTATAATCGTATATAATATAGTATACTAGCTTCGCCCACGTGGATTTCAGTAAATTTACATAAAACCATAACGAATTTATACGAAAACCTTCCTGAAGGATCACTCTATTCACTGATGAAAACCGCATGAAAATCCGTTCAGTAGTTTTTGAGTTTATGGCGAACAGACACACGCGATGGGATACTTTGTTTTATAATATGTAGTGATTATTTTTTTTTAAATTGCGTTCGGGAGTTTGACTTGAACGCAAGGATACGTAGAGAACATACCAAAATTCATCAATGGTCATCATGCGGAGTCACTTCTACGCATTCTAAAGATAACACAAATAATTCTCAGCGAAACGATAACAATTATTATCATGAAAACGCACACCTTCAATTGGTTATACCTACCCAAGTTGCTTAGTATTGTAATGCGTTGTTATTTAATGTTTTAATGTAAAGTGTTATTTAGCAATGTGTGATCTGTGATGCTTGATTGATACGACACCTGGCGGAAAACTATGGAGATGTCTGTCTATAAAGGTTCGTTTTTTATTAAGAAACAAACTCTAAAATATTATTCTGGAATAGTTATAGTTATCCTTATTACATAAGATTTCAATGATATGATATTCTTAAGTAGTTTCTGAAAGTAAGGTTTAGTAGTAAAAATTTATTTAGATATTATTTTATAACACAGCGTGACCTAAAAGCGCTGTTGGGTCACTCTTCGCCGTGCGTAAAGTAGCGAGTGTAAAAAAATGCACTTTGAGTACAATACTGGTGCGTAAAATCTACTACGCACTTATAAAATAAAAATAAAAACTGGAGAGGTGTCAAGGGACACCCGGATGGAACGAAGTTCCTTGCAGTCAGTACTACAGTGCTTGCATGTTTTTGCTATCCTAGTACTCTGGCTTGTTTTCTATGTAAAAAAAACTACGACGGCAAGAAGTGTCGTTACCAAATTTTCCGCCTAGCCCCCTTTCGCAACGCGCGATAAGGAACTTCGTTCCAATAAACACTAGGACCATTGAACTATACTAGCATATAGAACCGACACCGCGAACCCGATGTTTGCGCAAAGAACTGTAGCCAATTGGCAACTGTTTTCAGTGGCTTCAGTCGATTTTGAAAAGAGAACGGGGGCTCAATTTTGATAATAGAACCTCCCGGCGCGACATACATTTTCTTCGCAATGTCTGTTCTAGCACTTTAGCAACTTCAATTCCCTGGGACGGTAAAATTGTCGGAAATACTTTGCCCGTCTTTGATTAAGTCTAGGGACCCGTAACAAGAGTTACCAAGCTTACTCTATGCAGCATTGCCTTGTGTTAGTACTTTTTATGTAGGCTCTTAAATACGAGACAGACGTATAAAATAAAAGTAACAATTGGCTTCAAGCCCCCAGCGGAAAAACGACGGCCACTTGGCGCCTGAATCAAGCAAGAATGGAAAGCTAGGGAGGCTTCACGGAAAGATAAAAACACCAGTAATAATATTAATAAATAAAAAAATACTAGAATATAATTTATACTTGCCGCAACAGAATAGCTATCAAGTAATTACAACATGACAAATAATAATTGTTTGTGAATAAATTCTATTCATTTCCATAGAAGAAACGCTGAATTGTCTTCTTATAATGGCTTGCTTATTATTCTGCTCCAGTGGGTACTTAAGGCGACCATTAAGCCTATAGAACCTGGAAAACTACCAATAAAAAGTAATTAAGTGAAAATTGGCTGTATGTGATCGCGTTATTTGTTGCATTTCGTTAAATAAAATAAATGTCCAAAAGAAAAAATTTACTGAATGTAAATTTGGCGCAATTTTTTTTTCATTTTTTATTGCTAATACTAAGCAACCAACAAATACCACATAGCTGCCGTGCTCAAGCTCTAAATGTCATCTGGTAAATTTTTACTTTATTAACATTTTTTGATATTTTTTTGAATTTTATTAATATTATAGGTCAAAAAAATATATATCTTTTGAGTTTGACATAGTATGACAACATTAACAATTGTTTAAAGAGAATCACTAGCACGATTTCAAAATAATCCTGCGTTTTTTAGCTCTACCTCAAAAACTGTTTTTGTCACTTAACCGCCTTTTAGTTTGAGGACGGCAGATAATTATTACGTACATAAAATCGCTTGACAAAAGCAAAAGGGGTGTAACAGCTGTTTTCTCTTAGCCTATTTATAGCACGATATTAATCACTGAAACAACCTTATCATAATGCTAAAAATACAGAAAATAATAGTTGATCGTCCATTCTTGGCATAATGCGATGACGCATTCGTGATTTATTTTAAAAAAATAAAACTACTGCTAACACTATCTTCCGCTTCTTTTAATATCGTACGTCCTTTATGAATGTTAACCTCAGTGTTATTAGTATCATAAATTATAATCTAAAATTAATAAAAATTAGAACACTTATAGTGTCAATGTGTTTCTTTCTTTTTCTTGGCCGGCAACGCATCAGTCATGGCTTTGGTGTTGCTGATGTTCATGGGCGGCTATAGTCACTTACCATCAGGTGGATCGTCTGCTCGTTTGCCAACTGTTTCCATAAAGAAAATATAGCAAAAGAATTTGTCAATTCACGATGGTTAGTCACAATGTACACTAACGTTCTTCTAACTTAATAACAATGGCTTTCCGCAAATAACGACATTACAAGTTATAAATAAAAGCTTGCAGAAATAAAGATTTCTAACCAGCCATTCACAAACCATTATTAAAGACTTATCCAAATTCCCCGGGGCCCATACGTCCAACTTCTTGTCTAACCCTTCTCAGCCATCTTCGGTACTTTGGGACGAACTTGTGACATATAAATGAAGTGTCTTAGATTATTTTTCTTTGATTGGTTTGCTGATATCTATGATATAGTTTCATGGATACCTAATTTTAATGATTAATATGGTCCATTTTTTTAGATGAGTCTTATTGGAAAAGAATCTTGGTAGGTACTACTTTTTTGGAAAACATGTTTAAATTAGTTTAGTTAGTATTTCCGCCTGATTGAAAATTGTTATAAAAGACCTATAACATTTTTGAAAGACCTTTTCAACGATACCCCACAATATAGGGTACGCGACGAATAAAACCTCACGTTATCCTCACGTTACCTGTAGGGGAGGTATCCCGAAATTGTTTTTCAATATTTTATTTTACGATTTTGGAGTTTTCACAAATATACCTATCCATGCCAAATTAGATCTTTCTAGCACTAAAGGTCTCGGCACGGTCTACGGACGGAAAATGATCTAGAATAAAATATATCACTATCCATTGAATCTAGATAACTAAACGTCTAGAGTATCTGTGCTGACAGGAAATTGGAAAAAAAAGGTTTTATTGTAACGTATTTATTAAAATGGAAAGGTGAAGATGACCAACAGCTGGTCAACTGTATTTTTAACTGACTTCAAAAAAGGAGGGTTTTTTATGTTTGTTACCTCAGAACTTTTGACAGCAGTTTTTGAGCTAGATCCGACGAGTAGTTTTTAAGTTATTTTGAAGTCGGTTATTTTTTTCTTGGTAAAATTCAGATTATTACTACTTACACTTGATAAAATGTACCCGTAGATGAAATTCTTTTTGTTATAACTTTTTACAAGCTTTATATGTATATCTTTTCGCGGAAGGGCACTAGTGACCCGTAACGGCCGTAACATAGATTTTTACAACCCACATCGGACACCGGTCTCACAAAATAAACTGTGAGAGTTTAAAGAAATATTATTTGTGAGAGGAAACAAAAACAACTGCAATTTCAAAACTTTAATTCAACTTGCTTTGTTCGTTAATTTGAGTGCAATATTGTAAAATGTAACACAAAATCACAGAACAAACAAACAACACAGAAGGTTGGTACTATAACATTGATTATAATTATACATTGAAGTATAACGTACTAAGGTACTAGAACTGACAAAATTTGTTTCGCCCCTTGAGAGTTAGGCGCTCCACCCACTGCACCGCGTCCCGCCGCGGTGCGCGGGATGGCAGATTTTACCATTGTATGCAAGTATCGCAATTTATATAGAAATCACGCCTTTTTTTTAACGTGTGGAAAGACCTTCGTCTCATCTATCCGGCCACGGGAAGCCGGACAGGTATGTGGGACTTGAACCCACTAAAACCACACGGTGTCGAGTTGTCGACGCCTACCGCGTTGGTGCCGGGACTGTGTGCTATTCTCGCTCCACTGCCCCGGCGCGGCGGCCGCTACCACGGCGGCCTCGGCACAGCACGCTCGCTAGCCCCTCTCCTTGGCGAGAGGGTTGGAGCGGCCAGCTGGATGGCCCGTCAGCCTACTATTTCCCGCTAGGGTAAAGGCGCGCTCGACACCTTTCAACCCGAGCCGTTACGCCGGACGACGAATTCCCGTATCCGTCACCCGACCGGCTGTTGTTATGGGGGCAGGAGGTGCAGGCCGTAAGCCCGCCTTCTGCGCCCTGTGCGCCGGCGGCGGATGGCGAGATCTGTAGTATAGAAATCACGCCTAGCACAACACACTGCCGACGCGTAAACGCGCGAGATATCGCCCCGCGCGCAGTTGCGTTATCCGTCGCTCCGCGCCCCGCGGCGGGACGCGTCTTCAGTGGGTGGCCGGTGGAGCGCCTAAGGTTCTGTTTTCAAACTCGAGCTCCCGTTCTCTTTTCAATATCGGAATCCAGTGGAAACAGTTGCCGGTTGGCAACAGTTCATGGCACGAACATCGGGTTCGCGGTGTCGGTTCTATACGCTAGTAATAATAGTTTAATGATTATATATGTAAAATATCCTAACTGAAGCACTCCACGTTACAAACGTTTGTGTCGCTTCGCTCACGATTCACAAGCCATGAAACACGATTTCTAACCGTCAAATTGAGTGAAACCGCTAGGACACGAGACGAGAGTGATGTATCTGTGGTAAACACCCTTTGTACACTAACAACCTATTGTACCTACACTTTGTACAGTTTGTACTCCTAAAATACCAGTGGTTAACTTTGGCAGGTTCAATTTACTGATACATTCGCTAATGCCTAATCGAATTTTAACACGACTGTTCTCGTTTGACATAATCGAAAAAATAACTATTTTTATGCCTAAGGAATAAAAATTATTTGATTTTGAAATATGAATATTGGTAGTTAAAATAATTAACAATAATTAAAAAATAATAGGCTGAACGAAGAAGAAAACCGCGCGCGACCCAGAAAAAAAAGTGTGAAAAAGTAAAAAGAAAAAACGCGCGAATGTATGAAGTAAGGCGGTCAGCGGATGGTCAGCGGTCTTTTTTTAATTGTTTGTTTACTTGAATTTGAATTTTACTAAGTTTTACAAAAAATTGTGTGTCTTCCTCAATCTTCCTCGCTGCACTCAGGATTGTACTCTAGAATCCTTTGCTCTGTTTTGGATTCATAGAACACCTTAAAAATATTTATTTGTTCCCTTTGTAAACAATGTACCTACTATTTTTCATTTTGTCCAAGTATTCTTACGTATTGAAATTCAATTTGCTTTTTTATATCTCTGCCATAATGTCTACACAGATTAGTACTGGTTATTTTTATCTAATTGACGATTTGATAAGTTTGAATCTCATTAATTAATGATGTTACTGGGTTAATTGTATCAATGTCAAAACTCGCTCATGCAAGCTAAGTGGTCCAAATAATTAAATTATAGACAACAAACCGTACCCGTATTGGGGTGGCTTAAAATAGTGACCCAATCTCATGCCGCATACTAGAGTATCGTAAAAGGCGACACATGCCGGCCTGCTGCTAAGGATAATATTATCGACTTTATGTTTTTTCTGGGGGCTTGAAGGCCAGATCTTTCTTTCTTTTTCTTTCTTTCTTGGCCGACATGTATTTGTGCGCGATTCCGATATGCGTGATGCATTTGGTGTCACTGATGTCCATGGGCGACGATAGCCACATACCATCAGGTTGATCGTTAGCTCGTTTGTCAGCTATTTCCATAAAAAAAACTTTAACAAAACAAAAGTGAAGCTATTATTTTCAAATAAAACCAAATAGGTACTAGGAATACACGGTTGAAGAGGGTTAGACTTTTGCCCAAACATACAGTCTCTGAGGAGGCGAGCGTGAGCAGTTATCGTTAATTTCCCGGGGATGGAGGTTAAATGTCAATCGTGGGAATACGTCACAATGTAGATAGAGCCTCTAACATTATTCTTTTGTCACTGGAGACGGAAAATTGTCGAAGTTTATTTTAGAAATAGCCGATAAATACGCCAATGAGTTACGATAGTCTTTGTTGCAAGTTATAAATGTTGCTGGGGTGTATTGAGAGATATTTAACACAGTTCATAATGCTGGCAAAGATATGCAACGGCAGACTTGACACTACAGATAATTTTGAGAAAATCGAACTTCGTATACTTTTAAGGGTTAGTTAACTGTAGTCTTTAAAGATTCCACAAAGAAAAATATTTTATTTAAATAATGCTAAATTGACACAAATATAGCTACATCACATATTAATAATAGAACTACAGAGCGAAATCATAATAATACGTAAATACGATGAAGATTTAAACCAAATTTTGGAATTCTGTTCGTTCTGACATCTTGGTTAAGTCTTTGTATGTAAGATATCGATAATTTGAAATTTCTTATTTATTTTAAATATGCAAAGTTATTTGTAAAAAAAAGCCATTAAAACTAATCTAACAATGTAAGTGGATGTTGACTTTCCAGGCCTCCTCACGTATGAGGAGAAAACTGGTACTCTTTATTAGATCGCCAACGAGCCACATAAAAATACCAGAGACGAGACATCACCTTGTGAATCTTGTGATACACCAACATTAGTAAGGTAAATTAAAAACTAATCTTGAACTCCGTATATGCTCGTTGAACCCATATTACCTACTTAATGCAAAAGGACGCATAATCTAATGAAAGATAAGTTAAGATTGCCCATCATATCTACAAAATTACACAGAACACAGAATCGAAAGCCTTATTGAAATCCATAAATACCAAAGCAGCATTTATTAAAAAATAATTTTACATATGGAAATCTTCCGCCAAATTATTAGGCTATTATGCCTAGCGAGCTGCCGTACTCCAATTCTTTATGTTCAAAACTTATTATCTTTGTAGAAAACTTCTATACCGTGATTCAAGTCTGCTGTGACGTCAATATGACGTAAATGTGTCGCCTACCAAATATAATAATGATGTTTAGCAGTGCAGTCTTAATAAGAAAGGACAAGGAAAAACAGAATTTTAAAATTATACCTTTATAAATATGTCAGTAGCCGTGACTCACCAATGCACGTAATGTTTATTCTACTCTGAATGACTGTGATAATAGACAGTTTAGTCAAGCGTTAAGTCTTACTGAGGCCTATAGTGTTGCATGAGATTTATTTTAAAAGTGACACGGTGATTTACCTCCACTAAAATAATAAATCGGTGTTCGCATGAATGTGTATTTATACTAAATACTTAACACGGTGAAATCTGTCGCAAAGATAATTATAATTGTGTAACAGTGCTCCTTAAAGTGATTATAAATTGTTTAACCTATATTTTGGCTATACTGTCTTTTCTTGTTCCAACTCTATGGCTCAAGCCGTTGCACCGTATTTTTATTAAATTGTTACAATTTTTTTTTTCAAGGGGAAAATAATTATTCTATTAACAAAAGGTAAAAGTGAGATACAATAATAAACCTTTAACTCGTCAAATAGGTATTTACATGCGTGTCTTAGGTAAGTAATAATTCCTGCATAAAGAAATATTTAAAAACTTAAGAAAGGCAGAAAGAAAATATTTCTTACACTACAAGAGTTAAAACTTAATTTTTAACCAACATCATAAGAGGAAGTTTTAGATTCGGTTGCTTTTTCTTTGTTAGCTCAAAAATCTGTAGTTTATTAACCGATTCGAAAAATCTTTTTTATTCGAAAGTTAAAGATATAAATGGTCCCATATTTTTTTGAAGTCACTTATTTTTGACGTGATAACGTCTTATAAATTGGTTGACTCGGGTGTCATTTACGAAAACCCATGCGCGTGCGAGAGAGAGGCTCGCTCAACCGGCGCGCGCCTTGCGTCTCTGTTCTCCGCGAGCGTTTTTGGCGTCAACGAATTAGGTATGTCAGTGAATTATGAATTTAAAATTGTGATTTTCATTCTAATTCTATGTTCCAAAAACTTATAGCACGAACAGACGTTGTCACGTTAAATCTCCGTCCGTATACCGACTTTACAGACGACCATTTTTGGTAAAATTTTTGAATATGAAGCTCCAGTTTGACAACCTCAAGGGAAATAAATAATTCATTAATTTTACTTATAAGAGAACTGTTTAAATACGAAAAATCTAAACTAAATGTAATAAATATAAAACACCCAACACTCATGCAGCCTACTATAAATAATATGGAAAACCTTAATAATATTATCTAAATCGTATGTCCAAAATGGCTGACCCACTCGATGAGTTCGTTAAGTTCTAACGACGGGTCTCACGACCCTTCATATCAGCCGTGAGCCGTCCATTATGAAATGTGAGTCTTATGGCTTCATATGAACAGACCTTAAACGCGACCTTTTTAGAGTCCCGTATTATATGGTAAAAACTCTGAAAAGCTTTGGGATTTCATTATTTTAATCACTAAGGTTGTTTTTATGTAACTAGTTCAAACAAACACGAGGAAATGTAGCACACAGACCAATGCCATGATCTTAAATAACTTATAGGATACTTATTAGGGGCCATTCATTAAATATGTAAGGGTCCCGAGGGGGGAGGGATGTCAAAATCTTAGTGTCCGACCGAAGGTGCAATTCTGGCCGAAGCCGAAGCCGAAGCCGATTAATCGGTATTCACCAAAACCTTCGGCCGAAGCCGAAGCCGAAGCCGAAGGTGTCATTGACCTTGAGAAATACGATAGTTACTTTGATCTCAGAATATACTAGATACATATTGTGAGAGCTTTAGAGATTTATCCCAATAACGAGCCGAGTGACCAACATAAATACAAGTAGGTAATAAAATATTGTCAAAAATAAAAGTTTCAAATATACAATGTTAATTAAATATTTATTTACTTAAAGTAATTTTAACAAAAATAATCAAATAATCAGTCACATTTTTTTAATTATCAGACGAACACAAAATATTTCTATAAAATAATTGAGCAAAGTTTAACGCTTTTTCAATATCTATTTTTACATATAATTTTTTGGAATTTTTGACAAAATTAAATACTTATAAGTAATTTCTTAGGATAATTAAGTTAAACATTTTTGGTAACAATGAGGATCCGTAACGTTTTTAGTTGAGAATGCAGATTTATAGAGCTAAGAAATCCTTAACAGACAGTGTAAAAATTTTTGTTCTACGTCAAAAATTGACGAAGTTATGACCAAATTACTAGCGAAGTTAACTGCGGGCCGCCACGGTAGGCTGTGACGTCACGATATCGGTCGCCGCCAGTTAGCCGCTGGCAGCGATACGGCGCGTAATGTTTTGTTTGGATAATTTGTGACTTTGAAACAAATTAAGTGTCCGATTTGTGCCTAATTCACCTTTTAACTATGTATCATTATTGTATATTGCTTAAACGTTCAAACACTTCTATGAAAACGCCAAAAAAACTATTTTTTAACGTGCCGAAAAAGCCAAAACTTCGTAGAAAATGGTATTCCGTTGTAAAAAGAGATAATATATGATTTATCTTCGATAGTAACTGAGCTGGGAACATTGGCTGGGAACCATATCTTTAACTTATATAAATTTCGTAGTTGTATCTATATGTATAGCCAGCTGTGGTTCGGCTCAGTAACCTTTTTTCAGTGGGAGATGGCTCCTCGCTGCGTCTATGGAGCCACATCAAAAATGCTACGCTATGTTTGCAGCCTCCTTTTTGAGCAGTACAGTCATGGAAATCCACCTTCTCAACCGTCTAGCAGCAATACAATAAATAAATAAAATACGCTTTACTTTTTAGGGTTCCGAAGTAAAATCGGAACCCTTGTAGTTTCGTCCCGTCCGTCCGTCTGTAAATTGGCATGGACATACACATTTATTAAAACTCCAGAATCGTGGAATAAAATACTGAAAAACTTTTTTTTCAGGGTACCTCCCCTACACAGGTGTGAGGATGAATTTTTTACTCGTCGCGTACCCTGTAGTGTGGGATATCGTTGAAAAGGTCTTCGAAAAATATTATGGATCTTCTAGAACCATGTTTGGATTTAGGGATGCGTTTGCGAAATATTTGCCTTTATAGTGCTAATTTTGGTCGAGCCCCTACTACTGATCAACGGATGATTTGTAACGATGAGTGAGAGGGAAATAAAAGCGGCCAAGTGCGAGTCGGACTCGCCTATGAAGGGTTCCGTAGCAGCAAGTAACATAATGATAGGTAATTTGCGGTTTACGATTTATGACGTATTAAAAAAAAACTACTTACTAGATCTCGTTCAAACCAATTTTCGGTGGAAGTTTGCATGGTAATCAAATATACATACATCATATATTTTTTTTAGTTTTATCATTCTCTTATTTCAGAAGTTACGGGGGGGGGGGGACAACACATTTTACCACTTTGGAAGTGTCTCTCGCGCAAACTATTCAGTTTAGAAAAAAATGATATTAGAAACCTCAATATCATTTTTGAAGACCGATCCATAGATACCCCACACATATGGGTTTGATGAAAAAAAAAATTTGAGTTTCAGTTTTAAGTATGGGGAACCCCCAAAATTTATTTCTATTTTTTTTTTTCTATTTTGTGTGAAAATCTTAATGCGGTTCGCAGAATACATCTACTTACCAAGTTTCAACAGTATAGTTCTTATAGTTTCGGAAAAAAGTGGCTGTGACATACGGACGGACGGACAGACAGACAGACAGACATTGAGGCGTGATACGGAAGTTTATCATATACTCACGTATTATCGATATTATCACGCTCTTACTTAGTGATTAATAAACATAATTTGTTAAGATTAATTAAGCTAGCATAAGCACGTCCATGTTCAATATAAATAGTGATTAATAAAGTAAAGAGGATGAGAAGTCTCACTCGACACCTAACTGTGGTTGAATACTTATTCTCGGAGATACTCTCTCCGAGACTGCCCTTTCCATGGCTACGGCGTAACTCTGCTCAAAACCACAACCTATCTGCTGCTGGACCCTGGTCCTCAAATGGCGACCCTTGGCCCCACATCACATGGCGACCCTTGCCTAAAGAACTTGGACGGCGTCACCCCTGCCTAAAGAATTTGGACGGCGTCACCCCCATATCACATGGCTGCTAAAGGAACTTGGACGGCATTGGCAAGAATCGTGGACGGCGCGACGGTGAACCCTGGTGAGAAACATGGATGGCGTTACCTCTGCAGAGGAATTTGATCAGTAATCCAAAAACAAGATGGCTATTCGTCTGAGGAGGAGGTTGTAATAGCGCAGACTGCGTCGTGAGAAGTGAATGCTGCACTTTGATCGGAGATGTCACATCGGCTGGATCCAAGCAAGAAATAACCCGGACTACGCAGAGCAAGATTCAGCACACGGCATGAGTTACGTGAGTCAAATATGTCCATAATTTAACTCTTATTGTATTTGTATTTTTGTAATTTTTTTTTTCTTTCTTTATGTTGTAAAATGTGCACGATGGTATAAACATTTAAATGGAAATAGAGCTCACGTCGTTATATATTAGATTAAAATTGTTAAGAGAATATATTGTTAAGTTAGGACCCAGCAGGAGGTCGGGAAAAAATTTTGATGATAAAATTAGCGAAGCCAGAGCTATCTATAACCGATATAAATTAATTATTAAAGATACGGTTAAGTTCTCGGAGGAGTTAGCACTATTAATCGAGAAAATCGAGGGATTATATAAAAAAATTATTGTTTTCGAGACACCGGCAGAAATCATGGCGTCAGAAAAGTTTTGTCTTAAAACGGCGGTCAGCTTGCTGCCAAAAATGAGCGGTAGTGAACAAGTAACTCTGGACCTAATAGACGCAATATCATTATACGATTCAATGTTAGGAGCGGACGATAAGGGGAAACTTATAAAGTTCGTACTCACCACACGGCTTAACCAGGGAGCTAAAATGCGTTTATCGTCTAGCTACTCGACGGTTGCTACACTTATAGCGGACATGAGGACGCATTTGCTTACCTCAAAATCGGATGTCGCTATACAGGCTAAGCTCGCACGTGTTAGGCAGGACCATAGAACGATTAGTGATTACGGCTTGGAAATAGAGAAATTAATGGTGGATTTAACCATCTGCCAGGCCGGGGAGAATGAAGAGGCCCTTAAGGTCTTAAGTCCCTTGAACGAGAAATTAGCAGTGAGAAAATTCGCGGACGGGCTGCGTAACCAGCGTCTAGGAACCATAATTACGGCTAGGAACATAACATCGTTAAAGGATGCGATCAGAGTGGCAGAGGATGAGAATTGTGCTTCTTCTGCTCCGTCTGGATCATGCATGGCTTTCCGAGACAATTATAAGCTGTATAGGAATAAGAGAAATAATAATGGTTTTCGTGTGTCTAATAATTCTAATTACAATCACGCGCAGCAGAGATCAGCGGTTGATCGTACGTGTAAAAATGCAAATCGTAGTTGGTATTATAATAACACGCGCGGTCGTGCTCAGAGAAACAATAATTTTCGAGGACCGCATGGTCAGCAAAACCGTAAGCAGGTAACATGCATTGTGCAAGATTCGCAAGGCCGTGACTCGAATGCAAGGTCAGGTTCAGAAGGTAATGCAGGTCAGTTTTTTCGAGTCTAAGCATATTTTAGCTTGTAATAGTATTAACTGGGTTAATTTCTTAGTAAATAACTTATATTCAGAATGGTTAGTAGATACTGGCGCATCGTTGTCTGCAATAAAGAATAGTTTTTGTAAGAATAGTTCGTTGAGTTCAAAGATAGTTAAGGATGAATTAATAATTGACGGTGTAGGAGGTAAATTAAAAGCTATAGGTTACGTTTATTTAAAGCTAGAATTTAAACAATTTTCCTTTATGCATAAGTTTTATATTTTTGATGATTTACCGTGTAGAACAATTGGTATTTTAGGTCAAGACTTTTTGCAGAAATATAGAGGTGTTATAGATTTTTCAGAGAATAAGTTATCTCTTCAACAACGGGGACAATTAGTTTCGATTCCTTTAAAGTGTTATAATTATTCTTTAACCATTTCACCGCGTTGCGAAGTGATAAAGTATTTACCTGTCAATAGAGTAGAGGATTGTGTTGTTATGAGAAAGGAATTGCAAAAGGGTGTTTTTTTGGCTAATAGCTTAGTTAGACCTAAACACGGAATGGTACCCGTTAGAATATTAAATACAACGTCAGAAGAGGTAGAGTGTGACTTAACGAATGTAGATATTAATCCGTTATGTGAATATAATTATTGTTCTTTTGCGGAACCAGAGAAAAGCGTTGAACGCATTAAGAAAATATTTTCTCTTCTCCAACTCGATTATTTGAATGATGAAGAACGATTGAGTATTGAGCAAATTTGTGCAAAATTTCCAGATATATTCCATATTCCAGGAGACAAGTTATCAGTCACAAATGTGTATGAACAGTCGATAGGATTAAAGGAAAATATTACTCCAGTCTATAGGAAACCGTATAGGATACCTTTTGTTCAGAAAAAGGAAGTTGATAGGCAGGTACAGGAAATGTTAGAGAATGATATAATTGAGGAGACCGTGAGTGAGTGGTCGAGTCCTATATTGATTGTACCTAAGAAAGCGGATAGGAACGGAGAAAAGAAGTGGCGTGTAGTGGTGGACTACAGGCAGTTGAATGAGAGGATTCTGGATGACAAATTTCCTTTACCCAACATTAACGAAATTTTAGATTCATTATCCGGTGCTATGTATTTTAGTCACTGTGATTTATCCCAATCGTATTACCAATGTAGTTTGGATGAGCAAAGTAGGAAGTACACATCTTTTACAACAGATAAAGGTCAATTTCAAATGCGAAGGTTACCAATGGGGCTCAAGATTAGTCCTAGTTCATTCAGTAGAATGATGACAGTAGCTATGTCTGGATTAAATTATGACAAATGCTTAATTTATTTGGATGACTTAATAATTTTTGGTCGAAACTTAGATGAACATAACCGTAATCTTTTGTCTATTTTTTCACGATTAAGAAAAGTTAATCTTAAGCTAAACCCTACAAAATGTGAATTTTTAAAGAAACAAATTCTTTACTTAGGTCACATTATCTCATCTGAAGGCATTTTACCAGATCCGGAGAAGGTTGTGGCAATAAAAAATTATCCGCGACCCTCCACTGGTGACGAAGTAAAACGTTTTATAGCATTTGCAAATTACTATAGAAAATTTGTTCCTAATTTTGCTAATATGGTAATACCGATGAATATGTTGTGTAAAAGAAATGTTGTGTTTAATTGGACGGAAGAATGTGAAAAATCATTTTTACTGTTGAAAGATGCATTAATGAATCCTCCAATATTAGATTTTCCAGATTTTTCTGAAAGTAACACATTTACGTTACAAACTGATAGTTCAGGATATGCGATAGGAAGTGTATTGTGTAATGGGAACGGGAAACCCGTTGCATATGCTAGTAGGTCTTTAGGAAAAAGTGAGTTAAATTATCCTATAATAGAGAAAGAGTTGTTAGCTATAGTTTGGTCAGTTAAGTATTTTAGACCCTATTTATATGGTAGGAAGTTCGTTGTAAAAACGGATCATAGACCTCTTTTGTATTTATTTAATATGATTGATCCTTCAAGTAGATTAACTAAGTTTCGTTTATGTTTAGAGGAGTATGACTTCGAGGTAGAATATATAAAAGGAAAAGAAAATGTTTTGGCAGACGCATTGTCTAGAATAGTGATTTCAAGTGATGACTTGAAAACAATGCACGAGAAAAGTATCTCAGTTATGACACGAGCTCAATGTCGTTTACAGTCACAGTCAAATAATTCGGATATTCGTGGTAAAGACTCTTCGGTTAGTAGGACTGATCACCCTAGAATCGTAGAAGTTCTTAAGAAGGAGAAAAAAGATATTGAAGTACTTCAGATAGGTATAGATGAATGGAAAAAGTTGTTACGTAACAAGGAATATATTAAAATATTTTCAAAGTCGCGCAAATTATTGTATATGCCTGAAAACTCGAGTATTTATGTAAACTATGATTCTTTATCGGCATCATCGCGAGACGAGTTGTCGAAGGAAATAGTAACATTTTGTATTGAAAAAGGCATAAAAGAAGTAATCATTGTGAAAAATCGTTATAACGAATGTATGATTAGAAGAATGGCGGAATATTTAAAAGATAATAGCAATCTACACATATCAGATTTTAAAGTGTGTGTAGTGGCAGGAGTACATAGAGTACAAGATCCTGATGAAAAAAAGGTCATTATGAATGATTTTCATATTTTACCCACAAGTGGACATACGGGTATACGTAGAATGGTTAGTAATATAAAGAAATATTATTACTGGCCATCTCTCGAAAAAGATGTTACAGACTATGTACGTAAGTGTAGTAAGTGTCAAAAACAAAAGTTTCACAGAAACGTTAAGGAACCAATGACCATTACTACAACTGCATCAACATCTTTTGAAAAAGTTTACTTGGATATAGTAGGTCCATTGGATAAGGACGTAAATGGAAATGTGTATGTATTAACGCTACAATGCGAACTTACGAAATTCGTGGAAGCTTATCCGTTAAAAAATAAATCTGCAAATGAAGTATCAAAAGCGTTAGCAGAGAATTTTATTCTGAGGTTCGGTGTACCTCAAAGTATAGCTACAGATAGGGGTTCGGAATTCATTTCTAACGTTATGGTAGAACTTTGCAATCTCTTAGGCATCAGTAAAACAATATCCGCTGCGTATCGTCATGAAAGTATCGGTTCGTTAGAAAACGCTCATAAAACTCTAGGTGCATATTTGAGAATACAAACTAATAACAATACATCAGCATGGAGTTCTTGGATTCCGTATTGGTGTTTTTCTTACAATACAACAGTGCATACTGCAACCAAATATACGCCTTATGAGTTAGTTTTCGGGAAAACATGTAGGTTACCAGCTAATTTTCAGAATGAAACCGTAGAACCATTGTATAATTTTGACGATTACCCTTTGGAGTTTAAATATCGATTACAGAGAGCTCAGGCGGATGCTAAGAAGAATGTCATTGCTAGTAAGATTGCAAGAAAAGAATTGTACGATAAAAACATTAACCCTGTAAAATATAAAGAGGGAGACTTAATTTTAGTTAGGAATGAAATTGGAAGTAAATTAGATGGTATATATAAGGGACCCTATGAGGTCATAAAAGACGAATCACCTAATGTAAAAATTAAATATAAAAATAGAATAGATACTATACATAAGAATAGAACTAAATTATATAATTAATGTTTTCATTTTGTTTGTTTTAATTTGTATCATTGTTTTTATAACAAATTTATATAGCATTGTTTTAATTGTGTTAATTTGAAAAAAAAATTGTATTGTAAAAATTTTTTTTTTTGTTAAGAAGGGTGATGAGGCGTGATACGGAAGTTTATCATATACTCACGTATTATCGATATTATCACGCTCTTACTTAGTGATTAATAAACATAATTTGTTAAGATTAATTAAGCTAGCATAAGCACGTCCATGTTCAATATAAATAGTGATTAATAAAGTAAAGAGGATGAGAAGTCTCACTCGACACCTAACTGTGGTTGAATACTTATTCTCGGAGATACTCTCTCCGAGACTGCCCTTTCCATGGCTACGGCGTAACTCTGCTCAAAACCACAACCTATCTGCTGCTGGACCCTGGTCCTCAAATGGCGACCCTTGGCCCCACATCACAACATGACGAATCCATAAGGGTTCTGTTTTGTGCCATTTGGCTACGGAACAAAAAAAACAGCTATTGACAACCAATATTAAGGTTTCTGTCATAGATCAGCAAGTGTAGGGAACTATGCACTATGAAGAACAAGTAGGTAAAAAGTCATCCGCGAAATGATCTACATACCTATACCGAAAACAACATTCGTTTGTCAATAAACTATAAACACTTCATTCATAAGTTTTGATTACATGTTCATTCTTTCTTACCCCTACCTACTACTAACAGCTTAGAAGTTAGACCTAAAGATTCCTAATAAATACCTACCAACAGTCAGCCTCAGAAACAGCTTAACATTATAGTACTTTGTAATAGTAACTGTTCCGACGGTTTCCGAACAACATTATGACAAATTCAAGAAATATGTGACAAGGTACTAAAATGTTAAGCTACTTCTGATGATGACCGTACACGTAGATAAATAAACAGCACCTTTACCTTTGTGCTTTCCAACCACGGATTTAGCGCTGGTGAACTTAGAATGATTACCTAGGTAATCAAAAACCATGAAAGAATCCACTTTTGGAAGTTTATCTGATTGAGCTTGTACAAAATCAGCTTCTACTTTATTAGTACTTAGGTATATTATGTACGTTTTATACTTAATATGAAAAAATAACAGCCCTTCATGTAATTAAATTGCCGACTATAGTGACCAACTGCGTCAGATCGGCTCCGTCGAATCATGAAGAAGGAGTGCCGGTAGCCGGCTGCGCTCGGTCGGGTTTAATGACGTCACACGGGCCCGCGTACTTTGAATTTTAGCGGCCGGAACGGCAATGTTCATTACTTAATATCTTCGCTAGTAATGGTCCGATTTGGATAATTCAAAAAGATATATCATTCTTACGCCATAAAGAATCACGTGGATAATAGTTCTGTTGAATTTGCTACAACTTTACTGATCCTCATTGGAGAAAATAAAAACTTAACAAGTTTTGGTAACAATTTGAGGCACCTTATTAAAAAATAAACTCACTTTTTTCGACTAGTCTTAATTAAAAATAGCTCTTTATACTTAATTGGCTATTTGACAGTTATCACGGTAAAATATGAAATGTGTTAAATATGGTTGCATAATGTTTAACAATTAATTATACAATACGTTTCTTGCATGAAAATAAACTGTAAATATTTTTACTTTTGAAAAATAGATTTGAGTTTTTTTACCTGTGGATACGAGAACCGAAACGCGGTCGGCCATGATTGAGCATGTTATGACGTCACAATTCAAAAAATAAGCGTCGTGTACTACTAACTATATCGTGTGCACTGTGCAATTTACTGAGAAAATTAATAAGATATATTTTGATTTCTGCTTTTGAGAGGTTTTGTAAAATGGAGTCAGGCTATACAAAAGCTGACAGTGCGAATTTGCCTCAAGTTGATTCATTTATGGTCGCAAATTTCTTTGCGTGTAACCCTGACTTTTGCTCTACCGAGTTTCGGAATGCAAAAACCTCCTTGTAAGTACTGAAATTAATAAAGTAAAATTGGTCAGTCTTGCTAAGTGGTCACAGGGGGATTTTTTTCTAAGTTTTTCCTCAACGTCCCCTTAACGACACCATATTACTAAATACTAATGATTTTAAATTACTTATAGGTTATGTTTATGAACAATATTAGGTTAGGTTTAATTTGTTTTTTTAGTAAATCAGAGGCTAAGTTGATTTCTTCTAAATACTTACATCAAAGTGGTCCTCACAAAGAATATTGCTGATATAACAGATGTTAACTCTGGGTCGCGACGTGCTAATTGTAACCACTGCTTTCGACGTTGAGGGCATTTAGAAACGTGTAGGTATAAACAATTTGTCAGGTTTAACTGTAGTACTTCTACACATAGCCACTGCACACGTCTTGTAGCTTGTCATTTTCAAAATTCCAGTGAAAAAGGTGTAAGTTTTTCACTTAAAATATCTTCAGAGTTAGAGCGTAAACTTTTGTTAATTGAAATGTGACGTCACAGCCAGCAAGTGACAGATGGCGGACTATTTTCGCGCGAATTTAAAATTAATGGATTAAAAGTTATTTTTTTCCTACTAAATAACACTTTTATGAGAAAAATAAATATTGTAAGAGGTATAAAATAAAACTACGAACATTTTAAAATATTTTTCCCAAAATTGTCTAATAGCCAATTATATGGCGAAGCAGTCATTTATCAAAATTATCAATAATATACCTATTTGGGAAAACTAAACTAAACTATAATAAAAACTTACAATTAAAAGAAAATATGAACATTTTTGTTCACTATTTGGAAAAAACCTTAGGTAGGAGAAGAGACTAGACTTAAAGTTATAAATGCACTTTAATCAGCTAATTCTAAAGATTCTCTAAAATAAAATAAAAAACATATTTTTTCGATGAAAGTATACATAAAACAATAATTTCACTTTGACAATAACTTCAATAGTTACTGTTTCTAATAATTAAATCATCATTACAAAATCAATAGAAAAACACATACTACTTTAGATACTTTAGATAGACTTAGATTTTGCTTTAGATACTATATATATTATTATGTATTTATATTTATTACATGTGTGTAGGATATATAATATAATTTATATTTATTAAAAGTAAGAGCTTTTTTGACCGATTAAATCGACAATTTGCGCCTATCTAACTTTTTCACCAGCACCCAGGGCTGACTGGTAGAGAATGCCATAAGGCATTAAGTTTTTGCCCTTGTATACCCTAGATTAAGGTGTTGCAAAAATAAATAAATAAATAAATAAAATTTTGCAATTATTATGCAAGGGTTAAGTTTTTTTTTCAATTGTTTTGACTCGTTTAGTTTACTAACTGCGATTCGTTTGGGCCGGTGCGGCGGCGCGGCGAAACTCTGCTGCTCTGCACACTCTCCGTCTCGCTCTAGCATCGTTCAGTAAATTTTAGTGTCCGACCGAAGGTGCAATTCTGGCCGAAGCCGAAGCCGAAGCCGATTAATCGGTATTCACCAAAACCTTCGGCCGAAGCCGAAGCCGAAGCCGAAGGTGTCATTGACCTTGAGAAATACGATAGTTACTATGATCTCAGAATATACTAGATACATATTGTGAGAGCTTTAGAGATTTAGCCCAATAACGAGCCGAGTGACCAACATATACAAGTAGGTAATAAAATATTGTCAAAAATAAAAGTTTCAAATATACAATGTTAATTAAATATTTATTTACTTAAAGTAATTTTAACAAAAATAATCAAATAATCAGTCACATTTTTTTAATTATCAGACGAACACAAAATATTTCTATAAAATAATTGAGCAAAGTTTAACGCTTTTTCAATATCTATTTTTTACATATAATTTTTTGGAATTTTTGAGAAAATTAAATACTTATAAGTAATTTCTTAGGATAATTAAGTTAAACTTGTTTTGACTCGTTTAGTTTACTAACTGCGATTCGTTTGGGCCGGTGCGGCGGCGCGGCGAAACTCTGCTGCTCTGCACACTCTCCGTCTCGCTCTAGCATCCTTCAGTAAATTTCAATATTTGACAACTAGCAAACCTTCGGCTTCGGCCAAACCTTCGGCAAATTTTTGGCCGAAGCCGAAGATTTGGCCGAAGGTGCTTTTTTGGCCGAAGGTGGCCGAAGCCGAAGCCGAAGCCGAAGCTTCGGTCGGACACTAGTAAATTTCAATATTTGACAACTAGTAAACCTTCGGCTTCGGCCAAACCTTCGGCAAATTTTTGGCCGAAGCCGAAGATTTGGCCGAAGGTGCTTTTTTGGCCGAAGGTGGCCGAAGCCGAAGCCGAAGCCGAAGCTTCGGTCGGACACTACAAAATCTCTACATGTCCTTACTTCGGGGGGAGGGGGGTATAAAGATATTGTTACGTAATATTTTCTAAGATACTCTCCGCCTATTATTTTTTTTTTTGTCAAATTGTGAATTTAATGCATTTTATTCCATTCTAAAACTAGGTAAAATCTTACGTAAGAAGGGGAAGGGGGGTCCGAAAAATCTTACATGTACTTACATGCGGATAGGTAGGGTCAAAAATAGGCAAAATCGTCTGTAATTAATGAATGGCTCCTTACCCCGCAAAACGCGGATAAAGCTGCGGGCAGATTACTAGTAATACATACTCGTATATGTAGAAGTCTTTACATATTGTATGTAGAGTCTCACGGAACCCAACCACACGATTTGAACTTGACCGATTTTTATTTAATAACGCACAAGTGTTTGTCTACTGATGACTGATGACTCAGATTGTTTCATCTTATGTACATAAAGGCAGTTCATTTGACGTGTTCATGATATCAAAGGACTGCAAAGACAAACTGCAAAGACTGCAAAATTGAATAGCTTAAAATAGAATAATTTTTAAAATACATTTATAGTAAATATCTTCGCACAAGTATACAATCAAATACAATCTTTTATAATCTCTTCTTGCATAAATATAGTGATATAATATTATAGTCATTACGAAATAAATAAATTATAATATGTACTGTTAACTCTTAGTTCGATCGTCGAACTGATGGGTTCCCCTGAAAAAAAAATACCCACTTCGATGATCGAACTAACGAGTCAAACTAGTGGGAACAAAGCTTTCAGACGATTGATTTATTTACTGATGGTTTCCCTTGAGCGTACCCCCCTATATTAAAAGGGCTCATACTGGCTGGAGGTACTTATCAATATGTAATGTATCCTCCTTATAATAATCTGACGCGTTCAATTAAATCCAAAAATCCCCTCTTGGGCTCCCCTACTATAAGTATTCTGTGATAATTATATATAAAATGTACGTATTTAAATTATACAAATCAAACAACTTAATGTAAAAGCACTTACCATTTGTTTACTTTGATAATGGCAGTTTAATATGATAGCAAATATACAATGGGATCTCGGAAAAAGATAATTATTTTCCCATAAATGCAAACCAATCATTGTGCCCTATTTGGAACCATGTGTTACGTACACTCCTTCCATAGACTCCTTCACACCCCTTCATATTAGGCTGAGTTACTAACTATCTTATTTACTTTACTCTAAGCATCATCTACTAACCTTTGGAACTATAAGTCTAGTAAATATGTATGTGACTGTTAATTATGTAAATAAAGTCAACGTCCCTCTTCGCCCTCTTCCCGCCGCTCAGTCATTATCCTTCCTAAACCATTTAAATACCCTTGTATCCCTAACAAGATCTCTATATTTTTTAGTTGTAATTTCTATTTCTTTTGATATTAAATATTTTATTATATATTATATTTATTATATATCAAATATATTATTATATTAAATAGTGTAAAATTAAAATAATTGTTTATAAAAAGACTATCTATTCCGCCACCACGTAACACATGTTTATCTTCTATACGATGATCTATGTGTAGGATTGGCAACCATTTTTGAAAAATACTAGTCGATTTTTCAAAAGTTGTAAAATATATACAGCACTGTTACCCAATGTAGCCAAAGTACTAATAACGTGAAGTATCTTGATGTGGAAAAATTGCGGTATTTCGTTATTACTCGGAACAGGTTGGTGAAATCAATGTTATATTTATTTATGTTTTGATAATAACACTAACTTATTAATAAACATAAATTATTAATACGTAATTAATTACTTTGCTAACGATTCTAACTAGCTAATTAACTGTAATATAATAATAATAAACACTCATAGTAAGTTTTTACCTGTATCACGGGTGGCATGAACGAGACATATCCCAATAACCCATGACCCGAGTAGAAATAATTTATCTGTCACATAAATATCTGCTCCGGCCAGAAATCGAACCCGGGAACCCTCGCTTCGCAGGCAGGGTCGCTACTAACTAGGCTACAGGGTCGTGTGTTCTATAATACTTATGAGATTTTTTTATACGATCATCGCGTATGCCTACCACCAGCAACACAAGGAAATCTATTATAGTGCGTGGGATAAATGTGAATACATACAACATGTCTTTTTAAACATTTAAAATCAGATAGGGCCACACTCTTATCTGAAGTAGGATAAAGCGCTTTATTCACGGTCCATCTTGCTGTACGTCCCGCCAATGCCATGCACGATGCACGATGCAAAAGTACCGTAAATAGGCTTGTCGTACGTCGATAATTATTATTAATTGTTTGCCTAATAATAATTATGACGTACGTCAAGCCTATTCACGGCACTTTTGCATCGTGCATCGTGCATAGCCTTGGCGGGACGTACAGCAAGATGGACCGTGTATAAGGACCTTAAGTTACGGCAAAATATGACAGATAAGATAGAATAAAAAGTACTGCAAATGTCATAATTATGTCAAATTGTGCCCCACCTTACATAGATGTTGTACCTGTAGATTCCTTGGCGTGGCCGTACATGAGAGAATATATTTTACGTTTCTTGGAGGTTATTTTTAAAGAAATGTAACAAAATTTAACAAGCAGCCCAGAAGTATTCTACCCACCATCGTATTTAGACTTAACTCACACTTGTTTGCACTTGTGACAAACAATGAAAACCGGCCACGGTGACGGGAACAAAAAATAATATTTTTGTCTCTGTCTTTCACGTAAATTTTATAACTGGCGATCTCGCTCTGTTAAATGTGTGACAGAATCTACTTGTTCTTCTATGTCTATTACAGTAAGTGTTGCCCTATCTAATTTTTAAGAGTTTATTATAATTTCACATGTCCTCACATTTATCCTACGCACTACGAGCATATAAGTGTGTAAGTGTATGAGCGATTGCACCAGATATTATAAACACACCATTCCAAACTGGCATACTCTCCCTCAATTAGATACAAATAGAATAAAACAACCAATTACATTCGAGCTAAGCACTCAGGAGCTACAGTTGCATTCCTCTAATTGTAGCAATTAGGGTGCTAGTCACATCAGTGCTGTCATTTCAACCTCTTACTACCTCATAATTTAATTACATGGAATTAACATTAACATCCAGAGTTTTAAGCTTCGTTTGACAACTAAGGTGTGATTACATTGACATTGCAAATAGTCTTGTAATTTGGTGTTTCAAATCGCAACGCATCACCGATGCTTTAGTCACCAATCACCATGCAAAAAATTAATCATGAAATAATACACACTTCAGCCTGTTAGATTTATTTATTTACTACTAATTTAAAGGTCATCCACCTTTGATCAGTATTTTTTTGGAAATCATTGGCTTAACAACGCCATCTACTGAAGTAGCTTTAGTGTTGCTACTCGCCAATAGATGTCAGGAAAAGTCTATTGTAACAGTTTTTCATTGCCTGAAAACACGGATAAAACGACATTTTCTAAAAATAAATCCTAGTTAGATCGGTTTATCGCCCCTGAAACCCCGTGCATACTAAATTTCATGAAAAGCTTTGGAGCCGTTTATTATTATATAATAAATAGTGATGGGCCGACTATGGGTTTTGCCGATCAGCCGACTAGCCGACTAGTCGGCAAAAAAATTGCCGACTATTCGGCCGACTAGTCGGCAATGCCGATCATCCTTACTTCGATCAAATTTTTACTCTTTACCACCATAATTCATCCTATTGTGCGAGATAACGGTAGAAATGTTTCAAAAGCTATCGATGACTACTGTTTTAAAGTAGCACCCTGTTTTATACATACACTAGCTGTTGCCCGCAGCTTCGCATACGGAAATTGTTTTACTTTATTTGTACCTCTTGCAGAAGGAAATTTAAAAAACGGTGAATTTATATTGAAGTACTTATATTTAGTAATTTATATACTGAAACCCACGATAAAATCACAAAGGATTCCTCCAGGAACGGGTTTTGAAAAATAAGCAATATTCACATTAATTTGTATTTTTTTTGTATTGTTTTCAAAATTTTGAACAACTAAAAAATATGTGTTCCATAAATTTAAGTAAGGAACATTTGTTGCTTTGAAGCAAATCGGTTGATGTTTTAAAACTATTCCATACAAACTTTCATCACGTTTTAATTTTGATTTTCCGGGATAAAAAGTATCTTAAAATATGACCCGGAGTATTAGTAACAACTTTACCAATTTTCGTCGAAATCCGTTCAAGGGTTTTCATGTGATGCCCGGACAGACAAACAGACAGACAATAATTCTGAAAAATATATTTTTGTGCTCTACCACGTTATTGAAGTGCCCCCTAATCAAAATAAAAATAAAAAAATTCAATGTACAGAAAATTTGCCCTTTGAGTTTTATTATAGTACCTACTAGCATTTGCCCGCAGCTTCGCCCGCGGTAGAGATCATTTTTTTACAAATCCTACTTACTTAGTTAGACATAGTTGCCTATGACTTATGTAATTTACATTTTTTTTCAAAAATCATAATATTTTGTAAAGAATAAGGTATTAAGAAATTTTTTCTTGAAAGCATTGAAATAGTCTATTTGTTTATAAAAAAATTATAAAAAAATGAGGGAATTTTTTTTTTCAAGTCAGTAAATGTCTTTTATGAATGCCAAAACGATTATGTAATAATAAATTGAGAAAAAAAAATTCAATAATATTATTTGGATTTTTCATTTTTTGTTCAACTTATACAATTATTATACACAAAGTATTAAAACTTTTTAAACTTTTATGACGTGATCTCGTTAAGCATGTATATAAGAAGGGCACCACGAAGGGAAAAATTTATAGGACAATTACTTAAACATTTTTTTTTAATGTACAATGAAAATGGAAGTTCGAGAAAATTTAGTTAATTAACAATCGTCTAACTTGTTGAAAAATTAACTTTAAGGAAAATTTCCTACGGGAGCAAATTCTTTGAAGTGTTTCGAATACACCATATTTTTATTTTTTTAAATTAATAATTAATACCTTAAAAAAATATTGAGTGTGACGAACTCGGTTTTGACGCCGCACGCGCAACCTAAAAATGCCGCGTGGAGACCCATTTTCAGCGTTAAATTAAAGTTATAAATAATTAAATAATGGAGATAGAGTTCCGAGAGTCGCGAGTCATTTTCACTCATTGTCACTCACTTCAATATTTTTTTTGTTATTATCTGATTTATTAAAATAATAAATCTAGTTAACTATGTTGATTTTATAATTTTGGAGTTTTCTTTAACTTTATTTTTAGTAGCGAAAATAAATGCCGACTATTCGGCCTTTTTTGCCGACTATTCGGCGAATAGTCGGTGACTAGAAAACATGCCGAATAGTCGGTTTTCCCGACTAGTCGGTTGTAGTCGGCCCATCACTAATAATAAACAGCCGAGCAGATTATTTATATATTTATACAAAAATTGCTCGTTTAAAGGTATTAGATTTAAGACCTAAAAATAGGTTTTTACAAATTGCGGACCTAATGCTTAGAGGCACTTTCTACCATTCATAAGATGATCAGATGATGATCAGTCGGGTGATGGTGAGAATTAGCAATGATATGTCCTGTTTGGGCAGAAGATGTTAGATTATTAAATTACTAACTATAGCAAAATTTAATTTAATATATGAATTTTCAACTGACCAGTATGTACATGTTTTTCTTTTCAGATATAGAACGTGGGATTCCTGAGGAATCAGAAGATAATCTTGTCCCACTGCTGCTGATAGAAGAAGGCAGTGGTCGTAATGGAGACGTCCGACCCGCCAGGCCCATCAGACCTCAAAACTTGGATATTGACAGTAATATGACAAGGTACTTACAAATAACTCACACGCTTATCTAAAGGTATTTTATAACGCAAGTTTTTTTATTTGTTTGAATACTTTGTATATGTACCTATATATATAATTATATATTTATATATATAATATATATATTTATATATATATTTGTTAATTATTTATGTAAATTTGTGTATGCTAATATATATTTTTGTATGTTAAAAACAATGTGCACGCTAATCAGGTTCTAAATCACGTTTCCATTCCTAGGTCTGCTGGAAGAGATTTCTAATAGAAATAAGCAGTACCTTTGTACAAAATATCTTTCACCATGTTTTATATGCTCTGTTTGTGTACATAAATTGTTAAAATAAATAAATAAAATAAAATACTCTAGATCTGGCAGTCGGATTTGAAAATTTATTTTTGCGCATGAGAGCCATATTTAATAGGAAGAATGTGTATAAGCTATATAATTATAATTTTTGCCAGAAGGTAGGTGCTTCAGTAGTACAAGACACTGAGACTTGGTACCCGAAGCGAAGCGGAGGCAGATTATTACGAGTATTAATATAAATTTCTGCTTGGAAGATTTTCGAGCGGAACATAATATTGTACCAATATTCAAACGTAACAATTTATTCAAATATATTTCAATTTGGTATGATCATGGATAATTAGAACAGTGATATTGTTTCACAAAAAACATTTTAAAATTGTAACGACCAAATTCCTGCTAGTTTCCTTTCTATTTTTCGACACAACTTTATTCCTTTATCACAACAAATATGTTCAAGCGGTGTCCTTATTTATCGCCTATTTTCCCATGGTTCTATAATTACATCCCATTAATTGCACCATGTGGGGCAATTTTCGGGCAGGCTTCCGCAGGTTGCAAAGCTATTGTCATAAACTTCGATATGAGCAGCAGATATGATCCGCAATACTCATAAATTTCATCCCAGCTATTAGCCAACACCGGACCGCGCAGCTGCCACGAAATAAATCTCCCTTGTCAATTTCCGTTTGCAAACATGCCGCTTGCCAACTTGTTGCTTAATCGTGAAAGGCTTAAAAGAGTTAAAAGTAAGAGGAATATGTTGACGCTAATACACGTTTCGGGTGACAAGGGAGAATACGTGTTCGTGGTCATATTGTACTTTTTCCAACTGATAGTCTGATACTATAACTACTGCTGCTGATTATTCGTATAATGAAGTATCTTCTTCTACTATTGTGGTGCTGCTCCTTACGATTAATTTTATCTTAATATATATAAATTACGTGTCACGTTGTTTGTCCGCGATGGACTCCTAAACTACTTAACCGATTTTAATCAAAGCACACCGTGTGCAGTTTAATCCAACTTGAAAGATAGGATAGCTTACATCTCCCTTATGGCACACGGAAGGTAAATAAAAAAAAACTTTTGACAGAACGAAGTCTGTCCGGGCAGCTAGTTATCTATAAATATTATAAAGCTGAAGAGTTTGTTTGGTTGAACGCGCTAATCTCAGGAACTAATGGTTCGAATTGATTTTCTTTTTGTGTTTGATAGTCCATATATGTATATAACATCATATATTTTAGAAGGTAGTTTTTTCCATAAATGAACGCGGGTAAAACCGCGCGGTACAGCTAGTTTCTTATAATGGGGATAAAATCTTCAGAAAATACCGTGAAGAAATTCATGGTAATAGGAGCATTAGCTTGTGAGGAATGAGGATATACTACAACACGCCAAAGGACTCAGAACACATGACACTTATTAAAGTCATAAAGATTTTAAAAAGCGGTGATCACCAGCTCTGATCGACACCGAATTGTCTCTGCTGCCAATCATGGTATCGTCATACTTTCGATGTGATCCTGGTCCTATAGAATAGTGGGACAGTGGAATATTATAAATGTGAAAGTTTGTGAGAATGTTTGTTACTGTTTCAAGCAAAAACTTCTGAAAGGATTTTGATAGCTTTTGCACAGTGACGGATTAACCCTTAATCAAATTATGCAATTGCCTAGGGCATCACGTCTGGGGGGGCACCAGAAGAAGCACAAAAAAGCACAAAAAACCACGTTGACATACGGATAGGGGGGCCCACAGGCGTGGATTGCTTAGGGCATCAAGTAGTCTTAATCTGTCACTGCAAATATATCATGATATTTCTGTAGGAAATAAGTCGCTTATTCCCGAAAAATGCGTGCAAAGCTGCAAGCAGCGCGCTAATAGATACTATATTCGTGCCATTATCCTAAGACGGGGTATTTTTTATGTCTTAAGCAGGCAAACGAGCAGATGGGTCACCTGATGGTAAGTGATCACTGCCGCCCATGGACACTAGCAACATTAGGGGCGTCACCAATGCGTTCCCAGCCTCGAAGAAAGCAATAGACCTGCTTCTTGAAGGACCTTGAGGATTGTTATTTAATTATCAGCAGGAAGCTACCAAGCCACCAGCAACTCAGCAAGCTGCTTGTTGAGACACCTTCAACATTTTCCACTCCGGACACCACGCCGGTGCCGGAGATAGATGGAACTATGCCCAAAAAATGGCGAAGAAGTGACAGGAGATTGAGAAGACTCAACACTGAGCTGCTAGAAGCTATCGAAACTCATGATGATGAAGAAGTGGAGAGGTAAGAATGTTTTTTATATTGAACAGTTCACATACACTATATCCTAAAGCCATAGTAGGAGACTATACATAGGTAGGTACTGCTTATTTCTGTCAGAAGATTTTTTCCGTTGAACGCGTTTATCTCTGGAAATACCAATCGGATTTGAAAAAATCATACTAGAATTCCTGTGTCGTACGTGCCATGGAGAACACTCAAAGATACATACACCTAGACCAAATACAGAATTTCCGCCTCGCTGGGAATCGAACCCAGGACGCTTGGTACGGTGGTCCGACATGATTACCATAACGGCACACGGATCGTCATAATATGATAGTCATGTAGTAGTATTATAATTCCTGACAAAAAACTTGCATCAGGGGTAGGTACTTGAACGGGTTTAAGATTAAGTGATTCGAATACTTCAGATACGAAACGAAGCGAGGATGAGTTACGTACTAAGTAGTTTCGCTGGCTGGGTTGTGGATCTGGTGGTGGGCTGGGTTGTGGTGGAACACCGTGGGGTTTTAGTCGGTGGGAGATCAAGTCCCCCATATTCCTCGCGATACAAGGGTATCCATAAGGATTTCCCCACGAAAATAGGTACTAAGTAGTATAAAATACAATTCCAGGCTCCTCAAAGCTGGAGCAAACTCCAACGCAACATGTCGGTTGGACCTGGTCTCGGCGTGCCACATGGCGGCGCTCTCTGGAGGAGACTCCCTGGCCCTGCTCCTCAAGTTCGGAGCTGAGAGACACCGGCTGGACAGACTGGGGAGGACGCCGCTGCATCTCGCTGCGTTTGCTGGCAACTCCAGACAGGTGGCGATTTTGTTGGATTTCCCAGAAGGTAAGCTTCCTCTGTACTTTCACTGACAGTTTTTGATTTTTTGTGAAGCTTAAAGAATGGAAACAGCCAGCAAACGAGCTGGTGATCCACTTGATGGTAAGTGGCTATCGTCGCGCATGAAAATAATAATGGTATTAATGAACTATTAAAAAATAAAATAAATATAATGCCTCCTATCCTTCCTATAGGCTTCCTGCTTGCATTGATCCGAGTAGTTCATGGATTTTATGTTTTCTTTGTTGTTCCATAGTTTAAACAAAAGGTTCTTAATGAATTGCTTAGTGACAAGGTAGACAAGAATGAAAGATGAAGTCTTCTAAAGATATTACAGACAGTTTGCAGCAACATTGTTTTTCGCTGTTCTTGCCATAGATATAAACGTTTATCGAAAGAATTAACAATGAGGACATTCGCAGAGTACAACAAAATAAACAAGTTGTAACTCCGTGCTGCATGTTTTTTGGTACCGAAATAATTTTAGGTTAAATAATGGTAAAACCCTTACCTATTTATAAAGGTAGCGGTATAGCTCTTCCTTGTATTTTAAATCGATACCGATATATTTTTGAGGTACCTACCTTGACCTCTAACCGTAACTGCTTTCAGTCCCTGTAATTTCACACTAACGTAAATATTATTTGAGATAAAATCCGTTTCCCGTTCAAATATTCAAACGTCTCCTTGCAATAAATGCACACAGATACAGCCAGACAGAAACAAGAATTGTTTTGACCTCTCAGCTAAATTAAAGTTTTCAAAAAATATGCAATATATGCACAGTAGTTCTTTTCGTTCATTCCTATAGAGCTATTAGTATAAATTAATACATAACTACTCACATTCAATTACGTAATTCAATCTCATACAGTGCTTTGGCAAGTGATAATAATGAGAGCCTGTCAAAGGTGTAATAAATACGGACAACGATCTTGAAGATGTATTGTGTTTACTTACTCATTGTGTTCATAGCATGACCTTGTTATAAAATTATCGGGGTTTCTCTAAGGATAATAACAATCACAGTATCAAAAATAGAAGTACTGAAAAACGTAATTAAATTTAATTTGGTATAAATGATTGCTTTTGTTTTTAGAAAAACTGGGTTACAGTCCATAATACTTCCTACATCAGTACTTGTTTTAATTGTTCATTAATTTCTTGATTCCTTTAGGTGATTTTTTTATTTTAGTTAACACCACACATTACAGTTTCATGTTAGTTTTATATTATAACATCGTATGAAAATTCGTAAAAGAAAGCATCAGAGGCTTAAAACATTTTTGGGTAATCATGTACAGCATTTGTACTAGATAGGTCTGTTAAATCTCGTTTCGATGATGTACTAGCAATATATGTAGATATATCTAATGCATTCTATATTCTATTGCAAATCTATATCGCTGGGTTAGCGTTACGCTTATAGGAAAGGCTTGTCAAATAAAACTTACCGAAAAACTAAACTGTACAATAATTACAGTACAGAAGCTGGAAAGCGAATTATTACTGCAAATAAACCCAAACCATTTTCCTGGCACAAACTTCCACCCCACTCGGGAGTCGAACCCCTCACTCCGTTCACTACGACTTATTGTTAGTGTCGTATTACAAAGTAAATTATTACTTCTGCAAATATAAACATTCTGTTAATGAATATCGTGCAGATATTGTATATTGAAATCACTTCCTCATAACAACAATCAAATGAAACTCATGATCTGGAGCGACCACCGCTTCCGTCTTCTTGGAGACCAGCCTCAACACCATCAGATCGTCAGTGACATCCTGGAAATAAAAATAATTATGTAAACTAATAATAAAGAGGAGTTTCGATTTTTTGTTTGTTTTTAAACTCACTTTATCCGACTTAAAAACCGATTTAAAAGAATCTTTCACCAATAGGATGCTGTATCGTGTATCTGAGTAACATGGGCTGGCTATATTTTATTTTAAATCTATACGAAAACCGAAGTAAAGCGAGGGCGGTTACTAGTCTTCTATACAAATCTAACTATCGTACTTGATTGTACGAAATAAAGAACGTATGGAGTAAAATAGGGTTAACATTTAAAAGGACAAACAATTTCTTTGAGAGCATTGCTAGCATGGTGCGAGAGGTTTCTCATATGAGTAGAATACGTCGCTGCAGTCAAACTGTCCAGGGTTGTTGTCTCCGGGAATCCTGGGAAAAAAGAAAGAGAGAGAAAGAAAACTAGGAACGAAAAAAGGGAAAGAAAAACATAGCAAAGAAACATGTTTTACTTTGTGATACTCTGAGATAAAATAGGTATGTATGATAGAATAGGTATGTAAAAATTATATAGGTGAAGAAAAAGAAGAAATAAACAAAATAAAGCTTCAAATACTTACACCGCCGAACTAAGATTCTAATACTGTTAAAATAGACATTCAATCTCACAATAATTTGCATAGAGCTGAAAATTTATAGGCGGCGTACTGATGCATATTATAATTATGTACAGAAGAAAACTTTCTTAATAAAAAAGAAAAGGCTTTGGTAACTAAACATTATTTACTCTGTCCTTTTTACCTTCACAATTAACTATAATTGTACCAACAACGTTGCCATTTTCATTGATGCGTATCATGGTATCTGTTGCTCGAGGTCCCTGAAAACAATGTCTAATTTAAAAGTTACATTCTCATAAAAAATACGTTCTCCAGTGGCTAGTTTCAACAAGTGACTTTGACACTACGAAACATGGTACGCCTCTGCTCATAAGCGAAGAGAAGAGTAGACTGTAGAAGAGAAAGTGAGAATTTATTATTAAAAGGAATAGGTTTAGCATAGCGAAGCTAATACGGGATCTTAGCAATACTGAAATAAATTCAAGCGTATATACACCATACATTGCTATGAAAGAGATACATTTTTGACGGTCCATAACTTGTAGCAGTTTTATAGAACCTTCATCAAAAATCGAATGCTCTCAATCTTATGAGTCTCGAACACCGCTCTTAAATTTTCATGAGCACTAACCATAAAATTCTGAGCAATTTCCATGATTCGCCTGTAAAAATTCTTTGGTTATATAAAAAGAAATTAAGTTTGTAATAATACGAGAAATACTTCAATTTCAGCAATACACAAAGTAAGTACCACAGAGTACTTAATCACTACGTTTTAACACTACGTTTAACAGCAATCCGTCAGTCTTCTTGACTTTATTCTGACAGAAAAGAATATTTCAAGTTACGATTTTAGTTTGTATCTAGCCAGTTCTTTGTTCTCCATATTTTTGCCACCGACCTATATCTAGATTAGTTGTAGGTAGACATTGATCAATGCCAAAATATGCGTATTTAATTGCGCCCATCTTGATGCTTCAAGCTGATTTCTGCGATGACTGTGATTTTAGCCTCTATAACCCTTTTTTCTAGACCCATGTTTATATTTTAGGACTGATCTGTAATTTATATTATGATGTCATAATTATTTTGTACCTACACTATTATGATTTCTGTAATATTCTGTAATATTCATACATGTTACAGATACATTTCCGTGCCTGCCTAGCTCCTATTTTTCTCAATTTTTTATCTTGGCACTGATTCCCAAGCTGTTACTGATGTCTAGGGGCGACGGTGACCACTTAGGTACCATCGTCAAAGAGATCTTTAACTAGCTCAATATGATGCTTATCGAATCGATTAGGTTTTGAACTCATCACTGACAGTTATAAGTAGGAAGTTTTAAACTAAATTTTGTTGCAAGATTTCTTTTAGACAAATCAAGCCTAATGATTCTGGAATCGATTAAAAAAGAACGAGACTTAAATCTGATAAAGCACTTGTTTGGTCGACCAGATTCAAAATTACACAAGTTTTTTTATTAATCTCCTGGCACCCCAAATACAGCGATAAAACGCAAACAATTTAGTAACTGTCGAGATATTAAACGAGAGTTGTGGAAAGAATCGATATTGTAACTCGTAATTTAATGTTGAAGAACTCAACCCAGTGGCTTGTGTCGACTGCAATGTTCAATCGAGAAGCAACTGCTGGTACGATCGTAAATTGCATCGATGACCGCTTATGACAAAATTTCTTAGGAGATTTCTTTCTTCATCCGCGCTTAGTTCGACGACGATATAAACTAAACACTGAAACAGATTTATAATGAGTCTCGTCTCATCAATAACGCTCATCTCCTAGGAAAACGGTTACACGTTGATTTAAGTGGCCCAGATTGTTGGAAATATCTTACATAGCAGTTGTTAAGCCATGTCAGGGACATAAACATATGTACTCGTTTGTCCTTTAATCCATCCGATTTCTTACCATTAAAGAAGTGATGGAAGTACGCTTAAGTTTTATATTCGGGTGAAGCACCATTTTGAAATATTTTTAATAAAACAAGCGGGAATTAAAGTGTACCATGTATAATGCCATTATAGCCATCCAAGTAACACCCAAAAACAAGACTAGGTTTTTCCAACCCAGGACGTAAAATTTTGGGCTATAAATTGTGATGTCTGGAAACGCTGGCGTCACGCCTCTTCCAACAAGGTTCCACGGGTTAATTTGATGTTTGATTAAATTCCAGTTATGTTGGACCGAGTCGAAAGAGAGAGCATGTCATCGGATTTAGAAGAAGAAGTTAAGAAGATGTGCCCACTCACCAGGGAAATGGTGAACGTACAGTGTGACCTGGAGGAAGTCAGGATGGTGCTGCCTAAGACCTGGAAGGACAATATCGACCACGACTGCAAACATATTAAAGGCAGTGTAAGTTTATACAAAAGTATAGTGATATTGTACCTATCTCCATTTTTCCACATAGAGCAATGATTGGGTCAACAGGTGGTGAATAATTGTTGTTGTTGATCTCTGATCCCCAGCGAGACGGAAATTTGAAAGATGACTTTGAATTTCTGTTCTCGTTCTGGGTGTGTGTCCTTATCTTTGTGTGTTGTACATGGCATCCACGACACAGGGTACCCTTGTGGGGCTATGAGTGTTATAGCGTTATTTATCATCAGTTCCCAGTGATAAAACCGGGCTGGACCCCTCTCCACGTAGCGGCGTCCTGTGCAAGACCACACTGCACCCGGTTCCTGCTCGCAGCCGGCGCTGATCCCAACATCTGTGACGTCACTGGGAGAACTGCGCTCGATGTCGCCGGCTCTGGCTTCTACTATGACGAGGATATCAACCCTAACCAGTATGGATTTTGCTTCATACATTTTGTGTTGCTTCTATGTGTTTGAAGGCGAGATGCTTTGTCTGGTTTTTGGGGATAAATCACTAATTACGTCACCAAAGTTAACCAGCCAGTCTATTCCATCAGCCCTTGGAGGTCCACTGCTGGACAGAGGCCTCCCCTAACTTGCCATTCTATTAAAGCATCAATATCTTTCACACACATTTTATGTACATATTACATACACAACACACATGCTTTTACCAAGAGTTCTCGTTAGTTTTAAGGCCCTGCTTAAATGATTATGATTTTCAGACAGTAATAGTAATTCGTAGTAAAATTTTAACAAAACAACTAACCTTCGTTACAAACATCTGGCTATTAGATATTTTTTCTTTATCTTTATAAATCTTTTATTTTTTTCTTTATACATCCTGTTAAACTCTTCTCCTAATTTATGCGTAATATCAGTGTCAGGAAAGTTCATAAAAACAAATAGTTATCGTCGCAAGACAGAGAGACGTTGTCTAATTACAGATGGTCGGATTTCCCCAGAGGAGTTAAACGAATCTCCGTCTAATCTTGTTCCGGCTCGTTCATCATACCGACCGTAACATAATATGACGGTTTGGCTATCTCGTAATTGTGTGGGCCAACCGGCCAAGTGGCATGTTTTATATGGAGACAGTCATTTTGTATGTCCGTGACACCAGTTTTAACGTATTTATATGTGTTTTTCTTAAGTAGTTTTAACACCTTTTTTATGGATATAGCCGGCAAACGAGCTGACGATCCACCTGATGGTAAGTGGCTATCGTCGCCCATGGACGTCACCAACACCAAAGGCATCACTGATGCGTTGCTGGCTAAGAAAGAGAGAAGAAATAAAAAGTAACATGAAATAAATGATTCCGAGTTTTACTTAGGTCATTTTGTTTTAGGACATTAATATAAAATGCCACCGACGGGTAGCACTACGTCCACAATAAATATTTTTAACACCCACTGCTAAAATATGTGCTAACGTTAGAGCGATATAAATCAACATTTATTTCAGATGTTATTGGACAGAAGTAAACCGAATCGCGCCTCGATATATTCTGCCCGTAGTTGCCATCAATTGTGGCGAAAATAACATTTGTAACTCCCAATTCAATACTCCACTTTATTGTAAAAATGTTACTTGTTCTTTTCTACATACTAATTTATTTTGTTATGTGGTACCTTTAGCCCTTCCTTCATTTCCCTTAAAAACAATTTAGTAGCAAAGTCAAGTAGTTTTTGAGTTATCCTTAATTTGGAAGGCGGTTATTTTTGGTCAATAATTATTGCATGGAAAAAGTCGAAAATCAACTCCATGAATGGACATTCGGTCATTCATTCGGTGCCTAATACATTGTTTTAGTGGTTTCAAACCATCTTCGCAATTATTTATGTAAATGTCATTATCAACCTTACGTTCATAATAAAGTAACCAATGAAGAACGTTCTCTTTATTTTTCAAGACTGGTTATATTTTATAAGTGCTAAAAATAAATACGCTCACACTTTGCTATGATTATATTCAATTCTATTGATAAAAAAAATCATCTTTATTAATCATTTGTCTATTTTCGAACACCTGCTCCTCAGCCAGTAACATTTTGTACTAATCTTATCATTTACCTATCACCTTATTTATCTCCTCTATGTTTGTACCTTTTTGTTTTGTAAAAATTTCAATATCAGCTTCACAGAAGTCATCAAACTGCTCCTCGCAGCTGGCGGCATCCACAACACCATGAGGTACCAGGGTCTCAATGACGTGGACACGCCACTCCACACCGCCGTGGAGCTGAACAGCTTGGAGACGATACACGCTCTACTGAACGCTGGAGTATCCATTGCTTGTCTGAACGCTGCTGGATTGACGCCACTGCATGTTTGTGTAAAGAAGGAATTAGAAGATGCTTTAGCTGTAAGTCATTCTTGCTGCTTTTGTCTGACGATATAATAGATTATAATTTTCTAGTCAGTAATCATAAGTATTGATAATAATTTATCGGCTGAACACAGTAAGTGGATGAGTGATCGCTAGTGATAAACATTTCTTAAATGCTTCAATGCTTTAGAGGACACGCAAACTTCTCCTCCAATCCGCAATGGAGCAGCTTGGTGGAGTATGCTCTAGTCCTCCTAATTATAATGCCTTGTAGTGAGCCATAAATGAGTGAAAGGCAAATATATATAAATTACGTGTCACGTTGTTTGTCCGCGATGGACTCCTAAACTGCTGAACCGATTTTAATCAAATTTGCACACCGTGTGCAGTTTGATCCAACTTGAAAGATAGGATAGCTTACATCTCAAAAAAAAAACATTTGACAGAACGAAGTCTGTCTGGGCAGCTAGTACTATAATATGTTTTAGTATTATAGATAATATAAGATCACCAAAGGGTTCAAGGGTCTTCTTTAGCCAATAACGCAGATGAGATTACAATGATAACTACCCACTGAACCATTGGCTCATTTAGTTTATAAATAGATAAACGATCATGAACCTCAACAATAATTAATTTATTTTTAATAAAAAGGTATTTTCATCTCACTTCAAAATTAAGATTAATATCATAATTTCCCTTCAGATTCTATCAAACTATATATATAAAGACGCAGATCCGATGTCAGCCACAGTTGATGTGAAAGACAGGGATGGGCACACCGTACTGCAAGCCGCAGTAGAAGCGGCATGGATACCCGGCGTCTGTGTTGCTCTTGAGACTGGGGCTGATGTCACATTGAAGGTAAGACATTGTGTGTGTGTGACTATTTCCCATGCAATCTAGAAGAAAAATTGGGCGAACTTGCCTGAAACTTGAGTGGCTAACTTCATTGTGTTTGTTAAAATTTTCTGATTGACAAAGTCTGGAAACTGGTCAATTGCTTTAAGTTTTGAAGTCAACTTGTCTCGTTAATTTTGCACTTTTCAGGCTAATGACGGTGAAACGCCAATACATTCTGCAGCAGCGGCAGGCCATTTAGACGTATTAACGGAAATATTGAGTGTTGCAAAACAGAAAGACTTCATAAACTGCCAAAACGAAAAAGGCGAGACGCCATTGTTTAAAGCCATACTTAACAACCATATTGAGTGTGTAAAAGCACTGCTTAATGAAGGAGCCTCGTTAAAAATCACTTTGCCAGGAGATGTGAACATACTTCATATAGCAGCTGAAGAAGGACATACAGAAATGCTCAAATTTTTACTAGAACATGATGAAGCAGCATCAAAAGAGATGATTAATACATTAACAGCTGGTGATAGAAGAGGATTTGGACCATTACATTTCGCTGTTGCAAATAATCAAGAAGACTGTGTGAAACTTTTGTTATCCAAAAATGCTGATGTCAGGTTAAGAACGACTTGCAGCCCACATAAATCGTCAACACCCCTACATATCGCAGCAGTAAAAAATCATTCCAACGTCGCCAAAATAATTCTGGAATTTGATAGAACTACGATTCATGAAGTGAATAGCATGGGCTGGTTTCCTTTACATAGTGCTGCTCATTATGGTAGTCGTGATGTGATAATTCTGTTACTTAGAGAAGGAGCTGATTTATCAGGATACACAGATGGTCCCAAAAAGTTCAAAAGGTCCGCTATGGATATGGTTGTAAATAACATGTCCAAACCTACTCAATTTCTAGAAGAATTGTTTGATACATACATATCATCGAATAGCCAGAACTTTTTAGAGTCGAATTGTGAAATAACAGTAGATTATAGAATTTTAATGCCAACGATATGTGATATGGAGCAAATGAAAGTTATTGAAGCCTTAATAAAGACTGGTAATAGATACGGTCAACACCGATTACTAGTTCATCCTCTAGTGGAAAGCTTTTTGTTTTTAAAATGGAAGGCTCTGTTACCGTTTTTCTACACAATCATAGCATTTTATGCACTGTTCGTATCTTCCTTAACCATTTTCATCGTATCAGTATTTTATTATAAGGACAACAATGATCAGACACCGGTATTTTGGGACACAACTCTTTGGGGCTATATAGTTTATGCTACAATAGTCCTTATTATACTACAGGTAAGTTCATTTCTATTACGATTGTTTAAGTTACTTCAATACGCTTCGCTCAATTAAACTCGCTGTGTGGTAAAAAAAGTGTTGTACTGACAAATTCTACTGTCATACCAACAGTTACTTAAATTGTATAATTTATAAAAAACAGTAATAAAAATTACAATATTCAGTGTATTTTTTTCAGGAACTTCTGTACATGAATGTCAAAAGTAGTAGATATTTCCTCCAGTTAGAAACGTGGGTGAAATTTGGATCTATATGCTTGGCTGCCATTCTTCCACCAGCAGTTACACTGGTTTCCTGGACCTCAGGAGAATGGATAAGACATGTGGCTACCCTGGCTTTGTTACTGTCTTGGCTGGAGCTGATGTTCTTGCTGTCCAGGTTTCCAAATTGGGGATACTATGTTCTCATGTTTAGTAAAGTTGCAGCAAATGTAGTAAAGGTGCGTATTTTTTTACTTTTATCGGCTTTAAGGCTTTAAGTGAAAGCTTGAATAATAAAAAAATATAATTGACAGCTGAAGGTACTTGTATGATATAGCCTTTTTATATATAGCCAAATCATAATTACTATATTGTATACTTTGATCTAAATCTTTATATGCGTATTATTGATTTTATAATTGTAAAATACATATTTAAATCGATGCAACAACATTCAACCTCTACAGACTTTAAATTCCCTACCATTAATAATTGAAACGGTTTCTGTTTCAGATTCTCCTAACATTTGCTTTTCTGGTAATCGGATTCTCACTCAGTTTTATGATACAATTTCACTCCCAAATGCCATTTGAAAGCCCATGGGCTGCCTTTGTTAAAACTATGGTAATGATGACGTCAGAGTTTGATTACATGGCACTTTTTGATAAGGATCATTCCAATGAATTAGCTACATCATTGATTATAGTTCGTTTGATCTTTCTCGTGTTCCTTATCCTAGCTGCTGTTGTGCTTATGAATTTGTTAGTTGGTGTAGCTGTAAATGATATAAATGATTTAGAATTGCTAGGTAATATTGAAAGGTTAGTTAAACAAGTGGAATTTTTAGGAACTTTAGACAATCTTGTATACAATAAATTATTTAGTAAGATCTTACCAAAGAGAGCAAATAATAGTATAAAGAATAAAAGGAAAGTTATGGGCGTATTAACGTTATGCCCAGGCAAGCCAAGATGGAGGCATTATAAGTTGCTACCTACGAAACTTCGAGATGCGATTCTAGATAAAGCAGCAGCTCAAAAGAAACAAGAAAAAGATGAAATAAGTATGGAAACATTTGTGAAGAAAATTGATGATATACATGATGCTGTAGTTAATAAAGAAGATATTAAAAAGATCCTTAATACAGAAAGGGAAGAAAAGGCTAATATACAAAAAGTAAGATACGATGATATTATGAAAAATTTAGGAGATTTAGATGAAGGAATCGCAGAAGTTAAAGAAAATATGAATAAACAAGACTCAAAGTCACAAGTTGAAGCATTAAATGTTAAAATGGACCAAATGGCTTTAGAAATAGAGTCAATAAAACTGTTTCTTACCAGGCTAGAGAGTAAATTAGGACGGTGATGTAAAACATTTGTATCAACCGCCAAAATGTCCTATTTTTCAATAAATATTTGTAAATGAAAGCACTTTTCATTTCATACATAATATTTGTAATAGATTAAGACGTAAGCTCATTTTATTGACTACGATTTAGGAGAACTTATCATATAAGGCGCTCCACCCACTGAAGACGCGGCCCGCCGCGGTGCGCGGAGCGACGGAACGCAACTGCGCGCGGGGCGCCTTCCCGCGCGTTGCCGCGTCGGCACTGTCGGCAGTGTGTTGTGCTAGGCGTGACTTCTATATAAATTGAGATACTTGCATACAATGGTAAAATCTGCCATCCCGCGCACCGCGACGGGGCGCGGTGCAGTGGGTGGAGCGCCTAATTGATCTCCATTTACCATCAGTTGGGATTGTGGTCAAGCATTGTACGATCAACATTAGCCTCCGGGCTATGAATGCTTAACTTAAAAGCTTAAGTGCTTATATTAATTTAAAAAATGAGAATACCCCAAAAATACTGCAATTCATATAAAGCTTATATTTGACAATTAGTTGGAATTTCTTAACGTTACTAATACCATGAATAGAAAACATTCGTCTATTTCAACTCTAGAATATAAATCATTTCCAAGATTTTCGTTTAAAGGTAACAAGGTCTAAGCAGTATAATTTGCATTTAAATCTGAATGGGTACGTCACCGGGAAACAAATCTCCAGCTGAATCCTATGAGACTGTCTCATCCTGCAACAAATTGCACAAGCGCATTTATAGTATCCTAATGTATTTCTGAATTCTTGATGCTTTCCATTTTATTCGAGTGATGGACCACGAAATATAGATGTCCTTATTCGATTGTGTCTTCGGCTTCTTTACTAGCTACGCGTCATTTATGGCGTCGTTACATATATCCACGTCAATAACCACCAAATACGTATGTGTAATCGTTTGTCAGGTATTTTCTATGTATGTTTGTAACTCTTACACACAAAAACTACTGATCAGATTTTCATGAAATTTTGCACACAGATATACCATTATCTGGAATAAGACATAAGGTACTTCATCCATCCATCAGCCTTTGTAGGTCCACTGTTGGACATAGGCCTTCCCTAACTTGCGCCACTCTGACCGGTCCTGAGCCTTCTGAATCCAGCGGATGCCCGCTGTCTTCTTCAAGTCGTCAGTCCACCTGGTCGGGGAGCGTCCTATGCTCCTTTTTCCGAGACTTACTTATTATCCCATAAAACGTGGCAAAGAAAAATAATTTTCAACTTTATCTGAAAAAATAAATTTAGCCTGCAGTAGATTTGGGACTTAAGATGTAGTAAAATATTAAGCCAGTGTAATTTATACTTTAAACAAAATGGCTCAGCGGAAGGCTAATATTATTCAACTCAAACTTAAAATATGATTTAAAAAGTTTTCATTTTTCATCGTTTCTTTACAAGTACTTGTAAAACAAATAGCGATACGAAAAATATTACAGAACAATTTTTATCTCCAATGCCTTATAATACACACTATCAGTTATTAATAACACATACATAACTATCAATTAAAAGTCCATTTTACATTTGAGGCAATACTAACAAAATAAAATTATGTCACCAATCTATCTAAATGTACTCCTTCACCTAATTATTCATGTAGTAAGAGTTTGGATATTTTTAATCAATCATGTCTGAACAGATTTAAATTTAATTTGACGGCTCTACAATTTATGACCTGAATTACCAAGTTACGTACATAAAATACTTTCTATTGGTACCGTAATAGGAGAGGTCCTGTCAAAAACTTATTGATAAATCTTTTGATAATGGCACAACTATTGCAATAACTGACTATATAACAAAAACTGCCCCTAGACTAGAACGATGAAATAACACCTAATGCTAAGACCCGCATAGCATAGGTTGCCATGCTTAACCGACGCTATTCGGACGGTCCTGGGTTCGACTCCCAGCCAGGCATAAATTTAAATGATGAGTTTGAATTTCTGTTCTCGGTCTGGGTGTGTGTGTTCTTGTCTTTGTGTGTTCCATGGCACATACGATCCAGAGAATCCTAGTGTGTGGCTATGAGTGTGTATCATAAAAAGGGAGCATTGTTGTATGTACATGGTCATTGGACATTATTAATACCTTAGGCATTACCGATACGTTGCCGACCAATGAAGAAGAAAGAAGAAAAAATAAAGAAGTCAATTACTGGAGAAGAAAGAAGTCAGAAATTGAGAGTAATTATAAAAAAAAATTGGTTGTCTGTAAAGTCGGTTTACGGACGGTAGTTTAACGTGACAACGTCATGACAAAGCTCCGCTCCGCCCCGCCCCGCTCAGCTCCGCTCCACTCAACTACGATCGCCTACGGTATCGGCTACGATACGCCGATCGTGCCTCTCTATCGCTTTTGCCGCTCTCTCGCTCGCAGCTGATCGCTACATTTTTTCGTGCGTGCGCCCGGCGTTCATCGTTTTAATACACGTTATCACGTCAAAATAAAAGATATTTTTCCGATACAGGATACTACAGGAGATATTTTTTTATTCCTATGACTAATGGTTTGTGTGGAAGAAATCGCTATGTAGCGGTCACCTGATATTGTTTTGTAATTTTGTGTTTTTTTTAACCTTTCTGAATGTTCTATGGTCTACTAACAATAAAGAGTTGATCTATCTATCTACAATATGTCATTGTATTGCCAGAAGCAAAGGAAAATTACTAATATAAATAATATGAAATCATCAATAAACAGGGCTTCTCACTGAATCTGAACAGCAATTAAGGAACAAAATGATATACCTACGTGTACGCCGTACTCGGTTTAGTATGCAACAGAAATCGTTCTATTGTATCAGAATTGCTTCCAAGTTCCAGTAGCGTAATTTACCGACCAATGCATCTACAAATTGTGACATTTGTGAACGAACGAGAAGACGAATCTCAATAAGCTTTGAGAATCTCATCTTTGAAATGTTCATGCTCATAAATGAGTAGTCGATCGTAATTATAACTGTTGGAATACACTTTTGATTATTATTGGTCTCAGATTATAGAACAAAAGAATAAGAGTTATAAAAATTGTCTTTGTTTTGCATATTATGAAAATTGCCAGTATTTTTAACCGACTTCAAAAAAGGAGGAAGAATTCAATTCGACTGTATTTTTTTATTTTTGTTACCTCAGCACTTCCGACTGGGTGAAACGATTTTGATGATTCTCTCTTAATCGAAAGCCGGTGTTTGTCATGTGGTCCCATTTAAATTTGAGAGAGATCTGACGAGTAGTTTTTGAGTTATCCGTGATTTTGAAGTCGGTTATTTTTTGTCAAGAATTATTTTTCAAATGAAACAGAAGATGTGCACACAGATGCAAAACAGGGTGAAGTTAGCATCCATGAGAATCACATAAATTTTTGGTTGTGCAATAATGAATGAATTTGCCCAAAATATTCATTTCACATCGAAATGCATTTGACAAGAACAGATTTGATAATATATCGATATTTATCTGTGATTTAACGCCGGTACTTAAGACGTTTTTTACATTAGTTTTTGCCTGAATGTGGCAATTTCGCTAACCACAAGCCTCTAAGTTCTCCACTGATCATAACAGAAAAGTACGCAAAGTTACGCAAACGCTTAGAACATATTTATCATACGACTGATTTATCTACCTGTGTAAGCAAATTGAGCAAAGCTTTCTGAAAATTACCAATAAACCAGAAATTGCCGGAAAGAACACAGAGCATTTGATAAACTCTCAAACATGGCTCACCCAAAAAACGCCGACTCGGTAGCTACCGAGACATATTGAAATTGTTGACGCTTTTAGCCCGATTTTCAATCAAGGGTATTTTGTATGCGGAGCAAATGTTTGCTTTATTTTGTTTGGCTTTCCTATTTATCCTCGTAACCATGGCGAGGGTTATAGTTTCGAGAATGGATGCAAAACAGCCTGAGGCAAGGTCTACATGTAAATGTATCGTATACCATGGTTGAAATGTGATACGCATTCATGTTAGTCTCCATGCGAAAGACTAGTTCCGAATCCTATCGTTCATTCCACCGATGCAACCATAACGGACTACACGAAATTAATAAATAATAAGCGACCAATACTACAATGATAACGGTGAAACGAACGAGGATGATATAGATGATAGATATAAATGATATGGGCCATAATAATACTTCAACTATAGGGCTTTCAACGGACGAAATTTGAGTGTAATTAATTTTTGTTTTCTGAAATTTAACCTTTATCAAACCAAACTGAAACACGTCTGATTTACTGGAGTAAATTAACTACGATATAAGCAACACCTGGGTTCTCGTGCTGAAGAGACAACTACGCCGCTCGGGTTTCATTGCTAACAGAAACTAAAACATAAATAAAATCGTTATCTGGCTGTCAGTTCGGCTACAATATACGAAAGTGAAAAACTCCGAACATCAGTAATGAAAAATTGTATAGACACAGTGTAAGAATTAACCGTAGTCCAACCCTTTTATTTCGAAAGAGAAGTTGACAAAATCGACCAATTTCAGAATTGCTAAGATGCGACACTTTCGCTCACTGTTCATTATATTTGGTAGATTTGACAATATTACCAAAAATATGAATGGTTTCGTGTTTTGTTCAAAAAAAAACAATAACTGAACTAATACTGAAGCTGCCTACATAGGGTTAAAAGGGTAAAGATCTCGTCTTTCTCGCATCCTTGATTCTGTATTGACATAGCAGCAATAAGGGCAGACTATGCGAGTTCTTTGAGCTATGGTAGCGTGAGATAACTTTTTCACAACGTTAGGTAGGTCCCATGTTGGGTGCCATTTATGCGTAGCGTTTTTAGTTTTCCTCACGGAACATAAAACCTCACACGTCAAAAACTGGTCATCATTTCAAAAGATTGCCCGATGATTGGACTTTCAATCAATGTTGCTCATACGTATAAAACAAAGTATGAATCTTTTGTTACTCCTGCATAGAAAAGCTACTGAATTGTTTTCATGAAAATGCACGGAGGTAGACCATGAAATAAGACAAGGTACTTATTATCCCGAAAAACGCTAGTAATAAATACAATGCTTCCTATCTCATTTTCTCCCACCTTAAATCTTATGAATTTATGTATCTGTCTCTTTTTACTGTCCCTTTTTCGTTTCATCGACTTTCAAATGAATGAAACGATGCTAAAGAACTTATCATTTCAAAAAATGTTTGCTCCTCTAATACTTGACAATTTGCGTCTTTCATGTAACCAAGGCTTTCCACATTCAAATTGTAATTATACTCCTCTTTTATATTCTAAGTTTAGTAGAAATTAGGTGGCTGTTGAGTGGTCACCATTGTTGAAGGTCATGAAAAGTATGAAAACCCTACGATTTAATGTTCTGCAAGCCTCCGGGCTTATCTCCTTAGGGAGATCTATATCATTTACACCTCTTGAAGAAATTTACGTTATAGCACTTTGGGAAAACCTCTGAAAGTAGCTCATTCTTCTATTTAAGTGTGAAATATTCCATTTCCCAAAATGGATGTAGGTACCCACCGTCGCAGGGTATCAAATAAAATACTGAATTACACAATATAATCACTATTTTTGCTAAGAATTATCTTAATGCTGAGTCATAAAGTAACTTCAATTGTAACTTGAAATAACAATTTCGGTTTCATTGAATTTCTGGTTTTTTTTTCTATTCATTATTTTTAACTTATATAAATTAATATGTTGTTAAAAAGAAGACTGTTTGAAGATTAAGGCGCTCCACCCACTGCACCGCGCCCCGTCGCGGTGCGCGGGATGGCAGATTTTACCATTGTATGCAAGTATCTCAATTTATATAGAAATCACGCCTAGCACAACACACTGCCGACGCGGCAACGCGCGGGAAGGCGCCCCGCGCACAGTTGCGTTATCCGTCGCTCCGCGCACCGCGGCGGGACGCGTCTTCAGTGGGTGGAGCGCCTTAAGGTAATATGACAGTGGTAGCACTGATCTCACGTAATTCGTAAATGTTATATGAGGCGTTACTTTTGGCTTGTTTGAAAACATTTGTGTAGAATGCAGCGCCGAGCCTCTCCTTACTTTGTAATCATTGGCTGTTACATAGAACTGTGATGACAAGACCTAATCCTAAAATAGTTGATAACATAGAATAGCTACCTGATTCTGAAGCTCAATACCAGAATAGATACCGATACCGATCTTGATACAAAATTCAACAGGGACATGTTTGAATCAAGTTTTCCAAAATTTAGTAGTAGCGGAGCTTTAAGGGATTTCAATACATCTACGGATCCGTATCCGTGTAACACTTGTGACACAAATTTTACTTTTTATAAAAACTGCTGACTTACAAGCAAAAGGTTTAAGTTAGGAACTTAAGGTAGGTATCACAAGTGGTCATATTGCCATTACACTGCCCATACAACGGTAGAAGCTGCACACGATTTCAAAGTTTCACTCCGAAGTTTTACTTGTGTATACAGGCACACATTATTGTTGGTATGCTAAACCCATCAAAGATTGAAATTCGTATCGAACAACGGTTACTTCGTTCACAGAAAACCTGAACATCACTACAAATGACAGTGGACACAAAATGGCCGCAACGTGAAACGACTAGCATCATGTAAGGACAGACCCACAGGAGAGGCTACAGATTTTGAGTGTATCTCGCGGTTTCATACCTGTAGCTGAGAATTCTGTAACATGCCTTAAATATCTATTAGAACTGGCAAGTATATATCATTTACAGAAGTTGTATTAGAAATGAGGATCATCACTTTTTTGCGAATACTATGGTATCGGTGACAGCTGTATTGTAGTACCTATTTTCATAATGTGACCTTCTTCAAGGAAAGTTTTAAATTTTAATGGGTTAATTCGGCTTAACACCAGATCTTGGTATATCCACCTGGCATCGAGTGAAATTAGTTAAATAAAATTATTTAATTTATGTTCTTGTGTCAAATGTAAAATAAAAAACTTTCACTTCATTAGTATGTATAACTAAAAGACGCACACATTTTTCTTTTATGAAACAGAACAAAGCTAATATCAAAATTTTTTTACAATCCTTGTCATATCTATTAGATTCAAAACTCTGTGGATCCATCTGCCTATTGCCCTGAATATACAAGTGGAGTGTTTGCAGTTTCTCTACTACCGGTCTAGTTTCACCGGAGAATACAATCATGTGAATATTGAATCCGATGTATTACTCGCAGTGTTAACCAATAACCTACGTTTTCGACTATTGCAATACGTAATAACCGGACTATTTAACGGTCATTTTCAGTAGTTAGTGGCTAAAGTACCTTATAATATTTAGACAACGAAATGATGTTAATGAGTGGGTAAAGCACCGGTTAACGTAATCGTTATTTTTAACATAAGTTAAGACGTCCATTTTGTGAAACAACTCGTTATTCGATTTGACGATAGTTAGTGCCATTTTTAGTAACGTGTGCGTAAAATGATAGTGAAACAACTCGCCCTAAGTCATTATAAGTATAGGTGTACCAGAATCTGATGGCAAAATGGGGAAATTAAAATTGAAGACAACACACTCCCCAGCGTTGGGGAAACTAGAATAAAACTTCTTGATCCTTGATATTTTTAACAGTGTTAGTTTCATATTAGGCAATATAAATTATGTAGGTATGGTTTATTAACTTCAGATGAAAATATATAAAAGACAAAGCTACACATTTTTTACATAAGCACATATTTTTTTATATTATAATTAATTATTACAGTGACTAACAATAATTTATGCAGCTATAATTTAAAATTTGCCATCTGTATACTAGTATTTTTTATCCATTTGATGAAGAGAACAAATAGATAATAATAATAAATTGCTCCTCCACCGTTTCAGTTACGTGAACTTGTATGATGTAACTTTTCATTTCATATTCACAAAATTTTTGCTACCTTTAATTTGTAACAATATTTGTACTATTTATTTCAATTAATTTAATATAATTTGCTAATCTTACTTACATACAAAGAAATCATTATGTAGATTATTTACTAAGAAAACATAATCACGAAAACTAAGTATCAAAACGAGTTAATCCTACAAGATGGATAATATTAATAATGCAGATTGTCGCTTATATACAACTTTTTCCTCACATGTTTTTCAATAAACATTGAAAATAATATTTGTGGCTCTTTTTTTGACTTGACAAGCCGCTTGACAATAGTTAGTTTTAAAAATTTTCATTGCCATATTAAAAACCCATTTTTTGCTTGTCAAAAATGCCATGAGATGCTGTATGTGTACACCTATAGTACATCTATATCCGCGAGTGCAATGGGTAGTTGGTGAACTAGAGGACACGCGGGCCGTGCTGCTGCGGATCGCTGGCTGCCTGCTGGGTCCCGGAGGACACGTCGGGCTATCGGAGTGCTCCTAGCTGTTTTATTTAGACATCCAAATTAAAACAGTAATGGCTGATTTAATTAGCCTTTGTTTCGAAAACAATCACTGGTCTCAAAGCTGGTATATTCTAATTCAAATGTTTTCAAACTTTGTAAGCGTTCAGTTTAGTTGCAGATACTCGCAAAATGATATTAGTCCTTACACAAATATTTTTAACTATTGCCAAGAAGTAGGAGTAACTGATATTCAACCTACCAAATAAATAAATATAAACTAACTAGCTGCCCGGACAGACTTCGTTCTGTCAAGTTTTTTTTATTATTTTGAGATGTAAGCTATCCTATCTTTCAAGTTGGATCAAACTGCACACGGTGTGCAAGATTAAAATCGGTTAAGTAGTTTAGGAGTCCATCGCGGACAAACAACGTGACACGTAATTTATATATATTAAGATATTATAAAGAGGAACGTTTTCAATTTTTATTTCTAGAAAACAATTAAAAAACTCAAAAACAACTGGAACGATTTCCAAAATTCTTTCACTAGCTTGCTCTACTGTTTTTGAGTAACATGGAGTATATTATATTAAAAAAAAACTTAGGGACCTATATAAAATAACCGACTTCAAAATTAGGTATTACCTACTCAAAAACTACTCATCAGATCTCGCTGAAATTTAAGTGGGACCAGATCACAAGCACCAACTTTCGATAAAAAAAAAGAATCATCAAAATCGGTTCACCCAGTCGAAAGTTCTAAGGTAACTAGCATAAAAAAATACAATCTAATTGAATACCTCCTCCTTTTCTGGTATCGGTTAAAAACTGAAGCAAAGCAAGGGTGGTTACTGATAGTATCTAAATACAAAATAAAAATGAGCCCAACCGGGTAGTAGAATATAAAAAAGATATGCACCTGTATAGTGTATACCATAATACTTTACAAGCTTTTAAAGTTTCAGAATGTATTCGAAGTCGGCTCACGTCTGAGACCGGTGCCTTCCTCGTATTCCAGTATGCATCACCCGAGTGTATATTTAAACATCCCACTCCAGAATATTTGGAGTGTTTCTAGTCTCATAGAAGAGCAATATTTTTGTCTTTCTATCGGTTTCTCTAATCTCTCTTCCTGCTATTTATCTTCTAATTGCTGGTGAAAAGGTAGCGGCATCTTTATGTTCTAAATAATTGTTGTAATACTGCGTGTCAATAAACAAAGATAGAAACATTTTCTCTGATGAAAAATCTCAATTTTCTCTATTTTATTTATCGACAGGGGGTGTGAGTACACTCCTTTGCACCCTGCTGCCAGCATCTATGAAGATCTTTCACTTGAGACAGATTGGATGAGCTGTCATTAAGTGAAAGGAAACAGATACAAGGTGCATCCCAATCACCCTCATTCAACCCTCTCTATTCCAGTCTTTCCCACCCTATTATCTCCTGCTCACTCGATTGTCGAAACTGAAATAACTTCTTCAAACGAGAACGAAGTAATCAATAAAATCCGCGTAAGTAGGTTTTATTTAGTTGATAATTATGGAATGGATAAAAACACAAATGAGACCCTCAATGCCTACATCCCGATCTATATGATGGAAGTTGGAACAAATACATTTACTAGAATAGCTCTTGTCAGTGGAATTGTTCAAGAAACATGTATCACATGAGTATTTAAACCTCTCATCTACCGCATTTCATGGAAGAAAATCCAGTTCATGGAACTGGCAACACTGGATGGTCGATACTTACTTTTTTTAAATTGGCGCCGTCGTATTTTCCGTAATAGAAAATTGTTGAATTTATTATTTTTTTACTCTTAAATGGGTGAACAGTCGACTTCAATCAAACCATTACGTTACCGCTCGCGAATAGATTTGTTTTTGTTAGTAGCAAAAACGCAGCCGCGGACAGAGACGAATTACCCGACACTCGCACCTCCTGGGAGCGGCGGTAATTGAAAACCAACTAGACCGCTGCATTTCATAAAAAGAAAACTACCTCAAAGAAAGCGTTTCATGAACTTTATTGATTGAAACACTCTGAGGATATCCTGCTTTTTTACTTATGATTCAATCAAATAATATCATGATCGACAATGATATTATAAAAATAGAAGATGATCGGTAACTAAACTTCGAATAAGACGTAAGCAGACGAAAATAAAATTCAACGTCTTTACAACAATGATGTATTAATTAAAGATACGTTATGCCCTTACAAATCAACCGAAAAATTTGTTCCGAAACACACACACGTTTATCTTTTGTTTCCATACACCAATCAGGCAATCACTACATTGGTAAATGATGTAAAAGGGATAGCTTTACTAAAACCATAATAGTGAAAAAGACAGCTAGTGTTTGTCGTTCGCGTCACCAAACGTTGACCAGTGTTGCCAACAAATGAAATTGTGCAAAACAACTTAATATTACCGTTATGAAAATTATACTTATATTCGTAAATCAACTTTAAATCTTAACTATTTCTACTAAAACTGACTCGTCTTCAATCTGCACATCCTCTTGATTTTCAGTTTAAACTAGATTTAATTTTGGTGGTCTAAACTAAAAACTGTGAAGATATCGAAAAAAATTTAGAGTTGGCAACTCTTCCCATTTGCACAATATTGTGGAGATTATCGTGCAGATGATTTGATTGGCTGGCTTCGGCAAAGACTAACAAATTCAGTACAGTCAGTAGATTAAAAGTACCTAAAAATAAACTTAAGGAAGGAAGTTGTAATTTCAAAACTATTTAAAGCAATATTTTGGGATTTCGGTGATGAAATATTAATTATGGTGACACATTTACGAATAAAGTAAATACGCGTATTTATAGGGACCACGACCTTTTTCATGTGTAAGTCAGCCTAAGCAGTAGGTATGGCGTCTTATTCATTATTATTACATAGCATCTTATTTATTCTGTAGGTAGATAATAAAACGCATTTCTTCAAAACATTAATTTTAAACAACAACGATTCTTTTTTAACCGACTTCAAAAAAGGAGGAGGTTCTCAATTCGACTGTTTTTTTATGTTTGTTACCTCAGAACTTTGGACTGGGCAAACCGATTTTGATGATTCTTTTTTTAATCGAAAGCTGGAGCCTGTCATGTGGTCCCACATAAATTTTATTGAGATTTGACAATGGCATCCTTGACAAAACCATATAAGTCTTAAATTTGTATTAGGCATGTGCGCGACAAATGGACGAATAACTCAATATCACGCCAACCGATTTCGAGGATTCTTTTTTTAATCGAAAGCAGGTGCTTGTCATGTGGTCCCAGTCCACATAAATTTGAACGAGATCTGACAAGTAGTTTTTGAGACTTTGAAGTCGGTTATTTTTTGTTAGTAAAATTTTGATTATTGTTAGTAAAATTTAGATTATGGCGCATTAGTTCGTCCGATGGAAATCTAATATAACAGCAGTTAACCACATTATTACGTTAATTTTATATGTTAAACCAAACCGGAATACTTTTACAATAAGTGTTCAATTTTTTTATTTGCTTATCGACGGATACAAAAAAGTTTTAAGTATTATACATGTACCTACTTTTTATTTTTATATTATATTATATTATATTATTTATGAACTTCTTTTTGCTAGGCTCTATTACAATACTCGATACTAATACGGTACGGCTTTATTATGATACTGGTACTCGTGAGAAAATTATCCATCGTTTCTTCTGTACTTAACAATGAACATACAAATGGGGACAGCATCAATATATCGTTACTTCTGTATGTTAATCTATGTCCGCCCTACGTTCGGCCGGCGTTGTCATGCCGCCATATTTATTTTGTTAGCGAAATAATGAAATAAAATAAAATGCAATAAATCATGATAACTGACGTGTGGTATGTTATTCCATGAATTTTATTTCTTTTACTTGTGTAATTAGTGCATTTACGCTTAATACACGAGGGCATTTTAACGCTGTATGTCAAATCTCAAGGACTTCTGACAACAATAAAAGCGTGCGTATCGACAGAGTATTGACAGAGTGACTGCGAGCAGGTGGGCTACTTAGCTCACGTTACGCTCTTCATCTTCGGCGCGCTAGTAACATATCTACCTCTATTATAATATCATTGCTTTACAACTACTAAGCACAGAGTACTTAATCACTACGTTTTACTAAGATTTTGACAGAATGCTGAATGAATCAACCGTCATTACCACCCACAGCACAGAACACCTATACAGCTACTCCTACCCATAGTCACCAGCGCAGCAAGGTCGCGTCGGTCGTGACAATTTAAAAAAATATGAGTATGGGATTGAGATATAATCAATAATATTGTATGCATTCTTTGAATATAATGATATTTTGTTTACAGAACAGACCAAAGGCCCCAAAGCCATAAAGGAAGATTATAGTAAGACCAAGGATATGCTCTGAACATCACTATATCTATGTGTGAAATTAGAATATCTGAAATTCTATAATATTCTCAAAAGCACCTAATTTCTACCGAATAGGTCAGCTCCACTTTTTAAATTCAAAATTATTTAAAAATGTATTTTTTTTCAATGTTTTTATGAACGTCGTTCAACCACGAGTTCTGAAACGTGCTTTATTAACGAGGAGAAAAAATGGCAAAAGAAACTCCTCAGCCATTTTTCTTTTTTGTAAAAGGATCATAGCAGATATGGGTTGTTTTATGTATATTCTAAAAGTTTATAAAGTTATGTTAAAAGAGTGAAAATTATTTTATTATTAACTTTATTTAATAACTTTTTGTTTGAGCTTGTGTCTAGAATGCTGTACGACTATGATGTCGAACTCCCGGTGCGGTGCGATCATCATTTCTAGTTTCTTTGTCTTTATTCTTAGTATTAAAACTTCGTCCAATGGATCCTGCGGAAGGAATAAACTTATTTTTAACTCGTAAGTTTACGGCGGTTTAAAGAGACTAGACGACCTGTCGGACCAATTTCCGAAGGGCTGCCACGCGTCGCCGCGCCGCGCTGGCCGTGTCATACATTCGTAATCTATCGCACATGCCATGGCTACCGTTGGCGTCCGAAGGTAGCCAAATAGAGTGGCCATGGCTTCTCTTGAGTTTGATTATGATGTCAGGAATGGACGAGATGTAGAAGAGATCGCGCTTATTCTTTGTTACGTACGTCGCTGAAAAATACTACGAGAAAAGAAAAAAAAAGAACAAACTTTGGATTCATCGTTTTTATCAGATCGAAGCCGATGTGGTGTTTTTTTAATCTTTATTAAGAGTTTTTATAAAATATCCTATGCACTATCCTACAAATACGGACAATTTTGAATTTTCACAATATTTTTTTCTGTATCGAAACTAATTTTTCCATACATAAGTTGACCAAGCGCCTGAAATGGCGGCCAGTTGGCTACTCGGTGAGGGAGGTGTAACTTACATGTGTATATTTTACTGGCGACGTCGCCAGCTCGCCACAGTCTCCAGACTCCACATAGCGCGCTGGCAGTCATGGCTACGCTTCCAAATTGGCGACGTTGCCAAACCGTCGCCAAGTGAGGTATCCGCCATACATTTCAATATAAACTCTTTGGATACGTGGCCGGCGGCGTCGCCATGGCGTCCCAGTGAGGTAGGGCACTTATGATCAGAAAGAGAGACAATTTTTGGATGTCAACGTCTGTTGACGATTAGCGCTGTTATCGTGCCGGCGTAAGAGTCACTATTTATTTACCAATAGTTATTATTATATATTCTGTGGTATAACTTCAATAATATACACTAACAACTTCAGTGACACATATCTGTGTCAGGAATCCCAGGCGACGTAACGAAGCTCCGTAGTTCGTGGCCGCTGTTAAATTGATGTTCGTCAATATTGGAGCACCTGAAACGATACCGGCTTGTTAACTGATAACTCGTTATTTACAGGTTATAAACTGTTATAGTCTGTTTAAGTTCTTATTAACGGACTTCTCAATTCGATTGTATTATTTTTTTGTTTATTACCTCAGAGCTGTCATTTATGAACCTATAGAGAACATATTTTTTTTATTTGTATCAAAACTCTAATTTGATGATGGAATCCATGAAAAATTAAACTCCTCAAATATTATAATTATATGTATATAGTATTTATATATAGCGATTTAGATACACCTATGTTTTTGGAGAGGTAGTTTTATGAAGTCGGTTATTTTTCTTGTTTAAAATTATATTATTCCTTCGTTAGTTTATAGTTTTTTTAGTCTAAAGAACTGACAGAAATGTGAATGACCCAAATGATGGTGGTTCGTCCGCTTTGCGTGTGGTTTCCGCTTTCTTTGAGCGAAGTGAAGTGGTCACGAGACTCACGAACTACACAAGGCAAGTTAGTCTGTGCAATGCTAGCATTTTAGGAGAACTCTCTTTGAACCTATGTCAAAGCACACCGAAATATCTCAGAATACAATTTCTATTCGTGTGAGTCTGTATGTAGGTAAGTATGTATATCTTTCAAACACTGAGTAATTCCGTCAATTCCGTGATGTAATTAAATTGCGAACTGGCTTGCAGTTTGGCAGAAATAGAAATGTGGAACTTGATAAATAAATTAAATAAATAAATAAATAACGCTTCATACTCATAGCCCCACACTAGGATTCCCTGTTTCGTGGGTGCCATGGACAACACACAACATAGACAAGGACATTCACACCCAGACCGAGAACAGAAATTCAAACTCATCATTCAAATTTCCGCCTCGCTGGGAATCGAACCCAGGACTCTTGGTGCGGCGATCCGGCATGGTAACCATTGCACCACACGTGTCGTCATTTAACTCTCACTCAATTATAATAATGCTATGAATACAAGTATGTATTAAATAAATAAAGTACTCACCATCCTTATTCGTCATGATAACGCCTTCCACAGACTCGTCTTCCATAATCCTATCTACTATTGGATTCACGCTGTTAATTTCAGCCGTCTGAAAGAAAGTCATTCTGTAATATCGATTTCTGTAACATCTGTGACCAACTCGAATAGAACTGTGAGGGATTGTACTTCGACAGTCATTATTCGTTAGGAAGAGTTTAAATATATTAAGACGACCCTGTAGCCTAGTTAGTAGTGACCCTGCCTGCGAAGCGAGGATCCCGGGTTCGATTCCCGGCCGGGGCAAATATTTTTGTGACAGATAAATATTTATTGTACTCAGGTCATGGGTGTCTTAAGTCGTCCATGCCATCCGCGACACAGGTAAAAACCTACTGCGGGGGTGTGTTAGCGTTTATTATATCATAATTTATAATTATAGGTATAATTACAAACGGAAATTGTGAACAAGATTTGAAACACTCCTGGAATGTTTTGACGTTTGGTTCCAGTGTCGATAAACTAATTAAGAAGTGAGCAATTATTCTTCTTCAGGATTCCTCTACGTCTTGTAATAAATCAATAAACCTTTGATACTGTACTGGTTAACTCACCGTTCTTACAAGCCACTCATCCTTTAAATCCTTCAATAAATTCGTAATTATCTTCATAATCAGCTGTTTGTTTTTTTAGTCTGTAAAGATGAAACATTGGAGTGGACAGTATTCGAATTCAAAGTAATATTTTTACTATTGTGTATTGCGGAAAGCCTAATACAATCAATGGAGTGATTATCTGCCTGGTCTAATCTTCCCGATTACAATAAATGAAAAAGATTTCGACTAGGCGAGTTCGGGTACGAACCCTTGAAAGTGACACGGGTGGTCTCTTTAAAGCTTTTTTTTAAACTAATAAGAGAGGATAATATTATAACTTCTCCCTGTTGGAATAAAATTGTCCCAGACAAATGCATTAGGGTTTACTGGTGGTGGATTGTTTCGCAGGCTGATTATTATTGGCAGGTAAATCACCTGTTCACTTTGTTTACATCATCATTTATCAACATTGTTCTGATTAATGGTTTTCTTGGCTTACAATTCGCACCCTCAGTGAAAAAAAGCATAAGTCCACGGACGTAAAAAAGAATTGCAATTTTCATCTTATGCCTTTTGTCCACTGCGAGTACGAATTTATCTCGACACATCTTTACGCGGACATTGTTATTCAAAATTGATATTTTGGTAAAGGCATTATAAACTTACTTATTATTATAGTTATAAAATTACTAGTTTACAAAATTAGGAGATCTGACCTTTGCATTTTATTTGGTCAATAACTTAGACGTCTGTGGATTATAATTAAAAGATTGGTAACATTCACAATACCTGTTTTTTTATTATTTTTGCTACGAATTCAGTAATGCTTTCTTCTAGGTCTGCTACTCTCCTTTCTGGTCAGTTTGTATACAGCGCATGTGGCAATATCTTGGCTGACAACCACCGCGATTTCACAAGTTTTCGTTTGTATTCGATAGCCTTTTAGGTCGTCTAATATATCCTGTTGGTCATGGAAGGCATATTAATCCTATCTATATATATAAAAGAAAGTTGTGTTAGTTACACTATTTATAACTCAAGAACGGCTGAACCGATTTGGCTGAAAATTGGTGAGGAGGTAGCTTAGAATCAGGAAACGGACATAGGATACTTTTTATCCCGGAAAATAGACCTGTTCCTGTGGGATAAGGTAACATTTTGTTATATGTAGTTGATAGATTAGTTATTTATACAGATATAAAATAAAGCTCGGGGATGGATATAGGATACTTTTTATCCCGGAAAATAGACCTGTTCCTATGGGATAAGGTAAAATTTTATTATAAATATGTAGTTGATAGATTAGTTATTTATACCTACAGATATAAAATAAAGCTCGGGGAGGGACATAGAATACTTTTTATCCCGGGAAAAAGACCTGTTCCTGCGGGATAAGGTAACATTTTGTTATTATAGTTGATAGTCATTATTATTAGCGCCTTTTATGACTCCTTTTTTTACCGAAGTCAAAACAGAATTCTTATAGCTTCGTCATAACTTTTGTCTTTTTAGAAATATTCAGTCGTTTGACAGTTGGCGCGATTGACAGAATATGAGAGGGATAGGGTGAGGCAGTGGGAGTGGGAAGAAAAGGGAGAGGGAGAGATTGATAGGCGGTACTAAGTTTGTCGGGTCAGCTTGGGAGCGTGAGTGGGAGCGGGAGCGGGAGCGTGAGAGGGAGAGGGAGCGAGAGCGGGAGTGGGAGCGGGAGCGTGAGAGGGAGAGGGAGGAGCACACAGAAACTGTAACGGCTAAGAACGGCTGTACCGATTTTAATGATTTCTGATTTGTTACATTCTTAGGCGATACGAAGTTCGCCGGGTCAGCTAGTTAATATTATACTCGTAAATGTTAAAGTTTGTATGTTTGTTCCTCATTCACGCCACAACTAGGTAGCTGAAATTTGGAATGGAGATAGTATATACCCTGGAGTAACACATAGGCTACTTTTTGTCCTGGAAAAGTTCAGGGTTCCCGCGGGATTTGTAAAAAATTGATCACCACGCGCGAAAAAAATAAAAAATAAAAATAAAAAAACATTAAAAGAAATCAATATTTAAATCGACGTTTTTTGTCACCTTTTGTATCACAAACCTTAAAATTTCACTCTCATATTTTTTTTCTTTTTTTTCATAACATGCCTAAAGAAGTACCTATAACTTCAAAAACTGTCAAGGTACCGTTTCTGAAACGCTATCAGTAACAGTTCTCTACTAAACTCTTCGCTTAATATTCATTCATGTTACGAGTACACACTAAACTAACAAAATATCCGTTAAGCCAATAAAACTACAGCCTGACGTTTTAGCCACATTCTCCAAGCAGTTCTTCTATATTTAATCCTCTTAGCCGAAGTGACTTCTGAAGTACATTAGCGAAAGTACTTGAGGACACTGAAAACGACGTATTTGCAAAGTGCAAGCAGTAAAGTGGAATTGTACGAGTGACCCGATTTCTCTGCACGCAAGTGTATTTCTGTGTAGGTTGACGCGTGCGGCGTGTGTTTTTGTTATTATTACTCAATTACTCTACATACTTAATAGAAATATACACTACGGCTGCAGATATGGTTTAAATACGTACCTATATACGTAAAAATATTATATTCTATGAATAATTATGTACAAGTTGTGCATAATACGACAAGAGACAATCCTCAGTGATCTTTTGTCCCCAACATACATAAGTACAGTACGGCCGACGTATCTTGACGCGTCTGAACATAAGCTTTGCGAACTTTAGCGCATGTAAGACAGAGATAGCGACACCAACATGCTAACGTTTGACTGACACATAATACGCCGCGTACCGAGCATTGCCGAATTGTTTTACTACGCAGCCTTCTGCGCGAAGTTCAGAAGCGCCAAGATACGTCGGCCCTATATTTACCTCTACTACGCAGAGGACACAAGAAGCTCTGTACATGTCAAAAGTTGGATGGTACAGAGATCAGCTGTCTCAGGTAGAAGGATCTTAGGTGACATAATTATAATGATTACTTGTTCACCCATTTAATACAATCAGGAAGTTAGACACATTACCTATCTATTCTGTAATATACTTAACGATTTCTCCCAAAGCCCTTTGAACGAATTCCGTGAGTAGTGGCAATTCTACTGACAATGGTTGAATCATGTTTAGGGGTACCGTGCACATTTCCACAGAGCCTGAAATAACATTGAACACTTAGTGCTTGTTCACACTGAACTCGCGGGCGCGGTCGCGAAATATCAAACATGACCTACTATGAAAGTGTTCACATCAAAACGCGCGCGGTGTATGCAGCGTTTACCGCGCCCGCGCCCGCGAGTTCAGTGTGAACCTTAGAATAATAATAAACTGTTTTAAAATTTAAGGGCGCAAAACTAAATTTATCGACACCTGAATGCAATTCGATTCGAATTATTCGAACAAAACGAAGAATTCCACTAAGCAAAATTAGTCAAATCGCGAAAAAAACTTAATTTATGTCATGATTTTACAGCCAATAGATATATCAAACTTCTATATTAACTTGCTAAGGGCGAACAAAAACATCACACGGAATGAAAGCCGCCGTGTTCATCAATTTAAATCAAATAACGACACATTGACAAAAATAAAACAAGACTTGAAAAGAACTCACATCAATTGGTGGTAAATAAATCTTGGTGATTTGAATAACATCCGCAAACCTAATTTATACATCTGTTATTCAAAGAAAAGTTATTCCGGGAAAATATCGGTTATGGAAAAAATTTGATTTGCATGAAAAACACTTGTTTTCATGTTCTCCTGTGTCGAATCACCGGTGATTTTAATATTTTTGCCGTTAACGTTCACTTTGTTAACATGGCAAACGGCTGAATCTAATTTATTATACGTACCTAATATTAATAAATATTTGTACTCGGGTAATATTATGTGTAATGTGTTGTCCATGCCACCCGCGATACAGGTAATAACAGGGACGTAGCTACCGCCGTATCAGCCCCCACTAACACTCTTAAAAAAAAGCTCGCCAACGGCCTACGACCGCTACAGTTGGCACTCCTTTTATATTTGACAGCTGACGTTGAGGGGGCCCCACAACAAATATTGATATGGGGCCTCCTTAGGGCTAGCTACGCCACTGGGTAATAACCTACTGCGGGGGTATGAGTATGTTAGCGTTTATTTTATTTATTTTTTATTTATTAATTAACAGGGGCGTAGCTACCGCCGTATCAGCCCCCACTAACACTCTTAAAAAAAAGCTCGCCAACGGCCTACGACCGCTACAGTTGGCACTCCTTATATCGACACCCGCAACGAAGAAGGTTGTAACTCGAATTGCGTCATTTTCAGAATAAGCAAAAAAGTAAAAGTTAAGTGTTTGAATGCTTTTTACGAAAAAAGTATTAGGTTTGCGAAAAAATGTATATGTGCATTAATTCTATAGGGGAAAATACTATACTTTGATACGTGTATACCTCAACAAATACTGTTAGAAGCTGAGATAGCATTAGTTACAACCCAAGGTTTTAGATAACTTCAACAGCGATAAGGTTGTATCTAGCTAGTTACAACCATCTTAATGATGAAAGGTAGCCTGCTTATAATGGAAGTAAGTCATATTCTTGAATTTTAATGTTAATTATAATGCTAATAAAATAAATTATCAAGTTCAAATATGTTTAATTGCTCATGCTACCAAAACCAGTGACGACTTCGGCACCTGGTAACATAATTATACCTCCAGGATACTGAGGACCGATGGAAAGATAAAAGAGCAAGAAGAAACGATAGACAACTTAAACTGGAATATTGTGGGATTATCCGAAGTCCGAAGACAGGGATATAATCAAGAAACTTGTTCTATTACCGACAGGGCAAACCAAAGCACCAAAGACCAACCAAGAACGCAAAGTGGTGTCGGGTTTCCATCCACAAGTCCCTCGTCAATAATATTGTGCAAGTTGGGGCGTGTTAGCCAGGGTATAGCAGGTACTAAGAACTAAGAATATCCAAATTTATTCGTTGAAGGTTGTACAGGTATATGCACCGACTTTGACACATCCCGACGATGAGATTGAGGTTATGTATTAGGACATTAGTAGAACCAGAGGTATCCTCTAAAGCTTATTATACAGTTGCGATGGGGGACTGGCCCACAAAATGGTACCGAGATGAAAGTGGGTCCCTTCCCTTGGGAATTAAGACGACGGAACTTGCTGACTAAATTTTACAGAGGAAAAATCTGTTTATGATGAATTTCCTCTTCATAAAGAAGCCTCAACAAAAGTGGACATGGATAAGTCCCAATGATTCCATAAATAGTAAGATGGACTTCATTCTGGCGGACAAATGGCACATATTTAATAATGTGATCAGCAGGTTACTGGTTTAGTAGCGATAACCGTCTTGTAAGAGGCACATTAAATATCGACATGAAGAATTGATGAAGTCTACGCTTCGCCCAACATCTGTCATGCCAGTGGACGAGTTTAATACTATTGTCCACGAGGTAGGACCGAATTATTCAAAGACCCACCCCAGTGGTAGACCTTATGTTGTGTCAGCACAAACTCTCAGTCTTATTATCTCAAAGTGCAGGCGACGCGATTTGCGTGAACAGCACAAATCATGTAAAAACAATTGAGCGACACCAGGGCTCTAAAGTATTCGCCGGGGATCTGTCTATTGGGCAAAGTCAGCTTACGAAGTGAAAAACCAAGTCCGGCACCATGTTTTCTTCGAAACCCGAAGTTCTGAGAGAAACTCATAGATACAATACAGACGGTTGTACCTTCTTTCAAGCTGGGGAGCTGCCCCGCGGGGAGAACGACAAGCAAGCTAAAGTGACCGTACACAGAAGATAGTAATTTTTTTTCATATGTCCAAGTCCAACTATATCATTTAGCTGGCAGGGTGGAAGGACAATTGACTCTAACCAAATTCAGCACTTCAAAGCCGAATATTTTGCAAACGGGCCCCTGAATTAAAAATGGTCTTTCCAGATCCATAATGTTTTTAATGTGCTTTTCAAAGATATCCCTCACTATGGGGACAAAATCATTACCACGTTACATACCTGTTTTAAAAAAAAAATGGTTCCGCCACTTTGTAGTTTTAGTAAATAATATACAATGTATATTCATGCCAAATAACAGCTTTCTAGCACTAAAGGTCTCTGCGCTATGCTGCGAATGGACGGACGGACGGACGTACGTACATGACGAAACTAAGAGGGTCCCGTTTTGACTATGAAACCCTAAAAACCACAAATTTTAATTAAAACATGGAGTTCAGATGTCATTTTGCAGGCCAAATACACACAAATCGTATAAATATTAGCCAGTCGCTCAGTACAGCTAAGCCGTGACAAAGCAGTATCTTAAGTTACGGTTCCGATACGTTTGTTGTGATGCCCGTTAAAAAGTTGTAAGAGATTTTACTTCCACATTCAACAACGAACATAAGAGACGTAATTCGCTTTACTCCTATAATATTGCTAGAAATTTTCATCATATGGCAATTACTACCTTCTTCGACTGGCTATCTTCGAAACCACGAATGCTAGAGATATGTCGATACTACTGTCGTGTAGCTCTTTTCACGGACTATACGCCAGTGGTATGGTCGAAAAAGGTTGTAACTTGAGTTACAACCTTCTTCGTTGCGGGTGTCGATATACGTATATTTGACAGCTGACGTTGAGGGGGCCCCACAACAAATATTGATATGGGGCCTCCTTAGGGCTAGCTACGCCACTGGGTAATAACCTACTGCGGGGGTATGAGTATGTTAGCGTTTATTTTATTTATTTTTTATTTATTAATTTATGTTATCAGCGCCCAAACCATTGAAGTATTATTTAAAAATATTTATTTGGAAATTAACTTCCGAAGGTGAAGTAGCCTTAAACGGACGAATAATAATTTTCTCACCATGACGATAATACATGACTCCTAATACAATGGGATTGTCTTCTATTCGTTTGATCGTGTTTACCGCCGTCCGAGGGAAGTACTGCAATTAAATAATACATATTATAAATGTAAAATAATAAATACTAATATTATAAATTTATAAACTTTCACAGTTTGTATAGATGTATGGATGTTTGTTACTATTTCACACAAAAACAGCTGAACGGATTTTCATGAAATTTCGTGCATAGATAGACATACCATGATCTGGAATAACATAATTGTAGTTATCCCGGAGAATGCAGCCACGGACAGAGCCCAATAAGGAAGTCAGTCCGGGACCTACTTCAATGAATGTAACGTACAGTCAGCAGAAGAATTAGGTATGCAGGGCATGATTCTAAAACTTTCTGTAATTATTACTTACAGAATGATTGCGTTATTGTCATTGTTTAATGCTATACTTAAGGTATCATTTTATAATGATAATGACACTTAACATTCTGTTCTGTTCTGACATTGCCAGAGAGGATAAGCGATAGTGTTAGAAAGGAAGGCAAATCATTACGCTTTTTTGATTAGCGCTGTGCGATCTGAATTACACTTTAGTGCATCGGAGCAAGAGTTGCTATTTATTTAAATGATTTTTCGGAATTTTTTGGAGTGCGCCTTCATCCCTGCCCTGCATACTTAATTCTTTTGCTGACTGTACCTACTAAGCGATATATATTAATGGATCATTTCAGCACCTCCAAATGAAGATGATGGTGGATCTCCGTTTAAACAAAGTTACTCTATGACTTAGCTCCAGAGAATTCCGAGGTTAGTTCGACGGTAAGTTATCTTCATAATAAAGGAAAATACTCACATTTGGTATTATATTTTCAGAGTTTTTCAATTGGTGATATCTTGGAGACATTTGTAAGGATGTTTCAAACAAATTACAAAATATTTAATCAAGGTAAGTATAAAAAGTATCAAAATATACAATACTAAATTATTCAAAGAACAACATTGATTAGGGAAATCTAGGTGGTTTCATTACACAGGATAATATTTTGCTCATAAAAATCACAATTCTTATATTTAAATACATTTTAGTGGCACCTATTCATTAATTATACCTACCTAGTATTAAATAGATTAGGCAGTCTAGTAATTTTTAATCATTGACCTATATTAGGTATTGTGGTCAATAAACTAATCCAATTAGACCATGATTGGACCAATGCTTAGTACATTGTATTCAACGCGAAAACGCTAATTATCTCAAGTCGTTTATTTTTAAATCTTTTTTAATCGAAACATCCCATGAACAAAATTCTCTAACCAGTTGCGATGGGTCGAAAGGGCGTCCGGCATATTTTGTGTAAAATGCTGCATGGATTGGTCGAAAGGGTGTCAATCAAAGTGGTCCGTTTGCCACTTACTATAGGATTCAATTTTATATCCTATCCCTTTGTGGCATACGACGAAATGTTCACGAAACAGTTCAGGTAAATAATCTCAAGGCCAATGCATACGTAACGGGTTTTTTCCCGTACGGGACGGAACGTGAAGTTTTGGAAAAATCGTTTCATAGAAAATATATAATATTACTAGCTGCCCGGACAGACTTCGTTCTGTCAAAAGTTTTTTATTTTGAGATGTAAGCTATCCTATCTTTCAAGTTGGATCAAACTGCACACGGTGTGCAAATTTGATTAAAATCGGTTCAGTAATTTAGGAGTCCATCGCGGACAAACAACGTGACACGTAATTTATATATATTAAGATGATAGTGCATACGCAGCGGCATCCCGTACGGGAAAAAACCCGTTACGTATGCAATGGTCTTTATACTGTCAAAAAATTAAAAGGTTTTTTCTAAAAATAAGTGCTACAGAGTGTCGGAGACTATAAATAATTTAATTATTTTTAATAACCTGTTGCGTCCGGTTCGCCATACGTTGAAGAACAGAACAAACTGGCGGACGAACCCTGGAGTATAAATTTTAATAAACTTCCAATCAAAATTAATTAAAGCCTACAAGCTGCCGGGATTTTAACGAGATTTTGTGTTATAGGTAAAGTTATTATATTATGTATATTTAATTTTGTATATGTAAAATTTACGGCAGTTGCTTACCTACATTTTTTGCTATATAAAAATTTCTGCAATGGATTCCACTCAAATGAGTTAGTTATGTAAAATACATAAATATTTAATTACAGCACATATTATTGTTAGAAGATTTGCTGAGGAGTTCCTTTCGATGTAAGTAAGGCGCCTCTCTGAAAGGATAGTAATACAAAATAATCTTTATTCAAATATAATATTTATAAAATAAATTATTTTGAGTTTAATTCCGCAGATTGTGTCTCTCTGTAATTACTACTAATATAATAATAATTACGTTATAATATAACTGACTTTTAAAAAAGGAGGAGGTTCTCGATTCGGTAGTTTTTTTTTTTGTTACTTCGTAACTCCTTATTAAAATGTATCAACCGATTTGAAAAATCTATTTATTTTTATTTGAAAGAAAATATTTCCGGATTGTTCTCATAGTAATGAAAATTCAGATTTAATGACAAATCCATGAAAAATTCATGGAATTTCTGAAATATAAAAAGTACAATATTATGGTGACTTTTTTATAATACTTAGCGGCCCCTATTTCGTTGAAGTTGGTTTTTGGGTAACTTTTTGGTTAAAGTGATTTAAACAGAGCTCCCTCTATCTTTGAATTCCGAAAGAACACGCACGTGCAATTCAATGCTCCATGGTTCAGCTAATCTGCACTTGGGCGTAATGTTGGTTGCATTGAAATTGAAGTATAAAAATAAAATGTTTTATAATATCTCCTAATACATATCGTTATTAACTTTGATGAACTTAATAACAACGCTATTATTATTTATTATCCTTAAAATGGTTTTTGAAATTTATTAAAAGACTGACATGTATTGTGTTGACATGTATGCTACCAACATTACGCCCAAGTGCAGATTTAGTTGAAGAGCATTTATATTTTATGTACTCTGTGTCCACACTACACTCTACAGAACAGACTAATGTAAATGAAAATCTGGCGTCGGCTCAATCGGCTCACGTCACGGGCTCTCGGCTTCATAGTGATTAAGTACTCTGTGCTCGGCAAGCAGTGTTGCCAATGCTACGGCAATTACCGTGTTCTACGGCTTTCGGGCCAAAAAATCACAAAATCTACGGCCTACGGCTGGAACCCTATTACCGTAGCAAATTCTACGGCTTTTCGCAAATTCTCCGGTCTTTTTTTAATTACTTGTTTCGAAACATTTTACGAATGTTAAAACCCATAAAACAGCGCCGCTAGGCAAATGTTGATGTTAATTTAAGCTAATGAAAAGTGATTCCTTGTTTTGTGGACATCAAATTCACTGCCGATGACCTTTTTTTTTTAGTTCGAGCGCTGAACCGAATGGTATATAATGGCGTAATTGCATTGCTACGGCCCACACTTGATGTTTTCCCATATAAACACGGCTTTTTTATCTAATGTACACGGCCTTCCAAAAATTTTCATTGGCAACACTGTCGGCAAGTGATTAAGTACTCTGTGTAAAACGTAGTGATTAAGTACTCTGTGCTCGGCTTCTCTCTCTGGCAAATGCGAAATGCGAAGCGAATCTCTCTGTGGTCGGCTTCATTGATAGATGTGTTAATTTACTAATTAATCGTTCTATTTGTTGTAGAAATAATATTTTTCTACCCGCTACGGTTAGGTAACAAGTGATGGCAGATAAGTACGACAAAAACGGTTACAACAGTAGTGATTTCAAACGTAATTCTAACCAAGACATGATGAAGACCGAACACGACGAGAGTCAACAAGATGGCGAAGAAGATGTGAAATTGAATAAAAAAGCCGGAGAATACATGCAGGAGTTATTGGGCGAGAAAATCAAGTTGAATCATTCAAAATTTCCTTTGTCCTCCACACTGATTGACCAAGGTACGCTAGAGCTTTGGCAAGTACCGTTATCGCAAAGGTTATGGCGTGACAATTTTACCGCTATTTTTCTCGTATGAATACAATATCTACACAATACATTAGTATAATCTGCTAATTCATCAGTCATTTCTTTCGATAACGTCACAATTTCTTTTAAAGGAGTTTAAAGAAAGAATATTGATTTTTATCTGGATAAAAATATCCGGGTCATTTACCTTTGTTCAATTCATTGGATCGAGCCATCTTTTGCGGATGAGGAGGGAGGTTGTAGTGTCTCCACCGCAATCAAATCTTAAAAAACCCGTAATTACGGGTAAAGGAATGAAGATTGCCAGTTCCATTATCTATCATCCTTAATCAGACCAGATCGGCTTCAGAGCACACAATATCTGTCTATAGCTGAACCTATTACCATGTTTTTCAGAGGTCACCAGAGTGCAGACAACAGGCAGAGTCCCACCCAGGGATAACAAATATTTAGATGTATACAGAGAAAAACCTGTGAAACTGACCGTCAAAGTCCTTGTGCCTGTAAAGGAACATCCAAAGGTATTAAATTAAACTTTTTGGCTTTAAATAAATAGACTGACGAAAACAGTAGTAGAAATATATTATTAATATCTCTCCAAATTACATCCTAACTTTATAATAGGCTAGTTGACAAAATTTGGAAATTAGTTTAAAACTATAGCTTAGCATCTATTTCACCCCAAAAATATATTATTCTAAGAAAAATAAGTCTTTTACATTAGTATTTTGAGTTTTTAGAAATGAACTTGAAATTGACCGCGAAAAAGGCCAAGACTGTCATGGCGTCTTGAATGACGTCACACCTCGCGAAACAGCCGTGTTTGTATATGACAGTCAATTGTGTTTTTTAATAAATAATGAATTCCTCGCATTATGAAAACTTTATAGCGCCCCAATGTAAAAGTACAACGATAAAAACGCCAAACAAATTATTCATATACGTTCCAAACAATAAACAAATACGAAGAAAGTGGTTAAATATGGCAAGGAGGCAAGATGCTTACTTTATCAACTGATTCCACAATTTATTTCTGTGAAGATCATTTTGATCTAAGTATTAAACACAACTTGATGTATCTATTTATAAATGTATAGTAAAAGAAATGAATTTTGCAAAATCTACCATAATATACCACACATAACCTATAAAATGTTATGACTTGAATAGGGTTTTATGATGTATTTGAGTTAAAATATTATTATAACTTTGTATTCGCTAACCTCAAAATAAGTTATACATATATATTTAAATTCCATAGTAGGTAAATGCGACTCTCTGACTGGTAACTGCTAATTAAATGAGACTTTGTTTGTTCTTCACATTATACTTACACAGAAGTTTTAACATTGCGGAATTCCGATGAACAAAAGTCGGTGATCATTGCAAAAAATTTGTCAAGCATAACGGCGTCAATTTTGGGCAAATTACTGCTGTTTGCTTTGTTAAATCCTGATTCCATGGCAAATTATACCTGTCTTTCAAGATTAAACTAAAAACGAACTGTATTAATTTAACAAGAATTGCTGAAAACTCCAAATAACCTGTTCACTTTATACGAAAATGACAGCTACAACGTAGTGTTTCGCGAGGTGTGACGTCACGCCTCCATGCGCTTCTCTGATAGGTGTTTAATGTCACATGATTAAACGCCTCAATTTGTCGATTTTATTTTCCAAAAATATTATTAATCTTTTATTATTTTAATAGAAAAGTTGCATTTTTGTTTACTAATTATCATGGTTAATCATTAGAAACTCTAAGCCATCGGATTTATTCTTAGTGGAAACAAGCCTATTAGAGTTGCCGATACACACATAATACTTAACAAAATACATGCATTGTCCATAGTTCAACTTCATTGGCAAGCTGATGGGGCCCAAGGGTAGCACGATGAAGAGCCTACAGGAAGAGACCATGTGTAAGATGGCTGTGTTGGGCAGGGGATCAATGCGGGACAGGTAATATGGCAAATCATACTGCTATAACAATAACTCCCAGGAGTCTTGGGGCTGATTTTGATGAAAACTAAAACTAAATCATGTACTCTTTCACATACCAACTCCAAACTTCTTGAGTATCAACCATTAAATTAACTGTTGTACTTCTAACAGACAAAAAGAGGAAGAGTTACGCAACTCACTGGACCCCAAATACTCTCATCTATCCGATGAGCTGCACGTTGAGGTGTCAGCATTGGCGCCACCAGCTGAAGCCCATGCTCGCATTGCGTATGCCCTGGCTGAGGTGAAGAAGTACCTGATACCGGACAACGAGCCCATGTGGCCTGGACCCATGAAGATGATGGACAGAGGTGAGGATTGGCTTTTGAACACTGTTTATCTGATTTGATATTTGTGTTGCAAATTTTTTGTGCTAAAGAGTCTTTAGTAAAGACACTAGACATTGTGGGACTAGATGTAATTTCATTGGCAAAATAATTATGTGACATCTTACAAGTTAATTAGGTAACTTTGCTTTTGGACTTCCACTAAAATCATCTTTCATTTATTTATAACTATCGAAGTCAAGTTTTGGCAATAGTTGCTACAGCATTAGGTAAATATACAGATTGATTTTCACTCTTCACTATGATTTATAGTTAAACCAATATTGATTAATTTGAAGAATGATTGAAATAGTTTGGAGTATCCATCCAAAAAGCAGAGTAATTAATTTTATTTTTTGATCAACGAAGGGTCATTAATTCAATGCATGTATATTCAGCATTGCTATTTAAGTATCTACTTGTATTTTGCTATCTCTCAATGCCATACCCTCCCTATATATTTTGTAAATAAACTTTCAATCCTATCCATATGTTCCAAACTAAGCTTATCATTATCTTCCTCTCCCGTTATCATTCAAACAGCTTCATGTAACATCGCTTCTGCTTCTCCATTAGATCCTGGGCATGTGCAGCGGCCTGGTCCCATGGTAGGGCCCGGCCCCAAGGGCGGAAAACGTCCTCCAATGTATAATCCCCAAGGTACGATCCCACCTAATCCTACTAATATTATAAATGTGAAAGTTTGTGAAGGTGTTTAAGGTAAGCATTATAATCGACGCTAGAAAGCAAACACGTAGTAACCAGCAAATATCAAATTGTTCATCCGAGCCAAAAAACTTTTTGATCTCTCGAAAAAAATTCATAATTTTATTTAGTAGAGAAGTCATGAATTTTTCTCTATTTAGGCTATGTTCAACTGTTAGCGGCCGACTGAGTGAGCCGCAAATTTGTGGCGAACTGATATTTGAGTTAGCTGCAAACTCAGATCAATTTGCGTGCGTCGCAAGCAAACTGTTATGAGTTATAGTCTACTCGATAAGTTCAAAATGGTTGAAATTAGAGATACTGCTCTTAAAAATACGTGCGATAGCTCATTCTGTTCGGAATGATGTCTAGAAAAATGTTTCGGAAGCGTTTACCAGCACGTACAAAATTGCAAAAGTTATTGACAAAATAAAGTTGAAAAAAAAAGTATTTTGTTTTTGGTAATCACTTCGAAACTATTAATATTTAAGAAATTTTAAAACAAGATTCTTAAAGTAGAGGAAATTTCCAAACAATGACTCCCGACTCTCGGAACTCTATCTCCATTGTTTATAACTTTAATTTAACGCTGAAAATGGGTCTCCACGCTGCATTTTTAGGTTGCGCGTGCGGCGTCAAAACCGAGTTCGTCACACTCAATAATTTTTTAAGGTATTAATTATTAATTTAAAAAATAAAAAAATGTGGTGTATTCGAAACACTTCAAAGAATTTGCTCCCGTAGGAAATTTTGCTTAAAGTTAATTTTTCAACAAGTTAGACGATTGTTAATTAACTAAATTTTCTCGAACTTCCATTTTCATTGTACATTAAAAAAAATGTTTAAGTAATTGTCCTATAAATTTTTCGCTTCGTGGAGCCCTTCTTATATACATGCTTAACGAGATCACGTCATAAAAGTTTAAAAAGTTTTAATACTTTGTGTATAATAATTTTATAAGTTGAACAAAAAATGAAAAATCCAAATAATATTATTGAAAATATTTTTTTCCCAATTTATTATTACATAATCGTTTTGGCATTCATAAACGACATTTAATGACTTGAAAAAAAAAATTCCCTCATTTTTTTATAATTTTTTTTTATAAACAAATAGACTATTTCAATGCTTTCAAGAAAAAATTTCTTAATATCTTATTCTTTACAAAACATTATGATTTTTGAAAAAAAATTGTTTTCTTAATAATGATATTTAATTGTTTATAATTGTTTTTTAATATTTCTATTGTTTGAATAATTAGTTAATAATTTTTTTTTTCTTAAAAATTATAATTAACCATCTTTAGTAGAAATGTAAAAAAAAAAATTTTTATCAACAATTTCATTGTTTTTTAACTTAACAATTTTTTATAAACAAATTCTCAACTTTTTTATACATTTTTTCTGAAACACCTAAAAATAAAAAAAACAACGATGTATAACAAAGTACAGATAAAAACATTTTTCAATTTTTTAATTTCGATTCGATAAAAAAACGAAAAAATTGTTTGTTCAACTTATAAAATTATTATACACAAAGTATTAAAACTTTTTAAACTTTTATGACGTGATCTCGTTAAGCATGTATATAAGAAGGGCTCCACGAAGCGAAAAATTTATAGGACAATTACTTAAACATTTTTTTTAATGTACAATGAAAATGGAATTTCGAGAAAATTTTGTTAATTAACAATCGTCTAACTTGTTGAAAAATTAACTTTAAGCAAAATTTCCTACGGGAGCAAATTCTTTGAAGTGTTTCGAATACACCATATTTTTTTTATTTTTTTAAATTAATAATTAATACCTTAAAAAATTATTGAGTGTGACGAACTCGGTTTTGACGCCGCACGCGCAACCTAAAAATGCAGCGTGGAGACCCATTTTCAGCGTTAAATTAAAGTTATAAATAATGGAGATAGAGTTCCGAGAGTCGCGAGTCATTGTTTGGAAATTTCCTCTACTTTAAGAATCTTGTTTTAAAATTTCTTAAATATTAATAGTTTCGAAGTGATTACCAAAAACAAAATACTTTTTTTTTTCAACTTTATTTTGTCAATAACTTTTGCAATTTTTTACGTGCTGGTAAACGCTTCCGAAACATTTTTCTAGACATCATTCCAAACAGAATGAGCTATCGCACGTATTTTTAAGAGCAGTATCTCTAATTTCAACCATTTTGAACTTATCGAGTAGACTATTAGCCGCTTATTTAGGTTGACCGACTGAATTTTCACTTTACTATTGTTGTACGAAGGGAGTGGTTGTGTTGGTCACGATGGATATTTTTGAAGTAAATGGTATCTTAGAGGCGCTGAAAGAGGATAAAAACTGTCCAGCTGTCCGCATGAACAGTTTGCGGCAAACGGACTCACTACGCCCGGCGAACAACCATATCGCCGCCGCCGACTGGAACCGGGTTTGCTGTGAGTTAGCCTGACTACTGAGACAGTCGGCGAACGTAACGCTGCAAACTGTGTATAGTGAGCGCAAAACTAGCAAACTGTTGACACTACATTTCAAATATATGGAAGGGCGTACTGAACCGATACGCCGCAAACTCAGTCGGCCGCTAACAGTTTGCCTACTGGGAACATAGCCTTAGTAGAGAAGTCATGAATTTTTTATCGAGAAATCAAAAAGTCGGCTCTAATGAACAATTTGATCTTTGTGGGTTACTATGTGTTTGATTTCTAGCGTCGAATTATGTGAACCGTTGTATGGATTAAGATGAACGTTGGCACACTGACAGACTTTGACCAGACTTAACAAATAGGGCAGATTTTATCCCAGTTATATGTTCCCAGGGGATGATTTGGATGTATATATGATTGTGAAACCATGTCCATGGACGAGGCCACGGGCGGAATCTCTTTCAGTCTAAACCAGAGACAGAAAAAAAGAATGTCTTACAATGCTAGTATAACATTCAAATAAGATATACTAAGTAATCTTGAAGCGCTCATAGCCCGGCGGCTAGCGTCGATCCTATGTGATCGACAAAGTTAAGCAACAGCGGGCGCGGTCGGTAGTTGGATGGGTGACCGCTAGTGCTAAAAATTTCTTGAGCGTTTCCGTGCTTCGGAGGGCACGTAAAGCCGTCGGTCCCGGTTGTTATCATAAGATAACAGTCGTTAAGCCATGTCGGAGGCCCTCGGGTGGTTTGAAAACTTCCGACACTCGGGTTGGCCACTAACCCCTCCACCGATCCGCACTGGAGCAGCGTGGTGGAGTATGCTCTAGGCCTCCTCAAGAGGAGAGACCCGTGCCCAGTAGTGGGCCATTAATGGGTTGAAGCCAAGTAATCTTAAATGTGGAATTATTTATCGGTCAGGATGGTTAATACATAAAATCAAAAAAATTTGGCAATAATACCTGTATAAAATTTTTATTATTTTCATTTTGTAAATAAAACACTAAATACTATAAATAAACTGAGTGTGTGAGCGATTACCTATTTAATTTAATAAATGTTCATCACTGGTTTTAATCATTTCAATTTGCAATTTTGCTTATAATCATGCAAGCTTATGTGTACAAATTCTGCTTCCCTGTCACCTTGAGTGAAAATTCAACTGACAGCTCATCCATCCATCCATCCTTTGAAGGTCCACTGCTGGACATAGGCCTCCCCTTACTTGCGCCACTCTGACCGGTCCTACGGGTACACATCTGTGACACATTTTTAAATTATTGTGGTTTACGTTGTGGTATGTTCAAATAAATAATTAAAACATCTCGTTACAGGAGGACCATCGCACCCACCGTACCAGTCTCACCCCCCGCACCAGGCAGCGCCGCGCCCCGCCCCCCGCATGCAGCAGGCGCCCCCCATGCGCGCCATGCCGCCCCCCAAGAACAAGGTGCTCAGCATATTAGACCGCGCCCGCTCCGCTATGGAGACCAACTACACTGGATATGATGACAACTACGCGCAACCCGAGCCGGTGAGTTTTGCCGCAAAATAGACGGACGGAAGTATAGCTCCGTGTAGGCGTGCCTGAGAAATGTGCATGTAGATATTGGTCATGGATGTGAAAAATGAGTGAAGTACATTCGTAGCCTCCACACTACAATCCCCTGTGCTATGGACAACACACAAAGACTAACACATACACCCAGACCGAGAACAGAAATTCAAGCGCATCATTCAAATTTCTGCCTATGAGGTTGTAGATTCTTCCACAAATAAGTTCTCAGGGCAGGGTCATTAGAAAATGACATCACGACAATATAATGTAAAATAACTTGTATCATTATATTATTTATTATTTATTTATTTATTATGATAATATCAACTCACATTATGTCATTTAATTAGCAAATATAGATATTTAGGACTAGTAGATATTAAAAATTAAAATGTGTGCAATTCACACGTGGTAGAAGTGAAACCTTCAAAAATTTTGTTTTCAAGATAATGAGATGAATGTAAAATCAGCTCAACTCAACTCAACTCGTCTCCACTCATTTCTAGTCTCCACTGGACAGTTTCGTTTCATAAAATTTCAAGTCACCCCCGTATTAAAGAAGTTTTCACTTCAAAAAGGTATTAAAATGCATAATCGTATAGGCAATACCAGTTAGCAGTTCGATGCAACAATTACGCCAAGCGAGTCGTCCAGTGAATACACAACACACCAAACGTGGTAAATCCAGCGTTTTTCGTATCCGTGAACAATGTCTACTTGTTCATTACTCGAGTGCGCTTGTACAGAGTTATCCTTCTGTGTGTATCTATTCTGTGGTTTCACCATATGTTGCTCAAGATCGGGGTGATGTCCATAGCAACAGTCTTGGTAAGTAACAGTTTCAGTTTTCGGCCGGCTCGAAGGACCAACAATGTCTGATGTATTGCGACTCTTCGATTTGTCGTGAGTATCTGTATTGTAGTGGAATGTATATCTGTGATGTTTGCTTCAAGATGATTCTATGGTAACCTTTGAAATTTTTATTGTTATTTGTTGTTTATCCATTAAACCTATGTCGCAGTTCAATCATGACTGTCATTATGATATTTATATATTGACCAAATAATCATAACAAAAAATGCATGTTTTTTTTTTAAATAAAACATCCCAGGTTTTACGATTCCCTGATGTAATTAGTTGAAAAGTTTCGTTAGTAAGTTTTACTATGATTGAGTATATAAGACAAAGATTATATTTGATCCTGAATTGCTCAGAAAAGTTTAGTTAAATAGGCTACAGACGAATCGCCTTTATATCAAGTTGTTTGGACTTAAGTTAATGTGCTGTTGTATTTTTATATGCAGCAAATGTTCAGTGAGGAACATAATGCAAAGGTATTTATTTCAGCTGTCATGCTGTTTTGTAACTTATTTATTTTCACTTATTATTTCTATACTTTGATGGTAAATATAGTCTATAGTAATACTAGCTGACTCATACCCACTTCGTTGGGCGTCAAACATTTTTATTTGTGATGTGATGCAAGTAAAATATATTATTAATCACAATCAAAAATAGCCTATGTCACTCAGGAATAATGTAGCTTTCTATTGGTGAAAGATTTTTTGAAATCGGTCCAGTAGTTTTTCAGTTTATTAGTTACGAGTAGCCGCCCTTGTTTTGCTTCGGTTTTCTTATTTTTTTACACCTTGGGTTACATTTTTGGAGTTTTATGAAGGATCTCTAATTTTTTTGAAAATATAATATAGCCTATGTCACCTGGGGTTAGTGTAGTTTCCCGACAGTGAAAGAATTTTTCAAATCAGTTCAGTAGTTTCGGAGCCTATTCAATGCAAACAAACGATCAAATCTTTCCTCTTCATAATATTACTATAGACAAACATACAAATCTTTCCTCTTTTTTATGGACACGCCTAAATTAAACGAATGTAACATTTAACATGTAATTATTTGAGTAAATATGCATATCTGAGAAAAGGTAAAATAACACCAATAAAATAGTCTGAATGGACTATGGGTGTTGTTTGATGTTGCCCTATCTGATTTTTTAATATATAATATTAAAATTTTACATGTTTTCACATTTATCCGGAGAGTTAATTTAATGTTCGGTTTCTAAATATAAATGGCGTTACTGAGTACTCTATCTTCTCTGTGTAATTATCTACTCTGTGGTTAACCTAACCGTCGTTTGACAGCCCGCGCGCGGCCCCCGCGGCGCGCCCGACTCGGAGTTCTACTACGACCGCGGGCCGGAGCGGTTCTACGAGGACGATTACTACAAGGAAGACACGCGCGACTACGAGACGGCGACTCGTGACGTGGGCACGCGCCGCCCGCGCTTCGGCAACAGACCGACGCCGTACGCGCGCACCAAGTAACACGTTGGTGGTTTTTTTTTTTTTTTTGTGCACAGTCCGGAGGGTTTGGCGACTAGGGTTTTGGGGTTTGAGTGGTTGCGGATTAGATGTTAGTTTGATGATTGGGATATTACAGTATGTCAAAATGTTGTAAGTATGTCAAATGATTTCAAAATAAAGTTTATGGATGGCTGGTAAGAAAAAGTAGCTCTATTTATATCTCCCTATTGCAAAATACGTGAGATAATTTCGCCACCATATTATTATCCATAATAATATGACATGTTATGTAGTGAGCATCGGTCCAATTTGAGTGCCTATGCCTCTGTTTTTGAGAGTAAATCTTTCATTAAGGGTTTTTATTGTATTGCGCTTTTCGGAGAACTGTGCACAATTTTTATTTTGCTTATTTTTCATGTCTTTATTATTATGTTTTGTTGCAATTCAAATCTTTGCTTTGAAATTAAATTTCTCCAGAAACTCCTACCATCACTAATCGTACTATATTTTCAGGCCTGCAAAGAAGCGTTCCCAATAAATGGTGAGTAAGTATGTCAAAATAGGAAGCACATCAAAACCGGGTTAAATCTGACATAAAAAGAAGAAAAAACAATGACATAATCAAGAAGAAATAACAAAAACTTTAGAAGAAAATACATTGCCGGTTTCTCAACAGTACATAATATTTAATAAGTTTTTACTAACAATCTAATATATTATGGACCAAAACAATTTTCCGTTTTAACTAAAACACATTAAAATGTTTTAAATAAAGGTAATTGGATGGAGTTCCACGAAGGCGATTAATTTTTTAGTATTGAAATATTTAAAAACATAATAAAAAATGACGCAGTAAGCATTCGTGCCAGTATTTTATATACGCACAATGCAAGAAATGTATTCTAATAGTTGTAATGTTTCAATAGGAACAAAATCTGTTTGCTTTTATAACCAGTCAAATGTCTCTTAAGATATTTTTTTAAATAAGTATGGTATTAGACAACTCTGCTGTTAACTTTAATCTATATTCCCACGATTATACATTAATTATAATGTATAGGTACAATGTATTAGATCTATCGTTAAATATAAAATAAAAGAAAAAACTTACTCAAACCAATTATTTGAAAATTGTTCGATAATCTTAAAAATAATGTACTTTTTTGTGTGACTAAATAAATCTTCTTAGAATTAAACAATGATTTTTAATTGAAATGAACCAAAACTGAGTAAAAGCCCTAAACAGACAATTTGTAAACAATTGCAAACAATAGGGGACTTGCAACCTTTTATCAAGTAATTACAAAAATGTAAATATTTTATACTAATACCAAGCAATAATTTTAATGTAGACTGAAAATATTGTAGATTATCGTGGCCGCTTCTTGGATAATTAAATGACATCGTTATTGGATAATTTATCACAAAATTATCAAAACCAGAATATGTAGTTGTAAAGTCTACAAAGACTTGTAACTTAACACACTTAATTTATATTGAAGGCTGTATCAATGTAATAAAAATTATACTTAATATATCGAATAAAAAATAGGGTTGTAAACTTTGTTCCAACAGCTATGAGGACAGACTAAAAATAATCCACTATACGCTATATAATAAGCTTTTCGATCGAAAGAGTATTTTCACCTATAATGTTTTCTGTCTACATTTAAATGGTCAATAAGATGATAGTAAATTTAAATTCCTGAGTAACGAAAAAATTACAATGAACAAATATGAGAAACTGACAAAATCATAATTGTTCAATACAAACGCATCAAAATATAAATTGATTTTCATTACAACTATTATAAGTAAAATTAAATTTATCACTAAAAGTTAAATGCAAGTACTCTATTATATTGGCAATAAGCATGTTTTTAGAAAGAGCTGAATTGATTTACTCAAGTAATTTTCACCATTTGATATGTAAATCATTAATAATATCGCTAATAAAGAAACTCTTATAGAAATGGCAAATATCTTTAATGTTATTCGCAAACTATGCAATAAAATTTATCAATCAGTTCAATAAAGTTTAATAATAAAATAATATCAAATGGTATAAAACGCTTGGAGTAAAAAATCCAGTGTCTTTCTGATTTTATCACATGAGAATTAATTTCAACTCAATGATTTAGTACTAAGATTTTTGAGTGATATAAGACAATGAATCAAGAAAGAAAAAAGCGGCCAAGTGCGAGTCGGACTCGCCCATGAAGGGTTCCGTAGCAGCAAGTAATATAATATAAAAGTTCTTGAAGTTCGTTGTAACTTTAATTGAGGTAAATTGCGGTTTACGATATATGACGTATTAAAAAAACTACTTACTAGATCTCGTTCAAACCAATTTTCGTTGGAAGTTTGCATGGGAATGTACATCATATATTTTTTTTAGTTTTATCATTCTCTTATTTTAGAAGTTACGGGGGGGGGGGGGGGGGACACATTTTACCACTTTGGAAGTGTCTCTCGCGCAAACTATTCAGTTTAGAAAAAAATGATATTAGAAACCTCAATATCATTTTTGAAGACCTATTCATAGATACCCCACACGTATGGGTTTGATGAAAAAAAAATTTTTGAGTTTCAGTTCTAAGTATGGGGAACCCCCAAAATTTATTGTTTTTTTCTATTTTTGTGTGAAAATCTTAATGCGGTTCACAGAATACATCTACTTACCAAGTTTCAACAGTATAGTTCCTATAGTTTCGGAAAAAAGTGGCTGTGACATACGGACGGACGGACAGACAGACAGACAGACAGACATGACGAATCTATAAGGGTTCCGTTTTTTGCCATTTGGCTACGGAACCCTAAAAACAGTAAAAGATTTCAGTAAGGGGCCATCCATAAATTACGTCACACGTTAGGGGGGGAGGGGAGGGTCGATGTAGTGTGACAAGGGGTGGGAGGGGGTCCTAAATTTCGTGACGTCACATTTCATAATGGAATAATTGATATGTATAGGTAAATATAAAAAAAAAAATAGAAATAAAACCTATTTCGGAACAGCTGTTTTAATTTAATAATTTCTAGGTGTAAAATTTAATAATATGTGACGTCACACTAGGGGCGAGGTCTCACAAATGTGACCAGCTGTGACAAGGAGGGGGGAGGGGTCAAAAAATCATGAAATTAGTGTGACGTAATTTATGGATGGCCCCTAACAAAACCCCGCAAAGTGTTATACGATTAAACTTACTGAAAAGAAAAAAATTAAATGTTAGAAAAACGTTTTCTTTTCCATAATTGGAACTTTACGTTTCATGGGAAATTAAGAACTCTATCCTTTAGTAATTCCATACCAATGATGGAAGAATATGGATTGGGTAAAACTGAATCTATTGCAATTTTTTAAACTATGTGGATATATCGCATGCAAGATGGTATATACATACATCAATAAATTACTTTTATATACAACAAATATATTTTAGCTCTTGGTAGAAAATATGTAATTGTGATATCAAAGTATTTAATGTATGTCTTGAAATAAAATCCTAAGTCAAATCAAACTGTGCCAAAACATGGGGTCATAAGTGACATAAATGTCATAATATAAGTACGCCAAAATGGCGGCTCATTGCATGAATGCTAAAAAAAATTGTATTTTTGCATACAGCAGAAGTAATATTTCTCTTAGAATAATTTGATAATCATAATAATTTTTAAACTAAGGACAATAATATAATTTGCGGCTAGTATGAATTGGGAACTCAATTCGTAATTTTTGAGATGCCTAACAGAGGTCAGCATTCATCCCACCCAAAGAAGAAAGTACATAGCTCAAACATTAATAATGTAAGACGTGGACAAAAATCATCAGAATTACTATTTATAAAAAAGTACATAATTATCAAACTATTAATGCCAGTGGACTCCAAAAACTTGAAAACATCATTGAATAAACATGGATCAAACAAAAATGGCAAAAATTAAATTTTAAACGGGAGAAGAAAGAAGATCGAATGTAAGTATATGAAGATAAATTAATTATGTCATTGTTAAAAAATAAATTGGAAAAACATGTTTGATGATGGAAACATCAAAGTATAATAAATTTACTTAAATAAACTTTACAAGAATGTATTAAAGATGGTGTGATAAAAAAAAGACTACTTACCACAAGATAAAGACTGAAAAAAAATATTATACGAGTATTAATAAAAAATGTAGTCTCAATATTTTAAGGATAGTTCTGAAGATGCTTGCAGGTTCGTATTCTGATTATATGTTACTGGGGAAATTACTTAACAGTCTTGATTCTTGAACACTAACATAATTCTCACTTTTTTAAAACTTACATAACACTTTGATTAATAACTTTTTATACCTACTTAAAAAAATACTTCTTTTTTTCTTATATTTCTGTGGTCTTTCATATCTACTATAATAGTCAAGGAAGAATCTGTATGCTTTCTCCGTCTGGGTCTATTGCCTGTTTTCTTTTGTTTTTTTTGACACCAAAAGTGTGTAGGTGCCTGACAATACCATTGTCTCAACACCTTATCTTATCTTAATATATATAAATTACGTGTCACGTTGTTTGTCCGCGATGGACTCCTAAACTACTTAACTGATTTCAATCTAATTTACACACCGTGTGCAGTTTGATCCAACTTGAAAGATAGGATAGCTTACATCTCAAAATAAATAAACTTTTGACAGAACGAAGTCTGTCCGGGCAGCTAGTATTACTGTAAAACTAATGCTTACAAATGAGTTGTAGGTACTTACATTTTTAAGATGCGAATTCTATTCGAGTTGGTTACATACAGTTTGAAGCATTGACACGTATCCCGAAGTAAAGCAAAGCAAAGGCAGATAACTATTCAATATAACTGAGTTGAGTTATCCAAGAAATTAATCTTTATCAATCAATTAATGAACGTGCAGTGCTTACAGATTGGTATTTTAGGATTCCTTGCCTTTGTCCAAGTGTCATTTTACATGTTACATTACAACATACCTACATACTATACATAGTTATGATACTTAATGCATTTTATGTTACTTCAGATGATCAACTACATGGGTAAGTTCCATTGATGCACTAGTCTAATCAACTTCGTCCTCACGACTATCAAACAAACAACTTACCTTACGTAAACTAACCAACATATGCTATTAGTTAGTTTCCGCTCTCCGAAGGGCACGTAAAGCCGTTTGTTATCAGTCATTTTAATATCGGAGGCCTTCGAGCGTCATAAAATCCAATAACCCTTGCACTAATCCGCACTGAAGCAATCATATTGGAGCATAATTCCTCAGTTATAAGGACTGAGGAAAGACCCTGACTGTAGTGAACCATGGGTTGAAGGCATGAGGTTGGTTATGAAGGTATAAGATGCCGTTGACAGGTAATTCGTTATTATCTCACGACATAAAATCATATTGCAGTAATTATCATGAGTGATCATTTCGTGTATCATTTACGTACTGCTAATAAATATTCTATTTTAATATTAAATTTTGTTTTATTTGTTAATTGTATAAAATTCCAAGAATTAAATAGTCTTCGTTTAGATATAAACATTTTATTGTTACGCTTAAATATAAGAATGTTTCTGTAAGTAATATAACAAATTATACAATGCTATGCTACCTATAATTTCGAAGCAAAATGTATTTAGTATATTATAGTATAGAAGACTAAATCTAGGTACAAAACACTGATGTGACGACGCAGTAGAAAAATCTACGACGTCGCACAACGCATGGACTGACGAAGTACGACGGCCGCATGCGATGAAATTGTTGCGTTGGGACGACGTATAGCGTTGCGATGCAATAGTTATTGAGGTGCGTCGTAACACAGCCAAGTTGTGATAGGTGAAACTATTTTTTTTTTGTAAGCGATAGTACTCGATATAAAGTTGTGTTCCTAGCCGTTTTCTATATTTGCACTCTACTCTTATATTATAAAGGTGCCATCATATTCTAATTTAAAAGTGCTAAATATCAAAACAATTTAAAGCGTTTAGTTTAAAATGTTCATCATAACATCATACTAATCCTATGATCTTTCTTTCAGAAATCCACATTACATTTATATACAGTTTTTTTTTCGAATGAATCCATATTAATATATCCCTGTGATTAATAGTACATTTTTCTTGCATTTCTATTCGCTTATCAATCTCGGGTACAAAATGCGTGTTTTGATGAATAGTTACAGAAACCAGTTGAAAGTAGTTACCTAAAATATAATTAAAATAAATAGTCGTTCTACCAATTACAAAATAATCTAACATACATAGAATGCTAAACAAATATTTTACTTAAAATAAACATTACACTTAAAATTAGTCTCATAAGTGATTTGTGATCTCACTTGCAAGCAAATTACTTATTTCCTCTCTTTCTCTTCTATCGCTATCCTGCTGACTAGTCGGAAGTGTTTTGAATTACAATGAGGATGAATTCACGATCTGGCGCTATCAGTATCTCGTGTCTTCTACTCCTCACTCGGAGGAATGTCAGCTCATTTGTGGAATCCTAAAAAATAGAATTGCTCAAGTTACACAAAACAAAACATTGTGAGGACGAATGTATAAATGTTTGACTTTCACGCAAAAACTACACACACACATTTTCACGAACTTTAGCACACAGGTAGACACGTAGTAAACCACACTGCCGTCCTAACGAAGAGTGCAATAAGTCGATTTTTTGGGCAAATTGATTCAAGACCTTATGTAGTTACAGATAAGGTCTAAATTCAATTTTCCCAAAAACTCGACTTATTGCACTCTTCGTTAGGACGGCAGTGTGGTTTACTCCGTGTTTGCTTTCTAGCGTCGATATATATAGGGTATTTATTATAAGCTGGTAGATTTAAAAAATGACGTGCATAAGTAGTGATACCTATATGAATAAATTATTTTGAATTATCCCAAAAAACTGAGTTGCTATTGTCGCCCATGGACATCACTAGCACCAAAGGCATCAATGATGCGTTGCCAAGAAAAAGTAAGAAATAACTGGCTCTCAAGTCTCCACCCGGAACACGAGTCGTTTGGCAGCTGAACCAATACCATTGAGTAATGGAAGTGACTATGGTGTCAGGTCCCTTGATAGTCTCCTCGTGATCGCGGAAAATTCGTCGAATTAGAAAATTTAAGGACTATAATCGAAAATACGAATTCTTCGAAACGTTAATGACAAAAATGGCCAACAAGCCGAAGCTTCAGTGGTGAGCATTAACAGCATCTGCGACGATAAACTCGCGTAAAACCGCCGGAACTGTGACAGAAATCATACTTGCTGAATGCATCCTAGTGCTGCCCTTTAGGGTGCGTAACATAATACTTCATGGTCATATCGTACGTGCCCAGGAATTAAATGATGTCCTGGATACCACCAACAGAAGTTTGCAAGGGGTGCCAACAGTAAACGGGGGAGGGGTTAATAAATTCAATTATAAGCACACATCTGGCAACCCTATCTGGAGGTCACCCTTGAGTGACCCCAGCTATTCAGTTCTGTGTGCCAAATGTGCACATGGACCTCCGGATGGTAAATCAGCATCTCTTAAACATCACTAACAATAATTGCCAATGCATTACTGGTCAAAATGGAAGACAGTGATCCACATTGTTATTAAAAAGCACTTTCAGTCTGCTTTTTCAGTTAGTCCACGCCTATAACAACTTCATCCTACAACACATACAACTGCATCCCTAGGAAGAACAATCCAAAATCTGAATATAATGTGTGGGGGTGTGCACTATCAAACACATTATAGTAAACAATTCACTGTAGGATGGATCAATGGAATAACCATTTCTTAGTAACCACACGACGGTAGGTGGACATGTTAAGAGTGTAAGCTATGTCATAGTAACACAAGTTAATGATTGAAATGCACATAAAATAAAACATACCATCTCACGTACAACATTCCGGGCCTTCTCAGTGAGCTGACCTATCAGACCAGAGTACAATACTGACGTAGCATTGTCCAGGGAACTTTTGATGGGTATGCCTGGAATGTGTTAGAAAGACATATTTTTTATCCATTTGATTTCATAAAAAATAACGGTCTAAAAATCTAAGAGAATCTTAGTTATATTTGAATGAAACAATTTATAACAAACAAATTAATAAATAGAGAAAATGTGGAAAAAGAGGAATCAATTTTTAAGCAAGTGTCTCAAACTCAATAGAAATATGAGTAAATCTAATGAAATGGATAGATACAGTTTAGGAACATTACGTGTTTCGTTATTAAAGTTACTATGGAAATTAAATTATTGACCAAACCTTCGTGGTTTACGATGACGACACCCATAACACCTTTGTGGGCTTGAATTCTTTTGATGGTGTCTTCTACTTCTGTCGCCTGAAACGGTGAATTATATCATTTACAAGTTCACAAGACCGACGTTTAACAAAAATTATATATAAAAATCATATACCATTTTACTTTCTCCAAAGAAACAATTTTCAACAAAATATTTCACTTTTCACAACGTCGACGACTCATACAATACACTCACACGTCTCACACAAACTAACAAAAGTAAACTGACTGACAGAACATTGATTGACATGCCCTACGTTCCACTAGACGATCACAACGATCATGCTCACGACCGCGGTTTTTCCTGTTCCACTAGCTTGTGAGTGTTACAATCATACACCCAAGTGGAACGGGCACTTCGACCCACCCCGTGAGGTGGGTTGTTTTGAGCGTGCCGTGAACTGCCGTGAGCGAAATTAATGACGTCATCAATGACGTTTTCACCGCGACCATGACGACCGTGGTCGCCATGTGGAACGCGTTTTGATCGTTGTGAGCGATGTGAGCGTCTACTGGAACGCAGCCATGACAGTTGTGTCAAAGAGTTGTCAATGTCAAATATTTTGCGTTGAATAGATTAAAAAAAGCAAAAACTGAAAGGGAATTTTTAGATCTTTGATGATTGATGTACTCAGTAGCGTAGCGTGGGGGGGGGGGGCCTGGCCCCGGGCGGCACATGAAGAGGGGGCGGCAAGGCACTCGATTTTTAAAGAAGAAAAAAAATATATATTAAAATTAATTTTATTTAAATTTTAATGTAAATTGTGCTATGAAAAAAACAAGAAAAGTGTATTTTAATTAATAAAAAAATATATTTTTAATAATATTGGGGCGGCAAAGATCACTGGGGGGGGCGCTGCAAATTTTCGGTCGGCCCCGGGCGGCGGAAGCCCACGCTACGCCACTGGATGTACTTCTTGAAAAATGTTGTTTTTTGAATTATGTGAAGTCATAATTAAAGAGTATTTTGTTATGATTGTTTAATTAATTGAGAGAGGTGCATTACTATCTATAAATATCTATTACTTTATTTATACATGGGACAGAAGTTAAAAAACACGTCAGTGTCAAGTTGCTGACAAATGACATTTCACTTGCTTGAATTTTCTTGACATTTGAGTTTTGACATTTATTGTAAAGTAAAAAAGCTGCATTGAAATCTAGATCTTTGGGCTTTGTGTGATTTTTCGCCCAATATTCGCTTTTTAGCGATGGCGAAGTGGTGTATTTTGTAACACTTGCAGTAATATATTAGAGAAACATTATATTGTATGTAAATCGCGTTAAAATGCGTTTGTTTTAAGATAAAAATGAACGAAAACACTGCAGATTGTTCGGAAGCTTTAGACCCTCGCGTACAGGTAAAGAATAATCAATAATATAAATGTTATGAGAGTGTTACGGGCACAATGATCTGGTTTTACTGTTGTGTGTTGTGTAGGTTGTCAGTGTGACTAATTTCCAACAATAGATAGGAGCTGTGCGTTAAAATCTAGATAACTTACAATTAGTATTAACTAGATGCAATGCACTTAAAATTAATTTATAAAGCCGGAATATTTATTCAATATTTTCGAAAGTAAAACAAATGAAAATTAACGTGAAATTTCAGTTCGTTCTTCATGCCCGGCAACTCGTCAGTGACCGAGTTTTTCTGGCGTCAATAGGTTTCAGTGACTTACCATCCATCCGGCAATTCACGGCATTCATGAAAATCGTAGGAGCCGTATCCGAAATTCCGAGAATATATATTCTGCCAAAAGTTTCTTTTTATTAAAAAATTATGGGCCTAAATATTAAGCCTTAAGGGAGATGTAAGCTATCCTATCTTACAAGTTGGATCAAACTACACACGGTGTGCAAATTTGATTAAAATTGGTTAAGTAGTTTAGGAGGCCATCGGGGAAGAACAATGTGACAAGTAATTTATATATATTAAGAATTGCTTGTTTAAAGATATTAGATTTGTTTTAATTTTATAAGCAGAAGGTTAAATTATAATTCTAGATAGAACTAGAACGCCTCAACACTGCAACAGATGAGATAAACAGGCTCGAGGTGGAGTTAGACGAAGCACGGCTGGCCTTCCGTCGTCTTCTCGCTGAAGGTCACCTTCGCATCCAACAACTGACTAAGAAACTTGGCACGAGTGTTCACAAAGCAAGGCCTTACTATGAAGCTAGATTTAGGGCTAATATTGTGAGTATACCTTTAATGTTCTGAATGATTGGGGATAAAATATACACCCACAATTTTTTTTATGGAAATAGCCTAAAAATGAGCTGACGGTAAGTGGCTATCGTCACCCATGGACATCAGTAACACCAAAAGCATCACTGATGCGTTGCCAGCCAAGAAAGAGAGAAGAAAATGAAAGAAAGAACTAGCTCTCAAAATCATGTTTTTGTCTTGTAACTGCAGGAAACTCCATCCATTAGGTACCCACTTTTTGATTAGAGACTCCCTTTTAGTAACAATTTTTTCTTATATCTAGTATTAATAGCGAATAATAAATAAATTACATCCAATAAGTGAAATTAAATTAAGCCAATTGAATTAATCAAATTAAATTTAAAAAAATATAAACAATAAATTTTACAACGGTCTTTCTCTAATCCTCTTTGACAAGGGAGATTGTAAAATAATGAACAATTAGCAATTATTGCTTCCATAGCAATGTAGCAGGGAATCAAGCATAGTTACCTATTACAATATAGTATACCAATGGTGTATAAACAACAGTTAAGTATTACGAATCTAATCTTAAACCAAACAATCCTCAGACTTCACAAGAACTCCACACAGCGACGCTTGCATACGACAAGGCGAACAGCGCGCACTCCGCTGCACGTGAGATGGTGTACCTCGCGGAGCAAGGCCTCGCGCGGCTGGCGGACGGGACCGGAGGCCTCACGCTGGACCCCGCGTGGCAGGAGATGCTCAATCATGCTACACATCGCGTTAATCAGGTCAGTCAAACATAAATCAGTCATAGTTATATACTACTAATCGGTTTTATACGAACTCTTCTATTACTATACCAGAGTGAGATGCTATCCTTAAACAAGTTGGTTAAGTGTTTTATAGGCCAATAAAATTTCGACCATGTTACATGAAGATCTATTTTTATCTGAAACTGTCAATGGATTTTCATTTATTTATTGGTATTTAATATGACTCCTTCCTTGCCTGATGTCTTGATGCATTGCCGACCAGGAAAGAGAGACTTTTCATATCTGTTTCCTGGCCTCATCAGTGTTGCCTTTGGTGTCGCTGATGTCCATGATGACAGGTGGATCGTCAGCTCGTATGCTGGCTATATCCATAAAAATATGATTGTTTGATAACGCAAGGCGGAGGCCGACCGCGCCTCAGCAGCGGTGACGCAGCGCACGAAGGCGGCCGCACACCGCGCCGCCGCCGCGCTGGTGCAGCAGCTACAGAACGGACTTAAGAGACACATCGCCAAGTCCAGGTATCGCAAGGTTAACATTTTGAGGTTAGGTTAGGTTAGACTAGTTAAAGAAGGGACTGCATAGAAACATCGTCTAGTACAGGTTTATATTTTGAGGTTAGGTTAGGTTAGATTGTCGGGTGAGTGTGTTTGAGGTTAGGTTAGCTTGTGTCACAGCCGTAACAAAAAATGATTATAAAATAAGTTCAAATCAAATACCTTACAAGGTCTAAAGACAGTTCAGTTAAGATTGCAGTATTTTGGAGCGGGTACAATTTTTAAAGGTTTTTTATCAATTCTTTTATTTAAGCACAGAGGTACTAAGTATATTATCGCTTATTGTACATACTGCTAGTTTAAATAATAAAATTATATGTTAAACGCAAATTCCACCATAACATTATAATTGGTTCTTTGTTTCCAATAATAATTCATGAGTTCTTATTGAACTACGAGTATTAAACATTCAATATGATCAACGGTCGTCCTTTTCTGTTTATTTACTACTAGTTGTGCCCGCGACTTTGTTCGCTAGGGAGTTATCCCGCGTAATATCCGATCCCGTGGGAATTCTGGGATAAAAGTAGTCTTATGTTTTGTCCTATTACCTCCATTAAAATCGGTTCAGCCGTTCCAGAGATTAGTCCGGACAAACAGAAAGACAAACAGACAAAGGTTTTAAAGAAGTTTGTTTGTATTTAATGTTTAGTTTCGTGTAAATAAATATAAGCACTTGAGAAAACATGGTTATCTTGAAATCATAGACAGCAGCTTCAATTGTATGTATAGACAGACCAGATAGATCAGGTAAACATTGAGAAGTAATTGTGTATGAGCGCAGATTGCAATGTATTCGACCTTCGAGTCAATTTTATTGTCTGACATCAGCCACCTCATATTTTAATAGCAATAAAGTATGATACTGGCTGTTACAGATCATGGGTGTATGAAAAATAAGATTATTAATTTTGTAGTCGTTGGATTTTTATTTTTTTGTACTAAATGAATGTACTATAGTTATTGAAGTACGGAGAGGATATAAAAATGTGTTTAGGGATATGACAATATTAGGTTCTCGGTATATAGCAGTCTTTATTAATTTAGAAAAGGTTTTTTATTCAACTGCAAGCATCATATTATTATATTATAGCATATAGTTCGTTTTTATTACGTCGATATACAAACTAATTGTACAGTTGTTCACTTATTTCAACTCTAAAGCTTTTTTATTCTATAGACTATACTTCTAGATCTAATAACTTATTACTATGTTTTGTTTTATGAAAATTGGGCCTAGGAGAAGTTTTTATGAATTTTATTCCTACCATCCGCCATATCTAGGCTTTTTCAGTCTTACCACATTTGTGATTCTCTTCTCTCAGTATAGTCCCGGGAAAAATATATTTAGTATTAGCCACCAAACAAACCTTCGAAATGTATTTAAATATAATAATGTAATTCATTTCTCCTTGGCCCAATACACAATTTTAAGTTACTTAAACTGAATTTATTTTAAAAAGTAGTATAGATATTCTAGACAGCTTTCAACTAACTGATCTTATTCAAATTCAGCTACAGTTCATATATTTAATTCATACCTGATTAAAAACCTACTTACACGAAAATATTGTCAGGGATAGTACAGTGCACTGAGAAACTGTATAAGCTTATTCCCTCTTGCGGGTCAACCCATGAATGACCTATAAGTCATGGGTCTCCTAAAGAGGCCTATAAAATACTCAACCAATAAGCTCCAATGTGAAATTATGGAGGGGTTAACACCCAGTACGAATGTCGAAGATAATATGACAAAAGCCATAACTTAAGTGTTATCTATACTTCTATACTAATATTATAAAGAGGAAAGATTTGATTGTTTGCATTGAATAGGCTCCGAAACTACTGAACCGATTTGAAAAATTTTTTTACTGTTGGGAAGCTAAACTATCCATCCAAACTATACATTAAAGAAAATTGATATTTCTGACTGTAACATTAATATTTACTTTATGTTCCAAAAAGAATTCTCATAAATGAATTGTAGCTGAAACCTTAGTTCTTAACATAGACTGTTATTGAAACGATTGAATAGTATAAGCTAATTCGATCCGCTTGACTAGTTTGCACAGAGTATAAATATCTTCCACAGGCCGCACGCAGCTGCTCGCAGACAATGCTCATGCTCTCGTTTGGTACATAACTTTTCTTATCTATGCATGTTTACTTTTTTTCTTTTTAGTGAAACTTTTGTATAAGTAACAAAAATGCAACGTTTTGTCACGGTGGTACGTCATGAGTATACTCAACACAACAAAGTTACGTGAAGTTAAAGTAAATGATAAAAAAGCTAATTTAATACGAAAAAAAAAGTTTTTATAAAAAAGTTTCACTTCATACGTGTACACTGTACACTGATACGCGCTCTCTTTTTCTATTTTCGTTTAGTCTCTGCATGCCTTTTGTACCTAGCTAATTACTTACATAGAATACTTTTGCAAGTTACTAGTAGTTTAATAAATACACACTACATGTAACTTTGTAAGATATAGGACAAGACTGATACGATTTTCTAAATATGGTCGTGCCTTCTGAACGAAAAGTCCTGGGTTCGATGCACCCGGGGCAAAGTGTTTGCGCTGCGCTGTCCAGCGAACACATACGCTGGAGAGAAGCAGAAAGCAGACGCTAGTGTGAAGATACTCTAAATAATACCCTGAAAGATTTCTTATGGAACATGTTTCATAAGTTACAAAATTCCTAATTCTCGTTTATAACAGATAAGTGTTTCTTATCGTGACATTTTGTGATGTCTTATGTCCTATGTCTTACTTGTATTATGTCGTAAAGTCGTAACGCAACGGCTGATATAATAAATAAATAAATATGATCCTTATGTCATTAAGGTAAAGTTCATTTTCAATAATCAAATTGCTCTAACCGGGTCCTTGCAGACCATACTTTGAGGAGAAAGCTCGCATCAACGCAGCCCTGGAGGCCCAGAAGGCTCGGATACAGACCCTGGAGGAGCAGGTTACTGAGGCCAAGCAGAAGTACTCTTCAGCCCTCCGAAACCTTGAGAGGATATCGGATGAAATACATAAACATCGGTCGAGACGACAATCGGCTAGGAATGGTAGGAATGAAGAATGTATGTTTCTTTCTACTCTTTTTCCTTTTCTTTCTTTTATTTTTCTTTCTTCATGTCATCTGCTTGTTCGTTGGCTATATACAAACAAAACTTTTGGCTTCATATGAAGGCTTAAATGTGTTAGTTAATATAATGTTAGGTACTTCGTTGGAACGTTGGAAACACCATTATAAATGAAATGTGAAAAGTCTCCACCGATTTCTTACCAATCTTCAGCTCTACGCGAATTATTGTTATAATTAAAAGATAAGCAGAGGTGTTTCTGTTAGCGTTTCGCACCCTCAGTGGAAAAAAGGCATAAGATGAAAATTTCAATTCTACAGGAGAGCAAAAAAACTGTTAAAATATCAGTAAGAAGTCGAACATTACTATTTCTTGCACAAAATCGTCAAGATTAATGATAATAATTTAAAAAAAAATTGAGCATATGCCGCTTTTGTCCCTCTTTCCAATCATTAACTAAAATTCAAAGTAACACGACTTACGCTTTTTTTCCACTGAGGGTGCGATTTATTCTCAGCACCTTTCCGAAATGCCGGTAAATTAAAAAATGACGTGTATATCATGAATGATTTTGACGTTTGACAGACATAGACAGATCAACGATAACGGACACGGCGAGCGAGTCGAACGCGAGCGAGAATCTGGAGGAGATGTGCTCGCGCGCCGACGAGAATGTGCGCGAGTGGCTGCGGCGGGTGGACCGGCCCGACCCCGACACCTGGACTGAGATCGACCTGGACTACTCCAGCCCTGAGGAGGTGGGTGTGTGCTATCACAATTCACACTTTAAATAAGAGCAGTGAAGTCAATGACCTTGAACTGTCACTTAAAAAAAGACGTTAAGTTAGAAAAAAGTAAAGCTAAATATAATAATAATTTTTTCATCACACGCGTTTTGAAAAACGTACGTTTCGTCACCTTTTGTGTCACCGTCACCGTGTCACAAATCTTAAAAGGAGAACCCCGATTTCCGGCCACGAATTATATGTGTTCTGTGGTAGGCATAAGACAAAACAAGAGTAAACTATATACCAAAAAATTCGTCTTATTTACTAGATAAACACATTTAAATCTGAGCCTCATCTGCATTTGGTAAATGAACAAAATAATACAAAAAAGTTTTCATAGTATTTACCTCATTACAAACGATTTTATAATCGATTAAATCGATTATATATATCGATTACATCGATTATATATATCGATTAGGGAACTTAATAATATATTTTATGAATTATTATTCATTGTAAGTACAAGATTAATTCCTTTTTTACATGTTTTCTTATTCATTGTATAACTAAACTATGTAATATATTTATAATTACCATTAAATCATTACGCTAATTAAAAGACATTTCTAGTATTTTGACATCGATTTCGAGACATTTGAATCGATTGACAACAAAGATCTCTGGTGTAATCTAACCTATCTAATGTCATTTTGGTTACCATAGCAATTATAAATAACACCATTGTCAATAATCTTGCATCTTTTGTGTATTTTTACTAATATTTTTATTCATATTTTCATCGTATTTGCAGTCCTATTTATTATTGAAACATATCGAAACGCACACAGTTATTTTAATTTTCTATTGCATTCGCTTTCGTACTAGTGTTTTGGTGAATGTGTTTTCGGTATAACTTCTGGATTTGTTTTTTAAACAAATATTGCATGAATATTGGACTCCGAGATCGCCTGTTTTGTGACTGACCTTTTTCTGAACACTGGATGACGTACCCTATACACCTCTAGAAGAACAGTGGGATGCAGACGTTGCAGTACCCATATAATTACGTACCTATACCTACTGCACAATTTCTAGACGACATATTAATATAATATTTAGAGACCGACCGAAGGTTCGGTTTCGGTTTCGGCCAGTTTCGGCCAAAAAATCTAGTTTCGGTTTCGGTTTCGGCTTTGGAAAAATTTGGCCGAAACTTTCGGCCAAAACGAAACTCTGTGTTCGTGAATTTTCGTGCGTCGTTCGGTTAAGTTCGTGGCTAACCCGTGGGCGCTGACTTTCCAAGTAAAGTCATTGATTTAACATGTTTATTATATTTGTTCATTAATCTGAAGAGCGTCTGACAGTGTGCTTTGGCGCTTGATTTTAGCCGTTTTTTGCTCGATATTAATAACGGCAACAGGTAGAAAAAAGGTCATAATATAGTGTCTAACGCTGTATAGATAATGATTTGGAATTCATATCCAAGCATGGTAATGAAACTGTAACTGGAAGATATTTAAGTAAAACTTTTACTAGGGGTATTAATTAGACGTAATAGATTATATTATAAAAAGTAGTTTTCGTCTATCTGTGCGTTTGTTCTGACTACTATCAGGAACGACATAACAGATTTACCTGTGGTTTCCACTCCCTTATAACTTACAATACATACGTATTGTAGTGAGCTTTGGTTAACATTTAGTGGTTGGTTTATTTCAAACGGTTTACAAATAAATAAATTAAGTTATGTCAATTTCACCCATACTTACATTTATTGAGTGAGGGCTTACCGAAAGGTTTTTGAAGTCTAAATCCCAAATCATCCATTACAATGAAACGGTAACTGTTTAACGGTATCAATATGTCTGTACATGGAAGATATTTGAGAAAATCTATCACGAGCGGTATTTGTCAACGCAAAAGAGACCATAGCAATTATTTTTAGAATTTTCGTCTGTTTGTGTGTATGCGCGTTTGTTCAGGGTAATTTCAAAATCGGCATGCGGTTTTCACTGACGTATTTAGTAAAATGGGGCTAAGATTTAAATGATCTATTTAAATGATATTAAATTAAAATTTAAAAAACCCCCGACAGTTTGATATACACTAAACATAGCTAAGTACACACTCGATTAAGTCACCTTCATGCAAAGAAAACTAGATCAAAATCGGTTCCTCCGTTTGGGAGCTACGATGCCACAGGCAGACATAAAGATACACAGATACACAGACACGTCAAACTTATAACACCCCTCTTTTTTCGTCAGGGGTTAAAAACAGCGTTCATCCATAGGTACCCACATTTTTTCGAATTTTGTCGTTTACGTTAAGATAAGTTTACCGAACTGAAGGCAGTTAATACACATAAAAATGTACAAATAAAAATGTGTAAAAAAACACGCTAGATATCAGTACATATACAGGGTGTCCCGTAAGTAGTGGGTCAACGTTAGGGGACAGATAGCTTGAGGGTTGACCTACCTAATGTCAAAAAATGACCTTTGTAAAATTTTAAAAATTCAGCTCCTTTATCCTACTTTTTTCTGTTTAGTCCACAAATGAGCAGCTCAAAAAATACCCTAATGGTGTAGCCAAACGAGCGTAAATCGTAAAATCGCGTAAAATACTTCGAAGAATTGAATTAGAACTTTTGTATGAAACCAGCTCATTTCACGTGACTGACGTGCTGTGCACCAAAAATACGCTCGTTTGGCCTCACCCTAAGTTTCGGTTTCGGTTTCGGTTTCGGCCGAAACTGGACCTAAGGCCGAAGGTTCGGTTTCGGTTTCGGTTTCGGCTGAAAAACCAGTTTCGGTCGGACTCTAATAATATTATGATGTGATGATAACTAATAAAATCTCTTTAAAACATGAAATAGCTTTTATTAATAATAATATTCACCCACCTACTTAGTTTCAACCATTACCTACTGTTTAAGTAGTTGTATTTTGTTAGTGTTTATATTATGTAACTTTAATTTTTACTGCGTCTTATGATCATAATTATTCCTAATACTGTCAATATTAGAGTAGGTGTTTGGTTTGGGGTAGTAAGTCCCTAGTAACAGGCATTATATTGCTGTGAGTGACATGATCATATTTAGGTGGAAATTCTAGGATTTCATTAGTTGGCCATTGCTAGCAGACGTGAAAATTGGAGAAATTAAAGCTTTTACAATGATCTAATTGACCACCAATTTTCATTCTTGTCTAATCTGGGCCGGTGTCTCTATGGAAGATGGGGTTCTCCTTTCAGTCTCATCATTTTTTCCATTTATTTCATAAAACGCCTAAAGAAGTATAACTTCAAAATCATATCAAATCAAAGTTAATTACAGATATTTAACCGTACTTTTCAAGCGACATTTATGAATTCGATGACATTTGTAAGGTTTAAATGGCCTTAACTCATGTTTATTTTTATTTTATTTCGCAAACTTATTTTACAGAGTCCTCTATTTATTAACTAAATCACATGTTAGCTTGTGTTTATCCTTCATTGAAATTTTGCTTACAGAACTACTTTTCGTATGTACCTAATTATTTTCCTTTGTATACAACATTTTAGTATCATGCCCTGCATACCTAATTCTTTTGCCGAGTGTACATGTAGTGTTGTTAACAGATAAGCTTCGAGAAGTGCTCGCTCCGGCCGCGCTCGACGCCGGAGAAGTGTTCGCCGCCCAGCCCCATGGAGTCCAGCAAGGTGTCCGCGGCCTCGCCACGGCGGATCATCAGGTAATATCTAGTCTTTTCTGTTAACAGTTATGAGTTAAGTTAGAATGCTTCTTTTTTAGAAATAACTTTGACTTGACAACTATTCTCTAAACAAAAAAAGGGTGTGTGTACTTTTGTACGCGCGTGAGAAGTTATACTTCTTTGGCATAATTAAATAAATATTTAACCCCCTCCCCTCCCGGCATGACCGGCGTTTTTGTGTCAACACGGACGTGTTAAAAATTCTAAAATTTTTCACTCTCATAATTTTTTCCATTTATTTTATAACGCGCTTAAAGAAGTATAACTTCAAAAATATACATTTTAATAATAAGTTTTGTAGTAAAAGTTATGCAATTTTTATTTGAAAGTACCCATTGTTAAACTAACCAAATATATAGATATTTAAAAAATAGATACTAAAATCACCTTGATTCCAAGTACCTAGTTGTCTTATTAATCGAATTAATTGTCTTATTTTTAATTAACTATCAAATATAAGATATGAAAAAACAATAATTATTGTTACAAAAATAAGTGATCGCACTCAATGTCTGAAATGTAAACATAATGAGGATCAGTAAAGTTGTAGCAAATTCAATAGAACTATTATCCACGTGATTCTTTATGGCGTAAGAATGATATATCTTTTTGAATTATCCAAATCGGACCATTACTTGCGAAGATATTAAGTAATGAACATTGCCGTTCCGGCCGCTAAAATTCAAAGTACGCGGGTCCGTGTGACGTCATTAAACCCGACCGAGCGCAGCCGGCTACCGGCACTCCTTCTTCATGCTTCGACGGAGCCGATCTGATGCAGTTGGTCAATATAGTCGGCAATTTAATTACATGAAGGGCTGTAATTTTTTCATATTAAGTATAAAACGTACATAATATACCTAAGTACTAATAAAGTAGAAGCTGATTTTGTACAAGCTCAATCAGATAAACTTCCAAAAGTGGATTCTTTCATGGCTTTTGATTACCTAGGTAATCATTCTAAGTTCACCAGCGCTAAATCCGTGGTTGGAAAGCACAAAGGTAAAGGTGCTGTTTATTTATCTACGTGTACGGTCATCAGAAGTAGCTTAACATTTTAGTACCTTGTCACATATTTCTTGAATTTGTTGATGTTGTTCGGAAACCGTCGGAACAGTTACTATTACAAAGTTCTATAATGTTAAGCTGTTTCTGAGGCTGACTGTTGGTAGGTATTTATTAGGAATCTTTAGGTCTAACTTCTAAGCTGTTAGTAGTAGGTAGGGGTAAGAAAGAATGAATGTAAAGTATACGTACAGGGATGTAATCAGAACTTATGAAATAAGTGTTTATAGTTTATTGATAAACGAATGTTGTTTTCGGTATAGATATGTAGATCATTTTGCGGATGACTTTTTACCTACTTGTTCTTTATAGTGCATAGTTCCCTACACTTGCTGATCTATGACAGAAACCTTAATATTGGTTGTCAATAGCTGTTTTTTTTAGGGTTCCGTAGCCAAATGGCACAAAACAGAACCCTTATGGATTCGTCATGTCTGTCTGTCTGTCCGTCCGTCCGTCCGTATGTCACAGCCACTTTTTTCCGAAACTATAAGAACTATACTGTTGAAACTTGGTAAGTAGATGTATTCTGTGAACCGCATTAAGATTTTCACACAAAATAGAAAAAAAAAACTTAAATCTGAAACTCAAAAATTTTTTTTCATCAAACCCATATGTGTGGGGTATCTATGGGGTATCTATGGATCGGTCTTCAAAAATGATATTGAGGTTTCTAATATCATTTTTTTCTAAACTGAATAGTTTGCGCGAGAGACACTTCCAAAGTGGTAAAATGTGTCGTCGTCGTGTCCCCCCCCCCCTGTAACTTCTGAAATAAGAGAATGATAAAACTAAAAAAAATATATGATGTTAAAAAAACATTTGATTACCATGCAAACTTCCACCGAAAATTGGTTTGAACGAGATCTAGTAAGTAGTTTTTTTTAATACGTCATAAATCGTAAACCGCAAATTACCTATCATTATGTTACTTGCTGCTACGGAACCCTTCATAGGCGAGTCCGACTCGCACTTGGCAGCTTTTATTTCCCTCTCACTCATCGTTACAAATCATCCGTTGAGTAGTAGTAGGGGCTCGACCAAAATTAGCACTATAAAGGCAAATATTTCGCAAACGCACCCCTAAATCCAAACATGGTCCGAGAAGATCCATAATATTTTTCGGAGACCTTTTCAACGATATCCCACACTACAGGGTACGCGACGAATAAAAAATTCATCCTCACCCCTGTGTAGGGGAGGTACCCTGAAAAAAAAGTTTTTCAGTATTTTATTCCACGATTCTGGAGTTTTAAAAATGTGTATGTTCATGCCAAATTACAGACGGACGGACGGACATGACGAAACTACAAGGGTTCCGATTTTACTTCGGAACCCTAAAAAGTAAAGCGTATTTTATTTATTTATTTATTTATTGTATTGCTGCTGGACGGTTGAGAAGTTGGATTTCCATGACTGTACTGCTCAAAAAGGAGGCTGCAAACATAGCGTAGCATTTTTGATGTGGCTCCATAGACGCAGCGAGGAGCCATCTCCCACTGAAAAAAAAATGTTACTGAGCCGAACCACAGCTGGCTATACATATAGATACAACTACGAAATTTATATAAGTTAAAGATATGGTTCCCAGCCAATATTCCCAGCTCAGTTACTATCGAAGATAAATCATATATTATCTCTTTTTACAACGGAATACCATTTTCTACGAAGTTTTGGCTTTTTCGGCACGTTAAAAAATAGTCTTTTTGGCGTTTTCATAGAAGTGTTTGAACGTTTAAGCAATATACAATATTGATACATAGTTAAAAGGTGAATTAGGCACAAATCGGACACTTAATTTGTTTCAAAGTCACAAATTATCCAAACAAAACATTACGCGCCGTATCGCTGCCAGCGGCTAACTGGCGGCGACCGATATCGTGACGTCACAGCCTACCGCGGCGGCCGGCAGTGAACTTCGCTAGTAATTTGGTCATAACTTCGTAAATTTTTGTCGTAGAACAAAAATTTTTACACTGTCTGTTAAGGATTTCTTAGCTCTATAAATCTGCATTCTCAACTAAAAACGTTACGGATCCTCATTATTCACTCTGCCTAGCATGTACATATACGAAGTATCAGTATTTGTAAAACGGTACCCAAATTTGTTTGCTAAAAAGAAAGATGTAATCGAATTTAAAAGTAGACACCAGAACAAATTATGGCTACCAACTAGTAAAACAGTGTTGAGGTCTAGGGGTGCTTATCATATGTGTGTAAAAATATTTAATAATATTCCAGATAATTTTAAACAATTAACGTTACATAAGTTTAAGAAACAATTATATGAGTGGTTAGTTGACAAATGTTTTTACAGTACCGAATCTTTTATGAAGGAAAAATATAAATAATATTTAATAGCAATAATAATGTACATTGAATTAATTACGTATATAATCTAAATACCTATTACCTCAATAAAACTTGACATGCACAACTGAGAAAACAATGTAATATAATATTATATATTTTAATAATAGTAATGATATATATAATTGTAATAATAATAGTAGTATGATAGTGTCATTAATGTTAAGTTATTTAAATATCATGTAAATACATTTTAATAAATTTATATAAATTTGCACACCATCAACATGGTACATTGTGAGCTGCAAAAATCTAAAATTAAGACCTCTATGTAACCACAATTTTTGCAAATAAATATTCATTCATTCATTCATTCATTCATTCTTGTAACATTTGTAATATGTGTCTGTATTTATCCAAAAAATAAAGTAAAAATAAAGTTAAAACATACATACAACAAAACCCTGTGGCACCCAGATCCGGCGACCGCAGCGCCGCGTTGCGGGCAGAACTGGAACGCGGACGGCGGCAGAGCTTCGACGCCATCTTGCACGACACCGGGGAGAAGGTCAAGGAGATGTTTCAGGGTATGTACAGTATGTACACACAGCAAAATAGTTTGGTATACAAGGAAGAGGCTGAAAATCCAGAGATGTGTGAGGTGGCTATGCAATACGAGGATGTGTAATGCCAAAAAATACATAAACAACTATGCACAAATATACGCATCGCAACACACCCATACCCACCCTTTACAGACACGAAAAACAAATGTTAGTAAAGTAGTATTGAGCGGATTAATGTAAATGCGTCTTTCGTCACAAAGTACTAAACTTTAAGTGCGTATTTTCATTGGTCTTTAACCTAGTCAGTCACTGATGGAGTCGTAGATGCATACCACTTGCGTATTCTCTGGTATGCCCAACAGAAATCTTTAGCACTTCGCATGCGAGCCTACACGACCAATGAAATTACCAAAAAGCTTGTTATAAGTATAACATATTTTTTTAATATATGGGCAGGGCTTTCGCTATTCGGCGAGCGGCGTGGGTCGGGCTCCGCCCCGCGCACGCCGCGGCGAGCGTCCCCGCGCCGGCGGGACGGTGACGCAGCCTCCTCGGCCTCTGACGAGCGGTATTCTGACACTGACAGCCTTGCTAGGTATGTGGAACAACATCTTCAAAAAATGTGCCAAAAAATAACCAGGAGAATTTTCTTCGAAAAAGCATCATTTTTGTTATGAAAATAGCCGGCAAACGAGCTGAGGATCTACCTGGTGGTAAGTGGCTATCGTCGCCCATCGACATCAGCAACACCAAAGGCATCACTGATGCGTTGCCAGCCAAGACAGAGAAGAAAAAGAAAGAACTGACTCTCAAGCCCCCAGCCGGAACACGATGAGTCGTTTGGCGGCTGACTCATGCTCAAGGGTGGTAGCTATCCAGGCGAACCCCATGGAGAAATAATAATGCTATTAGTAAACTATTCAAATCAATATTACCTACTTATTTTACTTTGCCCACTAACTATGAATAATCTAAATTTTACTAACAAAAAATAACCGACTTCAAAGTCTCAAAAACTACATAGTTGTCAGATGTCGTTCTTTATGTGGGACCACATGACAGCCACCAGCTTTCGATTAAAAAAAGAATCATCAAAATCGGTTCGCCCAGTCCAAAGTTCTGAGGTAACAAACATAAAAAAAAAAATACAGTCGAATTGAGAACCTCGTCCTTTTTTGAAGTCGGTTAAAAAGAATGAAGATACATCAATATTAATAATATTTCAGTGTGGAAATGTTAACGGACGATCAAATAGCTTCCCTAATGCTGGACGCGCAGCTCGAAGCGGTGTGCGAGCGTCTAGCGGGCGTCGCTCGCCTGCCCCGCTCGCCACAGTCGCCTGAAGCTAGGTTCTGAACCTTAACGCAACGGGATAAGGTATATTGTTCTATATCAAGGGTGGACGAAAGAACAAGAAAGTCTAGTGTTAAATATCTACGATGCAATTGTCATTGTTAGATCTGAAAATTAGATTGTGAACCTTAATTCAATGGAATAAGGTATAATATTCAATATCTAGGATGGAATTTACATTATTGGGTCTGAGAAGTAAGAATAAGAAACTGTGAAATACTTGTTTTGAATCTTATATTAAATGTTATAAGGTATATTATTTTATGTCAAAGGTACAGCACCCTAATTCACGTAACTTTAAGACGCATCGATTGAGTTGCAGTGACGCTGCAATCAAGTTACAGTGACGCGGCAATCAAGTTGACGTTGGTTGACGTTGTTTGACAGCGCTCGCGAAAGCTACGAGAATACCGAAAGTGTTATTTTGATCGGAACGTCACTGCAACTGCACTGCAATCGAACTTCTTAAATTACGTGAATTAGGGTGCAGATATCGGAACTGAAGGTCATCAATACAATACGGGACTCTGAGGTATAATTTTGAAATGTATATCAACGCAGTAAGGAATGTTATTTAATAAGGTCTTACTTCGATCAGAAACCTTTCTGATGATTATGAGCATAATGCAAGATACGGTGTGTTTGTAAACACAAAAAAAAACGTTAGTAAGATCACGGATTGTAACAAGTTTTTAAAGTATAAAGGATATTTTATCTCGGTAATCACAATGATTACAAAGATCCATAGATCACACCATAGACTATACATTCGTATAAGACATATTATCATAGATTTTTCGATTTTGAATCGAAGACAACATAGCTTTCGATTTACCATTTCTATCGAAATGGGGGGGGGGGAAATCTTAGTTTCCAAAATGGCCATAGCTTGCGATATTTTGAACCTTAATGCAATTGAATAAGGTCCAAATTGGAAAGTCAAATTTATACTTTGCAATTAATTCGACAATAATGATAAAGACATGACATTCACCGTGTTCAATCATTTACAACATTGGTCCCCTGCAGTGCACGGATCCCTGTAGGGTACTTCCTTGTTCGTTGGACCAACTGACGAGATTTATCGACTGCATATTTAGAATGTACTGTATAGGTTATCGAGTAGCGAAATTGTAGTTAAATTGTTTGCAAAATAATATCTCTTTAGAAACGTGTAATCTTCTATCTCTGTCACACTTGTGCACCATGAAAGGGATAAATAGCTTTGTAGCGGATTATAATAAGTCAAATTTATTGTGTACAAATTTATTGCATTACATATTTATTTGTTCTTGTATCTTGACAAAAGTAACAATCGTCCATGACAGATTTATTCCTAGTCGCGTATTAAATTGAAAATATATTTTGGTTTGAATATCACAAAAAGTTCCTATGTTTAAGTAAACGTTCAGAGACAAAAACATATTTCTAAAATCGTATAATATTTGATTAAGTTATAAGTAATTTAGTTGAATTATCATGATAATACGATTGTAAATTATGGATTAAGTTGCTCTATCTTGCCTCACAAGCTTTAACATTTATATTTTCTTCTTGCCTAAGTACAATTTAATTTTATCAATCTTATCAACGTCATAATAATGAAATAGAAAAAACAGATGAGATACGTGTTAATAATGTTTCAGTAGATTAGAAAGGGAAGCTAAATATTAAGAGACTCGATATAAATAACTAGGATAATCGTACCTAAAACATAATCCAGTAATGCAACAATTGGACTACTTCTAATAATCGTTTTTCTTTTTCGAATGGACAATGTCAATTTGCTGTTGGCCCGCGAGGCCTTTACAGCTTCACGCGTTTTATACGATAATGTAATTTGTCCCTTGTTGGGCGCCAGTCTAATGTAGTATTGGCGACTAGTTTAGATCATTGTAACAGTAATTTGTGTATCGAAGGATTATTTAGGCAAAATATCGTCTCGTTCATTTTTATTTATACATTCGTTGTCTCCCGCGCACTACGGTTTCTCTCGGGTTTTCGTTATTTTCACCCTGTCTTTAAAAATAAGTCTAAAAAAGATTTTCAGATATTAAGACAATACTCTAATTTAAAATATACGTAAACAACTCACCTTAAAATTGAGTCTTATAGAAAAGTTACCTTATTTAAATGGAAATAATTGGTAACATTCAGCCGAGACTTTAGCATATAGAAATAGCCCAAATGTGGTTGTTTCTAAAAAGTCCATTTAAACCAACCCCCATAATTAACTATGATTTAAAACCAGTTAACCTTCAAAGTATTATTATTTAAATGGAATTAACAAAGTATTTTATCACTACTATTATTAAAAGTATTATTAATTTATAAACATTAAAATATTAAAATTATTTATACGATAATTTTTAATTTTATTTTCTTTTTATTGTAATTTATTTTATTTCGTTACATAAAATGATAACAATAGGTGACATTTAATATTAACAAGTACAGAAGTAAATTATGTAAATGCCGCCGTACGTATAAATAATTTAATAACAAAGCACTTTTTATTTATTGTAAACTAATGATATAGAAACATCACAACTTAATTTTAATTATCATTAATGAATGGATAAATAACTATAACTGGATTTAAAACAATGCAATATGAGAGAATGGATGCGGATATAGAATTTCTGTAAGGGAAGGAACAAATTTATTTTCATGATTTATTATACGCAAAAATACTCATAAAACTTTAGATTTTTGTCTGTACTTACGTTGTATGTAAGAGTTAATATTACGGTTACTTATTTCAAATTGAACGAAAATGTTTAATCAAGGGTTAAAGTGAGGAAATTATACTTATTGCCTCCCCGCCCTTCTCACTCCCAATATATTCACGCCCGTTAACACTCCTAAATATTTAATTTTCATTGAACAGTCTTCCAATCAAATGTTTTATCTATGGAATTAAATTGTTTTCATTCAGAGTTTATTGAGCGGCTGACGCGAGTGAAGAGTACATAGAGATTTTTAGATGACACATATTAGAACTTGTTTTTATATATTTTGTTAAATTTCCTTGTGGTTTACTCTAGTTAAATCTTGAGATTCAATTCATTAAAGATTTTTTTTTAAATAATTTATGTTTAATCAGAAATGAACGATCAATTTGTCACAACAAAATCATTTAACTAAGTTACTGTTTCAGAAAATATGTTGTATCATTTAAAAATATAAATAGAAATGTAGTTTATATTCTTTCACGGTTTATAATAATAACAAGGGGATGTCCTACAAAATATGTAAAAACAAGGCAAGTTGTTAATTATTAATAATTAGATAAATTATTATTAATAATAAAAAGTAGTTCAAAGTAGGTTTGTCAATAGCAATAATGGATAAAATATTATTAATACGCATTACCCGTGTGTTCGCACAATACAATTATTATTATTAAACAAATAAGCAACTCGCTTATTTGCAAGCAATATGGCAATAAGTCGTTTTAGGCTAAATAGCTTGAACGCCACGAAGGCTTCGTATAGTGACGTAAGCCTTTGTACATTCCTTTTAAAGAAACGTACTGTATCATTTGTATCATGTCACAGATAAGCTATTGTTTGCGTAATGGCTTATGAATGCGTAGTGTATAATTATTAATTTAAATCGAAGGACGCAATTATCACAATGGAAGATAAATTATTGTGATAGTGCATTATATAAATATTTGGTTTTTTAAATATTATAAAACCATAGTTAAAAAAAAATATTCTGTGAATATGAACTCACTTGACCTATAAGTTTAGACGTAACAGAAACCCCTACTGACTTTAAATAATTAAATCTACAGCTGTATTATTTTTAGCGAGGTTTTGAGAAACGTTTCTATAGCTTCACTTACTGCGGCTTACACCTAAAGCATTCCAGAACAGATAAAATAATGTAGCATAAGAATGTACGTGAAAATTATCGACTACACGACTTATCGTCATAATACGATGATGAACAGTCAAAGTAAATAAAACATGGAAGGATGTTGTTACATTGCAAGTGCAAAACTAAAATGAATTGTGCAATAGATAAATAGATTGGACTGATTATGGTGTCTTAAGGGATGTCAAAAATATATCGATATAGACGGTTTGTCAAAAATATATCCATATAGACGGTTTGTCAAAAATATATCCATATAGACGGTTTGTCAAAAATATATCCATATAGACGGTTTGTCAAAAATATATCCATATAGACGGTTTGTCAATTTGACGTGTACGATTTTATTGTTAAACACAAGTCCAAAGCTCTAATTGAAACTTTGTTCTTGATGCTTCCACGTTTTATATCGTTCACTGCTAACGGCATATCAAATTTTGACACTAACTAAAAGCAATATTAATCAATAGTTGCATTTATTGTAGTTACAAGTACAAAATAAAATTAACTATGTCTAGATATAAGGGAAAAAAATCCATAGGTTTAAAGAAATATTGAAGTAATTTTTGTGCAACCTGACTTGTTTTTATTTATGGTTTCTACATGTAATAACATGTTTTACCAAATTGTCCCAATTAGGACTTGTTCATAGAAACAAGGTATTTGAATTTTATGAATATACACGTTATATAACATTCTCATTATTATATAATAATATAACTCGCTTATATGATTATATGTATATATTTTGTTTTTCGTTGTTAAATCTTTTAATTTCGTCTTATAAAATTATAATAAAAAAAATTATATATAAAAAAAAATTATAATAAAATATAACATTTGTTCAAGTTCAGTCATAAAAAGGAATTGTGTAAAAAGGCTAAATAAATGTATCCTAAATGAATATCAATAATGAAAGCAAAAGTTCCCACCCTCGTTCTTAAGTATTGAGAATTTAGAAAAACAGATATTTTTCCAATGAAAAACCAACTCAATTTTTGTAGGTAAAAGGTTACGATAACCAATCCTTTATTATAAGTCGTAAGTTTGTAAGTGACAAGTAAATTGAGGAATGTAGAATCTCAACGCTTATCGTAAGCTTAGAAATAATCGCGCAGACATAATATTTTAGCATAATAATAATCACGGGAGTTGTGTTAAGGGACCGGTTATTAAACAAAGAACAATGTCAAAACTTTTATTTTATTTAATACTTATATTATATTAATGATGGCTTAAAATTGATTATTTCCATGTAGAATTCTGAATAAGGTTATTTATATATACAATATTATAATGGTAAGCGTTATTTTGTCGACCTGTAGCCTAGTTGGTAGCGACCCTGCCTGCGAAGCGAGGGGTCCCGGGTTCGATTCCCGGCCGGGGCGGATATTTATGTGACAGATAAATATGTGTACTCGGGTCATGGGTGTTATTGTGGTGTGTTATATGTGTCGTCCATGCCACCCGCGACAGGTTAAAGTTAGGGGTATGAGTGTGTAAGCGTTTATTTTATTTATTTGGTGTCATAATTTATCGTGTCATTGATGTGGTTCTTAGATTATTATTTTATAACTTTGAATGAATTCCAGTGCTTTGTTGTTACAGTGTAGGTATGTTTTATTTATCAGTCTACAAAAAATGTCAATTCAAAGAATTCCGTCTTAAGATTTTTTGGATTAGTACTAAGGCAATAGGTTTCCTGGAACGAAGCGAGGGCACCTATCAAATACATACGTAATGTAATTATAATTACATAATTATTTCATTGTTTTATTTCAACCTTACAAAATATAATAGCCAACAATGATAGCCGGTCGAGCCACAACTCCCTACTAATAATACTGAGATAGCTTTAAATGTTGATTTCGCCTTGTGATATTACTCTGTACAAAGGTTAGCCATACGAGTGATCGGCGTTACAATGTAAATATCGTGTTATGACTTGCCTTCACCAATAAATGATATAAGTAGTTAATAAGGTTGTTTTATTTTAAGAACCTCGAGCATTGGCTCGCTATGAAAGTCGCGAAGGAAAAAGGAACATTGTTCCATCGTTTCACAAGGCATGGTTGTAGCGGGTCCAGAATGATGAGTCCTAGGTCGGCTACTAAGACCCTGGGTTGTGTATGATAGGTACTTAAGCCCAATGCACACGTAACGGGCTTTTTCCCGTATGGGACGGGACGTGAAGTTTTGGAAACATTGTTTCATAGAAAATGTGTACCATAGTGCATTCGTAACGGAATCCCGTACGGGACATGGCACACGTACGGGACGGGAAAACATCTTCGGCGACTGGACCGTACGGGAAAAAACCTGTTACGTACGCATTGACCTTTACTCTTTTATCCTAGCGATCCCTTCAGATCCTCTAAGGAAAAGAAGAGAGAAAGAAAAGAGAATTTGTGGTAATAAATAAAAGTAAACGAATTACATCATCAATTATTTTATTAAATCAGTACATGGTTACAACATAATACGCACGGGACGGCAAATGCGTTATTTACAACGATCAAAATAATAACACCTACTATAAATGATTTATTATAATTATTTGGTTACAATTTGGCAACTAACGCGAATAAGTCCATTCGCTTTGAAAACATTTTCTATAATTTAAAGTCAAAACATAATGCAAAAACAACAATGAATATAAACTCTAAGCTAATAAGAATAAAGTATGATACAATTCTGACATCCATTAAATTTTTAGGACAGTGATTTTTATATGAAATAACCAAAATATAACCTTTATTTTTAATAATCACTGTAATTTCGATACAAAAAATATTTCAAGACATCAGTCAGATGTCAGAACTAACATAGAATGTAATTAAATAATGAATACATACATAGTTCTAAGTCTAAATCTATCTGGAATGTCGACAGACGGACAATATCGCACTAATACTATTACTAAGAAGCTATCACATTTAATTTATTATTTGAGCATAAAGTCTATTTTATGGAATAGGAAACGGATCAACGAATAAACTTAAATAAACCTATGACGAAATAAGTGTATTAAAATCATTGAAGTATTATTACTAGCGTATAGAATGGACACCGCGAACACAATGTATGTTCCAATGCATTGGCGCCGCGCGGCTTCAATTGCCAATGGATTCGTTCGATTATGAAAGGAGAACGGGGCTCAATTTTGAAAATAGAACCTCCCGGCGGGGACACACATTTTGTTCGAGATGTCTATTCTATGACATTATACTTCAATGATTAAAATTACTCGGTATAAGATTTCTTTATTGCTAACTTTTAAGCCCAAAGTGAATTATTTCATTTTTTTGCTACACAATAGAGCCTTTAAATGAAATTGAACCAATTCATTTGAAAGGCATATTAGGTATTATTCTAGTGTTAATATTACTACTTCAGAATTGTACTATTGAGATTGAATTCAATAGTAATTACTGAACATTCTGCAACTAATGTTCACGAATTTCAAATAGTGACGATAAGAATTATTATACCGAGTTCTTCAGATTATGCATATATTGGGACTAGTTAATGCCCAGTATACACTACTTTAAATAACGATAAAAAATAACGACATTTATTCATTCGTTCTCAAAAACGAAATTGAAAAGCATAGAAGGAATTTGGTAAAGAAAAACAAAAAGGGAATGAATGTTGCCAACAACAAGGTTCGAAATACAATACTTAACTCCATGCTTACATCAAAATCATAGCATTAAGTACACGGTCACTTGACTAAATAAATAATTTCAATGTCCATATCATTAAAAAAACTAGAAAAATAAATGTTATATTAGTGATTACTTAACAGTGCTTCACGATTCATTCAAAAATATATTTATAATATAAAAGAAATACAAAAATACACATACAAAAATAGCACAGCGAAGAGTAAACTGCAAGGTAGGTACAGAATAACGCCTTAACTCAGAGTCACTAACGGTTATTTAAATAGCTCCTTAGCATAGAATTTACATGGTGATTCTTTACTAAGGAGCGATTAAAGTAACCATTATGTGACTAGAGTTGGGGCGTAAGTAATGAAAATAATATGAACAGTTATCCCGATCTAAACATTTTCTACTATCATACGACTACATATAAAACATCTATATTTTCTTATATCTACAAATATTCTTAAAACGACAAATGTGTTCACAACAGTTATTAATAATTCAAAACATTTCACGATTCAAAAATACACAGGTTAACCGAACTATTTCCATTACAAGCTTGCTATATTTAATGAAAAGGACAAAAGACACGTTATTGTAGCCAAAACTTTATGTAAATATACATACATCCGATTTCTACAAGATTATATCGTAATATCATAAAGATGAGTGCAGACTATGTAACATTACATGTAATTAAACATGGTTATTTAGCATGTGTCAAGGACGATAAACAATGGTAAATAATGTGGACGAGTTATATAACATGTTACGTAATCTGAACGCACCCTAATAACATGTCGACGGTTAAGAATCAATATTGTCTATCTAAAAAAAGTCTACTTTGCAGATGAAAAAATAATTTTTTTTTATATATATTATTGATTTCTTGGCCGTCGTTATACATTATAATATAATAGTTGGACATAATATATAATACATATAATTATTCTGCTGTGTCTTTATGAAAACAGAATGAAATATACAATGTAATATGACAATATGAATGTAGCATATTCAATATTCAGCGCCTGTGGTCCTGTTACTTGGTTCTGAATCTACTATAACAATACAAAATGGAATGATTTGATTTAAATCTTGTTGCATTTCTAATAATTTTATTGATAAAAAGTAGCATTAACGTTCTAAAACAGCAGAGAATATTTGATCTTTGAGCAGGTTTTGAAGCAAATTATAGTGGACGGATTTAAGTCGAAAATATCTAAAAAGTCCAATATTTCAGCGGCATTTATGGAAAGTGTTAACTGAAATGTCATGTTCACATTTACAAAATGAAGCTGACATTTTGGGGGTCATTAAGGGTTTTTTTAAGACATAAATGGAATTCCTAGTTCCATATAACGCTTATACTAATGAGTCCTTATATTTAGACAAAAAATATTTCTAGTTTCTTTTTATTTTATTTTCCCAATATATACAAGTTATAACTCGCCTGTGGTCGCACAATTGACTTAGAAACCCATTGGAATCACCCTGTTTCTGTCACATTTGGCAATACGTACCTTATTCTTAAAGTCCGGTTTAGACGTATTAAGTAGTTAAGTAGATATCAAAATTTTTAGTGCGCGTCCAAACCTTTAGTTCATACAATTCTTCACGAAATACTTAATTAATTATGCATATTACTAAATTTTAACTAAAAAGTGTCTGTCCAAACGTGTTAAGTGATAAGCCTCGCCCACCTACTTAACAGTAAAATAGAAAATTTTCTAAATTGTTTAGTTGCGTACTAAATTTTAACTACTAAATTGTCCGTTTATACGTACCTATTAATTTTGTTAAAATTTAGTTATCTACTGAACTACTTAATACGTATAAACCAAACATTACATTATCTTACCACTTCACAGATCGCATCAATAGAGCTATAATTTATGTTGTTAATGTACAAAAGAAGTATTTTTATATTTTCGGTAAGCATCCCGTAAAATATAAATTTATATTTTACAAAGTTTCAATCACACTAACAATAACAATTATATCCTAAATTAGCTTAGTTTAATATGTAACAGCACTACATTTTAGTCAACTACGTCATTACACATAACCGATTGTTAGTAATAACCTACGTCAACAAGTCATTCAACAATTTAATATAAAATTATTATTGCATCAAAATTTGGCACCGAATCAATACTTTTCAGTGTTTCAATGGAATAACATTTTTGGTATACAATATAATTGCAAATGGTTAAAACCAATCCAATATCCCTCCAGTCCGCTGTTTAAAACGTAGGTCAGACGATAACCAAATTAGAAATTCATCGTTTTTGGTTAAAATTAATATGAAATATTTCTTGTTACTGTATACATACATTATTGTATATTATATTATATTACTTAATTGAGGAGATCTAATTTGAGCCACGAATTGAGCTGCATTGCCAATGTATAAGCCACTAGAGCAAAAGTTGAGCTTTGTGGCTAAAAGATAACACTTGACGAGTCTCATGGAGTTGTCATTTATTTTAAAGGTATGAAATTTTTAAGGGACTAGCATAGCACATAGTAAGAAAGAAGATTTATCTTTAGAATGAAATACAACCGGGCCAAGAAAAAGCATCGTAATTTTTAATGTTATAAGTAGATATAGCCACTAGAGATCACATTAAAATAATAAGTAAACTTTTTATCAATTATATAGAAAACATTTTGCAGACCTTTTTGGCAATTTCACTAACTCATTCATCCATAATTTTATTGTCGATAGATAGAAATCTTACGATCAATCACAATAATTTCAACATAACAGTATGCATGTCATAGTGTAGTCTTCACTAGTTTGTAAAACCCCCTGTATTTAATCAATACCATTGAATAATCATTTAATTTTAATCTATCTTTGAATAATTTAACATCTACTTTGGAAGCTAATATAATACTATAAATATTGAATAATCCTAAATAAATTAAATAAATTATATTTGGGGGTACAAGTTAATGTCTTAATATCTAAACATTAATTACTTACATAACAAATTATACATATAAGCAAAATTTAAACATATAAGAGTTCATTTTCAACCCGACAGACAGTATTTACTTAACATAAAAAAGCCACAATAATACATCATTCAAAATATACAACAAATTAAATTATTTCATTACACTAATCTACAACAGAGGGCGCCACAAGTAATCCTGAATCACGCTATCGACATTTTCTACACAAAGTCCGTGTCCGTACACTTCATCACGACAATATTGACACTTCGTTACTCCATAACACACTTTCATACCACGCATTGGTGTTTCTTCATAGAAAATCTCTCAATGTATTACGGTTCTGAAAATATATTTAAAAAACTTATAGTTAATGAATTATTTTTTGTTCCACTACACCATCACTACACCAATCACATTGGTATAATACACGAAGGCATTTCAACGCTGTATGTCAATTGTCAAGCACTTCTGACAACAACAAAAGCGTGCGTATCGTTTTGTATTGACAGAGCGACTACGAGCAGAACGGTCAATTGCCTGTTCTTACCCTCTTCTTCGGCGCGCTAGTGCTTTTTTACACGCTTTATATTAGCTTCACCTGTATGTTTGTTTGTAACTTGTAACCGACTTCTTTGGACTTGATTTTGACCCACTTCAAACAGGTCAGATTTCTTTCATACCTCGTGGACTTATCGAGGGCCGATGACAATTCAATATTCAAAGAAAAAAGAAAGAAAAACCTAATTACACGCTTTATATTAGCTTTAAACGGTCAGATTTCTGTCAAACTTCGTAGACTTATTACAGTGGACCCGCGGTAATCCGGACCCTGTGTAATCCGGCGCCCCCTGTAATCCGACACTCCTATCACTGTTGATTAATTATACATAAAAAATCAATTCATAAAAGTTCATTCTTTGATTGATTCTTTGATTTGTAATTTGTCGGATTACAAGGTACTCTTATTCAAAAAATTCCGGACTATAGAGGGTCTTAGGCAGTACTCTATAATCCGACATCGCTCTGCAAAATGTTTGTCGATGACCGCGGGTCTACTGTACATTATAATATCAATGGTACAGCCACTCACCGCTATCAGCACACAGGCTGAGCGTGGCGAGGTGTCACGGCGCGGCCGGCCGGCACTGGGCGCACTGGCCCATGGCGCCGCAGTACCGCTCCAGCTGGAACGACGCGGACGACACGTTGAACTGCTCGCGAGCTAGCCGCTGGCACTTGCCGAGCACTGTCTCCCATTCTGTTAACTCGTCTGTGGATAACGATAGCATATTATGAAACGGTTTTATGTTAACACATAAAATAATAGGGTAACCCCTATTTGTGTGTTAAATGTTACAACCCAAATTAGAAATAAGTGGCCATCCATAAATTACGTTACACGTTAGGGGGGAAGGGGGGGGGGAGTCCATGTAGTGTGACACTGTGTGACAAGGGGTGGGAGGGATTCCTAAATTTTGTGACGTCACATTTCAAAATCGAATAAGTGGTATGTATAGGTAAATATTAAAAAATGCTGTTTTAATTTAATAATTTCTAGGTGTAAAATTTCATATGTGACGTCACACTAGGGGGGGGAGGTCTCACAAATGTGACCAGCTGTGACAAGGAGTGGGAGGGGTCAAAAAGTCATGAAATTAGTGTGACGTAATTTATGGATGGCCCCTAAACTTACTTCCTCTTATTCTAAAGAGGTACTTGATGGTGACTTTATAACCCCCACCCCCCCCCCCCCCACCCCTCTGTAGGAGGAGCCTACATTAAGTTTTTGGTACTCTTCGTGCTGTTCCCCAACACCATTACACTAGTACCAGTAGCGCACTCACCGATGGCGACGTGCGCGGTGAGCACCACGTGGTGCGTGGACAGCGCCCACGCGTGCACCGAGTGCACGTGCCGCACGCCCGGCAGCGACGCCAGCGCCGCCACGCACTCGCGGTACCTGCGCACAACACGAGTCACGACGATACGTTTACACTCTATATTGATGTCATTGTCATGTGGCTTGAAGATACTTGTCGACGGTTAAAAATCAATTATAGGTACCTCTCTGAAAATAGTTATCTTTACAGGAAATGAAAATTCTTACTGTTCAATAATAAGTCACTGAAAGTGCATAATGTATGGAAAAAAGTTTTTCCTTGCATGTGTGAATATAAATAATTCTTGACAAAAAATAACCGACTCCAAACTAACTCATAACCTACTCGTCAGATCTCGCTCAAATTTAAGTAGGACCACATGACAAGCACCAGCTTTCGATTAAAAAATCATCAAAATCGGTTTACCTAGTCAAAATTTGAGGTAACAAACATAAAAAATACAGTTGAATTGAATACCTCCTCCTTTTTTGAAGTCTGTTAAAAAACTTTTTGTCTTGCAGGATATATGTATGTTTTAGCGGTGTAGTATCCGTCTCTCTCTCTCTCCCTATATCTTTGTGTGTGTGCGTGTGTGTGTGTGTGTGTGTCAGTGACCTGAAGTCCGCGGGCACGGCCTGCATGAGCATGGCGAGCGCGTCGCGCACGACGCGCGCGGACGTCAGCAGCACGAGCACGCTGAACACGAACGTGCAGATCGGGTCGATCACCTTCGCGCGCGGCTGCAACCACATTGTTAGGTTAATATATTGGATGAGGAGTTAGCTTGATTTGACCCCTATATTACTAAAACGCCAAAAAAAAAATATATATATGTTCATCTAATCGTTACCAAATTAAATTGTTGGCTAATATCAATATTTCATCAAAATCCATCCTGCCGTTTTGCAGTCCACAGTGTACAAACCTACGCACGTCATTTTAATATGGACTTACAAAAAGTAAGGTAGAAAATGACACAAGGCAATAAGTCCGCGCTTTGTAATAAATGAATATTAATTTCTTGAATTTCCAATAAAGGATAAACAAACAAACTTACATAAATCTTGATGAGTACAGCAGCCAGCAGCACGCCGCAGCTCTGGATGAGGTCGCCGATCACGTGGATGAGGGCCGCTCGCAGGTTGATGTTCCTACGGACAAACATTACGCATTCATAAAAACAAGCAAAGTTATACAAGTCTTATAAAATGTATTGTTTCTTTCACTTTTATGAAAAACGATAAAGACAAAACATACTAGAATATAACAGTGCAATAGCTGAAATATGTTTATTGAGGATTTATTGATAGCGTAGTTTGTTTTTCGCAAGTGTTTATAAATACATCTGGATGTGTGTGTTCTTGTTTCTGTGTGTTGTCCGTAGAACACTCACAACACACAAATCCTAATGTGGGGCTATCAATGTGTAACTTTATTTTCTTGGCCGGCAACGAGTTGGTGACGCCCCCAGTGTTGCTAATGTCCATGGGCGGCGGTGATTACTTACCATCAGGTGACCCGTCTGCTCGTTTGCCTGCTAAAAGCATAAAAAAAAATAAAAAAATATATATAAATCACGTGTCACATTGTTTGTCCGCGAGGGACTTCTAAACTACTTAACCAATTTTAATCAAATTTGCACACCGTGTGCAGTTTGATCCAACTTGAAAGATAGGATAGCTTACATCTCAAAATAATAATAAAAAACGTTTGACAGAACAAAGTCTGTCCTTTTATTATGCGAGTATCTATTCTAGCCTCACCTCGGCCTAGCCCCGACGACACTGGCCTCAGTCCCGGGCAAGTCCTTCATGCCATAATCTCCGTTGGCGAGCGAGCCGTTGCCCGCCTTGTGCTGCGCGCGCCGGAACAGACGGAAGCGGGGGCGGGGCGGCTCGTGCGCGTGTGCGTGAGCGTGCGCGCAGGATGCGCCGCCGTGCGTGTGGTGGTGGGCTGAGCGGAGGGGGAGGGGGAATTTAATGGAATTTAATGGCGAATTTAGTATCGTAGTATTACAGGGATGATTATGAATAGATAATTAGATTCGATTCTTCTTTAATTCCAACCTTACTTCACCGCCCAAATATAACTTGGCTAACTGTTAAAGTAAAAATGTTTATTGTCCGTGATTACGAAAATTGGGCTCTATATGTAATGGAGCATAATAATAGGACACGTACTAAGTTTTCTTTACTTATCTGTTGTGGTATAACCAATGCGCCGTGACGACAAAACGTTGCGAGACTACTTTTTTTTTTGTTAGCTCGTCACCTAGCGGAAGAACATCGAATTATCGAAGTAGTCTTCAATATCTAAATTAATTTTTATCGATATAAAACTTCTTATTTTCACTTAAAAAGTTAACACTTTCAGCAATATCCCAAGCACAGACATACAGCACGAATGCTACTATGCCTCCTCAAGAGGAGAGACCCTTGCTCAGTAGGAGGCCGTTAATGTGTTGAAGCCATACAATATAATTACATGCTCACAATATCCGAAGCACAATCATGCAACACGAGCTCTATAGGACATCACGGCGTCTAACACCTCTGTATAGTGAGGTTACTGTACACTCACCGATATCCGAAGCGCAGCCATGCAGTACCAACGCTAGCACAACGTTGAAGAGCACCCCGCCACCCGACACCAGCATCATCATGTCGGGCTGGATGTCGTACTCGCCGGAGCGCACGCGCACCGCCGCCACGTACACGAACACCGCCGTCAGCGCCCAGATCAGGATCACTGACACCATCGCGCCGAGCACCTCTGGGGAGATTGGGGAGGTTATTATGATGGTTCGATGTGGTATTAATGTCATAGGTAGTGTATCTGTTTCTTTGTGTAATGAGTAAAGCTCGAAAGGTGCGGTGCCACTATCCGCTGCCATGAATTTTATTATGAGCATTGTCTAGCTCACAGATTACCCCCAATAGATACCGCATACCAGGCAACTGACGCGCGCTAACACGTTCGTGCATTTGCATGTTCACAACATTAGTGTCAACCAATACTGACCCGTCAAATCCAAGTATGAATTAGAAATAGCCAATCACAGCGCATTTTTTTTGTCCCCCGCAAGCCGCGCCTTCCGCCAGATTTTGTGAGCAACTCTAAGAAAACACTTATGCGGTATCTATTGGGGGTAAACTGTGGTCTAGCTACTCGACATAGGCATGTAGTTGAAAGGCGTCGTTCAATGAAAGAGCTGAGCAATTAAACGGCTGTTTCATCCAGTTAGCTGCTTACATATCGATAACCATGATAAAATGTCATCAATATTCCATCTTGACCATTTCACTAGAACAACATCAAAACTTCACTAGAATCAACATGCAAAAGTGGTGACCCCGGTAACTAAACTTCTGATCAACTAACGCCATCTCTAATCAAATTCCAGAACTCACCAGCTCGCCGGTACCCGTAGGTCATGTTGGCGGTTGGCGGGCGGCGTGCACAGCGGAACGCCAGCAGCGCGAGGGCAAAGCCCCCGCAGTCGCTTAGCATGTGCGCCGCGTCGCTCATCACGGACAGGCTGCCGGCTAGGTACCCGCCCACTAGCTCGCATATCTGAAAAAATTAAAGAATCAGAGGAATGCGGAAGAGATATTTCTATCTCTGTCTTTTTGGGCTCACTCACTTATCTTTGTTAACGAGAGTCCCTTGTTATGTCGTCCCAAGCTATGGATCAATTTCATGGATAGGAATATGTATTTAACAGCACAGACATAGTCAGGTGGCGATTTTTCAACTGTCTTGACGATTATGCATAAATAGATAGACTATATTGAGAACGACAAAAACATGACAAATTTTAAACAAAACAGATTTAACACCCGTTGACAATGGTTACATAATCCGTTTCTGTAATGAATTCGTTACCGTAACGGCCGCAATCTGACGAATAGCCGTAATCTATGACGCTCGCCGTTACCTTCGGATTAATGACCCGGCGGAGCTCAACATGCCATTTCAGTAAAAAAAACACTGCTGAAGACTTATTTTTCTGTGTAATGAGATAACCGACAAACGACTAACATTCCATGTAAAGCAATTGGTCCCGTATTAGATGTTATTATCAATATTATTATTATTACTAGTATTATTATCTTTCCGTGAAATCTGGATAGGTACCACATTTTGCTTGAGTCGATCGTCAAACGACTTCGTGTAAGCGCACAGCTGCTTAGGAGCCAGTTCGTTCTCTTCTCCTTACTATCTCCTCCGGGAGATACCTTTGATATTGCTCATAGCCTCATAGCAATGGTGGCCACTTACCACCATGTGGATCATCGCCCAAACAACTCGTTTGAAGTCAAGTACAACTGTAACATGTAGTTTCTACATCGCCACAGGCACTTCTGTGTAGCTCTCCTGTTGGACAACGTACGGACTGTTCTCCTCTTACCATTGTAACGAGGTGTAAATCCTCGTTCAATACTCCTTGGCTGGCAGATGCATTTTTCTTCTAAATTTTTAGTTTTAAAAAAAAAAGGTGTCTGTCACCTGGGTTCCCATCGGGAGACTATGTAAAAACATTATTTTATTTTTGAATACTTTTATTTTTCTATCAGTGCTTATTTAATTTATTTTGATACAATGTTTTAAGACTAAGTATTGCTATAACAATACAATATTTTGGAAAAATCGGAATTGTGCAATACTTAATTACCTACCCCGCCCTGGGAGCCCTACCTACTACTTATTACTGTGGAGGATCTGCACCATAGACATAATACTACTAGACTAGGCAAGGTATCAGAACATATGTAAGTGAAACCGTCACGCTGCGAAGAAAGGCAGGAGGTAAACCTATCCTTGTCTTACTTACGAGTTACGCGAGTCTCCTTGGTCTCTTTCTCTTTCTAATAGCGTGACGCAAAGAAGGCCCGCTTTTCTAGTCTAGTAGTAATATGTCTATGATCTGCACCCTCTTACCATGAACACCCCGCAGAGCACCAGCGCCGCCAGCAGCTGCGGCACGGCGCTGGGCGGCTCCGGCTGCGTCCAGTGGCAGTGCTCCTCCGCATCGCTGGACACCGCCACCGGCACTTCTGTGTAGCTCTCCTGTAGGAAAATGTACGGACTGTTAGCGACAACTCGTAACTACGAAACCCAGTGACGGATTAACCCTTAATCTTATTAAGCAATTGCCTAGGGCAATCACGTCTGGGGGGGCACCAGAAGAAGCACAAAAAAGCACATAAAACCACGTTGACATACGGATAGGGGGGCCCACAGGCGTGGATTGCTTAGGGCATCAAATAGTCTTAATCCGTCACTGACGAAACCTCATCATTCATACTGCGTGCCGCGAAGGACTGGAATAGCCTGCGTGGGTGTTCCCGTCCACCTATGTACAATGTAGGTGTCTTCAAGAGAAGAGTGAATAGGTATTTATTAAGTTAGCGCGTTCACCATCTTGAACTCCATCGCCACTTACCATCAGGTGGGATTGTTGTCAAGCACTAACTTATTTTATGTAAAAGAACTAGTGATGGGCCGACTACAACCGACTAGTCGGGAAAACCGACTATTCGGCATGTTTTCTAGTCGCCGACTATTCGCCGAATAGTCGGCAAAAAAGGCCGAATAGTCGGCATTTATTTTCGCTACTAAAAATAAAGTTAAAGAAAACTCCAAAATTATAAAATCAACATAGTTAACTTGATTTATTATTTTAATAAATCAGATAATAACCAAAAAAATATTGAAGTGAGTGACAATGCGCCTTGATTTTGCTTCAACGCCTCTTTGATCGATAATTCCAATCTATACTATAATAAAACTCGAAGGGCAAATTTTCTGTACATAGAATTTTTGGAACGAAGTTCCTTATCGCGCGTTGCGAAAGGGGGCTAGGCGGAAAATTTGGTAACGACACTTTTTGCCGGTAACGACACTTTTTGCCGTCGTAGTTTTTTTTACATAGAAAACAAGCCAGAGTACTAGGATAGCAAAAACATGCAGCAAGTGTGCCAAAACAAATCTAAGGTATTAAATTTCTCACGAAATGCTGCATGTTTTTGCTATCCTAGTACTGACTGCAAGGTATTTCGTTCCATCCGGGTATCCCTTGACACCTCTCAAGTTTTTTTTTTATTTAATTTTGATTAGGGGGCACTTCAATAACGTGTTAGAGCACAAAAATATATTTTTCAGAATTATTGTCTGTCTGTCTGTTTGTCTGTCCGGGCATCACATGAAAACCCTTGAACGGATTTCGATGAAAATTAATAAAGTTGTTACTAATACTCCGGGTCATATTTTAAGATACCTTTTATCCCGGAAAATTAAAAGGTTTCACCGGGAAACGTGATGAAAGTTTGTATGGAATAGTTTTAAAACATCAACCGATTTGCTTCAAAGCAACAAATGTTCCTTGCTTAAATTTATGGAACATATATTTTTCAGTTGTTCAAAATTTTGAAAACAATAGAAAAAAAATACAAATTAATGTGAATATTGCTTATTTTTCAAAACCCGTTCCTGGAGGAATCCTTTGTGATTTTATCGTGGGTTTCAGTATATAAATTACTAAATATAAGTACTTCAATATAAATTCACCGCTTTTTAAATTTCCTTGTGCAAGAGGTACAAATAAGGTAAAACAATTTCCGTATGCGAAGCTGCGGGCAACAGCTAGTGTATGTATAAAACAGGGTGCTACTTTAAAACAGGAGTCATCGATAGCTTTTGAATCATTTTTACCGTTATCTTGCACAATAGGATGAATTATGGTGGTAAAGAGTAAAAATTTGACTGAAGTAAGGATGATCGGCATTGCCGACTAGTCGGCCGAATAGTCGGCAATTTTCTTGCCGACTAGTCGGCTAGTCGGCTGATCGGCAAAACCCATAGTCGGCCCATCACTAAAAAGAACCTAAGTTTTTTGTGGGCAATGATGTTTATAAACATGCAAGTACCAAAGTATATTATTTTTATACATCCTCAATAGTTAATTGAGATTATTCACTCCCAAAAAAAAACAAATCTTTTCTCTTTTATACTTTACTAATTTCGGCTTGAAATGTTTCCTCAAACTTTTTAAAATTTCCATAATATTATGTTGATCGTAACATTTAACGCTATGTTCGTTATCAATAATTACAAACGCCTGATGTGAACTGATTAAGTACTCTGTGATGTGAACTTTTAAAAACGTCAAAGGCACTTCAGTTTAGACACAAGAGCCTGTGTCATGTTGCTTCGGTGGCAGAGTGTAGAATAATGGACAAAAAAATAATTTTCGTTACATACATAATGATAATGGACAGTACTCCACGAAAATCTTCTAGATAATTGCCCCGACCGGGAATCGAATCCACGCCTTGCTTCGAAAGCAGAGTCAATTATTGCAATAAATAAATATTAAAAATATGCATGTTAATTGGGATCGAAAACAATATCCATTTAGCATTCGAATTTTTTACGAATGCGTAATTTTATTCCCACACCACTTATCTTGTTATATATTACTTATCTTGTTACTGTTGTTTTATCTTGTTACAAGTTGTTACATGAAAGTTAAAACTAAAAACAGGGGTTCTTGGTATCTTTATTAAAATGTTTTGTGTTCCATTCCATGATGACAAGTTTAAAATCACTCTGTATGTCGATACCATGTTGATACAAAATTTTACCCACAGGTAAAAACTCCGATTTTATCCAAAGTTAATCAAGTGGTAAATGAGTAGATTGTCCGCCGGGTGGCAGGCGTGGGGTGGTAGCCGGTAGAACGGTCAGATGGCCACCCAGCGCCATCGCTGTGGAGCGATTTAATTAGATTCGAGCATTGGCTCGGTAGAAATACGCCGTCATTTTACCAGATAAACCTAAGCCCTAGTACAGTCGGCCGCAGAAGTAGCTTAACATTACAGTATTTTGTAATGGTAACTGTTTCGACGGTTTCCTAGCAACATCTATGACAAATTCAAAAAATGTGACAAGGTACTAAAATGTTAACCTACTTCTGCGGCCGACTGTACTACACCTAGTATTGTTTGTACACTACACAGTTAGTCGTTTGTGAATGACGCCCTTTGCGTTTCAAATGACACTGACCATTTTGTGCGGTCCGTCACAAGGTAAAAAGTATTTGGTAAAATTGCGAGGTATTTTTAGTAAAAATCAAATTATAATTTTTATGATGATAGTTTTATCTGACCATCAATTTAGAACCCAGTAGTGGAATTAGTGGAGCAAAATCTTGTTAAATAATTCAAATAATCCGACGCAGTAATACAAATAATCCCTCTTCAGTAGATTGCGACGTCAGCGCTCTAGCTCGTTGAATGAAGTACCTGCTGGTGGGTAGACCGTACTTGTATTCAGGTTGATAAGTGCTTTGAATATATAATTTTTATGAAATGATTTTTTTACGCTTTAATAAAAAAAAATATAGTACACGCGATGCTAAAAATACGGAGAATGTTTTTACCCGACTGCCATTTAACGTATAGATTGCGGTTTTTTTTAAAGTATAGTTGCATCTTGCACAGTAAATATCTCATTATTTAATGTTTAAAACATACAATTGTTCATTCCACAGAATTGTTAATTGATATGGCGAGTCGCGAGACTATCTATTATTGATTCTTTTGGTTTCTTCTACTTGCGGGTGATTGCTTGCGGTTATTAACGTTCAACCATTCAATATTCTGTGTAACATGTTAGATTGGAACCAATGAACTAATATACCTACTAACGTACACGTTCACTGATTGGAACACAAGTAAGCGTTAAGACTATACTATACATTTCTTAGACGAGTCTAATTTAGTAAAATATCGTACAGTGTCTTTTTGACTTACTTTTTACCTAAGTTTTTTTCTTAATTTCAATAAGCCAGACACAAAATGAAAACAATTACTTAAGAATAAAAATAATTTAAAGCTAAAACTAGTTTTTTTTTTTTAACTAATTTCAATAAATGTAGTGCCAAAGTTTACAAATTAGACTCGTCTGAAAAAACGGACAATATTTCGCTGCTTACTTACAAGTTTATACAGTATAGAAAAATATAGGGAGGATTAATTTTTTAAATTGACGTTGATAGCCGTATCACAAAAATTAGTATTCCGCTGTCTGAAAACATCAATTTCATGTATTGTTCTGTGTCGCTGCGTCGCGTCGCTGTCAAGTTATATACCTAGTGCATCTTTATGTCGGCCGGCGGAGATTGCTCAGCTTAAGGGGATTGGCTCGCTCAAATCTCAAAAACACTGTAAGTTTGAAGAAGACTGCAGATGAATCCTTTTGTGCGATTTCCATATAAAAAATATATGGTATACTGAAGGTCATCACAATGATATTGTATTGTTTAAAATTTTAATAACCTCTCCCAAATATTGGGAAAAATTTTTGTTAAATAGGTCCTTCTTCAACCTAAATTGTAAACTTTCTTTGTAACGGATATATAGTTCGGCATGAATTTTGTACTAAAAAATATGTAATAACGTGTTTCACAATTTGTATTGTTGTTTTTTTCTTAATTCTTTTATTATTTTTAAATAATGAATAAAAACCCAAAACTTCACCAGTACCCCACTGGAGCGCCCCCGATAAGCCCTGCGTCGCGTGCTCGATCAGTGTCTCGATGACTGTTGTGACGGGTGGGTTGTACGCGCGTTATTTTTTCCTAATAAAAACTAAAACTTCACGTTTTGAAAATTTTTTGAATGAAGTCATATTGTAAATAGTACAAATATAAATATTTCGTAAAAGAACAATAGAAATTAAGTTTGTAAATATATGTAAAGTAGATTATAATTTCGTTTAGTTTATTGACCCTATCATAGAGTAAGACTGACTGTGGCTAAATATTGTATGAAAATGTAAAGTGAAACACGTGACCGAGGTCTCCAAAACTATTGGTAAGTATATTGAGTACATTATTTTTAGTGTGTTTATTTTTTGAACGTTTTAGCTATCTTGAGAATTTCGTTTGACGGCGGATGGAGATCTAAATGATGATGACTCCGAAGGTGGGTATTAGCATCTCATTGACTGCACTACGTATAACCATCGTGTTTGGATTCATTTGAAAGGTCTCATGGAGACCTTGGTGAATTATGATGTCATCTACCTGATGGTGGACTCCGAAGGTGGGTAAAGGATCTCAGTGATGGCACTACGTAGAACCATTGTGCTTGGACTCATTTGAAAGGTCTCATTGAGACCTTGATGACTGATGATGTCACCTACCTGATGGTGAACTCCGAAGGTGGGTAAAGGATCTCAGTGACGGCACTAGATAGAACCATCGTGTTTGGATTCATTTGAAAGGTCTCATTAAGACCTTGATGACTGATGATGTCACCTACCTGATGGTGGACTCCGAAGGTGGGTAAAGGATCTCAGTGACGTCACTATGTAGAAGTATCGTGCTTGGACTCATTTGAAAGGTCTCATTGAGACCTTGGTGACTGTTGATGTCACCTACCTGATGGTGGACTCCGAAGGTGGGTAAAGGATCTCAGTGACGTCACTATGTAGAAGTATCGTGCTTGGACTCATTTGAAAGGTCTCATTGAGACCTTGGTGACTGTTGATGTCACCTACCTGATGGTGGACTCCGAAGGTGGGTAAAGGATCTCAGTGACGGCACTACGTAGAACCATGGTGCTTGGACTCATTTAAAAGGTCTCATGGAGACCTTGGTGTCTGATGACGTCACCTACCTGATGGTGGACTTCGAAGGTGGGTAAAGGATCTCAGTGACGTCACTATGTAGAAGTATCGTGCTTGGACTCATTTGAAAGGTCTCATTGAGACCTTGGTGACTGATGATGTCACCTACCTGATGGTGGACTCCGAAGGTGGGTAAAGGATCTCAGTGACGGCACTACGTAGAACCTTCGTGCTTGGACTCATTTAAAAGGTCTCATGGAGACCTTGGTGACTGATGATGTCACCTACCTGATGGTGGACTCCGAAGGTGGGTAAAGGATCTCAGTGACATCACTATGTAGAAGTATCGTGCTTGGACTCATTTGAAAGGTCTCATTGAGACCTTGGTGACTGATGATGTCACCTACCTGATGGTGGACTCCGAAGGTGGGTAAAGGATCTCAGTGACGGCACTACGTAGAACCTTCGTGCTTGGACTCATTTAAAAGGTCTCATGGAGACCTTGGTGACTGATGATGTCACCTACCTGATGGTGGACTCCGAAGGTGGGTAAAGGATCTCAGTGACGGCACTACGTAGAGCCTTCGTGCTTGGACTCATTTAAAAGGTCTCATGGAGACCTTGGTGACTGATGATGTCACCTACCTGATGGTGGACTCCGAAGGTGGGTAAAGGGTCTCAGTGACGGCACTACGTAGAACCATCGTGTTTGGACTCATTTGAAAGCACTCATTAAGACCTTGGTGACTGATGATGTCACCTACCTGATGGTGGACTCCGAAGGTGGGTAAAGGATCTCAGTGATGGCATATCGTAGAACCATCGTGTTTGGACTCATTTGAATTTTTGTGTATGGCTTATTACTGACTGTAGCAGCAAGAACATTACGTTCGCTCACTTAAGTTATTATGTTTCAGGCAGTTCAGGAACCAGCAAAACTCAGATTTACAAAATCAGGAACTTCAGTCGTTAACAGAAACATATGATCTGTCTGGGACGGAAGTTGATGAGGGGGCAAAGCAAATTTTGCCGGTAACTTAGTCTGTTTGCTTACACTGTGGTATTTTTTAGATATTAGATAGTTTCCCTAGCTAATTTAATTTGACACTGCATTGTTTGTTTGTTTTAGGTTGAACAAGATGAAGAAGATTTACAAGATTTGATTATTGAAGAAGAATCACAAGCAGAAACAAAAAATATATCTGGAAGACGAGTTATAGATCTAACTTACTTTTTTCCAAAATATAAGAAATAGGCGGCCATGGTGCTTTGAAAGTTTCAATTACATGTCCCTGTGACTAAAATTTTTGTCTTTTTAACCCATTTAGATCTCAATACTTTTTTTTAACTTGGCTCTCATTTCACATTTATGTTTTTGATAAGATATCATTACTTTTTGTCTAGAAATTATTAGTGTTTATAGATAATGAATATACCTATTGTTATTTGTAAAATTACTCTACACAGTGGAATCGCTTATTCACTTGTTTCACTAATTATCATTAACTTTCAGTCTAGCCGTGACCAGCCGTTAATGTATCAAAAACAATTTTAGCCACATTTATGAAATTTTAAATTTTAATTAAGCTAAGGGGTTTTAATAAATGTGTCATGTATTTAGGTGAAATAAGCTACACATTTTTTAGACAAGCACATATTTTTTATATTATAATTAATTATTATAGTGACTAACAATAATTTATGCAACTATAATTTAAAATTTGCCATCTGTATACTAGTATTTTTTATTCATTTGATGAATAGAACAAATAGATAATAATAATAAATTGCTCCTCCACCATTTCAATTAATGAAATGAAATGAAATGCATTTATTATTTTTAATTACGTGAACTTGTATGATGTAACTTTTCATTTCATATTCACAAAATTTTTGCTACCTTTAATTTGTAACAATGTCTGTATTATTTTTTCAATTAATTTAATATCATTTGCTTATCTTACTTACATACAAAGAAATCATATGTAGATTATTTACTAAGAAAATATAATCACGAAAACTAAGTATCAGTATAAGTAAAGATTGATGTTCAATCCAACCTTATAACAGGCCACTCATTTAGTCACACGCTGTTCTTCTCGATATCTTCTTGGTAGGATACAGACGTATTACTTGTACTTCCCAATCTATAAAGGATTAATATAACGATGATATTTAAAAATCCTAAACTCTGCAGTTTTCTTTACGCCCCCCCTAACCTTATTTCCTATAGAATTAATTAATTATTTTAATTTAGGAACAGTCACAATGGCAACATTAAAACAGGGTCATCAAACTAGGTCATCCGTTATTTCCGTTACTGAGAACCCATAAGCATATACCTGGTCATCATCAGACCTTCAGAATGTTTCATGTAGTAGCACCTGTGCTCAATTAGATAAATGTTGAAAGCTAGGTCATCCTAACTATTCCCGTTACTGAGAACCGATAAGTATATACCTGGTCATCATCAGACCTTCAGAATGTTTCATGTAGTAGCACCCGTGCTCAATTAGATAAATGTTGAAAGCTAGGTCATCCTAACTATTCCCGTTACTGAGAACCGATAAGTATATACCTGGTCATCATCAGACCTTCAGAATGTTTCATGTAGTAGCACCTGTGCTCAATTAGATAAATGTTGAAAGCTAGGTCATCCTAACTATTCCCGTTACTGAGAACCGATAAGTATATACCTGGTCATCATCAGACCTTCAGAATGTTTCATGTAGTAGCACCTGTGCTCAATTAGATAAATGTTGAAAGCTAGGTCATCCTAACTATTCCCGTTACTGAAAACCGATAAGTATATACCTGGTCATCATCAGACCTTCAGAATGTTTCATGTAGTAGCACCCGTGCTCAATTAGATAAATGTTGAAAGCTAGGTCATCCTAACTATTCCCGTTACTGAAAACTGATCAGTACTTACCTGGTCATCATCAGACTTCAGAATGTATCATTTAGTATAATGAAAGCTATTTCAGCAGGCATAGTGCATAGCGTAGTTCAAAATAAATAAATTATTATCATGTAGGCAGATACTCGTACAAGACTACAAAAACTATAGGAACAAAATGAATTCGAAAATCTCTCAGAGAGCGAACAAAAATAGGCAAGAACGATGACAACTCTGTGCCACATGTTTCCTTGCTTTATCTTCAGTTGGTTTTATTGTAGTATAGTCGTTGGTCGGTAGATGGCGCTTAGTTAAAAAATACTAGTAGAGGGACCAAATCTTCAAGGTCATCGGGCAAGGCAATCCCCTTAAGTGCTGTAGAACCTAACAAGCAGAGCTAACAGCTGTTGACTGCTTCGCGAGCCTCTCGAGCCTCAATTAACTTGTGAGCTCCAGTCTTTAGAAACTCCGGTTAACACGTGACGGTGAGCTTGACGGGGCAATTAACTATGTCTTTTGTTTGATGAACTGTGCGGCGAGGTTTTTTTCGTAAGCAGTTAAAGAGTTAAAAAACCTACCCAAACAAACCGTTATAAAAAAATCTTAGGATTCCTTGTATCGAACTTTATTTTGCCATTACATTAATTCCTATTCAAAATTCAAAAATTTCAGCCATCATTCAGCCAAATATTTTTTCGCTGCAATGCAAAAAAAAACATTTTTTTCTCTAAATCTAAAAGTCGCGGCAGTTTCGCGGAGACGGGTAAACAGGTACAAAGCAGTTAACAACCGAGAGCACTTGACCCGAATGATTGCGCAACCAGCAGCTATATTAGCGAGGTGAGAGATTGTTATCTTAGGCTATGTTCACACTGCTAATGATTGCGATCTTTTATATGGTTTTTCTGCAGGGTCCAGGTCAACATGTAATTTTTTTTGTAGCCGACAAACGAAATGACGATCTACAATGACATCAGCAATACTTAAAAAAATAATCAGCAATAATTAAAAAAAAACCTGACTGCATATTAAAAACTAAAAAGAAAAAACAAGCCCAGTAGTTAAGAATCATTCTTCAACCAATCAAATCTTGTTTGTTGTTTCCGAAGCAGCCCTGCAATGCAGCCTTAATCCTTCTATGGTGTAGTTGTTCAGTATTATTGTACTTTTAACAACATTCTAAACTACTGGGCTTGTTTTTTAGGGTTCCGTAGCCAAATGGCAAAAAACGGAACCCTTATAGATTCGTCATGTCTGTCTGTCTGTCCGTCCGTATGTCACAGCCACTTTTTTCCGAAACTATAGGAACTATACTGTTGAAACTTGGTAAGTAGATGTATTCTGTGAACCGCATTAAAATTTTCATACAAAAATAGAAAAAAAAAACAATAAATTTTGGGGGTTCCCCATACTTGGAACTGACACTCAAAAATTTTTTTTTCATCAAACCCATGCATGTGGGGTATCTATGAATAGGTCTTCAAAAATTATATTGAGGTTTCTAATATTATTTTTTTCTAAACTGAATATTTTGCGCGAGAGACACTTCCAAAGTGGTAAAAAGTGTGTCCCCTCCCCTGTAACTTCTAAAATAAGAGAATAATAAAACTAAAAAAAATATATGATGTACATTACCATGCAACCTTCCAACGAAAATTGGTTTGAACGAGATCTAGTAAGTAGTTTTTTTTTAATACGTCATAAATCGTAAACCACAATTTACCTCGATCAAAGTTACAATGAACTTCAAGAACTTTTATATTATGTTATTTGCTACTACGGAACCCTTCATGGGCGAGTCCGACTCGCACTTGGCCGCTTTTTTTTCTCTTTAGTTATTATTAAGCAGTCGTTTTTTAATTATTATTTTTTTATTAACATTACAGTTTTCCAATTATATTAAATGTAATAATTAAATGTATATTTTATTAAATTATCTTTTTATACATCAACATCAAAATTGACGGTAGATATAATAATATAACAAAGCTCTCAAATGTAATCAAAATACGGCGGAATGACCGTATGATACTTAAGAAGAAGCAAAAAATAAGTAAAAAGAAAATGTTACGTATAGGAATATTCGGAAAACTTATCTCAGAAATCGTTATTAGAAATCGATTCGAAATACATTTAACATGCTTCAATTGAAGTAAAAAATTATACCACAGTTCATGTAGCATTAATAGTATTTTTATCCGAATACAAGTACAATAAAAAACGAATTTTCTGTGTATTTCGCAACGCAAAAACCTCGGAACATAACATAAAAATATTCCAACGAACTTACTTGCAATTTATTCATTTTGGCAAGACTTCAAAACAATAACGTCAATATTGCTTCAGCTTTCCACCAGATAAATCAACTTATTATATTCAAATTTATGTACATACAATTATGTCTCATTATAATATTTATAAGGTACATTTAGATGGGAACGATCAACGAACTGTATCAACTGAGCTTTTAACACGTTGTTAAGACAGGACGCCATCTTGAAAAATTGAGGATAACGCGAGACATTCACGGGGTCATCAATAAAGAAAAATAGGGACATAAAAAAGCAATTGAAATTACAGTTTTCAGATAAGATGTTGTAGATTTTCCCGATGTATTTTTTCAACAGAGCGGCAAGGAGTAATTTGTGGACGAATAGTAAGTGATAAGACTAGCTTGCTGCTAATTTGTTTGTTAGGATGTACGTATGTATGTTTGTCTTTTACGCAAGAACTACTGAACGGATTGTCATGTAATTTACCACACAGGTAGACCATGATCTGGAATAACATACTCGTATAGGGTACTTATTATGCCAGAAAACGCAGGCAAAATCGCAGGCAAAGCGCTTGTGTAGTAACAATTAGTAACAACGATGACACATTATGGACACACCATAATGTGTCATCGTTGTTACTAATATCTACGGCCGTTTGGTTCCATAAAAACACAATTCTCTCAAATTTTAAAATCGATATAATTGTCTCAGAAATGGTGATCCTTAAGAAGAAAAGTGTTGGAATAATTTTTATACATAATTGCATAATTTTCTAGTAACATACATATTTTCTTCGTTTGATTGTAATATGTTTTTAAAGGCTCAGTTTAGATCTCAGGGAGTGTATTTTATCAAAGGTCAACCTGTTTTCAAAGTAGCTACTGCAAGCGCTAACGATCCAAGTCATTAAATTTAATTTGCTTTCATAAGCTAAATCAATTATTCATAACGATGTTTACGTATTTTACATCGTTAGCGGATGAAATTAACTCCCTCGCAAGTCTTGCAACTGTATAGAATAGAGCAAGAAGTAAGTGAATGGCGAGCTTTAATTGTGACAATTTTATTTGAGGGTACATGTAAATGTTTTGGTATAAGCTCTGAATACAGATTCTGAGGGTATATAGTGGCGTTACTATTATAATATCTTTACCGTATAGCCATAGAAAATAGATGTCAGGATGGTTATTGTTCGTTAAAACTACGACAAAAAGAAATACGAAGATTCTTAAATCAACTCAAATGGTTATAACTTATAACACAAGCCATTTATAGTGGGTATCACGTATGAGTTACCCTCGTTTCCATAACATAAGTATGACATTGAAGTGAAACTATTACGTGAAACGAAGTACGGTATCCCCCAAGTAGTTTTCTCTATCTTCTTAGAATAAGGGTCAAAACACATTTATTCGGCTCCATTCGGCTTTTGTCCATAGTGAACAACGATTTTGTATGGAGACGCGTACGCATCCTTTCGGCTTTTCGGCGCCGATTCCGCTTTCGCGGTAAACAAGTAGAAAACGACGACCAATGTGTTTTATCTTTCGGCCGCGTACGCCGCGTACGACGCCGAACGCGGCGGAACAGCGCCGCGCTGTAGGTAGGTACATGGAAGATTTTTGACTCCTTGGCCTTGTCGACAGGTTGCGACCTTCATAGTTCCCGTAAAGATTATACCTACTAACGTCTTCGGACGGACTTCGCAGCGTATTCAGCGCCGTACGCAGCCGTTCGCATTCTTGCGACGCCGTAAGCAGTCGTTCGCATTCTTACGACGCCGTACGCGGCTGATAGAAGCCGAGCCGAATAAGTGTAACCAAAATCATTCGGCGAAACGCGAATGGCACCGAATAAATGTGCGTTGACCCTAACAAGCCCGTAAAGACCACATTGAGCAGTGATAGCCTAGCGGCTAGAACGTTGGTCTCCCGAACGAAGGGGCCCGAGTTCAAATCCTGGCACGCACCTCTAATTTTCAAATATTATGTGCGTATTACAAGTTAATTATCACTTGCTTCGGTGAAGGAAACACACACACACACACACACAAGCACACCGGAGAGATCTCCATAAAGTTCTCAAAGGCCTTGTGCCACTGACCGGTCTTGAGCCTTCTGAATCCAGCGGATGCTGCCTTCTTCAAAGATGTATGTAACAGATATCAGATCAATAAAATGATAAATTAAGAGACCTACTTATCCTTATCGAATATTTTTCTATAATTCTACGGCGCTTATATTGAGCGTTATCAAATTATCTTAAATCATTTAGGACGTATTGTCTATCTCACCTAAATATACGCTGGCTTACTATTATGTAAAATTTTCGGGCCTGGGAAACTTCAAAATCGAAAATATTGTTTTTTTTAGTATTTATTTACTTAATTCTCTTTAACATGTATGAATGTTTACAGCGAAGGAGTTATCGGAGTTATTAGATCTCGTTACATTGTAAACAAAGTCGTATGGCATCGCCATAGTTGATATGGGTATAGAGTCTATACTATAGAGTATAGACTATAGATAGGCTAAAAATTATGCATCTAATATGCGAGTTCAAACCAATGGTGATTATTAACATACCGGATCACCTTTACAGCTCATGTCAGTCATGTGAAATGAGGTCATAGGGTATCTCAATCTTAATTAAGTAATAGAATTGTAGCTTTACTGCTCTATTAAATGGATGAATATTGTCTTTCAGTTTCACTACTGAGGATAGACGGAGATCCATTGTGTCCCTCATACAGGGATCAGAAGAAAATCGTCATTATCTCGCCTCTCCTTACGAAAAGTGTAATTTGGTTTTGGGCCTCAAGTCAGATCTCCATCTCATTATGTTTTCTTTTGAGATAACCATGAGATAACATATTATGACGTGCTTAAGTGTATCAATGATACCTACATGAATAAATGATTTTGAATTTGAATTTGAACACTGTAATCATTAATTGACGACCCGTGTGGCGAAATGGTTACCATACCAGATCGTGCACTAAGGGTCCTGGGTTCGATTCCCAGTGAGGCGGAAATTTGAATGATTAGTTTGAATTCCTGTTCTCGGTCTGGGTGTGAATGTCATTGTCTAGTGTGTTGTCCATGGCGCCCACGACACAGGGAATCCTCATCAGAATTTACCCTTAAAGGCCGCTGATACCTCTTGGAGACGAATGAACCTCGAATAAGAAAGATATATATAGGATAGTAGATGTTCCGCCCTTGAGTGCTTGCACGAGAGTTGGGAAATGGAAAAGAATCATCGATAAAGTAGCTGCTTGATATTCCGAACCTACTTTTCAAGGTTCACACCATAGCCCAATGCATACGTAACAGGCTTTTCCCGATCGTCGGCGACGATGATTTTCCCGTCTCGTACGGGCCCCGTTCCGTATAGGATTTCGCTGCGTATGCACTACCGTATACATTTTCTATGAAACTATGTTTCCAAAACTTCACGTCCCGTCACGTACGGGAAAAAACCCTTTACGTAAACATTGGGCTTAAGTCTCGTGCTACTTTCTCGTCCTACGACGCGTTGACGACCCTCGCGGCCTCGTCTCACAAGCTTCCATAGCTGGCGGTAAACTTATCGATTCGTTCTCGCAGGTAAGAATACAAAACGACTAATTCTATCCCCACGAAATAGAACATAAAAATCGGGCTGTGTACAAAACAGGATAAAGGTACCGCCATACAAAATTTATGGTAGAAACGTTCATAAAATAAATATTAGGTGTGATTGTTAGCAAGCACCGAAACACATTTACGATACGATAACAGCACGGCTAGGGCATTAAATTTAAGAGGTCATTTCCACCGTTAACAATGAATCAGCGTTTCGCGTACAATGTATTCCATCAGTTCGCAATTCACATCAAAAACAAAGCGTGGGTCCCATTGTGTTACCACAAGGACGCTGTGCTCTACCTACTTAAAATTAATATAACGTAAAGACGTGTCAACGGTTTCAATGATATGGGGCCAATGTAATGTGATTAAACAATCAGAAAATGTCGGAATATTTTAAGGACCCCAATGCAGCGGGTTCCATCAACAAATTGGTATCAGATACAGGTCCAATTGTCTGTGGTAATCCTAGCTTATAGAAGGAGTTGAGTAAGGACGCTTGACAGTTGGATAGATAACTAGCGAATACCAAGAGCTTCAGTGCTTTGGAGTGCATGTTAACCGATTCATTGCTGATTGCCACAAGTTAAAAACATTAATGACACGCCTGTAGTGCCATCAGCAACGAATCGGTTAAGCCATATGTCCCATGTGACTATGGTTAGCAGTCATTAAGCCATTTTAAAAGCCTTCATTCTTTTACTTTTTCATCTAAATGACTGTTGTCTTTATGACACTAAAAATCAAAACATAATTTCATGGAAGGCCTTGCAGAAACTACTGCTAGCTGTGGGTTATTTGCACCTCTATCTATAGTAATACCCAATTGTTTGTACTCAGTACAAACAAGAGTACAAGCTACTGATAACAAATAATAGTTACTGCTAAAATGTATTTCAGTAACCAGTTGCTATCTGAAAACACAATGTACCCACTTACTATGAAAAGATAAAGAATATTTAAAAAATGTGAGAATTACATGAATTTTTGATAGTAGCTGTTAGCAATAGAGTACATACTGTGAAATAAAAATGTATAGGCTTTAATGATAGATAGAAAGTTTAGTTTTGGGACTCTCTCTGTAATGGGTCATTATGAGAGCTAACGCAATAACACTGAGCCTTGAATATCCCTCCTTTCTTTCTTTTTTAACTGACTTCAAAAAGGAGGTAGTATTAAATTTGACTGCATTTTATTAGCGGACTTCAAAAAAGGAGGAGGTTCTAAATTCAACTGTATTTTTTTTATGTTTGTTACCTCAGAACTTTGGACTGGGCGAACCGATTTAGATGATTCTTCTTTTAATCGAAAGCTGGTTGGTGGCTGTCATGTGGTCCCACATAAATTTTATTGAGATCTGACAATGACATCCATGAGAAAACCACATAAGTCGTAAATTTGTATTAAGATTGTGCGCGACAAATTGACGAATAACTCAATATCACGCCAACCGATTTCGATGATTCTTTTTTTAATCGAAAGCAGGTGCTTGTCATGTGGACTGGCAATGGATTGATGGTGATTCACCTTGATGTTTCTCTATCATGGTTTTATTTGTATCTCCAAACCACACCTTATAGCTAGTAATCTCGTAATATATTTTTATCATCATGAAGGCTCCTTCATCCTTATCTTTATCATCAAATAAAAAGCCGATGTATATGATAACATAAATTCATAATGATGATTAGATAGTTATTTAAACAGATAAAATAAAATACCTATTACAACATCTCTATTTTTGTGAATGTAAATTGACTTCTTGAAAAAAAATACTTATTAGATTATTATGAGAACTGGGTAAGCCTGTAAGATATTTAAGCCTGTAATAGATTTATACATTTACGATTCCTAAACATCAAAGCAAACTGTTTAATTTTAGGCTTTATGTTTAAATTTTCTTCAAGTTAATTTTCAAGTAATAGGTATGATTAATAAAAACCAAATAAATTAAAGTTATGAATACCGTATCATTGAAATTTCACGCGTTTCATATACATAAAATATAGCTGGAAATATAATGAATTTAAATAAATGTAGCGAACGTAAAATAGAAAAAAAATACCTCAGACAAAAGTGGCGCTCGATCTAAATGCTCGGATGAGGCAAAGGCCGACTCGAAGTAGGCTCCACGGCCTCTGGAGTCGAATCTGGAGCCCCCATCATCCCACATCCTCGCTTCGAGCTCATCAGACATTCTGGCGCCTGATAAGTCTGAACTTGGATCGTTGCAAAAAAACACTAACACATTTTCACTGCTCTCAAGTTATAACACGAACAAATAACAATATCTCCTATCTAAATAAGACCCCGCTAGATTTGACACGTATTTAACTATACATTAGGGCTTTATTTATTCACAAAAAACATTATCACCACACAGCAATAACACCAAAGCGACCCAAATCACTTGACTTCACACAATAAATATAAAAATGTCAGTCGCGGACGGCCGACGGACAGACAATAATGTTGCCAACTTGATATTTAGCTGGAGGCTGGAGCTCGGCTGCTGGAAGCTGGGCGTCAAAGTTGCCATAAGTAATGATTGAAATCTTTTCCACCCACATCAACCAAGGAACTTTGAAAGAAAACCTTTTTAAAATTATTGTTTTCATTATTATTTCAATTAAGAGTCGTCATTATAATTGAGCTCTGATTGAATTGTAACTTGTGAGGCCGTTTGCCGTGCACGCACGCTATACCATCGCCCGCCGCCACCAACGTCCGCGTCACCATAATAGCGCCACAAAATACTTTGCCATTGATCATAGATTACAGTATTACCTACGTCCTAGTATAGATTCATCTACACACACCGCACATGAGACAGTTTCTTTGAGATTATTTTAAAATAAATGTAACAAAATTTAACAAGTAGCCCAGAATTCTGCTACCCACCATTGTACTTAAACATAGGGCCTTCTCAGTGCGACGCAGATGACCTACGCGGATGATGTCCGCGACGGATGGTTATGAAAGTGTTCACATACAAAACGCACGTGCGGTGTAAGTAGCGGGCACGCTAGCGACAACCACGCGCGGCCCGCTAGCGGCAATATCAAACGCATGAGAATGTATGAGTGTTCACACTGAACTAGCGGCGGAACGCGCGATTATGTCAGGTAAGTTCAACCATTTTGAACTTGTCGCTAGAAACGATAGCACATGAATTCATTATGTCCTCAGATTAAAGGGTTGTTCTTTCATCTAATGCGGGCTACACACCTTCAGTTTTAACTGTGCGATTTAACTGTACAGTTCAACTGTACAGTTAAAACGTAGGTCCATACAGCCTACACACGATCAAGTAAAAATATACGATCTTTCAGTTTTTATCATCATGGCCTCCATAGACGACGCTTTAGCGATCGTAGGGCTAATGTGTGTGTTAAAAGAAACGGCTATAGAATCTATTTCGCGTAGTTTTAAAATAAGCTTTTCATAAGCTGAATCTTTTATTACTCTATTATGATAATCCTTGCTCTTGATTTTCCTTATAACGAAGGCTCCGATTGGTAAAGTAGTATAAACTCTTCCAGCCATTCGCGTTGAGCCATGGTCGATAAGTTTTCGCAAAGGCAGATAGCAAGGTCGATACGTGTTCACTTCACGCTCGCTGTGACAAAACTGCGCAGTTTCGACTACACACTCTCAGTTTTAACTGTACAGTTCTATCTGTACAGATTTATCTATTCATATTTTGATTAGATTCAGTTAAAACTGCACAGTTCAACTGTTTGTTCTACACACCTAACGATTTAACTGTACGTTCGACTGTACAGTTAAATCGCACAGTTAAAACTGAAGGTGTGTAGCCCGCTTAAGATCATGTCCTTCAATACAGAAGAGTTTATTAGTACTATTCAGGCTAGAACTGATTTGATTTGAACTCAGATTTGGCAGAATAAACACAGGCATCTTATGAACAGAAACATTCTTAATAAACTATGGAAGAAAATTGCTGAATTGTTTCCTGATATGGAGGGTGAGTATCTAAATGGAACTTTAGGTACGAATTTTCGGTTAAAAAAAGATCGTCGTCCATGTTTTCAACCTCTGACAACATGTCACAATCGCGCAAACGCCTGGCGGCCAGTGTGAACACGAATCCGCCACCGCGCCCGCGACCGCGCCCGCGAGTTCAGTGTGAACACTCACTTAGGAATCTCCACGATGACCTGTATAAAAATAAAGATGCCAGACATAGAATTAATATTACTAGCGTATAGAAGGGACACCGCGAACATCGGGCACGGGGGTGTGCATTGCAGCCGGCCGGCTGCATTACATTCTGTCACTCGGCTGTCACTCGGCTGCGCTCATTGCGGCCGCATGTCAAAATTGTTTACGAAAAAACTGAAAAAATGCCGTTCGTGCGTAATAAGAACGTGTCACAATTGCACGACAAAAAACAAAAAAGATAATGTTATCACTTTATCATCAGTAAGAAAACAAAATCTTAACTTAAATCAACTAAAACGAATTTAATTTAATTATTGAGAAATGTTCCCGCCATTTTGAATGAAAAAATCATAAGGAGCGTTTGAACTTGGCAAGTCACTTGCATGATAATGGACTAAATAAGCTTACTTGTGATGTGACCAATTATATGTATTATGGTGTTGGTTTTTCGACACGAATCAATGGTAAACGATTGAAAATAATTCAAAAACGTGCAAAAAGGCAGGTTTTTTTTAATTTTGTTTTTCACGGTAAATATATATACATAGGTACGTAGTAATTACGGCAGACAGACTTATGTGTCGATTTGCAGTGAATGATTTGTGATAAATTAGGTTGCTTTTAATAAATTTTCGTTCAATTATTACCATTTAAAAATAATAGAAATACCGGTTATAGAAATACCGGTATTAATTAAATTGATATTAGAAGAAAACCGGCTTTGTAAAATGTTCCAATACTTCTAATAGTCTCTATGTACCTATAAAAAATACAATTTTACTTTTGTGTTTCTATTGAACTACAATAAAAACCAAAGCTTGATGAAATTAAATTGTATAGTTTGTTTAATTTTACTCTTATTCACGACGGTTCAAGGTATTTCGCTTCGATCAACCGTTTAATATTTTCATGAATAAACCCCAAATCTAATAGAATCTACTGAAATTTATCAGAATTTATCGCAATTCATGAAAGAAAATATCTAAACCCAGAGTTTGGACCTGGATTTCCTGGCAGCACTGCATAGACTTATGATTATTTCTTACTTTTTACTAATACTTTTTCCTACACTGTCTGACTGTGTTGAAGATATCTGTATCATATAATAGCAAATTGAAATAACAGAATTGTAATAACAACATCATTGATTATAATAAAACGTACATTTTCAGATAACAAAATCGACAGACATTTTATTCAAGAAGAGAATACAATGACAATACAATATTGTTTTTTACAAGTATGTCATGGGGTGCAAAATGCAAGAAGTATCTATATTTTTATATTTACAACAAGAATTCTTATTGATTACGGTCTGTGTCAGAGATCTGAATTAATAAAAAAAAAACTATTGAACCGATGAACATGAAATTATTATTATTTAATATTATTATACAGGGAGATTTTATGCTTAGGAGACGTCAGCTAAGAACGGATTTGTTTAAATGCATCCCCATCAGGGTAAAAATAGGTGTTGGAAGCCAATATTATACGAAGATAATCATCGTCATTTTTGAAGGTGGAAAAATGAAAAATCATAATTATTTTGTATTTTTCAAACATAGAAATTTGAACATTTATATGTGACTTATGTGAGCTACCGTTAGAATTAAAGTTACTCTATGGCAAGTGTGCAAACGAGGCTCCTAGTTTGAAAAGAGAACGGAGGGCAAGCCGGCGGTGGAACACACATTTTGTTTGAGATAGCCTGTCTATGTATAGTACGTCAATGATGCCAGATTAATTTTTCTCATTATTTGGATGTACATTATATCTTCTTTTACGAATCCGTTTTTTATTTATATATACGCAGCAATTGGCTATTAGACAATTTTTGGAAAAATATTTTAAAATTTTCGTAGGTTTATTTTATACCTCTTACAATATTTATTTTTTCAAAAAAGTGTTATTTAGTAGGAATAAAAATAACTTTTAATCCATTAATTTGAAATTCGCGCGAAAATAGTCTGCCATCTGTCACTTGCTGGCTGTGACGTCACATTTCTAATAACAACAGTTTAAGCTCTAACTCTGAAGATATTTTATGTGAAAAACTTACACCTTTTTCACTGGAATTGTGAAAATGACAAGCTACAAGACATGTGCAGTGCCTATGTGTAGAAGTACTACAATTAAATTTCCTAACAAATTGTTTATACACGTTCCTAAATGCCTTCAACGTCGAAAACAGTGGTTACAATTAGCGCGTCGAGACCAACAGTTATCATCTGATAAATCTGCAATATTCTTTTGCGAGGACCACTTTGATGTAAGTATTTGGAAGAAATCAACTTAGCCTCTGATTTACTAAAAAACAAATTAAATCTAACCTAACATTGTTCATAAACATAACCTATAAGTAATTTAAAATCATTAGTAATATGGTGTCGTTAAGGGGACGATGAGGAAAAACTTAGAAAAAAATCCTCCTGTGACCCCTTAGTAAGACTCTGGCCAATTTTACTTTATTAATTTCAGTACTTACACGGAGGTTTTTGCATTCCGAAACTCGGCAGAGCAAAAGTCAGAGTTACACGCAAAGAAATTTGCGACCATCAATGAATCAACTTTAGGCAAATTTGCACTGTCAGCTTTTATATAGCCTGACTCCATTTTACAAAACCTCTCAAAAGCACAAATCAAAATATATATTATTAATTTTCTCAGTAAATTGCACACGATAATCGATGTAGTTAGTAGTACACAACGCTATATTTTCGGAAGTGTGACGTCATAACATGCTCAATCATGGCCGCCCGCGTTTCGGTTCTCGTGTCCACAGGTAAAAAAACTCAAATCTATTTTTCAAAAATAAAAATATTTACAATTTATTTTCATGCAAAAAATGTATTGTTAATGTTAACCAATATGCAACCATATTCAACACATTTCATATTTTACCGTGACAACTGTCAAATAGCCAATTAGAGGCGCCGTTTTTTTATCCATCACTGTCACAGAGTACTTAATCACTATATCACTGTCACTTCGATTAAAACGTAGTGATTAAGTACTCTGTGACTTCGTATTCGGTCCGCGGAACACCACAAAGTTACTCTATGGCGGAACACTGAACGATATTCATCCGCGACGGACGCCGTCCGTTCATCCCATAGATAACCTCCAATAGATTCCGTATTAGTGAAATTTTCTTAGACTTCAAAGTCACAATTTTGCAGAAGGTGCGGTTTGCGGGGTACGAAACAGATGCGCTGTGATTGGATATTTAAAATTCAAACTTGGAATTTATCAAGCTCAACCCGTCCATAGTGATTTGAGTATGTACGAGTATGATCGATTAATCGTACGATCGATGTTTGTTATTATCATTAGGTATTTACTTTCAGGACAATTATAATGAATAACAATACAATGAAAATATCGATACTTTTAATAAATATATAATATTATATTCATATTAAACTGGTAGGTATAACGATGATACAACTGAATCCATCAACCTTCGATGATTATTTCTTCATATAGTAGAAACTGTCAACTGAAAAGTGTGTTATTTTATTATTTATTTATTTTTTATTTTATTTTATTAGCACACCAACAGCAGTACACACATTACATTACAAATATAAGTTCTATAGAAACTGGACTAGTGTGAGTGCCAATATTACAGGCGTGAACAACATTCTTTAGTATATTTATCAAGAAGAATAGAAACGCAAGTCTTGAAACTCTGTTAAACAAACGACACTGTATTTGGTAGGAAACCATCCCTCTCCACGGTGCATTGCTTCTATACATTTTTCCGTCCTCTCGGGGCATCTAGGAAATCTATAAAATCATTACCACAATGTTTTTTCGTATAATAAATAATGTTATCATTGACTACAGCAACCTTTGTCCCACTTATAACTTGTTAGAAATTATCGATTTCATAGCAATATCCACAAAATTAATATCGATACGCGTTTAAAATGAAAAATTCACTTCCCTAGTATTGTCTTTAGTCAGAAACAAGATAATTATTTTGAATTAGGAATGAAATTTTTACAAAATGTCACTCTCAAAACCAGCATAAGTTGAACTCTGCTTCATTAGAAGAAAATTTGTAAAATAAATATGAATTACTAATTTATGAAATGATATGCCATCGTTTTGGTAACTGTTTTTACGCACTGATTTATCACACCATTTCACTCTGCAGTAAGCCATGGTTCCATCAGCGAATGCTTTTTTGAAATTAATTAAATTCTGAAAGATCCGCGTGTATACGGGTCAAAGGTCTTGGTCGATACTAATGTCGTGAATGCTAGTACAGCTTCATATGCATAGCAAAAGCACTGCTATGTTGCCGCGCGTCAGTTGCCTTGTATGCGGTATCTTGTGGGGGTAATCTATGGTTTATCCGCTTGCGGACGATCCGCGTCGCACTGTGAAGGCCCTTACGGTACTACGATTTTCTACATAAAAAAAACAAACTGAAACTTTATATCTCCAAATAGTCAACTCCTTCTTCATTGTTTGTCACAACTCACCATACAAAAATATTATTTTTTGTCTCCGTTTTTCACGTAGATTTTGTAACTGGCGATCTCGCTCTGTCAAATGTATGGAAGAATTTACTGGCATTGAAGTGTTCTTCAAATAAAGCACTTGGACGTTATGTTGGTAGCATTGAAATAATTGTCTTATTTTTATTATTTCAAAAACTATTTTAAGGACATATTAATAGCGTTGTTAATAATTATGTTCATCAAAGGTAGTAAGGTAATATATATATATATATACTAGCTGCCCGGACAGACTTCGTTCTGTCAAAAGTTTTTATTTTTATTTTGAGACGTAACCTATCATATCTTTCAAGTTGGATCAAACTGCACACGGTGTGCAAATTTGATTAAAATCGGTTAAGAAGTTTAGGAGTCCATCGCGGACAAACAACATAATTTATATATATTAAGATTACGAGATAATATAAAACATTAATTTCTTTTAACATTCTAATCTTTATACTCCTATTTCAATGCTACCAACATTACGTCCAAATGCAGATTTAGTAATTATATGACCTCTAGTAATACAAAATGAATTGTAGGGAAGCAAGGGTCGCCTTTTAAGACTTATTGGAAAACAAAAAAGAAATAAAACTATAGAATACGCTATATTTATATTGAAATAATAATGTATATTCCTCTCCATAAAATCAATAATTATACAATCACATCAATACATATACGGCATATTGTGGTCAGACAAGATTGTAAACTATACAAAAATGCAGCATATTTCCGAGTCACTCACATTAAAATTAAAGGCATACAATCACCATAGAGTCTAGACTTTCACGTTTATTTATACCAAATATTAAATATTTAAAATTTGTTTAGTGATAGTGCAGTAACAACTTGTTTATGAGAAAAAAACTAAACCCCCAAAAAAAACAATCCACTTATATTCAAATATTATTTGGGGTTCGAAAGACCCAGTCAATACTGCTATGCTAATGATGATAAGAATAAGAGATCAAACTACATAACAACGGCATCTGCGTAAACCATAATCTAAATTTTACTAACAAAAAAATAACCGACTTCAAAATAACTCAAAAACTACTTGTCAGATCTCACTCAGTCGGTTCACCCAGTCGAAAGTTCTGAGGTAACAAACATAAAAAAATGCAGTCGAATTGAATACCTCCTCCTTTTTTAAAATCGGTAATAAGAATAGGTTGTACTGATAGGATATGTAAAAGATTTTGATGCAATTTACTATAATTGGGCAATATACACGGAGATTTTGTGGGCGTTCTGGAGCCGAAGATTTTGAATCATTTATCAATAACAGAAGCTATATATAACGTTAATTTAATAATATGTATATTTTTTTTTTCATCAAAGTCGATATTCATATCGTTTACAGAGAAAAAGTGAGAACCAGTAGTAGCGCTATTCAATCACACGTAGATACATACTGCAAATAGAAATACTACGCGTTTTACTATCAAGTCACATAAAATCGTATTCGCCAATAAAAACAAAGCTACTGAGTTGCGCCGGAGTCGTCCAACCAATGACGGCATTGCAATGAGTCGTATGCCCGTAGACGAATGCGCGGGACTCGCCTGTAATCGTCAGGCGTCCTTGGACCTTGGCATTCAGTAGGTCAGTGACACCAACGGCACAGCTGTTGTTAGCGCGGAATGAATGATCAGTGCGTTACTACTTTCCAAGTCGATCGATTATAAATGAATATTAAAACTGAAACTTTTTTTTAGTCAACATTACAATTGATTTATCCGTTTTTATTGGTACTATAGATAATTCCAAATCAAAATGTTTCGGCTCCAGAACGCCCACAAAATCTCCGTGTATTTCGGAAGTTTCGTATATAGTAAAAAAACAATTTTTTTTTTTTACTTACAATAAGTTAATGCTTGACCACATGAAATGAACGAGTAGGATAAACAATAAAATCCGAATTCAAATATTCAAATCTATTTGATGTCGTTTAAATACATATTTTTTTAACTTCATTTTGTTTTAGATGACGGTTGATGTAATAAAAACACTAAGATGGGCGTTAGTAATATAATAGCTGTTTTAAACTTAAATTATACAATTTGTTAATATACGAATACTCACGATATGTATGTAGTACATTTTTTTTTTCGAATGGACAGTTGCTGTTGGCTCTAGCGGCCTTCACAACTCACGCAGACGGACAAACAAACAGACACTAATATTATAGCTTTGATGCGACTAAAACCTGTTCAGCAGATACTCAACTAATCGCCTTTATTAAAACCGTCGTGAGTACACGTTTTACAATCCACGATAATAGGTTATAAATCTACTAAATAAATCTTTAAACATCCACCTGTGTCTGACCACACTTAACAAATTGTTCGAGCACATTTGCTCTTGGAATATAAACACAACACCTTGCAACTTGAAATAACACTGCTTAATAAAATATGGAAGCCACACCTGGTATTTAAAAGTAAATAAATTCTTAACTACAGACTAAATAAGTTAATTCGAATAAATGCTGATTTCAGTTACTGTAATATATCTAATAAATTAATAGTGTGAAAATCCGTTGAAGCTTTTAGTAATTATTCTCATTTGGATAAAAATACCAAACTTCGTTTCATAAAAATAGAATATTAATATTAAATAAAATAAATAAAAATTAATAAATTAAAAATAAATATCCGTCGAAGCGATTGAGATGAGACAACTTGACAGTTTGACAAAATTTAACAAAATTAACATATTTGTTAGTGATAATCCTGTCATACTAATTAAATAGACTACTACATTAAAGAAACAATTTATATAAGCAATGTTATTTCAATAAACTATAATTGTACTAAAGCCACCTAGCGTCGTCGTTAACCCACACATTTAAATGTACAGGATTCGTTTCATATGAATTTTTAAATTGTTAATTTATTTGAAAATTGGCTCGGAAGACGAAAAAACATTAAGCATGCAGAATAACTACACAAAAAGGAACGTGCCTCTTTCCATACAAGTGTCAACATAAAATATTCATATGAAACATATTCCTGTATCAATCATATTCACATACAATTAATTTGAATAACAATCATGTAGTCAAAACAGTGTAATTTACAGTATATCTTAAAATATCAAGGTAACTAACTACTTGAATTTCTGACTTGAGTCACTTTTATATTTGTAATAGACGCTGAAGTGTCACTTGATGATATTATGCATGCTTTGGAAGCTAACGGCACTGATAAATATACATAGATTGACTCCCGACGCTGCTTTCGGCATATGAAAAATTATATCACCACCTGATAAAACGAATCATTTTTAAGCAAAATATTTTTTTTTTTTTAAATTTAATATTTATTAACACCAAAAGTGACTCAAGTACTCATTTAATGGAATGAAATTCTTTAAAAAGTTTATATATATCAAATTATTCTAAGAATGCAAGTAATGCCATTACACAAAAATATTTCGTATGTTATTTATCGTTGATAAAAATATGACTATTAAATAGCAGAGGAAAATGCATCTTATGTTAATAGAATTAAATTGCAATTCGTTTACTTTAGTTGCCACAACATACTTTAGACATCAAATATACTAATGAAGATCGATTGAATTTGTGAATGATTTTGTAATTTGTTTATTCACCATTTTTAGCAGTGATAACCTAGTGTTTATGATGTTGGTATCACGCGCAGGGAGTTCTGGGTTTGAGTCCTGCACACACATAAAATTTTCAACTATGTGCGTTTCAAAAGTAGAGTTATCTCTATTTAGTGATTTTGTGCCAAATTTTTGTATTACCAGGAATAAGTAGGCATAGTTGTAACCTCAGACTCATAAAAATATTGCTTCAATTGAAATTTCCTCCATCATACGATACTGATGACTGATTTAGCTGTCATTAACAGTCCTCATTAAAACGCTGAAAATGTCATAAATTACTTTCCGTAAATCCATAAATCATCATCCATTAATTACGATCCACTAGTGATCCGTAAATTACGATCCATGAATCATCATCCATTAATTACGATCCACTAGTGATCCGTAAATTACGATCCATGAATCATGATCCATCAATAACGATCCACAAGTGATCCGTAAATTACGATCCATAAATTACGATCCACAAATCACGATCCAAATAGCATCTCCAAGACAGTATACTTCATCAGTTAGGTGGCGACTGGGGTGACTGAGGTGACTGGGATATCACACGACGACGACAAGGGGCGGGTCTAGGATCATAACTGGGACTGCGGCCCGCGGCGCAGCGTGGCCGCGCCCCCCGCCTCCAGCCGCGGCCAGTCCACGAACTCGCGACCGTGTCTGAGAACATTTTTTCATTTATTTATTTAATCCAATAAAGTTGTACCTAAGGTTGACAATATGCGACATCCGGCAAACACTAGGATTACCTGTGTCGTGGCTGCCATGGACAATACACAAAGACAACACACCCAGACCGAGAACAGAAATTCAAACTCATCATTCTTTCTGCTTCGCTGGGAATCGAACCCAGGACCCTTCGAACAGTCATGGTAAAAATTACACCACGCTAATCGTCATACCATTGCACTGAGTTTCATCGCATCGTAGGGTCAGTGTACCGGTTGGACACTTCAATCACTGGAGTTAATTGAATATAAGTAATATGATACTCACTTGAACATATAGTTGAGCGTGGCGCCCACCGCCGCCCCCCAGAACATCATGTACATGAGCACCTCGGTCCCGCTGCGTGACGTCACCACGCTGGCGCAGAACATGGACACCGCCACCAGGAGGACCGAGGGGAACTGGAAACATACGACAGTTGATGATTGTACAAGGATTCGAAGATGAAATTAAACAACGAAATCCAGACTATGACTGTTTATCAGACGAGTACATAAATGACAAAGACGCATGGAAATGACCAGATCTGCAACCAGTTCCGTACAGGCTAGTGATACTTTTTGTAAGAAATATACCAATGTATTTTATTTTTAAAAGATGTGCTGAGGAGTTTCTTTCGGCTTTTCTTCTCCTCCATGACAAAGCACCTTTGCGAAAAGCTGGTGGTGGAATAAATGATTTTGAATTTGAATTTATCTATACAATTTTTTTTTTACTGTAATACGGGTACTCACGATATAATTATTTTATAAGCCGATATTTCGACCCTATTGCAGGGATCGTGGTCACGGCTATACAGACTTGACTCTAGCCGTGACCACGATCCCTGCAACTGGGTCGAAATATCGGCGTATAAAATAAAATACGACCCGTGTGGCGCAATGGTTACCATGCCGGATCGCCGCACCGAGGGTCCTGGGTTCGATTCCCAGCGAGGCGGAGGTTTGGATGATGAGTTTGAATTTCTGTTCTCGGTCTGGGTGTGAATGTCCTTGTCTATATTGTGTGTTGTCCATGGCACCCACGACACAGGGAATCCTAGTGTGGGGCTATGAGTGTGAAGCGTTATTTATTTATTTATTTAATAATTATATCGTGAGTACCCGTATTACAGTAAAAAAATGTGTTCAGTCCACGATGAGTTAAGTTTAAAATCATGTATTATCTATACTAATATTATAGAATATTATAGAAATATGTAAAAACACTCACTGTAATAGTTTTCCAGTCTCTCTCGCGGCGCAGCGGGCACAGAGCAGTGTTCCCTTCGCCCTCCACTACTACGTATTTACCGAGCAGCAAATCTATGGAGTCCTGGAGACAATACAAGCATTAACTATTACATACGTACTACCACAGGGTACTTTTTTGTATACCGTGAAAATAGCAAAAATTTTGAGAGAAAACACATCTTACATGTAGAGCGTAAGACTAGGAAAAAAAACCACAGGGTACTACTATGATATTTGATTTCAAATTCATTGAATCATAGATGAGTTTCATTTTATTAACCTTTGATAAAAAATTTATTTTATTGTGGAAATGGATATCCTACTGATTCTCCTAATTTGTAATTTAAATGTGAAAGTTTATGAAGATGTTTTTATGTTTGGATTATCATCACGTGCTAGGCGTTGTACGGATTAAAATGTAAAATAATAATCTGAATTTTACCACGAAAAAAAAACCGACTTCAAAATAACTAAGAAACTACTCATCAGATCTAGCTCAAACAGTGGGACCACATGACAAGCACCTGCTTTCGATTAAAAAAAGAATCATCAAAATCGGTTCACCTAGTCGAAAGTTCTGAGGTAATAAACATAAAATTTTATACCTCTTCCTTTTTTGAAGTCGGTTAAAAATAGGGTAGATTTTATCACGGTCATACGTTCCTGTGTGAAGATTTGGACATTTATATACATTTCCGAAGCTGCGGACATAATCTAGTGTCTTCATAAACATACCTGTCTATACCCATCACTGAAGTTGTTCTTATAGTATCGTGTAAGCGAGTTGATCCCGTCGCGCAGCAGCCCGATGCGCGTGCGCTTGCCTGTGCGCGTGAAGTCGGTCTTCAGCGCGCCCGTGCCCGAGTACTGCACTGAGATCATGTCCGCGTGGTCCGCCCACACCTTCAACAGATTAAAGAGGATCCAAGTTTAGACAGACAATGAAGAAACTTTCGTGAAATGTTGTGTGATGTAATTTGAAAAAAAAAAAATACTGAATTGAGATTGTGCAAAATTTTTGAAGTTGGTTTAAAAGTAAGGAATTTTTTTTTACAAAATCTATCAAGATTTTCTACACAATCGAATTAAAAACCTAAGCTTATTAAATCTTAATAATTTGGTTGTAATCTATATATATAAAATTGAAAAGAGATACACTGATTAAACAAAAAATCTCAGAAACTACCGAACCGATTATGATGAAATTTGGCAGGGTGATAGCTTATGCTAAGGAGACGTCAGCTAAGAACGGATTTTTGGAAATTCATCCCCTAAGGGGTAAAAATACGGGATAGAGGTCATTTTCATACAAACCAACTTCGTCAGTTTTAGAGTTATAAATATGATTTTTTTTATCTAAGTTAATAGTAATAAAAAAAAGTTAAATTTAACAAATTTTTTTGGAAAATCATCCCTTAAAGGGTTAATTTAATGGATGATACGTAGTAGGCAACTTTGTCATTTTTTAAGTTAAAAACATGAAAATTTACATATTAGCTCCAGACTAGAAACAAAATTTGCAAGTATTATGTTTTTTTGGAAAATCATCCCCTAAAGGGTTAATTAATAGGGCGCAATTTAGTATGGCAACTTCGTCAGTTTAGAAGTAAGAAGGGTGAAAATTTGTATATAAGCTTATAGTTAGACACAGAAAATAACTGCATCACTGTTTTCTCGAAATTCATCCCCTACAAATAGGGGTTGGAGATCATTTACATACAAATCAACTTCGCCAGTTTTAGAGTTATAAATATGATTTTTTTTATGTAAGTTTATAGTAATAAACAAAAGTTAACTTTAACACATTTTTTTGGAAAATCATCCCTTAAAGGGTTAATTTAATTGATGGTACTTAGTAGGCAACTTCGTCATTTTTGAAGTTAAATTCAAATTCAAATTCAAAATCATTTATTCATGTAGGTATCATTGATACACTTATGCACGTCATTTTTTTAATTTACCAGCTTTTCGGAAAGGAGAAGGAGAAGAAAAGCCGAAAGAAACTCCTCAGCACATCTTTTAAAACATGAAAATTTATATACTTATTAGCGCCAGATTAAAATATAAAAGTTGTGTTTTTTTTGGAAAATCAACCCCTAAACGGTTAAATAAGTGTGTGTAAGTTAGTATTGCCACTTCGTCAGTTTTGAACTAAGAAGGGTGAAAATTTGTATATTAAGCTAGACACAAAAATTACCTAACTGTATCACGATTTTCTTGAAATTCATCCCCATAAGGAGTTAAACTTTGTTTGGGTTGTAAATATTTATAAAAACTACGTCAATTTTGAACTCAGTAATGTGAAAATATTAATAAAGCTTATAGTGAGAAAAAAAATTTAATGTAGAGAACTTTACGGATGGGAGGGGGATGGGAGAGTGACAGGAAGCGAGAGAGGGACTGGGATCGGGAGAGGAAGCAGGAGAGGGTGCGGAAGAGGGAGAGGGGCAGGGAGCGGGAGAGGGAGTGAGAGCGGGACAGAAAGCAGGAGAGGGACCGGGTGCGGGCGGGAGAGGGACTGAGAGTGGAAGAGAGAGGGACATGAAGCGGGATAAGGACCTCAAGTGGGAAAGGGAGAGGGACAGGGAGCGGGAGAAGGAGAGAGAGTGGGACAGAAAGAGGGAGAGGGAGAGGGGAGGGAGAGAGAGTATATGTAACTCTTGAACGAATGGAAACAACAGAACCGTTTTGAAGATATTTTTTACTGTTTAAAATTATTGTCTGCCTGTCTATCTGTTTGTCTGTCCGGGCATCACATGAAAACCCTTGAACTTATTCATAGTATACACGTAGGTTTCAGTATGTAAATTCCTAAATATAAGTACTTCAATATAAAAGAACCTGTTTTTAAATTTTCTTCTGTAAGGCGTACAAATATGATAAATAAGCATAATTTCCGCGTGTGAAGCCGCGGGCAACAGCTAGTATGTGGATAAATGTCGTAAAATTTTTTTTTACGAAAGAACACATTTACGTACATACATACACATGTACAGCGTACCACGTACATGTACACTACACACGAACATAATATTTATACACACGCACGCATACACGCAAATAAACACACACGCACGCACATTACTCTCACGCAGGCACCCATATTACACGCTAAAATCGCGCTCACGCTACGTCATCTGTGAAATTACAATAAAAAAAAAATACATTCGTGAAGACCAGTATAAGTACTGACCGCATTACACAGCTTATCAAAATGCGGCAGGGGTCCATCACTGTTCGTGACGGCGAACAGGTAGACGCGCACCATCATACTCTACGTACACATACTACAAATGCACGCAAATGTACAAACACGCACGCACACACACGCCCATGTATACGCTAAAAACGCGTTCACACTACGTTAGTCATAAAGGTCAGTACATACCGCATTAAACAGCTTGTCAAAGTGCGGCAGGGGTCCATCATTGCTGGTCACTGCGAGCAGTTTGAGCACAGCGGCAAGCTGCGCGCGCGCCAGCAGACTCTGGACGACGTTGGTGCGGTCGAGGCAGTCCACGCAGTTGGTGCGGAACACGCCGCCCTGACGCATCAGGACCGAGCCGCCGCGGGAGAGGAAGTAGCCGAACTCCGCCTGTTGGTAACCATGTTGGATGGTGTGGGGTTTTAGCAAACAACATGGGTGAATGACACTATCGTATATAACACTGATAAGACTATTCCACAAGGGTTGATATAAAAACAAAATTAAATCAGGGATTCCTTCGCTGCTGACATCCGTTTGGCTAAAGTTGCATGCCTCAATATCCGTGATAAAAATTACAATATTGTATATTTTGTATTGTGTATTTTGTTACTGTTTTTATGAATTATTTTTATATAATATTTTTAAGATTTGACATTGACATTTATTTATAACTTATATACTGCGTATATAGGTATTTGTAATTTTACTTTGTATATTGATGACGTGTATTTTCCATATGAATAAATGACTATTGACGAATCGGCATTACATACCTGTTCATGAGCGACCCGGTCGAGCAGTATGGAGAGGCGGTCGTAGCGCAGCGCGCGGCACTCGGCGTGGAAGTCGAACGGCTCGTACCGCACGCCCGGGAGCGCCGCCGCCGCCACCGCAGCCCGGTAGCCGCGCTCTAGGGCTTCTTCTTTACCGCGTTGGTCGATCTGGTATCAAAAATAAAATATTGTCTACAAAATCAGTACATAACAGTTGTTGGTACCACTCTTTGACCGGTTAATTGCTTGTGTTGGGAGGCCCGGCTCTTCCATAACAGCATAAATATGGTGGAGTGATTGAAGGCTTTTTAACTTGCCTCACAACCCTTTTGTTATAGTTGGAGGGAAGCGCGGTTCACAAGTCTACCGATAAATGGCTCTGTAACTTATTTTTGAATCACGCTGTTGAGATTTCTTGTAGATTATTTTACTTAATCAGTTTTTAACCCTTAATCAGGCAAACAAACTGACGTTTCACCTGATAGTAAGTGATCACCGCCCCCCATGGACATTAGCAACATCAGTTATAGTCTAAAACCAGAAAATCGAGTTTTGAAAGGAAGTATCTAACAAATACTTTAATGTTGAAAAAATTAAGCCCTTTCCTATGAATTTGAACACGGCATCCTTTAATTATTTTATTTATTTATTTTTCTTTATTTGGGAAACATACAGTGTCTTACTACAATACTAACACATAATATTATCTTTTACACCATTTATGAGTTTTCGCATATATAATTATTATTTCTGACTATGCCCCGTCAAGGGCACCATCCGCAAATATTATGACGTCACATGCCTATAATCAGTAGTGACTGTATAGTGTACACACAAGGTTATCAACTCACCAGATTAACCAACACCTGGTTCCCATACCGCTGCAGCTGGTCCCTCAGGTGCCTGGTGTACGCGGCCACGTGGTCCTCGCCCGCCAGCGCCATGCTCGGCTTGTACTTCAGGTCGGGGTACTGGCTCCAGTACAGCGGGATGGAGCCGCGGGTCTGGATGAAGGATGACTTCTCGCCGCCGCGCTCGATTATCTGCTCTGTCTCCACGAAGTTTGCTACGTTGCCCTGGGTGAGAGAAGTACGGTGAACAAAACAGTATGCAGGGAATGATTTAACATTACTGAATGTCATTGAATCATGCCCTTCATACTTAACTCTTTTGCTTTGTGTACAATATAATCTCATCAAATCATAAATGTGAAATGAGAGCCAAGTTCAAAAAAAAAGAATTGAGACCTAATATGTGCCAAGTTCTCTGTTAAAAATTATTCACATAAAATTTAGTTAGCTACTTAACTACTAAATACGTCTAAACCGGACTTTAGGTTAAGTAAGGTAAGTAATTCAGGACATCGTCGTTGCGACTTAGACCTCCTATGTGTTATTTTTTGACAAAAAACACTTTTGACAAAATCACTTTTTTACGTCAAACGATTCTACATTTTGAAGCACTATCGAATTCAAAAACTTTCATCCGTGTACAACGGTTTTTCACCAAATTCCAAATCATCTATATGCTTGCTAAAAAAAGTTTATTGATTTTTATCGATGTTCTCAAAAAGCAGATTTTTACACATAAGAGGTCTTAAAGTCGCAACGACAACATGTTACCTGTGCATCAATCCCTCGCATGAACAGCCTGGTCCCAGCGCGGTCGACGCAGCGGCGCGATACCAGCGACCACGCCAGCTGGTGACCGTTGATGGTCACGTGGTTTATTGACACGACTGGACGTATGGTTCAGGAATACCTTATTATATTCACAGAGGTACATCATTTATATTAAAGGCCATGTATTATTCCGGAATTGAAAGAAAGAAAGAAAGAAAGAAATGATTTATTTTGTTAAGCAATCCGCAATGCAAAGTTACAAACAGTTACTTAAACAATGAAATTGACAGTTACATTATAATTATAACCTGCTGCAGAACTGCACAACAAAAAAATGCAATAACTAAACTTAATAATATTAAAAAGAGGAAACCTTTGATTTTGTTTGTTTGTTTGTAATGGATAAACTCAAAAACTAAAGGACCCATTTAAAAAATAATTTCATCAATAATACGGACGTTCTATTGCTTATGAGTAACATGAGCTATATTTTATGTAAAAAAATACACTTGAAAAGTGTTTAACGATGCGCTTTGATTCTTCTTTTATTATGCGTACCGCAAAAGACTGGGGAAAATTGCCCACATGTTATCTATTTCTGACTTTACTTGAATCTCTATGTGATTATTGATGTAATTCCTACCACTCGTTACAAGTTAGTGTTAGTATAAAAGGATACATCCTTCGATGATCGGAAGACAGAAGCGGGCGAACTGCTGGTGCGTGTACTCCTTCAGCAGGTGCCCGTTCCACAGGAACCGTGGCTCGGCGCGGCTCGCCAGCGACAGCTGCGATTATATTACACTTAAACAATCTTCTCCTCATACAATTAAGGTATATTTCTCTTCGTCGTATGCCGTGCCGCCTGCCGTATAGTTAGGTTCAGTAAGGTAAGTTCTGGCTTTGTTTTTATTTTATTAGTGTACTATACCTTGTGGAAGTCCGGTGCGACTGAATGCAGCCTCTGCATGGAGTGCGTGAGGTCGTAGCCGTACGAGAAGTATATCCCGGGTGAGTCGAGCGCCGCGCGCACCATGCGCTCGTATGTGCTGTTGTCTTCGATCTGTATACACACATGGATTGATGAGGGTTTTTAATACGAGTAGATTTGGCTAAAAACTATAAGTCTTAAATTTTTCAAAATAGTCCGACAGTTTTATTTACATTACACATAGCTAACAACGCTCTCAATTACTTCAGCTTTCGAACAAAAAACCGCATTATAATCGATCCATTCGTTCAGGAGCGGTGATTTAAGATTTTTGTTATAATACTAATAATACATTTTATAGCATACTGTGACCTAAACCCGCACTAAGGTCACGCTTTTCTATGTGTTAAGACTTATAACAATAGTTCATAAAAGTTTAAGCATCAAATCAGATAATGGAGCCCTTAAATCAGATAATGGATACCTCAAAAAAAATTTATGTTACTTAAATGATTCAATATGAAATGTTACCTGTTTACTGGTAAGGTGTGTCGTAGACCGCGCATATGGAATGATATCAGTTCCGGCGAGTTGAAATATATCATGGTCGTTTATTTTACCTACCTAAAAATTAAAAAAATAAATAAATTAAAAACTGCCTCTCAAGCCCCAGCTGGAATATGACGACTTGTATGGCTAACTCAGGCAAAAGGATGTAAAGAGTTCTCCTTTAGGGCCGGTGTTTCATTGGCGATTCTTCTGGATTTGCTCATGTCCATAGAAGAAGGTGACTTACCATCAGGCCCGCCTGCTTTTTCGTCAGCCCTTCAGGCAATAAAAAAGGGTGGTAATTAGCCAGGCAGGCAAATTAACTAATGAATAAATGATTATGATCAAAGGTTAAAATTTTGAATTCTTTATGATCTACGATTATGTTTTACGCTCTAGTGTTCAATTTATATTAGTAGACGAAAATCATGGCATATATTATGGAAAACAAATACAATCCACTTACGAATATCCTGTATTTTGCCACTACCAGATATAAACCAGATATCAGCCGAATGGATCCAAGGAAGCCACACACTGGTCTGTATGCATTTGGGGGTATGGGGATTTTGACAGCATTTATATCTGTGGGAAATATCAAAAAGTTTAGTATAAAAAATTTATTCCCAAACAACAGCTGTATTTTACTTTTATTTTTCTTAATTTGGGAAACATACAGTGTCTTATGCATAGGCATTTTAATACTAACATAATAATGTTATCTTAAGTTGAGATTCTTAACACCATTAATAAGATTCTGCATATTATATTAAATTGTGAGGCTCCTCAATGTTAAATAACAATTTAATGCTGTTATAAAAATGGTTCGTGTAATATTACACACAGTGCTGCTCACCATTTCTGTTAGCTAGAAATTGGCTTGACACGCTCCCGCGTGTCTAGATAAATAAATCTTATTTTATATAAGACGTGAAGAATAATATGGACAAAAAAATATGCTAATGAGTACGGACAAAAAGTTGAAACAATCAATGGTATTTTAATTTGAACTAAAAAAATTCTCACAGTAATCAAAATATTATTCTGATATAATATTTTTCACATTTCAAATTGCATTCCATGAATGCAATTTTTCATCATAGTCATGAAATTGAGGGAGTCAAGTAGAATTGACTGTCAGGTCAGTTAGTAATCTACAAATATATTTTTATGGATATAATAGCTGGCCAACAAACTGACGATCCACCTGATGGTAAGTGGCTATCGTTGCCCATGGACATCAGCAACACCAAGATATTATGATAGTGTAATAGCCACTTTAACTAGCAATATGGCAAGTGGTAATAATAGTGTCCATACCTTTCACACAGGCTTCGCCAGTAATTCTGTCTATCACTAGAATTTCAGTTGGGTTGATGGTCGGCTCAAAGTAAAACTTGTCTGATGTTGTATACCTGAAAACAAATTGTGTGTAATTTCATAATTTGATAATGGCAATGAATCTTCATTGTTATAAATCTTTATGTTAAACCAATATCATATTTCAATGACTTCCGTTAAAATGTCATTATTTGTTTCTGTTATCATTTCATGTGGCATCATAAGAAGAAACGACAGAAGAAACTCCTCGGCAAAATTTAAAACTACTAAACTAACTAAAGATGTGTTGATTATTAATCAATTTGTTGCCCTCAATAATTGTTTTACTGCATACCAATAAAATTTAGATCAAATATTCATGCTGATTGATAATAATAATTAAGTAATCCCCATTCACACCATCTGATTAAATAAGAGATACAGATAATAAACTGAGGTTCTTAAAAAGAGCTCCTTTAATACTTTCTTTAAATCGGTTGGAGATTATGCAGCACATGAGAATTAGGTTTAAGACAGAAGGCTGTTTTTATATGTTATAGTAAAAATGTATTACGTCTAATGATAATATGTTTAGACAACCGCTAAAATCAATCCTAATTTAGTTTTCGGTCAAAGTAATTAAGAAACTACTTACAGCTTGATATCATCATGAATCAAGAGTTGGTCTGCCATTATGTATAATTATAAAGGCAAGAGTTGATTAGATCATAGTATTTCTAAATCACAAATAATTCCGTACACTATACAATGAAATCGGAAACATGAAACATGACAAAATGAATTAATTCACTTCAGTACATGGCTTCAGTGACAGATTTTGCCATTTTCCTGTCGTAAATTTTGACGTCATCTGTCATCTGTCATCTGTCATCATGCAAACCATGGAGTATATGATTAATCTCTATAATCCTTGATGCAAACCATAAATACTTTTTTTGGTGTAGTTTTGTCTATATGAGGACAAAATTAAATACATTTTAATTTTATTTGACTTTTTACTGTTTGTATTAAATGGATCATCAATTAATTAATATATTATTATATTTTTAATATAAATACCATGGATTTCCGAAAGAACTAAAATTTTTTTTATATAAAAGGCCTACATACGTTCCTTTCTACCCATCTCACCCATTTGTATTAATATACTTTTTCACAGACTTAATGCATATTCCATTTACAATTACAATTTTTATTTATTCAACAAGAATATTTCGAATTCACACAATCTAATTTAATTCCATCAAGAAAGTTTAATTTTTTGTTATAGAACTTTGAATTTTGAGTAACACTCACTAAAATAATATTTATTTTAACTTTATCGCACTCGCAAGTAGAAAGGAACTGAATCTTACATGTGTTTTTGACTTTTGCATTCTTAACCTCAAAAACTTGTTGTTATGATAAAGTGATTTTAAGAATAATTATCACAAAATATTAGTATAGGATAATTTACAAAAGATATTATTTAGCATGGAAGTCCCAGGGCACCCCGGATTAATCAAAACTATTAATGATGGCGAGGAGGTTGAAGATTTTTCAGAAGAATCTGACGAAGAAATAGAGGTCTGTGTTTACCGCATTTCACGAAATTTATATTATCAAAAAGTTAAAATCTTAATGCAAGTGTTAAAACTTGTTTCGTCTTTTTCATTTCATTTCAACTTCCTTTATTTAGTCTTTACTTACCTTAACAATGTGATATAATTTGATTTGTAGTTGTAATAAAAATGGATGTAAATATTACAGTTAGAACCAAAATAAATTAATTGGGTGACAGTAAGTTTGTACATTAATATAATTTTTTATTTCAGTATCAACCAACTAAACAAAAGGCAAAAAGAAATGCAGATTTTGATCCCAAGTTCAAATTTGTTGGGTCTGTAGAAGAATATAATAAGGTAGGTATTTATTTCCACATATCATCTATCATCTACAACAATATCTATTATCCACGACAGTAATGTATTTTTTTATTCATTTTACAATACGGCCGACGTTTCTTGGCGAGTCTGAACTTCTTGCAGAAGGCTACGCAGTAACTTAACTTTCGGCAATGCTCGGTACGCGGTATTATGTCTGTCGCACGTTGGCTTTAGTGTCGTGTTTGTGTCGCTATGTCTATCTTACATGCGCTAAAGTTCACAGAGCCTATGTTCAGACTCACCAAGATACATTGTATTGTACTATGAGTTGACTACAACCCACCCTGATAGTAAGTGGAAATAAAGTTATGAATGGTAAAGTCCACTAACTTAATAAAAGCCTAGTCACTCTTGATGACCAACACTTGTAACTTGAAGACAACAGTGACTGCCTGTATTGGGTATCTATTCAGATTGTTTTGTTCAAGATTATGTTGTTTAAATTCTTTAGAACCCATGGGATGACCTTCAAAAATACGTGAGGAGGAATGTTAAAAGGACCTTAGATGAAAAAATAGAAAGGCGGAGAGCTCAAGTTAAGGTTAATGGCAATTCACAAGACGTGGACACAGATTCTGATGTAGATGGTAAAGGTAAGTCACTAACGCCCCCACTCGGAGTCACTAAAGGTTACTTAAATCGCTCCTTAGCACAGAATTTGTATGGTGATTTTTTACTAAGGAGCAATTCATGTAACCGTTAGTGACTCTGAGTTGGGGCGTTAACTAGTTAACCGAGTCAAAATAGGACTATGAGCTATGTCTCACAAGTTTGGAAATTAATCTTAACTCAACCGCCACCCAGTTTTGGAAGTAAATAATTTTCTAAAGCTGCCTTGACAGAAAGCAGGCAAATATACTTATGAATTAATTTTACCAAGAAAAAAATAACTGACTTTAAAATAACTCAAAAACTACTTGTCAGATCTAGCTAAAATTTAAGGTGCTTTTGTGGGACCACATGACAAGCACCAGCTTTCGATTAAAAAACGAATCATTAAAATCGGATCACCCAGTCGAAAGTTCTGAGGTATCAAACATAAAAAAAATACAGTCGAATATCACCTTCTTTTTTGAAGTCGGTTAAAAAAGGTTTTATTTTCAATTGTCAATACCTTTTGTAATTGGTTCCACTGTCGCAAAACATTCTATTTGCATGGGGCGTTTTTAGGATGGAACCTAATGCATGAGGATATTGTAATTACTAAACTGTTTCAATACTAGAAATACATAACTTTATATATTTAGTTTAGTATGCCTCCAAATGTTTCTATGACCTCTATTTATACCTTCAGTTAAGATTAGATAGATTTAAGATCCTGGTTAACTCCCACAAGTGGGCATTTTCACCCACTTAGTGAAAGACTGCTGTAACCAACGGAACTTGGACATATCTTGGCTTATTGCAGCTTTAAAATCATTGATAAATAATTGACTAAATAGTTACTATGTGTAACTATTTTACTAAATATTTTGTGATGTAACATGCATTTTATAGATGCTGATATGGACGAACTGGAAATATCTGACGACGAGCTGAAAAAAGATGAAATTAAAACTAAACAAAGAAAACCGACAAAGAAGCAGAAATTGAAAGAGGTATGAAGTTTTATTTATATGACCCTCTTAGAATTGAAATTCATAAAACACCAGCCTTATTGTTCGACGTTGACAGGAATTAGAGGAGGAAAATGAAGCAGGCACCCGTGTGGAATATGACTCGGACTTCTTCGAAGAGCCCCCAGCTTATGATGAGAATGCGTCGTTCTATATGATGAATCTGTCCAGACCTCTGCTCAAGGCCATCGGGACGATGAACTTCGTCCACCCCACGCCGATACAGGCGGCTACTATACCTATCGCTTTGTTAGGTGAGGTTACTTTACATTTTTTTATTTGTACTGAAACAAAAAAAAATGAGACCAATTTCAAGACATACCCCATGCATTAAAAAAAGAATCATCAAAATTGGATTGCCTGTGCCGATTGCTGCGTGATCATACATTAAAAATAATATATACGTGTCGAATTGAGAACCTATTTTTTTTCGTCGGTTAATGAAAGAATGTTAAAGGAGTCTGCCCACTATAGAGGACTATACCAAAACCCTGGAGCTAAGTTAGCAGTGAACTTGCCTACGAAGCATTTTCCAGGTTCGATACGTGGCCAGGGAAGGCATTTATGTGACATGTAAATCCATCAATAACATCCATTTATTGATGTCTATAGTCTATTGATATCTTATGACATTTATGTCATCTGAGACACTGAATCTTTGCATAGGATTATTAGTGTTGCCTTCAACCCATTAACGGCCCACTTTTGTTTCGCCATTTCATCTTCTCCATGACAAAGCACCTTGACAAAGGTAGAAAAAAAAACATTACATGCACAAGCATATCACTGATATCTATACAATTAAATAACTTAATTTAAAAGTATTACATCGCACCAGGTAAGGACATATGCGCGTGCGCAGCGACGGGGACGGGCAAGACGGCGGCTTACATGCTGCCCATCCTGGAGCGGCTGCTGTACAAGACGGCCGGGGACCGCGTCACCCGGGTACTGGTGCTCGTGCCCACCAGGGAGTTGGGGACACAGGTCAGTGATGATCACTGTAACTGGAAATGTTTGGTTTGGGTTATGCAGTTTTTTGGTTTGGGAAGAGAATTGAGCTGTTGTGACAATGCATACACGCCATCGAAGTATTTTGGGGCTCGGCCACCCCCCAGCAACACTACCTCGCCAGGCGGGAGATCTCCCTTTCCTAATGAACTTACTATTAAAATCAATAAATAGATGCATAGTTTATGGGATAAATGTGAAGACTTGTTTATAAATCCTTAAAAATCACTATGTGTCTTATCTGTTATATTTTGCCCGGAATTACATCATCAGTTGAAACTTTCGGGGTATGTTTAAAGTTTACAGCTATATGTTTGTTATTCCCCTCTAGGTACACGCGGTGACGAGGCAGCTGGCGCAGTTCACATCTGTCACAGTGGGGCTCTCTGTGGGAGGATTGGACGTCAAATATCAGGTGAATATAAAAAATAAAAATATTTTTCAGTGAATATTAAAAACAAAAAAATATGTGTCGAATTGACAACCTCCTTTTTTTCGTCGCTTAAAAGATGTACTTTTACATTGGTAAAAGTCAACAAATTACTTTTGTATCGCTAACTTTTAATTGAGTTGCTTTTTTTACTTGTTATTAAGGATCGCACAAAATGAAAATAATGTAAGGACAGATAGCCAAAACTAATTTCTAAAAAAAAAAACTAAATACTAGTTTCAAGATTGACATTTAAAGTGTCAAATTTTTGACAAAAAATAAATAGTATTGTGACAAACAGATTCTGATGTGAATCATTGATACGATAAGATTTGAAACATGTATTTTATATGGACCAAGAATTCGCTATTACTAACTACGCCCAAAATAGTTCACAAAGTGACATTATTTTCTGTCAAATCGGTCGGTTATGTGATTCGACAATAAACAGGGGCGTAGCTACAGCCGTATCAATTATAAGGGGCCCCCAGCGTATAGGGGCCCCATATCAATTATACGGGGCTCCCAGCGTATAGGGGCCCCCACTAACATTCCAAAAAAAAAGCTTGCCAGCGGCCTACGACCGTTACAGTTGGCACTCCTTTTATATTTGACAGCTAACGTCGAGGGGGCCCTACAACATACAACAAATATTGATATGAGGCCTCCTTGGGGCTAGCTACGCCACTGACTGTAAATAAGACTCGTCTAAACAACGGAGTAAAGTTTATTGACCGTGTGTGTCTGTCTGTGTCCCCGCGTGCAGGAGAGCGTGTTACGTCACAACCCGGACATCGTGATCGCGACGCCGGGCCGGCTCATCGACCACATCCGGAACACACCCTCGTTCAGCCTGCACTCCATCGAGGTGCTGGTACTGGATGAGGCTGACAGGTAGAGGGGAACACGTTACGACAAGTTACATTTATAATAACAACGCTTAAATGACGCTAACACACTTATACCCCCGCAGTAGGTTGTTATCTGTGTCGCGGGTGGCATGGACGACACATAACACATCACAATAACACCCATGACTCGAGCACAAATATTCATCTGTCAAATACCCGGCCGGAAATCGAACCCGGGACCCCTCCCTTCGCAGGCAGGGTCGCTACCAACTAGATTATAGGGTTTATGTACCTAACAGAAAACAATATCTGAACGAAATAATCTTAAATGCGACACGGTTTTAACTAATTGTGGACACTTCTCAGATAAGCCTTTTGTTCCTTCTGTTCCTGATTCTACTCTGTGTGAATTTAACATTAAAATTACGTAGGGAAGTGCAAGTGTGTATGCATTATTCTTTTAAAAGCTTGCAACATTTTTATTCGCGTATTAATTTACTAAGACTCGTTCCAGCTTTGTAGGGATATCACTTATATAAAATAATAATCGCTATAAAACTTTACAGAATCACACGAGGCTAATCTGGTGGTAGCCTGAAAATTTTATCAAAATCCATGCAGTAATATTGGAGTCTCTAGAAAACATACATACACATCAATTTTTATATACCTAATATAGATAGATAGATTCTGTTCTTTCTTTCTTCTTTTTTCTTCTCTCTTGGTCTGCAACGCATCAGTGATGCCTTTGGGGTTACTGATGTCCATGGGCGACGATAGCCACTTACCATCAGGTGGATTGTCAGCTCATTTGGCGGCTATTTCCATAAAAAAAGTTCTTTAAACCAACTCTAACGCGTGAGTGTAACTATTTGACTGACATTTTCCCAGGATGCTAGACGAGTACTTCGCAGAGCAAATGAAAGAGATCATAAAGCAGTGCTCGGCTAAGCGCCAAGGGATGCTGTTTTCTGCCACGATGGGCGAGCAGGTGGCCGCCCTGGCCGCCGTGTCGCTCCACAAGCCCGTCAGACTGTTCGTGGACTCCAACAAGGACGTCGCGTTCAACTTGCGGCAGGAGTTTATCAGGTGAGGGTAGGACGGAAATTGAACTCTATTTGCGGGTATATAAGGTTGAAATTTACCTTACCGAGTATTATTTCTCATAAGCGCTTGTTCACACTAACTCGCGGGCGCGGTCGCGACATATCAAACATATGACGTACTATGAAAGTGTTCACATCAAAACGCGCAGGCGGTGGATGTAGCGTTTACCGCGACCGCGCCCGCGAGTTCAGTGTGACCACTCACTAAGACATACATGAAGTACAATGTCACTTAAAATGAGAAACTTATTTGTGAAGTATGATTTTGTTCGGCGAAGTTGTTTTTGTTGTGTTATACTTATGTACCTAAGTGTGCACGTATGCCAGAAGTAGCCAACAACTGTCTGCCGGTCGGTTAAAAATAGTTGTGCTTAGTTTTACATAGTTGTGCCGATGGGAACACAGTTGTGTCGAACCACTAGTTGTGCGCACGTAGTTGGTTCGTTAGGAAACTGCGACGTGTGTGTGTGCGTGTGTGTGTGTGTGTATAGATGTTTACTCGGTGTACAGGATCCGCGCGGACCGCGAGTCGGACCGCGAAGCGATGCTCGCGGCGCTGGTCTGCCGCACGTTCCGCGACCGCGCCGTCGTGTTCGTGCAGACCAAGAAGCAGGCGCATCGGCTGCACGTCGCGCTGGGGCTGCTCGGGGTTAAGGTAGCTATGATACGTTTTGTGAATAACGCCCCAACTCAGAGTCACTAACGGTTATTTAAATCGCTCCTTAGTAAAGATCTACAAATAAATTCTGTACTAAGGAGCGATTTAAGTAACCAATGACCCTGTAGCCTAGTTGGTGACCCTGGCTGCGAAGCGAGGGGTCCCGGGTTCGATTCCCGGCTGGGACAGATATTTATGTGACAGATAAATATTTGTACTTGGTTCATTTGTGTTATTGTGATGTGTTATGTGTCGTCCATGCCACCCGCGACACAGGTAAAAACCTACTGCGGGGGTATGAGTGTGTTAGCGTTTATTTATTTATTTATTTGATACCAGTACGAACAACGATCGTAATGAGCCTAGTTTTTACAGTGTAATTTCTAAAAAAAGCAAAGCAAAGCGACTACGAGCAGAACGGTCAATTGTCTGTTCTTACGCTCTTCGTCGGCGCGCTAGTGACATATCTACCTCTTTTTTTACATTTTAATATAATTGTGTCTAAAGATGATGACAATAGGTATACATGTCTGTGATGACAATGATGAGAACACACATATTAGTCCAAAATATCACTTACCAGGTAGCAGAACTCCACGGCGCACTGAACCAGCCGCAGCGTCTGGACTCGCTGCGACGGTTCAAGGAAGAACAGGTGGATATCCTGGTGGCTACCGACGTGGCCGCCAGGGGGCTGGACATACCTGGGGTCAAGACCGTCATCAACTTCACGCTGCCGGCTACCATGGAGCATTATATACATAGGGTAGGTTTGTGTTGTGCTATCTGGCTACCGACGTGGCCGCCAGGGGGCTGGACATACCTGGGGTCAAGACCGTCATCAACTTCACGCTGCCGGCTACCATGGAGCATTATATACATAGGGTAGGTTTGTGTTGTGCTATCTGGCTACCGACGTGGCCGCCAGGGGGCTGGACATACCTGGGGTCAAGACCGTCATCAACTTCACGCTGCCGGCTACCATGGAGCATTATATACATAGGGTAGGTTTGTGTTGTGCTATCTGGCTACCGACGTGGCCGCCAGGGGGCTGGACATACCTGGGGTCAAGACCGTCATCAACTTCACGCTGCCGGCTACCATGGAGCATTATATACATAGGGTAGGTTTGTGTTGTGCTATCTGGCTACCGACGTGGCCGCCAGGGGGCTGGACATACCTGGGGTCAAGACCGTCATCAACTTCACGCTGCCGGCTACCATGGAGCATTATATACATAGGGTAGGTTTGTGTTGTGCTATCTGGCTACCGACGTGGCCGCCAGGGGGCTGGACATACCTGGGGTCAAGACCGTCATCAACTTCACGCTGCCGGCTACCATGGAGCATTATATACATAGGGTAGGTTTGTGTTGTGCTATCTGGCTACCGACGTGGCCGCCAGGGGGCTGGACATACCTGGGGTCAAGACCGTCATCAACTTCACGCTGCCGGCTACCATGGAGCATTATATACATAGGGTAGGTTTGTGTTGTGCTATCTGGCTACCGACGTGGCCGCCAGGGGGCTGGACATACCTGGGGTCAAGACCGTCATCAACTTCACGCTGCCGGCTACCATGGAGCATTATATACATAGGGTAGGTTTGTGTTGTGCTATCTGGCTACCGACGTGGCCGCCAGGGGGCTGGACATACCTGGGGTCAAGACCGTCATCAACTTCACGCTGCCGGCTACCATGGAGCATTATATACATAGGGTAGGTTTGTGTTGTGCTATCTGGCTACCGACGTGGCCGCCAGGGGGCTGGACATACCTGGGGTCAAGACCGTCATCAACTTCACGCTGCCGGCTACCATGGAGCATTATATACATAGGGTAGGTTTGTGTTGTGCTATCTGGCTACCGACGTGGCCGCCAGGGGGCTGGACATACCTGGGGTCAAGACCGTCATCAACTTCACGCTGCCGGCTACCATGGAGCATTATATACATAGGGTAGGTTTGTGTTGTGCTATCTGGCTACCGACGTGGCCGCCAGGGGGCTGGACATACCTGGGGTCAAGACCGTCATCAACTTCACGCTGCCGGCTACCATGGAGCATTATATACATAGGGTAGGTTTGTGTTGTGCTATCTGGCTACCGACGTGGCCGCCAGGGGGCTGGACATACCTGGGGTCAAGACCGTCATCAACTTCACGCTGCCGGCTACCATGGAGCATTATATACATAGGGTAGGTTTGTGTTGTGCTATCTGGCTACCGACGTGGCCGCCAGGGGGCTGGACATACCTGGGGTCAAGACCGTCATCAACTTCACGCTGCCGGCTACCATGGAGCATTATATACATAGGGTAGGTTTGTGTTGTGCTATCTGGCTACCGACGTGGCCGCCAGGGGGCTGGACATACCTGGGGTCAAGACCGTCATCAACTTCACGCTGCCGGCTACCATGGAGCATTATATACATAGGGTAGGTTTGTGTTGTGCTATCTGGCTACCGACGTGGCCGCCAGGGGGCTGGACATACCTGGGGTCAAGACCGTCATCAACTTCACGCTGCCGGCTACCATGGAGCATTATATACATAGGGTAGGTTTGTGTTGTGCTATCTGGCTACCGACGTGGCCGCCAGGGGGCTGGACATACCTGGGGTCAAGACCGTCATCAACTTCACGCTGCCGGCTACCATCGAGCATTATATACATAGGGTAGGTTTGTGCTATCTTTCAACTTCTATATCTTTACTTTAATAAAGAAGGAGGTTAATGTGTAATACCTTACTTATCTTTTTGAGGTGACTTACTTATAGAAGCGAGGAGTCCCGGGTTTGATTCCCGGCTGGGGCAGATATTTATGTGACAGATAAATATTTGTCGAGTTTATAGGTGTTATAGTGATGTCTAATTATATGTTTCAATTTTTTTGACTAATGTATTCGTTAATTAGACCGCGAGAGGGCACTGGTGACCTGAACTCAGACTTTCACAAAGTACTATTTTAGTATTTGTTCATCTGTAAGCCATTTGTATCAATTTGTGAAAGTTCATAAAACTTATTTATTTATTATTGGATTACACATAAGATACAGTTTCAACATTTTGTAATACAAGTTGTTTATAATCATATTATATCTTACTGTTCTTACGATTACTGGTAACCACAGCATGCTTTACAATGGTTACCAGTAATCGTAAAAACAGTAGGTAAATAAATATTCTATTCTGTGTTGTCCATGCCATCCACGACATGTGTTAAGTTTATTATTATTATCGGAATTATTATTATTATCTTTTTAGCTGGTTCTATTGCCACATTTACGGGTCGAAACCAAGTAAATGCAGCGTGTGGTGTGTAAATTAACCTTTGTTTACGGTGTTATGGGATGCTAAATTATTTTCATCTATTCGCATGAATTTTCTTACTGTTCTACATGTATTTAAGATAGCTGCTATTTGAAGAGTTACGTATATAGTTTCTTTTAATCCTATGAGTTTAATGCTATTATTATTATTATCTGTCAAACTAAACTACGTCCTGTACGCACGCACGCACGCAGGTGGGTCGCACGGCGCGCGCGGGCCGAGCGGGCGTGTCGGTGTCGCTGGCGGGCGAGGGCGAGCGCGCGCTCGTCAAGGCGATCGTGCGGCGCGCGCGCCGGCCCGTCAAGTCCAGACTCGTGCCCCCGGACATCGTCGCCAAGTACCGGGAGAGATTGGCTAGACTGGAGCCGGAGATTGGTATGTTTGTTATCATATTTCAATTATTCTCGTATTATCTGAATTTTGATAATATAATGGGACTGTATAAATGACCGACGCGATTCGCTTGTCGTGTCGGTGTTCCCGTCCACATACAAAGTAGGTGTCTTTAAGAGAAGTGTGAATAGCTTTTACTAAGTTGGTGCGTTCTCCATCTTGGGCTTCATCGCCGTAAGAAACTATTAATTTGTTGTAATAGATGCAGAAAAGATACTTTCTAACAGAGTTGAGACTACTGCGTTCCCTCGGTTCCGTTTCGACTACGGAACAATTAAAACTGATCCCTAAACCATTTAATTGAGGCAAAATAAAATTATAGTTCCTGGAAAATTTTCATCATAGCTTTTGTGTATTACAACTTCCACAACATAAGACCTAACATTATATTAATTAGTTAATAACCCTCATCATCAACAAAACTAACACCAACAATCTTCCAGCATCAATCCTCGACGAGGAGTACGCAGAGAAGCAGTTAAAGAAGATGGAGAGGCAGACGTCGAAGCTAGAGGGGGCTATCACGAAGAAGGAGAAAGAAGACGCGCCGCAGGTGGAGGTGAAGCGGCAGCGCGAGTGGTTCCAGACGCCGCGGGAGAAGCGAGAGGAGAAGGAGCGGCTGGCGTTGACGCAGCATCAAGGGAAAGGTTTGTTGGATTTAACAGGCATGGGTGCACACAGGTTCAGACTCAGGAGGATCAATCAGAATTTTTTGGTGCATTAGGGCCAGACTTTTTTTTATGGAAATAGCCGGCAAACGAACTGACGATCCACGTGATTGTAAGTGACCATCGCCGTCTATAAAGTCTACCTTACACCAATTTACACCAACTCTGCGTCGAATCCACTCAGACTTTCCTTGTCCTAATGGAAAGCATTTTTTTTAATTAGTGATGGGCCGACTATGGGTTTTGCCGATCAGCCGACTAGCCGACTAGTCGGCAAGAAAATTGCCGACTATTCGGCCGACTAGTCGGCAATGCCGATCATCCTTACTTCAGTCAAATTTTTACTCTTTACCACCATAATTATTCATCCAAGATAACGGTAGAAATGTTTCAAAAGCTATCGATGACTCCTGTTTTAAAGTAGCACCCTGTTTTATACATACACTAGCTGTTGCCCGCAGCTTCGCATACGGATATTGTTTTACCTTATTTGTACCTCTTGCACAAGGAAATTTAAAAAACGGTGAATTTATATTGAAGTACTTATATTTAGTAATTTATATACTGAAACCCACGATAAAATCACAAAGGATTCCTCCAGGAACGGGTTTTGAAAAATAAGCAATAATCACATTAATTTGTATTTTTTTTCTATTGTTTTCAAAATTTTGAACAACTGAAAAATATGTGTTCCATAAATTTAAGCAAGGAACATTTGTTGCTCTGAAGCAAATCGGTTGATGTTTTAAAACTATTCCATACAAACTTTCATCACGTTTCCCGGTGAAACCTTTTAATTTTCCGGGATAAAAATAATCTTAAAATATGACCCGGAGTATTAGTAACAACTTTATTCATTTTCATCGAAATCCGTTCAAGGGTTTTCATGTGATGCCTGGACAGACAAACAAATTACGGATTTTTCTCACGAAATTTAATACCTTAGAATTTAGAGCAATTTAAGGGAGATTTGTTTTGGCACACTCGCTCGCATGTTTTTGCTATCCTAGTACTCGGGCTTGCTTTCTATGTAAAAAAACAACGACGGCAAAAAGTGTCGTTACCGGCATAAAGTGTCGTTACCGGCAAAAAGTGTCGTTACCAAATTTTCCGCCTAGCCCCCTTTCGCAACGCGCGATAAGGAACTTCGTTCCAAAAATTCTATGCACAGAAAATTTGCCCTTTGAGTTTTATTATAGTATAGATTGGAATTATCGATCAAAGAGGCGTTGAAGCAAAATCAAGGCGCATTGTCACTCACTTCAATATTTTTTTTTGTTATTATCTGATTTATTAAAAAAATAAATCTAGTTAACTATGTTGATTTTATAATTTTGGAGTTTTCTTTAACTTTATTTTTAGTAGCGAAAATAAATGCCGACTATTCGGCCTTTTTTGCCGACTATTCGGCGAATAGTCGGCGACTAGAAAACATGCCGAATAGTCGGTTTTCCCGACTAGTCGGTTGTAGTCGGCCCATCACGGGCGTTTCTCGGTGGTCCTACTATCATGTCATACTGATATGACCAACGAGAATAGTTTGTATCGGTGGTCATACTATTTTAATGAACACCATATATATTAGGTTTGACGTATATTAGGTTTGACATAAATAATAAAGTACACTTTCGATCAAAATGTTTTATTTATTGAAGTGAAAACTTCTTTAGTACGGGGCCGGGGGTGATTTGAAATTAGATGAAACGAAACTGTCCAGTAAAAAGTGACAAACACATAAATTCTAAAGTGAGATAGGAAGCATTGTACAGGGGTAGGGTAGGGGAGTAGAGTGGAGTGGAGCGGAGCAGAGTGGGGCGGAGCGGAGCGGGGCGGAGTGGAGTGGAGTAGCGAAACCTACATTTATAATCTTCCCGATATTTTACATTCGTCTCATTATCTTGAAAACAAAAATTTTGAGAGTTTCACTTCTACCACGTGTGAATTGCACACATTTTAATTTTTTTATTATATAAACAATACAACGGTTTTGTTCCAGTTTATTTATTATTATACAATACGGTTTCTGTACCAGTTTCCTTGTGGTCCTATCTTACTAATTTGTCCTACTAGTGGGACCACGAAGAAGAACAGAACTATTCCTCGTAGTCCTACTGCGGAGTTAAATTATTAAATGACTAGCTGTCTCGGCAAACTTCGTATCGCCTAACAATTAGTGAACGTACTTTGTTACTTTTACCGCTCATTTATACGCGCGGCTCGCGGATCGTCTCGCAGCGCGTCCGTAAGCCACGCCCCCTACGCGCGCGAGCGCTATCTAGTGTTTACACGCTCGCTGCGTTCAGATGCGTTCGAACGTTCAAGGATGGAGCACGTGGACGTAATACATCGGCATCCAGTCAGTGAAACCTTTCTACCATGATTTATAGGCAAAATACTCAATGTAGATTGTACTATGGGTAGATTTCTGTACAATTAGGCTTTTTAAAATTAAAAAGCTATTGGTATTCATTACAAACAAAACATCAAAATTTTCTTCTTTATAATAATATTACTATGAATATACGAGGTTTTGTTACTAGTAGTTTTAGGTCATTATTATTATTATCATTCAGTATTAACGTTCAGTATCATATTTTTATTTTGAAAAATACGAATCCAATAGAACACGTACGTATGGCGCTAGTAGCCGTTGTCGAATGAAGCGCGCGCCGCGCGCGTGTGAACACCGCGCGAGCCCCTTTGGCGCGCGTCCAAAAAACCGCTCCCGACGCGAGCCCTGCGAGCCACGAGACGCGTCGCGGTCTGGGCCGCGAGCTCCCTGTTCACACGCGCGCGTACGAGCGCGTCTCGCAGATCGTCTCGTGGCTCGCGCGCGCATCTAAACGGGCCATTATAGTTCTGGTAGGTTTAACAAATCGGAGACCCTCTCTCCCTCTCCCTCCCCTCCTCTCCCTCAGAAATGTCAAATTTTCACCCTTTTTACTTCAAAACTGACGAAGTTGCCATATTAACTTGCACCCCTTTAATTAACTCTTTGGGGATGAATTTCCAAAAAAAAACGCATTACTGTTTTTTGTTTCTAATCTTGAGCTAATATATCAATTTACATGATTTTAGCTACTTTACGAAGTTGCGTACTAAGCAACTAAGTAACTACATCCCCTAAATTAATCCTTAAAGGAATGATTTTCCAAAAAATGTGTTAAATTGTATTTTTGTTAATACCTAACTATAAAATTTCACGAAAAATTTCATGTTTATAACTCTAAACTGACGAAGTTGGTTTGCATGAAAGTGTCTTCAAACCCCTATTCTAACCCTTTAGGGGAAGAATTTCCAAAAATCCGATAGCCTATAGCCTTCCTCAATAAATGGACTATCAAACACAAAAATATTTTTTCAATTTGAAACAGTAGTTCTTGAGATTAGCGGGTTCAACTAAACAAACAAACAAACTCTTCAGCTTTATTAGTAGGTATAGATAGATAAATGCCTGGGTGAATATCAAATCGGCCAATCTTACGTGTCCACGTTGAGAATCGAGGTGTAAAATGATATTTTTTATACAGTAAACTACGTAACTACTTTTAATTTGGGCCACATTGTTTTTTAGATATATGTGAATATAAAAAATCAGGGTAAAAAAAGGTTTAGGCGCAAAAAAAGCCATGTGGTATGTCCCAGCTCCATTTTTTTTGATATAATTTAATTCACCACAGTGACAATAATTGAAGTTAAAATAAAAAATATATAATTTCATCGTAAAACTTTTCCCAACATTAGCCTAATTATATGACATTGTTTGAGATGATTAGGTCTTTAGTACCAGAATGGACACAAAGTCCACCTGGATTTTGAGATACCAGTAGCAAGTACGCTGGTCGAAGTTTTTTCAGATAATTAAATAAAACATTTCTGTATTAGGTGCCATTAAAAAGGTGAATCTCAAAAATGAGGCCATTCTGTTTATACATACAATATCTTTGGGCCATTAGTAAAATAAATTATTCTTAGATACAGGTGACATTGACTGTACTGTTATATTTGTCAGGGTGTAGGAAAATACTTTATTTAGAATTATAATGGGGAGTATGACCACCGATACAAACTATTCTCGGTGGTCATATCAGTATGACATGATAGTATGACCACCGAGAAACGCCCCCCATCACTAATTATAATCTTTAAATTTATACTGCCCCAAGAACGACACTGACTTATAAATTTTGAAACCAATGTGTGGTTCAGTAGAAAGAATTGTAGAATTTAATAACAATTAGATATAATCAGGTATATGCGTGATAGATTGCTGTTACATGAAAACATTTTCTATAGTCAATAGCCATTAGCCATTTATTCACATGGAAAATACACGTCATCAGTATAAAAAGTAAAATTACAAAATACATATCAGTATAAATTATTATAATGGGAAAAAAATGTCAAGAATAAATTAATGTCAATGTTGAATCTTAAAAAAAGAATATAAAAATACATTAATAAAAACGGTCACAGAAATACACAATGTAAATTAATTATTTCCTTGCCACTGCAGCAGGGAAACCACAGAAGGGTAAAGGCAAGAGGAAACGGGATGACGACGACTCGGACGACGGCGGCCCGAAGAAGAAGAAGAAGCAGACGAAGCACACACCCAAGGACACCGCTGAGGAAAGAGTTCGGCGGGAGATGGAGAAGGTAACATTAACCCCATTCAACTATAATATTATTACTAGCGAATAGAACTGACACCCGATGTTTGCGCAATTAACTGTAGCCAATTGGCAACTGTTTTCAGTGGATTCCGTTGAGTTATATTCGCGGTGTCTGTTCTAGTACTGTAGTACATTTTTTATTTTTTTCAATGTTTAACCCCCTTATTCATGAAAACAAGCAAAAGTTATTGAAGGTGTATAAATATAAAGTATTTCGTTTCTTTCTTTTATGTATTTTCGTTCTTTTTTGTTTACGCCGATAAAATATAAATCATCATAATAATATGTCACGGATGATGGCTATCAGCTACTCCAGATAATTTTATGTGTAAACTGTTGCCACATAGTTACCAATTAATTTCATGTTTAAAGTAATTTAATCGAATGAATGTAATTTACAGGTACTTTAAATTATATCAATTTATTGTCACTAGGTGGCGCTCCTGCAGTCACGGCTAGCTAAAGGCAAGAAGAAGCTTCGAAGGATACGTGCAGTGGACGATGACGACGACAGGCCCCAACGACCAGGGAAGGCTCCCAAACCCAAGAAGAAGAGCAGCAACTTCGCCAATGACCTCACTGACACTTCTAGAGCAGCCACCAAACGCCTACGATACGATGCTAATAAAGTACAGAAAGGAAAGTTTGCTCCGAAGGGCAAAGGGAAAGGAATGAAGGGTAGTAAACCAAAAGGAAAAACTTTTGGAAAGCCACAAGCATCGAAAGGGAATAAGAGAAATAAATAAATATTTTCAACAGTATCTTTGCATTTATTTTTTCATTATTTTTTTTTAGAATTGACGTACTTCTATCCTCCATGTTTTTAACAAAATCTGTTCAGTTTTTATTTTCAAGAAAACGTACACGGCTATGCGTTCGTCACTTCGCGCCAACGGCGCGTTTTAAGTTCAGAGTAGGTAAAAAAAGATTACGTCATTTAAAGTCACAGTCGTCACAGATTATGAAATAGTAGAGACCATATAGCTACCATAGAGCAAAGTACCCAGTAATCAATAGGGAAGGGAGTCATAATTTTTAGGTGGCTCACGCATTTTGAATTAAATAAAGTTCATAGCTAAAGTTAAAAGTTAGCTGCGGACCTTAAATGTACGAGCAACCTACCCAGAGAGTATAGATAGTAACCCACCCTTATGAGAGAGAGCAACGTCCATCATTGTGCATAATGCGAGTTTTACTTGACATAACGACGGTGTAAAGTAAACGCACGTAAACTAAATTTTGAATGAGACCGAAGCAGAGCCATCTAGCAGCAGTGAAAAGAAAAGTTTAGGTCCCATGCATTACATACAAAAAGTAAACGTGCCTTTGTTACTTTACGCCGCTGGTGCCAGGTAAAACTCGTACTAAGTAAGCACATAGCCCTTTGATTTTTATCCCAGAAATATTATACAGCTAGTATTTCTTATTAATTGAATCTTGGTTTACAATCACAATTTTATTCACTTTTCTAAAGTGTAACATAGTCAACATAGAGCACAGTGTTGAGATGAGGAATTAGAAATAAAAAGCCTTGGATAAGCGTCCATTTGACATAGAGTTAACAAGAAATTATAATCCGTTCACAAATCTTAGAGACTAAATTGACGTTTCATGGGTGACCAGTTTCGGGTGCAAATTAAATAGTGATGACCATAAACCGAAAAGTAAATCGGAAAAATTTTCACAGCTTTTATGGAAGGTCGACTATTTGTGTGATTATTGAAGAGTCCCTAAAACTACTATAAAAACAAGTTTCAGCAACCATTATCATTCATATATCCATAATATATTTGCCCTTACTTGCTAAATTAATAAGTTATTTTGCTTACAAGAAAGAGTATTTGGTTATGGTTACATTCGATATAGAGCTAATTTTATACTATTTAGCCGAATACTAAATATCTAGGTAGATATGAGTGTCGCTACTAATATGTCACTATTCTTACGACATAGTTTACGATTCAAAAAACTGGAAAAGTAGATCGCACAAATTTAGCTGGTATCATTATTTCAAACTTTGACATTAGTGGTTGTCATTTGATTTGTGAACAAGGCATAGATCCACCGTTTCCATAGTATGTACGAATGGACCGTGAATGGGAAGCTTTGTTTTGGTAAGGACCACAGACAATTCTATATTTTTTCCATTTAGAAGTTTTAGAAGAAAAAATCAAAGACAAACAGTGTGGCGTCGCTCGAGCGGACGTTGTTTATGATCGACATTTTCCTTGGAAATTAATATTGGATTGAAATCTCTCATTTCGGCTGTTTTTCGTAATAATATGGACTATTGTTGTTTAAATGTGGTCAACCAGTTGTATCCTTTGAGAGTCTGTTGAAAATAACACTTGCTTAGCAGTTACGCGGTCATATTTGGCAAAGTTTTTTTCTTGGACAATAAAGCGGGAAATCGTAATTGTGACGCGCTCTAACGTTGATATTCATCGAGAGGGCCGCTGGAGTGTCGTAACAGATTGTTAGGTGGTTATGTAGACATTGACACTGGCTCTGTGTTGTATATTTAGAATTGACAATGTCGGAACAAATGGCGGTGAATGATAACGCGACGAATGAGGAGAGCAAAGGGGCTAATGACGAGGCTGTTGTTGAGGGACCCGAGGAAGTAGCTGATCCTTCATTGGAATCACCATCTGAGGTGCCACCAGAGACGATCGACGAAACATCCAAAACTGGTAGGTCTTGCACATAACCTATGCACTGAGTGACGTATTTAGTTTCTATTTTGTCTATTTTACTTTCTAACTCCGTTGTTATTTGCAACGAATTGATTAAGTTGCGAAAGTTGTGCACGGCAGCAATATTTGTCGTATTTTTAGTGTAATTTTCGTCCAGTCAGCACTTTTCAAACACATCTGACATCTTGTAAAAATACACTTGAAAAAAGTCAGAAAACAAGTACATTGTTTGTATATTGCTTTTTGAAGCTGTTTTTATCATAATAAAGGTTACTTTTAGTTTTGTTTGTCTTTTATAGTAATAAAGAATATAATTTAGCAGTGTAGCGAGTCCAGTGGTTTTAGATATTTTCATTATTTTCTGGTAGCGATGAATTCATAAAAGAATATTACTAACTATGAGACACTTCTCGCTTTGTATAAAGACTGCTTAAACATTCAAATGAGGCATGTTTATTTTTTTAATGAAACCAACTTACTCTTTTTTTTGTGTGCATTACACATAAAAGTATGATGCGCTGTTATCAGTTTAAAATGATTGCACATGCAATATTGTTCACTATGCTTCTCTGTGTATAGATAGCCTGGATAAACTTAACTACCATGATTCTTAAGTCCTTACTACTATGTGTAATAAGCCTCGTAATCTAATGTGACGCTTTGTTCAGAAAGCCACTATCAACTATACACCGTACCTGTTCGGCCACTCAAATATCCATAATTTTAGTAATCCAGTTGGTCAACATGTCAATGTCATTTAATAATAATATTAATAATAAACGCTAAAACACTCATACACCCGCAGTAGGTTATTACCTGTGTCGCGGGTATTTGAAACCTACATCCACAATATTTTATGAGGTTATTACATATGTAATTTTATTGTCAGTAGCTTCAGTAAAGGCAAACATAACAAGAAAATATATCCAAGTGTTCTGTCAGTGGCGGATCTAGGATTGTTGTGCAGCGAAGTCTTGAAACAATCTATTTCGAATTGATATTTCGCTGATTTGAATAGGGTTGTAACAATATTTGGTGGGGGCACATTTATTTTTAAACTGGACAATCTCTAAACATGACTTTTTTTTAATGGAAACAGTCGGCAAAGAAGCTAACAATCCACTTGGTAAGTAGCTATTATCGCCCATGGACATCAGCAACACCAAAGCCATCATTGGTGCCTTGCCAGTCAAGAAAGATAAAAAATAGAGAGACTAGTATTAAGAACCCCATTTAATGTAAAAATGTTATGTTACTTGAATTTCATTTAACAGGAGAATGCATGAATGACTTGCAGTAATCAATACCCTTATTAAATCTTATTTCTCAAATTCTAGAAATAAAAGAAGAAGAGGATTCAGATATAGAAGAAAACCAAGTTGAAGGTGTAAATCCGAACGACAAAGAAGACATTGATGAGTTCCCTATGGAAGATGCACCGATGGAGTCGGAATCTCTTGATGATGATGATAAGAGAGGCATTAAGAGGAGGGCATCAACGGATTTGAGTGACATTGATGAGAGGGAGGAGTTGAAAGGCTTTGATGAGGTCCAAGACAGTAGCTTGGTGGATTTCAAAAAGGCCGTAGGTTAGTCACTTTCGTATTTTATGCATTGATTGTTTTGAACTGATTCTCAGTAATTGAAAAAAAAAAACACCTTAGATGTTATTAATACATCTGTGTGGCTTTGAAACGTTGAAATTAATAATTAAAAATACTTTTTTCTTATTATTGTTGATTAGGATAGGGTTGATTTCCCAAACAGCATTGCCTATTATACATTGTTCTTATAGAAAATGATTTTTCCATCAGAACGCCTAGAAGCAGAAGTTACTGAAGCGGTCAAGACTTTAACGCCCCTCAGAAGTGTACGAGCATCGTCCGTCACGTTAGTGAGAGCTAGCAAGCGGGCCCGACAGGACACCGGTAAGATTTATTCAAATGTTTCTTCCTTAACTGCTGCTTTTGTTCAGTCGGGGCTGGCGATTTCTGCCTCTGTACTTGGTGATAGGCTGGTTATCCACCAGAGATGTCAGAGATACTGAGGCAGTGTGTGAGGAAAGAGTCTACCAATAGGGTTACTGCATTACGTGACTCTTGATAATTAATGAAGTAACACGATTGGTGGATTTTGTGGCAGAGATTGAAAGACTTTTTTCGTCACTCATCGCATAGCTATCTCGTGCATTTGTTGTAGAATTACATCATTAGTAAACCATACATATCATTGCTGAGTACTAATGACTCTGAGATGTGGCTTTATCTGCCCATATTTATGAGTCATTTAGTTTGTTGGGAAAATATTTCTTTCTGTTTTAGTAAATTATTGATTTATGAAGTAAGTTATGATAATACTCATTTATTATGTAATCATGATCATGACTTATGTTTTTATTGTTCTACTATAGTATGTTTTGATTATGTGGGCGTTTCTCTGAAAACTGGGCAACTTGCTCTAAGAGAGCTGTCTCGGCAACTTTTATGCTTAAATATTCAATAAATGTTATTCAGGCGTTAAATATTCATCTATTTAACATTACACGGCAGAGGAACCAAAAATATTTCCATTACTTTAGGAAATATTGAACTTTTTCTGAAAAATCCTTACAGGGGGACTGTTGCCTATGTCAGGGGACTGTGTATTTAAATGAAAAATACCATTTTAATACTAAAATTAAACATTTTTATTTTCATTAAACTTTGGAGCTCACTAATTAAGTAACTGAACAACAAATAAACATATAAAATCAACAGTATTCTTAAAATATTTTATTTATAATCAATTTTAAGTCAGACTTTGCCTCTTATCTTAATCTTCTTACCTTAGTCTTAAAATGTAACTAATTTCAATTTTGCACTATAGAATCTTTCTTTCGTGATAAATTCTTTCTTTTCCGCTCCTAGTCTACTGTTAGAATCATCTTCGTAGAAATTTACTATTGCTGTTAAACTTTATTTTTCACATTCTTCTGAAACTTTCTTTTTCTTTTTCTTTTGATGAGACGGTTTCTTTTTTTCCCTTTATAGGTTATCACACTTGTGTTTTTCATTCGCCATAACTTATATTTATCAACAATCTTTCCTGAAACCATTTTTGTTAGAACCCTTTTTTCTTTTACTGTTTTCATCTCTGAAAATTTCTCTTGCATTTTCTCTTTTAACACTTCACCGAAAAGTGCTTTTTTGGCTAGATCTTTCCTGCACTCTGGAGTGTCGGCCGTTTTCTTTAACTTAATATTTGGTGTATTTTTAGGATTTACTTCCTTCTTCAACCAGGATACGCGTTTCTTGTACTCCAATAATTTCTTCTTCAGAGCTTTAATTTTGTAATATTTGTTAATTTTATATCTTAGTAACTTGTCTCTATTATTATTTTTTCGAACTACATCCTTCAGGTGGTGGCATTTGAGATGAATTAGATGCATCAGAATCTGGAGTATTATCTCTCATAAACTAATTCGTAATATTTGCTAATACTTTTTCTTTTTCTCGCCACTTCTTCTTTGCCTTCCGATGTTTGTGTGGAGTCATGTTTTCAAAGAGCTTCCTTGTTCCCTTTTCTTTTTTTTAAGGTATTTAAGGCATTCTTTCACCCTAAGCTCTTCTCTTTTCTGCGGGTCGTTTTTAATACGCTCGTATCTCTTTCACTTGGTTTCTCTTTTTCTTTGTCAAATCTCTACGTTAGAGAGGTTTTATCCTTGGCGCCATACTCAAAACACGTGTGTTTACCTAAAACGATGACAAACGTAATATAAAAACAGTCCCCTGGATGCAAAAACAGTCACCTGATCTGTTGAGGGACAGGGGACTGTTGCCAGGGGTCTGTTTAATTTGATTTCATAGAAAGGTAGCACAAAATGTGATTGAGCTATGTTATTTTGCAATACACAGGTTATATTTATCTATTACAACGAAATAAAGTTTCTATGATAAAAAATTATAACATAAGATGAAACAAAAATAACCCTTACCAGAGGACTGGTGGCCGACAGGTTACGACGTCACTTTCACCAAGGTATGCTCGTGTAGCACTAAATAAAATGGCTTCTGAGCGGAATAGCAGCAACCGCGCCAAACTTCAGATCGTTTGCGTTTCGTTATATGCAGTAATGCTTGTGTTTAACTTTTAGACTACATTCTGCGTAATTTAAAATATGGACAGGGGAACTGTTCACAAGATGTGGAGACAAACTTTAATTAACTTTTTTAGTGTTATAAAATTAATATTTATTAAAAATAAACAGGCCTCATAAACAATTTATTAATATTGTTTGTATAATCATATAATTTTATTGTTTCCACTGGTTATTCTTTTAATTAATTTAATCTGGAGCGAGTAAACTGGTTTGGTGACACACCAGGGGACTGATTTTTGAGGGATATTGGAATGATTTTGATGAAATAAAATTTATTTTAATGAGTATTAAACGCTGAGTAGAGATAGATTAGATTATTATCTTTCTTAGTTACCTACGAAACAGATATTATCTATAATTTTACTATACAATATTGGCCTGAGACAACGAGTTGCCCAGTTTACAGAGAAACGCCCATATAATTAATGACAAGTTTTTTTTTTCAATTTTCTTCTTTAATTATCTTAGGATTTAAGGTAATCAGGACTGAATGGTTCACTAGTTTTTCAACCGATTAAAAAAAAGCGGCCAAGTGCGAGTGGGACTCGCTCATGAAGGGTTCCGTAGCAGCAAGTAACATAATATAAAAGTTCTTGAAGTTCGTTGTAACTTTGATCGAGGTAAATTGCGGTTTACGATTTATGACGTATTAAAAAAAACTACTTACTAGATCTCGTTCAAACCAATTTTCGTTGGAAGTTTGCATGGTAATATACATCATATATTTTTTTTAGTTTTATCATTCTCTTATTTTAGAAGTTAAGGGGGGGGGGGGGGGGACACACATTTTTCCACTTTGGAAGTGTCTCTCGCGCAAACTATTCAGTTTAGAAAAAAATGATATAAGAAACCTCAATATCATTTTTGAAGACCTATTCATAGATACCCCACATGTACGGGTTTGATGAAAAAAAAATTTTTAAGTTTCAGTTCTAAGTATGGGGAACCCCCAAAATTTATTGGTTTTTTTCTATTTTTGTGTGAAAATCTTAATGCGGTTCACAGAATACATCTACTTACCAAGTTTCAACAGTGTAGTTCTTATAGTTTCGGAGAAAAGTGGCTGTGACATACGGACGGACAGACAGACAGACAGACAGACAGACAGACAGACAGACAGACAGACATGACGAATCTATAAGGGTTCCGTTTTTTGCCATTTGGCTACGGAACCCTAAAAAGGAGTATTTCGAAGGTATTGTCATCACAAAGTACAGTTTACAGAAGTTTTTATGCAAACAGGGTGTATGCTGCCGGTAATTAAGACTATATTCACACATGAAATCATTATTTGTATAACAATTAACAATTTTGTGGTGTATCTGGTTATCTGTAAAGGTAAAACAATACTAATGGATTGATCTTCAATCTCTCACTAGAGGTTCCCAGGTTCCAATTCTATAATTTTTCCTATTTAGTAATCTTGGCATAGGAAGATGTGCATAGAATACAGAAGCAGTTATATTTGTTCGCCTGCGTTTTTATTAACTTTCGACCTTGTTAACAGAGATTCCAGTAATTTAACCACATCCATTACAAATGAAAACATTTTAATATTAATTTCTTTTAAAATTCATAATTAAATACCTTTGCCGTAGAATAACAATGCAGTATGAATAAATTTTCATTATTATTAATGAAAAGTGAACAAACATTCAGTAGACATGTTTCGTTTCAGCTATTTTGCTTTTAAAATGTAATATAACATAATGTAATATGTATAAACAGGTAAAAGATTACAAAATATGTTTTGTTACGATAACATAGCACTAGCTTGGCGCTTTTCTAACATCAATCATAGAATAGCCTAATCAATTTAACGATATTAACTTAAAGTTTCACTAGCATTAGATAGGGATCTAATAAATAATTAACAAGAAAAGCTTGTATAATGCTTCTATTCTGCTTAGAACTTGTGTTGAAAGAACTAGCCCGGACATTAAGTGAGGACACTATTTTGAATTCTTTTATTAGCATTTTTATCTGCATAACAGGCATTGAAATGCTGAGAGTTATTGATCCTGTAATAGTTTATATTTGGCCAGGTTTAATCAATGATTCCTAGAATTGTTTAATTATGGACAAATTGGAAAGGCTAATGTATAAATAAAGTATTTATTTATTTATTTATTTATTTAACACTTTATTGTTTGTACACCAAAACATAATAATACATAAAGAGCACACGGAAGGAACACAAAACAATGGGCGACCTTATCGCTTTAAAGCGATTTCTTCCAGGCAACCCAGCAGTAAATTGAAATCAGCAAGAACAGAAAATGGGTAACAGGCGTACTACATAAAGTAAACAATTATATAAGAAATTAATAGAAGAGAAGAAAGATAAAGAGAAAGTATGTGTAAATATTAAATAACACTACTGTTTATCTTTGCTGTTGATTCAAAAGTGCTTTTTATGAATTTGATATGATGACACGCAAACACGAAAAAGTGCTTTTGAACCACAGAAAATGAATGTTTCAAACATGTTTTGAAATGTAAATTAATACAAATTTATTAAACATGAAATTTGTTATTTGAATCCACTGTACCATAAGGAGTCATGTTCATGTGGTTCAAGCACAGAATGAAAATAAGAAGAAAAACGGGTAATTAAAAATTTATAAAATTGGATTACTTTATATGCCGTAAGCTTCAGGCTGGTTTCAGGCATTCGGAGCAACTCTGAGGATTCATTTGGATATTTCTGGGCTAGAATATTTTTGAAATAATGTATGCAATAAATGTCTTACTAGAAATAGCCAGAACTTAAAACTTTGTTTTTTTTTTATCAATATTAATCTCATAATTCAATGTCTGAAAATTGATCCATATTTGATTTTTAATAAAAAATAACGATGTACATAAATAATAACGATATAAAAAATTAACAAATTCTTGGAATATACAGGAAATTCTCATAGCCACAATGGGACTGTAATTTTTGTGAAGTAATGTTTGTGACCTAAGGGACGTTTTTGAATTTCTTGATTTATATTCTCCCAGAGTTGGTCCGGTCGTCTGAAACAGCCTTCTTCGTGCACTGCATGGTAATCTCCGCTAAGTGTCCTATATAATCATGTAGAAATATTTTATCCAGGGCAAACTACTGTGCTGTGGTGGCCATTTTATTTGGTGTTCATTATTTTTACTTGTATAAAGCTCCTCAGGCAAGACAATTAATAGACGGATGTCTTTTATTTCAACACATTGGATGGTAGCATTACTTTAATAATGGTAACATTTCTATTTAAAATTTGCTAAGGGTTTCATAATATTTGACATTCCGTAGGACCTAGAAAATAGATATTAGGATATTTTTTTCTTTTAATTTACCATCCCTCTACCCGTTTTTTATCGGGAACGATATTAATATTATATTTTTGGGGTGTATCTCTGGACTCTTGAACTAAACATGCTGCGCTGCGAAAGGGAAAATATTGTATTTATTTGCTTCTTTTCAGCATACTATATCTATGTAAGTTGTAATATAATTCCATCCGCTTTTGAATGTCCTATTCTAAGATTCCTTTATCGACGCCACTCTGACATGGCCAAGTTCTTAAATACTTGCATTATACATATTTTTCCCATTATCAATGAATGAGGCTTGTCCCAATTATAATTGTACGATCAGTATCAGTTATTTTATGGTCTGGTCACATTGGGCGGCACGAGACGACAGCGCGACGCGATGAGATGTAATGTACTTGTAGTTTGTACGTGATGACGTTGGGTGGAACTTCCAAAGTACATTACCACCTGATCGCATCGCGCCAGTGCATCCACAATAGTATAAAGCGCCCGCTGTGTGTCGAGACCATTTCTTGTTGTACAGTCACCTGCAGAGAAAAGTAACCCATTGCTTACAACGCAACAGGCAACGGAAACGTTGCTGTTCGTATATTTATAAATAAACAGATGAGTTACTTTTCTCTGCAGGTGACTGTACCTATGCCAACCTTGCTTATCACCTTACCCCCATTGTACAATCCATAGTCGGCACGCTTATCAATTTAACTACTGTACTGCCAGTACTGTATTGGCTTGTTACTTTCATTACACTACCGATACTATTGTATAGTATTGAGATGTGTTGTACTACATATCCGGACCTATGTATATTTTATTTTACATACGCTCCAACTCAAAATCACTAAGGGTTATTTTAATCGCTCCTTAGTATAGAATCACTATACAAATTCTGTACTAATTAACGATTTAAGAAACCATTAGTGACTCTGAGTTGGGGCGTTAGTCTTCACCATTGCATTGTACTGACAATATTACACTTGGTACCTTAACTCTTATTGTTCCCTGAAAATAAGCATGTGACCAGTCCGAACTGTGTAACTAATAGTTTTATTGACATTGCCAACAGCACCGCTGAACATAGTATCAGTGATTGTTGACATAAAAAAATGTATTGTTATTTTATTTTGTTTAAAACATTTTTTTATAATATACTACAATATGTATTTAATGTAATGTTAAGCAAAGTTGACATGACATAAAACATATATACCTACACATTCTGGACTCATCCTCAAGACTTCTTAACTTCACTCCTAATTTAATATTAGCATTACTTGTCAACTTTCTCATGGTAATTTTAATACTTGATGTCTCTCTCTCTCTCTCTCTCTCTCTTATGTACTCCTTACAGCAAAATTGTATTTAAATACCTAATAATATTTAATACCCTTGTATCTTCTGTGTATTATAATAAATGTGGCTTAGCGCTTTTCCCCCTATTTGTGTTATGCAATGCTTCCTCTAAGAGCTGAGCTGTGAGCTGATCTGTTCTGGAATGTTGCAGACGGGTCACGACCCTCATCGGCTCTGTCGTGCAGGTCTGATGGAGACGGCGCGTTTTATACTGATGTAAGTTGATGTATTTTTATATTACACCGAATCTCCCAAATCCTAAGGAGTTGAAATTTTACATATTGCTTTATTTTGGCAATGCAGTTTTGTGATAAGCATAAGTCATCTATCGGTTTGGCTCCAAATGAGGGAATTCCTTAGTGGTTAACAGCATAATCCTTTAATACATTGTCAATCCGTGTCCCCCAGGCGTCAATGTCCCCCGTGGGGGCCAGCGCTTCTCGCGCCCGGCGGTCCACAGTGGAGATATCGTCCCCCATGCTCCGAGTGCCCCTCGAGCGCGGCTGGAAGCGCGAGCTAGTGTACCGCGCCGCTCTGGACGCACACTCGCGACGCAACGCTGACATATACTACTACACGCCCGCTGGGAAGAAGCTTAGGTCTACTCGAGAGGTGATGTATTATTATTGTGTGAAACTACATATGTGCTGATGATCCGATGACCTGATGGGAAGGTCTTCGTAGTCCATGGATCAGTAATACCAAAGGAATCATCGATGCGTTGCCTACCACTCCAGAGAGAGAGAGAGAGGGAGGGAGGGAGAGAGGGAGAGAGGGAGAGAGAGAGAGAGAGGGAGAGAGGGAGAGAGAGAGAGAGAGAGAGAGAGAGAGAGGGAGAGAGGGAGAGAGGGAGAGAGGGAGAGAGGGAGAGAGGGAGGAGAGGGAGGGAGGGAGGGAGGAAGGGAGGGAGGGAGGGAGGGAGGGAGGGAGGGAGGGAGGGAGGGAGAGAGAGAGAGAGAGAGAGAGAGAGAGAGAGAGAGAGAGAGAGAGAGAGAGAGAGAGATGGTTCCCTAGCCGATAAGTCGTTTGGCGTCTGACTCAAGCAAGAGGGTGGTAATGTTTCGTATGTACAGAAAGAAAGTGCGGGTACCCTTACATCAGTTTCAGTGTAGATTTTTCTCTGTTTTCTGCCCTTTAACTAAATATCTTGATATGTGTTGTTGCAGGTGGCAGAGCAGTTGTCGGGCACGGGGCTGACGCTGGATAACTTCTCCTTCTTCAAGGAGCCGCTTGGTATCGACGACCCGGAGAAGGAGATCATTCGGTCAGTGTTATTTATTTATTTTTATTTATTTATTTATTTAAACTTTATTGAATTCATACATTGAATTACAATGGGCGGACTTAATGCCTAGTGGCATTTTCTACCAGTCAACCCTGGTGATGATGAAAAATTGTGGTAGGTGCAACAAACAAAATTTAATCACGATGCTTTTATTTCATTACACTATAAATAATATATATTTATACATACATACAAACATACATACATATATCCATACATACATATACACATACATACAAATATACATACATACATATACATAACATATATACAAATACATACATATCGCCGTTTATGCAGAAAGAAGACACTGCGTTCTGTTAAGGGTACGTTGCCTTGAGGAAATGCTCACGGACTCGTAATTTAAATGATTGCAAACTGGGAGCTTTTCTGATGTCCTTGGGTAGGTTGTTCCAGAGCAGTATAGCCTGAATAGCGAATGAGTAATGATAAAAACCAGTCCTGTGTGGTGGAATGTGGACCTTAAGATTAGACGAGGAGCGGAGCAATTTGTCATGCGTATCACAGACGTACTGAAAGAACTTATTGTGTTTTGTTATTACAGCTTGTTATCGTGTGGGTGACATTTATATCCAGGTGGGTCTTAAATTATTCGGGATACTGGCATACTGGACGGTCGCTGGGTCTTCAAGTGATTAGCTCCTCGTATAGAGAGGGTGACAGGGGCAATGCTACCTAATATCTCGGAGGCTCTCAAGAGGGACTCTACGATGCCAATTTACTGGAATGAGAGTGTCTTAAAGGTTATAGTGGTAGGTTCCTACTAAGTTAGTGCGCTTTGTCACCCTAGAATTTATCCCCAATTAACAAGTAAATGATTCATGTCTGAAAATACCCTGAAATCACTGTTCTAACTTACAATGAATTTATGATTAGATTATTTTCAATATGGCAGAAACCTTCGGAGTGTTATAATAGAGTTGTCATTGTTTAAAGTGATGCGAAGGTGATGCGTCGCGTGGAGTCGCCGGTGCCGACGGTGGCGCCCCCGGTGGAGGGCAAGCGCACGCCGAAGCCCAAGCCGCCTAAGGGGGCCAGCCCTGAGCCTACGAACAAGTCACCACCTTCTAAGCTTAAGGTTAGTTACAGCCAAGTTAAATATACAACTAGACTCCCAAGCTTAGTTCATATATTTAATTTATCCAAAGTAATGTTATCCGTCTTCGGGTACCTCTTCGAACCGGAGTCCAGTTGTTTAAATTAAGTACTTGGTTACAGCTATCATGTTTAATGACGTTTAAAAATAGTAATTATTATTATGAACTGCTCAGACTAATATTAAAGATAACTCACTAAAGATAGTCACGTCTATCTCATGGATAAATGAACAACACTAATATTGTGACGACCCTATAGCCTAATTGGTGGCGACCCTGCCTGCGAAGTGAGGGGTCCCGGGTTCGTTTCCCGGCCGGGGCAGATATTTATGTGACAAATATTTGTGCTCGGGTCATGAGTGTGATTGTGATGTGTTATATGTGTCGTCCATGCCACCCGCGACATATGTAATATAACCTACTGCGGGAGTGTGAGTGTGTTAGCGTTTATTTATAAAAAAAAAGTTCACATAAACCCTAAATATATTTTTCTACCCAGGTGAAGTCTGTAGGCTCTCGGCTAACCAACAACACAACACCGACGCCAGTGACACCGAAGCAGACACGCAAGCCGCAGCCACTGCCGGCGCAACCGGCCGCGACCGCGCCCGCAACGACCGCGACCGTGCCCGCAACGACCGCCGCCACGCCCGCAACGACCGCCGCCACGCCCGCGGCTGACAATAACAACAGCGCTTGGAAGAAGCCCAGGTAAGTTGTAAGAGTATTGAATCGTTCAGTTCGCTTCAGTGGGATTTGCGTTGTGAAGGGAAGATTTTTAGGCGCGGTTGTGTTTAGAAGTTGTAAGCAGGGAGATGTATGGAATCTTTCCAATTTGTTTTAAACTTATATACGTTAAAGGAGAGTTTACTAATACTACTAGTAAAAGAGACGAAAAATATTTCCTGCACGGTATGAAAGCTAGGATTTTTATTATGTGGTTATTTTTTACAAAAACAATGACTTTTTTCACAAACAAAATAGCATTTAACAATAATATAAATTAGATCGTGATTCAAAGCAAAATCGTTTTACTATATGTTTCAACTTAGGTCATGTGGAATTTTCTCAATCTTCTAGATTAATCTGGAAATCAAACAATTTTTGCATGGTTTTAATTAAAATAGAATGTTGCGGGATTTGTTAGGATAACATTTTTGTCATAACAAAGTGGTTCATAGTTCTTATTATGTCAATTGGTCATGGTAAGCTTTTGCAGAGAATTATATGATTAACAGCTGAAATTCATTTGCAAAAGCAACATATATTTTTAATTTTATAATTGTTGACTTTATTATGTTTACTGTGTATATTTGTTTTAATTCGGTTCTTTTAAATTAAGTGAATTTTACAGTAAATTACAGTAATTTATACAATTTTGTTTTATTAAAACAAAGGAAAGTAATTTATCAGATTTGTAATTACAATATACTGTAAAATTTTCTATTTAAGTCAAGTTTTGGATTTCAAATTTTCATTTGAAACATGAATTTGGAATACAAACTTTTTACAGCTTGCCTTTCGCCGAAAACAATATATCAAATCCGTTTCAAAAACCAACAAAAAAAAAGCCACATGCTTTGTACTCAAACCTCCATTCCGTAAACAAGTGTCTATGAATAATATTAATGCCCGTATTCATAGACAACACTGTGAGGTCTCTCACAGTGTTTGCGAGTGCATAGTGGCATTAAAACCATATCCTTTACTATGCGATTATCGAAATCGATAATGTAGCTGCTGAGCTACTTTACCAAACGCATAGTTTTGGTGTGACTTCTATCAAAATAGAAAGAAAGGATCGATTGTTTCTACTGCTATCTTTGTCTTTTGCCTGTGTCAAATGACTAGATTGAAGTTTGCCACATCAAATGGACCAATAATAAGGCTGTATACAGCACTGTGCGTCCGCAAAGCCAAGTAATATTTAAGTGTCGACTGTGAAACAGAAGGCTTGCCATAACGAACGCATTAAGAAATGCCTTACTTCGCATAGTATTGCTTCTTTACTTATACAAGTATTATTATTGAATACGTGTAGTGACTCAAGATGACAGTAGGCCTTAGGCCTACTAGTTTGATTTCATCAAATAAAAAGCTATAAAAGAGCAATGCAGAGCAATAAATAAATTAAAAACATTGAATACGTTCGTTAACGTACATACGTGCGTATAGTGCGTGTGCGTACGCAGTACTAGTGTTAGCGTGTGAGGCGAAAGGCAAGCTCCGGGGGTGCAGTAGCCATGGCGCAGCGGTGTATGTGTGTGTGGGGCAGGCCGGCGCCGCCCGCGCTGACGTCGCGCCCGCAGCCCTCGGCCTCCGCCCCGCAGCCTGTGAGTACAATATGTATTTACTAATATCTAGATAAACAATAATGATCGCCGCTTCTACATTGGACGACAAGACGGCTCAGCTTTATAATTGAACTGGTGCTGCCACACTGCAGCTATAAAATGTTTTCAAACATTACTTAATTACAACTGGCGTGTTTAAAGCTGCAAACATTATGTCGGCGCCTAAGTTAACGGCACATTCTTACCATATCAGCTCATATTGGTCATATCGCGGCGGTCCGGCGGTTTTTTTGTGCGACAACTTTACGCTCTTAAAGCTCGCGCCGGCTTAGCATTTAGGAGTGAACGCCACGCACACGCACTCATGGAACTTTGCATGTGTGTATAACACTGTGTACATGATACATAAAATGCCCCTGTTGTGTCGTCGAGTGAAGAAGCTGGTGATAGAGTTACTATAATGTGAATTACAATTATCACTTTTGCAAGTATTTTCTACACGTAAGTGGATTTGATTATTTTGTGCATTTACGTCCTTGTTATTTTTTATAGATGAGTATTTCTGGATGTAAATAAGATGGCTCTGAAGCTTAGTTTAGCGCAAGCAGGTATTGCTCGATAAATAAAGAGTATCGGGTTCGATTCCCATTATGATAATCCATAATTATGTTCCAAGAGTAAAGTTGGTCAGAAAAGTAATGGTTTTGGAGACCAAATTATCTGCCAAAGAAAGTATAATTTCTTTTTTACATTCTATCATAATTTTTACTCGGTAGATGGAGTCAAAATAACTGAAAGCCACATTACTGTTAATAATAGTTCAGACAAACTAAGCAGCTGAATTTAGCTGTTCCACGATTGGTGAAACTGGGAAATAGATAAATAAAATATAGAAATATGTGTAATGTAGGCGTACAGTCGGCCGCAGAAGTTGCTTAACATTTTAGTACTTTGTAATAGTAACTGTTTCGACGGTTTTCTAGCAACATCTATGACAAATTCAAAAAATGTAATGTGACAAGGTACTAAAATGTTAAGCTACTTCTGCGGCCGACTGTACAAATATATATATATTTTTTAATTTATTTATTGCTTAAAAATTCAAATAAATAACAGGGTACTGCAGCATTAATGAAGCCACTGAGGCTTATAGTCTAATGCTTCAAACAGAGTTCACATCGATACTATTATACTATTTCACAGATTTAAATAAAACTGTTTTAACTTATATTTATTTGTGGTCGTCTCGTATCAAATGTGTTCAGTCGTCACCGCAGGAGTCGCCGCGCCAGCTGGTGCAGCCGTGCTCGATGACGTGCGGCCGCGGCGTGCCCTCGCTCGCGTGCGCGGCGTGCCTGTGCCTGTACCACCCGGCGTGCGTGGGTCTGGCGCACGGGCCGCGAGACAACTTCTATTGTAAGGTACTGTGTCCATGTATAGGTGCCGGCTGTTGTGTGGATGGGTGTGCATTGTGGTTAAACAATAAGTGTTGAGAAATAGAAAGATCGAAGGTTCATAGAAAAATCGAATGTTCATAGAAAGAACGCTTCTATTCATATATTTATTCGAGGTACAACACAGCACAATTAAATAAAGAAATGAAAAGAAAACATGAATCATAACACAGTAATGAAATAATTTACATACATTTTCACATGTGGAGTTGGTAACAATACATACCGTATCATTATTAAGGTTTTATATTACAGTCAGCTTCAACTTATAAATTTAATTATGGAGTGCGTGTGTGCGCTAAAGTGAAAGTGTGTAAGAGAGAGAAAGAGAGAAACGTGTGCTTGCGTATGTACGCGCGTGGAATCTTTAATTTTAGAATAATCTACCATAAAAAATATTGTAACGTGAATCAGTTTTCAACATAAAACTACCCTCCGACCCACAGAATTGTCGCAAAACCTCGCCCCCGCTCGAGCCGCCGCCGCTGACTCACAAGACGGGCGTGACGACAGCGTCCGTGTCGCCCGTCGCGCCGCCCGCGCCGCCCCCCGCGCCCGCCGCGCCGTCCCGCCGCCTGCCCGTGCCCGTGCCAGTGCCAGTACCCGCCAAGGTCGCCAGGGGGGACAAGCGGGTGTTGTTGCGGATGAAGGTAAGGATACTGTTGTTTTTGTGTGACTTGTGTTGTGTGCAGGGCTTGGTGTTGTCTTTGTTGATTGCACTTAATGTATACTAAGGTCACAAAAACTTTACAAATTCATTTCCGCTGTGGAGGTGATGAAATTATTTGATCTTGATCTCTTTGTACTATGTTGCAGTTTTTGAATTTTTTGTATTTTGTTGTCAAAAATAAATTTGATTTGATTTGAAAATGTAATTTTTTTCAGTTCAGCACAATACATGTTAGTGATTTTACTTTGGTTGTCACAGGTCGCAGGCGGTGGTCCGGACGGGTCGCGGCTCTGGGCGGTGACGAAGGGCCCGGCGCCGGCCAGCCCCGCCCCGCCCCCCGCCAGCCCTGCCCCGCCCGTTACCAGCCCCGCCCCGCCTCCCCCCGTGGCCCCCCCGGTGGCCCCGCCGGTGGCGACCGCGAGGCCCAGCTTGCCCCAGTCGCTGGCAGTGCTGAACGGACGCCGGTTTATAATTGTGCCGAGGGCGTTGGTGCAGGCGGCGCATATATGATATAGGTGAGGTTGATTTGTTTTTTTTTTTAATTTTGTCTTTTAGTGGCCATGGACAAGCAGCCACGACAAAGCGAATTCTAGTGTTAGGCCATGAGTGAGCGTTATTATTGTTTGGTCGGTTGGAAGTTGAATGGTTGAGCATTATTCATATAAATTATTGAACGCGTCCATGTTTTCAGTCAATTGTTTTAAAAAAAATGCGCTACGGACAGTCTACAGCCTTTTCTTCTTTACAATAAGCGTTTCCGTAACGGCAGGACAAGCAAAACATTAACTTTGTAGCGGCAATATATTTTGTATAGTAATCAAGAGTCGGCTGCCCCTGCGCTCAACCCTCGCGGGTCCATCTAGTATCTTACATGGTATAAACGCGATATACGTACGTGATTCGGTCTTATCATTTCTGTTTCCCAATATGTCAATGCAAGATTGCTTATCCGGACGCAAAATATATTACACGCACAGTGTGCACCAACACAAATTAGTAACCTGCATTACTTTATAAGCCTAAGAGCCTCTGCAAACGGCTTAAAACGCGGTCGTATAATGAAACGCGCGTCGTCGGATGCGCTTCAAAAACGCGCCGTGTGCAAAGGCTTATAAATATCATGCATAAAATATTATTAATTAGGGTATCGCTTAAATAAGTTAGGTTAGGTTAGTTAACGTATTTATGTATATTTTTTATTGATGCAGGGAGCCAAGTGCAGACATGCTGCCACGAATACGACCACAATCACAGCAGAACATTAACACGCAGGAACGGAAAAGCTTATAGCATTAACATAATATAGTAATTAATACCTAAGTAATTGGCCATGAGCTAGACTTAGAGTCTTGTACTAAATATTGGTTTTAGGATTACGATAACAAGGGATATTTTACAAAACATAAGAAATAAATTTTAGACTTGTAATGTAAATTGAGGGTAGGATGAATTTAAATGATTTTACACTCGATTGTCCCGATTACAATAACTTATCTCTCCTTTACTAACTGGTTTAAGCCCGTTCTCGATAATCTGTTCATATATAATGTGTACTGAATAAGTAAGATAAAAAAACAATAACAAACGGTACAATGCCATGGTTTTTGGACAGTTGTTGGGCAACTGACTTGAGAGTTATGGATAGATATTTATAACAGCCAAAAGTATCTATAATATTTGTAGGAGTAATAAATAAAATAAATACATAAACGCTTACACACTCATACCCCCGCAATAAGTTTTTACTTGTGTCGCGGGTGGCATGGACGACACATATAACACATCACAATCACACGTTCATAAGTTTCTTTTCAGTGAACACATAGTGTTCATTGTGACTGAATTTATTATTACATCAACTGATACAACATGCTGATTATACCAGTAGTAAGCGATAAATAAGTTATGAGAACTGATATAATTAGGAACGCATCTATGTTAGATTAAGTTAGGTTTAAGTTTACAATAGTAAGAAAAGGGTGTTCAATCTCGCAAACTGTTTGCCGACTAACGAGTTGACGATCCACCTGATGGTAAGTGGTCACTGCTGTCCATCGACATCAGTAACACAAGGCATCACCGATGCGTTGCCGACAAAGATAAACTAGAGGAGAAAGAAATAGCTGGCATCCAAGCCCCCAGCCGGAACACGACGAGTCATTTGGTGACTGACTCGAGCAATGGGTAGCTAGCCAGGCAGGTTTTACGATTCTATATGCAATAGGCATGATGACAGATTTTGAAATACTGTTCTATATTGTTGGGAAATATATTATAATTACAACGTATATCATATTTCCGCAAAAATTATTGTGAAATTCACCAATTCATTAAATGAATACATAGTTTTAGTGATTTTTACTTACTGTCATCATGCCTATTATAAACAAATAAGCACGATTTATTATCATAACATGACTTAATAACGCCATCTTTTATCATGTAGTGGAAACATGTTCCGCTTAGAAATTGTTACATCATTTTGTTTAAATTTACAAAATTTTGGCTAATTACTATTTTTAAATATTATCATTCTTATTTGTCTTATATAATAATTTAGACATAAACAATCTTTTAGGTATGAAAATATCCTTGTTAATCCTAGTTTTATATTATTTTTGGCCATATGTTATGTTTATATCATACTATGTTAAAAGCAACGTTTTCGATCAACAATATACAACTCAATTGAGTAATTAGCATTGTAATGAAATAGAAATAAATGTTTTTTTTCCATCGCTCGTCATTAGCTACCCGAAAGAATAAAATAAAAAATTGGTACACAAACGGCACTAAAGAAGGGTGTAACTGTTTTCTCTTACCCTATTTATACGACGTTCACATAGTTATCCTTCTAATTGTTTTGTATATTGATGGTTGAAGACTAAGTTGTAATTATTAGTCTGTATATTTGTTTTATAAACTGTAATACCTTTACATAGCTTAATGAAAATGTATTAAACGAAGTTGAATAAATTATTGATTATTTGGTTGTGTATTTTTAATTTTATTGTGTGATATTGTTACAGGATGTGCAGGTAAGACAATCTTTTGTATTTTGTCGCGTTAACCACGATGAGGTAAGGTTTTATGGTTTTATATAGATTTTTTATGATCTGTAACTATGATACTGAACTATGAACCACTATTGGCGTTGTTAAAAATAGTTAATATTATAACACGTTTTTGATGAAGAAATAATGTAGGACCTGAATATTGTTACTACTGTAAATAGGTATTTGTTATTATTGAACAATAAAGCTCTCCCAGTGTTTAAAATTAACCTTGACATAAACCCCGAAAATTGTTTTGAAATTATTTTATTCGTAGAAAAATATAATTAATTGCTAATGTCCCTTTCTATATCATTAGTATTTTAAAACCGTTTATGAAAAAAAAAATCGGAAAAAAATTCAACACGTTGCAACTATTTTTACATTAAACAGTTGTTTATGAGACCTTTCAATGTCATAATATTCTTCAAACCCAAATATGCTAGAAAAATGAATATTTGTTATACCTGCATCTTGTAACATTTATATGAGTGTCTTATATACATGTTATGTATGTGTACGTGTGTGTTGTCAGTATGGCACGCAACGCCCGCGTGTCTAACGGCGCGGCGTCCCCGCCCCCCTCGCCGCGGCGCCGCGGCCGTCCGAAGCTCGATGACGTCGACCACTTCACACCGTTCTACCGGCGCGCGCAGGCTGAGAAGTATAATGTTGCTGTGCAGGTGCGTGCGAGGATTTCTTATTGTTAGCTAAAGAGCCCGCAACGACCAGACTTTCCTTATTTTATATAATACTGGACAAAAAATAAGTCGGTTATTTTTACAAAATTAGGGATAACTCAAAATTTACTTGTACAGATCTCGCTCTTTAAATGTGACCCATGACAAGCACCAGCTTCGAATATAAAAAGAATCATCAAAATCGGTTCATCCAGTCGAAAGTTCTGAGGTAACAAATATAAAAAACAGTCGAATTGAATACCTCCTCTTTAGCAGTCTGTTAAAACATTATAATTATTAATACCAGTGCAATACCTAAATTAGGTCTATTATAAACGTAGAACAACGTGTTCCCAGATATTCCAGTACGTGGGCATGCGCGAGTTGGCGCGGTGCGCGCGCGTGTGCCGGCTGTGGCGCGAGCTGGCCGCCGCGCCCGCGCTCTGGCGGCACGTGCGGATGAAAAACTCGCATGTGAGTACACACACTATACACACAGCCCCACCACACACACACGCCCAGACCGAGAACAGAAAGTCAAGCTCATATCAAATCTCTCGGCAAGTTCTTGTGACTAAAATTTTAGGCTTTTCTACACAGAACTTGGCACCCATTTAGTTCTCAATTCTTCTTTTTTTTTTTGAAATTGGCTTTTACTTTACATTTATGTTTTTGATGGGATACCTTTTACATGAGTAACAATGGTAGTGATAATGATGTGTGGTGACCGACTGGTGACCGGCAGGTGAGCGACTGGGGAGGGCTGTGCGCGGCGCTCAAGCGGCACGGCACCAAGTGGCTGGACCTGCGCAAGATGCTGCTGCCGCAGAGCGACGCGCTCTTCTGGGACCAGTTCGACGAGCACATCGGCGCGCTCGACACGCTCGAGAGGTAACAGTTGGAGAGAGTGGAGGGATATGTAGCAGGTTGCTAGACTTTCTAGAGTCTGTGCGTCTGTGCAACCTGGTTTTTTATCCTTACGCTACTTATTTATTTAATAGATGTTTTATGTACAGTCTCTCGTAGCTATATTTTTGAAGTGAAAACTTCTTTAGTACGGGGGTGACTTGAAATTTTATGAAACGAAACTGTCCAGTAATAATCTAAATTTTACTAACAAAAAATAACCGACTTCAAATTCTCAAAAACTACTTATCAGATCTCGTTCAAATTTATGTGGGACCACATGACAAGCACCAGCTTTCTATTAAAAAAAGAATCATCGAAATCGGTTGACGTGATATTGAGTTATTCGTCAATTTGTCGCGCACATCTTAACACAAATTTACGACTTATGTAGTTTTCTCATGGATGCCATTGTCAGATCTCAATAAAATTTATGTGGGACCACATGACAGCTATCAGCTTTCGATTAAAAAAAGAATCATCAAAATCGGTTCACCCAGTCCAAAGTTCTCCTCCTTTTTTGAAGTCGGTTAAAAAGAGACAAACACATAAATTCTAAAGTGAGATAGGAAGCATTGTACGGGGGTAGGGTAGGGAAGTTGAGTGGAGCGGAGCGGGGCGGGGCGGAGCGGAGCGGAGCGGAGTAGTGAAACCTACATTTATCATCTTCCCGTAATTTTACATTCATCTCATTATCTTGAAAACAAAAATTTTGAAGGTTTCATTTCTACCACGTGTGAATTGCACACATTTTAATTTTTTTTCTGTTTTACCTCCTCAAAACTAAATTACTCGAAATTATCTACTGCGCATTGAAGCAAATAAACACCATTAAAAATTAAACCATTAAACAATACTCAAACCCCCATCCCCCCAGACTGGAGCTGTGCCGCTGCCCGGCGCGTGCGGTGGAGGCGGCGTGCCGGCGCGTGCCGTCGCTGCGCGCGCTCGCGGCGCCCGCCATCCGCGACGGGCGGCTCGACCCCTCGCCGCTGGCGGAGCTGCCGCGGCTGGAGCTGCTGCGGCTGAAGGTAATGTCGTACTGTCTTGTGTCTTGAGCCCAATGCATGCGTAACGGTTTTTCTCGTCCCTTACAGTTACTGACACGCATTTGGTCGGTTTTAAAGTATACACATTCAGCCTTACTTATAAACGTTACTTAAAATTTAAGAAACTCTTAACAGCCATTTAAGAATATTTTTTACTTATAAATGTTGATTAGCTCTAATCAATTGCTTAGCGGCGTTTTAAAGTAGCTGTCAAATTAATCAATGGCGAACCCCTGTTTAGGGCGCTAAGTAACACAATGGCGGCTTGAATGTTGTCAGCTGGTCAGCTGCACAGCATCTGTTGTACCGTATCTACCTAGGACTGAAGTCAACGATGTTTTTTACTAAGGTAGCTAAGGTTTATTATTTTGTCGTTTGTCATTTGAGTTCTTTGTGTTGTTGTGGATTAAAAATAATTTAATAAAATGGACATTTTTGAAGAATCTAATAGGTAATTAGGTATATTATGTACGTTTCGTAATGAAATAGAAGAAATAAAGATAAGTAGGAGTTTTCTTGTTCGTCCCAATTAGCAGATCGCAATATTTTTTTAGTAGAATTTTCCATTTTAAACAATAACTGCAATAACTGCAATTTACTATTATTTCCGAAATAAAATGATTATTATTATTCAACACCGATATTCCGACAGTCACAATCACAATAGAAACTCTTCAAACAAAAATTCACCAAAGCACCCAAAACACCACGTTCTATAAGACAGCTGACTTTTTATTGATGAAATGTTGCTATAATGAACCTTATGTACGATATTTGCAGCATAAAAATGTTTTTGTGCTGTCAATATGTGGCAGTGTCCACAGTGTAAAATATTTTTTGGGTAGTCAAACGTTAATTAGCTAAGTCAAGCTTAATTAACGTTTTTAAGTAGAAAATATTTAGTCATTGCTTAAGGCGTTAAGAAGTGCTTAACTAATCAGTTGCTAAGAAGGTGATTAGTCGATTTTTATAAGTAAGGCTGATTGTCTATAATTTGTGTACATTCATGAATTAATTAATCAATTTTTTTTAAAAGCAACCCATTTACAATTCCAGAGTCTAACCGGCCTGTCGCTCACCCGCGACTTGCGCCCCCTAGCGGCGCTGACCCGCCTGCAGCATCTATCGCTCACCTCCATCAAGGAGCTCGGCTGGTGCGCGTGTGAAGTCGTCGGGCAGCTCGAGAACCTGGAGTCGCTGGAGCTTGGCGAGTGCTCCTTCCCCGGGTCCTTCGCCACGGCCCTCGCTAAACTCAGCAGGTTGAGGAGACTGAGGCTGGAGAGGGGCGTGGCCCACTGCGCCGCGCCCGCGCTGCTGCGAGCGCTCGCCACGCTGCCCAAGCTGACGAGGTTGGAGCTCGTTAATTTTGATGTTACGGTGAGTAGACATTTTGTGTAAATTTAAAAAATCTAACTGCAGTCAGTCAGTGAGCTCTTTAACTTTATTTCCATATTGCAGTTTTTTTTGTAATATAAAGGCTTCGTCAAATAGAACGCGTCCTTATTGCCACGCTATAACGTTAATAGCGTCGCACTCTTTTCATGTCATACTGAAAAATACTAAATTTGAGTAGCGCTGGAGCGTAGTCAACGCAAGGTAGAGAGCATAGAGTAACTTATAGATCGGGGAAGATGGTAGAGTGTAGTGCTGGTCGCTACTGTCATGAGCTGATAGTCTTATCGAAATTAATTAGTTCAGTACTGAGATGTCGAGTGATTCAGATGTGGAAGAATTATTACTTTATCAAAATAAATTTTATTATTACATGATGTTATATGACAGTTGCAGTAGTATTCGTATTTGTCTTAAATGTAATATGCCCCACCTTCCCTCTCAGGTAAGAATGTTAACCCTAGAATTTGACGACCCGTAGCCTAGTTGGTAGCGACCCTGCCTGCGAAGCGAGGGGTCTCGGGTTCGATTCCCGGCCGGGGCAGATATTTATGTGACAGATAAATATTTGTACTCGAGTCATGGGTGTGATTGTGATGTGTTATATGTGTCGTCCATGCCACCCGCGACACAGGTAAAAACCTGCTGCGGGGGTATGAGTGTGTAAGCGTTTATTTATTTAATTTTATTCTTTATTAAAAAACATGTATTTACATACATTTATCCGACGCACTATTACAAAATGAGTTCACAATCCTTTTCAAGGAGTAATCGACTAAACTTGTATTGCAGGTTGGATTCGACGATGCGTTGGCGGAATGTAAAAATATACAGAGGTTACTCATCATACCAACTTACGTGTCACAATCGGCGACCACAAACAAACAGGTAAGAAAGAAAAAAAAACAAAGATTTATTTCCTGCTTATAAGTTATGACACACCTCGGTAGTTTCTTGCTGCTTCTTCTCCCGGGCCTGCTGATGACGGGATGAGCGAATAATAAATGAATTCGCGACTCTTAATGGGTATACTTTAATAGTAAACCAAGTAGCGAAATTATATATTTACCTATTACGAAACTAATAGTATGATAATAATCTAAATTTTACTAACAAAAAATAACCGACTTCAAAGTCTCAAAAACGACTTGTCAGTCAGATCTCGTTCAAATTTATGTGGGACCTCATGACAAGCACCTGCTTTCGATTAAAAAAAGAATCATCGAAATCGGTTGGCGTGATATTGAGTTATTCGTCAATTTGTCGCGCACATCTTAACACAAATTTACAACTTATGTGGTTTTATCATGGATGCCATTGTCAGATCTCAATAAAATATATATGGGACCACATGACAGCCACCAGCTTTCGATTAAAAAAAGAATCATCAAAATCGGTTCGCCCAGTCCAAAGTTCTGAGGTAACAAACATAAAAAAAAAGAAAAAAAAAATACAGTCGACTTGAGAACCTCCTCCTTTTTTTGAAGTCGGTTAAAAATATGAACGATCAACAAGTTTTATTCCAATTTCCCTAACGCCGGGAGTATTGCTGTCTCAATTTTAATTACCCCATTTTGCCACCAGATTCTGGACATTCTGGTAGAATATACAAGTATTGAGTATTCTCGACCAGCCTTATAATTCAAAGACGTTGATAGAACTAAAAGTACTAAAACGCCTTAACAAAAATTGTGTAAGTATAAATAAAAAAGTAGTTTAAAAGTGGCAAGTGCTTGTCTACTAATAGAACCCCCAAGGAATCTCAACAGCGTGATTCACATTTCAGTACAGCGCCATCTATCGAGAACTTTAAAACTGAACTAACTACGTATGCTTAATAATAAAGTTAGTAACGTAACTTTGCTTAAAACAATTTATATACAACGTATAACAGGATTTACGCACTTTGAGAAAGTATCTTCCTCAAAATCGGCAACTGAATCGATTGCACGTATTTTTAATTGTTTTTTATAGCTTAATAATTTTTTATTTAAGAAATAAGTTATACTCATTTCGAACGAAAAGTGTGAACATTCTACCCAGCGGCGCACGCACACATGAGAGCGAACGAGCGCTACAAGGTCGGTGCGCGCGTCTGTGTGAGTACACCCCGACGAAAACAGCAGAGCTATTAGCGATCGAGCGATCATTACATAAAATATGTAGTAGGTAATGGTACGAAGATTAAATAGTAAACAAATTATGATTCTCTCTTTCCATCACATTTTTCAGGCTTTGTACTGTAGACTGTGAACAATTTTGAACTCATTGATTAATAAACCTCAAATTAAAGAACAAAATTATTTAACAATGTCAGTAATAAGTTTAAGTTTATTTAATACCTACTACAGTGTCACTTTTCACTACATTGAATGCATAAATGACGTACACCCTTAAACACCCCAATTAGAATACCTATTCAGTTTTAATCATAATACCTACACTAAAATATTTTTTATTAGCTTATTAATTGTTTATTCAAGAAATTACTTGTTCTCGTAGAGGGATAAGAATGTTCATAATATTCTAAACAAGCATACAGACTAACGCACACATGAGAGTGAGACCCACGTCACAGGCCACAACGCGGGCCGCGGGGGCCAGCGCGGCGCGCGCGCGTCGATAACAGCTGATGCACGAAAACGAATTCGACATTGTACATACCTACATTAGACATTGTTAAACACAACATGTTTGTTACCTGAGTACTCATTTCATTTAATTGGTTGGTGTGTTATACTCGTATCACTTACTGAACACATCCAATTAGGTAAAGATTCAAAGATTTTATTGAACATAAAAACATTATTATTACCTACATATGCCTAAAATAATAGTTAATCGTACTAAGATAAATTGTTTCATAAACAAATTATGATTCCCTCTTTCAATCAAATTTTACAGCTTTTGGACTGTCGACTTTGAATCATTTTAATTAATACAATGTCAATCGTTTTGGCATTAAAATGATAAGATACCTATTTATTGAAATATTTATTGTTTAGAAGTAGATATGTAGATAACTAAATTTTAAGTAAATTAATAGGTGTAAACGGATAATTTACTACCTACTTCAAATTTTGTACGCAAGTAAACAAGTGATTTAGAAATTTTTCTATGGGCGGGGCATAACACTTAACACGTTTGAGCAGACATTTTTTAATTAAAATTTAGTAAAATGCATAAGTTTATTAAGTAGGTTGTGAAGAATTGTATGAACTAAAGAGCTTTACTAAATTATTCCGTTTGGGCGCGCACTAAAAATCATTCACATAAAATTAAGTTAACTGCCTACAATCTACATAATACGTTTAAATCGGACTTAAGTAATAATACAACAAAACAAAAAAGACTGCGTGTTTAAAAGCTGTGAATTATTAAAATATTTACAAATATTAAACAACCATTTAAATTTAGTTACTGTAGGTAACTTACAGGTCTGATAATAATTGGTTTCATCCCTCTTCGTCCTCATAGACTCCTATCAACTCCTGCGGCGTCGTCTTATAATGACATTTTCAAAATGTCCACTACCTTGTTCGATACACAATAATGCACGTTTTTGTAATTGTCGTTTAAGTTTATTTAATACTACAGTGTCACTTTTCACTACGTCAAATGCAGCTATTATTCCATTTTTTAGATCCTCACCGCTAATGGAATGTTTGAAATAAACACGTCCCCACAGAAAAAAGTCTAGTTGGATCAAATCAGCTGATAAGGCCGGCGCGTGCGGTGTGACTGACTTTTTAATTTTCTAAATCGTAGATTACAAAAGCCGCCGGTCGCCGGGCCGATCACACCGCCGGCTGGGACACTCTCGTTACGTCTCGCTTCCTCCCGACTGTTTTTAAATATGCGGAAGAGAGAAAACGTATGGAAGTGTGCGAACTTTCTTAATAATATTTTTTTGATCTATTGCGTTTGTAGTGTATTTCTTTAACGTCGTACAACTCGTACGTTTGGCAGTGTGTGTTTGAGGCTGTGGCTAAGTATAATAATGCTTGAAAGGACCCTATTGCATTGACTTAAGTTTCATTTTTGTTTGTTTCGACTGTTTAAAGAATTGGGTGACATCATTTACTTAATTTTAATTTCTTTTAGGAAAAAAAAATTACCTACATTAAAAATACGTGGAATCGATTCAGCTGCCGATTTTGAGCCATGTACCCTCCTAAGTTACATATATTTAAGATACATATTGTATATTATACAGGGTGTCCCGTAAGTAGTGGATCAACCGAAGGTGACAGATAGCTTGAAGGTTGATCTACTCGTATCATATGTCAAAAAATTTCCTCAGTAAAAGTGTCACCGTTTTCGAGATATTGACCATTTTATAAAATTTTGAAAATTCGGCTCCTTTACCCTACTTTTTCCTGTTGAGTCCACAAATGAGCAGATATTTTGATTATTTTTTTTCTTAGAGCTTTCAGATAGTTGCTTTATAATTATCAGTATGTAATGTTGTTCAAATTATTAGGAAACACTGAGAAAATAGCGTCTACTTTACATATTTTTGTTTTTGATTTTCTTCGACGCAACTTTGATGCGAGGTGGTTGAAAAAAAATTTACTGGGCAAGTGTGCCCCAGTATTTTAAAAACTTGCCTATTAAATGCAGATTTTAAAAAGGTACAATACAGGCTACTTTGATAGGGAAAATTTTCAAGTAAAAGCCATTTCAGTATCAAAGGGGTGAATTTGAATGAAAAGTTATTTTGTTGTTTACTGTTATGGGATGAAGTTTTTCAATGATTTTTGCTTAATATTACGTTACTTTAAATTAATGCTTTAATAAATGTTTAAAATAATGATTATTTTCCGATATTCCAACCTTATAAAGAAATTAAAATATTACCTCAGAATTACTTGAAAAATATTGTTTAATTCTAAAATAATGCTATTATTTACTGTTTTTTTAAATACAAGATGATCAGGAAGCCTTGTTAATTATTGCTTTAAGATTATTTTGTAGGAATATTCAACAAAAAAAAAAAAGAATAAAAAAATGTAAGTAAAATTTTTATAGTACAAAGTACTCTGTGATGGACAGCATTGAGATTGGTATGAATTCCGCTGATATTATACATGTCGACATTTAGTGTGGTAGGAGTGTCAGAGGTTGCCGCTGGGTTTAACCTAATTCTCTTTTTTACCTTGCCCATAACATAAAAGAAGTGTAAAGAGGAAGAGAAAGGTAGGGAATGCAGTGATCGAATGCTATAATCATAACATCAAAATCTCTAGACGAAAATTACGCATTATAGTCTGCTTATACCATAAGAAACGGAATGGAATCTCAGAAAATAAGAAGAAATTAAGTTGACAGAAATATAATTCCAAACTATTATCGACAATTTTACGAGGGGCTGCGAAATAAATGATTTCTATTACTTGAATATTTTTTATTATTTTGAAGAAGAATTCATTTTCATTTTGATTTCATTAAATTTGAAGAACTTGTTTTTTATACCTTAATATAAAGTGACCTACTGTTGTATGTTAAAAATGTATATTTATGTGTTGTAAGAAGAAAAATTTTAGCACTGTTGTATGTTTTTAATTTGTATTTTTGAAAGGTTTTATAGTTCAACAAGTGTCATAAGTTAATTTTTATATATAAAAATTATATTTTTTTGTCGTGAATAAAGACAGATGTCTGAAGCCCCCTTCGATTGATTTTTTTTTTTAATAATTTCATTAAAAGTTCTAAAATATCTTTATATCTTTTGATAGTACGATAAATTTTCCTTCAATCAGTAAAACCAAAGCCTCAATATATCATTTACATTTTGCGGTATACAATAAAACATTTCTAAAAAAAATTAAAATCGCCATTCTGTAAAATCAATAATTTTGAGTTGTGTCGATATTCTCGCAAGCCAGCGATCTGCTCATTTGTGGACTCAACAGGAAAAAGTAGGGTAAATGAGTCGAATTTTCAAAATTTTATAAAATGGTCAATATCTCGAAAACGGTGACACTTTTACTAAAATAATTTTTTGACATATGATAGGTCAACCTTTAAGCTATCTGCCACCTTCGGTTGATCCGCTACTTACGGGACACCCTGTATACTAGTATAATAAAGCTGTAGTATTTTTTGTTCGAACGCGTTAATATCTGCAATCGTCAGTCGAGTTTGAAAAAATCGTGTTATGATTGATATCCGTGATGACGCACAACTTATTAGGTATTTCCTTTACTTTAACCACAGAAGACATAATATGTAGTACATAATGTTTAACTTGAAACTGTTGCAGTTCTATCTTCAGCTAATAATAATAATAATAATAAAATTATTTATTGCCACACACACAACATTAAAAATTACAACGTAAGAGAAATACAAAAAAAAAAGTTTATGGATGGGCAAAAGGGGGTGGCTCAGCTTGTGCTAACATAGGACGATGGTCCAATGCAGCGCTGTTTTTCAGCCACTCCCTATCCCTTTGTTGGTGGACGGGATTAAAGTTACAATGTCCCCGGCTCCCTTAATTTTAACAAACAAAAAAAATACTCCATAAAAATACAAAGAAAAATAAATAAATAAGTATAGAACATTTAAATTAACAAAACATAAAAAACAAAGCTGTACACCCTTATTTTAGTGTGTGGGTGTGTGTGTGTGTGTGTGTGTGTGTGTGTGTGTGTGTGTGTGTGTGTGTGTGTGTGTGTGTGCTTGGGTGTAGGTGTTTTTGTGCGTGTATGTGCGTAGATATTGTGATCAGAAAAACGTTTTTAACTCAAGGAGTTTCCAGTAGGCATGGTTCAGATTCTCTGCAGCAATTTGCCTTTTTAACAAAGCCGATCGATACTTGCATTTGAATGTTTCAGAACTCATTTTCCGTCGCATTGGAGGTGGTAAATCATTCCAGATTTTTGCTGCAGAGAACCTGAAACACCCATGATACCGAGAAGTTTTGTAGTTAGGCCACTTTAAAAGATCGTCCTTACGCCGATTTCGTATTGCCAAATCCTTGACCCATATCAGCTTCTCGAATAAATATTCAGGCTTTTTGCTCCATATCACCCTTTGAGTTACACCCTTCACATTAACTTTTTTTTATGGAAATAGCCGGCAAATGAGCTGACGATCCACCTGGTGGTAAGTGGCTATCGTCGCCCATGGACATCAGCAACACCAAAGGCATCACTGATGTGTTGCTGGCTAAGAAAGAAGAATGAAGAAAAAGAAAGAATTGTTCCCGAAACATTGTTGTATTCTTATTAATCCGTGACGTTAAATCGTTACAAGAAACCGTTAAATTTTTAACCTACTTGAAAGAAAGGAATAGGTTCTCAATTTGATTGTAGTTTTTCTTTTTAAGCTGTTAACTTAAAAATTTGGTTTGATTTTAATATAAATGTTTAAGCATAATTTTAGTGTTAAAGACTATTCTTTGAAGTTATATTTTTGGTAAATTTTACCATATAACCCCGACGATACTCCATTTTTTAGACGAGTCTTATTTTTTAACAATTTTGGCACTCCTTCTAATTGAAATATTAATAATTAAAATAACTACAGTAAACAGAAATTAGTTTAGTTAATAGGTTTAGTTAGCATTAAATCATTATCTCTTTGATCACTTCTGTTAGTGATCGAAGGATTATCTGTCTTTATATTATTTTCATTTGTGTCTGCCTTATTTTTAAATCACACATTACAAGAAAAAAAAAACACTTATTTGAAGAGTATTTTTGGCATTTACCCTGTTACAAAACGCCCTCGACTACAAAAGATTTCTTTTAGGATTTTAATATAAATGTTTAGCCATAATTTTTGTTGTTCCTATTCTGTTAGTCTTCAGACTATTCAAGTAGAACTCCGGCGTGTTCAATCACTTAAAGAATTATAGGTCAAAGGCACGGGTTTTTCTGTGCTGTGACAGCTATGTATGAAAGTAACACGCCGCTGTTCTTACCCCCGTATTCAAGAATAATACTATGAGGTCTCACAGTGCTCACGGACGCATAGGGTGATTCAAACCATTTCGTAAACAATACTTGATTGAAGTCCTTGCTGTGCGTTTGTCAAAATCGATAAAGTAGCTGCCGAGCTACTTTACCGAACGCATAGTGTTGGTTTGACTTCTATCAAAATAGAAAGAAATAGATCGATTATTTGTATTGTTATCTTTATCTTTTGCCTGTGTCAAATGACTAGAGTGAAGTTAGCCGCATCAAATGGACCAATAAGAGGGCTGTATACAGCTCTGTGCGTCCGCATAGCCAAGTGATACTTAAGGGTCGACTGTGAAAATGAAGGCTTGCCATGACCAACACACTGAGAAATGCCTTACTTCGCATAGTATTGCTTCTTTACTTAGACAAGTATTATTCTTGAGTACGGGGGTTAGTCACAATCTCCCCTATCACCCCGCAGGTGCTAAGCGGCGTGTTGCGACTCCGCGGCTCGCTCACCCACCTCATGTGGGGCGTGACCATCGAGCTGCTGCGCGTCACGGAGCTGTTCATCGACCAGTGCGAGGCGGGCGGCGACGGCAAGCGGCGCGACGTCGGCGAGTGCATCCCGGTGTTGAAGCCGGTGCCGGGCTGCAGGCCGCCCGTCGACCATAGGGCGCCGCAGGGGCCGCCGCAGGTGGGTGGGTGGATGGATGAATCACAAATCAAATCAAATCAAACTGTTTTTATTCAAAATTGATTTGGTTTACAAACACTTTTTGAAAGTCATGCAAGCTACACCAATGCTTCAAAAAGGCCGTACTGATGGTTGACTGAACGATGGACCGACTGAATGACTGGTTGATTATCCAACTGAAGGAGCTATTGACTGATCGATCGACCGATAGAATGACCAATGGACTGACTAAAAGACCATCCGACTTAGGGAAGAATTATGAGCCGGGCCGGGCACGAGCAACTTCACTAACATTTTATGTCGCACGGTGTAGCTTTATGCTACTATGTACTCGATGTCCGCGTCATATAAAATGTTAGTCCCGTGCCTCGTCCGTGCCCGGCTCGGTGTAGCATAATTTATCCCTTAACCTGAATGATCAACTGTTTAAACGAACGTAATCAATCTATAGAGTGTAAAGCTAACCAGCACAACGTTATCAGGTGGAGATCCTCCCTATCCCGACGCTGCAGCGGCTCCTCTCCGCGCAGCTGCCGAACACGAAACTGAAACTCCTGCGCATCCCGTTCCACGCCACCTGGCGGCAGTCGCTGGCGGACTTCCAGTAGCGACGCCGCCCCGCCTGGACACACGCCATGTACGACAAGTGGGTGCTTAGCTAGCGGCTAGCGGGCCAGCATATTGGGCCAACGTGTAGACATCTACTTGACGGTACGTTGGTTGTTGGTGCCAACATTGGCCGGTCAACCAAACGTCGGTTTTCGTGCACACATCAAAGGATCTTGGTGCGCTCCGTAAAGTGTTCACACGTTGGCGTCTTATTAAGTTTGTTGTTAATTGCGTATTGTCAACTAGCGGATACTCGGCGTGTACTAAGAAAAAAAATGTATGGGAAAAGTCGAAAATCGATGCGGAATGGACTGAAGTGCCGGCAAGTATTTAGCTAGCGGCTAGCGGGCCACTGCGGGCCGCATGTATGTATTGTCTATGTCTAATGTGTGTGTAGTGTCTACTAGCGGTAATATGGCGTGTAAAGGCGTTCTATGAAAAAAAAATGTATTGGAAAAGTACCTAGTGGGAAAGGAATCTTTGTGAATTGACCGAATGCCCCTAATGCATTGTTTTACGGCCGGTCTCAATAATGTACTAACAGATGGAAGGCTGTGAAAAGGGCTACCATTAGTATGTTATCTGTCATATTTGTCAATTTTTGCCTCTGAAAAATTGACAAATATGACAGATGACAGCCCTATCCACAGTCTTCCATCTGTTAGTACATTATTGAGACCGGCCGTTAGTGGTCTTAACTAAACTAACCTTTGCATTATTGCCTGAAAATGAAATCGGCTCGGGGCACATCGGTTTGGTTCAATGTCTATAACGGACATAGGTAGAAACATTTTTTGTGTTTTATTTGAATCATTTGAATAGAATCTGGTTTTGACGGTTCCCGTGTTTATATTATGGATTTGAATTTATTTCACAACTTGTTAGAAGCGATGACGACCTTATAACCTAGTTGGTAGCGTCCCTGCCTGCGAAGCGAGGGGTCCCGGGTTCTATTCCCGAGCGCAGATATTTATGTGACAGATGAATATTTGTATTCGGGTCATGGCTGTTATAGTGATGTCCAAGTCAATACTAATAATAAAGACTAAAAATCAAATTACAAGTTTTATTGCAATTGATCCTTTTCTAAATCCGGGTAAAATTTTACGTAAGAAGGGGAGGGGGAGTCCGAGAAATGTTGTGTGTTTTTAAATGGGGAAGGGGGGTCCAAAATGGCAAAAATTGTCATAACATAATTAATGAATGGCTCGTTACTGATTGTTGCTAGTTACTAGAAATTGCTGGTTACTAATGCTATTAACTCGAGATTGGTACCTAATAGTTACTTAAAAGGCTATGACTGTTTGAGGGCGATACAATTTTTTTAATAAGAATATTGGCTTGTTTTTGTGTATTTAAAATACTTGAATAAATTTTATAGACATGCAGCTGTAGTTGTTTTAAATATCTATAACATTCACGTTACGATTATCTATACTAATATTATAAAGAGGAAAGATTTCATTGTTTGTTTGCATTGAATAGGCTCCGAAACTACTGAACCGATTTGAAAAAATGTTTCACTGTTGGGAAGCTACACTATCCCCGGGTGACATAGGCTATATTATATTTTCAAAAAAAAAATAGGGATCCTTAATAAAACTCCAATAATGTAACCTAAGGTGTAAAAAAATAAGAAAACCGAAGTAAAGCGAGGGCGGTTACTCGTCTCTATACTTTGTGTATTATTGAATTTTGCGCGGGACTACAAATTAATGGGGCGTGTTAAATATGAGGTTTGCCAAGCTCAATAGTGACTTTGTATACTAAAATTACTTACGCCCCAACTCAGAGTCACTAACGGCCGGTCTCAATAATGTACTGTCAGTTGAACTCTGGTACATATCAGAGATAAAAAGTAAAGGCTGATCTCCCGGCAACTGCCGTCTCTCAAATCAAAAGTAAGCCAAAAGAAGTAAGATCATGGGTAGATAATATCCCAGTGACATTTCTCCCTCTGGTTTCTACGTCCCTCTGAAAATTTCGTTTTCGCATAACAATATTTTTTTTTATACTTTTATACTTTTTATTATAAAAAGGAACTCAGTGTTTTTGATTATAAACTTATTTCATTTTAATATTAAATTGATAATTTGTTCCAAATATACTGTGAATTTCACGGATGAAGTTAATAAAATAATGTTATGTGTAACCTGGAACAATGCTCCACTAGTAACAAAACGCAGCATTTGACGTTTAGCACTCCGACGATGACATGTTATATTGTCATTTGACATTCGTTGATGTCGCTTGGTTACCCAAAATCAAAATATAAACAAGGTGTATTTTCTCATAATTTTAGTAATATGAATTAGTTTTATGAATAAATGAAACACATAGCTCAATAATTACCGTGAGTATAGACTTTATTTGTTGATAAAATAAAATGTTTTATTATGTTTAGTAAAAAAAAATGTAGTAATTGTAAATTGTTGTAATAATTGTAGCAGTGATAGCCTAGCGGTTAGAACGTTGGTCTCCCGAACGAATTGTTTATTCCCACTTAACCGTGGCCCGAGTTCAAATCCCGACACGCTAATTTTCAAATATTATGTGCGTATTAGAAGTTAATTATCACTAGCTTCGGTGAAGGAAAACAATAAACATCGCGAGGAAACCTGCACACCGGAGAGTTCTACATAAAGTTCTTAAAGATGTTTGAAGATTACCAATCTGCACTTGGCCAGCGCGGTAGACTATGGCCTAATACCCCTCACATTGCGAGGGGAGACCCCCAGCCCAGCAATTATGGGTTGTTGCTTCTTTTTGCTTTTAAACAAAAAATTGTTGCCAAATGTACTAAAGGAAGTTTCTTTTCAGATGAAGTCCAGACCCTTCACAAAAGATGAAGTACCTTTCTTCATAAGGCCAAAATAGGCCAATAGCTATTGATATAGCAGGGATACACCATTATTTCTGAAAAAGCGAAATGTTTTTGTTATAATTTCAAAATAAATGTAACATAAAAAGCTTATTGTTCTTGTTTTATTAAAATACCTACTTACCTAAAACTTTAAAGATAGGAATTGTTATCAATTCCCATTCACTGCCGTTTTTAACCGACTTCAAAAAAAGGAGGAGATTCTCAATTCGACTCTATTTTTTTTATGTTTGTTACCTCAGAACTTTGGACTGGGCGAACCGATTTTGATGATTCTTTTTTTAATCGAAAGCTGGTGCTTGTCATGTGGTCCCACATTTTGAACGAGATCTGACAAGTAGTTTTTGAGTAACTTTGAAGTCGGTTATTTTTTGTTAGTAAAATTTAGATTATGGTTTATGTTTAATCTGAACCTAGGTAGTTATAAACAAAATTGGATTCACACAATTCAGTCATTTAAGTAGTCATATATTTTATACGAGGACAATTTCGGCGATCTTGGTACCGTATTAAAAAGGCGGAATCAAATATACAGGCTTCACAAAATTCATTATCACTCATCACTGATTAATAAATCCATGATGTTTTGATAAATTTTCTTTACAATATGAGAAATCTACCAATTATCCGTCGAAATCGAGCGATGTGGAAGACTCCGATAGTTGGTAACTTCTATTACCGACAGTTAACTGTCAAAGCGTTATTGAGACGCAAGTATTTATTTTTGTATGGACCAACATACCTACGGCATGACTTGGCCCTCCGAACGATAGATCAATGTCATCGGTATATATTTTCTATCCACCGAAGGTTATTGAGACGCAAAAATTGAAAAATATGACAGATGACATACTAATGACAGCCTTATCTACATTTTTATAACTGTTAGTACATTATTGAGACCGGCCGTAAGTGCTTGTTCACACTGAACTCGCGGTCGCGGTAAACGCTACATACACCGCGCGCGCGTTTTGGTGTGAACACTTTCATAGTAGTTCATATGTTTGATATTTCGCGACCGCGCCCGCGAGTTAATGTGAACAAGCACTAACGGTTACATCGCTCCTTAGTACAGAAATTGTATGGTAATTCTTTACTAAGTAGCGATTTAAGTAACCGTTAGTGACTGAGTTGGGGCATTAGTGTAATTACCAAATGTTGAAAATAAATGTTAGTTTTATATATGATTTGTTTTACCATAGAGTAAACAATGAGTTGTTTATTTGGGGTCAATACATATTATAATATGTAAAGTAGGACAATATTATTAGAGATGCGATTAGTTTTTGTACTGTTTACATAGACATAGAGGGATGCTATGTTATAGGCCAAGAGTATATAGTTCAACATTACCTTAATTCGTAGATATGATCATTTTAATATATTACTAACGAGTAATTATGGTTTGCACAACGTGTGAAAAGTATATGGGCAGCGAAATAATTATGTCGGTATGACATGCACATATCGTGAGTATAAATCTATATTATATCTACAGTATCTACATATATCGCTCACCCAGTAATACAACGGCACATCTACGTTTGTCATATTTTACAGAAACGAATTTCAAAAATTTTATAAAAATGTTTAAAATTTATTTATGGGTTCTTTTTACGATTTTTACAGATTGTATGGATTTGGTTACTAGTATAGACATTAATACATATTTACCACTATGTAGATTATGCACTTTTAAACACGTATACCAATAAACTCAATTTCACATTTTTTACAGATGTGCCATTATATTACTAGGTGAGCGATATATGAATTCGTCATCGCGGTGTAGTGACGTATGAAACGTAGCGGACTAAAACATTTTAAATACAACGGGAACTCACACCGGTGTCTCGCCGTGACCACGATCTATGTAACTGGGTCGAAATATCGGTATTATAAATAGGTATCATGAGTACCCCGTTACATTTAAAATATATTATGTTAATAGTTATTTTAAATAGTCTGTTGTTAGTGTTATTTATTGTCTTTGGATCAATAGATAGCGTATCAATAAAATTAACGGTCTGTCTTCATTGAGGTAAAGGAAAAGTAGATTAATCGTGGAAATATAACTCTTATTTTCTCCAGAAACTACAAGTAGAAAACCCATGCAATGTCTACGTACAATTTTTCGAGTTTTACCTATACGAGTAGATTGTTTTGACTCTGAATAAAACGTATAAAATGCGCTCAATCTGTAAAACTGGGCGTAAATTAAATACTGGACTTGACTAGGGTGCCAATTTGTTACGGCAATTGTACTCATACGGGACAAATTGTACTCATACGAGACAGATTTATTTACCTTTCGACGGTACAATTGTGTACAAAAACAATTCAGTAATGCAGGGTATCAGTTAGCTTTTATTCAAAGCTTCATCTTTTTAGTTATATCCGACAAAGAAAAAGACAGGCTATAAAATGTAATTCGCACTACCCTTTATATTAGCAATTGTATCGTAGAAACGTAACTTTATGTCTCGTAAGGTATTAAAAAAAAAAACATTTGTATAAAAGATACAATGAAACTATGTCGGTAGATAATGACTATTGATAGTTGAAAGATTGATTTATATTAAGATTGTAAATATTTTATAAGCGTTTAGAATAATTGTCAGTGCCTGTGTTGGACGAGGGTTCGTCATTTCACTACCAGGTGGTTCTTGGGGTTTGATTCGTGCTCGAGGCATTCAAATAACATAAAATTAAATGTTTGTGGTCATTGACTGAATATCAATCAACATTTATTTTGTTAGATTAGACTCATATACATTGCAATATAGCAACCAAATGTGATTATTTCTAATCATTTTTGTGATATAAGTAAACAAGCGCAGAGTGAGAAGTTGTTCCAAAACGTTGGCTTACTTTATTATAAAAGTAACATAAATAATGCAATTAGATTAAATTAATATTATCCCTCAATATTATTTATAAAAAAAAATCGTATTCGCGTGAATCAAACCTCGGTAAAAGTATAATAATATGTTTTGTGTCTTATTATTTTGAAATATATTACTTGAGTAACACTGATTGTTCTTTTATTAGTTTAATAAATTATGACATTATATTTCATTTTATCGTTTACATTTAGATAGAGGCAAGATTTTAATTACACATTTTGTTGTTTTAAATTTAATAAGGATTTCATTTTACTCTTGTTTGATGTCAAAACGCAATAATATTCGGGTAAAAGATGTAGTGTATAATAAGATACTGTATGATGGTAACAATTTATCACGACTACACTAGCAAGTGGAGATTTTTTTGTATTAATACATACTAAACTTAGCGCACACAAGAGATAAAAAATCACTAAATTGCCTTGTGACGTCTTTATTTTTTACTAACAAATAATATACTCTAAAGCTTTCTAAATTTTACAAGTAAGTTAAAGTCAATGACGTCTTAATAATATAAATTAAAATCCTAGGCGTCACCAAGCACTCTAAAAACAAGGTAATTCTCCGAGTTTTAAAATTGTTTTCAATAAACAATAATTTTTCATATCCCACATAAGTGGTCGTATTGTTACCACAATTGAAACAGTGTTTGAACTAACGCTGAACGACACCTTTCAATATTATTATTTAGCACCTTATAAAAGCATACCAATCATTTCATAATATTTATTTATGTATATCCATATTCGAAAACGCCCAAAAAATGGAATAATTGATGACAAAAATCTCGATATAATTTGAAATTTTCTGATTTCGTCATTTTAAATTTATTGTAGCTTTCAGATTTCAACATAAAAACAAATATTTTTGGACGTATACCGGTTTATCATAGAAGCGAAATCTCGTGCAATCTAAGATAAAGTTTCGCTGAGCAGCGTTCTTTCAGAGATGATTGTCAGAAATTCAAAAATGGTCGATAATTTGTGGTCGTTCGTGTTAATTGAAATACTATTATATCGTCGGTTCTTTTAGCCAATCTATCGCTTACTACTGGTTAAACTACAGTAGCTGTATCTACATTTTTACGTTCAAAAATCTTGAACACATTAAATTGATCCTTTCGAAAGTCGATCGCTTACCAAAGATAAGTAATGTTAAGAAAGTTCATTACAATGTGACGGACCGATAATGTAACGGATAGAATATACCAACAACTGATAGTAAGGGATAGATTAGTTATGTAGTAAAACGAAAGGAGATAAAAATGTCTTTATAGAAGCATTACATTGTAACAACATTGTGATCTTTTTGTATATAAAAACTAATTGTGACACTGATTTTTATATTAAGGTATATTTACTTTTTAAGTTGCGTTTTATCCGACTAGCTTTTGAAGGTACAACTCTATGTGGAGTTGAAAATCACGTATGTGTTAAATGCGTCACAGACAAATGATATGGACTGTCTGAGGCGTATTGGTTTGGTTCGTTTCATTTCATTTGTTTATGGGAAAATAGTCACATTCATGTTGAACTTAGGAATCGGACGATGTTAAAATATTTCCTTTGCCTAATTATGGTATAGTCCGTTTTAAAGGCAGATTTAGGAAGAGTGGGCTAGAGGGCTCAGGCCCCTATCAAATATCCTAGTGTTATTTCTATTGATATTTTTTCTCTGTGAATACAATGATAGGGATAGTATATAGCCAAAAGTATATTTTGCGATATTGATAGGTTATAAAGTTACTAGGAATGTGACTATAATTCGTGTACTATTATAATTAAGTTGTATGTTATTCGAAGGCGCAAACGTTTTAAATTATTTACTGTATGTAACATTATATCATTTTTCGATTTGTTAGCTGTTAAAGCATAGCTTCCTGACCACGATAGCCCGTTGTTTATAATCTCAACAACTGGTTAGTTTTGTGGTATATTATTTGGAAGTCGAAAGGGGTTTCTTGTAAAAATTGTGGATAAAATTGTCGCGGCGCACGCGGGTGCGTCGCGGGCGTGTTATAATTAGAATAATATAGTTTATAATTATAATTTGCTAGTGAGCATAGGCAATGGATAATAAATTGTTGCCCAATAATGTTTGTTTTATTTTTTTACCTTTTTGTAGTCTCTATTAGGCTTCAAGGTTCACTCTAATCGATAAAACATGTTTTAAAGTTGACGAATTAACTTTTTATGCATCAAAAATTGTTCAGTAAATTTTGCACTATGAAACATACATAACAAGTAGACAAAGACGGATTCTAGACAAAAATTATTAAAGATCAGGATGATGGGATAAATTACGTGAGTGTTCACCAGCTGGAGGGCGTTAAAATCGATTAAATACGCAGAAATAAAACGAATTTCAGTTTACAAATATAATATTTATTTCGTTACGATTTCTGCACTAAAATAAATATATTTCACTTAAAATCTAGTTTTATACTCTCCCGGAGAAGTTACATGATCTTCAGACAATTATATACTATTTATTATTTTACAAAATTTAAAAACTGTAGTGTACATAACTAAAATCATGGATATAATGTTACTAACGAAGTCACAACTAATGAATTCACATAAATATGTAATAATTACAAAAATAGCGTTAAAATTGCCTCAAATAATGCAACCACATTTACAATACAGGCAAAATACACTGAAAGTGTAAATATACAACTTTAAAACGAAAAGCTTCGCACACTAAGTGGAATTTCTCAGATCAAAAGACCTTTCCTTAGTATTTGTTCAATTACTAGTAAAATCGAAAATGAATATGTTCTAAGGTCAGTCATCCAGTCGTAAGCAATAATAAGGATCATATAAGTAAATATACGAATATTTACTTGGGGGCCATCCATAAATTACGTCACAGGTTGGGGGGAGGGGGATTTCGATGTGTGACAAGGGGTGGGAGGGGTCCTAAATTTCGTGACGTCACATTTCAAAATCTAATAATAATTGGTATGTATAGGTAAATTATTAAAAAACAATTAATGGTAATAAAACTTATTTCGGAACTGTTGTTTTAATTTAATGATTTCTAGATGTAAACATAATATGTGACATCACACTAGGGGGTGTCACAAATGTGACCAGCTTGTGACAAGGACAGGGGAGGGATCAAAATGTCATGAAATTAGTGTGACGTAATTTATGGATGGCCCCTTGTGATGTAATCAGAAATACAACAACAAAGGCCTCAGATGTTTCAATTCTCACATTCAACGCTCACAATCATTTCATTAAATTGTTACAGACCGTTACTTGAAATAGACACAACACAATATTCCTAGCCAATGCTTATGATTATGCTTTAACATTTAACATCTTTGACAAAAATATATTACGTTTAGGGACGCTGTCTAGATGTGCAGAATAATAAAAAGGCTATATTTTACTATAGAAATGATCCATAGAATATACATTTTTGACTATTTCTGAAGCAGCCTCTCGAGTTAACTTGATGCATTAACGCCCCAACTCAGAGTCACTAACCGTTACTTAAATCGTTCCTTAGTACAGAATTTGTATGGTAATTCTTTACTAAGGAGCGATTAAAGTAACCGTTAGTGACTCTGAGTTGGGACGTAAGTCGCATTTTATCTTGAAAACTTATTATTAATAAGTTAACGTAGACCCCTTTAATGTGATCGTAGCCTAACTGGCTTACGACGAAACTTGATCAAACTGGGACAGACTGCATTATTCGCAAAATGGGATCAATTAAATACGAGCCTTGTGTATTAACTTTCTTTTTCTAATTAAAAAAGAAGCTTTGCTACCGTCTGTACAGGAGTATTGTTTCTCGCCAGTGTGTATTCTCAAATGTTTTTTTAAAGTACTTTGTTTATTAAACACTGCTACAGACGGTACATGAGTATGGTTTCTCGCTAGTGTGTATTCTCAAATACTCTTTTAGAATACGTTGATGCAGATGCAGATGGGCCACTTTATAGTTATCGGTACCCAGACATCAGTAACACCAAATGCTTTAGCAATGCCACTGAAAAAACCCCATTATTATACAATAGAAACTTTGTTATGCTATTGAAATATTTCATCCCTTCAAACACTCCATACATAATGGTAAGGTTATCATCGCCAATCAGCAGTAACACAAAACACATCATTGATATGTCACTGGCTAAACATGGGACACATTGTTACAATTCTATACCAGGCGTGAATAAGTTGACAAGTCGCAAAAGCAGTTTTTGAGTTTGTATTTGATTTAGTTTATATTTTATAATCTTTTTTTTTATGAAAGTTAATTAACATACAAAGAAATATTGACCATAAAATATTTACAAATAAAATACAAACTTAAAAACTGACCTTGCAAAGTATATTACCGACTTGTGAACTTATTCCCGCACGGAATTCAGGTAGTTGTAATATTTAACTACTTCACTTCATCCCTCCAAGTGTAACGGTCTACGGCAGCGGGTAGTGTGGTACAGTACGGCCGCTGTATCTTGGCGCGTCTGAACATAGGCTTTGCGAACTTTAGCGCATGTAAGACAGAGATGGCAACACGAACATGACGACGCGAACGTATGACTGAGACAATACACCGCGCATCGAGTATTGGCGAATTATGTTACTGCGCAACCTTCACGAAGTTCAGACGCGGCAAGATACAGCGGCCGTACTATATCGCACACCTAGTAATATAACGGCACATCTACGTTTGTCATATTTTACAGAAACGAATTTCAAAAATTATATAAAAATGTTTAAAATTAATTTATGGGTTCTTTTTACGTTTATTACAGATTATACGGGTTTGGTTACTAGTATAAACATTATTACATATTTACTACTATGTAGATTATGCACTTTTAGAGACGTATACCATGTGAACTAAATTTCGCATTTTTTGCAGATGTGCCATTATGTTATTAGGTGAGCGATATGATAGTGCAGTGTATGGTGTTACTGCGCGGTGGCGTCGGGGTGTCGCTCGAGCAGCATGGCGACGCCCTGCCCGCCCGCCGCGCACGCCGAGATGATGCCGATCTGCCCGTCCTCGCGGACCAGCCGGTGCGCCGTGTGCATCGCTAGCCGAACCTGGGACAACGGATATAAACATACACGCTAAGCTAAGGCTTTTTCGCTAGTTCTTAGCCCCCCCCCCCCCCCCCCCCCCCCAACCCCATTTAATTGCACATAAGATAATTTGCCGTATTTTAAAGAAGCGTAAAATTAAAAGCTCTTCTGTGATTGGTCGAACCGTTTAGAATCTTACGAATGGATATCCGTTAGTTTATAAATTTACCACGAGAAGTCGCAAATTGATTTTGCGAAAATGTGGGCGTAAAATAATACGATTTATCTCTCGTTTAGAATCCTACGAAGGTTTATAAATTTCCTAGAGAATATTAATTTGCGGTTCTTGTTATCTTCCTGTGACAAATTCAAATTCAAAATCATTTATTCATGTAGGTATCATTGATACACTTATGCACGTCATTTTTTAATTTACCAGCTTTTCGGAAAGGTGCTTTGTCATGGAGGAGAAGAAAAGCCGAAAGAAACTCCTCAGCACATCTTTTAAAAATAAAATACATTGGTATATTTCTTACAAAGAAGTATCACTAGCCTGTACGGAACTGGTTGCAGATCTGGTCATTTCCATGCGTCTTTGTCATTTATGTACTCATCTACAGTATAGTAGCCTTTGCCTAAAAGTTGAGATTTTACATGTTTCTTAAATAATTCCACTGGCAAATCACGTATTAACTTTGGGATTTTATTATAGAACTGTACACCACGGCCCATAAAAGATCGCTTCACTTTAGAAAGACGGTAAGATGTTACTAACTGGTGCATTTTTCTTGTTTGGCGATTAGTGATATCAAAATTTTGTTTATACGCGCTTATATTATTCCGTATAAAAACCACGTTACTATAGATATATTGTGAGGCTACTGTAAGTATACCTATTTCTTTGAACTTGTCACGCAAAGTTTCACGAGATCTAAGTTTATAAATAGCCCTAATAGCTCTTTTTTGTAGTATGAAAATTTGTTCTATACTGGCTGCTTTGCCCCACAGCAAGATGGCATATGACATAATACTGTGAAAATATGCAAAATAAACCATCCTAGCAGTTTCGACGTCAGTAAACTGCCTTATTTTCCTAACAGCATAAGCAGCCCTACCGAGTTTAGTCGCGAGATTTGTTATATGTGGGCCCCACTGAAGTTTACTATCTAAGGTCACCCCTAAAAAGACCGTGGATTCCTCCATGTGCAATATTTCATTATTCAGTCTGAGAGATTTGTTAACTTTTTTAACATTAGGTAGTACAAACTCTATACATTTAGTTTTTTTTGCATTTAAAAGCAAATTATTGATAGTGAACCAACGCGACACATGCGAAAGAGCACTATTTACGTCGTCAAAATTTACTTTATTCCTTTCACACTTAAATATTAATGATGTATCGTCAGCAAATAGTACAATATCCGCTTGGTTCTTTACATAATGTGGTAAATCGTTAATGTATACCAGAAAAAGAAACGGACCCAAGATCGAGCCCTGCGGTACACCCAACACAGCCGGTGACCCCGATGACTTAATATCTTTTATACTAACTTTTTGTATCCTATCACTCAAATAAGACGCGATCAAGCTAAGGGCCTTGTTTTTTATACCATAGTGGCCAAGTTTAAACAGCAATGTTTCGTGCTGAACACAATCAAATGCCTTAGATAAGTCACAAAATACACCTATGGCATTTTGTGACTCCCATGATTCCCATGCTTCAAATATATACATATAATTATATGGCCACTACACTTGATCGTGTATGGACTCCCTTAAGCTACCCATAATAATATTATACCTAAATGTTATTGTGGTCAATAAAATATAAGCTATAAATAACAAGCTACCCCGGTGGCGGCGAACGGGTGGCCGATGGACAGCGAGCCGCCCCACGAGTTCCACTTGGCCAGGTCAGGGTTGCCCACCTGCAGGGGAAATATTCACACTGATTAATAACACTCTCTGCTTCGCTGTGGTCGGGAATAATAATAATGCTACACACTCATAGCCCCACACTAGGATTCCCTGTGTCGTGCCATGGACAACACACAGAGACAAGAACACACAGCCAGACCGAGAACAGAAATTCAAACTTATTCTAATTTCCGCCTTGCTGGGAATCGAACCCAGGACCCTGCAGCGCGGCCATCCGGCATGGTAATTGGCATAAATAAAGCATGCTGGAGTATGTTTAAAGCCTTCATCATTTACGAGACTCGTCCCTTATAAAAGTCATATCAAAACAATAATATCTTACCTTAGCAGAGCGGCCGAGATACGTCTTAGCGAACCAGTCGGAGTCCAGCGCCTTCAAGTTAGCCAAGATTTGCCCCTGGGACAAATAAGGTAATTTATTATACGTACATATCGAAACTATTGAATTGAACTAACTTCAAAAAAGGAGAGGATCAAAAAAGGAGGAGAAGGCTTTCAATTCGAATTTCGATTGTATTTTTTCTTAACGTTTGTTACTACGGAACTTTGTCTTTATCAACCCATTTGGAAGATTCTTTATTATTCGAAAATGCTTCCAGATCTATTCCATACTTCTTGATGATGGATCCGTGTGGAATTGAGGGGCCTCCTCAAATATTTTAGGAATACATATCAGAATAAATAATGTCTATATCATAATTATTTCTATATTATAAACTTTTCAAAAACCTTATCATTAAATAATAAAAAAATGTATTTTTTTTTTCATCTCCTGTGAAGTATACTTTTTTGAGATAGACATTGATTCTTAGCCGTCGATATAGCGTTTTAGACATGTTTTTCAAAGGCTAGTTCTATGAAGTCGTTTATCTTTTTATATAAAGGTTTGTTTACTAACAGCGAAGGCCTCGTGTATCTCCCAGGTGTCGACGTCACTCAGCTTCAGGCCCGCCTTGTCCAGGATCTTGGGGATGCCGTACGCCGGCCCCAGCAGCAACTGGTCCACCGGGTCCTGGGGCAGGGAAACCAGGGTTAACACCAACTTCAAACCTAGCATTCGGCCCGTGGCGTTGTCCGCGTTTTTAACCGACTTCAAAAAAGGAGGAGGTTCTCAATTCGACTGTATTTTTTTTTATGTTTTGATGATTCATTTTTTACTCGAAAACTGGTGCCTGTCATGTGGTCCCACATAAAGAACGAGATCTGACAAGTAGTTATTGAGTAACTTTGAGGTCGGTTATTTTTTGTTAGTAAAATTTTGATTATCCAGGATAGTAAGTACCCTATATTATTCCAGTTAAAGGTCTACCTTTGAGCTAAATTTCAAGTAAATCCGTTCCGAAATCCGAAAGTAGTGTTTGAAAGTTCACAAAATTACACATTATATTAGTAAAATTAATATTTAAAAACAAGCTTTTAAAATTTTGCGTTTGTGCTGTTGGTTGTGTATTGGCATTGTCATCAGAACCAAATTATTTTATGAAATTAAAATCTAGGAGAGGAAGTAGTTATAAATTCAGCTTGTAAGATAAAGAGGCAATTTCATATTTAGACCCTTATTATTATGTTATGTTAAATAACAAACTACTGCACATTACAATCCCTTAAATTATATTGGTGATAATAAAATTATGCCATCGTGGTGTACCAATAAATAAACATTATGTATAGAAAATAAAACGCCTGACCAAAAGTAATCGGAATTGTTTCCGTTGAAAACTATTTAATTTCTATAAATACTATTGAAAAAACAAATGGTTCCAACTCACCTGGGCCACGTACGTGAAGTCCCGCACGTAGGCCTTGGGCTTGAGGCCCAGCTCCTTGGCCTTGGCCTCCGACATCACGAGGCAAGCCGAGGCTCCGTCCGTCTGGAAAATGTTAAGTAATAAACCATTTTAACTTTTTAACCGACTTCAAAAAAAGGAGGAGGTTCTCAATTTCGACTGTATTTTTTTATGTTTGTTACCTCAGAACTTTCGACTGGGTGAACCGATTTTGATGATTCTTTTTTAATCGAAAGCAGGTGCTTGTCATGTGGTCCCACATAAAGAACGGATCTGACATGTAGTTTTTGAGTAATTTTGAAGTCGGTTATTTTTTGTTAGTAAAATTTAGATTATAACTTATTTATTAATTCGTTCGCGGAAACATTATTTTTATATTCGTCGCTTTGCTTCGGTTTTCTTGTTTTTTTAACCTTGGGTTACATTATTGGAGTTTTATTAAGGATCCCTAATTTTTTTGAAAATATAATATAGCCTATGTCACCCGGGGATAGTGTAGCTTCTCAACAGTGAAAGAATTTTTCAAATCGTTCAGTAGTTTCGGAGCCTATTCATTGCAAACAAACAATCAAATCTTTCCTCTTTATAATATTAGTATAGAGTATAGACAAATACTTTTTCAACGATATCCTGCACTATGGGGACTATGGGGTACACAATAAAAATCATCCCCATCTGCCACTACAGGTATAGGAGGTACTTCCCCTGAAGTACTCTGACTTTTTTAAGACTTCATGCTAATACTTTGTAGTTTTAACAAATATGTATGTCCATGCCAAATTGCAGCTTTCTTGCACTGAGCGCTATGTTGCGGACGGACGGACATGACTTAAACACAACCCTAAAAACCTAAGATTATTTTGCAATTTTATTTATTGCTTCGCTTCAGGTACCTAAGTCTTAATACTCCTTTTTGTCAGGAATTATAAAACACAACTTATTGTAATCATCGTGGATATGAAACATAAAAGATTTTTTAAAATCAGACTTACAGTTCCACAGATTTTTTTACGTTATTAACTTAAACTAAAAAGAACTTACATTAAATAAGAATAATAGTTCTGTTAAAATCTCCTATACATAGTTCAGTTTTAAAGTTCTCGATAGATGGCGCTGTACTAAAATGTGAATCACGCTGTTGAGACTCTTTGGGGGTTCTATTAGTAGACAAGCACTTGCCTCAGGGAGGTGGCCTCGAGACGTCGTGGAATATTTTCTTCTGCTCGATTTTTGTAAAGGCGTTCTTTCAACGTCCTTGTCTTTTATTTTAACGCTTTTCCTAAAAGCCATGTGTGTGTAAACTAATGTAAATCAGGTTTAGAGTTTACAATATGCAGTTGACTTTGACTATATTTTACTTATTTTTTTAATACAAATTACGATTTGCTTACATGTCGATTATTGCTTCAACCTTTGTTTAACTATTCTGAAATTCGGCTCCTTCACCCTACCATTGGTATCTATTGTTCCACAATACCAAAATGTAATTAGGTACCAATCTATCAAGAAACTCCGAGAAAAATCATCTGCTTTGGATGTTTTTTATTTATTTATTCTACACAACTTTGACGGTAGGTGGTAGAAAAAAATGTACTGGGCAAATGTTGCTTATTTTATTACTTTAAAATCTTGCCTGTTTAATGGAGATTTCAAAAAGGTAAAATAGAGACTACTTTAATGGGATATTTTTTAACTTAAAGCTCTGTCAATGTCATAGCAGTGAACTTTGGCCTGATATTTTTTATAATATATATTTTGTTTTAACTAATAAGGATTGTAATCATCATTATTATTATCAAGCAATGATATAAAAAATATATAAATATGTTAAAAATCAATCAAAAAATCTGTTCCAAAAACAGCTACAACACACACATAAGTTTATCTTTTGTTTCACTACACCAATCACATTGTAATAATACACGAAGGCGTTTTAACGCTGTATGTCAGACGTCAAGCACTTCTGATAACAACAAAAGCGTGCGTATCGTCTTGTATTGACAGAGAGAAATTCTCTCAGAGAATACGAGCAGAACGGTCAATTGCGTGTTCTTACGCTCTTCATCTTCGGCGCGCTAGTGACATATCTAACTCTTTTTACATTATAATATCATTGTTATCAAGTCATTAATATTATTCCTGGCTTGGATTCCTTCTCTTGCTTGAGTTGGCCACCAAACGATTCGTCGTGTTCCAACCGGAGGCTCTGCTATCTAGGTATATTACATATGGATATTTTTCGAAGACTTTTTTTGAAGGCATTTAGTTTTTAATCAACTTCAAAAGCAAAGTTAGGAATAAGGCTCAGTTCTGTTAAAATCTCGTATACGTAGTCAGTTTAGTTTTAAAGCTGTCAATAGATGGCGCTGTACTTGAATTTGAATCACGCTGTTGAGATTCCTTGGGGTTTCTATAAGGCAAGTCGGGCTTTAAATGTTATCGAAAATTCTCAAAGAGCCGAGTGAGATAAGACACCTATTTTTGTAAAGGCGTTCTTTCAACGTCCTTGTTGATAATTTTAACGCTTTAGTCTAGACACGCGGAGCGTGTCAAGTCAATTTCTTAGCTAACAGAATTGACGAGCAGCACCGTGTGTAATATTACACGAACCATTTGGAGCCACTTTTGACCACCTCATAACTCAAAAACTATTCAACATAAACCTGTCAAATTTGGCTCATTTATTGAGACTTGTGAAATACATACGTGTTCCAAATTTCATAAACACATCTCAAATGGTTATTTAGATATTAACGTCCAAAAATCGACAATTTTATCACTGACTGACCTATAGATAAAAACTCTAACCCACTTCCAGATGACCTAGAAAGTTAAAATTTGGCATCCAGATAGGTAATGGGGTGAATACAAAGGAATAAATCTGAAAGTAGTAATTTTTTATCATTTTATTATAATTTTTCAAAATTTGATTCTATTAGAAACACTTACTTAAAATGCCTGAAATTTAAGAGTAGCAATCAAAATTGATGACATCTGGTCATTATGTGGATTCCAAGGTGAATATATAACGAAACATATCAGTTTTAGTACTTTCTGAAGCTTTCAACGGGAGGAAGATGTTCAGTGTCCCAAGTGCCTGTGAGAAGTGCACAGCACATATACATTTACGTGGGTGATCGCTAGTGGCAAACATTTCTTGAGCGTTTTCGTGCTTCAGAGGGCACGTAAAGCCGTCGGTCCCGGTTGTTATCATAAGATAACAGTCGTTAAGCCATGTCGGAGGCCCTCGGGCGGTTTGAAAACTTCCGACACTCGGGTTGGCCACTAACCCCTCCACCAATCCGCACTGGAGCAGCGTGGTGGAGTATGCTCTAGGCCTCCTCAAGAGGAGAGACCCGTGAACAGTAGTGGGCCATTAATGGGTTGAAGCCAGCCAGCCAAAAAATAAAACTCCAATAACGTAACCCAAGGTGTAAAAAAATAAGAAAACCAAAGCAAAGCGAGGGCGGTCACTCGTAACTAATAAGAGTAAAGTCGACTTTCGTATTTATTACGATATTATAATTGGGATTTAGTATTAATTATTATTTCAATATTTAGCGGACATCAATAGTGGAAGATCATTACTTATAAATAATGAAATAATAGGTACCGTATTTCGGACCACGGCGCACTAACTACAGATTTAGTTGAAGAGCACTATAACAGTTCATGTATTAAAATTAATCAGTAACGTTATGAATAAGTACTTACTAATAACTTCTATACAAAAAGTAATGATATCCCATCAAAAACATAAATGTAAAGTGACAGTCAATAAAAAAAAAAAAAAAAGAATTGAGATCTAAATGGATGCCAATTTCTGTGTAGAAAAGCCTAAAATTTTAGTCATAAGAACATGTAATTCAAGCTTTACATTTGACTTGGCTAGTTTTCATTAGTTAGCAACCAACAAACCAAATTTTAGAAGAGTATCATAGGTCATCAACCTAACAGATTTAACGAAGATAATTATATAAATATAATATAGCCTTGGTAGTCGGTTAGTTTTTGTTAGTAAAATTTAGATTTTTATAACATGTATGTGTGTGCTTGTGTGTGCGTGCGTGCGTGCGTGCGTGCATGTTACCAGGAAGGAGGCGTTGGCGGCGGTGACGGTCCCGTGCGGCTTGATGAAGGCGGGCCGCAGCTTGGCGAGCTGCTCCGGAGCGGACACGCGGATGCCGTTGTCGCGCTCCACCAGCTGCTCCTTGCCCTCCACTGGGGAGGGGGGGGGGGGAGGGGGGGGAGATATATTATCGAAATTAAATGAAATTTAAACATAATGTACTGGTAATGTCGTCACGACACTAGCGACACCACACCACATTTTAGGGGAATACATGTCAATTAGAAATAACAATTTATTTTGGCTTCCTTACCTGATGCTAATCTAAAATCGTTCACTAGTGCTCCTATTAATATGGCTTTATCTTAATGTGTGTTTTTTATGTAAATAGCTGGCAAGAGAGCTGACGATCTAACTGATGGCAAGCGGCTGTCGTCGCCCATGAACATCAAACAAAAGGCATCACTGATGCGTTGCCGGCCAAGAAAGATATAAAGAACTGGCTCTCAAGCTCTCAGTCGGAACTCGACGAGTCGTTTGGCGGCTGACTCAAGCTCAAGGGTGGTAGCTATCCAGGCAAACCCCGTGGAGAAATAATAATAGTAATAATGGTATGGTAACTGTCCAACTCACCCTTGACCGGTATAAGATCAGTGAAGTACCCCTTCTGCTGGGCCTCGTGGGCCAGCGTGTGCGAGCGTAGCGCGTACTCGTCCTGCTCCGCGCGCGTGGCGCCGAACGCGGCCGCCAGCCGGTCGGCGCTGTGGCCCATCGTCTCGCCCGACGAGAACTCCGCTACTGCTGGCAGCTGCGGGGTGGGGGTCATGGATGTGATGAGTTATGCTCGGTTTACACATATTAAGTAGTTAACTAAATTTTAAGTAAATTAATACGTGTAAAGGGACAATTTAGTAGTTTAGTATTTTAGTAGTTTAGCAATCAGGTAGACAAGTAATTTAGAAATTTTTCAATTTTCTGTTAAGTAGGTGGTCGGGGCTTATTACTTAACACGTTTGGATAGGCACTTTTTACTTAAAATTTAGTAAAATGCTTAAGTAATTTACTAAAATGGTTAAGTAATTAAGTAGAATTGTATGAACTAAAGAGCTTTACTAAATTATTACGTGTGGACGCATACTTAAAAATTATTCACTTAAAATTTAGTTAACTACTTAATATGTCTAAACCGAACATTAATGCTTGACTTGAATGACTACAATTACTATAAGCAGATGAAGGGTTAAACAGTAAAGTGCACTTTTTTCAAACTTTATCATGTAAACAACAATAATCATAACAGCGGTGGAATAACAAAGACCCGTGTGGCATAATAGTTTAGTAGCATAGTTGCCGGATCGTCCTTCGAAGGGTCCTGGGTTCAATTCCTAGCGAGGCGGTTTGAATGATGAGTGTGGTCCTATGAGTGTACAATTTTTTAAAACAAACCTTCTTTTATCGACGTGCATTGCGTCTGCTACAGTTGGTGCCATTTTGTACTACTCCACAACGATACCACATGGTACTCTCAATACAAAACAAATACATACTCTTTATTTGTACACCAAATACAATAATAAACATAGTCATATTAAAATACAGGAAGGTATACAAAGCTACCTTATCGCTCAGGTAGCGATCTCTTCCAGGCGACCTTTGGGTAGAGTAAAAAAAAGAGTTCGAACACATAAAAAGAGGGTAGCGGTGTACGTAGAGAAGGTAAAAAAGTTAACACAAATTGTAATGATAAGTGATGAAGTACTCTCACCTCCGGAGCAAAGAAGCTAGGCCGTATAGTAGCGATGAGCGACAGCCGCTGCGCGGGCGTCTTGGCGCGGTTGAGCCGCAGCAGCAGCGCGCGCATCTTACGCGAGTGCCGGATGGGCACGTCCGACATGAACTCCACGCCGCCCGCCACGATCACGTCGTACGCGCCCGCTGCTATCATGCCCACGCCTGGGGGGAGAGAGAAAAAGGGGGGGAGCTTGAGAAATTTTGTGACGCATCCAGGATTTATGTTTGGGGGGAAGCCGAGGATATGAAATGTACCTCATGTCGATTTTGTTACAGAAATACATAGAAGTTCAGGAGGGACCTGATACCCTGAATCCTCTAGCTAGAGAAATGGTATTAATTCACACTTATTATTATATAAGGTATTTCCACATATATTATTCTGCAGATTTATATTTTCTGTGCTATTCGTTTCATGAATGTTAGAGAAAGAGATATTAAAAGTTTGTAAAACTATATTTCTTCAAAATAACAATCACGATTGCTTCATGGAATATGAGAAAAATGTTTTTACTTGAAGCCTAACATTAAATATAACCCTGTTATTCATTAAATTAAAATAAGGCCACCTTCGATTGCATAAGGTATCAACACCCCAAAACCTAAAAAACTGGACCCATGCTCCATAGACCGTAATAAACCACTAGCTAAAACGTAGAGCCATAAAGCCCATCTAACCAGTAGTAACAGCCAGACCCCTCTTTCCCACTGGGCACGTGCCCAGGGTCCCGTGGTCGATAAGGGCCCTCTAGTTCCTGCCAGATCACTAAACTATAACAGATATTTATTACCGAAAATCTTTTTTAATTCGCATAAATATTCGCATAACCTAACTTACTGAATACAATACCAATTTGCTTGTTAGCTTTTCCATAAATCTAGAAGCTTGCTTATCTACTTACTTTGTTTATCCTAACAAAATAGTGTTCTGTCAATGTCATAGGGGGGGCGCCTATTATTATCCTAATATGCCAGGGCCTCCAATGGGTTAAAGACGGCCTTGGTAACAGCCTGGTTGGAGAAGATACAGTCCAAAGTCAAGGACCTAATTTGCCGTCTTAACGAAGAGTGCAATAAGTCGAGTTTTTGGGCTAATTGACTTAAGACCTTCAGTAGTTACGGATATGGTCTTAAATCAATTTTTTCAAAAAACTAGACTTATTGCACTTTTCGTTAGGACGGCAGTAATAAGTCGAAGTCATATCTTACCTGTAGTAATAGCCTGGTTAGACGAGATGCAAGCCATGGTGACGGTATGCGCGGGGGTCCGGTCACTGAACCCCGCCGCCAGCGCCGCCTCGCGACCCACGTTGGAAGTCTTCACCTCCTGGATCACCGTGCCATACACTATGTAGTCGATCACGTCCTTCGATATGCCTGTCTTCTGGAGTAGACCCCTGGGGAATGAGAGAAGATAGTGTTTAATACGGAATTAAAATATGTCTGCTGATTAAGTCAGAAAATAAGTCTGTGTATTTTTATATACGTGTAATTATTAAAAAAAGTACAAATTATGAGGACCACATGTGATATGAAGATTTTCAAATTCAAATTAATATTTTATTCGTATAGGTATCACAGATACACATATTCACGTCATTTTTTTAAATCTACCACCTTTTCGGAAGGTTGCTTGGTTATAATTGATGATGATTTGAGTATATCCATATCAATTATCATGCCTTGGTTACCATGCTGGATTGTAGTGCCAAATGTTCTGGGTTCGATTCCCAGAGCCGGAAATATGTTTGTTGGATTGTAGTGCCAAAGGTTCTGGGTTCGATTCCCAGAGGCGGAAATATGTTTGTTGAGTTTGAATTTCTGTTCTCGGTCTGGGTGTGTGACCTAGTATCTGTGTGCTGTCCATGGCACCCACGACACAGGGAATCCTAGTGTGGGGCTCATTCATAGTGTATGTGTTATTTTATTTATTTATATACAACATACAACAAGGAGTGTCTGGCCAGCTCGTGCGGCATCATCTTGGCATAGTCGGTGAAAGAGACCAGGAAGGGGGTGCGCACCCCGTCCACCAGCACCACGTTCTTGCCGGTGCGGTCCGGGAGGGTCTTCTTCTGCTGCAGCGCCGCGCCCACGCTCAGCGCGCGACTTGCGCTATCTGTGGGTTACACATTAACAAACCTATATAATTATATACTAATATAATAAAGCTGAAGCGTTTGTTTGGTTGAACGCGCTAATCTCAGGAACTACTGGCTCGAATTGAAAAATTATTTTTGCGTTTGATAGTCCATTTATCGAGCAAGGCTATAGGCTATATATTATAACATCATATATTTTAGTAGTTATTCTTTTCCACAAATTAACGCGGGTAAAACCGCGGAGCACAGCTAGTATTATATAAAAAACAAAAAATGTTTGTACGGATGTCCTTTATATACTGAAAGCATCCGACCGATTTGCCTCACAATGGTTTCATTTGAATGGCAATAATCCGAAGGTGGTTTGAGACCAATAAAACAATACATTAGGCACATTTAATCCATTGATATAAAGTTGATTTTCCACTTATCCCATACAACAATTTGAAGATAATATGTAAAGATGTCGCATCAGCATCAGCACAAAAACACTGATCTGTCTTTCTCGTCAGATTTTTTTAGCATAGTGGAACACGCCGGGTTTCCAGTAGTTTAAAATAAAGTTAAAATAAATGTGTAATGTATAGGGTAGGTGGCATAATAAGCTACAATCGGTCTGGAGAAACGTGAGATTATTACTGATCATCTAGTACACTGCATATCAGCTGACATCTATGAGTATCCATCATAATCTTAAATTAAAATTTAAAAAACTTCTAACCATTTTATTTACACTAAACATAGTTTAGAACACTCAATTAAATCACCTTTCATACAAAAATAACTTGATCAAAATCAGTTCATCCGTTTGGGAGCTACGATGCCACAGAGAGACATATACACAGACACGTTAAACTTATAACATTCTGCAACATGCCCTAGACTCTAATAAAAATGTTACAATGTAAAATGCTGATGCTCATCATGTTGAATTACATTTGCTATAGTATGGGATCCTAAACCCAAACAAGGACAGCACCATTTTTGGGATTTAAACTATCCCATCTATCAAGCATGAACAAACCATATACATTCCCTAAATGAATGTATTGATTGAGAAGATAATTTAACACTTTTTTGTCAGTAAATGGTATATAACCCCTGGCTTTATAAACATGGCTGCAATGAACAGAAGTGGTTCAAGTAGTGTGTTTATCATAACTGACCAAAAGTATAAAAAACGCCTGCACTGCTTTAAAGATTATAAGCAAATACTAATAAGGTATAATAAACTTTTTTCTATACAATCTGTTACAGATTGAATGGTCCAAAGTTTACAATCAACATACCTAAGGCATTGCTATCAAAACTTTTTAACCTAGGTAAGGTTTTTATAAATTACGTCCGTGAAAAAAGTAGTAAAACATACAGCGTAGCAATATTATACATAAATAATATGTTACGAGTTGGTGAAATTTAGAAAAAACTAAACTTTCCCATAAACTTACCAAACTTTATGCTCGAATGTCTGGGGTATTTAATAAGAGATTTCGCTACTTGAGATGCCATCTTTCACTTGATTTAGTAGTAGTTGACTACACAAAACTAAATATAAATTATAACGGCGTAGGGTAAATTAAATAACTATATAAAATCTGAGCAAAAAGTTAATAAAACTCCGGGAAAAGTTGGACTATGACCTGTCAATTTCAATTGACAGAAGAGCCACTTTGCAAGTTTTCGTTCTGAAAGAAATGAAGGCGTGACAATCGGTTACTTTTATTGGGAATAAGTTTGACTTTAATAATTATAAATTAATTAAGTAAAATAACCATTTGCCGATAAATATAAACATAATATTACCAAAAACTTTTTTGTTGTGTTGTAGTAATTATATGGTTGTTGCACGAACATGAATTCGTTCGGGAACGTTCAGATAATGCAAAAAAAACTAAAAATTAAAAATTCGCGTTTGTTATTTAATACAGAGCTAAATTTATTTTACAGCTTTGCTTTTTAAAAACAATTAAATAACATATTTTATTAACGTATTGCAGAAATCTAATTACTTAAAAAAATATAGCGCGGGTAGATTGAAAAAAAATGTACGAGTCGCGCTAAAAAACGTTTTCAACGAATCCACGCTCTTTTCATTTACAAAGTGGTACGAAAGTAGGAGCACCTTTATCTGTTCAAAATTTTGTTAATGCCAATAAATTATATTTCAACATAATTTAAATTTAATTAGTTTCTAATTTAATTTACCAAATCGATTATTTATAATTTTTCAATGAATTAACTAAATAAGGTAAGGAACTAAATTAAAACATGTAGTCCACGTGCTTCTAATATTTTTAAAACAAATATTTAGACGATCAAGGTTAACAGCAGTCGTTCTCATACTCTTCATGATTGTGTGTAATCACAAAGCAAATTTTAAATTAAATTAATCGGGAACTTATAACTTGAAAACAAAGTAAATTGTAATTTGTGCGAATAAAAATTAAAACTACCCTCTTTCGACGAAATGTGTTTCTAAACTACTCCTTACGATCCGATATTCATTAAAAAAAAACTGTATTTCTCGTCAGAATGTTGGTGATCATCCTGATATCGTGGTCAGTGCTGGTTGCGGGCCAGTTCGAGGATGATCTGCAGTCGTTCGAGCCGGCGTGCCTGGGCGAGGGCACCTTTCACTGTCTCGGCGGAGGCTGCATCGCGGTAGAGAAGTACTGCGACGGCCGCTTCGACTGTCCAGACGGGAGCGATGAGAATTTTTGTGGTAAGTGTTCAAGCTATACATTCAACATGTCATACTTAATATAAAACCAATGATGTTCTATTATAATATCATTGTATAAAACGAGGTCCACAGCCACAAAGCCTCTGTCTGAAGATTGCGTTTATTCGCGATAATTAAAAAAAAAGTTAACGGATAACTATTCAACAAACGCTTTTTTCCTTTGCACTCGGAAAAGGCTTAACTGAAATGAATGCGTTTTATACTCATACAAATATAAAACATAAAACTTATGTAAATGTACATATATATACAAATATAAAACGCCAATTTAAAGAATCCCAACTAAATATATTTTCGAGCGCAGGTAACTAGCATACGTTTGTTATGTAACCTATAGGTACCACCTGATGGTAAATGGTCACTGTCGTACATGGACATCAGCGACACCAAAGGCGAATCCGATGCGTTGTTGACCACGAAAGAAGAGAGAATAAATAATAAATAAAATAATAAAAATTATTTATTTCAGGCAATTTTAGCCCATAGAGTTATTAGTAACAATTTTTAATCAATTTAAATCAATAAAGGAAGTATCTACTCGTTCTCAAGTCCACAGCCAGAATACGATGAGCCGTTCGGCGGCTAGCTCAATTCCCAGTCCTGGGTTCGATTCCCAGCGAGGCGAAAATTTGAATGATGAATTTGAATTCCTGTTTTGGCCTGGATGTGTTCTTGTCCTTGTGTGTTGTCCATGGAACCCACGACACAGGGAATCCTAGTGTGAGGCTATGAGTGTGAAGCGTTATTTATTTATTCAACTAAGTCCAGAAACAGCCTTAATTTTTCGACGATTCTAAAATTCTAAAATATACACCTGTAAAACGTGTTTGATTTTTGTGTAAAATTCAAACCTGTACACAACACCCTTATAGTCGTTGCCTGTTTGTTCCAGCTCACCAGACCTCAGACCTTCTGAGACAGGAGTGTAACGAGACGCATCAGTACCTGTGCCGGGACGGGACGCAGTGCATCCCCAACACCTGGGTCTGCAACAACGAGACCGACTGCCACGACGGCAGCGATGAGGCTAACTGTACCATCGATGATGTGTCTGCTAATGTTAGTCAATTCTTACTACTCTTACCTACTAGAATTATTAATATTAGTTACTAGAATTATTATGGCGATCGTAATCTGTTTCATTGTCGGGTTTCTAACTTGAAAAGGGTTAAAAGCAGCTAAAGCCTCATCATTATGTGTGCTGCGAAGGACTGGAATAGATTGCCCGCGTAGGCGTTCCCGTCCACCTACAATGTAGGTAAGGGCTTTTACTAAATTAGTGCGTTCTCCATGTTGGACTTAATCACCACTTACCATCATGAACCAATCCGCACTTGGCCAGCGTGGTAGACTATGGCCTGTATCCGTCACATTGTAAGAGGAGACCCCGAGCCCAGCAGTGGGACAATTATGGGTTGCTGCTTTACCATCATGTGGGATTGTTGTCAAGCACTAACTTATTACAAGTAAAAAACGTAAAGCGATACACCACGTTGGTTGGCCAGACCAGGTTGTGGATTACCAGACTACCTTTGAGAACGTAAAAGAGAAATCTGAGGGTATGATGTCTTCTTTCAGCAGCTTCTTTGAAACAAATGATAATTAATTTCTATTGCACCTAATTGGAAAATTTTGTTGCGCATGCAGGATGCGCATCCGTGCGGAAGACTTGGATTCAAACGTTAATTTTTCTGCCCTAGCTTTTGGAGGCTGGCGTGGAGTAGGCTGGCCTGACCCAGATCAGATTTTGTTTGTGGTTCAGAAGGCCAGTAATGATTATTGGATCCAAGTTTTTGATGTCTTCGTGAGTTATTTCACCTTGTAAATTTTCAGGCCACCTGCAAAGGCTTCGTGTGCGATGGAGACAAGTGTATATCGAACCTGTGGCGATGCGACGGCACCTACGACTGTCACGACGAGAGCGATGAAGACGTTGAAAGGATTTGCAGTAAGCACTCTCCTAACTATTGCTAGTGCTCGGGAATTACGAGTAAAAGTCTCCGGGTCAGCCAGAGTTTGTCCAGGGGCATATTTTTAAGTAGAACAAAAACTTTGCTGGGACTGCCGAAACTGTAACAGGGTCGAATTTACGGACATAAAATATATCTTTTGGGTTTACTTGTAGCTTTTGTTGTTGAGTTAAAAACTGTTAAGGGTTCAAGTGCAGGCGCAAAAATTCCACGTGCGAAAGGCGGACGGAATTAAGATGGAAGGTAGGTAGTCAAAGCTTAACAAAAAAATGAATTTAGGGACATTTTCCTCATCAATAATGTGCACCAGAAGCGAAAGACGTTGGATTAGCTGATGATGATGATAGCTGATGAAATTTCCTTTTTCAGGACACGCCTTTCGTCCCCACGTCGTGAACGATGGCTTCAACTGCGGAGACGAACATTATTCTTGTTTGGACAATACGTTCTGCCTAACTCTTAATCAGATGTGTGATGGTATGAAGGATTGCAAAGATGGCAGCGATGAGGGACCCTTCTGTGGTAAATGTAAGTGATTATGTAACGATTTTTACAATCAAGGATTCGAGTAGAATGAAATCGTAGGAATGATAATATGGCGAGTACTCCGACACTTCTATTTATTTAACTACTTCTCTTAGGTTAATAACTGCATGGTACAATAAGTTAAGTGCAACAGTGGAATCATAGTAAAAAAAATCCAAAAAACCAGGGTTGGCTTCAGATAAAGCAACTCCTCAACGATGAACGGAACAGACTAATTTTGTTTGCTTCAGTGCACTTACCCTAATATAATAGCTTGTTTTCAGTTTATTAAGGTACCTACCTTAGAACGTTGGTCTCCCGAACGAAGGGGCCCGGGTTCAAATCCTGGCACGCACCTCTGATTTTCAAATATTATGTGCGTATTAGAAGTTAATTATCACTTGCTTCGGTGAAGGAAAACATCGTGAGGAAACCTGCACACCGGAGAGTTCTCCATAAAAGTTCTCAAAGGTGTGTGAAGTCTACCAATCCGCACTTTGCCAGCGTGGTAGACTATGGCCTAATACCCCTCACATTGTGAGAGGAGACCCCGAGCCCAGCAGTGGGACAATTATGGGTTGTTGCTTTGCTTTGCTTTGCAAGGTACCTACTAATTGATTTATTAAAAAATATGAACATGTGATTCCAATAAGTTTAAACTTCCAGGGCACAGCATGTGTCAGAACTTCACCTGCAAGGACGGGGCGGAGTGCAGCCCGCAGCGAGAGGGTCCCGTCTGCAGCTGCCCCGGCCACAGCTACCAGCAGTACAACTACACCAGCCACCAGTGCAGGGATGTCAACGACTGCCTCCACGCTAGGCCACAGTGCTCGCATATCTGCATCAATGGCGCGGGGAATTATCATTGTGCGTGTGAGGAGGGATACCTTATAGATAGGGTCGGATATCTCTGCTATGCTCCGGGTAAGCTAAGTTTCATTACGTTATTGTTTGGGATGTCCGGCCTGTGACAGCTATCCCAAGGGCAATTTGTGACAAGTTCTGATCTATTGTAGCTGGTTTACTAACATTACAGGTTCATTGTTAGAAATGTTGACGTCTAAAATCATTTGTCATGCTTACCTGGTCCATCTTTAAAGTGAATTGACTTTCAAATTAGGTACTGACCGTAAAATAATTGAAGTTGCGTTAAGTTTCCTGTAAAGTTGTCGAATAATCCTTAAGTATACCAAGAAGACATTCCCCAGAATAATGTTATAACACTTTAGTGGGTTGGAGTATCTAATCCACTAATGTTTATTCTTCAGGAAGGTTGCTTGAAATAATACTTCTGCTGGAGTGGTTATCCGAGGAATAATTTTATTGAGAAAATAAACGGGTTTATATACAAAAATTGTAAAGAAGGATATCCAATAAAAATAGCTACATTAATTTACAAGAAAAAGAAAGACCAATAAGAAAGAGGATTAAAAAACACGTGTAAAAAGTAATAAAATAAACAAGGTCAATCTGCATGCCGTCTCGTTCGCTCTTGTAGTAATAGCGCTGTACCTCTCGCTTTGTACTGCCATCTCGTTCTAACATCGCCGCTCTCGTTCGCGCTGTGCGAGGCGATGTTATAAATATTGCGCGGGGCCCAAATGGGTTACCATTCCTACGGCGGGCTGCGAGCGCAATACACGACACGGACGAGGATAACTGCCGGGTGCCGGCCGGGTGCTTTGAAGATGAGATCTTGTGGCTTGAAGACTGATGAAGAGGAACGAGGAAGATGCTGACGGACTGCGCTTATCTTGTTTCTTAAACAGACGTCATTATCTCGTTTCTTGACAAGACGTAAAACAAATATATATATTTCAACTGAGGTGTCTGTTTTAATGAGCTTGAAATATAAGTTAGGCTGTTGTGTTATTATTCCTTCCTATTGGTTTCCTGGTAGCGTTGTGGTAAGGTAAATATGTAGGTATTGAGAAGGTATTGGTAACTGCGTAAGTATTCATGGGAGGTACTCTGTAGGTATAATGCTAGCTGCGTCAGGCAGCTACATGACTCTCCCCCTAGCGAAAGCGTACCGGAAGCTTGCTGGTGCGTCCAAGTCTAGTGGTCTTCAGAATCGATGACTTAACTGGGCTTGACGATGTACTGGAGCTTGAGTAGGTACTTGAAGTTCCATTGTTGGTTTTCGCTGGTGACTGTGGGTATGTAGCTATGGTATCCTGGGTGCTTGCTTCAGGTGTTGAGTCCTCTGGAGTACTGATAGTGTAGGCAGGCTTGAGACGGTCGATCGAAATAACAGCAGATCGCCTCTCAGGTAACAAAAGTTTAAATGTTTTGTTATTCCGCTCGAGTACTTTGTATGGACCTTCGTACGTAGGCATTAAAGGTGTTTTTACGGCGTCAATTCTGATGAAAACATGCTCGCAGTTTTGTAGATCCTTGTGAATGAAAATAGGTTTCTTGTTACTATGTGCAGTTGTAGGTATAGATGGTTTCATCGAGTTTATCGTATTACGTAGCTGTGTAACGTAATCGTAGTCGAGATTTTGTTCCTTATCTATACTTGTAGTGAAGAAATCGGATGGTAAACGTAAGTTGTAACCGTAGGTAAGTTCTGCGGCGCTAATACCTGAGTCCGAACGAGGTATTGCGCGTAAACCCATAAGTACTGTAGGTAATTCGTCTATCCACTTAGTACGTTCTGATAGACGAGTTTTCAGTGCGGTTTTCAAACTTCGGTGCCATCTTTCTACCATACCGTTGGATTGAGGATGATACGGACTTGTACGTATTCTTTGAGTACCCATGATGTTAAGTAGTTTGTTGAAAAGGCGACTTTCAAAATTTCGTCCTTGATCGGTTGTTATTATCTTCGGTGAACCAAAACGTATAATCCATTGCTCATAGAATATTTTAGCGATTGAGTCGGCTGAAGTGTCGTCAGTAGGTATCGCTTCGGGCCATCTGGTTGCTCGGTCGATCATTGTAACCAGGTATCTGTAGCCTTCGGGTGATGACGGAAGCGGTCCAACTACGTCGATGTGGACGTGTTGAAAACGATCAGCTGATGAAAACGATGTAATGTTGCTCGTTGTATGGCGCTGTACTTTACATTGTTGACATGGAATACACTGTTTTGCCCACGTTGCGACATCTGTATTCATCGACGGCCAAAAATATTTTTGCGTTATCAGTTTTCGAGTTGTTCGTATACCAGGATGACTGACGTTATGTAGCGCGTTGAAAACGACTTGTCGATATTTCTCTGGTAGGTATGGTCGAATGGATGATGTTGACGTCTCGCAATAAATAGATTTTTGTGAATGTGGCAGAGTAACTAGTTTGAGTGATAGATTACTCTGTTTTGAAAGTTGATCTATGGTACTTTTCTCTTCTTGTTGAGCTTCTGCGATCTTCTCGAAATCGATAGCGGTAGGGCATGTGATACTCTCTATTCGGCTCAATGCGTCGGCAACTACGTTATCTTTTCCGCTAACGTGTCGAATATCGGTTGAAAATTCGGCAATGAAGATTAGTTGTCTCGCTCGGCGCGGTGTTTCTGAAGTTGAAGGAGGTTTTTGAAGTACGTAAGTTAACGGTTTGTGATCAGTGAAGATGATGAGGCTTCGTCCTTCAAAAGTTTTTCGAAAATGCTTTATAGACATGTAGATGGCGAGTAGTTCTCGATCGAATGTGCTATAGTTTCGCTGAGCACTTGAAAACTTTTTTGAAAAATATCCCAGGGGTTGCCATTTGTTATCGATGTATTGTTGTAAAACGGCTCCAGCGGATAGATCAGATGCGTCGGTGAAGATAGCGAGCTTTGCGTGATGAGATGGATGTGCGAGTAAAGTAGCGTTTGAAATAGCAGTTTTACACGCTTCAAATGACTTAGTTGAGTCTTCGGTCCATTGAATGATAGTTTTATCACGCTTCTTTGAATTATGAAGGTAGGCATGGAGTGGAGCTTGAAGTTCAGCGGCTTTCGGAATGTGGTCACGATAGAAATTGATAATTCCGAGAAAACGCCTGAGCTCTTCGATAGTACTCGGTTTCGGGAACTGTGAAATTGCCATAACTTTTTCGACAGGCGGCTTGATTCCTTGGCTGTTGACTGAGTAACCCAAAAACTTGACTTCAGGTTGTCCAAATACGCATTTTGATGGGTTAATGGTGATACCATTATCTTCCAGTCGACGTAACACCGTACGTAAGTGTTGTTCGTGCGTTTTTTCGTCGGAACTTGCGATTAAAAGATCGTCGATAAATGCATAAACGAAATCCAATCCTTGTAAAACTTCGTGAATGAAACGTTGAAATGTTTGAGCTGCGTTCCGTAGTCCAGGTGGCATCTTGGGAAATTCAAATAGTCCCATCGGAGTGATGATAGCGGTCTTCTGTATATCTTCTTCGCGAACATTGATTTGTTGATACGCTCGGTTGAGATCAATAGTTGAAAAGATATTTTTCTGTGACAATTGATACGTGAAATCTTTGATACGTGGTATTGGGTATCTGTCAGGCGTTGTGATAGCGTTTAATCTTCTGTAATCACCGCAAACTCGGATGTCACCGTTCTTTTTGGGTACGATATGAAGTGGTGATGACCAAGGGCTCTTGCTTGGGCGGCATATACCTTGTTCAATCATATTCTCAAATTCTTTTCGCACTATTTCATAACGATGTGGAGCGATGGGGCGTGCACGACAATGTAGTGGGGCGCCCGTAGTTTCAATATAGTGTTCGACGTTATGAATGGATGTAAGTTTCATTGATGAAATTCTTGTAGTACCGGGGAATTCCGCTAAGATGTTGTGGTATTTATCTTGAATATCGACGCTTCGAATAGTAGGTATGTTTGATGCTTCTACGTAAGACTGCGATGATAGGTTGGTAATACCATCTATTAGTTTTTTATTCTTCAAGTCGACGATGAGTTGGTGATGTCGTAGGAAATCGGCTCCAATAATAGGTTTGCTAACTTTCGCTACGATGAATTTCCATTTGAATGACCGACGTAAGTTAAAATCGAGTTCCAAGGTTTTCTCTCCGTAGGTAGGTATGACCGTGTTGTTCGCCGCGTAAAGTTGAAAATTCAAAGGACTTTGTTGTTGACCTTTGTACGGAGGAATTACCGATATGTTGGCTCCTGTGTCGATTAAAAACGTCATATTGTTTTTCTTGTCGGTAATGAATAGGCGGTAATTGATATCTGATACGCTAGGTTCCGCCGTGGCTAACGTATGATTCAGTTTTCCGGCTTGGTACTTTCTTGCATATAAGTACATGGCTTCGTACATTTTCGGGCTTCTGAACCAAAACGTCGATGATAATAACAGTAGGTCGATCTTGACTCGCTTCGCTGGCGTGTAGGTATCGATCTGTCGCGACTTGTAGATCGATGTCGGTTTTGGCGGGCGAATGGTCTTCGACTGTTATTATGCGGATGCGGCGTAATACTATTTTGTGACGAGTTGTAATTCTTGAATGAATGGAAATTATTCTGTGAATTCTTGATAGTGGCAACTTCAATTGATAATTTTCGAATTTCTTCAATTAAAAATTGCGTTTCAGGATTTTTTGATGAATCGACGGCTGAGATGTTGTTGTTCGTGTTCTCCATCATTTTGTCTGCGAGAAGTGCTTGTTCGTCGAGCGATGTCTTCGTGGAAAATGATTCGCTGACGGTAAGTACTGAACGGACGTGTGGCGGCAAATGGTTTGACCACATGAGTCGGAGGGTTGAATCTGGGACTTTGTCTCGAGCCAGGCTTCGCATTCGTCGTAGTAGTTGAGTAGGCTTCTGGTCACCTAACTCGACTTCTGATAATAATTTTTGAAGTTGGCGGTTGTCCGATTCTTCGTAAGCCGATATGAGTCGATTCTTCAACGTGTTGTATTGTTCTGTAGCTGGCGGGTCGTATAACAGATCTGAGATCTGCTCAATATCTTGTTTCTCCAGCTGTGCAATTACCATCTGGGCGAGTTGGTTTTGTCCTTTTTTGAGTTCGCTGGTCGCTGCCTCAAAAGTAATAAACCATAGTCGTGGCTTGTCTCTCCAGAATGGCGGGATACGCATGGAAAGAGCTATTCCAGCGATTTCGGGTTGCTGCGGCTGTGGACATGCTGATTGGGTCTGTGGCTGGGAAGTGGCTTCGGCGTGCTGTGCGTGCTTCTCCATGGCGATGGGTTGACGACAGGTTGCGGTAGGTAGGTAGGCCTAGTGTGAAACGTTACTTCAGCAGGGACGGATCAGCAGGGTGTCGTTCGCAGTAGGTACTTCGACGAGTGACGAGGGATTCGTCGAGCAGGGATTCCTCGATGTCGGGTAACTTGCTTGAGAGTCACCGGCGTAGGTTGGTCCAGCAGGGATTCTTCTGTGAAGGAGGTCTTCGTCCAGAATGCAGAGGTTCTTCGTTGGGTCACCAATTTAGTGGGTTGGAGTATCTAATCCACTAATGTTTATTCTTCAGGAAGGTTGCTTGAAATAATACTTCTGCTGGAGTGGTTATCCGAGGAATAATTTTATTGAGAAAATAAACGGGTTTATATACAAAAATTGTAAAGAAGGATATCCAATAAAAATAGCTACATTAATTTACAAGAAAAAGAAAGACCAATAAGAAAGAGGATTAAAAAACACGTGTAAAAAGTAATAAAATAAACAAGGTCAATCTGCATGCCGTCTCGTTCGCTCTTGTAGTAATAGCGCTGTACCTCTCGCTTTGTACTGCCATCTCGTTCTAACATCGCCGCTCTCGTTCGCGCTGTGCGAGGCGATGTTATAAATATTGCGCGGGGCCCAAATGGGTTACCATTCCTACGGCGGGCTGCGAGCGCAATACACGACACGGACGAGGATAACTGCCGGGTGCCGGCCGGGTGCTTTGAAGATGAGATCTTGTGGCTTGAAGACTGATGAAGAGGAACGAGGAAGATGCTGACGGACTGCGCTTATCTTGTTTCTTAAACAGACGTCATTATCTCGTTTCTTGACAAGACGTAAAACAAATATATATATTTCAACTGAGGTGTCTGTTTTAATGAGCTTGAAATATAAGTTAGGCTGTTGTGTTATTATTCCTTCCTATTGGTTTCCTGGTAGCGTTGTGGTAAGGTAAATATGTAGGTATTGAGAAGGTATTGGTAACTGCGTAAGTATTCATGGGAGGTACTCTGTAGGTATAATGCTAGCTGCGTCAGGCAGCTACAACACCATACACATCATCGAACTCACTGGTATTTTTGGTAGGATTATGGTTCAAATGTACGAGGTTCATAAGTTTTAAAAATCTTCTCTTGCAGGTCCAGAAGCTAAGCTGTTTTTCAGCACGCGAAATGATATCAGATACATAACGATTAAGACCAAACAGCATTTCGTAGTCGCTACTGGAATTAAGCAGGTTTGATAACCCTCAGTTTTCTTTTATAATAACTATGTCGAGATATATTTACATAGAAAAATGTAGCAATGGTTTCTATTAGCAAGTCCAAGAAGCAGAGATTTGTGTCTTTCTCTACTATCTAATAGTCTTATAAGCCCTTAGTTAAGCCTTATTAAGCCAACGAGCAGTCAGCAGACGACCACCTGATTGATGGTAAGACGTTATGTGGTCACCGTCGCCCATCGGTTGTTAGCTAAGATAGAAAAGAGAAGAAAGAAAAAACTGGCTCTCAACTCCCCAGCCGGAACAAAACGATCAATTGGCGGCTGAATTGAGGTAAAGGAAAGATAATGAATTGGGTCAGTATTCTAGGCTGCCTCAATATGGCTTAAATTATCATTCATTCATTCAAATATTTTATTCAATTTTGTTTGGTTTACAAACACTTTTTGAAATTCATTCAAGCTCTATAATTTATGTCAATGTTCAAGCTACACCAATGCCCTACTGTGAGAGGGCCCGGCAGAAGAAGCAGAAAGAAATTTCCGGGGTGTTTTTTCCTACTCACAGTTACAGATAGCACATCTACTTACAATCTAGGTATATTTATAAAACTCATGTCCAAACAGTCTTGTCAATAAAATAATCATCTAATTTGTAATACCCTTTCGTCATAACAATGCTTTTAATGTGATCACTCTACAAATTCTGGAATATTCTTATGTAATCTACAAATTCTGGAATATTCTTATGTGTTCGGTTTAATAGGCCCATGGTGTATCATACGACGGGAGCTACCTGTACTGGGTGGAGACTGCTCAAGGTCACCAGTCCATCGTTCGAGCTAACATTGACGAAAACTATGATCCTAGCAAAAAACAGGTAATATGTTTCCGCTGCTACGACTCTTAATGCCGACTGCGTTTGAATTTCGACTTTCAGTTACAATAATAACCTGTCAGTCAGGGCCCAGTTGAACCCGAACGGTTAACAGTCGTTAAGCCCGTTTGGAGGCCCTCGGGCGACATGAAAACTCCCGACACTTGGGTTAGACACTAACTCCTCCAACAATTCGCACTGTAGTATCTTCACCATAAGCTTTAGGCTAGGTACTCGGACCTCGAAAATCTGAACATTGCTAATACTTACAATTATTTATGTTGTAGGTGCTCGTCAGTTTAGGTTTGGAAGACCCGGGAGACATAGCGATCGACTGGATGGGGGGGAACATCTTCTTCAGCGACGCGGAGCGCGGCATCATCTCGGTGTGCCGGGCGGACGGCGCCTACTGCGCTACTTCCAGCGCCGTCACCAAACACCCCAGATTTGTTACGTTGGATGCCAGGAATGGGTAATCTATTGTCTCTGTCTCTCGTTAGACCAATTTTTTTCTTGGACAGATCCAATTGCTTGTTGCTATTTTTTCTGTTCAGACTAAGTGCCATTTCTCGTTTAGACGCGTGGAAATAATTTTTGGTCCAAATTGTCCAATTTATGTCGATTGACGATTTAAATTTTTTTCTTTCTTTCAATCCAAAATTATATCATCCAAGGCTCAGGTAATTTCTGGGAAATATATAATTTAGTATAATCAGTTTATTGGTGCCGTCGACTTTATTCATCTGGCTAGATTAATCATCGTGGACAACTTCATGCTGTTAATTATGGACTCAACTGGTCAACTTTAGTGATTTATTGATCAACATTTCGCTAGCAAAATGATAGAAAAATTTAAAGGGAACCGAATGTCGTGGTATGGTCATGTGATGAGGCGAGAGGAAACGCATGTGACGAGAAGAGTGACGGATATGAATGTGGATCGACGAAGGGGACAAGGACAACCAAAGAAAAGATGGATGGATTTTGTGAAAGATTACCTAGATGAATTATAAGAGAAGTGTAGAGACGACAGTAGATAGGGAAGTATGGAAGAGAAACATATTGCGATAAAATAGGGAAGTGGGCAGGACGATGATGATGACGATATTTTCCCCAGCAACATGTACTGGGCAGACTGGCGCGACAAGCCGGTCATCATGCGAGCCAGGCTGGATGGCTTGGACAACGCCGTGCTGGTGGACGACCTCTACACCTTCGCGTCGGGGCTGGCCATCGACGCGCCCAATGACCGCCTCTACTTCGTTGACAGGACTATCAAGGTTGTGAAGATTGATGATGGGAAGACTTATGTGAGTGTTGAATTGACTTGGTAACGCAGAAACACTTTTTATTTATTTATTTATTTATTTACCTCAGAATACATTCCATACATAACACAATTAATATTATAATTTTAAAAACATAAAGGGAAAGTAAAAGCCCATTGCATTAAATTACAATAAAAACAAATCAGATTAAAATTACATCACAATAACTTAACAACATATGCCAAATACTAATATTATTAAAACTAAAAGTCAATTTAAAAATCAAATAATTAAAATTAGGTACATAATCAATAAAAGAACTAATGTCAAAATTTAAATTAAGATAAAAGACATTTTTAAGACATATGCTACTGATGTCCTTTAGTTATAGGTTTTTCGCCATCATGTTTATGTCGAAAACGCTATACTGTCTATCTGTCTGTATATTTGGATACAATAGAACGAATTTGGGAGCCATGGCCTTTGCGAAGCTTCAAAACTTACTCTCGCCTATTTAAAGATCTTCAATTTCTATTCTCTATGTATTATAAAGATATCTGATACGTTCTTCCAGTCCCTGTTCGAGGAACGGTTCCACCACCCGTTCTCGGTGGCGGTGTTCGAGAACACCGTGTTCTGGAGCGACTGGACGTCCAACACCATCCTCACTGTGGACAAGCTGCACAGCATCGCTGAGAAGAGGAATGTGCTAGCCACCCTCGATATGCCTGTGTTTGGTGAGTTTGATGAGGTTTTTTGTTTGTTTGAAAACGCAATAAGTAGAAATGACAGATGGATTGGGAAAAAAATTGGGTTTGATAAAGTGGTTTTAATGGTAAACATTGTATGCAGTTGAATGCAGTCAGGCCCCTTCATGGCGGTAACGATGACAATGATGGAAGCTATGAATGGTTATGTTATTATTGGACATTTCAACAATGGCATTTCATCATTGGTACGTTACTGAAAAGAGAGGCTTTGATAAAATTACTTGTTATGGTTTATATTAAACATTGAAACCGTAAAACTGACTCTCAGATCATCTTGGGAGAAGACTTCTTGTCCAGATTAGCAAAAAAATATGCATTTAAAAACATTACGTATGAATTTAACATACTTAAAGAATTGGAAACAATAAAAGTGGCCGAAAAAATTGGTAATCCCAAATCTCTGTCCCTCTGCGGCTCTGCATACTGTTTTACATCCTGAAAAATCCTGCCTTGCTGCAGCACAGACTTCATTTATTATTGTTTTTTAGATTAAGGCTTTCCGATTATATTGCTTGTTTGTGTTTTGGTTCTGCCAATAAATGGGTTTTCTTTCTTTCTTTCAAATTCCTCCATTGTTTCCAGACATGCACATCTACCATCCACTGCTGATGAACCGGTCGGGCAGCCCGTGCGCGGCGGCCGGCTGCTCACACTTCTGCTTCGTCACCTCCAAGACCACCTTCAGCTGTGGGTGCCCTGACGGAATGAAACTCAAGGGAAAGCTATGTCAAAGTTAGTGCTATTCCTATAACTTTCCTGCCTGATATTTTTACCTGGAAGAATGATGATCCCGTGTGCCATTACCAAGATTTTAACAAAAATTTTGTGATCTTAATAACAATTATAATGCATAATATCCTTAGGAACATCGTGTTGAGAGTGCTGAGTGCTGAATTTTCTCTTTTTATGTGAAGCAATATTATCTCCCCTTTGCCGTATTATTGGTTTGCCAAAACTACAATGTAATAAATGCGAAAATGTGTTGCCTCCTTTATTACCATTCACACATAACTCATCGAATTAACCTTAATGCAATGAAATGAAATGTTTAGATAATTATAGTTAATTATCGAGAGACGGCAACATGAGGTATCTTACATAATCGCTCTAGAAAAAACTTTGTCCCAATTGCCTGGCGTAGAATCTAACTCCCTGACTCCCTGTTATCGACTTGGTATACGAGAGAGAATCCTAGTGCGAGACTTGTTTATCTAGTAAAAAGTGGTGCCAAGGTAGGAACTTATCAAAATAACTTCCCTAAACAGCATAATAATTGTATCAGATATCGAAGACTACCAACCGCAGTACCTGATCATTGGCGCCGGGTCCTCGTTCACTCGGTGGCAGTACTCCCAGCTCGGCAACCCGGAGACACACGCCACCAGCTTCAACATCGGCGCCGTGCAGGCCATGGCGCACGATAGCTCTCGGGGTAAGTGGAACATTGGTGGATGTGGAATGTCCAATTAGTGAATTAATGTGCGTGCGCAAAACGTCCAATTCACGAAATGCCCAATTCGCAAAATGTTCTGGAAGATTCTGGAGTATTTCGTTGGAAGAATTTTAAAGATTTTATTTCTATCGATAAGATTCTAAAGATTCTGATCCAAGCATCTCTAATTGACGATGTGAAAAAGCAGATTTTACTTTGATACCATTTTGTTTTGGATGTGGGTACAGCTGATGTTTATGTTTGGTATCCAGACAAGCTGTATGTGTTTGACGGGTATCGCCAGTGCATCCAATCTATCGACATGAGGGACTTCTCCACCGGCGACACGCACTTGTTCCTGCACGATGGCAGGCGGAATGTGGTTGATATGGATTATGGTAAGCCGTGAGTTAAAGATATTATGAAAATATCGAGTCCATGTAGTTCCACTACCTGAGAAGAAGGTAAAAATATATAGAAGTTCTTGCAATTTTACAGACGTCTATGGGAGACGATGATCAATTTTATTAGGTGGTCTATCCGCTCATTTCACGTCTTCATATAAAGGATGGCCGATAATCAATCGATAATAGTGAAGAACACGTTATGTGTTAGCATCATAAATATTCATAATGCAGAACATAATAAAGAACAAAGAAAAACTCGAGTTTTTATTAGGACGTACAAGTATTGTATTTACGATATTAGTACAACATGACTGTCATAACTTCATCAAGAACAGAATTACTAAAGACATTTTATCTGACGTGATAATTCTTTCCCAGATTACGTATCAGACACTTTATATATCCTGGATGCGGACCATCGCTCGATAGAGGCAATCTCTCTGAGGACCAACGACCGAGCTCTGGTCTACGTGTTCCAGGATGAAGAGGTCCCGATCAGCTTTTGTGTGGTCCCGGAATATGGGTTTGTATATAAAATAAATTTTGTGATTAAAAGTATGTTGGAGGCACAGTATGACCTCACTTACTTTGACTTTACACGATGATTTTTTCTATAAAGTCCGAGATTTTCAAATTGACATTTTTATTTTTCAAAATTTTATGTATTTTTATGTATGGGATTCACAAGTACCATTATCCTTACCCAATAAAATTTTTTGGGTAACTATGTCTCTCCTCCTAGAACTAGCCTAAATTAAATAAACCCATATTTCATATCTCCAGTTTGATTTTGTGATTTTGCAAATTTTGCTTCAGGCGGCTGCTCGTAGCTATAGAAGAGAAAGAGTCGAACAATGAGATCCATGTGGACAGCATGGGACTGGACGGAGACGATAGGAAACATCTACTGATGGCCAACCTTAGAGGTAAGTTGATATTGTATGTTAAACAAATCGCATGCCAAGTTGGTGCTAACTGCCTCATACGATTTGTTAATCTTAGATCAGACTAAATGTCGCTGCATACGTAACGTGGACGGGACGGGGACGTGACGTAGACGGGACATAAATATACGTGCGTGCCATGGTCCCGTCCCGTCCGTGCCTCCGTAGCGTTCACGCGATCGTTTATATTTTCTATGAGACGATGTTTCCAAAACTTCGCGTCCCATCCCGTCCACGTTACGTATGCATCGACCTTGAAGCCAATTTATAGCTCGACGGCTTCTACCAATGGTAAACATGATCGGGAGTGAAAGACGGTAACTGTATTAAGTGTAAGTTTAGTACTCTAATTGATCTAGCTCTAGAGTCTAGACCTTCTCTCTGTTATGAAAATAGGCCTGTAGTGGATTATATGTAGGTATACTAGAACTATTGGTTACTCGTCAATACAAACTTGTGCTTTGTTTGGATTTTTTAGTCTTTTTGTACATCTTTTCAAAGGACCCCACGTTCGGCTTAAGTATTCTCCGCACGAGGACATTGTCTACGTATCTGATGAGGGCCAAGGAACCATCGATACTGTTCACCCTGAAGGTATGTATGTTTTTGTATATTTATGTAATTTCAATATGACATTATAGGTATTCTTGATACTAAAAAAAGTTTGGAAGAAGATATCGTGAAATCGTGAACCAACAACTTTGAAAATTTCTTACTAAATGAGAAGATGTTAAGGTAGTCTCGAAGGACCAGCAAATTACTGAATATATCTTTCTAATTAAATGAGTAAGTCACTTTCAAATAACCAACAAATTGATTGGTACCCAGGTACAGGTAGGGACAACTTCCGCGAGCTGTCCACAACGGTCACCGGGCTGGCCGTCACCGATAACCTGGTTTTCTGGACCGACAGACGCACGGCTCGCCTCTTCTGGGCTGACGTGCACGAAGCCAGCCGGAAGATACGACGCATTGATTTTTGTAAGAAATATACGCATTTACATACATTATTTACTGAAGAATCATGAGCAATCTATGCACTTTTAGAATAACGGATAGGCATAGATCTTCACTATTTGGTGCCACACCAACTGAGCGTAGTTCTTTGGAATTCATAAAATAAACGTACCAAATTTTTCTTTATAAGTAACCAAGGCGAGGATGACATTCAAGGGTTTTTTTTTCCCTATCAGTTAAAAGTCTTTTGAACTATATTATTATGTCTTGGCCATTGTCACTTTAGCTAGAACTCCGCGGGCCATGACGGTGACTTTGAATTTGAATTTAATCGTTACAAATGTTTTATACCTTATTGATCTTTCATAACAGTTAAAAAATAATAATCATGTTTCAGCCATATTCCCCAACAACACTCATCTGCACATCCTAGCGACCTCACTTCCCCCAGACCCTAAAAACCCCTTACTTAATCACCCTTGCTATGGCCGCAATCAATCTAACCCTTGTTCTGAAGTTTGCGTCCAAATTTCCCACGACCATCCTCACCAGACCTCCGACTTCGGTTACAAATGTCTCTGTTCCTCTGGCCGCATCCTGGTCGATGGAAGATGCGCGCAACTAACAACTTGCAGAGAAGATGAGCTTTACTGCCACAGAAGTAACGGCTGCTTCTCGAAGGAGAAGAAGTGTGACGGTCGGAAGGATTGTCAGCTTGGAGAAGATGAGGAAGGATGTCCAGGTAATTTTATTTTGATAACAACTGAAAAATCTGAGAACTGCCTGGATGATCTGATGACAGTATGATGTTACTAGTACCATGGACAACACGCAAAGACAAGAACACACACGTCCAGAACTTAGGGCTATGTGAAGCCCCTTATAACCAGAAACTTGTTTCAGAACCGAATACCAGCAGATCTTCAGCTTGTGATGTTGGTCAGATCCTCTGCCACGGAGTTTGCGTGGATGGCACCAACTGTTTCCCGACTGATACTGTATCTACTGAGAGTAAGTAACTTTTCTGTTTTACACTCCGACTTATATGATATCTTACCTCATGAAGTACCAATTTATATAGCCATGACTCAAAGTTAAATTGACATAATTATGAAACATGAATTCCTTCAAAATGTTCGCTCGCTGCCCTATATTCTTACTAAAATGTAGGTGAGCGTAATCCCATCCTACTTCTGAATATTAACGATAAAAATAAACTTGCTAAACTTCTTCAATCAACCCTGATCTTCCAACAAGGTGAACCTCTCCCCAGATCCAGTATCCTGCAGCTCGTCCGAACTCCGCTGCAGCCAGGACGCTATCTGTATCTCCCGATCGCTGGCGTGCGACGGACAGTCCGACTGTCCCGATGGCAGCGATGAGGAGCCAGCTGCTTGCGATACTATGTCCTGCTTCGAGACTGAGTTTATGTTAGTATTCTAGCAGATAAGATGCATTGTGAAACAGGTCATGTAAATCTTTTTTTATGTAAAGAGGATAGTCAACGCGTTGCATTGCCTTCAACCCCATGGACGTCTGTGATGAAACTCTAATAGGACTGTAGTAGGTCCCGTTAGTAGTAGGTGTTAAGGAAAAAGAAGTTAGAGGATGATGGTGTCTGTAGTTCAGTTGATCCTGTCAGGTGATTCTGCCTGTAAAGCGACGAGATTTTCCCATTATTTGCCGGTAGATATTCCACCTGCAATGGAATCTTAAGGACTTCGCATAGAGCTACTTTTTAGATAAAATAAGGTCGATATTGTTGTTGAAGGTGTGCAACGGGAAGCTGCATCCCAGTCAGCTGGCGATGCGACAGCTCTGATGACTGCGTTGACGGCTCCGATGAACTGGACTGTGGTGAGTGGTGTTAGTACTGAACACGGGTCTCTCTCTTCTCTCTACTCCACCACTCTGATCCAGTGCTGATTGGTGGAGGTGTGCTAAGCCAAGTGTCGAAAGTTTTCATGTCACTCAAAGGCCGATATGGCTTAACGACTTATCTTACGATACCAACTGGCATCCGACGGTGTTACGTGGGCTCCGAAGCATGGAAGCGCTGAAGAAATGTTTGCCACTAGCGGTCACCCATCCAACTACCGAACACCCGCTATTGCTTAACTCTGAGGATCCATCATGATTTAACAATCATCCACCGGACTACGAGCGCTAAATACTTCATTGTCACTCGAATTTGTTGACCACTCTAGGGCTGTCTCGTAATTGGAAAGGTTACTCAGGTACGGAATGGTGAAGGGGTTTGATTTTGAGTCCTTTCAAAGCAGTTTAGAATCCTTTCACCATGTGCCATGAAATAGCGCGAGTTACTTAATTATATCTAGCAGCCAGTAAATGTTTATAGTAAACAAAACCTGCGGCTTCGGCTACTTCCGCTGCGGCGACGGCGCGTGCGTGGAGCTGGCGCGGCGCTGCGACTCCATACCTGACTGCCTCGACCACAGTGACGAGGATGACTGCCAAACTGACATGGATCTACTGGTAGGTCTTCCACACGAATAATTTAATATTCCTTTCTCAACAAGAGCTCTTCTTGAAGCCGAAACATTGGCAACAGTTGTGCTCGTGTCCATAGGTAACCACTTACCATCAGTGGCCCGTCCCCTTCATCCACAGCCCTTCAGAAAAAAAACTGTGATTGTCCTTGACACGTCATGAGCTTCCTGACATTTTCATTAGTAATGTATTTAGATGGCATCAACAGCAATAACTCACGCGATGGTTTTTTGGACACATCAAAGGATTTCAACGCAAATTTAAAAGTCACGCTAATTTATGTGAGCCTGTGGCCATGTTGATACTGAATAGTGAGTATTGTGTGCATAGACATAATATTACTAGACTAGGCAAGGTATCTGAGCATATGTAAGTGAAACCGTCACGCTGCGAAGAAAGGCAGGAGGTAAACCTATCCTTGTCTTACCAAGGTATCTGAGCATATGTAAGTGAAACCGTCACGCTGCGAAGAAAGGCAGGAGGTAAACCTATCCTTGTCTTACTTACGAGTTACGCGAGTCTCCTTGGTCTCTTTCTCTTTCTAATAGCGTGACGCAAAGAAGGCTCGCTTGTCTAGTCTAGTAGTATTATGTCTATGGTATTGTGACGTGACGCAGGAGACCACACCGAGTTGTCCGCCGTGGGAGTACGCCTGTGAACGGAACACCAGCATCTGTTTGCCGCTCACTGCTCGGTTTGATAAGACCACTGCATTAATGTGTTGTGATGTCTTCGTGCCGTTGTAGTCCTACTAATCCTACCAATCATACTAAAATTATAAATGTGAATGTAAGTTTGTTTGTCACGCTTTCAGGCGAAAACTACTTCACCGATTTGGCTGAAATTTGGAATTGAGATAGCCTATACCCTGAATTAAAACATAGGCTACTTTTTATCCTGGAAAAGTTCAGTTCATTTGTATCGATGTTTGTTTCTCTTTCACGCAAGAATCATATGACGGATTTTCATGAAACTTAGCACACAGCTAGACCATGATCTGGAAATAGGTACAGGGTACTTATTATCCCGAAAAACGCGGGCAAAGCCATGGGGCAGAGCACTAGTTTAAACTAATCCAGTTGCCGTTTTCAATGACCTATTAATCCTCAAATCATCAATCAATATAATTTAATCTGTTGTGACTCTGCTAGACAAATGACTTGGATGGATAGAATTTTGAACGTAGTGTTTGTGTACTTTGTGAGAACTTCCGTTTAGTCAGATTATTAATCTCACTTCATCTGAACACAAAGTACAACATAACACTAAATCTCACAGAGTAGATACTTAATCACTAAATCTGAATAAACATGGGGTTGAAATACTTCATTAATATGTATCGAAATTAAAATTGTTTGGTGGTAGTGGTGAAGGTCTAGAAAAATACTAAATAATGGTTTACTGTTATTCCTTAGCACTTGGTGGAAGATAACTAAATGAAAATGATAATACCGTTATTTCGACCTAGTTACATAGATGGTGGTCACGGTGGGATAAAATGTTCAATATCCGTGATGATATTAACTTCATTTCAAACAATAATCCGTTACCCTTCCCAAACGGAATAGCTGCAACGGCAAAGTGGACTGTCCGGGTGAAACGGACGAGAACGGCTGCGACTTCCGTTGCGCGCCGGGCGGGATGTTCGCGTGTCGGCAGGAGGTGCGCTGCCTCATCCGCAAGATGGTGTGCAACGGACGGAGCGACTGTGTCGACGGGTCCGATGAGACGCCTGAGGCTTGTGCTAGCGGTGAGTTTGGGATCTGGGTGCATCATTTGTATTCTCATGTTATTTGATCTAAACGTGACACCTTTAATTTTGATTGTCGTGCAGTATTTATGTATCAGGGATATTACAATAAAACTCATGCGGGTGAATTTCCCAAGTGCATTTTTGAGACGGCGAGGTTGAAAATTAATGTGTGGATGTAAACTACAATTATGTATAATTTTATATAGGTAGTTTAAATAGTGATCTACATGATAGCAAAGTATTCAGATGTATTTAATACATAGATTCTTAATAAAAAAATATGTAAGACCTAAAATCTAATTCCGGTGTACTGTCTGACCTCCATTTATTTACATATTTTATAAATTTAATTTTTTTTGGTAAATAAATTTTATTAAAAAGGAATATTTTTTAGAAATACATTAAATAACACAACTAATATATATTTACGGAGTAATTTAAGATAGTGCAACAGCTCTTAAAACATCTTTTAAAAATGTCCTACAAAAAAAAGCAATACCGGTGGCGCATTTTGTACACTTCATATCTTGTTACGAAACGATTTGAAAGACACCTTACTGGCTCTCCCCGCACCGTTCAGTTGTGCTCTTGCAAATTGCGTATTAGGATGACCGACTGGCTGCGTAATTTTCCTGCCAAACACGTAAGTACTCACTGCGGTGGCGCAGGAATACAAAATCATCCAATTCCGATGTCATGTATATTAGTAAAACTACAAAGCAGATTATCAAGAAATTTTATGGAGGCTTCCATTAAAGGTTTTCGGCCATAATTGTGAAATAAAAGTTAACGTGAGAATAACGGTGTTCTTTAAAATTCAAGTTTTGACTCTAATTCTAAGTCCGGTGGCCTAATCTCGGTGGTTCCGGTGGCAAATCAAAGCGCATAAGGACGTAAATAGACCAGTGCCGATAATTTTTGAAACGAAAAAAAATAATCGTAGGATGAAACCCATTGCAAAAGGAAGAGAATATAACGAAAATTAACGGAAAAATAATTTACGGGCGATCTGAGCTCGGGAAGTGGGGGAGGGCGGGGTTTAAGGGTAAAAAATAGTTTATCTCAATTTCCGGCAAAAGTCCTATAGAAAAAAGTTAAATAGCAATGTATTAGTAAGTAATAAAAAGATCTACAACTTTTTTATTTACACTTTTTTTACGTAACCTCAAAATTTATGTGAAAAATTCAAATAACCAACTTTTTGGTTTTTTATTTTATCTTTTACAAAAAAAAAATTTTTTCACGAAATTTGGTGAAAATGAAACGACAACTATTTTCGCAAAAAAATTTCTCAATTTATCCAAATTTACACTTTAATTAATCGAAAAACGTAAGATTTCATGTTACTTTGTTAGACAAAACAATTACAAAAACATAAAGATTGCAAAAAACATGCGAAAATAGTTGTCGTTTAATTGGATTTTCGGAGATCATTTACTATAGTAATTTATAGTTAGTAGTAAGTAGTAGTAGTAGTCGTTAGTAGTTTATAGTTTTTTTTATATACCGTTAGAAAGTAGAAATTCCAACGAACAAAAATCTTACCGATTTTTTTTTTTAAATAGATATTTTGACGTGAGAATTTTCGATTGAAAATTAGGTTGCTTTTTCGATGTTAAGTCAAAATAAGGTGAAAAAAGAAATATTTTAAATCAAAAATATTACAGTATGTTAAGGACATACAACGGTAAGTTTTCACTAAACTTCGTGATTTTTTTTTTGTGAAAGATAAAAATAAAAAACTAAAAACTTGGTTATTTGAATTTTTCACATAAATTTTGACTTGTAGTTTTGCTGGAAATCGAGATAAGCCGTTTGTTACCCTTAAACCCCCCAACCCCCCTCCCGACCTTAGATCACCCGTAAATTATTTTTCCTTTAATTTTTGTTATATCCTCTTCTTTTGGCAATGGGTTTCATCCTACTATATTTTTTTTCACTTTTTACCGTTTTTGAAGCTATCGGCACTGGTCTAATAGGCCACAGAAACACAAGCGTGTCTAATCACCGCTAAAAAGAGTCCATTCATCTAGACTCCTACTCTTCAAAATGTATTTTTAAAGTATTAGATGATCTTGCCTTTATTATTCCTCATTGGCATAATCAATTTCGGTGGATTAGATTCTAATTCCAGTGGTCCTAATTTTGGTGGCATTTGATGATGTAATTTGAAAATATCTCCGGAACTAATAATTTTTTTTTCGATCTCTACTATGTGACTAATTATTATTACTATTTACATATTATTTATACCAAATAAAATGTATTAGAAACAGCAGGTTTATAATTTAATCAATTTCGGTGGCTCGGATTTTAATTACGGTGGTCCTTTAATAATTTCGGTGGCATTTGATAATTTCAAATGGAAATATCTCATGAACTAATAAATTTTTTTCGATCTCTAGTATATGATTAAGTAGTACTAATATTTACCTATTATTTAAGCCAAAATTTTTTATCAAAAACAGCAAATTTAAATTCGCCACTGTAATTAGGCAAAATCCGTGTTTGTTGAAATTGACCCATGCCTCAACGCCCTCAACTCATGGAGGCCTTCTGAAACCGGAAAACCGTTATGCCTATGCGGACCCCGACGATCATGTATGACATGCATTTATGCCCAGAGCAGGAAAGCTCTTCACTGTACTATTTATAGCCTTGCAGCATGATCATGCACGCTTTACGTAAATCGGTCCCTAGACGATACATGCATTTATGCACTAGTTTTTACTATCCTACTTAGCCAATGTGTTCGTACAGTGAACAGAACATCTCGTCTGTTCGCGACGCACGTGCCAGAGGACTGCCACAGCGGCTTCCAGTGCAAGAACGGACAGTGCATCGAGTGGAGCGCCCTGTGCGACGGGGTTAGCGACTGTCTCGATGGGTCAGATGAGAGTGATCGCTGTGGTTGGTATTGCTTTCTCTTTCTCTAGGGCCTGCGGCCTGGCATGTGTGGGCATTTTATGCGATGAAAAGAAATATACTTTAATTGTATCACAGTACTGTTGAAATTTCAATGAAGCTCATCGTAGATACGTATGGCGTTGTAAGATTTCCTTGTCTTAAATCTCACTTCTGCTCTCCTCAAATCACCTCTCCTTTCCTCGTCCAATCTCTCCTCGCCTACCCTCTCACATCACACACAAAACTTCTTTCTCTATTGTTTTTCCTCGAGACATAAATCTTTTCATCTTTCCTAACAACACTTCTTCTCTCATAACCCCTTATCTCCTCATCTAATTTCTTGCATAACCTCATCTCACTTCACCACACTACCTTCTGCTTCATTACTGTTTTTCCTCAAGACATCGTCCAATCTCTCCTAGCTTCATCACTCTCGACTGCTACTCCTCTATTGTTTACTCGAGATACAAACTTCCTCCCTCAGCCACAGCATGCCAGAACCACAGCTGCGCCCACGACTGCCACCCCGCGCCCTGGGGCCCGCGCTGCAGCTGCCGGCCGGGCTACCAGCTGCACGCCGACAGCCGGACCTGTGTGGACGTTGACGAGTGCGCGCTGGACGTCTGCTCGCAGAATTGTCGGAATACGCTGGGGTCGTTTATATGCTCCTGCCATCCTGGGTATGCTTTGAGGTGAGTTTGTCAGGATAGATAAGGTTACGTTAGATTCGTGAAGGTGGACACGGGAATGCAAGCTGTCAGCAATATAAGTCGTGCGTGGTGTTCTACGTGCCATATGATTTGTACGGATGGGAAATCTCCATCCCCATAGGTATCTATCTTACCTTTGAAGAGAGGGCAACATGCAAGAATGCCAGTACGTATCCGCGAGGACGCACCCATAAACTTATTGGGACGGCTTTAGAATACTAACCACAATCCCATGCCAGCATACTAGTGTGTCGTAAGAGGCGCCAGAAGCCAGTCTTGGTAAGGCTTCTTATAAGGATAATATTATCATTAACTAAGTCATCAATATTGTTCCTGGTATCGTGAAGCCTGCCTTGCTGGCTACCATACTCTTTACTTTTATCAGCCACCAAATCTGTTTCCTTAACCTTAAACATTGAAACCAAACTTATGTTTCCTTGTCAGATCGAACCGTCGCTCCTGCAAAGCACTCCGCGGCAACATGTCAGTTCTGTTCGTGTCAGCCAACTCTGTGAAGTCTATCTTCGCTGACTACAAGGTCAGCTTGGAGTATAATGACCCCAACATTCCCCGGATAAGCGATTTGGACTATAACGTCAGGTATGTCCCCTGATCTTTCAAATCTATTAATTGCATATTGTGCAAGTTACACAAATAGGTGTTATAGGTATGGAAATAATACTTTTGGAATGTTTTTATATCACCTCAGTAAAACTGATAATAGTGATGGTCATTTATTTGGGAATTTGCAGAAAGAACCAGCTGTACGTAGCGTCAGCAGAAACCAGCAAGCTTATTGAAGCCAACCGCACACAGGACGACTTAGGCATCAATGTCATCACCAATGTCGGAAGACCCTCTAGGGTAAGTTGGACTTTTGTTATTGCCTTTTAAAGTACCTAATTGCAATAAGAGTTATATTATCTGTGGCGTGAACTGTACTGACCAAGAAAAGTTTGATACAGCCTATTAGATTCAAAGGATAATCGACTTGAGAGTCAGTGCTGTATAATTTCTTTCTTCGCTCCTTTGCACGAATGACAATGGCTCACGATGACCGCTTACCATCAGGTCTCCTCTTTGGTCGTTTATTTTGTTGATCTACGAAAGCTTTGGAGAAATTTCCATATACCGAGATTCAGGAATACCATGGCACCAAATTCTGTATCTTCAAACCCACCAGGTGGCCGTAGACTGGATCACAGAGAACGTATACTTCGTGGACAGCCAGCCGGGCGCTGGCTGCATCAGGGTTTGCAATGTAAGGAGGAGGAGGTGTGCCAGGCTGCAGAAACTGCCCACTAACGCTGTGGTGAGTCTTCCATCCATCCATCAGTACCATCCAGTGGCGGTTTCAGGAGTTCGTTTGGGAATACTTGGAACTATTATTACTCGTATTGGGAGGGGGGGGGGGGATGAAATGTGCCTTATTGTAAATGTCCCAGGTGGACGTAATAAATTTTGGGTAGATTTAAGCAAACTAAACGCAAAAAAAAAGAAGCGCTCATAGCCCGGCGGCTTGCGTCGATCCTATGTGATCGACAAAGTTAAGCAACAGCGGGCGCGGTCGGTAGTTGGATGGGTGACCGCTAGTGGCAAAAATTTCTTGAGCGTTTCCGTGCTTCGGAGGGCACGTAAAGCCGTCGGTCCCGGTTGTTATCATAAGATAACAGTCGTTAAGCCATGTCGGAGGCCCTCGGGCGGTTTGAAAACTTCCGACATTCGGGTTGGCCACTAACCCCTCCACCAATCCGCACTGGAGCAGCGTGGTGGAGTATGCTCTAGGCCTCCTCAAGAGGAGAGACCCGTGCCCAGTAGTGGGCCATTAATGGGTTGAAGCCAAACGCAAATTCAACGAACAGGTTAGGAATAGCACGCAGCAGCGAGCGCCGCAAATGAAACTAAAAACTCAGTTCTCCGTGTAAATCCGGGTTCCACCAACACCCTCTAGTTGCCCGGCGCTATCTACATTTCGGTTTTTCCATCAATTTTTATTTCGCACGTGTAAACTGTGGAACGAACTTCCTCCATCTGTGCTATAGCTATATCTATATCTATGTTATGATGGACCATGTCCATGGGCGGCTCTTTCTTTTTTTCTTTAAATATTGAATGGTCATCGGTCCTCAATAATTAAACGAAGTTTGAAAGAAATCTGACCGTTTGAAGTGGGTCAAAATCAAGTTCAAAATAGTCGGTTACAAACAAACAAACATACAGGTGAAGCTAATATAAAACGTGTAAAAGCTGATATCCTTCCATTTCACATCAGGTATCAGCCCTAATAGTAGACCCAGCGTCCCGCAAGATGTTCTACTGCGTCACAATGGAGCTAGAGTCAGTGGTCCGGTCTGCGTCGCTGAGCGGCGGGGACTTGGTCGACCTGGCCACGTTGACCAACTGCACCGGACTGGAGGTGGACTCCTTCAAGCAGCGCCTGTACGTCGCTGAGACTGGCCCGTCCAGGATACTGCAGATGGACTATGATGGGAAAATATTGTAAGTTTTAGGTGCTGGATCATTTGCAGCCAAAATAAATTCTCGTGTTTGCAAGGATACGGTAGGTCGTCGGTCAGGATTTTTAACATTGGGTAGCAGTTTTTAAGCTATGTAGTCTTCGGGCATAACAACTTCTGATACTGAAATTAGCCATTATTAATATGTATTTATTTTAGAATTAGGAAATTATATCTACATAATGCATTTTCAAATAGTGTAATGCATCTGGCCAATATCCCATAAATAACATAAATTCACAATCCCGCGTAGTATTCCTTAAATATCATGAATAAATAAGATTAATAAGAACAAAATATCGAGCCAAATACAAAAAAAAATGTCAATTGAAATTGATCAGTGTTTTTTTCAGCAGGCACTTATTTCCATCACCTCTCCATCCACTTTCCGTCAACAGATCGCAAAACTTAGCTCCACTGTTATTCACAGGAAAACAATGTTCGCCAACGACCCAAACCTGCAAGCGCCACACGGGCTAGCAATCTTCGAGGACGCCATCTACTTCCTCGCAGCCAACACCTTCAAGCTCAGCCGCTGCCATCTCCACGGCTCCCGAGCCTGCGAGCCGTACCTTTACTCCGTGTTCGATGCCAACACCTTCGTCATCAGACACGAGAGCGTGCAGCGGGATGACGTCACCAACCAATGTGATGACGTCGCGTGTGCCAATGTGTGCGTGCTGGGGGCCGACGGGCCGCAGTGTGTGTGCGATAGTGGGATGGTGTCTACTGATGGCAGCTGCCCTGTGGTACCACGGAGCGAGGTAATAGCGTGCAAATTAAATAAGTTTAGAGTAGTTATTAGTAGAGTTTAGTTGTGAGTAGAAATTATTTTTTCCTAAAATGACTTACCTATTCATTCTATTTGATGACATGTATGTCTATTTCTTTCTACGCCCCCCCCGACTAGATGGACTGTCGAACTGAAGAAGACACCGGGTATCTGCTAGTTTCTTATAGCTTAGGACCGGTCAGTTAAGGCAAAGTTAGGGGAGGCCTATGTCCAGCAGTGGGCCTCCAAGTACCTACTGATGAATTGATGGGTGCATTTCTTTCTAATTTTTTTATGGAAATAGCCGGCAAACGAGCTGACGATCCACCTGATGGTAAGTGGCTATCGTCGCCCATAGACACCAGCAACACCAAAGGCATCACTGATGCGTTGCCGGCCAAGAAAGAAGAAGAAAAATAAAGAAAGAACTGCCTCTCAAGCCCCCAGCCGGAACACGACGAGTCGTTTGGTGGCTGACTCTTGCTTAATTCTTGTTCCTTCCAACCAGCTCGCGCTCTTCAACGGCTGGTCACAGCAAGACACGGAGCGCGCGCACAGCGTGTCGTTCACCGTGATGGCTGTAGTACTGACGCTGTTCCTCCTCTACGTCGCCATCTTCGGATACTACCAATTCAGCAAGCACCGGCACAACCAGACCTTGGATTATATGCAGTGAGTGGTTCAGTTGCTACTTACACGATCACTAGAAAATTGGTCGTTAGTTACACGACCACTAATAAATTTGGGCGTTAGTTACACGATCGCTATGAAATTTGGGCGTTAGTTACATAATCGCTATGAAATTTGGGCGTTAGTTACACGATCACTATGAAATTTGGGCTTTAGTTACACGATCTCTATGAAATTTTGGCGTTAGTTACACGATCGCTATGAAATTTGGGCGTTAGTTACACGATCACTATGAAATTTGGGCTTTAGTTACACGATCGCTATGAAATTTGGGCGTCAGTTACATGATCGCTATGAAATTTTGGCGTTAGTTACACGATCGCTATGAAATTTTGGAGTTAGTTACACGATCGCTATGAAATTTGGGCGCTAGTTACACGATCACTATGAAATTTGGGCTTTAGTTACACGATCGCTATGAAATTTGGGCGTTAGTTACACGATCACTATGAAATTTGGGCTTTAGTTACACGATCACTATGAAATTTGGGCTATAGTTACACGATCGCTATGAAATTTGAGCGTTAGTTACACGATCGCTATGAAATTTGGGCTTTAGTTACACGATCGCTATGAAATTTGGGCGTTAGTTACATGATCGCTATGAAATTTGGACGTTAGTTACACGATCGCTATGAAATTTGGGCGTTAGTTACACGATCACTATGAAATTTGGGCGTTAGTTACACGATCACTATTAAATTTGGGCGTTAGTTACACGATTACTACGAAATTTGGGCATTAGTTACACGATCACTATGAAATTTGGTCTTTAGTTACACGATCGCTATGAAATTTGAGCGTTAGTTACACGGTCGCTATGAAATTTGGGCGTTAGTTACACGATGACTATGAAATTTGGGCTTTAGTTACACGATCGCTATGAAATTTGGGCTTTAGTTACACGATCGCTATGAAATTTGGGCTTTAGTTACGATCGCTATGAAATTTGGGCGTTAGTTACACGACCACTATGAAATTTGGTGTTAGTTATACTATTACGAGATTTGTCATTCGTCACACGATCACTAAGAGATTGGTTGTTTGTTAGTTACACAACCACGATACTAAGTAATTGGTTCTTCGTGAGTCCAATCGCTTCATTAATTTTGAAGCGTACTTATTCTTCCAGGGTCAGGTACCAGAACACTCCAGAAGGTGTGACGGAGCTGACGTCATCCACTACCCCTATCGTCGAAATGCCTAATGCCGGGTAACTTATTTAATTACAAAATTATAATAAAACTGTAAATGTGCTTGTGATAACTCAAATGTAGTCAATAAATTAACACAAATTCGTAATAGGAACAGTCAGCAAGTGTTACATAAGCTGGGCACGATACAAAAACCTTCATGTTTAATAATATCGGTACTTACCAATAAGTACTATTATTTCTTCTGTGGTACTACATTATTCCGTGTCGTGGGTGCCATGGACAACACACAGAGACAAGAACACTCACACCCAGACCGAGAACAGAAATTCAAACTCATCATTAAAATTTCCGCCTCGCTGGGAATCGAACCCAGGCCCTTGGCGCGGCGATCCGGCATGGTAACCATCGCGCCACACAGGTCGTCAAAATGACTTACGAGATGGTGATACCTTTTCAGTGGCGTAGCTAGCCCTCCCGGGGCCCCGTATCAAAATTTTGCAGGGGGCCCCCTCTCGACTCGAGGGTAAAGATCTTTCTCAAAAGAAATAAAAAAGCTAGCGTGAATTAAAACAAATAAAATATACCTAAATCGATTAATAAACCACTTAAAATCAATACTCTCAAATTTTAATCTGGAGGCAGCTCCGTTTCGTTTCGGGAGATCCGAACGCGAGCGCAGACTCAGTAGCCGATGTGATACGACAAGGCAGGGATTTTTTTATTCGTAACTCATATTCATCGGTGGTAAAAACCAGCTCTGGTATAGCAGTCCCTGCATCTAACCAAAAGCACGCCGCTTACCAGGCCTGGTCATCCTCGTGCACGCTTATAAATCTATTCACCCCAGGGCTTAATACAAAGTTCAACGCTGCCTCCTGGTTAGCAAAGAAGCAAATGACTAAAAGGAAGTCAATTTAAAGTTATCGGCAGAATTAGCAAGCGAATGGTCGATTATCCACCCCTCTGGTACCCCTCTGGTGGCTCTCAAGCTGCTGAGCGTAACTTCAGTAGGTCATCTCTTCCACAACTGCGTAAATCGGACGATTCCGTCCATATGGCAAAAGGGAAAGCCGAACTTCTTGGCTTGCTTTTTGCCGCCAACTCAATTCTTGATGATAGAGAGATCGCCTCCGCCTAAAAACCTGTGAGAGCTCGTTGAATGATATCATATACTTTTTCCCAAAAGTCTGTCAGAGAGCTCTTTATAACCCCTTGATACCAAGAAGTTGAGAGGACCAGACGGTATTCACGCAGTGGTGTTAAAGATGTGTGCTCCCGAGTTGATTCCAGCCCCGGATCTAGGGGAAAACCGGGGCACCCACCGCGGGCGGCAATTCAAGGGGCGCCAAAATCATAATATAGTATGATTAAAAATAAAAAAAACTTGCTCCATAAAGTGCCTAACATACGGAAGACTGATTGGGAGAACAAATAAATTTGATAAAAAAGAGTTCTTATTGTACCATTCACGAAAAATGCCAACTATTATTTATTTCTGAGTTTTTTTATCTTATCTTCATCACTATCAAGTTTCTGCCCCGGTTCAAAAAAATCGTAGATCCGGGGCTGGTTGATTCCGCATCTTAACATGCTTATTCTCGCTATCTTATGCCATATGATACGTCTTTGTGGATGGTTACCCTTTTTCATCCCATCCCCATAATGGGCGATCTCAGTGACCCAGCTAACTGCAGGCCTATAGCGATAAGCCTATAGCCTCCCTGCTTGCAACGGTAATGGAGCGCGGGATTAACATGCAGCTCCTGGGATATCTAGAAGATCATCAGCTGATCTGTGATCAACAATATGGTTTTTGCGACGGTCGTTCAGTTGGTGATCATCAAATTTATCTTACGCACCTGTAGGCACCGTCAGGCTCTTGATCGCAACGGGGAAGCACTGGCAATCAGCCTAGATTTCGCTAAGGCCTGTGACCTGGACTGGCATAGGGGGGTCTCACGAAGTTAACATCTTACGGTCGCTGTGAGAGGTTATGCAATTGGGTAGCCAGCTTTCTATCAGAGCGACATATCAAGGATGTACATAGTAGATGATTGTTGTTCAGATATGAAACCTATAAAATGCTGGTGTTCCCCAAGGGTCTGTGGTATCTCCTACGCTGTTCATTCTGCATATCAATGACATGGCATGAGTGGCAACTGTTGCTATGCAGATGACAGCACAGGGGATGCCTGCTACACAGCCCCCCTTAATTCTTCTCAGTTGTAAAACTTGCAAGTGGCGGATAGCAGGCTTAAACTTGTGTCTGAAGTCGAGAACTTTTTGGAGCAAGTCTCGGAATGGGGTGGACTTAATTTAGTCGAGTTCAACCTCACGAAGACACAAATTGGCGCGTTTACACTAAGAAAACCCCATTTTTCATAGTGCCTCAATTCCAGGGTACCGCGGTCACCGTCACAAAAATTGTTGTAAGAGTAAGATTCTGGGAGTTGACATCTCGAGTGATGTGTAGTATCAGCGTCATTTGGAAGCCAAAGCTAAGTTGGCTTCCAAAAAGCTTGATGTTCTAAACCGGGCTAAGGAGTACTTCACTGCGAGGGAGGCACCTGCTCATGCTTTATAAAGCTCATGGTCGTTTTGAAATTTCATCCACCTCGATGAGACTCGTGGAGAACTTCTACGGTCCGATTCTCCCGATCATTTTTACCACGCACATGCTGACTGTAGAATGAGCTTCCTCTTGAAGTATTCCCGGAGCGCAGTGTCATGGGGTTGCCGCTGGCATGGCCGCGCAGCACTCATTGCCGGAGGGCATCATGAGTCGTGTAGAACGTATTTTTTAACCGACTTCAAAAAAAGGAGGAGGTTCTCAATTCGACTGTATTTTTTTTTGACGTGATAACGTCTATTAAAATGATGAACGCCGGGCGCACGCACGAAAAACCATGACTCATGGTCCCGTTCCGCGCGAGCGAGAGCGCGGAACAAGCGATAGAGAGGCACGATCGTCCTATCGTAGCCGATGCCGTAGGCGATCGTAGTTGAGTGGAGCGGAGTGGGGCAGGGCGGGACGGGGCGGAGCGGAGCTTTGTCATGACGTTGTCACGTTAAACTACCGTCCGTAAACCGACTTTACAGACAACCATTTTTTTATGTTCGTTACCTCAGAACTTTGGACTGGGCGAATCTATTTTGATGATTCTTTTTTTAATCGAAAGCTGGTGGCTGTCATGTGGTCCCACATAAATTTGAACGAGATTTGACAAGTATTTTTTGAGTAACTTTGAAGTCGGTTATTTTTTGTTAGTAAAATTTAGATTATTTGTACCTACATTAAATATTTTGTTTAAAATTTTGATTAGGGCATTTAAATAACTGATTAGAAGTTTTTTTTTATTATTATCTGTAATGCCTGTTTGTCTTCAATTCGTTGTGTTTCCAGATTTAGAATCATGGCCTCTTAAAAATAAATTTCATGAAGCTAAAGTAATTAATACGATGTATTAATACGATGAAAGATGGTCCAGAAAGTAATTTTATTGTTGATTTCACTTTTCGATGAAGTATCGATGTTTTTTGGAACATTTTTCGAATCATAATTTTGATTTCCGAATCATTTTACGAATTTTTTCTAAGGCGCTTTGGGGGCCCCCTCAGCCCCGGGGCCCCGTATAATTGATACGGCTGATACGGCGGTAGCTACGCCCCTGTACCTTTTCATAACACAACATAAATAATATGGCTTTATTCTTTTATACATTTATCATTGCAGAGGAATCGTCCATGAATTCGTCAACCCCCTTCTGTTAATGAGGAATATTTGGCAGCAGTCGTTCAGAAAGCGCCCGCGACCACATGTAAGTTTTGGGTACATTAAAATATTAGGCTTGTATGAAAATATTTTGATGAAATGATGGAATGGATTGGTTTTTCTGGTAGCAGATTCTTAAAAGCAATAAAATAGGCTTTACTGGTATTAATACTTAATTCTGATTTTCATTTCAAATTACAGGTTCCATCTGGCCTGTTATTTGATGCACAGTCCCACCAAGATCTCTCCGATACAGAATCAGAGTTGGATGTCAGTGAAACTAAGAAAATGTTATACTATTAAATATCATTTTTCAACATGATTTTGCTATTATTTATCATAGCATTTGCATCTAACTTGTTTGTAAATTATTTTTGTTTACTAATTGTTACTTTGAATGTAACACTCACTAATTCATAAATACACATGTCATAGAGTATTATGTACCTATAATTGTTATTGAATTCCTTGTTATTGTTTAAGGTGAGTTAAGAAATCTGCTGGTGGATAAATTACATAATTAATTATGTATTAATGTTGATGTAATGTAACATATCTAGAGTTATACCTAGTTGTAGAGTTGTTCAAATTATGGTTATGCATAATTAGTTTGTAACTACTCTAATTTATGATAAATAATACTCAATAAATTATACAATGTTTTGTAATTTTTTTATTTTATAAATTGAGATACAATTAGAATAAAACCGAATATGAAAAGAAAATCAGTTTTTATGTTCCTAAAGACGTTATGTAAATTAAAATTACAATAAAATTACTTCCACAATTTCTTGATAGACATGTTCTTCTCGGAATCCTTCTGCATCACTTTAGCTACAGCCATTTCAAAGTCTTCCTGGGTTACGTGGACTCTACGCTCTCTCAATGCGTACATTCCTGCCTCAGTACACACACCCTTGACCTCCGCACCAGAAGCCCCCGGCATCAGCTCAGCTATCTTACGAAGATTGATTCCTCTAGTAAGGTTCATCTTCCGGGAATGAATCTTCAAAATGTCTAATCTAGCCTCCTCGTTCGGTGGGGGGAACTCAATCTTCCTGTCAATACGACCAGGTCTCAACAAAGCAGGGTCAAGAATATCAATTCTGTTGGTCGCCATGATAACTTTAATGTTCTTTGTGGCCTCGAAACCATCCAATTGGTTCAATAACTCCAACATGGTTCTCTGTACTTCTGAATCTCCACCACTGCCTGATTCAATACGAGATGAGCCAATAGAATCAATCTCATCCATGAAGATTATAGACGGTGCATGTTCTCTAGCCATCACAAAGAGTTCTCTTACCATCCGACTACCTTCACCAATAAATTTCTGGACTAACTCAGAGCCAGACACACGGATGAAGGTGCATTCAGTGTGATGGGCGACTGCTCGTGCCAGCAAGGTCTTACCAGTTCCTGGAGGACCATATAACAGCACACCCTTGGGCTGAGCGATACCCAAAGCATCAAACAACTCTGGATGCTTAACTGGCAGCTCAATAACCTCCTTGATCTCCTTGATTTGCTTATCCAAACCTCCTACCATCTCGTAAGTTGAGTCTGGAACCTTCTCGACCATCATGAGGGATACCAATGGATCAACTTTGTTTGGGAGAATCTTATGCAGAGTGTAGCTCTCGTTGCGAAGTGCGACACGGCAGTTAGCGGTAACATCGTTAATGTCAACGTTTTTGTCTAGATCTACGACAAATTTACCTTCAGGATGTACCTTTACGAGAACTTTCTTCTTGTCCATGGGCTTCACGACCTCGCCTACATAGGAGCCTTGTTCTTGCAGTAGCTGGAGCTCCTCCCGTAGCATACGTACTTTTGCGTTGAGTTCATTTCGCTGAGCCTGCAATCGGCGAAGGTTCTGCGACTTCTCGGCCACGATCAACTGCAGCTCTTCAATCTTGGTTATATAGTAAGGACGGAAACCCTCACCCTTTACAGGGTCGATTTCCATCTTCGTGATCGTCATATTGATGTTTTATTATATTACATCAATCAGAAAATATTGTTACGGCAAAATGATTAGCAAAATTTGGAACAAAATGATGCGATCGATTCACAACTCACAAAGATTCGTTTCGTTTGACAGGCAACCCAGCAGTCGACAGCGACTTGACATTGACATTATTATTTTCCAAGTCATGGTGAGACAGGGTTGCTAGTAAAACACTCCAAAGACTAATATATTTTATGAAACATGTGAACTTGACCTTATTAGAAATAAAATTATTAGAATTATTAGAAAACACTTTGAATAAACATATCAATCAAATTAAGACATATTTCTGAAGTTATATTTCTTTAGGCGCGTTATGAAATATCTTACAATTTTATTATGAAGGACATCCTCAATCCGGCCTGCGATTGGTCAAGTAGTCATTCTGTCTTAGTGCGAGTTTTACGTGACATAACGGGCTCACTACGTAAATGCGAGTTGGTTAAAATTTGTATGGGACCGAAGCAGAGCCATCTAGCGGCAGTGAAAAGACAAGCTTCGGTCCCATACAAATTGTAGCCAACTCGCATTTACGTATTACGTACGTCCATGGCACGCACGACACAGCGTGTAGGGCCATGACTGATGACTGCCATGAGCGTGTAGCGTTATTATTGTTATTATTAAATAACGAATGACGATAAAAAGACTGCAAGATTTTTTACCAAAGAGGATTCGTCCAAAGATGGACTATTATTTATTATTATACATACCAACGGCATCGACGCCCTTCGAGTGGCTACGAGTCTTGAATCTTGATCAATCAATCAGACTTACGATTTAATAATTAAAATTTATTTAAGGTTTTACATAATTAATTTATATATTTGACTAGCTCTTTTTGATATTACTTCCTGAAAAAAATATTTTGCTATTCAATAATGTTTAACTTCGATAATCACATTTAATCGACATAATATTAAACAAGAAAACTAAATTAAGGGAGGCAGTCAATTCAATCACAGGCTCGTCAGTGCTCGTCAGAGTCGACAGTCGACTGCCGAACGCGGCGCGTTTAATCCGCGAGTTTCGTTCGTCGTCTGTTCGTCTAGTGACCGTCCTTGCCGAGATCGCGCGCACTGCACTCCTATTCATTTCCAGGTAATAACAAAGCCGAAGAAAAAAATCAATAAAAAAAAGTATAATTTTTAATTGACTGACAGTTAACCCTATAAGTAAGTACTCTGTGATTTGTGTGTGCAAATAACGATACTGTCAAAATCAATTATTGACAATGAGTAAATGTATTGATTTTATGCCCAAATACAGATTTCTAATTTAAACATAATGTTCTAATAAACAAGAAGGTATTGTAATAGTACTCGTAATTATGTGTGAAGTGTTTAAATTTCATACAAGTTTATTTTCCGTACTTTAAATGATATTAAAACGGATAACTTTATTCTTCTGAAAAGGTACTGTACCTAAAGTTTTTTACATAAAAATAATTTAAAGTAAAAACGTTAGCTCCAAAATCACATGACAGTTAAATTCCATGTGTAATTTTACTGAAAATATCATGTTTTGAAGAAGATAATCAGAGCTCTCATTATGTCTCGTGACATTGACACAACACAACACAAATACTTGACGACCCTGTAGCCTAGTTGGTAGCCACTCTGCCTGCGAAGCGAAGGGTCACAGGTTCGATTCCCGGCCGGGGCAGATATTTATGTGACAGATAAATATTTGTACTCGGGTCATGGGTGTATTGTGAGTTATATGACATGTGTCGTCTATACCAGGTGGGGTTGTGGTCAAGCATTAACTTATTTGTGTCAAAAAAAAAACCACCCGCGACACATGTGAAAACCTACTGCGGGAGTATGAGTGTTTCATTCATTATTATTATTTGTTATCCTAAATCTTTCCACATCCTTTAATTGTTTATCAGAAATAAACATTTTTACAGTAATACCACTGTTACAAGAACGTTATCCAAATAAACAAAAGGGTTAAAACACTAAACATCTCAGAACACTTTGAGGATAAATTAAATATTTAGTCTGCTGCAAACCATGTTAACTTTTCAGTGCCATGTCTCGTGTGTACTATTTCGTTAGAAAGTAAAAAATAATACAAATTTCAGGATGGGAAACACCAGTAAGAAACTAGCGGCAAAATGCACTCTCCTCACGAAGGAGGAACAGAAGTACGTAGCGGCCACGTTCAGGGCTGCCAGCAAAAACTCGGAACGGATCCGTGAGGATGATCTCATCGTGAGTGGCAAAGTAGACGCAGTCTTATTAGAAGTTTGTTCATTTCATGTTTCTTTTCTTTAGTTTTAGTTTTTTTCTTGGTCAGTGGCAAGTTTTTCATAGAAAAGTATATTTTGTTTAAGTTATGTGGGTGATATAAATTTTGTTTATCTTATATTATCATAGATCATTCTTATCTTAGATGTTAATATAATGATTCATTTTGGAACGAGATGATAAACATTTTATCCTATCCTATCTGTAAATAACGTATTGACATTATTGAAATCATAGACATTTTATTAACTTATTATTATAATTTGAATCAGGTAGCTAATTTATAATTATATAGGGCCACCCACAAAAGTCATCACCCTATCGTTATTATCAACCTTTAGTGCTAGAAAGCTGTAATTTGGCATGGATATACATATTCATTAAAATTCCAAAATCGTAAAATAAAATATTGAAAAATATTGTTTTCCAGGGTTTGCCCTGTAGATAACGTGAGCATGAATTTTTTATTTGTCGCGTACCCTATAATGTGTGGTATCATTGAAACGGTCTTTCAAAAATATTATGGGTTGTCTAAGAACATTTTTGGATTTAGGGGTCCGTTTGCAAAATATTCGGCTTTAAAGTGCTAATTTTGGTTATAGTCAACTTGCGTCAAGTATCCCTCTCCTCAGCCGGCTAAACGGTTGGAGTTCGACTAGTGAAAAAATTCTCAAAAATAGTTTATATGATGAATTTATAAGGAAAACTATCACGGCTATGTTAGCATAAGTAGTTAATTAGTAATAGTCGATAAACTTACTACTTCGGAACCCTACATTGCGCGTGGCCCGACACGCAATTGCCCGGTTTTTTTAAACTGAGCTTGCCACTGATCTCTAAGAAACATTCATACAAGTTGTAAGTATTTTGTGTAAAATGTATTTTTCTAACATATACATTTGTGTTAGTTTTTAATACGACTAACGCCTCAACTCACGACTCATTAACGGTTACTTAAATCGCTCCTTAGTACAGAATTTGTAAGGTGATTCTTTACTAAGGAGCAATTTAAGTAATCGTTAGTGACTCTGAGTTGGGGCTTAGTACAGTTTTTGTGATAAAACTTCATGAGGTGTTGGTTTCATACTTTGTCCAGTGTAACTTGTATGTAATGTCCATATATATGTATACCTGTTGAGTTGATGTAGGTATGTATGTAAGTTATGAAATTTTATTTAGTATGGTTACTGTAGAATACTAATATTAGATCTTTAACCAGAGGGTCTTTTCATTTTGAAGACTAAATCAAAGATTTTGTCCTCCTTTGGAGTTGGTTGGGATTTGGTCCTTCAAGCTGGATTATGAAATTGTATTCCAACCCTCAATGAGCATTTATTTCACGGGTCTCTGCAATTTGTTTACAAATTTTAATAAGTTATCTATTTTGGGTAAATTATTTTTGGTCCTTCGAGCCGGATATAATTTTTTCAATAAATATTACTTCGCAGCTCAACAGTGTATCTGTGTTATTTTAAGTTTTCTTATTTACTCTGTTCTATTTGTCCCATTTTTTATTATGTTGACGATTAATTAATTTATTAATGTTTGTCTTTGATTTTACATTGCTTAGTTGGTTTTTGATCTTATGTGTGCGTTTGATGTTTCTTATTTAAATTCACAAAATGTTTATGAAGCACTCTTATAAAATAGTACTCATATAAAATATTATTATTTGCTTTTAGATGTTTTTTACCAATTTTATATTGCACAATGAATTAATTGTTAATTGGCATCTATATTTAGAATTTATTGCATAACTTTATTTGTGGTCATACATTTTAGTATCTCAACTGTATGTATAATTCATCAAAGTTAAACAGAATAAAATATACAAAGGAAACCGCATTTAAATCCATTAAGCTTTTCTGAGATTACGGGAATAAACACTTAAGGCCAATGTATACGTAACGGGTTTTTTCCCGTCCCGTACGTGCCACGTCCCATATGGAATTCCATTGCGTATGCACTATCGCATACATTTTCCTATGAAAAAATGTTTCTAAAACTTCACGTCCCGTCCCGTACGGGAAAAAACCCGTTATGTATGCATTGGTCTTAAGCTCAACAGACAATAATTTATTGTTATGGGATCTATTGCATTAAGAATATTTTTTCTTAAGTTAGTATTAGTCTACTTTGCAAAAATCCGAGGTTAACATGTATGATGGTATATGATGGTGTATGATGGTGTATGATGGTGTATGATGGTGAAAGGATTTGAATTCGGGCCCCTGAGGTCGGGGGACCATTGCACGTTCTAACCGCTAGGCTATCAGTAGTATATCTATTGCCGTTTCAAAAAGTTATGTTATCAATTTATCATTGAGGAGAATAAAATTGAGAAAGAAACTTCTCAGAACATCTTTTGATTCGTGTGACAGTGTTCTTAGAAGCATGAAACTTTGTACAAGGGTAAATGATATAATGTGGGGAGTGCTAAAAGATTTTTGCATATTTATTATCTAACGATAGGGCTAAAATAATTGACGGATAAATATTGCTTTCAGTTTATTTAAAACTTGGAAACATAGTTGATTTAAAACATATTAGAAGTTTAAAAATTCCTCTCCGAAAGGGGTAAAATAGGGGTTGAAACAATAATTCAGTAGATAAAGTTGCAGGTGCAGAGCAGAGTAGCTTGCCAACGAAAAATCCAAAGCTCTTCATTTGGTGCTAATCATGTTTGGTGGTTATCGAATATCGAAATTGTGTTCGCTCATTTTGATTTACAGCCCAGTAAATCGGGTTGGTGGTGTAAACTTGGCCAGATCGAAATAGAACGAACTTTCGGGACTGGAATGTGTTCGGACTTCGGTTAACAATAGGTTTTTAACCGACTTCAAAAAAGGAGGAGGTTCTCAATTCGACTGTATTTTTTTTTTATGTTTGTTACCTCAGAACTTTGGACTGGGCGAACCGATTTCGATGATTATTTTTTTAATCGAAAGCTGGTAGCTGTCATGTGGTCCCACATAAATTTTATTGAGATCTGACAATGGCATCCATGAGAAAACCACATAAGTCGTAAATTTGTGTTAAGATGTGCGCGACAAATTGACGAATAACTCAATATCACGTCAACCGATTTCGATGATTCTTTTTTTAATCGAAAGCAGGCGCTTGTCATGTGGTATTACATAAATTTGAACGAGATCTGACAACTATGTAGTTTTTGATTGAAGTCGGTTATTTTTTGTTAGTAAAATTTAGATTATACAGCGCCGATTCGATTAAAATGTTGCGTGCGTGCCTGCACAGAATAGGTGCTTATACATTAGGGCACGTGTGAGAGGGATGCCAATATATCGTTTATTTTGGGGACGATTTTTCAAAATATCCTCAGTCGGATTTATGGCTTTATGGTAAGTGAAGTAATGGTGATGCGTTTGATTTTACTCATGTCAATGTGCGACGGTGACCACTTACTTTCAGGTGGCCCGTCTGTTCTGTTTAAACGAGACCTATTCAAATGTGCTATTCACACGTGGTAGAAGTGAAACCTTCAAAAATGTTGTTTTCAAGATAATGAGACGAATAAAATTTCGGGAAGATGATAATTATTGTAGGTTTTACTACTCCACTCCACTCCACTCCACTCCAGTCTCCACTCAACTCCAGTCTCCACTCAACTCCAGTCTCCACTCAACTCCAGTCTCCACTCAACTCCAGTCTCCACTCAACTCCAGTCTCCACTCAACTCCAGTCTCCACTCAACTCCAGTCTCCACTCAACTCCAGTCTGCACTGGACAGTTTCGTTTCATTGAATTTCAAATCACCCCCGTACTAAAGAAGTTTTCACTTCAAAAATTCGTTAGGGTTGTACTAGATCAAACTGTGAACAGAATATAGGACCCCTCGACAACCAGGATAACTCCTAACTAGATGCAGTCTTATCTTTGGTCCTCTTTTTGTTTGTTAGCAATTTTCTACCCATCATTACGTTTCGATGATTAGCTATTCGATTTAAATTGGAAGTCTTTGGCTATTAAATAGTAACGTACAAACCATCATTGAACTGTCTGGTGTCAACAAATCAATTCGAACAACACTTCCCACATAGATAAGGGAGTAGTAGCGACCAGCTCCGAACATTCAGGAATCCTTAAATAGATAAAATGGGCCTACTACAGTAGTCAATAACAAACCAATTATATAGAATTGGTTTGTTATTGACTACTATAAGCTATTATAGCTTTGTCAAGTATCCCGATGTGTCAACACCATTTTTGGCTTTAGGGGTCCCATTGCGAAATATTTGGCTTTAAAGAGCTAATTTTGGTTAGAGTACCCTCTGCCAGAGCTAAACGGTTAGAGTTGGACAAGTGAAAAAATATTCTCAAAAATGGCCTATATGATGAATTTGCATGGAAAACTATCACTATACCTAATTATTCATACTTTCATACTAATATTATAAATGTGAAAGTGTGTTTGTTTGTTTGTCCGTCTTTCACGTCGCAACGAAGTTGTTATATGGTATGGTTTTTGTGTGTGGAGATAGTGAGGAGGGTGGAGAGTAACGTAGGCTACTTTTTACCGCGGTAAAACATCCCCATGGGAAGATCGATATTTTGTGATTTGCTAGATATTTAGTTCCGAATGTTGTTAATAGATGGCGTTAGTAAAATTCGTTTGCAAGTTCTGAATCACACTATCAAATTAATGATACATGTAAATTAGTTAAGTCTTAGGCAACTAAATCTAACTAAGTAAAAGTAAGTAGGATTTGTAAAAAATCGATCTCTACCGCGGGTGAAGCTGCGGGCAAAAGCTAGTGTTAGCATAAGTACTGTAGTTTATGAGTAATAATAATATACTAGTAATATATAATAATAATAATTGTCGACTTGTAAAATATTACGTAGCAAGGCTTTACCCCTCTCCCTAGATACGACATAAGGGTATGTATAGATTTTAAGGACCCCCTCTCCCCCTCGAGACCCTTACGTAATTTAATAAATGGCCCTTAACGCCTTCATAACGTTAAAAATGTTTATCGTACAAGTGAGTCACGACTCACGCGACAAGGTTATTTAATTTAATTACTACAGACCCAATACAGACACGTCCAATGGGTCCTTCCCTAGACAACCCTGCTGAATTTTTATTAGTCAATCGCGTCCAGGAATTATTGTGTATTTCTAGACTCGCGTTTAAACTTGAAACGAAGTCAATATTAGGTATGTGTGGACTGTGGTGTATATAAATAAATAAATAATAAATAAATAACGCTTCACACTCATAGCCCCACACTAGGATTCCCTGTGTCGTGGGTGCCATGGACAACACACTAGCACTAGACAAGGACATTCACACCCAGACCAAGAACAGAAATTCAAACTCATCATTCAAATTTCCGCCTCGCTGGGAATCGAACCCAGGACCCTCGGTGCGGCGATCCGTCATGGTAACCATTGCGCCACACGGGTCGTCGATATGTTTTATATAATTAGTAAATCACTAATTATAAAGCTGAGGAGTTTGTTTGGTTGAACGCGCTAATCTCAGGAACTACTGCTTCCAATTGGAAAAATAGTTTTGTGTTTGATAGTCCATTTATCAAGGAAGGCTATAGGCTACTCGTATATATATTTTAGTAGTTAGTTTTTTCCACAAATTAACGCGGATGAAACCGCGGGGCACAGCTAGTTATATAATATTTTGTTTGGTTGAACGCGCTAATCTCAGGAACTACTGGTTCCAATTGGAAAAATAGTTTTGTGTTTGATAGTCCATTTATCAAGGAAGGCTATAGGCTACTCGTATATATATTATAGTAGTTAGGATTTTCCACAAATTAACGCGGGTGAAACCGCGGGGCACAGCTAGTTATACAGTGAAACTTGGTTAAGTGGGACCTGGATAAGTGAGAAACCTCCATAACTGGAACTCATGCTGAGGTCCCAACACTTTGGCACTGAATTACCTCTGTTAGTGGGACGAGGTAAACCTCTATATCTGGGATTTGTTCTTTCGATTTATCATCATAGTTTCCTCTATAACTGAGACAGCGAGTAAATTTTATATGCATAAACCTCTGTAACTGAGATAACATTGTTTGTTTACTCATTCTTATTCTACCCACAAATTCCACACGTAATTCCAAGTACGTAAGTAATTTTGAGCTTCAATTACCTTCAGTTTTAGTTTCGCTTTACTATCATACAGATGTTTATTTGAAAAGAAGTTAATATCCGTTTATGAAAGTGGGAAGACACGCGAAGAAGTTTGTGCCGAATTTAATGTGCCTGTATTCTCACCTCTATTAATGGAACCCTCTGTAAATGAGACAGATATTTATTTATACCTGTATATCTGAGACACTGGGTAAGTGGAATACCTCTATAAGTGAAACGGCATTGCAGGTCCCTTGATGTCTCACTTAACCAGGTTTCACTGTATAATATTTTGCCCCACCAGCACTCGGGTATAAAGGTCCACATTTCTTGGTTTTCATAACAAGACTATGATAAATAGTTGTACACTTCTATATAGTTTTAAATCAAGAATCTATTTCAGATGAGTGTTATCATTTTAGATACGAGTAATTTCGTAATAAACGTCCATTGTTAATACACTGTTACGTATTTGAACTTGATCACTATCAGGCCCCATAATAAAGCGTAAATTGGCACAGCAGACGTAAACAGCGACGTTCAAAAACCGATGTTGTTTATTTTTTTACAACAATGGCGGGAAAATGTTTATAATCTAAATTGGTGCGGCTAGAAGAAAGTCGGAGTTGGTGGTAATTTTTCTCGCGTGAATAGATATGTATGAATTTACATCAAATGATGGGCGTAGCCAGGGGGGGGGGTTCGGGGATTCAACCCCCCCCCCCCCCCCCCCCCCCCGAAAAGTTAACGACTGACATTTTGATGTGCTAATAAACCCTTAAAAAAGACGTCATTCCGAATCGAATGAGCTGTCGCACATATTTTTACGAGCTTTATTTCTATTAAACACGTTTTTGAACTTTTTGACTAAACTATTAATAGATGGCTCTACATACGTCGTGAGAAAAAGTAGTCTCAATTTTCTTTAGGGTTATTTTATGTACGTTAGTTGTTGTATTTTCTTGAACACCCCCCCCCCCCCCCCCCCTCCCCCCGCCCGAAACTTGACCCCCCCCCCCCCCCCCCGAAACTAAAACCTGGCTACGCCCGTGCATCAAATATTATAAATCTATTCTGTTCTCTATCCAGTATGTAATATTATGTCTTCTGTGACCCAGTGGGAATTCGAATATCGTCTGTAGTCTTTGTATTTCTGACTTTCTGTACTTGTAGCCTTGTTGTTTTGGTAGCATAGATTACTTCCTAAGGATTGATTCCAAAATTAATTCGTGATTGCCAATAGAATCTTTCAAAATACTTACGTGTTGGTAATATTACAAAAAATAGTTAAATTTAAATAAAAAAAAGATGTGCTGAGGATTTTGTTTACGGCTTTTCTTCTCTATGACAAAGCACCTTTCCGAAAAACTGGTAGATTAAAAAAAATTATGACGTGCATAAGAGCATCAGTGATACCTTTAAGAATAAAATATTTTGACTTTGACTTCAATTATATTCGTTCCGCTATTCATTCTCGCTGGTTGAATAGCCTCAGCAGCAGACAATAGCGGTAAGCGATAATCTATTATTATGGTTTCGGATGGATGAAAACCATGCGCCCGCCGTAAACATTGGAGATCGTATTTTAAACGGGATACAAGGGGATACAGTTGAACCTTCGTTACCCTTGATTGAGGGTGTCGGGGCACGGGTACCCTGGCAGGGTTGTCGTAGGGTAAATACGGTTCGAGAGAGTAATGAGATTACCAACCGTTTCGGATTTAGGCAGATTTGACCAAACTTCATTAATTTTGTTATTTTTATCTTACAAATACAATGTCATACCTTTGTTGAATGGTGTCATCACAGACTACTTATTCACTACGTTTTAGGACTGTAAGGTCATGGTAACGACGGTTGACATCACACAAAATAAAGTATAGGCTGTGGTTATAAGTCGATTAGCATAACCTGCCACATACAACACAAAGACAAATTGCGCTTGTGTACTTACTGTCTTAAGTAAAAAAATTCTATTGCGCTCTCCAGACTCACGCGAGAATCTCGCGAGAAGGCGAGAAAAACACGAGAAACGTGAATGTGGAACCGATTCACATAATTTTCGCAGGTTCTTTTTCAGGCGCCGAGATTCTTGCCGAGATTCTCGCGTGAGTGTGGAGCGCGCATTAGAGGTCATGCACTAGAAAATATTAAGACATAAAAAAAAATGGTTGTCTGTAAAGTCGGTTTACGGACGGTAGTTTCACGTGACAAAGTCATGACAAAACATTGATGAAATGATTGCATACTTTTATAGATAAAATTGAGCGCTTCGGCCGATCGTAGCCGATTGTGACTCTCTATCGCTTGTTCCGCGCTCTCGTTCGCGCGGAACGCGACAGTGAGTCATGTTTTTTCGTGCGTGCGCCCGGCGTTCATCGTTTTAATAGACGTTATCACGTCAAAATCCAATATTTGTCTCCCTTGCACATGGACAAGCTTATGAGCGCGACAGAGATAGATCATAATTTGTTAATGCTACTAATAATGATTCTTATTTCGAATTTTTCCGTCAGTCGAAATTAACTGACAAATATAAGAAAACTAGCTATTGCCCGCGTCTTTTCCATAAGAAAAATGTTTTGTTTACATCGAGTCCAAACCGAATGTGACTGGAGTATAATTAGTTTAGATAGTTATCTACTTATATCGATTACGTAATTCAATTAGTAAGGTGTTATTCAGTGAATAGTGAATCATTGAATAGGTGCTATTTGTACACAAACTTAACGAAATATATTTGAACTTGTATAAAACTTCAAACGACGTAAATATGATGACGTTCTGACTTCTAGGCACACACAGTTGCTGTTCTTGCTCCATACTTCGTCAGTCGTCATACATTTTGCGCCATGAATGAGTTTAATAACCACCTTATGTATTCAATCTTACTTATCGTGATAAAACAATAAAAACTTAGTTGTTAGCTTAGCTTCACAATAAACAAACTACTCAAAAACATTTCCATAGTGTTTTTTGTTTACCACAAATAGACATGTTAAGCTGGTTTGTAGCATTGAAAATGAAGTTTATGTTAATAAACAATAGGTACACATTTTCTCATTTTGCTTGTTGTTTTGTGTGAATATTTATAGAACGATTAAAGTGAGTGTTGTATTTATAGACAGAGCGGTTTATGTAGCCCTTACATCTTTTCAGTTAACTTTTGTGTCCAACCCTCAGCTAAAATGTGAATTTTCATGTTTCTAATGTCAAATATGAAGAAATGATGATTTAATTTTCATATACGAGTATAATCCCTTAGGGCTTAGGGGATGAATTTCCAAAAACCAATGACACAAACAACGTTTAGTCTTTACCTTAAGCTAATATATAAATTTTCACTCCCTTAACTTCAAAACTGACGAAGTTTCCATAATAACTTGCAACCCTTTAGGGGATGATTTTCCAAAAAAAATGTAATACTTCCAAATTTTTGTTTCCTAAATAAACCCTTTAAGGGAGGGACGATTTTCCAAAAAAAAATATTAATGATAACTTTTGTTCATATTTATAACTCTAAAACTGACGAAGTTGGTTTGTATGAGAGTAACTTCCAACCCCTATTTTAACCCTTAGGAGATGAATTTCCGTTCTTAGCTTACGTCTCCTTAGCATAAACTATCTCTGCCAAACATCTTCATCGGTTTGGTAGTTTCTGAGATATTTTTTTTATTTATTTATTGCTTAGAAATCAAATAACAAGGTGATTAATGAAGCCACTGAGGTTTATAGTCTAACTAATGCTACGAACAGTTCACATCGATACCATTGGGGCCGTTCAAGTATTACCTACGTAAGCACTATGGGGGGGGGGGGGGGGGGGGTGGGGGGGTCTTTGTTTTGCTTATTTTGGATGACATGGGGGGTAGGGGAATCTAGATGATGATTACGTCATCGGTAGTTATTATAACATTATAATTATAATATAAAAAAATACATTTATAATTGAAAAATGTTTACGGTACCATGGGGGGAGGGGATAAGAGCTTTGCTTACTTTTGCTGACAAGGGTGATGGGGGGGTAAATAATTGTAATAATTCTGCTTACGTAATATTTGAAAGGCCCCATTTCTCTGATTTATAAAAAAACAGTTTTAACTTATATTTAATGTTGTTAGTGGTTAATTCCGTGCGCAAATCATCATTGAAATGCCGAGGAACTAGGTACACAACAGTTCCACGCAGTTCGTTCCCAGTAGCTGCGTAGGTTAGGTACATATTGTTCGCGCACGGCGTAAACAACTTTTTATGCGCAACGACACGCACATTATACAGGATGTTTAATTTAAATTTTGTAATTGTTATTAAAAAAGTTTTTTAAGCAAATTATATTTAACCTGATTATGCACCGGCAAGATTTTGCAGTAATAATAATAATATTTTATTGACATTAACTTAAAGGGAATACGATTTTCCAGAATCACAATATTTCCTAAAAATTGCCTTAATTTATTACACACATGTTCAATGTGGTTACTTCATGTAAAACTATCGATAGTTAGACCAAGGTATGTATTTTATTGCAAATAAACATATTATTCGTTTTTACGACTTCTATGACAGGACAGTCACATTGATTCGTGTGTTCATGAGCTATAATAATATTTAAGGGGGAAGATTTAATGAGTAATAGTTTCGTCTTATTTGGGATTTTAGCAAACCAGCGTCATGACACCATTTTTAAGAAGACAATTTAAGTCTGCTTAGAGATCACTAGCAGCTCGAGGATCTTTTCCGATTAAAACGAGACATGTATCATCCGCAAACTGATAACATGTGGAGTTTTTTATACAAGTACTCATATCATTAACATAGGACAAAAAATGAAGCGATTCTAGCACAGATCCTTGCGCTGTTCCCTTCGTAGCTGTGATATGATCGCTGTAGCTATTAAAATATTAGTGTTTTGAAGATAATTTCAGTTTAGTCAATGGTGTGTCGTTTTAATGGTTTGTTTACATGGAGTCCAAACCGAATAATAGATGATTTCTAATAGTCTCCATTCCGCTCCTACCGTCAACCAAGTTAAGAAACTTTGTTCCAAAAACCAATGATGTAAGAACTACTAAAACCCCTTTTTGTGTTGTAGGTATAATAATTTGAAGTTCTGAAAAGCTAAACGTCTATTTAAAGTGTTATATTTTGTTGCATTCTAAATGAGGTCACTTGAAACTAGGGCTGTCACACCCTAATCATTACCTTAGCGGTATGAAATATTCTGTACGACATATTCTCAAATCTACCAAATATAACACACAATTTCATAAAAATCGGTCAAGCCGTTTCAGAGGAGTGCGACCACAAAATTAACACCGTGACACGAGATTTTATATATTAGATTATGTTAGCGAGTAGGGATAGCCCTACTTCACAACTATCTTTTCTCAATAAAATGGTTATGACTCAATAAAAAATCTGTAAACTTGTTTAAACATGAAAGCGACAATAAAGTTGCGTTGTTCAGTTGTTTTGAAACAAACTCATAACAACAGAAATTGTAGTTATGATAGAGCGAGATAGAATAATGCTTTACTTATTTACATTGAGGCCAGCACAGGGCGGTAGCTAGAGTGGAATTTGAGGTAGGGCAGTATTGGTTACAGGTAGGGCGGAAGTAAAAAAATTATCATAATTATTGATCTGCTTCGAAGCACGAGCTCTTAAATCAATCACCATGTATATCACTGACCTCTAGCCTCTAGGTCACAGAACAAAGAATTTATTATACCTAATATGAAATGAATGTAAAATGTGGTATGTTCGTGTTAGCAATTATAAATTATTATAATATTTTTGATGTTGGCAATAACGACTAAAATAGATAAAATTTAATGTAGGTAGAAAATTAAAAACTCGCTTGACATTCGACTCGTTGAAAAATTTATGGCGGCCAAGCGCACTGTGTTCTTTCAATGTGAAATGTAATAAAGGGAGTGATTGTGAAACTACTAAGTGTTGTGATTTCTTTCATGTCAGAAGTGTGTAGATTATAATCATCTACGTGCCGTCCTCTGCGGCATCCTGAGCGGAGAAATAAGGTCAGATGTTTTAAAAGTTATTTCCGATATCTCAATGTGGAGTATGAATCCAACTTCATGAAGAGTTATATAAAATAAATAAGGCTTGAATAAGCAATACTTCATTAACAATATCAAGAAGAATATGACAACAATAGAGAAAGAATATATTATAGTCAGATATGCCTAGTGGTTTTTGGGACAAGACATTCATCCAATTAAATTTGATAATTTAGTGAAGTGAAGACAAAAAGGAAAGAAAAACGTACATTAATTAGTGTTAACTTCATGTAGAACTATTAATATTATAGTGATATTATACTTACACTTAATGTTGCAATAATTACTGCCTAATAAAACCAATAACACGGTAATAATAGTTAGAAATGTGTACTTCTTTTTTCGAACTATTATGTTTGCGTTGTATTCACTTGTGATATTAATTTATTGTTTTAATATTTTCATATATTTTTAGGTTACTTTAATAAGTCATAATTATTTGTATTGGGTATTTATGCATTGTTATTTGAGTTACTCGATATTACATCTCACTTTAGGTATTATCTAGGGTTATTAAACAATGGGTAAATCTAGACGTAGGCGACGGAATTCAAGTGAGACTAACATAATATCTTCTTCTTCGAGTGACAGTGATATAGAAACGGATCGCGATCGCGCTCGTTCGCGTAAGCATAAAAGTCATAGCCATAGTAAAAAACATAAGCGTTCTAGAAAACATCATGAACGAACATCTTCACGGAGAGACGTTACTAGACGATCTGTTCAAACACCCCCATTACCCTCTACGTCACGTTCTGAAAATGTTTCTGAAGGACATTGTTCTGTCAGTGGACCTGTACCCACGATGAATTCTAACTTTTGGGCTCATAATAACTTTCCTGTTGCTTTTAGTGTAGTCCCCGAATTTGATCCAAATGATAATAATCAGACAATAGAAAACTGGATAAACAAAGTCAATGAGTGCGCGGAAATTTACTGTTGGAACGATCGTCAGGTATGTCATTACGCATTACCTAAACTAAGCGGGTTGGCCAAAAAGTGGTACTTGGGACTACCATCTGTGCTATATACATGGGACGAATGGGTACAAAAATTAAAATTAGCTTTCCCATCTAATGAAAATTACGGTGATTTATTAACATCCATGTTAAAAATTCGATGTAGATTTGGTCACTCATTAGAACACTATTACTATGACAAAATGGCATTAATTAACAAATGTGAGATAACTGGCAGCAAAGCCGTTGGTTGTCTTATACATGGTATCGACGATAAGTTTATAAGAATGGGGGCAGGAGCATGTATGTTTAGTCAACCGGAGCAAGTACTCAACTACCTGCGAACAGTATCTCAACACGAGAATAATACGCCTAATATATATAATCACAACCGAAATAACGTACAGTACGAACATACAAATAAACTAGCGAATGAACCTGTTAAAAATCTATCAGATAGCGGCAGTAACGCGATTAGATGTTTTAACTGTAACGAAGTGGGTCATATCAGTTTGAAATGTAGCAAACCGATTAAAAGATGCACTTTGTGTTTAAAGCTAGGACACGAGACTAAAGACTGTCGTAGGAAAACTTCTGATAGCAATGATGATTTTAGTAAGAAAGATGTTTCGGATAAAACAGTTATGTGAATTACCAGTAGCGAATCTAATAATGACAAATATTATAAAAACGTTAGTGTAAATGGTGTTCAGTTTAGAGGATATATTGACTTAGGTAGTAAACGTTCCCTTATTCAGAATCTAATGCAAATCTCATTACCATGAGTGATTGGGATGTAAGTAATTTACCGATTCTACGAGGATTTGGTAATTCTGCAGTTAAACCTATAGGAAGGATAATAGTTACATTAGAAATAGGTTTGGTTAAGGCCAGGACGGAAATGTTTATTGTGAAGGATCATTTTTTATTAACTGCTGTCTTAGTTGGACAGTCTTTTACCGAGAAACCTAATATTACTCTCCTTAAGACAAATAATGAACTGTTGTTTATGCAGAGCCCAGATATCGATGAAAGTAAACTAAATATTAAAATTTATGTAAATAAAGACAGTCGTTCCATGTAAAATTACAATGCCAATTGATGTGATTGCTGAAGATGAATACTGTGGTGGATTGTATGTAAAATATAGTATGAGGATCTTGCCTAATAATGAATATATCGTTTTGCCTGGTCTTTTTAAATTTGCATCTGGTAAAGGATATATATTGCTTACGAATTTATCGTCAAAAGAGCTTAAAATCAAAAATGGTGATGTTAATTTAAGGGGGGTAGTTCCCAAGTCAGTGAGGTGGCAGATAGTTCGTATGAATCACGATGATACAGGTCATTTTGCTTTTGATAAAACCTATGATAAAGTAAGTAAAGTGTATTGGTTCAAAAAGATGAGACGTTTTATAAAAAAAAAAAAACTGTGAATCCTGTCTTTGTATAGGGATCTATGCTGTTGATAAGCTGCATCCATGGCTTGTTTTTAATCACGATGTAGTATCGAGTGATTCCGACTTTCCGAGTGAAGAGTTAATGTGATTAATATGAATATTATCATCTATTTTATTTTATTGTTAATGATTATTAACCATAACGCTTATTAGTTGTGTTATGAATTGTTCGTAGGTATTGTACAATATATTGCATAGTGATTTATGAGGGATAAATGTAATGTGATTATATAGTAACACTTTAAATGATTTTGATAATGAATTATTAATTATTAAAGTGTATTATGTATTAAAGAGAGATATTATGAAGTGAGATTAGATAAATACATAAAATAAAGAGATAAAGAAATATATAAGTTAATACGAGTGAAGTATTATTATAATATGTTTACCAAAAAGTAAAGCGATATTGTGATTATTATATATCTATGTGTATATTAGTGAAAAATAAAGTGCAAATTGATGTATAAGCGATATCAAAGCGAATGAACAAGTGAAATATTAACTTTACAATGTATTATTAGTGATAATTATTACAAATACTATTGAGAGAATAGAGCGAGTCGCTATAGGTGTGAGTGCCTAATTGCCTATAGACGATAATAGTGATGTCATAAGAGTGAGTCGCCGTGGGTGTGAGTGCCTACGGACGATGTAGTGATAAGAGTGAGTCGCTGTAGGTGTGAGTGCCTACAGACGATGTAGTTTTAAGAGTGAGTCGCCGTGGGTGTGAGTGCCTACGGACGATGTAGTGATAAGAGTGAGTCGCTGTAGGTGTGAGTGCCTACAGACGATGTAGTTTTAAGAGTGAGTCGCTGTGGGTGTGAGTGCCTACAGACGATGTAGTGATAAGAGTGAGTCGCTGTGGGTGTGAGTGCCTACAGACGATGTAGTGATAAGAGTGAGTCGCTGTGGTTGTGAGTGCCCACAGACGATGTAGTGATAAGAGTGAGTCGCTATGGGTGTGAGTGCCTACAGACGATGTAGTGTTAAGGGCGACTTTTCTTTTCTTTGTTTTTTTTTTGTTTTGTTTTATTTTGTTTATTTTGTAAACGCGAGGTCGCGTTTAATGTCAGGATTAGCCGAATGTTAGCAATTATAAATTATTATAATATTTTTGATGTTGGCAATAACGACTAAAATAGATAAAATTTAATGTAGGTAGAAAATTAAAAACTCGCTTGACATTCGACTCGTTGAAAAATTTATGGCGGCCAAGCGCACTGTGTTCTTTCAATGTGAAATGTAATAAAGGGAGTGATTGTGAAACTACTAAGTGTTGTGATTTCTTTCATTCGGAAAAGTTTGAATACCTATCTATCGCTACAATTTTTTTATCTCAAACTATGAACAAACAATTTAATTATAATAATTTATCTTAGTTTTTGGTCTTTTTAAGGTAGGGAATTGCCCCACAGATATATATTTGGGAAAAAATATTATAGGGGATATTTAATAACGCTACGATGATTTATAAATAGATCTCATATATTTTTTTAATGTATGTTTGTTTTACCAAAAATATATTGTACAAAGCTGAGGTACAAAGGAACTATTTATTTCTTACGTAAAAATTAAGATTGTCTTTGGATCTTTATGACGTTGACGTTCTCTGTTCGAATTTAAAAAACCGAACCGATCAACTATAGACAACGATTTTAATTGGGTATATTCTTAATGTTTAAATGGTGTCATCTGTAAAAGATAATATGAAATCTGTTCTATTTTCAGAAATTCTGGGGTCCCCAAATAGACCCGAGACTGGCGCAGTACCTTACGAATTTTCTCTTCGGCACCGGCCCGCAAAAGACGCCAACGGTGGATTTTAATAGATTCGCTGAACTCTATGTATATAATGTTAGAGGTGAGATTCAAAAAGCTACAAATTCTTAGTAACACGTAACATACAATATGAGTACCAGTAAGACCAATAACCGTTTTTTATAAATGTCAACAAAAATGCATAAATTGGATTTTAAAGGCTCCATATATTTAAAGAAGCCGAGGTCATTTGGTAAGGTCTTACAGGTCTCTATTTGTTGCAGGCACTGTTGAAGAAAGAGTGATTATGACGTACAATTGTCTAGGCAAGGACTTTAGTGAGGATGTAGAATTGCCTTATCAGCTTTTGAAAGAAGTAAGTATAAAGAACTAAATGTTATTTTTGGTACCTGAAACGCTTGGTAAACGCTTGATAAACTTATTATTGCACTGGTATAATATGTTTTGTCCTTATCGCTTTTCCTAAAACATTTTATAAGTCCTCTAAAACTTTGCTTGTTTTATGAATAAACGAATTATACTTTTGGCTAATGCGGTCCCTAGACGAACATTTACTGTACATTTAGGCTTGCCACCCCAATCTTACACTACATTAATTCGAATTCCGTAATTATCATTAATTTATAATGACGACCCTGTAGCCTAGTTGGTAGCGACCCTGCCTGCGAAGCGTGGCGTCCCGAGTTCGATTTCCGGCCGGCGCAGATATTTATGTGACAGATAAATATTTGGGTGTGATTGTGATGTGTTATATGTGCCGTCCATGCCACCTGCGACACATGTGAAAACCTACTGCGGGGGTATGAGTGTGTAAGCGTTTATTTATTTATTTATCAACATATATGCTTGTCACACAGTACTGCGAAAGCATAGCATCGACGTATATAAAGATCGTGAAAGCATCATCGTCGAAGCGCGCTCTTACGTGGTTGGAGAAGGGGTTTCGAGCCAGTGCGTCCCACGTGCAAGCTCTGGGGGAGGCAGTGGCGGCCACTGTCGGTGGAGAATTGGACTCACCGCAGCATCACTGCACTGCGCACCAGCTTAGCAAGTGGTGAGGAGTTGGTCTTATATGATCTAGAGTATTCTAGAGTTTCTGTGGTGAAAAGTCATGAGAAACAGGGGGAATGGGGGGCTTAATAGGTTGGGTCATTGAGAAAAGTCAGGATGTAGAAAAAGTGTTGAATCGTTATGGCAGTGGTGAGGTGTTGATCATATGGGATCTAACTAAATCTAAATCACACAAAGTGTGTGATAAAAAAATTAAAATGTGTGCAATTCACACGTGTTAGAAGTGAAACCTTCAAAAATTTTGTTTGCAAGATAATGAGACGAATTTAAAATTTCGGGAAGATCATAATTGTAGGTTTTACTACTCCACTCCACTCCACTCCACTCCACTCAACTCAACTCAACTCAAGTCAGTCTCCACTCATTTCTAGTCTCCACTGGACAGTTTCGTTTCATAAAATTTCAAGTCACCCCCGTACTAAAGAAGTTTTCACTTCAAAAGTGTAGCAACACTAGCAAAATCCGTTTATTAGTAGTTACGATATAGCTCAATAACTTGGGAAGAAGAGGGAGAATGGGGGGCGAAATAGGATAACATTGGAAAAAGTTCTGGACATACAAGAAAGCTCGACATTCTGCTGACAAAAGGGGTTTCTGATAGAAATGTAACGAATGCGCGATATACAACAGTGCGTAATTTATATTTAAAAGTGCATCAGTGCATAACTATGTACTGTTTCTTTAGACGAGTCTGGTAAACAATCTTGGCATTACATTTTATAAATGAGTTTGAATATCTGTTCTCGGTCTGGATGTGCACAGTACGTCCGGCTTTTCTATCGCGTCTGAGCATAGGCTCTGCGAACTTTAGCGCATGCAAGACAGAGATAGCAACACGAACATGCTAACGTGTGACCGAGACATAATACGGCGCGTACCGAGCATTGCCGAATTGTGTTACTGCGCAGCCTTCTGCGCGAAGTTCAGACGCGCCAAGATACGTCGGTTACTGTACCTACGTTCTTGTCTGTGTGTGTAGTCCATGACATCCACAGGGGATCCTAGTGTGGTGCTGCGAGCAGTGTTACCAGAATATTTTTTTCTCGAATCGCCTTGCCGGAGCGCCGTGACAGCCCCAACAGGGCACACAGGTAGTTAAGGCGGGAAAGTCGAAATAAATTCATGAGCTTATTAAAATAAGCGGCGATAATATTTGCTTTTAAAATATTATCGCCGCTCGGTAAGGGAGATAGCCCCATCTGGCAACACTGACTGTGAGTGTAGCGCTATGTTCCGGAGTTTGTTATGTTCAGGCTGCAGTCCAACATCCTAGTGAAGCAGCTCGCGGAGCTGGTGTACGTGACGCTGTACGGCATCAACCGGCGCGCGGCCGACGACAGCCCGCCCGCCGCGCCCGTGCCCGCCGCGCCCTCGCTGCTGCCGCTGGCTGAAGGTTGGCCACACTCTACATAGTAGGCAGAATAGCTTCGTAGAAACGCGTACATAGGCACAGGTAAAAGACGCGAAAAAAACAAGACAGTCGTAAAATTTTATACTGTACGCGTTGGTGTAGAAAGCTTTTAACACAGGTAAAGGAGGAGGATAGGAACTCTTCAGACTCATACGCATCATGATTATGTAACTTTTTTGTTGAGACAGGCAAAGCATTAAATAGCAAAGACACTTGAAGTATTATAGTGTTATGTCCGTCTCGTATGTGGGTTCGAAAGGATGCCACTGATTGTTACCGCTTAGTACTTTATTCCACTAAGAAGGTCGTACAATACTTCTACAAACTAACAATATCACTAACAATCGCGTAACACTCTTACGTATCACTAACACGTATCGACCCGATTGGAGTCCCAACCTGACTTACTGAATACTTTTCGCTTCGCGATTCCCCACTGGAATGACTCACGACGATTAATTTGCGTCCTTTTATACGTGCCCGAACTCAATTCGCGGGCTTACTAGAACATTCCACACTAATCCAGATAAATATCGAAAGACAATCATAAAAATATCACAAGGACAAAACATCAAAGAGTTGCGAAGGTCATTCACCCGGAATAAAAAAAGAGGTCGGTCGCGAACAAAGAATCTCCCTGCGCTACTTGCGTCCTCGCACAATTTGGGGTTCCGTTTTTCCGCACAAGTTTCCGTAATCCGTAACAATAGTTTAATGCTTTGTTCTATATTTTTAGTAAGAAATATGAGGCATTTTAATTTGCTTTCATCAGGTCTGGAAGCGATGCCGGATTACCCGGCGTTCACGGACGTGGCGCACGTAGTGTGGATCAACAGCCACCTGCCGCAGAAGCACCAGCACAAGTGGCGCTTCCTCTTCTCCTCGCACATCCACGGCGAGTCCTTCTCCACCCTGGCAGGTATGGGCAACTGGTCAACGCTGGTCACTGTATACCTCTATATGTTCACAGACGTGGCACATAACACGGCTCACGGTTTATCTGTACTTACCGATCTTTTTTAGGTCCTTTTTTCATGGTCATCCGCAAGGAGAGCACATTAATACGTTATAAGGGTTATAACGTAATAATATGACGCTTCGAATACGGAAGAATGAGAAGTTGGAATGTTTGTATCCAGAAGCAACCATTTTTTGTCTATGGGGTATTTTATAGCCGTCACGAATCCAACTAAAAGTTCCAAAGATAAGCATTTAATAATTATCAAGAAAAAAATTACCGACCTCAAAATAACTCAAAAACTACTCATCAGATCTCGCTCAAATTTAAGTGGGACCACATGACAAGCACCAGCTTTTGATTAAAAAAAGAATCATCAAAAGCGGTTCACCTAGTCGAAAGTTCCGAGGTAACAAACATAAAAAAATACAGTTGAATTGGATACCTCCTTTTTTGAAGTCATTTAAAAACAAACAAACGGACAAACTATTCAACTTTATTATACATATTAATATAGATATTCTCATATTTCCAGGCAGGATCCAAGACCAGGGCCCCTCGATCGTGATCATCGAGGACAACGCCGGCCACATCTTCGGGGGCTACGCCCCGGCGGCGTGGGCGTTCGGCCCCCACTTCACGGGCTCGGACGACTCGTTCCTGTTCACGTGCGCGCCGCGCATGCGCGTGTACCCCGCCACCGGGTACAACGATCATTACCAGTACATGAATCATTATACCAAGACGTTGCCTAATGGATTGGTGAGTAATGTGGTATTGCATTAAATTTTTGTTTTCTTTTTTTATTTTCTTCGTCGAACCAATTTTTGCCATCGAAATATGTTTTTTTTTTTTACATTTGCTTCTCCATTTTTAAATTTCTCTCGTTACAAGTGTGCAAAAATTATTATTTAATTATTTATTGCATTTTAAAAGACTCCCGATAGTTTTTTTTGCGACAAAACAGACTTAGACAACTTCAGACAACTTAAGAACAGTAATATCCATCTTGATCATGTCTGCTTTCAAAAAAAGTATCAATGTCGGTCCAATATTGATATTCGTTTATGAGTTACGATGACACACACCCACACACCCACACAAAACACGTCTAACTATACAACATGCAAAACGCCCTTCTGTTTCGGGAAATAAAAAAATAATAATAAAAAAGTATAATAATCTAAATTTTACTAATAAAAAATAACCGACTTCAAAATTACTCAAAAACTACTTGTCAGATCTCGTTCAAATTTATGTGGGACCACATGACAAGCACCAGCTTTCGATTAAAAAAAGAATCATCAAAATCGTATAGTCGATAGTTCTGAGGTAACAAACATAAAAAAACAGTCGAATTGAGAACCTCCTCCTTTTTTGAAGTCGGTCAAAAACCACAATATATCCCGCAGCTAATGGGCGGCCAGTTAAACTTCCCCGGCATCTGCCTGCTAGCGGAGCCGTTCGGCGAGGGCTCCTGCGCGGAGTCCTGTAGCACTTACCGCGGGTACCGGCGCCCGAGCCGCGACCCCACCTTCCGGCTGCGCAGCCTCGAGGTGTGGGGCGTCGGGGACAAGCCGGCTGAGGACAAGGATGAGGTACGTAGTTAGTACCACTGGCGCACTCCGCACTTTTGGTATGATATTACAACGTGCCGCGTTCGACGTGTCGGGCCTAATTCAGAAGGGCTGCCACACGTGGCATACATTCGTAATCTATCTCGCATGTCATTACAAAAAAAGACGACCTTGACGTTGTCAGAAAGGATATGAGTTATAATTAGAAAGAGAGGCAACGTCTAGATGTCAACGTCTGTTGACGATTAGCGCTGTGCGACCTGAATTACACTTTATTGTGTCGGAGCAAGAGTCGCTATTTATTTAAATGATTTTGCGGAGTGACTCTTCTGTACTAATAGGTACTATTAAGTATTCTGTGATAGTACTAAGAGACTTAGAAGAGATGGACTGGCCAGTTTATCCATTGTCCAAATGCATGTGTTTAGTATAGGTTATGTGGAGACCTAGGTCTCCAGCAAACAGTGTTGGTTTTTATTTTTTCATCTATTAACTTACCCAATCACTAGTAGGAGAGCAATTTCGATTATTCAATATATCTATATTGTCTATTGAAATTAGTAGGTGTAGAAAAAATATGCCGTTTTCAATAATTCACCTAACCATAATTTTTAGAGTTGAATTTTTGAAGTTAGTAGGTGAAAAAATAAAAACCAACACTGCATTTTTGTGACTGTTTAACACTTTCTAAGTTATTTAGTTTTTATGGGTAGACTGTAACAAAAACGTTACAATATTTCAAAATTTCTTTGGCTCTCCCATTGTATCCATTACTTATTATCACCTCTATTGTCCATTAAATTCCTTTCCACCCACAAAATCCTACCACCTCATCGCAGTTCCCTAACCCTTCCTCCCCTACTCTAGGAAGTAACTGTGGAAGTCCCCTTGAAGCGAGATGTCGCAGTGTCGGCTCGAAGCAGCGTGCTGGAGACGCGCAAGTCTGACCGCGCCATGCTTCAGCTGATGGGCAAGACGCAGCATAGCGATGGATTCAGGGAAGACAGTGGATAGGTTACAGAAGTTCCATCTTTATCCCTCCCTAACCCCCTCACCTAGGAAGTGGCAGGGAATGTTCCCTCGAAGCGCGACGTGCGATGGATTCAGGGTTGAAGACTGAGAGAATAATAGTGGTGGAATGGTTGTAGCTTTTGGACTGTGTATGTGTAATATGTTCCACCTGCGGTTTTGCTCGTAACAGTTGGTTGACGTTACGAAATCACAAACACACTAACGTACCTATCATCAAAACGACATCCAATGGAAACATCCAACCAGGATAAAATCTATCCAGTTTTCTTTTCATGGACATTGAATATCTATGTGCCAAGTTTCCTAATATAACAAATTATGTATTTTTTTACGAAAGCCTTATATTTAATAAATCCTTCTATGTCCTAAAATCAAAATGTAACGGAACAGACCCATTTGTTTCAAACATATCAAATAAAAGTAATAATATGTGTTTAGTAATATTTTAGTATAGCTGCAAATTAACATAACTAATGCAGAGTACGTGTGTGTTATAGGAAGAGCGCGACCTGAGCGTCCTGGATTCGAACCCGGACGTCAAGGCCATCCTGGAAATGGCGGGTCGCACGCCACACAGCGAAGGAATGCGCGAACCGCCGCCGCTCTAACACCGTATGTATTGATTTGAAAGGAAACAAAGAAAGAAATGTTTATTTCACCTAAATTAAACAAATTGTAGCCAAAAACAATACAACACTTAAATATCATATAATAGGTGAAAAGGGTTCACGCTCACTACGCTCAGCATAACGGTCGCGGAAAAACCACAAAGACAATGTAATAAAATATGTATAGCAAGCATGATTTACGTGATACCCCACACTCGCTTTAAGAGTTCCTTTCGCCATTTCTTCTCCATGACAAAACCATTTCGAAATGGTGGTAGAGTAAAAAATTAATGACGTGCAGTAGCAGCGATATCTAATCTATATGAATAAACGATATTTAATTTTGCGCACGGCTCTCTCCTCTTGACGAGGCCTAGAGCATACCAGGCTGCTCCAGTGCGGATTGATGAACCCAGTGGCCAACCCAAGTGTCAGAAGTATTCATGCCGTTTGAAGGCCTCCGGCGTGGCAGAACAACCTGACGTGCGCTCTGAAGCACAGAAGCGCTGAAGAAATTGCCTCTAGCGGTCATCCATCTAACTAATGACCGCGCCTGCTGTTGCTCAACTTCGCCAATCACTTATGATATACATAATATTAGTTCATCGACTCAAGACGCCGGGCTATAAGTGCTTTTAGTATGGTCAAAGTTCATGGGCGTAGCCAGGTTTTAGTTTCGGGGGTTCCAGAAAGTACAACGGCTAAAAGTACATAAAAAACCTTAAAGAAAATTAAGACTATTTTTTCTCACGACGTATGTAGTGCCATCTATTATTTATTAGTTTAGTCAAAAAGTTCAAAAACGTGTATAATAGAAATAAAGCTCCTAAAAATATGTGCGATAGCTCATTCGATTCGGAATGACGTCTAGAAAAATGTTTTTTAAGGGTTATTAGCACATAAAAATTTCAGTCCTTAACTTTTCGGGGGGGGTTTGAACCCCCGAAAATCCCCCCCCCCCCTGGCTACGCCCATGTCAAAGTTTAGTTATTCTATTGAATACTGATTATTTTTGCAGGATTCCCTCACGTAAGAATTTTCCCTGTGGAAACACCAAAGCAGACTGCTAAAAGCGTGGCTTGCAGTGGACAGCATTGACCACGTTTAAGTCTTTCATGAGGCTAGACAGTGGGCTTACTTATAAAAACTAATTCAACTTGACTTTTTGATATACTCCTATTATCGATTTTAATATCGATTTTCTATCGAATCGAATACCTTGGAAATTCGAATTTCAAACGTGAAAAGTAAAGTATTCTTCGTTCTTTTAAAGGCATGTTTTTAATAAATTTTTACACTTAAATAAATCAATTCAATTCAAATTTGATTCGATTGTAAATCGATATTGGCGGTAGTAAGTCCATTGGTGGCGTTAACTCGATTTGTGATTTTTTATCGATAGTTAATGTGACAAATCTATTGAAAAGTTTGTTAAAATTTAAAAACAAATCTATTAAAAATTTTGTTAAAATTGTCTTGAAATTTTTTGTCGCTATTTTGAGCTATAATAGTTATAAGATTAAATTTTATTTTTACTATACAAATCGAGGTACGCTATTTGTAAATAAATCTCGGCCGGTTCCTATAATCTATATGTCACTTATTGCAGAATAAAAGATCATACTGCTTAAATATCAACAAAGATATTTACACATTTAGGCCCGTAATATCAATAGCAGTTTAATCTATGATTCTGAGTTTAAACTATGACAGTTAATCTGTTTAGAGAGTTTAAACTACCGGCTAGTTTAAACGGTCAAGCAAGGGCAGTTAAACTGGCACGTAGGGTTTATCTATTGTGTCAAAATGACTGCTTCAAATAGACGTTTGTAAATCAATATTTTAGTATATTTTGACGTTTGTCTACCAATATCTATCAAAGTCAATCAAAACAACGTCAATTCTTTTGAATTAAAACATTGCCATTTGCCATATACATTTCTTTACAATTTAAACCAAAACGAATGAACGAAATCCCTGGTGTTGCTATAATTTATAAACTGATCTAAGTTTAACTAATCGAGCAATGTTTTATCATTGAAATTACGAGAGCAGTTTGATTGATAGTTTAACTTTTGAAGTAGTTTAGTTAAACTGTGAGATAAACTGCTGTTGAAATTACGGGCCTTATACATATTGAATTAATCTATCGCTCTTATGTCTGTCTGTCACATATTAAATAAAGAAATGATGAGTAAAATTAATAGATAAATAATAAAGATCTTTAACTAGCAGTAACAGATAGATAGGATATTAGAATCGGCAGTAAACACTAGCATAAAAATAATTGTTATCGCTTTTGTATCGCTTCATACAACTGACCAAATAGAGTGAAGCTATGTACATATCAATTAAATTTCTTTAAATTCTATTTAATACATTATGTAATTTATTTAATTATTTTAAAATTGTTGTTAATTTATATTATTATGGATAATGGTTTCTTTATATTAATGTACTAGCTATTGCCCGCGACTTCGTCCGCGTGGTAGTTATATTAATATTATTAAATTTTTCATTGATCCTATATTTTTTTCTAAAGTAAAAGTAGCTTAAGTTACTCCTTGTTACATCAGCTATCTGCCAATGAATGTCCCATCAAAATCGATCCAGCTATTTCAAAGATTAGCTGGATCAAATAGACAGACAGACAAAAATTGTAAAAAATGTTGTTTTGGTATATATACCGTGTATACATCTAAATGCACTTAGTAAAAAGCGGTTATTTTAATATTACAAACAGACACTCCAATTTTATTTATTTGTATAGATATACATATAGATAATGTATACAATGTGCTAAAGTTGTATTATGTCATACCAGTGAATCTTGTAGGAATTGAATATTTTTGAGTAGAAGTAGAATTATTAATGTGCATTTACTGCCGACCTCTGATATAAATACTGTTCAACTTGTGATATTAAGGGGCGTCCATATTGCTAGTGACAGATAAAGAGGTAGGTGTCATAGAGGGCGGTATTTTTTTGTAAGTGCAATGAATTAAGTCAAAGTTTAGTTGAAAAGAGATATTTCAAAATGTACACGCATTGGATCTGAATGTAATAAAATATAATTAGAGTTTAAACCTAGTTTTGAATACCCATATTATAGTAAAATGTGTCCAGTTCACGATGAGTTAAGTTTAAAATCTTAATCACCCGAATCCCCGTTACACCGAATCTACAAAAACTCCAGCTTATCTAAGATTGACGTATAAGTTGACCTGTTGTTTTGCTAAAGTTCCAGGCATTATATGACCTATTGTTTGCGTGAATAGCAGGATATTTGTCTTTATTTATTTATCTTTATTAAATGTTCCTTTTGTTGTAGATAAAGTTATATTTTTTGAACGAAATAATAGAAGAATACAGCGTTTGTTCGCACTTCGTCGGATTCGCAAAAGGTCGGATTCTCATTTTGTCAGTGCTACTGTTTTTCTTCTAAAGTGTATTCCGACGAAATGAGAATCCGACCTTTTGCGAATCCGACGAAGTTCGAACAAATGGAATAAAGTCGTGCAATTTGCTAGTCATCGCTGTGAATGTATTTTCTAATCAATTGTACAAATAAATCATACTAAGTGCCAAGGGCTCTTGTGATTGCGTAGTTAAATATATTTCTGCCTTGCAAAAGATAGACAATGAGACAATATTATCGAAATTGTATTAGATAGTTTTCTCGTAAAGCTAAACTGTTAATCAAATCAAATCAAATGTTTTTATTCAAAATTGGTTTGGTTTACAAACACTTTTTGAAAGTCATGCAAGTTACGCCAATGCTTCAAAAAGGCCCTACTGTGAGAGGGCCCGGGAGAAGAAGCAGCAAGAAACTACCGAGTTTGTTTTTTCCTGCTCACAGTTACAGATAGCATTTATCATCTACTACAATCTATATTCATAAAACTCATGTCCAAGCAGTCTTGTCTTTAAAATAATCATCTAATTTGTAATATCCTTTCGTCCTAAGAATGCTTTTAATATGAGTTTTAAATTTAAAGTAAGGCATTTCTGTAAATTTCGATGGAATTTTATTATAAATATTTACACATATACCCATGAACGAGCCACCAGTTTTACATAGTCTAAAATTTGGTACAATCAGTTTAGCCTTGTTCCTCGTATTAATATTGTGGATGTCACTCTTCTTAAGAAAACTATCGTAATATTTCTTAACATACAAAACATTATCCAGTACCTATATATTGTGACACCACAGCTGCACAGTTAGAATATTAATTTCCTTAAAGAGATCCTTAAGCGAGTCCCTAGGCCTGAGGTTGTAAATGGCACGGACTGCTCTTTTCTGTAAGATCGTTAGATCCGACCACTATGCATCGGTCCGAATAATTCTAAATCTATATACGATTGATATTATTGACAAGGATAAATAGTTCAATTTTAGTCGGCAGATCTCTATGTAATCCAGAAAATATAATCTAATTCAATTTCGAAAACACTTATTATATCTTTTGCAGAGCAGTATTGTAATGTGTATTTTTCTATGTCATCGATTGTCGCACAAATTTTTGTACCGTGTATAGTACATTCCTTGCTTTACTTGTGTTAGATTTTGTCCTGAAGGTGTGGTTAGCGATGAATGTTTACAGAGGAGAGTAAATATGATTTTACTAAGTTAGTAAGTTAGTACACTCACTATCTTGGACTTCATAGCCACTTACTTAATCCATCCAAGAATATTTTTTTTTGGTTTATCACGTCGATAAATAAGTTAGGTATTTTATACCGTGTAGTAATTATTCAGTTCTATTTTATTGGTCCTTGCACAACATCTACCTACATTAGAGGTAGGTGTAATAGAAGTAACTCTGTGGCCAAAACTAGTCTAAAAAATTGCTGATCACATCTCCAAGGACAACTTACTCAGTGCATTAATCTGTCTAGATAATTTTAGATAGTTTCATTATATAAATTCCAGTCTTACAGTAGGTAATTTGAAATTGCACACATGAGAATTTTACATGTTATATTGTCAATGTGTGTCAAAATGATTATTTGATTTGTCTCAGGCTGAATTCGTGTATAATTGTTCACCCATCGGTGGGTGCACGGATAATTCGTGTATACGTGTTAACCCGGTGGGTGCACGAGTAATTCGTGTATACTTTTTCACCCACCGGTGGGTGCACGGGTAATTCGTGTATACTTGTTCACCCACCGGTGTTGTCGACAACATTGTCGATAATTTTAAAATGAAAAATAACATAAGTCAATTGTTTAACCGTTAAGTGACTCTTGAGTGCGGCCGTTAGTTTTTTAAATTCCATTTGTCATTGTTGCGAGGAGTGTAAGGACGTTGTCCGTTGCTATTTGTATTGTCTACACAATGGTGTCTTATGCTTAGATGTTTATGTATTTAACAAGCGCGATGTACAGATTATAATTAATTTGTTAAAATACATTTTACTTATTATCTAGAACTGTGTTTTCTTAAATTCAACCTGACATTCAAGTCTATTATTACTGTGGTACTACACGTTTCCTTCAAGTTTGCCCTTACCTCCCGTCCCGCTCCTCGTACCGCACCTCATTTAGTACGGACAGCAACGCTACCCGCGTGTTTTTGATGTCCCGTGAGGCGAGTACGTTCTTGAGTTTGTTGTTGATTTTGATGTTACTTTCGTTAAATTATTTTTCTATTGGTTTATTTTACGTTCGTTGATTTTTGTCGCTTCAATGACTAAAATAGAAATGTTTTACACGGTGGCAAACGTACTAATTTGTTATTTCAGTTAGTGAAATTATTTGATTACTTTTTTGTCTACAGTACTGTTAGCTTCGAAATCGTAACGGTCGACGAGGGCAAACTTGAAGTAAACGCGTAGTAGAAATGCACCTCGTTTCGATAGCGTTTTTTGTTGGTTTATTACATTCAAAAATATATGAAATTTAATCACACTCTCACTACGAAAATTACATTGCACAAAGCGCATACTTGTCCCACTATTTGGGTTCATCTACATTAACATTTATTTTGAACTTATGCGTTTTTGACCTTTAGCGTATAAATAAACCTTTTTTAGTATTTCAACTTGATTTTTTTCTTATAAAACTTAAAAAAGGATTTGATACTTTCTTATAAACAGAGTGCAAATACAACTTTACTTGTGTAATAACTTTATTTGAAACATGTACAAAAATATTTCTTATCCCTAATAACAGTCTTTGTATTTCAATAGATGTGTCCGCCGTAATGCATATTAGATATACTAGTTAACGGTATTTTGCTCTCCCACCTCTCCTCTCTCTCTCTTTCTCCCTCTCTCACACACACACTCCTGTCCTGTGCTGCGAGTGTCATACACTCTAATAAGATATCAAAACTACCCACATCCCGAGAACAAAATATGTACGGTCACTTAACTGCTCCGGACGGAAATCGAACCTTGTCTCGGCAGGACCACGATCAACTAAGTTAATCTTATAGGTACCTATATACCTACTAATTGTGAGTACCCGAGTTATACAACGAATTTATTACATATAAAATTTGACTATCACAAAGATTCAAACAAGTCAACATTCCATTTCCTCTATTCTCTTCTTGCCCATAGACAAGTCAATGGGTCCGTCCTGCCATTCCACGCTGCTCTCATCATGGACACTAGGCCTCCGCTCCGAGGAGCTGTTGCCGCTGTTGGGACAGATCATGCCGTACAGAGGCACTGGAGCATCCGGTTGGCTACCTTCAGCTGGAGACGGATTTCTGGTGTGCATTCTGAAAGACAATACTTTAGCTCGTAATGGTTAACGACCCTGTAGCATAGTTGGAAAGTAGTGACCATTGCTGTGAAGCGAAGGTCCCGTGTTCAAATATCGGACGGGGCAGATATTTATGTGACAGATAAATATTTGTACTCGGATCATTGGTGTTATAGGGATGTGATTTTAGTGTTGTCCACCCGCGGCGTGGTAACCTACTGTGGGTGGGGTATGAGAGTGTAAGCAATTATATTTATTTATTTATATTTAAAACTCTCATGAAGCGCTCATAGCCCGCAGGTGGTGCATTCGGTAGTTGGATGGGTGACCGCTAGTGGCAAAATATTTTTAAGCACATCCTTGCTTCGGAGTGCACGTAAAGCCGTGTAGGGTTGTTGTAGTAAGACAACAATGGTTAGGCCATGTCGGGTGGCTCGAAAACTTTCGCCGCCTTGTTTGGTCACTGACCCCTCCACCAATCCGCACTGGAGCATCGTGGTGGAGTATGCTCTAGGCCTCCTCAAGAGGAGAGACCCGTGCCCAGTAGTGGGCCATTATGCGTTGAAGCTAGTCACATATTTTGTTTTGATAGCTTGATGGTATGATGAAAAAGACGGGATACCTGATGAACACTTTTGTAGAGATTTTATGGGCACAAAAGTGGTCATAAACACCGCCTGATGATAAGATATACCTGTATGTAATCCTACGCATTCATTCAGTAATCATTACATCGACAACTATTATGGTTAATCTCACCAATTATTACCATAATGATAACCACTGATTACGTTTAAGCCTCTTATTATGTAGAAATTAATCTAATGGTAATATCACCGAGGAATCCCTTGACTTTGTTGTGTAGTTGAGGTGGGTACAAAATCTAATGATTTTATTTATAGATTGCTATTGCTATTTAGAAACGCATTAGTACGTTTTTATATGAGTCTTATTTTGTATACAATCTTGGCACTATGTATTTTTTTAACCAAATAGAACTCCTCAAAAAAATGGAGTACACTGACAAATGTGTGGTGATGGAGGCAGTGACGGATCCAGGATTATTGTTCGGAGGGCTTTAACCGGCTGACGCTACGAAATTAGCCTTATTTAAATCACGCTGAGCTTCCTATCCCACTGGTTCCGCCACGCCATGCGCTAATGATGTGGTAAGCTACTCACTTGTACTTCCGACAGGCGTCAGTGCGGTGCCGCTCGAGGTAGCGGTGCTGGCTGAACGCCTTGCCGCACGCCGCGCAGCGCCACTGCCACGAGTGGTGGCCGCGCGTGCGCTGGTGCGCGCGCAGGTTCGACCTGGGGACAAGGTACATCATCGGAAGAGGATCCTACTACATCACTATCAGTATCCCACGCTGTTCCATTGTCGTTTCTTCATTGGACGACCTTAAGAAAGAAGAGAGAAAGAAATGATTTATTTTGATAAGCATTATGCATTGCAGCAAGTTATGAATTGTCACATAATAAAGCAATTATAGAAAAAATATCAGTTAAATATTACTATATTGCTTGGTGAAAGTTGTGTGGTGCAAGTTGGTGAAACTTGTATGATGAAGCTTGAGTGGTGCAAGTTAGTGAAACTTGTTTGGTGTCGTGTGGTAAAACTAGCGTGGTGAATGTTGTTGAAACTTGAGTGGTTAAAGATGGTGAAATTTGTTTGTTGTGAAACTTGCTTGGTGTGGTGAAACTTGCTTGATATGGTGAAAGTTGGTAAAACTTGTATGCTGAAACTTTAGTGGTGCAAGTTGGTGAAACTTAGTGGTGCAAGTTGGTGTAACTTGTGTTTTGAAACGTGAGTGATGCAAATTGGTGGAACTTGCGTACCTAGTGCAAGTTGGTAAAATTAGCATTGAGTGGTGTGGTTAAAGTTAGTGAAACTCGTGTGGTGAATCTTGAGTGGTGCAAGTTGGTGAACTTGTTTGGAGTGGTAAAACTTGCTTGGTGTGGTGAAATTTGTGCGGTTAAAGTTGGTGAAAGTTTGTTGTGGTGAAACTTGCTTTGTGTGATGAAAGTTTGTTGTGGTGAAACTTGCTTTGTGTGATGAAAGTTTGTTGTGGTGAAACTTTCTTTGTGTGATGAAAGTTTGTTGTGGTGAAACTTGCTTCGTAAGGTGAAACTAGTGTTGTGAAAGTTGAAGAAGGAAAAACTTGTGCGGTTAAAACTTAAGCTAATTGGCAACAGTTCATTGGGCAAACATCGGGTTCGCAGTGTCGGTTCTCTACGCTAGTAATACTTAGTAGTTCAATGCCTACAAGATACATCAGGACGTTACCTATCAGCAAAGGTCCGGCCGCAGAGCGGATGAGGGCAGGGGAAGGGCCGCTCGCCGGTGTGCAGTCTCACGTGGCCCTTCAGCACCCAGGGCCGGTCGAAGCTCTTGCCGCAGTACGAGCACACGTGGCTGGGCCGGAGACGACGGTCCTGCCAGACAGATGGCAGGGCGGGAAAATCTGGAACGGAATTTTAGAGTATAAGGGTGAAGGGTTCATTCTTACTTTTTCTCCTCTCTTTCTTGGCCAGCAGCGCATCAGTGATGCCTTTGGTGTTGCTAATGTCCATGGGCGACGATAGCCACTTACCATCTGGCAGAACGTCAGCTCATCTGCCGGCTACTTCCATTAAAAAAAAACGTGTGTAAGTTCTTATGTACGCACGTAACAAGTTATACTTACCTCTTACTTATAAGTACCTCTCGCTCGCACCCACGACCCGCGCTAGCAATCCAAAACAACTCCAGCGAAAACTAAAAAACAATGATGATTGATACTATTGATGATGATTCAAGTATGCGAGATGAGACATGTGTCCCCTGTATTCAAGATATTTTGTCTTGAAAATAACAAGCACCAATTACATTTTAATCTGCATATTTATCGGGGGAACATTGAGCCCCCTAGAGCCTCCCCCGGATCCATTTAGTGCCTTCTAATAAAAATTTAAATGTGTGCAATTCACATGTGGTAGAAGTGAAACCTTCATAATTTTTGTTTTCAAGATAATGAGACGAATGTAAAATTTCGGAAAGATGATAAATGTAGGTCCACTCCACTCCGCCCCGCCCCGCTCCGCTCCACTCAACTCCCCTACCCTACCCCTGTACAATGCTTCCTATCTCACTTTAGAATTTATGTGTTTTTCTCTTTTTACTGGACAGTTGTCCAGTCGTTTCATAAAATTTCAAACCACCCCCGTACTAAAGAAGTTTTCACTTCAAAAAGCAAAATCTGTAATGTTTCTAAGATAGACTTATAAGACTAACCTTTTCCCAATAAAACATTATTGTCGGACTCCAAATCGGAATTCGGCAAATTTTCCTCATCAAACGATTCCTTGCAAAACAAAAGTTCCCGATTAAGTTTTTCATTTGCGTTTGTTGTCACCAAACACTTTAATTTCTCTGCGATTTTGTCAATTTCTGAACCGCCTTTGTTAGCGGGCTTCAAAGGCTCACGATTCTTTATTTCCTCAATAATTGGCGCCAAAGGTTCCTTTCTTAACTTTTTCTTACGCACTTCCGATTGTTTCTGGTCGCACGATTCGTTGATAAGCTGTGGTTTGCTTGCGCGACTCTCACTTGCTTTATTTTTTCTCTGTGCACGAGTTTTTCCAACGAATACTTTACGTTCGGTTTTTCCTTCGCTAGACCTCAAATTGTACGTGGATTTTTCAGTGATCTGCTTATGTTGGTTTACACTTTTGTTTTTCCCTGTTTCGGAAATAATTACAGCTTTTTCGCTCTCTGATGCATAGTCATAAGTTTCTGTATCTACAAACTGCTGAAGAAATTGACTTCTTTTTAAAAGTTGAAGGTAAAAACGTGTGGAAATTGGCACTTTGTCGTGGTATAAAGTTTCAGTGTTTTTTAAAAGATTTTTAATTTTTTTCGCCTGCATTTTTTTGTGCCCTTTTGCGTCGTCTGAAATTAAGTGTTAAAGATGATAATATTAGTAGATATTTAAACGCACGTGGGCTACATATCGAGGAATCACGTACAGATCAAAGCTATTGTGTTACCTAAAGCCCGCTGCATTTTTTTTATTTTATTTTTTGTTTTGTAATACGCAAATGCGACAATGCCGCTCTGTGGACAGATTTCAAACTTTTACTACGCAAGATGCAAGCGAGCTGCAAGTTCCGAAGAAAAATCGGAACCCTTATAGTTTCGTCATGTCCGTCCGTCCGTCCGTCTGTAACAAACAAAGCGCCTAGACCCTTAGTGCTAGAAAGCTGTAATTTGGCATGAATATATTCATATTCATGCCTATGTATTTATTATTTAATGCCATGGAACCCTTCAGCTCTCTTCGGTGAGACCTCGAAATTATATTTAGTTTTTTGAAATTTAAATGAAAATATCTCAATTACCATGGTCGGTAATGCATGTGGGTATTCAATATTCAAACAGGTAAAAATTAATAACAGTAGCAAAAATAATAAAATGCTTTTTTAGAAACTGGCTTATTTCAGATCCAACAGCAATGAGTTTTAAACGTTTAGGTACATAATAAAATTTATAAAATAAATTAGGCTGACTTACAGAAAAGTTAAGAATTACCTACCTACTAAAAATTCATCTTTTCTTGGCTTTTTTACTTTGTAACATAGGTATATGGAAATTTTTTCTATACAAAGTCCAAACCTATCGTAATAAACATCACTTACTTTCATTGGTAAATTCACTCGATTTATGTGTGGAAGAAGTCAAACCAGACCGCACAGACATCAAAAAACACTTGGGCATTGTGTCCACTTAATAATATAGTTTTAGCATCTAGTTTAAATGTAGTAAATAAAGAATATTCCCTGGAAGATATCTAATACTGTGCCACACTTGTTGGTATGCGTCAAATAGAAACAAGTGAGGTAAGTACATTATTATATTTTAGGAATTCCAATTTTGAGCGGCCGCGGTGAATTGTTCTGCCAGTGTCGCATCCTATCTTATGTCAACGACCGACCACAGACCCAAATTTAACGTTATTATAAACACTACTACACGTCCACGATACAGGTAGGGGATATTAATAATATCATATTATACTTACTAAAGCGCTTTGGAGTTTTCGTTCCATCTTTCAGGAAACAAAGTACTCTGTAATCTATAAATCAATCGAGCTTAATGATATAATCAACGTTTTTAATATCTAGCAAAATAAAATATGTGCTGAATTTTTGCCAGAATAATCAAATTGTGGACTGTAGGATTTTTACTACATGCGCCCTTTAATAAATCGAAAAGAGTAATTTAATTTTACAATGCTTAAACCTACTGAGGCTTGTAGTTTGATAATGGGTGTATGCAAGGAAAGCATGTTTAATTAAATGGCGCGCGCGCGGAAGACGGGGTGTACGTGCGGGGAGGCGCGGGGAGCGCGGGGAGTGCGGGAGGTATCAGCAGGAGTGGAGGGCGCGCATTGATTATTCGCGGCCGAGACGCGGTGGCGTGCGGATGTGCATCGTGTTTTCAGATTTGCCGCTCAACGATCGCAACACCGGGAGATGCTAAACATTAGCGGGGCGTTCCTACGCGTGTGTCTGTGTTTTGATAAATTGGCTGTGTCTAGTGCGTGACTGGGTTCCCGCTGTGATGTCGAGGTAGAGAAAACATCGGCGAGGCAGGGCGGCAACATGGGCAACTCCTGTAGCTCTGGACAAGCGCATAAGGACAAGGATAATATATCGCAGCAGTCCGAAGAGTGAGTAATGATGCGTATGAATCTTGACGCGCCATGAAGGTCATAGCACTCGGTCACAATAGCTTCTTTAGCTAAATGGGTTAAGTGAAAACAACGTCGTCACACATTTATTATTTGTGAGTCGTAACGCTTTATTATTGTGCGGCAGCCGGAGATAAGCGAGACTGTCGAGATCAAAATAAATCAATACATCGACAGCACTTGCCTACAGGTTGTCTTGTCTTGTCTTGTCAAGGATTCCCACGGGTGGCGTTTGAATGAAAACAATTTGGAGACTGAACAATAACGCTGTTTGCGGTTACGATTTACTCACGATGAGAAACCATTTGCGATAAAAATTATTCACAGATAATTTTTTATTTGTTTCGCGAAACACTGAGAAGCAAACATTTGCATATTTGCAGAGATTTTAATGAGTCTACGATAATTCTATAGCAGAATCTTGAATTGTTTTAGCAACAAAGAATCATAACATGAAATTACTACCATTTCAAGAACCTATTGATGCTGGTATTGGTATAAAAGCAATAGGTAATATATTATAATACCTCTACATAATTACAACGTTCTGACAAACTCTCTATTGATTTCGGATAGCAAGACCCTGTTTGATCCTTAGGGATCCCTTCTAATAGGGATGTTATGATTGGGGTATCATTGCAATTGTAAATTGAAGTATTTACTAATTTTGATTAATAAGCTCCTGAAAATCATAGTCAGTGTTGATAACGTAAATCTATAAATATTCAAAGATTCATATCAAGAACTTTTATATAAGGAAAGAAGAATGTCAATGGAAAGATGATGAAAGAGAAGCACAACTATGATTTTTAGAGTTTAAGCTCAATGCCGATGCATAAAAATTAATGATTTTAATTCCATTAGGTACTGAAACTCCAATACCGAAATAAGATAAAAGTCACAAACATTTAGGATCGATTGAAGGAACTTTCGATAGGTAAATCTCACTTTTAGACTTAGTAGCACTTGTTTGTGGGCCTGAATTAATAAGTCTAAAACATGAAAATCTATATAAATTAAACACAGAGATCTTTGTTCGGATGTCCATAGACTCTGAAACCATCCAACCGATGTGCTCCAAACTGATTTCATTTGAAAGGTGAAGATGGTTTGAGGCCACTAAAACAATGCATTTAGGCAAATTCGGTTCACATAAGGAATCGATTTTCGAATTGCTCTATATAATTTTTTCCCTAAAGCTTTATCGTGTTAAATTCTTGCAAAATTAAGTAAAATCACTGTACTATTATTTCTTCTGTGGTAAAATCACAAAATGCTTAACACGGAAAACAGGGAAAACTTAGGAATTGCAAAATACTTTTTGCACTCCCTAATATTACCTAACTTCCTTAATTGTTTTCATTTCGCATGTAAAGTTGATTTAGTTTTAACTTTTATAGATTTATGGTCATATTTTTTAATTAAGCACCATAACTTCATCCCTTTTCGCTGAGCTTTTCATTAATTATCTTCAAAACCCAAAACGGTCTCATAAGCCCATAAAAGTCTCAGATCATCCATCCATCAGTCTTTGTAGTCTCAGATATCCGTAAGGAATACTGACCAGTCATCCACAGTAACCAATTCTATTGCAGATTGCTACACAATGCTTTCGGAACAAGTGATAACGAATTTTAATACGATTATCATTTTGAAAAATTTGACAGTGTGCAGTATTCGAACCCAGACCTCCGTGGAGAAGATCAACTTTCAAACAACAAGGCTATCACAGTTCTTAATGATTGTTATCTCTAACTACATTAATGTTTTAACTTTTCACACAAATAAACACTCTTTATCGTAAAGGTTAAGCTATCAGAATGTGTCGCTAGGTGTTGTATCAATAATTTATTTGGTCGCAACTCGCAACATAATTATTGATTGGGACGCAAAGCACGTTCGAAATTACGTTACATTCTTGTACCGTGAGTGGTACTTTAAGTGAGGACGACACGCTAGATCCGAGTGTCCCCCGCTCGAGTATTTAACGAGTATTTATTTTCGGAGGGATTATTTTTACACGTGCCTGTGTGAATGCTCTGGAGACACTTCGACCGATTCGCGCCTATTAAAACATAACTGCTTCGAATCAAAATAAAGAGCATGCCATTCCTAAGATCTTTTGCCAGCTATTTCCAAATAGTTATTCTCCATTTATTATAGTGGGAACTGTGTGAATGATTGGTAAGGTTGCGACGTGTTTAGATGAGTTGCACGGTTTTGGAAATAGATAATTTTTATCTGCTGGAAAAATTCTTAATGAATCGATAACATGCTTAAGTTTAAGCATGTTGCTCCTGCTTTCAAGCGTACCTACGAGTATGCCTAAAACTGGTCTAGTGGCAGTAGTTCGGTTACTAGTCCGGTCAACCGAGCTTAGTCCATCGAGGTCTGCTTCTAAACATGAAACTCCTTTTGCACTAATCTAATCAAAGCATTCAAAATTCCATGAATCTCTGCCATTTCTGGGTTTTAAACTAATTTGGTTAACAACACTCCTTGCCAAAATGTTTTCATTCGAGGGTCCTTCATCCAATATTGGACTAAAATGATCTTTGTTGCACAGTTGGTAATCCTTATTTGTTCAATATCATTTTGCATTTGGTTGGGTTTATACCGTCATTAATCACTTTTAAGAGCGTTCTATACGCTGAGCGACATCCAATGTGTTTATCAATTGTGTGACCACGCCTGAGATTGATGCTTGATTAAATAGATTAATATTGTAGTAAAAGTGTGATCTAAATATTTTGGAATGGAGATTACTGGTTCCAAACTATTTTGAATTAGCCGTGAAGTATTACTATGTTTCTGAGACATTTTGAGGGAGTTTAAAGCCTTGTTCTTGTTCAGAAGCATTAATTACCCCCTAGTATTATTTTCAGGAGACCTATCTGAAATCATCATTACCATTCTTATTTGTTCAAGTAATCTACGATCTATTAACGGGTACTGCAAGACATAAGAGGTTTAAGGTTTGAGGGACTTTCGGTCTTTTATGTTCTTAATCATATACAGAATAAATCCTGCGTGGTTGTCAAGGGATGCCCTTATATTATAAATATGTAAAATGTGTATAAAATAAATTAATAAATAATAATAACATTCTTGTGTTGTCTTTTATTCCGAAGGGAATATGCAGTGCACTGGTTTCTATTACAATTTAATTTGATTGTCTCTTGTCTCCATAATAAAATGTTCTTATTATAGCAAATTCTTATCTTTATTTCATGTTTTCTGGCCATAGTTAGAATAGTTCAAACAATTTTATTTTATTTTCTCTGCCAGCAGAATATTCTCTAGACTTAATAGACTTTTACAACCTTGACGATATGTAGTTTTTTCTTGGAGGAAAACTACGAGAATCATAAATATGATTTAATTGGACAGTATTGTTATTTTTATGATGCTACTTACTTATTATGAGATGCCATAAAATTATGAAAAGTTTTGGTTTTCATCCAATTAGACTGAAGTGCACCTAAAAATCTTCCAGAGATGGAGTTCGAAAGACGAATACTTCTTGGTATAAAAGCCGCAATCCTCATTCAATATCCTATTTATGCTATATGTACTGTGTATAGGGATACCTTTTTCTTTTTACGTTATCTTATATAAATGATAAGAGGAATGATACTCATAGGTACATAAATTATCTAGCATTCTTCATTGAAACGAAAAATCTGTTACAGTTAAGTATATACCTATTATGTTATTATATCACAAATTATCAACTAGCAGTTGAAAAATTATATTTTTAATCACGACGAAAAAAGAGGGGTGTTATTAGTTTAACGTGTTTGTGTATTCATCTTACTTACTTAGACGAAAATTTTTCCATCTGACTACTGAAGGTCAATTGGGAGCAATTCATTCCTAATTCATAACCAAATTCAATGATGAAGTGGGAAAATTTTTGTGCGTCCGAGAGAAGTTTGTGTGGCCGGAGTAGCAGGTGTAACCAGTACTGTCATCAGCATAGCAATGTATGCCCCCGGTTTCGGGCATATCATTGATGTGCATGCAGGCCTCCTCAAGAGGAGAGACCCGTGCCCAGTAGTGGGCCATTAATGGGTTGATGCCATTGATGTGCATGATAAACAGAGTAGGTGACAGAACAGACCCTTGTGGAACGCCAGCGTTTATGAGTTGACTATCGATACTATCGATAGTCTATCGATGTTTAACGTACACTATTAATCATTATTATTATAACATACAAAACTATTAAGGAAATGTGACTGAACGCCATTGGCGCTTATAACAAATATTGTTGTGGCTAAAACGTTTTTCATGTTAAGAGTAAAACCGTCAACAATCAACATAAGTAGAGCGTGGAGCACAGCAGGATATCACATACCTATATACTTATTGCTGATGGAGAGTCTACCTAGTTAAGTATCAATAATAATAATAATAAGAGTTGTAAGTGCGCTTCAGTATATTGAAAGCGTCAGAGTTTGAATGTAAAAAATAGGTTTCCCAATTATTAAACAATTTATAAACTGTTTTGATTTTTTTTTTTATTTGAAACGATGAATTCCCAGGTTGGTCCCATATTTATCAAAATTCAGTTCTGATGGTGAGATCCATCCGAAAATCAGTGATAGGTATTGTATTCAGCAATAACTTAAATGGTCCTTTTTCGAACTATTTTATTTTCTAAGTCAGTTATATTTTTGGTATTTTTTAATTGTGGGTAGAAGTATTGCCTACGAAGATGGCATACTGTGTGACTTATTTTACCAAGATGGAAAAATTATACTCTGGATTTGTCTTTCATAAACGCCACAAGCAAAATATAGATTCATTTGCTATCTAAATTTGTAACGGTGTACAGCGTGATAAATTTGCTTTTCCCTCAAAAGATGTCATACGGGTAATGAAGTGTACACAGGAAATTGAAGTTACCCTGGCGGATTTAGGGGTTGGTAAAAAGGCAAGGAATATACTACCAGGTTCGAGTTGGCGATTAATATAAAACGGAATATGTATGAAGCTAACCAAAGACAGCTATTATGAGTCTTATCGCGGACAACTTTGTTCTCTTTGCCTTTAATTTTAAAAAGGAATAGCTCAGCGACCCAAAGAGGCTTGGCCTCCGACATAAGAATACGCCATTTCTTTCTATCCTAGGCTACTTCTCGCCAGTTCAAGTTAAGTTTCTGCAGTTATTTTATATAATTCTGCCACATTAGGTACAGTGTTATTTCATAGTAAGCCCCTCTCGCTCCCCCCTCCAAATCAATCATGTGCGTGACCCCTGACTCATTATTTCCTCACTTCTTTGAAGCCCTCTTCCCAAAACAAACATCGCCTCCCCCGAAAAATAACTGTATCTGCCAGTGTTTTGCATCCCCACACGCAAATAATATTTAAATTGGTTTCTTTATTGCATTTGCCACAGACCTAATCGTATATGTCGCTCACCTAGTAATATAAGGGCAAATCTGCAAAAAATGCGAAATTTAGTTCACATGGTATACGTGTCTTTACATAGTGGTAAATATGTAATAATGTTTATACTGGTAACCAAACCCGTACAATCTATAATAAACGTAAAAACAACCCATAAATAAATTTTAAACATTTTTATATAATTTTTGAAATTCGTTTCTGTAAAATATGACAAACGTAGATGTGCCGTTATATTACTAGGTGTGCGATGTGTATGTGCATTCATGTGTTTCTACTGTTTGTGTGTTAACTATCCGTTAATGGGGTAACTTAGAGTGAGATCTATAACCCGCTCGGACTTTATACCTTTTCGAAATCCTTAAGAGCTCTTTAATTTGATACGTATTGCGTTATTCGCTTTATTTTTATTTTTTGATACTTCAAACAATGGCATCTCACAGCCACCATATTATTATTATTATTTTTTTAATTTCACTTATCTAAGAACATATTATGTGTTAGCATTGAAGTCATAACAATTTTTAATTTCTGACTTTGTATTTAAAGTGGGTGGTAGATCGTTTATTCCTAAGTTTGGGTTACGCGGCGAATAAAGTAGATGGCCTTAGTATTATAAAGAAAAAAACTGTAGATTTGGAGGTCTAAACTAAAAACTGTGAAGATATTGAAAAAACTGTAAATCTACAGATAAAACTGCAGAGTTGGCAACGCTGGGAGGCTGGCTGGCAAGACAATAGCTCTCCTCGGATATCCCTCTACCACATCTCTACCATACTCAAAAATGGCAGTTGACAATTTGCATAGTGCTGCCATCTTCAACATCCAAATACACCTGAGCTTATTCCGGCTTCACGTTCCATTTTATGATCTCCGACAGATATATAAATAAATAGCCAAACCGCGACTGAAGCTAGTCAGCGGACTATCTTGAAATCAAATCAAGACTAAAATAAAAAAAATAAAAATCATTTAGCCTGCAAAGATTCAGTTTTTCTTTCATTAATAAACGAAAGTGAATTAATTATAAAAACAGAGCTTCAGAAAGAAAGTTTATGAATTTAGATCCCTCAGAGATAAAAGATATAAAACTCTCGGAAAGATAATAGTGAAGTACCCAAAGTATGTACCCAAAGTATGTACACTCTAGAGTCGAAGAAAAACTTTTTGAATATTTTAACACGGCTTTCGATACTGGTAGGTAAGAAACGGTGTAGTAAATATTATAAATTACTTTTTATCACATAATTCATATTTTTTATCTGTACATAGATACCACCCGTTCCCCTTAGCCCCAGAAATATAACCGAAAAATATCGTTAGTTCTTATGACTTCTATAATTAAAGCGCTACATGTAACTTTGTAATTTATTTGCGTAATTTTATTAGATATAAGCAAAATGTATTTATACTGCCAGTTCAAGTCTCGCCAAATACTCTAATGTGCTCTTAAATAATAATAAACACTGAATATTATTTTATGGAGTAACCACGAAGTACTGAACTGTGACGTGGTAGGTAGTTAGTATTACGAACGAAAGATATGCAAATACTGAAATAAAACGAGGTCTAAGGAAATGCTGAAATAAACAGAAAATACTGGACGCAATTGGATGCGGTTTTCACCATTGTTCTTCTGTCTATCTGTCGTTAGTTTTAAGATAGATCCTCTATCTTAATGCGGTTTTATACTGTGCTTCTGTTGTTGTCAGAAGTGCTTTACATTTGACATACAGCGTTAAGATGCCTTCGTGTATTAAAACAATGTGATTGGTGTAGTGAAACAAAAGATAAACGTGTGTGTGTTGTAGCTCTTTTCGGAACAAATTGGATGATTTGTAAGGGTATAACGTATCTATATATTTTTAAATATCATTGGAATCAGTAGGATTAAACCTAATTATTTTTAACGAACAAACTATGTTTGCTAATAAAAAAAATGGTTGTCTGTAAAGTCGGTTTACGGACGGTAGTTTAACGCGACAACGTCATGACAAAGCTCCGCTCCGCTCCGCCCCGCTCCACTCCGCTCCGCCCCGCCCCACTCCGCCCCGCCCCGCTCCGCTGCGCCCCGCTCCGCCCCGCTCCACTCAGCTACGATCGCCTACGGCTCGTCTACGGCATCGGCTACGATACGCCGATCGTAGCCGATAGTGCCTCTCTCTCGCTTTTGCCACTCTCTCGCTCGCGGAACGCTACATTTTTTCATAGATGCGCCCGGCGCTCATCGTTTTAATAGACGTTATCACGTCAAAATAAACTGTTTTGAAATTTGACACTGTGTGAATGAATAATCTTAATTGCTACATGCAGTTAATTAATTAGATATTGTTGTCGCCATTAGTTAAGTACGACTCGCGAAGTGAGACAGACGGACGGTTTGTCTGTGCTAATTATATTGTTCATTATTACTGAACACGGTAACACTACATGGTAATGAATGAATGTCTCAGTATTCATGTTAACTAGAGATTCGCTCTGCGATGTAAATTCGACCGTATTTCTAATAGTTAATAGGTTAAAGTTTGATTGTTAGGATATTGTTTTGATGTTCGTTACTCATTTACGGAAGAATTTTAGCAAGAAATAAACAACCGACTTCAAAATAACTCAAAAACTACTCGTCAGATCTAGCTCAAAAAGTGGGACCACATGACAAGCACCAGCTTTCTATTAAAAAAGAATCATCAAAATCGATTTACCCAGTCGAAAATTCTGAGGTAACAAACAAAAAATTAAAATGTGTGCAATTCACACGTGGTAGAAGTGAAACCTTCAAAATTTTTGTTTTCAAGATAATGAGACGAATGTAAAATTTCGGGAAGATGATAAATGTAGGTTTCACTACTCCGCCCCGCTCCACCCCGCCCCGCTCCTCCCAGCCCCGTTCCGCTACGCTCCACTCCGCTCCGCTCCGCCCCATTCCGCTCCGCTCCCCTACCCCTCACTCCTCTACCCTACCCCCGTACAATGCTTCCTATGTCACTTTAGAATTTATGTGTTCGTCACTTTTTACTGGACAGTTTCGTTTCATAAAATTTCAAGTCACCCCCGTACTAAAGAAGTTTTCACTTCAAAAAATACAGTCGAATTGAATAGCTCCTCCTTTTTTGAAGTCGGATAAAAACTACTAAACGGATTTTCATTAAAATAAGATATACGGTACTTATTATTCAGGAAAATGCGAGAAAAGCGCGGGCTTCAGTAATTAATATACGTAACTAGCTGCCCGGACAGACTTCGTTCTGTCAAAAGTTAATAGTAATAAAAAATAGGGGTACATTATTAGGGGGATGAAAATTAGATGTTGTCCGATTCTCAACCCTAGCCGATATGCACGCTAAGATTCACGAAAATCGGTCGAGCCGTTTCGGAGGAGTTCAACATGTAACACCGTGATACGAGAATTTTATATATTAGATACAGCTTTCGCCTATTGATGAGCCGGTAGTCCAGTTGTTAGCGAACTTAAAAAACAAAAAGACGCTTCACACTCATAGCCCCACACTAGGATTCCCTGTGTCGTGGGTGCCATGGACAACACACTAGACAAGGACATTCACACACAGACCGAGAACAGAAATTCAAATTCATTATTCAAATTTCCGCATCGCTGGGAATCGAACCCAGGACCCTCGTTGTGGCGAAACGGTATGGTAACCATTGCGACACGGGTCGTCGAACTTGCCTGTGAACTGAAGATCATCCCAGTTTTTATTCCGGGGGATGATAGTTGTCGGGTCGGATTTGCAATGTGTCCTTTGTGTGTCCTTACCACCCCTAACACACGGAATTCTATTCGTGAAGGTTTATTTACTATTTTTAATTTTAATAATGACGCAATATTAAGTATTTTTACATCAGTCTATCTTCGACATTATCTCTACATGTCAAGAGTTGGGCTCCAGAATCTATTAAAAGACATGTTACTATTATACTTTTTATTTAACTAGTGATTTTTTATTTATTTAATAACAAAATCCACAGCTCTTAATGTTAGGAATTACAGATCTTACGAAGCAAATCATACAGCCAATTACGGATTTACATTTTTGTATCTATATTCTATACCTATAATAACAAAGCGGTCGTCACCGTGTGTGTGTGTATGTGTGTGTGTGTGTGTGTGTATGATATTATGACTTTTCCAGAGATTATGACACTTTTTAGGGGGAGGACGCGATATAATGACAGGTTCTCCGACTTCCCTAATCAGTCCTTTCTGCTTAACAACGTCCATTTGTACAGCTGATTTCGGTAAATAATTTAATTTAATCGAGTTTCGACACGCGTCCTTATGTAACGCAAAGTTTCCTCTCAAAGGATTCCTTGAAACAGTAAGCACTTTGAAACGACGGCTGCCAATCAAATACTTTCACAACTCCCCTTGGATAATTTGGGACTTACAACTTAGTAATTTGTTAAGCTTAGCGTGAAATCTTACGTTCAACTTAGGACTGATAGATTATTACTTCCTAACTTTTGATGTGGCGTCGACTTCGGATTTTTCAGGATTTTTGTGATGTTTAAAACTCAGGATAATGTCTTTATGGACTTGGGTAAGAACTATTTCTAAAATATCTTTTGTCTTTTTTGCCGTTCTCGAAGTGCAACGTGAATTTTTGCTTGTGCTTTTTAACTGACTTCAAAAAAGGAGGAGGTATTCAATTTGACTGTATTTTTTTATGTTTGTTACCTCAGAACTTTCGACTGGGTGAACCGATTTTAATGATTCTTTTTTTATTCGAATGCTGGTGCTTGTCATGTAGTTCTACATAAATTTGAATGAGATCTGACAAGTAGTTTTTGAGTTATCCCTAATTTTAAAGTCGGTTATTTTTTGCCAAGAATTATTTTATATTATGTATATTAAAATTTGATAGATATGACATAATATGAGAATAGGTCGTAAAGTATATTTCATACCACACGGTGATTAGGTTGTCCCTATCAAGAAATTTTTTGGCAGAACAACGTTTGCTGAGTCAGCTGGTGTAGTGTAAATATAATACTTGAATATAATTACGCCTAGTCAAAATCTCACCGTAAAATTCCTAGCGTTTAATCCGTGAGATTGGAGAATCGCCACGATGCATGATGATTACATCTCGGCTTACAATGTTTGTGGAATGCGTACAGATACTTCTCGTATTTTAATATCTTGGTTTTCGTGACCTACTTAGCGGTGTGACGCGCGTGATTCGTGAACGTCACTTTGTCTCGCTAGATACTACACCGGATATACCGAGTTACTCGTAAGGGGCCATCCATAAATTACGTCACATGTTAGGGGGGGGGGGGGGGGTCGATATAGTGTGACATTGTGTGCCAAGGGGTGGGAGGGGGTCCTAAATTTCGTGACGACACATTTCAAAATCGAAAAAATCTGTTTTTAATATTTACCTATACAATATAATTATAGGTAAATATTAAAAAACAATGGAAATAAAACTTATTTCGGAACTGCTGTTTTCATTTAACAATTTCTAGATGCAAAATTTCATAATATGTGACGTCACATTAGGGATGGGAGGTCTCACAAATGTGACCAGCTGTGACAAAGACGAGGGGAGGGGTCAAAAAGTCATGAAATTAGTGTGACGTAATTTATGGATGGCCTCTAAGTAGATCATCCTACTACTTAATAATAATAATAGTTTGTTAATCTTTCAAGTATAAACTACTGAACGGATTTTCATGAAATTTAGCACACAGGTAGACCATAGTCTGGAATAAGGTACGGGGTACTTAATATCCCAGAAAACGTTCGAGAGCGCTAGTAAATTATACGTGTTTCATGAAAAGGATATTATAAAAGTAAAGTAAAGAACATTATATATGTGCCTGTGTGACGTCATCCATAAACAGTGCAAGTGCGAGAGAGAAAATGATGTGCGCCGTCTCTTTTGCACGTTTTATTACTCCGCCTGCCACGAGTCTTTGCGTTTAATATAAATAGAGATAGTCTATTAAAGAATAAATATTTAATTCAATTCATTTAATTAATGCAACATTGAAGTAGAAATTTTGGTACGAAGTTCCTTATCGCGCGTTGCAAAAGGGGGCTAGACGGAAAAAATTAAGACGAAAAGTTGTAACGACACTTTTTGTCGTCGTTACAACTCGTGCGGCGTCGTTACAAGTTGTGCGGACGATCATGCACATTAAGTTATTATTGCTATTTCTCTTGTCATGCCAATCAATATGCGGAAGAGCGACAGTGATAGAACAAATCCTTCACTGCCACTCTGACACCTTGCCAGAGTGGCAGTGACGGGAGAAATGGCAAGTGTATATTACAATTCCTTCAATAATTAATCGAAAGGAACTTCGTTCCATCCGGGTGTCCCTTGACACCTCTCAAGTTTTTTTATTTGTATTTATGTAATATTAACTTTGGCAAGCAAACATGTAAAAATAGCTGACAGATAATTTAATTTCGAGGATCTTGTGTTTGGCGAGTTAACTCTCTAATAGGTTTTTTAACATAAATGAAATAGGTTTGAGAACCCATGGTTTGTCCCAATCAAACAATAAATTCAGTAGACAGCTAGACAGATCTTATTACAGCGAGCGTATTGGAGACGGAACAAGCATGACGTAGTTCGTGCCGCGTGCGTATATCAGATATTAAACGTAAATGTACAAGTATGTAGGTCAAGAGACCTCTTCGCTGTGGATACTTTTAATCAATTATATTTCCTTTATATTATACTAGCAGTTAGCACTGTGCTCGCGGCTTTGCTCGTGTTTTGTGGGATAATAAGTATCCCGTACCTTATTGCAGATCATGGTCTGTCTGTGTGCTCAATTTCATGAAAATCCGTTCAGTAGTTTTTGCGTAAGAAAGTAACAAACATACATAAAAATTTTCACATTTATGATTAGGTATAATAGTAGGACAGGTATAGATAGTAGGTATAAATAGGACTGCTGGAAAATAATTTATCTGAACAAAATTGAGATCAATACATATTTTATAATATGTAATAATCTGTGTAAGTTCGTCTTCAAATTTATTATTTTCACAGAAAACGTCTTCTCAGAAAAATAATAATTTAAGAAATAATTACCCGACTTTTACGGTCCCACCCACAGCTTCCACCCTGTATACGAAGACCAAAGTAACTGATAAAGTTTACCCAATCAATTAAATATACTTTGGTGATTGTTAAGGTTTCGCGAAATGTTGAGTATTAATAAATTATTCATTTAAATTTAATTTATCCGCAATAATTCTTGAGAAATTTTAAATCAATTTCATTTTCATACGTTTCATTTTATTTTAGTACTATCGCTCTGCCCTCGGCTTTCCCCGCATTTTCCGGGATATTAAGTACCCCGTATGTTTCTCCAGATCCTGGTCTAGCTGTGTGCTTAATTTAATGAAAATCCGTTCAATAGTTTTTTCTTGAAAGAGTAATAAACATCTATACAAACTTTCACATTTATATTAACTACGAGTAACCGCCCTCGCTTTGCTTTAGTTTTCTTATTTTTTTACACCTTGAGTTACATTATTGGAGTTTTATTAAGGATCCCTAACTTTTTGAAAATATAATATAGCCTATGTCACCCGGGGATAGTGTAGCTTCCCAACAGTGAAAGAAATTTTCAAATCGGTTCAGTAGTTTCGGAGCCTATTCAATGCAAACAAACAATCAAATCTTTCCTCTTTATAATATTAGTATAGAATATAGATAAGTATCTGTATACCTTGTGAATAACAATAATTGTTTTTTTTGTAGTTCGACCGAGGGCTAAACATTTTTGCAACGTCTAATAGCGGCGTTAAAAAATATACTTTGTAAAAAAAATTACTGTTCACCGATCGATGTTCTAGTCCTCATAGTCCGGTCTAGAGCATCTAGAGTTCATAAAGCCCTGTGACATATGGACGGACGGACCGACAGTCATGAGACAGACGAACAGTCGAACGTCATACCTACGAATAGGGTCCCGTTGGCACAACTTAGGTACGGTACCTTATATTGACGCCAGTAGTATTTGCAAGGAATGGGATTGCCAAAGTGAATTTGGGAAGTTTGAGTTGATTTAAAACTAATGACTAATTTATTTTAGTAATTTACATAACTCCGTTACAGCCACTTAGGCCTCTTGAGGTAATGTATGTTAACAGATATTTTATTTATTACCAAACTACATAATCAAACGAAATTTAATTCAAATCACTGCAATAGTTAGAAATGGGACATCTAATCACAAGATTCTGGCACCGCATCAAAGTGCATTTAGGCCTGCAGTTCGAATCAGGTGTTAACCGGCGGCCATGTTTGTTTTTATTTTTAAAATACGATTCATTCCAATGACAGTAAACACTTGGCGCGTCGTTATCCCGCCCAAACGATAGTGACAGATCATTACGAGGCGGCAAAGGTAATTATTCATGGTGCCATCGCCACTACATTTGAATGTATTTGCAAATGTGTAACGGTATGCGGTTTCGATGTTCGTTTATGATGAAATACGTACGAATACTTAGCGAAATTATTATTATTTTATTTATTTATTGCTTAAAAAGGTACTGCAGCATTAATGAAGCCATTGAGGCTCATAGTCTAGTGCTACAAACAGAGTTCACATCGATACTATTTCACTGATTTATAAAAAACTGTTTTAACTTTGTAATTATACTTTGTAAGCTAGGTAGATAATGTTCTTTCTTTGGGGCCGTTCAAGTATTAAGTAAGCACTAGGGGGGGGGGGGGGGGCTTTGTTTTGCTTATTTTGGATGACATGGGGGGTAGGGGAGTCTAGATGATGTTTACGTCATCGGTAGTTATTATAACATTATAATATAAAAAATACATTGAAAAATGTTTACGTTACCATGGGGGGAGGGGATAAGAGCTTTGCTTACTTTTGCTGACAAGGGGGACGGGGGGGTAAATAATTGTAATAAATCTGCTTACGTAATATTTGAACGGCCCCTTTAGTAAAACTATAACAAAAATATATTATGTATTGAGATACTTACTTACAGCAAGCCCTTTCATTTGGCATACCACACGATACGGTTTGCAAAACAGTTTTTGTTTAATTTTGATTTCCTTAATTATTTTTTCAAAATTTTGTTGTTTAGTTTATACCTTCATATTTGGGTCACAAAAAAGTACATGAGTACCAAATTTTAACTCATTTGGTCTAGTAGTTTTGGAGTAAATTGGCTGTGAACGGCGGTCGCCCAGACGCAAGAGTGATCCTATAAGGCTTCCGTTTTTCGTTTTTTCATAAGGAACCCTAAAAATCATGTGACAATGTAATATTATAATGTACAAAAATCAGGATTTTTACGAGTTTCAATTTGAATTATCGTACGTAAACCAAAATCATTGTCCAAAGGCGAACAATAAAGAAGACATTCCTCACCACATTTTACAAATATTTAGCCAGAAAGAATGGTTGCTAGCTCATAGATCACCGTAATGTGTTAAACAAGCCCATAATAGCCACCGCCACCGATGATGAATGGCTCGCAAACCAAACAAGAAGCGAAATATGAAAGTTTACTCATCGAACAATTACTACGTTTTCTTGCTTCTTACCACGAAACTAATTAATTTACTCAATTGGATAATTCACTAGTCTATGGTCTAATTTCTAAACGTAAAGCCAATGTGACACCATAGGGTCCATGGATAAAGTCTAATGGTGGCCACTCACGGTCAGTCCATCGCGTCAAATGGCGTGATATACAGCCAAAATTTGATCGTGAATGTGAAAAACTGATGGCGTGATTTAAAAAAATTGTATGTCCAATCGCGCCATTTTGACATATGTCGCTTGGCGTGGCTCCAAAAATGACGCGATGGAATGACCGTGAGTGACCACCATAAAGGGTGTCGATGGCCACTGACAGATGTGAGTCCAACATTGAAACATAAAACATTTTTTTCAGGGTACCTCCCCTACAGATAACGTGAGGATGATTTTTTTATTAGTCGCATACCCTATAGTGTGGAGGTATCGTCGAAAATGTCTTTCAAAAATAGTATAGATCTTCTAAGAACATTTTTGGAACTAGGGGTCCGTTTGCGAAATATTTGGCTATAAAGTGCTAATTTTGGTTAGAGTCAGTGCCCCCTGACAGCTAAACGGTTGGAGTTGGACACAGAGTTGGACAAGTTAAAAAAATTACAAAGAAAACTATCACGGCTATTTTAGCATAATGTAGATAATGAGATCGAACAATCGTGTTCGGAGCGATAGTAACGCACCAACTCAAGAGTAATGGTGGCCACTCACGGTCAGTCCATCGCGTCAAATGGCGTGATATACAGCCAAAATTTGATCGTGAATGTGAAAAACTGATGGCGTGATTTAAAAAAATTGTATGTCCAATCGCGCCATTTTGACATATGTCGCTTGGCGTGGCTCCAAAAATGACGCGATGGAATGACCGTGAGTGACCACCATAACTAACGGTAACTTTAATCGCTCCTTAGTAAATAATCACCATACAAATTCTGTACTAAGGAGCGATTTAAGTAAGCGTTAGTGACTGTGAGTTGGGGCGTAAGAGAGTCTTACGCGATTGTTGGCGATATTGTTGGATTGTGGAAGAACTGTACAACCTTCTTAGTGGAATAAAGAGCTCATCGGTCACATCAGTGGTATTCTTTCGAACCTACACACCTGACGGGTGTAACAATATCATTTTTTTTTGTGAAAAAATGTTGACTCACTCTGGTTTACTGTATGTCAATGCAGTACTGAAAGCACATAACAAAATAAAAGCTTTGTTTTACTAACGAGTTTTAATTATTAATGAAAACAATAGTAATCAGTAACCAATATTACCAAACAATCCTGATTCAGCATTGTTCAACGATTTTGTACAATATTTCCAATTAAAACATATTGTTTTCCACTCCACGATTTCACATTGTATACCAAATAAATTATTAAATAGGTACATGTAGGAGTGCCACCGATACCGCAAAGCTACAAAACAAAGCTCTATTTTATGGTAACGCTAACCGCTACGTGGTGGAAAATGTAATAATTTTAATGATGTTAAATTACGTAGTAGGTACATTAGTAGTATATTATAATTACCTGCGTAGTGTAAACAACATAATTTTTTAATAACTTTCCATAACGAACCATTCGGCCTTAAAAAAATCAAATTATCTTTGTGTAGTTTGTGTGTAGAAAGCTCATGTCGTCATGAAAATTATAGGTCACCCATTGAACTATTATTACTAGCGTATAGAACCGACACCGCGAACCCGATTTTGCGCAATGAACTGTAGCCAATTGGCTACTGTTTTCAGTGGATTCAGTTCATTCAGTCGATTTTAAAAAAATAATGGGGACTCGATTTTAATTAAAACTAAAAACTCCCAGCGCCACACTTATTCGCGATGTCTCCTCTGGTCACAGATAAAATCAGTGGTTTTGGTACTTTAGTACATAAGTATAGTGCACTATAGTAGGTACTTCAATGGTCCAGTTGGGTTTGGTGCACCTTTTGAATGGTGAAATGGGTAAAGGTTTTAATTATCGTTTATAAGTATTAATATGGAGGTTAAGTATTAATTAAATATAAAAAATACTTACGATACTAACGCCCCAACCACTAACGGTTACTTTAATCGCTCCTTAGTAAAGAATCACCATACAAATTCTGTACTAAGGAGCGATTTAAGTAACCGTTAGCGACTCTGAGTTGGGGCGTTAATACTTGAGAGAAATTAATGGTAAAAAAATTGATCAATCAAAGAATATCTACTATCCTACTTCCTTAATATAAATGTGAAAGTTTATTAGTGTGGATGTATGAATGTTTGTTTCTCTTCACGCAAAAACTACTGAACAAATTTTCATGAAATTTAGCACACTGATAGACCAGACCATACGCTAGTCTTTACTAAACAAATATATCGTAGACTATGAATCTGTGAAGTCATTGAGAAACGAACACAAAGACGATTATTACAACACGAGCTTGAAGCAATAAGCAATGTAGCCAAGGCGTGTCCGGGTGACGTAGCCGTGACGTCAGCGTGACGCGCACAGCCGCACACGACCCAGATAGAGCTTTGCCCCCTTTACATCCTCAGAGATCGTTACGGTTCATTTTATATTATGTTTAACGAGTGAGTGTTGTTCGAAATTCGAATACAACACTTCTGCTGTGGATCTTCGATCAATTGTTGACTGAATGAATTATGAAGTCAATATTCAGTATTCAGTATTTTATTGCAATATATGTGGTACATTTAGGTCTTACATTATGGACAATTTGCCTTATATATTAGTGTCACAATAACCCTGATAGGGTATAGCAATACTTTGCGTGAGCGAACCCATTTATTCTATTATTTTCATTAAGTCATCATTCGGGATCGAATCAAGACTTGTAAGTAATTTAAATTATAAAGATTATACAATGTGAGCGGAGAATAAATTCTCTCAGCAGGCACAAAGAATTCCAATCGTGCTTGTTTAAGTCCCAAATCTCCCCCTAGCTACGCTTATGCTCCTAGAGTCCAGGGAATTCTGTGTCGTTCATTGCCGTCCGTCTGTCCGTCCTTGCACCAAACGATTAAAAGATTAACCAACTAACGCCCCAACTCAAAGTCACTAACGGTTACATAAATCGCTCCTTAGTAAAGAATCACCATATAAATTCTATGCTAAGGAGCGATCCAAGTAACCGTTAGTGACTCTGAGTTGGGACTTAATTGTCTCTGTTGTTGACCATATCTGTCAAGCAAATAGTGTTGGTTTATCAGATGTTTATGTTAAGATGTAAGCGGGATGATGATACCATCTCGGTCAAAATAAAAGCTTAAATAAGGCAATATTATCTTAATATATATAAATTACGTGTCACGTTGTTTGTCCGCGATGGAATCCTAAACTGCTGAACCGATTTTAATCAAATTTGCACACCGTGTGCAGTTTAATCCAACTTGAAAGATAGGATAGCTTACATCTAAAAAAAAAACTTTTGACAGAACGAAGTCTGTCCGGGCAGCTAGTCTTAATATATATAAATTACGTGTGACGTTGTTTGTCCGCGATGAACTCTTAAGGTGGACACTCACGGTCATTCCATCGCGTCAAATGGCGTGATATACAGCCAAAATTTGATCGTGAATGTGAAAAACTGATGGCATGATTTAAAAAATTTGTATGTCCAATCGCGCCATTTTGACATATGTCGCATGGCGTGGCTCCAAAAATGACGCGATGGAATGACCGTGAGTGACCACCATTATACTACTTAACCGATTTTAATCAAATTTGCACACTGTGTGCAATTTGATCCAACTTGAAAGATAGGGTAGCTTACATCTCAAAATAAATAAATAAACTTTTGACATAACGAAGTCTGTCCGGGCAGCTAGTATACGTATATTTTTAATTACAATACGTATATTTTTAATCATATTCCCCTCATAGCCCGGCGGTTTGCGTCAATCCTAGTGATCCGTCAGTTAGCAACAGCGGGCGCGGTCGGTATGTGGATAGGTGACGCTTAGTAGCAGCAATTTGGAGGAGTGGATCAAGAAAATGGTAGTTAAGCCATATCGGAGGCCACCAGGTGGCATGAAAACTGGCGGCAATTGTGATGGCCACTAAGCTCCACCAATACGCACTGGAGCAGATTGGTGAAGTACGCTCTAGGACTCCTCTAGAGACCCGTGCTCATTGGTGGACCGTCAATGGGTTGAAGCCATTCTCCTCTTGAAAGAATGACAGCAATAATAATTTGTGAATTCTGTTGATTATGGTTTGATGGTGCATGCTGTTTACACCTGTAATTGAGGTGACACTAGAGAATGTATTTTTTATGTTTGTTATATTTTGAGTGTGATAGTGTACACTTTGTTGGTGTGACGTAATCTTAATATATATAAATTACGTGTCACGTTGTTTGTCCGCGATGGACTCATAAACTACTTAACCGATTTTAATCAAATTTGCACACCGTGTGCAGTTTGATCCAACTTGAAAGATAGGATAGCTTACATTTGACGACCCGTGTGGCGCAATGGTAACCATGCCGGATCGCCGCACCAAGGGTCCTGGGTTCGATTCCCAGCGAGGCGGAAATTTGAATGATGAGTTTGAATTTCTGTTCTCGATCTGGGTGTGAATGTCCTTGTCTATGTTGTGTGTTGTCCATGGCACCCACGACACAGGGAATCCTAGTGTGGGGCTATGAGTGTGAAGCGTTATTTATTTATTTATTATCTCAAAATAAAAAAAGTTTTGACAGAACGAAGTCTGTCCGAGTAGCTAGTAAATAAATAAATAATTAAGACAAGGTGGAAAAAATAAATTTATAAAGACTTGTTAGTAGACTTTACTAGGTAGCGACCCTGCCTGCGAAGCGAGGTGTCCCGAGTTCGATTCCCGGCCGGGGCAGATATTTATGTGACAGTTTGTACTCGGGTCATGGGTGTGATTGTGATGTGTTATATGTGTCGTCCATGCCACGCGCGACACAGGTAATAACCTACTGCGGGGGTATGAGTGTGTTAGCGTTATATTAATTTTTTATTTATTTATTAATTCACTTCTTATATTCTACCAATAAAAAAAATTACTGATAATATTATAATAAAGCTTGACTGGAAAATGGGTCAGGTACCATCTTCTATTTTTAATTTGTTTTCCTACAATTATTATGATAAAAATCTACTTTACCCATTATCAGTGGGGGGGTGGGGCGTCGACGTCACGCTGACGTCAGAACCCACCCCCCCCTCGCGCCGCGACCTACATACACCCCGCTTGTCTGCACCCGCCCCCTTCGCATCCTGAGCTATTTCATATTGATATTGCCTCATAAATTATATTGAAAGTAATGCTTTTTAGTACAGGTTATGTACAGATCCCGAGAATTTAAGGGTCATTTAATCATATGGGTATCACAGCTGATACAATTTGATCTCAGTGGGCTACTTTTAACCTACTGGAAGTAATAATTTTTTAGTGTACACGTTAAGTATCTATAGATACCCTGCTTTCGATTAAAAAAAGAATCATCGAAATCGGTTGGCGTGCTATTGAGTTATTCGTCAATTTGTCGCGCACATCTAAACCCAAAATGACTTATGTGGTTTTCTCATGGATGCCATTGTCAGATCTCAATAAAATTTATGTGAAACCACATGATAGCCACCAGCTTTCGATTAAAAAAAGAATCATCAAAATCGGTTCGCCCAGGCTAAAGTTCTGAGGTAACAAACATAAAAAATTGAATTGAGAACCTCCTCCTTTTTTTGAAGTCGGTTAAAAAGCATTGCATCATAAAGGTATCACAGGTATCACTTATAACAGTGGGTTTTTTTAAGCGAAAAGAAAATACTATTCACAAAGGAACTGGATCAAGGGTCATCTAATTTCATTTATTAGGGTAGCTTTTATATTATTACTCACACGTCCAACAATGTAAATCCACCTATAATTCCTTCCTGGATTCTTTATACCTACTTTTATCGATGTTTTTTATCGACATAAAATCTGGAATGAATTTAATCAATGGACATCCCTTCTGGATTCTGTAATAGAGTATGGTTCATTCCATATGGGATTCAATACATTGGATAAGATAATGGGAATGATACTCAAGCAAATGGGTTTCCAATCTCCTTGTAATATCCTCTGGTATATGGGGGCGTCCATTAATTAGATACGTGAAGAGTCGGTAAACCGTAGGGACGCTTCGTGGTATTTTTTTCTTTTTTAGGGTTCCGAAGTAAAATCGGAGCTCTTATAGTTTCGTCATGACCGTCCGTCTGTCCGTCCGTCTGTCCGAAGCAAACGCCGCTGAGACCCTTAGTGCTAGAAAGCTGTAATTTGGAATGAATATACACATTTATTAAAACTCCAGAATCGTAGAATAAAATAATTGAAAAACATTTTTTTTTCAGGGTACCTCCCCTACAGGTAGTGAGGATGAATTTTTTATTCGTCGCGTACCCTATAGTGTAGGCCTGTAGGGTATCGTTGAAAAGGTCTTCCAAAAATATTATGGGTTTTTTAAGACCATTTTTGGAATTAGGGATCCGTTTGCTTTAAAGTGCTAATTTTGGTTAGAGTCAAGTGTACCCGGGTGTATTTCTCTTTGTACCTATGTTATTTTAGTGTGCAAATAGAGCGTATTTATAATTTTGTATTTATTGTACTTATAAGGCGCTCCACCCACTGAAGACGCGTCCCGCCGCAGTGCGCGGAGCGACGGATAACGCAACTGCGCGCGGGGCGCCTTCCCGCGCGGTGCCGCGTCGGCAGTGTGTTGTGCTAGGCGTGATTTCTATATAAATTGAGATACTTGCATACAATGGTAAAATCTGCCATCCCGCGCACCGCGACGGGGCGCGGTGCAGTGGGTGGAGCGCCTAAGGATACAACTTTTATGTACTTTTGTTATCAACAAATCACGTCAAAAAAATTTGTTTTTAAAATCCATACCCTAAGGCGCTCCACCCACTGAAGACGCGTCCCGCCGCGGTGCGCAGAGCGACGGATAACACAACTGCGCGCGGGGCAATTTCCCGCGCGGTGCCGCGTCGGCAGTGTGTTGTGCTAGGCGTGATTTCTATATAAATTGACATATTTGCATACAATGGTAAAATCTGCCATCCCGCGCCCCGTCGCGGTGCGCGGTGCAGTGGGTGGAGCGCCTAACGGCCGGTCTCAATAATGTACTAACAGATGGAAGGCTGTGAAAAGGGCTACCATTAGTATGTTATCTGTCATATTTGTCAATTTTTGCCTCTGAAAAATTGACAAATATGACAGATGACAGCCCTATCCACAGTCTTCCATCTGTTAGTACATTATTGAGACCGGCCGTAAAAGGATAAAATTTAGAGGAAAAGTTTGTATAAAAATATTTCCGCGGATAAAGTCGCAGGCACCACAAGTATATTAGCAAATCATAAATAATTTTGATAAACTTAATTAAACGGCCATTTTTAATTACGTTTGTAGCATAATTATTTTCATAAAACTAGTTATTTATAATTATAAATAAACTCACACAATAATAAAAATCTTTCATTATTCAATTATAATTAATTTTAATAGCCTCCTACTATTGTATGTAGATAATAATTGTTAGAGTGGTTAAGGTGTGAAGGCGTAACAGACAAACTTGCTTTCTTATTTATAATATTAGTAACTGAGGGCATTTAGTCTTACACGCATAATAGTTAATAGTTAAAAAAAAAAAACTAAAAAACACGCTTTTATAGAAAATCGCTTTTATAGAAATTTAATTTGAATTAAGAATCGTGTTATTGTAAAAAAAGCGTCGGGTGTTTTTTAGGATAGAGCGAGGGCGATAACTAGTAGGTATCTACTTATAAAAGGAAACACGCACCGCTCTTTTACCCCTTTCAATCAGGGAGTACGGTCGGCAAATATTTGGCCGACGCGGCGCGGCGGCGGCGAGCCGACAACCCACCCTCTGCTGACGTTAGCGGGACAGACAACAAAAACAGAATTCCATGACTATGAAAATTTTGTTTTAATGATGTCGATTCTGGGATGTTTGGTCCAGTTATGTGGAGTGCAGGTGGATTTTACTAGGGGAGTTAAGTTTGTTACAAAGTAATAGTATTAATCTGAATTTTACCAAGAAAAAAATAACCGACTTCAAAATACCTCAAAAACTACTCGTCAGATCTAGTTCATATTCCGTCCAAATCAGACTGAAAATAGTGAAACACTACAGTTACATGACGGAATAGTCGAAAATGATTGTAAAATAAAATTAGTAACACCACAAGAAGTTCAACGAGAAATTAAACAAAATATAAACCCACGAAAGTCTCCTGGATTTGATCTTATAACAGGAGAAATTCTATGTAATCTTCCAAAGAAAGGAGTAGTTAAATTAACAACTTTAATTAATGCTTCCTTGAGGTTAAGTTTTGTGCCCGATTTATGGAAAGTAGCTGAAATAATAATGATACCAAAGCCAGGAAAACCGATCCACGAACCAGCGTCGTACCGGCCAATATCATTACTACCTATAATTTCAAAACTGTTTGAAAAACTGTTACTGAAAAGACTAAAACCAATCATTGATAGCAAAAATCTCATTCCTGAACATCAATTTGGATTCCGAGAAAAACACTCAACTGTTCAACAAGTACACCGAATCACAAATATTATAGAAAAATCCCTAGAGGAAAAGAAAGTATGTTCAGCTATATTTCTCGATGTGGCACAAGCCTTTGACAAGGTATGGTATGAAGGTCTAATACATAAGATAAAAAATATGCTGCCGACACAATTCGCAGAAATATTAGAATCTTACATCACAAACAGAGTATTTAGAATAAGGTATGAAGATACATATTCCCAACTGAAGGAAATTAAAGCAGGAGTACCACAAGGAAGTGTACTAGGTCCGGTCCTATACCTATTGTATACAAGTGATATTCCGCAAATGGAAAACAACAGCATAGCAACCTTTGCTGATGACACGGCCTTAATGGCTGTAGGTAATACGCACAGTGAAGCGATTGAAAAAGTTCAAGACGCGGTTACACAGGTAACTAGCTGGACTAAAAAATGGAGGATTAAACTTAATGAAACAAAATCCATCCATATTAGACTTTACCAACAAGAAAAAACAATATTTTCCCGTTTACATAGAAGAAAAGCAAATACCATATGTAAATACAGCAAAGTATCTTGGCATGACGCTCGCCACAAAGCTACGCTGGAAAGCTCATGTTAAGAAAAAAAAGAAGAATTAGAAATACGATATAGGAATATGTATTGGCTGCTTGGAAAACATTCAAAGCTATCAATACATAATAAGCTTATGTTGTATAAACAGGTCCTAATGCCAATATGGACCTATGGTGCACAGCTGTGGGGCTGCACTAAAAAAAGTAATCTAGAGATAATCCAAAGATTTCAAAACAAAGTATTAAGGGAAGCAGTAAATGCTCCCTGGTACATAAGGAACGAAGACCTCCACCGGGACGTTAAAATGGAGTGCGTTGTTAAAATTATTAAAAAATATGCAGAAGCTCACCATCATAGACTTCATCATCATGTGAATGTCGAGGCTATCCAGCTTCTCGACCACACGGATCTAGTGAGAAGACTTAAAAGAACAAAACCATTTGAGTTAGTGTAGTGCAAGTGTTATAGTGAACCAGATAGTGCAATGTAGTGTTAGTGCTACCGGTAAAGACACATGAACAAAGGAAGTCCCCTTAAATAGAGACAATAAGAAAAGAGTTAATGGACATATTCTTATAAATTTAGTTTATAACTTTAAGTTAAATTAATATTACTTATTAGTCTTGTAGGCTAGATCGTAATATAAGTGGGGACAAATACGTGTCCTACAAAGGAGAAAAAAAAAAAAAAAAATCTAGTTCAAATTTAGGTGGTAAATATTTTTTTGGTGAAAATCAGAATTAATGAGTTGGATGGGTTACGATGGTTATTAATGTAAGTCAGTAATCATGACAAATGCATGGATGAATTTTATTTTCAACCGACTTCAAAAAAGGAGGAGGTATTCAATTAGATTGTATTTTTTGTTTGTTACCTCAGAACTTTCGACTGGGCGAACCGATTTTAATGGTTCTTTTTTTAATCGAAAGCTGGTGCCTGTCATGTGGTCCCACATAAATTTGAGCTAGATCTAACGAGTAGTTTTTGAGTAACTTTGAAGTCGGATATTTTTTGTTAGTAAAATTTAGATTATAATTTTTACCGTATTTTCATAGCCATAGTGTACAAAATATCTGTAACCTAATAACATAGCGTAGACCGAACTGCTGCGCCCGCAGGTCCCCGGCGTACCGCGTGACGAAGCCCTCGTTCGACGCGGCAGCGGAGCCCCCGCGCGAGCTGGAGCCCCAGCCCTCCGTCCGGGACAAGAAGCCGCAGCTGAAGGCCCGCGTGCCCGTTGGATCCAGTGTCTCTGGTGAGTGCTGTTTACATAGAATAGTTCGCGTAAAAGTTCGGCTATTTAAAGAAAATAGATGCTTTTTAACAGACTTCAAAAAAGGAGGAGGTATTCAATTCGACTGTTTTTTATGTTTATTACCTTACCTCAGAACTTTCGACTGGGTGAACCGAATTTGATGATTCTTTTTTTATGGAAAGCTGGTGCTTGTCATATAGTCCCACCTAAAGAGCTAGATCTGACGAGTAGTTTTTGAGTTATTTTGAAGTCGGTTATTTTTTGTCAAGAATTATTATGTAAATAGTTTTCGTAAAAGTTTGATTCAGATGCTATTTACATAAATAGTTCACTTAAAATTTTGGTTCAGATGCTATTTACATAAATAGTTCACTTAAAATTTTGGTTCAGATACTATTTACTTATATAGTTCACTTAAAATTTTGGTTCAGATGCTATTTACATAGTTTTGGTTCAGATACTATTTACATAAATAGTTCACTTAAAGTTTTGGTTCGGATACTTTTTACTTATATAGTTCACTTAAAATTTTGGTTCAGATGTTATTTACATAAATAGTTCACTTAAAGTTTTGGTTCAAATGCTATTTACATAAAATAGTTCTTGTAAAAGTTCGATTTAGATGCTATTTAAATAAAATAGGTCATTAAAAATTCAGCACATAGGGGAGCGGGGGGCAGGTTGTTACAATTTTTTGACAATTGTCAATACGATAAAAGCTATCAAATAATTTATACATTTGATTGCTTTTATCGTTACTATGTCTATTCAGCTATTAAAATATGATTGAAAAGTTACTAAAATGTATGTAATTTTTTCACAATTAACAATTTAAACAAAAAAGTCGATTGTAACAACTTACCCCCGATTCGGGGTTAGTTGTTACATCTTCGGGGCATGATGTTACGGTAGATAAATAAAGAAAATCATCAATGATAAATCATTTTTTTTATTATTTCAAAACGTTATAAACAAAAGAGATCACTTTAAACAGCCTTCTATTATTTATGAGTAATTTATAATATCTATATCGTAATTTTTAAAGATTTTTTTATAGAAAAATAACATAACTTTGCAGGAACTTTTTTTAAATATTATATAAAAGCACAGAAACTTCGTCTGCAAATATAAACTTGTAGTACGTAAATTATTTAGACTTATTAGTTATTTTAATAAACTTTTAGCAAACTAAAATACTTTGGATTCTAAAATTTTTAAGGCACTTATATAATAGAAAAATATATAGTTATTTATATAGAAGTAGGTAACGATATCCATAACATATTAAATTAGTCTTCATCAGAATTGCAATAAATGCAAATGAATAAGTGAACGTTTCCCGTTACACATTTGACATGGGCCATATATTGCATTCTACCCAATCTTCTTTTTTAGAGGTGCTGTAACTTTCGCTACACACTAAACAAAACCATTCATCAGTATCAGAATCTGAATCGGAAACCAAAATTTTTTTCTTCACCTTATCTTTTCCTTCTCCGCTCATTTTCGAGGACTTGGCCACTTTTTCTTCATACCCTTTTATAATCAGTCTTTTCAGGTATCATGTGCCGGTTAACACAAGGAATTTGCGCTCAACGACGCCTATAAGACATGTAACAACTTACCCCAAAAAATTGTAACTACCTGCCCCATGGCACGTTTTTTAATATAAATTGAGGTCACCATTAATGGATATCGATAGTAGAAAAAAACAATATTGCAAATTAAAGGTAGATATATTATGAACGTTCAAGGTTAAGAACTTTGAGAAAATAAAAAATATAGACATCAGGAATCAAAAATTTCGTAAAAGATTTTTTAACTTTCTTGGTTGAAATCGAGCCACATGCACACAACCTAGCAGATTTGCGCTTGGTGGGTCACTGATCGTTTTTATGTAATGCACGATGTCATAAGAAAACAAATGAGTCCAATTATGTCTACTAAAGAGTTTAAAATCCCTGTAAAAAAGGCGTGTAACTTCTTACCCATGCAACAACGTGCCCCCCGCTCCCCTATATTTAATTATCAATATGTGCGTATTCCAAATTAACTTTATCAATTTGGTGAAGAAAAACGAGAAAATTCACAATAGAGTATAGAGTTCTTCATAACGTTCTCAAATGTGAAGTTTGCTAATCCGCACTTGACGAGCGTGGATCTCAACTTTGATAGCCATAACTATTCTCATTAAGACCCGAGCCCACCAGTGGGACAGTTTGGGTTACAATGATTACGGCTAGCGTTCCATATCGGGCCTAAAATAAATTTTCACGCACCCAAATAATACATTGCCAAGTAAGCTACAGTACTGCTACGCCACTTCTACGATCACTCCTACTACGCCTCTACAGACCTCTACGTTTCGTAGCAGGTGCTACGATTGTCAACTTTGTCTTTTATGTCACTTCCCAGAAAACGAACAGACGACCTGATGGTAAGTGATCGTCGCCCATGAACACTACTCAATAGATAAAAGAAAAAAGAATAGTACTGGCTCTCATATTCCCACACTAAAATTCCCTGTGTCGTGGTTGCCATGATTTTCTATTTATTTTTTTATGGATATAGCCGGTAAGTGGCTATCGTCGCACATGAACATCAGCCACCCATCACTGATGCTTTGCCGGCCAAGAAAGAGAGAAGAAAAAGAAAGAAAGAACTGGCTCTCAAGCCCACAGCCGGAACACGACGAGTCGTTTGGCGGCTGACTCATGCTTGAGGGTGGTAGCTATCCAGGGGAATTTCTGTCTCTTTGGGAATCAAACGCTTCAAACAGTGGCCCGGCATAACACTGCTTTACACTTAGAGGCCATCCATAAATTACGTCACACTAATTTCATGATTTTTTGACCCCTCCCCCCGTCCTTGTTACAGCTGGTCACATTTGTGAGAACTCCCCCCTAGTGTAACGTCACATATTACGAAATTTTACACCTAGGAATTATTAAATTAAAACAGCAGTTCCAAAAAAAGGTTTATTTCCATTTATTGTTTTTTGATATTTACCTACGAGTATACATACCAATTATTCGATTTTGAAGTGTGACGTCACGAAATTTCGGACCCCTCCCACCCTTTGTCACACAATGTCACACTACATTGACCCCCACCCTCCTAACGTGTGACGTAATTTATGGATGGCCCCTTATCGCTTTTTTTATGTAAATAATTACAAACGAGCTGACGGTTCTCCTAGTAAGTGGCTATCATCGCCCATGGACATCCGCGGCACCAAAATCATCACTTATACGGCTAAGAAAAGGTAAAGAAAACGAAATACTTAACTCTAACCACCCTGTTCCAGACTCCATCTCCCTATCCTCGCCCGTGGCGTGTCCGTCGCCCCGCGAGGATGTGGTGGGGCCGCCCATCCCGGCCAACGTGGCGGCGCTGCCCGAGGAGCACCGCTCCTACCTGTTGGGCAAGCACCCCGGAGCGCGGAGCAGGCGGCGCCGCGCCATGATCATCTATGTGTGCGCCGCGGACTCACAAGGTAATAAAACACACTCATACGAAGAAATAATAAAGTTTTTTTTTGTTTTTTTTTTATCCCCCCTGATTTTTATTTTTCAGAGACCTTGATTATTATTATTTTTTATTTATTATAAATCATAAAAATATAATATACTCACTAAATAAATTATTAAACCATATTTAATATTTCTATTTATTTTGCTGTGCCACTGCTTGAAATAATATAGTACATATATGCTCATACCCCTAGATTTTCTGTGTCGTGCGTGGCATGGATAACACATGTGACTATAACACCCATGACCCGAGTACAAATATTTATTATTTATCTTTCACACAAATATCTGCCCCGACCAAGAATCGAACCCCATGCAGGGGCACAGGTCGTCAGGTAACTCAATATTAGTGTGTGTGTGTGTGTGTGTGTGTTTGTGTGTGAATAGGTCCATTTTGAATGACCACTTAATTAAGTAGGAAAAGGTGTAAAAACAGGTAACGATCTACCTGATGGTAAGGGCCACTGTCGTCTACGGACCACCAAGCAGGCTTCTGCTATCGTAAGCGATACTCTAATGTATGCAATGTGTTGTTGCCCTCAATCACCATGTACCACAGACTGCTGCTCCGAGAAGGGCGCCCTGCAGTGCGGCGCGGCGGCGCGGCTGCGGGTGCGCGCGCGGCGGCGCGGCTGGCGCGTGCACGTGGCCGACCTCCACTGGCGGTCGCCGCTCGAGCAGCAGCGCGACCATCGCTTCCCTGTGCTGTGCATCGCGGAGCTTGCTCGTGAGTGTGTCACACATCTTTAAATAATCTCATTTGGACGTAGTTTCTGAAAAACGTTCCAATCCACTATTACATAATACAGTGCATATAAAAAATATTACAAAAAGTACGTTTCTTTCCTCTTGTGATGAATAGCATACAATATTCATAATGTACCGCTATTTAAAACAAAATGTTTTAAATTTCGCTGGACTCTAAAGTTGTTGTTTATCTCTATTTGGTTAAATGTGACCCCAATGCAAATGACCGGCTCAGGCGCAAACACTCGGTATCCGAATCAGGGCACTGCATGCATAACATAAATGAATTCCGAATCTGGATTTCTGACCCGAAAACCGAGTACGGAAATCATAATATTCGCTCAGTGTTTCCTCTTGCATGTTCATAAATATTTTTTAGGGTAGTTAATATTGTTTTTGATTAAGTTATTTTTTTTTAATATAACATCCTTTCATGCTTAATGAACGCTTTTCTTTTTATCTTATTCCGTTTGTGTAGGCCAAATCTTGCAAACTTAATTAGACGTACTTCCTCTTATCGTAAGGATTCAAATTTCACATAAGTATGAGTTCTTAAACTATTCAGTAGTTATCTATTTTAGTTTCAATCACATCTACTTATTACACTATTACAATATACTATCAGGCGTACACTGAAAGGTCTGAACAAAATTAATAACGTCATGTTTGCAGGATCCCGCAAAAAACCGATCCGGTCTGCAATTCTGGTTAATGTCACTTTCAAACTGCGTTGTTGACAGCCAAGGGTGCCAGAAAATGTAAGCGTTTTTCCCGATTCAGGTCAATCGGAGCTGGGTGCAGTGGTGCCAGTGCTGTTCCTGAACTCCAACCTGGGGACCCCGCTGCTGCCTCACACCCTGGAGTGTGCAGACTTCAAGGCCGCCCTAGAAGCCGCAGAGGATGAAAATGACAAGGCGTTGCTTAACAAATGGTTAGACTTTCCGTAACTCGTCTCATTTATCATCAAAGGATATTCATTGTTAATCATCTTCATTGCTGTTCAAGTAATAGTTTATACTTAGTTCTGCTGTTCATTCCGATGTATAAATACCGTAGATACGAAGAGCAGTGGCGAAGTTTATGGCCACTTACGAATAACTTTAAGTCAGTGGAGGATCTGCCCCAAACCGTAAAAACGTCCTCAGAGACCGTAACTATTCGACGTTTGCGTCGTGCGGACATTCCCAATGAGAATACCGTCCTATCCGTCGATACCCTATCGATGTTCGGGGGATTAATAATCACACGCGGTACTTTCAAACCCTAGTGTGCGTTAGTCGATACAGAAGCGTTCTTATAACGAGGACCAAATAATCCCAAAGATCAGTCGATGTCAGCTCAGAAGATGCCGAAATGTTTCCTTTGTTGGACAAACTTGGCCACGTAGTTGAATATTTGGATCACAATGAAAATTACTCCTGTGATACAAACTACTTATTTAGACGCAGGAAAACATCTTGAAGAACTCTATTAAGCCGTCTTTAACCATGCCGATCAAGAACTAGGATAAGATCCCCATCTCATAAATCTCATTCAAGACCGATCAAGAACTAGTTTAAGATCCCCATCTCATAAATCTCATTCAGTTGGTGGTGTTGGTTCTCAGGTATGACCTGGACAGTAGTACAACGCCGCCTTGCTACCGGCTGGTGCGGGGCGCTCCGGCACGCTGGCGCCGCGAGATGGCGAAGGCCCTGAACGTGCTCGTCCGCACTCTACCGCAGGAGGCCTGCGACGCTTACCTCACCACTGTTTTGGAACAGGTACACCTCATTGTATAAGATGCACCGAAATGACTTCGAAATCGGGGATCTATCTCAAGTTTCCACACCTTTGAGGTGTCTCATAATGGGACAATTGATTTTATTTTGTCTCAATAGTCCATGGGACAAGAATTTGTTTCAAATTCAAGCATTAATTCCTATGGCTTTGGTAAGCCGTGAATGCTATGGATTAAACACAAGAAGCACAAACATACTGAAAAACGGAAATCTATCATTGAAATGTCGCCCTCGCTCGAAATCGAGGCCCTTCGAACTAGTCAGATACTCATAATTTCCAATTTTGTTGGAGAACCGATGTTAGAAGTAGATTTTCCTGAAATAGTTCCAATTATCTCCAAACTGTTTTGGTACTGCACGCGACGCAAATTAAATAACACTACATACTAGGATTCCGTATATCGTGCATGCCATGAACAACACACCAAGAGCAGAAATTCAAACCATTCAGAACCCAGGACCCAACGGCGGTCCGGCATGGTAACCATTACGCCAAACAGGGGGGCAATTCTCATTTCGTAGAGATACATGTCTAACAGAGATATCTCGAAAAAACATGGCCGACCTCAAATGAAACGAGACCAATCGGCCATGTTTTTTCGACATATCTCTGTTAGACATGTATCTCTACGAAATGAGAATTGGGCTCCAGGTCGTCAAACTACACAAACTCTGCGACTAACTCCTTGCGTAATCCTCCTCCCCTGGTGACTCCAGGAGGTGCAGCACACGGTGCTGATGAGCGCGGAGGCGGCGCGGCGCTGCGTGTGGGTGTGCCGCGCGGGCGCCGCCGAGCCCGCGCCCACCGACAGCCAGGACCTCGCGCACCATCAGGAGCTGCAGCGGAGACTGGCCAACTTGCAGAAGGATCTTAGGGTACGCAGGGGTATTTAGTACTGGGACTCTGGGAGATCTCCCTGTGTGCTTCTTGCGCAGTGATGATGCCTTGGGAACCGACAGTTGTTGTTCGGAACTTGTGTATACCTACGTGGAGCTGGTAAACAGTCAGGAGCTGATGCAGAGACTGGCCAACTTGAAGAAGGATTTTAGTGTACCTCCGGCAAAGACTGGCCAACTTGACTTCTTAGGGTACCTACGTTGTTTCGAGGGTTATAGTACTGGGAGATCTTCCTGTGTATGTTAGTGGTACTTAGTTCGGAATATGTAGTACACGTAGTTCAGAACCTCTATGCGAAGACCTCATCATCAAGATCTGACGTAGAGATTGACCAACTTACAGAAGGATCTTATCGGACACCTACCCTAAAAATAAAACTTTTATGTAGTTCACAGATACACTTGTTAATTTAGTCACGCCTTGTTTGTATATTCAATAACGGTCTTGGCAGTGGCGTAGCTAGCCATTAGGAGGCCCCATATCAATATTTGTTATGGGGCCCCCTCAAAGTCAGCTGTCAAAAGGAGTGCCAACTATAGCGGTCGTAGGCCGCTGACGACCTTTTTTTTGGGAGTGTTAGTGGGGGCCCCTATATGCTGGGGGCCCCGTATAATTGATACGGCTGATACGGCGCTAGCTACGCCCCTGGGTCTTGGCCACTTGTGTTGGTATTTATTTATCTGTGACTTAAAACCTTAAAATTCCAGATGAACCTAAGCGAGCGCAACATAATCCGTGCGAGCGTGCGCGGGCGCACGTCCAGCGGGTCTGGCAGCAACGAGGACGAGTACACGGCGGGCGTGCGCGCCGCGCTCGCCGAGCGGCTCGACGCGCTGCTCGACGGACTTGTTGCGGAGGGAGAGACGCCTGCTGGCTACTGCGGGGTACCAACTAGGTACTGAACAGTGTAAAGAAAGAAGTAAAAACATATACGATCCGTCCTAGCTACAATTCTCAGCCAGGCGGTTTGAATGATGAGTTTGAATTTCTGAGAGCCTTTCCAAAACGGTGGCAGAAGCAAACACTTGAAAAAATTCCCTTAATAACTCTTGGCATATATGAATATAACGTATATGAATCAATGATTTAAAATCATAATTTGATTACACAGTAATTCACTCATTTATGTTTTTGTTTCAGTCTTTTCGATGAAATCAGTGAACATTTGGCGTTCTGTCAGAAAGCGACACAGAGCACTTCCAATCGAGAAATAACGCTCAATGAACTTAAACTGTAAGTATTTGGTAGACAAAATTATGGGGAAAGTGTTTCAAGTGAAATAAGTGTTTCAAGTAATATAGGTGAGGTGACACTTGGCGCATATTAACAGTTTCTTGACGTAAATTATTGTTAGGTGGTACTTAACCTAACGTGAGATTTTTTTGCTTATTTGTATCATTTATTTACGCGCGTTTTTAATAATATATCCATGCATAATCTAAGTATAATTTAGTACCCAAGTAAAGTAATAACAACTAACAATATAATTACGTTGTGCCATTTCAACATTATTGAACAAAGGAAATATTGAAAAATGAGTCAATAGCTAAAGTGACACTTGACGCAACTTCTTAAGACTCTTCTCAGACTGCTCGACTTATTATGATAATAAGTCATAAGTATTTATATTGTATGATACAAAATATATACTTGCTATGCTTCATAACAATAACATTGATAAAATGATTGATGATTCATAAAAATTAAATAATGTTTAACCCTGCTAGGCCGTGGCAATGTTTTAAAAATATTACTAGCTGTTATAGTAAAGCAATTCTTATTACAATCCTCAGGTGGACCTTTTATTCCATCTGAGTTACATCATGATATTAAAAAAAACCTTTTTTAATACTAACTTAAATCTAAATATATCTATACTAATATTATAAAGAGGAAAGATTTGATTGTTTACATTGAATAGGCTCCTGACTACTATAGGCTACTGACTAAACTACTGAACCGATTTGAAAAATTATTTCACTGTCGGGAAGCTACACTATCCCCGGTTGACATAGGCTATATTATATTTTCAAAAAAAAAATAGGGATCCTTAATAATACTCCAATAATGTAACGCAAGGTATAAAAAAATAAGAAAACAGAAGCAAAGCGAGGGCGGTTACTCGTCACTAACACAGCACTACATTTCAGGTACGTGCAGAGCGAGAGTCGCGTCCCGCTGGTGCTGCTGGGCGGCGCGGGCTGCGGCAAGGCCACGCTGCTGGCGCGGGCGGCCGCGCTCGCGCACACCTGGCTCACGGACCTGGCGCTGGTCGTTAGGTAAGAGGGGCGCTGCTTGTTAGGTGAAAGCTAGGCCAGGAACTTCGTCACTATAATAAAAACTTTGAATAACCCCGAAAAGAGCATGACCTTGAAACGCCTAGTCTTCATAAATTGTACCTTAGAACCATCTCAAGTATGTCAGCATTTAAGCAAAAAAAAAACGCATCATAAGCAGTCTATTTGTTTAGAGCTATGATGCCATAGACAAACACAAACACGTCAAACTTGTAACACCTCTCTTTTTACGTCTGGAGTTATAAAACATAAAATATTATCAATATTTAGTAGAGCCAAGAGACATAATTATTTTAACGGGTGACATAAATGTCTGCCCGAGAGAAAATACAGTTCAATCATACTACAATTACAGATTGTTATTGATTGCCATAATGCAACCTTTTTTTATGTTCTCCTTTTTCTTGCTTTAATACCTACTGACTCACTCGTGGACAATGCCATTTTACCCTTTATTTAATTTAAGAGGTGACATAAATATAAATATAAATTAATATAAAATTATAAATTGTTAGTAACAACTGGTGTTCCTGTACCTGTCCAGGTTCGTGGGTCTGACGCCGCAGTCCAGCAGCTCGCACCAGCTGCTGAAGTCTATCGTGGACCAGCTGCATGTGCTGCAAACTGGCACCGTGTACCGCGGACGGAACGTTAGTATTTAGTTGTTCAAGTTGATGCAGTGTGTGAGGCGGTGCGAGCTGATTCCACACCGCTGAACGTTGACTCTGTGTGGTCGATGTAGTGTGACATTGTGTGACAAGGGGTGGTCCTGAATTTCGTGACATCACATTTCAAAATCGAATAATTGGTATGTATAGGTAAAGATTAAAATAGAAATAAAAGTTATTTCGGAATTGCTGTTTTAATTTAATAATTTCTAGGTGTAAAATTTCATAATATGTGACGTCACACCTTGGGGGGAGGTCTCACAAATATGACCAGCTGTGACAAGAACGGGGTAAGGGGTCAAAAAGTCATGAAATTAGTGTGACGTAATTTATGGATGGCCCCTTATCTACACATTATAGATATAAAATCTGTAAAATTTTCAAATCCCCCAACAGATAGAGCTGATAACCTTGAAACACCTTAACCGATTTTCATATATTTTAACCATCTCGACCACGTCAGCTTTCAAACAAAAAAACCGCATCAAAATCGGTTTACTCGTTTAGGAGCTGCAATGCCACAAACAGACACGCCAAACTTATAAACACCAGGGGGTGTTGCGTCGGGAGTTAAAAATGAAAGTGATATTATGAAACACACAAATGCACACAGGGTATTTATTACAACTTGAATTAAATGAAACAGTTATTATAATGTTTATGCATCTTTATGAAGTACTACAAGAATCATCCGTACCCCCCAGGACACACTAACCCTCGGCGCAGTATTCCAGCAACTCCTGACAGCGGCGTCGCGCGCGCGGCCCGTGCTGCTGTGCGTGGCGGCGGCGGACGCGCTGCGCGGCGCGCGCTGGCTGCCCGACTCGCTGCCCGAGCGGTGCAAGCTCATCCTCACTGTCACTGAGGGTACGTGTGTGACGGGGGACGTAATTGGTGTGTGACAGGACGCGAAATTAGTGTGTGATAGGACAAGTTGTATGTCGGTGACAGGACACGTTTTGTGTGACAGGACACGTAATTGGTGTGTGACAGGACGCGTAATAAGTGTGTGACAGGAGACGTTGTATGTGGGTGACAGGCTGCGTCTTCAGTGTGTGACACGATATTTAACGTATGGACTAATATGCTGCTTAAAATCTATATCTATACGTGATCAATCATTCCATATATCTCATAGTCCCAACAGACGAAAGGAGACCGTTGACTGCTCGCGATTTTTGCGTTTTTCGGGACAAGCCTAATACAGGGAAGATGTTGGTACTTTTATTTTATGGGATATTATTTTTCCTAACACACGATCTTGTCACAAATATTGCATTTCATGAGTCAGTTAACGACTTCTATCCTAATCATTTTTGGTCATGTATTTTGGTCATTTTACTCCTCCAGAAACGGATGAGCCATCGAGCTCAGCGATCATGGCAGTGATATCATCAGAGGACGGTCCCAAGGTGGTCCGCGCGCCGCCCGTGGGCCCCGAGGAGGCCAAGGCTGTCCTCACGGCCTGCGCCGCCACCTACAGCAAGACTGGTGCGGCTTCGCCCCCTGACGCCGCGGTCAAGGCCGTTCAGAAGTGCACGCTACCTCTTTATGCTAAGGTAAGTTTTGAAAGTTCTTTTTTTGTAGACATTACAAATTTTTATTACTCAATTCAAATCAATTTATTTGCTTGTTTGTTTGAATATGGGTTAGTAACATTAAGGTGTTAGTATTACAATTTGGTACGCCATATTCAGCCTTTTATGGTATGCAAAATTTTTATACAAAATGTCAAAAAAAAACTACTAACTACTCGGTTTTTGATCTTTTATTGTAATTAAATTCTAAGCTCCTTTTTCTGGTTTCTCTAAACGTGTGATGAGAACGAAGCGACGCAAAATAATATAAAAACTATTTTTTTAAAGTGATCGCCACTAAACATTGAAGTATCTACAAGAGAAGACATCTCAAACAAAATGTGTGTCCCCGCCGGGAGGTTCTATTTTCAAAATTGAGCCCCTGTTCTCCTTTCAAAATCGAACGAATCCATTGGCAATTGAAGCCGCGCGGCGCCAATTCATTGGAACATACATTGTGTTCGCGGTGTCTCTTCTATACGCTAGTAATAATACTTCAATGCCACTAAAATAAATTATCTCTATCAGAACAGCATCTAGCGCAATTTTATGAATTTGCTGTCTGGTTTTGGTTCTTATACGTGACATGTTACTTCCAGATCCTAGCGTGGCAGATATCGCTGTCAGCAGAGACGTTCACCGAGCTGACGGAGGAGTCGGCGCCCGAGCTGGTAATCTGCGAGGAGCTGGAGGGGCAGCTGGCCCAGATCCTGGCCACCACGGAGACGGCGCTGGGCGTGGACCGGGTGAAGGCCTGCCTGTCGCTGCTGACGGCGTCCAGGCGGGGGCTGGACGACACCGAGATACTGGACATGCTGGCACATGATAACCTGTTTAGGAGCGAGGAGACTTACTGTGAGTTGTTTCGTATTATTTTAAATTATCTATACTAATATTATTAAGCTGAAGAGTTTGGTTGAACGCGCTAATCTCAGGAATTACTGGTTCGAACTGGAAAATTCTTTTTGTGTTTGATAGTCCATTTAAGAAGGAAGGCTTTATGCTGTATAACATCATATACTTCAGTAGTTAGTATTTTCCACACATGAACGCGGGTGAAACCGCGGGAAACAGCTAGTAATTTCATATGGCGCTTTCGTAGGAAGAAATTTGCGCGCGGTAACACAAATTGCTTACCAGTGTCATTGAATTAGTATTACTAGCGTATAGAACAGACACCGCGAACATTGGGTTCGGGGGTGTGCATTGCAGCCGGCCGGCTGCATTTAATTCTGTCACTCGGCTGTCACTCGGCTGCGCTCATTGCGGCCGCATGCCAAAATTGTTTATGAAAAAACTGAAAAAATGCCGTCGTGCGTAATAAGAACGTGTCACAATTGCACGACAAAAAACAAAAAAGATAACGTTATCACTTTATCATCGGTAAGAAAATAAAATCTTAACTTAAATCAACTAAAACGAATTTAATTAAATTATTGAGCAATGTTTCCGCCATTTTGAATGAAAAAATCATAAGGAGCGTTTGAACTTGGCAAACCACTAGCGTGTTAATAGACTAAATAAGCTTGCCGACGCGACGCTTGTGACCAATTTAAAGTGTTGGATTTTTAACACGAATCAATGGTAATTACGTTTGAAATCGTTTAAACGCTTTTGCACGTTAAATAAAGTTGGAGTAAGAGCTTGTAAAGATTTGGAATCGGTGACTGCTTGTCTTGGTTCGGCAAGTGTCATATACAAAGTTACTCTATGGCAAGTGTGCAAACGAGGCTTCTAGTTTGAAAAGAGAACGGAGGGCAAGCCGGCGGTGGAACACACATTTTGTTTGAGATGACTTCTCTATGTATGTACCTCAATGTCCAGTGTAACACAAATTGTTTACCGTAGCACGTACGCATTTGTTACTGCAAAGCATTACCGATGCGTTAACGCACAATAATTATATAATGATTTAAAAAAATTAGGACAGAGTAACTATATTTTAAGTTACAAAATTTTACAACTTATGGGGTTTGAACATTTTTGTAACCTGGCATACCTACAATTCCGCCATTTTGAAAACCTTATTTCGGCGGCCAGTGATGAAACATATGTCAATCGACAGAGTAAGTGATTACAATCACAAACCGTTAGTGACTCTGAGTTGGGGCGTTAGTAAAGTGATAGTAAAATGTACTTTCTATTCCCAGTGCCGTGGGCGCCAGCGTCCCTGCTGTGGCCGCAGCTGGCGGCGCTGCTGGCGCCGTGGCTGCGCTGGGACGCGCGCGGCGCGGCGCGCTGGCGGGACGCCGCGCTCGCGGCCGCCGCGGCGGAGCGGTACCTCGCGCCCGACCCCAACACTGCGCGGATGAAGCTCATCGATTATTATGAGGTTAGTGTTGGTCTGGACTTAATGTGTCTACGACTTACTGTGTCTTATTGCCTTATTGGTTTGTGAAAATTGTATTTTTGTAATTTAAAAAAAAAGATTAAATTTGTAAATTCGTAAAATTTTTAAGCAGGTATTAAAGTTAAAGTAAAAAAAATATTTTTGTAAATTTAAATAAAAAAAAATATTTAGCTTTTAAAATAATTAAATTTAATTAAGCTTTAAAAAATATTTGATAAAATTGCAGAATTATGAAATTTCACAAACACCAAAATAAGTTTTTACAGTATTAAAAAAATATCATTCTACATTTTTTTAGGTTTGTAATATATTATATTGTATTTGTAAAAAATACTATTCTGTAAAATTATAGTGAAATAAAACACTTCCCAGGGTCACTGGTACACGGAGAACGACCCGAAAATGGCGGGGCGGCTCGTGTCGCAGGAAAACAAATTCTCGGATGAATGGTAAGCTCTACTTTTATGTAACCTGAAACAATATATAGGATGTTTTTAAACTTAGCTCAATGTGAACTGAACACATTTTACTATGACACGGGTACTCACATAATTTATTTTGTGCATCGATATTTGGAGCCGGTTCTATGAATCGTGGTCACAGCTGAACTGCGGTGGCGCACAGACTGTATTAAACTATCGGCATAAACCATTGAAGTATTATTACTAGCTTATAGAATGGACACCGCGAACACAATGTATGTTCCAATGAATTGGCGCCGCGCGGCTTCAATTGCCAATGGATTCGTTCGATTTTGAAAGGAGAACGGGGGCCCAATTTTGAAAATAGAACCTCCCGGCGGGGACACACATTTTGTTCGAGATGTCTATTCTATGACATTATACTTCAATGGCATAAACAATAAATGTCGTGAGTGCCTGTATCATAGTAAAATAACATACGATACGTCATAAAACATTCCAATATTTTCCAGGTACAACACAAGAAAACTAGACGAACTTCCGTTCCAGCACTACAACATCCTTAGAGATGATCCCGAAGCGTTTTCCATGAAGCCATACTTCACCAACTTGGACTGGGTTCACGACAAACTAGCGGCCACTGACACTGGACACTTCCTCGAAGACATTGGCCTTGTCCACATAGATCCTCTCCCCGAACACTTGGAAATCCTAAAGGACCTCTTCGAAACTCACTCCTACGCATTGGATTACGACCATCGACAGTTCCATGGGCTGCTCCGAGCGACTATGGAGAAGAAACAGCGCGATGGATACGAGGTTAAGACAGAGATCGTTCAGGATTGGATGAAGGATCTCTGGGAGCCTCCAGTGCCGACGTTCTACCCGGCGAATGATGATTACAGGAAAGGGATAGAGAAGGAGAAACGAGACCTCTCGATGGGAGAGGGTTTCGACAGCAAGACGTTTGATCTGATCGTCCGATTCGATACGCGAGGCAACTTTGTGGCTACAGTGTCTACGGAGAGGGAGGAGATTTGCGTGTGGGATGTCTCCAAGTAAGTTTTACGGCGATATTAAAATAATGGTACCTTGCTATTAACTATACAGAGTGTCCCGTAAATCGTGGATCAACCTTAGAGAGAAGAAAGCATAGGTAAGGGTTGACCTACCAGATTTCAAAAAAAATACCTTTTTAAAAGTCTCAACATTTTCGAGATTTAACATTTCGAAAAATACCCTACTTTTTACTGTTGAGTCCAAAAATGAGAAGTTGTTTGATTATTTCTTATTTAAAAATCTCTCAGATAGTTGCTTTACAATATTAGTAGGTAATCCAGTTCAAATTATCAGAGAACCTTAAGAAAATAGCGCGTAAGACACCCAACATGTCTTATGTGGTCCCCATGGTCCCCAGATGCAAGATGATCCGGAAGCTGGTGGGCGTGACGCACCCCATCAACCTGGTGCCCATCGACGAGTACCGCTGCGTGGTGCTGTGCCGCCGCGAGCTGCGGGTCTATGATCTGGATCAGGTGGGTTGGCTTAGCTGACAGTGACGGCGCGACGATCAAACAGTTAAATAATAATAATAACGCTTCACATTCATAGCCCCACACTAAGATTCCCTGTGTCGTGGGTGACATGGACAACACTAATAAACATAACTTTCACACAAATATTTATATATCACATTGGGGGTGAAGTAGCTTTTTTTGGAAATAGCCGTCAGTACGTTGGCCGGCTATTTCTATAAAAAAGATTGCCGGCAAACGAGTTCCTGAACCTAATGGTAAGTGGCTATCTTCGCCCATGGACATCAGTGACACCAAAGGCATCACTGATGCGTTGTCCGCTAAGACAGAGAAAAGGAAAAGAAAGAAAGAAAGTTACAAGTGGATCTAGATTTTGTGGAGATGGTCGAGCCCCTGGATCCGATCTAAATCATACGCTAGCAGTCTTTTCTTTATTTAAATAAGTGATTAATCTTCCCTTTCTTTTTTTGACATGATTTTTATCTTCATCACCAGGGCAAGTTCGTGGTGACGCTGAAGGGCGTGATGAACCAGAAGATGCCGTACTACGGGCTGCACGACCCCACGCACCTGGTGGCGCTCGCCCGGAACCGGATGTACGTCAACCTGATGAACATCGAGACCGGTCAGTGAGGTTTATCTATACTTCTATACTAATATTATAAAGAGGAAAGATTTGATTGTTTGCATTGAATAGGCTCCGAAACTACTGAACCGATTTGAACAATTATTTCACTGTTGGGAAGCTACACTATCCCTGGGTGACATAGGCTATATTAAATTTTCAAAAAAAATAGGGATCCTTAATAATATAAAACTCAATAATGTAACCCAAAGTGTCAAAAATAAGAAAACCGAAGCAAAGCGAGGGCGGTTACTCGTAGTCTATAAACCTTATAGAAACCGCTACACCGTTCGTTCAACGTATAATAAATTAATGGATTTAAAAATTACGCGTTTAAAGGTATATCAATGATACTTACATTAATAAATAAATGATTTTGACTTTGTAATGAGGAGTTTGGTTCGCCATTTCTTCTCCTCTATGACAAAGTGTTTCGAAATGGTGGTAGATTAAAATAAAGAACGTTCATAAATGTATTACTTAAATATTAATGACTTTATATACACATTTAACTTACACATTTACATTGAATTTACATATTGTTAGTACTTTTTGTTATAATCTTGTAGCTACCATGTTTATTTCGACGAAATAAATGTTTCTTCTTCTTCTTCTAAATTAGGATTTTGAAAAAAAAACGCTACATTCATAGCTCCACACTCAGATTCCCTGTGTCGTGGGTGCCATGGACAACATACTAGACAAACAGACCGAGAACAGAAATTCAAACTCATTCAAATTCCGCCTCGCTGGATATCGAACCCAGGACCCTTGGCACGGCTATCCGGTATCAGGTATGATATAAACCATTGCGCCACCCGGATACATAATGTATGTCAATTGCAGGTGACTGTGTAACTACATTCAAAGCTGGTGAGGACCGGTTCCTCAACTCCCTGCTGGTCTCGGGCGATGGCAGGTCAGACCTTTTTACAATAAAATTACGGATTTTTATAAAACTTATTAGAACCATTAGAAAATGCAAAAGTCTTAGCAAATGTGTTTATCTTTTGGCATACCTACAATATGGGGCCATCCATAAATTACGTCACACGTTAGGAGGGAGGGGGGGAGGGGCTCGATGTAGTGTGACATTGTGTGACAAGGGGTGGAATGGCCCCTAAAGTAGGTACATTGCGTTGTATTAGAAGGCACTGTGACCTCATATTGTTAGTGAGTTTGTGAATACGAGGATAAGTGTGTGTGTGTGTGTGTGTTGTATCCAGGGTGTTAGTGTGCGGAGACGAGACCCAGAAGCCGTTCCCGCTGCTGGTGTGGTCGCTCACCTCGCGCAAGCTGCTGTACGACCTGCGCATCCCGCACCACGACTTCGTCACCTCCAAGGCTGCCATCACCTATGAAGGTCAGTCGAGTGGGTGGGGTAAGGTTAAGTCTACGGTGGCTATGGATGTCGGCAACATGGCTTCGACCGTTGATAGTCCGGAAGAAAAAAAATAAAGATCACTAACTAAAGAAAAATAGTGTAATTATATTTTGCTTGCTATATCAAATCGCTAATTGTAGAAAGCTAAATATGTCATAAGATAACTATAATAACAGCCAATAAAATATTTTCATTCTTTCTCCATTTTCAAACTAGGTAGTGTGAAGTCAAATGTATTAAAAGTTTATAATATTATTATAGGATCACATTTAACACAATCACAGCAAATAAATAGGTATTCATTCACTCATGCATTAATTCGTTAATACATTCATTCACTCTGGACGATGTATTTCATACATTCATTAAATGGCTGACTGCACATTCATTCAGTCATTCTTTTGTTCATTGTTTCTTTGTAGTAGAAGGATTTATTTATTCATTCCTTTTTTTCAAAGTCCTTTTATTCCTACAGGTATCTATCACCGACACACTTATCCGCGTCATTTTTTAATCGACTTAAAAAAAAGGAGGAGGTTCTTAATTCGACTATATTTTTTTATGTTTGCTACCTCAGAACTTTCGACTGGGTGAACCGATTTTGATGATTCTTTTTTTAATCGAAAGCAGGTCCTTGTCATGTGGTCTCACATTTTGAACGAGATCTGACAAGTAGGTTTTGAGTAACTTTGAAGTTGGTTATTTTTTGTTAGTAAAATTTAGATTATTTAATGTACCATTCCCAGGCTCCTACGTGTGCGTGGTCGCCCGGGAGCTGGACGAGCCCTCGCCCAACTTCATCGTGGTGTACGACCTGCAGTCCGGGACGCTGTTCAAGAAGTGGAAGCCGGGGTGCGACACCGCCGCGCTGGCCATCAGCTCGGCGGACGGCTGCGTGGTCTCCGGGCTGGCTGACACCAGGATACTGGTGTGGGATCTGGTTACTGGTGAGACAATTATTTTATTTATATATCTACTTGGTGAAACTACTTTTCGAGAAATCCCTACTGAACCAGCGTGGTATATGGGGTCTAAAGTGAGGGAGTGCCTGTGAATGTGGATTTAAATGAACGTGGATTTGATACGATTAAAGGTCGTAACGTGGATATGACGGGAACGGGACGGGACGTGAAGTTTTGATAACATCGTTTCAAAGAAAATGTAAACGATTGCCCTAACGCCACGGAGGCACGCACGGGACGGAAACGGGGCACGCACGTATATTTAGGCCAGATTCTCACTAACCCCGTCTCCGTCCCGTCCACGTTACGTATGCAGCGACGTCTAATAGTAAATATTCGTACACTACCTATCTTTGTCTTGTGTAATTTTCACCCATTTTAGGTTGTCTGGAAGAAGTTGCTGCTTAGAAATAAGACCGCCAAACGTTTTCATAAGTTTATATCTTTTTATATTGTTGAAATCCTTCACTTAAACAATACTTTCACCATACCGAGAACTCTTAGTCCTAATTGCTTTTTTGGTTTGCATCATCACGCCTTTCCTTAAACGTGCCTTGAACATGCATGAAATTATGTACTTTTTAGTTATCTTGTATCTCATTAAAAGTAAAAATGAGTAATAAAAATCTTTAAACCTAAGTCTGGTAAACAATAAAGAATATTCGTATCTGTATCAACCTCCCGCCCCCCACTCCCACCAGGCAACTGCCGGCTGACGCTCCGCGGGCACGTGGCGGCGCCCTCCCTGCTGCGGCTGGCGCGCTCGGGCGGCGTGCTCATGTCCACCGACGACACCTGCAAGGACCTGTCCGTGCGCCTCTGGGACCTGCATACGGGTATGTGGTCACTTATGTTATATATGTCACAGGAAAATAACAAGAACTGCAAATTTATAAATTTCCTAGGAAGTTTATAAATTTCCTAGGAAATTTATAAACCTTCGTAGGGTTCTAAACGAAAGATAAATTGTATTATTTTACGGCCACATTTTCGCAAATTTATCAGTTTGCAACGTCTCGTGGTAAATTTATAAACTAACGGATATCAGTATCTGCGACGATAAGCTCGCGTGGGACCGCCGGAGCCCCGCAGCCCCGCAGCGCCGGAGCCCTGACAGAAACAGTGCTTGCTGCATGCTGCTTACGTTTTAGTGCTGCTTTTCAAGGATGTGTGACGTTTGATTTAATAAAAAATATTTGTTAATACATAATCATATGAAAATTATATCATTCGATTCGGCGAATTTCGATTCGATAAATTGTCATTCAATGAAATGTCATTCGATTAACACACGAGCAACCGGTTTGTTTATGTTCCGTGGCGAACAATGGCGGTGGAGAGGAAGGAGAGGAACACGTGACTTATTCAACCAATCAGAGCGCACAAGGCGTTTGGTTATTGCTTACTTATTATTTTACGGGTGAGTTCGGTAAGTTTATCAAAAATGTGGACGTAAAATAATAAAATTTATCTCTCGTTTAGAATCCTACGAAGGTTTTGCGGAGGAATTTGCGGTTCTTGTTATTTTCCTGTGACAGATACATCCATATGCAGGACTCTTTGTCTTTCACAACTCAGTTACTTACCCAACACTCAAGGCTCTTGGTTGGTAGAGATAAAGAGCATCTGCCACATAAGTCTTTTCCGTAACGAAAGCGAGACATCCTTGAACCATTACCAAGAAGAACAATTTACCAACAAATTGTTCACTTTTATTTAAAAAATCGTAATTTCAGGCAAGCTGATAGCCGTGTACACACCTCCGGAAAGAATAACGTCATGCGAAGTTCTTCTTGGTGGCTCCGTCTTGGCTCTAGCGCTGGAGAACTTTAAAGATATCATGTGTGTGAAGCTATACGGTCCCATGGTGAACTCTGTGAAAACAGGCAGAGATGCCGAGTATGATGATAAGCCATACGGGAACCCGGAAAACGAAGGGAAAACCTTCGACGTCCGAGGAATGGAAAACATCTGATTAACAGCAGATACGATAAGTATACAAAAGATCAACTACAGTTGACAACACATTAACTATAGTTTACAAATCCGTTACTGTTTACAAACTTAACTATGTTTTACAATGTTATAACTGTATACCACAGTCAGTGTATTCCATCTCGACCTTGGTTGAGGAATATGTTTTTAATTCCAGGGTTGATATTAAATCCAAAAGCAGATCTGGTTGCGTCCAAAATACATAATGGCAGTGTTACGAAAGCTACAATTATTACGCCAATTTTAGAACTATTTTGGGTTTACTTCTGTATGTACTTTGTTTGAAGGAAAATATTTATGCTTTAATTTTATATCCAGCTTCAAGATCAATATCAAAACATAAAAACATGTTACAAATATTTACTTACATTATGTAAATATAACTCCGTCGTCCTTGAAAATGCTATCCTAATTCTGTCATAAAGTAAATGATCATGATTTTTATCATAAAATAAAAATACGCTTCAAATTCAAATTTTCGTGAGCATGCTATGACCATGAAGTAAGTTGTGCCCTACGTTTCAACCAGTCAGTTGGGTAGACGAACAACATTTGTACCTCACAAAGACGAACGTATGTGCGCTGACAATGCACCCAATGTTCATCATTTTGATCATTTGATGTCGATTTAACGACATCTGGACGCAACCAGAATGTTTGATAACAAAAACAAAAAAAAACGTACATAAAAAAATATCAACCGACCAGCCGTTCATATGAACGGTAAATTTGTCTACGGTGAGAAAAAGGATCAAAGACGTTGCCAACAAAGCAATTAATCAAATATAAATAAAAAACAATTATTGTTTTGATCTAAATACGCTTATTAATTATTAGAGTAATAATTACAGCTCTGACGACTAAAATTGATTTTTAATGAAAAAATAAACAATCAATTTTATTGTCTATAGATCCAATTATTTTTTTATGGCTTATCTTTTAACAATTATTCTTATTCTTACCAGCCTGTTTAATGTTTTAATTTTACTATTTTTGCTTTAATTTTTATCAAACATCTAGCTTTAGTTTATACTCTAAAAATAACCATGTACTTATCTATTTTAGTCGCCAGAACTAAACTTAATTGTATTTAGTGAATTCTATCTATAACGTCGATGTTTATACTGTTAACACTAGTCTGTTAAGGATCTGTGTACCTAATCTGAAATAACTTAACGCTCATCTATATTAATTACTTAATATTCACCTCCTTATGGTTATGTCCTTGTGAATTTAGAATAAGTGAACCTAATGAAAAAGATAGGTTAGGAAGTTAATTGGCGCCAAAATTGTCTTTGGTTCTGTCTGCCTCAGTGGGACTTTCTTTATGCAATTATTAATAATTTCATCCATGCAATAATCCATACATCTCCCAGTACCGTATATTTTATACTTACTTTCATAATATTCATTTTGCCCTTGGAATATAAGAAATATTTTTTATGGTTTTAAATTGCATTAGTGGTTTTATAAACCATTGTTAAAACAAATTAAAAACATTATTTGTAATACCTACGTAATTTTTGATTCTATTTGTCAACAATTTATAGATTCTGTCGATATGAAAAGCCTTATCCCTTAGTCACATCTCAGTATAATTATGTTTATTTTTAATATTCTGAGGGTATTTAACATTTTGCATTATATTACTTTAGTCTTTTTATATTCTGACTATTGAAATTGTCCCAATTCACAAGGATTGGTTCGTTTATAGCAAATTATTAATAATTAATTTTATTATTTAAATAATATTAAACCAAACCTCAAGTTTTCGACCGATTGCACAAAAATGTCACAAATTTTCTTAACTAATTTAAAATTTGGGTGCAGTGCAGTTGCAAATATATTTCTGCGACTGTCAATAGATATAACTGCGTTAACTCCGACCAAATGTCGACGTGTCTATAATCGCACCCATACGCTTGTAACCATCACAATCTCTCTAGGTTATTAATCGTGTATCAAGTAACCTGTAAGAAGTAGTCATTTTTCGAGGTCCCCGTTGATGCTGGTCCATCACGTATTTAATAATTTATTAATATTAGGATTAGTTAGGTATTCGAACCGAGGCCCTGGGGTTTAATGGCCAATTATAAGTGGCTGTATAAAATTATACCCGTATGCGTTTTAGTGGCGTGAAAAAAAAATGTAAAATTATCTATGGTCTATCATATGGAAAAATACGCCCACTTTTATGACTAGCTTTTGATTGGATTAGACAACTCAAATGCTGTTAACTGATTCGTGTATAATTAGACGATATGCCATAACAACGTAATGACACAAATTTGCGTTGTTTAATTCAAAAAATAGACAATGGTCGATAACTACGTGACGCATGTAACGATAGGGTTAGCCAATTCGGTATTTGTGGTTATAAGTCCAAACAATTTCGATTTGAAACGCAAAAGTTGTTACCATACGGCTTAATCAGTTGTATGGGAAATATTTTAATTTTTGTACGCTTATTTAAAATAAGTTTAGCTAAGCCTTCCAATTATAGCATTCAACTTTCATTTAGAATTTAAGTTTCGAGGTATTCATTCGTCACAGGTGTTCTATACCTATCTACAATTAAAGTCGGTTATTAAAACTCCCAAGTACTCCAATGAAAGTCGGGTTGGGGTTAAAATCTACATAAGTTTTTCGTAGTTTAATATGTATTTGAAATATTATATAACTTGCTACGGCAAAAGAAAATTTTACTGTTTGCGTGAGAGTTCTACATAATTTTGACTCACTTTCATAATTTTGACAGCTTTCTCTCACTGAAAAACAATTTTCTATTGGACTTGAAAAAGATTTTCCGCCTACTTTTCAAGTGGATTGTGAACGTCCCCAGCTGACGAATTAATCGTTTCCATTCGCAAAGATCTATCAAGTGAACACCTTGTGATTTACATTTCATTAACTCTTTATTTACAACTCATTAACTCTTCATTAACTCTTGTTTAAAATCACCGTGATATACAGAAAAACATGGTGAAGTCCGTGAAGTAAAGCGTTGCATATTCTAAAACTAGGCATAAATCATTTATTTTAAGATATTATAACCGCGATTAACTATCACTAAAAACTAACTAGTTAGCGAAGCCGATATTACTTAAATCATGGATGCTTTGAACACAATATACTTATAAGATTTTCGGATCGAGACACGTAATATTAGAGTCAGTCTATTCAATAGACTGACTCTATAGACTCTATTGTGTTCTTACTTCCAACATTTCATTTAGTTACATAAATATTCCTTCCCTTTACACTTTACTTGTTGCGAAATTTTATAAATTTTATTAATTACAATTTACTTTTTTTAATTTACACATTTATTGACGAAGGCAATGTAAATGTTTTTGTAAATAGGTAATTGTCTTTACATTACTTTTGCGCTGCATCAAATTCTGCATGGTTTCGCTTCTTCCCTGTTTATCTTTATTGTGCAATGTAAATGCCAAATTATACAATTCGTCTTCGACCTAAGTTTACAAAGTCCTAACTTAAGGTTCTACTCAAGACTTGCACTAACTAGATGTTTAGGCACAAAGTATTTCTAATAACTACTGCCATCTTTTTATACTTCTTTATTTACTATCTTTATTTAACTATCATTATTACCTATGAATATATCATAATATACTTACCTACTTCGCACAAATTTTATACTAGAATTATTTTCGTCCACGAAAATAATCGACCACTCCAATAACAGATTTATTAAATGACACAGAATTCTTTATTACAACTCACTGTAAATAAAAATAAAATAAATAACGGCACACTAATTAACAAAAGTATTTAGGTACTGATTATTTGTGTAATTTAATGATTTTCATGCTGGTCGAAATTTCGCGCGGACGAAAATAATGTACGATGTACGCAGACCTAATTTGATTAATTTAATTGTTGCTAAAAACCTGACCAAAGCAATGTTACCAACTTAAGTAGAATCTAGAATAATCTAGATGTAAAGTATGACTCTTTACTGTAATTAAGGAACTGAATCTTGTCTTCATATTTTTCATCCCAACTCGCCGCCATAACTTTCTTCTGTAGATAACACAATTCAATTTGATATTATCCCTTATTTTGAAATAGCTAACGGGCATTATTATTTTTAATACAATATTGGAAAATTCGGGTAAGTGTCATGTAGTGTTGATAAAATGTGCTCAGGATTTTGAACAACCTACGGGTGACAATATTTGAGACGTCATACTAATGGTCCAATATCCCGGGGCCCCAGACCTTAGGTACTTAGGTAGGTACTATTTTCTGCTGGACAAAATAATTATAGATACTATACAATAGAGTAGTATTTGTGTGTGCAGAGAATACCCGCTACTCCCGCTAGCTTACGCCTTGCGCCAGTTCTCAGATATCAGGTCTTAAAGGTACGTAAAAATCGTATTCACCTCACTTCTGAAGACTGATTCTTACCTACCTATATTGTAGAGAATATTGTAAACAATTTGAAATTAAGACTGCCAGACAGAGACAGTGCAAAATCATTTGAAATTAAGAATCGGGTATGTAAAATACCTGCCCACAGAAGTTGTCTGGCAGTATTAATTTCAAATTGTTTACAATATTTCCTAAAACATACGTAAGAATATCTCCTCACACTGTAAGGTGAGTACGATTTTTATGCACGTTCAGCACCTGTTATCTGAGAATTCACCCACGGCGGAAGCTAGCGGGTATTTATACGTTTACTTCACACTAGTACCTACCTACTACTCTATTGTACTTAGGTATGTACATATTTTTGTCCATCAGAAAATAAGTAAGGTATGGCGGCCCTGGGATCTTGCTCTATAGTCCGTTGAATTATGAATTCTGCTGATTCAACTTGTCTGTTTTTTTATTTCGATTAAAATATACGACATTTTTCCATACATTTCTATAATATCCTTGCAGTCCATTTTAGTTGATGTAGTAGATCTACCTCCTTTTTTATTTACCTGAGGTTCAGAGCGGTCAACTTATAATCGTACCTATAGTTAGTTACCTACCTAAGGCTATTCGCCCACGTCCGACAATCTGTGACCGATTTTTTGTAGGAGAAAAATAGAACGTACTGATAGAAATAGTGCAACGCACACGTCCTACAAAAAGTCGGTCAGAAATAATATGGGAGGAAAAATCGGCCCGATTATCTGTCCTACAAAAAGTCTGACGTGGGCAGGAAGCGTAACACAGACATTATAAAGCAACTTTTATCATGAAGATCTGTAGTCTGTACCTACCTATACAGATAACAGAAATGTTGAGAAAAGTCGGTTTCGCTTTTCCTGTCTTCTAACCATAGACATAATACTACTAGACTAGACAAGCGGGCCTTCTTTGCGTCACGCTATTAGAAAGAGACCAAGGAGACTCGCGTAACTCGTAAGTAAGACAAGGATAGGTTTACCTCCTGCCTTTCTTCGCAGCGTGACGGTTTCACTTACATATGCTCAGATACCTTGCTTAGTCTAGTAGTATTATGTCTATGCTTCTAACACTAATGATTTTACATATACCTAGTCTGTATCTATTGAACATTTTTAATACCTTGTGAATTTAGATTTACTAACGTAGTTTTAAGCATCTAATCGCAATCTAATTTATGTACAAACTATAATTATTATACTTATCTATGAGGTCGCCATCGCAACGCGTAAGTCATCACAAAATACTGAATTGCATAAAATATGTAGGTATTAGGTATATTTATTTATTTGTTATAGTATAATTTATAGTATTTAATGACTTTTAGACATGGTAATAATTAAAATCAGGGAATGGAAAATAGGAATCATTCATTTAAAATTAAAAGTTTTACGTTTAATCGACATAATACCTACTGGTGACTCTGAGCTCAAAAATCGCATTATGCTCGGTCTCGAATTATGCGTTAAAAATCCGATTCTTAACTTAATTAAGTCAAATTATAGGTACAGTGAAAAAAACATATCTGTGAATTGAAGAAAGGCGATGTCGGACGCATTGGACCAATCAAGAAGTAGTAACTGACAGATGAATGACCAGAAAGTATGTACTTTTATAAGACTTTTAAACATGGCGGCATTAGTTCCAATTTACGCCACTTCACAGATAAGTGATAAGTCAGTGGCACTGTATGTGCGATGCTGTTAAGGTTGCCCGGTTGCGATTGCGGCCTTATGAAAGAATTCTTCACAAACCTTAATATTCCAATGACAAATTGTAATCCTTTCGTAATTACGAGGAACATTATCAGACATGTGTATCTACCTAACTGTAACCGTTATATTTATGACTTTCTCACTTTGTAACATGAATAATGTATTAAAAATGTATTACTTTACACATTGTATTACTTGGTACTTTGTCATATTTTGCCAAAAAAAACTTTAAAATAAATTTCAGACTCCTACGTACACTCTTACCTCTTGCTCAATATATTCAGCCAATAAATACAACAGTAGATTGCTACGCATTTAGAAATAGGCCACCGATCCATCCAGCCTTACGAAATTTCCTGGGCCTTAATGAAGACTAATCGGTCGTGAAATTTCTGGATTCAGCGTACTTCAGACCTTCAGTCTACCTGATTTCCTGGTCGCGCGCTATCTTCCTATTTTTTTTATGACCAAAACACCAATTTCTTCTACCAAATATTGGTCCTTTGAGCTCAAAATGTGTACATATGTATATACATACATATGAATACCAAGCTTTGAACACGGATCACGTGACATTGAATGAACAATTTCGACCAATCATAGGCCCGATTCACGTTGACCTTGACTCGTAGGGTTTCTGTGTGTTAAATTGGACCAATGATAGAAAAGCATATATTTATTCAATATATCTTTGAAGCTTAGCCCTCCATATGTGTGTATAAACTTCTTGTTCGAGCTATATTATGGTCTTTCGAGAATCAAGCTACATTTTGGTCCTTCGAGCTATACGGAAACCTATAAGGTAAAAAGGAAGCCATTTAAGTACACAGTCATAATCCAGAAAGTGCCACGATTCCTTCAGTCGTTTTATCTCTACTTACTAGCAACTAATCCATTTTACACAGTCGAGACAAATCAAGAAATAATTCAAGAGGTACCTTTTTATTAATACGCGGTACGGTACGACATGTCTGGTAGTGTTATCATTTCGCAATAATTTGTTCCATTATCTATATGTAGTATGTTATGTTGTAGCGATGCAGGCTGGTCCCTGACTTCTTAAATTAAGATCTGATATTCTATAATTAAGAACTTACCCTAAAACGATTACGTAGATCAATTTGAGAAACTATTTAAGTGGTGTAAGTTTATCAATAAGACGAGGATGTAATTGAATTGTTAAATTATTTATGTATTCTGGAAAGTTACATATATTGATGTCCTGATTAAATTATCGTAAATAAATTGCGTTTTTTTTTCGTATTCACCCACTAAGGTTTCCTTCATCATGGGTGGATTTATTAATTACAAATTAAATTAATTTTATGTTATCGAGTCAAACAAGCGGGGGCAAAGACTAAGGAAATTAAAACTACACACAACTGAAGTCTAAAGATAAGAGTACCAACTAGGCATAAGGTTATTTAAATTTCTAGTCATCTCCGCTTAGCAACTGTAATGTGTACTTAAAGAACTTCATTAGAAGATCTTCCATAATTTGACTGCTAAGCAATGTGATGTACGTTGGGTTAATTCGTTTTTTATTTACATTTAAAACATAAAGATTCCGAAGTTATTTGCATGTTCAACTTGCACAGTTTGCACTACATCTCTACATGTATATGAATTTCCAATCTTAGTCACTGGTATAAATCCTGCTCGAAGGACCAAAATATTCATTTCAAGTTCCATAAATTCTAAATTTGGATTGTTTACAAGGATTCTTACCAGTAAAAAATACATATCTTTAAGTAAAAAAAATGCTCTAATATTACTTGTAGACATTGTTCTATGCCAGATGTCAATGTGAATGTTTAAGAACTAATATGCAGGATCACAAAAAAAACCACGTTTCATTACATGATTTTAATTTAATTAAATTTAAACCTTACTCACAGCAACATAATACAACTACCTAAGGATGTCAAAGCATTTAACAGGATTGGAACAGGCCCTTCTTGCGCATTTCTTCAAATTCCTTCTCTGCATCGTATGTCCTGAAAATAAAATCGTATGAGGAGTGAATGGCAAAATTAAATTATAAAAATTCAAAATCATTTATTCATATATGTAGGTATCATTGATACACAGCATTCACGTCATTTATGCACGTCATTTTTTTTAATCAACCACCTTTTCGCAAAGGTGATTTGTCATGGACGAGAAGAAAAGCCGTAAAGAAACTCCTCAGCACATCTTTTAAAAATAAAAATACATTGGTATATTTATTACAAAATTATATAAATAAATGACTTCAAGATAGAATATGAGGGTGAGAGAAAATTTATGAATAAGATTATTCACTTTGTTACACATTTCTTATTATCTTCGAAGTTAAAACAAAAACTTTATAATTAAGAAAAATATAGTAATATACTCCTGATATACAGTAAAATATAAGTATCGAAGTACAGTTGACAACACAACATCTATGTGACTCGTTTGTTGCCTCGTTACATAAGAAATTACCTGTAGAACTCGGCATACTTCCTCTTCCTCTCATTACCAACAAGCTGTTTGAAAGCGAAGCCGCAGATGCCGGCGAGGGTCAGGGAAACAATGAGGTTCCTTTTGATGTTGGCGTTGAGGAGACCTCGCATGTTGGGTTTTGAAATAGTGGACACTGCCTTGTCTGCCATCTGGTGAGGCAAAGTGAAAACTAGATTAATGTGACATGCTCTGAGAAAAAAAATTGAACTGGGTTTCTGACAGAACATAGGATTTCGCATGGAGCACTCCCAAGTATATTGGCTGCATGAGACAAGATCATTGCTTAGGGGTCAATCATCAGATATGTAAAGACAGTTTTGGAAATGAAAGAAGTTCATAGTGTTTGTGCATACATCTTCTAGTAGGCCTATTTCTGTTATAGGTTAGTATGTCCATGGGCGTGGTCGGTAGTTGGATAAGTGACCCAATTACTGACCACACCCACTGTTGCTAAATTTGTTGACCATTTAGGACCTACACAAGCCAGGCTACGAATGCTTCCTTGTAACAGAATGAGGCCTACTAAAAGATGTATGAAATACCATGATCTTCTTTCATTTTCAAAACTGTTGGCTAAAATTTCTCAAGTGCTTCCATGCTTCTGGGAGCTTCTAACTGGTTCCTAGTAAGGAATGGGAGACAAACCTAAAAAGGTTATTGATTAGCTATTGCATTTTATTTTACACAGGAATTCTTTTGGAAAATTGCTATTGCGACCTGGTACGATACATTTTTTAATTTACATATATATAGAAAAATACAGTTGATTTACAAGGTTGAAAGCTATTGATTTGGTCACAAGAAAAACACAACTCCATCTTAGTGCATGGAACACAAAAATATACTTAAAAGTACAGTAAAGAGTAGCGTTATTGTATTTCACATTTCAACAAAGAAATTTAATTCTAGGTGCTAAGTTATTAAATAACTAATTAAAACAAATGAAAATAGATTTTTGACATGATGACAGCCTACTTATGTAACACCTTGTAAAACTTATTTTGTACAAAATTATGTAGGAACATATTTTGGGAAATATGACTTGAATAAGAATTGAAATTTTTCGCTACATATTCCTCGAAAAAATACTTCAAATCTTACCTTTTCCTTGCTTCTTTTCACGAAATAACACTAAAATGCGCACACTTTATCACAGTGTTATCAATTAAGCAGTTTTCTTATTACGTTTTGATATCATAGCCAGCTGACATGACAAACCAATCGATTGTACGGCTTATGGAAATACTACGTTGCTATTGGCCATTACGCGTTAGTTTAATCTCCGTTTTCTGATGTGACCAATGACAAATGACGAGAGAAATTCTTTACTGTTTTCTATTACACATATTTTGAGGTTAAATTTTTAGTGTTGCAAATGTACAAAACATTATTTTCAGATTAAAATCATTAATCATACTCTTTTACTTTTAAATACATTCCAAATTGAAATAGAGTCAAACATAAAAAAGATGTAAAAAGATCTCTCCCAGACATTTTTTTGTCAGAGTACCTACTGATGATAAGTAGGTAATTAATGAGCGCGAAAGAAATTTATTTATGCAATCCTTCTTCCTGGCTTCTGCTCTGCTTTAATACAATGATACCATATTACAAACGAATTAAAAACCGTAATGAATTTTAACGTAATGAGACCTAAAGTCGCTCATTATCTTTGAGAATCTCAAAACAGTTTGTTCAATTAAAAAGAATGTTCATTTTGCTGCTACGTCCCCCGCGATTTAATAATAATAAATAAATAAATTTTATTTCTATGGAATTTTTTGGAGAGCGAGCTCTATCATGGTTTTATACCAATCTGACCTGTGAAATCAGAACTATTTTATTTTTATTTAGCAAATAAGAAAATATATTATCATAGCCTGGCTGTATTCATATCTCGGCGATTCCTCTTGGCTTGCGAGGCAAGATCTGTTTCTACTTCCCATAAAAGCTACCGGGGAAGAAAATTAAAGGCAGGTAAGCGCATTAAAAAATATATTTTCGTATCACATGATAAAACTTTTAAATAGCGAATGAGGCAACGTCTACTTTCTACTTTTCTTCAGACTTCAAAGCTAATGGTCCACAAAATTCCGATGCTGTAGTGATACATTATTTTTTACAATTATAAATAAAGTACTATCTATATTATATCCTACATCTATGTAATAATGATATTATAAATTATTTTCATTATTATGACAACTAACGCGTACAACTAAACGCACCTATTTCTTTCTAAAATAAAATATTGATTTATTTTACATGCTGTACATTAGTACGGCAATTTAAAAGCAAACAACAATACAATACAATAGTACAACAATACAATAGTATTAACTATTGTATTTACTATTTACTAGCATTACAGCAACTTATTTACAAAACCCATGGGATCCCCGAAACCCTTCAGTGAAACAAAAAACAATTTTTTATTCGTTTATTAATAAACTAACTTTACAAATTTAATAATAGCAGAACAATAATATTCCTTATTTCTTTTCATTCATAATAATATGATAATAATTCACCATGACTCATCGCATTTTATGAATATAATTATATGATTTAAAAATAATGAAGAACGACAGAGAAAGCAACTTACAGAAAAATAATGCACAATAAAAAAGGATTGATGCAATTTATCGAATTGCCAGCAACAAACATGTACAGAGCCGTCAGGGCCGCCGCCGCCATCGGCTAACAAACACATACTAAAAAAATATTACAATAACATAATGTTAAATTTTATTGTATCAATTCTTTTATTCAGTATTTCTGCAATCTATTTACAAGTTATATAATGTTTACATACCAAAACTATATGCTATCTCATGGTGTGGTGTAACCCCTATCCTATATTTATAGTATTTAAACTATTTGTAATTCTTTTTCATATATAAACGTATAATATAGATATTTTATTTTATCGGCATAAATTACTATCATTAGTTGAAAATAAAAACAAAACAAAAAACTAAAAGGATAACTATACACCCAATATACACAGCTAGTTTTGAGAGTCCGTTCACTATAATTATATGGTACAAGCCCGCTGGTCACTCCTTGCAGCGCGAGGCTTCCTATCCTACAGGACGACAGGAGTGGCTCAGATAGAACGGTGCGTGTCGGCAAGCCGTATTTACAACGCGACGAAACCCGACCGCTCCCAAATAAAATGATCGAATAAAAAAAACAATTACTTAACGCGTAACATATATTAATTTCCCCATCTATACATAAAAATTTACAAGAGATTGTACATCGGCCGGACCGATATTTAAACTAATAGTTTAAAACGAACAAACAAGGTATACACGACGCACGCACGCGCCTCTCGCTCGCACCCCTCCCTCAGGGCTAGCCGTCCCGCTCTAACACTAATAATATTTTTAACAGATAGCGATAGACACACAGCTCGATCCACGGCACACGTTTTAGGGCACAATTTGTCAGGCAATTTATTAATATTTAACTATAAAATACTCTCAATATACTATACATCCTACGTACGTACTAAACACTTTTTGTATTGTAGCACTATCACTGTCCGACCTAATAATAACAACAACATCGTCAAAATAGGGGTATAAAAGGGAAAGTCGGGAGACATGTAAGGTATAAAACATTGAAAAATTCTACGTGGGTCTCGACCTATAAAAGTACTTAAGGCGGTCGATAAGCGACTAAAACCGCTTTCTACTAAGTAACCCAAGAATTCACATCCACAAATTATTGCTTTAAATTGTATCGCTCAGACATAGGAACCGCAAAGGAATTTCTCTATTTAAAATATACAACTGTCACGCATCATATTATTCAAATATTTGCTATTTCAATTATTTTAATAAAACTTCCAGAATAAACCCTTGTGTAAAACAATGTTAAGAGAAGTCTACATATAAGCCTGAAACAAACTGAACGAATCGAAGAAATAAGGCAAGCTACATACCCAGCAGAAACCGAAACACTTTTTATCTATGCTTTATTAAGTGAGTTTATAAACTGTTACAATAAATTACTAGCAACTACTTACAAAAACTGAAGGCCATTTAAAATTCAATCATATTTATGTACAGTGCAAAGAAAAGCTAGCCTAAAGTCTAACGACGAATCACTGGTTCAAACAATTGTTGTCTATGGAACGTAAGATGTAAAAAATGGACGATGGGGCGCTGTTGTAAAACTGGAGGGGATAAATTAAAAATGGGGCGTCAAATTAATAAAGTTTAGTATACTGGAAGCCCAAACAGACAAACTGTTGAAACAATCAGTCACGATTATTATCATTTCACTAAGAAATTATCCACAAGTATCGTGTCAATATATAAATTACAATTATTGGTCTCGTGAATTCACTTACATATTAAACGCTAAGTTACATCGTTATAGCGGCGTGTTCATGGCGGGGAAACGCAATCGTGTTATTTTTTTTAATTAATTTAAACTAACACGGTAGAAAATGACAACCGTATTCACAAGATGGCGTTCCCCCGCCAAAACTAATAAAACCTACAACGCTGTACGTCACCGATCACGACGTTTACGTTACGTGCAAAAACGTATGAAAATATCTTTTAAAACTTTACGCATTTATTTTTTATATCTCTCGGGCATTTATCCTATTATAACAATGTGTCTAAGTCGAGTGCTCTTTTGTACAATAATGATACACCTCTATTCACTAAACTAAGGCTCCCACGTTCGGCTAACTCTACTCGTCCGAGTTGTGCCATGGTGGTAAACTTTAAGACGCTCTTAAAAATATACGATAAGATATGAACTTACAATTAAAAGAAAACGTCGAGTGCTTCTTTATAGTGAATGGTAACATGATTTGTTCACTAAAAGTAAAGATAAACGAAAACAAGTACACTCGTCGGCCGTAAGGGCTGGTCGGAGCTCGGCTGTAGTCGGGAACGAGGAACGCCATTGAACACTTTGATGAATCGACGCGAATAACTGCGATTTACAAACAAATTCACTCACTACAGTTAAAAATTTCACTAACAGTCAACACACCTCGCTCGCCTATATTGCACTCAACTTTGAATTCAAGATCTGAGATTCACAAAATCGTAAAACACGCGGATTTTGGATGAAGTATTCACGTTATACCTGTGACTGATCGAGAACATTCTAGGCATCGTCCGTGGGCTATCGTCGACAGTTCTATCGCCGGGTATATTAATGTAAGACTTGTAAGGCTCGTAAGGCTGTAAGTACACTATCTTGAGTGTCAGTTCGCGTGGAGTGTGACAGTCGAGGAGTGTGCGCGGAGGGAGCGGGTGTCAGTCGAGGCGGTAGAGCAGGCCGAGGGGCGGGGGCGGGGGCGGCGCGGGCGCGGGGGGGCCGCAGTCCGCGCGGCGCCGCCGTCACTTGCCGTCGCGGGAGGCGCGCCGCCGCCGCACCGCGCCAGGCGTCGCCGGGGTGCCTTCGCCTACTGCAATGAGATAACTAGTAATTAACTACCGAAGCTGAAAACAAAGCAAATTCAATCAACAACTCTATGTACTTGAATAAACCTGTTTGGAGCAATGGCAATTATTAACGATATAATAACACACTAGGCTTCCCTGTGTCGTGGATGCCAAAGACAACATACAGAAACAAAAAAACACTCACACCCAGACCGAAAACAGAAATTCAAACTCATCATTCAAATTTCCGCCTCGCTGGGAATCGAACGGTCCTGCCCTTGGCGCGGTGATCCGGCATGGTAACCATCGCGCCACAAAGGTCGTTAACTTCAGAATTTAAGAACGGATTGGTTCATAACATTACATTATTGCCGTAAATTCGATCGACTAATTGAATACCGACATTGTTCATTAACTGCCAAGACGTCTGTCGGGTGAACTAGTTTTAAATAATACGCAACGTAATACCAACCGGCACTCCTCGTTTTCCGTCTGACGGGCGTGTCGCTGGGGGGCGCGGGCGGCGCGGGCCCGTGGCGGACCGACCGGCGCGTGCCCACGCCCGCCGCGCCGCTCGCCAGCCCGCTCGCCAGCGCGCTCGGCGGGCCGCTCGGCGCCACGACGGCGCGCGGACCCTTCGCCCCCTTGCCGCGCACCTTCAGGATGAGCGGCTCGTCGCTGTCGCTGTCGCTGTCCTTCTTGGTCTTCCCGCCGGGGGGCCCGGGCAGCGGCGGCTTCTGCTCCACCTTCCGCGGCTTCTTCTTCGGCCGGCCGGGCGAGGGCCCCTCCTCGCAGCTGACGGCGGAGGCGCACGAGCTCTCAGACTCGCGCCGCTTGCGCTTCGCCCCCGGGCCGGGCTTGGCGGGTGCGCCGGGCGCGGGGGCCGTCCGCGGGCTGGTCTTGTCGACGGAGCCGCTCCGCAGGCAGTTCCGCGGCTGCAGCGGCGAGTCGGAGCGCTCGGGCTTGACGCCGGGGCCGCCGGGGACGCCGGGGCTGAGGCGCGGCGTGCGCGGCCCGTCCGCCGGGCTGGACATCTTGCTGCTGGAGCGCGTGCGCACGCTGCTGCGCGCCACCCGCTCCAGCGCCGACGGCGACGGCGACTCCGGCCTCTTGCCCGCGTACTCCGGCGTCGGGATCTCGATCAGCAGCTGCTCGAGCAGGCTCTTGTCCGGGAAGTCCGCCTTCAGCGGCAGCCGCTCGATCTTCGGCTCCCGACTCCGGTCCTTGGCGTCGCCGTCGCCGCCAGCCGCGTCCCCGTTCTCGGCCACCGGCGGCTTCTCGTCGTCGAGCGCGTCGCTCGCGGCCGCCTTCTCCTGGTTGGAGTAGGTGAAGAGCGGCGGGGACATCCGGCTCGGCAGGTGGTCGAAATCGTCGATGCCGCGCTCCTTCTTCGGCGAACCGGCAGACTCCTCCTGCCGGCCGTCCGGTCGGTCCGGTCGGTCGTCGCACTCGGGCCGGTCGTCGGGCGCGGCGTCCGTCTTGGGGTCATCCGCGCGCTCGCCGCTCCGGCCGGGGCCGGGGATCTCGTCGTCGCGCAGGATGGGCGTGGGCTCCCGCTTAGGCTCGGTCCGGTCGGTCCGGTCGGGCCGGTCGGGCGGGGGGCGGCGCGGCGCGTCGTCGCCGTTGATGTGGTCGGCGTGCATCTTGGCGAGCTCGGCCTCGATGTCGCCCATGTCGTCGATGTCGGGCGGGCCGGGGTCGTAGTGCGGCGGGGCGGCGGCGCGCGACAGCCGCTCGAGCAGCTCGTCGGAGGCGGGCGGCGGGTCGATGACGCCGATGATCCTCTGCACGGAGGTGGGGCTGGTGGAGCGCGGCATGTCGAGCCGCTGCGGCCGCTGCGGGCCCGGCGGCGACTGGCTGGCCTGGTTGGGCGACTTCTCCGACAGCGCGTCCATGGACTCGATGCCCGAGTCCTCGCCCTGCGCCTGCGAGTTGGGCGACCGGTTGCCGAACTTGTCGGTGTCGGGGCGCGCGGCTCGCTCCGCCACCAGCTTGCTGTACGACTTGTCCTTGGGGCGCTCCTTGCGGCGCGGCGACTGCGCCCCGCAGCGCTGGCCGCCCGCCGGAGGGGGGGAATCTACGCGACTAGCGCCTATTGTGCCTACGTTTGTCGATCCAGGGGGATCTGGAACGCAAACAAACGGACTTGTAACTCTTGGTATTGCAATTGTTTTGTTATTATCACTCTAAAACAATGTTATGAAATGCAATGGAGGCTATTTATGTAAACTATTGTAATGTTTTATGCAAACGAAAATATTTGTGAAGTAGGCAATGAGTTTTCATGGAAGTTATGAAAAGCTAAAATTATGAAAAGTTAAAAATTTAAATTTAAATATGTACTATGAAACCAAACTGTAAAATTAAGTCACAAAACGAATTTTTTGACAGTATTGAAACACTTTCAGTACAGTTTCAAATAATTTTAATGATATTTATAAAATAGATACTTTAAATCAAAATAATATTTTTTTACAAAGTTACAAAAACATGTGATTTGTAACAATTTCCTTTTATAAATTAGAACATTTAAAAATGAAAAGGAAATAAATCAGTGCACAAAAACCTATATTAAATAAAACAAATAAAAAAAAACCTGACACCACTAACATTCTAAACAATTTTTTTCTAAACAAATGGAGATTTCAATGTAACAAATTTAATTATAAGTTCACAGATGGTTTTCAAAAATGAGAATATTTCCATATCCAATAATTTAATCTTGTAAAAAAATAATGTCAATTAAATATCAATATAGAGACAAGGATATAATTTATACACTTGTAAATAGTTGTATACAATCTTAACTCATATTGCACTTTGTGAAATAAATAAGACATTCTAGATAACATTTATAAAGGTTTACGAGTCAATATGACCTCAAAATCCAATTAAGTGGTTATATTTGCTCAATAAAATATCAAATAATAATTGAAATTTGAGACTGTAAAGCTATTTTATTTTACAAAATATGGAAATAATCTCATAAATTTGAGCATAAATTAACATACATACCTGGACAGGAACTATGGCTAACTTTCCTCTTCTTCTCTGAAGTGATAAGTCCGTTAGGTGAGGTTATTGCACTGTCTGTAAGTGTCCGTTTTAACTTATTGTCCTCGCGGTCAAACTTGGACGTTTCAGAGTCGTCCACACTCAATGTCCGTTCTAAGCTCTTATGACACTTGAGCAACCTACTGTCAACCTCACTAGCACCCGTTTTCACTTCGTTATAATCCGTATCCACTTGAACTGTCTTTACATCACTGGACTTGAAATTATCACATTTCGCACCACCATCCTTTTCTAGTTTTGGAGTTGGTAACTTCTTTTTCATGTCGTGGTTGTTAACGATCTCTCTGTAGCCCTCGTTCTGCGCGTACTTGCCCTCCTTTTCTAACAAATCGTTCCTCCACTCCTTGTCCCTTTCCTTCTCTATAACTTTCCCGCTGTCGCTCAGCAGCTTCGATTTCTTCTTCATCTTCAAACTTTCCAACGTTTGCACTTTGTTGTTGAGGAGTTTATAGTCGTGAGATTTCGTGACTATGTGAGCGTTTTTGGATATCGTCTTCATTCTATACACGACGCTGTTGTCGCCCGCGATCTCAGTCTTGATCGCGTCCCCCTCACCATAGTGGTTATTTAGCTTTATATTCTTGACGTGTAAATACTCATCAGTCTTAGAGTTCTCAGTACTGTCTCCCGATTTCGCCGCGAGAGCCTCCTCCGAGTCCCGTCTGTGCGACTTGTCTTCGGACTCCAACGTTTTTCTGATTTTTATCTTCTTTGTGTGCATGTCTCCAGGACTGAACTTCTTCTTTTCCTTCTTGGAGTTTTTAATGACTGCTGAATTCCTGCCTCGTAGGCTGATGTGCAGCGGGGGGACCCTGAGCTCGCCCTCGGTGGGTTTATCACCTTTCGCGGGCAGGTTTATAAAACTGACGTCGGCTTTGTACACGGGCTGAACGACGGGTTCATTCTTGTCCAGCTTTAACCTCAGCTTTATGGACTCCTTCTCCCCGGAGGGCGACTTCGGCGCCTCGGTAGGGACGGCGGGTTTCGCGACATGCGGCCGCGGTAAGGCAACTTTGGCAGATTTCAGTTCGCGCACAATTTTATCCTTCAACGTGGCCGGCTTCTCCTTGGACCCGGCCGTTCGGGGCTTACCCCCCTTCTGCGCCACTAACTTATCATCCCGGTCCTTCTTCACCAGCTTATTTTTCTTCAGGTCGTCGTCCTGACTCCTTTTGCAATCGTCCATGGGCTCCGTGATCTTCGCTATGCCAAAAATCTCCGGCGTTTCTATAGAGTTCTCCTTGACTTTCACTTGCGCGACCGTTACTTCCTCGGCTTTCTTCTCCGGCTCCTTGGGAGGCGGTATGTCGTCGTCCCTCATGAGCGTTTTGATCAGGTACTGTTTGCTTTGCTCCTCGATTTCTTGGGCGGTCGCTTGGGAGCCGACCGTGGCGGTGGACACAGAGGGCGACGCCCGCACCGGCAACCTCATCGGCGGCGGCATGGACGACGACTGACTGGCGCCCGTCCTTTCCACGTTCATATTCGGAACCACCCGCTGCGTCGTGCCGGTGCCTGCGTTCACACTATTCGTCACCATCCTATCGGTGTTCATACTCGTCGTCACCATCCTATCCGTGTTCATACTCGTCGTGATCATCCTGTCGGAGTTCATACTGTTTGCGACCACCTTCTCCGAGTTCAAGGGGACGACCCGATCCGAGATTAACCTTTGCGTGGCCTTCTGTGTGTATATACTCGGCGGGAGCGGCCGTTCGGAGCTCAAGCTTACCCTATCCGAATTCATGCTTGCCATGGGCATCCTTTCTGAATTTATGCTAGTTGCTATCCTATCCGTGTTTACGTTGGTCGCGATTATCCTCTCCGTGTTCATGCTGGTCGCGGCTATCCTCTCCGTGTTCATGCTGGTCGCGGCTATCCTCTCCGTGTTCATGCTGGTCGCGACTATCCTGTCCGTGTTTATGCTCGGCGACATCGAGTACGTCGCGTTGGGCGGCGACTTAAACGGTGGATGGTGCGTGTTCACTATCGAATGATTCGGACTGGAGAACTTCGAAGTGGACTGTTGAGGCACGGGCGGTGGCGGCATGAATGTGGTCTCATTGACGCTCGGCTCGTACGCGTCTGAGGCAGGAGTGAGTTTGGAAGGCACATCGCTGGCAGAATGGCTCGGAGGGGGTTCGGCGTAGGGGCCGTTGATCTGGGAGTACTGTCCGGTGATCTCTCTGAGCAGGGCATCGGGGTTGGGTTCCGTCGGTGCGTTATCCTGCTCGTAGTTTGACAGGAGATCGATCTTGGCGGTGGTGTCGAGGTCCGAGATGGCGGAGAGCGCGGTATCATCGAGGTTGAGGTCTGCGCCGAGGGAGGGCAGGAGCTGGTCCAGGTCGCAGGTGTCAGGCAGGTCGGGCAGCAGGCTGAGCGAGTCCCGGTACGGCTCGTTCCAGTCCTGCTGCGAAGAGTCGCGCGACGCCGCCCGCTGCCGCGCGTTGTATTGCTGCTGGTACCTTTGGAACTCCTGGAACAATTGGACATAGCGTGTTATAAACAAAACTGTTGAACAGACACTTGTCAAAGGTGAAAAATGTAATTGTAGCTCCATGTATTCGGTCAATATTGATATTGAGATAAATCAAAGATGTGATCCCGATTTTCTGCATACACAAATTTTATGTCTGTGGTGATTAATTGCCTGGCAGGCTTCCGAATTATATCCATGATACTATTCATCATCGGGACTTAAGAACTAACTAGGAAATAACCAAAAATTCACGAATTATTCGATATTAAAACTGCATTAATATTGCACTGGACAATTTTTGCGAGTGGAAATTAAGTAGATATCCCATACCTGAAAACTGGACTGCGTCTTTTGATCCATCGTAGTAGAGGGCGGTAGTAACGCCTGAAGGTCCTCGGGCGTGACGCGCGGGGGCGGAGGCCGGGGGCGCGGTATCTGCTGCCGGTAGGGCGGGGGCGGCGGCGCGGGGAAACTGTCCGTGTAGCCCGTTTGATACCTAGAGGAAGGTGACGTTGGGTTTGGTTATGTGGTTTGAGTTAACAACAGATTTGCAGAAGATAAGGTTTCTGTGTACTTATGTGTTACATGATAACTATAAATTTAAAAAACCTCGACAGTTTTATTTACCCCACTAAACATAGCTAAGAACCATCTCGATCATGTCAGCTTTCAAACAAAAAAAAACCGCATCATAATTGGTCCGGTCATTCAAGAGCTACGATAGACAGACAGACACGTCATACTTATACGACATCTATTTCTGCTTCGGGGGTTAGTAAGTGTTTTATTGTTATCATTATTATTTATTAACAGCGGTGCACCGGATACTTGCATACTAAATAGTTTGAAAAACGGAGTGTACTATTTATCATTACTTATTATTATTTCTCCGTGGGGTTCACCTGAATAGCCTTGAGCACAAGTCAGCCGCCAAACGACTAGTCGTATTCTGGCTGGGGGCTTGAGAGCCAGTTCTTTCTTTCTTTTTCTTCCCTCATTCTTGGCCGACAATGCATCAGTGATGCCTTTAGTGTTGCTGATGTCCTTGGGCGACGATAGCCACTTACCATCAGGTGGATCGTCAGCTCCTTTGCCGGCTATTTCCATAAAAAAAACAGTTCAAAACAAACAACACCAATACTAACCTCGGCCTCGCAATGACAGTGGCGTTGGGCGCCGGCATGGTGGGCGCGGCGGGCGCGGCGGGCGAGCGGTACGCGGGCGGCGTGGCGGCGGGCGGCGCGGGGCGCGCGGGGGGGAACGCGCGCCGCACGAACGGCTGGGGCCGCGGCGGACGCGGCGCGGGGGAGGGGGACGGGGACGGGGAGGGCGGCGGCCGCGGCGCCATCTGCCGCCCGCCGCGGTACTCGAACGGCGCCCGGCCCACCGCTAGCTCCACCTGGGGATAATTGCCGGTTAGTAAAGTCGTTGAACAATCTGCAACATTTTTCCTAGAGTTATTTAATTAAAAAATTTATTCTATTATCCATTTTTGAATCACTAAGCATGCTTCTCATTACACTGCTATAACGGCGATTATGGGATCCACTATTAATAGACTCCAATGTAGTCAGGGAGAAATTCACGTATACAAATATGTTGATGTAAATTATTCCATTGGACATAATGTATTAATTTGTACATCTATATAAACCAAGTGAATCACCATTACTCCTCCATACGAGAGAAGAACCATCAATCAACTCATTATACCACATACCTGCGAGTCCTCTAGCCGGTCGAGCTTCGCCGGGTGTTGTTGCGGCTTCGGCCGGGGCTGGGGCGCGGGCGCGTCGTTCTGCAGTAAGTTGACCAGCAGCGGCGAGGACATAGCGACGGTGGGGGGCGCGGGGGGCGCAGGGGGCGGGGGCGCTGGCGGCGCGGGGGGCGCAGGGTACGGCGGCGGGGGGCCCGTGAACGATGACGTCGACGGACGCGCGAACTGCGGCTCTGGAGTCGCTGGGGCGGTAGGCGGTCGGAGACCGGGTGCGCATGCGCCTATACCTGGTCAAAGAACGAGTAAGTGTTTAATAGCGCTTACATTACAATTGGCTATTTGACAGTTGTCACGGTAAAATATGAAATGTGTTAAATATGGTTGCATATTGGTTAACATTAATTAAACAATACATTTTTTGCATGAAAATAAATTGTAAATATTTTTATTTTTGAAAAATAGATTTGAGTTTTTTTACCTGTGGACACGAGAACCGAAACGCGGGCGGCCATGATTGAGCATGCTATGACGTCACACTTCCAAAAATATAGCGTTGTGTACTACTAACTACATCGATCATCGTGTGCAATTTACTGAGAAAATTAATAATATATATTTTGATTTGTGCTTTTGAGAGGTTTTGTAAAATGGAGTCAGGCTATACAAAAGCTGACAGTGCGAATTTGCCTAAAGTTGATTCATTGATGGTCGCAAATTTCTTTGCGTGTAACCCTGACTTTTGCTCTACCGAGTTTCGGAATGCAAAAACCTCCTTGTAAGTACTGAAATTAATAAAGTAAAATTGGTCAGTCTTGCTAAGTGGTCACAGGGAGATTTTTTTGTAAGTTTTTCCTCAACGTCCCCTTAACGACACCATATTACTAATGATTTTAAATTACTTATAGGTTATGTTTATGAACAATATTAGGTTAGGTTTAATTTGTTTTTTTAGTAAATCAGAGGCTAAGTTGATTTTTTCCAAATACTTACATCAAAGTGGTCCTCGCAAAAGAATATTGCAGATTTATCAGATGTTAACTGTTGGTCTCGACGTGCTAATTGTAACCACTGTTTTCGACGTTGAAGGCATTTAGGAACGTGTATAAACAATTTGTTAGGAAATTTAACATACTACACATAGGCACTGCACATGTCTTGTAGCTTGTCATTTTCACAATTCCAGTGAAAAAGGTGTAAGTTTTTCACATAAGAGTTAGAGCATAAACTGTTGTTATTTGAAATGTGACGTCACAGCTATCAAGTGACAGATGGCAGACTATTTTCGCGCGAATTTCAAATTAAGGGATTAAAAGTTATTTTTATTCCTACTAAATAACACTTTTTTGAAAAAATTAATATTGTAAGAGGTATAAAATAAACCTACGAAAATTTTAAAATATTTTTCCAAAAATTGTCTAATAACCAATTGTTTTGAGTTCTAAACATTTCTAAATGACTACCATGGACATGACAACTGGTTTTTACATAGCTTTAATGTGGAATGTACTGGACCTAGTTTACTATAAATCTTGCTTCGTGGTTTTGAGTCAAAACTTTTGACTGTTGCAATCCAATCAAAAGTAGATTCAGTGGTATCTTTTCAGAGAAGAAATACATGGCATCTCTGGTAGTAAAGCCTACCACGGCTTTAGCGAACTGAAAGTTTACGTTATCTTTGAACTAAGTGTTGCGACAGCGACAGCGACAACATTGAAATTGGCACGAGCTATACCTAGCAGACAGATAAAAGTACACCTATACCATACCTAATGTATTCTCCTTGCGGTGTATAACCCTCGCTTGAGTCATACTCCCGAAGGGGTACTCGCACCGGTCGGAGGTCGGCGTGGGAATGTTCTGCGGTATCTTGCCGTCCATCGGGCACACGGTGTTCGGCGACTTGAAGTTGTCGCGCGGGGGAGTGGGCGCGGCGGGGGTCGTGGGCGCGGGGGAGGGGGTCGCGGGCGCGGCGGGCGGGGCCGGGGGCGGGGCCGCGCTCGTCGACGCCCCCTCGGCGTCGCCTAGCAACCGCCCGATGCCGCCGAGCCCCGCGAGCAGCTCCGCGTTGGGTTGGGCGCGCGACGTGCTAGCGTCTGGAAGGTAATGGTTGACTAATGTTTTACTGTCTTTACACACCACCCGACCAGGATGCAGAAGATTAACGCCCAAACTCAAGAGTCACTAACGGTTACTTAAATTGGTCCTTTGTAAAGAGTCACCACACAAATTCTCTGCTAAGGAGCGATTTAAATAACCGTTAGTGACTCTGATTTGGGGCGTAAATCATTATAATTTTCAGGTATATTGAGGAGTTTCTTTAGTTAGTTATTCCTCTTAATATAACAATCAATTCTCAATACACAACAATTTACCTAAATGATTGATTAAATAATATTTTTATTTTACCATCAAAGTATTTTAGGTATATAGGGCTAATATTTTCATTCATAATTTTGTTGTCTCTCGCTGAATCATAGAATATGCTATAAGTCACACAAAGCCTTTTTAGCCTTTTAGGACAAACCGAGAAATTTCTTTCGACGTTTCTTCTCAAAAACAAAGCGCCTCAAGCGTCTCAAACGGTGGTAAAATAAAAATAAAAACCTTCCATAAGTATTAGTAACACAAACAAAGAACTTTAACTTTAAAAAAGTCTACCTCACTCACTCACTGGTTGAGTCGCACCCTAGTCGCCAATCAACCTAAACCCATCTACCCACACTCACCGTCAGCGTCCGTGTTGATCCTGAGCTCGGCGCCGTGCTGCAGCCGCAGCGAGACCGCCGCGTCGCCGTCGAGCTGCACCGAGAGGATGCCGAGCGCGCGCAGCTGCGGCGCGCCCGCCTCCGCCAGCGCGCGCAGCCGGGCCGCGGCCGCACGCGGCACCGACAGCGTCACGCGCACAGAGTTCCAAGGCTCCACCTGAAGATGAACATATCAAATTAGTTACAACATTCTTATTAAGATTTGACAGTTAACGAAGACATTGTGGGAGTTTAAAAAACCCCAACAGTTTTACTTTATCAAAACACGGCTAACGACCATTTCGATCACGTCAACTTGCAAACAAAAAATGAATTTTACAAAAAAAATAACCGACTACAAATTAACTCAAAAACTACTCTCCAGATCTCGCTCAAAGTGGGGCCACATGACAAGCACCAGCTTTCGATTAAAAAAAGAATCATCAAAATCGATTCCCCCAGTCGAAAGTTCTGACGTAACAAACAAAAAAAAATAGTCGAATTGAATACCTCCTCCCTTTTTAAAGTCGGTTAAAACAGCATCATAATTGGTCCATACGTTTACGATGCCACACACAGACACAAAGACACATAAAACTGATAACAGCACGTTTTTGCTTCGGTATTAAAAAAAATTCAACATTTTAATCTAAATTCATATCTAAGTTTGTTATCCATTGTCCTCCAGTGCGAATTGGTAGAGATTTGTTCGATTAGGCTTTAGGCTTCCTTAGAATACTCTCAATAAAATTTTCAATATCCCATCGCCCTTCCATCGTATTCGCATTTATCTTTTAGTTCATACAGCCACCCATTCATCGTAAGCCGGAAACCACACGACGGATACGGAGATACGGACATCATTATGGCGGATGAAAAGATATCTGATTGCTCTAAGCCCTTGTTAACTAAGTTTATAAACAGAAGATTAAACTCAAATACATAACTTGCATAATTATATCAGTGGGGAAAATACAACACAAGAATAAGAATACACCTACAATACACCTATATTTATGCTTTATTTATCATCTCTTTATTATTATACCGCCTACGATGTCTCTGTTTTCCCAAAGGTCGGCTAGCAGAGAATGCTTCTATCATTAAGCCCAACTGTTGTACGAGTTTTTTTAATAAAGTTTTAAATAAATAAGAATCCCAGATATCCTATAACGAGGGAGAGATTAAGTATGTTGTAGATATTTCCTTTTAAAACATGTATTTGCCATACAAAACATTTGCCTACTACAAGTTACAACCTTGCGTTATTTAAGTAAACGCAAATGAAATTCAAACTGAAAGTGAACAATCATTCACAAATCAGCATATCGTCATCGGGGTGAACCGCCGCCGCTACTCGTGTCAAACTGCTGACGCCGACGAGCAAATATGACGTCAATTGCAATAAGAACCGTTATTAATACTAGAAAGAATTGTGTAATACGAATAATGTATACCGTATGTAATTATGTTTCGTTTTTGCGGAATAAACGCGCCTTCGGAACCAATCACTCTCCTAATCTAACGCTGATCATAGATTCTCAAGCTTATCACAACGCCACATTTCAGAGAAACGATTTTCTAGAGCTCGCCTAAGTAAAAAAACAGGCAAATGTGTTGGTTAAATAATACTTTTTTTTGTTTAACATCTCAACGCTTCCACATGTTTTTTGACTTCTATCTCCCCCTTTAAGGTCTTTAGCGCTCACAAGGGGGCGTAACACTCATCCTAACAGACACTGGTCAGCGACTATCTATCTGTCCCTTACTGCCGATAAGATGGTAGAGTGGAAGTAACTGCATTTACGTTCCAATAAACAATTATATTAACATTTTTAGTTGTACTGTAACTAATTGATTCAAGAGTTTATGAACAACTGTGCCCGAGAATTTGCCCGCGAAATAATAACTTCCCTGTGTATTACTCCGATCATATTTTACCTGCGTGCTAAATATGAAAATCCGTTCAATTATTTTGCGAGAAAGAGAGAAAAACATCCTTACAAACTTTCACATTTATAATATTAGTAAGAAGTACGTTCCACGTTTAGTTTTAAAAATAATTCCATGTTCTATTACCTGCAGTTTACTTACGAGCTCGGTAAGCGTCACCGCATCACTTGCGGACGTATTTTATATATGTGTTACAACGTGTGTGCAACGCGGAACATTGTGTCCGAGTGAAATATGACAGCGCGAGTATCTCATATCAAACCACAGTACAACTGAAGATAAACGGGGTATCTCTAGACGTTGTACCGCCTAACAAATCAATGTCATGTTACTTTTAACTAAACGTTGTGTGTGTGCGTGTCTCCCTTTCCCTCTCATTGTCAGATATAAAACATATAACTCAAAAGCGGCTAAACCGATTTTAATGAACTTTGTTGGATTTATTGGATTCGTCTCAGCCGGAATAACTATTGAAATATATAAAAAAAAAACACAAATGACATCCTTAGCTTGTAGAACAACCCTAAAATCAATTTGCAAACATTGCTCTTTCAATTACTTAATTATTACAAAGTGACCGTTTCGACACGATCAGAACATATATGAAGACGCCCCTGTATTCGTCATCGGATGCCGCCATATTACTTAGAGCATCTAGGATTGATAATTATGATCATAGATCGAAGATGACGCGACTTGTGAACCATTGTGTGATCATGCCGGGGAGTTACCCGATTTTAGTCGATCTAAATAGATTTTATGGAAATAGTCTTCAATAAGGACTTTAAAGAGGATCTCAATTTTTAATTTGTTGCCTCAGAACTCCGTTATTTATTAACCAAATTGGATTTCTTTGGAAAGATATATCTAGATGCAGTTTGATCCCATATTCTTAGGATGAAATTATTATTATTAAAACGCAATTACAAAGTCAATTGGCATATCGAACGAGATATTTAATAATAACGCTTTTTTAATAACGCTTCACACTCATAGCCCCACACTAGGATTCCCTGTGTCGTGGGTGCCATGGAAAACACACAACATAGACAAGGACATTCACACCCAGACCGAGAACAGAAATTCAAACTCATCATTCAAATTTCCGCCTCGCTGGGAATCGAACCCAGGACCCTCGGTGCGGCGATCCGGCATGGTAACCATTGCGCCACACGGGTCGTCAAGTATTGAAAGGGAAGCGATTACAATTTGTTGACAAATATTATTATTATATTATATATTTATTTTATTATATATTTATTTTATTATATATTATTTATATATTATATTATTATGGCGGCAGTTATAGTTCGAATTGATTAAGTAAGATTCGCAAATGAACCCACAGACCGCGCACTCCGTTTCCCGACCAACCGAACCCTAAAACCATAACAAAACACTCGATCCTTAACAAGTTACGCAACCGCGCCGCTATCAATAACAATTCGCAAATTACCATCAGTTCATCACGAACACAACAAACTTGAACCCGTTAGCGGATTCATTCATTCGTTCCGCGTCACACAGATAAGCGACAGTAGTCAGTTAGTCAAGTTCAGCCTTCAGGGAACACGATGAGCGAACTGCATAATCTATTCTATGCGTTATCGTATCGTACGACGTCATTAGTCACGTGTGGAACTGTGGACGTCTAAAGTCTAAAGAAAATTAAATTAATTTGATGTGTCATCCATCCATCATTCGCTAGCGATCTGCCCGTGGGTTTGCTCGCGTTTTCGGGGATAATACGTAACATCTTATTCTAGATAAATCTACATAACGTGTGCTAAATTTCATAAAAAATCCTTCAGTAGTTTTTGTGTGAAATAGTAAAATCCTCACAAACTTTTCACATTTATAATATTACTAGGATTATAGTTGGATATTAGTAGGATACATCAGTGATAGCACACCTGTTCAGCCATTTCTGATTATAGCAGGAACAAAAACAAACGCACAGATTAACCGACAAAAAGGCAAAAAAAAATTAGATTCTATTACATTTTACATTTACAGACATCGATCAGCTACAGTTTTACTATACGTATTATAGATTACGTAAGTTTTGTCTCTACATTTGAACCAACCACAACTGACGGTAACTACCGTCGCCAGCTACCAATATTTGAGACAACCACAATCCGCGGTTTGTCAGAAGCCAAATTTCATTACCCTACTACTGTTTTAGTGGCCTTAAAAATTAATGATCGCTTTGTTTTCGTACGCAATATTACCGAAAGTTTAAAGCAGTTTTACAATCTCCCACTTGACATAAAAACTTTCGTGTACCCAAACAATACTTTACAAACAATAAAATTTACTTTCCTCAACCTATTTAAAACCTTTATCGAACTCTCGGAACCAGTTGGGTAATATCAGAAGTGGGATTCACTAGTCTAAAATTTCAAACAAAATTATCTAAATTCTAAGCCATTGAAAAATGCAACGATGAAAATTATCAACACAAAATTAGAATGAAAAATAATTGCTGGAGTTGTTCTTCTAAACAGAACGTAATGTAGTAGCTAACAAACGTTAGTTACTCAAAATGTAGTAGTGGTGTTAGTTAACGAAGCCATCGTTAGTCGCTAGCGCTACTAAAAGACAAAATCTTTAATTTTCGTCATACGTTTCATATATTAAAGTGTAGTCCCTAACACACTTGTTAGTCTTAAATCGTCGATAACAATATTATCGGTCTTCTTCCCTTAAGTAACTATAACTCAATCTACCACTGTGGATAACAATCACTTTCTTTTTTGTATGAACCTTTTTGTATTTGATAAACGACAGATCCTCGAAGCTATATCATCAATGTCGTGCTATATGTATAATCAGTAAAAGTTTATCTATTTTTAAATGAAACAAAATTTGTCATATCGCAGTAATCAGAAGTGGGATCGTATCACTCATTTACTAATATTAATACTTGGCACAAATTTTGATTATTGAAAAAATAATTAATAGCAAAAGTAATGTACAGTTTTTGCCTTAAATGAGTATCAGTCTTTATTTTCATTTTTTATGTTAAAAAAAAAACTTTAAAAAGACAGCATAAATCTGTTACCAAATAAGACTCGCATAAAAATGGACTAGGTACACGTATGTATGATATGAGATATACACCCACCTTGTTAACTTTGAGCGTGTGCGGGTGCGGCTCGGCGAGCAGCGCGCGCAACTCGCGCAGCAGCTGGCGCAGGCGTGCGGGGAACCGCGGGTCGCGCAGGTCGCCCTCGCAGGTGACCACCACGCCGCACGAGCCGCCGCAGGGGACGCCCGCCGAGCCCGGCCCATCGCTGTCCGCTGCCATACTATGGGAACAACGCAACTATTGATACATTTTTAGGGTAGACAGAAAAATTATAATGTGAGGGTAGAAAGAAAAATTTCTGTCCGCTGCCATACTGTCGGAGGAACGATTAATAAATCGGTAGGGTATTTTAATATTTGAAAGTGCGGGTAGACAAAAAAATTTACTTCCACGTGTCAACATGAGCGTACACAGGAAAACTGATGTCATTTTCCAGTTGATCCTTAGGCTTCCATAACCGCGTCTGTTGTTCGGTAAAGTAGGTACGTCTTGAGCAGAGCAAGATGTCTTTAGCTCAAAGATGGCTTTTACAAACAAAATAAATATATTTTGAATCTAACAATGACCTTGCCGATGATGACGGATTTGTTGCCGATATCAAAGCGGATGGAACGTGCTGGAGCTTAGTTTTTACACTGTATACAGAATTTGGGTGGTCTCTTCTAAGAAAACAAAATATATTGTAATAAGCAAACTGTATCAAGGTAGGTAGTGAACCTTTGTAATTTTGGACATATTTCATTTACTTAATTAGACGTCCAATAAATTTAATACAATTTCCGTTTTTATGGAATGTTCACATATATTTTTGTTAACCACATAACGTTTAATTGTATAGTAGGTACACAACTCAATGGAACCGATGTGTTTATTGAAGTGAACCTTCTATGGGGGGTATTAGGATTTTTCTGTCACGAAAAAGCGTTACGGCCGCGTGGAGGGGGTAAACGATATATCGCGTGGTAAGAGGCGGTAGTGGCGGAGGGAGAGAAAGGAGAAAGAATATTTATATTTTTTTTAATATTAAAAAAAATTTTTTTTTTTTCCGTTGAAGTTTCACTTCTACTATGTATCCCAGCACACATTCGATTTATTACCCGCTTGCATAACCCGGTCTCAAAAAGTTTACTTATAAATACACGTATACAATGTTTCGTAACGAGATGAGACGAACCTTAAAATTCAAATTCATAACCAGGCTATTTTTATTACAATCTAGTTATCGATATAAGGAAAATGTTTAGGGAAATATCGTTTAAAGAACTATGTTACGAATTACGATCAATGAATACTTTTCAAACGGTGAGCAATGTCCTAACATAAACCAGGCACTTTGAAAAGACTGCACAGAAACGAATATTCTGTTTGTAAAAGAGGAGTGAAGACTATAGTTTTTTTTTCTGTATCGAAATTAAATACATTATAAATAACATGAGGAAATGTTTAACTCATATTGTCATATAGGTACCTGTTATATATAGATACTAATTAATATGCCAATTTTACATTTTAATTATGTCAAACTGTCAATACATCAAACATACAAAACAAGAAATTAAACAGAAGTTAAGCCTTAAGAACAGATCACTGATCCGTTGGCGGCCAAGAAAGAGAGAAGAAAAAGAAAGAAAGGACTGGCTCTCAAGCCCCCAGTCGGAACTCGGAACACAACGAGTCGTTTGGCGGCTGACTCATGCTCAAGGGTGGTAGCTATCCAGGCGAACCCCATGGAGAAATAATAATAGTAAATAATGGTATTAATTAGCAATTAAAATCAAAATTAATAATATAATCTCTTCGATCGGCCGTACCACCAACGAGCCGGACTTAGTCGCCTCTTACGATAACATCCGGCGTGGGATTGGGGTTACTATTCTAAGCCGCCCAAATACAGCAAAAAATTTTTGTTTATAATACTGAAAAATCATAAACATTGCAATGTATATTACTATAGTTTATTGCTAATTACTAATATGCTAATGAAATTTTGATATCTTTTTTAGATTTTTTCTCATACATATTGATTATTAGACACTAGCCATCAGAAATCAAAATATGAAACGCGTGTATGAGTAAATAAATATTTCTATTGCACGTGTAACCAACAATAATTAAATTCAAACAAAGACAGTTATCAGTTTGATATCACTTTTATATAACAAACACAAAATATATTATATAATATATAAGTTGAAAGAACATCATTCATAAACCGTTATCCACGATCAATAATGTTTTATTTATTTAATTAATGAGATGCGAATATAGTTTACGATATAACATTGTTGCAACCGTTAAAAATATAGCGAACACAATATGTGTCAGGGTTGACGACCCCCTGGCCCAGTTAAGGGTGGATTTGTATTAGGAGGGTAGGGCTGCTATCGTAAGATTATTGCAACATGTGACTGATGTATGACTGTTATCAAAATCTATATTAGGCACTCCACACACCAATCGGTTTTTAAGTCTTCCGGTTTCCGTGCCGGGAGTTGACAAGCTACTCGTATTCAAAGGCAAAGCGTCCACGCGATTATTACAATTTTAGATACATGCTTTCGTCTGTCCGTCATAGTTAATAGTCCCGATTCCAGGTTAGATGGGCATTTTGGATAATGACAGTCCAACGATAGTTTTGTAGGATACTTTTGACAGTTTCGACTGTCGGCCCATTTCGTAAAATTTAAATATTTCTGAAGCTCCTTCATACACGATAAAATAATACTTTTCATAGCCTTCTACAAATATTCATAGCATCTGCAAATACAGAATCAGTGTTAAAATTTTTATATACAAAGACATCTAGAGACAAAAATGTAAATTCAATGCACTTTAAAACATAGCTTTTAAATTTTTTTCAGGTTCATAGCCTTTTATTTTTTGTAGAAAACATTCGAAAGAATTCTTCATATATAGCGCTTTCTATATAAAACGCAAAGAGAGCGTTTTTTCCCGATTTTGGAAAATATCTGAATCGCTAAAAAACTATTCGTCTTAAGACAAAAAAAAAACAAGAAACTTAAGAAAACCAGAGAAATTAAAAGTTATAAGTACCTAATAAATGTTGTACGCATAACCGGGCTATTCCTTCGCCGCGTGTTTTCCGGAGATGTGATGTGACAATAGACTTACGATTATAAAATTGAGCATATCAGTAATTGGACACCGAATAATACAGTTTTGATTGTCCCATACGACTATTATGAATTTATGACTATTATAAAATGAAATGAAAAGTAGATGTCCGAAGTAACTCATCCAAAATTTTATCTAAAATGATTCAAAACTAAAAAGATACTAGGTTTAGAAAGCATGCAATTAAATTTCATAGAATTCACATAGCATAATATTAGCGTAAGAAATATCTAAGCATTCTTATCAATCTAAAATCTAAATTTGCATTTTAATTGCGTTTTAAATTAATGATTTATGTTATTCAAGCTGGCTTTTCAGTAACTACGATTTAGTAATAACCGTTTTAGATATCCTAGGCAATGTACGTTTTACGAAATTTTAAAACGCCAACAGCACACATACTTACGCAGCACACATGCTTAAATGTTTGAATACATAAAAATACATACAAGAACTGCATTACGTATAATCGTGTGCTACAAACACTCATAAAAAATAACATAAACGCTTGTGATGATCGACGATCAATCGAATCTAATTATATAATATATGTATATAAAATACAAAAAATGTTTCAAAATGGTTTCATTTGAAAAGCAATAATCCGAAGCTTAGTAAAATAACGTATTTTGTAAATCTTACAGATTTTGGAAAATCTCAAAAAGCATAAAGCTGATTTTGGTATGTTAACTACAATGAAGTAGGTCGATTACAACGGGATATTTCCGATGTAGATCAGCGGCATAAACGCTTTGTGTGTAAGTTGCCTTAGAACTATGCAGCTTTATCGTCGATTATTGGCATGATACAAACTAAGTTTATCAATTTTCCAACTATCGGAGTTTTCCAATAATGAAAATTAAGCTTCTACACGTGTAATACTAATAAGGTACCCAGAGCCTCTGTACATGGCGCGTTTTTGAAGCGCATCCGACGAAAACGCGCGGAATCCGCACGTTTTTTGCGCTGCAAATGAAGAGGCGGACGAGGCGTTTCCTCGTACGATCGCGTTTTCCGCGCCGTCAAATACACCGTATATGAGTGTAAAATCTTATATAAAGCGTTTACCGTATTTACGAATATAAGAGACCCAAGACACAAAAAACACAAAATAAATAAAATACCTTTTGTAGCAAACATTTCTTTTTCTTCTCTCTTTCCTGGCTCTTCCCTTCTCTTTCCTTCCCTGGCTCTTTCCTTTATCTTAAATGCCTTTGGTGTCGCCGATGTATATGAGCGACGATAGCCACTTATCATCGGATGGATCATCAGTTCATCTATCTGCTATTTCCATAAAACATGTATATTTAATTGTAAATCAATAATTATATACATATAATGGCCATTATGTAACACGATTCAGTTATCGGTACGCGACCACAGGCCGCACTGACCGCTTCCTATTAAATGTTTCGCCACCAGTAAGTGAAATCTATTTTATTATTGTAAAAATGTAATAAAAATTGTCCATTAAAACGACATTCCTTACTTCGAACCTAGTTTTTTCATGTTTAAAAATCTACGTCACCGTTTCAGTATATCTTGGATGAACCGGCAAGAAACTCTTTAACAATATTTTAGAAAAGAACATTAAATAACCAGTCGGTTATAATATCCTATCTCCACGCATAAGTTTTTAGGGTTCCGAAGAAAAGTCGGAACCCTTATAGTTTCGTCATGTCCGTCCGTCCGTCTATCCGAAGCAAAGCACCGAGACCCTTAGTGCCAGAAGCTGTAATTTATTTTATGAATTAGCTGAGCTAACGATCCATCCACCTAATTGTTATTGGCCACCGTCGCCTATAGACATTAGTAAATACAAAGGCAACGTTGATCAAGAAACACGGAAAGAACAGAAAGAAAGAAAGAAAGAGATAGTTTCCAAGCCCCCAATTGGAACACGAAGAGGCGTTTGGAGGTAAACTTAAGCAAGAAGGTAGTAGCAAGCCAGGCAATCTTCACGAAAAAATTATAATATTATTGACTTAATAATAATAGATAAATGATAATAATAATCCTAAAACGAAGCTCTCATTCTATTTAACTTACGCATTAGAACTAGCGTATGTCAGTCTATTTATGCGCCATTTTTTACATAATATCTTCAAATTGTTGTATGGGAAAAGTGGAAAATCGACTTTATCATTGGACCGAATGTGCCTAATGCATTGTTTTACTGGTCTCAACCCACCTTTGGAATATTTTACCTTTCAAATAAAACCATTTTGAGGCATATTAGTTGGATGCTTTCAGAGTCTTTAAAGGACATCCATACAATCATTTTTTGACAACCCTATTTGCGCACGTGAGATGCTTGCAACAGCTGTGTGATATCGCGGCATCAACAAGTGCACGATACAACAATGCAACAAACTTTTTAACAAATTAAAACATATCTTTTACTAGTCGTTATGCGGGAGATTTGTAGGGCAAATTTACGTCCAGACCAAACCTTTACAATGAAATTGGAAGACATGAATATTTAGCAAACAAAACATATTTACGTCCTCGATGTCTCTGCGATAATTTCTTATTCCTATACTAATAATGAAAGGGTAAAGTGCTGTATCTGTATCTACTTAAAATACTTTCGAAAATATTTACGTATACTTTGATAGTTTCCTTTTTATGTTACCCTCGACAGAACGTTGAATATACTCATATGCATTTAGAGTAAGAAGAGTAAGAAGTTGTTTAGTTTGTTGGTGTATACCTTATAATAATTAATTAATTATTTATACATCACGATTATACTTTGAATAATTGGATAAAATATGGTTAACATAAAATTTTAACACTGTCATTCCAAAATGAATAATTACTTTTTCAGTTGTGGGCATTATTTGCAATCTTGCGATTCTCAGGTCTTGTACAAAGATCCCCGAAGTGGGTTGAACATCAGTATAAAATACAAATAATGCTAAGGGGTACTCATTTAAAGCAAAAATTTAATTTTTAATATCATAGGAGAGTATTTAAACTCAATGCATATAGGCATATTTATAGTTCTAGTAGAACTGGATAAAACTAGCATTTATTACTGCGCCTGAAGGAAAAACACAAGGAAATATTTCATCATTCATAATTATATTACCCACTGATAAGTATTATAAATTTTTTATTTCTTTTTTTTACACTAAATATAACAAAAAACTGAGGTAGGTCTCTTTGGTGTTATGCTCAGCTTTTCTTTCTACAGGGTGTAAGTATTATCTTGTCTGCATCTGTAATAAATTAATGTTTTCATTCATAAATGTCCAAAAATAGAAATAAAATGAGGAAAAAATACAATAATTGCACCAAACTGCTTATTTAAAACATTTAAATTGATATTTTTCCTATGTTGAAAAAGACCTTTTAGGGTTCTGAAGTAAAATTGGAACACTTGTAGTTTTGTCATGTCAGTCTGTCTCTCTGAAGCAAAGCGCTGAGACCCTTAGTGCTAGAATGCTGTAATTTGGCATGGATATACACATATTTATAAAATCTCCAGAATCGTAGAACAAAATACTGAAATACTTTTTTTTCAGAGTAACTCCCCTGTTAACATAAGGATGAATTTTTTATTTGTTGCATACCCTACAATGTGGGGTATCGTTGAAACGATCTTCCAAAAAAATTTAGGGTCTTCTAATACCATTTTTAGAATTAGGGATCCGTTTACGAAATACCTACTTGGTTTTAAAGTGCTAATTTTGATTAGAGTCAAGTGTCCCTCTCTCCTGCTGGCTAACCGGTTGGAATTGGAAAAGTGAATTACATTGCATGTGGCCTGACACACACTTGCCCGGTTTTATCAAATTGCCTTTAATTATTATACTTCGATGATACCTAAATGATTAAAATTAATTTTGGAATAGTACTTTATAAGGGAGGAAAAACAGCGAAAGAAACTGGTCATAAATATTTTTTGTCACAATATTAAGATTTTTTAAATCCTCAATTTTTTTATTTTTTTTTAAGTAATTCACGTCTTATTTGTCATACATTACTGTATAAATCACAAAATAAAGTTAGTTATTTATTAATACTGTACAAATATACAAATATTTTAGTTTATCAAATTAGTCCAAATAACTAAATAAGTAATGTAATTAACATTTAGAAAAAATAATAAGCCCTTTATAATCTCAAGATTATATTTTTTTGATTGAGCATGGTATAACTATAAGCTATCAATAAAATTTCAAATCCTTGTTAGATTAGACATATGGTGGCCACTCACGGTCAGTCCATCGTGTCAAATGGCGTGATATACAGCCAAAATTTGATCATGAATGTGAAAAACTGATGGCGTGATTTAAAAAAATTGTATGTCCAATCGCGCCATTTTGACATATGTCGCTTGGCGTGGCTCCAAAAATGACGCGATGGAATGACCGTGACTCACCACCAATACACTATAAAATTACAGTTGTCCAAGATCTATATTCACTGTGGAATTAGAAGTAACCAATTATTATTATTACTTTTGATGTTAATTTTACATTTCTACTTGACATTAACTGCTTTATTTAATACTGTATTTCGTAAATGAGTCTAGTGATTCAAATTTAAATTATTGCATACATATATTTGAATCCTAAATGCATAAAATTCTCACCTTCCACCGTCCATATAAAATTAATTCATCACTAGCAAAACGACAACATAGTAAGAAAACCTGCATAACCTCCCTGCATTATTCACAAAGATGTGTGAAATCTATCCACACTCTGTCAGAACAGACTATGTACATTGTAAAATTATATTGCCTACAAAATTTTAAATCATTATTTTTAAAGTTTATAACATAAAATACTTGCAACGTAAATTAGTAAATGTAATAAAATAATTACTGATTATCAATGAAATGTTATTGATTCCTATATTATATATTTTACTAACACAAAAAATGTTAAAACCATACATATAAATTTTACTATTATTTTGTGGTGGGAACTAAGTATTTATAATAACCTACTTCTGTTAAAAAATTTAAAAAGCTTTTTCTTGCAATTAGAAGCACGGTATTTATACACGACAATTAAATACAAGTAATACACCACAGTGTAATATGTTAATATTACCTATGAATGTCTTAAAAAACTCTTAACAGGAGAGAAATAAAAAAACTATAAAGTGACTTTTTTAACTTTCTAAAGAAATAAGTATTAGCTTTATTCAAATCTATCTACAACTTAGTTCATTTTTTTGTTTAGAAAATCCACCTGATGGTAAGTGGCTATTGACACGCATGGACTTCAGCGACACCAAAAGCATCACTGAGGTCAGAAAAACTTTTTTCTTTTCTTTCTTTATTGTAAACCTTAACTTAAAAAAAACTAGATTACTATATACTAGAATATTCATTTACTATAGAATTACACAGACATGATCATGCTATTTTCTTTATTGATATCAAACATTCTTAAAAGATGTTCCCTAAGGAATTGACCAAATAAGATTTTCTAATTTATGTTATGCATGTTTATTTTTCAATAAACTTTCTTTCTTGCTTTTAATAGTAAGAAGTGCTAGTAACACCATAGTTTAATAATAATAGTGATTAGATCATATTTGTTCAAATTGAGTGATAACACTCCGTGCTTGAAATATATAATATACTACAATGTTGTAGAAAAGTATTATATTTTGTCAATGTTTAAACTACTTTTTTATTGGTTTATTTGCCTTCAATTAATAAATTAACAGGCTTTAGAAAATTATTACATTGGTATAAGTTTAAGAATCTATGGACTAGATATTGATAGTTGTTCATCCATATTGAAATCATAATTGACAGAAAAATTATCTATAACCTGTGTATTGACAGCAGTTATCAAATTCCATACTAACTATTTAAATAAGTTGGGTACAGTCAACATTTATTTCCTCACAATTCCTCACTTTTTTTATATACTTCTAATTTATAACAATGCAAAACGTTATCACCATCCATATGTACACTTATTGTTTACTAATTATACTAATTAATAACTTTTTGAAAGAATTAATGATTACTACTGTTTTTATTTAAGGCTTATTTCAATGATAAGTATATAATTATTATAATTCACTAACTAGATTACTAAACTCGTACAAATGGATTGTCAACCCTAACCTATCTTTATTTACGTATTGACAGCTACATTATTCTATTGACAAATAACACGACCGCTAATAAGAAGGAAAAAGAAAACCACGCGTAAACACAAATCAAAAACGGGGTTAAATCAACCCCGTAAGCATTCACGAAGATCCAAACGTGATACGTTTCCTACATCGTCGGCAAGGTCGGTCAAAACATTGGCGCGCGTTACACAATCTTTTTCGCTCCAATGTACACTGTTTTCAGCTTACATGGACAACGAAATGGACTTATGTGGCCGAGCGCCGCGCGGAGACCACCGCTGCCGGCGCCCGACCTGCCGTCGACCACCAATGAGTCCATTTTGTTCACAACACACCGCGGTTCAACACTAAACGAAAAGTAAATAAACTCAATTAAAAATACTTACCTATCATACAATGTCACATTCCGCTCAGTACGACACAATTTCTACTGTCTCGTGTTCCAAATCATCCTGGAAAATCAAACGCAACATTACAGTCCGGCTCGGACGCAAGGCAATATCGGTCCTATGGTCACTCGCTCGCTACTCCCAAAACATATGATACGCCACTATTGTCCCGGCCCAGATCCGTCCGGGGCACTGTCCGACACTTATTTTCGATTTTTCACATTCGATCACTGGACTAGAATAATGCGTATTTCCACACGAATCAAATCCACTGATTTATGTTCCAGTGACGCAAAGCTCATATATCGTGAAGAGCAGCAGCCATTTTGAAATGTACGGGGAGTGCAGTCACGGCATGGAACATTACAAAATTACGGCCTTTCTCGTCTTTCGCTACACTCAAACTTTAGCTGGTTGATAAATAAACTTTACACGGGATCCATTTTCACACTTTAGGTCACAAAACTTCACTCCATTTTCTTATTGAAACTATCCAAAACAACCTAAGCGACATCCGATAATTCCAGCTTACCCCATTTGCATGACACACATAGAATCAAAAAAAAGCACTCAAAACACATAAAAACGTACATAAAACGTGTCGCGCCGATTCATGAGAAGTTAAAGCATCGCATCAATATATCAGTTCAGTAGAAAAATCGCTAAAAAGATTGGTATATATTTTACAAATAGTTATTCGGTACGAACAATAACAACGGACGCCATTTGCAATTTTCAACTTGACATGCGCATTGACTCGAAGTAGACAAACATACGTGACATATCTTTAGAACGTAGTACGAAATAACTTTTGTAATTATTACAGAATGCTGCCTAAAAATTGGTAATATTTTTCTCAGTAAGGAATATAAACATTTATTCCTGAAAATATAAATTAAATCATCATTACTCATTCATATAACATTATTTTTATTTGGAAAAATTATGAAGTCGGCATTACAAGCATACAAAATGTAACTTTCATGCTCCACTGAAGGCTTTCCCTGATTGGTGGATACTGTAATCTCCATGTTTTAATAATACCATACTATAATCGTATTGGCTGCCGCCACGAAATGTGGGGACACGAATCACTTCCTGTTTTAAATAAATAAAAGTAAAAATAATGTAGTTTAAAAATATTAAGTTTAAAGATTCATTCATAATAATAATGCAGATGGCTATTTTATTAAAATCACTTATAATAATATATTTGTTAGTTTCGTGTTTAATCACTTTCGAAAAGGATTTAAAGTGAAGGAGCGAATGGAAAAACAAAAAAAAAATATATAAAAAGTTTTATTCACATATTTATTATCTCAAAATTATTTTAATTTAAGGAAACAAAATGCATGTGAAATTATGTTAGATGAAAAAACGAAACCCATATCCGTATGGATATGTGTAGTGTCATTCCATCTAATTTTAATTTTATCCAGTTTAATGTAAATATTTGATACGATTACATTATTCAGTTCGGTTTGTTCTGAAAAATTAAATAATCTTACACGTTCAGTTAATTTAATGATATACAGTAGATCACCTTTTATACTTTGTAATATGATAATATCATTGCATTAGACTAAATCAAGGCATGTTAATAACAACACCGCCTTATTAATGGTATAAAAATACACTGAGTATTATATAGTCAAATATGCTATTTGTTTTTTAATTGAATAATATTTTGAATAAGGGGTTAAGAGTTGATGCAATCAAGTTTTAGCAGCGCCACCTAGAATTGATTTCTATCAGATAGGACATTCATACAATGCGTAGGTAGGTAGAAAAATAATAGCACATACCAAAATCATTTAAATATTTTATTTAGGAATAAGGATTTTTTAATTATAAGTCATTTCTTCATGTGCTGGTTATCTTTTAAAGATTCGCTAGGTACTGCTTGAAATAATCCTTTTCGTGCCATTTCATCAGCCCAATCTTCGAATTCCCCACGTCTGGAAAAAGTAATGTTATTTTGTAGACTTATTCAGTGTTATTTTGTTAAAGAGGTCAAGGAAGTTATAAATATATCATGATAAATGAAATACATTTTGTTATCAAACATAATAATAATTTTATTATTCCCTTCATTTCCCTCCTCTACAAAATGTGAATAAGTTGCACGGTGTATACAAATCTTAACATTAATTTACAATTTGTTATTTCTTTGTCTAGCTACGATCGTCTGGACTAGTAGTACTTATTTATAAGTACTATTATTTTCTTCTGTGCTAGTAGCCACGTTCGTGATGGATCGATTCACTACCCTCAGTGTGGGACGCCTGTGACCGACATTTTATTCACATTGAAATAGGTAATTAAAACTGAAAGTTAATGTAAAATGGCGCTTTTAATTTCAAATTTATTTATGAGATTGGTACCATAATCGGTTTAGTTAAAGCACAGAAGAAATAATAGTACTTATATTAAGTAGTTATAGCTACTTTAATATTATTATATTAAAGGTATATCACTTAAACCAATAGAAAGAACCTAAAATGATACTTAATCAAATATATTATAGTCTTTACAGGATACAATCTTCGTAGAGGTGCCTGAAGACGGATGACGTCACATTTAATGACCATTTTCGACCAATCACAGACCTTCATAATTTGTAAGATGGTGTTTTTGACATAGTTCTCTAAAATGTATTCCATTGATAGTTTTTCTGGTGGTTAAAAATATTGTAACTGAATTAACACATTTTATTCTAATTTCTTTAAAATTAACTTTAATTAGTAATGAAAACCGATGTAGTATATTATTATTTTTGTTTAAGACGATAGAGAAATGAAATAATGTTATTTATTACGGCATATTTCTTATATAAAAAAGTACACCGCACTTAAAAAAAATAACACAATCGAATACTATATCCTAAGATTCCTAGGACTATAGACAACATGGACACAATAGAAAAATGGTAATTCAATGTGCTGTCATCTGTTTCAGGTACCTCGACGATCCAGTTAGACTACATTATCCTTGTACACATAATGCAATAATCTCTTCCATATCTAGTCTGTTTTTAGATACAGATTAACTAATAGTAATTATCTATCTGTAGTGATTTGTACCTAGTTAGTCTATGGCACGTGGTCTACCGTCTATGGCGGTGTATTTCTGTCATCAAAAAAATTAAGCGAAAGTTGAGTCGAGTTTACCCAAATCCAAGCCGATATTAAATTTGATATGATTGACATAAAACATAAAAGTAAAGAAATAACAATGTATTAATTTTTTGCTGATCAAGAAACTTGACCAGGTAAGGGGTAGCATAAACTACATCTTAAAAAAATTCGAATAGATATTTGTATTTGTCTTGTAAACAAAGCATTTATATTTAGAATTCATGTAAATTTAATCCACTCATATAGATAAAAGTTCAAACTGCCAGGTAAAAATTCAAACAGATATTTCATTACTCTGTGAAAAATAATAAAAAATATGTGACCTGCCAGCATTCTCTTAAACTTAATAAATTTAATTGATATAAATGAGATGAGTAATCTAATCTACCTCAAGTTCAAAATAAAGTATATTTTTATGATGGCTATACAAAAAAAAATTGTTTATATACATATAATATAAACTGTTCCTAACATTCATAAATCAATCATTATGTCACCACTCACAACATTCTTTACAGTCCAAGAAACTATTTTGCTCTATAAATTCTTGTTAACTTTTTAAGTGATTATTAAGCAAGCAAAACCCAATAGGTTCCTAAGGATCTCGGTAATTTGTAGTATACATATGATAAGGTGGCCATACGTCCCACTTTGGGCAGGATTGTTCTGCTTTTAGGCTGTCTGTCCCGCTGTCCCCCATGAGATCAAAAAAGTCCCCCTTTGGTACCTATATTTACTTACTTGTAGACATGAAATTCATTGAAAGTACGAGATTTATGTCTGAAGATCTTTTTTTATGTTTAAAGAAACTTTAGTCTAAAAAAAAAAGCCATCCAACCAATGTGCTCATTGAAAGGCAGTAATGGGAAGATGGTTTGAGACCATGAAGTCGATTTTCGACTTTTCCCATACATTTTTTTTGGGTAGTAGCGAACGCCAGCCGCTTCTGATGATATGAAAACATACGCATGTATACTTACGCATAATACTCTCTGTAAGCACGCTTTCGGGGTATTCCAATGAAGAAGTACACACAGGATCCGCCTATAGCACACAGAGTTAACGCAGTGTATAAGTTTCTCATCGTCTGGGCCCAGTGCAGCCCCTTCATCACTGGCTTGTTACGGCAGGGCGGCGGCGGCGGCGGCGGGGGACACACTTGTGCGCATGGGTCCGGGGACTTAGGGGGGCAACTCATGACTTGCTGTAATCTACAGTGTAAAAGATATTTACTAACAGGATTAATCTAAATCCATCATCCAGCCGGATAACTTCCACAGTCGTAACGAATAATAACTACTGATTTATTATTTACAAGTTGTTATTACCACCTAATACTAACAGGTCCTATGAAGGTTTCTCCTACAGTCATATTCAAGGTTTGGCACAGGTTTCTCCTACAGTCATATTCAAGGTTTGGCACAGAATATGTCTTTTGACGGCAAGGGCAGTGGCATAGCGTGGGAGGGGGGGCGGGGGGCCATGGCCCCGGGCGGCGCATGATGAGAGGGCGGCAAGCCATTAAATTTTTAACCGACGAAAAAAAAAGGAGCAGGTTCTCAATTCGACACGTATATATATTTTTTTTTTATGTATGATCACGCAGAAATCGGCACAGGGTGGTCCGATTTGGATGATTCTTTTTTTATTGAATAGGTTATGTCCTGAAGTTGGTCCCATATTTTTTTGAAAATTTTATTCCCACCCTAAAGGTACGAAAATAGGGAATGATTGATTATTCACCCGTTTTTTACCCGGAATTTTCACATGTTAACCCCAATAACTTTGTACTGGATGATCCGATTTCGATGATTCTTTTTTTATTGAATAGTGTATACCTTGAGGTTACTTTAGTTTAAATTTCGAAACAAAATTTTACCCCTATAGGTACGAAAATAGGGGATGATTGATATTTCATCTACTACATTTTTACCTGGTAACTGAATCTATAATTCATAAAATCAATAATTTATTATTAATTATAAGTAATATAGCAACTAAAAATTAAAAAATAATTACTTTTTAACAAAAAATAAAACCAACGAAAAAAAAAAAACTGAAAAGCAAAAAATAAAATGAACCATTTAGTATTATAAATTAAGATCCGAAATTAACAGTAAATAAATAATTTTGAGGCGGTGCCAAACCAATGAAAAAACAAACGGCGAAAAGATGTGCGCCGCGCTGCTGCTGCCGTGTGCATCGCATGCCGCTGCCCTCATAATATTATGAATTTTATGTAATTAATTTTGGTTGTTTGTTTGGCACGGTCTCAAAATTATTTATTTACTGTTAATTTCGGATCTTAATTTATAATACTAAATGGTTTATTTTATTTTTTGCTTTTCAGTTTTTTTTTTTCGTTGGTTTTATTTTTTGTTAAAAAGTAATTATTAAATTTAAAAAAATATATTGTAAATTAAAATGGCAAAAAAGAAACAAGAAAAGTGCATTTTTAATTAATAAAAAAATATTTTAAATAATAATGGGGGCGACAAAGATCATTGGGGCCTGGGGGAGCGCCAAATTTTTGGTCGGCCAAAGCACGCTACGCCACTGTAGCATTGCAAACTTGTTGCTATCCTCATTACACAAAAAGACAGCTTTACCAAGGTGTTAACTGCATCAATGTGCGTAAAACATTTCTTTACTAGCGAAAGACGTGACATGGTGCATTCCCAAACCACTTACTAAGTTAGCTATTTCCTCACAGCTCAAAAACAAAAAAAATGCTACAAAATAGAGACATTATAATTTAATTGAAACTTAAATTCCATACTGTCTTTAGATCGTTACAATAAACTCATCCCCATTAATTTCCAGATACCCACAAATGAAAAATGGCTCAAAGCTCCCACGGGGGAAGCCACCGGCGAAGTCGGGACCACGACGTGGCCTCCATGCGGTACACCAACACCGACTGGGAGGCCAAGGAGGCCCACTACCAACGCGAGCTGGACGAGGCCCGCGCGCGGGCTACCCAAATGGAGAAGACCATGCGCTGGTGGTCAGACTGCACCGCTAACTGGCGGGAGAAGTGGAGCAAGGTCCGCAACGAACGGAACAAGGCGAGAGAGGAAGCCAAGACCTTGAAAGCCAAGGTGGATCTCCTCACGAAAGAACTTGCCTCTATCAAAGTGGAAAAATCAGATCTGGAGCAACAAGTAGCTGATGTCAAGAGAGACAATGAGAAGCTGCTTACAATCGGCGAAAGCAGGATTGTCTCCGCTGATCTGACGACCGATGACGGCATCGAGCTGAGACGTAAGGGCTACGTGTCTCCAAACGAGCAGCCCAACAGACAAAGAGCGTCTCTAGATTCCCATAAATTCACCAACGTCGACAATGTCCTCGCGAACAAATTAAGCGAAATGAGGATCAGACTCGACGATACGTGCAAGAGTCTGCAAAGCGAGAAGGATCAAAAGGCGTGCTTGCTCGCTAAAATAGAGGCGTTGACTGCCGAGCTTCATAACACAAAAGTAGAGTTGCACAGTGATAGGACGATGGGCTCCTCAGATTCCAATCACAGCGAGATGGAGAAACTACAGAACGAGCTCCAGGACGAGATCGCAGCTAAGCAGGTGCTCGAGGAAAAGATAGCGGAGTTAAAAATGGAGGTGGAGAGAGTCAAGTCGGAAAACACGATACAGTGGAGTAAGAGGGAGTTGTTAGAAACGGAAAATATAGCTATTCTGCGGGAAAATAAGAAATTGTACAGCCAAGTTTGTGAGTTACGAGAACAGATACACAAGCTCAATAGAATGTCGGATGGTAGTGCGTACGGCGTCCCGTTTTCTAATGATAACGCAAGATTAGATTCTAATGTATTGTACGTTAGGAAAACTAGTGTCAGCCCTCGGTCGCACGAATCCAGCAATGGCTCCTCCGAAGCTAATCTTGCGCATTTCGAAACTAAAACGAATACATCGGGCGAGGATGACGAAATAGCAATTGTAGAAATTAATCAAAATTGATATTATTTACCTTTTTCTGCGGTTCTCACACAATTTTTATATTTATGTCACAATATTTCGTTTGTGACAATTGTTAAAAGTCATTTATGAGTTTTTTTTTCATTGTGACGTATATAAACGTCAGGTAAGGTATAGGTACGTAAATAAATTATAGTATCCATGTATTAATTTTTATAGTTAAAATCAATCATTCGTTTTTACGATGTGGGAGTCTTCAAGAAAATAATTAATACGTATGCTTTTACTTCATTACCACTTAACATCAAGTGGGATGCTGATATTAACTAATCACATGTTAAAAAAAGACTAACTAAAAAGTAAACTGTGTAAATTTTTTAAATCTAATTCTTTCGTCTTGGTAAACTTGCCACCAAATATTTTTATTTGGCGTGTCCGAAAAAATCTTTTTTGAAAAAAGTTTTTTTTTTAATAAAACGAATCTAATTATACCAGACTACATCTAGATTCGTATACATTTCTGTATAAAATCTTGCATCATGTATAGGAATCCTTTAAGTACATCGTTTACTTTTTACTTTAATATACTAGGGTACAAAATATAAATAGATTCGAAAACCTATAAAAGAAGGTTAGCTACAATAACGGTTCTATTTGCGAGAAATCTACAGTACTTAGATATTAATTTTCTATGTATGAGTTTTTTTTAGTGTAAAAAAAACGCATTTACTAAATCCACGGGTTATATGTAAAAACTTCATAGAAATATAATAATACAAATGCAATTAGTTGAAAATTGCATGTTGCAATATCCATTAACATTCCATTTTGAAGCAAATTCACGATATCCAATATTTGTTATGGCTGGTATTATTAAAAATATAAAATATGTGAATAATCGTATACGTATACATAGTATGTTCCATAATAGATCAAAATATTTAAAAAAATCGTTAATGCTTTAATTTATTACACATTACAAAGTTTTAGTTTTGTGGTTTCGAAGTGTGTAAGAGTTGAAAGGGTTGAAATTATAAATTAAAGTGCAAAATAAATACAGGTAATATTGAATATTTAAAGGAATACGTACTTGAATAAAAATATAGACTTAGTCGATCATAGGTTTGTGCATTTAAAACATGATGAACTAGTGTATCCATGTATGATACTTATTGGCATTCGAATAGTAAGTTCTTAGCGGAATAATTTAATTTTACATGCGGATAAACACTTCGTTAAAACTATTGGAATTGTGTACAACAACAATATACATGTACACAGTTTTTTACATTTTACTATACTATACTACGGGTATCACGACATTTATTTGGTACAACGATATTTCGACCCAGTTACACAGTTCATGACTGGATGAATAGTTCATCCGTGATCACTATCTATGCAACTGGGTCGAAATATCGGTGTACAAAATAAAAATCGTGAGTTAACCGTATTATAGTAAAATGTGTTCTTTTTTAGTCTATGTTTAGACTACATCACTTTATAATAGTGATTTAGTTCATGGGATTGTACTTGTTCCAGAAACTTAAAATGATTTTGCTGTCTAAAACTTATGTAGATATTGACTGAATCAGCAATAACAACGAATTCGATTAAAAGTTAATTTTGTATTAACAAAATATTTACAGGGATTTAGTTTGTGTGAATTGTGTAATTAGATTGTATTTAAATAATAGAAAACTATAAATGAATAAATATATGACTACATTTTAGTTTAAACTTTAAACCCATTGAATCATTACTTATCTTCTCAAAATTAACTATCAAATTAGAATATAAATATCTATATTATAAGGCTCAGTTTTAACGCTTTCTCTGTTAAAATCTTTGCACTTATTGGTTTACCAGAGTAAAAGTGAAAATGTTAAGTCTATAAAAAAAACAATTAAACTACATGCATACCTATTACCGTGTAAAACACATGAAACGAGGTGAATAATTGGAAAAAAAAATCATCCGGCTCGAAGGACCACTTTTAAAGAAATTTTGGCAAATGAACGTTAAGTAAGTCTTTCCTGGCTTCGCAAGTCCTGTGTGTGTTTAATTTGCATCCCCAGAATCTGTCCATTATGTTCTCAAAAGTGCGCGTTCTGGAATAGTCTACCTATTGTGAGAGGAAACCCGAGCGAAGCAATAGGAGTATAAGCGATTGCAAGTATCCTATGGAGAAGCAATTTTAAAAAGGAGTGTAATCGCGACTTCACTGCCTTACGTTTTATTTAGGTACCTTTAGTATTGGTAAATGGTCCATAAAACGGCATGAAGATATTTAACGTTGGTGGCAATTTGTGGTCAATGCGTGGTTAGTGTTGAGATTGTGATAGTTTAGTTATAATATTAGTGTTTTGTAGGAATCGAATATTTCTAGAATACAAGCAATATTTTAGATGAGGACGAACTTTTCATTATGATAAAAAGATAAGACTCAGAATAATAAATATATACTGATCCTTGCCAAATTAGTTTTAGTTGAACTAATTGCTGTTGCTGCGTAGTTTGAAAGAATGTTTGGACTTTGGGTATTATATAAAAAAGAAATTTAAACGTTTTAAGGGTAAGCACGTATTGCGAATTTTACTGCCGCGATTTTTTTTCTGACGATTTTTAAATCGCGTACTAAATACATGACCAACACGATTTTTTTTCGCAAGTGCGTGCAGCTTCATACAATTTCCATATCTCACAGAATTTTGCGAAAAAAATCGCGCGGTAAAAAATCGTAATGCGTGCTAAGCCTAAAAGTACAATTAATTATATGAGAAAGATCTCAATGGAGATAGTGAATCATGATTGAAAATAAAACAACCAATTTAAATATGAATTAATTCTTGAACTTTGAAATACATTTTGTACCTTAAAATAATTTATTCAAGTGTATTTAGTTATTGCTGCGTATTTGTACATTTCGTTTAGTTGAATAAATATTATTTTATTGCTTTACTTGCCTTGATTGTAATTATTTTTACATAATTTATACTTATTTCTGTATAATGTAGCTATACCTATTATTATCACTGATCGTTTATGTTCCACATAACTATTATTTTAGTCTAGACTGAGAAGATAGTTCAATAACGGCTACTAATTTGATGTAATGATGGATATTACTGAAAATACTAAGAGTTTATTATTGATGAAAAATAAAAGTTTCAGACATATTTCAGCGTATTTATTTAGAGTACAATTCAATGTTACTGTGTACATACAATGCGTCTATTTTAATCCCGTACACAAGAACTGAGAGATTCTTTAATTTAAGATTAAATTTTTAATATATTTTAACTAAATATCCCAAAAAAATATGTAAAAAAATCTGCTTATATACATTGTCTTGGTCGACTCAGTTCACGTGTATAGGAGAATGTAAAACAACAGAATACTTGATATATTATTTTTAGACAATATGAATTATCAGATGACATTCATTAGGTTAGGATTTACGTAATTAACCACTTACTTACAATAATAGTTAAAATCTCAGTATTTAACTTATACACTTAATTAAATATACCTACAAAAGGATTCTTACGATTACCGCATAAATCGCGCACAGTTATCAACCACTGAGCTTACATCAGTTTTCAAATAATATCACAGGATAAAATAAAAATAGTATCACAAAATTGTTTTAAGGTGCTCCCTCACCGGGAGCATTCACGTGTAATGTAACATTAAAGATTCGTCTTTGGGCATTACATTACAATAATACCTCCCTGACTGACGAGCATTCGCGTGTAATGTAACATTATCGACTTTGAGCATTCCATAGCAAGATGTCAGACGAAGCGGTCGGAAGTGGAGCGCATTGATGTTACAAGTTGTAACAAGATATTACACATTGTATCATTACAAGGTGCGCATTGTAATGCTCGGTTCTCCTCCTTCACTGATGTAATGCTCAAAACTGTAACGTTACATTACACGCGAATGCTCCCGGTGAGGGAGCACCTTTAAGTGCCCGCGTAGACAGAAAGAGTTCAGCCGTTCCGAGATCTTGTTTCTACGTTCCACGTTCAATGCAGTTCTATAGCGCCGCACAGACAGCAGGCAGTCAGACCGCGGCGGTCTGAGTGAACGCTTGCGTTCTATTTCCAGAAATACAAAGAACGCGGAACGCAGAAGTACAGAACGAATAACTCAGAACGGCTGAACTCTTTCTGTCTACGCGGGTACATAGTCATTATCAAGATTAGATTATAGCACTTAAGTGCCTTGTTAACTTAGCGATATCTTTAATTTTTTTCTTTCATTACATTACCCTCTTCTATGTCCTAAACCGGGACATCAGACATGGCCTCTCAATTGTGTCCCACTTTTCATCTTAACCTTGTCCAATTAAATCCGTACAACGGCGTAACGCGTGACGAAAATACAAACATCCAAAGTTTACAAACTATCACAATTTTATAATATTAGTATGATAGGATTGGATAGTAGGATTAAAACTAACTTCCTAATTGTGTATTTTATTAATTATACACTGAATATAAGACCTACATGACTAAAAACTACTTTCAAGTAGCTTTTGAAAATTCGACCTTAAATATCACACTATAAAGCTCATATCCCCACGCTTTCCTATAATTTAAGTCGGAGTCACTGAAGCTAAAACCGGTCCCAGTTGTTACCTATCGTAAGATAACCTAAAATGTCCTCAGGTGTCATATCGAAAGCCTTCGTATGACATGAAAACTTCTGACACTCGGGTTGGCCACCCCTCCACCAATCCGTACTGGGGCAGCGTGGTGGAGAACGCTCTAGACCTCCTTAAGAGGAGAAACTTGAGTTCAGTACTCAGTACTGCGTCATTAATGAGTTAAAGTGAGGTCAAGTTAGTGTATAATATATCAGTATATTTGAAGACCTTTATTTGTCTTTGAATGCATAATGGTGGCCACTCACGGTCAGTCCATCGCGTCAAATGGCGTGATATACAGCCAAAATTTGATCGTGAATGTGAAAAACTGATGGCGTGATATAAAAATCTGTATGTCCAATCGCGCCATTTTGACATAATTATGTCATTTGGAGCCACTCCAAATGGCGCGACCGTGAGTGGCCACCTTTAGGAATTGGCTTTATATAAAACTGTTAAGTCTCAAGTAATTCTCAATTACTTTCAATAGTTTTAAACAGTGTTGGCACATGAGCTACAATCATCGACAATATATTAATTATCTATGCGCGCGACAACAGTCTGTGGCAGCTGCCGGTTTCTAATTCGTCCGCGACGATGATTGCTCAGCGGGCCAGCCAATGGATGGCCGCTGACCACTACTGGACATCCCCTCTCAGCAATGACCACGCAAAGAATACTTTTTGATCTAATTATTCGCTTCTTACTAACGCGAACGATTTTTCTTACGGTACGCAAATATCATTGTAAACGCAAAATTTCCGAATTACACGATTGCTACACATATTCCGGTCTTTTTATTGTGGAATCTCCTGGACGGCCAGAACAAAGACAGAACATATAATTTCTCTGTAGCCAAAGTTCTTACTATTTACATAAATTCAATACCTAAGACACGAATCAAACAAATTAGTCTTCTATTCGCGCCAATCCTTTCTTTTGGGGCTCATCGTTCGAATCGTCTTCTTCGGTTTTCTCTGACTCTGCAACATTGAAATTAGCAATGGGCAGCATCCCCAATCGTTTGAGCTTAGACTGTATATGAGCTCTTTTACAATCTCTCTTCTCGACTTTAGCATTTGGTATACCTAGCACTGGCTTGTCTTGAGCGGGCTTGGCACTTTCTTCTTTATTCTTACTTTCTTCAGTGATTTCTGTAAGCGTAGCTAATTGAGTAGATGTACTCGGAACAGGTTCTGATTCAACGGGTGCTTCAGCATTCTTCTCTAGACTAACACCAGGCAAGGAGTTAATCTTCGTCACAGGACAGTCTCTTCTCTTCTTGTACGTTCTTACTGGTGTCTTGTTGACCAAATTCTCTACCGGTGTCTGATGATCGATGATTTCGATTTCAAATAGCCTTCCTTGTTCCTCTGTTCTTATGAGGACTGGTAATGTATCGATTTCAATGTCAAGCTCTTGTTCCTCCTCTGTATTGTCATTTGTTTCTTCGTTCTGTGTTAGTTCATTATCTTCATCTTTTATCTCCTTTTCCTTTTCTTTGCTTTGTTCATCCTTTCTTTCTGTTGCTGTCATAGTTTTCTTTCCTTTTCCTTTTTTATTCGCTTCAACAGTAGCTTGTGTCGTGTGTGATGACGAAGCAATTGATATGGCGACATCGTCATCTTCTGATAGTTCAATCACATCCGAATCAGATTCATCGCTCTCTGAAGTTGATTCGTTATTCTTTTTAAGTTTGGGTTTAATACAATTCCTTTTTACTGCTCGGGGACTAAGTGGAATCCTTCTTTTCCTTTCTGCTTTCACAGCATTTTTATCTTTCGTAATTTTATATTTTGTGCTTTCGGTCGTTGCTTTGCTTGGGCCGGCTTCATTGTTTTTCATCAGAGAACCACTGGTAACAGTGCTTGTCTTTCTGTAATAAGTTTATTAATGGTCAAGTTCAAACTATTGTTACAATTTTTAGTTTATTTGTTAAATATAACGAAGGCACTAACCTGTTTTTTAGTTCAACAAGATGCCTCACTGGTTTAACGTCTTGTTTCATAGCCTTCTCTTTGATAGCCCGCCGTGACTTCAGCACTTTGTTACTATCGTCACTTTGACTTCGCGATGAAGAACCTTCACCTAAAAATCCTGAAATACACAATATGTTAATAAAACTGTTAATTTATGATGAATAAATCATGGATAGATGCGGCAATAAACTCTTCGAAATAAAAATCAAAATTGAGTTGTCGAGCTTTTATTTTTTAACCATGTCAAATTGATTTTTTTCTTTGATATGTAAATTTTATGAGAAACAAATCTATATAAATATTCTTGAGAAATAAATATATATCGAACGAATCAATCATTTATAGCCGCATTCAATAATCTGTGTACTGTGCCACCAACTTATCTGTGAATGTGGAGGGCGCTGTTGGACGCATTGACCAATCATTGGACGCAATTCGAGAGGTAGTAAATGTCAAATGAATGAGCACAAAGAACTTATGAATGACGCGGCATTAGTTCCAGTTTTCGCCACTTCACAGATAAGTTGGTGGCACTGTATCTATAAACTCTGGATAAGTTAGATGGTAAGATAATAACAGCTTACACTATAATGTTGAGACTGACAGTTACTACCACATGAATAAATAACAACCAGAATGTTAACTTCCTAACAGACTCAAAAATTCATACCTACTTTCATAGGGTTGTCACTTGGTTACTGAAAATAAAAATAAAACGGGCAAGTACCTACGTATCGAGCGAGAGTCAGCAATGAGTACAGACGGTCAGACGGATGGACAGTAATTGTGTGGACATTATTTTATTATTATGTGTTCCGTTTTAAAATTTTGGTATATTAAAAACGGTGTAGCTTTGAAAGATGAAATGGTTGACTATGTAACAGTTTGTTTAATATTAAGTAGGTACTTACACTTTATTGTTAGAAATGAAAAAAAAACTTTCGAAGCAAAATATTTTATTTAAACAAAATAAGGGGTGGGAGGGGGTCCTAAATTTCGTGACGTCACATTTCAAAATCGAGTAATTGGTATGTGTAGGTAAATATAGTGATAAGCCCCGCCCACCTTATTAACAGAAAATAGAAAAAATTCTAAATTACTTGTCTACTTGATTACTAAACTACTAAATTGTCCGTTTACACGTATTAATTTGCTTAAAATCTAGTTAACTACTTAATACGTGTAAACCGAACTTAAACGATAAGAATAATATACATATAATAACCTTATCGCCACTTTAATTATTTTGGACATTAGGTACCTACTTATTAACTAAATACTTCTTTAGTCTTCTTTAATAAGCATAAAAATGTATGTATTATTACTTGTCAAAATCCTTTGGATATACATACAATTAAAGAAATCTATTTGGTTTTCTTCCCATTAGGTATTTAAACAAACAGTTCAACAGTTTGGCATCTTTAAAAACAATACGTCGCGTCGTCACAAAACGTCGCCCGTGTCACCGCCGCTGGCACACCTGAACTTGTCACCTTACTGTACCCTAGCGGGCGCCGGCGCGTTAGTTGATTGGTCGGCGCACGCTGCCCCGTCTTGTCGGTGACAGGTCACACACACATAGCTGTGCATGTAGTAGTGTTCTCGCGCGTGGCGTTAATATGTAGTTAACATTCTGTATTCATGTGGTTACTACGTCACTTGAGACTTGATAGTTAGAACATGAATACGCTCGAGAAAAAATCTAACGACAAGTATAAATCTTACCATATTTATCTTCATGAATCCCGGTAATCAGTTTCATAAGGGTCGTCTCCAGCTCTTTAGGAAAGTTGGGGTTAATGTATTGCAGACTGCGATCGAATTGTGCTTTCTCTGAAATATTTATGGAGAATTATTATAGAGCAACTTTGAAATGTTTATATTATAAGTACTAATATTACAAATGTGTTTTGTGAGAATATTTGTAACTTTCACGCAAATACTGAACAGATTTTCATGAAATTTAGGACACAGGTAGACCGTTACGCAGATGTAGCAGTGGCATTAGAAACGTATATTTTCCACTTTTCTCCAAACACTTCCGCTTTAAACACATCTATGAAAACGGTATAGCAAACAGTTTCTTTAGTATCATTCGATAGACTTAACACTTACCCGAGATCATCATTTTAGCTTGCGTATATCTCTGCGTAATAACGTGAAGCTCTTTCAATATATCCAGTTCCTCGTTTTGTCGTCTGAAAACGCCTTTGGGCCGTACACCCAATTTGTCGATGGAAGTAAATCCTAAAAAAAGGTTAAATTAAAACGGCGGTCAGTAACTAGTACTAATAAATAAATGTTGATAATATGACTTGTGCTCGAAGTCAACTATTGATACATCAACTGTCAATAACATATATACTTATGTGGCAGCCAACTAGCTTAATAATTTGCCGTTCAGTCAACACCCTAGCCTCTTTACTAAACTGCGCCGTGCAACTAGCGGCCTGAATGATATTCAGCCGTAGTGTCTTTTACATTCAATACACTGGCTGGCTAATGCTTAGGCCATACGTACATATACAACTGACCTCAAATCGAAAGAAGGATAGGTTAGGTTGTTTTTGTCTGATTTTATTTACGAGAAAAATAGGAACCCCGCTAGGTGGGGTTCCGTCGACATCTATGGTGAAGCACCCCGCTATGAAAAAACAACTCTACTCAAATTAAAAGGATTTAATTTAATTTAAATGAACAGTCTAGTTAAACATTATCAATCCAAGTCATTTGCCTAGCTGTTTGATCAAATGGCTGAATATCAGGCCGCTGGTTGAACAGCACTGTTTAGTAAAGAGGCTAGGGTGTTGACTGAACAGTTAATTAAGCTAGTTCGCTGCAACCCTACTGAGTACCAGATGGAGCTGCTCAGTCCTTACACTCCTGGCCTTCACCATTGAAATTCTACCAAATGACGGTAGTTATAAAAAACGAAAACTCGCACCTACCCTCAAGATACTTCCGGACGGGAAGGTCCATGCCATACTCCCTCTCCGCCGCGTGGTACTGCACCGGGCCCTTGATCAGAACGGACCCTAGCGCGTATAGCACGTCGTAGCGCTTGTCCCGGCGCGCTACACGCTCTATGCGGTTGAGTGCGGTTAAGTCCTCTGGTACTAAGCGGAGAGGCGCAAAGCCCTTGTATGGCTGGAGGTGAAGAAGAGCGTATACTATGAATACGCCTATTGCTGTCTCCTGGAATTGAAATTCAAGAAATTTACCCCCATATTCTTATCAAGCAAAGTTATAGAAGGCTTTAGTGTTTTGTTTCTTTTACTCCTATGAAAAACAAAGATAAAACATTATAACAGTGCAATTACTAAAATAGGTTTGTAAAGTTGGAACTATAGTGAACAGTGGGCTATAATAATAATAATAACTGTTTACTATGCGATCAAACTACTTTGACTGTTTAAAAAAATAAGACTTCCTGTTGAAAATGTTGCATTAAGCTACAGTGCAACTTTTTACACCCAACCAAGGTACAGTGTAATGCATCTTAGTAATATGAAAAGGGAAACCTTTGTAACCCTTTTTAGATAGATATTAAGAAATTTAAAATAATTAAGAAAAAAATAGTTTCTTCAGTAAATAATCAGATTCGTGGTTCCTAATATGATTAGTACAATATATAATATAAGGTAAATTTTGTTAATTTACCTCAAAATTTGATGTATCCTTCAACATATAGTGTTTTGCTATATGTATCATCTCTTCTGAAAACTCCGCTATCTCTGCACCTAAATTTCTTCCCCTGCAGAATAAAAATAGATACAGCATTGATACTTTTTTATTGGTAACTTTCATCTTACTTATTATAAATGTGACAGTTTGTTACTCTTTAAAAAAAATACTAAACAGATTTTCATGAAATTTAGCACACATATAGACTATTATCTGGAATAATAATAATAATAGGGTACTTATTATCCCAGAAAACACGTACAAACTCGCAGGTAGAGCGCTTGTATAAAATAAAAAGAATCTACTTACTCATAAGCACAACCCATGTTCATATCTTTCCATATTTTACAAAAGTATTGATAGTCTATTCTCTCCAAACGCGTGCACCGGTGGATCAGTTCATCGCAGTCATCAGCGAACCCATCTGCGATGTACACTTGGTGGATGAATGGACCGTATCCTGTTTAAAAATAAGAGTAAAAGTAGAGAGAGAGTTGCTTTAAAGATTAAGCATCTTTTTTTTTCTCTTGTTAAATTATTTAAATCTGTGAACATTTTTTCTTTCTTTCTTTCTTTCTAAAATTTTTACGTTGAGCGCGCGCCCCCTGCAGCCATGAAGTTAGCTGCCATGTGATTCCTTTTACAAAGAGTTGTGGCACTTGTGGCCACAGGTTGTGCATACGGAATGAAATCTATAGCTAAGTACTATTATTTATTCTGTGGTATAACTTCTTACGTGCGTACATAAGTACACACACACGTTTTTTAGGGTTCCGTAACTAAAGGGTAAATTAAGACTCAATGAAGACCCTATTAAGACTCAATTGTCCGGCTATATCTCATGAATCGTGATAGCTAGACAGTTGAAATTTTCATAAATAATGCATTTCTGTTGCCGCTATAACAACAAATACTAAAAAAAAAATTTACACCGGGACCGGTGAAACTAAAAAAAAAGGTTTAATACTTACGGGGCATTTTGGAACTTCACGATAACAATTATAAATATCAGCATACACGCTTCTGGAAGCAACAGGACCTAATATAATTATAGCTGCTCAAACATAGGATTAAACTGTGAATAAGGTGAATCAAAAACAGTAATTATATATAATTAAAACATAATTTTAAGAATTAAAATAAATTTTTAATCGACAAACGACATCGAATTCTCTGAGCGCCAAAATGACACTAATGACAGATGACAGATAGGAAGGATTGATTTTGACATTAGGGAGTGACGTCCCCTACGTTCCAGTAGACGATCACAACGACCACGCTCACGACCGCGATTTTTTCGTTCCACTAGCTTGTGAGCGTTACAATCATACACCCAAGTGGAACGGGTCTAGTGAGCGACGTGAGCGTTCAAGGTCAAGCCACAGAGTATTTACACGTTTTAGCCGTTGATACAAAATGTACTTTATGATGTTGAGAATAAGACAAGTCTGAAACATTAGAGGTTAAGTTATAATTTTTAAGCTATAAATAAACGTTACTTAATTAATTATCAATTTTATTTTTATACTAGCAAAAAAGTATATCTACAAACAAAACATTTTTTTTATGAATAGACAAATTAATATAATAAAAAATTGCATAATAATTATGTTAATGATATTGACCGACGAGGAAAAATGTATACATGGCTATATGTATAGTTAATTAAACATTAAAATTATTTACTTAATTTAACATATTTATATCAACTTGTGACCCCACGTCGAGCATCTGCTGGAGAAACTACTATAATCCACTAAAGTATCTCTTGTCGAATCGTATACAGTAATTTTTCCATCACCATCCTTATCTATACTAATATATAAAGAGGAAAGATTTGATTTTTTGTTTGCATTGAATAGGCTCCGAAACTACTGAACCGATTTGAAAAATTCTTTTACTGTTAGAAAGCTACACTATCCCCGGTGAACATAGGCTATATAATATTTTCAAAAAAAATAGGTATCCTTAATAAAACTCCAATAATGTAAGGGAACGTTCCCAAACCACGTGACACATTTAGGGGGGGGAGGGGGGTCTGCAAAACACCACGCTTGGTCACAGGGGGGAGGGAGGGGGGTTAGGTTTTTGTCACGTGGTCAGTATCCACTAAGGGAATCTCCCGCTTTCTCGAGCTATACTTACTCACCTACAGGAAGTTGGCGCTACACTTTGAAGTTACAAACATTTTGAAGGTTATTCTAGGTTTGTTCTACATTGTTCCAAAACGCCATAGGGCTGAGAATGAAACTTTCAGAGAAAATCCAAAAAACGCGAGTTTTGAGCTAGCACCGCACTTTCAAGGTATCGCGATTCTGGTGACGATGACGATGCACAGAAATTGCCTTGAATGGCTTTGGTCAGAGACCATAACGCTCGGCTACCTTCTCCTTGAATAATTTTAAAATTATCAAATAATAAAATACCTAATTTGCGATCCTTACAACAAGCCCTTTCATTTGACATGCTACAAGTGACACGACACGATACAGTTTACAAAACAGTTTTTTTTTTTAATTTTGATGTCATGATTTTTTTTTAATATAAATACATACCTTCGTCTTTGGGTCCCAAAAAAAGAACTTGAGCACCAAATTTAAACTCATTTTAGTCCAGTAGTTTCGGAGTAGCTTGTTTTTAACCGACTTCAAAGGACGAGGTTCTCAATTCGACTGTTTTTTTATGTTTGTTACTTCAAAACTTTGGACTGGGCGAACCGATCTTGATGATTTTTTTTTAATGGAAAGCTGGTGCCTGTCATGTGGTCCCACATAAATTTTATTGAGATCTGACAGTGGCATCCATGAGAGAAATATATAAGTCTTAAATTTGTATTAAGTATGTGCGTGACAACTCAATATCACGCCAACGGATTTCGATGATTCTTTTTTTAATCGAAAGCTGGTGCTTGTCATGTGGTTGCACATAAATTTGAACGAGATCTGACAAGTAGTTTTTGAGTAACTTTGAAGTCGGTTATTTTTTGTGAGTAAAATTTTGATTATTAGGGTTCCGACACGAAAAAAATCAAAAACCGAACCGTTATAGGATCACTCACGTCGTCACAAAATTATTATTTTTAGGGTTCCGTACGAAAAACTGAACCCTTATAGGATCACTCGTGCGTCTGGGTGGCCTCCGTTCACAGCCAATTTACTTCGAAACTACTGGTCCAAATGAGTTGAAATTAGGTACTCATGTACTTTTTTGTGACCCAAAGATAACTGAATTTTGAAAAAAATAAATTAACGAGATCAAAATTAAACAAGAACCATCTCGTGTGGTATGTCAAATATAATCGAAATTTTACTAACAAAAAATAACTGACTTTAAAATAACTCAAAAACTACTAGTCAGATCTCGCTCATATTTATGTGGGGCCACGTGACAAGCACCAGCTTTCGACTACAAAAAGAATCATCAAAATCGGTTCACCCAGTCGAAAGTGCTGAGGTAACAAACATAAAAGAACAGTCGAATTGAATACCTCCTCCTTTTTTGAAGTCGGTAAAAAGGGCTTGTTGTCAGGATCTCAAATACTATATTTTAGTTGTAGTTCTACAATGGAAAGTTTTAAAATTATTCAAGAACGAATGAAAATTAAAGCCAAAAATTGACCATCCACCCCCCTTATCTCCGAAACTACTGACGCTTGAATTAAAAAAAATACAGAGTACTTTACATAAATATTACAGGAAAAATAAGTCAATGTCTTAAAAAACGGCAAAAATAAATAAAATAGGAAAATAACGGTAAATACATAATCAACGGACGAAACCCTCTTGTCAAGTTTATTTTATTAAAGTTCTGCAATAGATACTAATTTATACATTTTTAACTGTCTGCAAAAAAAAATTTGTCACGTGAAAACTAGGGGGGGAGGGGGGGTCTTCTCATATACCACGGTTGGTCACCGAGGGGGGGGAGGGGGGTAAAAAATGCTAAAAAATGGGTCACGTGGTTTGGGAACGTTCCCTAACCTAAGGAACAAAAAAAATAAGAAAACCGAAGCAAAGCGAGGGCGGTTACTCGTCTTTTATAAAATTGCGCCAAATTTCTATCACCATCCATTTCTACCCAGTGTTGCCAGGTCTAAAAACTGGCGAGAGTAACTTCGTCGTATCTGGCAACACTGCAATTCAACCACTTCGACCCACCCCGTGAGGTGGGTTGTTTTGAGCGTGCCGTGAGCGAAATTAATGACGTCATCAATGACGTTTTCGCCGCGACCATGACGACCGTGGTCGCCATGTGGAACGCGTTTTGATCATTGTGAGCGATGTGAGCCTCTACTGGAACGCAGCCGTCTAGTACCATTCACAGGGTAATAAACCATTCTTGTTTATGACTGGCACCATAGCGCATTGACAAACTTTTATTTTAGGCAGCAATGGCATCTTTTGTTCAGCCACACAGCTTTTTCCCAGAGTAATAAATAATAATCTTACATTATAATAAAAAAACCCGGAGTTTTTTAAACATTATACAAAAAAATAACTACATCAAAATAGGTTCATCCGTTTGGGAGCTACGATGCGAGACACACGTCAAAGATATATAATACCCCTCTTTTTCGTCGGGAGTTAAAAATATTTTATATATTAATTCATTGCTGTTCAAAAATATCTAAAATAAATGTTTAAAACGGAAGAAATGCAATTTTCTACGATCCGCATATTACTTTCTTTTTTGTATGAGCTGCACGCTTCCGATTAAACACAATACATCATTAGAAAAAAATTATCATCTTTAACTAAAATCTAAATATAAAGTGATTACTGGATTAATTGATACGGGGGTAAATAAATCAAAACCCATTTGAATATCACGATTTTTATATTATATCTACACAAAATCAATAGGTACCATCTGTACAAACAAACACATCATAACAGCAGCGGGTCACAATAAAACACTGGTGAATATCTTACAATTATATTGATTTATTAACTTGGATCGTATTAACGCATCGTGAAATCAATGTTGCCATAGCCAGGGCGCGGTGCGGCGTGATGCGTCGTTGCAGTATATTTAATTCACTACTAATTGTTTATTCTAATAGAAACAGCTTACAGGGGCGCCTTCTCGGTCAATTTATACCAGTGTCCGCACTCACAGCGACGGGGGTGGTCCTGTAATTAATATAAAAATAATTAATGTTGCCACATTAACTTCAGTGATTTTCAGTTTTCAATTTGGTGTCATTAATTCAATACTATATTAATCTAAATTTTACTAACAAAAAACATGTCACTCAAAAACTACTTGTCAGATCTCGTTCAAATTTATGTGGGAATACGTGACAAGCACCTGCTTTCGATAAAAAAAAAGAATCATCAAAATCGGTTCACCCAGTCGAAAGTTCTGAGGTAACAAACATTAAAAAAATACAGTGGAATTGAGAACCTCCTCCTTTTTTTTGAAGTTGGTTAAAAAGGAAGGTATACTTTACCTTGTGTACCCAAAGCCAGTTGATGGAGGTGGAGTGTTCTTCGCCTGAAAACAAAATACATAGCATTAAAATAATGATATAACTTTAACTCCACATTTAAACCCAGAATCTCATGTTCAAATGCCTGCGAGTAGATTTTTTTTTTTACATTCAAATTAAATAATATAAAGCAGTTTTTAAACCTCCATGTTGTTTTAACCTCATTCAACTGGTGTGTTTCACCTGGTGTACATATCCTATCCTATTCCTATACCTCTGAGGCTCTGATGTAATTTCGATCCACTAAGGTGCGATAATTAAACTCATCAACTGACACTACGACTGCTCCGCAGCAGGCGTTAAGTTTGACCAATCATTGACGAATTATGCAACAAAAATTGGTCAAATATTTGTCAATACTTACATACGCAGCCAACAATACGCGCGTCGAAACAGGATGGCACAAGGGTAGGGCTGTCTCGTGTGCCGGCTGCCTTCTTCAATACCTTCAAGTTGAAGGGATCGTCGTTGCCAGATTGCAGAGCTTGGAGTTCCTTCTTCTCCAGACCAGTCGCGTGCTCCATGGGGTCGGGCATCACTGGTGACGGTTAAAATATAATCAATAATTTAAGAAAAAGCTTTTTATACAGCCAGCTGGTAACCTGTAAAACTAGGGATGTCCTTTCTCAACTAATCTAGATTATTCTGTACCCAAGAGCGTCGCCAGCCGATGGTGAACACACAAATGAGACATCACAGACCTTCCAGGACCATTATGGACACTCACAAGTCTCATAAATATGTACTATTACAACTAACTGCTATTAATTACATAATCTGAATTTTACCAAGAAAAAAAATACCGACTTCAAAATAACTCAAAAACTACTCGTCAGATCTAGCTCAAATTTAAGTGGGTCCACATGACAAGCACCAGCTTTCGATTAAAAGTCCCAGTCGAAAGTTCTAAGGTAACAAACAAAAAAAAATACAGTTCAATTGTATACTTCCTCATTTTTTGGAGTCGGTTGAAAATCAGTAAAAATCTACATTACATCCTAATAAAACAGTTATAACAGGATAACCATGGGAGATTTCAGGAACATAGGGAGAGGAACCAGGATTGAGCAACGGATGAACTGAAAAAACAAATAGGTTACATTTAAAGATTATTTTTTAATTAACACAGCCTTATCCATTGAATCCATTTTCACTTACAATACGGCTGATGTATTAGCACGTCTGAACATTTGCTCTGCGAACTTTAGCACATGTAAGACAGAGATAGCGACACGAACATGTTAACATGTGACTGAGACATAAGACGCCGCGTACCGAGCATTGCCGAATTATGTTACTAGCAGCCTTCTGCGCGAAATTCAGACGCGCCAAGATACGTCGGCCGTACTGTACTATCAGATGGGATTGTCAGGTGGCAACTTATACCAATAAAAAAAGAGTAAGTGGATTCTAATTAGACAATGCTTTCTAACTCTGCATTAGTAGCATAGGGACTAAAATTTGTATTATAATGAAAGCAGTCTGGCGTATTGGGCATTGTTGATTGTTAATAGTCATTAGTTGATTGTTGATAGCTGAATAAGTAATAATTCACTTACATTTATGTATGTGTAAGTCGCATACTTATCACATATTTGTGTTAAAATTATGTAATAATTGTTATGATGCCAAATTAGAACAGCTACAGTGTTTTACAACAAGCTTCAATTACCTGAAAGCTGTACTGCCTTAAACCCAAGAGCAGTATGTCAATTTAGCAGTGCTTTGAGAAAAATGGTGTGATAAAGAAAACAGCAGCCGTGAATATTTAATGAACATTCTTATTCCTGAGAGGTTCTATTCCAAAATAAGAGGTTCTGTAAATTTTACTATAATACCAGTAAATCTATACCCCCGGTAAACAAACCTTGCTTTAACTCAACAATTCAAGCTCAAACTCCAGTAATTTATTATATGTTTTTATGAAAAATGCTTAAAATTGGTTTATTTTTTTCTTAAAATTACTAGCAAACAAGCAGAGTCTCCTGATGGTAATACCAAATACATCATTAATAATTAATTAATAATAATTATATTATATTCTTTGTCAAATTTTTTTTTTTAATTATTCCTGTAAAATACTTGAATGTTAAAACATAGAAACAACTTTGATTCTTTGTAACTTTAAAATATGTAATATATTTTAACGTTTTTCTAGATTCCTATTCTTATTTGTTACAATGCCTAACAGTTACACAGTACAGTCTATGGACTGATAAGAAAATTAAAAGATATAAGAGTTGATAAGATATAACCTATAATGTAACACTAAATTTCTTAATTCCTAACAAATCCAAAAAAAAATCAGCTCCTAAAGTTATGGTAGATAGTTAAATAACAAGATTATTTTATTTTATTGTAAGTACATAACATGGTGCAACTATTTTTTTTACAAACGATAAAATGTGCCAAAAAGTGACAGTCAGCTTGAATACTTCTGAACCAAGTTTTGAGCAGAACATGTAACAGACAATAATGCTTTCAAATTAAATGCCTTTTCCGGGATTGTTACAATTTCAAAATCCAAAATAGGAAGGGTAAACTGCAGGAAAATTAAAAGAATTACGTAACGAAATTCTGACAGATAAAACCGACAATTTATATGTAATATTTATTCTTACTTTGGTCAGCATATCCCCTTTTAATGGTGTTCATAAGAAGGCCTTTGAAAGCATTTCCGCGAACAATTTGTCTACACAGGGAAGCCATTTCACTTGTTTCTCACTAGACTTCTCACGATATGATAGCAAGTGGCACCAAAAGAAAGAGTAAAGACAAATTGAATCGAGGTTTCCTCGCAGCAAGATGACAGATAAAAAATCGGTATTTTGCGAATCAGTACACAACCATCACGTTGGTGCAAGGTACAACACTTCGATTTAGAGTTGCCCTACACATAAATTAAGAACATGTACCGAAAATGGGTTAGTTTAGTGCGTTTTATTTCAGCTAAATTTGCAGTTGGCTGTAATGTTTGTTGCATTGAAATAAATGTTTTAAAAATATCAAAAACCATTGTAGGGATATTAGCCCAGTGCCGATAGCTCTAAAAACGGTAAAAAGTGGAAGAAAATTATAGTAGAATGAAACCTATTGCAAAAGGAAGAGAATATAACGAAGATTATAGGAAAAATAAATTACGGGCGATCTGAGGTCGGGAAGGGGGGGGGGAGGGGGGGTTTAAGGGAAAAAAATGGTTTATCTCGATTTCCGGAAAAACTACAAGTCCTATTGAAAAAAGTTGAATGGCAAAGTTGTAGGCAATAAAAAGATCTACAACTTTTGTATTTACACTCTTTTACATAACCTCAAAATTTATGTGAAAAATTCAAAAAACCACGTTTTTGGTTTTTTATTTTTATCTTTTACAAAAAATATTTTTTTTTTTCACGAAATTTGGTGAAAACTTACCTTTGTATGTCTTTAACATACTGTAATTTTTTTGATTCAAAAAAATATTTTTTTCCACCTTATTTTGACCTTAAATCAAAAAAACAACCTTATTTTCAGTAGAAAAATCTCACGTCAAAATATCTGATTTTTTTTTAAAGTCGGTAGTCCTCTTGTTTGTTGGAATCTCTACTTTCTAATGGTATATAAAAACTTATACACTACTATGGTAAATGTTCTCAGAAAATGCAATGAAACGACAACTATTTTCGCAAAAAGAATTCGGATTCCATTGATTGCATATAAGATTGCAAAAAACATGCGAAAATAGTAGTCTTTTCATTGCATTTTCTGAGAACATTTACCATATTAGTGTATAGGTTTTTATATACCATAAGAAAGTAGAGATTTTCGCAAAAAAATTTCGGATTTCATTGATTGCATATGAGATGGCAAAAAACATGCGAAAATAGTAGTCGTTTCATTGCATTTTCTGAGAACATTTACCATAGTAGTGTATAGGTTTTTATATACCATTAGTAAGTAAAGATTTCAACGAACAAGAAGACTACTGATTTTAAAAAAAAATCAGATATTTTGACGTGAGATTTTTCGACTGAAAATAAGGTTGTTTTTTTGATTTAAGGTCAAAATAAGATGGAAAAAAATGTTTTTTTGAATCAAAAAAATTACAGTATGTTAAGGACATACAAAGGTAAGTTTTCACCAAATTTCGTGAAAAAAAAATATTTTTTTGTAAAAGATAAAAATAAAAAACCAAAAACGTGGTTTTTTGAATTTTTCACATAAATTTTGAGGTTATGTAAAAAAGTGTAAATACAAAAGTTGTAGATCTTTTTATTACCTACAACTTTGCCATTCAACTTTTTTCAATAGGACTTGTAGTTTTTCCGGAAATCGAGATAAACCATTTTTTTCCCTTAAACCCCCCCTCCCCCCCCCTTCCCGACCTCAGATCGCCCGTAATTTATTTTTCCTATAATCTTCGTTATATTCTCTTCCTTTTGCAATAGGTTTCATTCTACTATAATTTTTTTTCGTTTCAAAAATTATCGGCACTGGACTATATAATAAAAGCATTGTTAACAAATTTAATAACGATATATGTTTATTATTACGAGATAACATTTTATTATTATCTAGATAAACATTTTAAATTTTTGTAGTCGTATTTCAATGCTACCAATATTACAGCCAACTGCAGATTTAGTTGAAACGCACTATAACATCTTATTAGACTGTACCAAGAACTATAGGATAACATCGACATCAAAATAAAACACAACACAAGAACACATCTCGATCCTATCTTGGGCGTAATGTTGGTCGCATTGAAATAAGTGTCTTATAAATTTCAAAAATCAGATCAGGGTCACCTCGATACGACCAAAGCTTTAAAATGCTTTGCTTTACCAAGCTGAAGCTGGTGTCTGATACCTTTTACGACACCTTGGTCTCCTGGCATAAGACTGGCGTCATAAACCATTGACCTTTATTTATAAGGATTTGTTATTTTATGTATCCATTTTTTATCTACAAACATGAATAAAAACTAACTCTATAGATCATACTGATATCAGCTCACCATTCAGTACATTATTATTCGTTACCTATTACATATTATTCGTTATTAAATAAATTTTCATTTGCAGCATATTTGAAACACATTATTAAAACTTCATCAAAAATTTAATTCATTAAAAGAGTCAAAGATAGTCTTGGTAGGTATTACTTTATTATGTAACTATTGGTAGGTATGTATTTTATTACAAATAATATTAATCAAGGACCGTTGCTTATGTATTACAGTTAAAATTACCTGAAACAACAAAAGCATTCATTAGTTACAAAATTAAATTCTTTAACAATTGCCCCACATTGCCTAAGTGCAGATTGGCGAACTTCACACACTTTTTGAGATCATTATAAAGAACTGTCAAATGTGCAGGTATCTTTACTATGTTTTTTTTGACAGATAAATTTACTTCTACTACGCATTTAAGAGAATTATAGGATTTAAACTCGGAGCCCCGCTTTTGGGATCAACATTCAAATCAAACCGTTACCTGTAGTTTTACTTTACGGGTACTGTGAAAAATAAAATATGTGACCAAATGCTTATTGCGGCCTTAGTGTAAATGGTTATTGATACGATTATAAACTTAGCAATATTAATTTCATACACACAACAAGTTAAAAAAAGTTATTTACTTACTAATATTAAAAAATGAATTTTACGATGTATTCGATTGATTTTATTGGTGCACAGGAATAACGACGAGATACTATACATTCCGTTCTGGAATCAGTTTCTTGTTCTACCACTTCGTTGGATAAAACATCCTTTGAAAGAATTTAAACGGACATCGATTTCTCCCTCCTCCAACTGAAAATTGTAATAAACAGTGAGTGCTTCAGTGAAATAAGTTGCTATTAATAGTTAAGTTCTTTAATTAACATTTGAAACTAAGCGGAAATCTGCTTCATGTTAGGTGCCTGATATTCAAATAGAACCACCTGGAAGATAAAACATCTTAAGGATTATCTTTGATTGTATCGAGTTCTGTTCAACAGAACTTGTGGTATAGTCTTGCCTACATTTCATCAGGGTGCAGTTTAACGACTCATATCATTTTCTTGGTTACTTTAATTTTCCTTTTTCAGCCATACTCTTGGTGTGTTTAAATACTAGTTAAACGGCTCTAAACGTGTCACATTTCTGTTAAAGATGAATGACAATACAAATTCTGTAATAAGGAGCGATTTAAGTAACCGTTAAGTGACTCTGAGTGCGGCCGAGAAGACTTTGTATTTGGTTATGATATAATCTTATAGGAATCTCATAGGAAATAAGCAATATATTTACAGGATCTGACAAGTAAAGTTCTCGATAGCAAGACGGTGAAACACATTCTCGAATGCAGCGAGTTCGCGCTAGACCATTCATGTGGCTGCAAGCACTACTTTGTTCACAAGCTGATTCAAATTCCCGAAACGTCATTTCCTGAAAAAAGAAAAATAAACTAGTATTTAAGTAAGTAATGAAGGTATTTTCTTTTGATTAGCTAAATATTTTGTTTTAGGCATTTACTATTACATAAAAATTTACTTATTTCATTGCTCTAAGAACTGTTATTATTAGGATTGTTAATAAAATTATAATCTTAAATAATTTTAAATTAAAAAAAAGCTACGATGCTACAGACAGACATCGATGGGTCCTATCCTACGTATAAGAGCCCAAATGCAAAATCATAACTTTACATGAAAGGCTCCAAAAGTTTTAATTTGATAGAAGAGTAACTCCTTAATTTAATTCCTTAAATTGATAGCATAGCATGATATTATCAACATCATAACCATCATCAAATTGTTAGTTTGGTCCATATACATATATCGGACCCATCAATAATAATTATTGAAGCCATCTTTTACATATTTATCTAATGAATGTATTATTACATTAATAAGTTTTTGCAATCATCGCAATTCGCAACGCAAACGTTGCTCCTTTTGACCTATAAGACAAGTGTCAAACCAGCCGACTGGCCCAAAACAAACAAAGTAAACAAACGCGCGGTTGAACTACCCGCGTATAAGTCCCAAATTACTACTTGGACTAAACTTTACTGTAATAAAAAGTAGTGTTTCTATGGAGAAATTACTTTTCTTAAAGAATAATAACATGGATAAGATGCGTTTACAATAAAAAAGTGAAAATGGCCATATTGTTGGCTTTGCCATTATACGTAGGACCCATCGACACACGTCTACACGTCAAACTTATAACACCCCTCTTTTTTCGTCGGAGGTTAACAATACAATACATACATTTTTTGGAGAGTCCTTATACTGATATTCCTTAAATATAAATGTTACAGCATTTTGATCGCTGCTACATATTCCGAGAAGGTTGGTTAAAATGAAAAATAATGTTCCTGACATTTTATGTGTAATAAAACAGTTGTGGCCAGTGAACTAATGTACTAAGTAATTCGTTCACTGGTTGTGGCCAAACAAGTAGCGTTTAAAAAATCAATATCCCCAATATTAGCCTGGCACGTTTTTATTGCGCATGTGTTCTAGTAATGTCACAGAATTTTAGATATTTTTTAAGCACATTGTTATTATTATGTGCACTTTATTGTACAAAATATTTTGTATGAATTAATAACTATCAAAAATAATTATTTCATAAAATAATCAATGATTTAATAATAACTTTACGGTGTTTTTTCCGATTAAGCACATCACTAAAAAACGTTCAGAAACATGACAATAATGAATGAATATTTTTAATTTAAAATTAATAAATTTAGTGGTATTTTATATGATTAACTTTGGCTTGGCTTTTATTATTTCTTCTCATTTTGTTGTCTTCTCGAATTTTTAATTTTTCCGCTGGGTTTTGTCCATAGACATAATACTACTAGACTAGGCAAGGTATCTGAGCATAATTATGTAAGTGAAACCGTCACGCTGCGAAGAAAGGCAGGAGGTAAACCTATCTTTGTCTTACTTACGAGTTAAGCGAGTCTCCTTGGTCTCTTTCTCTTTCTAATAGCGTGACGCAAAGAAGGCCCGCTTGTCTAGTCTAGTAGTATTATGTCTATGGTTTTGTCGATTTCATTTTATAAATCCACAGAGTATACCAGTATATAGTCCGGGAATGAGAACATTTTTGAAGTTTTTGTTGATTGGATTGGATCTGACACTTCTGACAGCCACTACGTTTTCTGAGTTCTGACAGTTTGTTTTTGTCATCGAAGTATGTAATGATACGAAGGTGAACAAATAAATTAATTCAGGTGCTTCAGTTAGTTCCTGAGAATTATTCCTTATTTCAATATTTTTTAAACAGTGAGAGTTTAAAATTACACAGTCGTAATATAAAGTGCATTGATACGTGTTTCAGTTAAATTGTAGTAAAAGTGAGTGCAGGGCTAATTACATACATGAAACTGTGGCGTAAGAGATCACAATTATTTCAATTTGGTGAGTACATTTATTTTTTCGAGTCGATTTCATTGACGTTTCTCATATTTTCTACGAGGCTCTTTGTACCTAGTTTCTCTTGATTTTTATCTTGATCTCTAATCCTTTGTGTTTGCACGTAATATTATTTCCATTTGTTATCGTTTGTTATAAATGTTTGGATACATCAAATGATTAAGATAAACAATCAAGGGCTTATCTTCGCTGTCAATTATATATGTGCGTCATGTACTTAACTCATATACCAAATAATTTACGTGACCTTTAATATGTTTTGTGCATTATTTTAATTCCAATATGACTCTGGATTAGTTTACTTCGACAAATATTTTGCATCTAAACATAATTCGTCTGTACTGCAATAAGTATGCCCAGTGTCCAGTGCACTTGGTTTACTGATATAAACAATTTAGTTCATCTTTTTACATCTGATAAATTAATGGTTGACTGCAATCACATCAGATCCTTAGTTACTTATTTGTCATTGTCACAAAATCACAGATTTCAACTGTGAGTAACAATAACTAAATTAACAATAAATACACAGGATCCTGGCATCCTCACCACTTTTAACACTCTCCTGGATATAAACCCTGAGTGTGATTTGTTTGTGGATGGATAAAGTTAATGTCAGTATGTTTGAGGTTCTGTGAGCAAGATTAATGAATGAGTTGTCTTCAATTAATGTAATTTTATCGGTGTATACGTACCGTATTAATTAAAGTAAAAAAATAAATAAATAATAATAACTCTTCACACTCTTAATCCAGCACTAGGATTCTTTGTGTCGTGATTCTTTGTATACAAATACAGAACATTTCACACTCAGACCGAGAACAGAAATTCAAACTTATCATTAAAACTTCCGCCTCTCTGAGAATCGAACCCAGGACCCTTGGCGCGGCAATCTGGCATGGTAACCATTGCACCATATGAGTCGTCAAATAGTAATTTTTTGTTGTAGACAAGATTATACTGATGCCACAATGCAGGTTATTTTTTTAGCGTAACATAATTATGCATACTAATTATGAACAGATTATGTATGCCAGATAATAATAATATGTAAATATGTCTATTCGGATTAGAATTACAAAAGTTTTGTAAGATAAATTTACTTTACTAATTATCATACATTATTGTGTGTTATTTATTTATTAACCAACTTCAAATTCTCCTGTATATCAATTTGTCTATTTCACATTATGTTGTTTGAATGTTCTATTTTCTTGAATAAATGTATTTGTAGTTTGTAGCACATTTAAAATAAATAAACAATAACAACTTTCTATATACCAAATCTCAAACTTCTATATGTATGCATTTTTCTTAATAAGGAGTACAAAGGATTTTCCTTCACATATTAATAAATATAGGTTCTATATTCTTCATATATATAATTGTATCATATTGAATATCAACACTAACCATCAAATGGTTGAAGTATTAGCCATTAAAAGTTTACGTTTCCTAAATGACTTCACATGACCTGAAAACTACAGTACAAACTTAGTGCACATGTACTAAGGATGGAATAACATTTGACAATCAAAAATCTACTCTATTGTTCCACTATTAAGTGCATTATACAAGATTTTTTGTTCTTGTTGTTGTTCAAGTATAAAACATTTTTGTCACTGAAATAGTAACCTTGTGTGTTTGTTAGTAACATTGTATTTCCTTTGATTATCTTCACAATAGTTTGGCCTGTAGCTGGTTGCTTTATAATACAACAGGCAAAACATTTTTATTTAGCATAGATATGCAAAGATAATAAAATTGTGAATGTTTTATTGCTGTGAGAAATGACTTTATTGTGCAGGAATTATCGATGGATCCACCGTATACAAAATATTACAAAATATTCATACATTCATTAGGCATTTTCGTATTGACAGAATGTTCTTCCATCCATACCAATTTGTGGATCACTTTAAAAAGAACTATCAGAACATTTGATTAAAGATATATTGAACATTTTATTATATTTCATATAGTAATTTATTATAATGTCTCAGGTCTGTGGTTATTTTTGTATTCAAACATCTTATTAAATTACAAAAATATACAAGACAGAAATTGAATTCCTGAAACATCAAAGTAAAATTAAAAGATAGATGAAGTTTGTTTTCGACATAACATAATTGTGAGGAACAACTATGGTCAGTATTTGAAAGAAAATATGATTAGATAAAACTTATTATACTTATTTCTTACTGGTGTTTTTCTAACACCTGTGCTGATTATGTTGAATGATAAGATGATAAAGCCATTAATTTATCTTAGTTGCCTATAAGCATTTATAATTTCACTTTATATGAATACTTTGTATTGTAGTGGCTTGTTAACTACATATGTAAGATAGAAGTAGTCACAAAGTAATAATAGACACTTATCTATATTACATGCATTCTTATTACAATAAATAGAGTGCATAGATTTTATTTTATTTAATTTGTTCTGAGTTTTCTACATCAGATATGGACCATTCGTATATAGTGCGAAACCACTATTACTTTTACTAAGTATGATGATGATTATATTATGATGTGATATAAGTAAGTGTATTACAAACGCCCCCACTTGTAAACAAATTATAGAAAGTAATGACTCTTGAAGATAAAGGTGGGGGAATGCACTGTAAAGTTTAGTATTGGAGCAATTGTCTACCGAGTTTGTGTTTATAAGCACTGTGCTCATAGCGGATTAGCCTGATGGCGGCTTCACACAAGGCCATGACATGGCAATGACGAAAGTTTACCTTTTTTGTTAAGGTAGAACGAAACACAAATGTGAAAGAATTACCAATATAACGTTGTGTTGACGACAGAGGACGACAAGGAGGACAGAGAGTGCGTCGACAGAGGATGGATGACCGCTATTGCCAAAAGTGCAGTGCTTACGTGCTTCGCAGGGTATGTTAAGATAGGTATCTTGCCTGCCGGTAATTGATGTAGATCCATGCGGTTAATAACAAACACCACCAGGCACAGGAGTAGCGTTGTGGAATATTCAGGTCTTCTCGATTACAAAGAGACCTGGGCTATGTAGTGAGTTGCCAATTAGTGGCCTATTGAATTTTACCGAAATCCCAATAAAATGAAAAAAATATGACTATTAGCAGCTACCTACCGGTTCGGAAGACATCAAATAAGTGAACACATACACACTTTTTATCACGATCACAAAATTCGACTTTATTGCTTTAAGCATAAAGTTTAAATTTAGTCTTTTATTTACCCGGATGTTAGAAAAACGGTATCTCCAAAAGGTATTATCAAGACAAAGAGTAAACTAGGTAGTCAGACTATTGAACTGTGAGGTCGAGTGTACTGAGAACGCACTAATGTGCATTTGATTTCACCACCCAGAAGGAAAAACTATTGAGTCAGCATTTCAGACAGGTTTTCAGTGACTGAAGCCGAGTGTGAACTTATTTTACGACTAGGTAATAGTGGTACTACAGTACTACTTGTGATACAACCTACGTAGACTAGCTGATGGTGCAAAGCTAAGGGTTCCCGGGTTGGATTCCCGGTGGGGGCTGATATTTGTGTACACTCACTTCAAAAAATTTCAAATTTTCTGTATGCTACATTTTGGTAGCCAATTTCAATCTCCGAATGTCTTTTTGTTTAATTTCCAACTTATTTAAATTAGGATTTTTAAAACTTTTGGACGGACGTATTTTTGATATTTTAATATTATGTGATGCCTTATAAAGTTTGTTATTATAATTCGTTGACTCATAACAGTCATAACCCTGAATTGTATCAAAACAACGTGCAAAGGTGAAGAACGTCAAATGTGCCCTTGTGACGATGTGCATTCGATTGGAAATCAATAACGGTATATTTTATTCATTGGGCTAATAGCAGGTTGACCTTTAGTGCGGTGGCTAAGCTATCTGTAGTTCCATCGATTCTTTGAGGCCTCAGGGCAGCTTTAGGGTCATATTCGGTTTCTACCAAAACATTCAATGTAGGGTCGCATTTGTTTGGTCTATTTTATCGAAATTGGAGGATAACCAAACAAACTTCCAACCCCATTAACCCCGTTTATTTACTCTTTAGAATAGTACATAGTACTTATTATCCCGAAAAACGCAGAGTGAGCGCTAGTATATAATAATTAGGAGACGTTAAAACGCCCCATAAAAATATTACTTTATTATTATTGTGTGGTATAACGTAAGGAACATTACTATGCGATGGCGGACTACTAGTTATTCATATGATTTATTCATGACATAATTTTTCAAGCTCAATTGAAGGTGTCGTCACTGCCAATATTTTTAATCCTCTTTCGTTTAATTAATTCTAATTCAATTGTAAATAATTATAATAGATCATTGATAGGTATACTTCAAGGTCTATTATTGTGATCGACCTTTGGACGCTGGTATATCATTACCAACGAAAACGTGCGCGAGAAACTCTACGTCTCTACCACAAAATAGATACACACAGAAGGATAACTCCATACAAACACCCGAGCAAAGCACACATACAAACGCACACTGAACATGGAGACGATAATCTAAATTTTACTAACAAAAAATAACTGACTTCAAAGTTAGTCAAAAACTACTTGTCAGATCTCGTTCAAATTTATGTGGGAGCACATGACAAGCACCTGCTGTCGATTAAAAAAAGTATCGTCAAAATCGGTTGGCGCGATATTGAGTTATTCGTCGATTTGTCGCGCACATACTTAATACAAAAATACTTATATGATTTTGTCATGGATGCCATTGTCAGATCTCAATAAAATTTATATGGGACCACATGACAGCCACCAGCTTTCGATTAAAAAAAGAATCATCAAAATCGGTTCGCCCAGTCCAAAGTTCTAAGGTAACGAAGATAAAAAAAAAAAATACAGTCGAATTGAGAACCTCCTCCTTTTTTTGAAGTCGGTTATTTTTTTAAAAGTTAAAAATACTCACGTTCATAGATTCACTGACATGTACGTGTGACATCACTATCCTCAGAACAAACTTTTACCGACACGTAACGTAAATATCTGTCCCGGTCGGGAATCGAATGCGGAATCAATCTCACCGCGTAATCACTTACGAGTACATAGACTTATATGGGCTAGACATTGAAAAGTGAGTGTAGATGGTGATATGTAATACTTTTATTGAATTGTTCACATCAGAACGGTTGGATAATTTGGCGCTGCATCAAATAAGACGCTTTGTACGTGTAACCTGTAAACTGTACACTTGTATAATAATAATAGTCATAATATTATCATTAATTATATCCGCAGACATGGAAACCCGTTTTAGCTATTAGTTTAAAAAATAAAACACATGTCATGTTTAGACTAAATATACGTTTACATAACCATATGCTTATAATTTGAATATAAAACATTATGTATAACAAATATTATGAAGTACTTTTTATAATGTGAATTATAATATTGTATGTGTAGTATAATTTAATGGTTTTTATAATTTGAAGCGGTAATGAACTAACGTTTTTGGAACAGTAGGACCAGCTTATCTTCAACCCATTAATGGCCCACTACTGAGCACGGGTCTCTCCTCTTGAGGAGGCTTAGAGCATACATGTAATCCGTCAAATTACAAATTAAATAATCTATATTTGAACTTCAGTGAATTGAATTTTTATGTACAATCAACAGTGATAGGCGTGTCGGATAAGAGGGGGCGCCAGATTAGACAGGTCCGGATTACCGCGGTCCACCGTAATATTAATAAATGTATTGTGTAATATTAACGGGGAACTGTGGTATGGAAAATCTCGATACGATAGCGGGCTACTAGTACCTATAGTACGAATTACAGATTTTATTTATACTGGGATAATCCATTGTCGCGAACGTTGGCCGGTTTCCAAGCTGGGTGGCTGTGCCCATGAATGTTGTTTAATCTCGGGCCCCAGATGGAACTCGTTCGGCCATTGTTGCAGAGTAATTAACGGCCTGGCCCAGCGACCGGCGAATACAAGTGGCTCGGAAGATTAAAAAGTTTCAATCGGGAGGATTTTTGTCAAGAGTAAATACGTGTTCAAAAGAATCAAAAGTGATGTGAATAAAAAAGTTTATTTAAAAAATTGATGTTAACAGCTCTTTATACGTTCTTGAATGCTACTAAAAACTTAAGCAGGTACATCCATCCATCCATCCATCCATCAGCCTTTTGAGGTCCACTGCTGGACATAGGCCTCCCCTAATCTACGCCACTCAGACCGGTCCTGAGCCTTCTGAATCCAGCGGATACCCGCTGTCTTCTTCAGGTCATCGGTCCACCTGGTCGGGGGGCGTCCTGTGCTCCTTTTACCGAGGCGTGGTCTCCATTCGAGGACCTTTCTTCCCCAACGGTTATCGGTCCTTCGAACTATGTGGCCAGCCCATTGCCACTTCAGCCTGCTAATTCTCTGAGCTATGTCGGTCACCCTCGTTCGTCTACGGATTTCATCATTTCTGATTCGATCGCGTAGAGAAATACCGAGCATAGCTCGTTCCATAGCCCGCTGGGCGACTCTAAGCTTATGCATAAGGCCAATAGTGAAGCACCACGTCTCGGATCCGTATGTCATCACTGGCAACACACACTGCTCGAACACCTTCGACTTCAGGCACTGAGGTAACTTTTTGGACGACAAGATATGACGTAGTTTCCCGAACGCAGCCCATCCGAGTTGGATTCTACGAGTGACTTCTTTCTCGAAGTTGGACTTACCCATTTGGATCACTTGTCCCAGGTAAATGTACTCGTCTACAACTTCGAGAGCAGCGCCGTCAACAACAACCGGTACGGGTGTGACATGGACATTCGACATGATTTTCGTCTTGTCCATGTTCATCTTAAGACCCACCCGTTGTGAGGCGCTGTTCAAGTCCCCGAGCATTGTACCAAGTTCCTCCAGGGATCCTGCCAGGATGACTATATCATCGGCATATCGCAGGTGTGTGATGTGTTCGCCATTTATGTTAATGCCACGTCGTTTCCACTCCATCAGCTTGAACACGTCTTCCAACGCAGCGGTGAACAGTTTTGGGGGGGGGGGGGGGGGGTACATCAAAAATGCTAAATATTTTGCTATGATTCAAGTTGATGTCAAGAGTGAATAGCCATTTTAAGTTTTAACCGACTTCAAAAAAGTTCTAAATTTGGTTCTTTTTTTTACTTCTCAATTCCGCATTCCGTTACCGTTAACCGATAACCGATTTGTAAAATTATTTTTTCTTAAAGGTTATATGAAACTTCCAGGTTTCTCCCATACTCCCTTTATATTATTTATTTATCAACTCGGTTTGGATGATGGAATTCATGAGGATTTGAGAGAGCTTCTTAAATATGTATAGCTATTTTGACTGTAGTTTTTTCGAAAACTATTTCATTATTTCATTGAAGTCGTTTTTTTTGTTAAATTTATTTTACTAATTTAGTTTATTTTACCATACAACAGTACATTGCCTCTTACCAGCAGATAGAATTGTAGTCAAGCACTAAAAACACTTTTTTATGGAAATAGCCACCTGATGGTAAGTGGCTATCGTCGCTCATGGACAGTGATCAGTGGACAGGGATCAGTGTCACCAAAGGCATCACTATTGCTGGCCAAGAAAGAGAAAAGAAAAAGAAAGAAAATGATATAAGAGCAAAGTAAGGAGCATAAAATAAAAGTTTCTTACTAAAAAATTCTTGTTCTTTTTATATTTACCGAATATAAGTACACTTACATGTTATTCAAATGAGATGCGTATTTAAATGTGCCCATTGTGTGCGTGCGTCATAATATATGACTCTCCTGCATGACCTTCTGTTTTCTATTTTTTTATTGGAGTACAAATAACCGTCTTGTACTAGCATAAAAGGTACTCTTTGTCCAAAGCTAGAAGATACCTAGGTACGCTATTTTGTAAAATGGCTGTTTTGGATTGAAATAATCTGATTTTACACAAGTCGTAATTAGGTAATTGGTCTTAGAATCATAACATAACCAAGATACCATTGTTAAGTTGTAAACGTAAGTAGTAGGTACGTTTTATCATTCGCTGGCTATACATAGCGCATAGCCAAAAAGAATTATGTATAACAATGCGAAAAAAGTTCTTAATACGAGTGAGTATGTGTTACTTAAAATTTTCATCGTTAGGTACTGTGAGTCATTATATTACACCCTATACTGTAGCGACTAGTGTCAAAAGTCAATGATCCAAAAATAAAAGAACAAAGGAGTTACGCATTTGAATAAATACATAATGAGCGTGTATTCATTTTGATAATATCATTCGCGCGTTAAACTTTGGCGCGCAGTTCGTTGTGAGGAGTCGACCCTGTCGTGTGACAGCCGGCATGTCGTTAAAATAAATTATTTACTTTAAATCGATAACGCGCGAAACCAATCAACAGTGCACGTCACCAGTCATCACTGGTTCGCGACTTTCCGCACATTTTGGATTTAAATTTGGAATGTTAACTTTTTAACATTCTAAGTTGTGAAGCGAAAGTGACTTGTGTGAATAATAAAAAAGTGTTTTTTTTTGTTATTTAAATCGTGAATTGAGCACAGTTTTACAATATTTCTGGAGTTTTCAGACAGTTTGGATTTCAGTGAAGTGATTTTTTTATTATTACCGGAAATAAGTTTCTTCGTGGAGTTTTTTTTTTGGCAACTACTTGTTTGACTGGACGAGTCATTAACGTTTGGATTGGGATGAAGAGAAAAAGAATTTAAAGATGTAAGTGGAGTGGAAGTTTTTGAATTTATTTTTACGTTTCTAAACGGATCCGCGTTCTTTAGTACAGATGCAAATAGTTACAGATCCATCATTTACATGCGAAATGTACCTAATCGTAATATCATTTAAATTAATTTCCACTGGGTGAAAGATCACCAATCAAAGATAACTCAAAACGCTACAACATTAAAAGGTTAATTTATAGGTCTATCTACTCTATACTGTTTTCATTCGCCTCATTTTCGCTATGAGTTATGGAAGCGTTTTCGCTGTTAATATACATATTGCCGTCTCTTTGATAATTTGATTCGCTCTTTTATTTCGCACTGGGATTCCAGACACCACTCATACTTTAACACCCTTGATTTTGTCACGATTTGATGTGTGTGATTTTGTCCTATTTGATATCACCCCTGTCATTTAAAAAACTACAGGATGTATCACTTTGCGATTGTCACCAAAACAAAGTGATTCGCGAGAAAGGTTTAAATGGAATAAACACAAAAAATATAAAAGGCCTGATAAATCTCGGACTCAAAATATGACTTCTGATAAGACCTATCAGTAAACAGTTTTCTCTACATTTATCTCTTATCTCGTGACAACTTTTGGGTAAATCTTAAAAAAATAAACCAACAAAGTGATTATAAATTGTAATAAATTGAAAGATTGAATAAAGTGTAACAAGTTGAAAGATATGCACAAAGGAGAAAAAATATTATAAGTAATATAATGTTATATATATGTAGCTTGATACTTCGTTTAAATAAATAAATAAAACTCATAATTAACTACAGTGCCGCCTATGTATTATCTGTGTACAACTATAACATTTCTTTTAAAAATGGGGATGAAAACTCTTCCAATTGTGGCAACGCCTCGGAAACAGGACTGCAGAACGTCCTCCGACCAGATGTACTTTCTTGCCATGAAACCTTGGAATCAGAGGGCCCAGGATCGGTCTGAGCCTCAATTAGGCGAGGCCTACGTCCTTTCCTGCCTTTAGAAATGATTATGACCTCAATCGATCGAATTGTTCAAAAATAACACAAATAAATAAAGATATTATTATCAGTGTCATGATATATTATCAGTTTATCAACAAAACAATGTATTTGCTAAGTGTGATATTATTACAAAGATCAAAGACTTAAGTTAATGCGCCACAGAATTATTGCATCATTATAATGCATAAAATGAACGTAAGTCATTGGTCGACATGTCATTGTAAGATTGAGATTATCCAGTTTTAGATCATTAATAAGAAATAGGGATATTCATAGTTTTTCAATGATACCTATTTTGCTTCCATAAGAAATGGGTCGTCCTCCATCCGGCGATCATCGAACTCTGTATGTGTTCCAATTTTCAACTTCCGTTTAGCTAATTCGTTGAAAATCTAGAGCAACACAGCACACATAGTTTCATTATGTTAAAAACTTTTGTTGATCCGATTTAAATACTGAAATTTTAAAACAGCCTTTCCGCAATGATACCTGCTCGAAGGACCAAAAATTTTGTATTATTTGGTATTGCAGGCACTCCGCGTATAGCTCTATTTACATGCTTATTTGTAACTTGACGTATTCCCGCAAATGTATGGACCAATAATTCTTCTACAAAAACAACCGACTCCAAAATTAGGATAACTCAAAAACTTCTAGTCAGATCTCGCTCAAATTTAAATGGGATCACATGACAAGCACCAGCTTTCGAATATAAAAAGAATCATCAAAATTGGTACACCTAGTAAAAAGTTATGAGGTAACACACATAATAAAAATACAGTCGAATTGAGAAGCTCTTCCTATGTTTGAAGTCGGTTAAAAATAATCTTGTTAGTTGAAGAGAAGTAGGTCAAATAGTTTTTTTGACAATTACCCGGAATTTAGCTTGTGTTTTAAATTATATTTATATGTAAAATAATTTTTAGAGTTTTTTCTAATCAAGTTAAAATGACTCTGTATATCGTTCACTTCTATCTTGATTCTTGTTAATGCCTTTAAAGTCTTGTCTCTGAGTAGACTACGGTGCCCATTGACCGTCAGGTGATCCGTTTGTATTTTTATAAAAAAATTAAAGTATGCTTGAATTCTGTGGTTGGAATAAGCTGACAACGGATTCAGCCTTCGGAAAGAAGTTGGTTAAGCTTGTTAAACGTGTATGTAGGTTAGAGCGATTGGGGTGAATTGAAGAGCTAGTGGGTGTTAGAGCTTGTGCAGTGCGTGCAGTTGAGAGTTGCTTCATTTGAAACATTTGGAACGTGAAATAAAAATAAGGTAAAATAAATAATTCCTGACAAAAAAAAAACATAAAAATTGGTTGTCTGTAAAGTCGGTTTACGGACGGTAGTTTAACGTGACAACGTCATGACAAAACATTGATGAAATGATTGCACACTTTTATATACAGTAGAACCTCGTTAAGTCGAACCTCGATAAGTTGAAAACCTCCAAATCTCGAAAAAATGTTCTGTTCCCTTCCCTTCAAACACCAAAACCTCCATTACTCGAAATCTCAACCCTCTATTAGTCGAAATAATCAGTGAGTCCCTCCAAGCCGTTTTGGTACATATTTTCCCTCTATAACTCGAAAAATTAAATTTTACCTCTGTATCTCGAACATACTAATGTTTTATTTTACAACCTTTACAACACGATTATTTGGGACTTATTACCTCTAGAGTTCCAAGAAAAATAAGTTACCGACTTTAAGATTTCGCCGACAGTGTAAGTACTTACACTATCCTTTGTTTCTTAGAAAGCAATTTAGGATTATACAATGAATAGAATTACTACGAACTTTTAACTCACGTTAACACGTGTTTGCTTGCTTGGTGTCAGATGTTTAATGGTATAATTTTTTATTTCATTTATACTTTAGCAAAGCAAGTCGTTTGTCGATTTGTAATAAATAAAAATATGTGTGTCAACTCTCCAACTTAAATTTTTATTTATTTTACCTCTCTAACTCAAAATTTATAAGAATGAATCTCAACCTCTTTATGTCGAATCAAAATCCGCTTAAGTCGAAATTTTCTACAAGTCGAAAACTCTATAACTCGAATTCTTTGGCGTCTCCCTTGATTTTCGACTTATAGAGGTTCTACTGTATAAAATTGAACGCTTCGGCCGATCGTAGCCGTTCGTGCCTCTCTATCGCTTGTTCCGCGCTCTCGCTCGCGCGGAACGTGACAGTTTGTCATGCTTTTTCGTGCGTGCACCCGGCGTTCATCGTTTTAATAGACGTTGTCACGTCAAAATAACCGACTTCAAAATTATGGATAACTCAAAAACTACTCTGCAGATCTCGCTCAAATTTAAATGGGACCACATGACAAGTACGTCAAGCACCATATTTCGAATACAATAAAGATAATCATTAAAATTGGTACACCCAGTACCGTACCCATAAAAAACAGTATACGTAACCCAGTACACATAAAAAATACGGTCGAATTGAGATCCTCATACTTTTTTTTGAAGTTGGTTAATAAAATACTCAAGGCTCGGCTAAAATGGCCGTTGACCGTCGATTTGTTGTTATTCGTGTAGTGGTAGGCGGTGGCCACTACTCATATTTTAGTACTTACCTATTATAATTATACGAGTAGTTCATTTTTTACACGAGTCTTAGTAGGTAAACAATCTTGCAAGGTCTTTTTGACGTAATTTGTAATCTATACTATAATAAAACTCAAAGGGTAAATTTTCTGTACATTGAATATTTTTCAAAAATTTCGATCAGGGGGAACTTCAATAACATGTTAGAGCACAAAAATATTTTTTTTAGAATTATTGTCTGTCTGTCTGTGTGTCTGTCTGTCTGTTCGTCTGTCCGGGCATCACATGAAAACCCTTGAACGGATTTCGATGAAAATTGGTAAAGTTGTTACTAATACTCCGGGTCATATTTTAGGATACTTTTTATCCCGGAAAATTAAAAGGTTTCCCCGGGAAACGGGATGAAAGTTTGTATGGAATATTTTTAAAACATCAACTGATTTGCTTCAAATTTTCAACAAATATTCCTTGCTTAAATTGATGGAACATATATTTTTCAGTTTTTCAAAATTTTGCAAAAAAAGGAAAAAAAATACAAATTAATGTGAATATTGCTTATTTTTCAAAACCCGCTCCTGGAGGAATCCTTTGTGATTTTATCATGGATTTCAGTATATAAATTACTAAATATAAGTACTTTAACATAAATTCACAGTTTTTTTAATTTTCTTCTGCAAGAGGAACAAATAAGCTAAAACATAATTTCCGTATGCGAAGCTGCGGGCAACAGTTAGTTTAAAAATAAGGCAGGCATAAAATCATAATAATTTAAGCCTTAAGGATAAATTAAAAAAAAACCTCACCATAGATTTTAGGTTGTAAATGTAACTGTCCTACTCATGGACACCCAAAACAAGACGTTTAAAAAAAATAGAGTGAGGAACTTGAGATTGCGGTTTTTATTTCTGCCATAAATAACGTTTTTTATGATTCTTAATTTAAGTAGGTAGTTCGGACAACACTAAGTGCTTGTTCACACTGGACTCGCGTGCGCGGTCGCGGGCGCGGTCGCGAAATATCAAACATAACATATGACCTACTATGAAAGTGTTCGCATCAAAACGCGCGCGCGGTGTATGTAGCGTTTAACGCGCCCGCGCCCGCGAGTTCAATGTGAACAAGCACTAACATCAGAGATGACTCGATTATCGTGTCCAGATGCAAATTAATCCTTCTAATATTACACATGTGAAAGTTTGTGAGGATGTACTATGTATGTTTGTTACTTTTCCACGCTATGATATTATAATGTAAAAAGAGGTAGATATGTCATTAGCGCGCCGACGATGAAGAGCGTAAAAACAGGCAATTCGTGTATTATACCAATGTTATAGGTGTAGTAAAACCAAAGAAACGTGTATGTGTTGTAGCTCTTTTCGGAACAGATTTTTTGCTTGATTCGTAAGGGCATAACGTCTCTATATTTTTTTTAATCTCATTGCTTCCACAAAAAAGTGTTGATACAATTTTCATGAAATTTTGCAAACAAGTAGAACATCATCTGGAATTACATATAGACTACTTATTTTCCCGGAAAACACCGGAAAAGCCTCAGGCAGGGGCAGAACGTTAGTAAAGTAGCACTGAGCAATATCTGCATAAGAGTTCTTATGTCTTCTTTCGCTTCCGACAGAAAGCTACCAAAATAATAGCGAACTGCAGACCTACTTGAAACGCACTATAAATAAAATATTCAACCATTATCATGTTTAGTACGACATCGCAGTCTGCGTCTGTAAACTTCTCGAACAGATATTTTATCTAAACACTGATTACTTATCAAACGAAGCGCAGAAGTATTTTTGATAGTGCTGTTTTGACCAAACATTCGGTTATTTATGTTCGGAACTGATACGAACGGTAAACAGAGACGGAACAATAGTAGGCGGGGTGCGAGCGGGACAAAACATCGATACCGGTTTGTTTACTCCACGGTTCTTTTAACTTACAACCGTTGATTTGTTATGGAAACACGTGGCTGGTGCAAATATAGCTAAATGTTACGTTAGGCGATACTTCCGTTAGTTGCTCCTTGCACTGAACTCGCACCCTTATGGTGGTCACTCACGGTCATTCCATCGCGTCATTTTTGGAGCCACGCCAAGCGACATATGTCAAAATGGCGCGATTGGACATACAAATTTTTTAAATCACGCCATCAGTTTTTCACATTCACTATCAAATTTTGGCTGTATATCACGCCATTTGACGCGATGGACTGACCGTGAGTGGCCACCATTAGAATGAGAGTGACCTAACTCTACCAATCATAAGATAAAAGATCAATAAATAAATCTGCATAAATTCAATAATTTCCAATGAAACACGAGAGAGCTACATTCAAACTTACTCAAAACTATACTTTTTTGAAGACTTTCTTGCTCATTTCCCACAAATTGTAATTTTTGAGTTAGGTCAGTCTCATTCTAAGGGGGTGAACTGGACCTTTGAAGATTAGAATCTTTTACAGTCAAAACTTGACCGTATTCACATTTTGACACTTCTTCTTTGTAGCGTAACTAGCGTTACTTGCAAATCCTAATCCTAATTTTAAACTTATATCATGGCGGACACTGACAATTTTAAATGTAACGGATACTCACGATTTGTATCCGTTACATGGATGGTCATTGCGAGATATCACGGTGATATCGGTATTATAAAATACGAATCGTGAGTATCAGTAGCTCGAGCACGAATATTTGCGAGAAAGTATTCGTATGGTTAACGTAAGCAATTTGTATGGCATTTTTTCAAAAGCGCCCCTATCGTGCGTAAATGGTACTAAAATGCCATACAAATTTGACAAATTGCTTACGTTAACCATACGAATACTTTCTCGCAAATACTCGTGCTCGAGCTACAGTGCCATTTAAATGCGTAAAAGCTTTCTGGTCTCCTCCATTAACTGCCAAACCACGAACTAACTCCTCCTAAGTTCCTAACAATAAGCACTCAGTTGTTCTGTAATCTGCGACTAACTGTTTCCCTTTAATAAATTATCCATTATTTTTCCTCTGCTATGTTTTGTCAGTCTATTTTTGGGTGTCCTCTTAATTGCGATAATCGCGATAATAAGGCCGATTTCTCGCATAACCTGTATTAGGCCTACAATTAATTATTCTGTACCATAATTATGTATAACTTATAAAAAATCAACAGTCGTTCGACCGGAAACGTCGTCAAGGACATTGTATGATAATGGGATGGGCGTCATATAGGAAAAACGGTGTTAGAATTAACCAAGGGCCTCCAAAGGAGTAATGCGGCCTTTATACTTGCGAAGTTGATCGAAGACAAGAGTGTGATTCTCGCACACTATAAGAGATTTAGGATGAGAGTTGCTCTGAAGACTTAAATTTATCCAAACAAAAATAACTGATTCTAGACTAAATAGGGCGTGTTCTTAGTTAATAATAATATGGAAAATAATAATGAACTGTTTAGCAAACAAATGGCACTATCGTGTGGTCAGATAGTGCGCCCTAATTCGCTCCCTCTGTTGTCCTGTGCGTTATCTGTCCATGGTAAGGTACCGTCGCTATTTGTGGTTTGATATGTTTTTGTATTTATGGTTTGGTACGTTTTGATTGCGAGAGTAATGCTGATTATTTCCGGTGATATGCGTAGATGGCAAGGATTTTGTATGAATAACTATTAGTATATGGTTTAGAAGCTTTATTATTTATTTATTTACTATATTTTTTATGGGATAACATTTAGACTTTTAGAGCTTTTGCACACGGCACGTTTTTGAAGCGCCTTCTACGAAAACGCGCGGAATCTGCGCGTTTTCTGACTTTTCTGAGCTGCAAAGGACGCGGCGGACGAGTCGTTTCCTCGTACGATCGCGTTTTTCGGCGCCGAAAAATTCGTGAAAATACGCCGTGTGCAGAGGTTCTTACTTCTTGGTTAAATAATTTATCGGTTAGCTTGTGAGCTGTGTTGCTTACCCAAACATCTTCACAAACTTTCGCATTTATAATATTAGTATTTACAAATGTAACGTTATCTCCATATTCATATGTTTCGCATGTGTTAGTCATTTGTTTTAATTGATTGCTATGAATGTACGCAAATTATGAGACGGAAGATAACGTATCATGCGGAGTGAAATATTAGCGCCGGTTTAAAATGTATTATGTCACGCACGAACGGACGCATTGAAATTAAAATTTATTAGAACACTAGTGTTCTATTATCCTGTATGTTATTTCTAGATTATGGTCTACCTTCGTGCTAAATTTTTAATGAAAATCCGTTCATTATTTTTGCGTGAAAGTTTAACATACAACCACACATCCAACCTCTCAACTCAACCTTCCACATAAGTACGTATATCTAACATGTTCACAACTTCAGTATGCATTAGGGACGATATGTCCCACAAGCAATCACAAGTCGAGCTGATTTACAAACAAACAATATACCGTGTCAAGGTATCTGGGTTACCGACTTGAAGGTCCGATGCTCTGCGATGGTCGCGTTTAAGGAAGATAATTCATTTTGTGGGTTAATCATCTTCAGCTACGAAAAAAATATGTTTTGCTCCAATCAAAAGTTACAGCTAAAGTTACGAAAGTCCACTTGCGGATGAAAAGCTTCCTATGTTAAATGAAATGGTGTGTTGTAAAATATAGGTATTTGTGATATATTATTATAAATAATATAAAATTTGGTTAACCTGTCAGATGTAATATGTATAGAAATACGTAAACTACGTACTTAAAGAAAAATTTAATAGATGAACTTGTAAGTGGTATGTCATGCTCAAGTAAAAATAGGTGACCTCGCCAGACTTGGTATAAAAAGTACAATTAAAATAGGTGACCCCGCCAGACTTGATATAAAAGGCAAAATCAAAATAGGGGACCTTGCTAGGTGCGGTATATTAGCAAAAACTATTGGTGGCTTTACCGTGGTATCTAATGTACCTAAGCAAAATTAAAATGAGTAAATTACCAAGCTAATCAAAAAGGAGGTTTAAATATGTTGTTTAACTGTTTACTAAAGGAAAAAAACATTGGGTAGATGAAATTTTTTGTCGATGTAATATATTCTTCATATCTATCGGTGTCAAACAGGCACGCAGATGGTGAGTGATTTTAACAGATGCTGTGTTCTCTCAAGATAAAAGTGTTTGCTCGACGTATTGCTATGTACACGACGCGTCTGGCGATAATTGTTTACGGTTTATGAATATTTACGATACGTACTTAACATTTTGGGGAATAAATTGTAACCCGCTTCCGTTTTACTGGAAAATGACATACAATGTATGTCATACATACATTAAAGGTACATACATATTTTGTATTGCAATGTTATTACTTTGTTTAGGCTAAGTTCTAGTTACATTCGAGAACTTTCCGTTTGCCGGAGTTGAACTTTATGACATTGCAGTTGCTACTTTCGTTGCTATGGTAACCGTTGTTTTATATAAATCTATCCCCCGTATTCAAGAACAACACTGTGAGGTCTCACGGTGCTTGCAAGTGCATAGTGGCATTAAAACCATTTCGTAAACAATACTTGATTGAAGTCCTTCGCTGTGCGTTTGTCAAAATCGATAAACTAGCTGCCGAGCTACTTTACCGAACGCATAGTGTTGGTTTGACTTCTATCAAAATAGAAAGAAAGGACTGTATTATTTTTTTATTGTTATCTTTGTCTATTGCCTGTGTCAAATGACTAGAGTGAAGTTTGCCGCATCAAATGGACCAATAAGAGGGCTGTATACAGCTCTGTGCGTCCGCATAGCCAAGTGATACTTAAGGGTCGACTGTGAAACTGAAGGCTTACCATGACCAACGCACTGAGAAATGCCTTACTTCGCATAGTATTGCTTCTTTACTTAGACAAGTATTGTTCTTTAATACGGGGGTATATCTATTGCATCTTTTGTTATCTATTTTGTAATCTCTTTTTTTGAGTTGAAAACTTCTTTAGTACGGGGGTGACTTGAAATTTTATGAAACGAAACTGTCCAGTGGAGACTAGAAATGAGTGGAGACTGACTTGAGTTGAGTTGAGTTGAGTTGAGTTGAGTTGAGTGGAGTGGAGTGGAGTGGAGTGGAGTGGAGTAGTAAAACCTACAATTAAATTATCATCTTCCCGAAATTTTACATTCGTCTCATTATCTTGAAAACAAAATTTTTGAAAGTTTCACTTCTAACACGTGTGAATTGCACACATTTTAATTTTTCGGTTATAACCTTTAAATTGCAATCCCCAATCACAAGCCGATGGTGATGCTCATTCGCAATTTTCTTTAGATCAGTTGGATTTTTGCAATGAATCTAAAATATAGTAGCGTTCTTTGCAATCGTCCTAGGATTTTCTCAATATCTTATGTCTCAGATTGGTCGTAATACATTTTGATATCGTAAACGGTTGCCGAGCCCTATAAACGAACACCATGCGAGTTTAAAATAGCCATGCCCTCAAGGCTAACTAGGTTTGGTATACCAATCGACCATTAGTGCCCGACGGGCTTTTGCGTACTATATGTACACTAGTACACAATTACACACACATTAACATCTGTGTAAATACACCATTCACCTAGGGTTGCCAACAACACTATATTGATATTGTACTGTATTTCATTAGTTTAAACTGTTGAAACAATATACTACGCAAAAATACTTCATTTTCAACAGATTTGCAAAATAGGACGTGGTTCTCAATTTGGATATTTTTTTTTTCTATAACTTCAAAACGAATAGCAAACTTATTATGTACGAGTAACCGCCCTCGCTTTGCTTCGGTTTTCTTATTTTTTTACACGTTGGGTTACATTATTGGAGTTTTATTAAGAATCCCTATTTTTTTTGAATATATAATATAGCCTATGTCACCCGGGGATAGTGTAGCTTCCCAACAGTGAAAGAATCTTTCAAATCGGTTCAGTAGTTTCGGAGTAATTCGGAGCCTATTAAATGCAAACAAAAAATCAAATCTTTCCTCTTTGTATATTAATATAGATTATAGATTAGCATTGTATACTTTGCTTGTAGACAAATGGTTTTTGTTACTTTTTTATATCATACTTATTTTTTATAGTTATTATCCTGCAAAAATACGAGGCAACTCTACATTAAGTGCCGTCGACTTTATTCACCTGAGTCAATTCACCCAGGTGTCTTAAGTCTACTTTTACTGTACTTTATTTACCTATGCACTCAACCCCACATTTAAAATTCTTCACGATATAGGTCCTAATTGTGTGAATGCAAATTGTAGATTGTAGGCGAATGACTAGTAGGCTGCTTATGTTTGTAAACAATTTATTTAATAGCTAACGAAGGCCAAGTGGTATGTTTGTTTAATTAATTATGAATAAGTAATTTAGTTTAATGCTTTGATTAAATCATCGTTATAAAATACCCTTTTCGAAATTAAAAAGAAATCGATTTTTTTATCGTACGTCACATATTGCTATTTGTAGAATAGAAAAATTGAATGTACAAGTCTAATCTACATACAAATATATGGTTATTGCCGTATTTGTGTATTACCCTGACTTCTCTACTGGGGGAATCCTAAGTGGGGTGGAAGTAATAACGAAGGTCGGTGATTATTGAGGTCATTTGAATCTTGGTTACTATAGCTCTAGATAATGATCGAGCTTTTCTTATACCACTGGCAGTTTATAAGCCAAGATGTCCTTCTACGACCAAGACTTCATGGGTTTAACAGGAGCAATTCGTACTTTTTATTGCTGTGGATAAATCATTTTGAACAGTCGGTTATTTCTTTCTTTCTTCTCTTCTGTCTTTGCCAGCAATGGATGGGTGATGCCTTTGGGCTGTGGTGATGAATTGATGAAGTCTATGGTATTTATTTATCATCAGTTTAAAAATAATAAAAAAGCCTTTTATTTAGTACTAAGTACGTTAGGAAACATGATTTTTATGGTCACGTGGTATCCGAACCAGTTTTGTGTTTATCGACCATTTTAAATAATTTGATTTTTTGCTTGTTTCTTCCTCAATCAGTGTACGTTTCTAAAAGCCAGAGGGATTGCGATTTTCTTTGTATCTTATGGTGGCCACTCACGGTCAGTCCATCGCGTCAAATGGCGTGATATACAGCCAAAATTTGATCGCGAATGTGAAAAACTGATGGCGTGATTTAAAAAATTTGTATGTCCAATCGCGCCATTTTGACATATGTCGTTTGGCGTGGCTCCAAAAATGACGCGATGGAATGACCGTGAGTGACCACCATTACCAACTAAATCAAGCCAATCTTAACGTTAGCCGTTTTATATGACTTAAATTTTTTCGTATCAACAAAGTGTCAGTGATCTAGTACACTAGTTGTGCCCCGCGGTTTCACCCGCGTTAATCTGTGGAAAAAACTGTGGAAAAAATGGACTATCAAATACAAAAAGATTTTTTCAATTCGAACCAGTAGCTCCTGAGATTAGCGGGTTCAACCATACAAACTCTTCAGCTTTATAATATTAGTATACATTTGAAGTTGTCTGAGCAAAGACCAAGTCCAAGTTAGCTTTATAGTTAAGTTTAAACAAGTTACTACAGACAGTCGTTTTATACAAAGCAATTACGATTACGACGACAACTAACAAATAGCTCTCGAAAGCATCCTGAATGGACTTTTATAGCTCGCTGCTACTATTCCTGTTCTTCTGATATTTCCGCTGTCCACGTAACGTTCAACAATCCCAAGACAACTCCGTAAACCGGTTGTCAGTAATTGTCGGTTGTCGCTGAACACGCCTCAAGCTGGTTCTCAAATATGACAAATGGGTCGAACAATGTACTTGCATGTACGCAAGAAGCACGGCATCTGTGACGGAGAGCGATTTGAAATTTGTTTTTTTGCGATTCGAGTCTTGCTTTTGATTCGTTCGATTTTTAAGTTTAATGTTTTTTTATTGTTATAGGCTACGTGACGTATGTAAATAGCTTACAAACCATAGATACAAACGGATAGACGAGCCTAACGAGCAACCAAAGGTATTACTGATGTGCCAGCGGCAATCAATAAAATAATATTACTCTATCTAGACATTTTGTCATATAAAAATATGTAATGTCATGTAAAAGGATGTCGTGAAAAGGACCTTATCAACCCATTTCAAATATAATATGTAGGTATACTAAAATATAGTTTCACATCCTGTTTTACGTGTCCCGATTTAAGATTTTATACCTTTTTACTAGTCTACTCTACCGAGCGTCACGATAAAGCCATTTGACGGCCATTGTTGTATCGTAGCCAAGTTACGTATCATGATTCAGACGTATTTCACTGTCACCGTCACTTGGCAGGTACGTTATTGGCCAATGTTCAGCTCCGTCTGGGATTTTTGGACAATTTGGCATATTCGCCGTTACCTTGACCTGTGTGATAGATAGTAAAAAAATCTCTGTTGACTACGTTGAAACTCCTCAACTCCTCCGTTTAAACTACCAATCCTAAAATTTTATGTTAACAAAATCCTATGATTTTGTAATTCAATGACTTGGCTCACTATAAATGTCACGTTGAATAGTTTATCTCAGTTGTTTTGTAGATTTAGAAGTAAAACAGCAACTGAAAGAATAATTATTTCTATTAGATTAGACAAAGATTGACGTGCGTTTATGTTGTGTCGGTCAACAATTCGCATTCTGGTCTTTACATCGCGTTTCTACTTAAAATAGTTTTTATTTTTAGCGTAATAGCTGATCCGGTCGTGTTGCGTGACTAATTTATCATTGACCTCGTGACCATAGGTACCGGGTAACTTCTGACCAGGTGCTTATACGTCATTGGTAATTGTGACGTCAGTGGCTGCTGTGGGAGCCCAGGAAATATCTTCATACATAGAGATCATGTAGCGTCACGAATCATAATATGAGACAATTTTTCGTACCACTAGGCTTTGGTCTCTTCACGCAATGTGACGGGTGTAGACTACTGTAGACTGTAGTTATACACGGTAGACAGTGTCGGATCCAGGGTTGACCTGGTAATAGATGATTTTGAAAGGTCTTGAGTTCTCTAGGATCCGGTTGTCCTGGACATTTAAGAACATTAGAGAGAACTCGTGTGCAGATTTATCGACATTTTCCTTCACTTTATATGTTTTGGATTTACTTCAACACATTAGTGACTCAAGTCCACAAACGTGGAAAACAATATACTAATAAAACTTCGAGCTGAGTGTTTTAAAATAGTATCGCAGCGTATGTGGATGATTATATTATGTATCGTGCACTTTGATAATAATAGTTGGAGGGCCGAGCGTTGACCCCGGTGGGATGCCGTGCGTTGCGTAAAGCGGACATCTGTGTCGGTGAGATCGTGGGTACCAGCACCCATTATCACATGGTCGTAGGGCCCTGGGCATGCAGTTCAGCATGGAATTATGGTCACGTAACGGTCATGTAATGCTTTTCATTATTATTGTGTGTTATTTAAGCTATAAGCTGTATAATTTTGTACACACAAAATTACATGTTAAATGGGTGCTTCTTACGAGGAGAGACTCATGCTCAGTAGGGGGTAATTAATGAGTTAAAGCCATGGTGCCTCTAGTGGATAAAAGTTTCATGAGAGCTTCCATGCTTCAGAAGGCACTTAAAGCCGTCTTTCTTGGTTGTTATTAGCCTTGTTGGAAGCCCTCAGGTAGATTAAAAACTTTCGATATTTGTGTTGGCCACTTTCACCAAATCCGCATTTTAGCAGGTCTAAGCATCTTCAGTGCTAAATTACTGCTCTTCGCAAACGAGGTAGGTACTTTTGTCAGACTCGCATATGCTCAAGAGTACCCCAAATCGAAATAAGGTCCGTGGGTCCCCCGAGAACATAATATCAGTGATTCAACGCACGCGGTGTGCCATTAGTTTTAAAAAGTATACCGTCTTGTCTCTCCAGCCCTCTGTATTATCGGGGCTACGGGGAATTGTTCGTCGTTTTACTTTCAGTTCCTCGAGTTTTGATTAGCTGATTACGTGTAATCCTACAAGGATTACAATTAACATAATAATAAGACGGGGCTAAGGTACGCCGAGAGTTGTCCTTCGTCTGCGCAGGCCATAATCTTAGCGGTCTCGCTTACTCCAAAATCGCTCTCTTTCTACCATATAATCCTCAAAGTAGAGCAGATAGCCTCCGTCTATTCGGAGAGATGGCGCTAAAGCTAAGCTTTAAACTAGGTATTTTAGTGATTTTTAGTTACTGGCATCATGCCTACTATGATATATTATAAATTAAGTTGCAATATAGTATAATATATATGTAAGACCACGAGAACTGTACTGTAAACTGCCGACAAACTGGCTTACAGTTTGGCAGAAATTAAATCTGTTTCTTTTTTGTAAGTCTTCATTGGTAAATATATAAATAAATAAATAAAAAGATAAGTAGCAATCGACATAAATAGTAAGACATCACAGATATGAAAATTGCAACTGTTCCGAATAGATGTGAATAGTGAACACGTATTGCACTTTGTGTGCGACGCCAGACGTGACATTGATTTGCCACGTGTATGCCAGCCAATACTTATATTATCATCTTATTTATGTACAGTCTACACGTTTTGTGAGGTTAAATTATACCGGTCGGTTAACTCGCCATTTATGTAATAGATAGAGAGACACGTGTTAGTTGTGGCGTCGCAGACAACGGAACTATGTGTACTACGTAGTAATGACTAGAATTAGTCATTAGTACTGCCATTAACTAAGATAGAGGCTAGACCACTATTACGCCTGTTGAGGAGTAGTCCATTGACGGGTTGAAAAATAGGTCTAAAGAGATTTGATCTTATAGAAATATATTACAATAATTGTTTTCATGTAAAGGCATGTATGACGGAGCCACATTTCGGGGGGCTTCTACATTTTATGTCACTTAATATTAATTATGAAAGCTATACATTAAATATGGGTTTTCCTCTGGTTACTGAAAGAATGCTACCTAATGTCAACAAAATCGCTCTTAAAAAATTGTAACAGATCATCATATTAGTATAATTTCACAGGACGTCGAATTTTGAATAATGTTGAAATGTTTCATGGCCTGTAAGTGTAAGAGTCGACATAATGCTTATTTCCATACGAAATAAGTAATGAATAATGGACACACCTAGTGCTATCATCCGGGTATCATCCTCGTTTAGTGAGCTTACCAGGGGCTTCCTGTTTTAAAAGTAAGAAGGGGGTATTAAAAAAGTAAGAAGGGGCCATTTAAAAAGTATGAAGGGCGTATTTAAAATGAGCTGCAGAAGTGGCGAATCGTGCAGAGACCAAGGCAGTTTATTGCTATTCGCCACGAATTACTGAACACGTAAATTTCTATTGCCGAAGCATTGTCTAGGTAAGTAATTTAAAAGTCTGATTTGATCACCCTTATTTAGACATATCTTTAATACAAACATCTTGTAGAATTTCCTATGTATTTCCCCTGTTTTTATTTGAATTGAATTTTAAATCCTTCATATCATTATCTCTTGGAAATATTATATCTTGAACATGTCATAATCTAAATTTCTAACAAAAAATAACCGACTTCAAAGTTACTCAAAAACTACTTGTCAGATCTCGTTCAAATTTATGTGGGATTACATGACAACCACCAGCTTTCGATTAAAAAAAGAATCATCAAAATCGGTTCGCCCAGTCCAAAGTTATGAGGTAACGAACATAAAAAAAATACAGTCGAATTGAGAACCTCCTCCTTTTTTTGAAGTCGGTTAAAAATGGCTTATCTCCAAGCATTTATGTAAATTACTTGTCCCGATGGCAAACATAAGCATCGTCCGAGTCATCGCCCATCGCATCGCTAATCGCATCGCCAAACGCGTCGCCCGTTCCCGTGGTCAGGCTGTAAGCCGCTGTAATCCGCCGTATACACTAATTCCCTTATTGACAAAAACAAGCAGTTATACATAGAAGGCTTATAAAGTGTTTTGTTTCTTTAACTCTTATAAAAAAGGATAAAGATAGAACAAAATTATAACAGTCAATGGTCAAAATAGGTTTATGCAGCGTTTATGAATAAGTCCGTAAGAATTGCCTCGCCCGTACCCGTGGCATGGAACGTGGCATGGACGAAGCATGGAAGTATTAATAATGGACATTGAGAACCATATGCGTCCGGGATTCTTCGACGACCGACGCATACCCAGTAGGTACCTATTGAAAAACATAAAACAAATTTTATTAGAAATTAATTCGTTATTGTGTTACTGTTTTCTTGTTTTTCGGCGGCGGTGTCTAGCCATCTATTTTTATTTGAATAGCCCACAAACAATTAGATGACCTACCTAATAAGAATAGGTAACGTTACACGAACTGGTAAACTAAACTGAAGACAGCCCTAGCTACATATCAATACGACGCCATGCGCACGGCGACATCGCCGCGCTGGTTCTAGCCAAATATTTTTTATCGATAATATTAATAGCGAAAGCCAGCTGCGCAAGCAAGCAGCGCCAGCTGGCGAGTCTGGCGACGCAGCCAATGAAATATCGACGCGTACCGCGGACCGCGTTTACCTCACTCACTCACTCACTTTAGTCGCCAGCCAGTCGCCACTGTGAACGTACGTCTGTGCGCTTCGCATTTGACAAACAATATGGCCAACATGACGATGTAGCCAATGAAATATCGACGCGAACCGCCGCCGCGCCGACCGCGTGTTCCTCACTTCAGTCGCCATCGCCAGTGTCGCCACCCGGTCGCCGGCGTGAATGCACCTCTGTTCACGTCACATTTCACAAACAAATATGGCTATCGACACAGAAAAATTCATTATGGAAATTAAAAACCGACCGTGTTTATGGGATAGTGGATTAGAAGAATATTCAGACCGTTATTTAAAATCAAAATGTTGGGAGGAACTCGTAGATATTTTTAAAGAAGACGATTTGACGCCTGAAGAAAAACAGCTGTTTGGTATAAAATTGTTATGTATTTATGTTTCGTTTACTAGTAGACCAATTTCCTTTCAATTACTTTGGATGTGGACGATGCATGTGTCCGTTGTTACTTTAGGGTTTGAGATGATGACGTTTTGTTTACCTATGCAACTTTTAACACTTTTGTCTTGCATTGGTAATGATTAATCAAGTTATTACCTGGCGCTTCTCAAAAAACTCGCCTGACGCCCTAATTCCGGCACTGTTCGCGCCCCTTTTTTCTCTTGTTTGGCAGCTTAACTTTAACGAATAATACAGGGCTTGCTTAGGGTAAGCTACGCCACTAGCGAGACATCTTAGAAAAGTACAATATTCTGCAAAATTGGACATGAACATTTCCGTAGCATAATATTATTGTTGTTTCACAAATTTTTCTAATTAATATTCAAATCGTTAACCAATTAGTTTAACCAAGTCTTTTGTAACATGCCCTAACGTAAGTAGTAAAAAATTTTGTCTGCATCGACATTGACACAACAAAGCATCGTTTGTCAGTTGTTCTACACTCAAATAATTTTGCTATATTATTTTTAGGGGAGACATTGCAGAAAAAATGGAGATGTATTCGAGGTTGCTTCACTAGAGAAATCAAAAGGCGAAAAAATGTAAAGTCCGGTTCTACGCGTGGACGAAAAAATGAATATGTGTTTTATAAACAGTTGCAATTTTTGAAAGGCATTGTTATGTCTAGGGATGACCCTGAAGTTGACGAGATATCTGAAATGAAATCAGAGCGACATAAAGTTATACCTCCGGTACGGAGAAATACGGACGGACGGTTAGTAATACCTCCAAAAAAGATTAAAATAGAAACTGTACTGTTGAATGATACTTTGCCTGAAAATGACGAAGTTTTTGCTGATAATAACAGAACTATTCAAAATAAAGACCAGTATAATAAGTTCAGTGAAGACGAAGACAGGTTGTTTATGTTATCTTTAGTAGATACATTAAAAAGAGTGCCTAAGCAAAGAAAAATGGCAACTAAAATTAAGATTATGTCTCTTCTTGACGAAGCGACGCTCTCTGACTCTGATTCTTCTGAGTAATACATTCTGAATCTCCTCTTCCAATATTCTTCAGTCCAATTTGCCATCATCAATATTCAGGGTACTTTTCATCGAACTACCCTTTTTTACTTGTACCAAAAACTGTGAAGAACGACGTTATATTGGATATAAGCACCGCCTTTTAACATTACCAATTAGTACGAAGATGATTGTTTTTTTTTAATAAAACATTTTAATTATAATACGTTGATTTCTTTATCTTAAAGCCCCAAATACTTTTTTCTTCTGGACTTTGAATTAATTTTTTTAAACAGTTCTAATTACTCTACGTTACGATATTCTTATATTGTAGGTAGACTGCAGTTAGTTTGAATGAATGTAGTTATATTGTGAAGTTTGAAGTATTTTTGAAGTTACTATTAACCCTTAACTTGATTTCTTTGCTTTGACCATGTGGTTTGATCCATTTGGCGTAATGGTTACAATGCCCGACCGCCGCCCAAAGTGCCAAGGGTTTCCGGGTTCGATTCCCAGCGAGGCGGAAATTTGAATGATGAGTTAGAATTTCTGTTCTCGATCTGGGTGTGTGTGTTCTTGTCCATGGTGTTGTCCATGGCACCCACCACACTTAGTATTTAGTGGCAGACTGTTCTATATTCACAGGGATGCCCGGATATAATAATGCTATATTACGGTCGTTTTTGAAGTGAAAACTTCTTTAGCATCGTTGTCATTTGAAAGTCGATGAAATGAAAAAAGGGGAGTGGAGGGGGAGGGGCAGGGGCAGAGGGAGCGGGAGGGCGAGGGAGAGGGAATTTAATGGTCTCTAATCTGTTAAACCTACCAAAACTACAAAAGTTAAAAGTAATAACAAAGTACATGAATCACTGATTATTAGGCGATACGAAGTTCGCCAAGACAGCTAGTGTTATTTTTGTTTAATGATGCCAAAGAATTATAACTTCTCACGCGCGTACATAAGTACACGTTTATGTTTATTATAAAATAGTTTTTGAAAGATAATAGTTTTAACTGATACACGTTATTAAATTAGGTAATACCTTTTTTTGAAGGTTTCACTTCTGCCACGTGTGAATTGCACACATTTTTTTTTAATAATCATTCTTAACATCTCTGGATAAGCTGGTAATTAAGGTAAAAAAAAACAACAAACACTACAATATTGTGACTTATTGTCAGTTGCTAGACAACTTACTTGAGGATTTTATGGACAGATAGATCACTGAGAACATCCGACCCTTGATTCTTCGATTGCAAACCAGCTCTAGTGTCCTGGACAGTTTCTCCCAACAATAAGATGCCAGTCATGGCAATAAATCTTCTGAAAAACATTATAATAAATAATAAACGCTAACACACTCATACCCCCGCAGTAGGTTATTGCATGGACGACACATATAACACATCACAATCACACCCATGACCCGAGTACAAATATTTATCTGTCACATAAATATCTGCCCCGGCCGGGAATCGAACCCGGGACCCCTTGCTTCCCAGGCAGGGTCGCTAACAACTAGGCTACCGGGTCTTGTCGTCATTGTATCTTCCGTTTTCTCTTTTTCTTCACCGGCAACGCAGTGATACCTTTGCAGCTTTTGTGTCGCTGATGTCCATGGGTGACGACAGCCACTTACCATCAGGTGGATCGTCAGCTCGTTTGCCGGCTATTTCCATAAAATTTTGAATTTGAATTTGAATTTGAATTTGAACAAAATAACCGACTTCAAATTCAAAATTAAGAATAACTCAAAAACTACTCGTCAGATTTTACTCTTTAAATGAGACCACATTACATAGATTAATCTATGCCACATCACAAGCACCAGCTTTTGGATAAAAAGGAATCATTAAAATCGGTACACCCAATACAAAGTTATGAGTAACACACATAAAAAATACAGAAGGTACAAAGGTACAAAGGACAAATAGTCGAATAACTCAATACCACGCCAACCGATTTCGATGATACTTTTTTTAAATCGAAAGCAGGTACTTGTCATGTGGTCCCACATAAAGAACGAGATCTGACAAGTATTTTTTGAGTAACTTTTTGAAATCGGTTATTTTTTTTAGTAAAATTTAGATTATGTAACACCTTAATGCGCCGTGCGCATTTATTAAAGGTTTAGGGCTATAAATGTTGAAAGTTATGCCACCAGGTTTACGACATAACAACAACAAAACAAAATCCTTTTTATTTTATACCAAGATTATATCTGGATATATTTTATAATACAGAACTTACAATAGGCTAACTTACCTGTTATAGCAATTGAGACAGTGATAATTATCAAATTAGTGAATTGGACGTGTCTTTCGAAGTGAATATGCGCTGATGAAATTTTGACACTAGTGGAAGTGGGCCTAGATTGAAGTTTTGAATAAGGAGCCTTACAAACGAAAAATCAATCTTTATTGTGGCTATTATTTAGTCAGAAGTTTGAAGTGATTGCTGTAACGTCGATAAGACGGTTATAATAGCGCGAAACGAACATTATTTTCCCTAATTAGCTCAAAACATTGATATAATACCTTTATTTAACATGCAAAACAATATTATTATAATAATAATCATGTTTTCTTGTTATAAAAATGTCATTATCACTTTATTCTGTTATCGCATTTCTGTTTATACTTTGGGCAAATATTGACTATAATTTTCATTGGTCAAGTATACATGTATGTAATACAGACAGTTTATTGGTAAATTTTAATTCAATTATTGTAAAATTTACTATAAAACTGTACTTGATTAAATGTCAGAAGTTTCATATATGAAACTTCTGCTGCTTCTGCAAACAGAAAATAAAAAAGAAATCCATAAAAAATGTTTGGTCCTTCCAGCCGGATCTTATTTTATTTTTGTTTCCAGGTCCTACAAGCGACGGCTACCGTCGCCGGTAGTACGATGCGCTCGTTGCTAGCGTACTACGCAGACGCGGTGATGGCGGCAGCTGTGCGCGGGGCGGGCTGCGCGCACGACTGCAGCGGCCATGGAGACTGCATGAACGGCACGTGCCTATGCGAGATACGGTACTCGGGGGAGGAGTGCGCTGGACATAACTTGCCGTACCATGCATGTGAGTTCTTCTTTTTTTTTATGAAATGAGGGTACGACGAACTTTCAGTGCCACCATCTGCAGCCCATGGACATTTGTAACAAACCTCGCATAAGACTGTAAAAGGGACTGTAATCTGTTAGTAGATCCTAGTGTTAAATTAAATAGAATGTCAGAACTCAGAAGTTAGTATTCGTCAACAGGACACTGTGGAAGTTAGGACGGCTGTTGAAGGTTGTTTACCAGCCTAAACAAGTAGGATCAACACCAACTCATACTTTGTCACTGTCGATCGACAAATGATAGTAATCAACAGCAGACAAATATGTGATTTAACACCTATAATTTTGTGATGTAACTAGCCGACGATCCAACTAAAGGCTATTGGCTATCGTCGCCCATGGATATCAGCAACATCAGAAGCATCATCGATCATCATAGAGAGATGAAGGACCCAAACTAATCAAAAATGTAATAAAAATAAATCGAAAATGTGGGTTCCGCTTCCTTATAATTCGCAAACGCTTAGGTAATGCCTTGGATGTTACTGATGGTACCCTTGTTTGGAGCAACGATGACCACTTTCCATCATATGGCCATTTGCCGAGTAACTTAAAAAGTCCTAACCTAGGCCCGTATTAATAAACTGATGTTAAGATCTCTGCGATCTCAAGATTCAGTTTGAAATGCTGAAATATGTCGATATATATCGTATGTAAAAATTATTTTTACGGCTACGGGCCTAAGTTTCTAATTATTTTAGAATACATACTTTCCAGCGGAGTATGCTATAGTTCTCCATAAGAGAAGTGACCCCTGTTCGGTAGTGGGCGATCTATGGGTTGAAGCCAACTATGCCGAATCTCACCACTTTAAAATTTCGTTCACGCTTCCCAGGTATCGGCGGCGTGTTTCTCCTCGTGGCGTTCGTTTGCGCGGTGCAGTTGACGATCTGCGTGGTGACGGAGTACCGGCGGCTCAAGGCGCCGACCTTCCTCCGAGCGTGCAAGGTCACCACGCAGAAGATGCTGTACCTCGTCGCGTTCCTCGCTGCGCTTATACGTGGAGCTTACTTCGTGTCGCCGGTGAGTGACACAGCGGTGAGAACAATTACATCACACTGGGGGTACCAGGAGTTAATAGTTTTAAGTCTGGTCGGGATGATACTTGATCCTTCGTGCCGGATGTGGAGGGAAGGGAGATGAAAACCTAAACCTCGTTGGCAGCAGTTCTGATTACAGATACAAATCTGATGTAGTCTTGTGGAAAACTTCAACACTGTGTCATCCTTTGGTCTTAGAAATATCGAATATCATATTTGCATGAAATTATTGATTGAATATATAAAGTTAGGAGGCTCCTAGAGCCTTTAGTCTACTTGGACTTCTAAGTGCACCTTCCCTGTTCATGGTGATGTATGTTAATATTATGTCTATTAATTCTTTGATTATTTTCCTTTGCAGTCTGCATTCCAAAAGGGATGGGCGACAAGTCTTCTGTCGGCTTACTACCCTCTACTTATGTCCGGATCGTCTCTCATCGTATGTTTTTGGGCAGAGGTGAGTACACATTATATTTTACCGTTTTACGAGAACATGACTACTTGCTATCAAAGTGTACATAATAACACTATTAACACACGATAAATCACATGTGAAAATTATTTTCCACGATGTTATCGGGTATTGATTTATTGCGTCTGGTCTATTATTAAAGTTCTACGTATGTAATTACTGCGGTGATGGCTACACTTCGTCAATGTCCTGTTAATCCATTGCTAAGCAGCGCCATCTATCGAGATTTGTTCAAACCGGAATAGTTTATCGATAACCACCTGGCGAAATATTTCAACGGACTGCCGGTAGATGTCGTTGTGGGTATCAAAAACAATGCACAGTATATTAAATATTTGGTTCTATTTTTAAAAATAACGCTGTGCTTTTATCGCTACAATGTCAAAGATTAAATTAATCACTATAAATTTTACAAATTATATCTTAATGGAAATTGTACTAATCTCGTTGAAAGTAATAAAAATGGTTTTACATAACATATTAAATGCGTCCAATATTTTAAGTTACCACTTTCCAAGTCTCTCGTCAAATTGTGTCTTTAATTGTTAAATAATTATCCTTAAGGTTCAGTCGATGGAAGTCATGTTATAAATCACAGACAGCCTTCCCACAGTTCCCAGAAACGCGCCTCCAACATGAAGTTTGGTATTCGTATTGAGCTGACAAAAATAAAAAAAAGAATATTGAAATTTACTGGCGTGTTGCGTTGTCTGTGGTGGCTAGGGTGACTATGAATTTTGCGAGCTTGGTATTTGAGTAATAATGCTTTAGCCTTAGGAGTTTCGGTAATTGGATTTGGTGAGTTATCTTCTAAAATCAAATAAACGACGAGTGCAAAGTAAAAAGGGTTATATTCAAAATAGCTACTTTTCAGCAGAGCACATAATAAGAAATTCTCCCATTTTTTATTTTTAAACCAAGTTGATTGAAAATTTTATCAGCACTTTATTATTGGATGAGGTATCCATATGTAAATTAAGTTTTTACTAATTATGTTTTTTACAACATAATTTGCAGTTGTCTGCATATACATATTGTACTCCAAAATGTGACAAATGTGTTAACTGCCACCAAAACCTTATTTAGGTTGAAATTTAATAATACAAATTAAGGGGGAAAATGTGCAAACCTTTCACTAAATACTAAAAACAAGTCATTTACATAAAATTTATTTCTTGTCTATGACTATGACCATGTTCAGAACATAATTGTGTGATGTAGAAACTTGAAGCTTATCTTGTCTAAATAAATCATCAGTCAATTTGTCCACTCAGTTACCAGATATAAACAAAAAAAAACTTAAACCGTGCAACCACCAGACTCACTTACAATTTGTAATGAGGTAATTAATTTAAGCAGCAATCAAGCGCGATTAAGTCTTTTACGGTAATGTTGATTAATTTTTCCTTTGATACGGCATGCTGTTAACTTATACAGTAGCCTCTCAGTACAACCTAAGTTGTTTACGAATATTTATTAGTTGAGCCTTGGCATTAGCGTGCATAAGCCAGGTGGTCACACACATGCTTAGATTTATTGTTATACCACTATGATGCAACCAACCTTGTTGATCTGTAACTAACCCCCCTATTCATAAAACAAGCTTTATAAAATGCTAAAAGTGTTTTGTTTCTTTCACTTTAGAAGATAAAGATAAACATAAAGCCACCCGTCCCCCCGTCCCCCCCGCCCCCGCCCCCCGCAGTAGGTTTCCCTGGGTCGAGAGTGGCATTGATTACACAAATTACACATCACTATAACACCCATGACTAGAGTACAAATATTTATCTGTCACATAAATATGCGCCCCGAACGGGAATCGAACCCGGGACCCCTCGCTTTGCAGGCAGGGTCGCTACCAACTAGGCTACAGCGTCGTAAGTATAACTTTTCTTCTCCATGACAAATCACCTTTCCGAAAAACTAGTTGATTAAATAGGGTATTCTATCTACTATGTAGAAAAAGTACTTCAAAAAAATATATTACGGCAAAATAAACACGCTTTCTTGTCATAGAATTTTAAAGCTTTATTCCCGCAAAAACGCTTCAACCATTTTGGTGACGTAATATTGGTATTACAACAGTCGTGTATGTACGATCGGCACTTATTCAACATTAACAGCTATAAATATTTAGTGTTTTTTGGGAAAATAATGAATTATAATCGCTATCGTAGGTGTGTAGTGTCTAGTTGTACCAATACTAGCATTAAAACTCCAGAAAAGCTGTTTAACAAAACATAATCCGAAATTCCAGAGAACAGAAGTCGGTTACATGCAAAGAACTTTACAAATCATTAAATCAATTTTTGGCAAATTCGTACCATCTGCTTTTACAAAACCGGTTTGCATTTTATTAAATAAATACAAATGAAATGCACTGACGAAAGAACACAATTATTATTCCTTGAAGTTAAAGTTGATAGATACACAGTATTAGGAGATATCAATTTATACTGTGATAGATACATTAAGTACTGGTTTACAGTTTACAATGAACTGACAGATTTTTTGCCTATAATAATGCCTATATGACGTCACAACATGGCGGCTCGTGTTTTAGGTCATGTGATATACAGATTGAAAATTACGACTTTTAATTTTAATATAAATAATAAAACAATAATGTGCTTTTATGACTCAAAATCAGAATATTAAAATATATTTCTACATACATTATGTGTATCAGTGATACCTATGTGAATAAATTATTTTTAATATTGAATTTTTAACAAAATAATAATTTTATAGATTTGACTTCTTGTATAGTTTTATTATTTGCATAGCATGGTTCGCAAATCGCCGTGATTTGCGTTCCATTCTATTCCATTTAAAATACTTTGTACATTTATACCCAACTTCAAAAAAGGAGGAGGTATTCAATTCGACTGTATTTTTTTTAAATGTTTGAACTTTCGACTGGGTGAACCGATTTTCATGATTCTTTTTTTTATCGAATGCTGGTGCTCGTCATATGGTCCCACTGAGCGAGATCTGAGGAGTAGTTTTTGAGTTATCCCTAATTTTGAACTAGGTTATTTTTTTGTCAAGAATTATGTAGTTTCTGTGACTGAGGCACCCGGTTTGATAGAATCGTTTTGCTTTTTTGTAGTTTCTTACTTTTCGTGCATGTTAATCACATTCAACTTGGTAAGTTTGGTAACATGTTGATTATGGCATTGAAATTCAATTCACGTGCTTTAGCGGAGTAATGGGGGGTTATGTAACTACAGCACGTTGACTATACTTCATTCCAAGTTACTTGACGATTTAGTGTTTAGAGGTACAATTATTTAAGCTAAAATTAAGGTATTTGCCGTTGCAAACGTATTAAATGTTTTAAATCTGTTGGTACATTTTGGGGATTATAATGTCGGTAGGGATTTTATCGCTATTGAGTGGCATAAATAAGGAATGGATAAGTTTTTATCCATATTATGAATTTGAAAGGGGTTTTGTTGTCACTGCCGTACGTATGGATGTACGTACTTTTACCCATGTACGTAGTTTACCCAGTAATTTAATTCAACCTCTCTGAACGACGAAAGCGAAAATTTTATACTTAGTATGTTATGGGGGTTATTTCCATGGTTTGTCACGAACATAAGGTGACGATTTTTCCAAAACCTCAGGTCACTTACAGTAGTCCTAAAAGCTGAAATTTGATATGCTTGCTATAAAACAGACCACAGTTTGAGAACAAGTGGTATGGTCTGCACCTTGAGTGTAGCTTGTAGAGTCCAGTCTTGTAGAGTTAAGGGTTTGACTCTTCATATCATAAAATAATTTAAGTATTATTTTTTCTTCAAGTGGTTATTTTTTTCGTGGTAAAATTCAGATTATTTTTTATTCTCGCTGTGAATTAAAATTCCTAATACGCAGTGCGCAGTTACATAGTACCTATCTGATAATGTCATCTAAATGAATACCAAGAAAAGTGTCTTGTCGCGTGTCACATTCATTAGTAAACCTAAGTTTATTTAACTACAAATCGAAATGGATTCGTTTAATCAACAAATAATAGTAGCAATAATATTTTTTTCAACAAACGGTGTGCATTGTCCACGTTTGGACCAAACGCATAGTGTTCCCGCAAACTCACTGCGATCGCAGAAAACGGGCCGCGCGCGAGCGATTAACACGTATTTAAATTTGGAACGCGTGATTTTGCCGCCAGAAAATACTTAAAAAACTTTTTTTAATCTGTCTCGACGGGATGTCAATGTGTTTTTTAATTCAAATATAGACTATGCAAGTAATTAGCTCAGATTTACATACTGTTTGTTCTATTGGAGTTTTTGTGTGTCTGTCAACAGAACTGTTCCTGTGATTTTTTTTATAATTTAAAATAATATTGTGGTCTTCATTTTGCAATGCTCTCAAATGATGAATAAAAATAATACAATCGGTAAGTATAGAGAAATGTATATGTATAGAGTTCAATCTCAATACATATATATAAATTACGTGTCACGTTGTTTGTCCGCGATGAACTCCTAAACTACTTAACCGATTTTAATTAAATTTGCACACCGTGTGCAGTTTGATCCAACTTGAAAGATAGGATAGCTTACATCTCAAAAAAAAAACTTTTGACAGAACGAAGTCTGTCCGGGCAGCTAGTGTACTCTAATTTTTTAACGAATTACTACCACTTGGTATAATTTAATTGCTAATAATAGTCTTGGTTGTAACTTTAGCGTAGGTGATGAAGTGATCAAATTTTTTTGCTGTTTGATTTTTGAAGTTATACTTCTTTAGGAGCGTTATGAAATAAATGGAAAAAATGATGAGAGTGAAATTTTAAGATTTGTAACACGGACGGTGACACAAAAACGACGGTCACGAAAAACGTCACGCGCGTTTTTAAAAAAGCTCGTTTTGATAAAATGATAATTATTGTTTTTTGAATATCGTTTTTTTTAATACTTTTTATGTTTTTTTTTTAATATTATTTTTTTATTTATTTTTTTATTTTTGAAATTTTTTTTTGATCCCAAAGAAGTAACTTCTCACGCGCGTACGTAAGTATTTTATTTGACATTCACTGTGAATGTAAACTTTATCTGAATGAACAGTTTAGTAGTAAATTACAGTTAATATTTTTAGTGTCGATTTGCATCGTGTAACGTCCGCGTGTTAAAGTTTCTCCATGGCTCTCCATAAAAAAATGGAACGTGATTTTTTTTGCGTTATTCTTATACTGGAATATTATTTAAATTTATTTAAAATACCCACGCCGGACGGAATGGAACGGAGGCGGTATATTATTAATTATTATGCGTTTGGGGTTAAAGGTTGCCTGTTTGTTTGTTTATTTGTATGTATCTGTTTTGGTGGGTAGGAATCCCAATTAATTTGAAGAAGTTTTTTTTTATCGCGATCAGTAATATATTGGTTACTCTTCTGGTGTTGCACAAGCAACGCCAGTCTATAGTATGGATATCTACAAAATTAATGAATTTTTAGTACATTAAAGTACAGTTTTTTTGAATTGTCCATCTAAAAAAATATTATAATAACCCTGCATGTCCTTGTACCTATTGATATTAACCCTACTTATCCTTGATCTTATATTGATACTTCAGTTAGTTTAATTTGATAATTTGATCCGATACTTCAAGCAGTTATAATTAGATGATAAAAATAAAAATAAATGAACGTGTCATAAGCTCTAAAAAACTTATTGTTTAGTTATCTGTGCTAATAAAATGAATCTATTTAAAGTTTTTTGGCTTCGAAAAACAATAAGTCGATCGTATCAACAGAAAAATATTTTTCACTTGTTTTACCAGGAGGTTCAATACTCTATTACATAATAATATTTATTTAGGTATTGGTTGTAAGTTGTTTTATAACAAACATCAAAATTTATTTATTGCAATTTATGTTATATTTAATCGATACATGAGTTGACGAGCCACCCCGTGATAAGTGTTTTGCAAAGCGGTGGACAAAATGGCAGCTGAAGAAGAAGGTTCTCCGATATTGTGACCGAATTACGAAAAAATATTTCTCGATAAGATCGAATATTTACAAAATATCGGGTCAAATTAAAAGATCAATTGAATGTTGATAACGTCAGTTTGGATACCTTAAAAAATCCCGAATTATACTGTGAAAATTAACGACTTATAATTGCAATGTGGGTTCTGAGTGTAGGGTATTTTAATTAATAATACGGTATGTCTTTATTACCCGTAAACAAATGCGGCGGATTGTGGTATTTGTTGATCAAGTGCGATTTAATAAAATACTAAACTTTTACATGTTTTAGATGTTTTATAATATATTTAAGTAAATCCATTAACAATTTTCGAGTTTTGGACCACACGATCATTATTGATGAATTTGTGAGATTTTTATTCAAATATTTTTGGTATGATTTGGTTCTTCAGCGGCAAAACAGGATTTAAAAGACATACTTGTGTCAATTTGTGCGTAACATTTACAACTGTAGAAATATCCCAATTTCGCGCGCCATTTTTCTTACTGAACGTTAGTTAATTTATTAATATATTTATATTTTATTATTTCATATTTGTTTTACTTTTAGAAAATATTTTTGTAAGGCTACGAAACGCTAACCTCTTTAACCCGCTTGCAGTTATCAATAAACATGTATTTAAATATATGTATGACGAAATAGTATTTTTTTTATATTATATTTTATACTCAAAATAATTATTTCATGGTATTTATCAACAAGGTATGACATTTGACATGACATAATAAATATTATTCAGTTGATAACATCTGACCACACACTGAACACTGTTAACACTTTCATGTCTTGTTTTAGTTATTTTTTATCTGTTGTGCCATTTTTTAACGTGCAGTATTTCTGGTTATTGAGATAACCTCAAGAACTTTAAGATCAATACAAAACTAACTAATCAACGTTCATATGTATTAATTGCTTAAATTAACTCTTCATATACCTTACTTATTACCTATAAAAAAAAATACCAGTAGATACCATACCATAACAATGAATTTTATATTTTAACTGTGTGCTAATTCTATTTTGTTAACAGATTTGGTTACGATTTCCCTGATTTATTATCGGAAATTATAAGTTAAGTAAAAATGTACAAGGATACTAATTGTTCTCAATTAATTAGGGTCATATATCTACAGAGGCGATTAGAATAATTTGTTGTATATCTAATTTGAGGATCTCTATGACAGTAGCTAATGACCATCAGAAGTGGCAAGTCAGCCACACGTTTAATTACCTTGATTATGTTGAACGACTGACTTTTGTGAGTTGTGACATGTGTCTGTATGATAATACTAGCTTTTGGCCGCAGCTTCGCCCGCGATAGAGATCGATTTTTTACAAATAATACTTACTTTTACTTAGTTAGATTTAGTTGCCTATGACTCCAGTAATTTACATGTATCATTTGATAGCGTGATTCAGAACTTGCAAATGAATTTTACTAACGCCATCTATTAACAACATTCGCAACTAAATATCTAACAACTAACAAAATATCGATCTCCCCATGGGGATGTTTTACCGCGGTAAAAAATAGCCTACGTTACTCTCCACCCTCCTCACTATCTCCACACACAAAAACCATACAATGTAACAGTTTCGTTGCGACGTGAAAGACGGACAAACAAACACACTTTCACATTTATAATTTAATAAGTAGGGATAATCTATGCAGTTGTTTTTTGAATAAAAATAGTTCATGTGGCTTTCTTTCTTTTTCTTCTCTTTTTCTTGGCCGGCAACGCATCAGTGATGCCTTTGGTGTTGCTGATGTCCATGGGCGACGATAGCCAATTAGCCACTAAACATCAGGTGAATCGTAAGTTCATTTACCGGCTATTTCCATAAAAAATACCAAGTAATAGCGACGGATACAGTTTTCAAAACGCCTGCGTCGCCGCGTCGTTTACTTGCAGTGTGAGGCGTAGAATGAAGGCCTAAAGAGTTGTTGCGGCTATATTGTGTTGAAAATTACCGTCTCGTGTTACGAGTGCATTGTACAGTGCGATTCGTGTCATGTGCGACTTGTCATGATAAATATCAGAGTGGAAATTAGGTACACGTGTTTTGTCCAATGTTTTTTCCTGTCGTTTTAAAGTTTTCTTATTTTTAACTGTAGGTATTTATGGTATGTGTTATGAATATGATAACCCCGTAGCCCAGTTGGTATCGACCTTCTAATGAAATCCATAGGACCAAATTCAAATTCAAATCATTTATTGCCAGAATCAATGATATTATATGTATTAAAAAAGAGGAAGATATGCCATAAGGGCGCTGAAATTAAGTCAGTCGAATGTAGTCAAGTTAGCGATTTCACTATGAAATTTGACAGCTGCCTTTGAGTGATTCAGTCTAAAGTTGTCATCAAAAACTGAACCTCGCGATGTATGAACATAACATATCTATAGTAAAATATCTTTGGCCAGAATGTATGTAGTTTTATATAGGTGGTACATGCAATAGAATTACAATACATTCAACCATGTATGGTATGCAATAGTCAATTATAACAATAAAATTATTAAGCTACTAAAATTATTAAAATACTTTTAAAATTATTAAACCTAACGTTGTTGTACAATATAATTTTCCTATTAAATTATTTATTAAATCATTCTAAATATTCTATTTGGATCAATGTCAATAAATTTTTATGTCAGTTTCAAAATGTCAAGGTTTTAATAATATAATTTAAAATGTCAAAAAAAATAATTACAAATTACATAAATTATAACGGTAAATAAATCATAAATTATAAAATTTGCATTATTGCAGCTTCCTCTCACTAAAGGTCATATATTCTTATTATCATAAAAACAATTTTCTGCGACCAATTACCATCAGTTATTCTTCAGTTTGATTGCCGGCTGTTTGAGACATGTTATCAGTCAAAAGTGTCAAAACACTTAACTATAAAGGAGACAGTTTTGATAGGCTAGAAGGGTACAAGAAAGAAGGGAACTTTTCCTCTGTTTGTCAATAGATATTTACATGTTATGCATTTTTTAACCCAGATAAGCCAAGCCTACTGTGAAACTGAAGCATAATATGAGTTTTTCGATCATTCGATGTTTTTAGACCACCAACCAATAGATGAACCAATAGATGAACCAATAGATGAACCAATAGATGAACCAATAGATGAACCAATAGATGAACCAATAGATGAACCAATAGATGAACCAATAGATGAACCAATAGATGAACCAATAGATGAACCATAAGATGAACCAATAGATGAACCAATAGATGAACCAATAGATGAATAATTGTTACCAAGAAAAAACAGTACAAGAAGCCTTCATAATGAAGCATCCCCTTATTATGTTATTAATGTTCGCTTGTGCCGATTACCGTATGTTGCACAAACGTACGCTTTGTCCACTCACGATGACAATGGCGTCCTGTGCCGCCATACGTTCATGGGCTTTGTCTGCGGGTATGTTGTTAATAATACGCTATTGTTGTGTCGCTCATCACTTGACTTGACTGCAGCTCTGAGGATGTGTGATGGACGTGAGATTGTAAACGTTGTATCGGCCGGCTGACAGGTCTTGAGGTATCATTTATCGTAATTTGGTTGGGGTTAGGGAATGTGGATATTGTGCTGTCTATGTTTACCTGATTAGGTATTAGAAATAAAACACAAAATGGTTTTCAGTGATAGAACACACTCGCGCACTTGACTGCTAGATGGTGTATGGCTTGTATGCGGGTAGTGCAGATGTTCTTTTATTATTATGTATGTCACAGATATTAATATGAACACAGATATGCATAGTAAGCATACAGATAGCCAATTCATTTTCTGGGACTTTGGACACACGCGAATGTGAACGTTGTAAAAAGTAGGTGCCTTCTTTTGTTTTGTTTATTTTGTTTTTTTTTGTTTATTATATTTTTTGTAATTAATGTTCGTGTGTGCAATGGCCACGGAAATCTATTCTATTCTAAATGGAAAAGTTATTCTAGGCTTGGTATCTATAGAAAAATATTTTCAGGAAGTAGGTGCCAAGAAGGGGCCTCTGGTCAGAAGGGAGCAAAACTCTAGTTGGGGGGTATGGTTTAGGGATGCAAAGCTAGTGAGCCTCTTCGAATATATGTATTTATAAACTAAGACTGTGTAACAATGTGCTCTTACGATGGTCATTCCTTTATTGTCCTAAAACATACATCGTCTGAATTCCAGACATTAAGCAATAAATAAATATGTTTCTAATTTAAACAACTGTAAAATGAATAACAATATTTTGGTTCGGTAACAATTTGTAAACATAAATTTTATAGTTCTCGGAGCGCAGCGAACGGGTTACGTATAGGGTTGTCATACCCGGAAAAGTCCTAGAAATGGAAAGCAGATAGATTTTTAAAAATGGCCTTATGGGCCTACTGGAAGAGATTTCTTAATAGGAATAAGTAGTGCCCTTGTACAAACTGTCTCTTGAACTGTATAACCTATAAATGTTTGTGTGTACAAAATAAATAAATAAATAAATAAATAAATAAAATACGTGCATAGGTGTATCAGTGATATCTACATAAATTATTTTTAATTTCTACAGGGCTTCAGGCTGCTGTCTAAGTGAAAAGAGTAGGTATTTAAAAAGTATTCGGATGAAACATAATTAGTAACATTTAGGTCAGGGCAAGCCCGATATATTGAACAAGAAGTAAAAAAAACTTACAAATTTTATTTAAAAACCCTAAAATTAAAATATTAAAGTTAATTCCTCAAGTATTGCTTTATTAGTAACGATATAGTTATAAGTCGATTTTAATAAACTTTGTGAAATAAGTCGCTAACACTGCTTAATTCATTATTTTTCAGGGGTGTCCAAAAACCTATTTTTGATGTCTGGACCTCGATTTTTACATTTTGTTCGCAGTCGGTAGTTAAATGGCATCCCTAGTTATATAATATTAACGTTTAAAACTATAGTTAACAGCCAAATCGACCTATGTCAAGCAGTTCTTAAAATTTTTACGAAGGCAACGTTATTCAAATATTTGATATTTGATTTATTTAAAATGAAACAAGACATAAAATATCATATCAAGTCATATTTACTGCCGTGAAGTTTGCCATGAGAGTCAAAAATATTAAGTTTTAGAGGTCGGAAGATATGTTTTACGACTAGTAGTATGATATTCTAATGATCTCAAGTTATCGACAGACTTCCGGCTCGCGCCTTTGTCCGTTTGAATTGTAAAGGCAGCTAGGCCTAATAGCAACTATCTATTCGAAAAAAAGATTTTGAACAGTTGCCTAGTACATAAAATGCTTCGACAAAGTTACTTTGAATGACAGATGTTTTGAAATGTTGTCCCAATCGGGGGTTTCAAACCAGGGGAATATGCAGCCGCGGTAAAATCAACATTTTTTTTCTTGTTCTGCACATGGACTATTTGTGTAACAAGGTTCATTTTAATCCGTGCGACGTAAAATAAAATTATAATATTAATATAACTACTAATTATGTATTATTAATATATTACGATTTAGGGGTCACCTGGTCACCCCAAAAGTTTGATATATGATTATAAATTATTATTTATAAAAATTATAATATACGTATTAGTAGGATATTAAGTTTAAAAATTTATGTTTTTATTATGTAAGGATTTAGTTTGTATGGTGATTCTTTGCTAAGGAGCGATTAAAGTAACCGTTAGTGACTGATCTGTTCAGGCGTTTTAAGGTCTTCAGTTCTTTTTTGGTGATAATAGGATCGGGGGATTATATATTTTACAGTCATGTCTTACCCCACTGGTTACATAGAAATTTCGTTTCCAATATCGGAGCTTCTGAGGGAGAGCCCAAACTAATGCCAGATCCTGCTTCAAGTTTCCCTGGTAATAACATCAGTGATGACTGGTGATGATAGTGATACCTTGTATGGTGGCCCATTAAGATCAGGTGGCTTATCTAAGATCTTAGGTGGTGGGTTGAGCATAGAACTTTTTTGTGTATTCGTTTTATATTCTGGTCTTCGAGAAATACACTTAATTCAAAAATTTTATCATCGTTGTCGACACTGTCCTGGTTCAACTGGTTAGTTTTTAAGATCAATGCTGTGTTATGCTGATACGAGATACGATATGCCAAAATCCATGCTCATCTTGACGATGCGTCTGGCGTAATGGTTACCATACTGGATCGCCGTGCCGAGGGTCCTGGGCTCGATTCCCAGCGAGGCCGAAATTTGAATGATGAGTTTTTAACCGACTTCAAAAAAGGAGGAGGTATTCAATTCGACTGTATTTTTTTATGTTCGTTACCTCAGAACTTTCGACTGGGTCGAATTTTGATGATTCTTTTTTTAATCGGAAGCTGGTGCTTGTCATGTGGTTCCACTTTTTGAGCTAGATCTGACTAGTAGTTTTTGAGTTATTTTGAAGTCGTTATTTTTTTTTCTTGGTAAAATTCAGATTATTTCTGTTCTCGGTTGGGTGTGTGTTCTTGTCTCTGTGTGTTGTCCATCGCACCCACGACACGGAATCCTAGTGTGGGGCTATGTTTGTGTAGCGTTATTTATTTAAACCTAAACTACGTAGATTCCAAGATTCCGAGTTTTTCCAAATGATTCAATGTTTTGTATGTGATGAATGAATACGTTAGTTGGAATTACTTTTTCACACGATGATGTTATAGTTGACACACATGAGTTAACATTTTAAGTACGTATGCGTAACAACTAACCTGTTGCTGTTACGAGAGAAGGAAAGACCCGAGTGCATTAAGTAGATAAAATAATCTAAATTTTACTAACAATAATCTAAATTTTATTAACAAAAAATAACCGACTTCAATTACTCAAAAACTACTTGTCAGATCTCAATAAAATATATGGGACCACATGACAGCTTTCGATTAAAAAAAGAATCATCAAAATCGGTTCGCTCAGTCCAAAGTTCTAAGGTAACGAACATAAAAAAAAAATACAGTCGAATTGAGAACCTCCTCCTTTTTTTGAAGTCGGTTAAAAAATACGGTTTTGTACGATCATTTCGTAAAGGGAATTGCAGGCCGAAATTAACAAAACGGTACCTATTGAGTCTGTAGCAAGTGGGTTATTACAAGTGGGGTAAGAACCTTCGGCATTGCAGGCCATCAGGATAGGAGTGATAGGACCATTAGGACTGTCTGATGCTCGTGGACGAACCACGTAGACCAACTATTTCGATCTAACGGGCAATGTGATTTGCCACAAACATAAGACATGGTCACTGGTCACTTAAGGAGACAAGCTGACAGGGCCAGATGATATTAGCTAGCTGGTACTGGACCAGCTAGACTTAACCCCGGCATTCGTGTTAGTGATAACGCTTCACACTCATAGCCCCACACTAGGATTCCCTGTGTCGTGGGTGCCATGGACAACACACTAGACAAGGACATTCACACACAGACCGAGAACAGAAATTCAAACTCATCACTCAAACCTCCGCCTCGCTGGGAATCGAACCCAGGACCCTCGGTGCGGCGATACAGCATGGTAACCATTGCGCCACACTGGTTGTCAGTGATAGACTTCATTATGCGTGGTTATCAACTAGGTTTTGAATATTATGATATTTTTATGTAAAGGCAAGAACATCGATATTCGCGCGTGAGACACACATGTTAAACAGTTTATTTACAAAAATTACTGAGTTGACTTACGCCCCAACTCAGAGTTACTAAGGGTTACTTTAATCGCTCCTTGGTAAAGAATCACCATACAAATTTTGTACTAAAGAGCGATTTAAGTACCCGTTAGTGACTCTTGACAATTTTTCACTCGTTATCCTATATTTCTTCTTTTGATTCGTGCTGTACTACGGAAAGTGGATTTTTGCTTTTTTACATAGAAAAAAGTGCATGTTGACAAAATCTGAGGCTGCTTGTTCTGTTTGGGTGTTGATGAGTCATTTGATAAGGACATAGAGTTACATAATTCTCTCAAGTCGGTGAGAAACCACAGTTTAAATAAAACAATACTACGCAGCTATATAACGAACATTTAAATTTTAGATTAATTGGTTTTGCGGTGATGTTTTTAAATGAGTATTGTTGATTTTCTCTTAGTTGAATTGTATTGTACAATACGATTGTGTATAGATCAAATATTTGGCCTATATTTATATTTTATTGTTTCCGTGTACTGTTTGTGTTTCTTGATGCGTCAATATCAATATCAGTATCATCATATTACAATAATATTAGTTTGTCACATCGTTACTCGGGAACAATATTGATACTAGTCACGTCAGCTGTTTGTTTAGTTAAGATAACTACTTAACTATAGAGTACTTAATTACTACTTGACTGTATGTATTACTACTTTAGTTACTATTTGTAAACCTAATTTATTAACTAACTAATTTATTACCAAATTCTTGTCAAGAAAACGACTGAAGGGATAATCGCTGAGTTTATTGGTACCCAGAGAGGACACCAAAGGCATCACGATGTTATTTATACTCTGTGATATCATTGGTAGAAACGGCTCATACATGTAGTAGACGACCCCGATGACAAGATCACGGTCGCAAAACTTTCTCACCAAATAAAACTCACAAACACACTACACGCATAGCGTCTCCGCTGGTGATGATGAGGACCCGTTTTCACACGGCCGCCTTAATGCATTAAGATCTCCAGCTTTCTCCAATGTCTTCCACCAAGCGACGTCGTGCTGTGGTTGAGCTCCGAGGCCCGAACCACACAGGGTGTGCTCTAAGGATGCTCACAACCCTACTTCTCGAAGAGGGTGAGCTAGTCTCTCCTCTTCGCAAAAAAATTTCGGCCGAGCCTATCCAAGCTCGCCTCTCCAACCGCAATTGTCCATTTGAAAAAACACATCAATCATGTGTAAACAAGTACTTACAAAAGGAACCAATACAAAACTAAAGCCCTTGAAGCAAATATTATTTTAATCGATAAAACGAAGTATAAAAATATTATTAGTTTATCACGTAGTTAACTCTGAACCATGTTACATAATTGTTGCCTTGAACTAGGGCTACCTTCACGGGCCCTTTTCAAATTAACCTTGGTAATAGTTTAGGCGTGTTACATTGAATTAGAATTGAATAAGTGAAGGCTTATGGTAATTTTGAACCTTTTTTGACTTCCGCCTTTTGGGTTTTAACATGATTTTAACGCAGTGGTGAAAGAAGCTTTTGAGAGGTCAATTACCCTTGAGTCCTATAATAAGTACCCTATATCTTATTCCGGGTCATGGACTACCTGTTTGCTAAGTTTCATGAAAATTCATTCAGTAGTTTTTTTCTTGTGAACAGATACATATATATACACATTTATAATACTAGTCGGATAAGTAGGAAATTAGTACGATGTTAAAGTTTTTGTGAGGATGTCCCAGGAAGAACTATTTTTAACCAACTTCAAATAAGGAGGAATTATTCAATTCGACTATATTTTTTGTTTGATATCTCAGAACTTTCGCTGGGTGAATCGATTTTAAAGATTCTTTTTGAAGTGAAAACTTCTTTAGTACGGGGGTGACTTGAAATTTTATGAAACGAAACTGTCCAGTGGAGACTAGAAACGAGTGGAGACTGACTTGAGTTGAGTTGAGTTGAGTTGAGTGGAGTGGAGTGGAGTGGAGTGGAGTGGAGTAGTAAAACCTACAATAATCATCTTCCCGAAATTTTACATTCGTCTCATTATCTTGAAAACAAAATTTTTGAAGGTTTCACTTCTAACACGTGTGAATTGCACACATTTTAATTTTTTAAATCGAAAGCTGGTGCTTGTCATGTGGTCCCACTAAAAGAGCGAGATTTGACGAGTAGTTTTTGAGTAATCCCTAATTTTGAAGTCCGTTATTTTTTGTCAAGAATTATTTCAATAAGAAAAAATTCCGATCAAACAAATTACTTACCACTTTTATGAAATGGGTTAAAAATGTTAAAATGGTAGAAGTTACGATGGCTTACGTCATAGCTGTTGTAATTGAAAACACAATGGGCAGTTTTATTGCATGTATTTTAATTGTTTATTCGATGAAGTACATTTTCCAATCAAGTTTTATACCTTATGGGATATTATACTGGCATGCCGGTATCATAATCATAATCATTTATTTGCTTCATTTATTTGCTATAAATGTGGTAGTACAATGGTGGTATTTTAGTACAATATGGTTTTCACACATTTAGCTTGTCCAAGCATGCAAATATTTACGTATTGTTATTCGCGGTTGCGACATAAAAAGCATTTACTCTTGGGTTTTCATATTTTCAATGGTATTTGTCAAATAAATGAAATACGAGATATGAGATTACAAACTTTTCTACTTCTAATATATAAAATTCTCGTGTCACTCTTTTTTGAAGTTGAACTCCTCCGAAACGGCTCCACCGATTTTCGTGAATCTTTGCGTGCATATTGGCTAGGGTGGAGAATCGGACAACATCTATTTTTCATCCCCCTACCCCTAAATTTTTTTTGGTAGAACAACGTTTGCCCGGTCAGCTAGTATTTTTATGTAAATGTGCTATTTATTGACCACATATCATCAGGTGGTCTGTCTATCTAAAATAAAACGTTTGTTATTTGTTCTCCGTTCAGAATACAGCAGATATTATGTTTATAGTATTTTGAGGTTCCTATGACCCTAAATATCTGACGGAAAGTATGGAAATTATGTTGATGGAAATTACGTTGAAGACCCAGCGGACGGTCAATACCACCATTACATTGGGCATTGATCCGGTGGAACCAACGAAGGGCCCTAACCCCTAACCTAACTGTCATCGCGGGGTGTTTGATCTTTGGATGGGTTGATTGGTTTTATTTTTAAGGTTTTGATTATTAATAAACAATACAATAGGTAATAAATACAACTGCCACCTGATGTTAAGTGTGTAAATGTTAAATTTTAATTTTAATAAACTTTACATCTGATAATAAGTGAAGCGTCTGCAACGATAGGCTTTCGCGGTAAATTTGTAACAACTTATATCTTCTTGATTTCTGGCCAGGGCAGATATTTAATGTGGAAGTTAGGTCAATTTACTGTCTTATTTGTGTTGTAGCGACACGAAATCCTCGTGCGGGAATATGAATGTGTTAGCGTGTATTGGAATGACATTTGACAATTCAACAATATCTAGCCTTAATGATTTGTAAGGACTAACAGTGAATTGTAGATTTGTTACGATCATTTATATATTGTTTCCCTTGCCCCTAGGTGTTCCACCTCCGTGACATCCGCTGGGAGCGTCCCCGGTTCCTCTCGAAGTCGTTCCTGGCCTTCGTCACCTTCAACTTCATCAGCTACTCGCTGCTGGCTGCGGAGGTGTTGACCACAAACGTGGCTGACACCTCTCCTGATAAGAAGGTATGTACAGAAGAATAATGATATCGGTATGCACCGCACACTAATAAACAAGATGTGTGCGTAATGCTGAGGAGGATACTTAATCATAATCATAATCATTATTTATTTGTGATCATAGGTATTACAGGTCTTAAAATATAATACATTAAAAGTACTCTATGTTCGGCCCTTTCAGGCATACAAATATTATTAAAAATAAAATAAAATAATGAACAGTTAAAAAAATTAAATTAAATTGTCAGCTAGAAATTCATGAACTGAATAATAACATTTATCAATTAGCTTTTTCAATTCTATTTTAAATTTATCAATGTTATTTATATCTCGAAGCGATGCAGGGATTTTATTATAAATTTTTGGTGCCATACCAAATACACTCTTACTAAGTAAAGCGGTACATAAAACATAACAGCAAATTTTTCTGTGACGTCAAGAAATGCCTGTGGCCGAGTGGTATTATGGTGGCCAGGTTTTTTAAGACATTGTTAATACGAAGAGAATCTCGTTCTCAGTAAGCCATTTAGCTTGCTTTAGCTACAGTTGGCAGTGAGCAGTAATTGGGACTGGTACAATGGTCGATTAGTTAATGGAATGGTCGTGGGCGGGAGTCGCGGGTGTCTCCGGGTAAATGGTGTGTGTGACTCGCGGTTAATTCGATTTGCTTCAAGGTTCCCACCGACGTTGGTTGGAGATATAAATATACATTATTAGTTCACTTGTGGTAGACAGTGGTTTCGTTGTCCATAGCAGCAGGTTTCTGTTTATTTTTATGTAAAAGCTGACTGGGTAGACTAGCCACTGTCGCCTATGGACATTAGCAATTCTACTATCCTGTCAATATTATAAATGGGAAAGTTTGTGAAGATGTTTGGGTTAGCATCACTCGCTAACCATTGTACGGAATAAGATGAAACATGGCACATAGATATATATATATATGTCCAGACTTCATAAAATAGGGTAAATGGTATGGGTAGGGTAACTTTCCCGTGGGTTGATAGTTTGTTAAACCTGATTTTCACGGGCAAAGCCGGGGGCGGAATCTAGTATCAAATAAATCACGTTACCGAAGAAAATATGTAAATGATGCCGATTAGAGATTATACTCGTACTTATCTATACTAATATTATAAACAGGAAAGATTTGATTGTTTGTTTGCATTGAATAGGCTCCGAAACTACTGAACCGATTTGAACAATTCTTTCACTGTTGGGAAGCTACACTATCCCCGGGTGACATAGGCTATATTATATTTTCAAAAAAATTAGGGATCCTTAATAAAATTCCAATAATGTAAACCAAGGTGTAAAAAATTAAGAAAACCGAAGCAAAGCGAGGGCGGTTACTTGTTATAAATAAATAATTAAAGCTTACACACTCATACTCCCGCAGTAGGAATTTTTTACCTGTGTTGCGGGCGGCATGGACGATACATCACACATAACACTCATAACCCGAGTATAAATATTTATGTGTATCATTTGATTGCGTGATTCCGAACTTTTAAATGAATTTTACTGACGCCATCTATTAACAACACTCGGTACTAAATATCTAGCTAGCAACTAACAAAATATCGATCTTCCCATGGGGATGTTTTTAACCGACTTCAAAAAAAGGAGGAGGTTCTCAATTCGACTGTATTTTTTTTTATGTTTGTTACCTCAGAACTTTGGACTGGGCGAACCGATTTTGATGATTCTTTTTTTAATCGAAAGCTGATGGCTGTCATGTGGTCCCACATAAATTTTATTGAGATCTGACAATGGCATCCATGAGAAAACTACATAAGTCGTAAATTTGTGTTAAGATGTGCGTGACAAATTGACGAATAACTCAATATCACGTCAACCGATTTCGATGATTCTTTTTTTAATAGAAAGCTGGTGCTTGTCATGTGGTCCCACATAAATTTGAACGAGAACAAGTAGTTTTTGAGAATTTGAAGTCGGTTATTTTTTGTTAGTAAAATTTAGATTATAATACTGCGGTAAAAAGTAGCCTACGTTACTCTCCACCCTCCTCACTATCTCCACACACAAAAACCATACCATTTATCAGATTCATTGTGACGTGAAAGACGGACAAACAAACAAACAAACACACTTTCAGATTTATAATATTAGTAAGTATAAATAATATGAAGTATGGATAAATATCTGCCCCGGCCGGAAATCGAACCAGTCCCGGGATCCCTCGCTACCAACTAGGCTACAGGGTCAACTATACTAGTCATAATACATAAAAAAATCTATGGGTAAAAAGCGGATAAAGGGGTTAATTGAAGACACAAACTTTTTGTACCTACTTTTAATAGCGATCGACGAAGTAAGTATTTATTGATACTGAAGTATTACGAGTAGAACAATATATTTTTTGTGTTGCAACTATTCTATCGTGCTTTGTTATATTTCCGGCTCGGTATTTTTTATGGGAGGTCAGTGTGTTTGGTTAGATGGTTATGAAATATGGCTAATACCAGTCTATGGCGACCCTGACCTGGTTAGTGAGACCGGGTTCGATGCCCGGTCGTCAATTTGTGCGACTGTATTAATGTCGCCTTTTGAACGCTTTTATTTGGCTTTAACTTTGTTTGTGTGGGTCAAATCTTGCAAACATAATGGTGGCCACTCACGGTCAGTCCATCGCCTCAAATCGCGTGATATACAGCCAAAATTTGATCGTGAATGTGAAAAACTGATGGCGTGGTAAAAAAATTTGTATGTCAAATCGCGCCATTTTGATATATGTCATTTGGCGTGGCTTCAAAAATGACGCGATGGACTGACCGTGAGTGACCACCATTAGACTGGACCTAAACGAATGGACCGATTTTTATGCGGTTTTTTTTTTAATGTTTGAAAGCTGTTCTCATTCGAGATGATTGTTAGCTATGTTTTGTGAAAAAAATGTGGAGTTTTTTTAGTTCAAAAATAAAGGTAATTAATATAATCAACTAGCTTTTGCCCGCAGCTTCGCTCGTGGTAGAGATCGATTCTTTACAAATCCTACTTACTTTTACTTAGTTAGATTTAGTTGCCTATTACTTAAGTAAACATGTAGGTATCATTTGATAGCGTGATTCAGAACTTGCAAATGAATTTTATTAACGCCATCTATTAACAACATCCAGAACTAAATATCTAGCAACTAACAAAATATCGATCTTCCCATGGGGATGTTTTACTGCGGTAAAAAGTAGCCTACGTTACTCTCCAGTCTCCACCCTCCTCACTATCTCCACACACAAAAACCATACCATATAACAGCTTCGTTGCGACGTGAAAGACGGACAAACAAACAAACAAACATACTTTCACATTTATAATATTATAGTATGGATTTGAAATTGTTGCAGAGTTTCTACCAGCACGTGTTCAACGGCTGCTACGCGGTGTTGCTGTTCATTGTGGTCATCTTCTTCCTCATCTACGGCGTAGAGGTGTACTTCAAGGTGAGTGTGACAGGCCTGGGTTCGATACCCGGCCGGGACAAAGTTTTGTGTCACTGATGAATTTTTGTTCTCAAGTAGTCTATCGTCTGTATTTCCATCCCCGTTTCTTAGGCTAAGTTTTTCAAGCATTTATTTTTGCTCTAATCTAATTTTATCGCTCAGGGAGTTACTTCTTAAAGAAATACTTTTCCTACAATTCAATTTTACTGTCAATCTTTTGTTTACTCCAATGTGTTTACTGTAATTTCAAAGATCGGAGGCCAGTGATCTTTTTGTTTATGTTTACGTTTACCCACTACTTTCATGGTAAACATAAATCCAGTTTTTAACACCTGTAGAAAACGGAAGGCCGGTCACTCACTAGTATTATAAATTCCATTCATCAATGAATGTAGCGGAACCCGAAATTATAATGACTTGATCATCCTTCGAGCAATGCAATAAACAAATGACGTCACCAATAAACAAACATGACGTCACCTACTAATAAACAGGCGTTAACACGCGTTAAAACTATTACGGCCTTATTACGGCCTTGTTCTGTAGGCCATTAGGCCCTATTATGTTACCCATTGACCACATGTATGGTATTACGGTCTATTGTTGGTGTTATAGTGGATCATGTGCGATCCTTACTGGGGCATAGTTAATTCTGTTTTACGCTTTAGCCGTTAAATAAATGATGTATGTTCATACAAGGATCATAAACATAATAAAAAGTAATGAAGCTTAAAGAGTCTCAGTTCTTTAAAGAAGGAATACAAAGAGTTCTTCTTCAGGGCCGGCGTTGGATTGACAATTCCTCTGGTATTGCCCATGTCCATAGGCGACAATAACCACTTATCAGGTAGCCAATGATATTAAAAAAATTTTTTTGAAGTGAAAACTTCTTTAGTACGGGGGTGACTTGAAATTTTATGAAACGAAACTGTCCAGTAAAAAGAGACAAACACATAAATTCTAATGTGAGATAGGAAGCGTTGTACAGGGGTAGGGTAGGGGAGTGAGGGGTAGGGGAGCGGAGCGGAGCGGGGCGGGGCGGGGCGGGGCGGGGCGGGGCAGGGCAGGGCTGGGCGGGGCGGAGCGGAGCGGGGCGCAGCGGAGCGGAGTGGAGTAGTGAAACCTACATTTATCATCTTCCCGAAATTTTACATTCGTCTCATTATCTTGAAAACAAAAATTTTGAAGGTTTCACTTCTACCACGTGTGAATTACACACATTTAAATATTTTTTTTTGCATACCTCTTTTTACATTATAATATCATTGCAGGTAATTCGTCGGCTTTAACGTCAGCCCTTGGGGCTATAAAAAATAGTTTCAGTTATGTAAAATATTATGCGTGTCGCAAATTAATTGTATTTTTTTGTGAAAATACGTTGATTTTACTTTTAATTTATTTGAGTGCCAGTTCTTTCTTTCTTTTTCTTCACTCTTTCCTGGCCGGCAACAGATCAATGCGATGCCTTTGGTTGGTGTAGCTGATGTGCAAAGGCGACGACAGCCACTTACCATCAGGTCGTTTGTCGGCTATTACCTTAAAAAAAATATTTTCTATTAGCAAAATAATTCGTTTTTCACGGCGGCGTTCAGTAATCAAAAAACAAGCAGCGTAGCAAATTAGCAATTCCAGTATCCAAATCTTGTATTTTATTGATTAATTATTTACTACTACTAATATCAACAAACCGAAATATCAACTAAATATTTGCGTAACTTGTTCAAGCAAACTCGTAGTACCTATTTCCCCTATTGTCCCTTGATTTGCTCTTGTTTAAAGTAGCTTAGCTGCAAAAACACGCTGTTTACTAACATTTCAATAACACCGTCCACAAACACTGGTGAGTGTGATGAACGTGAACGTAGTGAGCGCACTAAGGCCAGATCCTCACTATAATGCCGTTCACAGTTCGTTCTCGGTTTGATAAAATATTATGCAGTATAAAATGTATGTGTGCATTCATACTATCCGTGACAGTCAAGTTTCGCTCCAATTGTATAATTTGTACGTGATACGACTTTACCAGACCGAGATCGGATCGTGAACGGCATTATAGTGAGGATCTTGCCTAACTTAGTAAAATTGTCATAATATAGTTAGGGTAGGGTAGGGTATGGCTATATTAGAATCCTAGTACGGTAATTCGGTACGTTTTAGTTGTGAAATATTTTATGTTTGCCAATACGTATCAGCAAGGCTCTGACCTCGCAGGGACAAGAGGTCAAGTCAACATTCTTCGCTATTGATAACTATGGTCTTTGACCGCATTACATTATAATACAGTTATATAGGCTATAGCAGTTAGCGGCGTTTGACGTAAGCGCGACATTTTTGTGCCATCTACGCACTATGTTGTGAGGTTGCTAAGCTGTGATGTGAAAACTAAGCTACGAATTTATTTGACAGTTTCAACTAAAGCTAAGGAGTTTGATATTGTTCTATAGCAGAGCATAGAAAAAGTAGAAGGAGGGCTATCTCATATGAGGGGAAAGTTGAAAAAATGTCCAGCAGTTTACTGAAAATAGAGGTTCCAATAATGGTCATTTCAGAATGGCGCTAGTGTGTAAAAAATAGATATGTAAACATGGCTGTTGTAGACGGAGTTAAGTTTGCTGGGTTATGCCACCAGTAATGCATGGCGCTAGTGTCTGATAAATAAATACTCGAACATAGCTGTTGTAGACCGCACCGCAACGCCACCCGTAATTGGACGCGTTTTTACGGACACTTTCCTTACACAGAGATGGCCCTCCTTCTACTCTATCCTCCATGCTTCATATAAAGAACCTAACATCTGGTGGAAAGGCAGCCTAATTGCCTCTACAGCAGGGATACTGGTGTTTGGTCTGGGATCTTCTAGAGTACTTTTTTTTAAACGGAGACTTAACTGTACTTCTGTATGGTTTGACGCCAGATATCATCTAACATTGTCCAACAGCAACGTAGCAGAGCTTCTTTAGCGCTTTTGTGCTTTGGAGAGCTTGTTAAGAGGTCTGTTTCGGATTCTATCGTTAGACAGCAATCGTAGAGTCTAATCAGAGGGCATGAAAACTCCCGATATCATGGCCACTGACTCCTCCAACAATCCATACCGAAGCAGCGTGATGGAGTACGTAATATTCTATTCATTCTTAATTATGAAAGGAAACGAAGCATCTTATTAAAGTGTGGGCTAATTTTGTCTTGAGAATTTATTCGTTAATCGTAATGTGGCCACGATAAAAGCGCGTTTATAGTTTTTAACTGACTTAAAAAGGGGAGAAGGTACAATTCGAGTGAATTTTTTAAAGTTTGTTACATTTGAGCTATATCTGACAAGTAATTTTTGAGTTATTTTGAAGTCGGTTATTTTTTTCTTGATAATATTCATTGTGAATATTGTCACTATTTTACTATAGTTATCTTACTGTTAGTAGCTATAGGTTAGTGAATTACCTACACTTACAATAATTTTATATTTCGAAACTCGTGCTATATGTGTACATAAAAACCTGCGGTGGAAATTCTATTAAAACACGCGATAAACCACACTCACAATATGAAACCATATCGTGTGTATGATTGTATTGTATGTAATGTGTGTGTATGTAAGTCTTAACAAAGGCTGCAACCACAACATTCCCATGGCCATATGGCGAACAATACACGATGAATGCTTATAGGAATCTATGATGACAAATTGTTGCGGATATCTTACTTATACGGCCGCTTCTTTCTTTGACGATACGACATTTACCACACTTCAGTTTTATAATCTAAATAAAATAAAAAAAGATTTCAACGAAGTAGCATTCGATAAAACTCGCCACATATACACATAACTTGTAGAAGGTACCTCAATGCCATGTGTATGGGAGCAATTTGGACCATCATTTACAATGATGAATTTTCCAAATCGGTTGATAAATGATGGAGTTCTATGGTAACTGAGTAAACTGAGAACCTTCTTCTTTTTTTGAAATCGCTTATTTTTTTTAAAACATTACTTAAAATATCACTATAACTATAATAACATAACATTAATGGTGTGGCAGCTTCTACTACTTTTATCAACATATTGTGATTTAGTTAATAATCATAATCTATTAAAACTGAAGCTCTAAAATTACGATAGCTGTTAATTATACATTATACCGCAGTAAACTGAGTGTCTTCTGAAAAGTATTTTTACTTTTATGTTACCTTTTCCTATACATGTAACTAATATGGCCTTACCAGTGTACGTAATATTATGTACATAAGGTGTCGTTATCGTGTCGTTGAATACAGAAGCGGGTTGTGGGTGAATTTTTGTAATTCAATATGTTGTCTTGGCAGTCTTACTCTTGGCTCAGTGCAGGGTATTGTTGAAAAAATATGTCAGTGAATATGCCCTTAGAGATAGAGAATGTAGTGACTTAGCCCTTAGTGTTGGATAGAGAATGTAGTGATTTAGGGATATTTGATGATTGTAATTTTCAGAAAAACAAAAAACAAATGGTTTTTTATTGTTGAAAAAAAGTTTGCTCAAATTAACGAAATTTTTGATTAATATGATATTATTATATTGAAGTAGTGGTTAAAAATAACGTTTTTTATCGTTCATAAAAGAAGAAACACACTAATCTTATCATCAACCGTTACTACCATAATTGCCTATTTTGTCTGTCTCTTCCATCCGTCCAACCGTCCGTCCGTCCGTCCGTCCGTCCGTCCGTCCGTCCGTCCGTCCGTCCACCCGTCCACCCGTCCACCCGTCCACCCGTCCACCCGTCCACCCGTCCACCCGTCCACCCGTCCACCCGTCCACCCGTCCACCCGTCCACCCGTCCACCCGTCCACCCGTCCAATCCGTCTAATCCGTTCATCCGTGCCGTCTGCTCATTGTTTATTTGTTATTCATTATATTGCTGCCTCATTAGCGTCTTATTATTATCATAATACAAACAGTCAAACAACATGTTACGTTAATTAGTTTACACAGCGAACTCCTTATCTATAGGTATAGTCGAGAAACAGTTTTATTAGATTACTTATTAAAAATTTAAAACATTAATGTAATCTTTACAAAAATAATACAAGACATTAGGAAGAGTGAAATGGGTTTTCAAATTTTTTTGTACTAGAGACCCGCTGTGTCAAAATTCGACGGTAATTTTATGTGTGAAGGGGTTACTTCGCATTGATAATAACTATATGTGTATCAAATCTACCCTGTTTCCTTTTCCACATTTATTACTGAAAATATTCGGCACCTGTTAATGTGATCTAACTGATGGGATGTTTCAAGGGTACATTACATAATTTATGAATGGCCCCCAAAAGGGCGCTCAGTGCATACGAACCAGGGTTTTTTCCCGTACGGGACGGGACGTGAAGTTTTGGAAACATCGTTTCATAGAAAATGTATACGATACGGAACGTGGCCCGTACGGGAAAAAACCCGTTACGTATGCATTGGGCTTTAATCTCTCTCTGTTTACCTCTCTCACCTCTGGTTAAATCATTCACAAATGTGTGTGTGTTAAGTATGTGTGTGTTCCAGCTGCGCGGTGAGTTCCTGAAGCAGACGAAGGTGTGCACCATCATATCGCAGCGCCCCGGCCCCTCCACCGCCGCGGAGGGGGATGATGTGCAAGACACCCTCGTCACTAAACAGGTATTGAGTGGTTGTAGTCGAGTAATGGATTTTGTATGTCATTTTTTTATTTATTCTTTATGTCACCTTATACAAAAAGGATAAATAAACAAAGGGCAAACTTAATGCCTAATGGCATAAATATAAAAAAAGAAAAACAAACATTACTTACGTACAATATATAGTACATAAAATAACAGTATGATAAATATCGAAATAATACATATTATAAATATACATAAATATACATATACCCTTAATACATATTACATACACATATCATTCAACTCATTTGAATGGTCTGTGACGATTAGTAACTTTTATATGACTTAGAATTGGTCTGGCTGGTACAGAGACTATAGAGTCTCTAAGTCTAACGCCCCAACTCAGAGTCACTAACGGTTACTTTAATCGCTCCTTAGTAAAGAATCGCCATAGAAATCCTGTACTAAGGAGCGATTTAAGTAATCGTTAGTGACTCTGAGTTGGGGCGTAAGTCATGTATCTAAAAGTTATTGGACGCTGGGCTCTGTAGCCCAGCGACGTCCAATAAAAGGGACTGTTTAGGGTCTCGTTCATTGTTTATCAGGGCTTCTGGATGAAGCCATCTCGTAATAACATCTCTATACTAATATACTCGTAGTTAGATCATTTGTATACTTGCATCTTTAATTACCTGCATTCAACATTACAATATGGAGAGGTAAATACCCATTACATGACGTGTTGATAGCTTCTGTTACTGCCAAGTTTCACAGTGGCCTTTAATTACAAGCTTTTATTCAATTTGTTAGTATGTATTATAGTAATGTTAGTATGTATGTTAGCATGTAATGTGCATGTCTCTCATCCTACGGAGTTCAAATGTTACAAATCGATTTGATTCTGATGACAATGCATTGTTATGATAATGATGACTAGATCCGCTCAGGGTTTCCAGACGAAGGAACTCCTCAGCGGCCAGCAGCACAAACACAAAACTATTCTTAAAATATTAATTTTATAATCGCCTCCTATTCCCCAGGGTATCCAGACAGACCTGGGCGCTCGCGATGGCTGCGTGGACCCGCGCTCGGTGAACCAGTCGCAGCTGCAGCAGTCGCGCGTGGGGCTCGTCAGCCAGGCGCTCATGCTCATCCTCATCGCTGGATTCCTCGCCTCGGAGACGCTCAGCGAGTTCTGGAAGACCAAGTGAGTGGACGCTCATGACCTTGGTTGGACTAGGGTGCTCTGATGGCATGGACAACATGAATAAGACATTGTTGCAATCAGCTATGGCGTTGGATGCATCTCTTTCTCTCTTCTTTCTTTTTTGAACCTGTAGCGGAGCTACTTTGTATTTTTTACTTTATATTTTTTATTTTATACTTTTGTAAAAATCTATTATCTAAATTCTTAATGTATTTTGAAATTTATGTTTGGTCAGACAAACAAATCATTTTATATTGTAATGTGTCATCCGATGCGTTTTTCCCTCGGCCGCGCGAAGCCGCCCGATCGTTGCCGAACAACAGCTTTGTTCGAGAGCGATCGGGCACACTCGGCCGCAATCGGACGGCAGGGACACGGTCGTCTTGGATACCGAAAGATGGTTACTTTTTCGTTGGGTTTGAATTTTCTCATAATAATTTTCCTCGATTCCTGCCTATGTATTTCGCTCTATTTTCACTCCTTCTTGCTATTTGTTTATTTCTTTGTTCATGTAAATAAACCATCAACGTTCCGATCTTATTTACTCTCGTCTCCTACACTACCGAGTTCCTACACTGGTGACCCGAACGGAACACGGTAACATGAGCGACATGGGCAGCGACGAGGCACATACTGCGGCCTCACAAGAGGGCGCCTACATGACCACGCGACGCCGTAAGAAAGTTCTTATGAAAATTCCCACATCAGCCCAACGTAACGAACAACGTGACGACGACGATGTAGTACGGCCGACACCGAAGTCAAGGTACGACTTGAAAGTGCCACCATTCTCCCCGGAGGATCCGGAGATGTGGTTCGCGCTTTTAGAGAACCAATTTGTAAATTACGGGATCACAGACGATGTAACCAAATTCACTCAGGTAACTATTAACCTAGACCTGATGCACGCGAAAGAGGTAAAGGACGTTATTGTCAACCCACCCGCTAGCAATCGGTACGACAAAATTAAAACGGAGCTGATTCGACGACTGTCCGCCTCACACCAGAAGAAGGTGCGACAGCTCCTTACACACGAGGTACTGGGAGAGCGGAAGCCGTCACAATTTCTCCGCCACCTCCAGGACCTGGCCGGTCCCTCAGTTCCCTCGGACTTCGTCAAGACCATCTGGTGCCAGCGCCTGCCCAGCAACCTTCAAAGCGTTTTGGTTTCGCAGCCAACCCTCTCAACTGAGCAGCTCGCTGATCTCGCTGATAACATCCACGAGATTGTCACGCCGTGCAACGTTGCGGCGACGTCTTTCACCAACCCGTCGGCTGAGATCAACGAGCTTAAGAAGATGGTAGAGCAGCTGGCTCTGAAGGTCGACGAGAACAGCCGTGCGTCGCACCACTACGCGGATAGACCCCGATCGCGGGCGCGTTACAGCTCCGGATCCCGACTACGGCGACGGTCAAGGTCGCGCTCCAGCTCCGAGTACCGCAAGCACCCGCTATGCTGGTACCATTATAAATTCGGTAGTGAAGCGCGTTCGTGTGTTAAACCGTGCGATTTCAAGTCGGGAAACATGTAGGGCAGAGTGATATGGCGGCCGACGCCTGCCCTTCTGGCGGTCGCTTGTTCGTGAGAGACAGATCTAATAACACTACTTTTTTAGTGGACACAGGTAGTGACGTTTGTGTTTTTCCTCGCGCAGCATTAAAGGAACGCCGCGAGAAAACAACCTTTGATTTGTGTGCCGCAAACGGATCAATTATTAATACGTACGGGTATACAAATTTGTTATTAAATATAGGTTTGCGTCGCGACTTTCCTTGGCGGTTTATTGTAGCAGACGTAACGCGGGCGATAATAGGCGTTGATTTCTTATCCCACTACAACCTTATTGTAGACATAAGAAACCAAAAACTGGTTGACGGTACAACTAAGCTAACGACCACGGCTTCGCTTGCCAAAATGTCTGATAGTGTTTCTTCAGTACGGGTTGTATCTGGTGATACACAATATCACGGGATACTATCTCAGTACCCCGACATCACCCGACCACCCGGATTTAATAACATCACACAACATAAACACGATACACTACACTACATACGCACAACACCTGGACCGCCTGAATCATGCGCGCCACGACGGCTGGCGCCTGATAGATTGAAAATAGCCAAAGCCGAATTTGAGGTGATGTTACAGATGGGCATTTGCAGACCTTCCGAGTCTCCATGGGCATCTCCTCTTCACCTCGCGCCAAAGAAAAACGGATGGCGACCCTGCGGGGACTACCGTAGGTTAAACGCACGCACCATCCCGGATAAATATCCGCTCCGTAACATCCAGGACTTCGCTCACAGTCTTGCTGGTTGTAACATTTTCAGCACTCTTGATTTAACTAGAGCCTACAATCAAGTGCCTATCAACCCGTCTGATGTACCGAAAACGGCCATCACAACTCCATTCGGCCTATACGAGTTTCCGTATATGACGTTTGGCCTTCGCAACGCTGGCCAGACATTTCAACGGTTCGTCGATGGGGTGTTGCGAGGGCTAGACTTCGTATACTGTTACATCGACGACATCCTCATTTTTTCAGCAGATCAGGAGACGCACGAGAAACACCTGCATGAGGTGTTTACTAGGCTGCGAGACTTCGGGTTAGTCCTCAACTCTGGCAAGTGTGTGTTCGGTGCTTCACAGGTACGTTTTCTAGGCTACGAAATTTCAGCCGACGGCACCAAACCTTTGCCCGATAAGGTGGAGGCGATAAAAAATTTTACACAGCCCAGGTCGGTCAAGGAGTTGCGCAGGTTCTTAGGCATGCTTAACTTTTACCGCAGATTCATCCCAGATGCAGCAAAGCACCAAGCGCCATTGAACGCACTCCTCACAGGCTCAGTGAAAGCCCGTCACTTTCGGTGAGACCGAGCTAAAGGCCTTCGAAGCGTGCAAACAGGGTCTATGCCAGGCAGCTATGCTGGCACACCCTGACAGCAACGCTAAACTGGCACTCGTAACAGACGCCTCCGACAATGCAATGGGCGCAGTGTTACAGCAGCTGAGAGCAGGTACGTGGGAGCCCCTCGCTTTCTTTTCGAGGAAGTTCAGCCCCGCGCAGACCAAGTACTCTCCGTATGATCGCGAACTTCTAGCCATCTATGAGTCTATCAAACACTTTAGGCATATGGTTGAAGCTCGCAATTTTGTGATTTATACCGATCACAAGCCGCTTACGTTTGCCTTCACATCCAGGAAGGAAAATTGCTCACCCAGGCAGTTCCGCCACTTGGACTTTATATCACAGTTTTGCACCGACATTAGGCACATTTCGGGAAAGAACAACGTGGTTGCGGATACCCTATCTAGAATAGATGAAATCGTGCAACCAATCGATCCCGAGACACTAGCAGCCGCGCAAGACTGTGATACAGAGCTGAGACAGCTTCTTAGCGGTCACACGTCCTTGCAACTTAGTAAAGTGAAACTGCCTGGCACGAACACTTCTTTGTTTTGTGACGTAAGTGGACTCTCTCCTCGCCCTTATGTAGCCGAGACTCATAGACGGCAGATTTTCGAGTCACTGCACAGCTTGAGTCACCCCGGAGCCAAGGCATCTGTCAAGTTAGTTAGTGAGCGATACGTATGGCCAGGCATCCGCAAGGATTGCCGTGAGTGGGCGCGCAGCTGTCTAGCGTGCCAGCGCTCAAAAATCACGAGACATGTCTCTGCCCCGTTAGGTACTTACCATGTACCCCAGGGCAGATTTCAGGTAATCCACATCGACCTCATCGGTCCACTGCCACTTTCTTCAGGTCAAAGGTACTGCCTCACTGCCATCGACCGGTTCACTCGTTGGCCTGAGGCAATACCAATTGCTGACATAACCGCCGAAACAGTGGCGAAGGCCCTACTAAGTGGTTGGATCTCACGTTTTGGGTGTCCTGTTAAAATTGTCACTGACAGGGGGAGACAGTTCGAGTCATCACTGTTCAAGGCACTATCACAAATAGTCGGGTTTGACCACCGACACACTACAGCGTACCATCCCGCATCGAACGGTATGGTGGAGAGGTTTCATCGGCAGCTCAAGGCTGCCATAACCTGCCATGCAGACTGTACGTGGGTTGAGTCGCTTCCCTTAGTTTCATTAGGGATTAGGACAGCCTTCAAAGAGGACCTCAAGTCATCCGCCGCAGAGATGGTATACGGGGAGACATTACGCCTCCCGGGAGATTTTTTTCTGCCCCCGGAGAACGAGCATCACGACTTGACGGACTACACGTCCCGCTTGCGCGTGTTTGTTAACAGGTTAAAGCCTCCTCCAGCATCACGTCATTCCAGCAGTCGGTCCCCATTCGTTTTTAAAGAGCTGGCTACAGCATCTCACGTCTTCCTTCGCGATGACACTGTAGCTGGTGCTCTCAAACCTCCGTACACAGGACCTCATGAAGTCGTGCAAAGAGGTGACAAAGTTTTTAAAATTTTGGTAAGAGGCAAAACCGTCTCGGTGTCCATAGATAGGTTGAAACCCGCCTACACAATTCATGACACACGGACTCACACTCATACGCCTAACACAAATACCTCACAAGCACAAAACATTACTCACACTCACAGTCACACTTCCACACACACCCCGCACCAAGATATACCTCGGGCTGAAGACAACACTGTCAAAACTACCAGGTCGGGACGTAGGGTAAGATTTCCCGATTATTATCGCCCGTAGGACGGTCTCAGGAGGGGGGTGATGTAGCGGAGCTACTTTGTATTTTTTACTTTATATTTTTTATTTTATACTTTTGTAAAAATCTATTATCTAAATTCTTAATGTATTTTGAAATTTATGTTTGGTCAGACAAACAAATCATTTTATATTGTAATGTGTCATCCGATGCGTTTTTCCCTCGGCCGCGCGAAGCCGCCCGATCGTTGCCGAACAACAGCTTTGTTCGAGAGCGATCGGGCACACTCGGCCGCAATCGGACGGCAGGGACACGGTCGTCTTGGATACCGAAAGATGGTTACTTTTTCGTTGGGTTTGAATTTTCTCATAATAATTTTCCTCGATTCCTGCCTATGTATTTCGCTCTATTTTCACTCCTTCTTTTTACTTGTTTATTTAATTTTGTCTACCTGTAAATAAACTATTAACTGTTTCGGACTATACTTTACTTCCGTCGTCTACACTACCGAGTACTTACAAACCCTTATCTTAATTGCTTAAGTTATTAACCACCAACCATCTAACACACTATCCCTCCACCAATAGAAAACGCATCATTTGACGTGATGAACAATGATTACTGGTTTTCCCTACCCATCTAATAGTAATACCCATCTAATTCCTCTGTCAGAGTTTCTTGAGCTATTGAATTAATAGCATCCTTTCCTTAGACATTGCGAAGTGAGACTGATTTTTGCCACCTATCTAACACACTATCTCTCTACCTTTTTTTCTCCATTATGTTTGTATCTACTTACTCCTTATTTTGTTCCGAAAATAATCTATTTTATTCTATTCATCTACCAGAGTGCCGGTGGTGTCCCGCAACTGGCACGACTTGGTGTTCCGCCTGGCGGAGATCGGGGTCGCGCTATGGTTCCCGTGCGTGCTCTGGAACTGCATGGCGCCCGAGCGGCTGTGGCTCCTCAACCCGCGCCGGCTGCTCGCCTCGCAGCTCGATGACGCGAGGTTGCAGGACTTGCTCGCGAGCAGGCAGGAGACCAAGGTGAGTTGAGCTAGGGGGAACGTTCGGGTGGTTATTGAGAGGGGTCAACGTAGATTGGTACGTGTGGAAGGTTCTTTGAGGGAATGTCGTGGCATGGAAGGTCTTTAGAAGGTGTTGGGAGGTTACTGTGGAACTGTATGGCGTTCGCACCAAGGTGGGTGGAGCAAGCAGGAACGTTCGGGCTGTACATGATAGAAGGCTAGTGGTGATTGATTGGATCGGATATTGATACAGTGGTGTGGAAGTCTGTTCAGAGTAATGTTTGAACGCCAGCAGGTCTCAGATATTCTGCCATGGAAGGTTCTTTGAAAGATCTGTTTGAGGGAATGTTCGAGTGGTAGTAGATGAGAGGCCATTGGAGATTGGTTGAAACTTAGATACACTGGTATGGAAGGTTCTTTAAAAGTTTTGAGATTGGAGATTTGATTAGATTTACATGTTTTGGCTTGGAAGGTTTCGGGCAGGTTCTTTGAGAGGTTTGTAAACCTGAGGCTGGTGATTTCTACCATTTATTTTTTAACGCACTAACCAGTAGTATTTGTGTTTTGGGAAGTTCTATGAATGTTCTTTTTGAAGAATTGGAGGAATGTTCGGGCGCAAACCAACAAAAGATCAAGTTTTGTAGGCTGGAAGAGATCTAGGTATGGGAAGTAGATTCATAAGAGATAAGTCTATTTGTGGAAGGATCCTGAATAGTTCTATAGTTTTCGCGGTCGTTTGGCTCCAGAGATGCGTCGAATAGTGTCAAAGATATGAGACTTGTATGCAGTGAATAGGAAATCAGCAGATCTTATCAGTTATTCATGAATTCGAGATGGTAATGTCAACTAATTGTGTGAATAGTTAAATGGTTTGAATTAAAACTTTATCTCATGGACGATTGTGATTAGATATTTGTAATCTATACATCTATACAAATAAATAAAATTGGAATGTCTGTTTGTAATACTAAAATAACCGCTTTTTACAAAATGCATTTGGATGTATACACGGTATATATATCAAAACAACATGTTTTACAGTTTTTATCTGTCTATCTGTCTGTTTGTTTCGGCTAATCTCTGCAATGGCTGGACTGATTTTGACGGAACTTTCACTGGTAGATAGCTGATGTAACAAGCAGTAACTTGGGCTACTTTTATATTAGAAAAAAAATAGTTTGTTAGGCGATACGAAGTTCACTGGGTCAGCTACTTATTATATAAGGTGACATGTATGTGTTCGGTAAACTCACTGTAACAGAGGTCCGAAGTTATATTTTTTCACTTTCATCGTTTCATCATCCAGCGATGTTGCCGCTGTCACCTTTGTGCTTTTTGTATTGTATAATATCGAAATATGTATCGATTTGATTCGACTATTTTTGTGTCAACTATTCAGAAAATCGTATTAATCGTATATGATATTCGCAAGATGGTCCCTACTCTTAGGAGATCTTAAAAAAATTCGAAAATTTTGTTTGTATGCGTGGCTTAGGTGTGTAGTGAAGTCTTTGCTGTATTTGGCCAATCTTCGTCTCATTGCTGAGCTTGTCATCTTTGGAAAACATTTGTCACAAACGTTTGCCAAACTATTTGCTGAATGTTCAATATCATATGTCGCCAACATTTGTCATATTGTTCGACGAAAAAGTTTGCCAAGCTATAGCATATGTGTTGGACTGTTGGTGGGTTGGTATAATAAAGTCTTCTAAGCGATACATCGATTCCCAGATATTAGCACAGCTTGGCCATTTGCCATGGCGTCAACGACCGATGTGGATTGTGCAAGTGTTCCGCCATTGGATCGTGTGGCGTTTTGTCCAGTTGTTAGTCCGTTTGAGTGGCGCGCGAGCGACCGCATGCATCGAGGGGTGTGAGAATTCGGTGAGTTTGAGGGGGATGAATTGTTTTCTACCTGATGGTTTCTATCAAGCATAATGTGGCAATATATCTATGTGCTATTGATGCACAGTTTGTACCATATATGTACTTAAAAAATAGTAGATTCTCTGTCGATAATCGAATCGATAATAAGCGATGAACAAAAAATGTTTAGCTTTTGTAATTGATTTGGTTAAGGAAAACTTCCAGAGCAAACCTGCGCACTTAGACTTGGACGCTCAGACAACAGTCAAATGTATTAAATGAAAAAGCCATATAAAACAGCTAACGTTAAGGTTGACGGTCCTAAACCATACTACTCTTTACCTTTATCTACGTTCGCTCTATAGATCACACCCATAGAAACCTATCTATATCTTTAACGTTTTAACACCAAAACTTTCTTCCCTTTTTTCTTACCTTTCTTTCTCTTCTCTCTTTCTTGACCGGTAACGCATCACTGAAGCCTTTGGTGTTGCTGATGTCCATGGGCGACGATAGCCACTTATCATCAGGTGGATCGTCAGCTCGTCGCCGGCTACCATAAAAAAAACGTACAACACTTGCAGTCCACAATACAACAATTGCTCATTCCAAGTATCTCCTTCCAGAATGTGGAAACCGACTCGCTGGTGGGCAGCGTGGGGTCGGCCCGCGACTGCTGGATCTGCTACGACGGCGCGCGCGGCGAGCCGCTCATCACGCCGTGCCGCTGCACCGGGGACGTGGCCGCCGTGCACCACGACTGTCTGCGACGGTGGCTGGTCGAGGTCGGTCCATCCATCCATCCATCCGTCATCCCTTGGAGGTCCACTGCTAGATATAGGCTACCGTTAACTTGCGCCACTCTGACCGGTCCTGAGCCCTCTGAATCCAGCGGATGCCCGCTGTCTTCTTCAGGTCGTCGGTCCACCTGTTCAGGGGGCATCCTATACTCCGTTTTCCGGGCGTGGCAATCTATATAAAAAAATAACGCTTCACACTCATAGCCCCACACTAGGATTCCCTGTGTCGTGAGTGCCATAGACAACACACTAGAAAAGGACATTCACACACAGACCGAGAACAGAAATTCAAACTCATCATTCAAATTTCCGCCTCCCTGGGAATCAAAACTAGGACCCTTGGTGCGGCGATCCGGCATGGTAACCATTGCGCCACACGGGTCGTCACTAACGTTCGTTTATCTAACGTTCCATCATATTCTTATGTCTTTTTTATACTCATATTTTACACGAGGTACAACAAGTATAGGATACCTTCTCAAAACTAATATATCTTTATTTTCCAGAGTGCCGCGACACCTGACGGCCTGAAGTGCAAAGTGTGCAACACGCCCTACATTGTGCAGGAAACAAACAGGTATGGGACTTGTATATGGCAGGAAAATTATTAATTGCTCTACTATTAAGTTAGACTTTTTTTATGTACACTACAGAAATAGCCGGCAAACGAGCTGACGATCCACCTGATGGTAAATGGCTATCGTCGCCCATGGACATCAGCAACTCCAAAGGCATCACTGATGCGTTACTGGCCAAGAAAGAAAGAAGAAATCGTGGCCGTTAAAAAGTTTTTAATACAATTAATAATTGAACTAACCAACATGCACCTCGAATTAACCAACAGGCGTCTGAAAGTCATATAATTTAAAAGACGTATTATCCAAAAGACGTATATAAAAATTAAAAATACATATTATTAAAAAGACGTATTATTAAAAAAACATTATTCAAAAGACGTACAATTCACAAGATGTAATAAACAGCCACAGAACGAATTTTGTACATTTCGTGCCAACACACATTGTACATTTGTACATTGTACATTGACCTTGACCTCATTTCAAAAAGTCGTATTATTTAAAAGACTTACATTTCCAATATTTCCTTATGATTCAAAAGACGTACAACAACATTTCTTACAAACACATCGACTTAATTCCACCAACCACACCACATTTCAGGGTAGAGTGGGAGCGCGGCTTCACATGGTCGCACTGGGCGCGCACGGTGCTGTGCGTGTGCGGCGCGTGCGGTTCGGGCGCGGGCGCGTGGGCCGCCGCGCAGCTGTTCGCGTCGCCCGTCGTGCGTGTGTTAGCTGCGGGGGCTGCGCTGCTTGTGTGCTATGTTGCTATACGGTGGGTTTGAGACTTTAATATGCTTGTATTGTTATTGCCGGTTTATGAACGGCTGATCAAATTTAGACTTAACTATACTAAACGCAAAGACTCGTGGCAGGCGGAGTAATAAAACGTGCAAAAGAGACGGCACACGGGCACAGAGATGCGAAACACTTAATTTCCATAAACAGTGCAAGTGCGGGAGAAAAAATGATGTGCGCCGTTTCTTTTGCACTTTTTATTACTCCGCCTGCCACGAGTCTTTGTGTTTAGTATAATGTAGTCGAAGATACCGCTGCACTCGTTCACCTAAAAGTGCGAGCAGGGTGAAGGATATTGCGCATAAGTGCGAGTGAGCGCGCAATAAGCTTCGCCCTGTCAACGAGTGCATCAAAATACTGCGGCTATTTTAACACGTATGTTAATTTCCTAATATAGTAACAGGGCTATTCTCTGGAAAATGAAATGGAGTTTCTGTAATGTTGATTACAGAAGTTAATTATATGTATATACATGGAATTTGTTTTTGAGATTTTGAGGTAAAATTTGACAGCTCTGTTACTTTTTTTATTTTTGTTTGTACCAAATATGTTCAAATCTATTGGGCTGACTAAAAAAACTTACCAATAGAATGATCTATTATTTCTGAGTAATAGTGGGTTGTTATTAAAAAATCGTAAATAATATTGAAACTGATGAACTTAATAATTGGCTATTACCGGGCTATGGTTTCCGCTCTCGATAAGAGGCTACCTACATACTATATCAAGGAGGTCAAGTGCTGGATATGTTGGACTTTTAGGTGTGCAGGTTTCACTCATAACGTTATTAAGCTAAAGTTATATTTCCAGATTCCTCGGCATGAACACAGTGTCCGCCTACCAACGAGCGAAGGTGTCGTCACTTAGAATACTGACAGAGCCAACGAACGAGGCCCACGTGGAACAGGGACAGCTATCGACCATCAGTAGCACCGTCACAGTAGAAATAGCCTCCAAAGCAGTACTCGAGAAGGCGCTCAAAGGAGAAGTCAAATAAATAAAATACAGTACAATAACTAACAATACATATGTGAATAATTTAATTCAAGATTAGGTGTTTTGCACGATATCATATCATATTGTCTGTGATTGATGAGACAATGAAGAAAGGATACATGTCATAAATAAAATACAATTGTGAATATTTATTTATGACAACATGAATACATTATTGAATAATGTCAAGAATACATCACAGTGTGTTATGTAAATTATTACAGTGTAATCATCACTTTTAATATGAACTCATGTTTATCATAAATACAGTTCGAGTGAATGTTAATGACAAAGAGGAATATTAAAATATGCAAGAGAAGCAAAATGCGAAGAGTGTTATATTGGAAATTACCAATATGGTGGCTATAAATCTGATCATGATATTTAAAAGATATCCCGTTATCCTTTTATCAACGTAAAACAAAGAAAAAGGTAATTGATGAGATGATACCTACATTACGTAATCTGCGTTATATCAATTACTTTGAATAGAAGATATTAATAATGTAATGAAGAACTTGAACAATCATTATAAATAGTGTGGTGTGTTGCGTAGCCTTTGGACTACCTTATGTACCATTGTGTACCAATTATGTACCAATGGTGAAGTACATAATTTAAAATTGTTCGGTTATACAGTACAAAAACAGTGATAGCTAGCTAAGTTGTACAAGACTGTTACAAGTGAATAAGTTAAACGTACAATCGAAGTGTTCTCGACTTCTGTCAATTTGCCAAATTCAAGTGTCAAAAGTGTAAGTTAATGAAGCAAGTGTTAGTAACTGTTACCGATAGAAGTTTTTAAAGTACTTTGAATTGTTTCAAAAATAATTATAAATAAAGAAATAAAAGTGTTAGGTGGTTCCTTTGTTTTTAAAATGTTATTTTCAAGCAGATTCGACCAAATATAATGTTATATCCCTCAAATAGTTGATTAATGAATGAATTAAAATGTAAGCCAAAATAAAATACAACGTTTATGAATCAAAACTACAGATTTGATGTGCACGTAATTTTGCCGGATTATAAAGATGTCAGCTGTCTTTACCATAATGACATTTTATTTGCAGGATAACTCTTGTATAAGTTGGTCGAATCTGCGCTAAGTAAATCTAAACGCGTAAGTGATTGTATGCGTGTCATATAATTTAAACCGGTTAGTTACATATGTTAATTATGTCGTATATACAAATAAATATATACAATTAACATCATAAGAGCGTTCTTTAAGAGTGAAACTGTCGACTAAATAGTGATTTTACTGTTAAATTGTTTGTTATTATGCAGTTGGATATCAAGCATTGTGTTGGTGTTACAATCCATAAAGACGCACATCACAAGGACGGAAGCAATAGCGACGCTCGCAATTAAGGCATACCCCACAAAGACATCATCCTATGTCAGAGATAGAAAGTTTGATTGGTTTACGTTTTTATGGATTAAACCATTTGTAGTGCGTCTTTTTGGACGAGTCTTATTTGGTAAACAATGTTGGCATTACTTTTTATTGAAATATTAATTTAAATCAGTCAAAAAAAATAGTTAATAGTACACAGAAATTCTTATTATTTTGTGTCAGCCTTACCTTTAAATTACAAATTGCGATAAAGACACTTTAAGATTGTTTATCAAATAGGGTTCGTCTTAAATACGGACTATAGATGCGTTCTCCGTCTGTGATGGTGGAATATTCAGCTCAACAATGTATCGCAGCTAAATTTTTATGTATATCATCCAGAGAAAAAATATAAACTCAAAAAAAAAAAAGAATCAAGCCAACTAGACTATAAAGCAGAGGCTTTTACTTGATTAGTGCAGACTATCACTTTAATGTTGTGAGTTTTTAGTCTGTCACCTGTAAAAATTAAATAGTTACCATTATATATTTTTTTGTTTTTTTGAACGTGTTTTTACTCTATCCCGAACGTGACGTCAATTTTAAATATTCGTCTAGTTGGCTTGACTAAGATTTATAATATTTACTAGTTTTCATCTGTGAACATTTTAACAAATTATTATGAAACAAAATATTGTCTGTACATGATAATCTCAAAAACCACTGCATATTGTCTTGCGTTTTTTATCTTTATATTGATGACAAAACCATAGTTTTGGTGTATGTAACATAAAATTTACTAGACGCCTGATAAAAAAGGGGCGTAAGTTTTATTGTCTCATTCTCAGTACGTAATTTGTGACGTAAAAGCCTAAAATACCTACATCGAAAAAATACGAAACAGTATGTACCCAAATGCGTAATACAGCGTTTTTATCATAAATTAAATCAATTTATACTTTATTTTTTGTTTCATAAAAAGTTTCATGTTTTGTTTCATTATTGAATTGCATTTTAATAAATTATTTTTAAACTTATATGACTTGGTGATTTGATTTTTACGATTGTGAGTTAGTGATGGAAGTTTATTTTCATCATCCGAGAATACTTATAAAGAGGTAAAATGCTTCTGAACCTTCCAATTTCTACGACCAACGTCTTTTATATAATAATTTTTATCAAATAGACGTTTGATGACGTTTGGTTCAATCAAATCAAAAAATTTTAAAGGATCAAAAAGACAAGATCATTATGTTTAAATATACTTCTTTTACTATAAACTATCATCATTATATTTATTACTAGTTGTATGAATATTATTTTATCTTGTGTTCATAATATTATAAAAAAGACGTTTAAAAGTATCGTTGAATTATTTTTTTAAAACCAAACAAATACGTTCATAATTCAATTTGCCTGACTTTGTTAATACAATACTTATTTTTAAAATAAATAAGCTAATGCTTGAATACAAACTCACCTTCCTTATGGTAAGTGGAAAGAGGCGTGTATGATAAAGCGATAAACTTAGGAAAAAAGCCTACTTTTAGTTTAGGCGAGTTACTGACGGATTTCGTGACATGACGACATTTCTAGACACGCGGAGCGTGTCAAGTCAATTTCTTAGCTAACAGAATTGACGAGCAGCACCGTGTGTAATATTACACGAACCATTTGGAGCCACTTTTGACCACCTCATAACTCAAAAACTATTCAACATAAACCTGTCAAATTTGGCTCATTTATTAAGATTTGCGAAATACATACGTCTTCCAAATTTCATAAATACATCTCAAATGGTTATTTAGATATTAACGTCCAAAAATCGAGAAATTTAACACTGACTGACCTATAGATCAAAACTATATCCAACTTCCAGGTGACCTAGAAAGTTAAAATTTGGCATGCAGATAGGTAGTCGGGTGAATACAAAGGAATAAATCTGAAAGTAGTAAATTTTTATCATTTTATGATAATTTTTCAAAAAATTGATTCTATTAGAAACACTTACTTAAAATGCCTGAAATTTAAGAGTAGCAATCAAAATTGATGACATCTGGTCATTATGTGGATTCCAAGGTGAATATATAACGAAACATATCAGTTTTAGTACTTTCTGAAGCTTTCAACGGGAGGAAGATGTTCAGTGTCCCAAGTGCCTGTGAGAAGTGCACAGCACATATACATTTACGTGAAGATTAGTGGTTCGTCAGGAGACGTTATTTCCAGTGTATTACGTCGTTTTATTTTTAATGTGTGAAAAATTATTTTTCTCTAATCTACAAGATTACACCACAAAATTTTGTATTATTTCCGTAATTATACCAGTTTAAAGTAATTCGAAGTATTGTTTCAAAATTTATTGTTGCACGATGTCATTGAACACAAACAACTTATCTGTACTAATAGCATAAAGAGGAAAGATTTGATTGTTTGTTTGCATTGAAGAGGCTCCGAAACTACTAAACCGATTTGAAAAATTCCGTCATTGTTGGGAAGCTACACTATCCCCGAGAGACATAGGCTATATTATATTTTCAATAAATTAGGGATCCTTAATAAAACTCCAATAACGTAACCCAAGGTGTAAAAAAATAAGAAAACCAAAGCAAAGCGAGGGCGGTCACTCGTAACTAATAAGAGTATAATCGACTTTCGTATTTATTACGATATTAAAATTGGGATTTAGTATTAATTATTATTTCAATATTTACCGGACATCAATAGTGGAAAATCATTACTTATAAATAATGAAATAATAGGTACCGTATTTTGGACCACGGCGCACTAACTACAGATTTAGTTGATGAGCACGATACCTCCTACGTAAGTTGTTGTATCCCCAAAATCGCAATTTTACAGTAGAGCATTTTAAAGTTTCAAATTGGAATAAAAACTGCATTTATCATTGTATCTTTGTGAAATTTGGTATATGTATGTAATGAATGGTATTCTTGATTACTAACCAAGTCAAATGTAAAACTTGAATTAGTTGCAGTTAATTTCTATACAAAAAGTAATGATATCCCATCAAAAACATAAATGTAAAGTGAGAGTCAATTTCAAAAAAAAAAAAGAATTGAGATCTAGATGGGTGCCAATTTCTGTGTAGAAAAGCCTAAAATTTTAGTCACAAGAACATGTAATTCAAGCTTTACATTTGACTTGGCTAGTTTTCATTAGTTAGCAACCAACAAACCAAATTAGAGAAGAGTGTCATAAGTCATCAACCTAACAGATTTGACGAAGCTAATTACATAGATATAATATAGCCTAGGTAGGTACGTGAAAACTAACCAAGTCAAATGTGGAGCTTGAATTACATGTTCTTGTGACAAAAATTTTAGGCTTTTCTACACAGAAATTGGCACCCATCTAGATCTCAATTCTTTTTTTTTTTTGAAATTGACTCTCACTTTACATTTATGTTTTTGATGGGAGTTAATCTTAACAGATAATACATATAAACATAATACTTTACCACCATGTAATACATTGTTCTTCAATTCTTGAAATAACCATTATTTTACACAATTTGAATGCAATACAGTCACAGGAGAGAGAATGCAGAGTAATTAAACATTAAATTTATTTATATCTTAGTCGTGGGTGAATAATATACACAAAACATCACAAAACCATAGACATAATACTACTAGACTAGACAAGCGGGCCTTCTTTGCGTCACGTCATTAGAAAGAGAAAGAGACCAAGGAGACTCGCGTAACTCGTAAGTAAGACAAGGATAGGTTTACCTCCTGCCTTTCTTCGCAGCGTGACGGTTTCACTTACATATGCTCAGATACCTTGCCTAGTCTAGTAGTATTATGTCTATGCACAAAACACGCGATTATATTATCAATTCACATCGTATCTACTGTGGTCGGGAATCTAACTTGGACTCTTCTGAAGGTAGAGTTACTAACAAGAAACCAGATCTTCTGAATTGAAGCGTTATGGTTAGGATAAACATAAATAGTAGAAAATAGCTATTTATCTAGTTAACGTCCATTTTATTCGATAACAAATCATGTCATTTATAGTCGTCGTTTTAACCAAAATCTCAATGTGATGTGTGTGAATCTGTTAAGACTTATAATTCCATTAGTAGTGTGGTAGTGAACTCATTTGATATATGAGACTAGCGCTCTGCCTGCGGCTTCGCCCGCGTTTCCTGGGATATTTAGTACCCCATATCTTACTCCAGATCATGGTCTACCGCTTTGCTAAATTTCATGAAAATCCGTTCAGTAGTTTTTGTGTGAAAGATATAAAGAGTACGGCCGACGTATCTTGGCGCGTCTGAACTTCGCGCAGAAGGCTGGGCAGTAACATAATTCGGCAATGCTCGGTACGCGGCGTATTGCCTCAGACACGTTAGCATGATCGTGTCGCTGTCTCTGTCTTAGAGCTTGTCCACATCTCCACGTCACGACGTCGTCAACGTGGAACTGTGCGGTAACGTGCAACGTTACGTTGCCGCAACGTGCTAGTGCACGTTACGGCGACGTCGCAGTGGGACGACGCGTCGGCCGTCGCACCGTCGTCCGACGTGGCACAATGCGCTTGCTCAGTTTAGGGCTGTTGATGTTTTTTAAAATATCGGATTTTCGATATATATATCGATATTTTGATGTGAAACATCTTTACGCGAGGGGTAAACCTGATTTTTGGCATGGTGATATAGGCCGTGGCGACGCATCGCCGGCAATATGAAAAATAATAATAATAACACAATGTGGGTAATCATAAATAAACTTGGTTTGATAGGCTGTAGCATAGGGTACGACAAATTCGAAACTTCAAAACAAGAAACTGTGGCCTATTTTATTTGGATATTGTCGGAACCAGAGTTCAAATACTGGCGAAGTGATAATTTTATTCTTCTAATTTATTTTTTTAACAATTAAATATGTCTGACATCAATAATCTCTGATGATAATAATTGAGTTGTTGCGATTTTAAAGAAATTTTTGAATTAAAAATTTTTGTATATGAAGAAAATAAATGTTTATTAAATAAACTATCATAATATTCTGGAGAAAATTCGTAATATTGTATTTTTTCATCATTCCATATTTACCTAGCCTAGCTATTGCTAGCTAATGCTAGCGCTATTGTCGCAGGATGGTAGTAGGTACTGGAATCTCTATTATCAGTATACAACTGGACACTATTTCAACTTTCCTCCCATATGAGATGGCTCTCCTTACCCTCTATACTCCATGGACTAACTGTCTTGACAGTTTCATAATATATATCTACAATTGGATACTCGGCATGTTCCACTACGATAAATTATTTTCTGATAAATATGACAGATCAGTGTTTTTGTATTGACGTTGATGCACCATCGTTACAATAATTGTCTTCCAATTGTTGTATTGTAAAAGTAGAAAAACGACTTTATCAATGGACTGAATGTGCTTAATGCATTGCTTTAGTGGTCTCAAACCATCTTCGGATTATTACCTTTCAAATGAAACCATTTTGAGAGATATGGGTTGAATGGTTTCAGTGTCTATATAGGACATCCATACAAACATTTTTGTGTAATATATATATGTGTATATAGATTGGATATCAGTGACTATTTTGTGAGACACGTTCCTGCTAGATTGTTTTGCGAAACTTTGCAACGCACACAACATTCCATTCAGGTTTTTTATAAATGTATTAAAAAGTACTCGATACCTGGAGGTATCGATACTTTTGATGCGATGCTGGTATCGAGTAAAGTATCGATACTTTTAAAATTTTGCGTAACCCTATTAAAGAATGTACCAGAATTTTACAAGCCACGGCGACGTGTAACGTTGCTGCGCCGTGACGTGCATTTTTACGTTGCGTTAACGTAAACTTGCACGTTGCGGCAACGTAACGTAGCACGTTACGGCACCGTTCCACGTTGACGACGTCGTGACGTGGAGATGTGGACAGGCCCTTACATGCGCTAAAGATCGCAAAGCCTATGTTCAGATGCGCCAAGATACGTCGCCCGTATTGTAAGATCCATATATCCTCACAACTTTCACATTTTTATTTTAAAGTAGGAGTTGGATAGGATTGTAAATGGCCAGGAATACATTTCCATATAGAAGTAGACAAGTTTTATCCTTGATTTAATTTGCATACTTTAATATCGTCTAGGTAATACTGATTCAAAAGTGTTGGATTTAATAGTACCTTCGTTTTAAATTATAATTATATTATTGTGCTTAGTCAATTAAAATGACTATAGATATATTTGCTAAAGATGTATTTTAAAAATTGATGTCCTATTTTGCTAGATATTCTATGTTGATACGGTGTAAACTCTTGTAGAGTACGGTATTATAAAGAATTTAAAAAGAAGACTTACATTAATTATTATAGATTAAAATTTTTCACTCTGTTCTGAATTCCACTGAATTCAATTTTTTTTCCAACTTTCAACGACAAAGACCCCCATTTTGAGTAAGAAAAATTGAATACCGACTGGTTGGGCCAATCGCTTCTAACTTGGGTTTTTATACTTACATATATCTATGAATCTGGCTAATATAATAAAAAAAAACATTGTATATAATAATTATAGGTATTAGGTATATAATAATGGTTTAATGTCTTTTTTCAAGAAGTAGCAACCTTGACGCATAATATTTATAACATACTAGCTGCCCGGACAGACTTCGTTCTGTCAAAAGTTTATTTTTATTTTGAGATGTAAAGTATCTTATCTTTCAAGTTGGAGCAAACTGCACACGGTGTGCAAATTTGATTGAAATCGGTTCAGTAGTTTAGGAGTCCATCGCGGACAAATAACGTGACACGTAGTTTATATATATTAAGATTTTGTACCATGAAAAATTTCTTAAGCTGCCGTTACGCTGCTGTCAGTTGCTGTTCAATACTTAGGTATAGAAGCGATGGAGGTGTATAAAGTAGGTACCTATTTATTTTTGGAATTTTCTTAAGATTTAAAGTCTGAGAATTTTTTTTCTACAAATAGTAAATTAATATACACATTTTATAGTTTAGAATCTTTAGATGATTAATATATTAATCAAATCTTTAAAGCAATTCCACTGTGTAAAGATTTCAATTCAATGCAGCAAAAAGCATGGAGAATAGAGGTAAAGGAGAACTGACTCATAAGGGGGAAAGTTGAAAAATGTCCAGCTATAAGCAGTAAACTGGCGCAAGCGTAGGTAAATGGTATGGTATGAATGTAGCAGTTGCTGACGAATTGAAGTAAACAGTCCTGTATACAGTGGCGTAGCTAGCTCTAAGGAGGCCCCATATCAATATTTGTTGTGGGGCCCCCTCAGCGTCAACTGTCTAATATAAAAGGAGTGCCAACTGTTGCGGTCGTAGGCCGTTGGCGAGCTTTTTTTGCGAGTGTTAGTGGGGGTCCCGTATAATACGGCGGACGGGCTGATATGGCGGTAGCTACGCCCCTATCTGTTTATCAAACTTCAACTGTTTACGTAGTCCTTTACCCTGTTGCTACCGTGACGCCACCAATTTAACGCAGTTAGACGCACACTTTTACACAACAGAGTCATTTCTTCATTACCTGTAGTACTCGTATACTTCATGGCAAAAAGTGTTTCTTGGTTATTCTTTGGATCGGGGCCGATGATACTTGCGGTATGGCGGCTCAATGGCTCAATGGAGACGATGGTCAGTTACAAGTAAGTCTAGTAATGGATACCTAGGTATAAGTCATAAGTACCTTCTATTATGTCTTCTGTGGTGGCAATCAACCTGCTGCATGGGACATAAAACAGTGTTTTTTTTAGGTAATTTAATAATATGTCTTATTTATAATTAAAGACGTCTTCTATAGTATATCATCGAGTACCTACCTACGTTTTAAGCTTTCACGTTTATTTCAAATTATGATTACCATAATAATATGATTACCTGAATTTCACACTGACAGATTTACATTAAGTAGGTCGTTTAATATTATTTTGGTAGATACAAATAACTAAGAAAAAATATTTTTTACTGTAACTTCAAAACGAAATGTGTACTTAACATTTTTTGAATACTGCGATTATGCAATAATTTTTATTGATAAAATATGCTTAATATTAAAATTATGACCTAAAGTAAGTTATAATTAAGAATATTTGGGCAATAATAATAAATTTTGTTTTGTGATCACAGTGTTAATACGTTGTTTTATTTACACACGACATTTCGAAAATCTTGTTCGTAATATTATACTCAACCCCTTGGAATGATTGTGGTTGCAATGTTATGGTAAATAGTGTTCATCAGACTGGGAACTTGATGGCAAATAGCAGTGACGGATTAACCCTTAATCAAATTAAGCAATTGCCTAGGGCATCACGTATGCGGGGCACCAGAAGAAGCACAAAAAGCACAAAAAACCACGTTGACATACGGATAGGGGGGCCCACAGGCGTGGATTGCTTAGGGCATCAAGTAGTCTTAATCCGTCACTGGCAAATAGTGACTGCCTATGGAGTTCATGGTCCTCTGCAAAGTTTGCAACTAGCATGCCGCATCAGCAGACGTTAAATTCACTTGATGACGACGTCCGAGATATTAAGATTAAAGATTTTCCATAAGTTTTTCCGAATAAGTTTTGTATACAGGGTCTTTTCTAATTAGTGGAGCTATTGAAGAGAAGATAGAATAAAAACATTATTTTTTTACTTAAATTACGTTCTGCTATTTTGTGGAAGAACTATCAGAGTTAGGTACTTGGGAAGTAAATATGTATTATCAAAATATCCACTCACCTTACTCACTCAGTAAAATATTGCATTTAAAATGTTAATTGGTCTCCGTCGCCCATGGTAGCCAATAACACCAAAAGAGAGCTTCTTTTCTTCTTCTTTCTTCTGGACAAAAAAGGAGCTAGGGGGATACTGCGGGATTATCACTATGCATGAATATCGCTTAAGTCAGCTGCCAAACGCTTCGTCGTGTTCCGGCTGGGGGCATGAAAGCCAATTCTTTCTTTTGTTTTTCTACTGTATTTCTTGGCCTCAATCAGTTCATGGGCGACGATAGCCACTTACAGGAGGATCGTCAGGACGTAAATCGGCTATTTCCATAAGAAAAGACGACGACCTGTGTGGCTCAATGGTTACCATGCCGGATCGCTGCACCGAGGGTCCTGGGTTCGATTACCAGCGAGGTGGAAATTTGAATGATGAGTTTGAATTTCTGTTATCTATCGGTCTGGGTGTGTGTGTCCTTGTATAGTGTGTTGTCCATGGCACTCACGATACAGGGAATCCTAGTGTGGGGGCTATGAGTGTGAAGCGTTATTTAAAAAAAAAGAGAACTCTGCTGGAGTTACAAAGATAATAATTATCTTAATTATATAATTATAATAATTATACATGAAGAATTATTCTTCATGTAAACTTGCCTTTCGCATTATGCAAGTAGCTGTACCTAGGTACCTACCTAACTCTCAAGTGAATGTTTAACTTTTCGATGTAACCCTAGAACATAGAACAATGCATTGAACCAGCTTGAACTTAAAGCTAGCCTTAGCAAATATTGCATAAGGTATAAATAGTCTGTGCGGCACTGCATCGATTTTCGGTATAAATTTGGCCGGTCGCCAGGTCGACACGAAGGTCGCGGTCGGTTCCGTGTGACGCGTGAACTTTACAGAAATCTGGTCATATTAGGTTTATTTTAGGATAAGGGCTGATGAACAATATTGGAATAGAAACTAAACGGTCACTCATAAAACATAAAAAATGAGAGGAGTAAACTCACAATAATCGAAAGTCCCACGAGAACATAATGTATGCGTCGCATAATGTTGGCTTCGCTCGAGAATCGAACCTGGTAGGTTACGATTACGAAAAAGCAGTGTCAATGTGAATGTGTGAGGCCAAAAAGAAATAGAGGAACCTTATTGCTAATGGCACTTAAGTAACCGAAATAAAAAAATCTTGATAAAAAATAACCGACTTCAAAATTAGGGATAACTCAAAAACTGCTAGTCATATCTTGCTCCAATTTAAGTGGGACAACATGACAAGCGCCAGCTTTCAAGAATGATCAAAATCGGTTCACCCAGTCGAAACTTCTGAGGAACAAACATAAAAAAATACAGTCGAATTGAATACCTCCTCCTTTTTGAAGTCGGTTAAAAACAACGATTATCAAGTAAAAATAAATTTAAAAATATTTTTGCATCTATAGATGCAAGGTAAAGGGAGTGTAGGCGTTGTTGGCACAGTTCCTTTACATCTTTCATCTCATTAAGATGAAGGCGTTCCTACCGATATCAATACTTCCTGCTAATAGTATATAATATTTTATTTTATTTATACTTTATTTATAATATAAAAAATGTGATAGTTTTTAAGGACGTTTGTTACTATTTTACACATAAACTACTGAACAGATTTTCATGAAACTTAGCACACAGGTAGACCAGGATCTGGAGTAACATATGGGGTGCTTATTATCCCGTAAAATGCGGGCAAAGCCGCGGGCGGAGCGCTAGTTTTGGGGATAAACTTAGTTTAACTTACAACTAGGTACATATTTTTATTTATTTAAATTCAAATTCAAAATCATTTATTCATGTAGGTATCTTTGATACACTTATGCACGTCATTTTTTTAATGGACCAGCTTTTCGGAAAGGTGCTTTGTCATGGAGGAGAAGAAAAGCCGAAAGAAACTCCTCAGCACATCTTTTAAAAATAAAATACATTGGTATATTTCTTACAAAAAAGTATCACTAGCCTGTACGGAACTGGTTGCAGATCTGGTCATTTCTAGCAGCATTTAAACTTTTGACCTTAGAATTATGTGAAAGGTACGAAGGCGGACTTAATGTTAAAAGCATTCTCTGCCAGTCAACCTTCGGGAAGTAAGAGAAACATCGACGGCGGTATCATGAAAACCGGTATTAGAACCCTAAAACGTGTATCGTCCCAGATATAGGTACTTAGTTATGTACAATTTAAAAATTCATATACCGCCTACATCCAATTTTTAATGAATAGGTATGTTTATGGTCGAATTTTAACCAAAAATTACATTTATTTATTGCCAAAATAAATGTAATGTTTGGTTAATTTTTATTGCCTGTGTTTATTGCCTGCTAAAAATAAATAACAATTATTTGCAAGCGTGGGTGCCATTTGAAACTTTCAAAGGCGTAGGCTTTATATGTCGTACAGCGAGCGTAGTGGACGGGTTACAAACGATATGTTGGGAAAATACGACAGTTTACTTTAGATGAGTAGCCAATATCATGGATAGTCCAAAAATCTAATAGATACTAATAAAATAAAGAGGAAAGATTTGATTGTTTGCATTGAATTGGCTCCGAAACTACTGAACCGATTTGGAAAATTCTTTCACTGTTGGGAAGCTATACTATCCCCGGGTGACATAGGCTAGGCAGGTGTAGTGTATGTGCACAGCGCGCAGTCTGGATCTGGCGGCCGAGCCGAGTACAGCGCAGACGTGCGCTTTGTCTATACATACATACCTTACCTGTTACAGAGTAAAATGTGTGTATTATTGACCCTCTAAACACCACAAGTGGCGACGTCGGAAAAAACCAATAAGGAATTACCAAAACATTGTTGGAAGAAAAGAAGGAGTAATGCCCTTGCTTGCATACGTTCGGGCAGGCAAATTCCTTACGAATATGTTCTATTATATTCGTATTTGAGTAAGTAAAGTGTATTATTACATTACAACCACATAATTTATATGTGGGGATACCTAATTGCGTGCACTTAAGTAACAATTATTTGAGTGTTAACGTTTTAAGAACTCGGCAACTAAAGTACCACTACCATATTTGTACAGAAAATGGTTGTCTAAGCATCAAAACTAATTAAATACTTCGAAGGCCATGCAAATCATTTTGTTCACAAAGGGCCATGCCTCAAGTAATTATTTCAAATAGACCATACATTTCCTATGATATTGCTGTAGGAAATTGTAGTATGTGAAAGAGTAATTTATTTCGTTCTTATTTCAAATAAAGCTACCGCATCACAATAACAATATCCTAAGTTTTGTTTGTATTTGGTGGGTAATTAATAAAAACGTGAAACTCCACGTTACCCTTAAAATACCTTAGAAAGAAACGATTAAGAATCTACCCCACTTATTAATATAATGCTGTGGTTAATGTTTTCATAATTTCAAATACCATTCTGCAATGAATCTAAAAGATTATAAGTATCTTAACAAGTTTTAGATGTAATTTTGCTTATTAATTAGCAATTCAATAGAATTATTATGATCACGCCAATACAGTTCACTTAACGATCATGCCTATACAACCATATTAAGGAAGAACCTGTAAAGTAGCTACAAGCAGTGTGTTGTGCATATGCACATAATATGTAAAAAGTTATTATACCTTACAATCCGTATTACGTAGTAATATTGAAGCATCAATTATGTTAATATTTTTATCGTTAAAGCCAATATTAAATTAAATATATTGATAAAATAATTAACTATAGCTACGTCAAGGTTCACGCAGGTTGTACGGGTCTATCCCACTTGTCCCGTTACAAGTGTTAAGTCCGTATTGGGCACGCAAATTTGAGCAAGACTCGTAAGGAGCTTGCTAATGTACCTTGAGTACAAAAAGGCCTGCAAGGGGCACGCAAATTTGAACAAGACTCGTAAGGAGCTTGCTAATGTACCATGAGTACAAAAAGGCCTGCAAGGGGCACGCAAATTTGAAACAAGACTCGTAAGGAGCATATTAATGTACCTTATGTACCTCGAGTACAAAAAGACCCGAAAGGGGCACGCAAATTTAAACATGACCGTAAATACTAGGAATGGCACATTTCACTTATCACTGGATATATCACTTGTTACAATATACTTCATTTGTCACACCAGTGACATGCAACGAAACCGTCCGTTACATTTATCGCGAGAGTGATTCCACCACAGTATTCCCTTTACTGTGACTTAACGCCGGCCACCGGCCAAGCTAAATATAATTCACAGAATTCCATCCTGCGAAAGAGAGAAAGCAACATTTGTGACTTGAGCCGTGCGTGAGCAAGAGCGACACAGTGCCACCAGCTAGAAGAGAGAATTTGCTTAAGTGAAATTGCATCTTATTCTCAACGTCATTAGACTTTAGTTTGACTAAATTTTTTCAACTTGCTTAATTAACGCGACGTTACAAAAACTTCAAATGAAATAAGTCTTATTGCAAACAGGGTAAGGTTTTGATTGAACTATGTAGGTACTTGTAATTCACTGCGACATGTAACAGACGGAATAAAATGCACCCACTGTGACAATATCGTCACTGATAAAATATAACGGTCGTGATTTGTCACTGGTGATATAACAGTGACAAAAATAAATAACTTCACGGACATGATAGTGAAATAAAAGTGGCGATATTTTCCATCACTAGTAAATACGCAAATTTAAAGACAGCCGTAAGGAGAATGCTACTGTACCTTGTATACAAAAAGTGCCCGAAAGAAGCACGTTATTATTGTCATTATTGCTTCTATATATCATTGCTTCTTGTTTGTATAAATACAAATGAACTTTAGTGTTTCTTGTTAGCTTGACCGATTTGACTATGTTTGATTCAAAAATTTTCGTTATGGCTCAAGGATGGCTGTTTCGGGAAGAAAAAACAAAAGTTCTGGGTAAAGTGACGTGGAACATTTTTATGTTCAACCAAATTATTAAAGATATTGAAGTATAGCCTTTGCGGTAGTTATTCAATGTAATGAGTATTTCCTATTAAAGATATATTAAAATTTAAGATGGATGTACTATGGAGAATTCTAAAGTTCAGTCTAAAATGTCAGAGATATTGTAAGGCTTTTATAGCTAAAACATAAATAAATTGCGAAAAAAGTTTGCAACTTATTGGGTAACTACCACAATTGTCATAAAATAAATGAAGGTACGGAGTATAATAGGTACTTGACTGGGAGTTCTGAGGAATAAGCCAAACAAATCGATATATTGAATTGCTGCTATGGCAAGTCATTCGAGTTGATGAGCATTATACATTATACTGTAATGTATTTTGTATACAAGTGGTATATGTATAATATACCGTAATATATACTGTCAATTATAAATCAATGTTTTAAGGCTACGCAGTCATGTAACTGTTTCATAAGAAAAAAGCCATGCATACACGATAACCGCAAATATTTATAAATCAATGTTTTAAGGCTACGCAGTCATGTAACTGTTTCATAAGAAAAAGCCATGCGGACATGGTGCCCGCAAATATTTATAAATCAATGTTTTAAGGCTACGCAGTCATGTAACTGTTTCATAAGAAAAAACCATGCATACACGATGCCCGCAAATAATCATAAATCAATGTTTTAAGGCTACGCAGTCATGTAACTGTTTTATAAGAAAAAAGCCATGCATACACGGTGCCCGCAAATATTTATAAATCAATGTTTTGAGGCTACGCAGTCATGTAACTGTTTCATAAGGAAAAGCCATGTATAAAAGATGCCCGCAAATATTTATAAATCAATGTTTTAAGGCTACGCAATCAGGTTACACTTGTAAAAATGTTACATTTGTAAAAAGCCATGCATACACGGTGCCCGCAAACATTTATTAATTAATGTTTTAAGGCTACGCAATCAGGTTACACTTGTAAAAATGTTACATTTGTAAAAAGCCATGCACATACACAGTGGCTGCAAATATTTACAAATTAATATTTTATGGATATGCCGTTATGAATATCATTGAAAGGCAAAGATGTCTGTTGGATATGATTCATAAGACACCATTTGAGATGTCTGATGGAGATGATTCCCATCATAATCGGCCACATTTCACTGATATGAAATCGTGGGATGAAATAACAAATTGCAGGTTTTCAGAAAATTACCCCAATCAATATGAAACGCAAATACCAAGTAAAGATATAATGTGGCATCAGGATTCAAGTGTTATGTAAGGAATCAAAAGTAAGACAGTTATTATTGGTATGGTATATTTTATTCCATTAATGTGTTAACATTCCATAACTTCTTTTGAAGTAAATTTGAATCTGATCACGTATGTAATGTACAGTGACATACTTGCGTCATTGACGATTCATTATTTTATAATAATACATTACAGAAGAGTATAATATTATGTATTATGTGAACATAATACGTTCACATAAATGTATCACATGTTTGAGCAGATTATGATACATGATGACAAACGACAGCAGTTATGAGTTCATGGTAACGGACTCGACTTTTATGATAATTATATTCAATTTTTTTTTTGCAATTCGTAGATAATATAATCCGCAATAATTTATTGGATATATTATTATTATTGGAAAAATAAAGGCTCATCCATGTGGCAATAAACAATTAGAGACTCAGAAGATTTATCTAATATCTTTACTTGCAATGTAAATGGTAATATTTTTGAGCTGCCAAAAAAAAAAAAAAGGAAATATGTCATATGATTTTGTCTCCATAGTAAAGAGACAATGAGACACTGAGAAATAGAATAGGGCTAGTCCAATAAAACACGAAGTTGTACTCAACTATTTTATGTAGATACAACTTATTACTAATATGACAGGCCTTCAGTGAGATAACTCTTGCTTCTGGCTTGCATCCAACTTGAACCATCTGCAGAACGACAACACCTTAGGTGTTTCTCTGCGTTCTTTTCATGTAAAATCGACATAAATACGCAAGTGATGGCTAATGACCAAAAGGTTATTTTAATCAGCTTCCATACTTTTCACGAAATTATACAATAAAGTACCTACCAAGGGCAAGGTTCATACTGTAATTATTGAATATGCGTTAACAAACTGGTTCGATTTATTTATGTCAGACTTAGCCAAGAGGTTGCTAAAAAAATGTGATGAATGACAGTGCTAAGAAGCAACTTTAGAGATTTATCTCTGAAACAATGCGGTCCGAGGCTCGTCGTATATTTCTGTATTACAGATCTATCAAGTTTAAAGTGACGTTGATGTTGTCGAAGCTGGAAGCACTAGATCTCCATCTAGAAGCTGGAGTGGCCACATCAATAAGTCGAATGTAAGTGTAAGTGGGTGTGACCGTGCACGCAGGAGTGCCAACTCACAAAGCATTCTCACACAGAGTGCTGTTCAACGATTGAAAACTCCCCTGGGAAGCAAAGGTGATCTGAATTCGTTTTCCTATGACTTTGGTGAATAATAAAAACTATAACTTAAAAGTCGTTAAATTACATACTAATTCTTACATGACAGGTTAACCAAATTCCCAGAGAATCATTACTTAACTGGGTAAATTGATAGTGAACCAAGAGTTAATATAATGAAGAAAATACTCAAGTTCGCATGATAATTAAAGATACAATAAAATTGGTCAGCTGTGATCGTAGTTTTACAAGCAATTATTTTTAAAATTAATAGAGATTCTATCGCTCCTATTCTAAATATCCCTGTGACTTTAACAGTGTAAATACTGGTAGAATAAAATAGCTAAGTATTAAATGAATAGGTGGCCAGTGGTTTGAATTCCTTAGTGACAAGAAATGGAAATAATATCACATAGGAAAATTGCTTAAAGTTGACCGTTATAATGCGCGGAGTGAGTTGTTTAAACTGTAGACAATTATATTGATATCATGAATTAAGTCTCGTTAAATGACTCAAATTCTCAATATTTACGTTTGAAAATTTCGAACTACCTCCAAATTTTGTGGCCTACCCTCAACATGAAATGAAGTACCCCCAAAAAATTTAAACGATAGCTCAGGTAGGGTCGAGCTTTAAAACAAAAAAAAAAAAAAGATGCTCTGGTTTGTGTTGCTCTTGTTACAGATAAAGCCACGATGCTAACCTATGAGCATAGCAGCAACCAACACGTACTTGAAATAAATAAAGAGTGTTGTTGGAGTTTCTTACCTTAGAAAAAAAAACAGGGCTAAAAATCATAATAATAATAGTAACTTTTGCTATATTTGAGAGATTTCCAAAAAAACATTTAAGTTTTGTTCTAACTTAGTCTTGGAAACAAAGATATTGTTAGGGAAATGCCTGTAAGTCATGTACCAGTCGAGTACCTATAAATAATGATGATACTGAATGATACTGATACGAGATGGAGAGTGAGACTCGAGAAAGAAATTTGTAGTTGTATTTGTGTGTGTGCGTATCAGCTAGGAGAGCCGTAGCAATAGAGGGACTTACTCGAGATTTTTTCAGATGTTGTGTTGTTACTTTATTGAAGTAGACGACTGTGGTGCATGGCTCGGGTTAATCTACCTCCAATGCTACATTTGATGTTTGTTAAACATACAATTATGATGTACTTACAAGAGTTATATTTGTTGTATGTATCTCCAATTGACTTGGTATGCGAGTAAGATATTTTTTTTATGAAGCTTTCAATAAAATATGAAATTTCAATAACACAGTAATGTGAGAAACAGGGATTGACAGGTCTATAATTCAATTAAAGAAAAGAGGGAAACAATATGTGGACAGTACAAAGGGAGTTACAGATCCTAAATTGGGTACTTATAGAAAAATATATAGATGAATAATAAGTACCTGAGGCTAACAGATGGACACCAAACTTTAACCCTGCCCTCACATAGAGGTGTGAGTTTTGATGGTGAAAGCGATGTACAGAAATGGGAAACACATGGTAAACAACAATAATGATAATGAATAACACAAAGAAAATACACGTTGGATATTAAAGAATTTGTTACTGTCAGATCTATACTATCTCGATGTTTGCAATATATTTATAATTTATAAATTTACAGAAATGCCTTACATTAAATTTAAAACTTATATTAAAAGCATTCTTGTGACGAAAGGATATTACGAACTAGATGATTATTTTAAAGACAAGTCTGCTTGGACATGAGTTTTATGAATATAGATTGTAATAGATGATAAGTGCTATTTGTAACTGTGAGCAGGGAAAAAACCAACCCGGTAGTTTCTTGCTGCTTCTTCTCCCGGGCCCTCTCACAGTAGGGCCTTGTTGAAGCATTGGCGTAACTTGCATGACTTTCATAAAGTGTTTGTAAACCAAACCAATTATTATAAAATAAAGAAGGGATGTAGTGTATGTGCACAGCGCGCAGTCTGGATCTGGCGGCCGAGCCGAGTACAGCGCAGACGTGCGCTTTGTCTATACATACATACCTTACCTGTTACAGAGTAAAATGTGTGTATTATTGACCCTCTAAACACCACAGCAGGTATATTATATTTTCAAAAAAAAATAGGGATCCTTAATAAAACTCCAATAATGTACCTAACCCAAGGTGTAAAAAAATAAGAAAACCGAAGCAAAGCGAGGCCGGTTACTCGTAGATATATAAAAATCTCGTGTCACGGTGTTTCTGGTCGTACTCCTCTGAAACGGCTCGTTAGATTTTAAAGTTTTTTGGAAGTTACACTTCTTTAAGCGCGTTATGAAATAAATGGAAAAAAAATGATGAGAGTGAAATTTTAAGATTTGTAACACGGACACGTATACATATGCCCCGTTCCTGTCCCGTACGGGGTAAAAACACGTTAAGTATGCATCAACTATTACTTACACATTTAACTATGACTGAAAAGCTTTCATTAGATTTTGAAAAAAAAAATCGTTCATACACGGCTCCAATAAGAAAAAACATTTAGACATGTTTTTGTGTAAATAACATTTAACTTTTATCTATAAACCGATTGAAGAAAAGTAACACCTAAAGCTTACTAAAATACACCACTGAAAATTTGCTGCATCTATTTAAAATCAGTTTATCCGTTTCTGAAATCAGCCGGAAAAATGCACAAACAGACAAAAATAAGTCTAATAAATAGGTAGGTACTTAGTCATTATTATGAGATCAATTACTATGTCCTTTTCCCAAAGGTTGTCTGGACGAGATCGCTCTATCGATAAGACCGCCTTTTGTACCTCATAGTTTCTGTATGTTCTAATGTAATTAACCTTTTTGGTGTAGACAATAAAAAGTAGAAAAGTATTCTCCCTATTAATATATTATTCTGATTATAATAATAAACATGAATGCCGGGTAATGCAGAACGCGGTACCTACTCTCACAAACAAATTTGAGTCTAGAAAATGATAATAATTTAAACTTGAAAATTAATATCGTTGAGTGATCACAAGCCCGACCCTTTCAATATGCAGAAATCTCTCCGCCTTTGCCCTAGGGGACATTGGGGAGCTAAAAATAGACCGTCGCCTCGCTCAAGGTCCGTGCAATGCGTACTGGCCGTTTCTAACTACGTTACTATGGTCATTCTATAGTCTGTAGTCCATTTTTAGATGAGTCCTCTTTGGTAAACCATCAGTGTCTTTTTGAAGTTCAATCACGCGGCGTAAAGATTAGGTACACGGACACACTTTTTATATTCATTTTTAATTAAAAAAAGGCTCTAAACACAAAATGAAAGTAATTTCAAGATGGATAATTATTTAGTGCCAAAACTAAATTATATTTATTGTTTTTTAAAATTAATTTAAATTAATATTGATTGTTTATGAAATAAGGATCGTATAAAAAACGGAGTGCAGAAACATTAGAGACCCTCTTTGCAATTTCTTAACACTGTAATTTAGTAATTAGTTACTTTACACTTTACACTGTACTGGGTTACTTTACACTGTCGTTTTTACACGTTCTAATTTATTACTAACACATATTTGTACAAATCTCCACCAATCCGCACTGGAGCAGCGTGGTGGAGTATGCTCTCCTCATCAAGAGGAGAGACCCGTGCCCAGTAGTGGGCCATTAATGGGCTGAAGCCATTTGTATAAACAATTTATGTTGCACTTTTTCTTCGTATAAACTTTATGTACCTACGTATCTATAACTTTATTTATGTAGGCATTATTCTTAAAAAAAAATCCTTCACGTATTATCCACGTATCTATCTATCTACACAGGATGAAAACATTATTTTCATGTTTGTTTCTTTCAGACGATGGTATCAGCCATGCAAATTACCACCAAGTGTAGCGCGGCTGTTACCAAGACTGGCTGGTACTCCGTGGTACTACACCATTGACCTTCAATGTATGAGACATGACGTATGTATATTGTATACCTATAGTTTGCTAGTAAATCGATAGCAAAAGGACTTTGTTTGTAAATAATTGTTTTTAATGGATATAGCCGGCCAACGAGCTGACGATTGACCTGATGGTAAGTGGCTGTCGTCGCCCATGAACATCTGCGACATCAAAACATCACTGATGAGTTGGCCTGGCTACGGAAGTCGTCAATATTTACAGTCAATCGCACTCTTGCCAATTGATCGTCTGAGCCGTCTCTGATGACTGTGGCACCGCACTGCATTAAAAATTTCGTAGTCCGTAGCTACGTCGCCGCTACGCCAATATTTGGCACTCCTTTGTTGAGAAAACTAAACCATCTGCGTGAATAAGTAACACATTTTACACATATTTATTTTGGTAGAAAAACTTATGTTCTTGTGGTAACTTACATTATGTGCCCCAAAGGGACTAGACTCAAAAATACATCATCATTAGTCTCATATTATTGTATAAACTAAGCACTTATTAATTTCATTTTATGTGCCTCTCTTCCCGCCAAATCATAAAAGAAATAGTTTTAAACCATTTTCAAACACAGTTTATAGTGCTCTTCAACTAAATCTGCATTTGGGCGTAATACTGGTAGCATTGAAATACATGTCTTTTGTATTTAAAAAAAAAATATTTTATGGACATAATAATAGAGTTGTTATTAAATTCATCAAATGTAATAACGATATATAACTATAACGAGATAATATAAAACGTGACATTTAATATTTTAATTTCAAAACTCCTATTTCAGTGCTACCAACATTATGCCTAAGTGCAGAATTAGTTGAAGAGCGCGATAGCCAGTTTCTCGAGATCATAAGTGGTACACGTCTTATACCAGATCATGTTTTACGTTTGTGCTAAATTTCATGAAAATTCATTCAGTATTTTTTGTCTGAAAGAGTACAAACATTTGTACAAACATTTATAATATTAGTAGCCTAGTAGGATAGTAGGATTCTTCATACGTTGAAATATAAACCGCCACAGTGAAGGCCAGAGACATCGCAGTTTCGCGAAAAAAGAAAAAAAACAATATCTAAAAAGCTATAAAATTGAGTTAAGTATAGAGAAAATTCAGAAAGACATATTGAATTGATCAGTACGGTGATAGAAACGCGTATATTCAATTAAGTTAAATATTCCTGGTGAAGAGCGACGCTACCCTAATGATCGATAGATTACCATAACACATTTTTCCTTCTACTCGTTTTACATAATGATATTAAAGGATCCACGAAGGAGAATGTTGAGAGCGATAATGACGAGGAAAGCATTTACTCATATATATGTACAATACAATAACTCACTTGCACATCAAAAATGAAAGATTACAAGAAAATTGTGTTCGAGATGAGATGACATACAAACATTATAACATTAGTTATTCATATCGCTACTTAACACCAGTGGGATTGTTGTCAAGCACTTAGACAAATTTTTTTTAAAAAAGATGGCCTTAACTTGTCGCTAGAAGTGGTCTCTTCCATACGACCTTGGGTGGAAAAACAGTAATAGAAGGAAAAAAAAGGCTAAGAGATGTACGTGCAAGATAAAAAGTTCTAATATAGGACAGACTTCGTAAAAGTTTTTTTATTATTATTTTGAGATGAAAGCTATCCTATCTTGTAAGTTGAATCAAACTGCACACGGCGTGTAAAGATTAAAATAGTTTAGGAGCCCATTGCGGACAAACAACGTGACACGTAATTTATATATATTAAGATATTACTCATAAGACTAGCTGACTCAGCATTCTCAGCAAACATTGTTCTAACAAAAAAATTCGATAGGGACACACTATAATTAGTGGTATAAAATATGCTTCACGATCTATTCTCATATCTCCCAAATATACACAACAAATTTCACTAAAATCGGTCGAGCCGTTTTGGAGGAGTGCGACCACAAACACCGTGACACCAGATTTGTAAGATTTGACATATTAGGTAATAAATTATTAGTCAAGAATAGTCACGCCACGGTCTATGTATTATTGTATCTATTATAATACTGCGTAAGGTCAGTGCCAATGTGCTCTAAACGTGACACTAAAATTGGTTCTACTGTCTACATATTGGACCAATGCTCAGTACATATCATTCAACGATTTCACGTGGTTCGTAAGAAAGAAATAGATGATGACGCTTCTTTTTGCTTGTGTGAAGGACATTGGTCTAAAATGTTCCGATATTCATAATTGGAATCCTTGATTTGAAATCATTGGAGGAAATATATTGTGTTTATTTATTTATCAAGAGCTATTTGTAAGTAAGCTGCAATCTCAGGCCGCAGCAGCAGCTCAGGCTGCAGCTCTGCAGGCTTAGGGAATCAGCTTAAATTTTCAATGGATTCGTTCAATTTTGAAAAAGAACAGGGAATCGTTTTTAAATATAGAACCTCCCGGCGCGACACAAGTTTCTGGTACTTTAGTACATTATACGTCAATGTTTCAGGATTGTATTTTCAAGACTGTAACATAATATAAAATATCTGTATACATAAAAGGGAAGATTTCCTATTAAATGCATGATCATGAAAACTCATGAATTGGCGAGGCACTATGACGACTGCATTTCCCGAAAACTGCCGATGATGCACGAAATTCGGCATACTGAAAACAAAATGGCCGAGATTTCCCGCGCATGCCCACCCCTAAACTTAAACCAGACGTAACGTCATCGTCATCCTAGGGACGTGACATCTGTTCAACCCCTTGTGTCGATGAAAATATTATATGTAATTTAATTTTAAAGAAAGATAGCAGAATATTTTGTAATGTAGATTTAAGTTAATTTTGGATATGTATTGCTGATCACAATATGCACGAGGAACATAATAATTATGTAGGAAGATTTAAAAGAGTTTTTATATTTAATGTGAAACTCGGTACTTTCTCTTAGCCGAACTTATTATTCTTTACTATTATACTAAAAGCATTTTTTTAGTATAAGCAGAAAAATTAATGTTTTATTTTAAATTGGACCTTGATTGATCCTTCCTAACCTTTTAAACAACAGCGCTAAATGGCCCACTTTTAGCAATTAATCAGGTTAAGGTTAGCTAATTGATAATTGTCAAGCTGTCGTTGCGTAGATATTTTTTTTATATGAATCATCTTAATTTGATTGTGTTCTTATGTAACAGTGTATATTATTAATAAAATATTTAGATACATGAACTCTAAGGGTGGCCACTCACGGTCAGTCCATCGCTTCAAATGCCGTGATATACAGCCAAAATTTGATCGTGAATGTGAAAAACTGATGGCGTTATATAAAAATCTGTATGTCCAATCGCGCCATTTTGACATATGTCGTTTGGCGTGGCTCCAAAAATGACGCGATGGAATGACCGTGAGTGACCACCATAAAAGTATGAAAAACATGGTGTGAACCAAATAATGACATGATGTCAACCAAAAACATTTCACATTTTTTTTTATATTTTTAAATATTTTTTGAACATCTTTTTAAATTTGAAAATTGAAGTTACTTTTTTAAGGATCCACGTTGATTCAATATGTAATTATTTTTATCAAGTTATTTCGTAATAATGCAAATGTTTACCTTTACACTCAATCATAAAATAAAAATGGAGTGGTTTATCTAAATTCGTTTTATTATTTGTAAACTGATGAATCTGTCTGTTTATTTAAACATAAATATTATTACGTTTTTCGATAATTTACCGAAATGACAGCAGAATTTTACTTATCAGAGAATTACGACAATCGCAAAGGTAATTAAACGTTAAATTTATATGAACACGACATGAGCACAAGTTATCTTAAAATACCTATAATTAGCCACTTAACATTTATCTTTATGCGTAAAGAGATTGATGGATGGCTAATATTAAAGGAGCAACATAATTATTTCACATGATTTTCCGTATAAGATAAGGTTGTTGGTTCAGTCAATACATATACTAAAAATATTTTTTTTACGTAGGTAGAAAGTACCTTGACAAAATTAATGGAAATAAAATATAAATTTATATTTCGATCTAATCTAGTTAGATCCAAAATAGCCGAACTTCAAAGAAATAGTATTCGAAAAGGGACACCTAATATTGCTGAACATATACTGAATAGCTGGTATATTTGAGGAGTTTAAAATTCTGAGTCATTTGGCAGCTGGCTCAAGCAAGAGGGTGATAGCCAGCCAGGTAGGCTTCGCAGAATGGTAGTACCAGTAATAATATTGACTTAATACTATTCATAAAATAATCCTTATGTGAAGCCATCCCATTCCTACCAAGCGCGTCAATATCTGTCTTCATCTCATGACACCCTAGTATGCCAGCATGGGATTGGAGTCATTATTATTATTTAACAATTTCAAATGCCGATAATATGTACAAAGAATTTTAAAGTTACATTAACTAAACTAAATTTTTGCAAGCATTCAAGTCAGCAACAATTAAAATTGCATATAATAGAAAACAGGAATATTTATAGTTCCAACTGACTGTAGTGATTCATTCAACTGGCGTTTACAATGATTTAAATTGCACACTCGTTAGTTTCAATTTATTTCCAATTTATCAAGTTCAAACATACCCATAGGAACTGCACGTGAAGGCGTAAAGCTATTTAATAAAATAAATCTGTCAAAACTCGTGTAAAAGTACATTTTTTTTTGTAAAAACTAGACCTATAGAACAAAAGCAGCTTTTAAAATTATGCCCCCGTTTATTACTTAAAACAAATATTAATTTATTGGGAAAACACCTCACCCAACTTCAATAAGGAATTAAGTTAAATTATGAACAAAACAAGGAACTTAGACCTGTCAGTCATTTAGGTAACTTTAAATTTCAGGGTAATATATGACCCCTTTCATAAATCGCCAATTCAGAATCCAAAACTCAGCCAGATTATCTTATTTTAGTAGTTAGTTATACATTCATATTTTTCCTTGGCTAACACCCGGGCCAAAGAAAATATTGTGTTCAAAGTTACACTGAAATCCAAAGTTAGCCAGGTTGACTGTACTTTCGGTATTTTCGATGGTGTCTCTTCCTGTCAAGTGTCGTTACAGGGTCAAAGCAAATTGGTAAAAATGTTTTACATTGTGAGAAATAATTGTTTTGGCTGCTGACGATGTTTTCATTTGTGTCTGAGACACATTAAATCTAAACGTTGTGCACAGTCAATTGTACATACGAAAACTGTTGTTCCTTTGTTGATACAGTTGTACAGTTAACATTGACCTGACTTTGACTATGAATGAAGAGAAGACGCATAGACCTAAAAATGTACCTATGTTTTCCTCTTCCATGTTTTCTTTTCTTAGATTTATCGATAGAATTTAACTAGGGTGAACATCTCTAACCCTGTGGCACTGTGGCAGTCAGTGCAGCGCGTTCGCCGCGGAAGTCCGCTCGTCGCGTTTGAATCGAATTTCGAATTTCCGTCAACTGAAAAAGGAAGTACGAGTGACCAGTGCTGTATGGATACGTTCTGAAATTAATGTATGTCAAACTTCTTTTTATCTATTTATAGTTTTTAAGTAACTCAGTATTCAGTTTTATTATTGTAAGACCATAATCATATTTGAAATTTAGGTATGATTTAAATTATATTCATAATATTTGTAATTTAAGTTTTGGCTCAATAATTCCATTCACTTTAATCGAGTTAAAAGATTAGAAAAAAGTAAAACACAAGAAAAAAGTAAACAGCGAACACAGGTTCAGACGTTATTTTTTTACTACTACGTTGTGCGTAAAGAAAAGATTTTTCAAATAAAAACGCAGCTTATTTGCACTAAATACAATATTTGTTTGTTGTTTTATTTAAATTGACGAGGAAATGAATGTGCGATTCGCAAAGGTTTGTGTACCGGTGTGTATTGATTTTGTGTGGGGGTGAAGGGTGAGGGGTGTTGCGCCGCCATGAGAAAGGTCAGGATTATTCCTGGCAATATCACGTGATAATTGCACGTGCTTCTTTATTTTGTCCTTCGTGGAGGCTGAGATAAGTATCGATCATCCAGTTCACTACACTTTTCGTGGTCCCATTATAGTGATGTAATGTCGATATCGTACGGTTACGTAAATATCGATACGAAGGCTAAGGCCGGCGAAGCAAATTTGACAATTTCTATAACTACTTAACTTAGATACGCCTAATGAGTAATTTTTGACTATATTTACTATTGAAGCCCTTTCATCGAAATTGATTTATACATATAACTAGGACTTTGTGATAATTTGAAAATTCTTGTTATAAAATTTTGGATTACCTATTCCTAATAGTTATCTATAGGTACTAAATATTATATAAAGCTGAAGAGTTTGTTTGGTTGAACACGCTAATCTCAGGAAGGCTATAGGCATATAACATCATACATTTTAGTAGTTAGTTTTTTCCATAAATTAACGCGGGTGAAACCGCATGGCACAGCTATGTAGTTGTAATTTATGGAGCTGATGCGTGTAAATAAGATTTTCCGTGATATAATTTATGTCCATATTCACACGTTGGTTTGGACTAGTTAGTCTTGTCCCTGTCTGCCTAGGAGACCCGGGTTCGATTTTTTCTGACCCGTGGTTCTTAATTTTTCTATTTAGGGGAGTTTTAAAAAATTGTTATCAAAGGGGATGTTGGCAAGTTTAGTGTGACTGGTTTCAGCTATTTGAAACCAAGCCGAAATTCTCTGCACTTGGTACACGACATTTAGTGCTCACTCATTCAGGTTTATAACTACTTGGCAAACTAACTTGAGAATAAACTACAACCCGGAATATTTTTAGTAACCGACTTCTAAAAAAGAGGTTTTCAATTTGGGTGTGTTTATTTTTACGTTTGTTATCTCATTCAGCATTAAGCCTTAAGGTTGTCTGGAAGTAATCGCTGTGTAGCCTTTTGTAGCGTTACATTTTATATAGTATAGTATAGTAGTTGATGTTCTATTCTTGGTGTACAATAGAGTTGAAATAAAAAAATATATGAATACCTCAGAATTCAGACATTTATCAACAAATTTGGAAGATTCATTTTTTATTTAACAGGGTATGGCTTCCAGACTGATCCAATATATTTTCCAATGATGGGAGCCTTGAGGAATAGGGAAATACTAAAAAATTATGGGTATACATACGTGTGGCGATTTTGATATGTGTTTTTCCAAGATATTTTTGAAGTCGGTTCCTAATGTGTTTGTGTACTAACAAAAAATAACCAACTTCAAAATTACTCAAAAACTACTTGTCAGATCTCGCTCAAATTTTTGTGGGATCACATGACAAGCATCAGCTTTCAATTAAAAAAAATCATCAAAATCGGTTCGCCCAGTTGAAAGTTCGGAGGTAACAAACAAAAAAAAAAATAGTCGAATTGAATACCTCCTCCTTTTTTGAAGTCGGTAAAGAGACATAAGAAGGTAAAAATGTTAATATAGAGTCTAGTATTATCCAGAATGCATTAAAGGCACACATACTCGTATTTTTTTCAGTGAAAATATGTTTTAAAAATGTATTACAGCACGTTTTAAAATTTATATGTTCTTGAATCTTTAATACTATCTGAATGAATTCTTGTGAATAAATGAATGAATGAATTCTTGTGCGGGGGATTTAGTGAATGTGCTTTGTGTCCCATAATTTGTGACGAGATTGTGCAGAATTTAAAACTGATATCATTAGATCATTAATGTCCCAACATTTCACATAAAGGTGATTCGTTGATTGATTGATTCGTTAAATGATTGATGGACGTTTTAATTGATCAGTTAATCAAAACGGCGATCCCGTAGATGACCTAATATAATTAATTTCATAAAGAAAGTATTAAACTGATCAAGATGATATCTGCCCACATTACATCGAGCGTAAACCACTAAAGTAATTTAGATGCAGCTTGGTATATTTTAGTCTATGGGTAACTGCTCTATTTTCGGTTATTTATAGTTGCTAAAATCCATAATTAATAAAATTAGTAAGTTTCGCTTTTTGCTGTTAGGAAACTGTATTCATGTCGCTGGCTTGCGAGAACATCGACACAACTCAAAATTATTGATTTTACAGAATGGCGATTTTAAATTTTTTTAGAAATGTTTTATGGTATAACGCAAAATGTAAATGATTTATTGAGGGTTTGGTTTTACTAATTGAAGGAAAATTTATCGTACTATCAAAATATATAAAGACATTTTAGAACTTTTAATGAAATTATTAAAAAAAAAATCATTCGAAGGGGGCTTCAGACATCTGTCTTTATTCACGACAAAAAACTCTTATTTTTAATAATTCTTATTTTTAATTTAAAACTTATGACACTCGTTGAACTATAAAGCGTCTCAAAAATACAAATTAAAAACATACAACAGTGTTAAAATTTTTCTTCTTCCAACATATAAATAGACATTTTTAACATACAACAGTAGGTCACTTTATATTAAGGTATAAAAAAAGTTCTTAAAATTTAATGAAATCAAAATGAAAATGAATTCTTCTTCAAAATAACAAAAAATATTCAAGTAAAAGAAATAATTTATTTCACAACCCCTCGTAAATTTGTCGATAATAGTTTGGAATTATATTTTTGTCAACTAAATCTCTTCTTATTTTCTGAGATTCCATTCCGTTTCTTATAAGCAGATTGCAATGCGTAATTTTCGTCTCAAGATTTTGATGTTACGATTATAGCATTCGATCACTGCATTCCCTACCTATATCTTCCTCTTTACACTTCTTTTATGTGATGGGCAAGGTAAAAAAGAGAATTAGGTTAAACCCAGCGGCAACCCCTGACACTCCTACCACACTAAACGTCGACTTGTACAATATCAGCGGAATTCATACCAATCTCAATGCTGTCCATCACAAAGTACTTTGCTGTCCACCACCATCTAGAGACAGCAAAGTCAGCCCTACTCATTTTGACGGAAACTCAGATTTCATCACCGGGCGACACGACAAGATGCTGGAGCAGTATCCTTTGGCGGAGTTAGTGGTTTTGGGGGACTTCAATGCCCACCACACGGACTGGTTGGGGTCCAAGATCACTGACTTCGCAGGAAAGTCTGCTTTTGATTTCTCTTTGGCCTATGGGCTCACTCAGGTTGTAACTGGCTTCCCCAGAGTCCCTGACGTTGTGAACCATACTGCTTCTTTGCTGCTGCTGACTTCTCATCCATCTGAATACCGCGTAGTGGCTCCTCTAGGATACCTAACCACTGCTTGGTAAGTACATCTGTACCTTTGATACGCCAGGAGGGATCTCGACCCACCGGGACGCCTCAAGATTGGCACTATAAATTAACAGACTGGGACAGACTGTGGGAATTCTTGAGTTCGTATAAGTATACGAACTCATCCTCCGAAAGAAACCTCCAAGTGGAAGCAGCTCTGTTTCACTTCGGAGGATCCGAACGTGTGTGCTAACTCGATAGCCGTTGTGATACGACAGGCCATGGAATGTTTTATTCCCAATTCTGTCATATTCATCGGTTGTAAAAACTAGCCCTGGTATAGCGGTTCCTGTATTTCGGAATCAAACCAAAAGCATGCCGCTTACCAGGCATACACGCGTAAAGAGCCAACCACCCCAGAGCTTAAGACAAAGCTCGATGCTGCCTCTCGGTCAGCAAAGAAGCAAATGGCTAGGGCAAGGGTAAAGTTCATCGGCAGAATTGGCGAGTGGCTGATCGGATACCCCTCCGGTAGTCGTGAATTCTGGTCGCTGGCTAAAGCTACCAAGGGCAACTTTTGTCAGTCATCTCTTCCATCACTGCATAAACCGGACGACTCTGTGTTCCATACGGCAAAGGGAAAAGCCGAACTTCTTGGCATCCTTTTTGCCGCCAACTTGACTCTTGATGATAGAGGAACCACACCGGCTAACATCCCGCGCTGCAAGAGCTCGTTGAATGATATACTTTTTACTCAAAAGTCTGTCAGACGGGCTCTACAGTCTCTCGATACCAAGTAGTCGAGTGGACCAGACGGACCAGAAGTATGACATAAAAAATAACTCAGTAATTCAATCCCAAAACTCCTTGAATATAGACGTATTTATAATAAGATGCAACCAACATACCCAGTTTTTTTTTTCAAAAATATCGACGTTTCTTATTTATGTCAAAAATAAAATCTGTTATTTTTCGTAAATATAGACTAAAGTCAGATTAAGTCCGTGTAAAATACGATATCTTAAGCATTTGCACATATTTATTCAATAATACAGGCGTAAATAAAAATAAGTCATGAAAAGGTACTTAACATTATCAAAAATATCGACTTATTACTAAATATGACAGTATTCCTGAAAAACTTAACACGTATTGCAACCAAACTCTAAATTCATCTGAGATAAGTCCGTATATTTGTGATTGACGCTAGGGCGTTTTGTCTCAGATGCATAATGACACTTTCTCTTTCTAACGAATATTAGCGCGATATCGGCGTTGAATCTCTGTTCACAATAAAATATGAAGAATTTATGATCGTTTGGTATACTTAACTCAATTTGGCCGAATTTTGAGTTGTGTCGATGTTCTCGCAAGCCAGCGATGTATACAAACTGAATTCATTTTCTTTATGATTGCTTACTCCTCTTTTCTATATTTAGTTAAAATTAACTACACTCACAGCTGACAAATTTAAATAGATTAATAATTGTTGCACCCTACCCCATTTTCCAAATCTATTGTACTGTAGTCTACCTACCTATTATCTTATAGGTTCGCTCATAACGTGATGAGAGCGCCTTTTGTACTAAACTCTGTTTTTCTTATAATGCCTCCAATGGCCTCCATATATCATTTTGGTATACAATAAAGAGGGAACAAAACATTGTTGTTGCTATTGTAGTTAAGAATCAGCGAAATCTCTTAATGAGTATTAAAATTTGCCATGTTTTAATTTTAATTGATGTTGGCAAAGTGACCCATAGATGAGATGAGACAATGTCAGGGCAACTGACTCACGCATTCAATGGACATGACTGGCTCTTAATTGAATTATATGCAAGCTAAGATGATACAGTGCATAACGTAAGTATGTAGAAACATAGTACTTGACATGTTCTAAGATTTTTACGGTTTTAAAGACTTAGTACTTAGTTTACCATCCCGGGTTTTATCACCGCTAGGGGATTGCAGTCAAGCATTAAAAATTATTCATTGGTTGAAACAAAGAATAAAAGAATTACTTAGATGGTAAACGTACAACGGAAATACGTAACGTCATTGACGCCGATCTCACAGAAATAGATGAACTCAATTATAATTTACCTCTACTTAGTATTTTGAAACACGATATGCCATTACCTACTTCAGGAGGGAGGTATCTGGATAAAATATAGAATAGAAGGATCATATAGGACAACCAGATTTGTGGGTGGATTCCCAACTTCGTTTTTGAGTAGCAACGTATTGGCAATAATTTATTTATACTAATATTATAAAGAGGAAAGATTTGATTGTTTGCATTGAACAGGCTCCGAAACTACTGAACAAGCCGGGAATCGAACCCGGGACCCTTCGCTTTGCAGGCAGGGTCGCTACATGCTAGGCTACAGGTATTTCTAATCTGCAGCTGTACATCACAGTATCACCGTTTTTTTGTCACCGGAATTATGTAATGCTAGTTATAATAAAAAAATAACGCTTCACACTCATACGCCCCAACTCGGAGTCACTAACGGTTACTTAAATCTCTCCTCAGTAAATAATCACCATACAAATTCTGTACTAAGGAGCGATTTAACTAACCATTAGTGACTCTGAGTTGGGGCGATAGTCCCTACTAGGATTCCCTGTGTCGTGGGCGCCATGGACAACACATTAGACAAGGAAATTCACACCCAGACCGAGAACAGAAATTCAAACTCATCATTCAAATTTCCGCCTCGCTGGGAATCGAACCCAGGACTCTCAGCGCGGCGCCGCGCGGCGATCCGGCATGGTAAAACCATTGCGCCACACGGGTCGTCAATCGTTGTAGAAGGTACTGCGAATTCTGAGGGAATAAATATATTTAATATCTTTCTAATGTTCATGGGCGACGGTGACCATTTAATTCAGGTGGCTCGTCTGTCGGTTTGTTGCTATTCACGTAAGAATACGATTTTAACGATAAGCACGCCCCCTGTAGCATCCAAAATCGATACGACGAAGTTCGGAGCAGAATTTTATATGAAAAAAGTTGTAAAAGTGAAGAAATTATTAATGTGATGAAAGCTTGTGTCAAGTGGCTCTCAGACCGTTGTGGGACGCTGATCAATCAATATCCTGATCGAGCATTTGATAGATAAGCGTGTTTTACTTGCCACTTGATAAATTTCGTACATAATTTTAATAGGTAGATATCTTGAGAGCTTTAAAAAAAAATATTATTAAGTCACATGAGATCCCTGCAAGTAGACAATTAATAGCTTCATGGTGTCAAGATTACTTGAATCATCGTGGGTGATCTTGTATTTATTGAACTTTTTATCACTGTTGTCATTAGAATGATTGATGAGTAGTTTTATAAATCCCTTAATGATATGCAAGAAAATGTGTTATACATATATAGATTAGAATGTGTGATATTAAACTATCGACATTAGGAATAGGGGCACGGTAGTGCCCCTGCCAAGATAAATGGCTCCACCTATTTGTTCTCGAACTGATTATTCCTATTTTTAACCGACTTCAAAAAAGGAGGAGGTTCTCAATTCGACTGTATTTTTTTTTTATGTTTGTTACCTCAGAACTTTCGACTGGGCGAACCGATTTTGATGATTCTTTTTTTAATCGAAAGCTGGTGGCTGTCATGTGGTCCCACATAAATTTTATTGAGATCTGACAATGGCATCCATGAGAAAACCACATAAGTCGTAAATTTGTGTTAAGATGTGCGCGACAAATTGACGAATAACTCAATATCACGCCAACCGACTTCGATGATTCTTTTTTTAATCGAAAGCAGGTGCTTGTCATGTGGTCTCACATAAATTTGAACGAGATCTGACAACTATGTAGTTTTTGAGACTTTGAAGTCGGTTATTTTTTGTTAGTAAAATTTAGATTATAAAAATCCCGTAACTTTGACGTAGATAATGCTAGAAATGTAAAATTTTTAGAATAAAATGTAGTAAGCAAACTCAACGAATAAACTAATTGTAAGTTTCATTTGAGCTCTGAGGTTATAGGTATACTTACTTGAGATTTTGTTAATACATATTTGTTTTGTAAGTGCATACTTATATTATAACTATACTATGCCAATTTTACACTGATTCACGTACTCATCTATCAAAATATCCCGAAAGCACGGTAGGAAAAATTACAGTAAACCGAAATTTATGCATGCAACTACAATATGCAATTTTCACACATACAAAAAAATAAAATTATGGAATCTGTAACTTTCATCCCACAGGCCTCATAAAGAAAGAGTTGCAGGGCCCTATATAAAATAAAGGATACTTTTCGAACTCCTAATGAATTTTACCAAGAAAAAAATAACCGACTTCAAAATAACTCAAAAACTACTCGTAAGATCTAGCTAAAATTTAAGTGACATGACGAGCACCAGCTTTTGATGAAAAAAAGAATCATCAAAATCAGTTCACCCAGTCGAAAGTTCTGAGGTAACAAACATAGAAAATAATAAAAAATACAGTCGAATTGAATACCTTCTCCTTTTTGAAGTCGGTTAAAAAGATACAATTTTGTATATAGTTATTACGTGCGTACAAACAACACAAATAAAAAAAAACATTAAAAACAGGTTGTGGGTCGTGGCAACCAATTTTATATGATTTGGTGGGATTATGATTAGTTTAGTATCCGATTACTTATTAAATAATTGATAAGAAAAGTCATTGGTTGGTATAATGATTAACACGTAGTATTAACAAGTATCACTATCTCACAAAATGTTGTTAAAAACGTTAACAGATTTAAATGATAGTGGGTATATTTATAACTTAATATGATATGGATTTTTCTTAGCGTCATAAACGATAGATTCTCATAGAATAACCTCGCACTAGGATCTGTGTTTCGGGCATAGACATAATACTACTAGACTAGACAAGCGAGCCTTCTTTGCGTCACGCTATTAGAAAGAGAAAGAGACCAAGGAGACTCGCGTAACTCGTAAGTAAGACAAGGATAGGTTTACCTCCTGCCTTTCTTCGCAGCGTGACGGTTTCACTTACATAAGCTCAGATACCTTTACCTTGCCTAGTCTAGTAGTATTATGTCTATGGTTTCGGGTGGCATGTGGCAACTCACAAAGTGTGCATGAAATGCAGTGAAATATTTTATTGAAATACCTATATAATACGTGATTTACGTGTGCTTTTTTTTAAATAGATGATAATTGAATAGTTTGTACTTACAACAACTTCAGATAGGAATATATTCTTGTTTACATTATTTCATGTTTATTCATTTCTAGACTGACGGTCACACGTACCTTTGTCTGCATTTAAACATTGCTATGTTATTTTCCTCAGGCGAATTAGAATAATATCATCTGTTGTAACATTTTTATCCGACTTCAAAAAAGGAGGAGGTATTCAATTCGACTGTTTTTTTTTTGTGTTTGTTACCTCAAAACTTTCGACTGGGTAAACCGATTTTGATGATTCTTTTTTTAATCGAAAGCTGGTGCTTGTCATGTAGTCCCACTTTAAGACATCTGACAAGTAGTTTTTGAGTTATTTTGAAGTCGGTTATTTTTTTTTTTGGTGAAATTCAGATTATACGAATAAGATACACATACAGATACTTATAGGTACACTAGCTGAAACATTGAAAAATATTTTTTGAAGATTTTATTCTAATTTATTATGAATATGTATATCTATCCAAATCTCTTATTTGCATCTCTTTCTTAGCATCTCTGCGCTATGCTGTGGTCGGACGGACGGACGGACATGACAAAACTGTAAGGGATTTTTTTGACTACAGAACATTCAAAAATCTAAATTCGTTTATTTTTGGAATAATAATAAATACTCATATTTCTCAGGCCATATATTTTTTTTAAATTGTACCAAAATTTTATGATTTCCAAATTGAGTCCAGGTTTATTTAGTAAGGCCAACGGTCTCCTGTGCGTAGTCCATACAGCCCTGATGCTCTGCAACAAAAAATAATTAATTAAAATTAAAAATTACAAATCCCTTGACAATTTTTAGTCCCCTTAACACATAATTATTTTAATTCCCTTCACACATCTATACACGTAAACCAACTAGGGCTTGAACAATTTTCTATTGAAGCTGTCATAGCTGCTCCCCGTCATTTTGATTTTCTTTCGAACTTGCGGCGTATGACGGAACAGGTATATTGTAGAGAATATTTAAATAAATAAAAATGTCGGCAATATTGTCACGTTATCGAGATACTTGGAAGTAAATAATTTAAAAATTGCTGCATCGTTGTACATTTAGAAAAAAAATCTATCACCTTCTTCAACAAAACGATCAGGCTTGAGGAAGTTTCTCACGCTTCTCCATTACATTCTCAGATTCTATGAGTACCTTTTGTACTTATGTACTATAAATTAACGCTTGACTAAAACATTAAGAGTGCTTTTTAGTGGTATATATTCTACCTATAACGATATCTGGTTTGCAACTTACCCTCGTTTATTGTTGATACTGTTGCCCATGTTCAAGTTAGCTCCACCGCATTGCACATTTCGTGCCTCATTGAGGTTGTTACACCGTCTGCCCACGAGACGGTTGTACCTAACAGTGGCAGCGAATAACTCGTAGGCTCTGCTGTGGGAGCAAGAACTGGTAGAGCAACCCGGTTGACGGTTCCTACCACCGTTCGGGTAGAAGTCAGCGTCAGCGATCGGGTCGAAGATGCCCAAAGACCCACCGTCGGTGTGGATGGTCTCTACGTATTGTCCATCATTGCGGTTCAGGGCGTTCGAGTTGCCGCCCCATTGAGGACCAGCAGGGTCCAAGCCTGAAATGGAGAAAAGAATTAGTAAAAGTTGTGTTTAGATTACACTAAAGTCTCGAAGCAGGAAGAATAACGTACATTGCGAGCGATTATGCGAGCGAGACGCATTATAGATAGTGTCAGAGACAGGTAATAACAGGTCAATGTACGAATTTCTTCCTGCTTCGCGTCCCAACTTATACTTGTCTTGTTAATGATTTCAATAATGGTAAATTACCGGTGACACGGGCAACACGACTTCCAACGGTGCGACCAGCATTACCGACAACGTGTGCACCCAAACTGAAGCCGACCATGTGAAGGTTGTTCCAATTACCACCTCCATTGTTGTAGAGCCAGGTGATAAAGTTGCCCAAATGTTGGCCGATGCCGGGTACGCCTCGGACAGCGCTGGTGTAGGCGCCGTTGGCGAGACCACGCCAGTCCACAACGATCACATTCGCATCAGTGACTTCGAGGTACTGAGCAGTGACTTGAGGGTTTATGGCTGAGTTGCCATTGCTGTTCCATCCGTGCACGATGACCATGAGAGGCCTGTTGCCGTTGTAGTTGGAGTTCCTTATGGAGTTAACGTTGCCGTTGACAATTATTTGTGCGTTTCTAGGGTTTCGTCTAAAAAATTAAAAAAATATTATCATCTACGAGTATACTCTATACATACAAATATATAAAATTGGAGTGTCTGTTTGTAATATTAAAATAACTGCTTTTTGCTAAGTGCATTTGGATGTATAGACGGTACCAAAACAACTTTTTTTACAATTTGTTCTGACTATCTGTTTGTCTGTCTGTCTGTATGTCTCTATCTGTTTGTTCCGACTAATCTCTGAAATGGCTGGACCGATTTTGACGGGACTTGCACTGGCAGATATCTGATGTAACAAGGAGTAACTTAGGCTACTTTTATTTTAGAAAAAAAATAGTTTGTTAGGCGATACGAAGTTCGCCGGGTCAGCTAGTTTAAAATAAATTCAAAAGAAGCCGTTTTTGATCCTTGTTTCTATTTATTTATGTTTTATTACCTAGTGAAGAGCCAGTATTGGTTGTTAGCACCATTCCTGGTGTTTAGGGCTGCTTCGTCAACTGGTTCTTCTAGATCGACCAGATGTGGTACACCGTCACCGTCAGGCATCCAAATGTATCGGCTTTCACCTTCTACATAGTGGCTATTATCCCCTGGCACCAAGGGAATAGCACTGACGGAGCACACTGTGAAGTAATATTAATATTTGTATCTAAACTTTAGTGACAATCTCGCTATAATAATATTAAAAATACAGGTTTTTAAAGAAATTCTGTATGGCTTTCATTTTAAAGCGAAAGAAAAACCAGTAAAATAAAAAAAGGAATCTTTCAAAAAGCACAACCGTATTCAGAATTTTTAATATTTTACAAATAAGGCTAGTAATATTATTACTTCTCAGTCAAAAATGTCTTAATTTAAGAGATCGTTTGAATCTATTATTTAATGTGTTTTTTGCTAAACCGACTCCTCCTTTCTGTGATTTCTTCCATTATCTACATTGACCTTAAAATCCTCAGGTATCAAATATTTTATAACCATGAAAGATTAAACACTTAAGATTAAACACTATAGGGCATACAATTTACCACAAACTTTTAGAGATATGTTAAAATCCTACTGGTTTCACTTGGTTCTGTCGCAAACTCAGCTTGAGCTTCTGTATGTTGTAGGCACAAATATTTTTTCAAGTTATAACTAACTTAAATATTATCTTAAATTTAATACCGCAAAAAAAAATTAAAGAAGTGGTATAATATTTGCTAATTCAATATTATGAAAATTTTATGGTATTATATCAGATAATTCCTTTGTAGTATTTATCTTTAAAACTTTCGAAAATTTTTGAAAAACACTAACTTATAATTCAAAACATGTACTTACCCGAGACGGCTGCGAGTAAAACCAACAGCTTCATGATTGAAGGAGTTCTCAAATAATTTCTTGGAACGTGGGTATTTATTACACATTTTATCACACTGGCTTGTCAGTAGCACGACTGATGGATTACTTTTTAATCCAGTAATTAATAAAATGTAAATCCGTCACATTTATTACACGAATTGATTTCAAAATTAATGTTAGTTTCTAATCCTTTTTAGTCATCAGTTCAGTCATCAAACTGTGTTTCCTGTTTGTCTGAAATTACCTGAAAGATTGCTGCTTCACAAATTTCTGAATTTATTTAACTGCAACTCATAAAATACTCGTCAGATCTCGCTTAAATTTAAGTGGGACCACATGACAAGCACCAGCTTTCGGTTACAAAAAGAATCATCAAAATCGGTTCACCCAATCGAAAGTTTTGAGGTACATAAAACATAACATAAAACATAAAAAATACAGTCGAATTGAATACCTCTTCCTTTTTTGAAATCGGTTAAAAATAATTTGTACCTATACCACAGAAGGCATAATAGTACCTATACCATAGGGAGCTATCCTGAGTCCATTTATTTTCGTGTTTTTTACACGGGCTAATGGCTACGTTCAAACTGGCGAAATACTTTTAAATATCTAAATCCGCTTTACAATATCGTAAAGTAAACGGATATTTTGTGCGCAGTTTGTGAAACTGTTCATAACATCTACACAAAGCCCCTTTTGAAATTATTTCTTAGGGTTTTCAGAGCGATGAATACAATACAAACCAAGTTTTACGAAGTAGAATTGTGTAAACGAGTACTTACAAACAAGTTTTAGGAAAATAAATTATGTAAAACCAGCTGTAAGGGTATTGAGTCATTTATCCTACTATAATTATTGTAAATGTGAAAATTTGTATGTATGTTTGTAACACTTTCACGCAAAAAGTATTGAACGGATTTTCATCTAAATCGAGCACACAGGTAGGCCCATAGACATAATACTACTAGACTAGACAAACGGGCCTTCTTTGCGTCACGCTAATAGAAAGAGAAAGAGACCAAGGAGACTCGCGTAACTCGTACGTAAGACAACTAAGACAAGGATAGGTTTACCTCCTGCCTTTCTTCGCAGCGTGACGGTTTCACTCACATATGCTCAGATACCTTGGTAAGACAAGGATAGGTTTACCTCCTGCCTTTCTTCGCAGCGTGACGGTTTCACTTACATATGCTCAGATACCTTGCCTAGTCTAGTAGTATTATGTCTATGGGTAGGCCATGATCTGCAATAACTGTATATTATATTATTATTATTCAAAATCTGTTGCGTATATTTATTCGTTGTTATTACGTAAAAAATCAGCACTTGGCTTGATACTTACATGAGTCAAACATGCGGACATCACCTAAATATTGACATGACATGCGCAGTACATATCTGATAATCGAATTTATCAGCATTACTGGGGGTTTTCAATCAGTATTACGATATCGAAATATCTTTTTCAGTTTGTAATTTTCCAAATAAATTTTCTTTTTATGTCATAAATGTCATAATCTATCCTATTAAATGAGGTATTTCGGAACCCTAAAAGTGTGAATTTATGAAAATATTTGAATGTATAGATGTTTGTCTTTCTATCACGTGGAAACCGTGTCTGTAAAAACAGATTAAGAAAAAACAGATAATTTCCAGGATTAGAGTAAGGAATGTCAGGTTTTTTACAAGTTTATTAAAGATAGTATTATAGTTAAAGATGTCTTTATCCTGGGTACATAGGTGAATAAAGTCTATTAAAACTAGACTTAAGATAGATACTATTATGTATTCTGTGACTTAAGACACCTGGGTGAATTAACTCAGATGAATAAAATCGACGACGTCATCTTCACTTACTATCATCATCATCATCAACTTATTACAGTCAAGCATAGGGAACAGCATCCAAATAAGTTAAGTCGTTTCTACTTTCTAATTAAAGACAAGCGAAAAACCGATAAACAAGGAAACATTCTGAAAATTGATTTAGGGATCAATTGGTCACCCCAAAAATTTGTTCTTACTCGTCACGCGCCAAAAATGTATTAAATTAGTAATAGTTCGTCACGTCTCAAAAAAGTTACAATTTGTCACAATTGTAAGTAGGTACCTATAGTTCCAATTCGTCAACACTGTGACATGAGATTTTTATATATTAGACGAGTAACCGCCCTCGTTTTGCTTCGGTTTTATTATTTTTTTACACCTTGGGTTACATTATTGGAATTTTATTAAGGATCCCTATTTTTTTTGAAAATATAATATAACCTGTGTCACCCGGGGATAGTGTAGCTTCCCAACAGTGAAAGAATTTTTCAAATCGGTTTAGTAGTTTCGGAGCCTATTCAATGCAAACAATCAAATCTTTCCTCTTTATAATATTAGTATAGAAGTATAGATAATAACTTTTCTACAATATCTTCCTTCATTATACTCGTGTGCTGCTTATATTCAAGTTCTTAAGCTCTCTTGGCCTAGGGCCAACGCCTTTTTAGAGAAAGGTTTTGGGAGGCCAAGCCTTGACCAATTTTATTATTGGTGAGGAGAATATATTGTAACAGTTCAGAATTTTCAGGTATTATAACATACATAGAACATCTTATTTGGTTGAAAAGTTCCTTATTATGATAAAGTTTCATAATAATTTTAATATTACCTACTTCGTGAGTTAATCTATACTAATATTATAAAGCTGAAGAGTTTGTTTGGTTGAACGCGTTAATCTAAGGAACTACTGCTTCGAATTGGAAAATTCTTTTTGTGTTTGATAGTCCATTTATCACGGAAGGCTATAGGCTACATAACATACTACATATATTTTAGTAGTCAGTTTTTTCCACAAATTAACGCGAGTGAAATAGCAGGGCACAGCTATTATAGTTTGATATATTTGGTAGGACGATTCTTCGATGACACTACTAGGAGAACCTGCCTGGCAGCTGGTATTGGTAACCTGCCAAAGCTATCAACCACCGTCTTGCTATTTCAATTCTTTCTCTTTGTTCTGTTTTGGTCGGCAACGCACCAGTGATTTTCTATTGTCCATGGGCAAAGGTGGCCACTTACCATCAGATGGAGTAACAAAAAAAAGAACCAAGAAGAAGAAGAAGAAGAAAGAAAAGAGAAAAGAAAGAAGAAGAAGAGTATTGAAGAGGTAGAAAGTAACAAAGCAAGCGAAGGCCTTTTAGCCGCGTATAGTTTTCCTTATTCTTACCTTATCAATAAAAATATATCCGTGCCATTTGACGTTTTTAATAAGGGGATAATTTATGATGAATGATCTAATTAAGACATTGATAATATCAGCGAATTAGTGTGGCATGCTGGTTTAAAACATAATAATGACAAGTTTTAAAGAGATTAATATTGTTGATATAACAATACATATTGCAATTTTATTTTAATCTCATACAGTAAGTTGTTTAGTTTCAGTGACGCCTTTGATATTATTTTTGATGAGTCGTGTCGTATTTCGATAAATGTTTGAGTAGACTCAAACATTTTTGTTCAAAATTGGCTTGGCTTACAAACTCTTTTTGAAAGTCAGCTACGCCATTGCTTCAAAAGCTCTACCATAATACCAGTTGACCCGGGAGAAGAAACAGCAAGAAACTACGAGATGTTCTTTTTCCTACTCACCGTTAATTGAAGTTCTACTAATATGTCTATTTATAATACTCAAGTCCAAATGGTCTTGTCTAAAATAACCGATGTAAGACTATTGACATCTGAGATCGCGCTAAACCGAGATCGGTTTACCTTTGAACCATAATAAGTAGACTTAAGACAAGGGTTTAAAAACTTTAATTTTAATTTTAGATTGTTTAGACTGGGGAGTTTGGTCATTTCTCCTCCTTTCTGAAATGGTGGCAGATTAAAAAATACCCACGTAGTTACGTTTACAACGTCTTATGTGCAATGAACTAATATAGTATATTCGTTCACTGTTTATGTGTCATATTTTTCCTCAACTTATCCTACTTCGGATAAAAGTGTGCCCTATTTCAAAAAATAAAATATAAAAATAAATCTAAAAAATTGATAAAAAATCGTTTAGTATACCAAAATTTACATTTCATTAAATATATGTGGGATCTTTCCATGTAAGTTTATAGAACTTATGTTTGGAAAGTCCCCTCTTCCCTGTGTTGTTTATCGTAAAATTTAATTTATTGTAAACATTTGTAAAAAATTACATGTTCCTATTCACATTTATCATACACACTATACTAGGCAAAACGCTCTACATTTAATAAATAAATAACTTAAAAGTGCAGACACAGCCTAAAAACAACAATATTTTGCTCGTCGTTACTGTACACGGCTGTATGTTAGACGGTTAAGTTTGCCGCCAAAAGTTCTTGTCAAAAAGGTTTTTCACACAATAAAATTCAAAAACACAGTTTATTTTATGAAAGACTTTTTATTAATTTATCCGTATTTAATTTATTTTATTGATATTATCCGTTGATACTGTCCGTATTTGTTTAATAAGGCCAGCGATTCCCCGTAGTCAGAGAATAAAGTCCAGGAGCTCTGAAACAAATAATTAAAACATTAAATTCCTTGGACAAACACAAATAATACTTCAATGGGACAAACAGGTTAAATTACAATCAATGCTTTCAAAAAGATGGATAGCCCGTCTTCAAATATTATTCATTTAAGAAAAGAAGCACCAAGGTTCAATGACGACCCTGTAGCCTAGTTGGTAGTGACCCTGCCTGCGAAGCGAGGGGTCCCGGGTTCGATTCCCGGCCGGGGCAGATATTTATGTGACAGGTAAATATTTGTACCTACTCGGGTCATGGGTGTGATTGTGATGTGTTATATGTGTCCTCCATGCATGCCACCCGTGGTTAAGATAACCTACGGGTTTGAGTCTGTAAGCGTTTATTTATTTATTTAAAAAACGATGCAAAAAAGCAAAGCAAAAAACGATGATATAACTCTAAATCTTAAACTCAGTATTCAACTTACCCTCGTTTATTGTTGAGAGAGTTACCCATGTTCAGGTTGGCTCCACCGCATCTGTTGTTCCTTGCTTCGTTCAGGTCGGAACACCGTCTGCCCACATGGCGATTGTACCTGACAGTCGCGGCGAATAGATCAGGCGCTCTGCTGTGGGAGCAGGTGCTCACCCAACAACCTGGTTGAGGGTTCCTACCACCGTTCGGGTAGAAGTCAGCGTCAGCGATCGGGTCGAAGATACCCAAAGACCCACCGTCGGTGTGGATGGTCTCTACGTATTGTCCATCATTGCGGTTCAGGGCGTTGGAGTTGCCGCCCCATTGAGGACCAGCAGGGTCCAAGCCTGGAATTAAAAGATAACATAAATAAAGGCGCTGCTAAGAAAATCACGAAACTTTAAATGAATAAAGTATTATAAATTACCAGTGATACGGGCTGGACGACGACCACAGGTGCGACCAGCATTACCAACTACATGGGAGCCCAAACTGAAACCGACCAAATGTACGTTGTTCCAGTTACCACCTCCGTTATCGATGAGCCACATCAGGAAGTTGCCCAAGTGTTGTCCAACGCTAGGGACGCCTCGAACAGAGGTGGTATAACTCCCACCAGCCTTGCCACGCCAGTCCAAAACGATCACGTTAGCATCTTCAATTCGCAGGTATTCAGCTGTGATTCTAGGGTTAAGGTCGGAGGTTCCCTTGCTGTTCCATCCGTGAGCGATGACCAGAAGGGGCCTGTTGCCGTTGTAGTTTGAACTCCGTAGAGAGTTTATATTGCCGTTGACAATCACTTGTCTATTGGTGGGATTCTGCCTGAAATAAGAAATAGAAATCGGTTAGAAACTAAATAATGAAACAACATGTTTTGGGCTAATAGCACAGAAGAAATAATAGTACTTATAAATAAGTACAGACGGCGCACTCCGAAAAATTCCGAAAAATAATTTAAATAAATAACGACTCTTGCTCCAACGCAATAAAGTGTAATTCAGATCCTATTGATTTGCTCAAATGTACCTACTTGTGAGTACATCAAAATTGAAGAATTTTGAATTTATCTACTTCAGAAATGTTATGCTATTGAATAATTCCAAAGAGCTCTTTAACCAAACTAGACCAACCAGATTTTATTAATTTATTATACTACTAGCTTCCCGGATAGACTTCGTTCTGTCAAAAGTTTTTTTTCTATTTTGAGATGTAAGCTATCTTATCTTTCAAGTTGGATCAAACTGCACACGCTGTGCAAATTTGATTAAAATCGGTTCAGTACTTTAGGAGTCCATCGCGGACAAACAACGTGACACGTAATTTATACATATTAAGATATTGGTATTATTGCATTTAAATGCATTTCTGTTATTAGTTGTATTATTATCATTTATGATAGTAAGAACATGTGTCTTATAAAAATGGCACATGCTTTCTTACCTGGTAAAGAGCCAGTATTCATTTCTAGCACCATTCCTTCCGTCAAGCACTGCTTCATCAACTGGTTCTTCTAGATCGACCAGATGTGGTACACCGTCACCGTCAGGCATCCAAATGTATCGGCTTTCACCTTCTACATAGTGGCTATTATCTCCTGGTATTGTGGGGATCGCACTGCCAGCGCACACTGAAAGAATAAACCAAAAATTAAGAAAATAGTCTTCATAAAAGCCGATGAGGGATTTGGAATTTGGAATATCTATTAAGCCTGCCTATAAGTATAATACATGTATAATATCTACAATACAACATCAAATATTACTTAGTAGTAACTAAACGTACCTAATTAAAGTAAAGAATCTATAAGGGTTCCGTTTTTTGCCATTTGGCTACGGAACCCTAAAAAGAGTCTTCTTGCAAGCAAATAAGGGCCAAATAAAGAAACAGATAAAACAGAAGCAGGATATAAACAACTGGTTTTATCGGGAGAATTATTTTTTTCTTTAAATGAGACCAAATATAAACACTAACTTTCGAATTTAAAAAGAACCATCAAAATCGGTACCGCAGTAAAAAGTTATGACACATAAAATACAAAACAGTCCTCCTTTTTTAATATTCTGAAGTCGGTTTAAAATTAAAATAATTTAGGTTGAAATAATGTTAGATGGTTTAATTTAATTCAATGTAATTTAATTTAATGAAATTAATGTTGGATGTTTGTATTCTTATTTATATACATTTTAGACATTAATTTGTTATATGGAAGTAATTAACTAATTGGTATGAATATCTATTTCTTATTATTGTTATTAATATAAAATGCGTTCTTACGGGAGACTGTTGCGAAAACTATCACTAACAGCTTCATTGTAGAAGTTATTCTCAGATCATCGTACTAGAAAGCTCGTATTTATTGATGTTTTATCACCCTTCCCTGTCAAAGGCATGATTGATTCAGTTTTAATACAGTACTTAATGATACAATATAAAACATGATCAGATTAAATATTAATTACGAGTAATCGCCCTCGCTTTGCTTCGGTTTTCTTATTTTTTTACACCTTGGGTTACATTATTGGAGTTTTATTAAGGATTCCTAATTTTTTGAAAATATAATATAGCTTATGTCACCCGAGGATAGTGTAGCTTCCCAACAGTGAAAGATTCGTTTTAGTTACAGAGTAAGTTCGGAGCCTATTCAATGCAAACAAACAATCAAATCTTTTCTCTTTATAATATTAGTTTAGATGATTAACATTTTTTACGGGTGTGGCATTTTTTAATAGCAGACGAGCAGATGATTTAATTGGTGTAAGTTATCTATGATTGCCGGGCTAAAAAGAAAGAGAAAGAAAGCTCAAAGAAAGAAACTTTGTAAAGGTTCAAATTCGTTAATAACTACAGGTGCTCCACAGCTGGGAAAGATAGGACTGAGGATGGAAGTTAAAAATAATGGAGTTCCAAAAAGAAGTTATTGCGAAAGAAACTACTCAGCACATTTTTTAAATGAATACAGAAGTATTTAGTACCTAAAATTATCGCTTAATGGGGTACTACCTACCTACTTGATATGTTGGTAAGATCCGAAGTAGCCGCGACTTTCACCCATCTATTAAACACATGGGTGAAGCTAGCGCCTAGTTCGAATCTTAGCGTATGTTTTCTTAGTGCTTGTTCACACTGAACTCGCGGGCGCGGGCGCGGGCGCGCTCGCGGTAAACGCTACATACACCGCGCGCGCGTTTTGGTGTGAACACTTTCATAGTAGCTCATATGTTTGATATTTCGCGACCGCGCCCGCACCCGCGCCCGCGAGTTCAGTGTAAACAAGCACTTAAAGATTTTGTAGCTGTAGTCTGGTAGCACCCACTTGAATTATGATTCTGTGCTGTGACGTTGACATGTCGTGACCTATTGGAGGTTATAATCCATAAAGATTATACCTACTGTTGGTTGCATTGTCAGTGAAGATACCTCCGTACGTATGCACTCTTTGTTTCCTCTATTTAAAGCACATTGTTTTTAATAATGAGGATTATCGATGCCTAAGATTAGAAAGCCGTTAAGCCATATATTATCTGTTTGTTACGTAAAGTTTACAGTTTTCGCGCGGTATAAAATATATTTGTGAAGCAAAATAAAAACAAACACATTCGACGACCCTGTAGCATAGTTGGTAGCGACCCTGCTTGCGACGCGAGGGGTCCCGGGTTCGATTCCCGGCCGGGGTAGATATTTATATGACAGATAAATATTAGTACTCGGGTCATGGGTGTTATTGTGATGTTTTATATTATGTGCCCTCCATGCCACCCGCGACACTGGTAAAAACCTACTGCGGAGGTAGAGAGCGTAAGCGTTTTATATTACGAAGCCATTGGAAAAATTTTAGGCTTAGTTGTCGATTAAAAATTAATCTATTATTTCGGTCAGATCTCGATCGTGAATGGTTTTTAAATAAGGGCTCTTATTCGGTACGTGCCAGCAGTAGGGCTGTGTCCTTGACACAATTTTATCGTCCACTGCTCTGAGCTATACATTTATAGGAGTAGATGTTTTCGTGTTACACATGTCTAGAAAAGGACTTTTTGGAGATCTTTTTATCAAATCAAGTCACATCAAAATCATTATTTTATTCATCTAACTAGGTATCACTGATACAATTCCGCACGTCAATTTTTTATTGGAACGAAGTTCCTTATCGCGCGTTGCGAAAGGGGGCTAGGCGGAAAATTTGCGAAATTTAATACCTTAGATTTGTTTTGGCACACTTGCTGCATGTTTTTGCTATCCTAGTACTGACTGCAAGGAACTTCGTTCCATCCGGGTGTCCCTTGACACCTCTCAAGTTTTTTTTCTACCATAGTTTCGAAAGAAATGGCGAACACTTGAGGATTGAACTTATTAATTGAGGATTGAATTGGGTAGTACAATACTTTAAAGTGTTCATTTTCATAAAATAAAAAGAAGTAATATTCTTTTATTTTTTACCTATGGAATATTCAGTGAGGATTCGTAAGTTTTAGCTAACTCAAGTAATTTTACAAGAGTTTAAAAACAATCTGATGATCCCCAGTAAGGACTTTTAGTGAATATTATGGAGCTCCAAAACATAAATGGATGTACATTATGTTTGTCTTCATATCTCAGGGTTAAGTTTATTTTAATTTGTTATTTGACAGCGCAATAAATCATGATTAATGGATTATTAAGCTATTGATCATATCGTGTTAATCGGGTGTAAGTGTGGTAAACAAAAGATTGACATTGTATGACGTCGCTATACAGTTTTAGTGTTAATCTGATAGGCTTTAGGCGATATTTAATTAATTGATGACGTCAGAATGAAAATTTGCGTAAATGAAAGGCAGAAATGATATAATAATATACCTAAGTGGTGATACTTATATATTAATCATTATCTATTGCTTATAATAGACAGTAATATTAAATATCTATTATATGATATTATATATTTGTATATACCAATAGAATGTTCAGTGTGCACATCAGAATTTAATTTTAAACATTGAACTCTTAGCAAGTTAGTAAAATACCGGGAATTTTAAACGTGACCGTGACTCAATAATTTCATGCTTAAACTAATATTATATTACACAATATTACACATTAATATTATTTATTGCTCGGGAAAAAAGTAAAGTTTACGTTCAATTAATTGTACATTGAAGTTCAAAATGCGATTATTTTTCATCGTGCTTTTATTTGTACAATAAAGATAATTGTCATTGTATTGTAATGTTTTTTGCAGAAAAACAACAACTGTTGTGTTATGTATTTTATTAGAGACAATAATCATAAAATCTTATTAATCCAACACTATAGCGCTATTTAAAAATTGTGGCACAACCCATAAGATTTTTAGAACTAAATTATTGATGTCAGTTTTCCTAAGTTTATGAATTAAAAACATACCTAATTATTGCAATAAAAGTTATGTAAAAAGAGCATAATGCGTTAAAATATTTGCGTCTCAACATTTTTTCTTTAAAAATACGAAATGTACGTGAATATCAGATATAAATATTAACATTTAATCCTTTTGTAATCGGATTAATTGTTATCAGGATCGTACGATCACGACACTCACATCACAAGATGATCGTACACAGTTATATTATAATCAATGTCCCTATCATCTTCTACATAATTATTAATTATTATAAAACAATGTGTAATACTCCACGGATTTTCATGTGGTTTTCACCATAAATAGTGTAATTCATGTTTAGGTATATAATTGACTAAGTTTTGTGTAAATTAGTTGAAATAATTAATTAATTAGTTTACGTTGTAATAATTGTTGGAAGTGTCGGAAAATTCAAGCCGCCTGGGAGCTTTCAACTGAAAACGCTGCTTAATCACTTTGAGATATAACAAAACAAGTATATCTTCTAAAAATCTTCTACAATGCAGTAATTACAAAGCTTAGACGGATGCAGAATTGAATTTCATGCACATTATTTTTAACCGACTTCAAAAAAAGGAGGAGGTTCTCAATTCAACTGTATTTTTTTTATGTTCGTTACCTCAGAACTTTGGACTGGGCGAATCGATTTTTATGATTATTTTTTTAATCGAAAGCAGGTGCTTGTCATGTGGTCCCACATACATTTGAATGAGATCTGACAAGTAGTTTTTGAGTAACTTTGAAGTCGGCTATTTTTTGTTAGTAAAATTTAGATTATTAATTTAAATGATCTTTGACATATTGTTTTACTATGATAAAGGCGAGATATTTTGATAGTTCGATCGTAGTCTCGGCTTCTGCGGTACCTACCAGATATGTGACACTAGTCTACCTTACGTTTTTCGTGCTTTCGTTTTTGTACTCTGAAAACCATATCACACACAAAACTGCTTAGGGTAGGGCCGAAATATCGACGTAGATACAAAATATATGTCGTTAGTACCTGTGCCATTGTAAAATGCGCTCAATCCCCTAGGTCTTAAGTTTAAAATCCCGTATCAGCACATTATGACAGCTTCACCCTTTCATCAGCCCCCTGTCTGGTCTCTTTGATATCCTTTGAAAGCCCAGACAGATCTAATAAATCCTTTTCATTACATCATAACAATTGATAAGCACTCTTGTGAATAGGTAATAAGGTTTCATTTTCATTGTGTTGACATTTTAATGAAACGGAAATGTAGACGATAGGTATTATCGCCAGGTGGCAGCTGTTTGAAGGGGCTGATAGATGTAGTACCTAGAGTACCTATAGATTTAGCTACGGCGTGGCCGCACATGAGACAGAGAATTTACGTTTCTTTGAGGTTATTTTAAAAGAAATGTAATAAATTTTAACAAGAAGCCCAGAATACTGCTACCCACCATCGTACTTAAACTTTTACCACAGAAGAAATAGAATAGAATAGAATAGAATAGAATAGAATAGAATAGAATAGAATAGAATAGAATAGAATAGAATAGAATAGAATAGAATAGAATAGAATAGAATAGAATAGAATAGAATAGAATAGAATAGAATAGAATAGAATAGAATAGAATAGAATAGAATAGAATAGAATAGAATAGAATAGAATAGAATAGAATAGAATAGAATAGAATAGAATAGAATAGAATAGAATAGAATAGAATAGAATAGAATAGAATAGAATAGAATAGAATAGAATAGAATAGAATAGAATAGAATAGAATAGAATAGAATAGAATAGAATAGAATAGAAGAGAGAAAGAGACAGACATATAAATTCTAAAATGAGATAGGAAGCATTGTACAGGGGTAGGGGAGTTGAGTTTAGTAAAGTTGAGTGGAGTTGAGTGGAGTTGAGTGGAGTTGAGTGTTGCTGAGTGTTGCTGAGTGTTGCTGAGTGTTGCTGAGTGTTGCTGAGTGTTGCTGAGTGTTGCTGAGTGTTGCTGAGTGTTGCTGAGTGTTGCTGATTGTTGCTGAATGGAGTAGAGTGGTAAAACCTACAATCATCTTCCCGAAATTTTACATTCGTGTCATTATCTTGAAAACAAAAATTTTGAAGGTTTCACTTCTACCACGTGTGAATTGCACACATTTTATTTTGTTAAATTGTATATTTAATCACTAGTAGTTACGTTCTGCTCTTACGTTCGACACAAGCCAATGCAAGAAGCCCGCTGCAGTAGTTTACATAATCAGTGGAATGCATGAGTGAGCATAAGTACATTGAATCATCTTACTCGTAGTAGATTTATTCCAATGTTCTCCTACGACATTGTTTGGCACGAAGCCTGAAATTCAATAACTATTTAATCTCTTCTTGCCTGGGGAAAGCGTTCTTAATGTCTTTTAATGTTGTCGTTTACAATCTTAATATATATAAATTACGTGTCACGTTGTTTGTCCGCGATGGACTCCTAAACTGCTGAACCGATTTTAATCAAATTTGCGCACCATGTGCAGTTTGATCCAACTTGAAAGATAGGATAGTTTACATCTCAAAATAAAAAAACTTTTGACAGAACGAAGTCTGTCCGGGCAGCTAGTATTAGTATAGATAAATAAAACTGTCAAGGTTTTACAGTTATCACATCATGTAAATTTTACAATTCTTTTTAGTGATTGTTTTTGAACGAAAGGCGTCATTGACAATTTGTTGCATAAACTAGACCATCCTAATAATTCCTCATGCAGTAGAGTATTTCACCCACTTGGCAAGTCGCCAGGCTCTTTCAAATGGACCGTGAAATGAGTTGTAGTAGCAGACTCAGAGATATAGAAAAATATGAGTCCCTGCTTCTTTTTTAACCGACTTCAAAAAAGGAGGAGGTATTCAATTCGACTCTATTTTTTATGTTTGCTACCTCAGAATTTTCGACTGGATCAACGGATTTTGATGATGCTTTTTTAATTGAAAGCTGGTGCTTATCATGTGGTCCCACCACAAAAATATTGCGAAACAAATCCGGGGCACGTACTTTAAGCATGAGGTTCAACTTCAAAGTAAAACTTCTTTATTGACGTCGAGGGGACGGGAAAGCAAAAAGTCACGTTTTCCCATTGAGGTAGTATACATAGAGAGGCTATCTCAAACAAAATGTGTATTCCACCGCCGGCTTGCCCTCCGTTCTCTTTTCAAACTAGAAGCCAAGTTTGCACACTTGCCATAGAGTAACTTTGTATATGTCACTTGCCGAACCAAGACAAGCAGTCACAGACTCCAAATCTTTACAAGCTCTTACTCCAACTTTATTTAACGTGCAAAAGCGTTTAAATGATTTCAAACGTAATTACCATTGATTCGTGTCAAAAAATCCAACACTTTCAATTGGTCACAAGCGTCGCGTCGGCAAGCTTATTTAGTCCATTAACACGCTAGTGACTTGCCAAGTTCAAACGCTCCTTATGATTTTTTCATTCAAAATGGCGGGAACATTGCTCAATAATTTAATTAAATTCGTTTTAGTTGATTTAAGTTAAGATTTTGTTTTCTTACTGATGATAAAGTGATAACATTATCTTTTTTGTTTTTTGTCGTGCAATTGTGACACATTCTTATTATGCACAACGGCATTTTTTCAGTTTTTTCGTAAACAATTTTGACATGCGGCCGCAATGAGCGCAGCCGAGTGACAGCTGAGTGACAGAATGAAATGCAGCCGGCCGGCTGCAATGCACACCCCCGAACCCGATGTTCGCGGTGTCCCTTCTATACGCTAGTAATAGTAATTCTATGCGTTTTCCTGTAACTTTTTCATGTAACTTTCTTGTCTTTTATAAGGTATCACGGCTGTATATTTACCACAACAAAAAAACTTTGTACATTCTAAAAAACCCTGTGACTGATACGTATACAAACGCCACAGACTGCATAGGTACACAGATTTTTGCGATCGCGTATCTATTGTTAGCCCAGTGCCGATAGCTCTAAAAACGGTAAATAGTGGAAGAAAATTATAGTAGAATGAAACCTATTGCAAAAGGAAGAGAATATAACGAAGATTATAGGAAAAATAAATTACGGGCGATCTGAGGTCGGGAAGGGGGGGGGGGGGGGAGGGGGGGTTTAAGGGAAAAAAATGGTTTATCTCGATTTCCAGAAAAACTACAAGTCCTATTGAAAAAAGTTGAATGGCAAAGTTGTAGGCAATAAAAAGATCTACAACTTTTGTATTTACACTCTTTTACATAACCTCAAAATTTATGTGAAAAATTCAAAAAGTAAAATTCGGAAAGTAAAAGTACTACCCAATTATGCTAAAATGGCGCCTACCAGTGTTCACCAGACCCGAAACTTGTTTATATGTAGGTTACACGTGTCATTCTGTCAGGCGGAAATGGAATTAAACATTGTTTGTAATATTTTGCTAAAAGGAATGTCCTTGGAGCTTTCTATTCCATATATTTTGGTCAACGTCACATCAGGAACGCTATTCTCTTTTGTAACTTAACAGCGGAGTTTCAAAATTGACGTTCGAGTTCTAGGATCACTTCACTTCGCAAGTGCGTACTAGATGATTAGAGGATGACATATTTATTATTCTCGATCATCGAATTACGTCACCTTCGAAGCTCGTGTCCAATTGTCAAACGAAAAGTTAGTCAAGAGCTATCGCGTTCTCGAGTAAACTAAAGATTTTTTAAATAAAAATAAGTTATTTTTGTTATATTTTAGTTATTAGGTACTAATAAATACCATGGCTCGTTTATTTTTGTTCAATTATTTATTAGAAGAAGCTTACTCTTTAGATTGTGCTGAAAGTCGACGTCAAGCGAATGAGATTCGTAATTTTCAATTAATTAATATGCACAGAGACTTTGTTTTTAACTACCGGTTGTCGGAAGAGTTAATTGATAACGTATTGGAAGATATTAAATATCTTATGATAGCACCTCAGTGTCGAAGACATGGATTATCAGCTAAAGTAAAGGTTAGTAAAGCAAACCTAACTTTCCCTTCTTTCTTACAAAGGTTAATTGACGACCCTGTAGCCTAGTCGGTAACGACCCTGCCTGCGAAGCGAGTGGTCCCGAATTCATATATGTATATTTATCCCCTATTTCACCCCCTTGTGGGTTGAATTTTGGAAAATCCTTCCTTAGTGGATGCCTACATTATAAGAGGAATATCTACGTGTGCGAATTTTATGTTTCTAGCCCAAAGGGTTTGGCCTGTGTGTTGATACATCAGTCACTTTTGCTTTTCATATATATACATTAATAAAGGTGATTGAAAATTATATATTTGAATTATTTTTTCAGTTATTATGTGCACTCTCTTTCTTTGCTAATGGAAGTGATCAAAGAATATGCGGAAAAAACATTCATTCCTATATGTCGCAGCCATCGGTTTCCCGTTGTCTGCATGTGGTTGTTGAAGCACTCAGCCATCCAAATATTGTAAAAAAATACATTCGATTTCCTCAAAACTTTCAAGAAAGGCTTAAGCTGAAAGAAAAGTAAACAAACATTTTAAAATTTTAGCTACTTGTATAAATATAAACGCAGGTATTAAAAAATGTAAATGCCTGTTATTATTATAGCTTTACCGCGGCAGTCCCCGGGTGCCACACGTTTTTTTAGTAATAAAACAATAAATCATAGAATTTATAAGAAATGTGTAACTGCCTTTATATCAGAAGGATAAAATATTTTACCGATTCGTTTATTCATACTGAGGCGAGGCCATCTTTAGTCGTTTGACGTTTGAGTTTGAGACTCCCTTCACTTCGCAAGTGCGTACCAAATGATTCGAGAATCACATATCAAGATCTCGGACTCGAACTTCAATTTTGACACTCATCGCGGAATCCGCTGTCAAGTTACAAACCTGAATAGCCCTGCAGGTCTTACATTGGGCGCGTTCCACTAGACGCTCACAACGCTCACAATGATCAAAATATCATACTAATTTGATCGTTGTGAGCGTTTTGAGCGTCTAGTGGAACGCGGCCATTGTACCTTCTTTCATAAATATTTTTAAGCGACTTCAAAAAAAGGAGGAGGTTCTCAATTCGACTGTATTTTTTTATGTTTGTTACCTTAGAACTTTTGACTGGGCGAACCGATTTCGATGATTCTTTTTTTAATCGAAAGCTGGTAGCTGTCATGTGGTTCCACATAAATTTTATTGAGATCTGACAATGGCATCCATGAGAAAACCACATAAGTCGTGAAGTGTTAAGATGTGCGCGACAAATTGACGAATAACTCAATATCACGCCAACCGATTTCGATGATTCTTTTTTTAATCGAAAGCAGGTGCTTGTCATGTGATCCCACATAAATTTAAATGAGATCTGACAAGTAGTTTTTGAGACTTTGAAGTCGGTTATTTTTTGTTAGTAAAATTTAGATTATTTATAGCACAATTTACATTAAAATTTAAAAAAATTAATTTAAATGTAATTTTTTTTTTCTTTAAAAATCGAGTGGCTTGCTGCCCCCTCTTCATGTGCCGCCCGGGGCCAGGGCCCCCCCGCCCCCCCCCCCCCCACGCTACGCTACTGCAATAACCAAGATGTTATAAGTTTGATGTGTCTGTGGCATCGTAGCTCTTAAACGCATGGACCGATTTTGATGCGGTTTTTAAAATTTTAATACTTAACATGTTTTAACGTATTCCATATCTTTTGTTTCAGATATACTGAAGCCGTTCTTTTATCTTCATTCATCATGATGTTAGCAACAATAGGAAATAAATCAGCTTAACAACAACCACAAAGCCATGTCAATTTAGCTAGATTAGGCGACTACATCCACTCATATGCACAGGGAAGCTTCATTCGTGTTCAGAGATTCCTTAAAACTACGACAAAAGCTTTTAAAAAGAACAACAACGTATTTTAAAGTCGTAGAATTCGTTAAGAAAGACGCCATACGATATTTCACTTACGACTACGAAATACACCAGATTTAGTAGAGAATAATATGAACATATTCATAGGTAACGATTATCATTCGAAGAATCTAGTTAAATTGAAATAGTTTTGATCATTTTTGATCTGTAATCAAATCAGCGGTCTGAAACAGACAATAAGATTGGTTAGTATTGACATTCTAAGGACCTCATTAAGGGAATATTTAAAATAGCGTAGAAAGATTATAAAATCTGATTATAATAAAAAAATAAAAACCAAAATGGCGGCTAAGGCAGAGCCGATTGGCCCGCGTAATGGTCATGAATTGGCGCCATTAAATACAAGAGCTGATGGCAGCGAACGGCCTCATGGCGTGACTATAGTCCTCCAAGGATCCCGAGGGTCCCTTCAACGCGAAGTTCCAGGAGAAGATCGGGCTGCTTGGTCCGGAAAACTACAGTTCTTCCTGTCCATCATCGGGTACTCCGTGGGCTTGGGCAACATTTGGCGCTTCCCGTACTTGTGTCAACAAAATGGCGGAGGTAAGTTTTACTTTTTCTGACCACAGAGCCCTGGCACCCACCATATAAATGGCAAAATATTTACACTGGTTGAATCCTACGCATCATAACAGTTCAAATCCAAGTCCTAAAAATGTATTAGGAAATGTTTTTATCTTCCCGTTTCATTGCTGGATAGCCACTGATAGGCGGATTTAGGCAGTTTAAGTTAAGTGGTAAATAATTCTCGTGACGTATTCATTTGCTGATTATGAAAAAAAGCGGCCAAGTGCGAGTCGGACTCGCCCATGAAGGGTTCCGTAGTAGCAAGTAACATAATATAAAATTTCTTGAAGTTCGTTGTAACTTTGATCGAAGTAAATTGCGGTTTACGATTGATGACGTATTAAAAAAAAACTACTTATTAGATCTCGTTCAAACCAATTTTCGTTGGAAGTTTGCATGATAATGTACATCATATATTTTTTTTAGTTTTATTATTCTCTTATTTTAGAAGTTACGGGGGGGGGGACACACTTTTTACCACTTTGGAAGTGTCTCTCGCGCAAACTATTCGGTTTACAAAAAAATGATACAAGAAACCTCAATATCATTTTTAAAGACCTATTCATAGATACCCCACACGTGTGTGTGGGTTTGATGAAAAAAAATTTTTTGAGTTTCAGTTCTAAGTATGGGGAACCCCCAAAATTTATTGTTTTTTTTCTATTTTTGTGTGAAAATCTTAATGCGGTTCACAGAATACATCTACTTACCAAGTTTCAACAGTATAGTTCCTATAGTTTCGGAAAAAAGTGGCTGTGACATACGGACGGACAGACAGACAGACAGACAGACAGACAGACAGACAGACATGACGAATCTATAAGGGTTCCGTTTTTTGCCATTTGGCTACGGAACCCTAAAAATGCCTAATCGTCACTTTCGATACGATCTGATCAAATATAACTCATTTTAATCTGTGTTTAAAGTGTCTAAACATGATTATGCTCTTTCTATTATAAAGTCGTTAATAATTCTGTATTGGTCTGACGGTCTGTGGAGTGTAGTAATCTGTGGGCTTACTCCCGCCAAAACCGATTTTCGGATAGAACTTGATTTTGTGTATGATTAGATTCAGCGTATGCATTACAGCAACCAAAAACAACATTCAACAATAGACCTTGTTGAATTTTAATGAAGTGTTTTAACAATTTTAAACTAATAAGATGAGTAAATTGCTTAAAAAAAGATAATTTATTTGCGCTCGATTTTGTATAGTGATTGTATCGCGACCGTTTTGTGTCTCGCTACTGTCGCGCTACAACGTAGCCGTGAGCGATCTACCTTAGTACCTACTAGAAAAACTGTGAATTAGACACAGCATGGGCATAGCTAGTACATACCGACAAAGTATTAGAATAAAACTACATTAGGGCATACATTAGGGCGCCGTTTTAACTTCGGAACTCTAATGAAAATTACTGGTTTTTGAATAGAAAAGAGTAAACTAAACGCTCTATTACATAACATAAATATTTATTATAATACATAAGATTAGTAATAATTAAATAGATATAAATTAAAAACAACCAACAAGCCAGAGAATGAAAATTATTGGAAAGTTTGGACGCTTTCATTTCAGAGCTTTAAAATATTAGTGATTAGTGAACATGCCAAAGTTCAAAACTCCACGCCACGGTTTGTATGAAACTAAGAAGAAGAGCCTACTTTCACGAAACAAATTCGCGTCACGAATTATTGTCATCTGTCTATCTGTCTGTGTCCGGGCATCACATGAAAACCCTTAACCCGATTTCGATAAAAATTGGTCTAGACTCTAGGTTATATTTTAAAAAGATTTTCATCCCATAAAATTGAAAGGTTTGCCTGGAAAAAGGGGATGAAAGTTTGTATGGAATATAAACAAACAAAAAATAAAATAAAAACATCAACCGATTTTCTTCAGAATTGCAAGAAACGTTCCTTGCTTTATTTGATGGAAAAATGATTTTCCAGTTTTTCAAAATTTTGCATGATAAAGAAAAAACAAATAAATGTAAATATCGTTTATTTTTCAAAACCCGCTCCCGGAAAAATCCTTTGCGATTGTATCGTGGGTGTCAGTGTATAAATTCCCTAATATTAATCAATTCAACGTGTTTTTCTGCAAATCCTACAAATAGATACCTAAGGTAAAGCATAGTTTCTGCATAAGAAGCTGCGAGCAACAGCTAGTTTCTAAAATTAGTAGGATTATTATGTTTGCAAGTTTAAAACACTACCGATATCCAATAGAAAATTATTTGATCTACTAATCTGTTTCCTTCCCTTTCTTCCGTACAGCCTACGTAATGAAAAATTCAAAGTGAGTTACCGGGACATGCGGGACATCCGTTAATTTTTTAATGTAGGAACAAAGCAATAGCATCTGTCTCTCTCGCACTCACCACACGTAGGTATGCTCCGTTTTTAGACAAGTGTTATTTGGTAAATAATATTAGTATACTTTTATCGCAATTTGTAATTTGAAAATTAGGCAGAAACAAAATTCATCTTATTAATAATATTTTCTAACTTTCTTGTTTAAATGCTTTAATTTAAATCCAATATTCAATGAGCCAACCAGAATAACTGACACTACAGCTACATGTTTAGATAATATCTTTTGCAATTGTGAGATTTTAAATAAAGAGATATTCAGTAAGTTGAGGTCAGACCACTGCGGACAAAAAATTTCGTTGTATAATTCTGTTAATAAGAAAAAACAATTAATAAAATGTAGACCAATAACTAAAAAAAGGATTTCAACTTTTAAAGCGAAAATTCAATCAAAACTACAAACGCATTTAACGTTACAACAAAGAGATCCAATTAAACTATATAACACATTGTCAAATAACATAAATAATGAATTTAATCAAATTTTCAAGTTTAGGTATATAGATATAGCTAAAAATAGTAAATTTAGTGATTGGGCTACTGTAGGTATTTATAAAAGCAGGAACAAGATGTACGATCTCTATGCCGAGAAACAATACAATTTTTCTCCATCTTTTCAGGAGCATGTAAGAAATTATTCAAAAATCTTTAAAATAGTTTGCATTCAGGCGAAATCAATATACATAAAGGACAAGATTATTAACTCGGATAACAAAATAAAAACGGCTTGGAATATAATTAGTAGTGAGAATGGTAACGCAAAGTCCTGTGATTTCAGTTACGAACTGTTGATTAATGATAACACAATCACTGCTGATAAAGACGTGGCAAGTGAGTTTGAAAATCACTTCCGTAATATTCCTATAACGTTAACTAGCTTCTTCGCCGACGGAAGCACTTTCTATATTAAAAAATCATGTTAATGAATGTAATATTTTATTTGAATTTAAACATATAACCACTAGAGACTTAATTAGCGCATTTCAGTCTCTGAAGGTAAAGAATACCGGTGACTTATGGGGCATTTCGGTAAAAATAATACAGCATATTATAGATATTATAGCACCATATTTGGTCATAGTTTTTAATAAATGCATAGATCTAGGTATCTTTCCAGATCTTATGAAATGCAGCAAAATTATACCACTTTTTAAAACAGGCGAAAAAACCGATATTAATAACTATAGACCAGTTTCTATTTTACCAACTCTTAGTAAGATTTTTGAAAAAATAATATTGAATCAAATGCTGTCCCATTTCAACAATAATAATTTATTACATCTTGATCAATACGGTTTCACTAAAGGCCGTAGTACAACCGATGCAGGGGCTAGGCTTTTAAAGCATATATTTGAAGCATGGGAATCATCACAAAATGCCATAGGTGTATTTTGTGACTTATCTAAGGCATTTGATTGTGTTCAGCACGAAACATTGCTGTTTAAACTTGGCCACTATGGTATAAAAAACAAGCTTGATCGCGTCTTATTTGAGTGATAGGATACAAAAAGTTAGTATAAAAGATATTAAGTCATCGGGGTCACCGGCTGTGTTGGGTGTACCGCAGGGCTCGATCTTGGGTCCGTTTCTTTTTCTGGTATACATTAACGATTTACCACATTATGTAAAGAACCAAGCGGATATTGTACTATTTGCTGACGATACATCATTAATATTTAAGTGTGAAAGGAATAAAGTAAATTTTGACGACGTAAATAGTGCTCTTTCGCATGTGTCGCGTTGGTTCACTATCAATAATTTGCTTTTAAATGCAAAAAAAACTAAATGTATAGAGTTTGTACTACCTAATGTTAAAAAAGTTAACAAATCTCTCAGACTGAATAATGAAATATTGCACATGGAGGAATCCACGGTCTTTTTAGGGGTGACCTTAGATAGTAAACTTCAGTGGGGCCCACATATAACAAATCTCGCGACTAAACTCGGTAGGGCTGCTTATGCTGTTAGGAAAATAAGGCAGTTTACTGACGTCGAAACTGCTAGGATGGTTTATTTTGCATATTTTCACAGTATTATGTCATATGCCATCTTGCTGTGGGGCAAAGCAGCCAGTATAGAACAAATTTTCATACTACAAAAAAGAGCTATTAGGGCTATTTATAAACTTAGATCTCGTGAAACTTTGCGTGACAAGTTCAAAGAAATAGGTATACTTACAGTAGCCTCACAATATATCTATAGTAACGTGGTTTTTATACGGAATAATATAAGCGCGTATAAACAAAATTTTGATATCACTAATCGCCAAACAAGAAAAATGCACCAGTTAGTAACGCCATCTTACCGTCTTTCTAAAGTGAAGCGATCTTTATGGGCCGTGGTGTACAGTTCTATAATAAAATCCCAAAGTTAATACGTGATTTGCCAGTGGAATTATTTAAGAAACATGTAAAATCTCAACTTTTAGGCAAAGGCTACTATACTGTAGATGAGTACATAAATGACAAAGACGCATGGAAATGACCAGATCTGCAACCAGTTCCGTACAGGCTAGTGATACTTCTTTGTAAGAAATATACCAATGTATTTTATTTTTAAAAGATGTGCTGAGGAGTTTCTTTCGGCTTTTCTTCTCCTCCATGACAAAGCACCTTTCCGAAAAGCTGGTAAATTAAAAAAATGACGTGCATAAGTGTATCAATGATACCTACATGAATAAATGATTTTGAATTTTGAATTTGAATTTAACCTAATATTAATTAATACTTTAATAGATAGATAAATATATAGATATATATCTGTAAATATATAGACAGATAATAAAAAATGTCCTAAAGAGTTTCTTTACGGCTTTTCTTCTCCTCTTTGACACAACACCATTCCGATAAGGTGGTAGATTAAAAAATTATGTGCATAAGTGTATCTGTGGTAAGAATTTTGAGTTTTGAATAAAAGTACTGAAAAGATATTCAAACTTATTTATTGTTTACCAAATAAAACTCTGAGCTATAAATACTCCAAGAATGTAAAATTAGTTTATTTTTAGAATGCAGACAATAAAGCTCTATCGATTGATGCTACGCGCTACGGGCTACGGGCTACGTGTCTCGTAGCGCTACGAACGCCCCGCCTCCCTCGATTTCATTTATTTTCAATGGCTCTCATATATTATTTTTTCTTTTAGGGATCCGCAGGAAACCCTTTGAGGTTTGTTTTATTGCATGTCTCTGTTATGTCTGGCTGAAATTTGTTTTGTTATTTAATTCGTGCCGGAGTAATTTGCGTCATCCGTGAGCGGAACATTCAACACATTACTGATATATTCCGTCACGTAGAACGGAATTGAGTTGTTTCCTAAAATTTTTTTTTGTTATAAATGGAAAGTTCATATATAAGTTTTATAACAAAGTTATTTTAGTTTTTTTATATTCGCTATAATTTAAAAGTTACATCAAATCAAAAATACGTTTTTGAATCCAGTACCGAAAACACGCCGACAGTTCCCGAATAGACCCGAGCGCGCGTGTGACGTCACTTTGTTAATTGCTATTCATTGCAGCATACAGCTGATACTGTGATTTGACTTTAAACTGATAAAATCTTGATATTATCGTCAATATATTGATAAACATATTAAAAATGCTAAACCTTAAAAGTTATCGTGCTTGTTTTGTACCATTACGTGTGAATACTACAAAAAAGATAATGTTAAATGTGTACATTTATTCGGAACCTGTACATTTAATCCTACTTTCCTACTTAATGTTATAAATCTGAAATTTTGGATGTTTGTGACTCCATCACGCAAAAACGGCTGAACGGATATAGATGAAAGGCACACAGATAGTTTTTGACCTAACTTACCAGATAGGATACTTTTTATCCCGGAAATAGACCTTTTCCCGAGGAATAAGAGGTTAAATTTTAGTTTTCGTTCATAGATTCATTTTTAGGGTTCCGAAGTAAAATCAGAATTCTTATAGTTTCGTTATGTCATGTCCGTCCGTCCGTCCGTCTGTCCGTCTGTCCGTCTGTCCGTCTGTCCGTCTGTCCGTCTGTCCGTCTGTCCGTCTGTCCGTCCGTCCGTCCGTCCGTCCGTCTGTCCAAAACAAAGCGTCGAAACCCTTAGTGCTAGAAAGCTGTAATTTGGCATGGATATATACATATATTTATTAAAAAAATTGAAAAGCTCTTCCAAAAATATTATGGGAAGACCATTTTTGGAATTTTGGGTCCGTTTGCGAAATATTTGCTTTAAAGTGCTAATTCTGGTTGGAGTCAAGTGTCCAGGGGGGACAGTTGGCTAAACGGTTGGAGTTGGACAAGTGAAAAAAATCTCAAAAATAGGTTATAATATGATGAATTTACAAGGAAAACTATCACGGCTATGTTAACATGAGTAGTTAATGAATAATAGTCGATAAACTTACTACTTCGGAACTCTACATTGCGCGTGGCCTGACACGCACTTGCCCGTTTCTTTTATGAAACAACTGATGGTTTTATTTTATTAGGTTAGGAATTTTGCCACGTTGATCCTACTTCAATTCAATGAGGATTTGATGATGGGTTCTGGGGCTACAAAGTGGAACTCCTCAATGGTAGAGTAAAACGGAACCGTGTTTAAAGATAACTACTACTACTATTACTATCATTAACATTGTAAAATCAGTAGGAACATCATTAAATAAATAAACGCTTCACACTCCTATGAGTGTGAAGCCCCTTACTAGGATACCCTGAGTCGTGGGTGCCATAGACAATACAAGGACACACACCCAGACCAAGAACAGAAATTCAAACTAATCATTCAAACCACCTCGCATCGTATCGAACCCAGGACCCTTGACTCAGCGATGTGGCGTGGTATCCATTCGCCACACGGGTCATTGACCAAGTTGGTGTATTTTGGAGACAAAAAAAATTATATATTGTACCAGTTTTATGTATAAAGCGCGTACAAACCCATAACGCCGCAGTAGGTTTCTCTGTCGCGGGTGATATGGACAACACGTCACTATAACACCCAAGACCCGAGTACAAATATTTATTAGATATGGCCGGGAATTGAACCTGGGACCCTCGCTTCGCAGGTTGGATCGAATCGCTATCAACTAGGCTATAGGGTCATCGTATGTATGTACCTACTACTAGCATAGAATTTCTGTAGCATTGCATTGTGCATTTTTTTTATTAATCACATTCTTCATTTCTCTAAGGATCCATATCTGAAATTTACGCAGACGAAGTCGCGGATAGAAGCTAGTTGTATGATAAATGAAATATAATTTATCATACACCCCTGATTTCATACCCCTAACACCCTGCCCTGATTCCTCCCAGACACGATTTACTAGTAAACAGTGTAACCTTTTCTTTTGGTGTAAGTATATAATCAATGGAGAGTTTTATTATATTTAATGAAGAATAAATCATTTAACGTTTAAATTTACAATAAAATTACGTGGAATATCTTTTTGCACTAAATTTCGGATATTTTTAGTTAATTTACGAGTAGGAGCCGTTGAGACCGTACTATCGTGAAATTTCTTTAACAAAGTGACGTCACAAATATGGCGGTCAAATTTGGCGCGTTCGTAGCCACGTGATTTTTTTTCAACTTTTATTTCGTTATTATTAATATTAAAAATAGTTTTTAAGCGTTTTTAACAATGCCAATCAATATAATTTGTGTTTAAGATTTAAAATACATGACGGCGCAGCGGCAATCGCCTAGAGAAGAACCTTATTTTATTTTGATCTTTCTTTATGTTTCGTGGTTCCTAATTCGAATCTAAGAGTGGTCACTCTGACGTAACGCCAAGCGCTGGAGAGGCAGCCATCTTGAGAGCACAATATATTTGAGAAAGGGTGATAGAGCGCATGCATCCACGTGTTTGGCGGACGTCATAGTTTTTCATGTCAATTTTATTGCTTCTTTGTGATTTCATTATTTTGTGATTTTAATAGTTTGAAGTGCTAAAGTTAATTATTATAACAGAATAATTATCCGTGATCGTATTTTATTGGAACATCTCCTCTCCCGATAACTCACGCCATACCTACAAGCAATCACTCATATAACAATATGGAAAACCATGAGGATATGACCGAAGTCCCTATATCAGTTGTGGGATGCGAAGGGCTAAAACAATCTGAGGAGATTCGCAGGGAAGATACGCAATCGAGTGACAGGGATGTGCCAGAGACAAGCAATATACTCTCGGGAATGGAATCAATTTTTACCCGCCTGTTGGCAGCCACGCAAGCTACCACTACCACTGTGCAACATAACCCAACGCAGCTCATAAAATTCGACCCGGACGACCAGGAAGCTGATATCGAAGGTTGGTGTAAGATCACGGAAATCATAGTGACTAGCCGAAAATTAGCTGGCTCTGATCTACTTTTAGCGTTAATCCATTCGCTTAAGGGTCGCGCCGCATCCTGTCTTACTCAATTGCATACACCGGATGTAAAATGGCCACAAGTCAAGCAACTCTTACTCGCTAAATTCGCAAAGCCTATGCTGATTCAAGACTATTTCGATAATATAATGAGATTTCAAATTGGAACCCAAGAAACAGCGTCGGAAGCCGCTTTACGCTTATGGAACCTTGTAGAGCGCATACCGAAGGTCGACATGCCCGAAGATGTGATAGCGGGATTTGTCATATCGGTCCTCTGTCAACGAGATGCCGCGATCAGGAGAGAATTAAACTCGTACACAATATTAAGTCGAGCGCAGTTATGTCGTATTTTGAGTGGAATTTCCATTAAGAGACGCTACGAGGACAGCGATAGATACGAGGTCCCGGCAAAGAAAAACCGAGTAATATCTGATGTCAGATTCGGCGGATCTTGCCATTATTGCGGTAACCGAGGCCACAAGATAGAAGAGTGTCGCAAGCGTCGTGAGAACCTAGCTAAATCTACACCTACGGAACGGGAGAAGACCATTACGTGCTTTGCCTGTGGAAAAATAGGACACCTGAGCCCCAACTGCCCTGAAAGAAAGACGGGAAGCGAACATTCGAATAAGAAGGAGGTTCACGTGTGCGAGCGCAGGTTAACTAGAGGTATATTATCGACTCTAACTGGTAAGACCATTCCATTTTTGTTTGACAGTGGTTCGGCGTGTTCACTAATTAAAAATTACTTGATTGACCAAGTTCCTGGCACTGTGCGCAAGGAGTCAGTATACTTAACTGGTATTGGCGGAGAAAATATTAAATGCACGACTCAAATCCTTAGTTCGGTTCAAGTACAGGGTATATCTATGACAGTCCTATTTCACGTAGTTGCCGATGACCTCATTCCAGAATCTATTATAATTGGTAGGGAAATATTGGATCAGGGTATTCACATTGAAATTAACAGTGATATGATGAAGTTCTCAGTGCGTAAAAGTATTAACACGTGTGATACTAATAGTACGTTTGATTTTAGCCAAATTGACACTGATTTAGCGGGTGCTGAGAAAGAGGCGTTGTTAGCTGTTCTGCGTAAGTACACCGCCTACTTCATTGAAGGAATTCCCACGCGACGAGTGAGCACGGGTGAGTTAAAAATTGACCTTATTGATCAATATAAGACTGTACAACGACACCCATATAGACTTTCACCTGCGGAAAAGGTAATTGTTCGAGAAAAAGTTCAATCACTGTTAGATGCCGGAGTTATACGGGAGAGCTCTTCCCCGTTCGCATGTCCTATCCTACTTGTGAAAAAGAAGGACGGCACAGACAGGATGTGCGTCGATTATAGAGAGTTGAACTCAAATACTCGACCCGAACATTACCCTCTCCCCAGGATAGACGAACAGGTGGATCGCCTCAATGGGGCTAATTACTTTTCATCGTTAGACATGGCTTCGGGGTACCATCAGATAAATGTAGCGTCAGATTCCATTGAGCGAACAGCCTTCGTCACACCAGAGGGACAATATGAATATCTTGCCATGCCATTCGAATTGCGCAACGCTGCGTCGGTTTATCAGCGTTGTATAAATAGAGCGTTGAAGTCCCTAAAGGATACAGTAGCCATAGCCTATATGGATGACGTACTTTGCTATTCATCAGACATCACTGAAGGCTTACAGCGTCTTGAGGCCGTAATAAAAGCGCTCGTAGACGCGGGTTTCTCTTTTAATATTAACAAATGTAAGTTCATGAAAACCGAAGTGAATTATTTGGGGTACGTTATAAGATCAGGTGAAGTAAGACCTAATCCTGGAAAAATTCAGGCTCTATTAGAAGCTCCTGTCCCAACCACTGCCACTCAAGTGAGACAATTCTTGGGACTAGCCTCGTATTTTCGCCGCTTTATTCCCAATTTTTCCAGTGTCGCAGGTCCGTTATACCCACTAACTAAACTAAAAGGGCGCATCTCGTGGTCGCCGAAACATGCAGAGGCTCACGAGAAAATTTTATCGATCCTTACCTCAAAACCTGTTTTGACCATTTTTAATCCAGACATCCCAGTTGAATTACATACCGACGCAAGTTCCGAAGGGTATGGTGCTATCTTGATTCAAAAAGAAAACAATGTGCCTCATGTTATCGCTTATTTTAGCCGCCGAACTACAGAAGTTGAATCAAGATACCACTCATATGAATTGGAAACCCTGGCTGTGGTCCGAGCCGTTGAAAATTTTCGCCACTATCTCTATGGGCAACATTTTACAGTATACACCGACTGCAACTCCTTAAAAGCCTCGAAGGCTAAAACAGATTTGTCACCGCGTGTCCATCGTTGGTGGGCATTCTTACAGGCTTACGATTTCGACATCGTTTACAAAGAGGGCCGCAACATGGGACACGCTGACTTTCTTTCGAGGAATCCGTCTACTAACTTGAACCTTACCGCTAATGTTCAAGATTTGATCTCGTCAGCGAATTCTCGTAAACACGTGAATTTCGTAGAACTCCACGACAGCTGGTTACAGGTCGAGCAGCTTCGAGACCCCGAAATTCAAAACCTTGTTAGACAGCATATGAATAGCGAATTACCTGAGTCGATTGCGCACACTTACGATATTCGAGAGGGCGTTCTTTACCGCAAAGTGGAAAGAAATAAATCAAGTTGTTGGCTACCGATAGTACCACGTTCTCTAATTTGGACGCTTATTAGTCATGTACATAGTGAAATAAAACATCTCGGTCCTGAGAAAACTCTTGATAAGATTTACGAAAAATACTGGTTCCCTCAGATGTCGAAAAATGTGCGCAAATTTATCGATTCATGCATTGTCTGTAAAGCTTCCAAGGGTACCTCGGGAGCCCAGCAAGTAAGATTGCATCCGATCCCTAAGGTCAGTGTCCCATGGCACACTATCCACATCGATATCACGGGCAAATTAAGTGGCAAAAGTGATAGGAAAGAATACGCCTCTGTCATTATAGACGCTTTTACAAAATACATCCTTCTGGAGTATACTCAATCTCTAGACGCAGCTTGTGCCGTAAAAGCTTTAAAAAGAGCCGTATCGCTATTCGGTGCCCCAAAGAGGATAATAGCAGACCAGGGTAGGTGCTATATTAGCTCGGAGTTTAAACAGTTCTGTAGTGAACATAACATTGAACTACATCTAATCGCAACAGGCTCTTCCAGAGCGAATGGTCAAGTAGAAAGGGTCATGCGCACACTTAAAGGTCTTTTAACAATTATTGAGAATGATGTGAATAAAATCTGGCGAGATGAATTGGATGAGGTTCAACTAGCCCTAAACAGTACAAAATCTAGAGTCACCGGGTTTACACCTACTGAACTAATGTTCGGTGTACGTGCACAATCTTTGGGACTTTCCCAAATCTCTCCCAATTTAGATACGACCCCACGGTCTGATCTAGAGGCTATAAGAAATAGCGCATCCAACAATATTGCAAAAGCAGCAGAAGCACAAATGGAGAAATTTAATAAAGGTAAAGCTTCAGTGCGCCCGTTTTCGCAGGGCGATTACGTTTTTATTAAGGGCAGTGAACGGAACCAAACAAAACTTGCCAGAAAATTTAAGGGTCCTTTTAGGATAATTAGAGTACTGGACAATGACCGGTACGAACTAAAGAGCCTTCAGAGATCCAACCGTACCTATAAGTACTCGCACGAAAACTTGCGCGCAGTTCCAAGGGGCTTCGAGGGTCTAGTGGACATAGCCTCGTCGTTAATAAATGATGATGAGGATAACGAGGCCGAGACGGCGTTTGATGAGAATGAAATTGGTCAAGCAGATTCATCCGATAGTGAAACGATATCAATCTCTAGTGAACACACGTTAACCGCCTCCTCTGATACTCTGTCTGTAGGTTTCGATAATGGCTTCCGTGGCTGGCCAAGTCGAAGTTCATAGAAGTAAGTGTAATTTTTATTTCAAATATCATGCTTACCTAACCTAACCTGCCTATCGTCAAGTTCGCCGCTTTAGCTCTAAAGCTTAATAGCTGGACAGGTGGGCCAAGTACGCCCCATCCACGCTACATCATTATGTTCCAAGCTGGTCGTAAGGGGCCTTGTATGCCCGGGCCATACTTTAGCTGCTAGATGAAGGGGCCTCGTACGCCCGGTCTACGCGACAAGTGTATCATTAATAGTAGCTGAATCAAGTGACGTGTGTGACGAAGGGGCCCAGTATGCCCGGTCCAAAGTTTGTGTTACTGACAATAATGAGACGAAGGGGCCCTGTATGCCCGGTTCATTTCTTGCATCATTGGTAGTAGGACGAAGAGGCATCGGTCTTCTTTTAACATTGAAATGCTTGCGACACATATCCCATTTTAGTCACTTGTCAGGAATATTGCCCGAGCGGTTACTAATTGATGGCATATCTGTTTGACAGATCCTGATGAGTAAACAGTACACGAGGATCACACAGCTGACGCACGAGGACGTGCGACTGTCAGGTTTGGCCGTGACGGCGCAGCGGCAATCGCCTAGAGAAGAACCTTATTTTATTTTGATCTTTCTTTATGTTTCGTGGTTCCTAATTCGAATCTAAGAGTGGTCACTCTGACGTAACGCCAAGCGCTGGAGAGGCAGCCATCTTGAGAGCACAATATATTTGAGAAAGGGTGATAGAGCGCATGCATCCACGTGTTTGGCGGACGTCATAGTTTTTCATGTCAATTTTATTGCTTCTTTGTGATTTCATTATTTTGTGATTTTAATAGTTTGAAGTGCTAAAGTTAATTATTATAACAGAATAATTATCCGTGATCGTATTTTATTGGAACATCTCCTCTCCCGATAACTCACGCCATACCTACAAGCAATCACTCATATAACAATATGGAAAACCATGAGGATATGACCGAAGTCCCTATATACATTTAAAAAAAAAAATTTTTTTTAAAATGAACAACTCAATTATGTTTAGTTCAGGGAGGCAACTATTTACAAAGGTCAAATTTATTTATACAGCGAGGCTATGCTACCAACAGTTAACAGCTAACAGAGACAATGGGAATTTTACATCTTTAACCGGCTTCAAAGTAAAAGAAGTCCCAAATCGTATATTTTTTAGTAATTTGCCCGTATGCTCAGCTGTTACAAATGTTATCTATTTACACAAAGAAAAACACAAAAATTGAATGCAACTTGATATTTATTTGAATATTGAACACACGCTATTTCTTGGAGAATAATGATTATCCTATTGGGTACATATTATCTTCTGGAGAATAATATATAATCAATTGTAATGCTGCAGCTACATTAGCGGACGAACTCGTATTCCAGTTGTCGTGATAAAATCTCGCTTTTGCCATCGCCGATCCTGTCACAATGTTTGGTCACACTTTTTTGTCATGGAAATAGCTGGCAAATGAGCTATCGATCCACCTGATGGCTAGTAGCTATCGTCGCCCATGGATGTCTGCGACACCAATGAGTCACTGATACGTTACCGGCCAAGCAAGAGAGAAGAAAAAGAAAGAAAGAATTAGCTCTTAAGCCCTCAAATTTGCCACATAAATGCAAATCTTTTACAAATTCCGCTAATGTAACTGCCGCATAATGACGTTCTTAGTTCTTCTAATTTTGAAGCACAGCATCAATGAAGTCACGTACAGCTGGGACGGACGTGTAGATGCTTGTGATGCCCTCCTCACCATATGTTCTGGGCTCGGAGAGTATTCCCACGAGCTGGTTATCATACACCAATGGTCCTCCGTCGTCAAACTGAAACAAATACTTTGTTATCCATCTATTCACCCTCAGAATCTCCTTAGCTACGCTCCTTAGCTTAGCTTAGCTTAGCTAGTTATGTAGATTTTGGTTATTTTAGCTCCAATCCATTAGTGACTTAATACAGGGAGTAGGTCCTCCTTATCTTCTATTCGAATTTTGCATCACGCTGCTCTATGGCAAATGCGTCAAAGGTTTTGTGGCCAACCCGAATCTGGAAGCTTCATGCCCAGATACTTCGGCGGCAGATACTGCTATGTTATAATAAAAACTGGAAGCGATGGCTTTTATTGTATAATGAGTAACCGCCCTCGCTTTGCTTCGGTTTTCTTATTTTTTTACACCTTAGTTTACATTATTGGAGTTTTATTAAGGATCTCTATTTTTTTGAAAATATAATATAGCCTATGTCACCCGAGGATACTGTAGCTTCCCAACAGTGAAAGAATTTTTCAAATCGGTTCAGCAGTTTCGGAGCCTATTCGATGCAAACAATCAAATCTTTCCTCTTTATAATATTAGTATAGATGAAAAACTTGAGAGGTGTCAAGGGACACCCGGATGGAACAAAGTTCCTTGCAGTCAGTAGTAGGATAGCAAAAACATGCAGCAAGTGTGCCAAAACAAATCTAAGGTATTAAATTTCTCATCGGCTTTGTTCACCTAGTGATATATTTAATACCCTATGAGAAATTTAATACCCCAGATTTGTTTTGGCACACTCGCTTGCATGTTTTTGCTATCCTAGTACTCTGGCTTGCTTTCTATGTAAAAAAAAACTAAGACGGCAAAAAGTGTCGTTACCAAATTTTCCGCCAACCCCCCTTTCGCAACGCGCGATAAGGAACTTCGTTCCAATAATCTCCACGGCGAGCATTATTAAGGATGGCCTTTAAGTGTTGATTGATTAATTTGACTACTTACTCTGCCACTGCCTTTCCACGCGGCACCCGCGCATATCATCCTGTCAGTCAAATCTGGAGATCTAACTTTGCATTTTTCCTGAGGAATAAACGGTACTGACACTTTTTGTAACTGACGCGGTATGTTATCATCCTGAAACAAAAACGACATTATATTTTACTAATAGTCCGTGAGCCAGATAACTAGTATTTTTTGTCAGTCATTTCCTCTCAAGCGATAACTCGTGAAATACTTCAGAGAGTTGCATTATATAGCATGGTGAACGTCAGCTGCCGCTCCAAGGGTGGGTAGGGGGGCGGCAGCCTTTCAATCATGTAAAAAAAAAATTGTTTTCAGTCATTTCCTCCCGACTGAAAATGCAACTCTCTGAAGTATTTCACGAGTTATCGCTTGAGAGGAAATTGGTCAGGAAAATCTGTCGCTAGCTCACGGACCATAAATATGTGTTAAGTAAGATGATACGTTGCCGGCCAAGAAAAAGAGAAGAAGAAAGAAATAATTATTTCTCAAGCTTAGCTGGAATGCGATGAGTTATTTGGCGGCTGAGTTAGGCAAGAGTTTGGTAGCTATCCAGGCGAACCCCATGGAGAAATAATAATGGTATTAATTAACTATTAAAGTCAATATTACCGATATAATCAATTGCTTGTTCTTAAGTTCTGCATCGTCGGCGCGCTAGTAACATATCTACCTCTTTTTACATTATAACATCGTTGGTTGTGACTAATATTATACTTACGTTGCCTGCAGATGTACTTCCAAAGCCCATAGTGTCCAGCATAGCTCCTTCAGATAGCTCCAACTGTTCGTCTGCTAGCGGGATTGACTGTACTCTGTCACTGAACTTCAGCTCTTTGGCAAGTTTCAGCAATACTACATCATAATCCTGTGCCCATATAGGCTCAGGATGCGGGTCATCTTCGTCATCACCAACAGGTGGTGTTGGTGGTAATGGTGGTGTTGGTGGTATAGGTATAAAGCTAGGATGGGTATAAGCTTCCTTTATAATATATGCTTCCCCATCACCAAATATTTGGTCCGTTCCAACCAATGCCAAGCGAGATCTACAAAATTAAAATAATATCACTAGAGATCCACCCGCTCTGTAGACAAAATCTATATTATACTAGCTGCCCGGACAGACTTGGTTCTATCAAAAGTTTTTTTATTAAAACCTTCCGTCTATCCTGGATATCTTTCAAGTTGGATCAAACTGCACACGGTGTGCAAATTTGATTAAAATCGGTTCAGTAGTTTAGGAGTCCATCGCGGACAAACAACGTGACACGTAATTTATATATGTCGGTGAGGCCACGAATCTCCAGTGAAGGTCCAGGGCGGACCTCTATAATCTACAACGCCTGTCCGATGCAGAGGTTGGCATATAAGAAACGACATGTCATATTTAGATGAAGGAATTGTCAATAAGATAGAACGGATGATCACGTAGTGTTGGAAGAACTGAGGCGTCCAAAATATCGGAAAAGGTCGGAAAATAAATGAGGAATGACACTAGTTCGGATGACATTTAAAGAAAATTTTGCAATGAGAAATTAAACAATCCAAAACGCAATAAAATGAGAATCGTCGAATTTTATAATATAATCGGTGTGGATAATGCGAAATGTGGTGATGTGAGAGTTCAAACAAACGAAGCCATCCAATATGTAGACCTTTCGGAGTACGATGTGCTGAAACGCGAATGTCGATTTTAAAATATGAGGTGACGACTAAAATTTCTTCGAGGAACATGTTGATGGAAATGGACGTAACGTAACTACGGATCGCAGATAAGTAGCCTTTGTCTAGCATCAAATGTGATACCTGATATCATACGAGTGAAATTAACCTTACTTATTTTTCAGTTGCGGAAAATCGATGACACATGGAATAATGATCTACCACGCCAGCCACGAGAAACCAAGAGACCCGGGACCTGTCTGCTGCGTGAGCGGTGCTAGATTAGGTGATGGCAGAATGAGTGTCGTCACAACCGTCTTCAGGCATAGTTCGATCATACAGGTAGGTGATTTTGTGAAGTTTTCTATGATTATGGGGCTGATGAGCGTGTAGATAATGTTGTTGCTGGTATTGAATTTAAACGAATCATTCTTAAAATTATTTGCATGATTTGCCTGACATTCGTATTTAAAGAACGAAATTACGTTGTCTTCAAATGAGGGTTTTTCAGTCAATGACAGTGACATTCTTTTATTTTTCTAAATTTAATAAATGGTTGAAAGTTATGAAACCTAATTTGATAACTAAGAGTAAGCTGTTGCAATTGTTGACAGTTCGAAGTTTTTTGCTATCGGGTTCCTTATGATGCGAGTTCGTTATGGTGAATAGCGGCTTCTTGTCAGTAGACTCGTTAGACTTGTGTAAGTCAGATGTAAGTCACGTAGAGAAACTATGGTCGGTCTGATGGTATAGTAAAAGAAGGATTGCATGATGATATCAATTTAATGAGTTTCGCAACAATGGCTATTGTAAAAAAAAGAGTAAAAAAAAGAGGAGTGAAAAAAAAAGATGTGAAAAAAAGAGAGAAAAAAGAGTTTAAAAAAGAGATAAGTGAAAATGAAAGGTAAAAAAGAGTACCTAGTAACAATATGAAATTGTAAAAAAATGGAGTAAAAAAAAAGAGTTGTGATAAAAAAAGGTTGTAAAAAAAGGTGTCAAAAAAAAGAGAAAAAAAAGAGGAAAAGAAATGTGAATGAGTCCGGGCCAGCATAGAACTGAAGGGACGTTGTACCTGGAGAGTCTTAGAGAGACTGGACCAGGTGTCTGCAGGGTATAATCCGGACCAGACGACAATAACATAATTGCGACGTTCCGTAGAGTCTTATGAACCAGATTGGTAACCAAATGGCCAAACCATAGTTATCTCCACTATATTTTAAGTGTCCACATTTAAAATATCAGACTTAATATGCGTATTATTCTTGACTGTAAATTAATAATGATGTGATGAATGACGAAAGTAAAATGAATGTGAATCAGGTTAATGTAGTCAGAATAGCCGAGCAAAATACTGTTGAGACTTTTTTTACAGGTTTCTGATTATCCACACGAGGTCGTGTGGGTCGTCAGCGATGGCCGCGTGCGTGATACGAAAACAATGAGATGTGGACCCAGGAGTTAGAATGGAGACCACGAACACCAACAGCCCGATACACCGACGCTCTTAAGAGGGCGAGTGGTATTGCTGGATGAGATCATAAGCGGAGGACCATGTGGCATGCCTTGTGGAGCAGTAGATAGAAGAAGCATGATGATGATGTACCAAGATAAATTAAAGCGCGCACGAGGACGAGCGCACGTCAGGATAGCCGTGTCGGTGAGGCCACGAATCTCCAGTGAAGGTCCAGGGCGGACCTCTATAATCTACAACGCCTGTCCGATGCAGAGGTTGGCATATAAGAAACGACATGTCATATTTACAGACTTAGAAACTATCCAACCGATTAGCCCCTTTGGAAGGCAATAATGCGAAGATGGTCTGAGACCACTAAAATAATGCATTAGGCATATTTTCAATTTTCGACTTTTTACGTCATTTTTTAACCGACTTCAAAAAAGGAGGAGGTTCTCAATTCGACTGTATTTTTTTTTATGTTTGTTACCTCAGAACTTTGGACTGGGCGAACCGATTTTGATGATTCTTTCTTTAATCGAAAGCTGGTGGCTGTCATGTGGTCCCACATAAATTTTATTGAGATTTGACAATGGCATCCATGAGAAAACCACATAAGTAGTAAATTTGTGCGCGACAAATTGACGAATAACTCAATATCACGCCAACCGATTTCGATGATTCTTTTTTTAATCGAAAGCAGGCGCTTGTCATGTAGTCTCACATAAATTTGAACGAGATCTGACAACTATGTAGTTTTTGAGACTTTGAAGTCGGTTATTTTTTGTTAGTAAAGTTTAGATTATTTGTGTAGTAATAATACACGCCGAGTATCTACTAATATTCTTTAAGATTGTGGATTGTAGAGTGTGACGGAAATGTTGAGAGAGAGAGAGAGGTATCCGAAAGAGTGAAAAGGAATGAGTTCATCAATGGTGAGAACTGTTTTGATTTTCTGACGGTTCAGGGTCAACATAATTAATAGTTTAAAAACCAAACACAAAATAGTATTAATGTACCTACTAAAGTAAATTAATCTAGATATTTTCTTTTCCTTATCCTGATGATCCCAGTCAAGACATCAGAACAGAACAGAACTATGAAATTACAACAACAACAACAACAACAAAACTCTTTATTGTACACCGCTAAACAGTATTAATTTAAATTAATAGATAGAATGGTGTGCGGTAATCGCAGGGGCGATCCTTCGATGTATGTAATGTGGACTGTATAAATGTATGTATGTATGTATGAAGCAGTAGGTTGGTAGTATGTCCAATCCAATACCAAAATCAGTAAGAAAGAACCCACCAACCTTAACATCCAATGTCGCAGGATTGCGCTGCGCACGACTGCTTCTTTCTTTCACGGCACGGCCGGAGGACAGCACCATAAACGTTATGGTCTTCTGATGATGGAAACTCCACGAACGTCGTGAATTCTACCGATCTTCTTAACGGAGTTGACGCAACTCGCGATATTTTTCCTTTGACATTAAGTGTCAATTTTGGAAGGGTTTTACTTTTTCTTTCACACCGACCAGTGTTAAAGGATTGAACATACCCCCCACCGAAATCAGTGTGATGATTTCCTAATAGTGTCGGTGTGTGAAGAATGAGTGTGTTAATAATTTGTGTTAATGAATATTTACGAAATAATTCAAAATAAAATAAAGAAACTTGTTAGTGTTAAGTAAAAATTTGAGTGTATGAGCCTAATCAAAGTCCTAACCTAATAACCTAATTTTATATTTAGTTTGCATATGGCAATGGGCAGATCTTATTTACCGGTCTTTTATAAACCCCAGTTTGCGTGCGTACAGTGACTACACGTACAATGTTATCAAAACCAGGGTGAACCTCTTCTATTCTGCCAAGAGGCCACTGTAACGGTTTGGTTAAGTTAGATTTAAGGAGCACTAAATCACCCTTCTTAACATTTGGAATTGAGGTGAACCACTTTTCTCTTTGCTGTAAAGTGTGCAAATAATCATTTGACCATCGCTTCCAAAATGATTGTGATGCCTTTTGAATACATTGCCAACGTGACAATCGCTTCATCTGTACATCTTCAAAATTATTCTCCGGAACAGTTAATAAATTCTGTCCAATTAAAAAATGACCCGCAGTCAGAACTTCAAATTCATTAGGATTATTTGAAAGGGAGCATAATGGTCGCGAGTTCATAATTGCCTCAATTTTACAAAATAAGGTACTTAACTCCTCAAAAGTCAAGGACCTATCACCTACTACACGGTAGAGATGATGTTTGGCTGATTTTATGCCTGCCTCCCACAGACCACCCATGGAAGCTGCATTAGGCGGGTTCGTACGCCATTCGACGCCTCGCGAGGATAATCCAGAAAGAATTTCATCAGAATTAGACGTAGAATTAAAATAATTAGTAACGTTTTTTAAATGTTTAGCTGCTGCAATGAAGTTTTTTCCACAATCGGAATATAAGCAAGTACAGAGACCGCGGCGTGCCACAAAACGATCAAATGTGGCCAGAAAACATTCGCAAGATAAATCTGAAAGCACTTCTAGGTGCACTGCTTTTGTAGAGAAACATACAAATAAACACAAATATGCCTTAGTAACCTTTGCATTTCGCCGCATACCTTCTTTTATAAAGAATGGACCACCAATATCGCAACCAACATGTTCAAACACCTTGTTGGACTTAAGCCTAGTTGCAGGTAACGTACCCATCATAGGCTGTGTGGAGTATGGACGAAATTTAAAACAAGCCCGACATTTCGACAAAACTGAACGAATTACACTACGAGCGTTTATTATCCAGTATTTATTATTCAAAATGCCTTGCAAGGTGCGCGGTCCTACATGCATGTACAATTTATGAAAATAATCAATTATTAAATTTGTTATGTGACACTTCTTGGGTAATAGTGCTGGATGTTTTATATTATACGGTAAATCCGACTGTTGTATTCGACCCCCCACCCTGAGGAAATTATCAGGGTCTATAAAGGGAGATAGTTTACGAAGGGATGATACATGAGTTCCCTTTGCTAGCATTTGTATTTCAGAATAAAAATAATTATTTTGAATGACCTTTATAATTAAATCATGTCCCTGTTTTAACTCACGAGACTTTAGTGAACCAAATGTTCGATCAGATTTTTTACGTTTTAAATTATTTATAAAACGAAGACACCACGCTGTTACGCGCTCGAGTTTACTAAAGGATGAAATATTATTAAAGGAATGTTCAATATCATTAAAGTTATTTAAATTGTAAGAATTAAAAGTGAATGTGTCTACGTTAGTTTTAAGTTCTGGAATGATATCATTTTCTTTTAAAATTAACGTACTTCTTGGCCAACTACGCGGATCTCCAGCAAGCCATGCAGGGCCACTAAACCATTCGTCCGCTACTGCTAAAAGTTGTTCAGGCAGCGCGCCTCGAGAACAGAGGTCGGCTGCATTGTTCTCACTGTTTACATGAAACCAGCAATTGGGCGGAATCACATCAACAATCTCGCTAACACGGTTAGCCACGAACACTTTTAGCTTGTATGGCGGAGTCTGTAGCCACGACAAAACTACACTCGAGTCGCTAAAGGCAACTATTGGTAAATTAAAATCTTTAACGTTTTGTACGACAAAACGAACTAGCTTCGATAACAGCACGGCTGCCATAAGTTCAAGCCTAGGGATAGACATTAACGGCTTCAATGGAGCAACTCTAGATTTGCTCGTCAATAGTTTGACTTTGACGTTCCCATCCTTGTCAGTACTACGAAGATATATGCAAGCTGCGTAACCCAGCGATGACGCATCACAGAAACCGATTAATTGCACGTTTACAAACGAATTCACTAGAAGGTGTCGCTCAATGCGAAGTTGTGAAAGGATCGGTAATTGACCGATAAATTTATCCCATTTTTGTAATAATTCATATGGTAAACGGTCATTCCAGCCGAGGTTCAGTTTCCAAAGATCCTGCATGATACATTTGGCAACGAAAGTACACGGTGAAATAAAACCAACCGGATCGTAAATACTAGCAAGCAGCTTAAGTACTGAACGTTTCGTTCCGTCGTTATCTTTTAAATTATAATTAAATGAGAAGAAGTCGCATGAGGGCAACCATGTTAATCCTAGGACTTTTAAGGATGATGATAAAGTATCATCTTGAAAATTTATTTGCGTTATTTGTTCTGATTTCATTCGTGTCAGTAGCTCGGGACAGTTGCTAGCCCACTTACGTAATTCAAACCCGCCTTTTTTCAGAAGACTCATTAAGCCGTCTTGTAAGGTACAAGCTTCATCTACAGATTGACATGACCACAAAAAGTCATCGACGTAGACACCCTCTTCTAGAACTCGGGAAGCCCTACAGTCTGACCGTTCGTCTTGGGCAAGTTGAAGCAGCGTGCGAATGGCCGTGTAAGGCGCGCTACGCAGTCCGTAAGTGACCGTTTTCAACTCGTAAACTTGTACTGGGTCTGACGGTGTATCACGCCATAATATATGTTGATAACACCTATCAGCGGGGTCGATGAGCACGGCTCGATACATTTTTGACACGTCCGCCGTAAAACACACGTCGTAGAGACGAAAGTTAATAATAATTTTTAAAATATTTGGAAGTAATTTACGGCCGGTCAAAAGGTTGTCATTTAGTGACACCCCAGTACTAGTTTTCTGTGATCCATCAAAGACCACACGCAACGGTGTTGTGGAGCTAGAAGGCCGTAACACACAGTGATGTGGTATAAAATATTTAGACGGCTCCGTACCACGATATAGCTCCATATGTCCCAGTGACTCGTACTCCTTCAGAAAATCAGAATAAGCCTTCTGGAACTCGGGTGAGCGCGCAAGTCGGCGCTCGACATGCGTGAGTCTCCTAAAGGCTGTGTCAAACGAATTACCTAACGGTTCGTGATTTGGCTTTAGTAAAATAGGTGAAACATATCGGCCACTTTCGTCACGATAATGTTTCTCAATATATAATTTTTCAGCGACTTCATCATCGGGATTTAAAGGAACATCGCACGGCGAGGACTCTATTTCCCAAAATCGCTTAAGAGTATCATTTAAATGATCATCAGTGGTGTACGACACCAACGTTGTAGACGCTACAACGTTCACATCCGTGACGTCACAAGTCGACGGGGTAATTAGTTTACCTGTGATAATATACCCAAATATGCTATCCAGCACGGCTGGCATATTGGGACCCATGATAATTTTCTTCCCACTATAAATATGGGGAAAAACGTCACCGCCTAAAATTAAATCAATTGGCGATTGCTTATAGAAATGAGGATCAGCTAAAAATAAATTATCATACTGTTTTATTATATGCTCAGGAATTTTAATGGTAGGTAGATCTGAAGTTACTTTCTGAAGAATAACAGCATCAATATTAAAAACAGGTTTATCAGTGTGACGCGGCCTTAAGCTACATGACGTCATGCCGTAGTTCTTAACTAAACCATCAGCTAATCCGCAAATGCTAAACGGACATTTACGTTGAGATAAACCTAAACGTTGTAAGCATGCAGCGGAAATAAAATTGGATTGTGCACCGGAATCAATTAATACGCGACATGGTTGATAGACGTTAAAGTTGTCTAAAATATAAACAATCGCGGTACCCAACAAAACCGTACTGTAACTGTTATTATTATCAGTTGAAGGGCCTCCCGACTGGGCGGGCGCGCTTACAGGAATCGATGCATTACCGGAGTCATAAGAGGAAGCGAGAAACGTTTTCGTTACGTCCTGATGCAATAATAAGTTATGTGGTCGCTCACAAATAATGCATTTAAATTCACTCCTGCACTGTTCAACAGTATGATTAGGTTTAAGACAATTATGACATAACTTCAACTCATCAGCACGGCTGATTCGTAGCGAAGCACTCAATTTACGAAATTGAGCACAGCGATATATCATATGATTGTCTCCGCAATGCAAACAAGATAAATTATTTTTTGAGTTTGATGACGATGCATGCGCGTAGTTTTTCTGTGCACTGTTTCTAGTTCGCGCCGTAAACCTACTTACATCTGGTTGACGTTTATTCTGTACAACGTTTTGGTTGCTTGTACTAGCACCATAAGAACTAGAATGATCCAACACTTTTATTTGATTAGTAACAAAAGTAATCAATTCAGAGAATTTTGGTATCGACTTCTGATTGATACTTTGTTCAAATGACCTACGAGTGTATGGATCCAAGGCTCGTAATGCTATATGACACAGAATGTAACTATTCAAATCTTCAATATTAAGAGATTGTATAGCTTTGTATGAGTTATCAAAGGTTTCCAAGAAATTATTCAAATGAAAGGATGATTCCTTCGCAATAGGTGTAAAGTTTAACATTTTATCTAAGTAATTCCGAACTAACATACGGTTATCTTGATACCTGTCGAGTAAAGCTTGCCAAACAATGTCGTAATTATTAGCAGATATCGGAATACTTTTGACTATGTTCAAAGCGGAACCTTTGATACATGAGAGTAAATAGTGAAATTTATCTATATTAGGTATCTGAGGCTGATTATGAACCAACGAACAGAATGTCTCGTAAAAGGTATTAAAATTCTCAATATTTCCATCGAAACAAAACAACTCCAATTTTGGAAGACGTGGCCTAGATTCGATGCACGACTGTGTTTTTTCAGTTTTAACGTTCTTATCATTCGCTAATAATTTTGAAGAAATCAATTTTATACGGTAATACAACTCATCAAAACTATTCAATTCCTGACTTTGAAATATGGTTTTCATACCAGCTTGTAACTGACATTTATAAATTTCAAAAATACATAATTCGAAAGATGAACGTAGCTCATCTATATCCGTGACGCGCAATAGAAACATTTCACGAATATTGCTGTCAGTTACATTTAATGACATGTCAGATATTGTCTGTAATTGTTCAAAAATTCTTTGCTTTTTGTTGATTAAAACGTTTAATTCAACATCACCTATGCACTCCTCGTACACTTCCTGAACCTTCTGACCCTTTTTAGCCATTGCAACGTGCAAACTAAATATAATATGTCAAATAAAATAAATGAATAAAGAATTGCCTACTCTATATCCGGCTCGAAGGACCACAAAAAATTGTGCGGTAATCGCAGGGGCGATCCTTCGATGTATGTAATGTGGACTGTATAAATGTATGTATGTATGTATGAAGCAGTAGGTTGGTAGTATGTCCAATCCAATACCAAAATCAGTAAGAAAGAACCCACCAACCTTAACATCCAATGTCGCAGGATTGCGCTGCGCACGACTGCTTCTTTCTTTCACGGCACGGCCGGAGGACAGCACCATAAACGTTATGGTCTTCTGATGATGGAAACTCCACGAACGTCGTGAATTCTACCGATCTTCTTAACGGAGTTGACGCAACTCGCGATATTTTTCCTTTGACATTAAGTGTCAATTTTGGAAGGGTTTTACTTTTTCTTTCACACCGACCAGTGTTAAAGGATTGAACAAATGGTAAGTACAACATGCGGCCTTATCGCTAAAGAAGCGATTTCTTCCAGGCAACCTTAAGAAAGAGGACAATTTAATAAAGAAACAAAGTAGTGGTGTACGAGTGTTTAGTGAATGAATACAGATATAATACAGAATGTTATCAAAGTAGAAAGCAGATTTATTAATTAGTAATTATAAATTATTGTATTGTCATCGGTCATTGCAAATCAAGATCATCAGACGTCTTGAAATTGGTGAAAATGACGTTGAAAAATTCCGTTAGATACTTAAATACAGGTGAAGATAAAGATAAAGAAATTGTTTATATGTTGTATAAAAAATTGAGTAGTTTACTTACCCAAAGTCTACCTTGTCGTAGTAACACTGTGCAGAAGATATAAGGTATCTCTCACTCAGTATGGTGGCTCCGCAGCAGCGGTAGGTTACTGTTGAGCAGCACCGCGCCATGAACGGCACCTCCGTGATGTTGGCTGCATGCCCGCCGACAACTCGCAGGGAGGCTGAACAATGGATTCAGATCACAGATCACTCCCAATAGATACCGCATACATGGCAACTGACGCGCGCCAACACGTACGTCCATTTGCATGTTAACAACATTAGTGTCGACCAATACTGACCCGTCAAGTCTAATTGTAAGTATGAATTAGAAATAACCAGTCACAGCGCATTTGTTTGTCCCCCGCAAGCCGTGCCTTCCGCCAAAATGTGTGAGTTTAAGAAAGATTCACTTATGCGGTATGTATTGGGGTTAAATCTGTGATTCAGATAGATACTCGTACCTAGTTGATGATAAAACGAACTTAAGTGACGTTCCATCATAATTATACGAAGACTTCGTCTGAAGAAATAAGGATACTTGTGGCGCACACATTCATGGATCATAATGGATTTCAACCAATTTAAATAAAACTATAATGAATTATACACCTATTCTCAGGAATCACACTATCTATTGGTGAAAACCGCATCAAAATCCGTTCAGTAGTATTTGAGTTTAGCGCGAACAGACAAACAGACGCGGCGAAGGACTTTGTTTTATAATATGTACATAAGTGACTAATATAATATCTAATTAAATAAAAATTTTGGTTTTCTTATTCAACAAAGGATTACTTACTATCCTCATGAGGAAGGGAGTTGACTCCCAAGAGACAGGATATGAACACGACGATGAAGGTTGCTCCTGACATGGTGTTTCGTGTACTAAATGTAATATCCTAAAGTTATTCAGTATTTATATACTAGACAATATCAGTATGGGTGATATCGACGCATTCCTAACATTCATAGTTTTTTTCCTAAGATTGTTTCTGTAATCACTGTAATATTCAAGATTCTTTGAATGTTTAAGTAAATAATTCTGATTCTATTGCTAATAAATATTGTATCCATGCAAAAATGCAGTAATAATGCATACTTGATATCTAGCCCAATTATTTGTGACGCAGTTTACCGAGGATCCGGGTTCGAGTCCCGGCTTAGGCAGACGTTTTTGTGTCGCTTAAATATGTGTTTTCAAATAATGAGTGTTTCTGACGTTTCATTTATGTGTCCATGTAAGAATAAACATGGGAATCTTTGTATAAATGACGTTATTTTTAGGTAACATACTAAATTATTATGTAAAAAGTAAACCCACACTCATGTGTGTTTGACGACCCTGTAGCCTAGTTGGTAGCGACCCTGCCTGCGAAGCGAGGGGTCCCGGGTTCGATCCCGGCCGGGGCAGATATTTATGTGACGGATAAATATTTGTACTCGGGTCATGGGTGTTATTGTGACACAATGTTTCATCACTGGCCGCCGAAATGAAGTGTTTCGAAAATGTTTTTATATTGTAGGTAGGTAGGTATGCCAGGTACCATACAAAAATGTTCAAACCACGGGCGTAGCCAGGTTTTAGTTTCGGGGGGGGGTTCAGGTTTCGGGGGGTGGGGTGTTCAAGAAAATACAACGACTAAAAGTACTTAAAATAAACGTAAAGAAAATTGAGACTTTATTTTTTCTCACGACGTATGTAGTGCCATCTATTATTAGTTTAGTCAAAAAGTTCAAAAACGTGTTTAATAGAAATAAAGCTCCTAAAAATATGTGCGATAGCTCATTCCATTCGGAATGACGTCTAGAAAAATGTTTTTTTAAAGGTTTATTAGCACATAAAAATGTCAGTCCTTAACTTTTCGAGGGGTTTGACCCCCCCAACCCCCCCCCCCCCCCTGGCTACGCCCATGGTTCAAACCCTTTTGTTCCATCTCCCTCAGTTTAAACATTTTTCTTTTAGGGATTTGTACATAGACTTGGTAGAGTTACGACCTGTAGAAAACCCTTTGAGATTTGTTTTATTGCTCTGCTATGTCTGGATGATATTTTGTTTAATTATTTAATTCGTGCCGGAGTTATTTGATGATATTGGTTTCAAAGTCAGTTCTTTATTTCCTTGTTATGTATTCCGAGGTGTTAATCAATCAATGGCCGATGATGACCACTTCCATAACCACAGTAGATATAATAGTAAATAACTATACAAAACTCACTCCGCAAAATCATTTAAATAAATAGCGACTCTTGATCCGATGCAATAAAGTGTAATTCGGGTCGCACAGCGCTAATCAGAAACAGTAATGAGTTACCTCTCTTTCTCACACTATCTCGTATCCTCTCTAACAGCGTTAGGGTTGTCTTTTTGAAAGAATAATAAATTAATCTGAATGTTTAATTACTAGTAAAATGCCCATGCTACTTTTATGAAGATGGCCATACGGCATATTACCTTGTCTATGAAACAAATAGTTATTAACTGTTTTAGGTGTGTATGCGTATCAAATCTGGAATGACATACGACGCGGACAAGATAGACCAGAAGCCAATCAATAAAAATCATAATATTGGTTCTCAACTATCTTGATTAGATCACAATATAATTATGTAATAGTTGATATTTCTCTGAATGATTAATAGTGTAGGAGCTGGGTGGGTGATTGTATGTTATTGTTTATATAATATTTATTAGTTTATTACATATTTTTTTAGGCAACCCATTCGCGATTCTTTTCTTTACATAAGATATTTGATATAAAATATATTTTTAACGGTAAGCAGATCGGTGCAAAAACGCCTCTAATACGGCTCTAAGTGAGTGTTCACACTGAACTCGCGGGCGCGGGCGCGGTCGCGGTAAACGCTACATACACCGCGCGCGCGTTTTGATGTGAACACTTTCATAGTACCTCATATGTTTGATATTTCGCGACCGCGACCGCGACCGCGCCCGCGAGTTCAGTGTGAACAAGTACTTAGAGTCTAAGTACTTGTTCACACTCTAAGTCTTAGACTATCCCTGTTAATACCTATGGTCGGTCTCTACGACCTATGTCAACATATTACCGATTATTAGTTTAGTACACTATTTTGCTTCAATAAATAAATAATAAATAAATAAATAACGCTTCACACTCATAGCCCCACACTAGGATTCCCTGTGTCGTGGGTGCCTTGGACAACACACAACATAGACAAGGACATTCACACCCAGACCGAGAACAGAAATTCAAACTGATCATTCAAATTTCCGCCTCGCTGGGAATCGAACCCAGGACCCTTGGTGCGGCGATCCGGCATGGTAACCATTGCGCCACACGGGTCGTCAAATAAACAGAGGTAACAAATATATTATCTCTAACATATGAAAATAACTGATTCTCTATATAAGTACACTCTATAAAAGTACACATACATTTATTGGGTAATACTTCCCGCCCACGTCCGACTTTTTGTAGGAGAGATAATCGGGTCGATTTTTCCTGCCATATTATTTCTGGCCGACTTTTTGTAGGATGTGTGCGTTGCACTATTGCTATCAGTACGTTCTATTTTTCTCCTACAAAAAATCGGTCACCGATTATCGGTCGTGGGCGGGAAGCGTTAATGCAAATAATAGAATCTTAATGCTGAACGCACATTTTGTCCGCATCATCTGCGCTGGACGCATCGCGTTTGTATGAAATCATGTGAGAACCCGATGCGAATGACGTATGCGTCGGCATATTTCATACAATGTACGTTCAGCATTATGGTGGTCACTCACGGTCATTCCATCGCGTCATTTTTGGAGCCACGCCAAATGACATAAGTCAAAATGGCGCGATTGGACATACAAATTTTTTATATCACTCGATCAGTTTTTCACATTCACGATCAAATGGCTGTATATCACGCCATTTGACGCGATGGACTGACCGTGAGTGGCCACCATTAGGCTACTCAATCTCAAAGTTTGTGACGTGAGGAAATTAAAAAAAAAACAAAATAGAATGCAACTTGATATTTATTTATAGTGAACACACGCTATTTCCTGGAAAATAATAATTGTATATTTGGGTACATATTTTCTGGAGAATAATAAAGAATCAATGCAATTCGTTTATTCAGGCTTTCTTCCCATTCTCGAGTACAAAATCGATGAATTTTCGTGCAGTAGAGATGGGTGTGTAAATGCTTGGTAGGTCCTCGTTTGTGTATGCTCTCGATTCGAAGAGTAGTCCCACAAGCTGGTCTTGATACACCAGAGGGGCTCCTGCATCGAACTGAAAAAGAAAATCAATTTACTTTGGGATGAAAGGAGGTTCTTTCATCTTGAGTCGAAGCTAACCTCCAGCGTGTATCCTGATGATAACTTCAATGGCGGCAATCAGTCCTCTCGTATTCAAGGTCAGCAAGGTTAGATAATATGCAGGTCATGATATAAAAACATTTGTAATGTTTAATATTACAAAATATTTGTGTTATTATTATATTATAGTTATGTTAAATAATAGCTTACGTATATAGGTACAGTACGGCCGACGTATCTTGACGCGTTTGAACATTGCGCGGAAGGCTACGCAATTGGTAATTCGGCAGTGCTCGGTACGCGGCGTACTATGTCTCAGTCACACGTTAGCATGTTCGTGTCGCTATCTCTGTCTTCCATGCGCTAAAGTTCGCAGAGCCTATGTTCAGACGGGCCAAGATACTTCGGCCGTAATGTAGGTAGGTTTAACATTGATGATTTTTCAAGGATTTAATATTCATCCCGTTTATGCTCTGTGGCCCTTAACAATCGCGTTTTGTTTATACTTGGTGCTACTTACCATGCCACCCCCATTCCAGAGAGAACCCGCGCATATTGCAGCATCAGCCAAATGATAATATTGAACCGTTACTCGGCATTTCTCCGTAGAAACAAACGGAACTGACGCTCTTTGTAACTGCTTTGGTAGTGTTGGATTCTAAAACAAGAATGGAATAATTCACTATGTACGAAGCAAAATGGTCTAATTTAACGAGAAGGTGTAAAATTAAATAAGACGATTGAACCCGAAGTATTTAACAGACAATGAAGTATGAGAGAGGCGGGAATTTTTAGTAGGTATGAAAAATAAGGTGAAAGATGATGAGATTTTTAAATTGTGTCATTAAACAAGAAACTGTATTATATTACCCTAATTAATTAACCATATTAATATTAACATGTATGGATAAGATGGTCTGAATTTTTAACAAATAGTGTTGTAGTACGGGGGAGTAACGCAATGACACAGCGTCGTCAACAAATTTTTGTCAAATTACTTCGTGCATCACATATTTTGAAATGATATTTCAATAAACATACAAACAAAGTTGGAGATGTACTTCCAAAGCCCATAGTGTCCAGCATAGCTCCTTCAGATAGCTCCAACTGTTCGTCTGCTAGCGGGATTGACTGTACTCTGTCACTGAACTTCAGCTCTTTGACAAGTTTCAGCAATACTATATTATATACCATTCTAGAAGTACTGTCATCAAACACAGGTATATAGCCAGGATGGGGGTGAGTTTCCTCGATCTCATATTTTTCCTCATCATCAAAAATTACTTGGTCCGTGCCAACTATTGCGAAGGTATTTCTGCAAAACGTTTACTATATTAAATGAATTAGTTAATGCATTCTTTAATACATAACCACTCAATGATTTTATCTCAGATATGTTCTAATTACGGTTATAGGGAGCCGTAGTCAAAACAGTATCCTTATAGTTTCGTCATGTCCATCAGCTGCATTGCGCAGAGACCCTTAGTGCTAGAAAGCTATAATTTGGCATGCATATACATATTTATTAAGCAGTGACAGCCTAGCGGTAGAACGTTGGTCTCCCAAACGAAGGGGCCCGAGTTCAAATCCTGGCACGCACCTCTAATTTTCAAATATTATGTGCGTATTAGGTACATGTTAATTATCACTTGCTTCGGTGAAGGAAAACATCGTGAGGAAACCTGCACACCGGAGAGTTCTCCATAAAGTTCTCGAAGGTGTGTAAAGTCTACCAATCCGCACTTGGCCAGCGTGGTAGACTATGGCCTAACCCTCACATTCTGAGAGGAGACCCCGAGCCCAGCAGTGGGACAATAAAATTATGGGTTGTTGCTTATACATATTTATTAAAACTACGAAGTGGTAGATTTTATTCTACAAAATATTCTATTTCAGGATACCTCCTCTACAGGTAATACTCGTATGAGAAGCATTTTTTCCTCGTCTACCCTAATACACCATATAGGGTATTGTTGAAAGTCACACCCTAAAATGTCCTACCATTGAGCTCGGGGCTCCTCTTACAATGTGAGCGGAACACGCTGGCCGAGTGTGTATTTGTGTGTAATTGATAAGCTTTAACACACCTTAGATTACATTACACATTACGAAGAACTCTAAGGTGTTCTAAGATGCAAATAATCGTTGAAAAGTTATTTCAAAAATATTAAAGGTCTGTAAAGACCATTTTTTGATTCAGTTCCGTTTATGAAATTTTTGGATTTACGCCCCAACTCAGAGTCACTTACGGTTACTTAAATCGCTCCTTAGTACAGAATTTGTATGGTGATTCTTTACTAACGGGCCGTTAGTGACTCTGAGTTGGGGCGTAGATTGCTAGTGCAATGCCAGCTGAGTAAAGCGTATTTAAAATAACGTAATGCAGATGTAGTAGAGGCATTACAGTAATACTTACTTATCGCAGCCAAATTTCTTATAATAACATTCTGCAAGAGATATAATGTATCTCTCATTGAGTATGGCGGCTTCGCAGCATCCTTTCTTTTTCGAGCAGTAGCGCGCCATGTATGGCACCTCCGTGATGTTGACTGCATGGCCGCCGACTATTCCCAGGGAGGCTAAACAATGAATACAATTTCAAATTATTTGTAAATAAAGACCCCTGTAGCTAATGAAGGTTACGAAAAGTAGTTGTAATTAATAATTATAATAGAAAAACTACTTTAAATTATCAGGTGATCAACATTTGGACAAGGCCAAGTTATCTGACCATTTAAAATGGGGAACTTCATTATGATTCTCAAGAAAGGGATTTTTTTCCTTTAGTTACTGTCCCGATTTATAAATCAGGATTATAAATCTGGAGATGACTATTTAATTCACAATAATAGACCGATACCAATATTTTCTTCCTTAACCAAGATATCTGAATTTCAAAAGTATCTGATCATTCAACAATATGGCTCAGTTAAAGGTACGTCTACTAGGTTAAATTTAGCAGCATTCCCAGAATCTTTGACTGAGGCAATGAATTCTCACCAACAAGGCTATGCCTTATAAACTGAATTTTTAAACGCTTTTGATCAGGTTCCTGAAAATATACATTGCAAAAGCAACGCTTATTATGGTTTTAGTACATCCATAATACAATGGCTAATAAATTATTTAAGATATCGTTATTTCTACATCATCATTAATGGTTTCAATTGAAATCTTCGTACGGTAACCTCTGGAGTCCCATAAGGATCTCATCTAGGTCCTTTACTTTTTTAAATTAATATTAAATGAATTAGTTACTGCATGTTAAGTGTATCTTAAAAGGTTAAACCCCTAGTTATTTACTTAGATTAGTTCTAACCACTTGCACTGACTAAATAAATAAATATTTGAAGCATCACATGCTCCTACTAAATATTCTTTTTTACTTACAGTCCTTATGAGGAAGGGACTCGACTCCCAAAAGACAAGAAAATAATACGACGATGTAGGTTGCTCCTGACATGATGTTATCCTGAACTATAAAATGTAATATCATCTAACGTTGTTCAGTATTTATATATTAGACAATATGGGTGATATCACCGCATTCGTACCATTCTTACATAAAAATATTTTTTCTGTAATCATTGTAATATTTAAGATTCTTTGAATGTTTATGAAGGTAAATTATTCTATTTCTATGGCTATTAAATGTATTGTATCTAAGTAATAAATGCATTAATAATATTACAACATTAAAAATCAGATAGGGTAACACTCTTATCTGAAGTAGGGTAAGTCGGGGCAAAAGTTGACAGATAAGATAAATACTAATACAAACAAATATCATGTAATATAATTATGTCGTACTGTAACCCAACTTACTCTATTACAGAAAAAATGTTGCTCTACCCGATTTTTTACATTTTTGCGTGAAAGAGCATAAGACATACATAGAGCCGGCGTTAGGGGGGGGGGGGGGGGGGGGGGCGACGGCCTAGGGCGCTGGAAGGGCGCCACATTTGAGGTGAGGAGCAAAAAAAAAGAAAAATAAAATTCTTAATAAAGGTTCCCATTGGGTCAGTAAAAATTATTTCGAGCAAAAAAAGCTCGATTTTTAGTTTCTTATGTGAGCGCCAAAATATTCTTGCCTAGGGCGTCAGTGGCCCTAACGCCAGCACTGCATACATCCTCACAAATGATCACATTTATTATATTAGTAGGATTAGGTACCATAAAGTTTCAAAGTAGATTTGAAACAATCCGAAGCACTTTAATTAGTGAGAGATAATATATATGGGAGAAGGGGTATTCTACGGTGTTGGTTATTCAATAATATTCTTATTATATTATTATTTTATTTATTATATGCCAACCTCTGCATCGGACAGGCGTTGTAAAATAAAGAGGTCCGTCCCTGGACCTTCACTGGAGATTCGTGGCCTCACCGACATATACATCTTTTTTATGGATATAGCCGGCAAAAGAGCTGACGATCCACCTGATGGTAAGTGGCTATCGTCGCCCATGAACATCAGCAACACCAAAGGCATCACTGATGCGTTGCCGGCCAAGAAAGAGAGGAAAAAGATAGAAAGAAAGAAAGTAACCATCTACTTGTAGATTAGCATACACATACATTAATTTGTATAATTAGTTTATTTTTAGGATCCATACCTTTATCGATTTATGCTACGAACTGTGAGCTACAGGTTACGTATCTCGTAGCACTACGAACATTGCTCCGCCTCCCTTGATTTTTTTTTCTTTCAGGGATCCATAGGAAACCCTTTGAGATTTGTTTCATTGATTTACTGTGTCTGGATGACTTTTGTTTAACCCTTCAATTCTTAGTAGAGTTACAAGTATTTGTATCAATAAATTAAATCGCAAATCGCCCAAGTAGCACTCGGGGCTGAATAAGAGTTCACATTTAGCGTACAAGTGAACTTAAAGCATTAATTCACTCTTATATGATTTCACCTGTGATGTATTAGCTGTATAAAGGCGAAAAATACGCTTAAAGCTGTTTAAGGTCTGTATAAGAGTGTAATGTTAACCTAATTAATATACAGCTAAGGTCTGTATAAGAATGTAATGTTAACCTAATATACAGCTGTAGGTGTTATAATGCGATAACGTTACTGTTATAATGCGAGAAGCTGAATAAGAGCATTATAAGATGGTAAATATACGCCAATAGCTGTCTAAGGGTCCACAAATACGACGTTATAATGCTGGAGTTATTAAAGTTCACGTGTGGGCACTTATTCAGCTTAAAGCTGTTTAGTTTACCCCTTTGAGAGTGTTATTCAGCTAATTGCATGCAAAATGCAAATGCAATTAAAGTCCAGCAAGGTTTATGTAATTGGGACTAGGGATTCTTAAGGGGGGGTTGGAAATCGTGTCAAAAATCGTCTAGGACGCACCGTTTCCGAGATATCCGGGATTTCCGGTTTTTCCAAAAAAAAAAATTGTTGAAAATTTGGGTGGAGGTTAGCGATGGGTACAGCAAGGTTATGTAATCGGGACTGGGGTATGTACGGGGGTTGGGAATCGTGTCAAAAATCGTCTAGGACGCACCTTTTCTGAGATATCCGGGATTTCATTCATTCACAACTAATTTCATTTTTAAAATAGAAGATGTAATATTCACAATTACAAAACTACAAATAAACTCAAGTCGTTTGATAAAATTAAAATACTGTCAGTGGACGCGCGCGTTTAAGTACCGCGCGGGTGTAGGCAATTTTTTCAAGGACAGGGCCGAGTAGGAATATGGCTTATTTGTGCTGCAAAGCCGGCGGCTTCAAAAGTTGCCAGTCACGCCAGCGGCAAAGTGTGTAACATACAGAAGCGGGCTGAATAATTAGCCACATGTTACTCCCTATTACACTCTTGGCTGTTTATTGGATCACATCGGGTCCCATATACTGCCATTAATCAGCTTTAAGGTAACGTGTTACCTCTTATACTGCTATTTAAATGCTGTTATACTGCTACTGTACAGCTATGTGAACTTAAGGCTGTATAACTTGTGCCCAAATCAGTCGTATAAGGGCTGTAAAGCGTGCTCTACAGCTCTTATACAGCTGACTTACCGCTTATAGTTCACGTGTGAACCATTAGACAGCCCTTATACAGCCCCGAGTGCTACTTGGGCGCTATCAAGCGATGATTAGAATATTCAACTAATTGCGCTTTAAGTATTTGATCGGATTGAACCAATTAGTTCCTAGGTCAAAGAAGCTTCTAGCAGTTATTTATGCAACAAGAAATTGCCAAAAATTCAGGTAACAATAACAGTGTGGGAACCTTAGATAACATAATCACTAAATTTTAAAACCAAATTCAAAACGAAACGATTCTCAAATCGTCTGTAAATTTTTTTGCACGGGTGAGGCCAAACAAGCGTATTTTTTTGAGCTTCAGTCGCGAAAAACGAGTCGCGTGCATTCGGTTTTATACTAAAGTCATGTGTGAACCACAGGGCAACGCAAAAGGAACTTGAAATTTAGTATGAAACCAACTCATTTCACACGACGCACGGCTCATAATTAGGCGCTCCACCCACTGAAGACGCGTCCCGCCGCGGTGCGCAGAGCGACGGATAACACAACTGCGCGCGGGGCAATTTCCCGCGCGGTGCCGCGTCGGCAGTGTGTTGTGCTAGGCGTGATTTCTATATAAATTGACATAACTAATTGCATACAATGGTAAAATCTGCCATCCCGCGCACCGCGACGGGGCGCGGTGCAGTGGGTGGAGCGCCTAAATGCGCTCCTTTGGCCTCACCTAGCGATCGCTCTGCGTTCGAATTTCGACCGCAAATATCAAGCCAACATTTGCCAATATGCTGTAAATGTAAGCTACATTTAATTCTGCTCCCCTTCTCCGTTTAACACGTTCACTGCGTCAACACTTTCAAAGAACTTTCATCCTGTGCTATGGGGACCTCAAAAACCCCTTAACTAAACTTTCCTGTGGTGCGTTAGGGACCTCTTCAGCCCCCTAAAATAGCAGTTTTGAAAATAATTAATATCTTCGTCAAAACCAATGATATATTTATGAGTTTTTTGTGGCTTAAACATAGGCTATGACTCTATCTTTTGGTAGGTTCGCACGCAGTTCTGACTTTAGGGTAAATCGCTATTACAAAAAAAAAATTAGGGATATGTTGTATCCCGTTCCGCAACAGATGATGGTTCAATATGTGTAGCTACTAGTGATGGGAATAAAATAAAATCCTAGTTGTCGATAGGTAAAAAAGTTTTATTACAAAAAATGGTTGTCTGTAAAGTCGGTTTACGGACGGTAGTTTAACGTGACAACGTCATGACAAAGCTCCGCTCCGCTCCGCCCCGCTCCGCTCCGCCTCGCCCCGCTCCGCTCCACTCAACTACGATCGCCTATGGCATCGGCTACGATACGCCGATCATCCGATCGCCCGGCGCTCATCGTTTTAATAGACGTTATCACGTCAAAAAAATTGGTACATATGAATAATTTAATATTTAAAAAAAGTGTTATAAAGAAAAGTTTGTGATGAAGGTTTTTGAAGTTATACTGCTTTAGGCGCGTTGTGAAATAAATGGAAAAAATGATGAGAGTGAAATTTTAAGATTTGTAACACGGACGGTGACACAAAAACGACGGTCACAAAAAACGTCACGTGCGTTTTTAAAAACGCTCGTTTTGAAAAATTATTATATTAAATTGTTTTTTAATTATTGTTAAAATATTATTTTTTAATATTGGTTTTTTGATGCCATAGAAGTATAACTTTGCACGCGCGTACGTAAGTACACGTTTATGTTATTTTTTTCTTACCAGGACGATTAAACATCTCTTAATCCGAATCACTATCACTGGCCACTGGCGGGATATTTGTATGTTTTGCAAAATTTTTATTTTGACATCCGATGTATACGTTCCTGTATAATCCGACGTTGACTTATTTACATACTTCCCGCACTTTTTAGGGTTCCGTACGAAAAAACGAAAAACGGAACCCTTATATCACTCGTGCGTTTGGGCGACTGCCGTTCACAGCCAATTTACTCCGATAGAACTGGACCAAATGAGTTGAAATTTGGTACTCATGTACATTTTTGTGACCCAAAGACGAAGGTATAAAGTAAACAACTGAATTTTGAAAAAAAATATTAACAAATATGTTTTGCGAACCGTATCGCGTTGTATGTCAAATAAAAGGGCTTGTTGTAATGATCTCATACATATTTTTTTATAGTTTTACAATGGATAGTTTTAAAGTTATTAAAGAAAGAACGAAAATTACTTAAATATTATATATACTTATATATATAATATATACTTACATATTACAGGAAAATCTATAAGAAGTCTTAAAAAATGACAAAAATTAATAAAATAGAAAAATAACGGTAAATACATAAAATCAACGTACGGAATTCTCTCCAAGCGAGTTTAACTCGCACTTGTCAAGTTTTTTCATTTTAAAATAACTCATTGTTCGTATTTACAAATCAAATCAAATCAAATCAAATCATTTTTTATTTGTTAAAGTACAGGTACAATAGATGTAAGTATAACAGAATTTTATGTCCCAATATACTTTGCCAATTAATGGCGTACAAATATTCATTATTTTTATCAGATTAATAAATTAATTTACATGCATACCTAAAGAGTTAATTAAAATTTATATTTCACACAATTCAAAATAATATGTCATTTAATATTACACATGTCATTTAGGAAAGAAAGATCACTACATAAAAACAACAACAATAACAAATATAATTCATTTAGTATTATTAAAAAATTCATTAATATTATAAAAACATTTTTCAATCAACCATATTTTTAATTTTTGTTTAAATAATTTGTCCGGCAATTTTTTAAAGTCACTTGGTGTGTTATTAAATATTTTTCCACACATCGCATAACAATTTTTACAGAACAGCTTTGTTCTCGGATTTAGAGGTAAAACAATTCTGTTTTTATTTCTCGTACACCTTGGGTAAATTTCCGAGGCCTTAACAAATAAATTCGGGTTTGATTTCACAAAGCATGCTGCCTCCAGAACATACATACAGGGCAAAGTAATTAGCTTAAGTTTTTGGAAAAGTGGTTTGCATGAGTCCCATGGTGCTTTACCACACATTGCCCTGACACATTTTTTTTGTGCTACAAACGCTTTGTTTATGTGAGTCGAGTTACCCCATATGAGTACACCGTAACTGAGTATAGATGATACGTACCCATGATATGCGGCGAGCAATGTGCTTATTGAAGACGTCTTCCGTAATTTATGAAAGAGGTATACCACCTTATTGATTTTGTCGCATACTTTATTGACGTGCGCTTCCCAAGTAAAATATTTGTCAATAGCAATTCCCAGGAAAATAGTATTCTCAACCTCTGTAATGTGTTGTCCATTATGCTGTATATGAAGTTTGATATTAGTAGCCTTTTTTGTCGACAATTGCATAAGCTTTGTTTTATTTATATTAACTTTTAGATTGTTATAACTAACTATTACGAGCGTAATAATTTGATATCGAAGCGCGAACTTAACGATCGATACATGAACATCCCTAAAACAAAACTTGTGGTGCTCGTGCCTCCAACTCTCCCGTCCTTGCGGCTACGGGGCTCACGATTCACGGGTATCAAAGGAAACCCCCAACGCAAGGAGTGAATATATTTTCACTTCTGTGCGATAGGGACCTCGTCGACCCCTAAAATATTTTATTACACCATTGATTCAAAATTTAAGCGGGAAGCAAATATGTATATTTGTCTTTATCATACACATAGAACTTTAGATGTTATAGCCTCCCGCACAGAGTGAAAGAACACGATTTTTGACGCCGCACAGTATGAAAGTTCTGCACGGGATCTCGTAGAGATCCCTAACGCACCGAACGTGTTAACTTATCAACTGTGATTCCTACGTGGGTGCATTGTTCCCAAAATATAATTATGTAAAGGAAAACTGCAAAAGAATAAGTCTCTTCCAAAAATATGTAAAAGATCCTATATGAAATTAATTAATATTTTAATAATGCTTTTAAATGAAGCTTTTAATATTATTAAATTTTGTGTTTGTGCTGTTGGCTGCTGGCAGCTGAGGAGTTTCATGTCTGGAGCCTACCCTTTTATCATAAAAATTCATTATCATCGAATAAATTACCGTGAAATTTCAATTCCGTAGGATGAGAGGAAGTAGTTCTGATTCTTCTAAGATTTGACCCCGCTATTATTACATGCTAATATAGTAATGTACTTACAAATAAATATAAATAAAAGCATGTTATATATAAATGTTACATATTGCCGACCCTGTATGACGACCCTGTAGCCTAGTTGGTAGCGACCCTGCCTGCGAAGCAAGGGGTCCCGGGTTCGATTCCCGGCCGGGGCAGATATTTATATGACAGATAAATATTTGTACTCGGGTCATGGGTGTTATTGTGATGTATTATATGTGTCGTCCATGCCACCCGCGACACAGGTAAAAACCTACAGCTGGGTTTTAATGTGTGCGTTTAAGCGTTTATTTAGTTCGTAGGACATTTTTCATAATATGTCCTTGATCTCTAATCTTCAAATATTATGTGCGTATTAGAAGTTAATTATCACTTGCTTCGGTGAAGGAAAACATCGTGAGGAAACCTGCACACCGGAGAGTTCTCCATAAAGTTCTCAAAGTTGTGTGAAGTCTACCAACCCGCACTTGGCCAGCGTGGTAGACTATGGCCTAATAACCCTCACAGTGTGGGAGGAGACCCCGAGCCCAGCAGTGGGACAATAAAATTATGGGTTGTTGCTTTGCTTGCTTTATGTCCTTGATTAACATTTCCACGTTAATATGTATGTACATTTGGCAAACGGAGATCTCCAACCAAGCGAGCTCTGTTGCATGGGAGGCGGCCGAGCCCCGACTGATCTTGTCGGAGCGTTTGTATGTACTAGCGATCATTGAAAACTTCGATAGTGTGATTCAGGTTGACGTGACGTCACCGTGTGACGCGTGTGCTCTATCGCCACATACATAATAATTATTTTTTGAATAATGATTACGGAGTGCTTCAGTAATTACGAGTATATCCAATATCAAGGATGGATTTTCCCTTATATTGCTAGCACTTTAAAAAAATAACTATAATATATGGTAATATTCGCTCCAGTTACAGTCTCCGTAGTGTAGGATATTACGTGGTCATAAAGGTATGTCGAGTACAAGTTTAGTGGTAATAAAAGTTTAATATTCTGTTGAAGCGCTCATAGCCGGCGTGCGTCGATCCTATGTGATCGACAAAGTTAAGCAACAGCGGGCGCGGTCGGTAGATGGATGGGTGACCGCTAGTAGAAAAAATTACTTGTGCGTTTCCACGCTTCGGAGGGCACGTAAAGCCGTCGGTCCCGGTTGTTATCATACGATAACAGTCGTTAAGCCATGTCGGAGGCCCTCGGGCGGTTTAAAAACTTCCGACACTTGGGTTGTCCACTAACCCTCTACCAATCCGCACTGGAGCAGCGTGGTGGAGTATGCTGTAGGCCTCCTCAAGAGGAGAAACCCGTGCCCAGTAGTGGGCCATTAATGGGTTGAAGCCATTCTGTTGAAACGTTATAGCTTAGATACATACCTAATTATTAGCATACGAGTCTGTGCAATGCAATGCTACCTCAAGTGGAAAGGAGTAAGGACTAATGCTCTAAGCGTGTGTGCTAGTTTTTGTATTTAAATATTTATGCATGTGTGGTAAAATAGCTTATTTTCAAGCAGACCGTGTCTATTCTTGTCTCATCACAGCTATGACTATACGGGTTATTGCAAATTATGGAATATCAGTCAAATCAAATCTTTAAGGAAGGTTTCAATTTAATAAAATCATATTTTGCAGATCACGTTTATTAAAATTCATAAGCTTTTTGGTTTAAACAAAAAAAAATACAAAAACACATACATTTCCTGGAGAATAATGATTATATATTAGGTACATATCTTCTGGAGAATAATGGGGAATTGCTCAGGCTTACTTCTCATTCTGCAGCACATAATCGATGAAATCACGTACACCTGATATGGACGTGTAGACGCTTGCGAAGCCTCTGGGCAGGGAGAATATGCCCACTAGCTTGTTATCATAAACCAGTGGTCCTCCGTCGTCAAACTAAAATAAATTATTTATTATCCAACCCTCTTAGGGTGAAAGAAGTCTATCCATCTTGACTGCAAGCCAATTTCCCTCAATGAACATTGGATGAGGCCAGAGTCTCTGGGCTTGGACTCTATATGCACTCCACGGCACTTATAAAGGATTGCTTTTAATGGTTGATTTATTAATATCAGTTCTTTCTTTCTTTTTATTGTCTTTCTTAACCGGCAATGCATCAGTGATGCCTTTGATGTCGCTGATAACCACTTACCATCAAGAACATCATCAGCTCGTTATTCGGCTATTACCATAAAAAAATATCTCCGACCAACATACCCTGCCACTGCCTTTCCAGGTGGCGCCTGCGCATATCATCTTGTTTCGCAAAGATGGATACTTGGCTCTACATTTCTCCTCAGAAATAAATGGCACCGTCACTTTTTGTAACTGAAACGGTATTTTTGGATCCTGAAAAAAAGAATGTCAATAATTCACTATACAGTAGGAAAAAAATGGTCGACATAGATATCTAGAGTGTGGTTGTGAACTTACGAACACAGCTGCAGATGTACTTCCAAAGCCCATAGTGTCCAGCATAGCTTCTTCAGGTAGCTCCAACTGTTCGTCTGCTAGCGGGATTGACTGTACTCTGTCACTGAACTTCAGCTCTTTGGTCAGTTTCAGCAATACTATATTGTATTCCCATGGAGTAGTAGGGGTAGGAGGGTATATACCTCCTACCCCAGGAGCAATCGGAATAAAAGGTACAAAGTCAGGGTGGGGGTAAGCTTCTTCGATCACATAAGCTTCTCCATCACCATACAATTGGTCTGAACCAACTATTGCGATGGTATATCTGTAAAAACTTGCAATATTATTCTCGGATCTAATCTTCGAAGTAGGTAATGTGGTTGGTAGCTGGATAGGTGACTGTAGAGGTAAAAATTTCTTTCGCTTCCATGCTTAGAAGTGCAGTTAAGCTATAAGGCATTACGGATGCCTTCTAGTGTTGGTCCCTAAGCTGACTACCAGCAGGAGCGGCGTGATGGAATATCCCTAGAACCTCCTCAGTAACTAATACTTCTTAATGTCACTAGCATACAGGCCACCAGATTGTAAGTGTATAACTACTTACGAAAGAAAGAAAGACAGAATGAAAGAAAGACATAAATAAAGAAAGAAAGAAACTTTCGTACATTACTATAAGAAAATGGCTAATAGTGTCTCTAATGAACAATTTCGACTTTAACATCTGACGCCTTCAAGTCATCATTTTAATTTTAATTTATACTTAGTATAACGAGGAGTTTTGATTTTTTGTTTGTTTTTATTGAATAAACTCAAAAACTAGTGAACCAATTTAAAAAAAATCTTTCACCAATAGGATGCTCTATTGTTTCCGAGTGTATTTAGTAATGGGCTATATTTTATTTAAAAAAATCAGGATTTATAAAAAAACCGAAGCACAGCGGAGGCAGTTACTAGTAGTAGTATAAATGTACTTACCTGTCATAAAAAATGTTGTAATAACAATTAGCAGCAGATATAAGGTATCTTTCGCTGATTATGGCGGCTCCGCAGCATTGAAGGAGTGCTGGTGAGCAGTAGCGCGCCATGAACGGCACCTCCGTGATGTTGACTGCATGTCCGCCGACAATGCGCAGGGAGGCTGAACAATGAAGTAAAGTTACCATAGGAATAATAAATGATTGATCTATACTAATACTAGCTGCCCGGACAGACTTCGTTCTGTCAAAAGTTTTTATTTTTATTTTGAGATGTAAGCTATCCTATCTTTCAAGTTGGATCAAACTGCAAACGGTGTGCAAATTTGATTAAAATCGGTTCAGTAGTTTATGAGTCCATCCCGGACAAACAACGTGACACGTAATTTATATATATTAAGATTATAAAGAGGAAAGATTTGATTGTTAGATATGGTGCAGTTCCTCCTCAGAGTCACTAATGGTTACTTTAATCGCTCCTTAGTAAAGAATCACCATAAAAATTCTGTATTAAGGAGAGATTTAAGTAACCGTCAGTGACTGAGTTGGGGCGTAAGCCACGCAAGTTGTATTTCACGAGTAAGATCTTTCTCGAAGTTGTCATACGCGTTTGAATCCTTTGTCCCAGGCAAATGTATCCGTCTATTACTTCGAAAGCAGCGCCGTCAACAACAACATGTAAGGGCCCGGCCACAGCTACTGGCGGCACGGATTGCGGCGCGGTGAGCGGCGCGGCAAGCGGTGAGCGGCGAGAACAAATGGTAGACAACGTATGCAGTATGCCACAGCTACAGCGGCGCCGCTCGCCGCGCCGCAATCCGCGCCGCAAGTAGCTGTGGCCGGGCGGTAACCCTTGGATGTGACATAGACATTCGACATGTTGTACATGTTTATCTAAATACCCACTCGTGCGAGGCGCTGTTCCTCCAGGGAACCCGCCAAGATGACTATATCATCGACATGGTTGACGTGTAAACTGTTAAATATCACTAAACTAGCTGTTGCCCGCAGCTTCGCCCGCGGTAGAGATCGATTTTTTACAAATCTTACTTACATACTTTTACTTATTGTTAGTTAGACTTATTTGCCTATGATTTAAGTAATTTACATGTATCATTTGATATCGTGAAATGCAAATGAATTTTACTAACGCCATCTCTTAACAACATCCGGAGCTAAATATCTAGTAACTAACAAATATTGATCTTCCCATGAGGATGTTTTACCGCGGTAAAAAGTAGCCTACGTTACTCTCCACCCTCCTCACTATCTCCACACACAAAACCATACCATATAACAGCTTCGTTGCGACGTGAAAGACAGACAAACAAACAAAGAAACACACTTTCACATTTATAATATTACCTAAGTACGGATAATTGAGATCATATAAAACGGCTTTTCTAGACTGCGGACTCCTATTTTATGTAACTGTTGGTTTTTACTTACAATCCTCATGAGGAAGGGACTTGACTCCCAAAAGACAGGATATTAACACGACGATGTAAGTTACTCCTGACATGGTGTTTCGATAATACGAAATGTTATTACTATCCTAACCTTAACCTTGTTCGGTATTTATATTACAGACAATATCAGAATGGGTGATATGGACGCATGCCTATAATTTCTGGTCACATTTTTCCCAATGACTGTAATATTCAAGATGTTTTGGATTCTTATGTAAATTCTATCTGTATTGCTATCGCTATTATATGCCAGGTATTTATACAAAAATGCGGTGATAAATATTATAATAATTAGAATATAACGATTACCATGGATACAATACCGATTCATCTATTTCAAGGTTATATGCGTTTGTGACGACACATTTGTACCACAAGCGACACAATTATTTATTTACAAAATTATACACAAAGGCAAATTAAATTTACACAAATACAACAATCGAAAGAATATCAATTCGTTAATGATATGGTTACCTATACTTTTAAATTTAACGCTCAAACTCAGAGTCATTAACGGTTACTTTAATCTCTCCTTATAAAGAATCACCATACAAATTCTGTACAAAGGAGTAACCATTAGTGACTGGAATACGTACATTGGTTGTAAAATTAGTTCATTTTTAGCATCCACAGTTCCACACTGGTATTAGTGGTATTATAGAATCTATCGATTCGTGCTACGCGCTACGGGCTACGGGCTACGTATCTCGTAGCGCTACGAACGCCCCGCCTCCCTCAATTTCATTTATTTTCAATGGCTCTCATATATTATTTTTTCTTTTAGGGATCCGCAGGAAACCCTTTGAGGTTTGTTTTATTGCATGTCTCTGTTATGTCTGGCTGATTATATTTTATTTTTACTTCATTCATTTATTTTGTAAGGGACTTTTGGCGGTCCAAATTTTATTGTAATACTCACCTTAATGTAACTAACGCATATTTGAGCAAATGAATTGAATTGAGTCGAAAGGTAAACCTAATTAGCACAAAGCTATATTGCGACGTTGTTAGTAATTAGTTAGTGTCTTATATCAAGGATGTAAGTATCCTACCACCTGCCTGATAGCTGTTATAAGCTGTTTTAATAACATTCGCTCCAATTACGAGTACGATCTCCGTAATCCGACGGCTTAACAATTATGACGACCCTGTAGCCTAGTTGGTAACGATCCTGCCTGCGAAGCGAGGGGTTCCGGGTTCGATTCCCAGCCGGGGCGGATATTTATGTGACAGATAAATATTTGTAGTCATGGGTGTTATTATGATGTGTTATAATATGTGTCCTCCATGCTACCCGCGACACAGGTAAAAACCTATGCGAGGGTATGAGTGTGTAAGCGTTTTTTTTTTAATTAATTTTAATTAAAAGGGTGAGAGCTATACAGCGTACTTAGGTTTTGCTCCGACTATGAAATCCTATGAAACTGGCTTTTATATAACTGAGTGTTATTTTAATAGTTTGAACCATTTGCGATCTCTGCCGATAGCGATATTACGTAGTCATAACGGTGATTATATCGAGATTATATCGAGAGCAGGTCATATGTAAAGTTAATCCGCCACTAAGATGTCCTCCTGAGCGATATTTTTAAACTCTTGCTTGATGAGAATTTATTTTTAGGATTTATTTATTTATTTATTTAAATGAACGCCAACATAGTGAACACCAATACATTGTTAATAATAACATTTGTGTAGCTAGCTTTTCAAGTGCCACCACAATTATAGGCGAAGACAGCTTGCACAATTAGAAGTCAACATCCAAATAACGTAAATAGAATTCATTGAACAATAGAAGTGGTTTATACATTTTAAGTTAACATCTGAATATAAGCAGCAAAAATATAAAATCATAGTAAAAATTTAAAATTATAAAATCAAGGCATTATTAAAATTATTAAATTAGTCAGTACAATAAATTAAAAAATTCAGCATTAAAATGTAAATCACAATTAGTATATACAATATAGCAAAAATAATTATGGTCTTAATAAAAATAAAACATGTTAAAATTAAGAATTAAAAAAGTCAACATTAAAATATAAATTACAATAAATTAATTAGGTCACACTTATATAAACTAAATTAAAAACAATAAAATCAAGGCATTATTAAAATTATGAAAATATAAATAATAAAATATTAATTCAGCATTAAAATATAAATCGCGATCAGTAAAATTAATTAAAACATGATAAAATAAAAAAAATAAAAATTGAACATTAAAATAAAAATTGAACATTAAAATAAAAATTGAACATTAAAATAAAAATTAAACTAAAATAATTAGGTCACAATTTTAAAAACTGAGTACGAACGAATATAAAAATAATAAAAAATTGCATGTCATACGTGATCAATTTTCAAGGTAAAGTTTTAGTAGCTTAGTCCTGAGCAGACTGATTCCATGAGAGAAAAGGTCGATATCAGTGATTTTTGAGAGGCTATTATACTGTTTAGCAAATCGATTAAGAGGAGCGTTATACCCGAGATTGGATTTGGATAAAGAGTTAGAAAATAAGTTGAATCTTGACGCTCTAGGTAGCTTCAGTGGTGCATTAATGTTCAAGAGTTGCAGTAAGTTAGGAGCATCAAGTACACCATTAACAAGTTTATGCAAAAAGACTATGTCGAGCATCTGTCTTCTATTTGCCAGTGAAGTAATTTTGAAGAACTCGAGTCTATCTTTGTAAGAGTTTAGAATATTAGCCATATTGCAAGAGTACGTAAGATGCCACAAAAACCTTTTTTGTACTCTTTCCAATCTTTTAGCGTGAACATCATAGAATGGGTTCCAGGCGGTACTGCAATATTCCAATCCACTGCGAACCAGCGAGTTAAATAAAATAATCTTTGTATGTGGATCCTTAAACTCCCTGGCGTTTCGGAGAACAAAGCCGAGGTTTCTGAGTCCCTTAGAACAAACATTGTCAATATGTATATGGAAACGCATTTTTTTGTCAATTATGATTCCAAGATCTTTAATTTTTTCAACCTGTGATAGGGTTTCGTTATTTACTTTGTACTTATAGTTATTGTTATCGCTATCTTTGGTTTTTGTGAACCGGATTGTAGAGCACTTGGATACGTTTAAATCCATTTTATTTTTACTACACCAGTCAATGAGGCGGTCTAAATCATTTTGTAAAAGAACACTGTCTGAAACTGTATTGCAAGGATTCAAATAAAGTTATATTTTAATTTATATAAAGTATGTTTTTTTGCTTATTAGGATCATTATTAATGTTGGAATTCGAGCAGACCCACAAGGTGGTGCAAACCAGTGAATATAGTCTTAATAGATGGAGTTTAATCTCTCCCCTTAAAGTCACTTTCATACCGCTTACGTTTCCTGACCATATTCCTGACGGATGATACTCGCACGCGATGGTAAATCAAAATCATTTATTTGTAGGTATTTTGTGAATACACTTACTTTACCACCATTTCGGAAATGTGATTTGTTATGTAGAAAAAGAATTGGCGGAAGAACCTGTCCTTAGGTTCCTTAGGGGCCATCCACAAATTATGTCACACTAATTTCATGACTTTTTGACCCTCCCCCCCCTTTTACAACTGGTCACATATGTGAGACCTCCCCTTCCTTAGTTTGTCTAGTATCAACCGTGTAATATTTCGTTGTGAATTATGATGATTAAACAGTACTCCTCTGCTCCAAAGCATTTGTTCAACAGCTCCTAATTATTTAATTTCTTTTCAGGTGCATTCCTTATCCCGTTTCTGATAATGCTGATACTTGAAGGCATCCCACTGTTTCTGATCGAGATGGCTATCGGACAGAAGATGCGGCTGGGGTCCCTGGGCGTGTGGAACACCATCCATCCCTGGCTGGGTGGAATTGGCATCTCCAGCTGCATTGTCACTCTGTTCGTGGCGTTGTATTACAATGTCATCATCACCTGGGTCTTCTTCTACTTGTTTAATAGCATTCGGGTGAGTACAGTCATTACCAGGTCGGTAAAGGGCATTGCTGTCACCAGTGAACAATTAGTTCATTGGCTGTCACTCACAAACTTGTATGGTGTAAATAATTCTGATTTTGGGCTGAAATTCTGAAGCGCATGCAACAAGAATACATGTTGCGTATTTTATTAAGTTTCAAAAGTATATTAAATTACTGGATGAAAAAATCAACTATGTCGGTGATGAAATAAATGATGAAATTGCTGCAGCCAGTCCTTTCAGATTGTCAGATTTGTAATTACCATACGGAGTTACTTTCACTGTTTCTTCTTTTCTATTGTAACAAAGCAATTAAATTACAACTGTTGCGAGTCTCTCAATTCAGTCAAAATGAGTTGTAATTATCGTAGGTACTCTTTCAAAACATGAGCTGAGGAGTTACTTTCTGTTTCTTCTACTCTACTGTAACAAATGAGAAACCGAATGTAAAGTATATGATTTTTTGCTACCAGCTAAGTGCGGACACGCTGCCATGGGCCCATTGTCCAGCAGACAATGGCACCGCTGAAGAGGAATGCTCAAAAGCTTCAGCCACCGTCTACTTCTGGTACCGAGAGGCCCTGGACGCGTCCCCCAGCATTGAAGACCCTGGCGTGCCCAGGTGGTGGATCGTGTTGTACCTCCTCCTGGCTTGGATCATCGTCTTCTTCATCGTGATGAAGGGTATTCAGAGCAGTGGGAAGGTCAGTTTAAATAAATAGAAGATAGATGTCTATGTCAACGGAGATTACTATTTTTTTCGATGATTTATTACTTTTGGTCTACTCGTATATCCTAATTTTATTGTATTAAATATCTTATTATTTTTCAACATCATGAAACTTCTCCATGCGTGACGTCCGTTCTGGCTATGTCTAGTGTCGTAAAATGTCTAAAATGCAAAAAAGTCCAATGTGCTATTACGTCCAGTTTCACAATACCTTTTGTCCTATAACGTCTAGTAACCACAAGGTTCACTTACCAATCTGTCTAGTAACTTGTCATATTCTACGAGTACCTATACCAATTTCTTGCACCCTGTAGTTGACGTCTATCCCATTTCTGATAATGATCCCTTGTACTACTCAAGATTAAATGAATTATTGATTTATTTTTCTAAGGTTCACTTATTTTACTAACGCCCCAACTCAGAGTCACTAACGGTTACTTAGTAAATAATCACTATACAAACTCTGTACTAAGAAGCGATTTAAGTAACCGTTAGTGACTCTGAGTTGTGACGTAAGTGTATGTCTACTGAAATAAGTATATTGTAACGGAAATTTACGGGAATATAATTGAAAATATAATACATTTATGTAACATATTTGGCTCTATAAATAAATCTAATTATATACGTACTTAATAATATAAAGCTGAAGAGTTTGTTTGCATGGTTCAACGCGCTAATCTCAGGAAATACTGGTTCGAATGGAAAAATTCTTTTTGTATTGGATAATCCATTTATCGAGCATAGACATCACGCTACGACGAAATTAACGCGGGTGATACCGCGGGGCTCAGCTAGTGACTCATATGAATCATAAATAGTAGGTTTTTACTACCTATAAAGATTATTAGTATGGTATGAGTGCTAAGCAATTAGTACGTTAGGTACTTCCGGCGCCAAAATTGTGCGAGCCTTGCTGTTATCAGCGAAATTAGTAAGTGACCTTGGTACGTGCAAAGCTATAAAGAAGTTACCATCAATCTTAATCTAATTGCCAAGTAATCATACTTACGAGTATATCTAATTGATTGAAATCTTATGATAATAAAATGTTGTCAGATAAGAAATAATTTAATATTAATCAAGATCAAAGAACTTATCATGCTAAGTGTAGGGTTATCAAGGATATTAGACTGATTGTTGATTATAATCGCAATATTCATCAGTAATTCAGTTAATGGATATAACCGGTTATAAAGACTACTTTAACCACGCGGTTAGTAGGATTAAATTCACATGAAGATTCACATGTTGCACAATACATACATTTTTTTTGCTTTGCCTCTCTCTTTTTTTCCAACATTGGTTCATTGGTGATGCCTTTGGTGTCACTAATTTCTATTGGCGACGATAGCCACTTCCCATCAGGTGGATCGTAAGCTCGTTTGCCGACTATTTCCATAAAAATACCTACGTAAAACTAATTGCTGTGTGCGTAATAACACGTCACGTAATCCGTCATTGTACCGTGTTGTCATAAAGGCCCAAAGACTTTATATTCCTGCTACATAATAAGGGTAGTCATAATACATAAAATAGGGTACATAATAGGGGTAGGCAGATGAGGGTGTGACATTACGCTTCAAATCCATACTCCATACTAATATTATAAATGTGAAAGTGTGTTTGTTTGTTTGTCCGTCTTTCACGTCGCAACGAATCTGTTATATGGTATGGTTTTTGTGTGTGGAGATAGTGAGGAGGGTGGAGAGTAACGTAGGCTCCTTTTTACCGCGATAAAACATCCCCATGGGAAGATCGATATTTTATTAGTTGCTAGATATTTAGTTCCGGGTGTTATTATAGATGGCGTTAGTAAAATTCATTTGCAAGTTCTGAATCACGCTATCAAATGATACATGTTTACTTAAGTCACAGGTAACTAAATCTAACTAAGTAAAAGTAAGTAGGATTTGTAAAAAAATTATCTCTACCGCGGGCGAAGCTGCGGGCAAAAGCTAGTAACATTATAAATTAGCTAGCCTGGAACTTAAGTGGTCTATGTTACAATGTAAAAAAATATATTGAAGTGAACATTAAGACCATTTTAGAAGTTTAAAAAGGTGAAATAAGTAGTGAATTCTAGGGTTCATATAAGGATTAGGTTATATTGAAGCAGAAATGGCATATTTATAAATATCACTTTTACATGGATACTTTTTTTATTTTTAAAACCAGTAACATAACTAGACGTATCTTATCAAACTGTTAGATAGACCACTTTTGTTCTAGCCTCTAGGCTAGTTCTAGCTAATTCGTTTAAGTGATGTCTAAAATAGGCTTCTTAATTGCTTATGGAAGTTTGTTTCACCCCCCTAAACTCCAATGTAATATCGGATGGGATTGATGATAAAAATGTTTATAATATTATTTATTTTTACATAATTTATTTACCTTACCCTATTTGTTTAAGTCAAATCTTTCAAGCTCAATCACACATGTCATCCGCATCGGACATCCGTATTTCATACAAATGCGGTGCGTCCGGTACGACTGGCGCGTACGGTGCGGATAAATGTGCGATCACCAATATCCTGAGCAACACAAGAAAATGCCTTACAATCTGTTTGCTTCTAGGTGGTGTATTTCACCTCCCTGTTTCCATACGCGGTGCTGACTATATTCTTCGTTCGCGGGATAACGCTGCCCGGATCATCTGATGGCATCTGGCATATGTATAAGCCGAAGGTAAGCCTTGAGGAATTTGTTCTACAGTAGAGATAAGTACTCCCGTACGACCGCACACTGCAGGTAGACTCCATTTGTGGATCAAAAATTTTAGGATTACTTGATCCGGATGAAATCTCGCATAATTAATGCCTGTTTCTTGGAGTTACTTCTGATTTAACTTACTACATTACTGAGCTAAGCTATCAAAGATGCTTATAATTAGCAGCTTCCTTCTAAGTTTCTTGTTTCCGCGCTGAGCTCTCTCTGTATAGAAATCTTACACGTACTTCTTTTTCAGCTGGAGAAGCTTCTAGACCCGACAGTCTGGCTCGACGCAGCGACTCAAGTGTTCTACTCTTTCGGCCTGGCCTTCGGATCCCTCATAGCATTCGGCTCCTACAACCCACCGAACAACAACTGCGTCCGGGATGTTCTCCTAGTGTCCGTGTGCAACGCCCTCACCGCCATATACGCTTCTGTCGTCATCTTTAGCATCTTGGGCTTCAAGGCGTTTACTATGGTCGAGAAGTGTATCACCAAGTAAGTCTGCTGTATTTATCACTTTACATCTCTTTGCTGTGTAGTATGAATTATGTTCATAGTTATGGGGTAATTTACTCGCTAGGCTACCTTTTTTAAAAAATCGTCTGTAAAATGTTTTATAGGTTATAAGTGCTAGTCGCAATGTTGGAGAGACAGTAAAAATAATGCAGGTAAAATGTAAATCCTTTCGGTCGACAGCACGCGCCCGACAACACGGCCCGATATTATAAAATTGAGAACATAATCTGAATTTTATTACCAAGAAAAAATAACCGACTTCAAAATAACTCAAAAAGTACTCGTCAGATCTAGCTTAAATTTAAATGGGACAACATGACAAGCATCAGCTTTCGATAAAAAAAGAATCATCAAAATTGGTTCCCTCAGTCGAAAGTTCTGAGGTAACAAACTTAAAAAATACGGAATTGAATTCCTCCTCCTTTTTTGAAGTCGGTTAATAAAAAAAGGAAACAATGATAAGTGACTTTTTAGCCGTCAGCATGATGGCAGTGATTTTGAAAGTCTACAAGGAACTGAGTTAATTCAAACTGGTTTGCGGCGGTTAAAACCGGTTTTAGAACCGCAAATAACATCGATAAGGTTCACCGAGCAAGGGGAAATAGCGGCGAAACCGTTATTACTACCCTTAACCTATTTAGGTTCGAATTATCTACGCATTTAGAGAGCTTCAAACATAAATGAGTACAACTTTAGAAAATGGGTAAACGTTTACAGAAAAAAACTAGAAAGTAAATATTGAAACTAAAATCAATCGTCGTCAGCAAATCAAAAATCGTCAGCTCGTTTGCCGGCTATTTCCAAAAAAAAGAAAATCTGTGAAGTAGTTTTCCCGTTGGAAAAAAACTATTTTTAACCGACTTCAAAAAAGGAGGAGGTTCTCAATTCGACTGTATTTTTTTTTTTTTATGTTTGTTACCTCAGAACTTTGGACTGGGCGAACCGATTTTGATGATTCTTTTTTTAATCGAAAGCTGGTGGCTGTCATGTGGTCCCACATAAATTTGAACGAGATCTGACAACTATGTAGTTTTTGAGACTTTGAAGTCGGTTATTTTTTGTTAGTAAAATTTAGATTATAATTGTTATAGTGCTCATCCTTCTATCTATAACGCTTCTCTTTACTTCTCTAACTTATAATCATTGAATATGTCATGATACTCATGATTCACTTTATTTTACTGTACTATATAAACATGCGAGTAAGAAAATATTGCGAGAGTAATGGCTGAAGCGATCGTGAAAGAGTTTTACGATCGAACTCGCGAGTGTTTCAGAATCTTGGCAGTTATTCGTCGTCCATACTCATAATATTTTTACTATCTTAATAGCTACCACAAGTTAAACTGTCTAATATTCATAATATTATTTGAAATATGGCCTGATACATTCTAGTACCTTTTCAAACGGTGAACCTAGAATTAAATGTGCATAAGTGTTTACACTTAAAAAAAATTGTACAACAGATTTAGTTTTTATTTAATTTTTTTTATGTTTGTATATATAGAAGTTTTTCATTCATTTTCATTTTATTTGTACTCTTATGCAAGAAATAAAAGGCTTTTTTATTTTATTTTTATTTATTTAAGTGTTTACACACACACACACACACATTAGGTTTTTACCTGTGTCGCGGGTGGCATGGACGACACATATAACACATCACAATAACACTCATTGATACGTGTATTTCTATTATTGAACTATAATTTGAGAGGAGACCCGAACCCAATAGAGGACAGTTAATGTGATAAAGATGTAAGATAGCCCCATAGGATTCCCAGTCTCGTGGGTGCCATGGACAGCACATAAAGACAAGAACACACACACACCCAGACGAGAACAGAAATTCAAGCTCAACATTCAAACTGCCTCGCTGTAAATCGAACCCAGGACCCGTGGCGCGGCTCCGACATGATAACTAGCCACACGGGTCGTAAAAGTATTGTAAACAAATATTTTCATTGGCCCTGTTCACACATAGGTACAACAATGATTGTCAATACTCAATGCTTCAAATTATAATGGGATTACGATGGATGTCATTTGTGGGAACCCAGGCTATAATGAGTTTCACTTAACTGCACTTGAAGTACTTATTTATAAGTACCTACTATTATTTCTTCTGTGCTTGAAGTAAGAGTTTCCAACATAATAGCGATGTTCAGACTTATGTGAAACTCCAATATAGCGGGTTCCTACAAATGCAATCCATTGTAATCCCGTTATAATTTGAAGAATTCCGCCCTCATTGGTAAAAAGGCATAAGATGGAAATTGGAATTTTACAGGAGAACACAAAACTGTTAAAATATCAGTAGGTAAGTAGTCAAAGGAATTTACATAACGATTTCTTGCACAAAACCGGCAAGACTAATGATAAAAATTTAAAAAAAAATTAGCATATTTACATACTTTGACTAATATCATCTAAATACTAACAAAAAATAACCAACTTAAAAATCGAAACGAGGTTTTTTCAAAATGGCAGACTTGTAGGTATGCCAGGTTCCGTACAAAAATGTTCAAATCCTTTGGATAAGATATTTTACAAGTATATTGAGAATGATAAAAAGTTTATGCAGCTTTTATCTCTCTTTCCAATCATATTAATAACTAAAATTCAAAGTAACACGACTTAAGCTTTTTTTCCACTGAGGGTGATAGATAATTGACAATCATTATTGTATGTGTAACCTGGACCATTTGAACTTTTGAAGTAACAAAAGCAACGCATGTATTTTAATATGCACTTTGAACTTGTGATTGCCACACGCCGCGCCGTGCATTGATAAATTGGCGGAGATTGAATGCAACAAACAAACCCATTAACATTAAACGTTCAATAAACCGATGACGGACAAACGACGCCGGTGTCTGCTTACACGTAAATAAGTTCGGCAATCAGGGAACTAGACAATGAACAGATACGTACGATGATACGCGTGTACGACGTACGATGTAACAACAAACACAAGTAGAAATAACAACTGGCCAAGTGGATCTGCACTTTGAATGAATTGAGTATGAAAGATGTGCGAGGAGTTTCTTTACGGCTTTTCTTCTCCTCGACAAAACACCTTTCCGAAAAGCTGGTAGATTACAAAATGACGTGCATAAGTGTATCAGTGATACCTATATGAATAAAAGATTTTGAGTTGATTTGATTATGAACACCGAAAATACATGTTTAATTTATTGGGACTCTAGTAAAGTTTTATTTTATGCTATGGAATGGAATTCATGTTTTGTAAAAGAATTAAAATTTAGAAACTGAAACTTTTTAATTTAGAAAACTCTTTTATCTTCCTAAGTGACACACAGATGGCTTTATTAATGTGATGAAGTTACAATTCTAATTATTCTAATGGTGCTCCGTCACCGGGAGCATTCACGTGTAATGTAACATTATAGATTCGTCTTTGAGCATTACATTACAATAATACCTCCCTGACTGACGAGCATTCGCGTGTAATGTAACATTATAGATTCGACTTTGAGCATTACATTACAATACTACCTCCCTGACTGACGAGCATTTTGCATGTAACAAGATATTACACATTGTATCATTACAAGGTGCGCATTGTAATGCTCGGTTCTCCTCCTTCACTGATGTAATGCTCAAAACTGTAACGGTACATTGCACGCGAATGCTCCCGGTGAGGGAGCACCTTAAAAATAAATTGAAATGTTCATTTTTGATTTTTCTGTGTTGAGAAAATTGATTCCTTATCAATTATTGAATTTTTTTTCAGTTATGTTTAAGTAAGAATAAAATAATTGTACTAAAATACAGTTTAATTCGTCACCACACCATAGCGTACCTAACTTAAACAGAATCTTTTATTTATGATTTGTGAAATTTTAGTTTTTACAAAGTGATCCTATTTTCCAGGGAGATCAAAGTTCTGGCCCTCCACCACATCGGCTCATTCACCCTGAACACCACGCAGGAAGAGTACGAGGTCATGTACCCTGCACTCAACAGCTCTGTGACTTCCTCCTTGAACCTCACTGGATGTGCCATGAGCAGGCAACTGGAGGAGGTAAGAGATTGTTAATTGCTTCATCAGGTCATTTCTGGTTAAAAGACGTGCTTTGGAGTTTCTTTCGCCGATCCTTCTCTTCCACGACAAGGCAGCTTTCCAAAATGGTATTTTTTCGTTATTCCTTTTATAAAATCTAGACATTTTAGAAAGACAAACAAAAACAGTGACAGTAAGTAAAATCACTAAAATTATGTATTTATTTAATGAAACCCTATTAATGGATTACGAAACACGCATTTATCGTATTATTATGAGCGAGATTTATTATGAGCGAGATTAACAATATTCTTGATAAAATAAAACTACAAAATACGGCAAGCTGCCATGTTAGCTTGAACGCCAATCAGTCTCAATAAGCGCGAATTACGTCACACTTCTTAAAACAAATGAATATCACCATACTAATAATGCCGAAAATTATTTTCCTGAGGACTGACGTCACAAGCGACGCCATGACGCTTTGAAGCGTTTTGGTGATAATTTTAAACTTATAAATTGAAATGTATTTAATTGATTTTATACTAAACCTTATTTTTGCGGAAATATGATATACGTTGTAATTATAATATATTTCCGAACAATATAGAACAGTATCTCAAAATCTGTCATCATGCCTATTAAACCTTCTCCATTCAAGGCCGCAGAAGGAACAGGCCTAGCGTTCATCGTGTTCACCCAAGCGATCCTGCAGCTGACCCCGGCTCCGTTCTGGTCCATCATCTTCTTCCTCATGCTGCTCTCACTGGGGCTGGGCAGCCAGATCGGGATCATGGAGGGCATGCTGTGCACCATCTTCGATATTGACTTCTTCAAACGGATGAGCAAGCCTGTCATTACTGGTGAGTGTTTTATGTAACTCGCTGACGATCCACCTGATGGTAAGTGGTGAGCGTCGCCCATCGACATTAGTAAAAACAAAGGCATCCATTATAGAAGAGAGAGATAGAGAGAGAGAGAGAGAGAGAAATAAAGAACTGGCTCCGAAGCGTATGGTATTTCAACTCATTTGTTCCAGTAGTTTTGGAGTAAATTGGCTGTGAACGGCGGTCGCCCAGACGCACGAGTGATCCTGATAAGGATTCCATTTTGCGTTTTTTCTTAACCCTTAAAATGGTTAGGTATGGGAAATAGCGCTTTGAACTTGATGCTATAAGGATACCTTTTTCGTTTTTTCGTACGGAACCCTAAAAATGGTTAGGTTTGGGAAGTTACGCTTTGCACTTGATGCTAATGACCCTGTACGTCAAAATCGATTCAGCCGTTTCGGATTCCACCTGGATAACACACACTATAATTTCAAAGACTTCTAAGATGTTGTCACTTGTCTTATAACACTTTTAATATTCCAGGCTCAGTGTGCACCTTTTGTTTCTTCGTGGGTCTGATCTTCACGACCGGCGCGGGAGAGTACTGGTTGAAGATGTTCGACTCGTTCGCCGGGACCATCGGCCTGGTGGTCGTCGCGCTCCTCGAGATGATTTCTGTCGTCTACATCTATGGACATGAGAAGTGAGTTGTGGGTTCTCAAACGTTCCCTAGAGGTCGGATTTCACGTTTCCATGGGCTAAATAATGCGAGTTTTGTAGAGAAGAAATTTCTAGTTTCTTACCTCATGTTAGTGGTGCATTCTGTTGTTTTTTTTTCAATAAACTTATCTCACGTTGAATATTTTGTAGGTTACTATCCAAGGGAACCCTAGCTTGATTCTCCATAAGAGCTAGATATATTTTGAATAATCTTTTTGTTTGGTGTCAATTTCTTCAAATTTTGTCTATCCATATTCCATATCCCGCAATAAATGGGATTGTGGTGGGCAGTGGATATAGGTATTGGTATCACCTGATGATAAATGATCACCATCGCCCGTAGACATCCTAAACACCAAACGCATCACCGATGATGATAAAATCTGTGCTCTTAACAATTATACTGTCACCCCAGGTTCTCCAACGACATCTACGAGATGACAGGCTACCGACCAGGTTGGTACTGGCAGGTCACCTGGCGGTACGTGGGCCCCTTCATCGTGACCTGCATTCTGCTGTCTTCGCTAGTCTTCATGCTCATCAATCCACCGACCTATGGCGCTTGGAATGCTGACTTGGTAAGATACGTATATAAAAATGTCTCCCCCATGTCTCCTCATCGCCGCTGGTTGGTTGGAAGAAAATGCTGTGTAAGCATTAGCAAGCTTTTTGTAGCATATTTTGTGAGTGCAATAAAGTATTTTGCAATTCAATTCAATGAATCAATGGATTATGTTTTACCTCTAACTCGAAACGGAAAGAAAAGACATAGACTTTATAATATCTAAGGACAGGGCCAGTATGCACGAAAAACGAGGCACTTTTATTGGACCAATGCTCAGTAGGTACATTATTCATCATGGCAACCCTGATCTCGCTCAGTTCGTAAGAGAAAGAGAGAGAGAGAGAGATGGTGCATCATGGATTTGGATGATGAAAATGAAAAATGAATAGTTGTATTAATTTATGGTCTTTCAAATAAAGCCAATTTTTTTTAAATTCATGAGTCTTTACAAGTACCCTCATTTTATATGTTACTCCTCCCAGGGACGTGTTGAAAAGACCCAGTATCCAAACTGGGTACTTGGCATCGCAGTGGCCATGATATTGGCAGGAGTACTACCCATCCCGGTAGTCCTGCTGCTCAGGCGCTTCCAGTGCCTTGCCCTCGACGTGGACATCCACCAGGGATCCATCAGGAGGATCGAAACCACCGTATCTACCAAGGAGATGATGAGTGATCAAGATGTGAGTCTTTGTAGTTTTCAATATCCTTGTTCAAATCATTATCGTTTACGATTATCTATCCGTTAAATCTTTGCCCACCACACTGTATCATACTATGTTAGCTACCGTAAAGATACAGTCAGAAAGTAAAGTATTAAATACCACATCATATAATCGTGTTTGTAATTATATCGGGGCCAAAGCGCCGGCTAACGTAGATCCTAAACAATCTATAATTTAAACCTAATATGTATCAAAATATTCTCCTATTCCTGAGCATAGTATTATACGCTTTCGGTGTTAATACCATTCATTAAGCAAAGAAGTTCTCTTTTAATGTTTTTAGATATAGCATTAAAGTATGAAACGGTGGGTGAGGTAAAGTACTTAAGTACGGGATTCATTTTCAGAATAACGTGTGGTATGAAAGGAGGGTTTACTCCTGGAATTATTTTAGAGTCCAGTTCAATCTGAATAATGAAACACAGTGGTAGAGTATAAAACTTAACGCTAGGGTTGTGGTCCCACGTTGGGCGCCAATAGATTTTTTGTGTTTTTTTATGAAGTAACTTGTGAAGTAATTAAGTTATAACTTAGTTTAGGATCTTTTCAAAATAAAAGGAGGCCAGTTGACAGATGTTTCTTTTTTCTTCTTATGACCGAAACGAATTTCAAAATTTAGATTAAAATCAAATGGATATCAGGAGTAAGCCCCTTAAATTGTAGATTTTACATATATGTCTTATTTTCTAACACAAATATCTGTATTCAAGGAAACGAATTCTGTTTTAACAAATAACAATTATGCATAGTTTGTCTATAGTTGTTTCTTTCTACTTTTTGTGTTTGTCTGTTGTCATTCATTCCTTTATTTATATTTCTTCCAGGTCATTTTTGTTCTATCCTCATTATGAATGTCTTAAAGTGTGGAAAATTGCTTTTGCCATGTCACTAGTTTGAATTTAGATTTAGAACGTAGGTATTGTAATGTTTTGGTTATTGAACGAGAAATCTACAATACGAGTAGAAACATTTAGTACCTGAATAAATTAACGTAATTAAACTAAGAAGACTGATTTATGAAGACAACAAATTACATTATTATTGAATATTATTGTGTCATATTAATGATTATGTAATATAAAAGGTCTTGAGAACATTACGTTACGACCGTCTTATTCATTGAGTTTATAGGGAAGGAAGTATGTATAAAAATAAAAAAGGAAACTTACTTTTGTTAATCTTTGTTCTTTATATGTGTATAATGATGTGTAATAGTAATAATAAATTAACTATCTAAACAATGATTGCGTGCCTTCGTTTTTGCGCGTAATGTTGTAGACTTTAATTAATTTTTAACCGACTTCAAAAAACGGAGGAGGTTCTCAATTCGACAGTATTTTTTTTATGTTTGTTACCTCAGAACTTTGGACTGGGCCAACCGATTTTGATGACTCTTTTTTTAATCTAAAGCTAGTGCCTGTCATGTGGTCCCACAAATTTTTTATTGAGATCTGACAATGGCATCCTTGAGAAAACCATATAAGTCTTAAATTTGTATTAAGTATGTGCGCGACAAATGGACGAATAACTCAATATCACGCCAACTGATTTCGATGATTCTTTTTTTAATCGAAAGCAGGTGCTTGTCATGTTGTCCCACATAAAATTTGAACGAGATCTGATAAGTAGTTTTTGAGTAACATTGTAGTCGGTTATTTTTTGTTAGTAAAATTAAGATTTTATTAACATAGAACATTTAAATATTTGAAATTTCCTGTACCTACATTTATGTAATGTGACATTTAGTTTTTCTTCTTATTCAACAAAAACTAAATAAGCACCAAACTAGTCTTAACAATAAACGTAATAAACAAAAGGGTTTAGGCATCATTTGATTGAACTCTTAAGCCAAAAATCCCTTGAAGCACACTGAAACGGCAGAAGAATCACAAAGTCTTTTATTTTACGTATATCACAGAAAAATCAATAGACAACCATTATGATCAAGAAACCAGCCAGCTACAGGATGCGTGCCTAATAAATTGTAGCAGTGTTTATTTACTCTACAATTTGTCATGCATGCATTCAGTTCCTTGGCTACGACGCAAGAAGACTGGAAAGGAAGAAGAAAGAAGAAAACATTAGAAGAATGCAGAAATACGGGAACAAGAAACATGGAGCGCGCATACACTCGACTAAACGGATGGAAAATTTTAAATTGTATTTGCATAAATTACTTAATTACTTATAAGTAATATAAAAAACGTGCATAATGTAACATTGTGTTTTATATAACGTGTGTTATATTATGTGTGTTATATATTCAACTGAAGGTTATAAACTAGACTTATAAATTACCTACATATTATGAAACTAAAACTCTGAAAAAATAAAATAAATAAATAACGCTTCACACTCATAGCCCCACACTAGGATTCCGTGTCGTTGGTGCCATGGACAACACACTAGACAAGGACATTCACACCCCGACCGAGAACAGAAATTCAAACTCATCATTCAAGTTTCTGCCTCGCTGGGAATCGAACCCAGAACCCTCGGTGTGGCGATCCTGCATGGTAACCATTGCTCCACACGGGTCGTCAAAATCAACGATATCAACAAGTTTTATTCCAATTTCCCCAACGCTGAGGAGTGTTGCGTCTACAATTTTAATTACCCCATTTTGCCATCAGATTCTGGTACACCAGTAAGTGAACTAGGTACTTAGGTTTATAATATGATCCAATTAATAAGAATATGACAAACGTTTGGGAGAAAATCTGCTACAGTTTTTCATTATTTTATTGTATGCGTAATCATGTATTAGTGACTTGTTAATTTTATATTGTGTATACTTTCATTAACATTTCAATTGTCTTCTATGTCAGATATATTATGTTTTTATTTCATTCTCTTATATTTTGTATAAAAACAATATCAAAGCATTTTAATAACACACTAATTTGTTAATATCGAACCGTTATGTGTTGATAATGATTCGTTTCATCGTTCATAACCAATCGTTTTATGTGAATAATGAATCGTTTCGTGACTAATTTGCAACTAACACGCTGGTAGGTGCTGTCGCCTGAGAGCGCGCCGCCTGCGCCCGCTCAGCTAGTCGCCGACGCCGCTACCAGATTCACTATTGGCGATTTTGATGTAAGAGTTGTTTAAAGCTCTAACTAAGCGGTTTATAACGTGTAGATAACGACTTTGTACCACTTAAATTGGAATGCTAATGGTACTCGTGATTTAGTAGTTGAATCTCACAATGCTAATAAATTGCAATTACATAAAAATCGATGTTAATCATGTGTCACTTTTATTCCAAAGCTATTCGTGGTTAATGTAAAAAAATTGCAACTGTAAGATGTATCTACACTTCAGTTACTTAGCAATATTTGATATGATATGGTATACCTATACCTGAAATTCTGCAAATATTTAGTTACTAAACCTCTTTTCAATAAATAACATTATTTTATCGTGACGATGTTAAAAGCAATAGAAATTGAAAAAGATTTTTAAAATTGAAGAAACAAACTTCTCAATATTTAAGCAGATTCAATTACTTTAAGTTACTACAACATTCAATAACCATAGCACAATTATAACCGTTGTCTAAACTGCTAATTGTAAGCTACTCGTACTGTTGCTAGATTTGTTTTAATGTAAATATCTGTAACCTAACAACTAGGGTCTGGACAGCAGCGACGAGAGGCCCAGCAAGCGCCTGCCGACCAGCATCGCGCGCCGCTCCAAGAAATAGATGTTTGTCCTGCTCTTATACACACGCTTGTATAGTTAATATTAACAAAGTTTTAAATGAACGTTCAAGTAGTAATAATAATAATAATGTTTTATTTATAAATAAAAATACATTTAAAACAAAGAGCCCTGACTTCCAGAAAAGCGTGAGCTTTGGTGTGGGAGACAGTTCTTTCTAATCTTTTTGTTATAATTGCAGTCTTAAATATATCTAAGGTTATTAATTTAATAGAAACTAGGTACAAAAAATGTAACTAATAAATATTTTTCTATTTTTCAATCGTTTCATGTAAGTAAAATATGTTTTTACTTACATGAAACGATTTAATAGTTTTATTATTAGTTAGTCATTGCCTTTATTTTACACTAATTAGGTAATTAGATACTTGAGGAAACTTAAACCTTGGAATTAGCATGACGAGTGGATTTTCGTAATTAACTGTTTTTGTAAGAGTTTTTTTACTTTATGGTATTAATACCAGCTTACGTTCATTTAATACCTTGTTGAAATAACGCACAGATTTTATGCAAGCTTATATTTCTTTCTGCGAATTTGTAACCAAGTACCTATACGAAAATTTGTAGATATTATGTATGTACTTCTGGATTTCGTTTTTATATTTAATATTAAATTGTAAATGTCGTTATTTTAACTATCAAAATGTTGATAAATGATTCCATTTTCATAATAACACGGAGGTAAAATCTAGTTTATTATTTTTAATATATTGTTAAACTGTTTTTCATTAAATGTTAACATAGGTGACTTTTCTGGTGTCAGTGTCACCCATTTTCATTAGGGTGACTACTCACAGATTTCCGAAAAATAATATAAATTGCACACAATATATTCTCTAACAGTTTTGAAATCAGCGAACATATTGGGATTTCTAACAATATCGTGGTAAAAATTATTATGGATAGTTTCTCACCGATAGTCATAGCTTCACAAATAATGCATGCATTTCGTATAATTTGCATGTTTTCAAGCTTTATTCCAACCGTAGTAATAATAGAAATAGTGAGAACCTTTTTATTCGTTAATTCATACCTCACTACTTTGTCCAGATTTAGGTATGTACTAGTATGTTATAAAATTCTATTAATTAATTTTATTTTTATTTTTTTTACAGTCAGATTCAGAGCAAGGCGAAGTTCGCACGTCCGGTCGGTTCGATGGCTCTAGTAGTAGTGAAGAAGATGTTTTAGATACGAAACTACCCGCGGGACCCGGAATTCGCTTGGCTATGAAGCCAATGGGACGTAAGAATGTCTTCAAAATGAACGGCAATGATTGACCTCCACGGTGTAACGCTTTTATGTAGATATCTTAGTGATAAGCTTACTTATAATATTTATTGCGGAGACTTGACAAAGTCTTAAAGTTAGAATAGTCGAACAAAAAGATTAGAGAACAATGCGTCAAGCTGCATTTATTATCAGCTGTTAAAATTTGATTCCAAAATAAGTAATCTCCATTCCGGTAAGTATAATCTGTACCTAATAAGAACACATGCCCATTACCAGGCTTAAATATGTTTTATTAATCAATAATATAAATTAATAAAACTGGAATCGACTTCATTTACCAAAGAACTATAAGGTTAAAAATAACTACTAACATCTCATTTACTTATTTACAACCTAGGTTTATTCAGAATAATGTAATAAATCCATAACTAAAAAAGACAAAAAGTACGAATGATATAAGTTAAGTCATAGTTAATTTAAGAGAAGTAATTTCTGAAGTTCTGAGTTTGATCTGATCTGAGAGATTTAACATCTGTAATAGTAGTTTTATTTAAAAACTTATCATATACATAGTTTTTTTATAAGATCCTTACTTCTTCCTCTTTTTACTACTTTATTTAAGAAATAACTGAGCGTAATTATTATTTAAAACCTTATGATCTTGTATCACCCTAAGATCTGAACTATGAAATTTACTACACAGCTGGACCATGATCAGGAATAAGATATGGAGTACTTATTATCCCGAGAAACGCGTGCACGGCCGCGGGAAGAGCGCTAGTTATAGTCTGACAGGAATTTTTTTCCGTGATGGGACTGGCACTGTTTACCACATCTGAGTCCTACTTACCCCGTTGAACTACTGAAACTCAGATTTTATTGCCACAAGTGCCGTTCTCAAATTCTTAGACCTCGTCAAGGACATATTTTTTTTAGTATACAATAATATTTTAAGACACCAGGGATATAATAGGATGGAACAAATTATTTTCTATGACTTTCTGCCCAACGCGATGGGACAAGTGGGACTCAGATGCAACTCAACTCAACGGTGGTGACTAGTGGGATAGACTCAATTTTTCAGCCAATTCATTCGCAGTATATTTTTTAGTGTAATAAATAAATTGGATATAAAACACTTCATCCAATAAATAGATGGGTGAAGGTCACGCCTCGTTCGGATCTTAGACCATAATTTAAAACTGAAATGTTACCAAACCAATAATTACTCGATTGATTGAAAACGTCGAACAATAGTTTTTTAGGTATTTAATTGTAGCACATTGGAACTACACCCAGTGTCTAGTTATTTTAAGTATCACTGTGATATAAACAGTGGATAGTAATAACTCAACGTAGAATAGAATAACAATTAACATCAACTTGAATGTAACTGTAAAATAGAAACAGGAACAAGAAATATAAAAAATAAATCGCAAATTGGACTTTAAACTTAGAAAGTCAATTAAACTATCATTATATCATAATAAATATGTGATGAGAATTATGAACGTAAAAATAAAAAGTATGTTTAATTCACATCTCGGAAATCAAAACCTCGATTTTGTATTAAAATTAAAAAACTATTACTAGTAAAAATATTTAGTCAAGTTGACGTATACGCAACATGATAGAAGAAAGTATATGATTGATTGAATGACTAATGACCATTAGCTTAAAAAAAGGGAAGGGTATGCATATTATGTAAAAGACGAGACATTTTTCGTGACGAGATTACGTCCGAAAATGGTAAGTTAAGTAGGCATTTGAAAGTAAAACTAAATTTTGAAAGCGAATGGCGTGCTAGTCACTGTTACATAGAAAGCGTAGATATATTGTTACAAAGTTCTAGGCTTGTTTTTACAAATTATGATTTAAAAAAAAACTTGTTGCAAAGTTCCTTAGAATTTGTATCAACACACTATGAAAATTAGTTTTATAAATAATTCTAAAATATGTCTTCTGTTACATTAATTAATTATAAAACGGACGTTTATTATTTTGACATTGTAAAGAAGTGTCGAATAAAACAATGATCTTTAGCCTATTTATGCCAAAAATTAGTTAATGTTTACGGAATAATATTTATGTCCAGAGATTATTAAATATTTAACTAGGTACTTTGACGTACCTATTAAACCAGAAATAAAACTTTTCATTGCGTACAGTTCATCGGTTTTAGCGACGCTTTCTGACGCCGTTTGCGGCTCGGTGTTTTACAGGTGTTTTTGTCAAATCAACGATATTTAGAGCACTGTTCGCATTTTAGAAATGTATTAAATTATGTTAAATGATGTTTAAACTTGAAATCTATGACTACTTGAGTAGGTTCAGTTAAATGATAATAAATTTGAAACGTTTATAACGCATTAACGTAAAATTATGATAATGAAACGATTCGTTATGATAACGCAATGTGAAAGCGTAGAACGCACACTCGTTATGGTTATGGGGTAGACTTTATGATCAGTTTGACTGTACATTAATTTAATTTATGAAAATGAAAACTGTGAGAAAACGTAGTGAGATATTTTATTTGTGATTTATTTTAGCTCGAAATCATTTGGAATGATTAATATTTATTATGTCATTACTATTTTAATTTAAATTCATTATTTTGTTTTATTGTAATGTGGCAATTATATTGTTCGATTAGGTTAATTTACCTACTATGTATTATTTGCTTTATTAATTATTAATAATTAATTAATACTATCTTAAGTTGCACTATTATGCATAGTTAGGTTAAACTATTTTTTATGGTTCAAACGAAATTTTACATTCTGTCTACCTCGAAAAATAAAGGCGCTGTAATAATAGGCATAAATAGAGAGTAAACTGGGCACTAACTAATAAATTACATTTTAGTCTGTTACATACGTCAGTTACGTACAGATGAGAAATAAACAAATACATTTCTAAAATATATAAAAAAATTACAAACTTGACATATAGATGGCGTTTTATACTTCGATATTCAAAAAAATCTGGAAGCGGTTTGACTGATTTCTTTTTAAATATGGTTGCTAATGTTGCTATGTAAAATAACGAAAAACTTAGTCAGTTCCCAGTTTATACAATTAATTTTCTTAAAGAAAGACGAGGTTAAACAGGTCTAAAGTACTTAGTCATTATGCTTATCTATTAAGTATTGAAAATATTCCTGTAATGTCTATTAGATGTAAACATCTCAAAATAAAATTATTCTCCACAAACAATTCAGCGCCAAAGCCTATATTTATACTATAGTGACCGGAGGGTAACGACCTCCACAGGGCAACGGTTCTTCGTAGTTGAGGAGGCCTACAGCCTACTATCTTCGTATATGAGGTTATCTACTGCTCAAAGGCCTCCGACAAGGCTTAACGACTGGTGCTTATGACGAAGTAACCAAATATTTCATAACGCTGCTAATTATAAGTTTTTGTATGTAAGCTTATTATACCATAACTTGTTTTTACTTGGTACAAAAGAAACATTTTCTCTCTGATTTGTAATTAAAAACTTTGTATTTCTAGTCCGGTGAACTTTGCAAATCAACCTTCATTGTTTTTCAACCTTTCAGTTTTGAGAAGCATCTAATCTAAAGTCACTGTCTACATTGACCGTGGTTACCCGTCGCCACGCACGCACTCAAAACTGGGGTAGTTATAAAAATATACTCTGACTCGAACTGTCTCTCGGCCCGACTATCTCCCCTCTCTGTCGCACTGAGCTCCTAATATCCCGTAAATTTATCGTTCCAATTTAAAAAATAAAAAAATCTATTACGACAAAACTGCTTATTTCACCGGACTAATATAGGTAGATACATAACTACATAATAATGATTGAAAATTATGTATGTTGTATATGTAATATACTGATAAACTAATTGCACTGTTACTATAAAATCAAAATAACTTATATTCGAGTATGCCACAGAGTACCATCCAGCATTTGATTGATAAAACACAGTCTAGAAAAAAAAAGTATGTGTTTAAAGAGCATCGTCGTCATAATTTATAAAATATACCTATTAGCGTTATAAAATAACGATAACAGAAAACGTTATCTACTTTCAGTGCCATATTTAGCTTATAAAGCTGTGAAATAAAAAATCTAAAATTACAATTATTATAGTGCTGACTGACTCCATTTTTAGGGTTCCGTAGCCAAATGGCAAAAAACGGAACCCTTATAGATTCGTCATGTCTGTCTGTCTGTCTGTCTGTCTGTCTGTCTGTCTGTCTGTCTGTCTGTCTGTCCGTCCGTATGTCACAGCCACTTTTCTCCGAAACTATAAGAACTACACTGTTGAAACTTGGTAAGTAGATGTATTCTGTGAACCGCATTAAGATTTTCACACAAAAATAGAAAAAAAACAATAAATTTTGGGGGTTCCCCATACTTAGAACTGAATCTCAAAAATTTTTTTTTCATCAAACCCATGTGGGGTATCTATGAATAGGTCTTTAAAAATGATATTGAGGTTTCTAATATCATTTTTTTCTAAACTGAATAGTTTGCGCGAGAGACACTTCCAAAGTGGAAAAATGTGTGTCCCCCCCCCCCCCCCCCCGTAACTTCTAAAATAAGAGAATGATAAAACTAAAAAAAATATATGATGTATATTACCATGCAAACTTCCAACGAAAATTGGTTTGAACGAGATCTAGTAAGTAGTTTTTTTTTAATACGTCATAAATCGTAAACCGCAATACCTCGATCAAAGTTACAACGAACTTCAAGAACTTTTATATTATGTAACTTGCTGCTACGGAACCCTTCATGGGCGAGTCCGACTCGCACTTGGCCGCTTTTATTAACTCTACTATCGTTACGGTAGACCGTAGACGGTAGATCGAAACTGAATATACGGTAGATCTGCCGTAATTACTATGTGGTACCTGTCAGCACTGAACACATGAAATTTATGATCCCGAGGGTTTAGGATTTATCAATTTAACCGAAGATACGTAAAGATAAGTAAACTACACAAAATACTTATCAGCACGGTTTCACGCCAAATGCTGCCTTCAAAATAAAAAATAAAATAAGTATGGGAATGACAGTAGGTGCGGAAAAATAAGCATTTGTCTTCTTTTTCACACCGAATGTCATTTCCATACATTTTGAAGGCAGCAGATGACATGGACGCATACAGAAGAGTAAAAATAATACAGAAGTCTAAAAGCTTAAAAAGACAAAAGGTCTGTAGGAATATTGTGATGTTACTCTGTGTTTTACTTTAAACCGCTCAAAAGAGCAATATAATTATAATGCCTGTGATACACACGCTAGTTTCTAGCACACGAGCATGCGCAATGCAATCCGCTACATGTGGTGCGCGGTACGAGGCGAGCTCAGGAGCCCAATTCTCATTTCGTAGAGATACATGCCTAACAGAGATATGTCGAAAAAACATGGCCGATTGGCCTCGTTTTATTCGAGGTCGGCCATGTTTTTTCGAGATATCTCTGTTAGACATGTATCACTACGAAATGAGAATTGCCCCCCTGAGTCTGTGTGCTTGTTTATGTATTTAAATATATATGCATGTGTGCTAAACTAGCATGCTAGATTAAAGCATTTGTATCTCAGGCCTAACGTTCGTATAGCTTAGGGATTACATCCCAAATTAGTTGTAGACATGATGATATTAATATTTAAGATTGTAATTAAATTTTAAAAGCAAGAATAAAAATTGCCACTGAAATTATTCGGTTTGTTTTATTTCGATCTTACAGTCTTTTTGCACTGTTGGCTTGTGGTAAAGACCAATCGCTAAGAGTGAGATCTTTAAAGCCTAGTTAGTGGCTTTGTTCAGACTTAAAACTATCCCAACAAAAATAATGATCTTAAATCAACCTTAACGTTGTTATTACAAACGACTTTTTAAGCAAAACTTGTATAAGCAAGGTCCAAGTTTTGCGCTTTATAGATCTGACCCTTAGAATGCCTCATTGCTCGATTATAAGGAGTTACTATGAAATTGAAAGAATTAAGATTTTATCATAATATTACATTTTATTCAAAGAAACTTAATACGTAATGATGCTATAATATAAAATCGAGCATCATCAAATTAGTCTGTCCACTATAGCATACCGTACCATGACCATGCTATGAATGTATCAGGCACGGAAAACGATCATTAAGTCCGTACTTATCTATACATTTTCGTCGACAATTTTTGACGCTCCATGCACGATACCTATGCGACGGTATTGGTCGGTGACGGAACGGTCAGTGAAAAAGAGTGAGATTATAGTAGTCTCAGTATCTCGCTGCACTTGTTGACATATTGCACGCTCACTCGTACTGATACTGAGACTACTATAATCTCACTCTTTTTCAGGAAAAGTTACAATTTCATTCAAGTAAAACATAATGTAACCTTAAATCCACATAGAAAAACCTGTACATAAAAAAACTGTTTGATGTCTGTATGTAGCAGAATTTTTAAGAATAAATATTATAAAAAAAATATTTCATCAATTTGAAGCTTAAATGGATATAATAGTTTTTTTTTATTTAATTAAGTAAACTGATTAAACGAAAAATTTAAAGAAAAACAACATTTTTAAAACTTAACAATATTGCACAATACATAATTACTTATTCAACACATGCCCTAAAACACAGTACGGATAACAATTGAAATCATAGAGTAATACACATTACATTTATTCTGTCATTTATCTGTCAAACCCCTACAAGTCTAACGCCCCAACTCAGAGTCACTAACGGTTACTTAAATCACTCCTTAGTACAGAATTTGTATGGTGATTCTTTACTAAGGAGCGATTAAAGTAACCATTAGTGACTCTGAGTTGGGGCGCAAGTCATACATATCCCATCGCTACCATTATCTATGGTTAAATGTTATTTCTATATTATTAATAAATAACATTAATTAAGTACTTACATATAAAGCTATAGATTTAAAACACATTTTATTAAGTACCATAATACCTACAGAACGAATGGAAATTCATAAGATCATTCATTCATTTATTCACGACTGCAATTTTAGCTGGTTTAATCTACTCCAAGAACGCCCCAACTCAGAGTCACTAACGGTTACTTAAATCACTCCTTAGTATAGAATTTGTATAGTGATTCTTTAATAAGGAGTGATTAAAGTAACCTTTAGTGACTCTGAGTTGGGTCGTAAGAAAATTTAAGTAAGGTACCTATATAAATGTGAGTTACGCAATATTTGTAATTTGAAAATAGGTATAGTTCGTGCCAACCTTTCAGCGCCGTTCTGAATTTAATAGATCAAACATAAATGTATAAAATTATTTATAATTTTCGGAAAAGTTCTAATTCACACCAACAAGTCCAATGGACTTCATAGATCAGTAGCTCGAGCACGAATATTTGCGAGAAAGTATTCGTATGGTTAACGTAAGCAATTTGTCAAATTTGTATGGCATTTTAGTACCATTTACGCACGATAGGGGCGCTATTGAAAAAATGCCATACAAATTGCTTACGTTAACCATACGAATACTTTCTCGCAAATATTCGTGCTCGAGCTACTGGAAATCGACGCACAGACAAGGTGCATTTAAAGTTAGTTGCTATCCACCCCCTTGTGTGTGATATCAATCTATCGTGGCCAATGTAACTATTATAATTCCCTTACCTACCTGAGGCAAATGGGGCCAAAAATCATTGATTATTTTTTAATACTTCAAACAGGCAGTCTTAACCATTAATTTAATTTTAACAATTATTAAGCATTTAGCCGCCATACACACATTAATATTTAATCATACAATAAATAATTTAATTTAATTTTACTATTTATCTATTTATTTCATTACTAAGATTTAACCTATGCCCCTGAGATGGTACTTGATTTAATGGGGTGACTTATTCTTAATGATTACGACAAAATATACCTAATTTAATAATATACATATTTATCTTAATTTTATTTAAATTCAATTAACTTAATAAAACTGCATATTCCTACATCATAGATTACATAAATTCATAAGAACAATAAAAATACTGAAAATAAAACTTTAAAAGGAAATAAAACTATAAAAGTCAAACTAAACTTCAATTTAAAAAAGTTATTACCTTATAATTATACTTTTTTTCCAAAAATTACTGTTTATTTATCGCATAAACAAAGAGAAATTTTAGCCACAATATAATTTATTTTGGTGTAGTTCATAAGAAGTCTTTCTGACATTAGCTGCAATTTTATAAATGTAACACAGAGTAATTTTTTTATACATATATAAGACATAAGTATATAAATTATAAAAGAAAACCACAACTAAATATTTCTTAATTAAAATATTCACGGCTACTATTATTAAAATAAAATACTGATATAATTAATACTAATAATAATCAAGGTAGGTACTTTTGAGATTCAATGAAATATGAGAATTAATTGTTCAAGGAATGTATGAATAAATTAGATTGAATGATTGAAGAGGTTCTCTGATTATCTGACTCATGATATTATAGGAGTTTTGGTTAAATAAAGCTTTGCATATGTTAAAATACTGATATTAATGAAGGTGTATACTAATAATTTATAATTATATATGTATATGTACTAGCTGCCCGGACAGACTTCGTTCTGTCAAAAGTTTTTTATTTTGAGGTGTAAATTATCCTATCTTTCAAGTTGGATCAAACTGCACACGGTGTGCAAATTTGATTAAAATCGGTCAAGTAGTTTAGGAGTCCATTGCGGACAAACAACGTTACACGTAATTTATATATATTAAGATAAATAATAATTTTAGATTATACATATAATAGATACTTTAAAACCTTTCAAAACCCAACAGGAAAATCATGACAGTAAATCAAAGCCACTCCTAAATCAATGCTCAATGTCAATTCAAGTAATCAACTGAGTTTAACTTTGGACAGAGTTGGTAGTTGAATTGGTGACCTCTAGTGCCAAATAATCTTTTATTTAAGATATATTTTTTTATAATTCGTAAATATTTCTGAAGTACATTATGTGCTTAGTTCTTAATCTGTATAATCCGAAGCGCATTACACAGAAATACCTTTATATGTCCTATTAAAAATTTCACATTGCGTTACACACGCAAAATTAATTTTTACCGCCAAATTTTGACAAATGAGGTGAAGTGACAATGACAGTGTACAGGTAACGAATCTATGGTTGATAGCAAAAAGGGCATAGATTAAAAAGGTATCGTTACATAGCTTCACCGCGATTATTTTTTTGCGTTAGCTTACTTAAGGTACTGAGTTGGGGGAAAGTAGTTTTATTTTGAACTGGATTTAATTTAGAGGTTAAGAATATGAAAGGTTCATACAGAGAAGGTCTGTCCATGGCTGATACCTCAAAATGACGGATCTTTTCTCTGGCGCACCAGTTGGCTGCTTTGGAACAGGTATTTTCAAGACTATTGATGTCGTCTGGACCTGTTCTGTTGCCAATGACCAACATAACAACCTGAAAAACAAAAACATTTTTAACATTTTTTGGGGTTTGGATTTCTAGGCTCCCTCTTGGAATAACTGTGATAAAGGCAGTACAATAGAATTATTGTTATAGAGGTGCACAAATAGCTCCGTTTTACTCAAAATTTATCCCAACAGAAATGTGCTCAGGAGTTTTTTTGCTTCTTTTTTTTCCTCAACAACAAAGCTCATTTTTCAAGTAAGAATATGCATGTAGATAAAAGAATCAGGTAGATAGTGGGTACTTGCTTGCTTCTTGGTTAAAAATGTATTGATTATGCTTCTGATTATGGACCAATGTATTAATTATTTGGTAATAAATAATCAACATCCCTCACTAATTAATATGCTTCTACAACATACCTCCTTCTTATCTTTGTTCCGATCAATATCTTTCTTCAAGTACATCAAGACATCAAGAGACTCTGGCCGAGTGGTGTCGTACACCATGACAAAACCCTCTGCAAAACCAAGATAATGACGCTGGAGGACTTGGTTTGCAGTCAGCTGCATTGTAGGGGATTGGGGTGGACCTGTTAATAAACATTTAGATTATAAAAATTTCGAGAATTTTTTGTCTTTACACATAAGTCTATTATCAAGATGACAGTGGATTATCCAGAGATAATAGGGATGTTGACACTATCAGTAAATTAAAATAAATTTATGTTTAAAGTATCAAGGAAAACATTTAAACACCTAAAATATTATTCTTTTGTCGAAATCAATCAATATAAATTAAATATAATTATTTTAAAATGTTAAAAATAATTCTCACTGTCACGTGACCTCAAACGCCGTTTTGAGCTTATGACGTCATTGTTCCTATTTTATATGAAAGTGCAACTAACTTCAGTCGACAGATAGTATTGAATATCGGCTAGTAACATCACGTGACGTTTTTGGCGGGAAATTTGAAAATGATTTTTATTTATCAATTTTTGTTTTTAAATTGAAGATTATTATTTTTATAATATTTTTTCATGAATCTTAAGGTTCTATCTATAAAATGAAATTGAATCCTAAAATTAGTCAACATCCCTATTACTTATTACAATAATCTGAATTTTACCAAGAAAAAAATAACAGACTTCAAAATAACTCAAAAACTATTCGTCAGATCTAGCTCAAAATTAAGGGGGACTACATGACAAGTACCAGCTTTCGATTAAAAAAGAATCATTAAAATCAGTTCACCCAGTCGAAAGCTCTGAGGTAACAAACATTAAAAAAATACAGTCAATTTGAATACCTCCTCCTTTTTCTGTTAAAAAAGTAAAGAGAAATGTCCTGTGAAATTTAAATATGATATACTCATTTAGGATGAACTCTTATTAAGTTTGTATAATATTATAAGATATTAGATAAATAAAACATTCATTGATGTTGTAATATGAAAACATTTAAATTTTGCCATTAATTTTGAAGGAATCAGACATTTTGTTTTTTATAAGTAAATGATTGACTACAATCTCGCATGATGAAGTGGTAATCAATTCTTGGATGGTAAAGCACTTAATGTATTAACTTAATTATGCGATTATATTATTTATAAGAGTGACCACCCTCGCTTTCCTTCGGTTTTCTTATTTCTTTACACCTTGGGTTACATTATTGGAATTTTATTAAGGATCCCTAATTTTTTCTGAAAATATAATATAGCCTAGGTCACCCGAAGATAGTGTAGCTTCCCAACAGTGAAAGAATTTTTCAAATCGGTTCAGTAGTTTCGGAGCCTATTCCATGCAAACAAACCATCAAATATTTCCTCTTTAAAATATTAGTATAGATTATGGGTTAACTGGGATTCTGAACTTATTTGCCCCCTTCCCTGGCCCAAATGCTATGTCTGCCGATGGCGAACTACATTTTTTTTATTAATAACAGATTGACATCACTATTTAATGAATTTATAATTTGACATTTATTACACCTATTGACATTAATTACAATTTTATTTAATTTATTATTAGAATAAAATGTTACAATTATAATACTTTAAATATTTGCATGCTTGGACAAGCTAAATGTGTGAAAACCATATTGTATTAAAATACCACCACTGTACTACCACATTTATAGCAAATAAATGATTATGATTATGATTATGATTTTACTTTTTTTACAAAGCATGATGCATAAGCTTAAGTTATTATTATCTGTAAATTCTAACACTTCTCACCGTGCTGCTGTTAGTAATATTAAGATAAATATCAAACTACTGTATAAACCTTTAAACTCGCCTGTGAGCGGTGGTTCTAAGCCCGCTGTATCGTAAAAACATACTCTTTCCTTCGTCCCTCGGTCCGTCTCAATATTTGCCACGTAAATATCTTCGATTGTAGGATAGAATGAAGACTTCAAGTTCACATTCCCGTATATCAGCTGCTCCAAAACAGCAGTTTTACCCACACCTTTCATGCCACATACAACAACTTTGCTCGTCTTTCCCATTTTAATCCAAAATTTGCATAAAACTGCAAGTTTATGTAGTTTTTACTGACGGAAGTTCCAGTCAAGTTTCTTCATCTCAGAAGAATACATTTTTGTTTATTTGGGGCTTTTTTTTTTGCTCCTGTTTTGTTATTTGTAGGTCAACAATAGAATTAGAAATTAATAAATTCTTACGAAAAACGAATTATTGATGTACCTAAGAAATTTGACGTTGACTTAGCTGACAAAATATGACATGTGTCAAATATGACAGATAAGACAAGTGGCTGCGTTCCAGTAGACGCTCACATCGCTCACAACGATCAAAACGTGTTCCACATGGCGACCACGGTCGTCATGGTCGCGGCGAATACGTCATTGATGACGTCATTAATTTCGCTCACGGCACGCTCAAAACAACCCACCTCACGGGGTGGGTCGAAGTGGTCGAATTGCAGTGTTGCCAGATACGACGAAGTTACTCTCGCCAGTTTTTAGACCTGGCAACACTGGGTAGAAATGGATGGTGATAGAAATTTGGCGCAATTTTATAAAAGATAAGGATGGTGATGGAAAAAATTACTGTATACGATTCGACAAGAGATACTTTAGTGGATTATAGTAGTTTCTCCAGCAGATGCTCGACGTGGGGTCACAAGTTGATATAAATATGTTAAATTATGTAAATAATTTTAATGTTTAATTCACTATACTTATAGCCATGTATACATTTTTCCTCGTCGGTTAATATCATTAACATAATTAATATGCAATTTTTTATTATATTAATTTGTCTTTTCATAAAAAAAAAATGTTTTGTTTGTAGATATACTTTTTTGCTAGTTTAAAAATAAAATTGATAATTAATTAAGTAACGTTTAATTATAGCTTAAAAATTATAACATAACCTTTAATCTAACTTTCAGACTTATTTTCAACTTCACAGAGTACATTTTGTATCAACGGCTAAAACGTGTAAGTACTCTGTGGCTTAAACGCTCACGTCGCTCACTATACCCGTTTCACTTGGGTGTATGATTGTAACGCTCACAAGCTAGTGGAACGGAAAAATCGCGGTCGTGAGCGTGGTCATTGTGATCGTCTAGTGGAACGTAGGGATAGAATCCTTATGGGCGCGTTCCACTTGACGTTTACAACGATCAAAATAAAGGCCACGTGTGCATTGGCCTTTAGTCTTCTTTGAGTACTTGGTAGTTGGTACCACGTAGTGATTACTCTGTGGTTGGTACTTGGTAGTTGGTAACTTGTTGGTAGATGGTAGTTCGGCTGTCATCTAAATTCTAATGTTTGTTCGGAGTTTATTTTTGGTTTTATCAGTGAATTTGTGTGTTTTCGTACTTTTTGTTTTGTATATATAGTGAACTAAGCAAAACCTAAAATGGTAAAGTGTTGCATCAGAGGGTGCAATTCAAATTCTGAAAAAAATGACGAAGGATTATCGTTCTTCAGGTTAGTTGTAATTTTCTTTCATATTCATGTGTATTTTGGGTTTATTAAGATTATGTGTCTATATTAGGAATTCTGGACTGTGTTTTCCGCTATTATCTATAATTTCTGATGACTAGTTTCAACTTAAATAGACCAAGGTAATATTTGAAATGTTTACAAACAAACCTAGTGGTGTTCCGTAGTCCGTACTTTGGAAGTTATCGATATAAAATGCAACATTTATTTAAATTAATGATTAAATACTACCTACTTGGCCTATGTGTCGAAATTCAGAGCCTTCGTCATAAGTTTCTGGAAATAATATTCGAATTTATTATAATTATTGCACATTATTATTAAGTAATTGTACAAAATATTAAAACATTATTAATACAAACATAATTTAAATAACAATAATCATCATCATAATAGCCTATACTAATCCAGTACTGGACTGAAGCCTCTCCCAATAATGGAAGTGTTTGCCCATGGGCAGCGGGTTGGTGATTGCAGTAGAATGTAGATGGTAGTTGTTACACAGATAAAGCTGCTGCATGTTCTCCGTTATATTCCCTTAATTGCTTCGTACAACACCCGGTGGAAAAAGAGGGATGGTGTAAATTGTATTTTGTTGTGCTCTCACCACAGGGCTAGTAAAGATATAATTTTACATTTTTAAGTTGTGATCTAAATTACCTGTGAACTGATTTCATCATGGATTTATGAAGTTATTTTATTGGTGCTTACATTTTTTAGATTTCCGAAGAATGAAGGTCTTAAAAAATTGTGGACTGATAATATAGGCACTGAAAACATAAAATCTGTAGGAGTAATAAGAATATGCTCAAAGCATTTTGAAGAAAGTTGTGTCAATAGGACGTTGAATCTGGTTAGGCTAAAGGATGATGCTGTTCCCACTCTTTTTCCTGTAAGTATAATTTTTTTTATTATGTAGGTAGTAAAGGGGATGCTTGTCTAGGCTCTAAATCGCCCTGACCTACTGCTTATCGGTAATGGTTGGTCGCGCAGCCTATACTTTAAAATTTTTATATAGACTATTTTTCTTTTAGTTTACTCCATCTTCAGTGGCACCTAGGACAACACAGTCAATAAGAACTGACAATACTGCGAAGGCGAAAACAGCTGCTTCTTTGCAGGTAAATAGTAATATTATTTCTGAAAAAAATATTAAATATTATGTTAAGACTAGCTGTTGCGCGCAGCTTTGCCCTCGTAAATTTTGTTTTGTTATAGAAATATTATTCTACTTATACACATAATTATACTAAATTGTTATTTAATATAAACTTTTGATTTCCATTTTATAATGAGATAACTATTGCATATTCAGTGATACGTTAACACAGTAATAAGTTGTACCTTATAAGTTAGTAATAATAAATGTTTTCTTGCAGCATATGCCCATCGACATAGATAAAATTAATGCCATCTATGCGGATCAACTGCCAACGACACCAACAGATAAGGATGTATATTTAATAGTAAATACAGGAGCCAATCCCATGGTGAGTATTTCCATTTTAATTTATATTAAATATATAAGAAGAAGAACCTATATAACCTAACCAAACTATATCAGTTTAAAGAATTTTTATATCTCGTATGTATATAAAATAATCGCCTGGCCACACTTCATGAATATACCCTGTATATACAGGGTGTCCCAGAACGTGACGATAAGCCAGTAACAGTGGAAAGGGCTACTAATGGCGGGTCCGGTAAAAAAATGATTCTAAAATGTTATGGCATGTACATGTTTTTGTTAAATATAAAAAATATAACGTATTATTGCGATAGATGTCCTTATTTTAAAAGTATGTCATCCAAATAAAAATTCTTGTTTATTTATGGAACAGATGCCTTTGGTGTAGCTGAACTCCATGGGTGACGATAGCCTAGATCAGGTGGATCGTCAGCTCGTTTGCCGGCTGTTAAAAAAAGATTCTTCAAAATAAATGAAACAACCAAGTTTACTTGTAATATTTATTAAATTACAATAATTGCTCAAATTGTCGCCCCTCAAGCTTAGTACATGCTCTACATCTTCGCAAAAACGATCTTTTCACTAATCTAGCACAGCCTTTTCTATTTATTTTTTCGGCAGCTTCATTGATTCTTCTCCGTAGTTCCGCTATGCTTTCTATTGGTTTTTTGTATACCATTCTCTTCAAGTGGCCCCTATAAAAAATCTAATGGATTTAAATCTGGCGATCGTGCCGGCCACTGAATCGAGAACGGAGAAGAATCAATAGTGAAAAGATCATTTTTGCGAAGATGTAGAGCATGCATTAGGGCTAAGGAGCGACAATTTGAACAATTGTGGTAATTTAATAAATATTACAAATAAACTTGCTTGCTTCATTTATTTTGAAGAATCTAATTTCATAAATAAACAAGGATTTTTATTTGGATGATATACTTTAAAAATAAGGACATCTACCGGAATAATAGGTTATATTTTTCATGTTTAACAAAAAATATGTACATGCCATAGCATTTTAGAATCTTGCCATCTTTTGGTCAAACTTGCCTTGTCAACTTATTGTTAGTTAATTTTTTTTAGTATAAGCAGTCAACGTTGAGTGATAGTAAATTAGAAATATTGAACTAATGATATTTAGTGGTTTTTCTCAGAAAGTTAATTTTTGGATCTTATTTGATTTGAAAATAATTAGCGTGGCTACTTGAGATTCCACAACAGGAAAAAATTCAAATAATTGAAAACTCTAGCCTAGTATGCCAAAAATTTTAAATCAGAATAGTATTTTTCTGTTTCTTTTTTATGGCGGTACTTGGGAACCGTAGCGAAGACATCGATGATTTTTGGCCCGATGATTGATGGCCCGCCATTAGTAGGCATTTCCACTGTTGCTGGCTTATCGTCACGTTCTGGGACACCCTGTATACATGTATATAAATTTATAAGGATTCTATACTATCCCACTTAAAAATTAATATTTTTTACATTACTTTCCAGCTTTTAGCAGCTAAGTCTGAAGATAAAATTCAAAAATTAAGAAGACAAGTATTACATCAGCGTAAGAAAATAAAGGTGCTCAGTCAAAAATGTCGACGGTTGCAACAAAGAGTATTGACATATCAAAACTTAATTAGCGAGATAAGGAAATAAAATTTAGTTACCCATGAAGGCGCTATTTTATTAGAAGAATGTGCTGGCTCTCCAGAATTTCTTAGTCGTCAAATTTTAAAGCACAGAGATGAACAAAAAATGTGAATAAATGTAAAAATGGTAATAAATAGTGTATAAGAGACAAAGGGAAACTAGATTTGTTGGTTGTGTACACGTGACGGTGACCGTATACTGCTGAGGTGGGGGACGGGCGGTATAAAAGCGCTGCGGGCGAATTTTGATTTTTGGCTGTTATTTGTAAACGAGCGGCGCCGGGTGCACACATATATTTTTAATGGAAGTGTAATTAGATCTCAAACCTAGTTATAAGAAAAACTGTAAGAATGACATAAATATCATTAAATAAAAAAAGTAAATGCCGCGGTAAGGTACCGCAAGATCTAGAATTTTAAGTAGAATATTATAAATATTGCGACGGCGCCGCGGTGCGCTCCGCTTTGTTCCCACTAGTTATACTCGTTAGTTCGATCGTCGGACTAGTGAGTTTTTTTTCTCACTAGTTCGATCGTCGGAATAAAGTCCAAAGTGACTACGAGAAGAGACAATTCGAGTCTATCCCACTAGTCCCATAATGGACTAGATCTTCGTCGCCTCGCCTCTGCCTTCGATTTACCTTAATAAAAGATGGTGTTTTTTTTTTCGCAAGAACCTTGAAGTGTACCTATAGAAGAAACCTATATTTGCGTCGCAATCACCTTGCCCCTCCTGAACTGTTAAATGCTAAAACACTAGGTTGCATCTCTACATATTTTGGTTACTTAACAAAAATTTTATACTTTTTTAAAAATTAATATGTAGGTACTTAATTAAAAATTTAATACTTAACAAAGATTTAACCAGAAATAAGTGTAAACATGAGTGCAGACTTATCGTAGTAAAACGGAACGATAGATTTAAAATCTATTCCGAACTACCACAAAAAATAAATCATATTTTTTTAAATATTAGGTATATCGATATGTCAAAAATGCAACACTATTTCTGTGGGCGGAGTCGACGCTTAGATATTATTTGATATTATCAAAATAGGACATAATCTTTCTAAGTATGTAAGTGTGGATACCATAATATAATTATAAAGGACAGCCTCAATCCGGCCTGTGATTGGTTCGAATGGTTCTTTAGGATATGACGTCATCGAACGTCAGGTGCCTCTACAAGGCCGTCGATCCAGCTAGAGTATATATCCATGGTCAGAATTGGGTAATCTATGCTTCCGGTATAGCAACAAAGTACTCTGTGGGCATAGCTCGTGATTGACAGTTGACAGTATTCTAAAAATTGAATGTTTTCTTTTAGGTACGTAGTGATTAAGTACTCTGTGGGTACGTTTTCTAAAGTTTTGACAGCATGGCGGTTTCAGGAGCAGATTCAGAAATTATAAAAAGCGATAAATATTCAATATTATTACCAACCTACAATGAAAGAGAAAATCTACCAATAATAGTATGGCTAATTGTGAAATATTTAGATAACAGGTAATGTTTTACGGGGGAACAAAGTTTAAAACTTATTGTTTTTTATTTTTCATGTTTTGCTTATTTTCTTCTTTTTTCCAAGTGGTTATGATTACGAGGTGATTATAATAGATGATGGCAGTCCAGATGGGACTTTGGAAGTGGCGAAGCAGTTGCAAATGTTGTACGGATCTAGTAAAATACTATTGCGACCGCGAGAAAAAAAACTTGGTCTAGGCACTGCTTACATACATGGAATAGAGCATGCGACAGGCAATTTCATCATTATTATGGATGCAGATTTAAGCCACCATGTAAGTATGTAATTCTAAACCACGATAAATAAGTGGGTCACAGAATTTTTAACTTTTGGTTTTTATATTTCTTCCTTCAGATACAAAGTTGGCTATCTATGTATATCTCACTATTAATTGAACGGTCATTATATTTATTAGAAGAAAGTATATAAACTAATTTACCTGTTGAAAGTTCTATAATAATGTACGGATCATTTTAGGGTGCTATAAATAAGATTGTGACTTAATATAAAATAAATCAAAAACCATGAAAATTGCAGCCAAAATTCATACCAAAGTTCATAGAACTGCAACGCAAGTATGACTTTGACCTGGTCTCCGGCACAAGGTACCAGAATGGCGGAGGCGTACATGGCTGGGACTTCACACGGAAGCTGATATCCAGAGGAGCAAATTTTATCACTCAGTTACTATTGAGACCAGGTGCTTCAGACTTGACTGGTTCGTTTAGGTAAAATATGTTATCTATACTAATATTAAAAAGAGGAAAGATTTGATTGTTTGTTTGCATTGAATAGCCTCCGAAACTACTGAACCGATTTGAAAAATTATTTCACTGTTGGGAAGCTACACTATCCCTGGATGACATAGGCTATATTATATTTTCAAAAAAATTAGGAATCCTTAATAAAACTCCAATAATATAACCCAAGGTGTATAAAAATAAGAAAACCGAAGCAAAGCGAGGACTTACTCGTCTTTCAGAAACTTAGATTATGCTTAATTCCATTGTGAATTGTTGAGCATATTGAGGCCAATGCTATATTTAGAACGAAAGATTCAACAAAGGCTTGAAAGAAAAATCTTTGTTTAAAAAAGTCTTGTGTGTCACAAAAATTTATAAACTACACTCTAAACATGTTAATAACATAATACATATATGCGCTGACAGCTGAATAAATATTTAATTATTTTTTTTCACAGGTTGTACAAAAAGGACGTCCTTCAGAAGCTAATAGCCAGCTGTGTGTCTAAAGGATATGTGTTTCAAATGGAAATGATCATCAGGTAAGAAAACACTGCTTTGGTTCAATTACATTTAGAAACAAAACTGGCTGGAGTATCAAAAGAGTGTTAGGGTCCCCTGGGTAATTACATGATGTTTTGTAGTGTCTCAAGCATGGATCATCTATTTTCACACAAAATTGGTTCAATTTAGACATTTTGGATGGAAAAGAGAGGTGTATAAGTTTAACATGTATGTGTATGTCTGTGGCATTGTAGCTTTTTTTTTAGCCGATTTTGATCTAGTTTTTTGTTTGAAAGGTGATTTAATCGAGTCTTCATAGCTATGTTTAGTGTAAATAAAACTGTAGGGGGTTTTTTAAATTTTAATTTATGGTATGTACATAATATGTTAGTCTGTAAGGTATTTATGTTATGGGCCTCATTGCCTAAAGTAAGGATAATATATTATTATTAACCTAAAAGCATGTTATAAAAGCAAAATAGCTTTGCCCAAAGGTTGGCTGGCAGAGAATGCTCTTAGCATTAAGCTCGCCTTTTATACCATCCATTATATGTAAAATAAAGTTTAAATAAATAAATAAAATAGTTAAGTGTGACTTAATGATTGTTAAACTATTCAATCTGCTATTTATTTTCAGAGCAAGACAACTAGACTACAGCATAGGAGAAGTCCCGATAACATTTGTAGATAGATTGTACGGTGAATCCAAGCTGGGAGGCTCGGAGATAATACAGTTTGCAAAAGCATTATTGTACTTGTTTGCAACTACATAGGTCTATGGAGAAAATGGGTGTTGATTCGCAATCTTCATGAACATACATTATTTTTATATTCTAGGGCTCCGCCCGCGTTTCCTTAGAGAAAAGGACCACAAAGCCCCAACTCAAGAGTCACTAACGGTTACTTTATTCGCTCCTTAGTAAAGAATCACCGTACAAATTCTGTTCTACGAAGTGATTCAAGTAACCGTTAGAACAGAATTTGTATGGTGATTCTTTACTAAGGAGCGATTAAAGTAACCGTTATTGACTCTGAGTTGGAGCGTAAATCTTATTCCACCCTCTTATTCATGAGATCATGGCCTTGCCACACAAAAATGTTTTTGAGAAATAATGTTCTTCTCCATTTGATTTGTAATACCAAGGAATTTTTATCTTGTACACACATGCTGAAATATAAAAATCATTTTAACTAAATAGAAATAGTACATAACAAATGTATTATTGCAAATCAACATCGGGGGGCTGAAGGCAATTGGATTTGATACATCTTTTTAAAATATTACTTTTAAGCATAATTATCTAATAGCTATTTTAATATTACTTGCTGTTATTGGATTGCCTTATGAGCTAGAAATAAACATATTATTATAATTTTTAATGATGATAAATAACTAATCGTTTTATAAGACAAGTATCACAAGTCACAACTCATAGGTATTTCGCTAGTCTTTAGGCAAGTATTCTAATTATGGTTCTTAGCAATAATAACCCCTGTAATAGGTATTGGTTCCGTACGAGAAACGGAACCCTTATAGGATCACTCGTGTGTCTGGGCCACCGCCGTTCACAGCCAATTTACTCTGAAACTACTGGACCAAATGAGTTGAAGAATGGTACTCATGTACTTTTTTGTGACCCTTTTGTGTCAAGACGAAGATATCATTTGAATTTTGAAAAAAAAAAAAAAGTTTAACGAAGTCAAAATTACCCAAAAACTGTTTTGCAAACTGTATCATGTGGTATGTCAAATGAAAGGGCTTATTGTAAGGATCTCAAATATATTTCTTTAATAGTTGTGTCCATGATGAACCCTTTTAGTCGTATTGGCGCAGCAGAATCGTAGTTACATGAGTACTTACATTTTCGTTATTTGACTTTCTGTCGAATACCTTTGATATGTCGACGTAGTTCAATGTCGAATAGCAATAATTAATGAGCAATAACATACAATAGTTGTTAGCACAAGTGTTCGAAAATTGATTATTAATAATAACAAGCCATAAAAACCATTCCATTCCGAAAGGCGATGAAGTCAGCCATGTATAAATTAGCCATAATTTTTATTTTCTTAGCATATTGTGATGCTAAGACAGTTAAAAAAGATTTAAAAAGTATTGACGCAAGTTTTGGCGCCAAAGATGACAGTTACAAAAAGGTCTGTCTGGCAGAGGTCTCCAAATCGAAACTGTGGGTACTGGACTTGAATGATGACGAATTGAACTTCAAGCAGCTAAGATCGCCTGACAAAATGGATAGAAGAGTTTTTAGAGAAGTAATGGAGCCTGCTATTAAGAAGTAAGTCATTTTTGTTATTCGTCATGTGGGGTGTACCCATTGGGAATCATAAATGCTTAAGTGTGCCTCTAATCTAAGCTGAAGTAGAATTTTGTTAATATCTTGTAAACGAGTAGACGCTCCACCTGATGGTAAGTGGTCACCACAACCCATAGATGTTGGCGATCACCGATGATTTGCCAGCCTAGAAAGAAGAGAGTAAAAAGAAAAGTCTGGTTCTTAAATCATGCACGGCTGGAATTTGGATGTAACCGTTGCTTTTAAAATATATGTAGATTGCTAGCCAAGACATCACCAGTAATCGCCTGGTTTTGACCGTATAGGGTCAGGGACATAAATTCAGTGAGTATCTTTTTGTTAACGGTTTCTTATGATTAAAAACATTGTGGATTCTAAATCCGAAATTCCCAAGGGAATGAGAAATTTCATGCGTTAAGGTTTATGTTTTTTTTTTATAGTTTTTCATGTGTTGCTACTACGTTGTTGCAATTTCTTTAACGTATTTAAAGTGGTATTTTAAAATTGTTTTTATTTTCAGTTATAAATATCAGCAGCTTTCTAAAATTGATATTGTTGAAAACACCACACAAGAACCTCCTAAAACAGAGGAAAATGTTGAAGAAATCAAGAAATACGACCTTAAAAAACAAATTTTAAAGATGTTTAACAAATTTATGTAAGTTTACATTGGCGAAAAGTCCAAAAAAGTTGCTCACACACTAATATTCCCGGTCTATTTAATGCTTCTTTTAAGTGAGGGTAGCATGGACAATAAAATCGAACATGATACTTATGCGTGCGTAGCTTGCCTTAAGCATCTGTATCAATATTTATGGAGGGGCCACCGCTCCAACAAGGCCCTCGTAAGTTTAATTTTTTTTACGTAAGTAGCTGAGAAACGAGCAAGATAGCCTCCTGATGTACGTGGTCGCCACATCAGCAACACCAAAGGCATTACCGATGTATTGTCGGCCAAGAAAGAAGAGAAGAAGGAAAAGAACCCTTCGCTTAATAATTAGGGTACTTACCAATACCATATTCGCCATACATTGACAATCATCTCAAAAAATTCTAGTTTTCTGATTATTGCTTACACTTTGTCGTATCTAGTTATGAAAACATCCGAAACATTCCGTAGTTTTGAAATCCAGGAATATTCCCGAATACTTAAAAAATTAACGGCAGTTTTGGATTTTTTTTTTAATCACGATTTTACTTATTGTTAGAATAATCTAAATTTTACTAACAAAAAATAACCGACTTCAAAGTTACTCAAAAACTACTTGTCAGATCTCGTTCAAATTTATGTGGGATTACGTGACAAGCACCTGCTTTCGATTAAAAAAAGAATCATCGAAATCGGTTGGCGTGATATTGAGTTATTCGTCCATTTGTCGCGCTCACTTAATACAAATTTAAGACTTATATGGTTTTATCATGGATGCCATTGTCAGATCTCAATAAAATTTATATGGGAGCACATGACAGCTACCAGCTTTCGATTAAAAAAAGAATCAACAAAATCGGTTCTCCCAGTCCAAAGTTCTGAGGCCATGAAGTAACGAACATAAAAAAAAATACAGTCGAATTGAGAACCTCCTCCTTTTTTGAAGTCGGTTAAAAAAGTAAATAACTGGCGACTATAGCCATGTGACATGTCGTTACTATATTTTTATTATTGCAAACTGCTTTTATTCTAATCATATAAGTGATTTCAGAATGCCTTACCAAGGAGAACCAAGTCTAAACTTTCATTTGGGCGATAATAACAAAGTTTGTACAAAGGTTTGTATAAAAATCTAGTAGGTAAACAAAGTAAATAAAATTTATTTCAAGGTGAACTCTGTAAACCCGTAGCATGCCCGTAGCAGGGGCATAGCTACCGCCGTATCAGCCGTGTCAATTATACGGGGCCCTCACTAACATTCCTAAAAAAAGGTCGCCAGCGGCATAGGACCGCTACAGTTGGCATTCCTTTTTTAATTGACAGCTGACGTTAAGGGGGCAGTGTTGCCGTTTTATAATTGAGGAAAATGCTAACTTTTCGCCGGAAAAATGCTAAAAAAATGCAAAAAAAATTTTTAAAGTGCCAAATAAAATGCCAATTTAATTGAAAATATTTATTTAAATACATATAGTTCTATGATTTAAAAGAATAAAATCTAAGCTATTTTTAGTCTTCTAGTTCGAAGAATACCTGCAGGTTTAATCATCTTGGACTTGTGACTGCTAATCCTTAAACTCGGTCATCTGTTCCCATTCTTCACGAAAATGTTGTGAATATTTGAGGGATATGATTCTCACAAAACAAGTAGATAAACAAAATTTAACAAAAAAAACCTTTAAATAGATGCATGCGTGTGCACTCATTTTCGTTGCCTTAAGGGCCCTCGCCGACGACGACTTTTTGTAGCGATGCTGTCGCTCGTTTCATGAACGCGCGATGCTGTCGCTGTAACGCTTGTTAGTCGCATTTGCAACGCGCTACAGAAGCGATGCCAACGCGCTACAACATCGCGACTGTATCGATGCAACGCGCGACCGTGTCGGACGACATCGGTATCTTGCAACTGTAGCGATCGCAGTTACCATGGTGCCGTTACTGTATCGCGTTTGCATCGTGACAGAAGCGCGTTTGTATCGCGACTGAATCTGGGCCCGTGGGCAAGGGCACACAGCTAGCGACCGCTTCGTCACTGTATCGATGCGGACGCGCGACAGCATCGCTACTGCATCGCTACAAAAAGTCGTCGTCGGCGAGGGCCCTAAGTCAAGCGTAACGTAGTTTAAGTGTGTTTAAAGTTTGACGTTAGACATAATCAATAATCGACTCATCGGGAAATCCCCCTTGGGCTAAAGTTGATGTTGTCTAGATAGGCGATAGTTCAAAATAACTTATTTGTTACAAAATTACACTTTTACACCTCTAGTTTGCTTGGCAAGCAAAAAATGCTAAAATAATGCAATATGCTAAGTATAAATTTTAAATGCTAACTAAAGTAAAAATATGCCAAATTTAGCATTAAAAATGCCAAAACGGCAACACTGTAAGGGGGGCCTACAACAAATATTGATAAAGGGCCTCCTTAGGGCTAGCTACGCCCATAGACATAATACTACTAGACTAGGCAAGGTATCTGAGCATATGTAAGTGAAACCGTCACGCTGCGAAGAAAGGCAGAAGGTAAACCTATCCTTGTCTTAATTACGAGTTACGCGAGTCTCCTTGGTCTCTTTCTAATAGCGTGACGCAAAAAAGGCCCGCGCCCCGCTTGTCTAGTCTAGTAGTATTATGTCTATGGCTACGAGACTGGCCCGTAGTTCGCTTTTTTAGACAAATCTTTGGTAAACAATCTTGGCAATTTTTTATTCAAAATAATAATTTGTTCTTATTCTTTTCACACGACACGAGTAACAACACTAACAACTAACACTGCAAGATTGTTTACAAAATAAAACCCTTTATGAAGGTCTTTAAGCTAATATTGTCCCCTTTTTTCAGTTATATTTCCAAGGCCCATTCACCTCTTTGGTAGTAAGGTTCAAGAACAAGAGATGGAACTATTTCCTCAGGCCTCCATCTCCACTACCTCACTGGTTCTACGAGAAGCACACCAATGTAACCCATAGCGGGCAAGCAATGTACGTCGAAATACCAAATGACGTCAGAAACGAGTTTTATGAAAAATTCTTCTATATGCTCCAAGGATTTCTAAGCTTTGTTCTGTAATAAGTCATTTATTTTTTTATTCGGGTATTGTTGTAATAGATGGGTACTTTAATTAAGTTAACACTTGCATACGTATTACTTAATAGACCGTATGTATAATTCCGCTACTGTCCAATAACGTACTATAAGTTGAGAAATAATAATATAATATTGTATTGGAGCAGTGTGTTGGAGCATGCTATTCTAACGAAGGCCATTAATGGATTGAGGCCATGTTATAGCCACAAAATCGCATCAAAATCGGTTCAACAGTTTTAGCGAACTGCACGAATACGACAACAGACAAAGAATAAAGTAAATAATATATTTTGCATTGAAAATGATCCTACCGTCGATTCACCCGAGTGATTTAATGAAATTGCCGTCAGTGTGCAGAGTTGTAGGCAGTCACGTAACTATTTATCATAAGTATATTTTTAAAATAATATAATGCGATGATTTTTATGTTTTTTTTTATTTACCGATTTAACCTTTATTGATCACAATATACAAAAATATCACGATACAAATGGGGAGCTTAATGCTCAAAGCATTCTCTACCAACTAATAGCTATCCATTTGATGAAAGAGAAATGCGCGAAAGGCGGTGGTAAATTATATTACATACATTTAAATACCTATATAAAGATTATCCCACACTTAGAGAATTAATGTCCTATTTTGATATTATTCTTCAAAATGTTTTCTATTAGTATTTTTTCTAGCAGTAAAAACAATAATATTAAAATGTATTATTTTATTAAAATTTCTACAAAATTATCGAATTTAAATTATTGCATTATGAGTAAATTGAAAATTAAGGTACACAATTACGGTATATCTATATTATATTCATCTTAGATGTTTTATATCGTTTTAAAAAAATCACAATCGAATGATATAAATTATCCTGGGACTATTGATAAAATGGACACAATACAAAATAGTCATTCCGTTATGACGTCATCAATCTTCAGGTACCACTACGAAGTTACATATCCAGTTACAGTAATATTTCCATGGTACTTCCCATTCTTAATCTCTTTGTAGTCTGTAGTAAAACGTAGTGTTTTGGGACTCTGTGGTCTACCAATTTCACGTTGACACGTTCGTGTTTGACAGCAGCGTTGCCAGATCTCCTGATTTTCCAGGAGATTTCCTGATTTTTCTACGATTCTCCTGATCTACTGATTTTATTAATAAGTCTCCTGATTTTTGGGTTTTGAATAATTCACTGCATCAATAATTTCTAACACTATCAAATTTGGAAAATAGACACACCATAACATTTATTATCCTAACTCAATCGAATACGAGTGTTTTTGCAATAAGCCCAATAACATAAATAAGTCGCTACGAGCAGATACGGAAAAGAACAAAGGTTCTTTCCAAAGATTACATACAACATCATTGGTTCTTTCGGTATAAAGGTTTTGACGGGTAATGTCCGCCAATACTACGCGATTAAACTAAATAGGTATGTTTTAAGGTAGTAGCTTGATGTTGTAGGTTACATTTATGCATGTAATTGTTTGAGCTTACAAAATAGAGAATATTTACCGCTTACTGCATTCAAGCGCTACGGTGGAAAGACTATTTTAACAAATTAACATAACGATCAAATTGAGAAATTAATAGATTACCAGAGTTATTGCCGGATTTTTGACAACTAAAATATTAAATAAAAACTAAAATGTGTGCAATTCACACGTGGTAGAAGGGAAACCTTAAAAAAATTTAGTTTCAAGATAATGAGACGAATGTAAAATTTCGGAAACTTGATAATTGGAGGTTTTAGTAATGATCATAGGAATGCAAAGTTAGATAATAAAAATAAAACAGTGGTAACGAATGCCATCTCTTAACATAATATGAAGAGTAAAATGAGCAGCTAGCACCATCTATCCAGCAATAAAACGAATCTTCTATCCTATTCCTCGCGCCAACTATGAATAACTTCACTTTTTAAGGTAACACAAAGAGAACCACGAACATAAAGAAACACTGTATAATGCTTCCTATCTCATTTTCTCCCACGTTAAATCTTATAAATTTATGTGTCTGTCTCTTTTTACTGTCGCTTTTTCGTTTCATTGACTTTCAAACCACAACGATGAAAGAAGTTTTCACTTCAAAAAATAATAATTGTTTTGATTTTAAAGTAAGCGAAAAAATGACAGTAAAACAGAATAATCAAATGTATTAGCAAAATTAACAATATTTTAATTCAGTAAGTATTTTATTTATCTCCTGATTTATCAGACCAATCTCCTGATTTTTTTGTTCTTATCTCCTGGAATTCGAAATTTTGGTCTGGCAACACTGTTTGACAGTTTTTCGCTTGATTGTTTTTGCGACTTTGCAGTTTCAAGTTTGGGATTTGTGTATTTAATTGAAGTGCCTTGTTTAATGTTAAACATAATTTTCCGTAACTAATGTAGATAAAACTGCTTCAAAATGTTGGGCCAGTTCGAAAACGTGGGTTCGTCTATACCCCACTGCAATGGAACAACGCTGCGATATGACCAAGCATGTTTGCGAATTATAACTAATGAAACGATCATTTTTTGGAGCCAATTCATTGAATGCGAGGATTGTAAGCTTCTGAGGACCGCTGAGCTATCATCGTCCAGTGATATAATCCTGGAAACCATAAGCCCTATTCGTTACGCTATCAGGAATGGTTACGGCGAAATATGTAATGGTAATGTATCTTTTGTTCGTCCCTTTGTTTATCGACATACAAATCCGCTGCATCAGCATCCTCAGCTTAACGAAACATTAATTGTACTTATTATACATGTGTCCGCTATAGCAAAACGTAACTGAAAACGGTTGACATGCCTCTAACGTACCGTATCGATATTGATATAGCTAGCAGCCGCTATCAGATATCTAACTAACTATGACGCGACGCTGCCAACTGACATTTTAACAGTTGACAATATCACAATATTGAAAAACCTAGCGATTTTCAGCGATTCTCGTTACTGGTAGGTAGCCGAACGAACAATAACTAAAATAATTATGCCTTCTCTCTCTTTCTAAGTGCTTCCTGACGTGCAAAACAGAGAAGGAGCGAATATTAGCTCTAGCTAGCCTATAGGCTTAGTAACCAGAACCAGCAACATTTTACGAATATTGATTTATAGTATAAACCAAAGACAACCTTATTTCTATTACATTAAGGCTTAACTGTAGTAAGCTTCGATAGATCATAGGGATCAAAGTTTATTGGACATCGGTGACGACAAACCGTTCATCATAGTTTGACCTATGAAAGGTTATTTTAGCTATTTAGAGTTAAACTCTGCTGCAATAGTCATAAGGCCCTGATTGCTTTACGAAGTTTGCGATATTCATGTCACGTAGAATTGGTTTTTGTGAAAATTGCGCGCGCAGGTAGCGTCTAACGTGTTTGTTCTGTGATTTTGTCTAATTTAAATTAATTAAAAGTTTGTTTTGTTGTGCGTTTTAATATTTTTTTTTTTTTGTTTTTCGGATTGTTTTAGACTTTGATTGAGGTGTGCGTGTGTGTGAGTATGAGTAGGTACTTTAGTTAGTTATGATACGGCAGCTAGCAATATATTTACACTATCGACTAAACAACAAACGAAAACGATGCGTGTTTAAGTTAGTTGAAAACCCGCTTTGATATCGATATTCAGCAACGGTTACCAATACCGGTATTGAAACCAAATATTGGTTAGATAGCCGTTGCCAAAAATAGTTGATAACGCCCATGTCTAGTACTTATCAGGTCATTCTCCCTCTATTAAAAATGGTAGCTGTTTTTTTTTTTATACAATAACTTAGACTCAGGACTTAAAAATTAAATTAATTGGTTATCTGTGTGCACACTATTTTCTCGCTTTAGGTCAAATGAGTCATAAATTGCACTGGAGTCATGTGAATATGATATACATAATAATGCATGTACGTACAAAATATGAATATAGAATGAATGTTTTTGCTTCTTTGCTGTTTACATTTTTTATGATGACACAAATAAAGTTTGTACGTCTGCCAAATACCTAATACTGGAGTAAATAATGTTAACGAGGTAAGAAAAGTATTGTAAAAGCTATCAAGCTATCAAAGATACACAAAGATAATTTGTTAATAGGAAAACATATATTTTGAAATAGCTGATAATCTGAGCTGGTAAGTTGAGTCATTTGGTGACTCAAACAAGAGGGTGGAAGCAGGTTTGTAGGTCTAAAATAATGGTATGGAATTGGAAAACATCAGGCAAGCGTAGTATGATATGATTGGAAAACAAAATATATTTTAATCCACAAATCACATCTACACATGTATTGTGACTCATGTATATGACTAATCTTATAAACCTAATTGTATAATGTATGCCGTGTTCAAATATTATGTGCGTATTACAAGTTAATTATCACTTGCTTCGGTGAAGGAAAACATCGTGAGGAAACCTGCACACCGGAGAGTTCTCTATAATGTTCTCGAAGGTGTGTGAAGTCTACCAATCCGCACTTGGCCAGCGTGGTAGACTATGGCCTAATACCCCTCACATTGTGAGAGGAGACCCCGAGCCCAGCAGTGGGACAATTATGGGTTGTTGCTTTTATGCCATGTTTATTTATTGTTAATTTATATTTGTATTGTAAAATAGTGGACGAAAGTAGAGACTAGAGCTTAATGTTTATTGAATTTCTGAACTAGTTACAGTGAAATTGAATACCTCCTCCTTTTTTGAAGTCAGTTAAAAATAATCTTGTCTAACAACCATACAGTGTCACCTTCAGGCTATATTATGTTACTGAAAAACAATAATGCTTAATTAATACAGGTAATTCAATACACATACAGACGGAGTTTAATACAAACAGTGTTTTTGGTAATTATTGTTAGTCATTCTAATCCAGCTGAGCCTCTGCAAGCTCTTCTTCCTGACTGCATGAAACTGACCATAAGAATCTGTTCATTAAAAAAAAACTTGATAAACTATCATTATCTCCTGAAGATAATTCTTGACAAAAAATAACCGACTTCAAATCACTCAAAAACTACTCATCAGATGTAGCTCACGCATGGGACCACATGACAGGCACCAGCTTTCAATTAAAAAAAGAATCATCAAAATCGGTACACCCAGTCGAAAGTTCTAAGGTAACAAATATAAAAACATACAGTCGAATTGAATACCTCCTCCTTTTTTGAAGTCACTTAAAAACAGTTATGTACCTATTTCTTATCTTAGTTTGTCTTCAACAATCTTACAAAGTTAAATAAGATTGAGGTATTTATTGCTAAGTAGATAAAATTGATAACACATACTTTGTTTATCATGCAAGGATTTAGAGTTCTGGTAACATTGGTTTTATTAGTTAACTGTTGGGCTTAAATGATCTTTGGATAGTCCGAATATTACAGCATACACACCTTGATTTTAACTAGCTAATGTGCAAAATTGGCTGCCTGACTTTTTTTTATTTATCACTAGATGTCTCAGCATATGTTGTTTTGCAACATGTTTTATATTTATATGATAAAAAAATATAACTAAACTTAATCAAATGTTTTATATTTATATTATACTAGCTGTTGCCTGCAGCTTCGCACGCGGAAATTATGCTTATCATATTATTTAGTACCCTTTACAGAAGAAAATTTAAAAACAGGTTCATTTATATTGAAGTACTTATATTTAGGAATTTACATACTGAAACTTACGATACAATCACAGATCATTCCTCCAGGAGCGGGTTTGGAATAGTGAACAACATTAACATTAATTTGTTTCTTTTTTCTTTTCTCTCTCCCTCTCCCTGTCCCCCCTCTCTCTCTCCCTCTTCCTCTCCCTCTCCCCCTCTTCCTCTCCCGCTCCCTGTCCCTCTTCCTCTCCCGCTCCCTGTCTCTCTCCCCCTTGCTCTTCCTCTTCCTGTCCCACTCCCTTTCCCGCTCGAGGTCCTTCTCCCACCACATATCCCTTTCCCTCTCCCTTTCCCGTTCGAGGTCCTTCTCCCACTTCATTTCCCTCTCCCTCTTCCTCTATCGCTCCCAGTCCCTCTCCCACCCGCACCCGCACATTTCTGTCCCGCTCCCACTCCCTCTCCCGCTCCCTGTCCCTCTCTACCTCCCTCTTCCGCTCCTTCTCCCTGTCCATTTTTAACTTCAAAAATGACGAAGTTGCCTACTACGTTCCATTCAAGAAATTAACCCTTTAAGGGATGATTTTCCAAAAAAAATTATTAAAGTTAACTTTTGTTTATTACTATAAACTTACATAAAAAAATTCATATTTATAACTCTAAAACTGACAAAGTTCGTTTGTATGAAAGTGACTTCTAACCCTTATTTGTACCCCGTAGGGGATGAATTTCCAAAAATCCGTTCTTAGTGGATGTCTCCTTAGCATAAACTATCTCCCTGCCAAATTTCATCTTAATCGGTTCGGCAGTTTCTGAGATTTTTTGTTTAATCAGCGGTGTGTCGCTTTTCAATTTTATATATATAGATAAAAAAATATAACTTATAGAACTATAATAAAAATAGAATATTGAAACTATTTAGATTTCTACTGGTGAAATAATTTTGATATTGGTCCAGTAGTTTATCCATTACATATTTGCTCCGTTTTTTATATAGATCCCTTAATTTTTTAAATAAAATATAACCCATGTTACTCGGCAACAATAGAGGATCCTATCGGTGAAAGAATTTTTGAAATAGATTCAGTATTTTTTGTGTTTATCAATGACAAACAAAGAAAAATTCAAAACATCCCCATTTAGGTAATATTAGTTAATAGTTAATATTAGTTTAGAAATCGACAAACGTTGCAGTCCAACTCATATGACATTATTCACAGGTACATACGGTTTCGGCGAGTTCGGTCAGTACAGCATCAATGTAACCGAAGTCACGAAGGACCTATGCCAGCCCCGTATGACGGCGGAGCCCGACGCGGCGCTGCTGCCGATCCTGACAGCGGTTGTGGTGCTCTTGGCCATGGCTACTCTATGGTACATTGTCAAGGGGATTGGGAAACGCGTGCTTGCTGGACGCTGGTATGCCAGGTATTTTGCTAGGTGAGTTTATGTATTTATTTGTTTGACAAACACCAACAAAGTAATCATGGTGACAGGCATAATAGAATTCAATACAATTATTAGATAACTGTACTTCACACACATTGGTGTAAACGATAAGGTAATAATGCAATAATAAACAATATTGTAGGTATTAGTTGAAATAAAGGTATTGAGATTAAATTAATTAATTGTGAATTAAAATTAAAGGAAAACAAATAATACATAATCTAAATTTTACTAACAAAAAATTACCAACTTCAAAGTTACTCAAAAACTACTTGTCAGACCTCAATAAAATTTATGTGGGACCACATTACAGGCACCAGCTTTCGATTAAAAAAAGAATCATCAAAATCAGTTTGCCCAGTCCAAAGTTCTGAGGTAACAAACATAAAAAAAAACAGTTGAATTGAGAACCTCCTCCTTTTTTTGAAGTCGGTTAAAAATATGTAATTTTTTTTAAATAGTAAACAAATAAGTTTTAGGCTAAGTATTGGGTTGTCAAATAAATAATACGAGTATAGTTAGAAAATCAGAAAGTATAAACCTTCTCTTTCCCTCTGTTGCAGGGAGGATAACGAACTCGGCTCAGAAACCCGCGTCTTGACCACTGAGGCGAGCCTGCCTCGCTCACCCACTCGCTCCAGGCTGCGATCTCTGGACATCTTCAGAGGATTCTGTATTGCGCTTATGGTGAGTGGAAATGTTACTTTAGAGAATGAAAGGCGAGGGAGTGATAGAAGGAAGTTATATAAAAGTATTTACGTAAGTTACTTACATAAGTAACGTCATTGAATTACTGGCTTTATAGCTTGGTAAAGTAGGTTAAAAGAGATACTTTATAACTTATACGTTCGTTTATAGAGATGATTCAACAAAATGTTTTTTTTTTACTGTATGTATAATGTCTTTTTATCATCACTGTTCATAGGTTTTGTAAGCTAGCCAAGTAAAATATATTAATATCACTCCTTATAAAGTTAGAGCTTCATAAAGAATTTAAAAAGCGTATTAATTAATACACACGATGATAATACTTGGTCCTTCGAGCCAGATAATATTTAATGTTCAATAGCCTTGCTGATTGATAAATCCAAGCTGCTGTTTCACTTGATGATATACTGTCAACATGTACATCTGTAAGCTAAGATACGAGTGTCACCGACGCGTTGCTATCCAAGAAGGAAACAATCAAATTAAATCCGTCAAATAACTTGGTCCTTCGAGCATGATAAACTTTTTTCAGATATTCGTAAATTCCGGCGGTGGCGGCTACCGTATCTTCTCCCACGCTGTATGGAACGGCTTGACTGTGGCTGATGTGGTTTTCCCATGGTTCGCGTTCGCTATGGGAGAGGCGTTGGTGCTGTCGCTCAACGCACGGCTTCGTACTTCGCTGCCGCGGGTCAGCGCCCTTGGACAGGTATTGTAAACATTGTTAATTGCTGAGTTAATTAGGGATTTAAAAGTAATGAAATAATAGGAGAACCCGATCTCTGTGATGGAACTCTCACTCTTTTTCTAGGCGAAAAGGTATAGGTTATAATATTTTCTTATAATTCTTGATAAAAAGAGTTGCTTCAGGAGCACAGTTACTGATACTTAGATACCTATGTGGCGATAGCGCACACGCGCCACACGATGACGTCACGTCAACCTGAATCACGCTATCGAAGGTTTTTGCATCGTTTGCATATATACAAATGCTCATGGTTACTAGCATGTTTATAGTTTTTTAAAATTCCATTAGATTTCAACAAAAGTTAAAGTAAGACAGACTCAAAAATCACCGACCTTAAAATCATGCTTCTTCGACTTGTCAACTTGCTACCTCAGTCTCTGTATTAATGCCGCTTTCTGAAAGGCGGATCAACAAAAAAATAACTATTCAACAGTTTTTATCGTCAAACGTGACTTGACATACGTGATAATTGATTTTGATCAGCCGTTTAGAAACTGCCGGCTACACATTTTTCGATTCAACTTTTACGCCAACATGTCCTATCCATCCAGGTTGTCCGTCGCTCCCTCCTGCTGTCCCTAGTCGGTATCTGTCTGAGCTCGGTGTCAACGTCGTGGATGGATGTGCGGCTGCCGGGCGTGCTGCAGCGGCTGGCCGCGATGTACCTTATTGTCGGGGCTCTCGAGTGCGCGTTTATGCGGACCAGCCAGAATATTACGCCAGGTATGGAGTAGACAGGTTTATATGACTAGAGATGGACTAGACTATGCTAGAAAGAGAAATAAAATAATATTTGTACATAAGGGTTAATATTTGTCCATCCATAAATTACGATATACGTTACGGAGGGGAGGCGGTCGATGTACTGTGACATTGTGTGACAAGGGGTGGGAGGATTCCTTTTCGTGACGTCACATTTCAAAATACCAAGAATGAACTAATAAAAATATCTATTTATCGTGTGTTTATATTATAATAGAATAGAATTTATTTCTTCAAGTTAACACTGCAGTACAACACTTACACTATACTTATAAAAAATAAGTTGAATATGTAGCAGTAAGAACTTGACGAATTTTATTATTAATTATATTATTAATTTATTGACGATTTTTATTATTATTATTAATATGCAGGTCACTCTCTGTTCCGGGATATCACCGCGGGCTGGCAGCAGTGGCTGGCCACCATCTTGCTCGTCGCTATACATGTAAGTGCTACTGACAATAAAAGAGCTTCTTAATTTGTTCTTGATAAAGTAGAATTATGTGGAACTCTGTTTTAATGAAATGAAGAGAAATTAATTTCGAAGTGGGATTTTAAAAATCCTTTTCAAAGACAAACAACGTAATCGCTTACACCAATCGATACTTCAAATAATCCAGAAGAAGAAGTGGCATCAAACTCCTAAGGCGTATTTTTTGTACTTATGACAACAAAAAACCATTTCTTGTCTTTTAAATTATTATTATAATATGACTCATTTCCAGTTTGAAACAATAAAAAAAATCAACAATCATTAATCTATTATCACATCAACAGTTGTGCATAACCCTATTGGTGGCTGCGCCCGGCTGCCCCAAGGGGTACCTGGGCCCCGGGGGGCTCCACCGCTCGGCCCTGGGTGATCATTCACTCCAAAACTGCACTGGTGGCATCGCTGGATATATTGACAGGTTTGACGCATGTCATTAATAATATCATGGTCAGATGTCACAGATTAATATCACTTCTGATTCCACGTTAAAATTAATGTAATAAAATGGTATAGTAATATGTGTGAATAATCTTCGTGAATAACCATTTAAGTATTAATTGTTACGATTATTATTCTTTAATAACAATTGAATATGTTCAAACTATTTAACATAGTGCTCATAATCCGGCCGCCTTGTGTCAATCCTAGAGACCGAATTAATACAGACATCCTAATTCATTCAAAATAATTGATATCTGAGGCCTAAACTAAACAGGACTCCACTAAATATTGTTACTTAACAGTTCGGCCGACGTATCTTGGCGCGTCTGAACTTCGCGCAGAAGGCTGCGCAGTAACATAATTCGGCAATGCTCTCGGTCACACGTTAGCATGTTCGTGTCGCTATCTCTGTCTTACATGTGCTAAAGTTCGCAAAGTGTTCAGACGCGTCAAGAGATACGTCGGCCTTATTGTACCTACCAACTTATCCAAACATTATGGATAGATAGATTATTGAAAGCCGTTAGACTTATCTGTTTAAGTATTCTTACAAACAATAATACAAAATTCTCGTCCCCAGATTGATCCTAGGACCATCGCACCTGTACAAGGGTGGTAGTTTCCGCAAGATATACCACACCACGGTGCCCTATGACCCTGAGGGCTTGCTGGGCATCCTCTCCGGAGTCCTGCTGGTCCAGGCTGGGGCCCACGCTACCAGGATTATGCTGGTTTATAACCATGCGAGGTTAGTGTTAATAGTTAGTTAGTTAACTGACGCAAAAAGAGTGATGTTATAAGTTTGAGGTGTCTCTCTGTGTGTGTTTTTGTCTGTGGCATTATAGCTCCCTAAATGTATGGACCGATTATAGTGCGTTTTTTGTTTGAAAGCTGACGTGATCAAGACCGTTCTTAGCAATTATTTATGATCTGTTCAGCCTATTCAAGGTCGTCAGCTCTTTTGGTGAAAACAAAGGGTCGGTTTTTTATTTCAATTTTATTTATTTTTAAATATTATAATACAATAAGAATTTTTTTTTCTGTGAACTGATAGACTGTTAATATTGGTGGTATGGTTACTGTTAAGATTGGTCAGCAATGATTACCAACATATCGACGGTTAAGAATCGTCTATCTCAATAAAGGCAACTTTAATGTAAGGTTACTGAAAAAGTGTATATTAAAATAAAAATTGATATTCCTCCACAGGGCCCGTATAATGCGCTGGGTGTTTTGGTCAATCATCTTCGGTGTGACCGGCGGTGCACTATGCATGTTCACGAAGAACGGTGGGCCGATACCGCTCAACAAGAACCTCTGGTCTGTCTCCTTCTGTCTGGTGACCGCGTCCATGGCTTTCTTCATCCAGGCCGTTCTGTACTTCATTGTAGACTTGAAGACTAAGTGGGGTGGCAGGCCTTTGTATTATGCCGGTGAGTTTATTTACCGTCCATTTTTAGGGTTCCGTAGCCAAATGGCAAAAAACGGAACCCTTATAGATTCGTCATGTCTGTCTGTCTGTCTGTCCGTCCGTCCGTATGTCACAGCCACTTTTTTCCGAAACTATAGGAACTATACTGTTGAAACTTGGTAAGTAGATGTATTCTGTGAACCGCATTAAGATTTATACAAAAATAGAAAAAAAGCAATAAATTTTGGGGGTTCCCCATACTTAGAACTGAAACTCAAAAAAATTTTTTTCATCAAACCCATGCGTGTGGGGTATCTATGAATAGGTCTTCAAAAATGATATTGAGGTTTCTAATATAATTTTTTTCTAAACTGAATATTTTGCGCAAGAGACACTTCCAAAGTGGTAAAAAGTGTGTCCCCCCCCCCCTGTAACTTCTAAAATAAGAGAATGATAAAACTAAAAAAAATATATGATGTACATTACCATGCAAACTTCCAACGAAAATTGGTTTGAACGAGATCTAGTAAGTAGTTTTTTTTAATACGTCATAAATCGTAAACCACAATTTACCTCGATCAAAGTTACAACGAACTTCAAGAACTTTTATATTATGTTATTTGCTACTACGGAACCCTTCATGGGCGAGTCCGACTCGCACTTGGCCGCTTTTTTTATTACTTAAAAATAAGTGAATGCTTGACCATAATGCCACCTGATGGTGAAGATGTTGTCCATGATGGCGAGCACGCTGAATTATTAAACGCCTATTCACTTTTTTTGACCGACTTCAAAAAAGGAGACATTCAATTCGACTATTTTTTTTATGTTTGTTACCTCAGAACTTTCGACTGGGTGAACCGACTTTTATGATTCTTTTTTTAATCGAAAGCTGGTGCTTGTCATGTGGTCCCACTTAAATTGGAGCTAGATCTGACGAGTACTTTTTGAGTTATTTTGAAGTCGGTTTTTTTTTTCTTGGTAAAAATATGTAATATTATTTTTTGTTCCAGGTCAAAATGCTCTATTCCTCTACATAGCGAGCGAACTCCTGAAGAAACACTTCCCCTTCTATTGGCACATCGCAGCACCCACACACGCGCAGCTCCTAGCCACACACGCAGCCGCGATGCTCATGTGGTTAGCCGTCGGGATCGCTCTATACAAGAAACGCATCTTTATCACCCTGTAACAAGATCTACAATGGCTCGGCAAGCCCCAAGTGCTCATGGACTGTACAAGCAATATTCGTTGTGTGAACGTTCTGTGATTGTGTGTGATAGTGTCGTGTTGTGCTGCAATGGTAATTGAGTCTCGGGTCTGTTATTTGTATGGAATCTCTCATAAATTCAGATAAATCACAATAGTCATAGTACAGTCCACCAATACGCTTTGGAGCAGCCCAGTGGACCATTGGTTAATGTGGAATAAATACAAAGGCTCAGAAATGTAATGTGCACTCGAATTGGTGTTCATTCTGAAAACTGCCTTTTATTTTATATCAATTTATCAGATTTTACTTTAGTTCAATGCATCATAGTTTATTTTTTAACCAACTTCATCAAAAAAGAAGGTATTCAATTCGACTGTATTTTTTTATTTTTTTATGTTTGTTACCTCAGAACTTTCGACTGGGTGAACCGATTTTGATGATTCTTTTTTACTCGAAAGCTGGTGCTTGTCATGTGGTCCCACTTAAAGTTGAGCGAGATTTGACGAGTAGTTTTTGAGTTATCCCTAATTTTGAAGTTGGTTATTTTTTATCAAAAATTATTATATGTTCCTTATCTGTCCTGTCATTCAAGAAACATTTAGCATGATTCTCCTTCTCAATAAAAAAAAATTATTGTGTGAATATAACCTCAATTGGTTCACAGCTACTTCCATAACTTACCTATCACTTACTACCATAGGGCTGTTGTAACTACGTAACGTAGTCTTACACCTTAGGGTTGTTTTCACTAATCTATCTAGCAAAGTTAATAGATAAAAATACCTGTTACCTGCAGTAAGAGAGATATAAGGATTGCAGTAATAGCTGGATGGATGGATATGTGGAGGAATTACTTCGTCTTACATTGTATTTTACGCAATATACTACTAATATTTTATGACAACACAGTATGAAAGTCATGATTCAGTTATATTCACTTAATATATAGGTGAAATAATAATTATTTGTAACTAACATAATATAAAATTATTAAATAACAATATACTTACGTCCCAATTCAGAGTCACTAACAGTTACTTAAATCGTTCCTCAGTACAGAATTTGTATTTTGATTCTCTAATAAGGAGCGATTTAAGTAACCGTTGGTGACTCTGAGTTTGGGCGTTAATATCGTTGTAAAATAAGGGGATATAATACATGTTATAATTTGTTTATTTAGCCATAAAATAGTATTGGACTTTTAATGTTGTTTCATTTTATTGATACTTCCACAGTATAGATTAAGTTTTAAAAACCTGATTCCACAATGCATCCTATGTCCGATTTTAATAAATATTGCACATTCTGTTAGTGAAGAAATTTGGAATTCATAAGAATAATGTGGACAAAATATTGAGCAATTGACATTTAATTCTCTGACACCAGGCGGCCGTAATGTCTCTTGAACAGTAGAGAACTCGCTTATTTTTCTGTCAATTTGTAATTCCATTATAATTGCATAAAAATAACCAAATTAGTCCTATAAATTAATATGGGAAATTAACATTATGATATTATGTGGATTTAGTAAAGTATAAGTGTAAGTGCTTGTTCATACTGACTCGCGGGCGCGGTCGCGGGCGCGGTCGCGAAATTTCAAACATATGAACTACTATGAGAGTGTTCACATACAAAACGCACGTGCGGTGTAAGTAGCGGGCACGCTAGCGACAACCGCGCGCGGCCCGCTAGCGGCAATATCAAACGTATGAGAATGTATGAGTGTGTTCACACTGAACTAGCGGCGGAACGCGCGATTATGTCAGGTAAGTTCAACCATTTTGAACTTGTCGCTAGAAACGATAGCACATGAATTCATTATGTCCCCAGATTAAAGGGTTCTTCTTTCATCTAAGATCATGTCCTTCAATACAGAAGAGTTTATAAGTACTATTCAGGCTAGAACTGATTTGATTTGAACTCAGATTTGGCAGAGTAAACACAGGCATCTTATGAACAGAAACATTCTTAATAAACTATGGAAGGAAATTGCTGAATTGTTTCCTGATATGGAGGGTGAGTACCTAAATGGAACTTTAGGTATGAATTTTCGGTTAAAAAAAGGTTTTCAACCTCTGACAACATGTCACAATCGCGCAAACGCCTGGCGGCCAGTGTGAACACGAATCCGCCACCGCGCCCGCGACCGCGCCCGCGAGTTCAGTATGAACACTCACTAAGTATAAGTATAATTGTAATATTAGATTTATTTATCTAAGACAAAAGCTGCCAAAAAATATTTTTTTAAATATCCACTCTGTAATTTCATGTGGGAATAATGGGTATTGAAATAAATTTTTTCTTATAATTATGGAAATTCTGAGTATTAATAAAATTATTCTAATTAGGTATTTAATGAATTTAAAATTATCAACCTAATAATTACAACAGCAGTTAATATTGGTTCAGGTTTTCTTAGTAGTTGTTAAAAGAGGCTGTATTATTTTATTTTTATTTAAAGTTAATTTACTGTAAAGCGTTGAATTCATTTCTTATTTCAAATAAAAGTAAGTATTTTTGTACATAACTGTTTTATTTTATTACTCAATCTAAGTGGATTCATATATTTTGTCGTCGTAGTCTACAAAGGAGTTGTATATGAATTTTAAAAGCTAGATCGACGACTCTTTAGATTGATATAAAGTATAACTATTTACCGAACAAAGAGTCCCGGGTTTGACTCCCAATCCCAACCAATGCGATCTGTAATTATTTGGTTTCAGTACTCTGTGTTTAGTTTATACGACAACGTTTGGTTGTTGTCTTCATGGCTGCTTTTTCAGAATAAGTTTAATAACCATTTGATTCAAATTCTGGGCTTAAATTATTAAAAACAAACATTTTATTTATTTTAAGTTTAACGTCGATGATAATGCTAAAAACGCACCTTAAAAATTATTACAAGTTTAATTTTGTCTTAGCAAAAACAAAACGCAAATTTAACCTTCGCGTGTCATTGAGATGTCAAACAGACGTTCGTTATCAGTATTGATAGACCAGTCTCGGTACGGCTTTTTAAAACCCGTTCGAATTTCTCCCAGAAAAATGGAACCAAAAGTTAACTTAAAGCAAGACCCAGCTTATCAGAAATTGCAGGAATTTTACAATGGAAATGCTGCGAAAATCAACATCCAACAACTATTTCAGCAGGATCCCAACCGCTTCAAGAAATTTAGGTAGGTAATAGTTTCAAAGTTATTAAGTTTTATTTTATTCAATTTCGTGATTGAATACGTGTTTTGGGAGAAATATGAATGTTATACGTAAAATTAAATCTGTTTATAAAGTGAGTTTAAACATGTTGTGTAGTTCAGAGTCAAAATGAATCGCCTAATTTTAAAGGTCGTTAGTGCATAAAAGCAATGTCATTTACGAAAGTAACATTATTATTCAAACGTTTGTTGCTGTTTGTTGAATAATATTTAATTTAACACATTTAAGTTTTGTTTGTAATGAAGGTATGAATTGTGCAATGGTCTTAACAAGCTTTATAATATTATAGGCAATAAACAAACCTAAAAATAATTAATAAAAATTATTTATTTCAGGCAATTTTACCCCATAGAGTTAGTAACAATTACTTCCTTCCAACAATCTTGATGCTTTTTAATAATCAATTGTAAACAGAAATTAGTTTTGACATTCAATTATTTAAATTCTTTTAATTTTGTGTCAGCCTTATTTTTAAAATACAAATTACGATAAAAGGAAACTAAATTTATTTACTAAATAAGATTTGTCTAAACAAATTGAGTACACAAAAATATTCAATAATGTTCAATTTCCCACCAGTCTCCGTCTGCAGACTCCCAATGATGGAGACATCTTACTGGACTACTCGAAGAACCGTGTGGACGATACCGCCATGAGCCTACTTCTCAACCTAGCCAAGAGCCGGAATGTAGAACAGGCGCGAGATGCTATGTTCTCTGGTAAGTATTTTTGTCTATTTACTTATCAGCACTTTATGCCCCAACTCAGAGTCACTAATAGTTACTTAAATCGTTCTACTTACAGAATATGTATGGTGATTCTTTACTAAGGAGCGATTAAAGTAACCGTTAGTGACTGTGAGTTGGGGCGTTAAAGTCCACCGCTGAACATACCTCCCCTAATTGGCGCCAATCCGACTGGTCTGGGGCTCCTTCCTTATTTCATCAGTCCACTTGGTCGGGAGGCCACCTGTTTTTAACCAAGGAGTGGTAGCCTTACAACCCTATAAGCCATCTGACCTTATATGTATAAGTCTGTGTATGTCTCGTTGGCCATTTTTTATGTAAAAAGCTGACAAACAGAAGAGTCACCCGATGGCAAGTGATCACCGTGGCCGTCTCCCATGGACTTGAGCAACACCATGTGGGAATCACAAAGTAAATATGTTTTCTTTCTCAGTGCTGCCAACTAATTGGTTATTTATTTTATTTATTTTTATTTATTCTTTATGTCACCTTATACCAAAAGGATAAACAAAGGGCTAACTTAATGCCTAATGGCATTGTCCACCAGTCAACCCTGGGTGGATGTGGAAAGTTACCTTCCCATTTGTTTTGATTCATATGAATTGCAACCCATACAACATTCTTCATTAAAAACTCAAATTCAGGTACAGTCAATGATATATACACTGTGTCAATTACTTTTTAAATAACTTGACCTTGTGGCGTGTAAAGATAATGATTGATAGTTTTGTTTGTATTATACATCACTTTTATTTAAGTACTTAAAAAAGCTAGATAATTAATAGCAAAAAGATTATGGGTATAAATATGCTATATTGAGAGTTCCTATATTATATGTTATTTCAATATAAAAATGGTTATTAAAAAAAAATAATCATGCATTGATTCAAATTTTTGACACCCCTTATTCAAATTTATATAGAATTAGGTACTCTAAAATCAATTACCATACACAGTCTGTAAATTGATATAATATTTATTATGTACATAGTCTGTAAATTGATTTAGAAACCATTAGTATAATTAGTAAGATAAGAATATTCATAGTAATGTTTATTGATAGCAAGATAATGATTGTTAGTACCTATGTATGGTATGTACCTTAAATTCAGATTTTGCAAAAAAAAAATGTCCAAAATGATAAACCTACTGCCACTATCCCAGAAAGGTTAATATTAAGGTCATTTTTAAGGACTTTGAATAATAGCTATAATTTTTAAAGTTCTTTTATTTAATTTTTTCTTAATACTCTCTTTTTGAGGTCAGTCAAAAACCTGTAGGTCCTGTATGATGTCCATTTTAATAAATTTTACACATTTTTTGTCATCTTCTTTTATTTCCTTACGAGTAACCGCCCTCGCTTTGCTTCGGTTTACTTATTTATTTACATTATTGGAGTTTTATTAAGGATCGCTAATTTTTTTGAATATATTATATAGCCTGTGTCACCCGGGGATAGTGTAGCTTTCCAACAGTGAAAGAATTATTCAAATCGGTTCAGTAGTTTCGGAGCCTATTCAATGCAAACAAACAATCAAATCTCTTTATAATATTAGTATAGACTACCTAGCTCCTGTGATGTTGTAGACCTGTACAAAGTTTCATACTTCGACCTCCACTGGTTTATGACCTCCACTGATAGTCCTCCTCCAAGCGACGTCCTAAGTCAAGGTCCGAACCCCGAAGGGGGGGGACCCTTAGTTCGATCCCATTCCGTATTTCTCGAAGAGGGTTAGCTCGTCTGCCCTATCCAAACATTGTCTTCTGAGCCTTTCCAAGCGTGAAGCTGTGTATACAAGTGTCTTCTAGAATAGAATTTCGTTTGCTCGTTGGGTCCATACTCCAAGCACCTCCTAAACTAATACCTTCTGCGATCAGGTCAGAAGATCAACTTCACGGAAGACCGCGCAGTGCTGCACATCGCTCTTCGCAACAGACAGAACAAACCGATCCTGGTGAACGGTAAAGACGTCACGCCTGATGTCAACGCTGTGTTGGACCACATGAAGGAGTTCTCCGAACAAGTCATCAGTGGACAATGGAAGGGGTGAGGGGTTCAGTTTTTTTAGTTTTGAAGTGAAACTTCTGTCGACGTTGTGGATGTGGTAAGGAAAAATGGATCGTCGTTTTTTGAAACGTCATGGCTAGGCGGCTGCAATGAGAAACAAGTAAAATAAGAGTATATTATAATTCAATACCCGCTACGACCGCTTGAATAATTCACCCTGTATATTTAAATACTTAATCAAAATTTTACAAAAAAAAAAAAAAAACTAAAACGAAACCGCGTTCGACAAGGACCACTAAAATTCGCGTAACATTATATAAAATTCGCCATAATTGTATACCTTTTAACTAAGGAGCTCCCTCAATTATGTGGAATTGACCATATATGAATAGGGATGTTGACTAATTTTAGGATTCAATTTCATTTTATAGATAGAACCTTAAGATTCACGAAAAAAATATTATAAAAATAATAATCTGCAATTTAAAAACAAAAATTGATAAATAAAAATCATTTTCAAAGGAGAATGCCCATAGCCAGTACTCTCAAAAAAAATAATTGTGTCACAATGACTTTTGTACTAAAAATTATGTTAAAATATTTTAAATATTTTACCGTATTTCCTAAAAAAATCTTTTTGGGGTTAATTTTCTTAAATTAATAAGGAACTTTACTTCCGTTTTACAACACAAAAGCATTCGGCCATTTATATTGGAATTGGAGCCAATCAGGGATCTTTTAAGATCCTTCGGGCCAATAGGTTGCGTTGATTCGATTATGACTATGATACAGCAAACTAGATGGTGTTAGGGGACTGTCAAATGAATTTGATAATTATTACATTAAAAGTTAGATGGCGTTTGGGGACTGTCAAATGAATTTTAAACTTAAACGTATACGACTTAATGCGCCTGCATAGAGTCCATATTACTGTGTCTACTATAACTTAAATACAAAATAATTTTATTGAAAATCTCATAACTCCTACGATTAAACTTGACTAACGTTGGTTTGTGTAATGTATTAAGATAACTTATTCAAATAAAGGCATTTTTATCAGGACACAAAAATATTAATGTCAGTACATTTCTCCATACAAAATGGGCATTCTCCTTTCCCGCCAAAAACTGCACGTGACGTCACTAGCCGATATTCAATACTATCTGTCGACTGAAGTTAGTTGCACTTTCATATAAAATAGGAACAATGACGTCATAAGCTCCAAACGGCGTTTGAGGTCACGTGACAGTGAGTACTATTTTTAACATTTTAAAATAATTATATTTAATTTATATTGATTGATTTCGACAAAAAAATATTTTAGGTGTTGTTTTCGTTGATACTTTAAACATAAATTTATTTTAATACTGATAATGTCAACATCCCTATTGACCGTATATTCTTCAAAATAAAATAAAAATCTAAATCGAGACAGATATCTGTAGTAAAAATAAAAATAAATCGAATTGAGAACCATGTCCTTTTTGAAGTCGTTCAATTTAAAACTCGTGTTTGCAGCTACACCGGCAAGACCATCACCGATGTGATCAACATCGGTATCGGCGGCTCCGACCTGGGCCCGCTGATGGTCACCGAGGCGCTGAAGCCCTACGCCAATCACCTCAAGGTAATGTACTCAATAGCTAGGGAAATGAGGAGTTTTTTTCGCTATTTCTTCTCAAGGCTTATAAGGCTTTCTGAAACGGTAGTAGAAGCTTTGACGTTCATAAGTGTGTTAGCTGTAAATGATTAAAAAAATAATTAAAATGTGTGCAATTCACACGTGTTAGAAGTGAAACCTTCAAAAATTTTGTTTTCAAGATAATGAGACGAATGTAAAATTTCGGGAAGATGATAATTGTAGGTTTTACTACTCCACTCCACTCAACTCAACTCAACTCAAGTCAGTCTCCACTGGACAGTTTCGTTTCATAAAATTTCAAGTCACCCCCGTACTAAAGAAGTTTTCACTTCAAAAATATAGATACGTTATGCCCTTACAAATCAACCAAAAAATCTGTTCCGAAAAGAGCTACAACACGCACGTTTATCTTTTGTTTCACTACACCAATCACATTGGTATAATACACGAAGGCGTTTTAACGCTGAATATCAAATGTCAAGCACTTCTGACAACAACAAAAGCGTGCGTATCGTCTTGTATTGATAGAGTGACTACGAGCAGAACGGTCAATTGCCTGTTGTTACGCTCTTCATCGTCGGCGCTCTAGTGACATATCTACCTCTTTTTACATTATAATATCATTGAACACACCCTACGTAACTAACTCTTTTGCTCACTGTACATAGCATACTCTATTATTGAAAAAAATACATTAAAAATATATTATTATGACCTTGGCAGGTGCACTTCGTCTCCAATATAGACGGCACCCACCTAGCGGAGGTGCTGAAGCGGCTCAACCCTGAAACTGCCCTCTTCATCATCGCCTCCAAGACGTTCACCACGCAGGAGACCATCACCAACGCCACCTCAGCCAAGAACTGGTTCCTGGAGGTTGCTAAGGATGTGAGTCGTTCAAAGTCAATAATTATGTATTATAGACGGGTGAATGAATGTATGTACCATGTAATATTCACTTGCCATAAATTCATGAAATAGACAATAGTTGATAGGTGGGAATTGATTTTTTATTGAAGAATTTTGTACGTACACAAAAAATAAGCAGAAAAGAAAAAGTAATATATTCATACGAAGGCACTTACCTACTTATTTTTCGTCGTATTTATAATGAAACGAAATACGAAATCATGAATGAAAATTTCCTGATTTCAAATCTTCTTAATTACTAAATCGCGAAAGAAAAAATTACGATTCTCAATATGTATATAAATAATATTAAATTATAATTTCATTTAAACTAAAGAAATATGTAGTTTGAGTCGTTTACCAGCGAAGCGTTGCGGAAAATAGTACAATATAAAGTTCTGTCTCAGTAGCGTAGCCCTATGGAGGCCCCATATCAATATTTGTTGTGGGGCCCCCTCAACGTCAGCTGTCAAATATAAAATGAGTGCCAACTGTAGCGGTCGTAGGCCGCTGGCGAGCTTTTTTTGGGAGTGTTAGTGGGGGCCCCTATACGCTGAGGGCCCCCTATAATTGATACGGCTGATCTACGTCTATTTAACTCGAGCGGCAGTAATGGGATAGTGAGTAATGAAGTAAAATGTAACTAATGTTGCAGCCGGCAGCAGTAGCGAAGCACTTCGTAGCGCTGTCCACTAACGGCGAGAAGGTGACAGCGTTTGGGATCGACTCTAAGAACATGTTTGGATTCTGGGACTGGGTCGGAGGGAGGTGAGCTTTGGACATATTTATTTACGTAAATCTTATTTATTTTTAAACTTATACTTAATTACTAGCTATTACCCGCGGCTTCGCCCGCGTGTTCAAAGGGAAGTAACAATGAGTTGTTTTACCGCGGTAAAAAGTAGCCTACGTTGCTCTCCAGCCTCCTCCTACCTGTCTCCACACAAAAAATCATACCATAACATCGCTCCGTTACGACGTGAAAGACGGACAAACAAACAAACACACTTTCGCATTTATAATATTAGTAAGTACTAGTAAGTATGGATTTACTAGTACTCGCCCTCGCTTCGTTCTAGAAAATGAAAGGACCCACACATGAAAAATGTTTAGATGAGAATCTTTAAAGGAGAACCCCATCTTCCATAGAGACACCGGCCCAGATTAGACAAGAATGAAAATTGGTGGTCAATTAGATCATTGTAAAAGCTTTAATATCTCCAATTTTCACGTCTGCTAGCAATGGCCAACTAATGAAATCCTAGAATTTCCACCTAAATATGGTTATGTCACACTCATGTCACTCACAGCAATATATTATGCCTGTTACTAGGGACTTACTACCTCAAACCAAACACCTACTCTAATATTGACAGTAAAGTTACATATAAACACTAACAAAATACAACTAGGTACTTAAACAGTAGGTAATGGTTGAAACTAAGTAGGTGGGTGAATATTATTATTAATAAAAGCTATTTCATGTTTTAAAGAGATTTTATTAGTTATCATCACATCTTAATATTATATTAATATGTCGTCTAGAAATTGTGCAGTAGGTATACGTATTGTATGGGTACTGCAACGTCTGCATCCTTCTGTTCTTCTAGAGGTGTATAGGGTACGTCATCCAGTGTTCAGAAAAAGGTCAGTCACAAAACAGGCGATCTCGGAGTCCAATATTCATGCAATATTTGTTTATAAAACAAATCCAGAAGTTATAGCGAAAACACATTCACCAAAACACTAGTACGAAAGCGAATGCAATAGAAAATTAAAATAACTGTGTGCGTTTCGATATGTTTCCATAGTAAATAGGACTGCAAATACGATGAAAATATTAATATAATAGTAAAAATACACAAAAGATGCAAGATTATTGACAATGGTGTTATTTATAATTGCTATGGTAACCAAAATGACATTAGATAGGTTAGATTACACCAGAGATCTTTGTTGTCAATCGATTCAAATGTCTAAAATCGATGTCAAAATACTAGAAATGTCTTTTAATTAGCGTAACGATTTAATGGTAATTATAAATATATTACATAGTTTAGTTATACAATGAATAAGAAAACATGTAAAAAAGGAAAAAAGGAATTAATCTTGTACTTACAATGAATAATAATTCATAAAATATATTATTAAGTTCCCTAATCGATATATATTAATCGATTTAATCGATTATAAAATCGTTTGTAATGAGGTAAATACTATAAAAACTTTTTTGTATTATTTTGTTCATTTACCAAATGCAGATGAGGCTCAGATTTAAATGTGTTTATCTAGTAAATAAGACGAATTTTTTGGTATATATTTTACTCTTGTCTTGTCTTATGCCTACCACAGAACACATATAATTCGTGGCCGGAAATCGGGGTTCTCCTTTACATATTATCATGTTTATTTGTGAACTGATTTTTTTTATGGAAGTCAGCAAGAGCAAAGGCATCACTGATGCGTTGCCGGCAAGGAAGAGAGAAGAAAAAAAAAGAAAGAAATAAAACAAAAAATAAATTACCCCCAAGCTTGCTATCCATTGAAAACCGCATTCAAATCAGTGAAGCCGGTTCAGAGATTAACAAGAACAAACGCACAAACAGACATGATTCTAAAAAACACATTGCGGAACAATCGTTTTCTCGATCAAACGAAATGCTGGCAAGTTACTCTAGTATTTTCTTTGAGCAGTTTATAGTTAGGTTATAAACTTGTTACCCAGGTACTCTCTCTGGTCTGCCATCGGTCTGTCCATCTCGCTGTATATCGGCTACGACAACTTCCAGAAGCTTCTAGAAGGAGCCAGCTACATGGACACTCACTTCACCACCGCTCCCTTGGAGAAAAATGTAAGTACATAATATAATATAATTATGATGTTCTCATCATAATTATATTATAAGGAAGCGCTCATAGCCCGGCGTGAAGCGCTCATAGCCCGGCGTGAAGCGCTCATAGCCCGGCGTCTTGCGTCGATCTTATGTGATCGACAAAGTTAAGCAACAGTGGGCGCGGTCGGTAGTTGGATGGGTGACCGCTAGTGGCAAAAATTTCTTGAGCGTTTCCGTGCTTCGGAGGGCACGTAAAGCCGTCGGTCCCGGTTGTTATCATAAGATAACAGTCGTTAAAGCCATGTCGGAGGCCCTCGGGCGGTTTGAAAACTTCCGACACTCGGGTTGGCCACTAACCCCTCCACCAATCCGCACTGGAGCAGCGTGGTGGAGTATGCTCTAGGCCTCCTCAAGAGGAGAGACCTGTGCCCAGTAGTGGGCCATTAATGGGTTGAAGCCAATTATGATGTTCTTATCCTAATATATAAAGATTCATATCTGCTGACGTCAAAAACTCAAATTTGTCCAATTTGTAAAGGTGATAGACATGTCCAAGTTCGATAGAAAAATATATGAAAAAAGGTACAATTCTAAATTATTTCATGAAACTCGAAAATTGTGAAATTGTTATGGTTTATGTAACCTAACTTAACCCAATTTCTTATATTATTCAAGTATGCACATGTTATTATTCAGGACAAACGCCTTTTACAAAACATTGCGTTTAAATTGACACTGAAATTCTGAGTTATCCGAGTTGACTGTATGTTATTTTGTTTTATCAGGCCCCAGTGATCTTGGCGCTGCTCGGCGTGTGGTACAGCAACTTCTACGGCGCGGAGACACACGCCTTGCTGCCGTACGACCAGTATCTTCACAGGTAATACGATTGCTCACTGATCAGTGAGATTTAAGACAACTAAATAAAATAGTAATATTAGTTATTGACTTATTGTGTATTTAAATAATTTTTCTGGAAGATCTATGTTGATTGATGAAAACTAATTAGTAATTACACACACACACTCAGACAAGAATAAGATAGAAATAAAAGAAATTGTTACCTTAAATCTGTCCGCGGGAGGACATTGGAGACCTGTAACTCAGGTTCTTCGGATACCTACTTCAGGCACCAAGTTCTCACAAAGTTGATCTTTGGAAATAAGTTCTTTGTTTGTAACTAATTTAAGTCTACCTACTGTAAAATAAGATCCTGTTGTGAGAGCAAATAAAGTATTATTATTATTAAAAAAAAAAAAAACCAATTGCGTGTTTCGCCATTTTGTCAACGTCTTTGCAATATTTTGTTCAATTTTGAACATAGCCTTAGAACTTAGTCTAACACCGACCATAGGTATTCCTTAATTTCCTTATTCTATTTAGCTGTATTCATCCCACCCTACCCCTTTCAGGTTCGCAGCGTACTTCCAGCAAGGCGACATGGAGAGCAACGGGAAGTATGTGACTCGCGGCGGACAGCAGGTGGACTACAGCACGGGGCCCATCGTGTGGGGCGAGCCCGGGACCAACGGACAGCACGCGTTTTACCAGCTGATACATCAGGGGACTAGGTATGGAACACATGTTTTTAATATTGTAATTTAATTATTGGTAAATATATAATAATTTATGGGCGGACTTAATGCCTAGTGGTATTTTCTACCAGTCGACCCTGGTGATGATGAAAAATTGTGGTCGGTGCAACAAATAAAAAATAATGCTTATTCTTTTGCAATTTCTACTCCATGATAAAGCATATTTTCGAAATGGTGGTAGATTTTAACAAAATGACGTCCATATGTGTTTCACTGACACTTACATGAATAAATGATTTAGAATTTTTTGATTTTGCATGAAATATTTTTATGGACTAAAGGGCATATTATGACGTTCGCAACAGTGACTACTTGACCAGCCTAATTTTCGAAGAAATATAATTCAATCAATATTTTTATCATATCGTGTTCGAAACAAGTGAACTATGGTCCCTAAATTTCATTATTTTTGAAATATTGTCTAACTAGTTTGTACATTTTGTTGGCAACATTCCATGAAAATGGCAACACGAGAGTTTTTTTGTTTGGTTGGACGCGCTAATCTCAGAAACTATTGGTTCGATTTGGAAAATTCTTTTTGTGTTTGATAGTCCATTTATCAAGGAAGATTTTAGGCTATATAACGTTGCATAGAACGGCGGCCATTGCACTGTGCGAGCGAGCACGCATTATATTTACGCGGGAGTGACAGAGACAGATAATAACAAGTCAATGTACAAATTTCTTCCTGCTTCGTGTCCCGACTTTAGTAAAATATAAACACACACTGACAACATGTCTTAACAGTTAACATTACCGTACACAATCGGTATGGTTGCAGGTTGATCCCATGTGACTTCATAGCACCGGCGCAGACCCACAACCCGATCTCGAAGGGAGTGCACCATAAGATCCTGCTGGCCAACTTCCTCGCGCAGACTGAGGCTCTCATGAAGGGGAAGACTGCTGATGAGGTAGGGGGATAGTTTTATTGTTTACGAGTAACCCCTCTCGCTTTGTTATTTTTTTACACCTTGGGTTACGTTATTGGAGTTTTATTAAGGATCCCTAATTTTTTTTTCAAAATATAATATAGCCTATGTCACCCGGGGATAGTGTAGCTTCCCGACAGTGAAAGAATTTTTCAATTCGGTTCAGTAGTTTCGGAGCCTATTCAATGCAAACAAACAATCAAATCATTCCTCTTTATAATATTAGTATAGATATAGTTTATAACGTTCCCAAATCCCATCCCTAGTAAGATGACAGAACAGATCTTTTACCGCGCTTGCATTGAGGTAATTGTTTGAAGATTAAAGTGAATTAGAAATTATAATAATTTGTTATTGTATTTTTAAGCATTATCTTGATTTAACCAGTTTATAGATCTACTTTGATGCAAAAAAAGCAGCAAGTCACTAATGGCGGGCATACACGCTACGAGAAATCGTTACGATCAGACTGTACCGTTCGAACGGTACCAATAAATCGCTACATGTATGTTACAAAACTGCACAGTTTCGTCCGATTTTTAAGACTGTGCAGTCGAACGAAACTACGAAAATTTCAATTGATTAACGGAATCGGAAGAACTGTGCCCACTGATCGTAACGTGTATGCGCTCGTTTAGTTTTCGTGTTCAGTTTTGTCGTCAGTCGCAGTTCGGGTAGACGTGCGCTGATAAACTGATACACGTTATTAAATTAATACCTTTATTTTTGAAGGTTTCACTTCTGTGACGAGTGAATTGCACACATTTTAACGTCGTCCGTCGAAGCCATCGCTGACACGTGTGCGTCGGCACCGTTTATTGTGCCGTCTGATCGTAACGATTTCTCGTAGCGTGTATGGCTTGTATCCCATATACGATAAATTGTACCGCTCGAAGTGTACAGTCTGATCGTAACGATTTCTCGTTGCGTATATGCCCACCATAACGGTTACTTAAATCACTGCTTAGTACAGAATTTGTATGGCAATTCTTAACTAAGGAACGATTATAGTAATTGTTAATGACTCTGACTATGATTGGGACGTAAGTGTATAGTTGGATCATTTATCAATAATGGTTTTCCACGATCTTTCTTAATTAAATATTATTTACACGTACAAGTTAACAAAATATTTCACAATATTCGTCAGGCGAAAGCGGAGCTAGAGAAGTCGGGCATGGCGCCGGACGCCGTGGCCAAGATTCTGCCGCACAAGGTGTTCCTGGGGAACCGGCCAACCAACTCGCTGGTGGTCCGGAAGGTCACTCCCTTCACCCTCGGCGCTCTCATTGGTAAGTTGCCTTCAACCCGTCGTACACCATAAGTTTGGTCCTTCGAGCCGGATAAAGTTGGTCACCAACCGGATTCATATCCTATTATATTTCTATTACTTTTTGCAATTTTGAGTGTCTACATAAAACGCATTTGGTGTACAAATTCATGTCAGTTGGTGAAAACCCTAGAAAACTATTGTAATGGTTTGTTTACGTTGGTATCTGCAAAAGACTTAGAGTATAGTTAACAATACTTCCCACACTTGTCGACTATTTAACAACAATCATTGTTACAGCTATGTACGAGCACAAGATCTTCACTCAGGGTGTGATCTGGGACATCAACTCCTTCGACCAGTGGGGCGTGGAGCTGGGCAAGGCGCTGGCCAAGGCCATCGAGCCTGAACTGGAGGGCGCAGCGCCCGTCTCCAGCCACGACGGGTCTACCAACGGGCTTATCAACTTCCTTAAGGAGAACTTTGCTTAGAGCACTTGGTAATCGGTAATTGTTATTATTATTTTAAGAATCTACAATCCGATTCTCACGATCGTTTTTAGCCACGCGCTTTTGAGGTATCCGTGATAACTATATAATTGTTCTCCCAGAAGGAGTCGAGATACGACTTTGTTGTCTATTGCCAGTTTTCTCCTTCCCCTCCCGACACCTCGGGAAAAATCTGACATTTCACATTTTCAAGATGGCGGCCACTCTGCGATTGTAAACTTTTTTATTCCCAGAGCGCATTGGGTTCTAAAAAAAAGGTGTAAAATGAGTTCTTTGAGTCCATAGGTAATGGCATGTCTGCTTTTTTGTAAGGCTATAAAAAATACAGTGGGTACTCAATCTGGTTAAATGGACTGTGGTCACGGCGAAACTTTGGTGGTTGGGAGATACTCTTGAACCGTACCTGTCCCATTTAAATGTTTTGTTTATACGATGATAAAAGTTTAAAATCGTACATTAATAGTATAATTATGTATTGTTTACTCGTCATTCTAATAATAAAATTGGCTTTTTGTTTTTTTAAGGTGATGCTATTTCGTGAGGCGGAAAAAGGGTGAAGGAAAGAGAAAGGAAACAAATGCTGAAAAACTTTATGCTTGTATTTTTGTAGGACTACCCACATTTCGTTGTAAAAGAAACTTTAAATTACAAAAAAAAAAAAAAACAGTACAAATAGTTCGGACCATTGCTGTGGTAAAACAAATATGTAATTTTTTTTTAATCAGCCAGAAGTAGAGTGTAGAAAGACAAATCCCTGATCCCAGATACTGGATGTTAGAGAAACTTTGAAATTCATTAAGGAAAATAAATCTGCTAAAATATCTCTGTATAGTTTTCGATGTTTCTTCTTTGAAGTTGTAGGATTTGTAGAACAACTGTTAGAACAAGAATTATAGAAGTCAAAAATTGTAATTAAATCTATTACTGATCTTTTAAAATTTTAATAATTAATATTTATAAAACAGAATATTATCTCAATGTAGTTTTGACATGCATGTAATGATGATATTATGTTAATGTTATTTAATATGTTATTGCGAGAAATGCAAGCTTTTATATGTTGTTTGTATGTTGTAGAAAATAGGTGAAAATGTATTGATTGTAATGTTGTTAAAGTAATATTCATGCCCTTTGGTGGTTCCAAGAATTCTGAAGATATTGAAAGTAAATAAATAAGTATACATATTGTTTATAATTTACTCCATTTACATCGTTATGACATCAGTAATTTCACATTTCTAATAAATCGTCTATACAAAGTTTTGCCTCAATTTGAATAGAATCAAAAGAACTATATTATTACAAGGGCTTTTGTGGTGGAAATTTAAAGACAAATATTGTATTATTAATCTATTTATTGTACTTATTTAATAAAATGGTATTTTGGAATCGGATCTTTGTATATTATAAAGCCATTATTACAAGAATATTTATAGTTATTATTGAAAAATTCTGCTTATAGAAATATATTGTTTATGTGAATCAAATAAATGTTGTCACTTACACTAGGACTTTTAATTTGAACCAATTTTACCTTAATTATATCATTTCTGTATTTCTAGCTTACAACTTTACAACTTGTCATGAATTTTACCAAGAAAAAATAACTGACTTCAAAATAACTCAAAAACTACTTGTCAGATCTAGCTCAAATTTAAGTGGGACCACATGACAAGCACCAGCTTTCCATTAAAAAAAGAATCATCAAAATCGGTTCACCCAGTCGAAAGTTCTGAGGTAACAAACTAATACAATCGAATTAAATACCTCCTCCTTTTTTGAATTCAGTTAAAAAATTACGAACATTCTATCTCCATCAAATCAATCCTAGTCGCCAATTATTCGAGAAACTGATAACTCACTATCTGCACTCGTGCTGTTGGCAACGTATACTTAAACGACAATGATATTACCCTTATTATTTTCAGGAAATTTGTAGAATAAAAACATGATGCAATAATTACAATCAATAGTTATATTTATTAACATCAAAATCACATACCTGATTGTCACAAGAGATTATCGAGCCATTCACGCCTTCCCAGAAATATCACTTCACACATCACTTCACCTCACAATTAATATTAACACGTCATGTCTTAGATTCTTAGTTTAATACAAAACAGATTACTTCGGTTTACGCCCCCTCCCACCCCCTGTCTTTGCCTTTTTATTTGCTGCATTTTTCTTCTGCTCCTCGGCCTTCCGTTTAGGGTTTGGGGTTGTAGATAAAACCTAATTGGAATAATAACTATATTTATTAAGATTATATAATAAAAACCTATCTAATTGTGATTAAATCTCAATGCCTATAGCTATCATCTAAATTTTATCACCGCGCGAATAATACGTATATTTGTTCTTTCTTTTCCTTATTTCTTTTTTTGGCGACATCAGTGATATTGCTGATGTCCATGGGCAACGATAGCCACATACCATCAGGTGGATCGTAAGCTTGTTTGCGGGCTATTTCCTTAAAAAATTACCCTCAAACCTGAACATTACCTTAAAGAACCCGTCGAGTCGTCCTTGCGTGGTGCCAGTGCGTGCCTTCATCAGTTTCTTCGCACCGTTGCGGACCCTCTCCTCATTGAACTGCTTGTCCCCGCAGAGGAACTTTACCAAGCCTTCTTCATCAGGGTCTGTCCATTTCAACTGGAATACATTTAGAAATTGAAATAACATTACTAGGGTGCCATGGAACCCCTGTTGTCTAGGATAGAGTAAATGGATGGCCTTTAGGAAGGTCAAAGGGCGAGTTAAATCTACGATAGACAAGCCATGCAGACATAAGCGTTTCATATTATTTTTACTATTTAAAAATAAATTTTATTTATTCAAAAGCTGGTGCTACTGCATAGTCAGAGAAACTTAAGCCTTTATGGGAATGTATTTTATTGCGATACTTATTTATTTATTTATTAAATCTTTATAGCAACATCACATAAATATCTGCCCCGGCCGGTAATCAAATCCGGGACCCCTCACTTCGTAGGTAGGCTGCAGGGTCGTCGCAAATTGATCAATAAAAATTGAATTAAGATAATTCTGCAGTAAAAACCAATTAGTAATTCCAAAAAAAATCTATCAAGCAAACAGAAAACTCTTAACGTATTTATTGTACAGTCACCTGCAGAGAAAAGTAACTCCATCTGTTTATAAATATACGAACAGCAACGTTTCCGTTGCCTGTTGCGTTTTAAACAGATGGGTTACTTTTCTCTGCAGGTGACTGTACTATAGATAAAATATCATTCCCTCACCTCAATATCCTTGCCATCAGTAACGTCAGGCTCCAAGAACAGTCGTCTAGCATTCTCAAAGTCCCAGTCTTCAGGGGGGACGTACTTCTTGGTGTCAATGTTCCGGAGCACCTCCTCCAGCGAGCGGTGTTGTCGGATCAGCTCGATGGCGCGCTTGGGGCCGATGCCGCGGATCGAGCCGCAGTAGTCACAGCCGAGGAGGATGCAGAGATCTATGAACTGGGATGCAATGTTTGGTTAGAGGTAACTATTATCTCCATTATTGTTCCGTAATTATATTCAAATTCAAATTCAAATTCAAAATCATTTATTCATGTAGGTATCATTGATACACTTATGCACGTCATTTTTTTAATTTACCAGCTTTTCGGAAAGGTGCTTTGTCATGGAGGAGAAGAAAAGCCGAAAGAAACTCCTCAGCACATCTTTTAAAAATAAAATACATTGGTATATTTCTTACAAAGAAGTATCACTAGCCTGTACGGAACTGGTTGCAGATCTGGTCATTTCCATGCGTCTTTGTCATTTATGTACTCATCTACAGTATAGTAGCCTTTGCCTAAAAGTTGAGATTTTACATGTTTCTTAAATAATTCCACTGGCAAATCACGTATTAACTTTGGGATTTTATATACGAAGGTAAGGTTGAAATTTGAATGAAGCTTATTGTAGCTTAGAAATTGCTGATGTGCTTATAGGCATGCATGCATTTCCACGTTAAAATTATGTACTTATCTTTGCTATATTTCTTTTCGTTGCATAAAAATGCCTTGACAATCTTGAAACTAATTTTCATTGAAATATTAAATAAAAAATTGTATAAAGAAGACTTAATAGTAAGTAGAAATATTTTATTTTGCTATTAAATGATTTTATCACACTTTTTCTTCAAATTATGTAATGGCCTTATTTTTAAATTACATTACGCTTAAATAAATACTGTAACGCCCCAACTCCGAGTCAGTAACGATTACTTAAATCGCTCCTTAATACAGAATTTGTATCGTGATTCTTTACTAAGGAGCTATTTAAGTAACCGTTAGTGACTCTGAGTTGGGGCTTAAGATTGTTCACTAAATATGACTTGTTTAAAAAAACGAAGTACATAGTGGTCATATAGAGACGACCCAGTAACTTCGTTGGTAACCCTGTCTGTGAACTGAGGGGTCCCAGGGTCCCCAGGGTCCCCTGAAAAATGAAGTATAGTCTTTCATCACCCACCTCTTTCTGCGCCAACTCCAACCCCGCCAGCACCTGGTCCAGATGGAACTCCTGCACGGGCATCTTGCGCGCCTCCGAGAACGTCAGGTGGCGCAGCAGGACGTTCGCGCCGAATGTCAGCGCGTCCATGTCTTCAGTGGCTGCGGCGAATACTTTGCCGGCTTTCACCTGGAGGACGAGATGTGAAATATAACATACATATTGCACACGAAATGTAATCTTATCTTAATATATATAGATAAATTACGTGTCACGTTGTTTGTCCGCGATGGACTCCTGAACTACTGAACTGATTTTAATCAAATTTGCACACTGTGTGCAGTTTGATCCAACTTGAAAGATAGGATAGCTTAAATCTCAAATTAAAAAGCTTTTGGCAGAACGAAGTCTGTCCGGGCAGCTAGTATAAGTATATAAATCTCGCGTCTCGCGCATTTTTATGAACTTTTTCGTTTTTACCAAATGGTAGACATGAGGTCGTAAACAATATTTCATAATGAAATGAAATTACATATGGCATCAAAAAATACTTGTAACCCGAAATTTTCACTTTCTTTCCCTATATAAATATAAAACATGTTGCAAAAAAAGTCTGCCTGGTCAGCTAGTAGTGTATTTGGTCCATACATGGTTTTGTCTTAAGGTAACGAGATATTGTCAAAAAATTTTTAGGCACCATTTTTCTTCAAAGCATACTTAAAGCAACAGTTTTGAATTCGAGGTCATTGACATTCCTATCCAGAGTTTGACTGCATAGTACAGTCACTTGCAGAGAAAAGTAACCCATCTGTTTACAATGCAATAGGCAACGAAAACGTTGCTGTTCGTATATTTATAAACAGATGGATTACTTTTCTCTGCAGGTGACTGTACATTACATAATACTAACCAAGGCAGCGCACTGTGCCTCTGCCTCGCAAGGCGCCTCGACAACCGGCACGCCCATCAGCTTCAGCAGCTCCCTTGCCTCTTCACCGTGCTGCCTCGTTACCTTCACCAGGCGACGGTTGAACTTGTCAATCGAGGCTTGGTCACCTGACAAATATAATAATAATAATAACGCTTCACACTCATAGCCCCACACTAGGATTTCCTGTGTCGCGGGTGCCATGGACACACTAGACAATGACATTCACACCCAGACCGAGAACAGAAATTCAAACTCATCAAATTTCCGCCTCGCTGGGAATCGAACAAAGAACCCTCGGTGCGGCGATCCGGCATGGTAACCATTGCGACACAAGGGTCGTCAAAATATATAAGATATGAGTTTCATAGACGAGCCAGGGTAGCTGGAGACTGCAAACTCGTTTGCTATTCTTATCACACCCCCAGCCGGAACACAATGACTCATTTGACAGCTGACTTGAGCAAAACAGTAACTAACGGGCATGGAGTACAGAGGAAAGGAGAGCCGTCGCATATGCGGGGAAAGTTGACAAGTGTCCAGCTGTTTACTGAAAATAGAATTAGTTCCAATACCTACCATCATCCTACGACAATAGCGCAGCGACGCAATAAGTACGATATGACCATAGCTATTGACGCTGTTGTAGACGGAGCTGCGAAGTGTAGTTTGCTGAGTTCAATAAAATTTATCCTAGCGCACGGCAGTGTCACCCGTTATTGGACGAGTTTTTACGGACACTTTATACACAGAGATGGCTCTCCTTAGCTTTATGCTCCATGCTAATGAGACAAGTTTCACCAATAAAAATGGTTTAAAAGGAAGTAATAATCACCAGCTTCAGTAGCCTTCTGCAACTCCTTCTCAGCTTCCTCCCGTCTCTCTGCTCTCTTGTTCAGCTGATGAGACTTCATCTCCGGTGGTTTCCCGTCAAACACATACACCGGCTTGATACCATTCTCGACAAGCCGAATGGTACGGTAGAAAGTGCCCATGAGGTGGGAAGTTGTCTCTCCATCTACTGAAGTTAGCTGAGCACCTGAACGTGAAAGTTATTAGTTAAACAAAACTGTATAGAGCACCAACCTGTAAAACAGCTGCACATAACTTTCTAAGCGACAGAGTGGTTTGGAATTGGAACAAGATACCTGAAGAAATTGTTTCCTGTACTGTCATATATAGGAAGAATGAGTTGTACTCCTTTGCCTTATTAAAAGAATAAGATATTAAATTAATAAATATACTTTTATTTACCTTCACTTCTAACTGCTATCAAGAACTGGTACAAGCTCATAGATGCATCAATAGCAATTTTACGACCTGGAAAAAAATAATTTTCATTTAATATACAACTTATTTTTTCTAATTTGAATTGATTGGATTAAGCAAAGCTGCCTATGAATTAAAGAAGTGTTTTTTTTATGATGATGATAAAATAGTTGTGAACTGTTTTATAAAGATGGAGATTTGTAAGGTTTGTAAATTCTGACAATCTGCATAATTCTAGTATTCCATTGAAAACTACAGTGTAAAATGAACATACCAGATGTTTACGAGGTACAAGGTATAGCAAACTTGAGCTAATTAATATGTAAATAACAAGTACGCAAAAACAGCACTTAAAAGATCCGGGTGCCTTTTGGAATTGTTCGATAGGCTTTACTGGTACATATTGAGATAGTCTCATCAGTGACGGATTAAGACTACTTGATGCCCTAAGCAATCCACGCCTGTGGGCCCCCCTATTCGTATGCCAACGTGGTTTTTTGTACTTTTTTGTGCTTCTTCTGGTGCCCCCCCAGACGTGATGCCCTAGGCAATTGCTTAATTTGATTAAGGGTTAATCCGTCACTGAGTCTCATAGAATTAAACAACTAAGGCAATTAATATATCAATCGTTTTCTACTGCGTAGTTCTGTATAATACTTTATTTTGCAGGTCAGGCAAGAGGATTTGAATGTCGTGTCCTTAGTCTTGTCTATAACCATGCGTATCTTGGTGATTGCTGACTCAAACCGTATAGTAAAAACACTTTTTGAGAAAGCAGCTGTGCAAAAACGCTTACATACCGAAATAATTCTTGATTTCCAGTTCTTTAACTGCCTGAGGAGCTATGTCGGCTATCAACTTCGAGAGGCCTAAAATACCCATGATGACTTCGCTTTGCGATTTAATCACTAATAATTCTGGTTAATCATGAATTCATCAAACAGTAACACCGTCAAAAATAAACTAAACTATGAAATACAATGCATCATGGTCCATGCCCAATGGATGATTTATTTATATTTTATTTTTGGCGGTAATTTTGACATTTGACATTTTAAATCGTTGGCGTGCGTGGATGATCTTGCCTTGACGTTTGTTGGTGTAGTGACTTGTCAACTGTCAGGCGTCAGCTGCGTCAGCAATATCGATATTATAAAATCGATTTGGGAAAGAAATAAATTAATCTTGTTATTTATTACAATATTTTATACAAACATGGCATTAAAAACTAAAAAATTAAGTATAAGATAAAAAAATATAACATGCAATTGTTGCAGTTCTATACCTAAATCACAATAAATTTTTCTGTCATTGCTATCGTAACCCTGCACTCATGCCTGCACTATCGGTTTGATGATCATTTAACCACATTTATCACTAGTTTACTAGGTATAAACGTCAAGTGACGTGATTCAGTCTTTGATTATAGTTGGAACTTTGTGTGTAAGATATTTTATTTTTGTAATTATTTTAATGAATGAATCTTGTTACTTTTTTTTAATACGTCAACTAACATTTGTTATCTGCATCCTGTGTTTTGATAATAATTGATTTATTAAGGGCGTAGGTAGGTGTAGTGTTAAGAGCAAAAGTTATTTATTTTGCGCGTTTTATTAAAATGGGAAGCTTTTTATCAATAAATTTGGAGGAAAGCTACAAAAGAAATGAAAAGTTTTTACAAAGCCTCAATGAGATTGCGGTAAGTACAGTACAAAGAACACATTTCTTTTAAACGAATCATAATTCATTTTTGATTTGAATACTGGTGTTTATTTAGATGGAAAGACAAATTCACCTGCAAAACCAGATGGCTGAAAGAAAAAGAGCTTTAGCGCTCGCCAGAAGCAGAGATATATTTCTCTGGTTTACTGCATTTTATGTTACGTCCGTCACGGGCTTGCTAACCGGGTAAGTTGAGCATAAATGAGGTAAAAATGTTTTATTTAAATTATCTATTTTGGTTTCATTGTGATTAGGTACTTTTATTTTTTTTATCTCAAAGAACCAAAGTTAGTAGTTATTTAGATTATTGCATTCTCTGTTTACATAACTGCACTGTAAAGAGTAGATTTCAGGGTTAAAGTAGCAATCAGTCGTGTATTTATTTTAGCACTGAATATTATACTATCAGATTCTTATTATTTTTTATTTTACCTGACACGAAAAATAATACAATTAATGTGAATATTTTTAAATCATGATTGATAATAATGAAAAAAATTACACTGTTTTCAATTTTTTTTATTGGTGACATTAAAGCACGTCAATTTCTACAAATTAAAACCGACGAGCGAGTCAAACTCGCGCATGAAGGGTTAGCTTGCAAGATTGCAATACAAAACTTTACACCGAAAACAGCATGTTTCTTGTACAAAACTATAATAATTTTATAAAATTCTTACGCGAAGACCTAGACCTAGTAGGCTGCCGGCTTTGGTTACCTCTTGCGTTACCCTGGTCTAGGGCTGCCAGCTGGCACGACTGAAATATCTGGACAAAACTTCAAAAAGTCGGGATTTGTCGGGTCATTTTGTATTTTGTCGGGCCTTGTATCTACGTGTATTTTGTCGGGACTTGTCTGGACATCATGTGAAATGTCGGGACAATCCAGACGAATCCCAACCATCTGAAAACCCTACCCTGGTCTGCTCTGAACTGGTTAAAGCTTGAAAATGTTTGGTTTCAGCAATAAAAAATATCGGGTTATCACAAAATCTCATCTTTACCAACTTTCCCGGTCGATGAAATAACGATAAAGTAGGTCATTGGGTTACATGCATCTTATATGTACTAGACACGCTCTGTGTCTATAACAGAACTGATGAAAATATTTAGGTATACATATTATGTATCATTATAAAATAACTGTATTGGGACTATTTGGGACGGCTTAGAGCCTTAGAGTAATAAATAAACTCACACGCCATTATGGGTTTTGTAAAAGGTGACTAAATCCAGCCCGCTGATGGTTGGGCCCCTCGGAAATATAATATTGGTAAAATTAAATTTAAAAGGTTTTTTTCCTTTTTCTTTTTTTTCTTGACGTTACAGATGTCCATGGACGACAATAGCCACTTACGATCAGGTGGATTGGCAGTGTGCTTGCCGGTTATTTCCTTAAGAAAACTGCCGCGGCAACAGTGGTTTGCATAAAGAAATCACCACAATTCTTTTATGAAAATCAGTCAGCTTAAAAGCACGACTATACAGGGTGGATTTTTGAAACGGGTCAGTAAGGGCAGGTACCTTAACCGTTATAGTTACAGGAAAACGTTCCTAGGAGACTATCCATAACTTTTTAAGATATTCTGAACTGCATTCACAGATTTTTGAAAAAATGTACGGTCAGCGAAAAAAGTGCTAAAATCCAAAAAAAAATATTTTTATGCCTATCGATCCTACTTCGTATGGGGATCAAAATACTCTACGGGACGGTATGAGTACTAGAAATGTCAGAAAACGCTAAAAACATTTTCCATACATTTTGTACTGAAAAACGATAAATCAACTCGAAATATTCTTCATCGCCAAACAATCCTATTTCTTACTGCGATTAAAAGATTATTTAAGGCCTATTGAAATTTAAACACAAAAACTACGTTAAGACACAACATATCACACAAACTAAAAAATATGTTATCTATTGTTCAAAATGACTGCCGTTTTCACGAATACATAAGTTCACTCGTTTTTGTACTGAGCAAGTAGCAGCGGAAAGTTTTCTTTGATGGATATTATTTAAAATCCTCGTTAATGCCTCTTTCAGCTCCTGAACACTGTCGTACTTTCTTTTGTAGACGTAATTTTTTAGGTGGCCCCACAAAAAAAAATCGAGAGGCGTTAGATCGGGGCTACAAGAGGTGCTGTTAAGGGAACACATGGTCCAATTAAGTGGCCACCTCGCAGCCCCTATCTAACGCCTCTGCAGCTGAAAGAGGCATTAACGAGGATTTTAAATAATATTCATCAAAGAAAACTTTCAGCTGCTACTTGCTCAGTACAAAAACGAGTGAACCTATGTATTCGTGAAAACGGCGGTCATTTAGAACAATAGATAACCTATTTTTAAGTTTGTGTGATATGTTGTGTCTTACCGTAGTTTTTGTATTTAAATTTCAATAGGCCTTAAAGAATCTTTTAATCGCAGTAAGAAATAGGATTGTTTGGCGATAAAGAATATTTCGAGTTGATTTATCGTTTTTCAGTACAAAATGTATGGAAAATGTTTTTAGCGTTTTCTGACATTTCTAGTACTCATACCTTAAATGGTCCCATAGAGTATTTTGATCCCCATACGAAGTAGGATCGATAGGCATAAAAATATTTTTTTTTGGATTTTAGTACTTTTTTCGCTGACCGTACATTTTTTCAAAAATCTGTGAATGCAGTTCAGAATATCTTAAAAAGTTATGGATAGTCTCCTAGGAACGTTTTCCTGTAACTATAACGGTTAAGGTACCTGCCCTTACTGACCCGTCTCAAAAATCCACCCTGTATTTATTTCTTATCCTGCGGGAATTTGAAATACCCTAATAAATATATTTTTACTAATAGTAACTACCTACTTGCATAATTGAAGTAGTAAGTATTGGGTAAGAGTAAACATAAATCCTTTACAAATGTTGAGCTTATAATCTATCTATACTAATATAATAAAGCTGAAGAGTTTGTTTGTTTGGTTGAACGCGCTAATCTCAGGAACTACTGGTTTGAATTGGAAAATTCTTTTTGTGTTTGATAGTCCATTTATCAAGAAAGGCTATAGTCCATTTATCAAGAAAGGCTATAGGCTATATATAAAATCATATATTTTAGTAGTTAGTTTTTTCCACAATATAACGCGGGTGAAACCGCGGGGTACAGCTAGTCCTTTATAAAATTCAAACTTATCTCGGGTTTATTCGAATGATAGCTGCGTAAATTTTATTTTCATTAAATTTAACCCGCTTTTCGCAGTAGGTACTGCTGGCTGCTGACGTATGAAGGTTATTCTAAATAGATATTGTCGCAACTCGTAATTTATTTTGGCAAAGACGTTCATGTTCAGGTCAGGAAAATTAAAATTATTGTATTATCAAGGTCTTCATAAAAGTTTAGACATCGTATCTTTTAAATGGGATTAGGCTGACGTGCCTTTTATACCGGATTTGTATAATTTTCTAAACCATTAATATTATGTTCAATATGACACGATTGTGTGATATTGATTGAAGTAGTATTTTTTTTTAGATTTCGACAAATACGTAAACAGCATACCAGTTATTGACATGCGCTTTTCTTATTTAGTTTCAGGAGAACAAAGCGGCCTTATCTATTAGTTCCGCTGATTCCACTGACATTTGTTGACCTGTACTACTGGGATCTTGCTTATGGAAACAAGTTGCATAGAATCAGAAGTAAGTAACCAAATAAAAAGATGCAAAAAGTACTGAACGAATTTTTATGAAATTTAGCCCATAGATAGATCATTATCTGGAATAGGATATTGGGGAAATTGTAATTGGAAGTCGCGGCCAAAGCCGCAATGCTGATGAAGAGATTTATTCGTAAAAGTTTTAGATTGTATGCTCTTGCCCAATGACTGGCAATCTGCGAGATCCTTTATAAATAATGCATAATATCCATGTATGGTTTTACCATTTCAGTGGAAGCAGAGCTTATCATGACCCACGAGGCTGAATTGTTGGAGATGCCATGCGGCTTACCAACTCCATCTTCTGTGGATCAAAGCCGCTTGGATGCTGAAGAACAGAAAAAAATCCATCCTCCACTACCCTAAATTCTCAAACGTTTCAAACAAACTATTTGTTCAGGGGTGTGCCTTCTGTTTTTGATGCAGTAGGCAATTTGGAGATTAGAATAAGTGTTTGCCAATAAATTATTGTGATGTTCGATATTTTAAAGTATTCGATGTTTTATAATATCATTAGATGTAGATCGTTGGCAGTATTAAGGAATAGAATAACAGTAATTATGACTTTTGAGCATGACTACGTATCTAATATCTTGAATGTGACATTAACCTTTGCATTTTGAAGTAAAACTTCTACGTCGTCATTGTAGAGACGGGGTAAGAAAATATCACTATATAAAAACAAAGTATATTTGAAGTTAAAAAGTCCAAAAACAGCTGTAAATTTATACAAAAAGAAGTAGAGAAGTTTCACTTCCAACGGATGTACAATATACATTGTACACTAATAACTACGTGCACACATTATTTTTTCCATGCTAGAGTACGTAATTGTTCCCCACTATAATTAATTGCAATGCTTACAAAACTAATAAATAACTAATTTAATTATATGAAAATGTGTTCATTGACACTTTTACGTCACATGTTATTTAGTACTTAGTGCAAAAGCACTGCAGCAATTATACGCCTATAAATCAATCATATAAATGAATCGACACAAGTTGGGATTCAAAATATTTTTTCATATCAAACTTAACTATTTAAATTTATTAAATTTCTAAAAAGGGTTTATGACATTTTCCATTCACAAGTTTTTCGACTATTATATGTGTATTACACATTGCTGTATAAACCAGAAAATAATATTAGTGGTATTACATGAACAGCAATGTATTACGAATTACTCTTTGAAATTAGGAAAATGTTATAACTCCCATAACTAGTTCAGTATTAGATGAAGTCAAATTAAGTGAGATATTGTGGCTGTTCCTAATAAATAATTGTTATAAGGTGTTCTGAACAATATAAATGTTTGACAAACTTTTTATGTCACGTGATGTATAGGTACTTACTCCAAGTTTTTAATATAATTACATGTGGCATTAACAATTTACGTGCCATAATTATAATATAATTACCATAACATACGAAAATAACATAAAATAAACATAATGATAATATTCAATGTTACATACCTACATTATCTAAGTATATAACTTTGTAATACAATGCATTAACATTGTTATCACCTAGAAGTACTTTGACTTCTAATTGATTGATATTCTTCAGTGTGATTACTGTTAAGTATTTCCAAGACAATCATGTACTCAAATGGGTAATAAAGTATGTTCTTTATTACGAATATAGTTAATATGTCTACGATAAACGAAAGTTCCAAGTAGTTTCAGAGAGTTTAACAGTTTGTCCTATCGTCCAAAACTGTTAAAATTTAGAATAAATTTCAATTCTTCGACGTTTCAATGCCCTATTGTTGATTCTTAGATTCTTATTTTATTGTAGCTTATGCTTTGAATTAGGTACTTAACAATATTTAATTTTGTTAGTTAATCTTATGAATTAGTGTTAAGTTGAACATTTTTTTTGTTTTTTACTACTTATACAATATCGTTTTTATGTTACATTCCAATATTAAGTTAATAATATTTTTATAGTATGATATTTTTGTTACTTAATTTTATTACAAGTTACAAGACAAATATAAAACGTATTTTTTCATTTAAATATCTAAACCTTCAACTTTAAAATACATTTAAATCGAAAAATCTTTAATCGATGTTATATCTTTGTTATTCTATTAAAATAAAATAATATTTAAAAGTAAGTTTTGTTTTTATTTTTATCATTCGGGCTCCATTTAACTATTTTTATTACTTAGAGGTAATGATCAACAAAGTGGCAATAAGAAGGTAGTTTTTACGTTCCATTAAAACGCCACTTTTAATAGTTGAAATTGAAATAGTTTGCATGACGGAGAAGATCCCCTGGTTTTGCTACTCGCTACCAGCGGAGAAGAGCCTGAGAGTGGCAATCAGGGGGCTGCCTGCAGACACCCCCCCGCAGGAGCTGGAGCAGGAGCTTCTGGACCTGGGTTTTGCCCCCGAATATGTCCGCCCTATTAAAACACGCCGAGGCAGGCCAGGGTGCATATTCCTGGCCATTCTCAAGAGAACGTATCAAAGTATTAGCATCAGACAAGAATTCTTAATTAAATAACAAAACTACTTTCTGACAATAGTAGCAGTAAACACAAGGTACAAAAATATTGACGAATTATTTATTTTTTAAATACTTATTAAAGTATAACAAATTGCATTGCTTTGGAGCTGATTATTTTTTATTTAAAACAAATAATGTTTATTCTTTATTCTTTATTCATTGCAAGCACATGTCACAATAGCACAAAATAAATACATAATTAGGTATATACACATATTACATATCTACTCTATATTATGGTCAGAGTGAACACATGCAAATACCTTGTTAAGGTGTAGCAATTGGATAAGAGAGGCAGACATTAATTCGTATTTTGTAGTTTTATCGTAAAAATTAAATAAAATGCATATTATTGTCATAGTTATAGAATTATTATTATTATAGATGTTTTTACAAAATGCGCGTAAATTTTTTGTTTATTAAATCTTTATAGAAAAAATACAAAACATACATTAAAAATACACCCTGTACACTCAAGAACACGATGTCATCAATTGATGATATTCAAAAATACTTACATATAACTACAATCGATATTAATTTATTTATAATTGATATCGATTAAACAATTCATATTGTTGGTATCATTGCATCCCTACCGTTGACATTTGGTCGTCATGGCAACGGAATTCTTGTTTAGGCGCCGTAAACAAATGAAGTGTGGTCGCAAACAGAACGTGGTCATACTTCAGTGAATTAAAAAAAAAACAGATTCCTTCAAACATATAACGAGAATAAAATAATTATGGAACTTGTGAGATATTACTGCAGCTTTGTAAGTATTATATAGCTTCTTTTTGTTTGTGAATATTGCTAATTGTTCCCGAAGCGACGATTTAAATAGTTATCGATTTATTTTCCGTTGCTTAGACTCAATGGATGGTCAACAATTAATTCGATTGTAATTCAATGTAGCAACCTTTCATCACAGCCAATTTTATTAGTTATTAAAGGCAATAATTACGAATTTTACTTGAAAACTGATAAGACTCAAGAAATGAGGAATTTTATTAGACTTAATTAAAATAAAATAATTAATCAGGTAACTATACCCTAGATTGGCCTCATGAACCTATTTTTGTTTTTCTTGAACCAGCTGGGGAAATTATATGATTTTGTTTTGAAACGCCTACCCGCCCACGCGCCCCCTTCCATACACACAAGCCATCATACTATAATATTATATATATGAATGTATGTTTGTTTGTTTCGCTTTCACGCGAAAACTACTTAACCGATTTGGCTGAAAGTTAGGATGGAGATAGCCTATACCCTGGACTAAAATATAAGCTACTTTTTATCCCGGAAAAAATCGATCTCTACCGCGGGTGAAGCCGCGAGCAAAAGCTAGTTACCTCATAACACCGAGTGGTCTGTTTACTTTCTTGTCCCTGGTGATATTAAGACTTAATAGAGGGTCCTAATTATCAAAGATAGATTCAAAACATCGTTACGGTAGACGGTAGATCGAAGCTGAATACCTACATGAATATTACTATGTACTAAAGGCTACAGGGAGAGGTGTGACTAATTATTCAATCTAATCAAGGTGTCAATTTATTTCCCGTCGATTGCCAACTATTGGGAATCTCTTCTAAATAAGTATAAGGGTTATGGCTGATTTAAAATTTAAATAGACTTTGCATCTAACTTTTGGCAGCTTTAACCCACATCCCCTAACAAGAAAATCGATAAAATTTAAAATTAAGGTCATCCCGATTCGCTATTCAAATTAGCAATTGATTGTTCCCAAATTAACATAGTTATTGCCTTGGAGGTTCGCGAATTGGCCCCAATATGATTATAGGATTTGTTCCAGACACGAGATTAAATTGAGTATACGTTAGTACTTACGATGAGTCAGAACCATCAAAATGGCAAACGAGAAGACCAGAAACGAAAGGATGGTCATGATCAGGCACAAAAGAAAAGTCCAGAAAAAAACATGTCGGAAATCGATGAGCATATTCTCAAACGGTTCGATATTCGAAAGAGGTTGGGTAAAGGCGCGTATGGAATCGTCTGGAAAGCTGTTGATAAGAAGACGAAAGAAGTGGTGGCCATTAAGAAGATATTCGACGCGTTCAGAAACCAAACGGATGCTCAAAGGACTTTTCGGGAGATCATATTCCTGCAGTCGTTTCGCAACCATCCTAATATTGTCAAGTTGCACAGTATACACAGGTATATTTGAAATTTCGATATATTTCGGGTTTTTAAGATTCCATAGCATTTTAAGTAGTTTTTTAGCCTGTAGAGAGACGTCCTGGATTCGATTCCCGACTAAGGCGGTCAGATCAATGTTCGTCCTTGGGTTGTGGATGTATACTGTTTATGGATGTTTATTGTGTCTATCTATACCATCTTCGATGGTGAGATGTTTGGTTGAACCCTTTGTAAACTTTACCATATTAGTCATTATTAGGGCCTTGCCCTTACTTTGACCTGTAGAATAAAAAAAAAATATCTCGTAGTCTTATGCCTGGGCAAATCTTAAAGGGTAATTAAATAGCCATCTATTAGAATAAAACAGAAAACAACACCACCACCAATGACAACAACATCTTCAACAAAAACCACCACAATCAACAACAACAACAACAACAAATTACGATACTCCCCAGGGCCCTCAACAACCGCGACATTTACCTGGGCTTCGAGTACATGGAGACGGACCTGCACAACGTGATAAAACGCGGCATCTACAAGCGGTACATCATGTACCAGATGTCTTTGAATTGTTTTCACTAACATGTCTAGATAAATCGTATTCACAACAATATCACCAACATGAACAACAACACCAACAACCACAGCAACAATAAAAACAACAACACCAATTCCATCACCACCAACAACCACAGCAACAACAACACCACCACCACAACAACAACAACAACAACAAATTACGATACTCCCCAGGGCCCTCAACAACCGCGACATCTACCTGGGCTTCGAGTACATGGAGACGGACCTGCACAACGTGATCAAACGCGGCAACATCCTCAAGGACATCCACAAGCGGTACATCATGTACCAGATGCTGAAGGCCACGAAGTACATCCACTCGGGGAACGTGATCCATCGGGACCAGAAGCCCAGTAATGTGCTTATTGATAGCGCGTGCAGGTTTGTAACAGACAATAGACACACAGAAAGAATCCTATGTTCGTTAGTTTCAGGTAAAAAAACCATTAAAAAAAAAATAAAGAATAAAACAATATTTAAAAAAATAAAAAAAAAACAAAAAATAATTGAAAAGACAACATTAAAAAAAAACAATATTCAAAAAAACAATATAAAAAAATAATATTCAAAAAACTAAAAATGTGATGCTAGCGACTGACGAGCAGAAGAGCCATCTTATTGGAAGTGGTCACCGTTTACATCAGTGACACCAAAAACACCACAGAAAGGTGCAGTGTTCGTAAGAGGAAGGTTGTCTTAGCGCAAAATGTGTACAGAATCACCATACAAATTCTGTACTAAGGAGCGATTTAAGTAACCTTTAGGCTGTGTTCCCAGTAGGCAAACTGTTAGCGGCCGACTGAGTTTGCGGCGTATCGGTTTAATACGCCCTTCCATATATATATTCCACAGTTTGCTAGTTTTGCGCTCACTATACGTAGATTGCAGCGTTACGCGCGCCGACTGTCTCAGTAGTCGGCCGCAGTTTGCCTACTGGGAACACAGCCTTAGTGACTCTGAGTTGGGGCATTAGACTTCAAAACCAGGGGAATTATACTCGTAGTAATGCAGGTACTTAATTATTCTTCATGTTCTTTCGGCTTGCCCTAGCTCGTAAAAGGTATCTTATTACAGTTTTGTTTTGTAAAGGGTAAAGCTAGCAGACTTCGGCCTAGCTCGATCAGTATCATCGATGTACTCTGGTGGAGAGGACGGCGCCGACCCCTGCCTGACCGACTACGTGGCGACGAGGTGGTATCGCGCGCCGGAGATTCTCATCGCCAGTAAGAAGTAAGTTATTAAAGAACCTGCCAAGAAGAAGAAGATGCCAAGAACAGGATTGATGATATCTAGATTATAGCATCAGGGTCTTTTGCTCCCTATTGGGCAACTTTACCAACTTCTTTACAATTTACACCATAAAAACGTTCGACATTTGGCTATTAGGTACTTTGTCCCAGCAATTAATCTGCATTGGGGCGTCAAAATTGAGAACTTGAGTTACTCCCAAGGATTCCTCGAGTATGAGACCCGAATTCTTGTAGTGGGCCACAATTGATTATAATTATTGACATATCCAACAAGATATCGTCCGTTCATTTCCAGTTATACCAAGGGTATAGACATGTGGTCGCTGGGCTGCATCCTGGGAGAGATGCTGACAGGGAAGCCACTGTTCCCGGGCACTTCCACTGTTAACCAGGTGGAAACTATCATGACTGCTCTTCCGAGACCCTCGCCTGAAGGTAATTGAATATCTGCTTAGTGAACGTCTTGGGATCCGGTTTTGTACTCCGCAGGTTTGTTCACCCATTCTTGAGTCCAAGCCTACCTTTCCCATTAGTGCCTTCTGGTGATCCATGGAGTAGACGAAGGCTTAATTTACCACCTAATTACGGTGACTAGGAGAGCCAGGAGCACAGAGACATATATATTACTCGCACAGAGTTGCGACCAAGTTTGATACTGATAGCATGATGGTAAGCTATCTCTAGGTGTTGCTGCCTAAGGCTATGTTCCCAGTAGGCAAACTGTTAGCGGCCGACTGAGTTTGCGGCGTATCGATTCAGTACGCCCTTCCATATATTTGAAATGGAGTGTCAACAGTTTGCTAGTTTTGCGCTCACTATACGCAGTTTGCAGCGTTACGTGCGCCAACTGTCTCAGTAGTCAGGCTAACTCATAGCAAACCCGGTTCCAGTCGGCGGCGGCGATATGGTTGTTCGCCGGGCGTAGTGAGTCCGTTTGCCGAAAACTGTTCATGCGGACAGCTGGAAAGTTTTTATCCTCTTTCAGCGCCTCTAAGATACCAATTACTTCAAAAATATCCATCGTGACCAACACAACCACTCCCTTCGTACAACAATAGTAAAGTGAAAATTCAGTCGGTCAACCTAAATAAGCGGCTAACTCATAACAGTTTGCTTGCGACGCGCGCAAATTGATCTGAGTTTGCAGCTAACTCAAATTTCAGTTCGCCACAAATTTGCGGCTCACTCAGTCGGCCGCTAACAGTTTGCCTACTGGGAACACAGCCTAAAATTAACTGTTAAGAATTTAACGCCTTCGGTACCAGTATTCATACCTCTTTCTTCACCATCAACGCCTCAAGACTGGCAGTTATCACTTTGAAAAGAAGGCCACAGAAATTTCTGTAGTCTGTCACAATTTTATCACGCCTGTATAGGAGACTGGAGTTGACTGAAGATTGGACCAAAATCGTTGTTCCCCAGATATTTCAGCAGTCTGCAGTGGCTACGGTTCATCACTGATCCGTGAGCAGGCAACGAACAGTAGCAAGGCCACTCTGAACGCCCTGATGTCTTGTGCGCCGCGCGACGCAGCGGACCTGGTGCATCGTTTGTTGGTCTTCAATCCAGCGAAACGTCTGAGCGCTGAGAGGGCTTTGGCCCATGAATATGTTGCCAAGTGAGTGGACAAATATTTTTCTGATGGTTTAAGGGCATAAGGCAAGGTAATAGTTGCTGAAGGTGCCAATCCATAAGGCATCCTTGGAAGTACCAATTCAGAAGACTACCTTATGATGGTAGCAAGGGAAGCTTCGTGGTCATAGATGACTTTTCTTTGTAAGTAGCCAACACTTGAGGAATCTGGTCACCTGATGATAAGTGGTCACCGTTGCTCATGAAAGAAGAGAAAGAAGTTGCTCATGAAATTATTCAAATAATTTGAGAAATGGCCTATTTAATAAAATAAAAACGATTTCTAGATTCCACCGTGAGAGAGACGAGCCGACTCTGCAATCAGACGTGCTGTTGCCCTTGAGGGATGACAAGCAACTGTCTGTGGATGACTACAGGAATAAACTGTATAGCATTATGGCGAAAGGGTCCCCAACCAGCGCTCAACCCAGGAAGAGTCATTCCAGGTAGGGACTGAAATAGTAATAATTATTAATAATTTATTATTATTGGATCTAGATGTAAGACTGAGACTAGTCTCAATAGAACATAATAGCTTTCAGTGAAAGATGTCTGCGAATTTTATATCGGTCTCAGGCAAATGTATTAAGTAGAACATTAATTTAAAAAAAGTTAAACATAGTGGCTGAGTTAAATATAATATTTTAAACTAATCCTTCATCTAATTTGAAATTTTTTGACTCAGTTCTTTTTATCCTAACTGGTTTTGATTAAAGCGGGGCAGCCTTAGAACTTTTGACACAATGTCAGTAGACATGTTAAATTTGATATTAATCAATAGCCAATAGACAGCATTTATTAATTAGAAGCCAAGAAGAATTTGCCCACTCTCGGCAAAATATGTTTTAGATTTTATAATAAAGGATGAGTAAAAACTAATGAAAATGGCTTATTTACTCCTTTACAGCAGCAAAACTCACACCCTCTCATCCATGCCAAGCAAAAGCAGCAAAAGTTTCCAGGAGACCCCAGAATCTAAGAGCTACTCCACGAAGACCAAGCATTTGAGCGTATCAGCAGACCAG